>OU342634.1:48357332-50946577 GCA_910589415.1 Malachius bipustulatus
GTAATTTTCAATGTTATTTATGTATAATGTTGTTAAAGGGTGGGAGTGAAAAATAGGTTTCACTGTGACAAATTTGCTCATGAAAGAAGAATTCCCCAAGTAAACGTCAATATAATGTAGGAAGATGTAGTAATATAAATCAACATGAATATTCGAAGCTACTTCTAAAACAAGTACCTAACTCTGAAGTATAGCTATTGAAAGTTAATTAGCTAGACTTTTTCAAAAATTAATACAAGAATTGAGTTAGCCCTGACAATGTCCCCCGTGCAGTCGTCGACGAATACGACTCTGTGTGAAATTGAATCTTAATCCAAACTCTCTAGGAACTCTCGTTCTTGTCTTTAATCAGTGTAGACAATGGAGATTCTAATAACATTCCTTCTGGTTATGATATGTAAATAGCTCCGGATATAGCTTTTCTTCAATCAGGTAAAAGTTTTCTTCTCAACGAGAATTGAACATATCATTCCAACTTTCTAGATAAGGATTACTTTTCTATCTATCTAAGTAATTACCTCCAGCATTCTCGTAATGCTAAATTCAATTTTAAACTTTTCCGTCTAAATGAGCTAGTGCATCTCGTGAGATCATAATTTTTTTTCTTTTCTTTTTTTTACTCATTTGTCACAGGCGGCTTTTGTCGGTGCAAAGCATTGTTGCTTTTTTATCATGAGAAAAAATTAATTAGGACCCTTAACGAGTTCAGAATTTCTGTCAACCTCTATCAACTTCTTAGCTTCTTACAAGTTAATCCAAATTTAGCCAAATTTCGTGAACATCAATATATCGGCCTTTCGCGTTGTGGGTAAGTGTACGTGAACGAATTCAAAATCTCTTAATTTGATCTTTCTATCTTCAGCAAAGTTAAGCGCCGGCTAATCTTAGAGGTATATTATTCGCATTTTTTTCAAAATTTATGTTTAAAAGAAAATTTGGGCGCCAAGAGATTTTTGTTTATATAATTAAGTGTAGGCAGATAGAAGAGAACATTATTAGAAAATCTCCACAATATAATCTTTATTTGTCGTTTTAGGAGGTTGTTTAGATCAGGTTGCAGTAATCTTACACAAATTACAAAAAAAAACAATACTTAACACTTAAAATTTTCGTCTTGCAAGAGTAGCTGAGCTGTGACAGCAGAAGCTTTACGACCTTCAATTACTTCACAGACCAGTTAGGTTAATAAATACCATAATACATACAGGGTGTACCAGCTCAATTTAGACAACGGTAAGGGCCGTGTAGGTCTCGTCAAGACGAAACGTTTTTTTATTTGAAGTTTTTGGATTTGGACCTTCGTTGCGGAAATTCGTGGCCGACTTCCGGTTTTTAGTTTTTTGGCTCCAGTTTCGGCAATTTTAGGTTCTCGCCCAAACTGAAACTAGTTTTGGAAACTCCTTAGCTTCAGTTACAACTTTCATATTGAAGTCAAGGTTCTATCTCTGTTGGATTCAAAATGGCGACATGCCCAAGACTTTAAATTTTAAGTCTTTGAATCAATTCAAATTGAATCAAATTGAAAAATTAAGATTTTGAATCCAACAGAGATAGAACCTTGACTTCAATATGAAAGTTGTAACTGAAGCTAAGGAGTTTCCAAAACTAGTTTCAGTTTGGGCGAGAACCTAAAAATGCCGAAACTGGCGCCAAAAAACTAAAAACCGGAAGTCGGCCATATTTCCGCAACGAAGGTCCAAATCCAAAAACTTCAAATAAAAAAACGTTTCGTCTTGACGAGACCTACACGGCCCTTACCGTTGTCTAAATCGAGTTGGTACACCCTGTATATTGGTTTAGGTCTGGATACGAGAGTGAAATATGAATAACTAATTTTGTAATTTAAAGAAATAAATTCCCACTTAGGGATACTTAGACCACATTAAGTCGCCGAAGGTGTTCAAAGGCTGCTCTATACAACAAAGTTTCTCTTCCATGTAAATGGTCTGTGGAAGTCAGTGGAACGAAGTGGTTCTCCGGATACTCGTCGGGAATCTCGAATCTCGAAACCCAAAAGCCAGCAGTAAACCGACCAAAAACGAGTCAGAAGTAGTCAACAGTGGAAGAAAACTAAAATTCCAAGACTGATTGGAGCATTATTGTCTCTTAGTACACGTCACCTCTTGAACACGTCCGTTCTTTACCGTTTAAAGTAAATAAAAATTTCAAATTTATTACGGCTGACGCATCAGCGATGAAAGATTAGAAGAATCAAGCAAGAGATACTAACCTCCTCAGTACTTGTAGCTGTCAAATTAGCTAAATTATCAAAAAAATTACACAACAGGCACACTAAACTTATTTTTCTAAATAGAAATAGCTTGTGAACATAAAATCCGCTGTGGAGTTTACGAACAAACCAAGGAAATGGAGGAACCACAAATCAGCATCCCATAGAACAGGCTCCGAACTAACACCATTCCAAGCTAAATTTACAAAAAATTCGATTACGTGACCATGTTTGAAAAGTTTTTTTTTCTTAACATCCAGAGCAAGCTGGTAAAATTCACATGCTCCCCACATCCACCTCACGTTGATGGGAACCCTCATAGGTCATTGATGAGTGTAACGCAGAGACACTGAATGTCTCTGAGAGACATATGCATCTCGAAATGAATGCACAGTTTTATTACAAAATTACTCTTCATCTCCCCCACCTTACAATAACCCCGTGTATGAAATTTCATTCAAACTGCAGTGATTTTGACATTTTTGCGTATGCTTGTTGACTGTCTTGGGCTCTTTTTATGCAATCAACCCAGTTTTGAAGCTGTTATTGAATGTGATTATGTATGAAATGGGTTGGACCAATAAAACGGCCTAGAAATCTTTGTGAAATACCTATCTGGATTGGTAAATCGTGTGTTTGTACACAATCTCGATTTTACATTTGTTTTCCTTAGATTTAGATTTCTCGTGAGTGTTGTGCCACATTAACCCCATCAGGGGCTATTCCCCCAGTGTGAGATAGTTTCTCCCGAACGGTTGTAGTCTTTCCAGAGCAGGACACTCGCATATAATGTGTTTGGCTTTTTCGTCATCCTCCAAGAACAGGCTACATTCAGCGATGGTCGCTAAGCCCAACCTGTGTTTTTGGGCTTTTCTGTTAAGTTCCAACAGTTTTTTGTTTTTTTGTTTTTTTGACGTGCCCTCTGTTAGGGCCTTCGGAGTGATCGAATTTATAATAATATCGTCATAATCATAATTGCTAAATATAATTTTGTCCAACTTTTTCTTGGAATTTTGTAACTAAGAAGTATTACACCTATTTGCAGAATTGTTGAACAAACAGACTTCTAATCTTAGTTTAAATAGAAAAATTGTAATATTTTTCCAGTTTTCTTTTTTTTTTTGTAGAGAATGCGCACAGTTTTCAACACTTTTGATTTTAGAATACAAGAGTAGTAGTTCACGAAAACATAATACACCTGCAGGTTGATAAATAAATTAGACAGAGATCGGCAACGTAGCTTATTAAAGTGAATTTCCCGTTTGATATTACATTCATACTGTTATCGCTGAGCAGAATAGCGAATAGGAAATGAAGTTAATTAGAACACGGGGTAGAGAATCAATGCAGTAATGAATGAAGTATACGGTAGTGCAGCAGGCTCGGGACTCTTTAACTACATTTGATTAAGTCTGGCTGATTCAATTTACTTTGCGATAATCGCGCGCCAGCTCTAAAATCACGCAATCGTTCGCGGCAGCAATAATTGAGATTCCGGGTTAGAGGAACTCTCTCCCTAACCCTCCAGCTCTTCAATGTTGCCCGATTGTGCTCTGCGTAAACCCCAAAGATTTTAATCATGAAGGTTACATGATGACATAATCACTTTAATTGCTAGACATATGATGAGTCATGCACAAGTGCCAAATGAAGATTATTTTTTTACGATCGTCTTATTTATTTATTTCCATCCCCCCACCCTAATGGTAATATTATAAATAATTCTTTCTGGGTATTTTCTATGTTTGGGCTTGAATTTTAAACGATGATATCTTTGCAAAGGTTTTAAGAATTCCAACAATATTAAGTAGGAACACTTTTTTACCAAGACACTCGACTTATATATACCTGACCTATATCGGCAAATTGGAAATCCAGGACAGTACTTGAAAAGAAATGGTTTCACTTTATTGACAGAAAAGACCATTTTCCAGACGACTTTCAGAAAAAAAGAACCGGCATCTGGTTCGAAAGGCACTTGTACCTACCTGTAGAACTTGTGTACCTATCATACCTGAACTTGCAGTGAAGGTGTCACAATGGCCCACTCACCATGAATCTACCTACCTGAACTTCAGTTTTCAATTTTGCCCAACAAATGGTTTCTAATTTTCCTCAAAATTCATTGAAAATCATTTCAAAAGCTGTCCTACTGCGAATTTACGGGATAGCCTTTAGAATACAATACATGAAAAATGCTATTAAATTAACTTCTTAAATAGCATGGCACATTTAAGCGACCAGCTTCAAAAAACAGATTGTAAAATTCAGTAAAAGTTCTTATTTAGATCTATTTTTGAGAAGCTGTTCAAAGTGTGCCGTTCGATTTAAGAAGCTCACATAATAGCATTTTTGCTATACTCTCTGAATTTGATACCGTTTTTCCAAAAGTCGTTCAAAAAATGTGCTTTTCTATAAAAAATGTTGACCATTTTTCTTCAAGTATGGCCATGGTTCCTAGATTGAAAATTCTAGCAATAGGTTGTCCCGTAAATTCGCAGTACCTTGGCTTTTAAAATGATTTCAAATGAATTTGGAGGTTAAAATTATAGGAAATTGAAATTACCAAAGTAGGTACAAGTTCTTACACTTTGATCTGTTTTCGTGAAGCTGGTCGAAGTGTGTAATTCTATTTCCTAATTTTCCAATTTTTGCTCTTTTGCAGACAGACGGCAATACAAACCATTTTTTTTTTTCAAGTATACGGTCCAGGATTTTCAGTTTACCGATAGGTCATCTTGAAGTTCCTCGGTAAAAGAGTGTTTCTGCTACATTTTCTTGAATTTCATTAAACCTGTGCAAAGATATTGCCGTTTAAAAGTCAAGCCTAAACATAGAAAACATCCTGTTTTTCCTACCTGTTGGCAAAAAAATTGTCATCGATTTTAGCCGGGTTGCATGAACGTCATTAACAATATTTCAGATAACTACTTAGTTTGAATAGCAAATTTTGAAAATATGGTTAATATTTTCCGGGAAATATGAAACTGGGAATTAAACTTGCTCAATTCCCCCTATCTGGTAGTTAACTACGTTGCATTAATCATGAATCACCCTGTATAGCTATCGATGTTGAATTAAGATCGAAGTAAACACATCAAAGGAAAACATTTTACCGAGTCAATTATTTATAAAAATTACCTTTTCAATTATTTGTAAAAGTACCTACTAAAATTGAATTAAATTAAGCGATAAAATGTAGTACCTATACGATAAATAAGTATAAAAAATCTTCCCAATAATCATCAGCAGCTAGATTACCGAATCATTTATGTTGTGTACGGCGTATAAAATTCTCTAACCACAGGACACCTAAATGCTAGAGGGCAGCTACAAAAATGGGGCGAGGGACCATCCTGATGCATGAACCACACTTGACTTAGAGCTAGTAGTGACTCAGTTTCCACAAGTAAGGGTAGATCTTTCTCTAAAGAGTAGCTGCACATCTCGGCTCCAAGTCGTAAAAGAAGGAAATGTGTTTTGGACAAAAATTTAAATAATTCACACCCAAAAGTGACTCGTCAAAAATATGTCAAAATATATATTATACCTATGGGCAAATTGTTTCTATTCGTTTAGAAATCTTAATACTGTTTGGTGACATCCAGTCTGACTCACATTTTTTTGTGGCTGCAATTACTCATGTGCCTATTCCCAATTATTTCTCAATTTTAGTCGTATTGCTACTTTTATCCGCAGAACTCGAGCTGTGTGGATCTTCCGCCACTGGAATTTATTTTTGAACTTTTCTTGTGAAACTGGTTCTGCACTCAGTGGTTAATAATAATAGGTAATAATATACCTATGGTGTGACTTCCACGCCGAAGATAAGTACATTTAAACGGAATAATGAACAGTTACCACCTTATTTCCATTCGCCGAATAATACAAGAAACACTTGGTCCTTGAAAACACAAATCCTTGATTTCAAGGATTTCATGATTCATCGTGAGAAATCAGATTTAACTCAATCCAAAATTTGACTTATATCCTGGGTATTATTTTCTTTGTTAACTAGAAACTATACAGAATGAATCTTTAGTATTCCAAATAATTTTAAGCGATTCTTTGATCCAAAATAAACGACAACCGTCTAAAACATTATTTTGCCAGTTTTTTGAAAATATCTCGGGAACAGTTTGTGATATTATACAGGCTTTTCATTAATCAGTGCAGAAAATTCAACTGGAGATTCCTTGCTGAATTTTAAGGGGGGTTTGTCATAAAAAAAATTTTCTTAAAGAAGTTACATCCCCTTAAAGTAGGGTAAAAAATTCACATTTATGGATTTTTTCTGAAATGACTTGAAATAAAAAAAAGACGGCTAGGTATTTGAATACTACTACCAGGAAGCCTCCATAATTACATAATTTTATTCACCCTTATTCTCTGCAAGGATGTGAATCATACTACCCCTAAAAGTTTTTTTCCAGAACTTTTTTCCTAATATTTTTTTTTTAATCTTTGAATTCACACTTTGGAGGGCCAGTTCAACTGAAAAAAATTTGTCTCCTAAAAATTTCACGGAAACTGAATACTTTTTCACTAAATAAATAAAATAAGGGCATACATTTGAAACGAACTATTTTTACCCTTAGAGGGGAACAATAGTCGTTGAGAGCATGAGACTATAAAAGCTAACCAGGGTCGTAGAGTTGAGTCGCTAGTCCAAGAGGGTCAACAATAACAAGCAGGTCAACAGAACAACAGGTACTCTTTATTAAAATAAATCACAGTTATTATCACAAAATATTAACTTGAGCACGGTTAACAACAATAAGGAACAAGAGCGTGTAGAATCTGAATGAACTGATCGGTTAAAACTTGGTAGGCAAAGGCACTTAGCTTCGTAGGGTCTCCGGAGCGAGGGTGAAACTTTAGCTGGTGGTAAGCTTGGTTTCAGGTACAACCCATGTGTTGCCTTCTTGTTAGAAGAAGAACCTTGCTTCCAGGAAAGAGTTGGTTCCGGGAGTAAAAGTTGCCAACCAGGAAGAATCAATCCGTAGGGAAAAGCAAACCAAAAACGTGGGTGATGTTCCCAATATTTGAACGGTAAGTTCAAGACGTCATTATGCGTATTATTCGCGACAGGTGTTTGCAAGGACCTTCTTCCGCGAATTTCCAGGAGAGAAAGAAAGGTGAGAACGCAGGTATCTGCGTACCAGGTTGGAACTCGACAGTCGATGTCGACGAAATTCGAGGCCGCCAGCCGGCCGTGTTGAACTGGCCCTCCAAAGTGTGAATTTAAATATAAAAAAAAATAATTAGGAAAAAAGTTCTGAAAAAAAAACTTTTAAGGGTAGTATGATTCACACCCTTGCAGAGAATAAGGGTGGATAAAATTATGTAATTTCTTACCCTACTTTAAGGGGCTGTAAGAAATTTTTTTTATGACAAACCCGCTTCAAAATTCAGTAAGGAATCTCCAGTTGAATTTTCTGCACTGATTAATGAAACAGCCTGTATACAAACTTAGGTTTTGTATATGTCTTGTCATTGTTACTTACTACGGTGTTATTTTATAACGAATCATATAGCCAGTGGTGGAGATTTTAGGGTTGTGTAAGGTTTTTTGTCCGTAATAATAGGTACATATCTACAACACTAGGAAAAAATTACATTTTAGGCTTACATATTTAGCCGCTAATATTTTCTACAGAAAAAAGATACTTTTGGTCATCATTGCTAACGTGAACAGTTTTCGAGAAAAGCGGCTATTTACGATGAAAAACTCGCTTTTTGGATGATTCAAAACATGTTTAGGAAAATGAAAAACGAAAAACTTCTCCCAATCTCTAACCAATTGGTATATAGAGGCAATAGCTAAAATATCAAAGAAATGATATGTATAAAAGCCGGATTCTGTATCTTACAAGGTTATTATGTCTTTAAGTTTTTTTTTTTTGAATAATAAAGATACAGCCTGTACATCTTGAAAACTAAATCCTTATTTTCGACTTATAATATGTTCACATGCTTTTTGTCTTCAGTAAACAATCCAAAAACATTCACTAATTCATCTTATCGCTAGTTGAGTTTTCAATTTCACCTCTTGATATCTCGGTCAATCTACAGAGTGTTAGAAAAAAGGAGGTCAAGCTCTTGGCCACAGATTGTTGGGCCAAAAATAATGACACTTTCCTTATGCCATTTTTCACATAGGCGTCCCATTTTCAAGATACAGGGTGTCAAACTTTAAATAAAAAAAAAAATTTTTATCAATAACTCCGTTATTTTTTAAGATACTCACTTGAAAATTTGCATAGCCTTCTTTCTTATGCAGACACACATTTTTAGGAAAAAAAATCAAAGAAAATCCAAGCGCGAGCGCACGAAAGGGGGTTTACGGCAGACCTTGGCCCCCCAACATTTTTCCCCAACATGGCTCTGATGTATGGTTTTTTTGATTGAGCGTTTATTTGTTTTACTATCCTCACTCTTATAACATTTTGATTTAGGCCTTCGTTTACGAGATATATCAACATGTTTGGGTGTGTGTCATTGATCAACTTACTGATATTTAAATTTCCCAATTTCTTTTTAGAGCGGTGATTCGGTGATCTCTCCAGAACCCAACGTTCTGAAGAATTTAAGGACAGTTTAAGGACCTTTCTCAAATATTATCTTTCTCATACATACCAATGGTGCTTATAAAATTTGAAACATGCATGCATTTTATATGCATGTTATATATGCAAACCCTCTGGAACACGGACATCTTCGTAATTATTATTATTGTTGATGGAATAAAACGATTATATAAAAATGATAAGTAGTATAAAACTTAAAAATTCTCCTTTACAGTCTGTAATTTATTTTAGTCTCTCAACATTATTTAGTACTGTTACGTACGTTACTGTTTTAAATAATTACCAATTCTGGCTACAATAGGACGCCCTAATAATTTTATGGCTTGCTCAATTCTATAGAAGCGAATAATTGAGGTCAAAAGTTTTAACTACGGGGTGGGGGTCTAGCATTATCCATGCCACTGCCAACGACACGGAGTCTTGCCAGAATCCAGAATAGGGTGTCTTGAGAAAATTAATGGAACAAAAACCACGCTACAAACTATCGCTGTACCTAAATTATGGATGTGTTTATAATTTTTAAGATAGACATTTGACTTGTTTTATGTTGCTTTTGCTTCCTTATCCAAGAAACGTGGAATAACGTAGGTACTGGTTACAACGTTGCCACGAAAAAATTGCACTCGATATATTCTGACATCAGAAATCAGATAGGCGAGAAGCTTTAGGATCGATAGTATCGCTGTCGACTATGTTACTTATCGACAAATCGACTATGTTGTTATTTTCAAAGCAACTGAGAGACAATTTTGCTAAAAACTAGAATAATATGAACGAATAATCTTAATTAATGTAGTTTCAATAAACTTCCCAAAGTTCACGGGCAACGGAAGTTTTTTGAATATTTATGAAAATCTCACCAAGAGAAAACCTTCTTGTAATTTTCGTGTAACGGTAAATGAAATCATAGGAGAAGCAAAAGATCTCACCATTCGTCGTTCATTATTGGGGATTTATAAATACTCTAAGCAGAAATCTTTTTTTCTACATGATAATCCAACAACGAACCAAGAATCTTAAGCGACGAATCATAAAGTCTTTGGAGCTGTCCCGATTGAGAACGTAAGTATCCTTCTTATCTGATGAAGATGACCATACTCATAACGTTCTGTGTTGTAACAAAACCGGACCTAGCATTCATACTCTGAGGTCTAGGATGCATTTTCTTTCCTAGACTGTCTAAGGTTGAACTAATTTTGCTGTGAACGTTAATGTTGCTTCTCTGACTAAGTCTAATTTAACCGAAGTTGACTGTGCGGAGAGATATGTGCAGCTTGCAGACATATAGTAAATTATATCGTGACAAGGTCTACCGGTAACGTGAATGGAGCTCTCACGGGATATAACAGCCTGAAGAGACATGTATTGTATTGATGCTGATCGGGATTAGAGTGAAACGCGACATGCCAAAAATATAGGATGAACAATGAAAACTCATTATACAGGGTGTCCGATAAGTACCTCCTAATCTCTCGGGAGCATACAGGCGAGGTAAAAAAAACATAGTCTGTCATAAAAAAAATCCCTAAAGTGTCCCCAAACGGAGATATGGAGCCCTAAAAGGGTGCTCCGCAATTTACTTTTTTGGCTCTAACTTTTGAACCGACCTGTATAATTTGATGAAATTTTCATTTTTTATAGAGGCCATAAAGACTCATTAAGCCATATCAGAGTAGATGTTTGACGTCCTCAAGGAAGTCAGGAACGGTTTTACCACCACACTCATTGTGTCAAAGTTTTGACAGGTGTCATTTTACAGAGCTGAAAACTTATTTTTTAAATACGTTGGTCATTCATCTTCACAAAAGGTACTCTTAATTTATTTCGATAAAACTAGCGGTTCTCAAGATAAATCGACTTTTATGCGAATTTTGACCAAGTTCCGTCAATAGAAATCCATTGTGTAGGTAGGTTTATCAACAAGAACCGGATTTTTTACCTGTTTGTGTTTAGCATTAGTAACTTTTGAGTGTTTCGCATACCTAAAAACCGATTTATCTCGAAAACCGTCCGTTTTACTGAAATAAATTAAGAGCACCTTTTTTAAAGATGAAGTATTAGACTATTCAAAAAAATAGTTTTTAGCTCTGTAAAGTGACACCTGTCAAAATTCTGACTGAACGAGTATGATGGTAAGTCCGTTCCTGACTTCCCTGACGACGTCAAACATCGACTTTAATATAGCCTGATGGCTCTCTGTGGCCTCTATAAAGTGCTTAAATTCCATCCAATTATACAGGTCGGTTTAAAAGTTAGAGCCAAAAAAGTAAATTGCGGGGCACCCTTTTAGGGTTTCATATCTCCATTTGGAGAAACTTTAGGAAATTTTTTTTTATGACAGACTAGGTTTTTTTGACCTCCCCTGTATGCTCCCGAGAGATTAGGAGGTACTTACCGGACACCCTGTATATGGAAGGATTTCCGTACCCTGTAAACGCAGTAGGTTTATCATATTTGAACCAGAGGTTCTTATGGTTCTTATGAACTATAGAGGTATTTATAAGAAAATATTTTTTCCCTCGAACCCCAAAAAAAAAAAAAAGTATTTATGTTTTCGAGGACGCTCTTCCAAAAAATCGGGTTTTTGTCTATCGCAAGTAGTGCTACAAAGCGGTCCAAACATGGATATATATTGACCAAAAAAGGGAAAATGCGACTCGATTGTGTTGAAATGTGACTAGAAAATTTATCTCGAAAACCATTGCCGACTCCGTACTGCGGTTTGTTCCTTCCAAAAGGGATCAGAAAAACCGTTCAAACTTAGAAATTTGGAAAAAATAACCGCATGATTTTGCAACATTTTGCAAGAAACTGCAACATCCATGAATAGAACGTTGGGAGGGATGATTGCATAGGGAATAAGCACAGAAATAAATTATCACACTGATTAAATTCGATATTTTACCTAGCCATGAGGAGAAAGTAGAAGACTTTATTCTTCAATTTTTTTTTTCTTCTCCCAAACACTTTTCCTTGGAGGATTGATTTTAAAAGCCCTGTTTTGCTGACATTTCTCATGATATATCCGAGATATTCTATTTTCGTTCTTTTGTTCGTTATGCCACAACTCTCTCGTTGGTCAAGAGGGCATATAGATGGAAATTCCTGTTTTCTTTTTTCCAAAACTATGATAGATTGACGGGTGCATGCTCAAGAGGATCTCTTTTTTTATAGATTTTCTAATGCTCTTTTAGGTGCCGTAAACCGCTTTTCGAAATTATCGAAATTAATAATGGCTTTTGAGATATTTTGCAAAAACTGTACCATATTACAAAATTTTCGGACCACTTGGACGCACCTGCGAATAACAAAAATCTAATTTCTGGAAAGAACGATCTCAAAAACTTTCTTTGAGTTTCGATCGTTCCACACCCGGACTAAATATACATCTGGCTGTACATCCGTGACAAATACTCGTATAACCATGGAAGGATTTTATTTAATAGGCTATGGTTCTTCTTCTTCTTTAGGGTTTATGGCCTTTAGCTTTTACCAGCTATTTGGCCAGCACATTATTCTTCTTTGTTATGCTGAAGCCACCAGGGTACTCATTGAAGAGTGTCTGAGATGTCCCATCCCCTGGTTGGACTGTGATTTTATTCTTTAGTAAGTTTTTGTAACTTGGTGATGAGTTGGAACTTGGTGTGGGTAGTTAGTAGGGACAAATAGCACACACAAAGGATAAGACTTTTCACGCTTGAGGGCAACGGCCAAGCGACTTTCACAAAACCGAAAAGTTGCCTCGGAAACAAGAACCCAGGAGAGAGTAGAATAGAAGGATCTGGAAAAATAGGCTATGGTTGACCCATAACATTTAACATTATTTTTCTGTAAGATGGTCCTAAATATCAAGCACGGAGTGGGTTATTATAGCTCAACTAATACACCTTTCAGCATGTCATGAACATACGTCGTATTGTTGGGTACATGTAATTTGCGGTCTAGCAGCACCTGTTGGAATGTATAAAGTTGTTCTTGAGCATTTTAAATTGCAAATTTCTCTTTATTTTTATATTTTATGCCTTTAAGTAAATTTTCCAATTGATACAATACTTTTTTTCAAGATATAAGAAAACCATGATTTCAGAAAATGTTACCCCTCCAATCTCAAAGAAGATCTACCTAAAATATTGTTGCCAATAGCCTGGTCAAGGACTTCCATGCATTACATCGTCTTTATCACCAATTAAACACTTATTATCATCCATACACCGTTTTATTGTAATAATAAGTCTATAACTGGCTCATTTACGACTCGGAGATCATGAGTGGAATGGTTTAGATTGGCGACACGCAAGACACTGTCCCCTGCCAAGCGACATACAAGGAGCTTGATGGCATAATTTAATGCCAATAAATCCGCCGTAATTGGTAGCTAACAATGCAATAATGGCCGTGGCAACGATAATAACGAGTGGTTATTGAGTTAGAGTCAATTCCAGGGCAATTGTCTCATGGAGTTGGCGATTCTGCGATACAAGAACTGGATTAACAGGTTGGCCATCCTTATCAATATTTAATTTCCTCTGTGCGGTGAGAAAAAAATTGGAATTTATCAGAGGTGTCTTAAGTTAATGCGATATATACGAGATGAATTTAATAACCGATTAAAAACAATGCTTTAATAAATATGAATATCCAACCATAACTACTGTGCAGAAAAAAGTTCTTCAAATAATATGCCCCTTGATGACAGTCAAGTTTGTACAGATACGAGTAACTTTTAAAATTAAATAACAATATTTATTTATATTGTTTCAATTACTGAAATATGGTAAGTACAACCCAGAGTTGCCATAACCAAAAGTATCCAAAAAACTACAATATTATTTTCTATATTCTACTATATCCTTTTAACAGTAGTAGAGGTATTTACCGATTAGGAGTTGAAGCAAGCTAAGTGTGTAAGAATTAATTATCTAACAGTTAAGATGGATCACCCCAATTATTGAAATAATGTACATAAAATCAAAAAACTTTAACCGTAAAGGGCTAAGTTAGTTTTTAGGTATTTATATTTAAACATTATCATTACATAAAAAAACATTTGCAGATGTTTTCCTGCATTATTTTCAGCATTAGTGTAGGTATATTGTTCAAAACATTCAAGAATTACCCATCAGAGAATTGGTTCATCGGATAATTTTTATTATACGATCATCTCTGTCTTCCAATACGATCTTCCAAATTCTAAATTGAAAAAAGTATTACCAGCAAATATATTTCTTGAAACATTTGTTTTCCAGATTACCTACATAACATAAAAAATATTTTTCGTTTTGTTACTTCAGTTTTTGAATATTTTGTCCTAGGTAATTAACAAATCCAAAATAATTTGTAACATAATTGTTTATAAGCATAAGTCTGTGGATGCCATTGTATAAAAAGTCTCGATCTGGATAGTAACTTTAGATTATATTATATGACATCATCATATTAATTAAGTGCTTTTTAGGCAAGAAAATTATAGAATCTTCATAAAACTTTGGGTAGATGCTGTTTTTTTTTTATTTCTTACTATCTACCTATATAGATAGGTAATTCTTATCATAAGAAGAGACATGCTACATTTAGATAACATCTGAAATAATCTCGATAGTATTTTGCAAAAACCTAAGTCAAATTATGTAAACAAAACAAATCTAAGCACCATGCACACTTTCTGGGGTTCTCATACATTTTAACCTAATTTAAAAGTTTATGTTATGTTTCCTGTGTTCTTCATAAAAAAATCTATAAGAGGGTGAAAAAATATCCAGAAATATAAGTAATCAAGTGAAATAAAAACATTATTTCTTCTATATAATGAAGGTATTAAGTTGAAGAGCCTGAACTTACCTGCCAAATTTCTGTTTAATGTATGACTAATCGGAAAGATTGAAGATAACTCTTAATAAGTTTATCAACAGCTTATTATGAAACAGCACTGGATTATCTTGATATCGCTTCCAAAACACTGCGGTTGAACACGCCAAGTGACGTTCGAGCGTCCGAACTTCACAACCTGTACTTCGTACAGCCGCTCACGTGATACTGAATGGCAGAAATCGCAACTCGCGGAGTAGGCTAGGCCATAGCGCTCTCCAGAAGGCTACGAAGAAACTCATTGGCGGCCGCTTTGAAGGTGGCGTTGTCAGATTGGTGATAATTTCAGTTCATTTTCGAGTTGAGATTATTTTTTTATACCAAGATAAGATATTCAGATGCGTAATTAGAATAGGAATATGAGCTGTGCTGCGTTATCGTAGCCGGAACTTGAATCATTTTATTTAAATTGGACAATAAAAAGGGTTTTTGAGATAAGAGACACGAATACGTTAAAAGTAAATTATGAAAGCCCCAACTACAATCTACACGATAAAGAATAATTTGTTATATTTCTGTAGGACATACAAGGTGGGCCATCGAAAAGGTAACAAGCCTAATAATTTGGAAAGTGAAGATGTACGCGAAAAACGCCGAAACAGGTCGATTTTGTTATCAAAGTAGGTATATTTTCGTGACAAATTTAACTACCTACCCAAGTTCACCCCCTTGGCAGGGGTAGCTACCCCTTTGCTTATCATCATAGGGAACAGATATCTAGTGATACATCATTTGAAAGCTACATGAATTCTCTTTACAACGACATCCAACATTTTGGGTTTCGCTTACATACAGGGTGGCGAAACGAAAACGTAACTCGCCTTAATAACTTGGAAACTGAAGATGTATCAAATGATGTATCACTCGATATCTGCTCCCTATGATGATAAGCAAAGGGGTAGCTACCCCTGCCAAGGGGGTGAACCTTAAGTAGTTAAATTTGTCACGAAAATATGTTCCCTCGATAACAAAATCGACCTTTTTCGGCGTTTTTCGCATACATCTTCACTTTCCCAATTATTAGGCTTGTTACCTTTTCGATGGCCCACCCTGTATATATAGCAAGCTTACTGATTTGCTCATAAGTCTATGGGCTTTGTTGCTATGAATTTTGTGATATTTAATACGCAGATTATCATTGTTCTATGGAAAAGTAGGTGTAATATCTATTAGTTACAGATATACCTACTACCGACCCATCGTGTGAGCAAATGAAAATGTAATTTTGGCAGGCTTTGGAAAAAAAGTGTCTTAGATTAAACCTGTTAAACGACATAAAAACATAAAAAGAAACTCTAGTAAAAGCCATTCAAAGCAATTTCGCAAATGACAAATTCATTGTCTATACCTACTTCAACTCAAGCTTCGTTCAATAATTTTCCTAATCTTCTCCTCCTGGTGTAATAATTTTCCCACCGAAAATCAAGATCTACTTTTAACAAGATCACTGCATTATAGCTGCCTCGGTTATTGAATTGTATTGCATGAATGGGAATGTATCTCACTATACGACCTAGAAGATCTTTTGTGACCCCCCCCCCTCTCCTTCTGGTGACTATTCGGTTATAGTTCCAATTGTCGGAGGAGATTTAGGAGTTTCGATGATTCTAAAGATGATAAGTCATTTTCTGCTGATTGTTAAAGACCTATACAGCGAAGTATTCTTTATTTTACTGCATGGGACTCGACCAGGAGATGTTGTTGGGGTTTTCTTCCCCACCATGCAGAATATTATACAGGTTTTTGTTACTGAACTGTATTACAAATTATTCTGAAATCTGCATTTCCGAGCGATCGAGTCCCTAGGGGCATTTGTTTGCTATTCGTCTTCTTTTTTCGGCAATATGCACCACTAGATGTAGGGGTGCGAAGTTTGAAATGACCTCCATTGCTGCTATGGGGCATATTCTCATGGCTCCTGTTGTGCATACGCATCACGCAAGTCTCTCAATTTTTGCAAGAGATCCTCGCAGTCTTCTTCATAATTCGGTCTTCCCAAGCCACACCTTTGTAAGGATTATAGGTCTCACTATCGTGGTGCACATCCATCGCTGTTTACCCGGGTTACATTCTAAGGTCTTTCCTGCAATGTTTCTGCACACCACTTTAAAATGTGGCTAAAATCCATGTAAACTTTGTTCAATGAAATCTTTGCGTACCGTCATAACTTTCAATTGTACGTGAAATATTATTTTTATAATTATTACATAACAGAAAAATAAATACCACAATTAATTGAACCAGTTGTTATTACATTTTAATTAATACAACTGAAGATGTTTCTGTAAATAAAAACGTTATTGTTGAAATAAAGAGAATTTTGAAGAAAATTTTCTTTTTCCTCCAGGAGTTTATTAAATATCCTGCGCTCTAATATAACTCTAATATGCCACTCTCATATAGGACACTCTATATGGTCCAAAATAATTTTAAATTGTGGCCAAGATGATCCTATATACTTGAATTTGAAAAAGATTTGTTGGAAAAATCAATCTTTCAACCAACAGAGACCGACTCGAATGAGATGGGACATCCTGTACCTAAAGTAGCAAAATTTCCAGACTTCTAACCTAAACATTTTTCTATTTATGAATGACGTAGAGATTCTCGCGCTGCACTCTGTATAAGTATTCCGCCAAACAGTAGCGGATTTCTAAATAGGATAAGTAGGCACAGCCTACGGCGGCAAATTTTCTTTGGCAGCCAATTTTCCAGAACTAAAAATATTTTCAAGTGCCGGGAAATTGCGTGACCTTGAACATTGAAAAAAGTTTCCCTGCGGCGCTTTGTCCGGATGTTAATCCCCAGACCCCCCTGTGCCCTTAAATTCATATTATTTTTGTAGCCCGCAAGCATAATTTTATAAAAAAATAATATCATAGGCGGCGATTTGATTCAACTATTCTGGTTCATACCTACGTTCGCTATGAAGTTCACAACAACTTCATATGAAGAGCCATTTCGTTTCTTACTAACTACTCAAGACAAGACTACTAAACTTTATCTGGATAGTATTTATTTTGTAGGTAATTAAAAGGCATTTGTGAAGAATCGATTCTGAAGAAATCTGGATATCTACCTTAATAAAATCATAGTTTCAACGAGAGTTACAGTAGATTGAAGTACGTACTTCGAGAAACTTCAAGCAGGAAGTAGTGATCACATCTCGTGATCTCTTTATAATCTGGCTCACTAACTTAGCTGGTGTAATCGTTGTAATCTCTTAGTGTGATCCTGCAACAGCGCATTGTCCGCCGGCGGCGCGACGCAGATGTTGGTCTGGTGGCGGCGTCGTAAGTTTCAAAACTGCCTGCCGCCACTGCCGCTCAGGTAGAGCCGGGTAATTCAATTACTGCGTGTTGTGTCGGCGAGGCGCCATTCAATTTGGCAATGCTCGCCGCCACCCGTAACCATTAACTTAACCTCTGCCTAAAGACACCGTAGGGGCGGCAGGGATTAGGTCAATGAGATTGTTTTACCGAGTGTTGGTTTTATCCCATGCAGACATAAACATCAGCGGAAGGAGTTGTGTGGATAATATTAGAAAATAAATATTTAATTAGTATGTTGAAAATACTGAAAGTTATATTCAATATCTTCTCTTTCGATCGGCACCTTTATATTTAAAGGGATGTTGAAGATATACACCATTTTCGCTTGTTCCTGCTTTGATTGGTTCAGAAAGACAACTCTTATAGTTTTGTTTCTTGCTACTTTTTCCCCTCGTTGGTTTTTATATGCAACGCTTTTTGCGCAATCTCCGAATATGTATTACCTGAGCATACCATGTGTCCAGTTTTTAGGAGTTCCGAGTAGCGATTTAGTACCATACGACACCATCTAGTTCTATCTTCCTCATTTTTATTGCAGAAACCCTGTTGTTTCCTCCACTGTCTTTAAGGAGGTCTCCTCTTCTTCTACCCTGATGTTTTTGTAGTTGTAGAAAACCAGTTGACTGATAGCTTCAAATGTTTCGTATTTCTCTGAGTGTCGTCGAAGTAGTTTTCTTTACTTAAGAACCGCACGTGTCTCATTTTCTTTTGTATGCTCGCATTTTCTTTTGTATGCAAGTTTTCTGTCATGTGCTAGTTTTTTACCAAGATTTTTATATTTTCCTCTTGTGCCCTGCCCAGCTTTTCATCTCATACTTGCCCTTCTTTTCTTGATGTATTACATTATCATGTGTGTATCGCCTCTTTAGTTCTTGCACTCTGTATTTAACTTAGAGTGTCATTTCTTCAAGTTCTTTATGCACATTTCTGTTTTCGAGTGTGAACTTCTCGAAATTTGCAGTCATTTTTTATAGTCTCGAGAGCGCCGCACTGGGATTTGCTGCAGCGCTTTGTATGGCGTTAGGGCTTCTGTGCTTTTTTCTTTTTTACTTTGTAGAGGTATTTGGAGATAGCTCTTCAAATGTGTTGTCATTTGCGTACCTCCGATCCACTTCCTCATCATAATATGATGTGTGAGTGTGTCAAGTGTGCTAATCGATCAGTGAAACCCCTCCAGACTTGGTGGAGAACGTCTAAGCGTGAAGATTCTCTTCATCTCGTCCACCTCTCATTCCCCTATCACTTTGGATTGAATGTCCAGAGTTCCAGTAAGTTTCCTTATTTGTTAAAGGAAGGCCGGGAGTTGAACCGCAACCGACGGACAAATCCTTAGATGATGGTCGGGTTGTTTCTATAATAACTGCTTAGGTTTAGGAATTAAGACTTAGGAACTAAAGCAGACTAGGGTTCACATTCTGAGGCGAGGATGTACAGCATATGAAGAAAGATGCTGGTATGGAGATTTTAGATAGATGCAAATATAAAGATTAATCCTTTACTCCTTTCCCTGGTAACCTGACTCCTTAAGCCATCCCAGGCTCAGAAAGCATTGAACCAGGGCGCCTGGAGGGACTCCAGAGAGGTCGTTGAGGCTTGGCTGATGTGAGCCTAGCATAGATCCACGGAGGTTGTAAGTGTGAAAGACAGCGGCATATGATATGTTCCCAAGTCTCTTCCTATTCGTGATTATTCACTGCATAGTAGGTCAGAGTTGATTCCCATCGTATGGAGATTTTTGTTTAGACCACTATAATAATCAAGTTTGAGTGTTGGTCGTGATTTTCGTAAACAAATATTTGATGAGTTTGTGAAGTGGTACCGGTATAATTTGTTTGGAGAAGCAGCCAGTGGGGATATTTTGCCAGCGTCGTAAATGCTCCTCCATAGTATCTTTGTTTATTACTGAGTAGAGGTTGCGTATTGCCAACTAACAGCACAACAGATTCGGGTGCAGAGGGTATTTTAGCTCCCTCTCTAGCTAGCCGATCTGCGCCCTCGTTTCCTTTGATGTTGCAGTGTCATTTTATACAGGACAACGAGATACTGTTGTAATTATGGCAACAGCCGTTGAAGCCCCTTGGGCCTCTAGGGCAAGCCCAGAGGAAAACTTTGGGTTCCTGATTATCCCCAGGAATTTTTTAATTTAATGTCCATCAGGAACAATTGATCGATTGATCAAGTAATCGTTATCAGTTCTGTTTGAAGAACCTTAGGATGTGTGCCCAATGGAATCGTTAGGTTCATGTCTAGAGCCTTGGAATGAATTCCGCAGCCCAATGCTGAACTGGATTTAGCCCTATCGGTGTATCGGTGTATAGTATAACGCATCAAAACAGGAACTATCCGGAGGCTCCTCTGTTATTGCGTAGTTCTTATTGATGATGAGGATGGGTACCTATGATCCTGGCAGCCGCCACCATGAGGATAGGCGATCTTGAGAATGCCTCCCTCAGTATAAAGCCGTGTTGGGCCATCCACTTCTTTTCATTGAGCTAACCCGCCAGTCTTAGCCTTAAGGCAGTCCTCAGCGCCGTTTCTCAGACAAAGATGTCCAGGGTCAGCAGACCATTCCTCACGTCATCCAGTAAGCTGCCCAGGTATTTAGCTTCGGATGAGAATTTTAAGGTGCTACCGAAGAGGCATTGCAGATTGGCGGCATTTAATTTATGTTTCCCGAGTAAAGAGGACGAACGTGAAATAGGAACTGTAGTCAATGTAACCGCAAAGGAGGTGCTACTTTCTAGCGAATTGATTGCGTTGTTAATAATGAATTCACTTGAAAAAAAAAATTTCAGCCAGATATATTAAAACAGATAAGAAAATAAAATTATTTTTAGTAGGCTGTTTAGGGATGATACACTAATTTACATTTAACTTTCGTTGAATAGGACTGTACGTGCAATGTTACCATTATTAAACCGCAAACCCTATGTTTAATGTAGACAATGAACTAACCGCTGAGAACCTATTAACAAATTTCATTATGGAATTGAATGAACAGTCTAGTCGTTCTCAATGTAAACATAATGTAAAATGAAAGGAGTGGCTCAAATGTTGCCAGTTCTAGAGGGTTGTTTAAAGTTTTACATAGAAAATTAAGTACATAAAAATCAGTCACATAATATCTTAATCAATCTCAAGCTGGTAGATATATAAATAATGGAAAATGTCACCTAATTTATAATTATGTATATTGTTTCAGAGAATGTAAAATTTTACATAAAATAATCAGCAATAATGTAATAGAATTATCTTTCTAGAGTACCTAATAATAGTCAACGGGCGTCATAGGATTATTGTAATTAATTGAATAGATTGATCGCTGGGTGCTTGGTGCTTCATAAATTATAATTTGTGAATCAAGAAACCGCATTTTAACTATTTATTATTATTAATAATAATTGTAGATTATAACATTTGTGTACTTAGTGAAGTTGCGTTTACAACTGGGAACAACATTAGGCAACACTGTAAAGAATTATGTGAACCTATAAGAAGGAGGGAAACAGTAGGGACAACATTAAGTAATAACTGAACCACCCCGTGTAATTATTATTATAAAGCCATTGCTTAGCATTTCTATTAGGCTAATGTTATGATATAATTAGGGAGATGTAACGGAGCTCCATACCGTAAACCAGAGTTGAAATCTTCCATACCTCCAACGGGCAATGCGTCAGACAATAAAATTCTCGATCCTGGACAAATCGACACTGATTTTCCATTATTTGTAAGGTAATTAAATTCCTTTCTCAGTGGGTTTATTCCGGTCCATATCGGATTTACACTGTTCTGCACTTTTGCTGTTTATCAGCGGCTGAAATAGTGACTTGCCCAGTTCTCCGAGTTTACTTGCTTGTTCCATTTAATAAAATGAACTGAAGCTGGTTTATCCAGCAATTCGATAGTTGATAGTTGATACAGTATCAAGTTAGATTTCATTAAAATATTTCAAATACAGGATTGTTTCGATCTTCTGATTTCATTTTAAAAGGGTGATAAAAGAGTAGGTACGCAGCCATCTTATATGACGGCTACTACAAGGTAATGAATAGGTACCTAATACTGACTGATGATGATTGATAAGAACTTGTTTGCTTCAAAAAGGCACTCTTGATAAAAATCGCCTAACCTTATCGAATATACTTAATTGCATTTGAATGTTGATTTTTACAGCAAATTTCGTATTTGTGTATTTTTAATTTAAAAAAAAACACTATTGAGGACACCACTTTACCATTCACCCAAACTCATCAAATGTCCTCCGATCCTGACCCCCAGATCACGAAAAAGTACTTTTCCAAAATTCATCTCTCCACGATATACAGGCTGCGCAGTTTATCTGGAGACATGGAAATATAATATCCAAAACTACGCATCAAATCAAAAAAAGTAATAAAATCTGTTCGCCTGGAAAGGAGACATCCAATGATACGAAACTCCACCAACCTACCCCCACTCTCTAGGAGTGGGCTTATCTTAAATCGTTGATTAAAACTCTTTAAACTAACGCTTAAATCTTAAATGAGAGAGAACCCACGATTTTCATTTAAAATTCGTATCTTTCGGGTTAAAACACGTAGAAAATTGCTGCCCCTCCCCTCTCCATGCGGATGGGGCGGGAGATAAATTTTAAATTTTTTGCAAGAACGCTTATTTTTATTGCAGATTCGGAGTTTATGGCTAATTCGCCTTTATTTATAGATTCGTGGGTCTTTTTCGTTAAATTTCAATATTAAGACAAATCGAAAAAACTGTAATTTCGTCGATTACAGCGCCATCTATCGTGAATCATAAAAAATATTGAAGACAAATCCTTCGTATTTTGGGACGTGAAACCCGAATCTCAATGAAAAATCAGGGTTCCTAACCAAAATTTCAAATGTACTGTAACGTACATTTCGTACGTACCGGCTAGATGTCGGTAACACAGAGACGACGGCGGGCGCGCGCAGTTCATGAGTGATAGTGGTTGTTAGTGCATCGACCAACTCGAGTCGTAACCTCGACTGTCAAGTTGTAATGAGGTGTGTTTCCTCATCATACCTGCGTTTTCACCTTTTTTCTCTCCTGGAATTCGCTAAAGGAAGGTCGGTTCTGCAAAACACCTGAAGGTTCCTGAAATGGCGTCGTGAACTTTCACGTTAATTATTGTTAATTATTATAAACATCGCCCACGTTTTTGGCTTGCTTTTTCCTACGGCTTGACTTTTTACCTGGAGACAACCTTTTCCTCTGGAGTCAATTTTTTCTTGGAGGCACTCTGTTTCCTGGAGGCTATCTTATTCCCGGAGGCACCTGCCTTTTCCGTGCCAAGCAGATTGTCCGGAGCCAAGCATGAAGATCCAGGCCACTTCCAGCTAGACTTCTGAAGAGCTATACGAAGCTAAGTGCCTTGTAAACATCATACCAATTCATTCGACTAGCACCGCACGCTCTTGTTATTTTTTTACTATCTGTTAACCGTGCTCAAGAGTGTGGTATTCATAATTGTGATATTTTATATTTTAATAAAGAGAACCTGTTATTCTGCTGACCCGCTTGTTATTGTTGACCCTCTTAGACTAGCGACTCAACCTACGACCCTTGTTTTTCTTGTCTCATGCTCTCAGCGACTATTTTTCCCCTCTAAGGGTTAAATAGTTCGTTTCAGTACAACCCACACCACCTGCAAAAAGAAGAGAGGGGGTAGTAGTTTCTTACGAGTTTTCACCCGTAAAATACGAATCTGCGATAAAAAATGTGGATTCTCATTTAAGATTGCAAAGTCGCTGCCTGTATGAACTTTCCATGTAGGAATGTACTATTCTGATGGGTACAGAAATATTTAAAAAAAAATTCTATTTTTTTTTTTTAAATCGTCGATTTTTCATTATTTTGTATAGAAATGTCATCCACATTATAGGATACCTACTAAGTACGTGGAAAGTTAAGATAGGGACATGTAAGCCGTTTTCCGATGTCGTGACCCGTCGTTTTAGATCTAAAGCTGCTTTGAAAATGAAAAATTGCGATTTTCATTTGTTTATAACTCATAAATCACTCTTTACCCCTGATCTACGCCAATGAATTAACGTCATGAGTAATTTTAGTACTGAGCTTTTTGTGCCATAAAACCATAGCATCATACCCAATTTTATCAAAATCGCTTCAACGGTTTAGCTTTTATAATCAAAAAACAAATTCAAAATTTACACTTTGATATTATCCCCTAGCGGCCAAACCAAGCAACTTTGGACTAAGATAAGTTACTTATTACTTAAATCTACTTAGTTTCACCTGAGGAACATTATTGGTACAGCGCTGTAAATTAATTTCACTGAATCCCTGTATAAATCTGATAATTACGTAAATCTGATGAGGTATTTTATTATTCAAGTGTTGAAGAGACTTATGAAGTTGATGTTCCATTAACATCCAATAACTCAAAATAAATATTATATGCTGACATTAACAAACCTAAAAAATGTTTTATTTCAAAACATGATTTCACTTCTACTACCACCCTGTTTATGACAGTATGTAAGCAGAAAGGGGGAGCATTTTACAGGGTCCGGCAGAAAGATGGAAGCTTATGGGAAACTGTTTTATTATAAACTACTCTAGAAATTATATTTTTGAAAAACATTTCTGCATTATCTTGCACCTTGCCGAACCACAAAAAGTACATTGTTTATTTCAATATTTTCTGCTCTTTTAAAATACCAAAACGAATTTTGAAAATTCTGAAATGTCTTTATTTGAAAAGTCCAGACCTGTATTTTTCTTCCTGCTATTATGCCAAACGTTTGTGTAGGAAAATGGAAACTTTTAATCAAATTTAAAAAAAATATACAGGATGGTTCGTTAGTTATGACTTTCGAAATAAATTGGCGTTATCCATAAAACACCATGTATCTATGTTACTAAGGACGTGAGACCCATTCCATGGGATTTTTAGAACCACCTCGTTGTCCTCTATCCACGCACGCAGATACCGGTTGTTCGTTTACCAATGAAACACCCTGTATAATAGAGTTGTGTGCGGTACCTGTTTCCCTGATTGCACTTTTTTTTAGAATTTTATAATACCTGCCCTCCTAATTCTATTGATCGCTACTTTTTATACGTCAACGTCACTGTCATAACTGCAAAACTGTACGGTGATGAACTTTGGGTATGCCTTATGTCACTTTCCCGCACACTTTTATAAACGTGAGAAATTGAACACTTGATCCAAATTCGTAAGCATTTAAAAAATTTACTCACCTACCTATCGTTTCTGTGTAGGATCGGAAATTTTTTCAAAAAAGACCTGTAAAATATCAAATTAAGTTGATTCGTTTGTCAGATAATATTTCTTGTTTTTGACTACGTGCACACGAAAATCGGTGGAACTGGTGGAAGTATAATATCTAGGTCAAAATCAACACATCAGAGTTTGCTAGGTTTTATACGTATATCTTATAGCCTTTTAGATCTGAGTATAAACCGCCCCCTTTTCCAGCGCTAATGGATCTCTCCGTTAAGGGCAACTAGCTGAAATTAAAATTTAATTAACTGCCGTAAATTTAGCCTGCAAGGCAGAAATTAAGATTCACTATGTGACATTGTTTAGAGCAGTAGAATAAAGCGGCATTAGATTAATTAAAAGTGAAAAACTCTGTTATTAGTCCCATCCGCCGGATTTTCAAACATGGTAGCCACTTTCCAAAACTCTCTCGGATTTTGTTTATTTGTGTAATAACTGAAAACGATCATTAAATGGAAGGCCAGGGAATTTTATTGAAAAGACCACAAAAAATCAAAACAAATGCCTTTGAAATATTAAGTAAATTAGTAGAGTAATTCAGTAGTGGGGGTGACTTGTGCGCTCTATCTGCGGACTTACTAGTTATTATAGTTATTATATTTACAAGTATTTAATCCGGAACTCTTCAATTCAATGGGATTCATACACCGTGTGAGACGGGATGATTTTTACGTCATGTAGTTCAATGGTAATGAAGTCGTACTTCAGCTACAGATAAATTGTGCCTTTAGGTAAGAAAATTTTAAATATTTATTTCCTCTGAAGTTAATAAACATTGTTGGGGGTTCATTGGATTATCCTCGTGGATATTTTTTTTTCGTGGAGCACCCAGTGAATTATATTTATATCTCCTTCCGTATGTATTCGTGTCGGTATCATCCAGAGAATGAAAAGCAACAGTTGTCAAAGAATCGGGCCTTTAGTCCTCATCAGCTTCCATATATTCATTTAACACTGGCAGTTTTTGTGGCACGAAATGTGGCACTTGCTTTCTAGCAGTCATATTTCTCTCCGCAAAATTTTAGTGGATTTGGAGAATATCAGCTTCCATCCACGATTGTGGTGTTTTTCCAGTGGTGATCAGTGGCATCCAACCCCGCGGATCTTTTTTCCATCCATATAAGGGATCAAGGTTTTATTATTGTTGGCCGTTTTTGCACCCGATAATTGTGGCATTTTACTGCTTCCGCGATTTGTGTTAAAACTGCTAGGTTGCATTTACCTTTTGCGAATGACTTGGCAAAACGTTTATTTCTGAATTCATTCAAACTGTCAATTCTAGTTACGCCTCCATATAAAGATATGTGCCTTATTTTAGGTACCTAAACCTACTTAAAGATATATAGTCGTTCAGCAGCATTCTCAAGTGTCATCGGATCAGAATATTCGCCCTTGAATGGAACAACCTAGGGTAAAGGTTGGTATTTTCTATTGTTAATGGTAAATAGCTATTATCCCTATGCCGTAGGTAATAAACTAATTTCATTGATGCGTGTTCTTGTAAATAATATATCGAATTTTTAACCCCTTCGCCTATACCCTATTTCCACGCAAAATGCCATTTTCTTCCCTTAAATTGCATAATCAAAATATGTACTCATTGTGCGTGATAACATGGTTGTGGTAAAATAGAAAGGACCAGTAAATAATAATTTTATTTACTGATAGCAATCCGGTATCAGCAGCCCGGTTTTTACCATTCTGGTATTAAAGCAGTGAGAGCCTCCAAGACACCGCCAGGAGTCAGAGTGGGGGAGGAGACAGCATGGACTACTTAAGTGAACTCCCGATTCTCATCCAAGCAAAGCTATTATTTCACATTAATACTCTGGCATTAATAGCCGCATATAATGCGCCTTCTATGTTGCCTATTACCAGAGATTGATTGTCCGTCTTGGACTACAGCCACGGTTCATGCCATTAACATAATAGGGATGACCAGGAATACACTATGAAATATAACAAAGGAGATCCTTGGGAAATTTTAATGACCATTTCGACTTGTAATGATTTAAAGCGCAAACTTAGCACGTAGTTGTCAATAGGTTGTCCGAAAATTTGTCTGAAATCTTACAGTACATTATGTGAAAGTATAGATATATCGAGTCCACTACTCTAGTGGGTAGGCACTTTTGGTTTCATAAAAGTACCTAGTTATAAGGTGTCTACTTTGACTGTGAAAAATTGTGGTGAGAGACCTCCTTAAAATTATAGGGACACCCCGCAAAAAAGACATAAACGATAAAAAAAAATTCCTACGTCCACTTTACAAAACACTACTTTGCGCATCGTTTTTTGTGCGCAAACTAGCAGATTTATCACGTAGGTATACAAAATTGTGAGACAAAGTGACATAAGGCATAGTCAAAAAATCGTTTCCGCACTGGTTTGATGTAAGCAATAGTGATGGGCGGTAAATTGAGAACTCACTGTGACTACACAATAATAGTGATGGGTAAAACAGTCGCTTTTTAAAAAGTATTTTTTAAATTGTCTTGTTATGCTCGTAGGAAAAGTATATTGTGAAACAATATTGTTTTTATTGTTTGAGTGATTTATAGGTTCCATCGTGAACGGTTTGTTATTATATCGAACGTAAAATATGAACAATTTTGTTCTTGAATAATTTAGTATAGGTCATGGGTCCTGTAATCACATTATTCTACTACTATCTTCCCGCAAAATGGAGTAATGGAGGAATGGACTGGTCAAGTCCCCAGAAAATAGCAGCGGAAAGAGAATTCGATTTGGGTGAAACACTTCAGATATTGTTTAATTTGAGTAGATCATAATATAATGGAAAAGTTGGAGACTTGGTAGCAATAATCTATATCGTGATGTCGGCCCAGTGACGCACATTGTTGCCAGTAGAATAATCTCAGTTTTGAACTTGAAATTACGGCCTATCATTAAGTAACACCCTGTATAGAACTAAATATTTATTACATCATTATTAGTCCTTGAGTGCACAGTTCACTTCTTCTGAAAGCAAGACTAGAAATAAGTTGAAAGACTTGTCATTGTTACAGGAAGTCTGTCTCTCAAAAGAATAGTTTATTTACGGTAGTTACTTATTTTACATAATAAATTACCTAATGAGCTGAAAAATTTAACTGTATCTAATAACACTAAAACTAAGAGATTGTCATTGAGATTGTTTGGTTCTTGGCCACTTTTCTGTACCCTTGCTGCTTCTCTTTCTCTCCTCCCTCTCTTTCTGTTTATTTTTTATTTGCTCTTCTCCTTTTCTCTTTCTTATCTTGCATACGTCATTTTTTCTATTGCTAGGATAGGATAGGTTAGTTTGGGATAGGCTCTTCTAAGACCAATCACTTTTCTATTCATGAATGCCCCCAGGTTCTCCCGCCTCACCCTATTTGTTTAAATTTCATTATCCTAAACAGTTGGATTATTCACCGAACAAAAATGTAATACACCCTGTATAGGTATTTTATTTAAGGCATACCATTATCCCAGGGCTATTCTAGGAAATATGCGACAACACTGTGTAGTTCCTAATCGTGTGTAGTGTTATCCCACTGCATCAGAGCTGGCAGTGTTGTCTGGAAAAACTTATTCGCGAGTTGGCCATTAACGAAATTGTGCTTTTCCAAAGAATCAATTTGTAATGTAGCTGGCAATACCTCAGCCGTAGTTAATGTTCTATTACCTTGATTAAATCTTAAAGGGATGCCGTTGCTGTGGTACTTTCCTACCACTGCTAACAGAGCAATTTCCAATATTATACGAAAACTCTCCAAGACGCAAATTACATTTTACCGTCTTCCCATAATAATGTAATGCCATCGTGAAAATAGAATATGGTGTCGCCAGTTTCTTTATATTTTATTAAATTTGAGGAATTAGGATCCTAATACCGGTTTCAAATTTTTTTATTGCAGGTAGCCTAGAATTGTCAGCATTAAAGCACGATGTTTTAAAGGTTGCCATAGCAACATGCGCCCCAGAAACGAAGTCTAAATGTCAACTTTTTATTGTTGATCTAACAGGACTATACACTGTTGCGAATATTATTGACAGATATTCGAAAATCTTAGTTCAAATATTTAACAATTTATTTTCTTCAAAATGTACCAATAATTAAAACTAGCGCGAAGTATTCCTGGATAACGGGTCTTAAAAGCACTCGCTCTATCTATAAAAATCGCACGCGTTTTAAAAACCTTATTATCCATTGATACTAATACAGGGTGCACCATGTATCCTTCTCTATATTGCTATCTCCTGAACGCTAAGAGATACAGGGTCGGTTAAATTAGAGAAAAGATTCACATCAGTTTTGTGGCCATCTCGAATTCGTCAAAACATGCAAGATATCTGTGACCGTTCCTGAAATATCCTGAAAAAACTGAAAAATCGAGATTTCTTATTTTCCTCATATCTTTATTATTATTGGAAATTAATAAATAATATTTTGTAGGCTTACATAAGCCGTTAAGAGCTATCCATCTGACATTTCAAAAATTTTCAAGGCCTACTAGATCCAAGAGTTTTCACAGTCAACTTTCGTTTTTCTTATGGCCGCCATATTATTTTTTTATGTCGTTCGATATGAAAAAAATAATGGAAACCAAAAATTAACAAACTTCAAAAAAAAATTTTAAAATTTTCATTCTTAATATTTCAAATAAAAACCTAATAAAAAATCGTCGAAAAACGTCAACATTTGTAAAATACGCCAAAATAGTGCAAGCCTTATGGTTTTTTAATTTATCTATGAAATTCGATCTAAAAATATGTCTTTTTTGTAAAGAAAAAAGAAGAATAAAATTTTTATTTTTTTATTTTTTGAAGTTTAACAATTTTTAGTTTTTGTGATTTTTTTTATACCGAACAACATAAAAAACACTATGGTGGCCATAAGAAAAACGAAAGTTGACTATGAAAATTTTGGGATCTAGTCGGCTTTGAAAATTTTTGAAATGTCAGATGGGTAGCTCTTGCCGACTTATGTAAGCCCACAAAAAATTATTCATTAATCTCCAATAATAAAAAAAGATATGGCAAAAATAAGAAATCTCGATTTTTCAGTTTTTTCAGGATATTTCAGGAACGGTCACAGATATCTTGTATGTCTCGACGGAATCGAGATGGCCACAAAATTGCACTCCTTTGGATTTGTTTAACCGACCCTGAATCTGTTAGTGTTAGGAGATAGCAATATAGAGAAGGATACATGGTGCACCCTGTATACTAATTGTTGGTAAAATTAAAAAATCCAACTCAAGCAACAAAAACAGCTTTTCTGTCTTGGCCATTTTGAAGTTTTTCGCTAAAATATTTAGGGTACATAATAACATTAATCAACACTAATTTTTCATGTGATTTCCCTATGTTACGAACTAAAAATTAACAACCTTGTAAAAGGCACTTTGGGAAAGCATAGTCGATCAGTGGAGAACAATTAAACGACAAAACGGAAAGCGTAAATAGACGACGCACTGAGCTAGTTGTAGTGCTACTAGAGAGGACAGTAGTTCAATGGAAGTAGGCCTCTTTGAGAAGACAGTAAGGGAGCTATACCAGCCAAGTTTAGTGCCAATTGTGTTTGGTGAATAAGAACAAATGACAAGTGAAGTGAATTGAGACATAAGAAGAACAAGTGCAACTCGTTACTATTTCACTATTTTATAAATCTGATTTTTCTATGTGATTTGAAAAGTATTATGAGTTCATTTCCATCTCGTTTACATAATTTTAAAGCGAATTTTTTGGGCTGTCGGAACGGAAAGAATACAAGAGATACTTAAGTGAGTCCTCTGAAACAATTGTCTAAAATAGATCGAGTATTTGATAAATAGAGTGTTTGTTGTTTACTCTGTTCAAGCGGCGGGAGAATGCAGTGTTTCTTCTGGAAGCGAGGTTGCAGAGATGGAGTCTAATGGAGTCAAGGAAGCCTGCTCACAACCACCGACTGAATTAAATTAGACATAATGGCTCTCGGCTGGTGAATTTTCTACTAAATCAACGACAGCAGCAAAACGGCGGCTCGCTGTTGAAAACTTTCGACGATGCGAAAGAAGGAACGCTCTCAGATATCGCCTTAAGTAGCGGGAGAGTGTGGAGATGCAAATACACGCCGAGTCAGTCGCTCCCGCAGTAAAAGCAAAAGCTCTCCTTGATATATTCGCTGTTAAAACGGACAGAAACTTACAAGATTTGAGTAGAGTATCAGTGAAGTCCTACCAAGTTGGAGGGCAGACAGCCTGGATGGAGAGTAACTTTCAAGGAGAACATATTACAAAAGGATATAATTCTCCCTTAATGCTTACGGAAGTAAATCTCAACAATGAAAAAATTTTTATGACTAAAAAGTAAATCTAAGACCATCTCACAGCTTACTATAAATTATATAGATTTCTTCTTATTAACAATACTCGTATTAACAACCAATGTTTATTTTTCCAAGCAAGAAAATTACATATGACATCCAAGAGTCACATCAATTCAATATCATGGCAGTCTTATTAAATCTATAAAGTTCATCTTGCCCAAAAAGCATCTCAGCTACTTCCAGGAATATCGGAGGGTGTGGTTTTGGTATGGTTTTTTGGCCTGGTTTTGTAAAACACTTAATTGTGGCATGCATTTTGGCTGCCTGGGGTGTATCCTATGGTGTAAGCCGAACCCACCATGCATTTTATTTGATTTCAGTAACTTCATTTAGTCTTGTCATTATTTTATACTTGCTACTTGGACTACCAATACTTGGAAATTAAGTAAACCGAGAGCTGATATTTGGATATTGTGTGAGGGGGGCTTAGGAAAGCTAAGGGAAACTTCAAATTGTCGATGTGTATTCCCCGCCATCATGAAAAAAGTGATAAATTTTGTTTTTTTTTGCAATAAATCAGCTCTCCGTCGAGATACGAAAATTACAACAGGAGACATTTTTGTTGCTTTTTTATGCCCCACATTTTGTCTTATACATTTTTCACACCTACCGCTCATCGTTGCCGTAGCAAAGCACCCCGCAGAATCCTTATGAGAATTGGCTCACGGTCAAATTTGGTAAAGTTATAGATGAGTAGATCAGAAGTCTCCATTGGCGTAACCCCCAAAAACTTTAGCCACCCTATTTGTCAATAAACAAAAAATGCACTTGAGCAGGAATAATTATTAAACAAAAATTATCCAGTAAAATTGATAACTTAGGCAGCTTTACTGAGTTCATTTGCTGCTTTGAAAGACCGTTTCTCTTTATCAGTAAATGAAAAATGTCCTTGAGTGATTTTAAATTTAATAGTAAATTAAATTACCAAAGGTCCCTTAACTTTACTGGCTCCGCCACAAGTTGCAACAGTTTCTATTGATCTCCAAAACTTGTTGGCCACTTTATCATTGACATCTATCAAGCCAAGATGTCAGGGAGAGAGCACAGCAAGCTAGCTTAAAAATTTTGTAGAATTGCTCTACTTTATCGTTTTATTTTAAAAATGTTACTTCCCTTGTCACTAGACCTCCAAAATATCATGTAGAATTAGAATAATGTGTATGACCACCCGGCAAAAAAAATCATAAATTTACTCCAGGAAGACCATTGGGGAGAAAATTCATTGAAAATGGATTAATTGAAAAATAAATTCACTGTATACAGTGTGTTTTGTAAAAATAAGAAATCTCGATTTTACAGTTTTTCAGAATAATTCAGAAACTGTCCCTGATATTTTGCATGTGTCTACGGATTCGAGATATAGCTACAAAATAGAGCAGCTTTTCTCTAATTTAACGGATCCTGTATCTCTTAACGTTTAGGAGATACCAATGGTGAGCTCTGAAATAAGCACACACTGTATAGTCTGAGGTGTCCATGAGGATTTCCCACCTTGACGTGGTGAGGAGGCTGGACGTGGAACAGGGTTGGCCCACACGACTTATGCTGAAGTCGAGAGCCCGGTTTTAGAGAGACAGGTTGAGATAATCAAACCAAATGAAGGGGATACATATTATTATAATTTTTTAAACTTATAAATCATGAAAACAGGCACCACTGTAACATCCTCGAAATTAGAGTCCTAACTCCTAAAAAAATTAATTGGGCCCATTATACTTGTGGAAAAAACCAACAACACACTATGTTACGGTCTTGTGGTATTTCAAAAATAAAAACAAAAATTCAATCTTCATTTGTTTCTGAGATATCGCAATAATTTCTTTTTATAAAGTACCTATACCAAAATAGCACTCGATATGTGTTCCCTGTGATTATAAGCAAAGGGGTAGCTACCCCTACCAAGGGGGTCAACTTGGGTACTTAAATTTGTCACGAAAATATGTCTACTTTGATAACAAAATTGACCTGTTTCGGCGTTTTTCATGCACATCTTCAGTTTCCAAGTTATTAGGCCTGTTAAGTTTTCGTTGGACCACTCTTTATATTGCTAAAAGACTTTAATAACTGAATTTCGATAACTGTTCCCTCCAGTTGAGCGTAAAGCGTAACAGTTATACTTATAAAATCTCCTGTGTTCTTCCATCTCCTTGAGGCCAGCATTTCTTTCGAAAGCTACGGTCTTAACACTGACTGGGCTTTTAGCCGCTTTCGGTGGATGTGTGATGTGACGGAGCGGCGGGGACGACGAGACGGGCATGGGGGGCATCGGGAGACTCGACGGGCCGGGGACGCACTTATCCTTCCAGCAGAAGTGAGGAATCCATTAAGAGCTCCCGAATCTCCTCCTCGGTGCATTTGCCGACGTCTACAACACATTGCCGCCTTACGACATTACATGCAACTTGGCACGCGTTTTAATCGAAAAACACTGTAAGACGCAGAGCTGTATAACGCACTTTACGTTGGGGCCTCATTATGCCATTCAGCAGCTCCCTTTGGTGAGTTGCTAATTCTATTAAGGGTTTCTAAGGAATACGCCACTTGAGATAATGTATATGGGGTACATTAAGGGACATTATATGTAGCCTGGTAAGTAAGTGTATCTACACTTATTGTATTACCTTGGTACGTGCTGAGATCATTTTGGTTTACGTTGGCAAACAAAAAGGATAGATAGATGCTTAAAGACAAGGGATAAGCTAATGGAATAATTACAAGAAAAACATGAAAGGAACTGAATTATTAATGTTGTCGTAAAAGGATGTCAAACTAATTATTATGGAACTTTTTACTTTATTTTTGTCAATAAATTCGGGTATTTTTTCAGTTAACTAATCAAGTAATAATAGGTAATTTATCTGCAGATACCATATAATTCACTCAGCCCAAGTTTTCTACGTAGGTAGGAAGAACTTGAACGGAGGCTGAAAAATTAAACCCAAATAATTGTTTTAAATTCAACAAGCGATTATATTCGTTTGGATAGGACTTCAAGAATCTATTCTGTTAATTCTTTAGCATTTCTTAATTTGAAATGCTGCTATCGAATACCCGGTATACTTTTATTGCAGCGGCCATATAGAAAAATATTGTTGAATGCTTTTTCTTCCAAGCTTATAACGTTTGACTTCACGTCTCAAAGCTTCTTCAGAACGTTTCAAACACGTTCGCGACGACATCAGGGTCTAAAGGTCAAACTTCTTCAGGGATGTGTTTTGATAATTATGTTTTTTCTATAAAAATAGTTTTTTTTATGATTTTAGGCATACAAAATGTATGTTTATTGTTTCTTCCTTTTTTTAAAGCTTTTTTTAATATACCACCGGTGGTATACACGTCGGTTGTGGAAAATAATATTTCGCTGAAGCCTACATGTGACACCCATTTGAGGGAGTCGTTTTTTTTTGTTCTATATTCATAAATATATTATTTTGTAACCATAATATTATTTTCCTGAGGATTATTATTTTTGAGAATTAAGAAATAGTCATTCATAACCGACAACTTTCGCAAATAGAGCCGAGGGCGCAACCTGTGGTACTCTCAAGATGATAGGTATGTCTATTTACTTGACGCACAACGTTTATTATTAGAGGTCTACCTAATATCTGTAAGATTTTAGAGATTCGTAACCGAAATAAGGACTGTGTGTATGTTACCACCGGTCGCCACTGTCGGCTCCTGATGAAGTGATGAGACATGCACGTCGTGCCGAACGTGATAAGGAAATTCAGCTATGCAGATTAATTATTGCAAAAATTGATGAAGTAATAGTATATTGTGAAACAAGTGCGGAAAAGAGAAAATTTCTCACGAGTGTGAAACAATTGTGACACGAGACGAAGTCGAGTGTCACAATTCACACGAGTGTGAAATTTCTTTTCCGCACGTGCTACACACAGTACTTTTCCTACGACCACAATTTAATAGATTAATTATTTAACAAATTTAACACATAAATTATTTTTTCTGAAAATGCTCTGCTTTTATGACCTTTTCTCCAATTTATGAAATGTTTATAAGAAGATTCATATTTTTCTCTCGAAACTACAGGTAGCAAATTCAAAGAACACAAACCTGCTTGTTTTCTGACTTCAGGTAGTGTATTTTCTGCTTCAGATTCAGAGGAATCACAATCCATCATAATGATAGATAACTAAAGTTTATTTTTTCAGACTACTTACCTAGGTAGGTATTATTTTCAATTCTACCAATGACTTTTTAATATTACTATTACATAATTATATACTGTTAAATCATTGAATTCTACCGACAATATTATTATTATTTATTATTAGACTCCGTGTAAACTAAAAATAAGTGACGTGAGCGTGGAAACGTGGTAGATATGCAACTTCCACACAACGCAGGCGCTGTGCGTCGTCGATTGAAGTTAGTAGAGGTGTGCGAGTTATTTTCACGATCGTGAATTTGATTTGAACGCTACCAATGCTGTTATTAGCGATCAACTCGTAAATTTTAATAATTACTGCCACAAGAGAATAATGAGTATATTTTATAGTCTTGTCGGGTTCTATGGTATCCCATTTGTGTTTATTTTATTACCTTGAAGCTTTAAATGAATAGTTATTCCATTAAAAATAAGTATCATCAGTTCTCAGTTACCGCCCATCACTATTGTTTACATTAAAACTGTACGGAAACGATTTTTGGCTATGAAGAAATCTGCTAGTTTGCGCACAAAAAACGATGCGAAAAGTAGTGTTTTGTACAGTGGTCGTAGGAAAATGACCTGTGGATATTTACTTTATGATTTAAAACACTACTTATGAACTTATAAATTAAATATTTGAAATTAAAATTCATTTAGGAGGGATTTTTTTTTATGTTGTAAGTCTTGGAAAGTTTTTATATAAAACTTTCATATCTTTCGTTTTAACAGTACCACAGATTAAACCGTGAAGCTCCCTGCAACTCTCTTTACTTAGGATCAAATATATGAATACAATATTGGGTGAAATCACTCATACAATATGAAATGGAGAGAATTTACCTGACGCTTATGAGCCCTGATAAAAACGCCCCCTGTTAAGTTATTTTTTGGAAGACTTGAGATAACATGTTCTATAGATTGATACTCAATTCACTTTTGTACAAAATGGTTTTAAAGTTTGAGAGAATTCTATGAACTCATTTAGCTAAACACCTAAATACTTAGGTATAGGTATACATAGCAATAATAATCTATTGTATTAAAAGAACATACCTATTTATCCTTAATAAGAAGTTTGAATTCATTTTTTGCTCATAAAAAAAAAGCAAGTTGTTGCTCATAAAAGAAATTTAAATGATAAATAAACGGTTTCAAGGCTTTTTTTGTTGCGCAAGTATCCCTAAAATTCCATGCTCTGAAATTCTAAGATAACAAATGGTCACCAATAATTTTCTCCAACGTTAGAATTTCAAACTACCGTTTCTGGCACATGTTAGTTGTATTTTTCATGATGTTTCTGACATTTATGCCACACTTTCGCAGCCTTCCAACTTGAGCCCTTCGGCCCTTTTCCATCGCCCTGGAAGGAACAATACTGTTATTGCGTGTGTAGCTCGCCATGCATGGTGTAAATAAGACAGATATATGCATTATTCATGGGTCCATTTTAAGATAGCAGGGGCAATTTGTAGATAGGCTTTAAAATTTAAGTGGCCAAAAGTGAAAGAAGGCAGAAAAGGCAAGCAAAGAAAGAGTGGTAGCAACAACTGTCACGTCGGTTCAGGGAAAACTGAAGCGTTCTACTATGATGTGGCACGACTCGGGCCTAACAAGGTTGCCATATTTTCTTATTTCAATATTATTTGTGAGATTTATGTCTGTTGCGCCTTTTGAAACAATGTAATTCAAAAATCAGTCTTTTATTAACTTAAATTTTCCACTGTGGCCATACACTTTTGCAAGTAATAAACAAAATATAAGCGATTTGATAATTTTCGTTTCACAACGTATAGTTCCATTACATTATTGAATTTACCGCAACAACTATGATCCAACATTTTTGCTGTAACATAACAAAAAATATTCGACTACACCAAACGTACTCATTGGCCATTTTTCAACTCCATTTTCAACTTATAACTAAAGAAAACTTATTTATTTCCTCTAAAACTTTCTTTTTGGTTTGAGAAAGTCACAAGGTACTAACCATGCATGCAAATGATGTATGTTGGCCCACTATTTGCCTTAAAAAACGAGAATTGTTATCGTTTTGCGTGGTAAAAGCAGCAACAACTTAATCGCACAAAGGTGAGATGGGTTTTTCATTTAACTGGAATGAAACCAATGTTGTTTAAAAAAAATGAATAATATCATTGTGTTAGCAGAATAGTCAGAATAGTCAGCAGAAGAGCCACAGCAATAGACGTTCGGTAGCAGTGGAGGTGTCACAATGGCCCACTCACGAAAAATCTCTAGAAGAATAAGTCTAAATAGTGATTAGTGAAAAAAGTAGAAGACTATAATGCAGAACAGAAATGACTTTTCAAAATATTTTCTTGAATTTCGTAGGCTATAAACTAGCTGAAATCTGGCACAATATCATTTTTAATCAAAGCAACATAGCTAACTTAGCTACTTATATCAAGTTTCGTGAAAAAATGAATGTGGAAAGTATTAGCAGTGCTATTTCAAAACAATAAATTAGGGATGACTTTATAGGATACCTTTAATGACGTGAGAAAAATCTCTTAGCCATTGCCTCCGGTTTCGTCCCATATGAAGAGATTATCAGCTACTTTCAATATGATAACGAGCAATAATGGCAACGCTGCCCATCGCGAAGCAGAGTAAAGGCGTGCCTGGTCTGGGTCGTAGGCGGCGTGCTGCCGTCCCCGGGGGCAGATGGCCGGTCCATAGTGCCCCAACACTAAGAAATGCAATATTAATCAGGCCGGAGAGGGACTAGAACAGTGCATTAAGGTAATGGACGTTACTTCTCGCTTCTGCCCCTCTGATGCCGCCAACGCTCTCCGTATGCGCATTAAGAATATTCCGTTTCCTTCCAGTGTCTTCCTCTATTTTATCAAATACACTTGACAGTGGCGGAGAAGAAAAAATGAATATTGTAAAATATTTCCGTCGGGGGTCGGGACAAAGTGAAGTGATAAATTTTCAAGTTGCAGGGTTAATTTATAATTTTTAATGACATAGGATCACCTTCATGGGATTTTTTTTTTTTTTGTTTCCACTATGACGATGCGATAGTTCAAGGTTAAATTCTACAAATTCTACGATATGGGGGATACCAAACGCCTTAAAACTGTTTGCATCAATGACAAGACACGCAATGCGTGAAGAGCAGGAATGTGTATTAAATTCAACATGGCGGCAAATGGTATAATCTATTAAACTCCATTCCCTTATATACAGGGTGCACCATATATCCTTCTATCTCTAGCTCTTGACGACTTATGTAAGACTACAAAAAATTATTTATTAATTTCCAATAATAAGAAAGATATGGCAAAAATTAAAAATCTTGATTTTTCAGTTTTTTCAAGATATTTCAGGAACAGTCACAGATATCTTGTATGTCTTGACGGATTCCAGATGGCCACAAAACTTCGCATCTTTTCTCTAATTCAACCGACCCTGTATCTCTTAGCTTTCAGGAGATAGCAATATAGAGAAGGATACATGGTGCACCCTGTATATGAAATTACTTTGTAGAAGACAATCAACTTCTATAAAAATTTCAAAATTGAAAAAAATAACGAAAGAATTTTTAGTTCATCTTTTGGCATTAAAATTGATTTTTTTTTTTCACAATTAAAATTTGGCACCTATCAAACTGAATACATTTAGCAAACGCCATGGAATAGGAAATCAGTTCTGGCAAAATCTATTCGGAAAGTAATTAAAATCCTATCCTCAAGAAATAGGTACTTAGGTAAATGGGTAAAATGATATACTTAAAAGAATTGGCAGCGTCTGATATCACCAAAAAAGCAAGAAGTGGCAAACAGAAACTGTCGTTTCCAGAAAAACTTTCTAGGTACTTTGTCAATTTTTTCTGAACTAAGTTACGTAAAATTATACTTAATACTATGTATTAATAGGACTTTATTTCTGTAAAAAAAATAAATGTGTCGTTTCACCTTCAATATCCATAGCTGATATTCAACATTGTTGGGGAAACCCTGTATAATAGCAAAGACTTTGATCGATTCGAAGCACAATAATGATACCCCTCCACTACAGTGATCTAAAGTGAAAGCATCCCATGTGGCCTATAATTCAAACATACAAAATTCATTAGGAGTTGAACTTATTTTTTCCTTTATTTCTGCTGGCAAAATTAATTACAGAAGTATCTCTAATCGACCACAGGAGTCGTAAATTATTCACTAAGGGGTCGACTATCAGCAGCACACCACAGACGAACTTCTTATAACATGTAGACACAATCAGTCAACCTAAAAATTTCATAAATAATTTCAAAGTACCATTAATTTTGAATACAGTGTTCGATTATACACTATGTCCAAGATTAGAATAAACATTGGGATCTCGGAAACAGTGGGAGATGAGACCCCATCGTCAAATGGGGTCGGTTGGGCAACCAGAAGGACATAATGCAACGAGAGAAAGAGATTTCAAAAATAATTTTTGATTTTCGAATTATTTTGAAAGAAAAAAAAACTAATCTTAGTTTTTCTTATTTATTAATCTTATTTTTGGAGATTGGGAAAAACTGAAACCACATTTTCATTGCAGTTATTGACCAGCTTTATTTTTGCAATGTCAGTTTATTTATCTGATGATTCATACTTGCAGGGCCGGACTGAACTTATTTTTTTTTAAACCTACAGATCTTGATCTTTTATAGCAAAAATTGAAAAATATCATAATTTCTAACTTTAATGGTAGTTCAAACGTGTTTCGTGCAATAACTATTGACATCATCGGTTTATTTTCACTTTAATACGGATCTGTGCTGTTACTGAACTTCTTAGACTTGTCGAATTGTGATGACGATGAGTACCTAATACAAGTCCAAGAAGAATTTGATCAAATTCATCAAAATCAAAATTAAAATATCATTCACTTTTCGCAATAAAAAATGCAGGTCTGTATTTTAAAAATCGAAGTTCAGTCGGCCCTGCAAATTTGAATCGTAAGATAAAAAAATTGATATTGGAAAATGAAGCTGATCAATAACTGCCTTTGAAAACTTCAAAGTTTTTAAAGGAGTAGGTACACCTATTTCTGTTAAAATTTTAATAAATTTTATTTAGGAACCCCTAGAAGTGACACTACTTGTTAACGCTTTTCTTCCGAAAATAACATTTTTTTGAAAGATGAGCCTTCCCTGAGAATTCAGATTCAATTATCGTGGTAATGCCTGTTTATATTCATTGTAATAAAAAATTGTGCAAGATTATTTCTTTAACTGTGACTTCTTTATCTTATTATGATTATTGAAGTCATAATTATTGAATCATTATTATTATTGAAATTTCATTATTTTGTAATTTTTCAGTCATTTTATAGTACTTTGTAAATATTTTGGCAAGGTCATTTCATACCCCGCAACTATAGTAACTATTAATTATTATTTAAGGACTATTTAAGGATTATTTAAGGAAGAAAATGTTTAGATAAAATTACTTGTCAGAAATGACTTGAAACAACAATACAATGGATATGTAATGACTATTATTTCCGTAGCTCCGGCTTGGTATCTACCTCATAAAAGCTCCTTGCAACTACAGTTCGCGTACACCTCGTTAAACTTTGTTGGACGTGCTGCTTCTAGCTTTTATTCAATGATGAAAATCCTTGTAGCTGTGCTGCACCAAAGTTAGAATTCCAAGAGATTTTCCGGATAATGCATTGATTTGATCACAGAAAAACTTTAGATAATTTTGTTAATTCAAGATTTGTAATGTTTCTACCTTCTCTCTCAGAGTCAGTTTTATTGATATGTTTACTTTTACCCTTTGATTAACCTATTTTTTTATACAAAATGACTAATGTACAGTTATTGGAAAATTTCAACTAATGAATCAACCAATTGAAAAACCACTTAAAGACCTGTCTAACACTACTTGGACATACTTAGCCAACTTGAATCCCTCAGTACTCAAAAAATACATTGTTAATGGGCACACATAAACTTTATTAAAGTTCCATACATACGGCATATTTACGCATGAGGTGAACAATCATGTTATTAATACTTATTTCCAAATTTAGAGTGCATGCGGTTTGTTTCATGGTAGCATCGGCACTCAATTCAGTTACTGTAGCCCAACAATTATCGTGTGGTTGCCCTGCTTTTATATCTTTCCATGCGAGTATTTCCACGATTCTAATTAACTAAACTGTCTCTAACTCAAGACCCTTTCGCAGGTTTATTAGAAAAGTCTTTATTCTCAACATCGCTGTACTTATATGTCGCAAACACCTGTTCTTTTCTGGATCTGGAAACCACATTATAAGCTCGTATCAAACTTTACAACTTTACAGTAGAGATAATCTGATCGATGAATAAACAAATTTGGAATTTAGTAGCACGTAAATAATTATGTAGAAATGCCGTTGCGAACTTCTTGTCAACATTTGGAAAAGTATTAAGGAAGAACAATTTATACGGTAAAACAATCAGACGTTTCATTTACGAAATCAGCAACGGAAACGTTAGAACTCCTGAAGAAAAATCACTTCCCAGGTAGCTGGCCACTCTGTGTAATCAGTGGCGGCCCAATTCCAGAGGAACAATTTAAACGACCTCAAAAATAGGATTGAATATATTTTCTGCCCTGTTGCCATTTTGATTCAAATTTTAAAAACGGACACCCTATACCCCGGTAATGAAGCCGAGGAAGTCTTTTTATATTTTATGTTGCCAAAGTGACAGGTTTCATGTCGCTTTTATTATTTGTATCATGATGAAAATTTGCTTTTAATTGTCATTTATGTCGCATATTTTGGAATTTTATGGACATTAAGGTGATATTTATTGAAAGGTATGGTTTAAAAATATTTTTATTAGCTTTGGGTTTTAATTACTGATTACAACTAGACAAAAATATTGTATATAGCGATAATAAAAACAATAAATATATATAATATAATAAATCAGCAAAGCGCTAAGCTCTTTTAGACCACAATATGGCCGATGTAGATATGTACAAAAAATCTTCAGGCTTACCTGGTCGTTCGACACAAGTCTTAGGTTTAATGTCTACACAGGACGAGTGGATAAATATTTATAATTAGCCTTCCTTTAATTTTTTCCTTGTGATATAAGGACATGGTATTGGTAAATTATGATAAAAAAGTGGTCATAACGTGTGTGCAAAATAATTTAAAAATGTGGCTAAAATATTTAGTCACTCGTCCAGCATAGACATATCTAAAGACTTATAAACAACTGCTATTTGGAATATAGGGCCTAGTCGTGTATTCGTCGACGTAAATCGAGTTTCAGATCGATCCCTTTCAACTTTATAACATCCACTTCTGATCTTGTATTAAAAAATCTAAAAATATTTCACAAAAATTGCATCATGAAGCAACGTTTTAAGTATTATTAAGTACGTGGCCGAAAAAGCTCAATTTTAAATCTTAATCTTTATTTAATTCCTTATTAATTATTATTGCAACTTATTTTGCTAATGAAGCCAGCTTTAACAAGGTGCCTCTATTCATTTTTAAATAAACCATCACATATTTTTATTTTTTTACATATATTTTTTTATTTTTTATATCCTCATTCCATATAATTATTAGTTGATTTTTTTTTGTGATAATTTATTGAAGTTTTCATGGAAGCATCCTTCTACTCCACAACCTGTATCAGTCTTCATATCTCCCAGTTCTTAGGAAGAACCATCAAAGAAAATTAATTTAGCTTTTCACTTCTCTACAAAAATTCGGTCAACATTTACGATAAAATTATGAAGTATATTTCTCTGTCATGAGAGAACTTGGTGATAAGTTTTAGTCAGAAAAATTGATGCTGAGTTTGATAACCAGAAACGTTAACGATAGCTTCATTGCAAAACAAAAATAACCCCATTTAGGGACTGATCATTAAGATTAAGACGGGCGCTTATCCTAAACCATGGTCAGAATGCCGGCCCCTAGTCCAAAGCCACAGCCTCTGGGTCCAAACATGCGTCCATAGCAAGCCCTGCAGTAGATTTCGCCGTCAGGGGCGTCGTTCAGATTGGTTGAGTCTAAACTCTTCTTGCAATCAACACAGTGGAAGCAGCTCTTATGCCAGATGCCGTTCTTGCTGATCATCTGCTCCGCTGCATAGACTGAATATCCGCAACGGTTGCAACCTTGACCTGTAAGTAAACAAATTTTCTATTAAAATGAATTATTACTGGTTTAATTAAATAAAGTAATAAATACTGATTTCATATAGCATATGGTAGAGGTAAAAATTAGATAAAATCTTACCGGGCTCAGCCTTGCGGCCACTGTTTGGCCTGATGTCGTTATGGATAGCCGCTGACGGTTGTCCATCGGCACATACCAGAGTAGGAGTGTGGCCGAACCCGAAACCTTTGGGTCCGAAAAGCTTGCCGTAGCAGGCACGACAGTGGATCTCACGATCGGGACCGTCACATGCTAACATAGAGTCCAGAGGACGATGACATTCAGCGCAATTGAAACATTTCTTGTGCCACATCTGCGAAAAATGAAATGGAGAGGGTCAGTTCTCAATTCAAGTTGACTTAGTTTTTGAAAATACGTACAGTTCCTTTAGCGAGTTGCTGTTCGGCAGCGAAGACCATTCCTCCGCATCTCGGACAGCCTTGGCCTGGTGGGGCCTTGATCGAGGTCGTATCGGGATTGTAGAAAGGCCGATTCGCCGAAATTTGATCTTCACTAAATAAACGAAAATGATAACTTTAACATAATCGTAACGTAAATTTAATATGTTATTAACTATTGTAACTGTGTAGTGATCTAATTTATGATCATCTTAATTTCTTTCTGCGTCAAGTCAACTTAATTAACATTCTTGCTCGCAGAAAATAATGTCATAATGAATGTATTTATCACGCAATAGCTAATTTTATTTTTATGAAACAATAATTAAGTATTAGGTAGTACCTACGTAATATTGCACTCACCTAAGTCCATCGGTCTGCAGGAATCCACTCCCGCAGGCAAAGCCATAGCCATGAGGTCCCCACTTCTTTCCGTAGCAAGTCTTGCAGTAAACATCGCGATCAGGACCGTCGCATGCGATGATGGAGTCAAGGGTTTTGGTGCAGTCCTTGCATTTGAAGCACTTGCGATGCCATGGTCGGCCCTTGGCTAGAACCTCTTCGGCGGCAAATACTACGCCACCACATCGGGGACAGCCTTGGCCAGGAGGAGCCATGATGGAAGCGGTATCGATTACCGTTGTCTTTGGAGCCGCACCACTGTCGAGTTAAAAAGGTTAAGGGAAGATTGTAGAGATATGTTATAAAATGTAGTCGTCAGTTTTAATTTTGCAATAAGTACATAAAGCATTGACAAAAGAGGCTTTATTGCGCAACGCCGCTAATTTAACTGGCTTATTATTGCTTCAATGAATAACCGTGAGTGTAGCTGGTGGAGTACGCTTAACTATAGTATTATATCACTCTTGCAACGTCAAGCAAATAGATATGTCCCTCAATGAGAACTTGTCCAACTGCGGCGTTGGAAGTAATCTTGAATGTGGCACCCCTACATTTGATGCTCCAGAGAAGAGACAGAAGAGCTGGAGAAGCTCTCCTTAAAATGTAAAGAGCAGGGATCAGAAGACCTGGAGCAGGAGTCTATTGGCCGCGCATTGGGAACAACCCCAATCATACTTCATGAAATAGAATTATCTATTTCTCCAAATAAACCTCGACGAAAACTATACGAAAACAGAGTAGCACATTGTAAGCTCAAGGAACACTTGACGAAGTTGTAGGCATAGAAGAGAACGGCGTCTGCAAATTTTGCAGAAAGGGGGAGAAACAGTTTGTCGCCTGCTGCTGAACTTCGACGCTTTAAAATTCACAAGAAACGCCCTGGGTCCATTCCAGCTGGAGGCAGCGGCTTTATATACGCTTAAAATCCTGAAATTTCTCAAGTAAACGGACTTGAAGGAGGCCCATCATTAATGGGATCCTATACCAGAGGGAAGCATAGTAGAGGGGGCACAACAGATCTCTTAGACGCAGCGACTCAGTCACTTTCAATTCAGCTCAGAGCTGGTATGATATTTTATTCATTATTTCTTCATTCTCGGTTATTCAATGAATACCTAATAAGTTTAAGTAACTGACGGCCCCATATTATAAAGGAATATTTTCTAAAAATGCAGGAGCTTTGCAAAAGTATTAAAAAATTGACAGAGGTATCAGGATTATAGAATAATGTACTTATACCTACCGTGCGAATAATCGTCTTTATGAAAAGTCAAATTCCTCCGTACCATTTTGCTGAATATACTGGACGGTTTTCCATGGGGAAATTATTAAACTTACAAATTGCAAATCGCCAATGTATAAAGACACAGTACTCGCACGGTAAACTAAAGGCTAGGGAAATAGTTCCTGCTTTTGTTGTAATAGTCAAAGTCACAACATAACAGCATTTTTCTGGAATAGTAATCATAGCAAAACAGCATAATAACGAATTGTAAACCAGGACGATCGCGGAAGATGTTTTTATTTAATTTCTTGTCTATTTATTTTATTTATATTACATGGAATTTTATTTATACATTTATTTATACAACATGGAAAGCTGTTTCGCTTACATTTCCTATCCCAGGCTGTTATCGGCGAATAATGGGAATGCAGTAAAAATGGATAAAGGTTAAAAAATGCTCTACCTCTGCCATTCTAAATCCAAAGCATCGCACATAAGTCCTAGAAACAGGCCACCAGCATGCCCTATTCCCCTCGGACCAAAGCGTTGAGCGTAACAAGCTAAAGAAATTAAAAACTGATAGAGTTTGCATGTGCAAAATGTTACACTAGTTGGGGAGTGCATAAAAGTGTATAATTATTTGAGATAATAAGCGATGGTAATACAAATACAAACAATATCAAAGCAATAACAATAATTATTTTCTTTCTATTAGTAAACAAGTACTAACCTAACGGAGTAACAATCACTTTGGAGAGTGCCACCTCCTTGACCATAGCCGTAACCCTTAGGGCCAAAGTTTTTCCCGTAACACACTAAACGACAATACAATACATTTAATAAAGGACCTTTAAGGATGTTTCGAAATATATTGCACCACTCTTTGCAGAAATAAGATATATGTATAGAAACTTTAATTTTAAGGTACAATATATTTCTGATACCGAAAAAGTGGTTGTTTACACACCTTTACAATAGATTTCCTTGTCAGGACCTTCACACACATTCACAGAGTCTAATCCCTTATTACAATCGCCACACTTGAAACAGGACTTGTGGAAAGCCTTAAAACAGACAAAAACAAATGAAACAAAGTGTTAGAATATCCAAAATTAACTACATACACTGAACTCGGCATAAAAATGTATGTTTGCTCCAAGTTGATAAGATCTTGGAGCATACACGTCATTTTGCCGGGTTCACTTAATTCTCAAGATCACATCTATTACTTTGGCATAGTGTAAGTTTGACAAACGACTACACATACTGTAGTTTTAGTTTTCGAAAATTGAGGTTTTACCTCTGCAATAGACATCTTCGTCGGGACCATCACAATGAGTGACCGAGTCTAGCCATCTGTCACAATTCTTACATCTGAAGCACATACGATGCCAACCCTAGCTTCAAGAAATAAAAACACCAATTACTATACTGGGTGTTCGTATTAAAATATCATGCAATAATCACAATAGGATTCTGCATCTCACGAGAAAATTGAATTTTACGTTATCAATGTCAATCAATAAGTCAAACAAATTTTAATTTTTCCATGAAACATTTATTTTAGCCCGAAATAAGCCATAACGGTATTTGCAAAGTTCAGCTTCTCGTTTTAATGCTAATTTTATTAATAAATTAACTTGACATAGTGTTGGCTATTAGAATGATTGACTTTATGTAGGTATTATTACTAGATATGAATATCCAAATACCATTCGAACAATTAATTTACTGGAATAAATTTGCAAGTTTAGCACACAAACATGTTGTTTAGGTAACTTTGCAAATTTAATCGACTAGCACCGTTTTAATTTCTGTTTTCAGTGAAAAAATACCTTCCAAATATATAGAGTGTTGCTAAATAACCGCGAGCGGACCCTTGGTAAATTTGATCAGTCTTGAGACCAGAAAATTTGTGTAACTACACTTTTGGTCACAATTGAGTTATTGGTGCGATCTGATGACCATCGTTTGGATCTCCATGATAGGAAATAAAAATTGTTTCTCCTAGAAAAGTCGTGTAATCCATAATACCTGTTTTAGAAAAGCTACAGGAATGCTTTAAAGTGTTACTGTCGTAGCTCTTGCAGTGTAATTTTTAACTCTAGACTTCATAGACCATTGTCGAAATAATTAATAAATATCAAATCTGGAATTACATTATTTTCTAAAAGTCGCAATCAGTCACATTAAGGGAGACACCTACACATTTTACTTCACATAATATGGTTTAATATGACTTCCGTAAAATTTTGTTAAATGTAGTTACACTTTCTTCTACTTTCAACGACGTTACTTCTTATAATTGATCAGTGGCAGTCATAATATTATTGTCTACCAGGTCATAATAATAATTATAATCCGTGTGTGGTAATTTAGAGACATCCAACATAACATAATTTGTTATACCACTGATTCTGTCAGTTTCCTTTCCAGTAAATAATCATAAACTTACCCTTCCTCTAGCTAACATTTGTTCAGCTGCGTAGACGTATCCGCCGCATCTTGGACAACCTTCGCCGGGAGGTGCTTTAGCGATAGCTTTTGGTAGCAGTGGCGCACGTGATGTTGTAAAACCTTCTTCGAAACTAAAATGAGAATTGAATAGTTATTTTACCATATATTAAGATATTATTTCTTAAAAATTATAAGGTTAACGAGATTAATAGCATCTACTTAGAATTTGTGATATAACTGCATAAAACGCCTGAAAACTAAAAATGTACTTGCAATGAAGCGCCTGCTTGGGGGGAAAAGTAACCAAAAAAAAAATCAAAAAGAGTGTATGTGTAAGAGAGTTAACATAAAAAATTAAATATTGTAATGGAAGAAGGTAAGATGGTCCCGTATAGTATGTGAAAAGTTTATTTTAACCTAAAATAAGAACATTAAATATTTACAGAGGGCCCTTCCTTATCCCATCACTTGGAGTTAGGGAAGGAATAAATTAATAAATTATTATTACTTTAAGAGGATAAATAATTAATAAGATGTTAATAAATGCTTAGCGATGCCATGCTTATTACAAAGGAAATCTCACCTAAGGTCCAACTTCCACTTTAAAACTAATACTGGTTTGGTAAAGGAAATGGAAAAAGAAGTAACACCTTAACAACTTTTACTTTGATGTAAAATGATTATGTGTATGTGTGTGTAATTATTATTAGACTGCACAGCAAAGTATACAATTTCGCACATATTATGAACAAAAGGGATTAAGTAAAAGTTGTTAAGCGTTACGACATAAAAAAACAACGCTTAAACAACTTATTTTCTTAGAATCATTTATTTGACTTATTCAATTATTACAAAATTTATAATAATCGAATAATAAAACAATAATTGTACCATGAAAAAAATGATATTTATAAATATAACCTAAATTGTATGTTATTAAAAAGCTATAAATAATAAAAGACATTATACGACAGACGTATACGTATAATACACAGGTGGTAGGATGGAAATACGAATAGACAGGGTGTTGCATTCTTGATGTAGTGGACGCCAACACTCCCTACACTTGTTGTAGTGGTCCTTTAGGAGCTAAAAGGTACAAAAAGGGAAAAATCATGCTTCTGGACACTTACAAAATCTTTTGTTAAAGCGAGTCAAGAGAAAAGGTGTGTGGTTACAGCATGCAAGTTATACATCTGATCATTTATATTAAATTTTTCCCTTTTTTCATTACATGACATTGTACAATAATAGTTTTATTAAGCGTTTTGCGTTATGCAAATTAGAATATGTGAAACTTTTTTAATCAAACCTAGAGCCAATCAGATGTGTTAACCTGCATGTTAGTCTTAGACTGGACACTGACAAAACACTTTTAAGGTTACTACAATCTGTGATAGAGATAAGGAAGCCCTCAGATTTCATCCTAACAAGAAAGATCTAGAATGTACGACGCCATAGATATTACAATTATTATTCTACTACAAGAGCATTCAAATAATTATGGTGCATTTAAAAAGATGTGTACTGTTTCGTCTCTTGATCTTATTGTTGATTTCTTGTAATTTTATATAAACTTGGTATCGTTATTGAATAAGAATCTATACTTGCTTATTTATTGATCTGAATAGTAAGAAATCAGCAATAACTCAGAATTTTCTGACATCATACAAGCATTTTTAGGATCGTGTATAAGTATAGCAAAAGTGTAAACAATCTGCTTAGACTTACTCTGATTTCAAGTGAGAGCCGGTGTCCATACTGAGGCAACCAGCACCACCACCGAAACCGTATCCTTTGGGTCCGTATTTGCGGCCATGGCAGTTCTTGCAATAAAGTTCAGCTTCGTGTTCAGCACAGTTGGTGGAATCTAACATCTTACCGCAAAGACCTGATGACAAATCAATTAATAATTGTATTAATATAGATATAATTTGATTTTCTTGTGTTATTTTGTTTCTACAGAGTAATTTCGATGTAAACGCGTCATAAATATAGTCACGGTCAAGGCAAGTTCTTTAAAGATCTTGAAGATAGCCTAAATTTCCGAATATAAACAGAAACTAATTTGTTTACACCTAATTATGTTGGATGTTATATTTTTTGAAGTTTAATGTGAAAAATTCCATGAAAATATCAAATAGTACTCGTATAATAAAAAATAGCATTCCATTAATAAAACTTGCTATGGTAAATTGATTTTATGGGATCGTAACAATACCAACAATTAGGTAGGTAGGTATCTATGGTAGCTCATTATACATATATTAAACCTAATTTCAATATTCAGTAAAAAGTATTCGTAGGGCATGGTCCAATATTTTTGAAGTCTTTTTTTTCACACATCTCGAGACATGTTTATGTCTATGATATGACAACCTCGATTAACATAACAATATCTAGCTTTTACTTTATTTTTATTGCAGATCCTAACTCCTAACAGTTGAAAAATTTTAAATTCTTTAACAAAACAATAACTTAATAAAATACACGTCAGTGTCAAAGATTTCATTTCATGCAGATTCAATTCTAACTGATTTTCTGCGTATTCAGCGTTTTTGTAACTCCTTTTAAAATCAGTTAGAATTGAATCTGCATGAAATGAAATCTTTGACACTATTTGACGTGTATTTAATTAAGTTACTGTTTTGTCTCCTGCTCAATTTACTGTCAAAGGTCAGCCATCTTGTTAAAATTTACTTGAAATTTAGAAAGTTCCTGCGACGCATCACCTATTAGAAGGACGTTTATCTCGATAACGGTTCGCTCTATCGAAATAAATAAGGATACATTTTTTATATAAAAAATGTCAAATAAAAAGAAAATTAACCTTAAAAAACTGTAAAATTATTATTTTTATTGTTTTCTTTCAAGTGAATGAGGGGGTTATGCCATCCCGAGGTCTATGTATGTGCTATACCAAAGATTATGAAACACTATTCTAAACAGTCCCAAATAATACAAAATAAAACCAAAAATTATCAAAATCGGTCAAGAAATAAAAAATTTATTGCAAAAAATTGATTTTCAACCCTCAACTTCAACAGCAGCTAATATCTTTGTAGGGGTGTCTCTGAGGAATTAATTTTATAGCTATTTTTTCATTTATTTTTACGAAATTTATCCAAATCCGGGAGATTGCCCACATATTATGGGACACCCTGTATACAGGGTTAGAACTATATTTAAAGGGCCACTACAGGGATATCTTAAAAAATTGAAGATACGAGTTCAGTTAAATTTGAGAACAGATGCGCAATTTTGTGGTTATCTCGAATCCGTCAAAACATGCAAGATATCTGTGAGCGTTCCTGAAATATCCTGAAAAAACTGAAAAATCGAGATTTCTTATTTTCGTGATATCTTTCTTGATATTGGAAATTAATATATAATTTTTTGTAGGCTTACAAAAAGTTGAGTGGAAATTGTGGAAATAGTGGAAATAATCTGCAAATTGTGGAAATAATATGGAAATAGTTGAATTAGTGGAAATAAAATTGAAATAGTGACTATTTTTTGAAAATTTTGGTAATAATTTAGTATGTGGAAATAAAGTGTACCTACACTTTTTCATCCAATGAACACCCCCCCCCCCCCCCTTGGAAATAAAAAGGTCATTGTGAACTTTTTAAAGATTTCCGTATAGTTTTATAACATAAATAAAGATATTTTGTACTTTATTGAAGAGTTCCATAGTTCGAGGTATCTGGGCATGTAAGGAAATTTGGAGTTTCTTAGTACATATACACCGTGTTTTATATTAAGTCGGCACTATTGCTAACTTCGTTATTATTTAACCTAGAAAGTCGGTTAAATTAGCAAACTAGTAGTATTTTTGCCGCTGAATAAAATGGCGAAAGCAGAAAAACAATTGAACATCGCGTTTTTGAGATATTTAAAGAAATGTAATTTTTTTAATGGAACACCCTGTATATTTTTAGATGGATCGGTTGCAAATTTTTTTTTAAAGGGAAAAGTCTTTATACACTATGATCCTAAAATAATAAATTCATTAATTATTCATTATTTTATTACTCCCAAAGTAGGCTGCGACAACTATTGTAATTTAGTGTACCTACGTAATGTAAGGTAAAAAAATTATGTCGTCCTCAATAGTGTATTTTTCAATAAAAAAATACACTAAAAATAAGAGTTGTTACCTTGAAAAGGATTTAATTTTACATAAACAAATAACAGAACTTGTTTGTGTGTAAAATTTTATTATTTTAGGATCATAGTGCATAGAGACTTTTTCCTTTAAAAAAGTTTTGCAACCGATCCATCTAAAAATATACAGGGTTCCATAAAAAATATCCATTTTTTTTTAAATATATCGAAAACGCGATGTTCAATTGTTTTTCTGTTTTCATCATTTTATTCAGTGGAAGAAATGCTACTAGTTTGCTAATTTAACCGACTTTCTAGCTCAAATAATAACGAAGTTAGCAATAGTGCCGACTTAATATAAAACACGGTGTACACTTAAATGTACGCAAATTGTTCAATCCAAATTATCAAAGGGTAGGTACCTCGTAGTTAGGTAAAATTATTATTTTAATTAAGAAAAAAATTTCCGTGCTATTTTATTACCACAAAAAGGTGGAACTATTGATTTCATAGTGAATTTTCATAAATCATGCTTTGTAAAAAGTTTCCATTATTTTTGCTTCATTTGTTAATTATTTTGAAGAAATTTTGAAGACAAAATCAAAGCGATTTTGTTCTTTCATTTCTAGCAACCAATCTTGAAAATCTTGCCTTCAAAACAGTTTCAATCGCCGCCATGTTAAGTAAAATGGGTATAATGTGTCTTATAATGTTGTCATGTTTATGTTTCAATAAAAGGCTACTCTTCTTACCGCATTTGAAGCATGTTTTGTGGTATTTGTATCCTCCAGCAACACGTTCTTCGGCAGCGTAGACTGATTTGCTGCATTTTGGGCATTTTGGGTTTTCCACTGGCTTGAAAGGCATCTTGGCTGTTTATATCGACCTGGAATAGATGATAATTATTTAATTGTGTTATAAATAGAAATCAAGATAAACTCTTAAAAAATTTTCCATTATTTTAAAAAGATTATTCCATCAGCAGATGCTCAGTTATATTTTTAAAATTAATGCATCGAGTAAGAATGTATGTAACTCAATCTATTACAAAATTTGGCCACGATCCAGTTATACAAAATCATGATCCGAAAATAGAAAACGCCGCGAAAACCGCCGAATCTAGTATCTGGCAACCGTCCATCTCAGATTATGTATCCAGGCCCACCAAATATGGATTCTCAGGTAAAAATTTATATTTTGTATTTTTTTCAAGGTGCAAGGAAGTCGTACTGAGACAAAAAGAAACAAGAATAAAGTACTTATGTATGTTTTATGTCAATGTTATTTTATATCATACATAGGTAATATTATTAAAAGACTTGAATTTTTTTTTTACAAGATTATTTATATTCAGTGTCATTAACTTTCGGTATATTTATTTAAGTCAGTCCAATAATAAGCACCTTAATTACACCAGACCAAACTATAAGTTAATGCTTAAATGCTTTAAAATGATGTAATTGATAATGTTATTGACATCTACATTTTTTGGCTCGGAAATACTACCTTTGCCAATCCGTGTTATTTATTTATTAACATCGTCGTACAATTAATTAGGTTTATGCCCGTATTCACAAACGATAATTTCCTAAATAATTACATAATTATTAAAATGAGTGAGATGGAGATATGCAGTTTTTTTGCAATAGAATGAGATGGGGATAATTGATTACGTAATTATTTTGGAAATTATCGTTTGTGAATACGGGCATTACAGGTATAAAAAACACGATCAAAAATAATAATTAGAAAAAATTTCTTGTTTTTTTTATGACAAGATCACCTGTTTCATATAACTTAAAAGTCCACTTGGAGAGAAAAGAAGTTTTCTACCCAAGTTTAATAACAAAACTTATGCTATAATTCGCTCTGAGGATGGAAGTCTGCTGAACTTGAAAAAATACGTTTCTATAATTATAGGATCCGACAAAATGTTAGAAACATAGGTCCCGATACATACAAGTTGGAAAATTGGAAAATTCAATATTAAAAAATACCTACTCAAGAAATTTTATTCTAGAAAAAAGTTTCTGCATTTTCTGAAACTTATAAACCAATAACCAAAGAGAAATTATCTATACCTTCTTATGTGACATGTTGCAAAAAACTAGATTTCAAAGATATGTAAACCTGTTATTTGAAAAATTTGTAAAAAGAATAAACTAACCTTTGTTATTAAAGGTAGGTAGGTATAAATGTTATTTGAAAAAATCGTTGAACACTGATGCAAGTTTTAAATACGAAGTTATACTCAACTACTTATGTAATACTTATGTTTTGTATTATTTTGTCACCATGTTTTCACACAACTTCGATTTTTAATTCTAAATTTAGATATGGAGACATTTTCAGTGAAGCCGGACATTTATTATCTACAGTACATAATAGAAATCGAAATCTATTTGACAACGTCAAAATACTCATGCCATTTGATTGATAGTGACTAAAAATTTAGGCCGACATTGCAAACCACAAAGCCAAACTCCACGAAGCAAAAATCGGAAGAAAGTTTTTTGATCGTGAGACTATACAAAAAAGTTTTAAACATTAAAATTTACTGAATTAAGTTTACAATAAAACATTTTCCCATGTTTCCAATATTCCGCCGGGTCCATGTTTTCTCATTTAAAAAAAAATATGTTTTATAAAGACACAAATAAAGAATCTAATGTTATTTGATTAGGTTAAATGTGAATTTAGTGTGTTAAATCTAAACACACTAAATTAAATGTGTTAAGTAATTAATTGAAGCAATTTTACAGTAAAAGCTTTAAATCGCATTCATTCTGTTATAGTTTTATCAAAACATTTACAGAACTGGGAAAGGGTAAGAGAATAAAGTTAACTTCCAACTCTTTTACAAAACTCGTTAGTACAAACTTTAAACATTCCACTTTTATATTTCTAAATGCACCTCAGAAAGCCTCTAATCAGCACAATAAACGCAATAATCACTAGAAAGACATGCACTAATTTAAATAATATCTCAAAGCAATATAGTTATTTATTTAGAGCCACTTTAAGCAAAATCACTATCAATCGTTTGATGACTTTATTCACTTGGTCGTTACCTTCTCGTTATCGTGAGGGTAAAAGCGTCGGTGAGTGTTGTCGTTTACACTTCTACCACCTTAATTCGAATGATGGTCTAGAGAGGTGCGATCTGCTAGTCTATGTATGTTTTGCACACGACTCTAAGATATGGTAGGGACAATCTATGAATAACTCACTGAGACGAGCTATTTTCAGCAGATGCACAGATGACAGAGCGTCTTTTTGGATAAAATCTCCGCCTTTTACAGAAATTCGACACCAGGAACCTAAAGGTACGGTATGTGACACGTCAGAGTGGAATCATAGAGACTCTGGCAAATGTTCCGATGTCTAATCGATAAATTTTTTGAACATTTGTGTGAAGTGATTTTCGCCAAGTTTGGCTTTAGATCTGGCGCCAGAAAGTTGTTATTCGCATACCTGATTGTTGTTGTTACTTACTGGATTGTTATTTACTAGCTTGGCTAGAGGAGTTTCTCTTACTTTATGTGAAAAAATTAAAGATTTTGAAGTATTTGGATTCCTTGCACTAGAAAGTGAGATTTAGGATTCATGCAGATTTGTTGAGTGTATCATATTTCATAAATAATTAATCCGCAGTAGCTGCTACAATTTGAAGTTTGCTTGATGAATCGAAATTCCAATAAAACTTCAATAATGCATATCTTCGCGCAAGACTTCAAGTTTTACATAAATAATGCTAAATTGGATAGCTTCTACATAGAAGACAAAATATTTCAACACACTTTAATAACCATCAACACATCGCAAATGTCATTGCCCTTACTTCAGATTGTGTCGTCATCAGAACTATTCTGAAACTAATATTTATTTACAACAATTTTAAGATTTAAACTTACAAATGGTGCTGCTTTCCTTCATTACAATTTTTGATAATTTAGAGATAATTAATATCAAGACATGAAGCAGCTTACTACAGAAGTTTTGTAATGAAATTCATCACCATATAGGCAATCACGAAAGGGTACCTATTAGAGGTATCCCGAAAACATTTTAGAATTTGATTCCAAAAATTTGCAGTGATTTGGTAGCCATATTCGGTACAACCGGAAGTGACAGAAATCTAATAATATTTTAGAAAGATGGAGCATTCGCCGAAACAAATCTCTGGGGATTTTTGGAATACAATTTCAATACGGTTTCACGATACCTACGTAGAAAATGAGTAGTCTTTCGTATATTATATACAAAGTAGGTGTTTCTAATTATTAAAACCAAAATAGTTAAGGCTTTTTATCTTTCGTACTTAGACAGTTCTTCAGGACTGCATAGCAAGTTCGAACGAGAGTTGGCTCGTCTTCTTCTTAAACAAAACGATGCTAACCATGAATGTATTGACCTCGCAATACTTTTAAGGGAGTTTATGAGGGGTATTATACATCTCCAGCATCCAAAAGTCTGCACAGTGGCAGTTTTGCTTTGCAGCAGGTGAGTCGAAAGAACCAAAAACACTGCTACACTGTTAAGCATTTTATTGTGTTATCTCATTTACGCGGTCAGGCGGTTGCCCACGTGCTCCTAACGTCACTGACCTTGAGACCGGTCATAGGAGTGATGTAGCTGAGGAGTTGTTATCCTATTTGTACCATTTTTGTTTGGACAGAGCCTCGTTAGTCGGGGTACGATGCTGGTGGTGCTGATGGTAAAATATTGGCGGCTACGCACAAATATGATGAGATCATACCTGCCAGACAAAGTGATCACTACAGACAAGACGATGACAAAAAGAATAAAAGGAGTACCGCAGGGATCAGTGCTAAGACCGACTTTATGGAACATCCTATACGACAATATCATGCCATCAATAATAGTCCCCAGAGGCAGAAGACCCGGAGACGCTTCAATGCTTGGAAGAAGTTAAGCTGACAAAGGTGAACAGATGGATGAGACAAAACGGTCTCTAAATGCCCATAACAAGACCCAGGCCATCGTCTTCATTCTTCGAGTTGGAAGGACAGAGAATCAAACCGCAAAAAAATGTAGAATACCTGGGAGTCATAATATATTATGGCCCTTTTGCGAGACTCGAAGATAAGGTGAGCGAGAAAGTGAAAATGATCACAAAATTGCTGTGCGGTATTTTCCAGAATATGGGAGGGCTCAGCTCTGAAATGCGACGGACTATTGTTGCAATGACGGCTCAGTCGGTGATCCTCTATGCAGCAAATATATGGAATACTGCGCTAAGGGTAAATAGTTGCCAAAAAAGGTAGATACATCCACAAAACACTGGTACTGAAGATCGTCAGAGCATATAGTACAATATCTAAGGTGTCACGACGGTACTGACGGAGACCATTCCAAGAGAGAAGATACATAGAATGGGATACGTACCAACAGTAGACTGGGAGAGCATACGAGAAGGGGCAAATTGAGAAATGACAGATTGAATGACAACAGACGGAAAACTCACATTGGATAAAGAGAAATCATAATAGCATCGGGTTACATATTATGAAACAAGTCCTAACAGGACATGGATGCTTCTCCACATATCTGCATGAGATAAGGAAGATGACCAACAGCGCATGCATGTTTGAAAAATCGGAGATTGACGATGCTCAACACAAATTGTTCCTCTGTAAACGCTTTGAGGTAGCGAGCAGCGTGTTGGAGAGGTGAATAAAATCGGGACTTCACCCGACGAACAAGATCGAGGTAATAATGGAGAGGTAGGAAGACTGAAGAAACGTGGAAGAGTTCATAGAGGTTTTGACGATATGTATGTTGTCCATGAGAATTCTGCTGCCTTAAAAAACAACAAAAGTGGTTCCACACTTAGACCATATTTGTCATTAGTACATTACTTATCATTACGAATGACAATAAAAATATAAAAGATGGTATTTACCTATAGAACAAGTCACAAACTCTTTTTTCCGATGATTTTACACTGATTAGTAATGATACTTGGAAGAATGATCTTCATAATTCAAGTCAATTAATTTAATTACACTTTTATCAAATCGAGATGTATGAGGAGTCTTGTCTCTCAAGCGGACTTCAAGGCGGGTCGAAAAGCAGAAAAGAAAATTTTTTTTGTGATTGGTTACGAAGTTACAGGGTGTTTTACGTCTCAAGTACAAAACTTTGATAGGCGATATCTATGAAACGGTTGCATTCCGGAAACTTATCAAAACCGCCTTCTGAGTTAATTAAAATTCCAGGACCTTACTTGAAAATTTGTGCCCCCATGGTCTTTGTTGAAAAAGTTACTTTCCTGACGATTTTTCTGAAAAACTGTCATCGAATTTGAAAAATTAAGAAAAAACTCTATGGAAATCATTCCTCAATTTGAACGGCACACCAAAACCGTCTCGAAAAAAAATGTCAAAGTAAAACTTCTCAGTAAATTATCGTTTTCGAGCAGTATCTATCAGTTTTTCAGAAAAATCGTCAGAAAATTAACTTTTTCAACAAAGACCATGGGGACACAAATTTTCAAGTCCGGTCCTGGAATTTTAATTAACTTAGAAGGCGGTTTTGATAAGTTTCCGGAATGCAACATCCCTATTAAATTTCAACAAAATATCTTCAACCGTTTGATAGATATCGCCTATGAAAGTTTTGTACTTGAGACGTAAAACACCCTGTAACTTCGTAATCAATCACAAAAAAAAAAAATTCTTTTGTGCTTTTCGACCCGCCTTGAAGTCCGCTTATTACCATTGGTCTATGTAAGGTCACTCATGAATCACCCTGTATAATGTTGGTAGTTACGGTCACCAACAGAGAAGTCGCTACTAGTTATATGTATATCATGGGGTTCCGTGTGAATACCAGAGTTACGTAGCTAACTGATTTTTGCTAAATACAGGCAATTGCACTTGCTTTAATCGCATACCGACGAGTTTCAATAAGGGCGAAATTGAGTCTATTTCTACCTATATCTACTTATTCGTCCCATATACAAGGTGTTTCTAAATAGAGTACCATAAGTTGAAGGACGTGTTGATAAAACTTAAACATTGAGATAATTTAAATACATGTTTGTCCGGAAATGTTTTTTTTTTTGTTTAAGTGTCGATTTGCGAAACGATTTTTATTGCATCTTTCTACAGAGTGTACCAATAATTCTGAATTTTTGTGTACAGGTTTTCTATTTAATAACCCGTATTTGGAAAAATTCTGGATATAATCGAAGCATCCAGCGGGGTAGAACCCGGGGTCACAAGACACACTTTTTCTCTTTTTGCTTGCTTTAAAAAAGGCATACTTCTAAAATTTCGATGGGGGGGGGGGCACCGTTTTTGATAAAAATTTAAATGTACTGTTTATAACATTTTTTTAGTAATATTATTTTTATTTCGTAGTTTAAGATAATTATACCATAAATTGAAGGGCTTGTAGATAAAGCTAAAATATCAAGAAAATTCAAATAATTTTTTTATGTTTTAAGACTCCGCGTTAAGACTATTTTGTAAGCTTTAACTTTCTTCATATTTTAGCTCAAAAAGTTCATTAATTATTGTCGCCTAATATACCTATAAATTATTAATACTAAATTCTTTTTATGTTTTACTATTCCACGAGACATTGTATTTTATGTGCAATGTTTTTATGACATTTCCATTTTTTGTTGAGGCTGCGATAAACTTTTTCTCGCGATTCTCTCTTAAAAATGAAAGTTATTTTATTTACGACTGAAAAATAACTTTTCAGATCTGTTGTTACCATGGTAACATGAAATTTACTATGCGCTCATGTACCGTAAAGTATATATTTTGCCAAATTTATTTGATTGTATCGCTGATGGTGTGTTCGTTTCATAACCTGTTAAATAAATTCTTTTTACAGGTCATACACAGAATAAAATAAACTACGAAATTTTGTGATCGAAAGAAGGTTACAGAAATTTATATAAAAAAATTCATTTTGTATTCTTATATTATTAGATTCCGTTTTTCTTGTTACCTCTCCCATTTTAATTATAACACTTTAAACATAAAAATGATAACCTAGAAATGATAATAATTTATACCTGCTTATGAAGTAGGTAGTATTTTGTAACTTGTCAGGCGATTTATTAAATCACCTATAATACCGTAAAATAGGATTTCGAAATCATATTTTAGTTTCTCAAACGTAACACTTGTTTTGATGCCCACGTAAAATTTTGAAATCTAATTTTGATCTCTCATGCTTCCAATGTGATTCACACTCTCCTATGCGTTATATCTATAGCCAGTTGCTTTAGTTCTTATTATTCATGCTCTAAAATTGGTCGATGTTCCCTTAAAAATTGACTCCGTCTGTTCCAGACTGACTTCAAAAGTTCGGATGATGCTAACCTACTTTGTCAAACTAATTTATGGCCGATTCAGAATCTCATCGGTTTCGATAAATTCACCGCATATTTCAATTGTTGCCTATTTTTATTTTTATAAATCTATTTTTATTTTTATAGTTTTATGTGAAGTTCATGTATTATATTTCTCTCGTAGATTCTATTTTTGAACAAAGTATTCATATATAAACTTGTGCAGTTAGTTTTAAAACAATGTCGGGTGTACCTATACGTATTAGGTACTCGTAAATGTCCATGAAATCACCTGCGACAGGTGTATTACACTCAATTACTGAAACTTTTAACTTTGCTGGATTTTTATACTTGAGAGATATTTTTGACTTTACACGCGACATTGGCAAATTTAAATCATCAGGTATAGTAACATGTCAATACACCTAAATAAGATTAGTACGAATTTAGAATCCAAAATTAAATTTCTTAGAGTTCAAATTAAAATTAACATTTCTTTTGAAAAATTATGCTGAATATTACAACCTCGGCAGATATTTTAAAGTAATTTCAACAATTATAATAGTATTGCCGGAAATTCTCTGAGACAGGTCTGTTGAATTTTCCGTGATGTAACGGGTATGCAGAAATATCCAGGACAAAAATAGACCTTGGTTTTGTAAAAAAATCAAACGACGACTCTCTTCCTTAAAGTTAATGTTCTGTGCTGATGTCGAGAAGGAGCTTCCACTGAAATACCTAAATTCCTTAGAATTTAAATGACGACTACATTTTGATGTACCTACCTGGAAATATCAAATTACACTTTTCATCTCAGAAAATAATCAATAAACATTGTTTCATAATCATTTTATTAATTATAAGTACCTAAATAAATGACTTCCTACATCTCCAATCTCTTAGCCTTATGTTATGACTCAAAATGGTTATACCAAAATGATCAAGGTTTATAAAATAGCATTAAATTCTAATCAAATTTCTTAAAGAATGAGTGGGAACTAACTTTAGTTAATAACCCTAAATATTGATACTCTAATCTCACTGCTAACGTATGTATTTTGATACATCATTATTGAGATAGGAACTAGGTACTCACTCAACTTTTGAACTTCCTAAATTGGAGCTATCGGGTTGAATTTTGGCCTGCGCTATCTTTTAAATATACCTACAGTGAGAATAAAAAGCCCGAAATAAATTCCATAAAAGGAAAATTAGCTATTTCTGTAACTAGTAACTTTTTTCACAACTTTCCCTCTTCAAACCTCAACCTCCTGAATCCCTGGTGGAGGGATAGAGGGGTGACTACCCCTCGGAAACTTTCAAATTTGGAGAATGGTGGGAATTTAAGTTAATCAAATTCTCTCTATGCAGCACATTTTAAACTTTTTGGAATTTGATCGTCAATTATTTTTATTTCTAAAATTTTATTGAAAAAATAATAATCGAAAATGACACGATAAATAAAAAAAATTATAGCGCCGTTTTATTGGTTATTAAAAAAAATCGTTGAAAACATTTTTCTTTACTATTATTCTCTAATCCCTATAATAAGAGCGCTATCTCAGTAAAAAGAAATTCGCTAAATTTCGTTTTTGTCAAATATCTTGGTACCCATGAAGATTTTTAAAACAAACAAAAGTTGCTTGGAATTAAGCTCATAAATTGCACTACTTTCCCCATTTAACAGTTCGTTTAACTGGAGTATTTTAAGAGATCTCTTTACTAAACATTTGAAAAATCTCACCCATACAGGATGATGTGTCGTGACTCATTGGTCATAGCTTAAGACCGAATTATTTGGACAATTATAGGTCGAAAGTGATCTACCTATACATTTTTGCCCAAAGCTCAATAAAGTTATGAGCAATTTTTAATTAACCAGTAAACCAACCTTGTAATTTTGTTGTCATATTGTCATGGTGGCAATTTTTTTTTAGTTTTGGGAAAAGTGTCTAGGGAACTTTGGACTTAAAATTGTACAAATAATACGCCCTAAGCTTTGACCATCCAATCCCCTACAGATTGGGGTTGGAAGAGTACTGATCAAGGTCTTGTACCAATAACCGTCATTCAAAATCCTGCTCCTCACAATCTACTGGGATGATTTCGTGTAAATGTGAGAAAGACTGTACTGGCGAGGATTGAAATGTTTTGCTATAATTAATTGTACAAGTTTTGCGCTGATAGTTTCTGTTAAAATTTCAGTTACCTACTTTAGGTGATGAATCCAGTGAAGAAGAAGAAAAGCTCATGAATGTTGCATGAAGCACATTATCGAATATGAGCACCAGGATAACAGATATTATTCTCCCCCTACCACCCCCCCCCCCCCCCCCCCAAAGACATTGAGTTTTTCCAAAACCCATTTTTGGAGTTTCAGTTGTGTTTTTGTATACTTTTGTATACTTACTACTTACAAGACAGAAAAATAAACTTGCTTCATATTAAATTTTGATGTTATTTCTTGTTGAAGAAGTATTTTCTAAGATATTTGGCAATATTTATTATAAAAATGATACTCGAAAAAAAAACAGAAAAATAGTAAGAATCTTAGAAATAAAAAAGTATTTTACTTTTACTTAAAAAGTATTTTTTGCTTAGAAACGACTTAACTAATAATTACAAATTTAGACTTAAATTATACAGGGTGATCAGGAAACTCGCGCACTCCGAATACAGGGCGATATAGTGCCCATTAAAATTAGGGATAATAACAATACCATCTAACCCGAACTTATTCACATAATCAGTGCAGTGTTGCCACCTTTTTTTACAAAAATGGTCATATCTTTGGAAGAAAAAGAACTGACAACACTGCAGTGAGAAAATTTACCACTCTTAAAAAGTGAAGTTTATCGCAGCATGCTCTGATGCGCGAGTTACTGATCACCTGTATAGCTTTTTTTTAATCCATTCACAAAAATTTCTGTGAAACGTATGCTTTGGGCGACATTAGGCGCAAAATCGGCAAAAGTGGAAATGTTTGCACAAAAATTGCTGTTTTTTGCGTATTTCACAAAACTCGCAAAGCTTTCGTTGGTGCAAAAGTGTTATTCCACTACTAGCCTTGGTCCTAACCACATATCCAAAAATCAGAATGACCTAAATCCAGTACCTTTCGCAAGGAACAGCCTTTTTATGTAGGTAGGTATAATTAGATTTGATAAAAAAAAATAATTAGGTAGATCTCCTGCAAAATTATATGGTAAATTAAATTTATTTTGAAAATCATTAATTTTTTCGTAAAATTCACTTAAAATATGCAGGTAATGTAACCATAATTTTATCTACAAAGTATTATTGTTGTCTTGTATATACAGGGTGACTTAAGTTATCTATTCACCATTGCTATTGGAGCTAGAAAGTCGGTTAAATTAGCACACTATTAGGTGCATTTTTTCTGCTGATTGCAACTGTGAAACCATAAAAAAAACAATTAGAAGTCGGCTTTGTGGAATATACATTAAAATAACATTTTTTAAATAGAACACCCTGTAAATTTTTGTATTTTCATATTTCCTGAGAAAATCCAATGGGAAATGGTTTTTACAGTTGAAGTATAAATTGAGTAGGTTATGAGTTATAAACTAGTGAAAATCTCAAATTTTCATTTTAAAAGCAGCAGTGTACCTACCTACATCGGACACGCCTATACCTTATATGCCCCTATATCTTAACTTTCATGTTATATCTGAGTATGTGGTTTAAATTTTAATACAGAGTGATGGAAATTATTAGTTATACAATCCCACATTTGCTCGCCCAATTTTCATTTTTTTTTTTTTTTTGGTAAACCATAATAATAATGTTTTTTGACATACCTAGCTACTAATGGGTACATTAACAGCGGGTATTATAGAGGCTCATTAAGTTAATGGGCAGATTTCTGTGGCAATTTCTGAAGAAGGTATCGAGTCTAAGTGGAATTTTCTTAAATTTATCTATTCTTGACATAAAAGTAATTACAAAAATGTTAATAAAAGTCATTTGACGTCGATATTAGCTTCAAAAACGAGCACAGAAATCTGCCCGTTAGCCTAATGAGCCTTTATAATATTGGCTGTAAGTCTATTTTTTGAGACCGCATAACCCCTTGAAGGGTAAAAATTATTTCTTGATTTAGAACTGCATCTAGTTTTTCGGTAGGTACGCTTATTATTGGCAATAATTAATAATTAAGTATTAGAATTTATTTCAAGAAATAAATGCACTTTTTTCAAATTTAAATACTGCAAATAGACACTTTAGCCTACTAGATAAAAGTAGATTAAACGAGATCTGTCATTTTATGCAAGTGTGATACACCGTTGGATTTGTGATTTTTTGCATTTTATAAAATGAAAATTCAATATGACGTTCGCGAGAAAGAAGTCGCATCTCAAAAACGGAACAAAGTACCTTAATAAAAACTAATGACGCTGTTTAGGAAAACCAGCCCTCGTATGGCCAAAAATAATAACTCGACTTTTTTTTCCGTTTTTTGTCGTTATTTCATGAAATAGCGGCAATATTTCAGATCTGTTTTCACCAACATCTTCAGACGAAAATCAAGCAACTCAACTGCTAACTTAAGCGAACGTGTATCTTTCACGGTTTCCGATAACCCTGTAGTGAGCAACGAAATAGTTGCAACCGTGTATGTTATATTTTTCACCTCCAAGCTAATATAACTCACAAATCTACTCATGTATGAGCTGCTTTATTCTGAGAGGATCCCCCAAATTCTGGCGATAACACTGGAGTTCTTTGTTTCGGCGAGGCGTTCAAATAATATGATGCCTCTCACATGTTTTGGGCTATATTTAAGACGTCGGTAGGCGGCGTCGTTACGCTTCGATGCACCGTTCCTATCCTGGGTAGGATTTACATTTGCCATATGTCCAGTTGTTTATTGCAGTTAACATGTAATAAACATTTGAACTGTTTCTCACTTACCATTACCTACAACGATAATCGATTATTTAAACATTCGGGCTGATAAATGATCGATTTTTATTTTGTTTATTGGGTGTGTTGCCAACTGTAATTTTTAATCAAAATATTTTAATATCGGTTGACTTAAAAATAAAGATATACTCTTATCCAACATTTTTCATGATTTTTTATTCGCACCATCAAATTTAAATAATGTGTCTAGACTTTTCTCACCATGGTATTATAACGATACCAAAATCTTTTTTGTAATTAGTTTTCAAATTTCGAGAATATAAATTAAGTCTCATCAAGTTTGTTGATAGACGTGACTATTTAGTCTTTGTTTACTTTAGAGAGACTAATTACAACAACGGAAAGTATCGTTTCTATTACTGGAAATACTTATAAGCGAAAATCGTGGAAATTTGCCAAGAAAAACGGCTGCGTTTGCAATTTTTTTCACGCAGCTGGTATCTTTAATAATTAATACGAAAATGATGTAGATATAGCTGAAAGATTCAATTATTCAATTCATACCTACATGAAAATAAAGTTTATACCTATTGCGAGAAATACCATTCAAATATTCTCTTATAGATTAAGTATAACTTTAAATAAATAAATTATTTTGGCTTGGTTCTTATCATAATGTTTGTCGATTACCTTCGCTTATACAGGGTGAGTTTTGTTCAATGTTTAGTACAGGGATCTCGTAAACTACTGCAGTTAGAGGAACGGTTATGGGGAAAGTAGTGCAGTTTTATGAGCTTAATTCGAAACAGCTTTTATTTTTTTGAAAATCTCCATGAGTTCCTAGATATTTAACATAAAGTAAATTCTGGGCATTAGGTTGTTTGGTTTTCGAGTAGTTTAATTTTTTAAAGAGGCTGCGAGGCAACAATTTTAAATAAACGAAAATTCTGGCGCATCAAAAACAAAATTTCCTAAATATTAAAGACATATTACGAAAAAATTACAAGATACCTTTTTTAGTACAAAACTTAAGATTTTTTTATATTAGTGTTTCATAATATATTCCAACGGGTTATCCGTTGGATATTATGGAAGTTATCAGCAAAAAAATACTTTTTCACCAAAGGGGTAGTTTTTTGGGGGCATGTTGCACCCTCAGAACTTATTTTTGTGGGTTACGTTCTATAAGCTCGTCACTAACAATTAATTATCAGTCACATAGCCAAACTGTTAGAATTTCGGTCAAACGATCTCTGAAGTGCAGCATGGCTTTGTTTGGTCAGTACTTAGATGGGTGACCAAGACCAAACTTGATAGTGGTAAAAAAAGTTCCGTGACTGATCGTGCTCCGGGAGGTACGTTAAAAAGGGGATCCCGGCTGCTTCACAGCAGTCGTTAGGTTACGTCAGAGGCCCTTTAGGCTACTTGAAAACTTCTGACACTTGGGCTTTACCACAGCCATACGATATTTATTTATTTATTTATTTATTGAAGAAAAATCCTGTGAAAAGATTTTTGTGAAGTTTTGGTAAATTTTTTACTTGATACATTTTGGTACTAACTGGACTGTTAGGTTACATGAGAAAAAATAACAAAATGTAAATGGCTGTTGGAAGCTGTTTTTTCACAGAATTTCAATGGGACCGCAGAGTTATAACGCATAATAATAGAATAATAATAAAAAACTTACAATCGTGTAAGCAGCCAAGAAGCTTTACCTAATTGTTTAAAAATATTTGTGAGGTCGTACACCTTTTTACATAAACTCACAGCAATTAGAGAGCAAATACGCCACCGCTAGTTAATTCTTTTACCACAGGAGAATAGGACGACTTACAGGGTGATTCTGATTTTTTGATGTCCCGAAAAATCTGAAGGAGTAATTATTTGTAAAAAACTAAAGGTGGTTTTTCATATAAACTTATTTCAAAAAACATATGAAAAACGGATAAAATGAGGTATTTTATTTAATTTATCAAATTTGAAGAAATATGAAAGGAAAAGATTTTCCATATATAGATAAGGTACCTAACTTTGTCTTATCAAAGCCTTCACAACACCGATAAAATAAAATAAAATTCCTAATCGCATGTCAAAAAATGCGCAATAACTTCCTCTTAAAACACACCAAATAAAACCCACCAAAGCATATACGTTTAAATAGTATAAACTGTAATTATTTTTTCATGTAGAATCGCCCCCTGAAGTTGTCGCGCTTATTTCCTGTATACAACTGTATACAACACCCTGTATACTTATTCGTCTTTCAACAATTTTGATAATATCCATTTACAGCCTAATCTCTTGTATTTTGTTCTAAAATGTACCGTTTATATGAAAAACCCCCTTTATTTTTGACAAGGAATCGCTCGTAGAAATTTTCCTCCATTTTAAAGAATCACCCTGTATAAAGGATATTCTGCTTCCGCGTTTCATGGACCGTTTAAGAACTTGTGAATTCCTGTGTATAAAATGTCTTTTTAAATCTTGTACAAAATATGAATAGGCTATTTTTATAGCAGCTGGTGGACTTGCTATATATTATAACTTATGCTGTCATTACCATTACAATGACAGCTCATGTCCGTAAGTAAATATATTTTAACAGTTTTACTTGTTGAGACCTTATGCCACTTATCTCATTGTCTTGGGAACTTTGTCATGATTTTATAATAAATACAACATGCGTAATGATTTTTCAAAAAAAAAAAAAACATAAATTTGAATGAAAACAAATTACTTTGGTAATTTGGTAAAGTAGGTACTTTGGAATGAGCCCATGTAATCTTTATAGGGCCTGCCATTTGAAAAATTGAAGTAAATTAGCACTTTTAAAAATGTTGCAACAGTGTTTTGTGGCTTAAAATTTTACATTTTTAGTTCCAAAGAAATAAAGGAGACTGATTTGAAAATCCTTTGACGAAAACGGCGATTAAAAATGTCAGAAAGCCATCTATAACATGGTGCTTCAAAGTTAAGCTATTTCTTGCTGAAGAGGCCTAATTAAATTCGAAACAAGAATTCGATATGAGAATAATTTTTGTATTTGTATTTCTCAGCAGTTTTAGAAAATTCAAAAATATGTACGCCTTCGTATTAAAAAAAAAGTAACATAGCGTCATAACCGTTAACAGAGGTGTTCCAGGATAAGCCCATTTGGGGTCCAGGCCTGCTTGGTTAGATAATAAATTTTACCATATTTTCAAGTTTAATAAATCAAGCATGCCTTATTGACATAGGAGCAAACGTTTTGGTTTTCCTGGAGTTAAAGTATACCTCTTCAGCGCGAAATATCGAAAAATTTTATTGAAAAAAGGTGCTCAAAATAAATTCTAAATTTTCATTGATTTTTTACATTTTTGCAACATTTTCCATGAATTTCTTGTTGAAATTTTGAGTTAACTTCTGGAGTTAATTGAATTAATTCCTTCCCAATTGCGCCATCTCCAGTCGAGATTGAGAACCAAAGCTGACGCGATTCTTACCCCCACATAGTTTCCCGTACTGTTTGTTATTGATCGTTTAGGAGCAGATGAGCTTCGAATACTGAGTCCTGGAAAAGTGATCACAGAGGGCGCTAGTCGCTTCACTGTAATGAAAAAATAAGAAGAAGGATGAACTGTAATAAAGAAGGATTACTGTAATCTGTAATATAAGAATAGTCAAAAGTCAAATTGAGGAACTGTGATGGTAATGTGAGACAAGTTAATTGACTAAATTTTAAATCATAAAATTGAATGATGCGCAAGGTCTCATCTATTTAAGAAATTATTGAAAAAACAAATTAATTTATGCCTTCATCTCTTTAGTTTGAATTTCAATGCAACATCGTAAAATTCGGAAGTTGGAAGTGTTAATCTAAATAGGAACTAACTGTCGTGAAAAGAATCACTGTAAGCTGTAATAAATTCTCTAGTTCCCTGCAGTGTAGTTCGATAGGTACGTAAAGTCGACACTAGAGGACACTTAACGTCGCTATGAAAGTTACAAGAAATTATTTTTGGCTTTAGTATTTTTTGTATTTTTTGCCTTCTTTAAAAAGTATAAGTAGCCTTTAAACGGTATAAACCCTAATTTTGTGGACGATTTGGAAAATTACCGATTGTAATTTACTTGTAAAGTTTTAATTTAATTGTAAAGTACTTTCTCCTTCGTAGAAAGTACTTTATTTTGCAGTACTTTAGGTACTAAAAAATGAAAGTGTCGTATCCCAAAATTGTGCCTGATTTTCTTTAGGCATAACTTTTGGGTAGCGCTCTGACGGAAATCGATTTTATGCTTTGTTTTTCTGCTTCTAAACCAAAAATTTTCTACAGGGTGATAGGATCTATTACCTATATACATATCGAAGGCTTCCAAAATCGCACAATTGGTTTTGATATACGTTTTTCCCGTTTTTCAAATACATTTTTCTTGTAAGTTTTCACAAAAAGGGTGATATTAAAAAGTCAACTGTCCGCTCTTGGAATGATAATTTATTGCCTCTGCCACCAATTTTTGAAGCTTTCAGGCTCATATATTTGAAGCTAATAGGTACCTACGTACCTACTTCAGATAAAAGGATTCAGAGACGATATTCGAGTTATGACAAGACACTATAAAAACAAAAGATTGCATAAAAGTTACTGAAATTTAAATTTCTTCTGGAAAACCGTTTTGGCAGGAAAATTAAAAAAAAATCAACTTTCCTCCCCAAAAAAATTCATTATTGTAAACGCTTATAGAATTTCCCTGCTGACACGAAATAAACAATGTTTATTTTTTGCCTGAGTCATTTTTGGATGGTCCTTACTGCTGAGCAGTTCAACGTAACTGTAATCTTTCGAGCCGAAGCAACACGTTCTGCCATTAAATCGCAATTGATTCCGGGCTGTTGTGCCGTGCTCCATGGAGATTTGTTCCGAACGTTTCGTTTACAGCTGCGGTCTGCGGTAGACACCATTAGCGGTCACGTGTGCGTAAGCGATAACTGACTGGACAGCTGAGAAAGGCTCCTATTTATAGCCAAATTATTTCAGTAAGTTACATCTGCATTATTTCGAGCGAATCAGTGCCCTGCTTACCTGCTGAGAATGTTGTAGGTAACCATAATGAAGTAATCAATATCTTTATGAAAATTTCACTGTTGTTTTTCGCCGAATTCCATCTCTTGGGGAATAATAATGGGTTAAGCCATGCATTTCTCAGTCGACTGAGTGGTTTTTGGATGGTCCTACTGAGAAGTTCAACGTAACTGTAATCTCTCGAGCCGAAGCAACACGTTCTGCCATTGAAATCGCAATTGATTCCGGGCTGTTGTGTCGTGCTCCATGGAGATTTGTTCCGAACGTTTCGTCTACAGCTGCTGTAGACACCATTAGCGGTCACGTGTGCGTAAGCGATAACTGACTAGACAACTGGGAGCGTGCTCCTATTTATAGGGTGACGTCATACTCTCCACTATAACTATCATCTCCACCACAGCATCCGCTGGTCTCACCGCTGATGTAATGGATTCCTCTAACGTCCTTAAAAGACCTACGGGAACTAGCCACCCCTGATTATTACATTTTCAGATTGCCTGAAAAAATTTAATGTAAAATGGTGTTTATAATTCAAATTTGTAACAAATGACTTATGAATTGAAAATGAGTGAAAATCGGAATTTCCCATTTTCAAAGCAGCTTGAATCGAAAATGGGCCAATATCGGAAAACGGTTTACATTTAGGTATGTCCTTATCTTAACTTTCCATGTGTTATTCTGTGGTAGGTACCAATATATTGAATTCATTTCTCAAAATTTCTTTAAATCGCCGATATATCAACGCCCTTTTCTGATATAGGTATTGACCCGTTTTCGATCAAACCTGCTTTGAAAATTGGAGAATGTAAAATTGGGATTTTTAATTTTTTATAACTCATAAATCACTTTTTACAGATTTAAACTATAAAAACCATTTTTATTAAATTTTTCAGGCAATCTGAAAATGTTACAAATTTGAAAACATAGGTACAGGGTTCCTATTTAAAATAAGAAAGTTAATAGCAGCTACCCCGTTAAAACCAGAAGCGGTGTGGGGTGAATAATATTTCAGTCCAGCTTGTCAAAATTGAAATTATCTATATATGTATGTACAAATTTTTAGTCTTCTACACCTAACACTAATTCATATAAAAATGACCTTAAGGTTCTCACGCCTCACCCTGTATATACCTATACCTACACGGTTAGAAGTAGTACTGCAGGGATATTCTAAACCGTTGAAGATATATAAGGTCACTTAAATTAAAAAGAAGTTGCACAATTTTAAACGCACAATTTTCTGATACAAAATTTTGAAAAACTTCAGGCGTCATTGCTGAAATATCCTAAAAAAAACTGAAAATTTTTTGTGGGTTTACATATTAGTAGTCAAACCCAACTAGATCCCAGCAGGGTTTTCGTATAGTCAAGTTTTATTTTTCTTATGGCCGACATATTGTTTTTTCATACAGTTCAGTATTGAAACAATCAAGGAAAACAAAAGTCTCCTAAATAAAAATAAATAAAAAGTTGTCGAAGGTTTTCGGTTTTTTTTTTCAAAAGTATTTGTGGTACATAGAAAAGGCAGGATGCTACTATCACTATCCTCAAAATATCTGAAAACCTAGGATGCCATAACCGTTCTGCTAGCAATTACATAGGGTAAGTCATAACATAAAATTATGTAAAACTTTTCCTTTTTTACGTTCTCATATCTCCTACTGCAGCCGAGATTCCAATAAATGCAGCACCAAGTTAGAACACACTTTATACGCTGAATAAAAAACACGAATCCCCTGAATAAAAATAGGTTTGACAAAAAAGTCGATGTTATCTTGGGGTTTAGATGGTTTAGAGGGCTACAGCCCTCCAAGAATCTCATTAAAAAAGTTTTTATAATAGAATAATATAGAAATAGAAATAGAATAATAGAATAATAGTTCAAGTCGCGAAATAAAACCCAAGGAGTGACTACCCAAAGTTGTCAATATTCATACTAAGAGCAGTCAAAGTGTAAAGCGTATAATGTTGTCATAAAACCCTCCACACATGTGAGAAAAATCTTAATCAAAGTATTTTATTTATATGTATAGAGAGAGATGGCACTAGCAATCAGTAAATTGTTTCCGAAACTGTCCGAAAAATGTTTAAGCAATAGCTCCGCTTTTTTTTACTTCTGACCACACCCAATGGTCAATTTCCTAATCGTTTTGGTTAATCTTGAGTTATTTATTTTCCAAAAGTATCTTTAGAATAAGGTATAATTTCTTCTATATCCGATACTTGATGATTAAGATGCCGAAGTGGTTCTCCCTGACCATTCATATTTTTATATAAAATTCCTGGATCTCTCTCCTAGGATGAATATTAAAAAAATTATTGTGCGAAAAAATTGTATAGAGCCTCTTGGCAGCAAACATCTTGTTAAGAAAAAAACATACAAAGTAGTGCAAATAATTGCATTCCTATGCAAGTAGGTTATTCCACTTTTTCATAAGAAGTCTCAACAGGATTCTAGTTATAACACTTTTCTTACGCAAGTATCAGAAATAGATTGCCGCAAAATAAATGTAAAAAACAGAGAAACATGTTCACGCATCATGTCGATTCATTTATTATCTCGTCGTGGCTTTAGTTCTATAACATATTTTTCAATGTCACTCTCACTCACCTATATACTTTTGTAACAGTTACGAATTTTGGAAACGCTTAAAATAGCGCTCATTTACGCCCACAACGAGAAAATTGGAAACTTGTGAATAGCGTAAACAAACCAGAATAACTTATAGCAGACTATATTTAGTCATGTTTATAATTCGCATGAGAATATTTTATTTCGTGAAAACTATCACCATTATTTGAACGGCTGGTTTAGACTCGTTCTAGCTACTTATCTGAATTTTTAGCAAGATTTTCTATTTTATCGTTTTTCCAAGTCTGATAGAGTCAATAAAACCACCACCATAAAAATAAATAACTTTATTCCTTACAACATTAACCCACCAATAATAAAAAAATATGGAAATAACTTAATACGAGATGCAGCGTTTCCCAGTTCCTTCAACCTACTTTCCGAGGATGATTTTCCTGCCAGCGCCCATATTCTGACCAGCTTGTGAAGCACCCTTGTTCTGACCAGCTTGAAGACCAATCATGGTCTCTCCAGCTTTTAGTTGTTCCTCGGTGAATTCGCGTTTGTTTTCATCAGATGGTTTGGGTCCCAGGAAAGGTCCTTTCCATTCGGGGTGTTTGTATGTCTGACGACCGATGGCAAAGATCGTGTTGGTGACTTGGGCGATATCCTTCTTCTCCCAGAGGTCCACTGTTTGGAAAACATCGACTTCGTTCACACCGTACGCTCGGATAGCGGCTTGGAAGCTGTAAAAAAATTGAGTTTTGTAGCATTATAGACTTTTTATCTTTGGAAGCATGCTTTTCTAAAACTATATATGATATTTTTGAGGTCTGATGACCAACGACAAAAGGGCAATAAACATTTTTCTGAATCAATGAACGTATTCCATTTTATCAAGAGTTTGCGTGCTGTTTTAAAATTGAAACAAGAGATGAAGCTATTTAACGAGCTAACTGTAAATTTAAAAAATCCTTCTACTAGTTCTTATCTTTTTTTAACATTTTCAATCTTCTACCTTCTAATAAGAATTTTCGTTAGAGTTGCGTGTAGGTACTTACTTGTTAATGTTTTCCATCATTTTGAACTGGCCTCCAGAAGTGTTAATTTTTGGTACAGCTCCAGGCATGAGTTTGTTGATCAATTGGCAAAGAACAGTGCCGTCTCTGATGACATCTTCATAGAGTTCACCAGCGGGGAATTTGGCTCCAAGGACGGTTTCAATCCATTCTTGTGCTTCTTTGTCTTGCTCGGGGCTTCGTTTGGAAGCGATCTAAAAGAAAATTAGTCCATTTTAATCATATTCTTTGGATAGTTAGAAAAAATGATTAAATTTTGATTAAATCATTCACTCATTAGGTAATGAAGGAATAGGTTTTATACGGTGCCCGCCAAAATGTTCGAAACATTTTGGTTTTCCATTATTCTGGAAATTTTCCGACATAAATGTGTGCTTTTTAAAAGAATAAATTTGAGTACACTAAATCCATTGTGTGAATTTTGAGTTCTAGAGAAAATGGTGTTTATTATAAACTTCAAAATTACAAACAACATGATAATTCGAAAAGTAGTGTTTTGCGGGAAATTTGGACAAAATTTGTTAGATATTCACAAAATTCAACGTCATCAGTTTTAAAGAAAATTAACTTTTTCATATCAATGACCAAAAAGTGTGGTAACTTTTGAAATACATATCAACTTTTTACTAATTTTTGCAGTGTTATTTTGAATTTGAAATATTTTGACTATAAATAAATTTATAAATAAATAAATAAATAAATAAATTTGATTGTTTAGAAAAGATTTGTTTATTTATTGAATTTAGAACTCTATTAAGTCCATCGAAAAATAAACTCGAACTCCCAAGACTGCATCAATAAAATCACACAATAAATATTGATAATTTTTTGGGATCAAATAATAATTTTTAAAATCCGACTAATTTTATATCACTAGGTATAGAGAGTGAAAGTAATAATTTGAATTACTTAGAGTACTTACTTTGGCACGTACGGCACGTTCTAGAGACATCGTTGGTGGGAAAAATTGAAGAGAAGATATTCGTAAACTCTCTCAACACTGCACTTCAATAACTGGAAATCTAGAGCGTCGCGACGCTTTTATATCAGTATGTAGCCGTCCTTATCTGTACAAAGATACTCCCATATGACGCGTCCTTACGTGGTGGAGGATATTGTTCCTAAATTTAGTAGATTATTCAGTTTTTGATCGGTGACTTTTCCAAATCCATTACAAAATATTCTATAGAAGTCTGGAAGGGGAAATTTTATTTTAATGAACCATTTAAAATGGGCCATGGTCTTGTGAAAAATAGATTAAGAATTTATTAAGATTGTTTTCATCTCTTTATAATAAAAAATATGTGAATGATTCATATAGCAAAAACATCACAAAAAATTTACCTAGGTACTAATGCGAGAGATTGTTTCGGGTTTAATAATAATAATAATTCTCAGAGATTAATGTAATTTTTATATTCTTATTAATATCATTACACTATATTTTCAATTTAATACAGTATTGGACTAGTATAACGTGTAAATAATAATTATAAAAAATCATGAAACAGTTTCATCAGTATCTGGAAAGTATATAATAGGTGGGTACGACTAGATCTGAACACAAATTTAATTTATTCTTATTGCAATATGTACATTTATGTACAAAATTTAAGAAAAGTATACAAGACACACAGTTTTTGGTAGGTATACAATGATAACAATGTCTACTGTTTATATGTACATTTTGAAGGTTTCTTCAATCACAATATTATTAAAATATAATACATCATCTTTAGATATTTTAAACTACTAGAAAATCCGTATACAAATCGTATATTTCGATTAGTTAATTAGAAAAAAGACGGATTTTCGGCTGCTTTTAAAAAGGAACCATAATTTCTGAACGGCTCGTATCCTAGAAACTGCATGGAAATTACGGTTCTTGAAGTAATAATGAAGCATGACCCTGAAAATTTAGTTTTCAGGAAAGCTAGTTTGTTGTTATAACAACGACTGCTTTAAATACACCGTTGTATTAAACAAAGCGTTGGCATATGCGAGTGTCCTAAAATAAATTTTAATTATTATCCGTCAAAATTGTTTTTCAAGGCAATCCATCAAATTACACTTCATCAACATAACATAAAATCTCTACTACAAAATTTGGATCACGATCGAATGTTTTGAATTTTTTCCATGCAACTTCCAATAACACAGAACAATTCAGGACTTAATTGCTTCTTCTATTATAATACAGTCCTCTTACATATACTTTTATTTTTACACAAGATAAATTTGTTACCTTTTTAAAAAGCCTAGTCTGGATACTTATGAAAATTAGGGAGTCTTTTGTTAAGTATGTACCTATATACACTTTTATTTTTGATTCCTTCGTCATAATAACCAAAAATTTCCTCAACGTATTGTTATAACTCTTCGTAAGATTAATAGTACAAAAAGTATATCGAATATATCGCTTACATCGCTCTGTAAATATTTTCTGAAAAACAGTAAAAAATTCATCTGTTCGTTTGAATTGGATAGATATTGAAGATTTTACTAAAAAATCCTATAATTTATTTATTTATTTCATTATTTATTTTATTAGCGCATCAACCACTCAACCACGTCTATGGGTTGGAAAATAATATAAAAGAAATCAAAGTAAACTTAAAATAAAAGACAACTTAATAAGAACACTAAAATAACAATAACGATAGAATAGATGGTCTATAATGCTTCGTTAAGTATTAACAAAATATTATATTTTGTTACGCGAGAGGGAGAAATATTTTGGACGTATCTAGGCCGAGACGCTGTGGTTGCGTGAAACCTACCGGATCAGCTGTTAGCGCGATAAATTTGCGACCTGAAAGTGACGCCTCTCTTGACGTTTCTGGAGTCTCTGTCAGGTACCTACTTCTAAAAAGCCGGTCAGTCAAACCAAGTCGGTCAGGTCAGGTCAGTTAGAATGTTATTGAAAACAGTTGGAAAGTAGAAACGTTAAGTTCAAAGATATTTTTACTAGTGAACTCGTGTGAACTTGTAAAATCGACAGTGATTTTTTTAATAATAGGTAGTTAGGCGTATTAGAATTCTCAGAGGAAAATTTTGCTATTGTTTTGATTACTCACCCTCTATGTTTTATTTTTTAGTCGCTGAACACAAGTTTGCTTTGCAAAAAATTGACACGGAACTTTGTTTTTTTTTGCACTTTTTCTCCAAATTTTTGCAATTTTTTCATAAAAAGGGGGTTTAACTTGGGCTTTTGGAAATTTTTGCTATATAGTTTTGATTTTCTGATCCTCTATGTTCTTTGGGATCCTGAACACGAATTTGAAGTTTCCTAACAAATATTCGACCCGGATTTGGATTTTTTTATACTTTGCACTTGATATTGGAATATTTTTTTGACGCGCTCTATCGGCGGAACAGTTAGTCTTCCAAAAAAAAAAAAAACGTTGCTTCTGATAAGAATGTGAGAAATTTCGTCTCACTTTAATTTTGTTTAGAATGAACTTTAAAAAAGCGCTTCCTTTTAGAAAAAAGGGCAGAAAAAAGTTCCGGGACATAAAATTTTTGCCATCAAAAGCTATCCAAAACTCCACGCAATGGGAATTATGTTGTTTTTTGGCGCACTCTACCCAGCGAAACAGTTACTCTTAAAAAAAAAGTTGTTTATGAAAAATGTTGGAAATATTATCTATACTTCAAATGTAATGGACTTGTCGAAAAAACACGTCTTCTTTCTATGATTTAGATTAGACCTGAATTTAGATTAAAACTGAAGCAAGTTCAAAAATTAAGAAAAAAGTGAAAAAAAAACAAAGTTACGGGCAAAATTTTTGCCGGCAAACTTTAAATTCGTGGCCAGAGATCCAAAAAAACATAGAGAGTAAGAAAATGAAAACTAAAGCAAAACTTCCCTCTGATAATTATTTCAATAACTATGCCCTAGCCTATTATTAATAAAAAAATCATTGCACTTCTATAGGTATACCTATCACTTATTCTTTCGTCAAGATACTTTTGAAGTGTCTGGGTCGGTAGAGAATTACAACTTCAAAAAAAGCGAGAAATAACTTATATCTAAGCATCACGAAGACTAAATCATCGATAACTAAACACCCAAGTCAAGTTAGCCGCGCTTCGGCCAGCCACGCTTTCGCCCACTTTCGAAAAAATCATATTTGCTGAAATTCTGCTCAAAAAAGTCCGCAAAATTTTTTAATATTGCCGACCAGACTTTCGGCCGCGGCCTTATTGAAAAACTGAAAAATTCCTTTTGTTGAAATTTAAGGCTCAAAAAATTCCAAAAATTCATAATAACGATCAGCCACGCTTTACTTAACAAACTGCAAAATTGTTTTTGCTGTAATTTTGCTCAAAAAAGTCAAAAAATTCATCATAATGACCAGCCACGGACTTAATAATCTAAAAAAATAATTTAAGCTGACATTTTTTTGGAAACGTACGACATTTTATAATAATAGCCAGACACATGCACTACTGTCGTCACGACTTGATAAACTGAAAAATGTAATTTTTGCTGTAATTTTGCTAAAAAAGTAAAAAAAAAATCATAACAATGGCCAGTCACGCTTTCGGTCACGGACTTACTAAATGGAACAAAATTCTGGCAGAAATCTGGCCGAAAAAAGCTCGAAATTTTAACATGATGGCCAACCTTGCTTTCGGTCACGAGTCACGACTTAATTAATATACAGCAAGTTACATATTATTTTGTTAAAAAAGTCAAAAAATTCATAATAAAGGCCAACCACGCTTTCGGACGAAGACTTCAGAAATTAAAAAAAAAATCTGGCAGAAATTTTGCTGAAAGAAGCCCAAAATTTACAAATAATGGCCATCCTCGCTTTCGGCCACTATTATACTTACTTCATAAACTGAAAAATGTCATTTATGCTGTAATTTTTCTCAAAAAGTAAAAAAATTCATAATAATGGCCAGCCACGCTTTCGGCCACGGCTTTAATAAACTGTTATAGGTAATAATATTTATTACCTATTATAAAAAAAAAAAAAAAATATTTTACATTCAAGCCGTCAATAACGAAAAAAAAATTTTTTTTGCTGCATTAAACAAAGTTCCTCTTCCTGGTGTGACGGACCGCACCCCGGCCCGCCGATTAGGAACAAAAAGCTACCTTAATTAAGAATAAATAAATTAAATAAGAATCATTTAATTAACTGCGATTCCTTTTATCTGTATCTGTGCTCTGTGAAATCTTCCACTCATCGTCACCAGCTACAGGAAGAGCTCTCTATTGTGTTATTTATTCATCACTGCAAGCCACATGTGTTTTAAGAAAGCAAAGAACAATGGAACTAGCTAGAAGTCATCGAATACTGTTAATTCGGACGCCGGCAAACTCTGAAATTTAAGATGGACGCGCCTAGAACAAAGGCCATCAGTAGTATAAATAGCGGTGATTTGAAGAGGGACAGGTTCAGAACGAACCTCGTCCTTACCCTAGCAGCACGTTGACTTTTCCGTGTAGCATCCATCAGAGTTTCAGTGACTTTTCCTGGCTCTAAAGAACCGATCCCTTCAGAGTTTCAGTAGACGTTTCCTGGCTTTGAATAACCGCCACCTTGTTTTGAGCAGTTCAGTTGACTTTTCCTGGCTGTTCGAAACTCCATCATAATCTTACCAAATCGTTCGTTCAACCCCTATTAAAACTCAAAAATTCAAACGTAGCTGAAAAGTAAGAAGCAGTACCAGTAATCATTTAATTATCCCCGAACTACTACCAACAAGAGCACCAGCACTAATCCTCAATCGACATATCTGCAAGTAACGGTTCCCCGCAAAATCCTGAAAGGCCTATTGAAGACGCCGGTCCATTCGCCACGCCAAACAATGTGGCAGAAACCACCCCCGATGCCGAGTCCGAAGTACTGCAATTTCTGACTTTACAACAACGATGCTTTATTCCATCGCCAGGTAAATAATCAATTCAGCATCATCATCAAAAAACCAAATCAATTACCTCAATCATTTATTTGTATCAAAATATAATTTTACCAGTATTTAATATGTTAGGGTTAGGGACTATGTACTAATGTTACTGTTATAGCGTACCTGCAGCATTCATTCGAGAGACGATGGTTCCCGCCGATAAGTCAGGAGACGGTAGGCCTGATCTGAGACTGCAATGTTGCCAGACAATATATTACAATACCTTACCGTGCCAAAAAAGTAAACTCTCTATATTTTTCATAATCCTAGCTTGAGCCTCAAATCCGAATATTTGACAACTGGAACTCTCAAAAAATAAATTAATTAAACAACAAATCTTAAATTTTTAACTGAGAGAATGTTATAGTTGGTGGTAGTATAAACTGATATGATGACATGGGTAAACGGGAATTAAATTCTCAAGTAATAAACAAAGAGGCCACAATAAGGATTCGCGCTGTTAGACCATAGGCTTTTGCGTAAATCCGGTCCAACCAATATCAAAATCTCTTACAGCCAGTGAGCGTGAATGTTGTATGTTTCCGGTATCAATGTCACTTATTGGTTTCGCGCTAACCTGGTATTCACTAGGAATACTTAATGCTTGTGTGAAGGGTAAATGGGACGCCTAGGCTCTGTCTCACGTAAAGCTCTGGTATAAAATAAATAGGTAAAATGACCCCTCAAGTTAGCGATTACTTAAACAATTTATACCCATCTTGAATTTTGCAATTATCAGTAAAGTTTTGATACGAGAGTCTAGATTTTTGGCACGATCCAACAACGACGTTCGACCACATAAGCAACTTGCAATATGAGATCAGCACTGCTGTCTTCAAAAGGGACCTTCGATTCCAAGTCACAATGGGCTTTTGGTTTGGCACCCCGCCGGCCGAGAAATCGAAAGTGGTCGTAAAAATTAACTGTTTATTTTTGTATAGAACCTTTGCTTTACTTAGGTTATAAAAAAAAATTAGACCGATATAAAAGTTGAACTGTATAATAACGAGGTGACTGCAAAATATTTAAACTAAAACCAAACAGAGAAAAATGAAGTGTAAAAACGAATTGAAAAATGAATTACTGTATTAAATATTAATAATGCTTTAACCCTTGAAATAATTAAAAGGAAATAATTTAAATGAAATACTTAAGAAATATTAAAAATTAATTGAAAGGGTTGTAAATTAATATACTGGTAAAATAAAATTGTTAAAAAAGTTTTTCTGTTTTTCTTTCCTATTATCTCGCCAATAGGTCACACTGGGCCGAAAGCGTGGCTGGCCGAAGCGTGGCTAACTTGACTTGAGTTAACTAAACACGGTATCAGCTGATTTGGAAATATTCTAATGTAAATGTACCTACATATACCTACGTCTTGACGTCTTATAGACGTAGATAATAACTTGTCTGTTTAACATAATGTTCTCTTATACGAAAATATTCGTTATGAAGACATAATTACGTAAAGTTTGACTGATATAATAGGATATAGAGAGAAACTGAAAAATGGTCAAAAAATTGTCCTCACAACGGGTTGTTTCTTAGTCCACTAGGTTGTTATGTGCTTTTAAGATTTAGAAATTTTTATTTTTAACGAATCTTCATGAATCTTTAATGGTCATTCAGAAAATATTAAACAATAAACATTAGGTGTATTTCGTCGATTTAGGATCAAAATCTGTTTAAAAACCTCTAACACTGCCATGCCAATCATTCTTACAATACTATCCTTTAGGTATTATAGCTCAATTTTTCTTAGGTGTATTTAAATAATATACTCAGAGTTAGCCATTACAATAAGTAGTCAGTCATGTTAGTCATGTGTCCAACTTCCCGTCAGATTCCAGATGCAGTTGTTATGATTACACTGTTGTTCTCAGTTTCAATTTGATTACTTTGAATCAAAAGCGTACTTTACCGGATGTTTCGAAATATGTGTCGGAAAATAAAAAGAGTAGGTAATTCCCTAGCGCATTCTGAGAAAAAGGTTTTTTCTATGGGTACCTATCTGAGAAGCTTGAATCAATTATTATCTAAACGATAAATGTTGTGTAGATAATAATTGTTGGTAGATAAATGTTGGGTAAATGTTGTAAGTGATTAAATGAACAGATTTTAATTTTTAATTTACAGTCATCAATTTTATAAATAAATATAACTAATGTCGTTCCAAATTTTAGGTGAATTATTTCCTTCGTATATAATACATAACGTCTTACAGGCACCCTCTGAAATTATTGCATTGAGCTATAATATACCCTTATATGAAGAAAAATGGGCTGTTTTCATATTATTTATTCACACTTATTTAAAAGAGATGGTTGGCCGTAGCTGCTGCCGTTGACTTTAGATGATCTCCTAGTAGGTAACTTCCGCCCCCGGCCGCCCCTAGTAGCGACGTGAATGGTGAGGAAAGAGCGGCGGCCGCGGCGGCGGCGTGATGAGACTGATGGTGATGGGCGGCTGACAGATGGGCGCTACCGGAGCCAGCCCCGGGATGGGCGGATAACACCTTGTTCGCTTGGTGAACAAGCAGGGCGGTGTTGCATGATTGTGGACTAATTGATGAGGATGACCATTTGTTATTGTTAGTTGACAGAAGGCTGTCATCTAGAAGTTTACCTGTAATAGAGGAAAATTTAGAGCTCTAGTATCTATTATAGATATAGACCTACACAAGTACACAATTCATTATTAATATTAAAATAAAACGGAACATCGCGCATCATGAAGAAGTTTCGAAAATAAAGATGCCCTATTTCTCGAGAAAAAAATGATAATAGTAATTTGTTATTTTTTTACTCCACCACCAGGTTACATAAAATCCTTCAACAAAGTTAATTTATTCATATGTAGCTTATACAAACAACAACAGCCCAAAACACAAAATAAGTATTGCTGAAACTGAAAGTAAACCCTAATTCCTATTACGGCGTCTCTTTACTGATAAAGAGATATCTACGGAGTGTGCAGGTAAAGTCAAGTCACGTAGCTGAAACGTGCATTATATTAGAGAATTCGAAAAATAGACGTGTTTGTGGTAAGGTATGCAAAGCACGAAGTTGTGCTGGTTCTAACTTCATGATTTGGTACATGTAGATACACCCTAAAGTTAAAGCCGCAAGAACTGTTCTGTTGAAACTCATTAGTTTCGTCAGGAACGTAATTGTCACCCTAGCTGGAGAGGGTCACATTTTATAGTCATACATAGACGTGGACTTATTATTTGGAAGTAATTTTTTTATATACGTCAAAATTGATGTGTGAAGAACTGTTGTCGTCACCATTATACTGCTCTATCGCATCCCCCGTGATAGGTGTACAAGTCCCTGATGTAAACTCCAGGGCCTGTCACAGGTATCGGAAACTCTCATGCACTTGTTGTCGTCATGCCTGACAAAAGCAGTTTCAGCGTACATTCACCGCCACAATGTGGCTTTGCGGGTGATATTTTACCATTTTAGGCACTCATATACCAGATCGAACATGAGCCAATGCTGCCCTATTTACCAGGAAAAATTGAGTCCGTTTTCGTGAATGACATCAGTTGCTTAAGCTACTGGAATTTCTCCTTTCCGACAGTCAGGCGAATTCCAGCCAATAAGCCCGACATCGCCCTCCTCGATAAACCATCCATGCAAGATCTCATTTTCGAGTTACGCACCTTGTAGTCGACCTTTATAGTTAATAGAGCTGAGAACCATCACCATCAATATGAGTATACCGCATGCAAATTTATGATATTCTGGCAATGCAGATAATGATATTATTCTGGGTTCTTTACGTCTACTCCAGGTCACATAATTCAAGCGCCTGCAGGTACTTACCGACAGGTTGTGTAGGAGTAGCTGCAGTACTCTTATAAAGTCTGACAAGACCAAGACCAAGACTATCCCCGAAACAATACGGAAACTGATGTGTGCATGAGTGAGACTATCCATACCAATCCAGACATTCAATAATCGGTCTACCTAGCATTAAGGTTTTTTTCATTTTACTTTCTTCGCGACGTTTCATTTTCCTTTGTTATCTCATTATGAATCAGAGCTGCAATTATTGCACGTCTCCTTTCCATCCCTTTTCGTAGGCTGGTCACACTAAGCTGTGCCTTTAAGTGAAGAGCATAGGCTTGTAGCTGGATTGGTGTGGATAACTTCACTCACACTCAGTTTCCATATTGCCTGGGATTGCCTCGAGGCAAATTACCGAATGCTGCAATCCGCATCGAAATCGGACCGCTTGTGAAAACGCTCTCAGCCAGACGAAGATCACGACCGAATGTGCAATGCCAATAGGAAAACCTTCATTGTCTTAATTATTATCTAATTCAAGCTAATCTAATCAAATCTAATCCAATAGTTATGGTCTTGGTCTTGGTCTTAAGCTTGCTTGTACTGACGTCAGAGCTAATCGGGAGAGTATACGATATTTAGTGAACTGATTGATATGAGTTGTAAACATAAAATCAGGAAAATACGATTTCTGAAATTCTATGATGATGTATGATAGATTCTATGTAGAGCATTATTTATTAAGACCCAATACATAACAACAATGACTCTCATGTATAATCTCGTGAAACCTCTCCATACCTACAACATTATCTCCACCTTGATTTTAACGAGCAAATGCTCTTCACCAAACAGATAACAATTCTCTTTTATTATTTCCTTTCTACGATAACGCCTTCCAAAGGAGCAAGTAACAGCCACTGCACTACTGATACTAAATACTAATATCAAGGGAAGAAGTAAGTGTTCAGCTCATCAAGTAATATGACATCAGATTGGCCGCCTGCAAGAGCGGCAGCTAAAGAGTTGACAGTAATGGAAATAAATGAGCGGCAGCGGGCAATTTTCTAGATTAAATGTCAGAGCGGCTGGCGGCGCGATGCTCGCTTGTCCTGCCACCGCCACCGCCGCCATGCCTGCTGTTGCCGCTTCGGGACTGCCATCTTGCCAACGACATCACGATTTTAATAGAGCTATAGAACCACTAGAGATCTCAGACTGGTTTTATTTCTTTCTTACCTAAAATTGTATAGGTAATAATTATATTTTTTATAAGCATCAAGCCAAAACAAGACCTAGCTATACTTTCAAGTGAGAAGTTTTCCGCTGAAATTTATTTACCTGCTGTAGCTTCATAATGGAGCTACATTAATTTGGGGGAGAGTCGCAAAGTTAAATCATAATTGATTATAATATAATTTATATGATATATGTTAGATATACCTACAGATCTGTTCGAATAAACCTGGGACAGCTGTCCAGACTTTTCCATGCCTATCAGCAAAAATAGTGTCTACCTTATTTGTTATTTGTCAAAAAATCGAAACTTTAAAAAATACCTACAGGATCTGGTATCCAGAAACGGATTTCAAGTTATAAACAGTTTGATAAACAATTATTATTGGAGCGAGCTCTTCAAAAATATATTTCTGTAGTTCAATTATTTTTCCTGAAATTTGGAAATTTTGCAAGAAAATTTCAAAATAATGTAATGATAGCATTATAAACTATCCCACTAAAAACAAGATATCTGTATACCTACATCATCTATTCATAGTTTATAGGATGCGTGCACCTGTCGTCTTTTATGTAATGTTTATGCAATTCTAAAAATATTCTGATTAGACACAAACCGTATAATTCTGATTTCACATCGATCCTAGGTAGGTATCCAATGAAATCACATATAATTTTAACTGGATAGAAAATATTTTACTTCCCCGAAATTCACAATTCTCGCGAAAAAAATACCGGAAGATAAAGAATGGAAGTTGTCAAGCGGCAAACTTTTCTACTAAATCACGAAATTCGCCCCAAACTGCCCGGCCGAAGCATATAGGAGTGGCTCTCTGAAGTTATTGGAAATGAATAACGCATACTAGGCCATGTCCTGACACAAGCCAGATGGCTCACTAGATTTATCTTCGGAACTTTGGAATATAGAAATAATATTGTCTCCTCCAATATCATTCAATATAATGTTTGTACTCTGCGGTGTGATCTTTCATCTTGTAATATCTGATATAAGTAAAATATAAATATTACACATACATTACTTAAACATTCTAATTATCATCCATCAGAGAAATTCACTTTCAATTAGATACATGCAGAAAATCTAGAACCAATCAGAACGAGAACTTTGATGGAAATGCTCGCCTATACACAGGATGATGCTGAAACTCACTTTCTGATAGATAAAAATCAGAATGAACTAAAATAACAGAAAGCGGAATTGATTAAATAATTAAATATAAATAATCACCATTAAATCCTTTTTGTTTAGATTACCAAAACCTATAGAATATACTTTCAATAAAGAAAGACCTATACCAATTTCTAGCTTTTTAGTAAAATCCTGTTTCAAATCAATCAACTGATTTGATTCCTTGATGGCAAGGAGACCCTGGTGGAAGTCTCCCTCTAAATAAAAGGAGCATTTAACAATGCGTTACCAGACCACAGTACGAAGCATCAGTTTCGAGAGGAAGAAATTCGGTCATAAACAGGTGGATCCGTAATATGTGAGACTAGGACGACGATAACAACCTGGATTGGGGAAGCTGAAGTCAGCTTCATATGCTGATAGTCTTAGAGAAAACTCTAAAGCGACTATATCTAATGTCCTTCAAGAAGTTTTACAAATTATCGTGGTGCGTGAGGGAACAGATGCGTATGTTGATTCTCTCAAAACTGTTATAGTACCGTTTACCAGAAGGAGAAGGATGGAAGGCTTATCACATCTTACTCTTCTAGGAAAAAGTATACAATTTTCGGAGAAATGATCGCATATGGCTGTGTGGCTTGATTACAAACCTTGGCCAAAATGTATGTCCCAAGTTTACAAAGACAAGCATATCTGGTGGAACATTGAGCACAAAATACTCCTCTCCACATATTAACTGGAAAGAGAGCTAAAATTTTTTTTGACATTTGACACATCAGCTTTACGTCAAACCGAGTTATGGCACAATTCTTTTGATATTACAAACCTATGCAGCTGAGTTTTATACAAAGTTACCGATAATATACCTATTATGGTATTATTATTGTGTAAGTATTCTAGTGTATATTTTGAAACTTGTGGGTACTCAATAATATTTGAAACCATAAAACCGAATAAATATTCTCATCATAATTAAAACGTAGCTTCGAGACCTATTTAAAATTTGACCATCTATAAGACAGAAAGATGGATCATGGATACCTACCGTTGTTCCCATTAACAGGTTTAACATCTCCGCCACTGGACGAATGATGACTCGACACGCTGCTGGTATTGGAATTGGGAGTAGTGGAATGGGGAGAACCAGGTTTTGCCTCTTTGCCTAGTGCTGTGGTACCTTTAGAGTTTCCTTCCGCCTTAATAATCGGAGGGTTGGACGTGACGTCGTTTGCGTTTGTAGCCTTCTGCTGGGCAAGACGCTCCTGTTTGCGAAATTTTGCTCGTCGATTCTGGAACCATACCTGTGAAAAAAGGACAATAATTAATCAATATTTTGATAGTAAAGTTATCTAGACATCTTTTCGTGAGAACAAAAAAACATAAATTTGGCAAGCTTTGGAAAAAATTTCACGTATGAGATTGAAACTGGAAAACTGTAACATATGAAAGATTCTTATTGTTTATAAGTAGTTTTACTTATGTCTCAGACATCAATTTATTTGTTTCTGATAATTTTTGTTTTCCCAAGCGTGCCTAAATTATGATTGTATATTTGCTCACACGATACTGAAATGGATCGCACCTAGGTAGGATGATAAGGAAATTATTTCCTTCGCCCTCATTAAATCAGCTCAAATCGAAAAAGCAAATAGTGCAAGAATTAGGTAAGGTAATTAAAATACAGCTACGCGCCGTTACATCAAGTAAACGATCGCCGTCAGCTCATTAAATATTCATAAAATAGAAGCGCTCTAGCTAGTGGAGTCCCAGCACTTTTAACAAACAGCGAGAGAGCGGCCACCGCAAGGGTAAACAAACCATTTCCAGATGTGTTTATAAAAGCGCCTCGCACCGATTGAAAGAAAAGGATGACCTAGATACCGCCGGGTGGAAGATTTTTGTGAAATCATGATTTCACATAATAAATTCATGCAAGGACAATAATAGCAACTCATTAGGTATACTAACTACGATAATGAAAACTTCACTAATCGATAGAGCGAATTAATAAATGAAGGCAGCCGGAAAAACAGCGCGGTGCCGAAATGGCAAGTAGGGGAAAACGCGAAATGAAAGTTAAGCCGGTGTAACTATAATAGTTAGGAACAATGGAAAGTTATAGAACGCGTCGGCCGATTTGAAGGAAAATTTAGGTAGTTCAGGTTTAGGACAATTCAGTAAGGTAGCCGCGAGGTCAAATCGCTAAGTCTCGAAATTAGGACGATTAAGGGCCGGTTGTTCGTAAGTCAGTTAAAAATTTTGAGATAATTACTGATTTTAAATTGCAAATTTTGAAAATACGGCGAATATAATTAATGATCTTGTATTTTTAATCAGTAATTAACTCTTCTTAAAGCGAGCAGAATTCATTTTCAGAAATATCAGACCAATGGTTTGATAATACAGGGCATTTTAAAATCAGTAGTTATCTCAAAATTTTTAACTGACGTACGAACAACCGGCCCTAAGAAATAAATCCCGGTATGAGGCAATGTCAATAAGGTGCATTGTTGCGTGTTGTTTAGAAAGCGGGCGACTGCTTCTATAAAAGCAGACGTCCTACCGGAGCTCCAGGAGATGAAGATCAGCTTCCAAGCAGGTCGCATCTGACTCCTTAACCCTTTAATTGTTGGCCAGAGATGACGTTATGTGAACTCCGGCCTACAACTCCTTCTTTAACCTAAAATTCAGCCAGAGATGACGTTATGTGAGCTCCGGCGAGTTTTCCTTAATCTACCTGAGAATTTCCATTGCCAATTGAGTTAGGGTCAACTCGCACCCGAACAAACTTCTAAATCACACTTCTTTACCCGATAATTCAGCCAGAGACGACGTTTATGTGAACTCCGGCTGAGTTTTCCATCATCTACCTGAGAATTTCCATTGCCAATTTGGTTAGTGTCAAATAACACCCGAACAGAACTTCTAATCACAATTCTAACCCGATAATTCAGCCAGAGATGACGCCTGTGTGAACTCCGGCCGAATTTCACTCCTAAAACCCAGGAAAACCCATTGACAACCTAGTTAGCGCATATATCAGTTCAACCACATGTCCAGCAACGTAAAACAACCAACCCGACTCGCAACGTTCACGCGAACAGGCCCCATTTTAAACCAAGTAAAATAATTAGCTAGGAGTTAGGCGGCATCAGCAGCAAATACCTAGTAGGTACCTACTCAATCACTTAAACCAATAAAGAGTCCGCGGCCGGAAGCAATTCCTCACCAACAAATAATTTATAAATAGGAAATCGAGATAGAGCTAGGAGACAAAACAAACCCAGGAGGAATTAATAACCTGTGAATAAAACGGCTCATGATCAGAAATAATTTAATCAGGCTATTTTTCGAGGAGTGCAGATGTAGGATCAAACAAATAGTAGGCCGGCACCTGCTGTCCCTTTAAATATACGATGTTAGAAAGTGAAAGGAGTTCCTCGCCATTATATGGCACCAGAAATGAAGATTTACGGTTAGCACAGGTCTAGATAGAACAAGGCAGCGTTGTCAGATGTAGCATCTGCTACTTCGCAAATATTATAAAATACTAATTCCATTACAACATTCGAGTAGGATTTATAATAGGTACTCGATTACCAAACGTGGGGGAGGCATTCATCTCGATGTCCAGATGGAGACCTCAGGGGGCCGGAAAAAGAGCAGGACTCTTTAAAGTGAAAATCGTAGCACGCCACGGGGCAATAAAACACCCGCAGTTGTAGGATAGGTAAATCAGCGAATAGAGAATCAAAATCATCAAAATTAGACTGGCCTCGAGAATGGGTAAAGCCAATTTAGAGTCAAAAACCAAATTGATCATTATAAGGTCGTTTTTCCGAATCTCTTCTAACCAGATTTTATACACACCTGAATCTTATGTGACAAACGCTATTATTATGTTCTCATCATACTATCTACGCTCTTTGGGGTGATAGGCCGACGTACTCGTGTTACTGGCGGACAGGTGTGTTGGTACCGATACAAAAGATTAAGTAATTTGTCTGTAAACAAGCCTAAACACGAATGATAAACAAAAGTCCAGCATTTTCAATCATTAACTAGATTAATGGTTAAAGAGTCGTGGTCTGTAGTATGGTCAGCTAATAATCACGTTGAGGAACAAAGATCTTCGAGAGAGAACGGAGCCAACATGCTCTGGGTAATAAATCAAGGTGTGTAGAAAAATCTACAATAATACTTTTTTTTTTTTAATACCTTTCAGATTAAGGTTTCAATCTGAAAAGCACTCGAATGACGAGTAAGGTAAATCACCAGGTATAACAGTGACAAATGCCTAAGGGCAAGGTAATATATGTGACGAAAAGGTCGCCTTACGGGGCAGCATCGACAGGTGCAATAAAAAGTATAACAGTGACAAATGCCTAAGGGCAAGGTAACATATGTGCCATAAAGGTCGCCTGACGTGGCAGCATCGACGGATGCAATAAAGGGTAGAACAAGACAAATAACAACAAGGTATACAAAGTGATAACTAAATACAGTATCACCCAGGTTATGAATTAAATAAACGGAGGTGAAATAATTCATCCTCCCAGGTAAATCAACTGTGAAAATAAAATCATTAAATAAAAGAGAATCGGAAGGAACGATTTTAAAAAAGATACGAAATCAAAATTCAGGAGAAGTGGCAACCCTGTACTCGAATAAACCTCGAAATCAAAGAAAATAAGAAAAGGAAATTAGGCAAGGAAAATCATCGAATAGGCAACAAGACAGATATTCCCGCCATATCCCGGATCGTCTGTAACCAAAGTGGTTGTATTCTTTAATTAATTCAAGCTGTTGCTTGAAATGAAATCAAAGAGTCTAAAAAAAGGAAATTAGGCAAGGAAAATCGTTGAATAGGTGAATCACACAGACATTTCCGCAATAAATCGGATAGTCTGTAACCGAAATAAAAGCGAAACGAAATAATAAGACATTCCCGCAATATAACGGGTCGTCTGTAAACGAAACGAAAGCGAAACGAAATAATAAGACATTCCTGCATATACCGGGTAGTCTGTAAACCAAAACAAAAGCAAAACGAAATAATAAGAAAGCACAGGTGTGCAAAAGAGTGTTTTTTGAAATAGATAGAAGTGTGAAAGATATATGAAATATATTCTATCTTCGTTTTCCACTTTTTGTACTCTCTGTGCAAAATCACAGTCCATCTCGCCATTCACCATTTTACGCCCTTGCAAACGAATTCTCTCGCTCATCACTCGCTTTTGAACTCCCTGACAGGAAGTCCACCGTTAACAACAAGTCCCAGTAAATTTCCCTGCTTTTCCGAAAGAAGTCCCAATCAACCGAGATCCAATGAGTCATAGTAGGTTCTTTTGCGCATCCGTTTCGGCCATAGTAATCCTGGCATACCTCAATCAAAGAGCAGGGGTGACTACGGTAATTACGGTAAACACAACGTAGGAAAATACAACGGTCCTATTAGGAGAAATTAGGGAAACTAGACGATCACACGGTGGCTTTTCGCTACAGACAAATGGACCGGGGTTCGTTCGGTTACAATACATATGCAATTGGAACTCGTCAGTGTAAAAAACGCATTGTTGAACAAACTGCATACTTCTATAATATATCTTGAAAAAATAAGAGCTTTCTTAACCCAGTGCTTTTCTGATATGAATGACAATGAAATGGAAAAAACCATCAATCGATATAGTGGCAAATAATAATATTTTCTCCGCTTATCGACTCAGTAGAAAATGAAAATGATTTAACGTTTCATGCCAAACTTTTCTTATTAATAACGAATCATTTTCATCAAAGAAAACTATTGTTTCACGTGTGTTAAGGAAAATTGTCCAAAAATATCATCTCTCATTTCAAGGTCCACCCTCGCACGAATTATTTTTGAACGAGAAAGAGATAACCATTTCTTAAAAAAATACAGTTACATAAATTGAATTTTTTTTTTTTAAGTTATGAAAAATAACTCATCGTTCAATAAGTCCCGGGACTAGCGTAGAGATGGCGCTAATAATGCCATGTATATAGGGAACCTGTATTACCGCTTTACTAGTAATACAGGTTCCCTACATGTATATACCAAGGTTCAGAAGTACCAACCTTTAGATGAGATGTGTCAAAATTTGATGTAATTCGAAGCATAACCAAGAAAGCTATAGAGAAATCGTGAAAAATGGACCAAAACGAGTTTCGTGTGTTGATAAAACATACATACATTTGTTTTCTAATGGGAAAAAATACTGTTCAAGCTCAGCAATGGCTTGAAAAACGTTATCCGGACTCTACTCCGTCGAAAACAACCAATAACCATTTGTCGGTGGAATGCTGACTTCAAACGCGGTCGTGCTGATACAAATGATGCGGAACGTTCGGGTCGGTCAAATGAGGCAGTAACTCCCGAAAACACCAAGCAAGTATTGAAAATCGTGCTGAGTGACCGCAAAATGAAAGTGCGCGAGATAGCTAAGATGGTGAATATATCAACTGGTAGTGCATTTACTATTTTGCACCAAAAATCGGCTATGAAAAAGGTTTTTTCCAAATGGGTGCCGCGTTTGCTCACAATGGAACAAAAGCAACAACGTATCAATGATTCGGAGAGCTGTTTGGCACTGTTTACTCGCAATAAACAGGATTTTTTGCGTCGATATGTGACAGTGGACGAAACATGGATTCACTATTTCACTCCGGAGTCACGTCGGCAGTCAGCTGAATGGCGTACGACCGGTGAAAGCCGCCCGAAGCGTCCAAAAACACAACAGTTGGCCGGCAAAGTGATGGCGTCCGTATTCTGGGATGCGAATGGTATAATTTTCATTGACTACCTCGAAAAAGGAAAAACCATCACTATAGCGACTACTACACGGTGTTATTGGATCGTTTGAAGGCCGAAATAGCAAAAAAACGCCCACACATGAAGAAGAAGAAAGTCATCTTTCATCAAGACAACGCATGCACCGTGCCACAAGTCAATCAAAACGATGACCAAATTCAATGAATTGGGCTTCCAACTGCTTCCCCATCCTCCGTACTCGCCGGATCTGGCCCCCAGCGACTACTGGCTCTTCGCGGATCTCAAAAAGATGCTCCAGGGAAAAAGATTTGGCTCGAATGAGGAGGTGATCGCTGCTACTGAGGCTCATTTAGAGTCAAAAGACAAATCGTTCTACAAACATGGTATTGAAAAGTTAGAGAAGCGTTGGAATGATTGTATTACACTTGAAGGAGATTATTTTGATGAATAATACAGAATTTTGCCGGTAAAATGTTGTTTTCATAGTTAATCCCGGGACTTATTGAACGATGGTTACAAGTAATCAGCTGCCTGATCTGAATTTACTTGACTCAGTCAGTCGTAATGCGTGCCTAATAGTTCTCATGCATTGCTTTGTGTAAAGATCACCTTGTATGAGATAACCCACTGGCCATCTAATTAGCAGTCGGTATTTCCAAACATTACGTCCAAAATCAACAAACCGTTCTCTTTTGAGCAATTAAAGCCTCCAGTTCCAAATGACGCCCAACGAACACGGAGAGAGAATAGCCTGATGAATAAGAAAATAAAAACAGTGACAGATGTAGCCCTGTCTGTTTGGATAATCTTGCAAGAGGCGGTTTGTCCGGGAGTATTTGTTCAATAGATTAGCCAGACCGGCGGCTAAAAACCCGCCTCACACTCTGTTTGGCTATGACACATGGAAGGGGATTCCTGCAGGAATATGCAGGGAACGGCGGAGGTGTTTAGTATTCAGTGTGTACTTAGCAAAGTGGCGAGGGAAACATGTATATTAAAGGAATGCTGACATCACTTCCCATAATGCGCATTCCCTCATATACAAGGGAGGCTGTCGACGAGTACGAGGGAGACAATATAGCTCAATTTGGAGGATGTTTTTAACTGAATTTCTTCGTATCACCTAAAAATCATGACTTGATTTGAATTAATTATGATTATTCCCAGATTATTGTTAAATTATTGCCAACAACACAAATATTTTTTTACGTTATTATAGATATAGCTAATCTATACTGTCCAAGGTAAAACGTTATTGTTTTACGTGTTTAAAACGTTACTCTGTAAAGAAGAACATGTTTTTTGAAAATTTCCAAGGCATGCTTAATTTTTCAAAACTTACATTTTGTTACAATAATCCCGAAAATTGAAAATTCAAATCGATAATTTTTTTTTTAATAAAAGCCGTTTCACCTATCCAGGGACACAATGTATAGCGTGGAAAAAAATCGTCTAATGGTATTTTATTTAAAATTATCTTCCACCTCTACTTCAATATTTCCTTTTCTGACCTAGAGTTTGTCTGAAAGCAGCAGAATACTCTTTACTCATGACCACCTTAATCAGAATCAACCATTAGCATTGCAGCGAGTTTTGAAGGGTCCTGTAACGTGACGTCGAGTCCTCCAAGACTGAATTCATCAAAGGGGGCACCTCAGTTGATTGGTGTTTGTAGAGGATCACACTGGTCGCCTGCTGATTCAAGTCAAAGGAGCTGATTTCAATCAGGCCAGGAATATTACAATGCAACAAATACGTCAGTCTGCAGAAAAGAATTCATTCATACCTGTAGTTGAGTCGATACCTTTTTTTAGAAACGGCCCCAAAAATCTGCCCGTTAACTTAATGAGCCTTTATAGTGCCCATTATAAGTATACTCACAATAAGGAAGGTTATAATTTGAGGACGTTTCCAGTCCCCCTGACCTTAAATTTGGATTTAAGGACAAAATTTTGACAAAATTCGAAAGCAGATGTAGTATTAGGTTAAGCGCCCGACAGTATGATGACTATGACACTACTTCCAAGTTCTGAAAGCGTTCCAATTTGCTCACAGTTTTGGAACCATCACTAAATTACATGCCCATTAAATCAGCTATGAACCGATCAATGCGTAATTCTCGTACGGTACCGAGCATCGAGTTGGAGCAAATCTATTATAGTTAACATAGTAACGAAAAATAAAAGTTTAGAGAAAATAAATAGAAAGAACATGTAGTTTCCGAACGATAAAAGATCGGTAGGACGAAAAATGAGAATAAATATAGGTATACATAATTATAACAGACGATAAAACAAAGAATGAAGAACATGGCTGATGATTAGAAAGTTGAGGAATTGTAAATTGACAAAGAGAAAAAAAATGACAAAAATACAAAAAAGAAATATATTAAAATGAACGATGAAAATCAAGAAAATGAAGTTCGGGTGAAAAAGAAGAATATTAATAACAATGACTCTGTAACTATTATTAAGAAAGGAGAAAACTAGTGAAAATCGTCATTTTTCGAGTTCAAGGCCCTCTGTACAACGAAAACGGTTCAAGATAGAGAAAAACGGCTTACATGTCCCAATTTTAACTTTTTATGTACTATCCTATGGTATAGAAACATTTATTTTGTACTTTCTTTGATTTTTTTATTTGGCGACGCGTGGAGAAATCTCAGATTTTTTCAAATTTTTTATCACCCTGTATAAACATTTCATCTACAGCATAGGATAGTACATGAAAAATTAAAATAAGGACATGTAGGTAAGCCGTTTTTCTCTATCTTTAGCCGTTTTCGTTGTACAGGGCCTTGAACTTGAAAAATGACGATTTTCACTTGTTTATAACTCAAAAACTTCTGAATTTAAACACCAACTGTAAAAGCCAATCTTATTTTCTCTTCTCAGACAATCTAAAAATGCAATAACATAGGAGCATTCCATTTAAAAACACATAACTTTGATATGCCACTGTCATATGGGACACTCTGTATACTCCAAAATAATTTTAAATTATGGCCATTGTGATTCTGTACTTGAATTTTCAAAAAAGTTTTTCGAAAAAGTCCATCGTTTGGCCTACATATACATAAAAAAATCACCCATTTCGGGGGTGAGTATTGGCCAGTGGAGGGGTTGGTCGGGGTCGCACGCGATGTCCAGCACCTCCATTGTGCCTCAGCATCCTCGAAAACGGGGGGAAGGTTTTTTTCGCAGGGAAATGGATTGAAGCGCGGTTTATCTCTCTAGCTAGGGGGTGGTTTTTGGCCGTTTTGAGGGGTTGCGCAACCCCAAAGAGAAATTCTGACAACGGCATCGTGTTCAGCATCCTCGAAAACGGGGGGGGGGGGGGGGGGGAAGTAATCTTGTTCCGGCTCAAAATATTTACATGTTCGTCCGACTCACACACGCCACTACAACCTCATTAAAATTATGCGAAACTCAATAATAGAAAAAACTTCTCCGCATTCCAGAAATGGAAAAAAATTATAGAAGAGGTCATATGTATACAGGGTCGTGTCTCATATAACTTGTTCCTGTACCTGTATTAAGGAACCTGAATGTGGGTATACGAAAAAATGTTTCGAATAAATATTGTCTCGGATAATGAGATGTTTTTTTTTAAATTAATTTCAAAAAGGCCGGCGTTTTATATATACAGGATTATGACCTTAAACTGCTTTTTTTAAATACTATAAAGCCTATAAATGTACATTTTTTAAATTTTAAAACTAATGAAATATAACATTTAAAAAACTTCAAAATTTAAATAAAAATTTAAAATTTTTCGTCACAAAACAGTGCTGCCACGTTTCGCAAAGTGCTGATTTTTATACACGGGCTCGTTCGAAAGTAATTTAAAAAACGAATTCAATGACATATTACAATTTGTTTTGATTCAATTTGTTTTTTTTTTTCTAAATCCTTAAAGATGTATTCATGATAAACAATCATGGTTTCCAAGACAACAAGATAAGCGACATAAGATCTCAACAAGTTAAAATGTCACAATATATTTATTTAAGGACAGGAGCTATCATTGTCATGGAGACCATTTGCCATTTATAATAAATACGTCAGACTACATCATATCTACCTTCCCGCACATCGGGAGGCTCTGCACTCAGTTGTTGGCATGCGTTTTAGCTGCCTGGGGTGCATCCTATGGCGCAAGCCAAACCCACCGTGCAATTTTATTCATTTTCATCATTTTTCTCACTATTAAGTGACTAAGGTTGTGCTGTGTGTTAGCAAGATACATTGTACTGAAGAGTCCCAATTAGGACGAAACACCTGTCTACAATTTCCACCCATGACTCACAGCATGAAATGAATGAATGACATAATTATTGTTTTATACGATATGTCGTTCACCTTTTTGTTATACATCATATCTACCTATATTGGTTTTTTCCATCAGAGAAACACGAATTGATTGTAAAAAAAGAATCCAGTGCCAGGTTGTGACATATCATTTAATTCGTCTTTTAAAGTACTTACTATCGAGCTCGCATGTAATATAATAGAGCTTGCCATTTGAAAAAAAAAATTATGAAAATCGACACTTTGCAAAACGTGGCAACGTGGCAAAAAGTGGCTTTGTGATCGGAAATTTGAGATTTTTATTCACAAAAAAGTAAGTAAGTAAGTAAACAGAGAAATGTAAAAATCTTTTGGTGAAAACGATATTCAAAAATGTGAAATAGCAACCTAATACAAGGTGCTTCAAATTTGAACAATTTTTTGCTGAAGAGATCTCATAAATTCTAAACAGGAGGTTGAAGACCCATACCATACGACGTAGCTTCCATTCACTCTTAATGTGCATCACCCCTATATTGCAGATACCTTCTACAACATACAACATAATGCAGCCAACATGATGCTATAACAGAGGTAGAGCGCCACGAACACCTTGGTCTGCGTAGATAAAACCGTGCACGATTTATAAAATTAAAGAATAAATAAGAGAAAGACAATTTTGTGGTCATCTTGGATCCTTCAAGATATAAAAGATATATGTGGCCGTTCCTGAAATATCCTGAAAAAACTGAAAAATAGAAATTTATTATTTTTATCAAATCTTTTTGATTACCTATTGGAAATGACTAAATAATTTTTTGTAGGTTTATCCTCCATCCAATTCAAAAATTTTCAAAGCCAACTGGATCCCAGAGTTTTCATAGTCATCTTTTGATGTTCTTACGGTCGCCATATTATTTTTTATGTCGTTATATAAAAAAAAGTCATGGAAACAAAAAATAAAAAAACATTTTTCAACTGAATTACGTCAATATGAAGTCATATTACTGCCCTTTCGGTTTTATCATTTCTTCCATGATATTAGGTATTAAAAAGTTGTCTTTCTTTTAATTTTCTTATTGTTTGGTTTCTTAAAGTTGAGTTAATTAAAGTTAACTATGAAAACTCTGGAAACTATTTTTTTCAGAATATTTCGGGAACCGTCACAAAAATCTTGTATGTCTTGACGGGTTCGAGATGGCCATCTGAACCATCGAGAGACTCTCTGTATCCTGATTAACGCGTTTACGAGATATCCAAAGTGAGGTATAAAATAAGAGACACCCTGTATACGATAAGAATAACAGCATATAGACATTAGAATGCCTGTGAAACTTTAAATGTGTGTTAAGTTCTTATCTAAGTACATACATAGTTACTCAGATAACGTGTATTGAAATGAGTTGTTGAAACACGCTTACCATCGAATGCACCTAGCCTAGTTATTCTTCATCAGAACTGAGACAGGATCGTAGGAAGAAGGAATCGACGACCACCGCAATGCCATCAGAGCTTTATTGGCAGACAATTAAGAGTCATCGGTATTCGGGGAACGTTCTGGTGTTTACAGGACCTTGATTGAATCAGGAATGGCAGTAGGAGCAATCACTCCAATTCGTAAAAATCTGAGATTTTTATCCAACTTTAAACTGACATAAGGTAGAATCTTCTACCTAAAGAGGTATAGTGCAGTAAAGATCTATACCTTAGGTAAATTTGAAGTATCCCCAATTTAATTCTGATTTTTTTAAAGATATAGCCGTGACGATCGAATATCTTCATATTTAACTTTATCAAACAGTTTGACAAAAAAATTTATATTTATACTTTTATTATTATGGTGAAAGTTTAAACTACTCGTATAGTGGCAATTAAACTTTCGCTATTTTGAGAACAATTTTTGACAATCAGTACAACATGGCGCGCAATTCAAATCTTGTGCTCTTATTGAAACACTCTTTCAATGATTAGATTTTCAAAAATTGCATGTTATTGTATATTCAGAACGAAGTCAGTAGTAATCCTGCTGAGCAGAAAAAATAGGGGCGTAATTAAAAACAAAAACATGTAGGGGATGATTACTTGGGGAAGAAGATCATATTGTATTGAGGATGCAGCTGAGAAGCCTTAGTAGAGGTATATTTGAAATTTCTCAAATTTCATTTGTTTCTGTTTTGAAACAACAGGGATATCCCTTGATATAGTTTTCTTGTTTTTCGTTTTATGCTTTGGACACAAAAAATATAGGATTCCAAATTAAAATGTGACCGGCATGACTGAGTACGTACGAGGGAGCAATTTATCGGAAATCTAGTTTGCGACTGCATAGGACCAATGACGTGTAAAGAGTCCAGAGCTAACAATAATAAATAAAAGCGTACCTGATTACTCTGATTGCTTTGCAGTCTGCGTTTAACATAAATAAAACCAGTGGTCCACGGGATACGTTGATTCCTGATTCCTGTACGAGTTGGCAATTTTAATCCCCGTGCAATTCCTGGTGCTGTTTGTGCTTAATTTGTCCAATGTTGCCAAATAGTCTATATTTTACTGCCTTGGAGTTTTCCATGTAAATAATAAAGGTGTTCTTCTTCTATATGTTATACTCATCAGCTTACCCAGTATTTATTTTTTAGTCTAATAGCTTAATTATTAATTATACGCTCCTTAAAGTTAAATTCTATACAACTCTTCGGAGAGAATCCATGCCAAAAAACGTTCAAAAATTTAGAAGGGGAGCTTATTGGTGACTCGATGCCTGTGTTTAAGTGCAATAAAAGACATTGGAGACCTCTTGAAAAATTATAAGCACCATCGTTGGTTCCTAATATAATATGATCGTATGGTATGAAGTTTTTTAAAATGTCTATAAATAATAATAGCATCAGACATATGGGATAATTCTTGCAAATACTGTAACAGTCTAAATGACAACGCTGGTAGTTGTCGGCATTTGTGTATGTTTGCGTGATTACGGCTCGGACGGCGCAAAGGGCTTGGAAGGGCCACTGCAAACTGAACAAGCTTTGGACTAAGGGCTGGTTTATGAGTTCTTTAAATATTATTTCACGGGTGATTGATGTTTGCATTATCATTGTGCTAATCATTGAGGAAAAAAGCGTGATGTGAGGGCATCTCACAATATTATATAGTACCTATATACATAGTCTGTTTAAAAGAGAGCATAAACCTTAGGTATATTTATATAACTATTTTAGAAAATAAATTTTTGGAACATTTCGTTTATTTTCTAGCTAATTTGTTATACCTAACTTCTACATAACAATATCGATTTGCGAGAAATCTGGACAATACCTTTATATAATGTATAGAATAAAGTGGATTTCTCTTTTGCGCCCAGTTAATTCCATACATGTTGGAGTTCTATGTGATAATTTGATTACACGAAACAATTGAAGTGATATAAACATTTCATCTTTTTGAATTACGCAACCACAAAATGTAGACCCAATCAAGCTACACGCTATAAATCAACCGTTATTGCCAGCTATGGAAGAATATACCCGATACAGACTATTACAAATTTTCCTCGTATTTAGACCTGAAATTGCAGTTATAGGGTTGGCTTGTTGGTTACTGCTAACAAAACTTTGTACGGTAGCTTGGAAAGCTCTCCCGCCAGTATTTTATATTAAAAAGAATCAATTACTTATGTGTAAATTTATACATCGGTATCCAAGTTTTAAAATAACTTTTATTACCTACCTTTAATAAGTATTTTTGACACATTTTGTGAATAAACAGATAGAGGTAGATATAAATAAATGAACACTAAAAACATAAGTCAAAATCAAGAAGTTATTCTTCTCTGTTGTCATCGATAAATTGAATTTCCTTTTATTTGGCTTACACGAACACAAAATCTACCTATTTAGGTAATTGGAGGAGATATACCAGAGCATCAGTATATAACATTAAATTCAAATTTATTATTATAAAGTACCTAAGTGTGTGTAAGTAAGTATATACCTATAGTCTAGTCAAAGTTAGGATTTAATTGTGCAATTCATGCGGGAAAAAAAATTTGTGTGGGGGTTGGGTGGTCAATGGGGAGTCTAATTCCAAAAATGCGATCTCCCACCTTTTGTGAATAAGCCGCCATATATGTTTTAAGGGGTGGATGGGGTTTTTGCACTTTACGACGTTAATTCGCATTTTAGCGAAAAAAGTGTCATGACTTACTTTATTCAGAAAAACATTCTACACAAATTTGCATATGTGACATTTTTTCGTATTTGCAATATTTATTGACCTACAGGTGATGAATTAAGAACAAGGGGGATGAAAAATTTGTATTTTCGGGATAACTCCTTTTTTTCAATCGCAATCCAAAAATTGGTGTAGTTTTTGTAACAAGTCACGTGCACAGTCACTGTCGAAACATCGTTTAACATGAGCTCATTTTCTTTGTCTCCTTTCGTATTCGCGGATTTCCGAAGAGTTTGTAACCCCTTTTCTTTAATAACGCGATTTTCGCCGAGGTATAAAACCTGCACATCCTGCGTATAGCTGAAAATATTCTCAAATGCATGGTAAAGCCACTAGGAGCTTACATCCCTATCTTAACTTTTCAAGTGTTATACCCCACAGTATACTTGAAATTTTTATACATTATAAAGTGTGATGAAAAGTCTAATAATTTTCACCTAAGCAATTTCAACTAAACAGTGCATGGGATAGAAGATGAAAAGTTAAGATAGGGACATGTAGATAAGTCATTTTCTGACATCTTGAGCCGTTTTCGTTGTCCACTGCTGTGAAGTTGGAAAATGGCGATTTTCACTTGTTTGTGACTCATATACAGCCAGTATCAGGTATAAAGGCTCATCAAGTTTTTCTGATGAAGATAACGACTCGGTGTGGAAAATATGACATTTTAATTATTATTTGCATTAAAAGGATTACAAAAATGTTAATAAAAGTCATTTGACGTCTACAAATTAACTTCAAAAACGCTTACAAAAATTTGCCCGTTATAGCTTAATGGGCCTTTATTACTAGCTGGTAGCCTACTGAATTTAAAATGCAACCAAAAACACCATTGCTATTGCATTTTCTCAGTTTTCATTACATTTTCTCAAGACAATCTGAAAATATCATAGTATATGGGATTTCCTATTTAAAAAAGAAAAAAAAAAGTATGTAATTTTGATTCGCTATTGTTTTTTGTTGCATAAACTCCAAATTCCAGATTCCTAGATCAACTATAGAAGTTTAACTTTTTCTAATGGGCGCTTTAAACAATGACCCTGTATAAGGGGTGTCAACTTGTAACTTAACTATAAGAAATTAACATTGTAAAGGACGACAGTTTCTAGATTTCCAGTTTCACATTTTCGATTTGTATCAAAAAAGTTCCATAAAAATGGTTATTTTTGAGAAAAAAAAACGATAGGTACCTACTTAAAATTAGAAGAAACTTATGAATTTTTTTAAGGCTGAAAAACAACAAAAAATACCCATAATGTAAAAATAAATAGAGTATAGAGTGAATTATGCCGATGATCAAGTAGGTACCTGTAGTGAATTGAATTAACCGTCACCTTTGAACAAGGTATTGAAGTATCATTTTTTTTTAGTTTGGTAAGAATTTTAGACCTCATATAGGTAGGTAGGTCCTTACAACTGCACTGGACTATTTTGATTTTAAGAACACACACCTTATTTGTACCTACTCTAAAAGCTAAAATTTTGATGAAAAAATGGCATGTCCTACGCTTTCCATTCCTAATTGAGGACATTTGCAGAAACAATTGACCATGAACGTTTGATTGCACTAACCATCTTTAAGATCTCCACTGACAGATCCCGTTGAATCAGATTGTCACTGAAGTAACAGGAAAGTGATTAGACTGAGTGTTTGCAGCAGTTGGTCTTGCAGGCGATTCTAATAAAATAAATGTCTGCCTGTCTCCTATACCGTCTGTCTCCCAGCTTTTCAGTCCTACATTGTTGCCACAGTACACAAATTCTAATTTGCTGTTTCTTACGTAAATCAGCAATAAAAATTTGATAATTTAAATGAAAATAAGATGCAAAAATAACTGTACCTTGGTAGCATATGTGCTGTAATAAGATGAAGCAAAAAAATAGTCATAAATTTAACTTTATAAGTAGTTTTAGTAAAGATAAGGTAACAGTAACTATGAAATTAATCTAGTCTAGCTATAAATGATGATAGAAGATAGAAATACATGTAAATAAATATACCTAATATTAAAATTATGTAAATCTGGCAGCATAGGGATGTATTCTACAGCCTGGATGATTACAATGCGCTTCAAATCACATTATCCTCCACCCCTCTCTCCTCGAAGGATGATTCGATGTCCTGTGTTGTTTGATGGAGATGTCATTGCTCAAATGCTCATTTCAGACCAGACACACATCATTTAATACATTAAATAGCAGTTAATGACACAATATCGAGATAACAGAATGTATAAGCAGACATTGCTGGTTTTGCAGATTACTTGAATATTTAATAGCTGGGTATATACCTACAACAATAACTACTAAACTCTCAGTTCCAAATATTTAGAAAATAATCATGGTTGCATGAAATCTATAATAGCTCTCCAATAAATTAAGGATCGGTAATGAAATAAGGAAATAGGTGTCAAGTTCCGGTATTATATTCGCGCGGGAGACAGCCATCTTGAAAATATTTTCATTGAATTGATCCTGGTCACTTTGAATAATTTTTTTTAAGGCTTCAAGGACAATAGTTTCCGAGATATTCTTAGCTAATCAGCTTGTAGAATTGGGAAGAAAGCACTTTTTTGCTGTTTTATTTAAAATATAAAATATAGAGGACCCATCATAATAAGTATACCTACCGCAAAAGATTCGTAACATTTCGATACCTACCTACATTTTTTTTTAAGTAAATCGAAAAAAAATTTGTCAAGATAATCATTCTTATCATTTTTCAGCATGGTTGCCGTATAGTATTATTAACCCCCTAAGCTTGAATCAATCAAAAACTGATTACAGTGGTGCCAGTAATGTTGTTAGTTCCTCGACATTTAGATTTTATAAGAAAAAAGTGATATTTGCGAATAAATTTATTGAATGAAATCCAAGATGTTAAACTCATCTATCTCATACTCGTAAAATGAAACAAAAATGCTGACGTAATTGTTGAAAATGACCTTTATCTACCTTTTGCAATCTTCGCAACGGATTGCCGAGATGAGAACTGCAATATTGCCTGGTTTATTGCTGTAGACCTTGAGCCGGTTGCACAAATATACCTAAATATCTTTCAGAAAATAGCTGATTGTAAATTGCAATTTCGAAAATACAGCGAACATATATAAATTGATCTTTTATTTTTTCTCGATAGGTAACTAACTCTTCTTAAAGAGAGTTGAATTTATTTCGAGCAATATCAGACTAACATTTTGATAATACCGGGCATTAAAGTCAGTAATTATCTGACAGATTTTTAACTAATAACGTTTGTGCAACCGGACATCTATCTTTCAAGTATCCCCAAAGAAAATAATCTAGCGGGCTTAAATCAGGCGATCTCAGAGACCTTTGAATGTTTCCTCTACAACCAAACCAACGATTTGGAAATCCTTTGTTCAGCAATCGTTTACAATTCAGTCCAAAATGTGGAGGGCGCCATCTTGCTGGTATACCATATCCTCTCATGAGGCACTTTGTGAATTCTTTTCACTGGGGAATAAGACAGCCAAAGCAGGCAGTTATTAATTCTACCGTGAGATATTCCAAGTAATAAGTTACACCGTAATAAGGCTATGATCAAAAATGTATGGTTTCAGGTAGGTACCTATATCTGTACTAACCTCGAAACGTTGTTTTGTCTCCAAAAAAACCTCATCAATAATTATTTTTATTCCTGTAAAACATAAATATCAAAGGGTGCAAACAAGATAACTGGCACTGGCACCACTGATGTACCTAATCATTTTTTGAAAACTTCCCAACGAGCCAGACTCAATATAAGGTATCATTTTAAAATACAGGCGTTGCATGGGGTGGTGCAGGCTTAGGGGGTTGATAATACCTACACTTTTGCAACCATGCAGAAAAAAAAGTTATAAAATTGTTTAGCTTGACCATTTTTTTCGTTTTCCTTATTGAAAAAAAACTACAAAAATTATGATTTTTTGCATTACCTATAGTACCCTGTACAGGGTGTAGCATGATAAGCGTGCTATATGCAAGGTGTACCACGACGAGCGAGCATTGTAGCCATATATGGAAAAATACGCTTGACAGAAATTTTAAAATTTGTATCAATTTTTTTTACAGAAATGTGAATCGATGGAAATATTTTCACAATTCAAATCGAAATCTTGCTTAGTTTTCGAAAAATAGCACTCTTATGATTTTCACCATTTCGAAAGAAGCTATTTCCTTTATAAGTAAAAATCACTCTGCAGGTATATCTGATTACGGAAAAATAAGTTTTCAAGCAAACAGAGATTTTATTGTTCTCAAAGTTTTTTGACAAATCAAAAAGAAAAAATGTTCCCACATGATGGCGGTTTTTTTTTATTGGCGGTCACTGTATATTTTTTATTGTACTAAAAAATTCTCCCGTTAATTATTAGCTTCTATAGTAGGCTTTAATTCATACTTAGTAGGGTATACAGGGTGAATCCTTCTGTATATTGCTATCTCGTAAACGCTAAGATACAGGGTCGGTTAAGTTAGAGAAAAAGATGCACAATTTGATGGTTAATAAGAATCTTAAAAAAATTTTAGGATATTTTCGGTCGGTGTTGAAATATCCTGAAGGAAACTGAAAAATCGAGATTTCTTATTTTTGCCATATCTTTCTTATTATTGGAAATTAATAAATAATTTTTTGTATGCTTACATAAGTCGCCAAGCCAGCTACCCATCTGACGTTTCAAAAATTGTCAAAGCCAACTTGATCCCCGTATTTCCATAGTCAACTTTCGTTTTTCTTATGTAGTGCACCCTGTATACCTATACAGGGTGCACCATGTATCCTTCTCTATATTGCTATCTCCTAACGCTAACAGATACAGGGTCGGTTAAACAAGTCCAAAGGAGCGCAATTTTGTGGATATCTCGATTCCGTCGAGACATACAAGATATCTGTGACCGTTCCTGAAATATCCTGAAAAAACTGAAAAATCGAGATTTCTTATTTTTGCCATATCTTTTATATTATTGGAGATTAATGAATAATTTTTTGTGGGCTTACATAAGTCGGCAAGAGCTACCCATCTGATATTTCAAAAATTTTCAAAGTCGACTAGATCCCAGAAATTTCATAGTCAACTTTCGTTTTTCTTATAGCCACCATATTGTTTTTTTATGTTGTTCGATATAAAAAAAATCATAAAAACTAAAAATTGTTAAACTTCAAAAAATAAATTAAAAAATTTTTTATTCTTCTTTTTTCTTTACGAAAAAGACACATTTTTAGAGCGAATTTCATAGATAAATTAAAAAACCATAAGGCAAGCACTATTTCGGCGTATTTTACAAATGTTGACGTTTTTCGACGATTTTTTTTAGGTTTTTCTTTGAAAAAAGAAGAATAAAAAATTTTTAAATTTATTTTTTGAAGTTTATTAATTTTTGGTTTCCATTATTTTTTTTCATATCGAACTACATAAAAAAATAATACGGCGGCCATAAGAAAAACGAAAGTTGACTGTGAAATCTCTTGGATCTAGTAGGCCTTGAAAATTTTTGAAATGTCAGATGGATAGCTCTTAACGGCTTATGTAAGTCTACAAAAAATTATTTATTAATTTTCAAAAATAAAAAAGATATGACGAAAATAAGATTTCTCGATTTTTCAGTTTTTTCAGGATATTTCAGGAACGGTCACAGATATCTTGCATGTTTTAACGAATTTGAGACGGCCACAAAACTGCGCATCTTTTCTCTAATTTAACCGACCCTGTATCTCTTAGCGTTCAGGAGATAGCAATATAGAGAAGGATACATGGTGCACCCTGTATAGGTACAGGTTTAGTATAGCTTATTTTCTTGGCAAAAATTTAAGATAGACTTGGTAGCTAACATAATATAAACGCTGTTAAGCAAAATAGAGTGGCAGATGTTGAAATTATAAAAGGACACCTACAATTCCGCCCTTTGAATCAATTATATTGTTGAGGGAAGTGATCACTTGACTAGTCGCGTGTCACAGCAGAGGGCATGATTTTCATTTGTTTTTAAATGTCAAGAATTGATATATTATCGGTGAATGATCAGCATTCTATTGAACTCAACATGATTATAAAATCAATAATCAATTTTAACTTGAGAATTATTCATTATTTTTTAACTGACAGACAAAAATAAACTAAACATAGAAAAGATAGTATAAATTAATTAGGGTATCAATAAGTAGGTATGATTTGACACAATTCTGTTGTAACTATTAAAGGCTATGAGGTCTTATTCACACTTTAAAAATTCCAATCCAAATGGGAAAAAATAACCTTGCGATGAACAAAGTCTATTTTTAAATCGAAACTCATATACAATTTTCTATTTTTAATAAGATGTCTGTATATTTCGTTATGTTTATCTTTAAATAACTAACCTCATTATTGAGTACCTAAAGTAATATATAGCTAGGTAAATGTCTCCCAATTTTATGCATAATTAATTTGATAATTAGCCGTAAAATGACTCCAAACAAAGAGTTCATTGATTGTTTAATGGAAATATTATTCTCTGAAGTTGCATTATTAAACGAATAACGATAAAAGAATTCGGATTTTTTATGAATCAAATCACCTCAGGAGTGATTTTTCAAACTGCTGTTGAAGCATTATCTTTTTTTTTTTTTCTTTATGACAAACAATATCTCAGTTAATATCATAGCTGATATTATTCAATAAATCGATATACAGGTGTCCCGTAATTAGCGTGCAATACTGAAACAGCAGATTTTATTTTCAAAAATATGAAAAAAGTTCCTATAAAAATAGGTCGAGAAATGCTTCCTAAGGGGGCTACAGCGCCCGAAAGGGGAGCCCATGAAGATGGTTTTTATTTAATACCTCCGAACCCGTTCAAGATAGAAAAATGAAATTTTGGGAATTTATCAAACTTTTTATGAATAAGATGCAATTACAAAAATTAAAAAATTTCCATCAGGGGGGGGGGGTCACATAGGTGAAGAGTGAGGTTAAAATCACCCTAACTTTTTTTTGTATGTACCTCGTGCCAGCATTTGATATCAGATTATAAAATGTTGAAGTTTTTTACACAAAAAAGGTCGTCTTGCTGAATTTCGATAACATGCACCGTTTTCGTTTAAAATCGATTTAAAAATTACCTTACATGGCATAAAAATTCATATTGAAACACAACTAGAAAAAAATATTCAACGTAGGCCATGGATCACGGGATGTAATAAGTAACAGTTTGTTTGAAAATTGTGTTTCACGCTAATTAAGTAGAAGAAAAAGAAAATTTATTGAGTACTGTTTTGTAAAAATGGAAAATTTCACTGACCAAGAGCTGGCTGAAATGCACTTCGTATATGGATTCTGCAATGGTCGTGATCTGGCGGCTGAGTATGAATACCGACGACGATTTTCAAACCGAAGAGCTCCTACACGTCAAATGTTCACCCGCATACGTCAACGTTTACCGGAAAATGGCAATTTTTGACGTGCTCGCGGTCAGGGGAGACCCCATCATAGGAATCATGCTGTTGAAAATTTTTGCCATTTTTTTGCTCAATAAATTTACTTTTTCTTCTACTTAATTAGCGTGAAACACAATTTTCAAACAAACTGTTACTTATTACATCCCGTGATCCATGGCCTACGTTGAATATTTTTCTCTAGTTGTGTTTCAATATGAATTTTTATGCCATGTAAGGTAATTTTCAAATCGATTTTAAGCGAAAACGGTGCATGTTATCGAAATTCAGCAAGACGACCTTTTTTGTGTAAAAAACTTCAACATTTCATAATCTGATCTTAAATCCTGGCACGAGGTACATGAAAAAAAAGTTAGTGTGATTTTAACCTCACTCTTCACCTATCTGACCCCCCTGATGGAAATTTTTCAATTTTTGTAATTGCATCTTATTGGCCATAAAAAGTTTGATAAATTCCCAAAATTTCATTTTTCTATCTTGAACGGGTTCGGTGGTATTAAATAAAAACCATCTTCATGGGCTCCCCTTTCGGGGGCTGTAGCCCCCTTAGGAAGCATTTCTCGACCTATTTTTATAGGAACGTTTTTTTTCATATTTTTGAAAATAGAATCTGCTGTTTCAGTATTGCACGCTAATTACGGGACATCCTGTATTGGGTGGTGCATTGGCAAACGTGTAGAATAGAGATTTCAATGGGAAATTCTAAAATTACAATAATTATTAGCTTTCCTATATATTTTAGAAAAAATATTAAATTAATAGATACTTTATTGAGATTGTAAAGCTGCTTCTGTGCCTGTAGTTACATTTTAGGTTCGTGGAGTCATTTTCGAGAAAAACAGGAAAAAATTTTCATTATGTGACGTCATTTGCATTGTTATCATTTCGCTGTGACGTAAACAGGTTTAAAATGCAACTATAATAACAGAAGTAGCTTTACAATCTTAACAAAGTATTAATTTAACATTTCTTCCTAAAACATATTATAAGGGAAGCCAATAGTTGCAATTTTAGAATTACCCTGATAACCCATTGATGCGTTTGCCAACGCATCACCTGGTACCTATACTCCATAAATGCATGATGACATGCATTGATGACTATACAAAAATACTTTTTCAATCAGTTATCAATTCATCAGAGTAGGTATCATCATGTCAAATTTCAAAATAAAATTATTTTTTTTCTATTTTATTCAGATTTAAATACAGATTTTTAAAATGTCAAACAAGAGATCATTTAACATGCACCTATATTTACTCTTAATTAAAACCAACCCCAACTTTCCTCTGTTAAATTCACCTAATCCGCACACACCAGTCGTAGGTTCTACATGGTCAATCAACCCTTATCCTTATTCGAACAATTTAAAACTAAAAGTACTAACACCCCAACCCTAAAGTTATCCTCTACTTTAACTCGTCACGGTCGCTCTTTTATCACAGGAACATCCGACTGTAAATGATTTAATATTCATTACAATGAATGGTGAACTTGCAGTGACATCATAATCCCCCTATTGCAAATATTATAGAGGTGGACATAATTCCACCCCCCCGTCAATGTGATGTATAACAGAATAGTGAATGTCATGTTTTGGTAACATGTGTTACTGATAAATGGTATTTAATTTAGTGATGTAACTTTATGTTTGCACTTGTTCTTTTCTAGTAGGTTAATAAAGTGAATAAAATGAACGAACACCCCATCAAGTATTCATATAGTCAGATGATGAAAGGATTTTTTATAACAAAAGAATACAGCCTGGCTAAATTATGGAAGCAAGTCGATAAATCTTTAAATTTTGAGTCTTGAGAAAAATCGAACAACTGCATGGTCAATCTTAAAATTTATTTTAATTTTTTATGGCGTTATATTTTTTTATACAAGGTATTCTTTGGTACAGTAATAACAACATCGTATATTGTTTAAACGTGTTTCACCGTTTTTCAAAATTGCAAACAGTTTTCGAGGCAAAAAATAGTTTAACTATTGAGGGGTTGCTTCACCCCTACTCTGTACCAAAATTCAACTTTCTGTGCCAAGCGGTTTGATAAGTGTGGCTCAGTCAATTTTTTTATATAATTTAATTTGAATCAACTGATATAGAGAGCTCTTCATTTAAGAAACGTAAACAAAACCAATTAAATCTTCTTATTTAGTTTTCATCACTCACGGCTCTGTTAATTTTTACTTGCATAATTTAATTTGCATAGATGAGGAACTAATAATAAAATGATAAGTAAGAAAAAAAGTAGGTCGATACGATAGGTACATACCTAGTTATAATTATGAAGTTCCGAAGGGTATTTTAAAATACTAGTAATTTCAATTAATTTTATTTCAAATAAAGTGGACAGCTCTGGTTAAAGGCGGCGATGTAAAAAATGAAAAAAATGTAAACATCAGTGTGCAATAATAATTCTTCTACATTATACGTGATGGGCTTCCAGTTCATTAAATGTATAACTTTTTAATACAGTAGCTGGTGTTAGCAGAGCAGGTGTTATGCCGAACACTATATTATTATAAGCTCTCTATGGGGTGAAGGGTGACAATAAGGGTAATGTAAGCAGGCCCTTCGATGCTGAAGGGACTATTTCATTCATTTCATCCCTGAGTCCTTGTGCAAATATTAGGACATAACACATGGTATCCTGCAGGAGCAAGGATAATACTCAGTATGAGGTTAGAATAGCCCACCAAGATCAAACAATAAATATTTACACTTAGGATGGTGTTGTGAATTATTGTAAGAATGGCTTTAAAGGAAAATGAAAGTACTTTGAAAAATTATAGAATCAAACAAGAAATTCTCTAGAAAAATATTTGAATATCGCATGTACCTATACTTAACAGGTAGATTTCTAACTTTCTAACTTTCTAACTTAACTAAATTATTTTGGAGATAAAAATTCTGTGAATGAATACCGTCTATTTTGATATGGAAGTGAGTAAAAAACGGTGGTACCTACGTAGGTAGGTATATTAAGTGATTGGTTTTGATTATTTTTATTGAACCTTGTTTCTTAGTAGTTGTTAAATGTTCTTCTTTGTTTTGGGTTTTAGGTTCGATTTTAAAATACCTACTATTTTTCAAAAATATTTTTATACAAATGAAATTTACTTATATTTTTTCTAAAGTTTAAATTTAAAAACACACCTTTTACGACATTTTAATATAATAATTATGATTTTTTGAAGTATTTTTTAAGTTTTTACATGTTTTTTACATTTATTTATGAGTGAACAAGAGACCAATCGGTCTCGAAACGTTTCATTTGTATAAAAATATTTTTGAAAAATAGTATTTTAAAATCGAACCTAAAACCCAAAACAAAGAAGAACATTTAACAACTACTAAGTGATTGGTATCTACTGAAACTAGTAAAAAATGTAAGGAGTTTGCTAATTTTATAAATCTGCTGCATGAGCTTGACTCCACTGTAGCTTGTGAACTATTTTATGCTCTAAAATTTTTGTAATATCTGATTTTATAAGCCGGGGAGATGATATTTTCGAAAAATTGGTTTTCGGCACAATTTTCCAATATTATGTAAGGCGCTAGCGGCAGTTGCTCAAGGTCCCATACTCGTAATATTAAAGAGAAGACCAAAGACCAAACCGAGGAAGTATAGTCAGTGTAATATAAAGTGTAATATAAAGTAAACGTCAGTGACTATACAGGGTGGTCACTTTCAACTGGCTGATCATTGAGATCTCCTAAACCATATTAGGAAATATATAGAGTGCGGTAAATTAGAGAAAAGTTCCTTAGAAAAAACTGAAAAATCGAAATTTCTTATTATTGTTGCCATATCATTTTTATTATTAAAAATTAATAAATTATTTTTTGTAGGTTATTAGAATAAATCGTTAAAGGCTTCAAAAATTTACAAAGCCGACCATCAGATCTTAAGAGTTTTCATACTCAATTATTGTTTTTCTGATGGCCGCTATAGTGGTTTTTCATGTCATTCATGGCATTAAAAAAACCAATTTAATCAAAAATCTATAAAATTCAAAAGAATGTTTATTTTCAAAATTTAATTCTTCTTGTTCCGAAAAAATAAATGAAAATATTTTTCTTATAGAATGCCTGCAGTATGACGTTCATTATGGCTTGCCTTTGACGTTATACGATTAATGGTTTTTGTTTATGACGTTATTCGACAAAGATATTTTCTTCTTAAAATGTTGATTTTTTTAATTTTAAATGCACGGAAATGCACGGTTTCTGAAAAAAAGATTTTTTTTACAGTTTTTGGAAGATATCGATATCTGGAGAACCGTTTGAGATACGGAACTCAGGTTTTGTACATGCATGTCATATCATTGAGATAAGCTACTTTTCTAATACCAATAATGCAGTTTTTTCACGTACCTACCATTTACAGAGATCTTAGGAATGAGTGAAGTTTTTTGTCTTTTATTTTCCGACATCACTTATTGTTGAAACATCCAAACGAGTTGTTCATCGTAAATGCCTGTTTTTCTCGAAAACGGCTCACGTTAATTAGCAGCTATGACTAAAAGTGTCGTTTTGTGTAGAAAATATTGACGATTAAAAATGCGCTTTTAAAAATGTCACTTTGCCCCGTGTCGTAAAGATATTAGGAGCAAAAAAATCCCACGCAATCCTAGAATCTCCGCCACTGGCATTTGAAAAAAAAAACAGTTAACATTAAAAAAGTGGCTAATATCAATGATAAGGCTATATGTACAAGAGTTTTGTATCCTATACGTTTTTCGAGATATCTTAAAAAAACTGGAAAAAATAATCTTTTTTTTGGCACCCCTCAAAAACGGTCCTTTCCCTGACACACGCGTTAAAGGGAATTTTTGTTTTTTTGACCAAAGAATCTACCTTTAAATTTTTTCGCAATATTAAAGATACATCACCCTTTATATGTAGAATCTAACGCGTAAAGTAACCAAGAACAGGATTTTCATATTCAAACGTCAGTACTGAGTATTATTGTTTTGTACAGGTGTGCCAATAAGCGAGGTAAGCGGCTGTATCTCAGAAACTAATAATCGTAAAGAGTTGCGGTAAAAAATTTTATTAGTTAAGTGGGCAAGGGAAAATGCTGGAAATTATTTTCAAGTTTCCAAGATGGCTGCCAGAGGGCGCTTGCACCATCTTGAATTACTTAAAGTTACATTTCTTGTGATTTTCCCCAATGAATGTAACAAAAAAGTATTTACGTTTTAATGTTAACTTAAAGTCGAACATTTTTTGTAGAAACAATTTTTCTCTAGCTTTCTAAATAAAGTGGTGGGGGGTATTTGAATGTTGTTTTAAATAAATGCCTGTAACTGCAAAACGGCTTTGAAGGATTTGGATAAATTTGGTATAGTTGGAAAGAGCATTTCTTGGGCTTTTAGGTTTCTTGTGATAATGACAGTTGTGACCTACACGACCGCCGATAGAGGGCGCTATTCAATATTATAACCAAAATATTGGATTTTCTCAAAAAAATTAAATGCAATGATATGACTTTTTTTAGACTAGAAAATAGACAAATGATCAGCCAATAAGCTTGCGAAAACCGCATCTTAATATCTTTTTCCTAACTCAAATTATTAAAAAAATACCAACCCAAGAAAATTCATGTATCCCCATTTAAAAATGCATCGGTCGCTTTCGATAAGAAGGCAATTAGTAGGCCATGGAAACAAAGGACAAACTCCTCACGCGTTTTCGTAACGATTTTTTTTAAATAAAGTATTGTTCCAGTCTTTCTTGAGTCAACAGAACCGCATCCTCGATTTCTGCCGCTGATAGTTGAGGAATTGAATTTCGAATTCTGTTTTCCATATCCATTCGTGTTGTTGGTGGAGTTTTAAAAATAATGTCTTTTAAGCGTCCCCAGAAGTAAAAATCAAGAAATGTCAAGTCGGGAGATCTTGCCGGACAAGGAAATAGGCTTCCCCTTCCTATCCAGCAGCGTTCTCGAAAGGTCCCGTAAATATGGTTTGGGACATTAATTGAATAATGGGCCGGACAACCATCTAATTGCAGAAGCATAGTTCTCCTAGTTTCGAGTGGCACATCTTCCAACAAAATTGGCAAGTCGTTGATCAAAAACTCTAAGAAGCGGTTACCAGTTAATCATCAGATCATCATTCATATATAACATCATTTTCGAATTTAAACATATCTAACAGCAAAAACAAAAACGATTTTATCTATCATCTCAGAAAACCTCATCTTCAAGACTATAGGGCAAGCGAGTTTAATTTCGAAGCTTTAATTTTCTTGACATTATACCATTAACAAATTCAACAGTTACGTAAAATTAATTAAAGAGTATAGTCGCGGCCTTCTAATTGCTTTTATATTGATTACGTTCCAGACACCCTAAAGCGTCAAAAAAATAATTTATATCATTTTAGAAGTAAACATTGAGAGAATGGTCTTTCCCAGCAAAGATTTACAAAGAAAAAACCTCATACCTCATCATCAAGTTTTATCAATTTAAATTTAAGAGAATATAGTTTAATATACTTAATTTCTAATTGAATTAATTATTGTGAGCTTACAAACCTAGCATAGCTTATGTAGGTAAATATATGTATTTGTGTCTTAAAAATTTGAATTCTCTCTATAAAGTAAAAATTTTGTTATACAAGTAACTTAGGTATCATTTCTGACAAAAATTTATCGCCCAAAAACATGGAAAAACGCTGCCACAAGACGTTACCTCTATTCGTTTTCTATCGCTTGCTTAGAAGGACATCTTGAGACTGCGCCACTTACAGCTTCCCAGTTTCGCCGATCCACCCCTTTCCATTGTCTCACCCCCAGAGTTCCGCTCTACTTATACAGATTAACTAATGAAATGCATAATTTACACCCCTTCGGTGGATGATTTAATAACTACGTTACAGACTGCAAAAACTACTTAACTTAATTTGTACGTCTTTTGCACAAGTATGACGATATTTTTATCCGATATTTGGCTTCTAACGATAATAAATCGGACGTCAGCTTAAGAGAAAATTAATTATTGTGGCTTCTAAGGAGCTATTAAATAATACTAAATGAAAAATTAAAATAGTTTAAAATTTTAATTAAAACGAAGTAAATAGGTATTGAGAAATTTATAGGTAGATACCTAGAGGTTATAACACGTTCCGTCAAGATTACTTATTAGGTATTCTAAATAATTTTTTAATTACATAATTCTAGAGTTATACTTCCCACAAAATTACCATTACTTAAAAACTACCTATATACAACTACTTTTCAACAGATATTATTATAGATTAAAATGAAGAGTGAAGTCCCTGTATAACTACACAGAACCCCCTGCTATGGTCCGATCTGGTCAGCACAGCCTAGTCAGGATGACTGATAAGCCTCTGAATAGTTTACGAAGCGTCCGACAATGGCCGGTTGGTCTGACAGTGTTACAAATGCCAGTCTAGCCTCCTGAGGCCTCTAACCGCATTAGCTGGAAGGAGGCCACATGAAAAGGGCCGTGGTATGGACATCAAGGCCCGATATTTATACCCGCCAGTCTACAGAATAGACACTCATCCAAAGGGAAATTAGACAATTGTATGACAGTGGGTATTGCGTTTGCCTTGGTTTTTTACAATAATTAACGTTTTCTAGGATCACTGAAAAGCGAAACTTTCAACTTAATATCTACACAGGTGTCCCAAAACTCAACGTTATCCCTTGAAGGGCTGATAGGGCAACTATTGTAACATGCGATCTCCATAATCGTAACCGGAATATCATAGCATGATCTCAGTAAAAAAAAAATTTCGAGATAATGGGACTTTCACTTTTGGCACTTTTACAAAATTTCACATTTTACACTCTAAGTTTTGCTATGCAACGCTGCATAGCGCTGTTATTGATCAAGTGCCGAAGAAATATTCTAGTGCCATAATACCTTTAGGGAAAATTTAAAATTTTTGTCCGATTGAAATTTTTTCAGGACCTAACTTTGGCACTTCTTAGATAGCTACATGAAAAAAAATCTCGTCAACCGGGCAAGCTATTTCTAAAGATGGCATATTTGGTCTAGGCATATTTGAGCTAAAAGCTAACGTTCCTGAGCGGACGCGTGAGTCAGCCTACGCGGCAGTGAGCGGAAAGGGGGAAAAAATTTAATGCTCGCTTCCTTGTATCTCGGTCAATTTTTAACCGATTTGGAAAATACTTTCTTCCTGTTAACCGCTGAACTTCGAGGAAGGAGAAAAATGACAAGATGCTTCTTCCCCACCCCTTCTTTTCATGCCAAAAAAAAACATTTTGAAAAAAATTCAGATTTTTACTTCGCGTGGCAGTCGTGGATTTTTCACTATCGTTGCCTCGGAAATGGTTCATTGTATTCCGGGCAAAAAAAAAACGAACAAAATGCCGTTTGTTTTTGCGCTACGCCTCTTCGGAGTCGAGTTATCGGGCTTTTAAGAAATTTTGAACTTTCGTCCTCTCTTCCCTCCAAATTGTCCCACCATCCCCTCCAAACGGGTCCTTAGAAAACATCAAAATACCCTTCTTAAAAACATTAGCTGAACCCCCTACATGCTATACCGGCCAAGAACAATCCATTTAAAAAAATTTTTCGCACCTTTTGGACTTCCGTTTGGAACGAGCTTACGTGCTCTGCCAAGCTCTTCCTCTTTTGGAAGAACAATTTCTTTGGTAAGATCAAAACTGACGGAGCAATCCACGAAAAACCGATATCCCATACTTTACAATCACTTGTACAAAGATTTTAGTCTGTAAATAATAACTTTATGTCAAAAAAATACCTAGATATGATTGAGTCGTATATGTATAAAATGCATATCTTATTACTCGTATACCTAATTGTGATTACCTCTTCTCAAATATTTAACAGAAAATTTCCTAACCAAAACACATTCCTCAAGTTATAAATATTTGATGACTTTCCAAAACAAAGCTAACAGAACCCAGAACAATATAAAACTGACATTTGATGAGACAAACAAAGAGACAGTTTTCCCACAATTTTCAAATCCCAAAGAGACCATAAAATATTCACTAAGACATTTTTATCTTCCCCATTTAACCAATTACCAGTGACAATCCATCGACAAATCTCAACGGGCCAAAAATGCAGCGTGAGAGAGGCATAATGAACAATAGAAGGCGCAAGCGTCACGTAGGGGGTGAAATCTATACACCAAGGGGTTGCTGCAGCCCTCCTATATAGATTGTATATTGAATACTACACCATGTAAAGTGGCGATTTCCTCACTGTCATTATACACTATTTAGCATGTTATGCTCTTGAGATTTCATGCGTATTCGTGGGAAGTTAATTAAAAGTACCCAATTTTTTACTTAGCAAATTGATGCAGTTATTTTGATTCAGAAGTTTTCTCATAAACGTTTTTCAAAACCTCGGTTAAACTTCCTGAAGCGATTTAAATCCTTGGAATTGATGATTTCGTCAACAATTCGATGCCCGCGCGCGATTATGCGGGATCTAATAAACTATAAGAATTCATAGCGACTAAAGAAATTTTCCGACTTAAACGCGTTAATGACATAGGACTATGCATAGGCGAGTCAAACTGTGGGCCTTAAATTTTAAAGAAAAAAAAACTAACCTGACCAAAGACCTGATGACTTAGTGGAGGGAAGCTAGTGGAGGGGAACTCAGGTCCCTATACTTCAAGATAACTTTGATTTTTTATTTTAATTAATCTTTGGCTAAATGAACTAGTTCTCGGAACAAAAATTGCCAGAGTTAAATGACCACGTCTTAATACAGTTAAGAGTTAAGACCGATATTTCCTTTTTTAATTTTTTTTTTAATTTGAATACAAATGAAAGGGCAAGTGTATTAGAGAAGAGATAAAAGTTACGGTAAAGAAATCGGCGCTATAATTTGAAAATTCTTCAAAAATTATTACAATATGTTAATGGATTTATTTTATAATAAGCTTTAGACATAAGTAGTAGCAGCAGTGCATACGTATACAGGGTGTCCCAGCTTATTCGAAGCGGTCTCTGTAGGCCGAACGATGGACTTTTTCAAAAAACTTTTTGAAAATTCATGTACAGAATCACAATGGCCATAATTTAAAATTATTTTGGAGTATACAGAGTGTCCCATATGACAGTGGCATATCAAAGTTTTGTTTTTTTAAATGGAATGCTCCTATGTTATTGCATTTTTAGATTATCTGAGAAGAGAAAATAAGATTGGCTTTTACAGTTGGTGTTTAAATTCAGAAGTTTTTGAGTTATAAACAAGTGAAAATCGTCATTTTTCAAGTTTAGGGCCCTGTACCACGAAAACGGTTCAAGATACAGAAAAACGGCTTACATGTCCCTATTTTAACTTTTCATGTACTATCCTATGGTATAGAAACATTTGTACTTTCTCTAATTTTTTTATTTGGCGACTCGTGGAGAAATATCAGAATTTTTCAAATTTTTTATCACCCTGTATAAACATTTTATCTACATAATAGGAGAGTACATAAAAAAGTAAAATAGGACATGTAAACCGTTTTTCTCTATCTTCAGCCGTTTTCGTTGTACAGGGCCTTGAACTTGAAAAATGACGATTTTCACTTGTTTATAACTCGAAAACTTCTGAATTTAAACACCAACTGTAAAAGCCAATCTTATTTTCTCTTCTCAGACAATCTAAAAATGCAATAACATAGAAGCATTCCATTTAAAAAAACATAACTTTGATATACCACTGTCATATGGGACACTCTGTATACTCCAAAATAATTTCAAATAATGGCCATTGTGATTCTGTCATTGATTTTACAAATTTTTTTTGGAAAAAATCCATCGTTTGGCCTACAGAGACCGCTTCGAATAAGCTGGGACACCCTGTATAGTCATGTTCAGGAAGAGACATTGATCAATGTGGCATAGGTTTCGAACACAAATTTCATATAGGTACGAAATAAAAACGAAAAGTTTTGATAATATATGACGCAATTTATGTAGAACGGAACTAGCAGACACCTAGTAACGCAGTTCCAAAATCATATCCAATTAAGGAACTGCTTTGTAATCACAAAACGATTCTCCACATGCTGCATGGTTTTTGTGAAGTGACCCACAGCGTATGTTGCCTGTAATGGCTATTTTGAGAACTTATTTATTATTTTGATTAAACAATAATAATTTCTCTGTATAACAATCCCTCACTTTTCTGGTGCTTTTGTGATGTTGCCAAGTTATTCATTCACTTTCACAGCCTCGTTAATATAACTTCACTAGACCTATCTAAAAATCGGTTTGTGCTTCTTTCTATAAAGATATCTGGTAAAGAAAATCTTTGTTAAAACTTTATACCTAAATACGAATTTCTACTTAGTATAGCAAAAATTGATAAGAAATTACCTGTGTGGAAGTTTTCTTTCTCGGAATCTACTTCAAGAATTTTAATGACAGTGTTCTTTGGCTTAAGCATCAGATTGTGTACAAAGCATTTAACGATTGTAACTTAATTTATTCGGCTCTGAAATAATACATCAAGTCAAAGTCACGTACCTATGTTAAAATACCTAAGCACTAAACAAACCTTTAATAATCAAAAAGATGCATCCAGACAAATTTGCAGGATGTAGCATTAATCAGAACAAAAAATTCAAATGAACATTACTACTCGATTACTTTTAAGGGAAGGGTTTTCAGAAAGAAAATATTTTTTCAATCCCCTCTGAATTCCCTTAAAATGGGATAACAAATTCACATTTATCTATTTTTTTTTGAACAATTTATACAGAAATAGAAAAAATTACCACCCAAAAAACTTAATGTCATAATTTTATTCACCCCCCTTTCTTGAAAGGGGATGAATCATACTATCCCTCAGAGTTTTTTTTTAATGTGTTTTCTAGCTTTATTTTTTTTTTTTAGATTCTAATTCACTGAAGCAAAATTTAGAATTACTAGGTACAGTATGCAGAAAAAAAACAAAGATCGAAATTTCTTCTTTTTATCATATCTTTTTTATTATTGAAGGTGAATAAATTATTTTTTGTAGGCTTACGTACCTATATATTAAGTCGTCAAACAGAGTTGCCTTATTCTTCACGTCATTCTATTGAAAAAAAAATCAGGGAAACAAATAATCTAATAAGTTTTTTCAAAATTGTATATTTTACGAAAAAAAATTGTTTTTTTGATAAAAGAAGGATTATTTATTTATAGATTTTTTTTTATTATTTATTACCGATACTTTTATATGGATTTATGGAGGGTGTTGTGAAAATGTAGGTCAAGCTCTTAGCAACAAACTCACAAACACTCTTCAGAGTGTAAGTACCAAAAGGGGATAACTACCAAAATCATGCCTTACGAGAAATTCAAGAAAAACTTCATAAAATTGCATACAAACATTTTATTTTGACAGAAATAGGCAGGTGGCAAGTGCCTTTCCTTACAAATTGATCAGTAGAGTAAAGTTAGTTAGCCTTCTGGTTAGGCATTTTCAGTTACTCGTTTTCGAATCACCTTTATCAACACAAATCAAAACAGGGCCCTTAGGTATCACTTTTCTAATGATACAGTCGAGGGACATACAGGTAGTGTCATCTTAGAGTATCTATAATAAGCTCAACCTGCTTAACAGTAGTCCTGGCACATAGCATTTTTGTAGAAATATGCTTAACATCTCATATAATAGCATGTTTCTGTAGTAATAATGTATTTGAGAAAACCCTTTTTGTACTTACACATTTCAATTGCTTGAGGAAAAACTTCTACAATACTTGGGCACAACACAAAACACTTTCTAACAATTTTTGATTATCACTTACCTACTCAGAAAAATCAAATAAATTATTGCAGCATGACATGTTGAAAGCGCTAATTGCAACGTGTAAGAGCAAGAGGTTAGGCCCGCATGGTCCGCCTCTCTCATACACTGACTAACCGGTTTTAGTCTTACGCTCACTGTAAAATATGGCTCCCGTTCGCTCACCTTATTTTCTTACAGTGTTTCATGGATACGCACAAATTGTGATTAGCTTGAGTTAAAGACACGAGTCTATTCTGGCAGACAATATTTTTAATTAACACACAATAAGAACAACTAAATCTGCCCTGAGTAGGTATAAGTACCTAGGTATATAACAATTAATTTGGAAAAGAAAAACCAAGATAGTTTTTTTTCTAAATAGGTACTAAAACACATTATTCCGCTCTGCATGAGTATAAAATTTTATCACAGATTTTCTTTGGCAGGTAATTTTAGAGCAGGAGGAAAAATGAAATTTTTTAATGTTTGCGAGGCTTCGGCAACAATGTATAAAGGGCCCAGGAAGCATAGAGCAGAGAACGCACGCAAATCAAAGGCATATATCAGCATTAGCGACCGCGGTATGGTTTGCGGGTGAAATAGTGACGAGAACTCGCGTCATTTGGGGAGTTTTATGGAGCATAGAGAAGCTTTATCTCCTCTCTACTCCCAATTCCCCGGCACAGACACCGGCTTCCCGTATATCCTCCGCCCTGCTGACATGAGTTGCTTTCTTTCACCTCGGTTATTACATTTATATCGCATATGGTGCATTGTGCGCAGGTGTACAGTCCTTCTACACCGAAATGATATACATTGCTTTTAGTTAATACAATTCTGAGAGAGGACTGAGAAAATAGTTGTTATACTATTATGCATGAGCCCCCATGAGTGAAATAAAAACTTCTGATAATAATATATATTATCAGCAAGCCGATAACTTTTCTTCTTGATCTACAACTTAAATTCTACAGAGACAATAGTAATCTAAATATAATTCGTGTGTATATCAATACCTAAATACTCATTTGAGAGCAGATTTGCATTTATTTTTTCCATAAATAACGGTAAGAATCTTCGAATTCCGTAAGACATGTCCATGAAAATTTTCCAGATGAATTTTCAGATAAAATTTATAAAATAAAACATTCCAGCTAATCCGATCAAACAGGACCTTTCAATTAACAACTTGGAGCTAGCCTGACCTTGCAGGAATTTTTTTTCTAGATGACGGGACTTTTTCAGAGCATAGAGACTTGCTCGAAAAAAAAAAATCGAGCTGACCGGACCTTTCTCTGTAGATATAGAATCTACTCTTCACTAACTTCGCAATCCACTAGCCGCCACTGGTATATCCCCGCACTATTATATTGTTATAAAATATGGGTCCCCATTTCAAAAATGACAAAGTTATTGGTATCTACATCCAGTATTACCGAGAGGGTTGCCATTTTGCAAATATTTTCACTCGATAGATCCTAATAGACCACTGAAAAAATTACCCCTTTAATATACAGTGTGACCCATTTGTTCTTGAAACACCCTGTAGAATCTTAATTTATGGTGCGATTTTAATAAAAATTCTTTTAAACCATAGAGCTTGACAAACTATATTTTGGGAGCAAAAAGCGTCTCATTCCTACAATATCCAGGGCCTACTAGATCAGTGTTTACTTGTAAAATCTCAAAAATTCCTATTAGCGATTTTTTTAGAAAAAAACTGGGCACGCCACGGGATTCACCAGCCCTCAAAACGGTACTGTACCAAATTTTATTGGAAATGTCAGAGTAAAAGGATCTTGTAGTTATTTTAAAAATTCATAATAATACTCCGAATTTTCATAAATTAATTTGAAAAAGGTCAAAAGCTATCATAAGTAAAAATTAAAATTAAAAAAAAGTAAAAAAAGTAAAAATAAAAATAAAAAAAAATTAAAAAAAAAAATAAAAAAAAATAATAAAAAAATTATAATTAAAAAATTAAAGTACCTACATTATCACCAACTAGACGTACAATTTCTATTTTGTCTCTCTTGACCTTTTCGAATAAATTAATGAAAATTCGGAGTTCTATTATGAATTTCTAAAATAACTGCAATATCCTTATTACTCTGACATTTCCAATAAAATTTAGTACAGTACCGTTTTGAGGGCTGGGGAATCCAGTAGCGTGCACAGTTTTTTTCTAAAAAAATCGCTAATATGAATTTTTGAGATTTTACAAGTAAACACTGATCTAGTAGGCCTTGGATTTTGTAGGAATGAGACGCTTTTTGCTCCCAAAATATAGTTTATCAAGCTCTATGGTTTAAAAGAAATTTCTTTAAAATCGCACCATAAATTAAGATTCTACAGGGTGTTTCAAGAACAAATGGGTCACACTGTATTACTTATATGATAGTGGCGAAGTGAATTTTGGAAAGCCATTCTGCACAAAAATAAGAACTCATGATTGAATAGAGAAAGCGGGAAGTATATCATTACAGCAACCAATTCGTCACAAAATGTTACAAATTACCCACACTAGCAAATCAAGTTGTGCAGAAGAGACACTCAACAAGCATGTGACCCGTTTTCGTGTTGACACAACACCCAACGCACACGATAATTCCTAGGGAGAGCAATCGTCAATACGCTACATTTATCTCAAGATTCGTATCTAATTGCAGCACCGCTCTCTGTTCCTGTGAAAGGACGGCCACGTGCCGAAACAGGCCCTTCACAGGATATAGAATTGCCTTCTGGCCTCGCTGAAGGGCTGATCGTTCACGGGATAATCGTACGATGTAGACACGCCCTAAAACATTGATAATCTGTCAGACACGTGTTGATGGGATGATGAGAAAGGAGAGCGCAGCTTTATGCTTTGATATCGGATAGCTGATGTGTGCCTTTAGTGATGTGGGATAGGTTGTACTATAATACACTTAGGTATCTTCTGGAAAAGAAATTGTGAACCTATTATTCTGCAATACCTACCTATATAGGAATTATTTGTATTATATAATTATTGAAGTACCTACTTAGTTTTTTTTTAATTATTTAAAGGTGGCAATAAATCAATTATTTCATTTTGATTTATTGCTTTGTAGCGCAAAGGAAAAAGCATTTACCATAGCATGTCTTCAGCATAAAAACTTTTTTTCAAGAGTCCCTTTCATCGTTTTCCGAAAACCATAAAATAAGCACATAGGTTTTTATTACGCAATATCCAGGCTGACATGTTTTTTTAATTCTGTTGAAAATGAAAACCTAAATTCAAATCATTCACTCCGCAATTAGTAGAGCATACGGTATACGATTAAATTTGTACCAGAACTCCTTCGGGTTCTACTCGGAAACCAAAATCCAGAAAATTTCGTAGCGGAACATTTTCCTAACTGAGCACATCAATCTAAGAAGGCCTGGATGAAGAATCTGAACTCTTCTGGACCGAGTTAGGTAGGGACAGTCAAAGCAACTACTGTAACAACCACCCCCCTACCCCCGATGATCGTCTAGAAAAAGCGGCCAGGACCCACCTCGTTGCGTCGTTTCTTCTTGTAGCCACCCTCGGTTCTCGGATAGGGTATGCAAAAGCTCAGGAGTCAAGAAATACCTGTGTGATCAAAATCCTTTCTTTTGAAAATTAAAAAATGAAATGATATCACCTTTCATCGATTTTCAAACTCGATATCAGTTCATCCTTTACAATGAATCTTAAGCTACCTTAATTAATTTCTTATTAGTTAATTTTACATCTATTTATTCAGACCTTCCAATGTTGTTCCTGCAGCTGGTTTGAAAAGGACCTGCTTGAGTCATCTCAATCATCTTACTCTCTGTTTGCCTTGGGCTTTTGTGTGTGTGAGGGTTGTCGTAAAAATTCCTGACCTGACAATGAATTGAATGGTTTGATGATTTCACTTTCGCTGGTGTGTTGGCTCTACTATTGGGGCTTTCGGTGTTGCGAGATTGGGCAAGTTTTACTTCAATTTCAAGCTTGTGGTTTTGACTGTTTTCTCTGTTTTCTGATTTGACTAAGTCATCAATTTGCAGGTAAGCTTTACCAAGAGAAATTACCAGAACCTACAAGAGACGAAGGCAGCATCCCACTGACCTTCTCCCTCAGGCCACTCTGTTCAAGTGAACATCGGTTTTACGCGACTTACACAATAATAAAAACACTGAAGGCACTCTCGCATTCGCGCAACTGCTGAAAGAAAATACCTTGATCTCTTTGGATCTGAGTTTACCGTAAAAGGCTATGCTCTGACATTACGGAACTCGGTTTTGTTTGTTTTTTGTTTGTTTTGGTTTTTATTCCTTCATTTGTTCTTATTAATGTTATAAGTATGCTACTCCAACTTTTGATGTAAACCTCGATTTGTTTGGATGTTGTTGTTTTGCGTTTCTGGGAGGTTTTAGTTGTCAAAGTTCGAAATGAGGTACAAATTGATACTTAACAAACAAACGAGAAATGAAGTTAAACTTCCCTGGGTTAGTGAGGTGACCTGTCTTTTGTTTCTGTTTCTACCTATCTGTTTGTTTTGGCTTTTTGTTTGTTTTTGAGACGACTCTTTTCTTTTTCTGATTGTTTTTGACCTAACTCTTTGAATGTTTGCAATGACTGAAATGACTTCAAGCAGACCTGTTCTTTCTGATTTGAGAGAGGGAGAAATTTGGCTACCCTGTCGATGAATTCTGAATGATTGTGCCGTCGGAACCGCTTAGGAAGATCTGTTATTTTGTTACAGATAAATACAATTTTGCGAGCTTTACTTTTACTTACTACGCTTCTGAAATAAAAGGAATTAATTAGAATGTCTAACTAAGGGATTTTTATCAGAGTAAATAATAAATACGATACGATTGTATACGCTCCTGAAATAAAATGAATTAATTATAATTTCTTTACATACGCTTCTGAAATAAAAGGATTAATTATAATTTCTAACTACGGGGATTTTATCGGTGTGAATAAATAAATACGAGACAACTGTATGCTGCTGAAATAAAATGATTAATTATTATTTCTAAGGAGATTTTTTACGGGTAAATAAATAAATACGATACGACTGTAAGTACGCTTCTGAAATAAAAGGAATTAATTATAATTTCTTAACTTACGCTTCTGAAATAAAAAGAATAATTATCATTTCTAGCTACGGGGATTTTTGTCAGAGTGAATAAATAAATACGATACGATTTATTAAAAACCTGGCAGCATCTCCGGCGATGTCGGGATGAATAAGCGATGTGGGTAGCGGCAGTGGCTCGGTTCGAACCTCCTCTTCGTAGACTGGCGAGAGCGGGACCTGGAGTAAGCGGCCTTGCTTCGCAATTAGGGTGGCTACGTCTCCGATGGACGACAGACCTAGGGTGCCGGTGCGGTTCTCGGTACGTGGGCAGCAACTCCGGGAATGTAACAACCACCCCCCTACCCCCGATGATCGTCTAGAAAAAGCGGCCAGGACCCACCTCGTTGCGTCGTTTCTTCTTGTAGCCACCCTCGGTTCTCGGATAGGGTATGCAAAAGCTCAGGAGTCAAGAAATACCTGTGTGATCAAAATCCTTTCTTTTGAAAATTAAAAAATGAAATGATATCACCTTTCATCGATTTTCAAACTCGATATCAGTTCATCCTTTACAATGAATCTTAAGCTACCTTAATTAATTTCTTATTAGCTAATTTTACATTTATTTATTCAGATCTTCCAATGTTGTTCCTGCAGCTGGTTTGAAAAGGACCTGCTTGAGTCATCTCAATCATCTTACTCTCTGTTTGCCTTCGGCTTTTGTGTGAGAGGGTTGTCGTAAAAATTCCTGACCTGACAATGAATTGAATGGTTTGATGATTTCACTTTCGCTGTGTGTTGGCTCTACTATTGGGGCTTTCGGTGTTGCGAGATTGGGCAAGTTTTACTTCAATTTCCAGCTGTGGTTTTGACTGTTTCTCTGTTTTCTGATTTGACTAAGTCATCAATTTGCAGGTAAGCTTTACCAAGAGAAATTACCAGAACCTACAAGAGACGAAGGCAGCATCCCACTGACCTTCTCCCTCAGGCCACTCTGTTCAAGTGAACATCCCAGGCAGCACAGTGACGTTAATTTGACGTCATTTTTTCGACAGTACTTACGTCATTAGTCCATTTAATATGACGTCCAGATGATCAAAAACTGACGTCATTATGTCACAGCCAAATGACGTCAGTATCTGACGTAAAATGACGTCAAAACATGACGTTAAAAGACGTCAAATATGACGTTGAAAGACGTCAAAAGTGACGTATAAAGACGTCAGAAATGACGTCAGTGTGACTGACATATGACTATACATATATAGGGAATAATAATAATAATAATTCGACTTATGGGTATTGGGTATCAACGCAATTTATTTAGTATATTTACAATTGGTGGTCACAGTATCAAAAATAAACATAATAGTAACAAAATATTCCAAAGATCTCCGCTTTTCTTGGTGTTATCCAGTCATCCCGAAATCATCCCGAAATAAGCCTCCGCATTTTCCGACGGGGAAAATTCGATTAACACAAAGGTCATCCTTGCTCTTATTGTTTACTGCAAAAATAAAGGATATTATGAGTTTATTTTAAACAAAAAATGTTCGCCTAGAATATTATTAGTTGTAGAATTACTATCTTCTAAGGCAGGTGATCTCGTATCGTAAGAATCCGGGCCTAAATATTCCGATCTTTGGACATACCTATTTGATATTTATTAGTAAGTTCAGTTCACATCAAAAATGTTAATAATTCATTCTTACACAGAGTCTTAAGGTTACCCTCCACTCTTAAGTATAAAACATATAGCTTTGAATTCCAAAACTAATTTTCCCATTTGATTCCTATTATTACTAATATAATTAGGTACCTCGATTATTATCTATAAACTCAAGCTTACCTTAGCTGTGTCCTATGTAAAAAAAAACAGATTTTTGAAAGACGAATGTCTAATTAGGTACCAGGTAATAACAGCAAACACCACAAATAAGTTCTTGGGTTCTTGTTCTTAGCTCTTCTGTGCTGATGACGATCTGAGAGTTAACCAACACAAAAACAAAACATTCAAATCAAATAATCAAAACTCAAAAGTCAAAACAATAAATAAAGTAAAAGGCAAGGCGATCTCGCTGCTAGTCGCCACTTATCGCCACCCCCGTGCTCCGTGCTAACGAGGTGATGGTGATGGTGGCCTAACCTAACGGTAACGGTCTCGTGCCTGTTCAGGGTTGCCATATGGAAGGAAAGAAACTATGACTCCCAGGTTGTCGATATTAGATTGATCAGAAAATGATGTAAAAAAAAAATAAATCCAGCATAAGCTAAAATTTGATGTGACTTTGAAAACTGGAATTACTTATTGTTTTTTTTTTATATTTCTAAAATTTTGAAAAACAAAATAGAAATATTTATTTTATTATTCGAAAATTAAATTTATTAAAAATTTTTGCTAACACCTAGATATCTAGATATAGAATAAAATATCTAAAAGTTCAAAAAAAAAAATTGGTCAATGAAGGAATGTTATCTTTCTTTGTTGCTGAAAGAGAGGTCGTAGGTACTTACCTTACCTACGTACATTAAAAAAAAAAACTATTTATGATGTACCTACCTATGAATTAGGAACGATTGATGATTTTGTTACATATTATTTATTTATTTAAAAAATCTTGAAATTCAGGGAAACTTTAAATTGTGTCACAATATTCCATATTATATGTTACATCTGGCAACGCTAGCCGCTTGCGTTGCGTTTTCGAGAACCGACCACCGACCACCATTAATGCGAGCACGAACCGAGCACTGATGAGAGAGATGAAGTAATTGGCACCAAGCCTGAGCGAGCGAGAGAGCGATTGTCAGTGCAATTGTGAGGAAAATGACGGGGTGAACAAAATTTATATTACAAATAAGTAAGGGGTTTGCAATATTTTATAAGTAAATAAAAGATATTGATAAAAAATTTTATGAAATAAAATAAAATTGGGCTTTTTATAGAGCGAAAAAATATCAAATATACGTCATAGATATGACCTAACAATGTCGTCATATTGACGTTAAATTATAGACGTCGAATTGACGTCATAAAATGTGACGTCATTCGGACGTCCTAAGTTGGACAAATGACGTCGCAGACCAATAATGACCTGAAATTGACGTCATTAGGACGACAGTGTGCTACCTGGGATCGGTTTTACGCGACTTACACAATAATAAAAACACTGAAGGCACTCTCGCATTCGCGCAACTGCTGAAAGAAAATACCTTGATCTCTTTGGATCTGAGTTTACCGTAAAAGGCTATGCTCTGACATTACGGAACTCGGTTTTGTTTGTTTTTTGTTTGTTTTGGTTTTATTCCTTCATTTGTTCTTATTAATTTTATAAGTATGCTACTCCAACTTTTGATGTAAACCTCGATTTGTTTGATGTTGTTGTTTGCGTTTCTGAGAGGTTTTAGTTGTCAAAGTTCGAAATGAGGTACAAATTGATACTTAACAAACAAACTAGAAATGAAGTTAAACTTCCCTTTGGTTAGTGAGGTGACCTGTCTTTTGTTTCTGTTTCTGTTTCTACCTATCTGTTTGTTTTGGCTTTTTGTTTGTTTTTGAGACGTCTCTTTTCTTTTTCTGATTGCTTTTGAACCTAACTCTTTGAATGTTTGCAATGACGGAAATGACTTCAAGCAGACCTGTTTCTGATTTGAGAGAGGGAGAAATTTGGCTACCCTGTCGATGAATTCTGAATGACTGTGCCGTCGGAACCGCTTAGGAAGATCTGTTATTATGTTACAAATAAATACAATTTTGTGAGCTTTACTTTCACTTACTACGTTTCTGAAATAAAAAGAATCAATTAGAATTTCTAACTAAGGGATTTTGATCAGAGTAAATAAATAAATACGATGCTTCTGAAATAAAAAGAATTAATTATAATTTCTAACTAAGAGGATTTTTCATCAGGGTAAAATAATAAATAAACAACTGTATACGCTTCTGAAATAAAAGGAATTAGTTATAATTTCTTTACATACGCTTCTGAAAAAAAAGGATTAATTATAATTTCTAACTACGGGATTTTTATCAGAATAATAAATAAATACGATACGACGGTACGCTTCTGAAATAAAATGAATTAATTATAGCTTCTTAACTTACGCTTCTGAAAGATAAGGAATAATTATTATAATTTCTAACTACACGGAAATTTGTCAGGGTGAATAAACAAATACGGTATGATTTGATAAAACCTGTCAGCATCTCCGGCGGTGTCGGAATGAGCGATGTTGGTAGCGGCAATGGCTCAGTTCGAACCTCCTCTTCGTGGACTGGCGAGCGCGGGGCTTAGAGTAAGCGGCCTTGCTTCGCAACTAGGGTGGCTACGTCTCCGATGACGACAGACCTAGGGTGCTGGTGCGGTTCTCGGTACTTGGGCAGCTAGCATCTCCGGGATAGCGCAATGTAGGTGGCGGCAGGCGACAGCAGGAAGCGGCAGGCGGCAGCAAGCGGCAGGCGGCGGCAGGCAAGCAGGCGGCAAGAGGAGGCGGGCGGCAGGCAGCAGCGGCAGGCAGGCAGCAGCTCCGGGATAGCGCAATATAGGTGGCGGCAAGCTGCAGGCGGCGGCAGGCAGGCGGCAGCGGCAGGCGGCGGCAGGCGGCAGGCAGAGGCAGGCGGCAGGTAGGCGGCGGCAGCGGCAAGCGGAGGCGGGCGGTAGGCAGCAACGGCAGGCAGGCAGCAGCGGCAGGCAGGTGGCGGCAGGCTGAGGCGGGCGGTAGGCGGAGGCAGGCGGCAGGCAGGCGGCGGCAGCGCAGGCAGGCGGCAGGCAGGCAAGCGGAGACGGGCGGCAGGCAGCGGCAGGCGGCAAGAGGAGGCGGGCGGCAGGCAGCAGCGGCAGGCAGGCAGCAGCGGCAGCAGGCGGCAGGCAGGTGGCGGCAGGCAGAGGCAGGCGGCAGCAAGTGGCAGCGGCAGACAGGCGGCAGCAAGTGTTGAAAGTCAAGGGTGTCGGTGTAGTCGGTCTGCCCCGAGTCGAGCCAGCGCTGGTCTTCGTGAACTGGCTGGTGCTGGCTAGCGGCTTCAAGGCGTCTCTCTCGGCGAGATAGGTAGTAGTAGGTACTTTAGTGATGGGTAAAACCAGCAGAGAGTATTCTCGATCCACCGGCTTCGGCTTAGAGAGGAGCTGAGCAGCGAGTATTCTCAATCCACCCAAGGGTTAGAGGAGTTGGAAGCGAGTCTTGTAGTCGAGTCTTGAAAATCAAGTCTGTTGGAGGCCAGCCAGAGCTGGTGTTTTTATACTCACACAACCCTTTGTATCTCTATCCGTCTCTCTTCAATTCGACTGGCCGTTTCTCGCGCTACCCTTTCATGTATCACGCCTGCAGTGCGTGTTAAAAGATTCCGTCGTAGTTTCAACGGTCGTGTACCTAGGTGAAAGTCCAATCCATTGTTGGGGCGGTGTAAATAAAGGATCCTGGAATTCTCACTTGCAGATGATTTTTCTTAATTAATGCCGGCTTCTCCTTAAGTTTCACTGATGAGGATTATTTTGAAGAAAAAAATGCTTGCCCTGGGGGTGGTATATTACATTACCCCCTTCGTCTTATATTCGGGCGACGCAGGAGTCCCGAATGGAAGACGGTCGTTTTGATTGTAGTTCGTTTCTAGCAGCTCGCTGTTACCTTGATTTCCTTCCTCCTTCGCTCGTGCCTATTTTCCCCTATCCTGTTGTCACGGCGCCAATGTAACAACCACCCCCCTACCCCCGATGATCGTCTAGAAAAAGCGGCCAGGACCCACCTCGTTGCGTCGTTTCTTCTTGTAGCCACCCTCGGTTCTCGGATAGGGTATGCAAAAGCTCAGGAGTCAAGAAATACCTGTGTGATCAAAATCCTTTCTTTTGAAAATTAAAAAATGAAATGATATCACCTTTCATCGATTTTCAAACTCGATATCAGTTCATCCTTTACAATGAATCTTAAGCTACCTTAATTAATTTCTTATTAGTTAATTTTACATCTATTTATTCAGACCTTCCAATGTTGTTCCTGCAGCTGGTTTGAAAAGGACCTGCTTGAGTCATCTCAATCATCTTACTCTCTGTTTGCCTTTGGCTTTTGTGTGTGTGAGGGTTGTCGTAAAAATTCCTGACCTGACAATGAATTGAATGGTTTGATGATTTCACTTTCGCTGGTGTGTTGGCTCTACTATTGGGGCTTTCGGTGTTGCGAGATTGGGCAAGTTTTACTTCAATTTCAAGCTTGTGGTTTTGACTGTTTTCTCTGTTTTCTGATTTGACTAAGTCATCAATTTGCAGGTAAGCTTTACCAAGAGAAATTACCAGAACCTACAAGAGACGAAGGCAGCATCCCACTGACCTTCTCCCTCAGGCCACTCTGTTCAAGTGAACATCGGTTTTACGCGACTTACACAATAATAAAAACACTGAAGGCACTCTCGCATTCGCGCAACTGCTGAAAGAAAATACCTTGATCTCTTTGGATCTGAGTTTACCGTAAAAGGCTATGCTCTGACATTACGGAACTCGGTTTTGTTTGTTTTTTGTTTGTTTTGGTTTTTATTCCTTCATTTGTTCTTATTAATGTTATAAGTATGCTACTCCAACTTTTGATGTAAACCTCGATTTGTTTGGATGTTGTTGTTTTGCGTTTCTGGGAGGTTTTAGTTGTCAAAGTTCGAAATGAGGTACAAATTGATACTTAACAAACAAACGAGAAATGAAGTTAAACTTCCCTGGGTTAGTGAGGTGACCTGTCTTTTGTTTCTGTTTCTACCTATCTGTTTGTTTTGGCTTTTTGTTTGTTTTTGAGACGACTCTTTTCTTTTTCTGATTGTTTTTGACCTAACTCTTTGAATGTTTGCAATGACTGAAATGACTTCAAGCAGACCTGTTCTTTCTGATTTGAGAGAGGGAGAAATTTGGCTACCCTGTCGATGAATTCTGAATGATTGTGCCGTCGGAACCGCTTAGGAAGATCTGTTATTTTGTTACAGATAAATACAATTTTGCGAGCTTTACTTTTACTTACTACGCTTCTGAAATAAAAGGAATTAATTAGAATGTCTAACTAAGGGATTTTTATCAGAGTAAATAATAAATACGATACGATTGTATACGCTCCTGAAATAAAATGAATTAATTATAATTTCTTTACATACGCTTCTGAAATAAAAGGATTAATTATAATTTCTAACTACGGGGATTTTATCGGTGTGAATAAATAAATACGAGACAACTGTATGCTGCTGAAATAAAATGATTAATTATTATTTCTAACTAAGGAGATTTTTTACGGGTAAATAAATAAATACGATACGACTGTAAGTACGCTTCTGAAATAAAAGGAATTAATTATAATTTCTTAACTTACGCTTCTGAAATAAAAAGAATAATTATCATTTCTAGCTACGGGGATTTTTGTCAGAGTGAATAAATAAATACGATACGATTTATTAAAAACCTGGCAGCATCTCCGGCGATGTCGGGATGAATAAGCGATGTGGGTAGCGGCAGTGGCTCGGTTCGAACCTCCTCTTCGTAGACTGGCGAGAGCGGGACCTGGAGTAAGCGGCCTTGCTTCGCAATTAGGGTGGCTACGTCTCCGATGGACGACAGACCTAGGGTGCCGGTGCGGTTCTCGGTACGTGGGCAGCAACTCCGGGATAGCGCAATGTAGGTGGCGGCAGGCAGGCGGCAGGCTTGCGGCAGGCGGCAGGCAGGCAAGCGGAGACGGGCGGCAGGCAGCGGCAGGCGGCAAGAGGAGGCGGGCGGCAGGCAGCAGCGGCAGGCAGGCAGCAGCGGCAGCAGGCGGCAGGCAGGTGGCGGCAGGCAGAGGCAGGCGGCAGCAAGTGGCAGCGGCAGACAGGCGGCAGCAAGTGTTGAAAGTCAAGGGTGTCGGTGTAGTCGGTCTGCCCCGAGTCGAGCCATCGCTGGTCTTCGTGAACTGGCTGGTGCTGGCTAGCGGCTTCAAGGCGTCTCTCTCGGCGAGATAGGTAGTAGTAGGTACTTTAGTGATGGGTAAAACCAGCAGAGAGTATTCTCGATCCACCGGCTTCGGCTTAGAGAGGAGCTGAGCAGAGAGTATTCTCAATCCACCCAAGGGTTAGAGGAGTTGGAAGCGAGTCTTGTAGTCGAGTCTTGAAAATCAAGTCTGTTGGAGGCCAGCCAGAGCTGGTGTTTTTATACTCACACAACCCTTTGTATCTCTATCCGTCTCTCTTCAATTCGACTGGCCGTTTCTCGCGCTACCCTTTCATGTATCACGCCTGCAGTGCGTGTTAAAAGATTCCGTCGTAGTTTCAACGGTCGTGTACCTAGGTGAAAGTCCAATCCATTGTTGGGGCGGTGTAAATAAAGGATCCTGGAATTCTCACTTGCAGATGATTTTTCTTAATTAATGCCGGCTTCTCCTTAAGTTTCACTGATGAGGATTATTTTGAAGAAAAAAATGCTTGCCCTGGGGGTGGTATATTACACTACTGAGCGAGAAATACAGAAACCTAAACCCGCGATTGTGGAAACTGCCTGCCTGAACAGTCAACGAAACACGAAAAACCACATGAACGAACATCAAAGCAGTCCAGAATCTCCATCTAGGCTTAACGCTCTTTGCGGACCCCCCAGGCCAGACTAACGAAAATTTCTGCTAAAACCCCAGAGACTTTATCTGCTCTCCAGACTTTCATGGTGAGACTAAGAACAGTGTGAGACTTCTTTTATATCTTCTGAAGGTTCCCCTACCGAAAGAAATTACCTCTTAACCTACTGAAAGAGTGCGGATGAATAAATAAAAAAGTGAATGCATTGAGGAGAGTGTGCGGACCTCTCCAAGGCTTTCGATAGTATGTGCCATGAATGCCTGCTTCGAAAGCTGGAGAGAGTATCAGACTTCACGGATAGCCCCTTACCTGGTTTACCAGCTCCTTGCAGGAAAGAACCCAGGCGGGGGAGCCGGAGCTTACTGGGTTCGATGGTCGACTTGTGAGATTCCAATAAAAAGAAATCGCTTTATTGGATTAGTTGCCAGAATATCCACTCAGTTGCTGTATACCATAGTCTAGCTCCTTTTAAAATTGAAGTGGTAGCTCTGTGAAGAGTCTCAGAATCGGCACGAATAGTTTCTATAGCTACTAGTTGTTCTCTGTTTTCAATATTTCCTGCATAAATTAAAATTTTCAGTCTTCCCCATCCCCATAAAAAATTATCTGGGGGATTAAAGTCTGGTGACCTTGCTGGCCGGGTACTGCAGAACCTCTTCCGATACACCGGTTTGTATCATTTTGATTAAGAAATTCTGTTTCTTGTCGACCAAAGTGTGAATGTGCGCCATCGTGCTGAATCCACATTCGTTATCTTATATTAATAGGAACTTCATCCAGTAATATTGGAAGATCATTTTCAATAAAACGATAAAAGATATAAGGGTGGTATTATCCTTGGAATTATTTTACTTTTAATTTGTAGAGTATACTTAAGAAATAATGATTAAAACCAACAATATTTCAAGCCGGCAACATTGTCAGGTAACATAGGCTTGCGGTCACATGATGCCAAGAATAACGATGAAATATTCAGGAATGTATCCTGGAGCACAGGTGGCGCTCTGTAACCATATTGTGAATTAAACCTAACGATATCGATATCTATAAAAACTCATTCCATCACTTCGGTAGGTCTTAATACACCCCGAATTATTCATCATCTCGAAGCACTCTACATAGCTGGAGTTAATGGATAATTCAGGGGCTACATGGGGTGGAGAGACGAAGGACCCCACCCCACCTGTTATATTAAATTTTAAAAGCTCGACAATTTTTGAAGTACTTATGATGAATTGTTTGTTCTTGCGTAACCATAACTTTCATGGCTCAGCTTCGGTATATTAATCTAATGTGATGGTCATACAAATGATGGTAATATGTTCTATACTTCCCAAGAAAGCTCTTGGAAGTTGAATTTAGACTCTCTTAGAAACTCGAAGACATCCAACTCTTTGCGATGCTATTTAACTAATCAGTGAAGGTATTCATTTTTTATTAGTAATTGGATTGTTGACTTCAACTTAAATGTCGAAGATGGCCGGCAAAGTGTAGACCAGAATGGCTAATGCGCTTTTTAATTTTTTTAATATCCCATTATTACTTATTGTCTAATCTATAACTATTTTTCCATTATATTTGTAATGGCATAACTTTAGAAAGTGCTGGATGTCGTATGAATATTTCATTCAATTAAATATTTGTGTAAAGAATCGTTGGGCTTTGTTTTCTTCATACCACTTACCATTTTCACTGATTTTACATATTATCATTCTGCACTGATGACTGACCTTAAAAGCTACTTATCTCCAAACAGTAATTAAAGAAAAAAGAAAATTTCTTACCTGTACTCTAGCTTCAGTAAGGTCGATCTTCATTGCAATTTCTTCCCTGGTGTAAATATCTGGATAATGGGTTTCCTGAAACGCTCGTTCAAGTTCTTTGAGCTGGGCAGATGTAAAAGTGGTACGAATTCTGCGTTGTTTGCGTTTTTCCGTGAGGACTCCATCATGGCCTGGATACACTTTGTATGGAAGACCACCTAAAAAGAAATTTCAGGAACTCACAAAACTTCTATTTACCTTTTTGTTATAGCAATAATTAATTTTTTTATAGAAATCAAAGAAATTTATGCAAGAAACATCAATCCCAAAATAAAAAATATGCGCTTACTTAGCATTTTCTTTAACTTCTTTGAAATAAGGGGAATCAAACGCATCACCCGGATAATCTGAGTACTCAAGAAACACTGCAGCAGAAATTATCAGAGTTAGGTATGTCGTAAGTGGAGTTTCATACGGTAGTACGAAAAGAGCCTATATTGAGTTATTCTTGCATGTAATAATTATTATTATAGATGCGTCATAATTTGTCTTCAACTTAACCTTTTGTCTTCTGATGACGCCTACGAATGTCAATATTTGCAAAAATAGGGCAAAATAGACTGCTATGCGCGGGACCCACCTCCCCTTCATACATACTGTGAGAGAGAGGAGAGAGGCCAGATGAACAAATGAATAACGTACAGGCTGTACTGGTGGTATGAAACCGAGCAATGGTTTGTGTTATGGAGCGGACCAGACTACTGGACGACATTCTAACACACAGACATTCTAACACAGTCTTCTAGATATGCCCTCAGCTATGATGGATGACATACAAAACCAATTACTATACTGCTAATAACGTCCTCTTTCCAAGCAGAGACGAATGGGAACGCAACACAAACGACCTTCTCAAAGCAGACCTTACCGACGTCTCAAAGACTTCAACGAGAGCTGAATCCGGAGCATATGGCGCCGGGTCCAGAAGAGAATGCTTCTTGAGCCTGCGTCAACATGCAACGGTATGTCAGTCAGAAATTTATGCCATTGCACCTAGCGCATAGATGCTGCATGAAATGAACTGAACGTGGAAAACAATCAAAGTCTTCTCAGACAGTCAAATGGCTCTCAAGGCTCTCTGCTCCATCCGTTGCTACTCGAAACTGGTATGGAACTGACAAACAGCACTCCTGACAAACAACTGAGAAAATGTACGCAGTAGCTAAAAACAATAACTTGTCTCAAACAATAAAAATCTGGACAGAGAATAAAGTGCTTCAGAACTGGCTCATTTTATGGCCTTCATTGAAGGACCATCGAAGACCAGAGCTATGAAACTATTGAAGCTCAAAAGAACAGACCTTAGGGGCCTGATAGACCTGTACACAGGAGACTGTATAGAGATAGGTCTATCCTATATCGGAGAATTTCACCTGATGTACTTAGAGGAAGAAGTAACAGCAGAACATGATGCATGTAACTACCTTGGTCTGGGAAAAACCAGACATTCAACATTCGGAAGGGACTATCTCTCTCCGCAAAAACCTGGATATATTCTCACCCTCTAGTGCCATCAGCTTCTTAAAAAGTGGTGACCTGCTGAAGTGAATAAAACGTTTGTGTGTGAGCTACAATAGACTTACTTGGTAGCAGTGGAAGAGTCGAAATCAACCAACTCACTATTCCGGCGACAAGTTCTTGCGGATATTCTGATGATATGCGGCTGTAGCACAATGGGGTAATGTGTGTCCAGCCTTAAGGAGTATACAGAAAACTAAGAAACGTGTTTTACCCAATAACAAAAATAGTAGAAATAAAAAATATTACAAAATATATTTTATGCCCGATTTAGGTAAACGATGGCACATGTAATAGAAGTAAGATTTAATGAAGAAAAGTTGAGCAATGCAGCAGGTAATATTGAGATAATATCATCGACAGAGAAGATTCTTAATATTACCCAGATATTTCTGCCTATTTTAAATCGAATTATGAAGACTTTGCTGTAACGGTGCATTTATAGAAGATACCTAGATCAAAGTAATAGGGGATATAAATGGCAAACTATGGTGAGGATTACTCAAATATTAATTCTAACACGCAGAGTTGCGGTGAAACACGTAACCAAATCTCTTAGGATATGGTTTGGTTAAATTGTATACCCCATGAATAATATACAGACTAATTAGTATTATGCTACGTCTTATCAGTTACGGATAAATTAAATGATTACTGTTTCCCAATTGTGTTTTTTCAGGCAATTCGGAGAAAATATGATTTTTAAACAATAATTGAACACCCTCTTATTATACCTACTTAAAAATAAAACGCGTTCAAAATAAATTTCGATCAATTCCTCCGAAAATTCCCCCAGTTGCGAAATGTATAACTTCTTCTTGTTCTTGCGGGGAATCGATAAGGAAATTTGATGAACGATGTCAGTAAATGAAAAGCGATGTTACATATTTCCCAGTTCCCCCTTTATTTTCTTTTTATTCCAAGCCGGAGTAAATGTTTGCGCGTCATCTCTCTTGGAGAAGCAATAGACGGTGGCTGAGACAACGTTGCCATTCAGAAATGAAGTGTCAGAAATTTTAATTTACATAAGCACTGCCAGCTATAAAATGTCTAAGAAATTTTATTAATGCATTAAAATTGATTGTTCTTAGTGAAGTACTTTTTTCATAATTCAAATTTTATAGAAGATGGTGAATAAAACAATACCATGTTAGTAAATTAGCAACCTCAACTAATTCAGAGATAACTGCTGAAATATTAAGAAACGAAGTGTCTCTATTGAACAAAACTAGATGAAACCACAGGAATTAACCAAGACATCAGGAATATACGATCCTTAAAAAAACAGGGTCGGAAGAATAACGATGTATTATGATATAAAGACTAACTCAAGCAGTCCAAGAAGTTAATAAACCAGAATTCCTTTGACCATGAGAAAATGCCACACAACCAAAGTAAATAGTCTACATACTTCAGAAGAGATGTTCAAGTCTGGAATTTAGATGCAAGGCATTATAATAAATGATGGTCTATCAGATTTCTGAGAATTGTCCCACAGCTCTTAGTAGAAATACTTACCGGTAAAGGCGATTTTATGTTGTTGTAAATATAAGTATAATTTCAACGTTTTTCTCAAAATATGGTTACCGATCTCGGTAAACTCGTTTATTCCAAGCTATAATCTTTGTCCCATAAAACCATAATATCTTAGCAACTTTCATCAAAATCACTTCGACGGTTTAAGTCTTAAGTAATTTCGGAAATGAAGAGTTTGACATCTCGTATAGAGGCGTATCCAAGCAGCTTTGTCCAAAGATAAGTTGACTTAAATCCACTTATAGTTTTATCCGAGTAAACATTTCATAAACATCTCTAAAACATTTGTTAGAAGATAATTAATTAAAAAGTTACATTTTGGAAGTGATTTCCCTATACCTACTTATGTTGCTAAGGAAATAGTTTACCTACAGGATGTCCCTCATTTCATAGGCTTGGGTGTCTCCTGAATTTTAAGAGATACACAGGGTCAGTTAAATTAAAGAAAAACTGCTCTATTTTATGACCATCTCGAACCTGTCAAGACATAGGTTTGCTATGTCATTCTGTCATTCATGTCATTCTGTATTAAAAGAATTAGGGAATCCAAAAATCTATCACATTCAAAAGAAGAAGAAAATTTTGCTGAATTGTATGCAATTATGCAATTTATAGAGCCCTTGAGTATATCAAAGTAACCGACCTACGTCATAAATTATTTGCAGTTTGCACAGACTCGCTCAGCTCACTACAAGGCCTTCAAGACATGTACTCATCAAACAACATAGTACAAAATATCAGAGAGCTAACGAAAGAGCTAAAGGGCCGCCGCTATCAGATCATTTTTATATACACACCATCACATATTGGGATAACCGGTAATGAACAAGCAGACAAACTTGCAAAAGAGGCTGCAACGAACCAAGAGATCACGGAAGAGAATATCATCACCAAAACCGATATGAAGATATGTATATTGTTATAGAAAATTGGATTCAGGTGTAGGAAGGTAGAGATTTCGAGTTTAAATTAGATTTATTATTGTGACAATGAAATTTATGACTTGTAATAGATAAAAATTATGAAAAACGTCAAAAATAAATTTTGGATTGTTTTAAAAAATCAAAAGTGAAAAAGAAAAAAGTGAAGGAGGGGAATGTTGATAGCAACCAGGAAGAAGGAGAATTAATAAAAAAATTGGAAGAGCGTCAGTGAGAAAGAAAATTAAAAAATGTAACAAATATTTATTTGGAAGAACTAAAGAGAAGTACAAGAAAAATATAGCAGCAATGAGAACGAAAAATTATTAGACAAGAATTTGAGGAAAAGATCTGTCAGAAACAACGTTAAAAGAGTGGAATAATTATTTGTAAGGGGAAAGAGAAATATGTTTCTGAGAAGAGCCGGAGAATGAGAGAATAATATAGAGATTTTGGAGAAGATTATAAAAATAAATAATTGTTCGTAAAGGTGAAGAGGAGCAACTAGAGACAGTGTCGGAGGACCAAGATAATAATTTTGGAGAAGCTGTGAGAGAAACGTTTAAGACAGTTAGATAATTGTTTGCAAAAGAGGAGAGAAGCAACGAGAGACGAAGAGAGAGAGAATTAGAAGGTCAGGAGAAGCAGTTTGAGAATTTTTGAAAAGTGCGGTAAGAGAAAGAGTTAAAAAAGAAGAGAAGCAGAGGACTAGAGAAAGGTTTATAAAGAAGAAGGAAATTGTAAGATTTGGAATTGTATTTAATTAAAATTTTTAGAGTATAAGAAATTTTCAAATTCAGGGAGCTCGAGGTAGGTTAGATTTTCCTTTATTTTAAAATTTTGTAAGTTACAAGTTATAAATAATAATAATAATAATAATAATAATAGTAATAATAATTTCAAATTAATTTTTTGGGGATGGTGGAGTATAACTCACTCCGAATTTTGGGAAAATTTTTACATAAAACGTTAAGTTATGACCATTATAGACGATATCTTGAAAAAAATTTGCGGAATATACATAAAATATTGAGAAAAATGAGTTTAAAGTATCATAAAATTGACCAAAAATGACAGTTCAATTTCCATTAAATTCACTAAACTGACAGATTCGTAGAACTGAGAATGATCATGTTGTGCAGCGTTGTCATATCTATTATTTATTACTAACATCTTGTGAAATAAAAATATTTTGTATACAGGGTGTATTGTAACGTCCGCATAATATTAGCACCACGTGATTCTACATCAAAAACAGAACATAAAGTTTTAATACCGTTTAGCTCTTAGACCTCAAATAACGAAGTTATCGACCATTGTAGTTTAAATTTGAAGTTTTTTAATACTCAAAAATATTGCTTAATATTATTAAAAAATTCTTAAGGAAGAAGTAAAATAGCCAAATTATCCAAAATTTTAGATTTTCTTTTGGTAAAAATGGTTTTAATTAACAGTTCAAAACTAGGAATTACTTGATTTCCTGAGTTCCAATACTTCCAATCAATATTGCAACTGCGCGTTTTAATTGTTGAATAAAAAATTGAAAAAATAAAAAATCTTAAAAAAAATTGCAACATTGACACGTCGCAGCATGACATTTGTCTTGTTGCACCTTTTTTCGATTACATAGCAACGGCACACTATACCAGTGAGGTGACTTCACGTCTAATAAGTTATCTTAATTTTTATACCAGCGCGCCAGTGTTGCAAAATTTAAGAACGTTAAATTGTCCATATCTTAAAATCTGTGTACATCAAGAAAAAACTGTTGAGGACTTTTTTCTTCTGTTTTTGATGTAGAATCGCGTGGTGCTAATATTATGCGGACGTTACAATACACCCTGTAATTTGCGAAGGTTATTGTTTTAATTTAAAAAATTTAAAATATTTCTATTCAGAAATACATCAAAAGTTATAAATGGTCCATGCGAGAGGGCAAGGATAATATCACAGAGGCCGTCAAATAGATAATGGGCCATAAGACTGGTTATTAAAGTTATGTTTGAATATTTTCAGACTGATAATGTACCAATTCATAATTAACTAAATAAAACACATTTTTGATTTTGATTTATTTCCTTCTTAAAAAAAATCACATCATAAAACATGAGTTTTTAATTTTAAAATAATATATTATTGACCATAACAACGTGACAACGTCGCAAAACATTATATTTTATTGAAGTGTCCATGAATGACATTGTTGACATTTCGATTATTGCCTCACGGTTTTGTTATTTGTTGTGAAGTGTTCAACTCATTAAAGGTTTATGTCAGTTTAATTAATTATCATCGAAAATTAGAAACCATTTTTAGAAGTTATCCTACACATTTAAGAAATGAAACTGTTAAAACAAGTTCAGGGAATGTATTCTAATTACTTATTTAAGGAGTGTTGACAGTGCAGCGTTATATTTTGCCTAGAAAATCGTGAAATAATGGAGCGAGAAAACTGTTGATGAAATGAAAAAATCGAGTTAAAAATTCGTTTTTTTCAAAATTGTACGAAGGGTCCGCAAATTTTTTTGCTTAAATCGACTTGTTTTAAGGTAAGCTTCCTTCCTATATAGAAATTTTCCTAAAATTCGGAGTGAAGTATTCTCCACCAGAACCAATTTTTTTTATATTTTATTTTGATTCAAACTTAGAAAATAAATTGAAAAATTTATCTGAACCCACCTGGGAAAGAGAGTGTCCTCATAGAATAACTTTATTAAAAATTTTGTTGTTTATGGTATTAATTTTTTTAAATAGAATTCATAATAATAAATAAGATAAGGGGGGAAAGTAATACCATAACAATATACAGGGTGTTAAGAAAATGACGGATAAACTCTTCAGTACATTGTAGGGGACACTCAGTAAAGTACGGGAAAAATTATTTAAAAAAATCCAGAGCTACATTTTATAAGATATAAGCAAAATATTGAACAATAAATTTGGCAACGTTTAACACGATATCTGCTGGTATTTTTGGTAATTTCGTCTAATTTCTAACAATGCAGGTAGTCAAGGTATCAAAACCATTGTTGCCAAATGTTTTTTTTCAGCATCTTAGAAAAGAAAAAAAATTCTTATTAAATTTTCCAAGCCAGTAATACATCTTAAGCAATTTTTTTTAATTATAACGATTAAAGTACCCTTTTTATATCTGTAAAATCATTTAGTTTTTGCAAATACTGAAAAACAAAGATAGTAAAATGTTAAATTTGGCATTTTTTATCTCACCAAATTGAAGACCAGAATTTTTTAAACTATTTTTTCCGTACTCTACTGAGTGTCTTCTACAATGTACTGAAGAGTTTATCCGTCATTTTCTTAACACCCTGTATAAAAAACTTCATTACTGAAAAATGGGGAAAAAAACTTTGTTTGTGAATTATTATCATCGCTTACAACGCTATTGTACTAATCAATGATTGTTGAATTTAATGGTACAATAAAGAGATTTATTATTATTATTATTATTATTAACCAAACTTACACCGGCCTCTCAAATATCAAGAACTCATTTCGTGGAAAACTCCAAAACTTAGAGCAGAGATGGCAGCAAATGATTATCAACAGACTTCGAATCGGACATACGAGATTGACACACGGATACCTGATATCCAAAGAAAATGCACCTCGATGTGAGAATTGCCAGTGCCACCTAAGTGTAGAACATATTCTAATAAATTGCCAGAAATTTACTGCCGCAAGAAACAGTAATTTTATGAAAACTCTGGGATCTAGTTGGCTTTGAAAATTTTGAAATTTCAGATCGATAGCTGTTGACCAAAAAATGATTTAATAATCTCCAATAATAAAAAATATAAGGCAAAAATAGGCAATTTTGATTTTTTAGTTTTCTCAGGATACCTATTTCAGTCACAAAAATATCTTGTATGTCTTGACGGATTCGATATGGCTACGGGCATCTTTTCTCTAATAAATTTTACCCACCCTGTATCTCTTAGTGTTTAGGAGCCACGGTGAGCTCTGAAATAAGGGACACCTGTATAATTCAACATAGTGTAAACAACTCAATATAGTGTATAAGTATACAAATAAATTAATTCAAACGCCAGTATAAAATACAGTGAGGAAACGACTAATGATAGTCGTTTATTTTGTTGCTTTTATTCTATAGAGACTTGAACTAAGTAGTATTTTTCTCTTTCGTGATTAATTTTTTATGATTTCCTGAGGGTTTGGTAGTATTCTGCGGATATAGGGCAGAAATACTTTAAGCGACTAACATTATCTCATGTATTTAAGCTTTAACGCGTGAACAAGTAGTTAGATATTGAAGAAATAGAAAAATAGTAGCAGTAATATGCAATTGGGGAAAATATCAGGTCAGGCTAAAAATTAGGACCTATCATGTTAATTTGAGGATTTCTGGTTAATTAAAGAAATTATAATTATAGTTTCGACATAAGTATATCTAAAATCATAGATAATTTTAGGAAGCCGTTCAGTCTTATTAAATAGGTATACTCGTACCTTTGTATAAATCATGTTTTTTATTCCAATAAAAATCTACTTACAAAAGTACTTTCTATAAGTTGCTATGTGTCTTATGAAATTAGTAATGAGCAAGTTCTGATGAATAAGTAATAAAAAAACATATTTTAGATTTCAATTTAGGAGGAGCTGATTTTCAGGAAAAAAGAATTCACCTAGTTGAAACATTATAATCACAATGTATAAAAGAACGAGGAGACAATTTTCTCCGGAGTTTTCCCTCGCTAACTTTCCGGGAAGTTTTTCATACAACTTCGCTCCAGAGCCTGGAGAATTGATGTAAATGCACATTGAATTTTTATCGCCCTTTTTACTGTCGCAACATGTAGAAGTGACTTTATGGTCGAAGTATCTGCTCGCTTTTATGACCTGCCTTTGCCTTCAAAGGAAGATTCCTTCTTTGTTTCCTGCCAAACGCCATCGTAAAGGCTCATAGAGATACTTTCCTGCATCATTCTTCCATATAATCAGGCTTAGAAGTTGTGCACATATTCACGTTCAGATAACACGTACTTGCTGATCGTTTCGCTTACCGTCAATATTACTGTCACATATAAACGCCTGTGAGCATCACAAAAGACTTCAAAAGATTGTGTCTACATACTAAAACAAACTGTACGTACCTAATACATCATTTGAAAGTTACTTCAAATTTACTCTTGTGTTACTTTTGAGAGTAACTTGAAAGTTACTCTCTTGACAACGATATCTCATTTTTTTGGGTTTTGCAAAAATGTCACAGGGCGATTCGATAAAAAAGGTCTACTTCACAATAACTTCCTTTTATTTTCTAAAATACGGGAACAGAATTTTTTTAATGCAACGTCGCACTTCACTAGCTACCATGGTAGTAACCAGTGAAGTGCGATATTTTATTAAAAATTATTCTCTCCGCATATTTCCAAAGAAAAGAGAGCAATTCTTAAAATACTATAAAATGTTTTATCGATATTTATTTAGAAGAAACTCAAAAGGTGAGATATTGTTGTAAAGAGAATCAAATGATATGTATCCGATATCTCATACCTATGATGATATGCAAAGAAGAAACCACCTCTGCCAAGGGAACGAATTTGGATGGTTGAATTTGTTGCCCAAATGCGTCCCTCTAAATACAAAATTGGCCTGTTTCGGCGTTTTTCGGGTATCTATTTCGTTTTTGAAGTGCTACCTTGTATTCAGGCGGAACCCAAATAGTGAGATACCTCTGTAAAGAGAATTTAAGTAGCTTTAAAAAGATGTATCACTCGATATCTGTTCCATATTATTCCTCCTGCCATGGGGATGAACTTGGGTATTTTATTAGTTAAATTTGTCACCCCAATTATGTCTCCCTTGATAACAAACTTTTCCGCGAAAATCTTCTTTTTCCAAGTTATTAGGTCTGTTACGTTTTCGTTGAGCCACCGTCCTGTCTAACAGGGGAAATATTGTCCACTTGTTTAAACACATCAAAAGGTTGGTTATAACTCGCCTTCCCTGCACAAACGTTATGTTGCTGACTGGGTATAATATTGCTTACTAAGGCGAACCCGTTATTTCACCGTGGCCTCTCCGCCACCTTGCAAACCAATGACGTCAGAGTGAAAGGCCTGTAGTTTGAAGGTTCCAGTTTTCATTTTAGCTTTTTTTTAATCAAGATCCTCACAAGAGGTCTTGAGCACCCTGGCATCGACAGAGTTAGGTCCAGCCACATCAACGGCGACATCGCTCAGCAAATTTCTCACTCTGTCCGCCGCGAATTCTAAAGTGCTTAAAGTCTTTAAGCTGATTGTTTCATCGGGCATAGTTGATAACTGTCCAAGAGGTTCCCGAATGTAGTGTTCAGAGAAACTACTTGCAAATTCACTGGCTACTTAATAATTTGACGAACACACTACACCTGATGATTCGCTGAGCTTTGGAACAGAGACTTTAGACTGCAGCTTCTCTCTCGCCGTCTTGGAGAAAAGCTTCTTTTTCGAAATTTTCTAAATCCTCTTTAGTGATAGCACAGGCCAAGCCTCTACTAAACCGCTGATGAGTCACATAACCAGTGTGCTTAATAGGCCGTCCGTCAATCATGGCTGCCTGTAATCAATGCGTGAGCTCCTGAACGTTGTGTTGGCTAACAATAAAGAATTCAGCTCATTCAAAAATCTACTCCACATCTAGTCCACAATCTGGTTTATAGGTCACCAACCTGCAATAAGCAATCATCCCAACTGACGCCAAGAATATCTTCGTTGACCTGTTGATAGTTGACCTGATGTGCAATCTGTTTAAGAGTCTTGGCTGGATTTCAGTTGACAGAGTAATGCAAGGTGCACTCAATGACAACTTGATCGAAAAAAAACTACCGCTCAAAAGAATCGACGTATCGACGTGAGGTATCCTGATGGAGAAGTCATGCTCTCTGTGTTGTTCTCTGACTCACTGGCACTGGCCACTTCATGTCTGCGCAGGTTAAAGTTGCCTGCCATGAGAACTTGGCAACCTACCTCGGAAAGCTGCGCCAGGTATAATCAAAAAGCCAAAAGGTTAACAAAAAAAATCGTGCACAGAAACCTCGGTTGGTATGCAATCACAAAGTAGACACCTCTTGTTAGAGCTTATAAAAGGATAGGTACTTAAATTTGGTATCGATTCCAGAATGTCAATTGAATAAGTGCTGATGAGCTTCAACAGCTTTAGCTGTTGTGCAGATGTATCTAAACGTCATTATATCCACTTGAAACCGTGTCATCGGCTCGGAAGATCCTAATTTATTCTGCTATCCTAACTAGGCTATTTGTTGGTCCGTCATGAAGCCATTTTCCGCTACCATAACGCAGCTAGATTTATTTAGTTGAACAAGGGCCACACACAAATAATTAAATTCAGTGGGTAAGGAGCAGGAATCAGTGTATATCAGCACGGATTCCTCGCCACTGCATGGGTGTTTCGGTTATATCCAGACTTTTTTCAAGTCTTAAAAAGAAAAATTGTACACGCACAAATTCAGAATCATTGGTCCTCTCTAAGTAGTATAGAAAGATATACACTATAAAGAACGGTTGAAAAACATTTTCGGAAAAAAAATTATTTGTATTTTAGCTTTATCAAGCTCTTTTATGGTACTTATACGACTGAATCACCTTGGAAATCAATTTCATTGACTCCGAATTATAAGAATAATATTATTTTATTAATTTTTACGCATGATTGCCGCTGATTGATTCATTTTTATTAAATAAAACTGATCTTAACATCTCCTATAAGTGATCATGATTATTTTTCATAAATTCATTTGAAAACGGCAATCATACCACAATATAAATGAAAAAGAAAAGATTGATACTATTAACCTCAATTATTTTAATTCCAGAATCTTCTCTCAAATGTCAAATATTCGCTCTTACAACATCAACACTTCATGATTATATAACGAAGAAGGTATCTTAGCCACCCTGAATTCTAAGGATATCGGAAATATTTCCAGTGTTGCCAAGTCTAACGAAATGAAGCAATGAAAAATTAGTTCTTCTTATTATAAAAATGTGTGTTGCAGAAATTCGTTATGAATAATATACGCGCATAAGCACAATAAGTCATACAATACTAAAATTATACGCATGACGTAATTGGCGTAGAACATGGGTTTTCTAGTTTTGAACTTTTACGTCAATGGACGTAAAAATTTCGAATATCAAGCTTAGATCAATACAGGGTGTCTTGCTAAGGTTGGCCACCGGCCATATCTCGGAAACTAATGGGGCTATAACCTCAAAATAAAAAATTTCCAGACATAAGTGATCACGAGAAATTCAATGAAAATATTTTCAAGATGGTCGCACTTCCGGAAATACCGGAAGTTGTCACCTACTTCGTTATTTTAACGGAAACACCCTGTAAAATATTATATTTTTTAAATGTCTGAAGAAATCGAATACAGGTGGTTTTCACCATTGGAATTTAGATTGAGCGGTTTATGAGTTATAAACAAGTGAAAATCGTTAAATTTTCAACTTCAAATCAGTGTAGAACTAGAACGGCTCAAGATATCTAAAAACGGTTTACATGTCCCTATCCTAACTTTTCACATAGTATCCTACTATGTGGAGTAAATTTTAATACAGGGTGATGAAAATTATCCGATTTTTCATCACCCTGTATTAAAATTTAAACCACATAGTAGAGTACTATGTCAAAAGTTAGGATACGGACATGTAAACCGTTTTTAGATATCTTGAGCCGTTCTAGTTCTAGACTGCTTTGAATTTGAAAATTTTCGATTTTCACTTGTTTATAACTCATAAACCGCTCAATCTAAATTCCAAGGGTGAAAACCACCTGTATTAGATTTCTTCAGACATTTAAAAAATATAAAGTTTTACAGGGTGTTTCCGTTAAAATAACGAAGTAGGTGTCAACTTCCGGTATTTCCGGAAGTGCGGCCATCTTGAAAATATTTTCATTTAATTTCTCGTCATCACTTATGTCTGGAAATTTTTTATTTTGAGGTTATAGGCCCATTAGTTTCCGAGATATGGCCGGTGGCCAGCCTTAAGCAGACACCCTGTAGATATTAAAAAAAAAATTTACTCTTGATATTTTTGATATAAATACCTAATAATAATTTTTTGATCATTTTTCATGGGGTTTCCTTAATTTACATAGGGTAATACAATTAATTTACAATTCAACATTTAAATGTGATTTTCTTCTAAAAGATAAGATTAGGCAACTTAAGTAGGTACTTAATATCAAAAGTATCTTAGTTGTAGAGAATGAGTTAATAAATCTACGCTGGATATTTGAAAATTTTCAATTTTGTTGACTTATAGTTATAGAAGTTCAAAGGGTGTGAAACCTAAAAAACCAATGATCTATAATTTACACAAATGAATTACCGTCATTAGTAATTTTAGTATTGCATTTTTTCCCCCATATAACTATAGATATTAACGGCATTCTTATAAAATTTCATCGAAATCTATTCAGCGGTTTCGACAATTCTCTCAATTTCAGAATTGACTCTTTGGCATCTACTATACAGGGTGTCCGGTAAGTACCTCCTAATCTCTCGGGAGCATACAGGGGAGGTCAAAAAAAACCTAGTCTGTCATAAAAAAAAAATTCCTATAAAGTGTCCCCAAACGGAGATATGGAGCCCTAAAAGGGTGCCCCGCAATTTCCTTTTTTGGCTCTAACTTTTGAACCGACCTGTATATTTTGATGAAATTTTTATTTTTTTATAGAGGCTATAAAGACTCATTAAGCCATATCAGAGTAGATGTTTGACGTCCTCAAGGAAGTCAGGAACGGTTTTACCACCACACTCATTGTGTCAAAGTTTTGACAGGTGTCATTTTACAGAGCTGAAAACTTATTTTTTAAATACGCTGGTCATTCATCTTCACAAAAGGTACTCTTAATTTATTTCGATAAAACTAGCGGTTCTCAAGATAAATCGACTTTTATGCGAATTTTGATCAAGTTCCGTCAATAGCAATCCATTGTGTAGGTAGGTTTATCAACAAGAACCTGATTTTTACCTGTTTGTGTTTAGCATTAGTAACTTTTTAGTGTTTCGCATTCCTAAAAACCGATTTATCTCGAAAACCGTCAGTTTTACCGAAATAAATTAGAAGCACCTTTTTTAAAGATGAAGTATTAGACTATTCAAAAAAATAGTTTTTAGCTCTGTAGACTGACACCTGTCAAAATTTTGACTCAACGAGTATGATGGTAAGTCCGTTCCTGACTTCCCTGACGACGGCAAACATCGACTTTAATATGGCCTGATGGCTCTTTGTGGCCTCTATGAAGTATTTAAATTTCATCCAATTATACAGGCCGGTTCAAAGTTAGAGCCAAAAAAGTAAATTGCGGGGCACCCTTTTAGGGCTCCATATCTCCGTTTGGGGACACTTTAGGAATTTATTTTTTATGACAGACTAGATTTTTTTTGACCTCCCCTGTATGCTCCCGAGAGATTAGGAGGTACTTACCGGACACCCTGTATAGTGGCTATACCAAGCAAAGTATACCAACTTTATTCGGACAGCGGTTGGCCATGAGAAATCAGCTGATTTCGTCTGGAAATCTTGAAGTTTTTGTCAACAAACTATGGAAGTGAATTTTTACAGTTGATGCCAGCCAGGCTATCTCTTTTTAACTTTCTTTATATACCGATTGGATCTGTGGAAGTTTTGAAATTTCCATAAAGAAACTGAAATTGGTTTAGAAAATGCTTTTTTGCTTGAATTAGTTGTTATAAGGCAGTAAACTATCTCCCTGCAGTAATAATTTCACATTTTTTGGAGTCGTGTAATGGAGTAAGTAGGGATCGCATGAGATAATTATAATTGTAGGGAAATACCGTGTTCCAAACAAATACTACAGACAAAAAAATAATATAAGCTATAGTAACAGATATGACAGGAAATGGTTAAATTTTATTGATTGGAAGTGATCAAGCAAGACTTAGGTAAGGTACCTAGAGAAAAATATATGATTATTTAGAGATATAAATTAATTTCATGATTTTTAAGTAGGTACCTACGTTTTGCAATAATAGCTTTATTCTGAGAATGACATTATCACAAAGTACTGAAAACCTAGAACCCTTACACTTCTCAGTGTGCTGTCAAATTTATGATATCTACCTACCTATACGGGGTTGATCATTCTCATAATTCATAGCCAACTTGATCCGCTATAGTTGGAATATACTATATTAGGTACTACACTACCTATAAGATAAGTTGACGTAAATCGACTTAAAAAAAATATGAAGGTAAAGAAAAAATTCGACAATTTTAAACATTAAAAAAAACAATCAGGAAGTACCAATCAATAAATTTTTTGACAGATTGATTTTTTACTCGGTACCTACCTACTTTCTGGAAATTTTATTGGATCAATGAAGCTTGGGTTAAACAAGGATAAGAATCTAAATTCTCTATGTAGGATAAGTATTATATCTAGCAAGTGTAATAAGGAAACCAAAGAAGAGTCGAGCAGGGAGATAGCAGCAGGTATTTCAGCAGGGCCCGAGATTCCACATTCTGCTCGCGCGGCGGACATTTTTCAACGCATAAAGAAGGGAAGCTGAGACCCTTTGCGATCAATATAGGCGTTTCTTGCCTTACTAGCTAGCAACTCAGGCAAATGGCGGCCCCAGTGTCACAATCTCAGATGTTAGAGACAGAAAAGTTTTAATAGCAATTTTCGATCTAATTAGTTAATTGCAAAATCGGTGCTCAACAAAAAATATAGGAAATATAATTAATCTATACGTAAAGGAACCCCACTGAGTTTTAAGAAATGACCACGACTATGATACAATAACTCACATAATTAATATAAACTCTACAACTTTAATTTCTGCTTTTAAATCCTTATACAGGTGATCGGTAACTCGCGCACTCCGAATACAGGTCGTTATAGAGCTCATTAAAATTAAGGATATTCTGCAAAAAGAAATTGAATCCAACGGTTGGTTTTCAAGTTACAGAGTTTCCCTCATCCTAATTTAAAGGTAATTTTTTGAATAACCGTGATAAAAAATAATGAAAAATTCAGTTTACTGTAATGTCTGAAACGGATACCATATACTTAATTCATCAATTTTTTTTTCACAAAACCTCTTTACAGAGGAATTGAGAATGTTGGAAATTGATACCATATACCTAAATCTGAACGAAATTTCAAGTTTGGTAACCGCCTAAACTCAACTCAGAATAATTATAAAATATTCAAATGCCTTCGTTACTATGGAAACAAAAATAATAACAATACCATCTAACCCGAACTTATTCACATGTTCAGTGCAGTGTTGCAACATTTTTTTCTACAAAAATTGTCATACTTTTGGAAGAAAAGAACTTACAACACTGCAGTAGGAAAATTTACCACTTTTAAAAAGTGAAGTTTACCGCAGCATGCTCCGAATGCGCGAGTTAATGATCACTCTGTATACAGGGTAAGTCATGGATATGGGAAAGCTCGATTGCACCTACACCATTAAAGATATCGAAATGAACCAAAAAGTGCTGTAAATGGGAGGGTAAAGTGCAGTTTGTAAAATTATTTTCAGATACACAGGATGGCCCAATATCGCTGTACGCCATACAACTTTGTTATTTTAAATAGGACACCCTCTATATTATTACATCTTCAGATTATTTGAGAAAAGTCAAAAGGAATGGTTTGTAAAGTTGAAGTTTGTAATGAGCGATTTATGAGTTATAAACAAATGAAAATCGCGATTTTCCATTTTCAAAGCAGCTTATATTGAAAACGGCTCGAGATATGGAAAAACGGTTTACATGTTCCTATCTTAACTTTTCAAGCGGTATCCTATTGGATGGATGAAATTTTTATACAGAGTGGTAAAAAATTTGATTATTTTCATCACTCGGTATAAAAATTTCAGCTACATGATAGGATACCAAATTAAAAATTAAGATAGGGACATGTAAACCGTTTTTCCATATCTCGAGCCGTTTTCAATATAAGCTGCTTTGAAAATGAAAAATCGCGATTTTCATTTGTTTATAACTCATAAATCGCTCATTACAAACTTCAACTTTATACAAACCATTCTTTTTAACTTTTCTCAAACAATCTGAAAATGTAATAATATAGAGGGTGTCCTATTTAAAATAACAAAGTTGTATGGCGTACAGCGATATTGGGCCATCCTGTGTATCTGAAAATAATTTTACAAACTGCACTTTACCCTCCCATTTACAGCACTTTTTGGTTCATTTCGATATCTTTAATGGTGTAGGTGCAATCGAGCTTTCCCATATCCATGACTTACCCTGTATATACATACCTACCTATCTTATAAAGTCATGATGATTTTGATAGGGATTTTATTATTTTATTGTAACAGTAATAGTAAGGTACCTAAGTGTAGCACAGTTGAATAAAATATTTTAAATACCTACCTATACCTAAGTATATTATCTGGAAACATCCAGGGAAATTATGAGGACCCCTTACAACGATACATATAAATGCATTTCAAAGTTTAAACTGAATTTCCAGTAGAAAAGAAGTCCCATCTAATGAAACATTCAGTGTATAACCACCTGATAGTACCATTAACCTGTTCTTGCCTCAATGATCTCCGCTGATTCGCCGCCGGAGCCATAACCGGAGCAAATCGCATTATCCTGCGTTATCCTTCTCCATGGCCGCCTCAAGCCAAACTAGATTATTCACAATAAACTTTCGCCGCTATTAAATTATTTAATTTGAACGGGTAGAGAGCACGAGTGGGGGAACAAGGTCGAGGTGTAACCTTGTTAGAGCCTCAACACAACTGAGTTATGGCCTTATAATGCCCCCAGAATGAGAAAAAGGAGCCCCGCCAGCTCGGCCTTGTGCTTCGGCATCCGTCAGTCGGCGGCCGACGTTAGGACCAGAGGTTCCGCTGCCTCTTTTCTGTTACCGGTCAACGGTAGGGATGTAATGCACTGTGTGGCAATATTGGAGAATTTTAAGTTGTTTGTAATTATATATTTATAATAGACGTGATACCTAACATGTGATATATTTTTGAGAAATAATTCAATGTGTGGCAACGACGCCGGAGTGTTATATGTATATCTTCGCCATCCAAGAATTAAACAGTGTTGCATATATTATGTGACATCGGTAAAATTAGGGAAAAAGTGTAATATAGAAAGTGATTCAGTATGATGGTAAGTACCATCATCAATTGAAGGGCTTGTAGATAAAGATGAAATGTTTAGGTATAAGAAAATCGAAATAATTTTTTTTCCGAAAATGTTTTTAACCGAGTACTCAAAGTGTCAATCTGCGCGGAACTGTTTTTTATTGAACATACCTATATCTCTCTAAAGAGTGGATTCTAAAGAATGGTTCTGATATTTTCTGTATAATAGGCTTTCTATTTATTAATCCGTTTTTGGAAAAATTCTGTGTGAAACTGAAGCACCCAGTGGTGTAGAATCCGGTGCCACATGACACCTTTTGCCACATAAAATAATCAGAACTGTTATTTTTTATTTTTTATTGTTTTTTCGGATATCCAAATTAAATGGCTATAAAAAAACATACCTGTAAAATTTCGATAGGTGCATATGGCACCGTTTAATAGTAAAATTCCACGTCTTTTGGGTTTTTCTATTTTTATAATTAGGTACCTTATTATTTATTATTTATTATTTTACTTCTGATACTTCTTTCAAAAAAAAAAAAAATTTTAATAATAAAATAAACGCAAGAATTTTAATGTTTGGAGCCAAATAAGTAGAAGACGCGGGATTTCCCATCTCCAGTGGACTGTGGAAAAAATAGGACGCCATACTATCTGAAAAAGAGTAATGGAAAATTGATACTTATACCTACCTACTTAATAATAAATGTTAAAAATAAAAATAATCTAAAAAACTTGGGAACAATATTGATTTTTGCTCAAAAACTGTGCCACCTTTAAAAACAATAAAAAAAAACAAAATAACAGTTCAGATTTTTTTACGAGACAAAAGGTGTCACGGTGACCCCGGATTCTACCCCACTAAGGGCTTCGGTTAGACCCAGAATTTTTCCAAGTAGGGGTTAATAAATAGAAAACCTTTAAAAAAAATTCAGGATCATTATTGGTCCACTTTGTAGAAAGATTTACAAATGTGTAACAAAATTATACAAAATTATACCTATTATGTACCTAGAAAATTGAAAATTGTTAAGGGCTATAGGCAAAAAGTCTCTTTTTAAAGTGTGGTCTTTATTAGAAAATCAACGTTTCGACCGAACAATTTGGGTCATCTTCAGGATTCTAAAATGTACCTAGGTATACAGGGTGTCCGGTAAGTACCTCCTAATCTCTCGGGAGCATACAGGGGAGGTCAAAAAAACCTAGTCTGTCATAAAAAAAATTTTCCCAAAGTGTCCCCAAACGGAGATATGGAGCCCTAAAAGGGTGCCCCGCAATTTACTTTTTTGGCTCTAACTTTTGGACCGGCCTGTATAATTGGATGAAATTTAAATACTTCATAGAGGCCATAAAGAGCCATCAGGCCATATTAAAGTCGATGTTTGCCGACGTCAGGAACGGACTTACCATCATACTCGTTGAGTCAAAATTTTGACAGGTGTCACTTTACAGAGCTAAAAACTATTTTCTTGAATAGTGTAATACTTCATCTTTAAAAAAGGTGCTCTTAATTTATTTCGGTAAAACTGACGGTTTTCGAGATAAATTGGTTTTTAGGTCTGCGAAACACTAAAAAGTTACTAATGCTAAACACAAACAGGTAAAAATCAGGTTCTTGTTGATAAACCTACCTACACAATGGATTTCTATTGACGGAACTTGATCAAAATTCGCATAAAAGTCGATTTATCTTGAGAACCGCTAGTTTTATCGAAATAAATTAAGAGTACCTTTTGTGAAGATGAATGACCAGCGTATTTAAAAAATAAGTTTTCAGCTCTGTAAAATGACACCTGTCAAAACTTTGACACAATGAGTGTGGTGGTAAAACCGTTCCTGACTTCCTTGAGGACGTCAAACATCTACTCTGATATGGTTTAATGAGTCTTTATGACCTCTATGAAAAATAAAAATTTCATCAAAATATACAGGTCGGTTCAAAAGTTAGAGCCAAAAAAGTAAATTGCAGGGCATCATGCACCCTTTTAGGGCTCCATATCTCTGTTTGGGGACACTTTAGGAATTTTTTTTATGACAGACTAGGTTTTTTTTGACCTCCCCTGTATGCTCCTGAGAGATTAGGAGGTACTTACCGGACACCTGTATACCTACAATAAAAAACATTTCCGCAGATTGGCATTTAAACACCCTGCCTGTAACTCTGTTAAAAAACATTTTGGGAAAAAAAATTATTCGGATTTTCTTAATATGGGTATTTTAGTTAAATCTACATGCCCTTCACTTTATGGTAGGTATACTTTACCACTGAATCACCTTGTATACCTACTTATTTCAGATTTTAGGTGATTGGTGTAGTATGAAGTGTCATAAATCATATTTGGTTGGTTTATTTTAATATATGTATATACCTACCAATACAACAAATTTAATAATTGGATTTAGATTCGAAGCGTCTTATTTTTTTGCCAGCATAACGATTGTTGACTGACCTGTCATTTTTTTATTAATTGGTTGCTGATGGGACAACAAATCGTGACACAAGCTGCAAATTGTTATCGCTTCGTTAATTTCTGTATCAATATGATAACATTCAGATTCTCCATCCTCTCTTAATGCGCGTTAACCGTATATAGCTATATCTTCTTCTGTAAATTTCTACATAACTAGCATGCAGTCAACATGGTATATCAGGCGGTTTACATGTTACTATCCTAAATTTTCATGTGTCTAGGTATTCTATATGGTATAGAAATATTTGAAAAATAATTTATACTCAATTGAAAAAAAGCGCATATTTTTTATCACAAAATAAGGTACCTATAAATATTCCATCACATATAATAAGATACCCCGTGAAAAGTCAGGATATACAGACATGAAAGCAGTTTTCCGATATCTTGACCCGTTTTCAGGTAAGCTGATTTGAAAATAAAATTGCAATTTTCATTTTTTTATAGGTACTCATACCTAACTCGTAACTCTAAAATTACTCGTTAAAAATTTCAACTTTAAAAATAGTCCAGTCCGTTAAGTAAAAAAAAATTGATAAAAATACTTTTCCTCCAATAATATAATTATTAGTGGAGAGCAGGTTATAGAACATAAATCCACGTAACTCCATAAATTTGGGGGTGCAGCGCGTCCGCCCCCATGCACCCCTTGAAAAACCCCCTCTTGGGTGAAAAAAAGATTTTTTGCTCAAAACTGGTTATCCACTGGATATATCAAAAAATGCTTATTAGAAAAAAGAAAGCTTTGAATGATTTGCTAAGAAAAGGTTACTGTAATTTTTTCGTATAATGTCATAGTTTTCGATTTATTCAATATTTAAGAAATTGCAAATTTTGTATTTTTGATGCGCGCGAATTTTCGTTTGTTTAAGATTTTTGGCGCTATGAAAAAATTCAACCAAAATTTCTATTCGAAGAAAAATCAAAATGGGTTTTGAATTTGCATCAAAATGGTTGTAGTATTTTAAGGTCCCCTTCAAAACCCATTTTGATTTTTCTCCATAGGTTGCTTGATTTTCGAGTAATTTATTTTTTTCTTAGCGTCTGCCCGCCAAAAATTACAAAAATACAAAATTTGCAATTTATTTAAATATTGCTTGACCTAAAACTACATAAATGACATAACTATAATTCGAAAAAATTACGAGATACCTTTTTTTTAGGAAATCATCATTGAAGCTTTCTTTTTTATATATCGAACATTATTATACATATAAGTCATTAGAAAAAAAAAACATTTTATATCAACGCGATTTTTTTTGGCAGGTGGAAGGTGGCACGCTGCACCCCCAGAACTGATTTTTGTGGCTTTATGTTCTATAGCCTCTTCACTAAGCAATTATTGAAGAAAAATCTTAGATAAGATTTTCACTTTATATCGACCGGTTCTAATGAATTTTCTTATACAATTCAAAAATGAAATAATATTCCGCGAGTGTTCTATTTATAGAATAAAGAAGTCAAAGGCGACTTTAGGTATAGCCGGAAACGCGGTATCACATTTTTAAACTATTTTGAAATTTAAAAAAAAAACTTAAATCACGTTATGAATTCAGAATTTTAAATTTTTTTCGAACCACGAATAACACTTCTAACGAATGGCTACCGTTAAAAACCCGGTATAATAATTTTATTGAAATTGAAAACTTCTAAAGCTATACTTATTTAGTAATAATATTTTTCCAAAACTTACTTTGTAGATTCATGCTAGAAGGAAACATACTGCTCCGATGTCCAATGTCCTGCACGTGTCCTCTGGCGGTCATGACGGCGCATTGTGAACTTTGGGGATGGTGTACTCCAATGGGTCCTTGCGAGGCGGCAGGATTGTAACGGGAGGCCATGGAGGCGGCGGCGGCTGTGTACCGATACGCCGCCTGCGACATTTGTCCGCAAGAGGTGAGGTCTCCGTATGAACAGGGCATATTGGACAGACCTGTAGGGTCCATTGAAGCCGTTTGTAGGCAGCTCGAGTCGAAACCCGCTTGGTTCAAGTAGGAGTAATCCATTTTTGTGATTCAGAATGACATTTACATACAGTAACGAGGGATGATGTGAATCAATTTTTATAGGTTCTATAGGTATGAGGTGGACTATAAGGTTTATGTCCTCATGGGGAAGTATAGTTTAGATTAAATATTCCTTTACGATATGATTATGATTTCTTATAGGAAAAATAAATTTAAAAATTAGGTTGAAATTTTGATTTCAACTTTAATGTCATTTCAGTGTCAAAAAATTACGATTTCGCTGTTATCCGTTTTTTTTTTTTTTTTGGTAGTAATAGTCTTTCAGGTCAGTGTCTCAGAAACCCATCAATATCCCGCGCTTGTTGCATGGAATCTGAAACAAAAGTATAAGATGTAATAAGGAGTCTTCTGGGTTAAAGAGACAATAATGCGAGTTATAATTTTCCAATTATCAAGCTGATGGGTAGGTATTTTCCACCCCAACCCTGTCCAATTTTAACACTGTTTTGCTTAGATATTATTACACCAACGAACTCAATCGCTACTGATGGTAGCGCCGATCCTGTAAAAACGGAGTAATCAAGGTTTCTTATTTTGTGAATGAGAAAAAGGAATTCGTGGGTTTTAGTAGAGCTCCTGTTCAAGGGCGTAACAAGGATTTTTTCTAGGGGCTTGGGGGGCAGTGGTATCTCAGGACATTATGGCATAAGGGGAAGCTTACAGAAAAGAGGTGAATGTAAATAAGAAGGAGGGTGTCTCTAAAAACAAGGGCGCAGGCGAATTTTTTTTATGATATTTTCTTATACTGGCCGTTGAATTTGGCAATTTAAGGAGTCTCTCTTATCATTCCACCTCGAAAAAGGGGTAGCTCCTAACAACTTATGTAATCTAGAAAAAGTGCATATAATTAATTTTTTGATACCTATAGGTAGGTACGTACCTACTATACCTACCAAAAAGATATTGCTATAAAACAAGAAAACTCGTTTTTTCAGTTTTTTTCAGGATATTTGAGCAACGACTCAAACTAACCTAAATTTTGTTCCAGCCTTAATAAACGTATAAGTACCTAAAATTGTGATGAGTGAACAAGGGACAAATCGGTCCCGAAATGTTTCGATTTTTTATAGAAATCTTTTAAAAAAATAATATTTTTATCCAAGAACCTAAACCCAAATAAAAAATAAAAAATAAAAATAAAAAAAGATTCAATAAAAATTATCAAATCAATGTACCTATAATTGTATATACACGCAGGGTTTGTTATTCCATTAGAGAAAAGGTGTAAAATTTCCAATTTGAAGTAAAAACTTTGCAGATAGGTAAATTAGGACAACTTCAGTAGGTATTTGATGAAAAAATTGAAAAATCGAGAATTCCTAATTTTAGCAATACATATCTACATATCTCTTTTATTATCGAAAATAGCCTATACAGGGTGTCCCAGCCTTAATTGGCCAGGCCGTATCTCATATAGGTATGACTTTAGCTGTAAAAATTTATCAATAATTTGGTCATACTTATAGTTTTTAATTGGCAGGCCATAGTAATATTATTAAGGTTCATGATAAAGTGCTTTGGCTCTTCTTTTTGTTTTTTAATTTCCCCATAAATCAGATTATTAAATAAATTGTTGGAACTTGAATTATAATTATAATGACTATAAGGCCTGTTAAAAACTATGACTAAATTATGGATAAATTTTGACAGTTAAAGTCGTATTCACAGAAGGTTCAGATAAAAAGTCATGACCACCTTTGATGAACCTTTTCTTGATTATTTCTTAACCAATTATGAATCTGAAAAAACAGCTGAATAGAGAATCGAATACTTACTTGTTTTGAAAATATGAAAATATTTACAGGGTGCTATTCATTTTTTTAAGGGTGAGTGCTATAACTTAAGGGATGCTGAAGAGGTAGTTGTTAAATTATACATCTTTAAAAATTATAATAAAATTCCCTTTATTCGGTTTGATTATCTCAACCTATAGATGAGATATGGTCTGGTAAATTAAGTCTGGGACACCTGTAATAGATTACAATTTCATAATTTTAATTTCAGCATCCCCTTATATAATATGTATATAATATTATATAATATCCCCATGTATATAATAGTGGCCAAACAAAGCAACTTTGAACTTAGATAAGTTAACTTACATCGACTTAGTTTCATCACCAGAGGAAACATTATTTGGTAGTGAGCTGTAAAATCATTTCATGTAGGGATTTCCTGAAATGACTTTACTTTTCATTGCCCTGTATACCTAACCTATAAAAATGTCAAGTAGGTGGGACTCTGTTCAAATAAAATTGGGATAGTTTTAATTTTCTAGTGTAAATGTGGCTTGAAAATAAAACAGTGCTTTTCATGGTTTCGTCTGGTTTCCATGATGTTAGCAAATATGCATGAGTCTATTTTATTTGTCGAAAAATTTAAACTTCAAAAAACAAATGTTTAGTTCTCATTTTCAAGTTGATTCTTCGTAACTTTACCTCTTCTTTGTTGAAAGCCACAAATACAATACAACAAAAAGTTGTCCCAGTTTTATATGAACAAGTGGAATTGAGAGTTGTATGTTATAAGAGTTATTGTCCCATCAGTTTTATTAGAACAGAACTGTACCTATACTAGGTAGGTACCTATTATAGGGTATTTCAGGAGGAAATTAAAATATTTAAGGGGACAATAGACAATAGTGTATGGGTAATTATAAGTAGAAAAGTTCTTATAAACATAGGTCCCAAAATGCATACTTTTGTGTATAACCAGTAACCACTTTACTGCATGTCCCCAGACAACATAAAAAAATATGAAACCTAGCAATAAATTTGTTGTACCTATAGGTATATAAATAGTCTACTCGAGGTTCAGAAATTGTGATAAAAATTGTTGCAAGCCATAAAAAAATTACATCTCAGCTTTGCTAGTTTGTCCTATATACAGGGTGTTATATAATTGAACGTCAATATTTGAGGGGGTGATTTTTGGGCTCATTTTAAGAAGAAAACTTCATAAGAACGTATGTCCCAAAAGTCTTAACTTTTGAGATACAGGGTGGTAAACTTTTATTAAAATAAATAATTTTTTCGTAATATCTGTAATGCCGCTCTGTATATTTTAATGAAATTTCGTATACAGGTATTACGCATCAAGGGGCATTTTTTCATGTACCACGTTTCATTTTATTTCCGATATTCCGATAGTAACGATGGTGCATGATCGTGCAGAATTTTACCTGCATATTTTAGCAGACATTGATGGTACGCCACTGATTTCTGTTCAAATAGAAATCATTTTTGGAATCCCCATTCATTTCCAAGCAAATTTGATTTTTTTTTTTCAGTTCGATGCACGGTTTTCGCCTAAAAAAATAAAATCTGTTTCTCTATACATGGTCACAAGATTGTCGTTAAATAAAAATCGAAAAAAAAATCGATAAAAATAAAAAAATATAAAAATATGCAGGTAAAATTCAGCAAGATGTCACTAGTGGAGATAAAACGAAATGTGTGGTACATGAAAAAATGCTTCTTGATGAGTAATACCTTCGGTAATACCTGTCTATTAAATTTCATTATAATATCCAAAGCGGTATTACAGATAGGTATTACGAAAAAAATATTTACTTTTAAAAACTTTACGAGCCCTGTATCCCAAAAGTTGAGACTTTTAGGACATATTACGTTCTTATGAAGTTTTCTTCTTAAAATGGACCCAAAAATCGCCCCATTAAATATTGACATTCAATTACAAAACACCCTGTAGAGGTAGTGTTTTTTGTCCGCTTGGCGACATGCAATAAGTGGTTCTAATTTTTTATTTAAAAAACGAAGCAGGATGAGACAAAAAAAATTAATAGACAGAAAATTGTACCTAAACTTTCTCAATCGGACCAAAAAAATTAAATTCAAAAAAGCCATTGGCATTAATGAAACTGTCAAATTTCAACAATATTGGGTCCACATTTACTAAGTTATATTCGAAAAAGACAATTTTTTAATAAAAGTATCAGCACATATCTTGGACAACATGCCTTTCCGGCCCTATTATGTTTATATATAAACTTTTCTACTATACTTGTAATGACCCATACTATCGGCCCTAATCATTTTCCTTTCCTCCTGAAATAGGTATAAGCTTACCATGTATACAGTGTGTCCCTTAATAAAGTGCCAATACACATCAGGATGTGATTCCTCGGGTCATTTGTGAAGAAAAGTTAATATCAACATGTATGTCCGCAACGACATAAATTTGTTGTTACAGGGTGTTGAATTTTTGTTTTATTAAGAGATATTAAGATATAGGTACTTAAGTATTTTTTATTAGACTATTTTAGCTTTTTTCAATTTAAGTATGCCTTAATAGTTTATAAAACCACTTATTTTAGTTAGAAAAGTTCTTTTGATCCACTCTGATAGTTGCTGTTTTCGGATTATTCGCGCTACTGTTAAATTAACATAATTTTAATTTATAATTGCTTTATTAATCAAGAACGGTGCATACATCCGACGAGAAAAATGCAGGAGACCGTTTTCATGTAGGTATAGAATTAGAATTCATCACACTAATCAGAAAAAATATCCGTATGACCAAATGGCAGTGGAATACCGTGTCTTTTTTTTTGTAAAAAATCTCAGACGACATGTTCGCAGGGACGCCAGTGGTCAGTGGTGGATCGATACAAAAACTTTTGTAACTAAAATATGTGGTTTTATATCCGATTACCCATATGTATAGGTAAGTTACACATACCTACTAAAAATGAAAAAAAAAACTAACTATATTTTAGGAGATAATAACTCTTCAAAAAAAAAATCATGGAATACCAGAAAACTGAAGTGAATACCAATCGTTGCATATAAATTCAAATCGTGCTTTTGAAAAAAAAAACTTTCTATGATATTTGATAGAGCAGGCCCTAGTCTTAGTCCTTATTATTTCAAGCAAATAAATGTCAATAGGTAGGTATTACAAAGAAGTTGCATGAGTTCTCAACTTTACCTCTTCATATTATCTCGGTCAATTTACAAGAAATATTTTTTTACTATTTTCCTGTGCTGCACGAATTTCCCCCTACAATAATGTACCGTAGAGGAAATACGTCATTATTTTAAAGACTAATATAGGTTAGGTGTAGGTACCATGTAGAATAAAATAAATTATCTCATATACTCTCAATGCATAACTTGGTAGACTCTCTTATTTTTGGATGTTAAAGAAAACACTGTAATGTTTTAAAATTCCAATGTATAAGTACCTATATTGGTGAAGTTTAATAACGGTGCTACACGTGTTTCGGTACTTTTAAAATAAGCATCTTCAGACATACCTGCTTATATACCATGTAGGTATCTAAATGAAGATTAAAATTATTGATATAGTATAGTAACATAGCAACAATAGGTGTATGGTGATGATCATGAGTGATAAATAAAACATTTAGCAGGTAATTAGATTTAAATAAATTTAAACAGAACTAAAAATATTACAGTTATTAAGGTGTAACATAATAGGTATGTAATTATGTACTTATATAAAAATTGAATTTTAAAACATTATTGTTTTATTTATCAACAAAATACTAGGTAGGCACCTACCTCTATTAGGATAGATAGATACCTACCTATCAAACCTATGAATGTACCTAGTAGATAGTGTAATAGTAAAATCTACCTTAATTTAGGTATCTCTTGATCACAAAGCTCACTATGGGAAACAGTTCAGTAGGTAATGATGAATATGTAAAAAATGTTCACATCGGAGTGTTTATAAAATCACGCCAAACGGGCAAAAAAAGATTCCTTATATTTTATCACCAACTTGTGGATTTAAACGTCAGAGTCTATCGAAGACGGTTGAATTGGCCGCGATAATTTAATAAACCGTTCTAGTATCGGATTATACCGATTAGAGTTAAAATCCACGCCGGTTTTCAAGAGACCGTCGGAGCAACACGCTTTACAGGCGACTGTCCGCTTAGCCGAAATCAAATGATCAGCCTAATTCAATAACCCAGCTAGGGGAGGAACGAAAAACCGAAGGACGAGGGGCGAAAACGCTTGGGGATGAAAATCCTCCAGGAGGGGCGGGACTACCTTCCATCACATCGGCTCCGGACAAATCCGGGTGCCGCGCGGCAGCACTTCCACTCTCCCATTGGACGATTCACGTGACGTCATAACGATCCGAGGCACGCGACTCCGGGTGACACACTTGCACATATGAGAGTTGAATATTAAAATTCTAGTGCTCCAGGAAATTAAATTTGTATTCTGAAAGGCCTGATCTGTGTTCTTTAGGTGTTTACATCCGCGGAGCTGAGATGGACTGGAAAATGTTTGAAGACTTTTCGACACCTGTAGGCAATAGTTGGATAAAATATTATAGGTAGGTGTCTGCTGGTGCTGGTAGTGGATGGGCGAATAAAAATGTAAACAAACAAACAGTGCAAGTTTGCATGCAAATAAAAAACATCATAAAATCAAATTATTTATAGGTAATAGGTAACCCCCCGAGGTAGGTATACAGGGTTATGCAAATTTCATGGTGTCAGTATTGGGATATCCTAAACCATAAAGAGATACAGGGTTGCTTAAATTAGAGAAAAGTTGCGCTATTTTATGGCCATCTCGAATCCGTCAAAACATGCAAGATATCTGTGACCGTTCCTGAAATATCCTGAAAAAACTGAAAAATCGAGAAATCTTATTTTTGGAATATCTTTCTTACCATTGGAAATTAATACATAATTTTTTGTAGCCTTACATAAGCCGTTATAAGCTATTTATCTGACGTTTCGAAAATTTTCACAGCCGACTAGATCCCAGAGTTTTCATAGTCAACTTTCGTTTTTCTTATGGCCGCCATATTATTTTTTTATGTCGTTCGATAAGAAAAAAATAATGTAAACCAAAAATTAATAAATTTTAGAAAAAAAAAAATTAGAAAATTTTTATTCTTCTTTTTTCAAAGAAAAACAGATAGTTCTTAACTGAATAGACCAATATGAAGTCATACTGCTTGCCTTATAGGTTGTTAATTTCTTTATGATATTCGATCTAAAAAGTTGTCTTTTTTTAGAAAAAAAAAGAAGAACAAAAATTTTTGAAAGTTATTTTTTGAAGTTTATTAGTTTTTGGTTTCCATTATTTTTTTCTTATCGAACGACATAAAAAAATAATATGGCGGCCATAAGGAAAACGAAAGTTGACTATGAAAACTCTGGGATCTAGTCGGCTGTGAAAATTTTTGAAACGTCAGATAAATAGCCTATAACGGCTTATGTAAGGCTACAAAAAATTATTTAATAATTTCCAATGGTAAGAAAGATATTCCAAAAATAAGATTTCTCGATTTTTCAGTTTTTTCAGGATATTCCAGGAACGGTCACAGATATCTTGCATGTTTTGACGGATTCGAGATGGCCATAAAATAGCGCAACTTTTCTCTAATTTAAGCAATCCTGTATCTCTTATGGTTTAGGATATCCCAATACTGGCACCATGAAATTTGCATAACCCTGTATACCGCACCCATCGGGTGATGCTGTTTGAAAAAATGCTATATCGGGTGTTGCAAAAGTCCGGGTTTATAGGTGCTTCTCAAAAGTTCAAAAGTTAACGGATAAATACATTTTCTCATCAGTTAATTTTGTATACCTAAATAAAATAAAAACATAAACAGGTCAAATTTTGAATTTATTTTATGTTCTATTGACGTAAGGTAACATTTTTTATATACCTAGGTAAATAGATAGGGTTCCTTGACTCAGTAATGACGTCTTGCATTTTTTTTTATATAATGGGACATCTTTTAGGTAGGTATATACCTATGACATTTTCAGATTGTCTGAGAAAATCCAGTAGGTCCTAAGATTATGGTTTTCACTGTCGCAGTTTAAATTGAGTAGGTATAGGTTACGAGTTATACCTAAACAAATGAAAATCGCAATTTTCCATTTTCAAAGCAGCTCACATTGAAAACGGCTCGAAATATCGAAAAAAAGCCCCTATCTTAACTTTTCATGTGTAACTTTTACAGTGTACTTAAAATTTTTATGCAGGGCGATTAAAGTCTGATAATTTCCATCACCCTGTAGGTATTTAACAAAAATTTATTCTTTTCTTTTTAACAATAAAAAAGATAGGATATCCATAAAATAATAAATATATGGAGTTTTCAGTTTTTTCGGGATATTTCAGAAACGACTGAAGTGATCTCAAATTGTGTTTGTGATTCTTTATCAGTTAGGGATATCAAATTTTACACATTTTTTGTAATACAACTAACCCTGTAGGACTGCATTTTTACCATACCATCATGAAAGGGGTGTGTTTTCTGAGAAATACAACTTTCAAAGAGTCAAAGTCAACGTGAATCCATATTTTTGCTCCTGTACCACCACCAGAGCATCATATGGATTATCATGAAGTGCACGTGCATTTTCAATACCTACAAAAATAAATCTGGCTCAGCATTAAACTGCACTTGGGTTCTGTGCTTCTGTGCCGCAAGCTAGAATCTGTGAGAATGTGCATCAATGGCAGATGCTCCCACATTTAGAGTAGCTATAAGAAGTGAACTGTCATTGGTCATGTCTGCTGGATTGGGTTTCCAGGAAATCGTTGATAAAATGTACAATGTGGATGAAAGTTATAGTACCTAACGCATAAATTCAATAATTCCGTTGTTACTAATTTTTTGGAAAAAAATATCGAAGGGATGTAGCGATTTTGATGACTATAGCAAATGTTTTCAGCTATTTCAGTTCCTTATGTCATTTTTTGTTGTTCATGTTATGATGTCATCTTTTTTTATGACAATCTGTAAGTATTTCTTAAAGTTGATTTTGATAGCATTTTTTATCTTTTCAAATCGTATAAAATTTTCATATGTTACATTTGAAAAAAATCGAGAAAATAGCTGAAAATTAAAATATTATCTTCATTTATTGTTAAAAATAACATCGAGGTTCTTCCTGCTCCTTTAACCCAGCTTATATATCAATACCTGTATCAGTAGTAATTATTTTCCGGACAGTTGTAAGATTTCTAAGGTTATCCCACTGTACAAGGTGTTTCTAAATGGAGTACCATAAATTGGAGGACTTGTAGATAAAGTTAAAAAAATACGAAAATGTAGGAAAATTTTTTTTCGAAAAGGCCTTATTGATGAGATACAGGGTGTTAAAGAGTCGACCGACAGACCACTCTTTTGTTAATATTTGTTGAAACAATAACCCAACTGAGACAATTTTTTATGTGTAACAACAAGTTATAAAGAGCAATAATCAGACAAATTTTCGGTTTATTTCAATAAGCCAGTGGCGTAGAAGCAGGGGTCGTTTGACACTTTTCACTCTTTAAAAAAGTAAGGGCTAGGTTTTTTGATGTCTCACCTGTATAAAACACCTGTATAAAAAGGAAACAGACAAGATGTCACAAACTACAGACCCATCTCTCTTATCCCTGTCATTGGCAAGATTTTAGAGAAAATTTTATGTAATCAATTAACCTCATATTTCGAAGCTGTTGTCTACAGTCCCAGTCAGTTCGCGGCTTTAGAAGGGATCGATCTACGGCTGATGCATTGGCAAGTTTTGTAAATTTTGCTTTGGAGTGTTTTGAATCGGGAAAATATGCCTTTTCCTTATTTTTGGATATTTCAAAGGCTTTCGACTCTGTACCCCATGATAAGCTTCTTGAAAAGCTTGACAGATATATGGTTGTGATGTGAACAGCCTGGCACTGTTCCGATCCTACCTATGCAAAATAGATATCAATACGTTTGTGTCAATGGAGAATGCTCGCAGAAGAGATTTTGCAATGTAGGAGTTCCAGAGGGGTCAGTCATGGGGCCACTGCTGTTTCTTGTATACATAAATGACCTCCACTGCTTCAAGAGTACTTCACTTTATTGTTTGCTGAAAGATACAAGCATTTCGATTGCTCAGGATAAACCCAGTGAAAAGGCTGGCACGCACTTGCCGAAAAATGGTTTCGGAACCACAAGTTGAAGCTGAACACTGAGAAATCTGTTAGAGCTCTATTTACTCTCCGCACACACATGCACGGATGACTACACAACACCCAGCGTGAAGTTTCTGGGTATTTATGTTGACAGGGCTCTTCGGTGGCATGACCACATTGATTATTTGTCGGCCAAGCTCTCTAGAATACTATATTTGTTCAGGAGTTTGGCGTCGAGTCTGAACGGCAAGGCATTATAAAATGTGCCTATTCTTCTCTCTTTGAATCACAGCTTAATTATGGAATACTGCATGGCTTGGAGAAACTGCGCCAGAAATTTAACCGTGTTTCGTCTACAGAGAAGGGTGATAAGACTGATGGAAGGCTTGCACCTTCGTGATGACTATGCATGTAGGTCAAACTTTGTGAGATTGCGTATTCTTATACGTTTCCCTCCTTATTCATGTACAGAGCCTTAATTTTTGCTTATAAAAATAGAGGGACTTTTGTCAGAAATGCAGACATTCATGACCATGATACGAGAGACAGGTATGCGTTCCGCGGAGACGCCTGTCACTTGTCCTTGTCCCTGAGGGGTCCGTCGTATGCTGCGCGCTGAAACTTTTCAACAAATTGCCATCATAATGTCTATAAAACCAATATTACTCGATTTAAAAGAATAATTAAGGAATTTCTACTATGGGGAACACATTTTACTCTAATCGATGAGTTTTTGAGTAGCAATGTTGACCGCGATAGCTTTGCCCTGTCTGGATATTAGTTTTTTTTTACAACTCGAGAGCTATTTCTCGTGCAAATATTAGTGATTTTATGAATTTAATTCATTACTTTGTTTTATTGTAGTGTATTAATTTGTATTTATGGATTTTCACATGCATGTATGTGCTCTGTATTTTTGCTTTTTTTTTCTTGTATACTGATGTGATATTTTATGTTTTATAATGTGCAATTCACTGATGTAATGCTTAATATGCTTGCTAATGACGAGTGTAAAAAAACTGTAGTTTTTAAAAGCACAATAAACTTATTTTTTTTTTATTTGCTAGAAAAGTGCCTCGACATCAAGGCCATTGGCACTTATGTACAGTAGAGTGTTAACATTTTGGTAGTTATTTTCTACGTTAAGTGTTTATATGAATGACATTAATATTGTACTCCCGTGCTTGCACTTTATAATACATACTCGTACTTTAGCTTACACTAACTTTATATTTCTTCATAGAGATTCGCCTGCTTCAGAAAGTTGATCAGTTTTTCAGTTTTGTTGGGGCTTATGGTCAATATGTTCTCTAGATTGTTGTCGAGTTGGTGTAAGCTCCGTTGATGTTGGAATTTCGGGCAGTGGATTAGTATGTGTTCTATCGTTATTTGTACTTCGCAAATATCGCATGTAGGTGGTGGTTGTCTGACCATTAAATGGGCGTGTGTCAAGCGAGTGTGGCCTATTCTGAGTCGCCTGAATTTGGCTTGTTCGGTTCTCGTCATGGGGGGTAGAGGGGTGGGCTGTATCGTAGGTTCTATTCTGTTTAATTTATTACCTTGTCTTGACCAGTACTCTTGCCATATAGTTTGACACTCGTTTGCGAAGTGGGCTTTTAAGTCGTAGTCAAGTTGGAGGCTTATGTCTATAGGGTGGGTGCTGTTAGCGGCGGCTTCTTTAGCTTTCTTGTCTGCAAGTTCGTTTCCCTGTATGCCTGTATGGGATGGTACCCAGGCAATGATGACAGTTTTGTTATTAGTATTTGTTAGCTCATTATTAAGTTCTCGTATTATTCTGCTCAGGGGGTTCGTGTTGTCGTCAGAGGTTATGGCTTGGATTGCCGACAGGGAGTCCGTGCAAATGATGTACTTGTTTCTTCCTGTTGTGTCTTGTTTAATGAGTTGGAATGCTCTCTGAATCCCATAAAGTTCCGCAGTATGAGTGCTAGAGTAATTGGGAAGTCGATAGGTGAAGGTATTTGCCATGTCTGTAACAGCGCACGCTACTCCGTTCACGGTCCTCGATGCATCCGTGTATATGACACAGTGAGGTTCGTATCTAGACAGAAGGTTGAGCCAGGAGTGCCGTATTATCTGTGGTGCTGTGTCGTGTTTCGGGAATCTTGTAAGCGTAACGTCTATTTTAGGGATCTTTATTTGCCAGGGCGGAGTTGCTGATGGGGATCTTGTGGTGGTCTTGGAAAGGTCTACGGTTCCTTTGAGTTGTTGTAGCTGATATTGGAAAGATGGTGGGGTGTGTGTGCGATTGCTGTAGGTTAGTTGAAATATTGACGGTAGGAGTAGCGATTTGTTGGGATGGTGATGGCTTGAGGATAGTCTCGCAGCATATGATGCAGCAAGCTGTCTTCTGCGGATCCAAAGAGGAGGTTCGGCTGCCTCTCGGTTCAGGCTTTCGTTTGGGCTTGACTTAAAAGCGCCTAGCGCTAGTCTTAGTGACGTGTTTGCGATGACGTTTAGATGTCGAAGATCGGTTTTGGATGCCGAGGCGTACGCTATGCAGCCATAGTCAATTTTTGACCTGATCATTGTTCTGTAGATGCGCAATCTCTTCCTGTGCACCCCATTTGAGACTGTTTAGGACTTTTAGTAGGTCGATTCTTTTCAAACAGTCTGCTTTTAGTTCTTTTAGATGGGATCTCCAGTTTAACTTAGAGTCGAATGTTAGCCCTAGAAACTTGTGTTCTTTGACTTCTTCGAGTTGTCTACCGTACAGCATGAGTTTCGGGGGTGGGGGTGATAGTCTTCTTCTTGAGAACCGTATCAGTTTTGTTTTGGTGGTTGAAAATTTAAGAGCTGTATTGTTTGACCATATTTCTAGCCTTTCTATGGATTTCTGTAATATTTTGCTGGTTGCTAGGACGTTTTTCCCGCGACAGTAGATCAGGAGGTCATCGGCATATAATAAGTGCTGTGCTGGTGGTAAGATATGATTACTGATGTTATTTATGGCAATATTGAATAAAGTAGCGCTAAGTATGGAGCCTTGAGGTACACCGTTTTCTTGTTGCATCCATCTTGACGTGACATTGTTTATTTTGACAGAGAATTTTCTGTGCTTTAGGAAGTTGAACAAGTAGGCTATTTTCTTCGATATTGAAGGTGCTTTCGACTCCATCAGAACAAAAGTAAACTGATGCAACAGCTTGTTGAAATCGGACAATAAACTTAAAGTAAACTAATAAACAATAATTATCTACCTACACATTTAGTGCATTTTATTATGATGTGGCGCTATTATTCTGCTGTGTAAGTGTAGGTACCTGCTGTACCTATACCTACATTTCGGTATTTAAGTTATCAACAAAATGTAGAAAGTAATTTGGAAGTAAATTTTTCTGGTTTGCATGACTCAAATTTACTTGTCATTATTTCATAATCCAAAATGACTTCAATCCACATTGTCAATAAAACCGGCAAATAAGTGCAAAATTTGAAAATAATTAGATTTTCTTTTGAATAATATTTCTCGATATTATTGAAGCGTTTTTGCGTTTTTAATGAGAATATGTTCATTTATACATAGGCTGTTCGGTAACGGGCCAGGCAAAATCAAACGCCATGTATAAAATCGTATTTTAAACATAAAGAAAAAAAATAACGTTTTATTCAGATATAGGTAGAGGGCTTCATTTGGGAAATATTTCCAAAAATGCAAAACTAACATTTTTGAAAATATTTCCTAAACGAGGCCTGATTTTGAAAAAAGTTATTGTTTCGTTTATGCTTAAGATTACGATTTTATACGCATGACGTTTGATTTTGCCTGGCCCGTTACCGACCACCCTGCTGTGTAGAAATCAAAAATTATTTCCTCTATATAACTTTTTCTCTAAAAACATTGAGATATTATTTGCAAAAAAACTGAATTTGCATCATGCTAAAGCCCTATGACCCACTTACAAATTTTACAGTCTGTATAAGAAACAAGTTCGGAGATAAAATGAATCACTGAAGAGGTACGCCGGCATTTATATACATATATAAAGAACTCTACATCGACGGCCACCAGCAAAGAGAGATCTCCTAAGGTAACTCGCAAGCCATAAGCAGAACTTCTCAGGCATGCCATTAGCTTGCAATTTTACCAACAATTCCTCCTTACATTTACATTTCCCTCCAACAATTATACATATAGCAGAAAAATAGCACCAGCACCACAGAAAGAATGAAATATGCAACCTAAATAAGTAGTATCTACCTGTGTAAAAAAAATATTTCAGGGAAAAGGTAGAATAAAAATTCAGTAAAACTAGGGCTTAAATGGTAATAATCAGTACCATAACATCACGCAGGATAACGGGATCGAGGAGAGACAGAATAATGAAATAATAAAGCTTATTAAATGCCGACCCGTCGCGTCGATTCAATTCCACTCCTTCCATTATCATCTGTTTATCGTTATAGAGCTCGCTTTTCTCCCTCATTACTCCAACTTGTGCCAGACCTGGGAGTTGTTTATTGTTACCAGTCTGACAATCAAATTGTATAAATTTAATACAATACTTACTAAAAGTAAGAATAGTAGAAATCTTAAATCTGTAACACTTACCTAGGTACATATAAAAATTACTTGAAATTGAAGTGTAAGTAGGTACCTACTTAAACAAATAGGACGATTAAAAGTTTTCGCAATTCTCCATATCATGCTATAGGTATAGTACTGTGTCGCGTACTTAGATGTTGATGCTGAATGAAAAATTTATTAGAAATATTTAGGCAATTTGATGTGTGTAGGCTGTCACGGCCGGCTTCTATTGAAATCGTAATTGATTTAGAGCTGTTGTACCGTGGTCCAAAGAATTTGCTCCGAACGTTTCGTCTACACCTGCGGAAGACATCTTCAGACATGCTATCACTCCTCGTATTCACTGATAACTGACTGGAAGGCTATGGGAGAATGCTCCTAATTTATAATGTAACGGTCTGGTACTGTCATATCCCCTCCAATATCTATCTTCATCACAGCAACGGCCATCCTTTATGGACAACCAAAGGTACACAAATTCAACGTGCCTTTTCGCCCAATTTCGTCAGTGTCATTGGTTCCCCAACATATTCTCTAACCAAATATCAAATATCTAACCAACCTGCTGCAGCCACACGTCGGATCTACAGAATCCCACATAAGAGACTCGGGGCACTTCATAAAAAAGATTGAATCTTTAACCCTTCATTCCAATGACATTCTCGTTAGTTTTGATGCCTTTTCCTCCTTCACCATGGTGCCCATTGAAGAAACTCTTCAACACATTCAGCTTCTATGAACAACGCACTGAATGGAGTTTCTATGAGCAGCCCCCTGAGTCCTGATGTTGCCAACTTCTACATGAAACTCTTCGAAGCCACGGCCTTAAGCTCCACCAACTAATAACCATATTGTTGGTACCGCTACGTAGATGACACCTTTGTCATTTGGCAAAAGGTCCTGGGGGAATTTCTTCACCGCATATATCAACCCCCGCATTAAATTCACGATAGAAATATAGAAAAGGACGGATCACTACCATTTATGGATGTTCTCGTTAACAGGAATGAAACTTTCATGGGGCACAGAGTCTATATACCGAAAACCAACACACATGGATCGCCATTTATACACAAAAACTCCAATCATCATCCAACACCAGACAACACCTCCAAGAAGAGCTCGCCCACCTAGATGTTGATCTACATATCGCTCAAGAAATCAGGAGAACCTTAAGTACGACGCAGAGCCCAGCATCCCACGGCACCCAGCAGCGAACAACCACCAAGGGTTTTGGGAGCTGCATTTTTCGCTTACATCAAAAACGACACCGTCGAATCGGTAAACTTCTGCAGCGCCATGACGTCAAAATCATCTTTGAACCTACACAACAAGTTCGCGTAATTAAAAAAAAATCATTCTATACAAGGTGTTTTTGAATAGAGTACCATAAGTTGAAGACGTGTAGGTAAAGATATGTTATTTTTTTTTTTACCAGTTGTTTATTATTATTCCATATATTATTCTTCCACCGATATATGCTGGAAATTTGGCAGTGTTACTTTTAGTAGTAAGGAACTCCTTTAGCTCCAAGTGTAATAATAAAATAATCAAGATCAGTGGCGCTCCGGGGGGCACCTTCACCATATTATTGCAATGAAAAATGTACGCCACTGACTTTTTTAAATTTGATATTTTTTCAGATAAAGCGACTAAAAATACAACTTTTTAGCGCATCGCTTTTGAAAGTTTACTTTTCAATAGAAAACAGCCGGCCGAATGAAGCTTACTGCAGCTCGTTGTACTACAGTGGTTCGCTTCAAAGTGTAGAAATTTTTCCAGCTCGCGCTAACGACTACCATAGGTAATTGGTATTAGTTACTGATAATGGCAAGTGAGAGCTCTGAAGCTGAGCACCTCCTGAGATCGATACCAAGATACACGCATGTTTCAATAAGCAAGTTGAAGCGCGCTAAAACAAAAATAAATATATCGATTTAATTCTGTATGATTTTCTTATACTTAGTCTTAATAGGTACCTAGGTACGTACATTCAAGTTTTCAGTGTTCTAACGTGATCACGCAAAAAATACCGTGTATATCTCGGCCGTACTCGCCGTACCGAAGCCCATTTTAGCTAATACGATATCGTCCCTAGGCTCGGACCGATAATAATTAATACTCGCTGAAATGGGTTTTATTCCGCCCTTGATATACAATTTCCAGTGACGGTGCCCCCCCCCCCCCCCCCCCCCCAGGACGTCTCTGGATACTTAATAATTTTAATCTACTTGGTGGTAAAGAAGTTCCCTATATTACTGCAAATAACACTGCCAAATTTCTTTGCACGTAGATAGGTGAATTGCAATTAATTAATTATTTCTAATGGATTGTTTGTAACAATATCAACAATAGTAGGTATAATACAGTGCTTCCCAAAAGTAACGGATAAATTCGATAAAACGGAGAGGGCTGTTTTTTTGAAAAAATAAAAAAACAGGTCGATTTTGTTTTTGAGTTGTTCAACTTTTGACATAATATTTGGGTATACAGGGTGATGCGCGAAAAAGTGGTGACGTCATCGGCATTTTTTTAAATGGCAACCCTTATTTTTTATTCCATTTTTTGATACTTAATTTAATTGCCAGTATGGTAATGTAATCAATTTGTAACCTTAAATAAGGAAATTTCTGAGAAACAGCTTGTGAGTCGAAATTGTGCACTTTTTACTGATGTGAAAATCGGAACATTAGCGATAAAAATAAAAAAATATCAAATAAAAATTACCGTTTCCATGGTAATTTTATAAGATCTGTCTATTAAATTAAGTCTATCAAATTGAATCTGTTAAATTAAATTAAATTAATGCCCGTATTCACAAACAATAATTTCCTAAATAATTACGTAATTAATTAAATGAGTGAGATGGAGATATGCAGTTTTTTTGCAATAGAATGAGATGGGGATAATTGATTACGTAATTATTTAGGAAATTATCGTTTGTGAATACGGGCATAAATCTATTAAATCTGTCGAAATTAAGTTATTTTCTCCGAAATTTCCTTTATAAACGTTACAAAATGATTACATTACCGTATTGGCAATTGGATGAAGTATCAAAAAATTTAATAAAAAATAAGAGTTGCCATTTAAAAAAATGCCGATGACGTCACCACTTTTTCGTGCATCACCCTGTATACCCAAATATTATGTCAAAAGTTGAACAACTCAAAAACAAAATCGACCTGTTTTTTTATTTTTTCAAAAAAACAGCCCTCTCCGTTTTATCGAATTTATCCGTTACTTTTGGGAAGCACTGTATATCTATGGTAACTCATTGAAATTGAACTTCACAATTATTTCTCTATCTCATCTCTACTTCAATATTCAATTTGTCAGTGCATAAAGACTAGATATTCGCACGGTATCTATCAAACAATGAATACGTTTTCGTACACCAAGTAGGTATACACTATAGGTACCTACATACAAAGCTCCAGAACATTTACCGTCGTAAAAATTCAATTTTACTCGGATTACCCATCGTCTCAATTCAAGGCGACTATAATTGCGTTCGCCATTACCGCGTAGCCTAAGAGTTCTTCCCGGGTGTTTAATTAGAATGTAGAAGGGAATTAGTCGCGGCTAATGCGGCACTTCATGAGCCCTAATGAGATAAGAAGCAATTTGAGACTCTAATGCCGTTAATATCTGAAGGCTCATTTCATAAACATCGATTAAAGGGTTGGAGAATGACGACGAAGCTTAGCAGATAGCCGACCGGAACGTTGTATGGTCTGAGTCTCTGAGTCTGAGAACTGAGAAGTATTTGTTTGAAACCACAGCTCGCAGGTTCGGTAAAGCTTACAACAGGACTGACCGATCTATTACGATATACCTAAAACATTAAATAAAAAGTAACTATGTATACATAATATAATATTTACGATATACAGGGTGTATCTAAATAACACCGAAAAAAATTAAGGGGTGATTCTGTGATGAAAATTAAGGGGGGCATTTGTATAGAATTTTTCGAAAAAACTCTCCCCGAAAAAGTTACACCCCTCCGAAGAATAAAAAAAAAAATGGTTTTTATTTTTTATTTTCCCTGTATATTAAGCTAAAGACACGAAAATTTATAAATATTAATTATTGCCAATGAAACTACATATTTTGAATTTTTTTCAACCCTGAAGTATGCTTAGAAGGGATTGAAATAGTCAACCCCCAAGATATTTTACGTTACAATTTTTTTTAGACTAAAATTTTTCTTAAAAAAAACACGGCTGAATAGCTCAATTAATCTACAAACTTTTTTATCTTTATAAGTTTTTTCTGAAACTTGCACACTTAAGAGAAAAAAATAAATGTATTGCAAGCTCATGTTATAAATAGTGTTTTATTGAACAATGGCCAAACAAAAAATTAGGCAAAGATTCTTACAACTAAAACAATAGTAAACAAAGAATGAAAAAAGATACTGTCGAAGGTCAACAATACAATAATAATGCTATCAGTATTATTGTTTTTATGAATGTCACTGCAAAGCACAGACCACTAGACCTTAAGGCAAAATATCCTCGCGTTAGCTCATCTTTGATGTGAAAACGCATTTCATTTATTTTTTTTCTCGTAAATGCTTAAGTTTTCGAAACAACTTGTGAAGATAAAAAAGTTTGTAGATTCATTGAGCTATTCAGCCGTGTTTTTTTAGAGAAAATTTTTAATCTAAAAAAAAAATTTGTACGGTAAAATATCTTAGGGGTTGACTATTTCAATGCCTTCAAAGCATACTTCAGGGTTGAAAAATATTCAAAATATGTAGTTTCATTGACAATTAATATTTACCAATTTTCGTGTCTTTAGCTTAATATACAGGGAAAATAAAAAATAAAAACCTTTTTTTTTTAATTCTTCGGAGGGGTGTAACTTTTTCGGGTAGAGTTTTTTCGAAAAATTCTATACCAAATACCCCCTCAATTTTCATCACAGAATCACCCCTTAATTTTTTTCGGTGTTATTTAGATACACCCTGTATATTTTATATTTATTATTGAACCACTTAGATTATATCTACAGGATTTGAGATTAATTGGAATTTAGGTTCTAATTTAACTTGCCACTATAATAGGTTCCTTGCAGAACAAATTAGAAATCTTCCGCACCGCATGCGAGATGAAGATTGAAGACATGGACGGTACCTTTTTAGTCCTTGCTATGGACTCATCAGCGTATCATATCTGTCAGACACACACTGCAAATACCATACGGAAAACAAGGAAAGTTAAATTAAATATCATTTTATATTTATCTCAAAGAGTTGGTCTAATTTTTTTTCCGATATTTATGCAATTATCCCTCAGCCTTTCGATTTATAAAGTATATTTCCCCCTACGAGATTTTATATACAGGGTGTCCGGAAATTGTGAGCAAAAAATTAAGGGGGTGATTCTTCTTGATGAAATATTGCCAAAAGTATCTATAATTTTTTTTCGAAAAATCAAAAAGAAGAAAGTTATAAGCCTCCAAATTTGATTTTTTTAAATCAATATTTCTTTATAACTTTTTTTCTAGTGTACGGATTTTCTTAAAATTTGACACACTTGCCACTGATGTTGCTTTACATCCTTGGTCCAAATTAGACTTGAATCCCTCGAAATCAAAAGGCCTTAACTGCCGTTGACCTTCAAAAAATGCCTATAACTTTTTTCGTAAGATTTTTTTCTGAGGTTTGAAGACGCACAATTGAAGAACATGAAGAAATATTCGGAAAAGGTCCTCTTTGTCTGTCACGATAAAATGACCTGTTTCCAAGTAAAACTGTTTTAAAAATTTGCTTGCACTAAAATTGATCACCATAAATTATGATCATTTTGCAAAAATACCAAAGCATGCTTTGGAAACAGCTGCAGGGTTGCCTAGTTTTGTACAAAACAGAGACATTCGAATATAAATAGACTTGGAAATGATTTTTTTTTTTAAACAAAAAAAAAATAAATCATTTTTTTTAATAAAATAATAAAATAATTTTAATAAAAAAAATAAATTGCTGTCAAAATGAAATCCAAAGCAAACGTCTTGTTTCCTAGGCAACCCTGCAGCTGTTTCCAAAGCATGCTTTGGTATTGTTGCAGAATGATCATAGTTTATGGTGATCAATTTTAGTGCAAGCAAATTTTTAAAACAGTTTTACTCGGAAACAGGTCATTTTATCGTGATAGACAAAGAGGACCTTTTCCGAATATTTCTTCTTGTTCTTTAATTGTGCGTCTTCAAAACTCAGAAAAAAATATTACGAAAAAAGTTATAGGCCTTTTTTGAAGGTCAAGGGCAGTTAAGGGCTTTTGATTTCGAGGGATTCAAGTCTAATTTGGACCAAGGATGTAAAGCAACATTAGTGGCAAGTGTGTCAAATTTTAAGAAAATCCGTACACTAGAAAAAAAGTTATAAAAAAATATTGATTTTAAAAAATCAACTTTGGAGGCTTATAACTTTCTTCTTTTTGAGTTTTCGAAAAAAAATTATTGATACTTTTGGCAATATTTCATCAAGAAGAATCACCCCCTTAATTTTTTGCTCATAATTTCCGGACACCCTGTATAAATGGCCATCTAATTATGAAAATAATGCACTCCAAACTTATGACACCGCATTCATACAACTTGTAGATCTCAAACGAAAAAAAAACGATGCATGATGATTCTTTTTAACCGGAGAAAAAACAAGTTTCCTCCATTCACACAATGCGACCAATTTTCTCCTAAACAGATAGAACGAATGGAAAGACATAAGAAAATGAGTGTCTCAACTCTACAAAGATTCCAGGTCGGGGTAGAGACAAATATCTCCTAGGAAATAAGGAACAGGGGAGAGACTGATTGTCCTCATTGCCTCCAGACAAGAGTCCATCTAGTCCCAACATTGGATTGGTAAAGCGGGACAACCGGCAGAAACATTGATATTCCACCTGGGAAAATCTCAGCAAAAAAAATGAAAAAGTAGACAGCGATATACACAACGCAAGGTATAGGTAGAAACGAATAAAAGCAATAGACAATTTTTTTTTTCAAACTATTGCCAGTCGAAAAAGTAGGGTAGGTAGATATTTATATACAGGGTGTTCATTTCAAAAACTTCGCCCTAATAACTTTTGCATGATATTTCATAAAAAAAAGCGTTTGTTTGGTTGTCAAGGGGGAAGTTCAAAAAAGGCATCTAATTATTTTAAGTTTCATTCTCTCACCCCCAATAATCCCTACGTTGGAGTTTTAAAAGTCACCCCCTTATACCTTGTAATAGGTACGTCATTTTCAGGGAAATGCCAACATGTAAAATTCATAATTTTCTATTTTCAAAATAGCTTATATCTTAAGTTTTCAAGTAGTATTCTGTTGTTGGATGAAATATTTACACAGGGTGATGAAAAATGTGATAGTTATGACAGGTACATCAAGAAAAATTGTGATATATCACAATTACAGTGATCTAATTTAATATCGGAAGCTTACAGAAGAAGGTCTTTGTAGGATTCTAGTGATTGGTCTACACAAAAACGTTCCAGTTTTAAAGAACTTGTGGGATCAAGTAAGCCGAAGAACAAGGAAAAGATGGTATAAAAGTTTTTTTAGGGTACTGCGTTCTTTCTAAATGTTTACTTAATCTTGGAAAAATAACTTTTTTACCAATTGCGTGAGTTGTGGCATTTTAACCACATAGTAAAGCATACTATTATAGACTCTTCATTAACGTCACACACGCACCTATTGACCAAGAGCAACGCGGCCACTCAACACGCCTGTTATCCTAGATCCACTCTCCTGGTATCCTAGACCCGTTACCCTCGAAGCGTACCACTTGCAGTGCGTCCGTACCTAAAGGCCCGTTTTCACGTGATAGTAAAATCGTGAGAGAACTATCGCGATAGTTACTGGCGCGAGAGTCGCTTTTCCAGAAAGTGTTTAACGATGAATTGGATACTCGCTTGATTCGTGTGAAATTGAAAAAAAAATAAGAGAAAGATTTGAGCTAGAGAATGGATTCAGAGAAGAAATGAGCTATAGCTGCCACCATCAGGCTAATAAGGACTCTAAGTTTGGAAGACCCATCATGGATGAGTTTAATGGTTGGTATAATGCGGGAAACTTTTTTGCTATACGGACAAGGGAAACGTTCGTATTCTTCCAGGATGTTTATTTCTCTCACAATAGCTACTCTTAACTATCTCGTCGACGTGTAGTGCGATGATAGTTCTATCGCGATATCGCGAGAGTAACAACTATGAACCAGTTTACACGAGGAAAGTTGTGTGAACTGCTGTATGTGAGACGCTGGACTATCATCGTGAAAACGGGTCGTAAGTCTTAAACTACCCCATTCCTTGGTGGAATATGTGTTCCCGCTTCGATCATGCCTTGATTCGGGTCCTGCCAGAGCTCGAGCCCGAGTTAGAACCTGCTGGCCGGGCAATTTGTCCAAGACACGCTCCACCTCCAAGATTCATCCCTCGGATGGTCCTCCGGGATTACACCCCCTCCCCTTCTATTCTACGGCCGCCTTTGGTCCATAATAGACATCTATCACGCTGTTTACTTTACACTTCTTACAAGGGGACATCTCCGGGTGCTGAGATGAACCTTTTATGGATGAACTGGACTGCAGAAGTTTAACTTGGTGAGCTAGCACATCGCAATCAATTCGGTAATTTAAAGTCGAAGAATCGTTATTAAGGATCGCTTATTATAGTAAGTTACTCCATAAATTTGGTTTGCTTTATTACGAATGCAATATTAATTGAAGTTTATGTTATTATTATGCTTGGGTTTATTATGATTAATGGTAAAGCAGAATTGAGGTTCTAAAACTTACTATTGCTTTAATACAGGTAATAAACGTGGAGATAAAATAAAAGCACATCTACAGAGTGGAGTGCTTTTATTTCATCTCCAGGTAGTCGAGCCTCCTGCTGCAGGTTGCCCTGGATTGGCCGTTTGAACAGGATCTCCCATCAGCAAGGCTGTAACGGTACCTTTGACACCTCCAGCAACCTTCCAGTCGTTATCTTTTTATTATAAAAATTATTATATTTTATTCGAATATAGGGGGCTGGGCCTATCGAGATTAAAATTTATTTGCTTAAATAAAAACAATCACTAAATAATACACTTCTTGACTTTAATAAGGAGATATGCGATCAAGCGGTTTTGTATTTATCGATAGATACATAAAGGGGTATTTCGTAATGTGCTAAGTGGTGAATTACATAAAAAGATGTCTAGGGACGTCTCTTGGCGAAAAACATAGTATCGAGGACGTATAAATAAAGTCCAGGTTTTTGCCGAGACAAAAGTAAAAGTAGCGTATAGAAGCTAATTGAGATGCAACGGGCCAAACAGTAGAACAACCAAGCGTATAATTCATTACATGGGGAAAACTCAAGGGGAAGCATGACTTGTACAGTTTAGCTTCGTTCAGAAATTTCAGAGGCCTTAATAGAATCCGCTTTTACTCCCGCATAATGAAAAGAGAAAATAATATAAAGATAATAATTTACTATAATTTAACAACTAGCTACCATTTAATTTAATTTATTTTACACAGTCCCATAAATTTTCCCACTTCTAGTTTGCCTGTTAATAAACTTCTTTAAATGTTTACCAATTACGGATTTATTCATTCTTCTTTCACCTCGTCGTATAGGTTTTCTTTTCGCACTAGCTTGATTTACATCACTATTTTTTAAGCTATCGGAATCGGTGATGGTTTCATTGTACGTCGGGTTATCACTAGTTAGATCTGATACGGATTCTGGGACCGTGCTGGAATCTCTCGGTGTTTCGAAGACATCGCTAATAAATGATGTTTTCGATAAGTTATTATCTTCATCAAGGACATCTTCAATGTATTTAGATGGGACACGTCTGATCCTGCGAGGAGATTCTGGTGTTTTCAACGTAGTTCGAGGACTGTCACCCGCGCCAGGAAGGTAGTTCATACTTTCATAGAGTTTGCTTAAAGCGTTTGCTTGGCAATTGCGATTTCCCGTAAAGATGTTTCGAAAACACCAAGATTTTTTTCTTAATCTGCCGCTGCAAAAAATCTAGTTAGTGTATTTTGGGATTGCAAATAAGTCGATTTAAGTCAACTTATCTCGGTAAGTTGCTTAGTGTAGTCACTACAAAATGCCAAAGTGTCAATTATTCTGAAATTGTTATTTGAATAGCCGCTGAAGCGATTTTAATGAAATTTGGTATAATGATATCGATTTAGGGTAATCCTGTACAATCTGTCGCTAAATTTTATCCTACCATATAAATAAAAATAAATCCTCCAAATTCCGGTTCGGTAAGTCAGGTCTTTGGTCAGGGTAGGTTTTTTTTTATTTCAAGGCCATTTTCAGGAAAAAAAAACCTACCCTGACCAAAGACCTGACTTACGACGCATTTATTTTTATTTATATGGTAGGGTAAAATTTAGCGACAGATTGTACAGGATTACCCGATTTAGTATAGGTAATTATTATAGTTTAGTATTTAGTAGATATTTATAGTATAGTGTAAAATTTACTTACTTGTGAGTCATTCGACGTGATCCCAATCCCGTCGTACTAACCAAAGTTCCATTTCTTAATTTTTTAACCAGATAGCAAAAGACTCCTCCTAAAATAACTACCCCTTCAGAGCTTATGGTGGTGGATGTGGCTGCAGTCTGCATGAGCTAAAAAACGTTGCCATCAACCATTAACATTAATTAAGGCATCTAAACAAACTAAACCCGCTACTTACAAGAAGTGGTGCATGAAATGAATCAAAGAATCTATTAAAAAGTACCGTCAGAATGGCAGCTGGTAAATTAATAATGGGAATCATGCCGGGAATAAGTTGTACTTATTTTTATTGATTTATATCTGGCAATTTTGTAAAAAAGAAAAAAATTAAACCCTTAATTAGGTACTTATTTTATACGAGACATTTAAACTGTAAGTAGCTGTCAGTTGCTGGTATTTTTATATTTTCGTGACCGACATTTTAATAATATACTTCAATTATTATTATTTGCTTTACTATAATAGAAAAATTGCATATTTTTTTTTGCCTTCAAGTATTTTTTTTAACTACTTATTATTAAAATTGCAGAGATCATCACTTTACTGTTTAATTCAGCCTCCTTCGCCTCTTCAAAGACATGGCAGTGTTTTTTTTCTTACATCTGGCTCATATTTATAATTGATTCTCGATCTTTCCTCTACTTTTTATTCTATGGTATTTTTATTAAAACGACGCGTTTCATGAGATGTTCTATCGTATGATAGTCTGTGGTTCTATCATTTTTCTTCGGCTGTTTTGGTATTCAGCGAAGTCCCTTCTTTTGCCGCCACGTCTTAGAACTTCCTTTTTGTTTGCGACTTTCTCTGTTGAACTTATTCTCTCCTATTTATCCTTCGCTATATCTCATTTCATTAATTTCAAAGGCAGGTTGAGATAATCGAACCGAATAAAAGGGATACATACAGGGTGGGCCATCGAAAAGGTAACAAGCCTAATAATTTGGAAAGTGAAGATGTATGCGAAAAACGCCGAAATAGGTCGATTTTCTTATCGAGGGGGACATGTTTTCGTGATAAATTTAACTACCCAAGTTCACCCCCTTCGCAGGGGTATAGCTACCCTTTGCTTATCATCATAGGGAACAGCTATCGAGTGATACATCATTTGAAAGCTACTTGAATTATCTTTACAACGATATCCAACATTTTGGGTTTCGCTTACATACAGGGTGGCCTACATACAAGTGATTAAGGCCAGTTACGTTTTCGTTGGGCTACCCTGTATGTAAACGAAACCCAAAATGTTATTAGATATCGTTGTAAAGAGAATTCAAGTAGCTTTCAAATGATGCGTATCACTCGATATCTGTTCTCTATGATGATAAGCAAAGGGGTTGCTACCCCTGCCAAGGGGGTGAACTTGGGTAGTTAAATTTGTCACGCAAATATGTCCCCCTCGATTACAAAATGGACCTGTTTCGGCGTTTTTCGCATGCATCTTCACTTTCCAAACTATTAGGATTGTTACCTTTTCGATGGCCCACCCTGTATTACTAAAATCATTGATATTAATAATTATATTATCTTTTCGATATACCGGCTGATCCATCTTAATCTATTTTCGGAATTATTGGGGAGAGGCAACATTCGCTGAACAAAAGTTTGGGAAAAAAGTTGTTTGGTTTTGAGGGAGACTTCGTTTGCACACAATAACCATCCCCCACCACCACCCCCTGCATTTGACGATTTAAATAGGAACCCCCATTTTTTTATCCCACTCTATTACCTTTATCTCTATATTATTATAGTTACCACTTTTTATGTAGGAGAGATTTTCACATTAGTGCACAAATTTGGCGCCTAATTTGAACTCTCTACTTTGTTGTGTGTGAGAAAGAGAAGAATTGTATCCTTTCAAAATTTCATTACCTCTTATCTTGTACCGATATCTTATCTCTCTCTTACCAAGATACCTTAACCATACCTTCTCTTTACTTTCTCGCCAGACCTGAACAGTTCACTGAAAAAGCAATTACCTTGCGAATCTCAGTAAACAAATCAGAGATGGAGCTCTCAGAGATGGTGATGGTAGTGTAGGGAACCTGCATTGCCGACACTGACGCTTACTAGGGTAGCGCATTCACTCGTTGACGTTTACTTAACAAGGTTACGTTTGAACAGCTGGATGTCATATTTTTGGCACATTTGGTCACAGGCGTAGGCATCAAGTGGAAAAAGCGAAGTTTGAAAAATGAAACAAAATGATAACACGAATAGAAATCGAGGAATCCTTTTTCAGTGCGTTATTACAAACATCATATTAAGATCTACGAAGCTGTAGACTTTAGTATCTAACACGTAGTTACTGATAAAAATGCGTTTTAATACGCGGACTTAATAACAAATTATGTGAATTTTTAGACAGTTGTACGTTCATGGAAAATCTGACGTTTATGAAGTCAAATTTGACATTCCCAACTTTTTTCCCAACTTTTTGTGAGAATGAGAATGCGCTACTCTAGTAAAGCGGTAATACAGGTTCCCTATGGTAGTGAAAAATTGCAAATTTCCCTGAGAGAATCTCTGATTTCAAAGGCAGAATCTCGTTTATTTTTACACTTTTTAAAAAAAAGTTATTTGAAGAAGTCAATTCTATTCTATTTGATGAATTCTATTTACAGTAAAAAAAGTATCACCTTAACCCGAGAACGCTCGCACGTTGATCATTTTGACGCCAACCTATTGTGACCAAATTATGAGCATTGCAGTAATAGAAGCGAGTTTTATCTTCGATTTGCTAGAGATTTTTGCTGAATCCTATAATAAAGTCAAGCAATTGACAACTTCTTTCAATTAATATAATATCAATGTAGGTAATAACGACATTAAAAAACAGTTTTCTGTCCTAAAATGGGCGATTACGACAATTACGAGTGGAAAATGATGCGACGGAGAAAACTGATGTGTGGGAATTTATTGGGCAGAAAACTAAAGTTTCCAGAATCGGCCAAAACGACCAACTGAAACTGATCGGGTACCTACCTACCCATTTACGTAACTTTTCAGCCGTGGTCTCGGGTCAAAAAAACACCCTATAATAGGTACCTAACGTATAGTTGGACCAGAGATATAACGAAACGACTTCTGTCATTTTATCAATTTTTGGATTATTGAAATATTGTTGAAGTCATAAAATATGGCAGTTTAACAATTAGATCATTTCGTTATATCTCTTGGTCGACTATACCTACCTATTAGTAATTATTCACATTGGGTATAGTAGGATTAACTTTAAAAAGTCAGATGTGACGTCTTACTAACCGTCCGAATTAATATTTTTAATTTCACCAGAAAATGTCAAACAGTTAATTGTCAAGTTGTGAACGAGCGTAAATTATTGAAGAAATCATTCAAACAATGAATTGAAGCGCTTACGTCAGTTTGAGAGCCACTGACAACTACATAAAATTTATCCACGTAATGACACTCTATCTTTTGTGCTGTCAATTTAATTCTCATTAAAAACCAATGTTGACGTATACTTATTTATGCGGGATGGAGTGATTAGACAAACTGGACGGTTACTATAAAAACCACGTATATGAAACAAAATAAATCGAACTATCAAAAGGATGTGTATTCTTAATCGATACGTATGACTTTTTAGACTTTATTGGACTATACACCGTGTTTTATATTAAGTCGGCACTATTGCCAACTTCGTTATTATTTAACCTAGAAAGTCGGTTAAATTAGCAAACTAGTAGTATTTTTTCTCCTGAATAAAATGGCGAAAACAAAAAAACAATTGAACATCGCGATTTAGAGATATTTAAAAAAATGTAACTTTTTTAATGGAACACCCTATATATTTTTGGATGGATCGGTTGCAAATTTTTTTTAAAGGAAAAAGCCTTTATGCACTATGATCCTAAAATAATAAATTCATTAATTATTCATTATTTTATTACTTCCACAGTAGGCTGCGACAATTAATGTAATTTAGTGTACCTACCTACGTAATGTAAGGTAAAAAAATATATCGTTCTCAATAGTGTATTATTCAATAAAAAAAATACACAAAAAAAGGAGTTGTTATATTGAAAAGGATTTAATTTTAAATAAACAAATAGCAGAACTTGTCTGTGTTTTAAATTAAGTCGGCACTATTGCTAACTTCGTTATTATTTGAGCTAGAAAGTCGGTTAAATTAGCAAACTAGTAGTATTTTTTTTTCCTGAATAAAACGATGAAAACAGGAAAACAATTGAACATCGCGCTTTCGATATATTTAAAAAAAATTATATTTTTTATGGAACACCCTGTATATTTTTAGATGGATCGGTTGCAAAATTTTTTTAAAGGAAAAAGTCTCTATGCACTATGATCCTAAAATAATAAAATTTTACACACAAACAAGTTCTGTTATTTGTTTATGTAAAATTAAATCCTTTTCAAGGTAACAACTTTTATTTTTAGTGTATTTTTTTATTGAAAAATACACTATTGAGGACGACATAATTTTTTTACCTTACATTACGTAGGTACACTAAATTACAATAATTGTCGCAGCCTACTTTGGGAGTAATAAAATAATGAATAATTAATGAATTTATTATTTTAGGATCATAGTGTGTAAAGACTTTTCCCTTTAAAAAAAAATTTGCAATCGATCCATCTAAAAATATACAGGGTGTTCCATTAAAAAAATTACATTTCTTAAAATATCTCGAAAACGCGATTATCAATTGTTTTTCTGCTTTCGCTATTTTATTCAGCGGCAAAAATACTACTAGTTTGCTAATTTAACCGACTTTCTAGGTTAAATAATAACGAAGTTAGCAATAGTGCCGACTTAATATAAAACACGGTGTATATTCGATATTTCATTGTCAAATAATCATTTTGTTCTAAAAAAGACGATATAGAGGAAGTAATGATTTGATCGCTTCCACTGTAATCAAATGTGTAATAAATATACTCCCTTTATCATGTCAAGCCCCAACTGGTTAGTGTTTGCGCAGTTGTCTGGTCTTTTCCAGACGACTTAACATAGGCAGTAGACAGACAGAGAGGGAGAATTGTAGCGTGGAAGAGGGAATGGTTTGTGGTGGCACTTCCACTCGAATGCTGATTGACTAGATAGGGTGACCACGTGGATTTCCCATTATACAGCAGCAGGAGTACAAGTGCGTTACAGCAGGACTAAGGCAGGACTAGCGGGAGTGAGGTCGAGGCAACATTTGGCAGTTCGCTCCTGCATGGATCGTCAGTGTCCCCTTTACATTCATATAATTTCCATTTATCTTGATTATTATCTATATGCAAGTACAAGTATACACAATTTGGTGATTATATTTCTCGACTATCTTCCATTAGATTTCCATTAGAGAAATAAACATTTTAAAGACTCTATAATAATATGTAGGTGTACATATAGGTATAGTCTTTGAATTCTCAGTTGAAACAGCAAAAAATTTATTACTTTACCAGGTGTAACTACACTTCTTCTCCAAGAAATTAATGCACCTCCAAGAAATAACCAAAAGTTTTTTTTTTGTTTTTATCCAAACTGCTTTTCCGATTTGGACTATTTTTTTTTTAATGACAGATTGTCTCTTCAATAAAATTAGTGCTTTCGTATGGAAACCTTTTTAAATAGTTTGGAACAATGACGTCTAAAAAAAAGTTCCTATTAACATGAGGTCCGCAAACGCACCGTTTTCGAGATAGCAGGGCGGGTGTTCAAAAAAAGTTTCTCAAAAAAAATCTCAAGAACCGTTAAAGCAACAGGCTCCAGCTTTTGTACATATTTTTACATTAATAATGGCTACTTTTAAGGCTTCAAACTAATGTTCTAAGATATGCCATGCCAGTGGTGGAGATTTTAGGGTTGCGTCAGGGTTTCACCCCCCTAACTTTTACGGCACTGGAAAAATTGTCATTTTGAGAGCAAATTTCAAAGCGCCAATGTTTTTTACACAAAAAAGTACTCCTGGTTAAAAGTTGTAGAAGCCACCGTTCTCGAGAAAAAAAAAGTCATTTTATGATCAAAAACGTACAGAATTCAACATGTAAAAAAATGTACATATTTTCAAAATTCTTCATACTGTAACATGGCACAAATTCAAATTTGCACCTATTTTTCTTGTGCTTGTAGTCAGATTGTTTTCAACTTCGTCTATAATAAATGTATAAAAAATAAAATAAAATGAATACATTTCTGTTTCTGTTCATGTTGAATTTTGTACTTTTTTGATCATAAGATGTCTTTTTTTCTCGAGAACGGTGGCTTTTACAGCTTTTGACCAGGAGTACTTTTTTGTGTGAATAGGTGGGGGGTTGAAACCCTTACGCAGCCTCTAAAATCTCCACCACTGGCATATCTTAGAACATTAATTTGGAGCCTTAAAAGTAGCTATTATTGATGTAAAAATCTGTACCTACAAAAGCTGGAGCCTGTAGCTCAAACGGTTCTTGAGACTTGAGATATCGTAAAAAAAAGCAAGAAAAAACAATTTTTTTGAACAGCCTGTATCTCGAAAACCATTTTAATATAAGCCTTTTCTCTTAGAATAAGTCGTACTCCTTTATTTTGTACTAGTTGGTAGTTAACGCACCCTGTATATACAGACCGCCTCGAATGAGCTGATGGGACCCTGTATATTAATGCGTTAATGAAACAACAGCAACTTTTTTGACACAACATAATTGTCTGGTTTTTCTTGCTTTATGAGTCCAACGACGGCATCCCGTCAGCGACATGACACATCTTCAATTTCAACCACCAAAACCAGCCATAGGTCTCCAGTCGCGGTAGCGGCGGCGCGGCAGTAATTGGCGCAGTCACTGACAAAATCGCCTGCAGTGGAAAGTGAGCGTCGGTCTCCCGGGAGTTCCCGAGCTGTGACCGGCGTCGGAGCGGCCTTCCCATCGTAAACATCGTGACGTGGGCCCCCGAGCCTCTGGGGGACTTACCAGCCCCTGGCTCTAATTATTTAGGGACCTTATCCTACACCATCTAGCTCGATATGCCAGTAGAAAGATTTATAGACGATAAAGTTTTATGTTGGCAATGAAATAGTTAAGTAGTTGACTTTTAGTTCTTAGTGACTCGAATACAGGGTGATATATTTATAGACCCATTGCTGTATCGAAAGTAATTTTGTCTAAGCAGCTCGATAAAATCTATTCCCGTAAATTATATCTGTATAGGTATACAGCACAAATTTTATTCAAAGGCGAGAAACTTCTTACGGCGCAGAAACGTTGGTTATCTACCGCCTTCCGAGTGCACAAATATATTTGTCGTCCAATATCGACAATGTTATGGTAGGTGTCCACATTAGAAGAACAACCAACCAGATAAGACTGATAAGAGTATCTTTGCTGTTCATCAATAACAATGTAAATGCTCAGTGGTGTTCTGGTAGGTATATCAAATATACAGGGTGTACCAGCTCGATTTAGACAATGGTAAGGGCCGTGTAGGTCTCGTCAAGACGAAACGTTTTTTTATTTGAAGTTTTTGGATTTGGACCTTCGTTGCGGAAATATGGCCGACTTCCGGTTTTTAGTTTTTTGGCTCCAGTTTCGGCATTTTTAGGTTCTCGCCCAAACTGAAACTAGTTTTGGAAACTCCGTAGCTTCAGTTACAACTTTCATATTTAGGTCAAGGTTCTATCTCTGTTGGATTCAAAATCTTAATTTTTCAATTTGATTCAATTTGAATTGATTCAAAGACTTAAAATTTAAAGTCTTGGGCATGTCGCCATTTTGAATCCAACAGAAAAAAACCTTGACTTCAATATGAAAGTTGTAACTGAAACTAAGGAGTTTCCAAAACTAGTTTCAGTTTGGGCGAGAACCTAAAAATGCCGAAACTGGAGCCAAAAAACTAAAAACCGGAAGTCGGCCATATTTCCGCAACGAAGGTCCAAATCCAAAAACTTCAAATAAAAAAACGTTTCGTCTTGACGAGACCTACACGGCCCTTACCATTGTCTAAATCGAGCTGGTACACCCTGTATAGATAACAACACTGTTATTTATGCAACAAGTGCATAAAGTGGGTTTTTTTCACGACTAGGAAGTTTGACCGCATGAGCCGCAGGCGAGTGCGTCAATTCCATGCAGAAGTGAAAAAAGGCACTTTATGAATGTGTTGCATACAAAATTTTATCTACTTTATTTAAAGTGTCACCTCGTACCTATAATTTGGCAGCAACACAGTCGTGTGTACACGGTACCTATATCTATACGTTATACGAAGAAGAGAAAAAATTATTTCTCATGTTCTGGCATCTAAACTAAAAATAGCTTCCATAAATTAAAACGTAGGTATGATGATTATTATTCAAGTCCTGATTTGTTTGCGTTACAATAATTTGATACTTATCGGTCCATTATCCGAATTAAATCAACATAAAGAAGCCGGTTGCGATTACACAAAGTGCTTCCTTCCCCAATGAGATACCATCTCCTGCTGGCCCATCACCACACATTGCCTGCAAAAGGACATCACAGGAGGCGAGATCGAGATCATTGTGTCTGCACGTGTGCGACATCTCTCATCGGCACGCGCCACGAACGTACGAGCACTCTATAGGACGCCAACCGTCAACCACTCGACGTATAAATTGTTATTTAATCAGATTAGGTACACATACTGCCGATTTATCACATGGAAGAAATGACCTTGATGATGCTTCCTGATCATGCAGTTCACTTGGTTTAATTTGTTTTTAGTCACAATAAATTTATTGTAAATCTAAACATGTGTAGGTGCAGGCCAGGTACGACTTGAATGCATTTTTTTATCATCATTTGTAACGAAAAGCACGCTTTTGCTGCTCTAGTGATGATTGCTAAATAATTGCTTTACACGTATATACACCATACTCGTTCCTTGCAAAGATTTTTCTTTATAGGATCTTTCCTTGTACTCGTACGATATTCCGAGGTTCGATTCCTAACTTTCCTAATGAGTGTTAGTAGAATTATACTTTTTAGGTATACATAATGTTTTTAAGAGGGAACATCGGTCTCTATAATGTAGATAACACTGAATATCACAATCGCTCTACTCAGGTAGGAATTTTGGCTTCGAGATCTAGCTCATATAGCCACAGAAATTTAAAAGTATAGGTTTTATGGTAATTGTTCACATCCGCGGCTTCTAAGTTTCATCAATTTTTTCGGGACCGAGGAGCGAAATAGGGGTGCTGGGTGGGTAAGAAAGTAAAAACAGCCATGGCAAACTAATATTAAGGTCACAACTAAGGCCTCTTTGGCACTACGGTCGAATTTCTATTTTTTTTTTCACTTTCAGGGCAAGGAAAATCTTCGATAATAACAGTACCACGATTTTTATTTTGAATTTTGCATTTATTTTGAATTTATAATCCGAAAATCGTTGCATCAATCCCTGTGCGGACTGGACACGTAATGAAAGCGGATATATCGCTCAGTCCGGCTCTGTGAGCCTCTAACACAGAATAGAATACTTGGCAATTATGGTGAAGTAGTTTTATCCGGGATCGCGGCATCTAATCGGTGCCTCTTGTCAGGACCGCACTCCCTCCGCACTCTCAAAACCATTTTTTTACACCGTTTTGTGGCTTTCCCTTTCATTTGCCCAGCAAATGAATACCTTCCTGGTGTTGCTATAGGTATGTTCTCCACCCCTATATAAGTTCCATAGTGAAACTGTAGGAGCCGCGGATGTAAATAATGACCGGTTTTATAAGCGAACACAACAACTGATGGATGATAATAAATAAAACACTAATGTTTAAAAAAAACTCTACTAGGTACTGTGGTACTGATGGATAATATAAACGTTGTGTTTCGCTACTTTTAAAATAGCATCTTCAGACGTATGACGTATGATGACGTATATGCGTAAATAAAATTATTGATATAGGAACATAGCAACAGTATATGAAGCTATGTTGCTATACCATACACGCTGTTGTTATACAGGGATGACAGCAGGGTGTTTACTGTTAGGTTGGCCAAGCTTCACAGGCTGATTCCTCAGACTAAATTAAACAAAAAATTTCCCATTATAACGTGTGTCCGGAAATGCACCGTTTTTGAGATACAGGGTGTGAAGAAATATTATTTTTCCAGTTTTTTGACATATGTGCTCACTGATCCCCTTATTTTCGCCGTAAAATTAAGATTTTAAAAAAATTCAGTGGCATAGATTTAGGGTATTTTGAGGGTTTCGACCCCCTAATTTCTACGCCACTTGAATAAATGCGATTTTAAGCAGCGCTTTTGAACCGTCCATGTTTTCTATACCAAAAAGGTACTCCTGGTTAACGACTCTAAAGTGAACCGTTTCCGAGAAAAATGTCAATTTATGAGAGAAAACATTGATTATAGGAATAAGTTTTCATTTACTTTCATTTTTCCAAAATGCTGTTGAAAAATCGTTAAAAACGTGACGTTTTCTCTCATAAAATGACATTTTTCTCGGAAACGGTTGATTTTAGAGCCGTTAACCAAGAGTACCTTTTTGGTATAGAGATCATGGTCGGTTCAAAGGCGCTGCTTAAAATCGCATTTATTCCAGTGGCGCTGAAATTAGGGGGTCGAAACCCTCAAAATACCGTAAGTCTACGCCATTGATTTTTTTTTAAACCTTTATTTTACGGCGAAAATAGGGGGATCAGTGAGAACATAGTGTGTATAAGAGCTGAACCTTGTATCTCGATAATACGGTTCCCGAGACTTCTTCAAAAAAACTGGAAATAGAATATTTCTTCGACACCCTGTATCTAAAAAACGGTGCATTTCCGGACACACGTTATAATCGGAAATATTTTGTTTATTTAGTCTGAAGAATCAGCCTGTGAAGTTTGGCCAACCTTACAGTAAACACCCTGTATACCAGATAGAATACCGGATGAAAAGTTAAGCTGGGGACATGTAAGCAGTTTCTCTGATATCAGGAGCGGTTTTCATTGTAAATGGCTTTAAAAATCTGGAAAATTGCGCTTTTTACTTGTTTATATTATAATTACTTAAAATAAACTACTTCAACTGCAAAAACCATTCTTATAGTTGTATTTTTTTAGACAAAATTTAAACTGCGACAATGCATAATATATCGAGTGTCCTATTAAAAAACCAAAGATGGCGTCTTTATCGCTCTTTTTAAATGTGCGGCCGCCATCTTAATTCGTAATATTTAATTGTAATTGTTTATGTTACCTGGATTCCAAATTTCAGATAACTACCTATACAGGGTGTCCCATAAAATGTGGGCAATCTCCCGGATTTGGGTAAATTTCGTAAAAATAAATGAAAAAATAGCTATATATAAAATTAATTCCTCAGAGACACCCCTAAAGAGATATTAGCTGATGTTGAAGTTGAGGGTTGAAAATCAATTTTTTGCAATAACCTTTTTATTTTTTCAAAAAATAAACAAATGAAATTCGGTAAATTACAACCATATACCCCTAAGGCTTTGCAGCTGCACCCTCAATGTCCCTTTACGCTTTTCCACCCCTAAGTAATCATCCCCTACTTTTTTTTTTCAAATGACACCCCCATATTTTTTTTTGCTCGGCAGGATTGTTTACTTCTTTCTGTTTTTGTCTCAAAATAAGTAGCTCTTTTAATTGTTGAATTAACTGCGGGGCTCTAAGACTCGCACTGTATGTATATAATGCAAAATATCAGTTTTATAATTCATAATATCTAGTGCTAGTGTACAATATTCATCGTCATAATTATTTACTTCCACCTTCAAAACCGTTTTGAATGTTCCCGCTTAGTTCGGGGTTGTCATCACACGCGTGACGTCATGCTCAGCGAGTTGACAGATAAGGTTTAAGAAATCTTAACGTCAGACGTCAGAATATTAGATCAGACGTCACAATGTCAGTTGTCAGCGTCACCCGTTAAAGGTTATGTACAAAAGAATTAAAATGTGCTTTTGCTCTAGTGCTACCAAATACCTTAAAATATAATACCGGACACTTCCTCTCAAAACCTCCGTCCATTTTTACAGCGCCCTCATGCAGGAACTGGGGCCACTATAAGCTGTTTTTAAATTCAAAGTTAGGTAACTTTTCACGGTTTTTGACAGCTGCAGTCAATGATAATTAATTATTATTAATAATTTGTCATTAGTAATTATTGAACGTTTTAGTTTCAAGTATAATTTCAATTTAAAGTTACTCTCAAAGCATTATATCAGCGGATAATTTTGTTGCGTACGCAGTTAAATAGGCATTTATAATGTACCGCTGTATTAAAGTGAACATAATGTCTGGAAAATATGTGCTGTGTGCTGTGTGCGGTTGCATTATGGATTGTTAAGCATGTCCAGATCTTTCCACGGTGTTCCAAGCAGGATAAAGAATTATGTATAAAGTTAACTTTAGAAGCCGCGTAAATAAACTTATTAATATTTTATAACTATGCTGATGGAAATAGGAACAAGAAATAGGTTATAATAACATCGATGAATGACGAAATTTTGAAAAAGTGTGGAGTGTCGAAGCCGATTTCTCACCATATTATTTTGTACTGATCATTTCAAAGAGGAAAATTTTGTTAATCCAGCAAATAATAGACCTTTAAAACTGCAAGGAAGCACATTATTGGAATTGCGGCAAATAAAAGGCTTACACTTAGGTATATATAGCGATTCAATCTTTTTGAAATATTCATACCTAAAGATATTAATAATATTGTGTGAATAGTAGTTAATTATTGTTAATATAATAAACATATTGAAAACTTTGTTGTTTATTGTTGTATTATAATTCTTCGTCCCGATTTCCTCCGTCTATTCCGTCTAATTAATTTTAAGGGCTTTTCTATTCAGCGTTGATATTTAAAACTCCCGCTATGTTTCACCAAATTTAATTTTTAGTGGCCCCAGTTCATGCTTGGTGGCGCTGCTAAAATGGACGCAACCTGTTGCAATGCTATAGGTATAGGAGTGTCCGGTATTATTATTTTAGCGTATTTGGTGCTACTATTAAATAAAAATAAAATAACAAATAACACAGAAGAGCAATTATTATTTTATTTTTTAAATTGTTTTTGTGTTTACTATTTTTTGTTCTTCTATGTAAATAATGTGCAAATGCAAGTGTAGTGATGTGCATTGTCTGTCATTATTTCATTGCCAGTAATAATTATTGTATTTTGGAAATATATTGTTTACTTATATAAACAATAAACATTTAAATCAAATTTGCGAACATTGTACATTGTTATTGTGCAATAAGACAAGAATAATTTGGATCTGGATCCCCCATACCTTTTACCACCGTGCCTATAGGGTGAGCCTATTTAAATTTTTAAATCAATTTGAAAATTTGTTGTCCCAAGACCTCTCACATGGTGATACTGCTGTTTACAAATACCTCCAGGTCATGCCCATCTTCAGATTTGGTAATGTCCCATGAAACTTGTGTTTGGTGTTGGTGTGTTGTATAAATTTACAGGAACTATTTCAATGGATAAATGATCTGGTGATAACCGAACCCCTCAGGTAATTAAAGGCCAAGCCTAAATTAGATCAAGCCTTAGGCTATGTAAATCAGGGTTACACTTGCCTAGGTAGGTACTAAGAGAAAGGCGAAGTTGGGCAAACTATAATAATAACTTATCATATAGGCACAGTTACAGTTTATGTTCCAAGTTGATAACACCTGTAGTACTTATCAGTACCAGTTCATTAATTTTTATCTGTAGACACAATAAAGTTAGCTTGGGTTAATTTCATTCATTACAATATTTTTCCTTCTCTTTTGAAGTAGGTAGTAAACCTGCATGCTAAGCTAATTGAAATATCTAACTAATAAGAAGTGATAATTAAGTGTTGAATTTATAAATAGGTAGTGTGGTCCTGAGTTATTTTAAAGCAGGTGGTGAAAATCCCAACAGGTAAACACCACATTTATTTTTATTACAAAATAAAATACATAGGTATGTGCCTAAGATCTAAGATGCATATTATTTACATTTATCTTTGAAAAGGTTATCAAGAATAAACCTTTCATCTAAAAACTAAACACAAAACAAACTACAAAACAACACGATAACTCTAACACAAGAATTAAATTATTATTCAATACAAGTGAAGACTTTCATCATCTAATCTCATGTAATACCCTTGAAAATTGCTTCTATAATATTACTTTCCTTTTCAGTAGAGGTAACCAAGAAGTGGTGGTTGGCATTATTTGTAAAGTAATGTAGAGACTTTGCTTCACTGAGAATCGATGCAGAAGTTACTTTTTTGAATCCAGATATACCTTGGTAGCCATAAATCAATAAAGGTTTTGTAGGATTCGCTGTTAAAACATATAGTACCAGTTCATTTGACGGCAGAAGGGCTAGTTTCGCTTCCATGGGTGCTTCAACATCTAAAGTTTGCCACATTTCAAAACGTTTCGATTTTCTATTGAACCTGAAAGAATTTGAAATTAAATCGTATCAAAAGTTATTTCCCACACTGAGTTTGAGTTATCAGATTCTAAAAGTGATGTCCACTTTTTGAATCAGTGACTTCTAAATGGTGGTGTCGGTGTTCGGTGTGTATAGGTACATACAGGGTTGGTTGGTTGGAGAAAAATATAAAAATTGCACAATTTTATGCAGATTTCTGATTTCATCCAAATTCGAGTTCATATCTTTTTTTAAATCAGTATAGTATACTCAATAAAACAAGGAAAATCAGTCGGTCAATGTGTATTTTACACCTGACATAGAAGATGAGAAGGGCAAAAGGGGGACCGAGAGGGAGCCTCCCATCCCCTACATCCAAACCTCTAGGAAAAGAAACTACATCTCAAAACCTACCTGACGGGGTACTTATTTTTTAGTAATATTGCCTGATAATATTATTGTTTGCACAAAACTGAATTTGCATGTTAATTCCCTATAACCCACTTACAAGAAGTTTCCACCCTCTTAGTAGGAGATTTCAACTATTCATATGCTCAGTTTTAGTAGAATTTTGTCATGTGAATGTGCATAATTATACCGAGGATTATACCTTCTTATATAGATGTTTCCTGAATGCATTGATTTCTGAAGGTGTCCTGATGCAATAACTAAATACACTTGACTGTCGTATTGAATTATGTCAACACTTTTTGGCGCTTCATCAAAAATGATCTCATTAATTTCAAATTCTTCGGCATTGTGGTTGAACATCCAGATAGCTATTGAAGAATTTAAATAAAACGAATTTGTTACTGCTATGTAAGGAGTATTATCAATTGAAACTGCAGCAACCTAAAAAAATTATCAACTTGTTAGAATAATGTTTTCAAAGTTTTTATGAGTACCTATTTACTTTTTCTGCCAAAGGACAATATAAGTTTTGAAGATTAACAAACTGGTTTTCATTTGGGAAACATAAGATTGGAACTGTAACGCAATTGTAGCATATGAACACCATGCAGTTATTCTTAGTTTTTGGATACAAAAATTGTGTGATTTGTTTTGTTCCGTTAGATTGGATGAACTGTACGTTTTCCACCCGGTAGTCAATGATTTTCGAAAACATCCCATAATGAGTGTACCCTAAAAATAATGAGAGAAAATAATATAATTGTTATATATTTAATTAATTACTGTTATTAGAGAAGGGCTTTCTTATTTTAAAACATTTTACATTATACAGAGAGAGCCCCCCTCCTCTTAAAAACAGGTTACTCTGAATTTATGTACCTTCAGGATCAAAATCACTTATCACGTTCTCAGTATACAAGTAATCCTTGTCATGTATCCGAATTCTTGTAATGAAAGTGGGCCTGGTGTCCCACGAAATCTTTCTTCCTAAAAAAGGGCGTAGGTATAAAAATTAAATGATTAGGTCTCGGCGATCCATTCTATTACCTTTATTTACATAAGAACCTTTCTCATTATCCCAGTCATAGAAAACCACATTTGTTTCATTTTTGTTTTCAATAGTAACAATTACTTCTGTGTCACTGCTGACAGTTAAAAATATAACATCCTTGACGTTTTCAAATACTGCTCTTCCTTCGAAGTGATCCAAATAAATTGGTTGCGCTGTAACACATAGGTACGATAATTATTATGTGACAGTTTTAGATTTTCAATCCTGCATTTTGAACTTACATTTTAAAATATTTTTGAATTTCATGGCTTTATCCAATAACTCATCATAAACTTCCTCATATTTTTCTAAAGCGTGCATTGATGTTATGTTGGCTATTAAATCTGAGACATTGACACTTTGACAGGTCTTCTTAATGTATAAGTTTTCGACTGTCAACTTGTTGTGGAAATTTACCGGACTTGCAAATATGTTATCTGACCTCTTATATGCCTGCAAACATTAAAAATTGTAAACGAATCAGAAATTTGGTGAAATTTCATTTTCAAAAATTACCTGAATTTTCTCCATGGCTTTAAGATCTATATCATTGATAGTTCCTCTCAGTTTAATAGCTTTAAAGATAATTGGCTGAGGGTCCACATCTCTTATGAATGTCTTTGAAGCGGTTATATTTTGTGGTTGGTTCTTCAGCAGTATTGTATTTTTATTAAAAGATAAATCATTAATTTTGCCCTTCACACTGCATAAAATAATATTATATTGCAATATACCTACACTGAATGTCAACTTTTTAAGGTGGCCATGGGAAACTGACATTGTAAAATTGTAAAAAATAATAATGTTAATAGAGCGGTGAATTATAAATTCATAATAACTTTTCAGGACTATTTTTACGCTCTAACCTAGGGCTTCCTGAGGCAGACCAAACACACAGAGCCATCCAGTCATCTCGAAGCTGCAGACAACGCTGTTTTGGTCTCTTTATGACCTCATCAGTATGTTTGGTCTGCCTCAGGAAGCCCTAGGTTAAAGCGTAAAAATAGCCCTGAAAAGTTATTTATTATAAAAAATGTTTATTAAAGTTTTAAGTAGTACCAATTGTGATAAGAAAGTTAGTTCAAATTAAGAAAATTATTTTTCTTGACGAGTTTGGCATTAGTTAATTTATCTGACATACTTTGGTCAAGTAACTTCTTCATGAAAAATAAAAAATAATACTTTTTATGGAACTTTTAAATAATTAATTCTCTGGCCACCTTGGAAAGTTGACATCACATATACAGGGTGTCACAAAACTACACACGGACCACAATGTTTGCCAACAATTTCGATTCAAACCTAAGCTATGATTTGTAGAATACATTTCCACATTAAGAACCCAAGAACATACGTAATTAGGTAGTTATGTTACTACCCTTCAACTAGTGAATTAATGTCCATTTTCTGCACCAGAAATTGATATTTGTATTTTTTTTAATCAGCTGTTTACGAGGAAAAGTAACAAAAAATGTGGATGTCTCTTATCCCTATTGCTTCCAGAAAAAGAAGGTTGAACCACCAATTCTTTTGAGAGAAACCATTCTATTTGCAGAGGAAGCTAAATACCTAACTAGGAGTCATCCTGGATAGAAAGCTTACTTGGAACTCCCATCGTCCCATCTGGAAAAAGTAATACACAGGGCCAAACACTCCTTGTGAGACAAACCGTCTGGTGATCTGTGGTTCACTTAACACTACACCGTCGGCGGCTATTGAAATCCTACTCGACTTACCACCTCTCTATATTCATTCAGAGAGAGAGGCCAGATGTACCAAAATATAGAATGCTGTAGGTAGATGACAAGAAGCTTGCCAAAGGCTTATAACTTGGAGTGAACCAGGCTACTTCTTACCAGGAAAATAGGTGTGGGAGGAGAACAGAAATTAACTCCTAACAGCAGATTTGAGATCATTTACCTTTGAATGGACCTAAATCTTCCACTGGAGATGGAGTGTGTATCTCGAAGAAGAGAATCTACTCGAGCCTGGGCTTTCACGCAACAACTTCCAGGCCGAAATCTATGCCATAGCTCTCTGTGAGCAGATGCAGAAAAAGGTGCACTGCCAATGCAGATCAATAAATATATTTTCAAACAGCCAAGTCGACTTAAGAAACCTCAGCTCCAACCACTGCAAGTCCAACTTAGTTTGGAACTGTGAATTAACTAACTCCTAAATGCCCTAGCAAGGAGGAACTAAATAACTCTGATCTGGATTTAGGGTCAACCTGGATATTGGGAAAGCTGACGAATCCGAATTTATTGGACCAGAAGCAACATTTGGCATATCATCGAATATTGCCAAAACAATAGCAACTGGGCTGAGAGGGAAGTCCTCCAGCATTGACTGGCAAAACTTACCAAAATTGGATCACTCAAAGGCCTTTATACAGGGCATGTCGAAAAAAAAAACAAAGAACTATTGAAGCTTAACAGGAAAGAACTGAAAGCCTTCATGGGTCTATTATACTGGGCACCGCAAGCTGAACTATCATCTGCACAGAATGGGTTTAGCGATCAGTGCGCTGAATGATGCCTGTGCTTGGAGGATGACGAAACAGTAAAACACATCCTGTGCGAGTGTCCCGCTTTGTGAAGGATCAGATTACAAACCGGAGAAACTTCCTCACACCGAAGTTAGTTACACACCGGATAGTTAGCTCTCTTAAAGAGGCTGACCTGATGGGGAATGTAGCACCAGCACGACTAGATGTGAGCCACGATGGACCTTTGGTGAAGGTTAAGATGTTACAATGATCCACTCGCAAAAAATCAATCTAAAAGATACTGCATAATGCGATGGCGTGCCGTCATGGAGCAGCCACTCGGTATTTTTATTCGAAGAGTCCTCCGAAAGAATAGGAAACTGATTTCCTAAAAAAACTAAATAAATTGCATCATTCAGTATTCGTGGGAAAAAGTGTGGCCCAATTAAGTGGCCTGCTATTATTCCGGTCCAGACATTAACAGTAGACTTATTTTGGTAACCGTGTTTTACCCCCAAGTGAGGATTTTCATCATACCAATAATGTTAATTTTGGAGATTGAATACATCATGTTCAAAGCCAGCTTTGTTTGTCAAAATTGATTGCTAGAAAGAAACGAGACAAAATTTTGATTTATTAACCCAGTTAAAGGGTTAATAAAGCTGCCTTATATCTGACATAGTTGCACCTTACATAGGTACCAACTCTTAGGTCTAGAAATTGAAAAAATCGAGATTGTTTTTCTATTGTCAAGGGAGAACCCCCCAATAAGAAATATAATTAATAAGATAAAATTGAAATTTATCACTTTATTTAAACGGGATCAGGAATAACAACTGGAGATCAGATTTCTGTGTACCAAAAGCTATTGTTAGAATTGATCTCTATGCGAAAGGTATTGTAGTTAAAAGGATTGCATAGTAAGAATGGGAATTTAGATTTCAGATTTTTAAAGGAGTAGAACTTTTAATCGACGATCAAGACAACTATAAAGGTTAAAGTAGTACTTCAAGAGGATCTTACTGCTGGATGAAACATTTGTCTTGTGGTCCTTGTGAGTTACTTTTCTAACACATTGTATTACCATGTGTCATTTTTTTTAAATATGAACCGTAGATATACCTACCTCAAATGTTTATTGAATTCAATTAAATTTGTAAATATCTTCTTTCCTTTAATATTGTGACTTCTGTCTTTAGAAACAGCATTTTTTATGAAATCTAGCACGTCTACATCTTGTATTCTTACATTTTCATGAATATCCAAGTTATTTATAATCAGTTCACTTATCTCCGCTTTACCAGTTACTAAATTTGATTCCGCATCGTACAGCATAACATCGTTTTCTAGATTCAAACCATTTACTGTGAATTGTCCTTCCAATTCTGAAAAGGTAAATTTCAAATATTTATCCATGAAAGGTTTACGAAAATGATAATCTTACTTTGCACAGTACAGTTTTCTATGTATACAGCATCTTCAAATACTTGATCAACATTATTTAGCAGTGCAGTGTGAATAAACTCGTTCATATCTATGCCGTTTATTTTTCCCTGAAGATTGAGACTGGGTGCTGAAATATTGTTTTTAAACACAACGTGATTAGCGAATTCCATGGGTGATTTTATAGCTTGATTTCGTGTTTTACTGAAATACGTTTGGTCTAAAATTTCCAAATTTATTCTGTTTACATCACCCTGAAAATTTGAATTTATTCAAGTTTTTTAATTGACAGTAATGAACCCCAGATAACCATCGGGAGTAGAAAAATATACACAAGAGGTTGTGTATTTTCAGTATTAAATGGGGAAGTGTAATCTCAATTAGTATACATTTCTACTTACATTGACACGTAGATTTTTTTCAAAATTAATGTCACCAAAAGTAGCATTTTCGTGCAATGTAATTTCTTCATCAGAGAACCAGATAGTTTCTTTCAATTTGTCTTGATTATAATTGTTAAGATTGACAATATTCATACCTTCTGTGAATATAATATTTCCTAAAAGTACATAATTTGTGAGAACAAATTATTTTTGCTTGTAGAAATAGAAATCATAAAAATTAATACCATTTATAATAATTTTGTCAAAATGTTGATAATCTGGACCAAGAAAACCACAAACTTCGTTATATTTCATATTATTCACTAAACCATTTAATTTTACACGACCATCAATGACGATTTTGTTTTTAAAATTTTTGCTGTCAATGATAATTTGTTCTTCCTCTTGATCTATTCGAACCAAATTTTCAAAATCTAAATTCTCGACTTGACCATTCAGTTTGATAGGTTTAGTTGAAGAGACAGTCTCTGTAACAAATATTTAAAATTAACAGGAAACAGGATTGCTGCTTAAATGCAAGAGGTACTTGTTTGACTTGTAGTTTAACATCAAAATCATGGTAAGTTACAGTCCAGTAGAAAGGTATTTGTCGCTTTTGTCCCTTGTAAAAAGAAGTGAGGAAAAATATTTGAATGATTATCCTGAAAGGGGTAGCAACCCCATAGAACACACTTTCAAAAAGTGAGAAAAACATTTTTTGAATACGAACAAAGAGAAATTAATGAAGTCTGTGAAATAAATATTCTGGCTGCTTTAGAGGTAAACAATCTGGCTTGATCGAGAGAATTTTTTTTAATGGGTAGCACCAGTACCAGTGTAATGACAACACTTCGGGTATTTCATAAAAATAAGTACACACCATACCAGAAGAGGAGATGTGGTCACAAATTAAATGGTGAATTAAGATCCCATTGACGTACTATTTTTTGTAAAAAAAGAAGAAAAACTAAAATTTTCTCAGAACAATCGTTTGGAATGACCAGTCAAAATTTACAAATTGTAGCGACAAAAAAGTATCACCTTAAAAAAACACTGTAGGTATAATGGAAACAGAAACATGTCAATATCTATGTATAATATACTCACCAAAAGTGACTGTATCAAAATCATTGTCCTCATCAATTTTAATGGTATTATTTTCAAGCTGACGTACATCAAGGTTATTGATAAAGTTTGATTTCACAAAAACTTCTTTACCAACCGTTATTTTCTTAAACTTTTTATCCGGTATCACTAATTCATCATCCATCTCTTTATAGAAATCTTTTTTTTCAACACCATTGATTTTTTCTTGAAAATGTATATTTTTGATGCGAACTGGCCTTTTGATTGTCACATTCTGACTAATTCGAATTTCATTGTGATTTCCACCTACAGGCTTTATGGTAATGTTATTATTTATTTTCAAATGATTGGCTTGCAAATTTTTGATCGTTTTATGAGATGGAATAGGTAAATGCTGTTTAGAAGTAACTGTATCTTCAACCATATTTGTAAAATTAACAGAATTCACAAAACCTTTAACATTAATTGACTGAGAAGCCGATTTAGATGTTTCCACTGAACTCTTTATGACAGTAGCACCTGAAAATGTTTGCTCTGTGTTATTTACTATTACATTTTTCCAGTTCCGATGTCCAAATTTTGCTTCATTGGTAAATACGCTGAAATAAAAAAAATATATAAACAGAATATAATCAACTAAACTTTCTCAAAACAATATAATAGAGAGTAGGAGGAACATAAATATTATTTAGAAAAGTCTATTAAGATTAGTACAGTTATGTAACTTTCCTGAACTTTCCTATGTTATGTAATTAATCCTGAAAATGGTCCCGAAATGATAATAGTTCTCCGATGCAACTTACAACAGTTTTTCCATGGAAGGATTTCATGCAAAGATTTTTATAGGAGTAGGTGTAATTTTGATAAAACAAGGACAAGCACTATTATATGAAACAATAAAAAAATATGAATAATTAAATAAACAAAACAGAGTGAACATAAATAATTTTTTCGGGATTGCACTACTTGTTAGACTTCTTTTCTGTACCTACTGTTTGCCTCCACTTGAATTATTTCCGTAAATTTTGTGTTTACTAGCTTACATATAACTTGATTTGCATTTCAGAGTTTCAGGGTAATATTTGGGGTTTTAAAAGGTTGTTTTGATAAAATGAAATCAATTTTTTCGAGACTTAAGTCCCGGAACTAGATATTTTGAGTATAATCCCTGGACTGGAAACTATTTTATATACAGTCAAATATTTTATCTTTTAACATACAGGATTTTTCAAAACATGTTGTAAAATGAAAGGTGTGATTCCAAAAATGCACTGTTTACAAGATACAGGGTGTTAAACATTTTTTTCTTCAGTTTTTTACTGTGTATCTCAGACACTGTTTGAGATACAGAACTCAACTTCTGTTGATGTTTTCATAGGACAGTGAAGACTGTAGTGGGAGGCCTTCTGTAGGTGTGCACTGTGACCTGTTGAGATCGATTGTGCCCTTAGGACAGTGAAACAAATAATGAAATAAGTACCACGACAAAACATGTTGCTACTGCTATGATTTTAATTGTGAAAATCACTTTTTCTAAAAAATGGTTTAAATTAGTGCTTTTGACCAAAAGCACCTTAATTGACTTATCTCGAAATAGATTCCTTTTTTAAATCCATGTTAATAGGAACTTTTTTTCTTAGAATGTATCAAAGAAATGAAACCTTTCATTTTCCGATTCATGTAATGAAACACCCAGTATAATACTTTTGTCGCTTTGCAGAAAAAACATCCCAATACTAATTTCTGAACATTTTTTTCAGTGCTTTGGTTGAAGAAGAAACTTGAAGAAACAAAATCAATAAGAAGTTACCAATAAGATTATAGCTGCAATAACTAGAGTAAGTAAGTATGTTAGGAAGCATAATGTGATTTGTTATTAATCAGAAGTTTCATTTTAATTTACCTTTTTGCAATAATTTTCTTAATTTGATGATTTCCTATGATTTCCTGGTCCCCATAAGTTTTAAAGATGTCTTCTTCCAGCTTCTTCATGTCAATGTAATTTATTTTAACAACGCTTGTGCGTCCATTAATTTTGATATTGTTTTTAAATACTTTATGCCCTGTAATAACTTGCGTTTCTGCTCCTCCAGTCACGATCCAGCTTTTCGGATTAACGCCGTTAATTGTTTCCACAAATATTTCATTCAAGTTTAGCTGCTGAGAAAAATTCAACTTCATCGGAATTGATTTTTCCTTCAAGTTTAAACCGAGATCCAGAACTTTGTTCAGCGATCCATTTTCACTAACAACGCCACCGGTTCTGAGTATTTTTTCAATTATAACATTATTCAAGATTTGATGCGTTTCATTTTTTTCCATACTCCGATTTATATGTTTGATTGGATTTATGTTTTGAAAAGAATCTCCGTGAACTGAACCTTTGACGCTGATTAGTTTAGTTAGTTGTAAATTTTTGATTACTTTTAATTTCCGTATATCCTGGATGTCGTTGGAATTTTTTAAAAGAATATCTAATTTTCCATTTTTTACTCTCACGGTGTTTAATCTTTGAGTTATAGTAAGATTATTGAAATTGATATCATTTTTGAAAACCATTGTTTGACCTAATGTCCAATTTCCACTTTTCGTTTGCACAATTTCGTTAATAGACTTCCCATTTAGTTTATTTAAAGTTATATTTTTAGCTATCAGTTCGTTGAAATAGTACTCTTCGGTAATGTTCTGATCTCCTATTTTTTTTAAAGAATACTTTTCTATTGTAGGCATATGAAGATCATTTATTAGTTCCCCGACTGTTAGATTTTTAACATTTAAATTTTTTATTTTCTTTGGCCTAACATTGCTCAAAGAAGAATTCTGATTATTTATTTCTTCACTGTTAATAACATGCGTTTCTAAAATATTAGTTACTAGTTTAGGAATGTCAATATGACTACTTTGAAAGACTTGATCATCGTTTATGAGTAAAACGTTATTTTTATTTATTTTCATGTTATCGATTTTACCAATTACTTCTATTTCTGGCACTATAACAGTTCCATTTATTATCAAGTTTTGAATACCTAAGTCTGTTTGGTAAACTAAATCTTCAATTGAATGATTGTTGATAGTTACAGGTAGATTGAGGCTGTTAATTTGAGTAAAGTTAAGATTCAGGTCTTCAATTTGAAATCCTTTCTGTATATCTAATAAATTATTTAATATATTTGTTACTTTGATGGAATTCACTTCCTCAGTTTGAAGATTATGTATGAATGCGTCATTTTCCAATATAAGAGTATTAGTTGTTATATTGTTATTGAATTCGTGAAACCCTTCAGATTGTAAACTTTTTTTTAACTTGTTTTGAACAGATCGCAATGTTGCCTCGTGAGAAGCTAAGGTAAATTTCAATTGATCAAGCTTGTTATCTTGACGTTTTGTTCGAACGTTTACCTTATCACTATATCCTTCATTGCTACTGTTATTTTTGTAATCGATCAGTTCAATATCATTTTTCATACTCTCTAATTGTGCAACGTAGTTCGTGATATTCATACACCACTCTTTCATTTCTTTATAGAATTTATCATCATCTTTTTCAAAGGAAAACTCCAACTTGAAGACATTTTTTACATTTCCATTGTTGTTAGAATTGGATACACCTGTAAAAGATTCCATTACATGCTCAGATAATTCAGTTGTATAAGTAATATTCACCTAAAATTATTTCTTTATTAAAAAGAATATAATGCAATGAAGTGATTCCTTTTTGAAGCGATTCGGAAGAAAATTGTTGGTTTGATGGTTTAAATATCCATCTATCATAGTGAAAGGCTTGTAGTCCATCAAATTTTGTCGCAGCAAAAAGAATAAATCTATCATCTGAGCCCTGTAAATTTATAAATATTGCAATTATTATTACTTAAAAAAAAAAGTGTAAATAGCTCACTTTTATTGGTAAAAACTGCTCAGCACCATTTAGTTTAAGATTTTGGAAAGGGATAAAACGATCTTCAACAAATTTATAGATGACAGAATCGGTAGAATAGTGAGGTCGACCTTGCCAGTCTAAAAAAATCCGTAAGTTTATTTTTGGAAAAATAATATCGTGTTAGTGTTAAGCGTGCGTACCTGTATCAAAGAGGTTTGCTGCAATTAAATAGTCGTCGTAATGTTTTTTATTTCTCTTGAAATTGAAATATTTAATATCCACACAAGCTTTAGTTTTAATACGTTGGAATATTTTGAATTTTTCAGTCGAAGAATCATATTTGTAGATATGAGAGAAGGCGTTTGTATTACCTAAAAATATGTGAAGTTTATGACATGCTAACAAACTAGTCATGTACAGGGATAGTCATAGTCAGGGTACAGGGTACACAATCTCATGTATTTGGGCAGAGTTCGTAAAAATAATTTGAAAACATAGCTATTAAATTTTTCTCATGAGGCACACCTACAAAGATACATTTTTTAGAATAGTGTTTTATAACCTTTAACCTTTTGTAGCACCTACATTGACCACAGGGTTAAACAACTCAGTCATTTACTTGCAAGAAAAAAAAAAACAAATATAATAATTTTACAAACTTTAAAGGTTAATTTTCTTGTTGTTTTGTATTTTATACATAAAAAATGTATCCTGATTTATTCTGATGAAAGATTTTTTTGAATACCTAGGTGAAGCAGCCACGAAATTTTCCAAATTGTGAATAAATTTAAAAAAATATATTAAAGACAAAAGAAATTAATCTGAAAAGTTTGTAAAATTTAAATTTTTTACTTGACTGCATTGTTTAGCCTCAAGGTCCATGAAAGTGATACCAAAGATTAAAAAACACTATTCTAAACAGTTCAAAATAATACAAAATTTATCAAAATTATTCATTTCAATGATGAGTGAACAGTAGCCACACTTTCTACCAATGAATTGTAAAGAGAGGCTTTGAATAAAATGTTCAAGATCTACAATCTTTCAAATGATGATAATAATAATGATAATATATATAATTGATATAATAAATAAAAATAACTGTTTAAGCAATATGCAAAATGGAATAATAGACATTTTACCATAAGAATCTTCATAAATCGCTACTGCCAAATATTGCCTGCCTCTCATTTTGAATGGTTCGATTTTTTTAGAAGGTCCAGTTTCTAATTTTTGGATAACATCAAAATGTTTTCCTAGCCACTTATAAACATGGATATAATTAATCTGATCGTCATTTTGAATAACTGCCATGAAAAGTTCTCTATTAAATTTCCTGAAATCAAAAATTACAATCATCCAAGTCATAAATTCAAATTATTTTACCATATTTTCACATCGCTGGTATTTCCTTTGATTGTGCTTTGGATTCTTTTCAATTGTTCTTCATCGGTAAACTCAAACACAGGGGAACCTGCTGTGTATTTTTCATCGGACTTATAATTTCCTGCCACTGATATAATAGTGGAGTTCTCCATTGTGTAATAACTGAGACGATCGCCTTGCAATACAGGATGCTCGGATAGTTTTTGAAATGTTTTTCCTGCACTCTAAAATTATTAATTAATCAATTATTCTGCATAGGTACAGCATACTACGGTTTTTACCTCATATTTAAAAATTGCTAGGTTTTCTGCTGAATAGCCACTTTCTAAGGTGTTGCTTTCTAATGCTGCTGCATACCAATTTTTTTGTTTGAAAATAATCAAACTTTTTGGGAACCTTGCTGGTATTATAGAGAAAGGTGATATCTTTGAAAATTTAAAAACACCTCCTGCAAACAATGTGATCAATGTTTTATTAATGTTTCAGATATGGCTCTTCAGAAAGAAAATATGAACAGTTTTCAACTAAACGATGAGAAAACTGAACTAGATTTAGCCCAAATTAGGAAGAATCTCGAAATCCAGCTCGAAGAACTTGAAACTTTGGAATCTATGTATTGTAATCCAGGAGAACTGAGAGTAGAAGATTTAGATGTTCTCGCAGATATTCGAAACTTTGTGAGTGGAAGAGCTGATTTTATCCCTCACTACTTGGATATTGTTATCAACTTACCAATCGATGGAGTTAAGTTTGAAATTTGTGTTACTCTCCCTCATGATTATCCAGGTTCAAAGCCAGAAATATTTGTGAGGAACGATCTGTTAAATCGAGTACAACACAAACAGTTACATGAAGAATTAGACGCGATTATGGATTACTCTCAACCTTGCATTTTCACTGTTACTTCGTGGCTGTCTGATAATGCTAGTAAATACATTATAATCAAAGAAGAACCCTCAAAGAAAACTATTGAAAAAAATGAACCTTTGGTGAGATACTGGATTTATTCTCATCACATCTACAGCAAAACTAAAAGGAAGGAAATTCAAGACACGGCAGCAGATTTGAAGATAACCGGGTTTTGTATGCCGGGTAAACCGGGGATCATTTGTGTAGAGGGTTTTGAAAGTGATGTTAGTGAGTGGTGGATGTTCATAAAATCAATGAACTGGAAAAAAATTTTCTGCAAAGTTAATGAGGAGTGCAAAGACCGAAGTGAAGATTTTTTGAAGTTTAATACTTTCCAAGAAGTTGTTTTTCAAAATAGCGGTGTTAAGTGTAATCATATGGACATGGGGGAACTATATAAATTTTTAGAGAAACACAAGTGTGGGTACGTTTTTAAGGATATATTTGGGGTTGATGCCAAATCTAACTAAAAAAAATTAATAAAAGTCATGGTTGCTTTCTTAAATCCTGAACAAAACAAGAAATTGAAACTAAAACTGTTCAATATAATTTTATACAATCTGTTATTTATTGTAAGTAGTGCACTTAGTCTATAGGAGTGGCTGATTTTACAGCCTTATTATCAGGATTTTTTACAGTAAGATTAGCCCCCTTAATCTCGTAACTTCTGTTATTAAAATTAAATTACTGTTATTCTGTTATGTCTGGAATTCTGTAATATTAGCAGATGTCTGTAAAATTACATTAATATAATAATTATTCAGGCCTATGTCTCGTTTATATAATTTTGAAAATGACATACTCTACGTATTTTTTAAATCAGTGTAATTTTCTACATAAACGATACATCATAGCCCTGATTACATAAATTAGAAAATAAGGGGTAAAAAAATTTTAAGTACCTAAATTGAGGTGTTAAGATTACTTTAGACAACTAAAACTACTGCAGTTTTACTAAATAAGTAGTACTTGATCTCAAATTTATTTTCTATCAATTTTTTTAATTTTTAATTTACAACAAATAAATGTGTAAAAAATGTGTAAAAAAATGTGTAAATACAACAATTGATCACAATTATCTAAAAATTGTTGCATTCAAATGTTTTTTAAACCCTTTTACCTACTCTTAAGATCTCATTAATGAGAAAGTTAGTTTGTTTCTTAGACAATATTGTTTAAGGTTTGTTTAGTTTACATTTATGCTTAAAGATCTATTTGTTCTGATAATAAAGGCTTTAAGGGAAATCTCGAAAATAGCCGACTGAACTATTGAATTTGAAGAGAGATTTATTGAATTTAACTCGTTTTAAGGTAAGGAATTCCCATGTTTTCTATAGAATTTTGAAATCAATGCACTAAAACAGTTTTTTGTAAGCCTTGTGATTTGGAAGATCATTTTGATTGATAATCATTAGAACTAAGCGTAAATTTAACTATAGAACTACTATAAATTTATAACAACACTAACTTATAATTTTTTGTGACTAGAAGTATTCTTTAATTTAATTTTATAAAATACAGAATCAAGATGTCTATAATTTCAAATTATTTTGAACTATTAGATTGTCTAAGAATACGAGTTCTACAATGCGAGATTGCATACAAAGTTTATGCATTGTAGCAATTTTTGCAAATCTACCTTGCTAAACGGATGCAAGAACATCCCAAAAGCTAAAAAAATATTAAAATCAATATTACAAACATGCATGTCGATCGAATGACTTTGCAAAGCACTACTTTAAAATAATCCACCCGTACATAAAAAGTTAGAACAGGGAAATGAAGCCATTTAGACAATCTAAAAATGTAATAGCATAGAATCATAGATCATTCTATTAAGACAAAAGATACCTTTGATATGCCACTCTCATACAGGAAGACACTTCTGTGTAGTCCAAAATAAATTTAAATTGTAGGCTTTATGATCCTGTTTTTGCAAAAAAATATTTAAGTAAATCAAGATAGAACATAAACTTTCTATAAAATTTACCTTCAGAGTGTGTTGAATCTTGATCAAAATTCGTAGGCAAATTCCTCTTTGTTTTATGCGATTTCTCACCATTGGTGGTAGCCAATTTGAGATAGTTTTCAACTTGCCTATCAACATAATGTTTAATTTCATCATCCAAAAGTTCTTTTCCTAAAATAGTATAAATTAACATTTCAGCACTGTAATATGGTACAAATTATTGATCTTACCATGTAAAATTGGATCACCAGATAGATTATCAAAAAAGTTTCTTGTTAAACTATTAATATCACCACCACCACCACCACTGATTATATCACCAACTACACAATAAGAATAAAAAATTACACATAATAAGGGTACATTAAAATTATCCATGTTTCAATTATTATCATTGAAACCATTTAGCTTAAAAGTTTTGCTGGAAGTGTTTGTTCGGTCTTAAAAAATTGAGATAAAACAATGTGATAATTTTTTATGGTTTTATTAATTTTTTTATAAAAATATTAATTTATTACAATTTATGGTAAATGAACTCTTCAAAAATTGTTTAATAAAGAAATACAAAAGGCGAGAAACTAGGGAATTAATTAAAAATATATAAATCTACCTAATAGTCGAAAACTGTTGAAATTCATTAGTAGAATATCTGGGACATTGATCGATGGCTATTCCTGCATTCTCAATCGGACTGTGTATTTTAATTTGTCTCATGTGAGTGTCCCTGCCATTTTGATGATTGCTTGTCACCGCAATTTGAATCATAAATACTCGAATCGGTTTTTCTCGAACTATTTCTTTAATCGGTATATGAACCCAACCTGGAAAATAAAATATTAATCAAATAAAGATTTTACATCCATATTGCTATTTTCTAAGATCACAACTTGGAGCAATTATTTAGCTTTCCAAATAAAATTTTATAACATATTAGTGAGACACAATTTCATAAAAATTTTATCTCAAAAATACAAATGCACCTTGAAAATTTTTAAAAGTACTTGGAACGAACCCAGAAATGAAAAGTTACTCTGATCAGGCCAACATGTTTTTAAATGACGATGCTTTTCCTAAAAATGAGCCCCAAATAAGCTATGATACATGATACACAGGATGTTTCATAATAATATGTGGGATTGGCTCGAAGGACTTGAATTAGAAAAAAAAGGTTAAAAAAATAATGCCATACCCATTAACATTTTTCCAAAGCTCATTTCTTTTTGCAATAATACAGGGTGTTAAATTTTTAACAAATATTTCGGTTATTTTTTCATTTTTCAAATATTAAAGTATTGTACGCAATTTTATAAGTTATTTTGTAGAAATATGAAGTCTTGCCAATGGGAGAGTTGCCATTCATTAAATCAATTTTTAAAAAGTAGTACAGACCTGTTATAAATGATTGTTCTCAAAGTTTTAGATAGAACCGAGGATAGAACATTCTTTTTTTCTAAAAGCACGCTTGACTGATTTTCCCATTTGTCATGGTTTGGCAAAAAAAACAAAGATTTTCGGGTGACCTGACCTTATCAATGATAAATCCTATTATTTATGTACCCCTATTACACTGCAAAAATTACAAAATAATGTGAGTGATATTAATTAATAATCTATAAAGTTAAATGTTTTGTCTGTAAGATAATTCTTTTGTCTGCAATCACCCGCCCTTACCCTACCATTACTAGGAAACCGTGTACCTATACATGATCATTTCTTATGTGTATTCATTTGCCATGTGGAGGTAAAGCTAAATTGAAGGGGTGAGTGGATAACAGTATTATGTTACAAATTGTCCGTTCTGAGTTAATCAGTGTTTAGTGAATTGTTATGTGAATTTTTTATTTGACGAATAATCACAGTTTTTGAAAGTACAAATCACACAAAAACATAACTATCTAGAGTCTAGAGCAGCTTTAACTCTTCTTGAACTGGATGAAAGATTCATGTGCACTTGATACCCAAGTCCACTAGAATTGTACACTAAACTGGATCAACATGTACATAACACCTTTATCAACTCACCCCTTCAGTTATTGTATAAACATTTTGGTAATACTCAATTTCTGTAGATAATTGTAAATGATGTGCAACATAAATCAAAAACACATAATATGACGACCATTTCTTTTCAAGTACGGTCCTGGATTTTCATCTTGAAGTGCCTCGGTAGAAGAGTGTTTCTGCTAAATTTGTTGGATTTCTTCCAACCGCTGCAAAGACATCGCCGTTTAAAATTTAAGCCAAAACATAGTATCTTCATACCTGTTGGCAAAAAAAAATTGTTACAGATTTAGACTTATCTCGATGTCTCATCTACCCGGCATTTAACTATGAATCAATAACTGGATGTGAGCCACAATTATTAATAACACAAATAATAAAACAAACAAAAAAATTATTGGAAAATAGATTTATCAGACTGTAAAACGATTAACTGGCAGTAACCAATCCTAACCGGTTACAGTGATTGCCAATGGTTAATCTGTTAAGCCTCACAACCCTTCAAATAACTATAAAAACCAGTAGGTATTCATTATTGATTTTGCGAAGACTATACCTAACTTATGACCTTTTCAAATTTTTTGAATTTGTTATTAGGTATATTTACTTATGTACAGTCAAACCTGGATAACCCGGAAACGCCTGGGACAGAAAATAAATTCCGTCTTATACAGGTTTCCGGCTTAAACAACAACACCTGTCTAAACCGGAAACAAACCTGCTTAGCACGGAAAATGCCCAACAGTACGTACATTTTTTTTTAGTACCGATAGAATGTTTTCCCACGAACCAATCTGATTTTATTTTGTCCTTATTCTTCAAAATATCATAAACTTGTGTTTTACCACACTTATATTTTTTCGCGAGAAGCTTAACGCTAATTTTTTGTTTTCATAGCACATAATTAAATCTATTAAAATAGATTTCTAAAGATTTCAGTGTTAGAGTGTTGAATTTTTTATTTGCAGACATATCGAATATTGTACCTACTAAAAATAATTTGATGCTCACAGCTCACAGTTGAAGAGTTTAAAATTGACTAAAATTGAATCCAAACAGGACTAAACAGGAAGTGCATAAGTACCTACAGACAGTTTTTATTGCCGCAATAAAAATTCCTAGAAGTGAGAGTAGGATAGACGCGCGAGAACACGCGGAGGTAAAGAGTAAAGGGTGGCGACGTCGGTCCGCTTCCGTCTTATGCAGGTGAAATTGCGTGCATACGGTTAAAAAACGTGTTCCGTCTCCGCGTTACGCAGTTTCTGGCTTGAGCAGTGGAAGTTATAGTCCAATAAAGTCTAAAAAGTCATACGTATCGATTAAGAATACACATCCTTTTGATAGTTCGATTTATTTTGTTTCATGTACGTGTTTTTATAGTAACCGTCCAGTTTGTCTAAACACTCCATCCCGCATAAATAAGTATACGTCAACATTGGTTTTGAATGAGAATTAAATGCACAACACAGAGGATAGAATGTCATTACGTGAATAAATTTTATGTAGTTGTCAGTGGCTCTCAAACTGACGTACGCGGTTCAATTCATTTTTTGAATGATTCCTTCAGTAATTACGCTCGTTCACAACTTGACAATTAACTGTTTGACATTTTCTGGTGAAATTAAAAATATTAATTCGGACGGTTAGTGAGACGTCACATCTGACTTTTTAAAGTTAATCCTACTATAACATGTAATGTGTATAGCTTAATTCGGGACCGGGAAAAATTTCCGTGATAGACAGATTTCCGCCTTATTCAGTGTCCGTCTTATCCAGGTTTGACTGTATACCTATTTAATTTCTTATGAAATCAGCCCCCCCCTGAGATAGAGGCCAGGAGCATCTCTATTGGCCAAGATGCAAGATGGTAGCTGTCCACTTAAAAAGAGGCCACTCTATCGGCACCACTGTGATTAATTAGGCACGGTAAAAGTAGGTAGGTATTATGCTGACTCTGAGTAAACTAAAACTAATAAATCTTTGAAATTTGATAAAACTAAGGCCGGTTCAAGTTGGGTCTCTGCACATATTTCGTACTTTTGTTAATCTAGGAACAAAACCATCACGAATGGTACATCCAAGTACCTATGAGATATATGTATAAAAAAATTACCTGAAGGTTCATTAAGCATAACAACTTCGATTTCTTGCAAATCACTGAAGTGAGTCCCAACCCTGATAGATATTCTGTTAGGTGTGTAGCTCTCGTCCAGCTTGTAGTCTGTATAAATAAATATGTCACTGACAGTGGTTTTACGTTGGAACTGAACGTTGACTAAATGGGGCAACTGGCCGTCTGATTGCCAGTAAGTGTCTGCTCTGTCATCTCTAAGCTGGTCAACACCAAAACCTAAAGAAACCGGTCAAGATTAGTTACTGGTTTAGAGAGTTGGAGAAAGGGTAGGTATTTGAAATTATGGCAGAGTTTATTAAAACAAACCTGGTTTACATGAAGAAAGGCTCCATATAGCTTGTGATCCTACTTCTCTAACATTTCCAGATCTCTCGTTTTTAGCAGGGTCGATTTCATTAGATTGCCTTATGGACATATTTAATTACATACACGTTGTTCTCAATATCTCATGATTTTAATTACAAGAGTCTTTTAAGTTCGAAATCAAGAATAACTTACACACAATTAGAGAATACCTAAATATGTAAATGTAAAAATTCTAAAATATAATAACAGCAACAGAAACTTCAAAGTTCTAGGTTAGGTACCTAGTTGCCTCATAGACCTAGAATATAATGGACTGATAGTTGTCAATGCTTTACTGTACTAAGTTTGTTGCCAGTGTAAGAGTAGTTTTTGCCCTTACAAGAAATGTTGGTTGCCTACCTTACAGTGTAAGGTAGGCAACCAACATTTCTTGTAAGGGCAAAAACTACTAAATGATATATGAAGAAATAATACGAAATTTAAATTTTTTGTTTTTCTTACACATAGGTATTTTATAGGAAGAACATGGTTATTTTTAAAGAATAAGAAAATGAATGCATAAAAATTATAATAACACGACTTTATTATTTGTTTTTATATGGTGTAATTCTAATAGAATAACTATTTATTACAATTACAGAGATAAAATGTTTCACTTACCCATGAAAAGATATATCTGTTAATTTTGATACACGATTTACACAATTATAGTCCAATAAAGTCTAAAAAGTCATACGTATCGATTAAGAATACACATCCTTTTGATAGTTCGATTTATTTTGTTTCATATACGTGGTTTTTATAGTAACCGTCCAGTTTGTCTAAATACTCCATCCCGCATAAATTAGTATACGTCAACATTGGTTTTGAATGAGAATTAAATGAACAGCGCAAAGGATAGAGTGTCAATACGTGGATAAATTTTCTGTAGTTGTCAGTGGCTCTCAAACTGACGTAAGCGGTTCAATTCATTTTTTGAATGATCCCTTCAATAATTACGCTCGTTCACAACTTGACAATTAACTGTTTGACATTTTCTGGTGAAATTAAAAATATTAATTCGGACGGTTAGTGAGACGTCACATCTGACTTTTTAAAGTTAATCCTACTATATAAGCTGCACAAGACTGGACCATTATTAATATTAAATTTTAAATCGACAGAGAAGATATTTAAAGTAAATATAAATATGCTTTTAACCAGTATGGATATTAAAATCAGATCTATTTATTATACACCTACAATTTCCATACAAGGCCAATAATAAATATTTATTTATTTATACTAATGTCAGATAATAATATTAACATTAATTGTTCTATCACTCAAAAAACACCAAGAATGCGGAATTTTTGATTATTCTTTGTTTGAATTTGTTTTGTTGAATTGAATTCGTCGCTTTGCCCTTACTTGTATGTATGGTTGCCTAACTTTGGTTGGCAACAAATTTTAGTCTCAAGGGTTCGTCCATTATATTCTAGGTCTATGAGTTGCCTCTTCTTTTTTTAATTCGGAAGTTCTGTTATGTCCTAGCTACATTTCTGAAATGGGTACCACCATTATGTTCCACATCTGACTAAACTGAACGATTCATGCGCATGACGTCACTGGAGACCTGCGGCGTTTCATGTTTAATTAGAGTTTGGTGCTTTGAGGTGATTATCGTGTGTTAGGCTGTGTGTTATTAAGTGAATTGATTAAAATTGTTATTAAATGATGTAGATATAGGTTTTTAGTTTGGAATTAACCAAATTAGATACATCATTGCTCGCTAGGCTAGGAAAAATGATAAAAAAGAGATACAGGTCGGCTTGATTAGAGAAAAAATTTATGCGTAATAAGAATCTGAAAAAAAAGGGTCTGAAAAAACTGTAAAATCGAGATCTGTCTTTCGATAATAATAATTATTATATTGAAATTTGAATATTGAAAACAATTTTGTAATGATTTAATTTTCGATGTATTATTGTTTCAAAATAGTTTCAATGTTATTGACGTTATAATGACAGTGTCCACATGACAGCGTTAGCGCTACTTGACACTTTTTCCGCGTTCCTATAGAAGCAGCTCGTTATTTACCGGTCCAAACCTCCTTACAAACCCGCTGATCTTCAATTGGAAAAAAATTCTTGCAAAAATTTGTTCACGTTTGAAGAAAAAACAGCTATTTTATTTGGAGGCAAAGTTACTTTTCATGGCTTGCTCTCTATTAATACGAGCGTGCCATGAAAAGTCTCACTTTCCCTCGGTATAAAATAATATTTTGTATTTGCAGTAAAGTCAGTGGCGTAAAATATAGGGAGGGAAAACAGTGGCGTTGAGTGGCGTTAACCCTGAAAATCTACGCCACTGGAAGACATCTACAAAAACGGAAATAGATAAATTAAAGAGCATTATTTTCTTATTGTTCATGCCAAATTTCATCAAAATCGGTTTAGAATGAACGGTGTCTTAAAATTTTATATCCTTCATGTCTTTATCGATTATATTTTAATAGTTTGTTTGCATTCTGCTATAGTTAGTTGCCTAGTGACACTCTATAGAACAAAGTGCATCATTTTCTTTATAATAAAACTATTGATCGATTTTGATTTGCTTCACACTGTGTACTTACCTAAGTAACAGAACTGAAAGCTGCTACGAGTGCATAATTATTATATTATTTTAAAAATATTGTTTTGAAATAATATGTTACCTATGTATTTCCTATTAGATTATTTAAACAAACTTTAGGTACGTATAAAAGGAATATTATTTTATAATGGAACTGGAACTTAACAGAGTAGATTATACGATAGTGGGCTTAACATCCGCAAATTGTTTAAAATTATTGCCTGCACAGTCTGAAAAAGAGCAGCAAAAGGTCGGTTCAAAACTTTTACATGATAATGCCTAACTCTGATTGTTGACTTAATGCAGATTGCAGTAGCAGATGTGGATGGAATTTTGCAAGTTTTTTCTCTTAAAAAAGATGACATACAATTACATTTCAAGACATTACCAGGACCTAAAATATCATCTCTACAATTGGCAGGAGCTCCAGGTACGTTTGTTTAGAGATTGTAGAGAATAAAATTTTTATTTATTTTATTAAAGTAATCAGATGTGATTGTTTTATATGTAGCCAAATCATTTTACATAAAAAATATAAAAAATGTATAATTTTAAATAAGTATGCAGGGTCGTCGAAGTTAAATCAGCACTATTGCTAACTTCGTTATTTTTGGATTAAATATTAAAATTAACTAGTAATATTTTTACCGCTGAATAAAACGATGAAAACAGAAAAACAATTAAACATCCCGTTTTCGAGTTATGTTAAATAGTTATGTTTTTATTAAATGAGACACCCGGTTTCCATATTTCCTGAGAAAATCCAATAATAATAATAATGGTTTTTACAGTTGCGTTTTAAATTAGTTAGTTTTTGAGTTTAATTATTTGGACAATATACAGGGTTATTCACGGTATACGCCACGGAAGTTTATGGCCGTGTCTCTGGATTTTTGGATTTTTTATTTTTGGAGTGGATAGAGACCCGGCAGAGGTACGTTTTAAAATTATATTCATAATGTACAGGGTGTCCCAAAAGCATAAAACATATCAAAGTTATGTTTTTTTAAATGGAATGCTCCTATGTTATTGCATTTTTAGATTGCCTGGGAAGAAAAAAGAAGATTGGCTTTTACAGTTGGTGCTTAAATTCAGAAGTTTGTGAGTTATAAACAAGTGAAAATCGTCATTTTTCAAGTTCAAGGCCCTGTACAAGGAAAACGGCTCAAGATAGAGAAAAACGGCTTACATGTCCCTATTTTAACTTTTCATGTACTATCCAATGATGTAGATGAAATGTTTATACAGGGTGATAAAAAATTTGAAAAATTCTGAGATTTCTCCACGCGTCGACAAATAAAAAAATCAAAGAAAGTACAAATGTTTCTATACCATAGGATAGTACATTAAAAGTTAAAATAGGGACATGTAAGCCGTTTTTCTCTATCTTGAGCCGTTTTCCTTGTACAGGGCTTTGAACTTCAAAAATGACGATTTTCACTTGTTTATAACTCACAAACTTTTGAATTTAAACACCACTGTAATCTTCCGTGGCGTATACCGTGAATAACCCTGTATAATGACACTTTCCTTATACCATTTTTCACATATAGGCGTCCCATTTTAATGATACAGGTCTCAGACTTTAAATTAAAAAAAAGTTTATTATCAATAACTCCGTTGCTTAATTGTCAAGATATTCACTTGAAGTTTTGCATAGCTTTCTTTCTTACGCAGACGATCATTTTGAAAAAAAAAATCAAAGAGAATCCAAGCGCGAGCGCACGAAAGGGGGTTTATGGCAGACCTTGCTCTCCCCCCCCCCCCCCCGCAATATTTTTCTACTTACGCCTTTTTGCTCTCAGATGAGACCACGGCGTTTACTCGTAATGGATTAACGAATATTCACAACACCCACGTATGGGAGGATGCAAATCATGCAAATCCAAAAGCTACTGCAGCAGCACATCACCAAGGAAATTTTAAAGTAAACGCATGGGCGGGAATATGATAATTTTCTTTTAGGTCCGACTTTTTTGCCACCCCGTTTTAATGCTGCTTACTTTAATTTTTCCTTACAGTTAGGCCGTGGTTCGATTGAAAAACCCGTTATTAATAATTTCACGGGCGGCTTTGTCCCGAAAGTGTTTTAATGAGCCACTTTTGTATCAAAATTTGCCATAATTTTAAAAAACTTCCAACTATTTAACGGAGTACAAAATTTGTACTATTTGCACAAACAATTTGCAAGTTAAAATTAGGAAGTCAGTAAAGACAGAAGTATTTCACATTTTACCTAAAATATCTGGAAAATTAAAAAAAAATTAACCCGACTTATGTATACCCTGCTATAGCCACCACGCCTGAAATCTGCAATGACCAATAAAGTACATTTCTAATATAACCCGTCTTCAACCAATTGTCAGAACCAGAGGCCAAGTTATTCTGGTCCTATTGTACATTTATTATTCTTTCCTAACCGCTGGATTGGCAGGGGAGAAGATGCACCTGTTCATTGGTCAGCTCGTTCCCCCGACTTCAGTCCGCTAGATTTCTGTTTTTGGGGGTTTATGAAAGATTTCGTATACAAGGTTCTAATATTAAATCAACAACATTTGTGTCAACGAATTGTAGAAGGTGGACAGCTATTTTTAGGCTAAAACCACAAATTTTCCAGCATAATAGGTTCTCCATCCTTAAAAGAGCCCAAATGTGCATTCGCGAAGATATAATCTTCAATATTCATACTGTGTTTAGTTTCACAAAGGTAATTTTCGAAAGTAAAAGGAGTAAAAAAAGAGTAAAAGGAAACCGCGATGCTTAATTAATGGAAATAAAAAAGAAATTGGAAAATTTAAATATTAGTAAGTTGATCAATATGACACACACCCAAATAAGATGCCATACTCGTAAACGAATAAGGCCTAAGTCAAAATGTTATAAGAGTGAGGATAGTAAAATAAATAAACGCTCAATCAAAAAAACACACATCTGAGCCATTGGCGTAGGTATACGCAGAAAAATGTTGGGGGAAGACTCAGAAAAACCGCAAAAAAATGGTCTGCCATAAACACCCTTTCGTATGCGCTCGCGCTTGGATTCTTTTTGAATTTTTTTTTCAAAATGTGTGTCTGCATAAAGAAGAAAGCTGTGCAAAACTCCAAGTGAATATCTTGAAAAAGAACGCGGAGTTATTGATAAAAAACTTTTTCTAAATTTAAAGTGTCGCCTATGTGGAAAATGGCATAAGGAAAGTGTTATTATTTTTGGACAAATAATCTGTGGCCAAGAGCTTGACCTCCTTTTTTGTAACACCCTATACCGGGTGTCCCAACACTAGTGTCCACCCCCTAAATAGAGCTTAATTTAAAGATAAAAAATTGAAACTTTGAGGACTTGTGTACTTGATATAGGACCACGGAATGGCATAATTAGTTTAATTTAAAAAAAATTTAATATCTTTTTAATAATCATATTTTTCATGACTCCATAATACGACACTGTCCAGTGCAGGTTCGGTGTGCCGGCTAGCTCAGCAAGAGCCGTCCTTCTATTTATTTGGGCCTTATTTACTTTGTCATAAAACTTTATGCACCTACCGTTTTCAGATTATATTGATCACCGTATTGCACATCATAAATCAGTTTTCTATACCTGTCATTGCTATAAAATTATATTTTATTTAATTAAAGCCTTATAATTGTTTTTTTCACATTTCTTTCAAGGGTATTTGATTTTATTAATCGATTTCTACGTATGTATTGAAAAAAAAAACGATTTTTTTTTCGACAATTTACCACCATATTACAGTTTTTTATCGCTGGCGCCCGAACTAATTTTTTTTAATGAAACTAATAAAGCCATTCCGTGGTCCCATATCAAGTACACAAATCCTCAAAGATTCAAGTTTTTGTCTTTGAAATTAAGCTCTATTTAGGGGGTGGACACTAGTGTTGGGACACCCGGTACATCCTCCTATATAAAACATATATCATCAAAGAAAGGTATACAGAGTGAGTTCAAAACATAAATTTTTTTTTATAATTTATAAATATGATATGTTTTGTTTTTAATCGATTTATTATTTTCTGAGCCCAACAGTTTTACTATTTCAATATTTTTTATGTCCTGATGGTTTTCAATTTTTTTAGACCCTTTTAAAAGCATTAAAAATGAACAACCCCCTACAGGATATACATCATTATAGTAGGAAGAAAATTAACTTTACACGTCATAAGTAGATTTTTTTTATTAAATCGCTCTGCGAATTAAAAAAAAGGTCCGTCAACAAAAAAGTGTGTCAATAAGAAATGTGTAAATTATTTATTTCCTTCTAATTCCATTAATAAATTAGAGAGAAAGGAAAGATAAAAAAATCGATACAGGAAAAGTCAATTTTCCTGTATCTCTTGTAGTTGTAGAGATTACCTACTACTTATAAAGCATAAAAATTTAGCCACCCTGCTGTAGATTTATACCTATCTATGTTTTATTACAGGCTCATTAACTGATAAAATTTTCCTCGCAGCCGAAAATGAGGTCAGAGGGTACACTAGGAAAGGGAAATTGTTCCTGTCTTTCGATTCAAGTTTGACTGAACCGATTGTGTCAATGTAAGACATAGTTAGTAGTTGTTAACATTTTATTAACATAATCACTGAACTATAATAAGAATCTAAAAATGAGTAAATTAGTAATTGTGTGATCTTTTTAGGTGCGTTTTAGAAAATGATCTGTTCTTGTGCGGTAAACATACCTACAATCATTACAGAGATTGTAAAGACGTTGGATCGTATTTATGTGGCGACCGTATAGTTGACGTTATGGCTTTTGTGTCCGAAAAGGCAACAAAAACAAAACATTCAAAATCATAACGATTCATATTTATTTATCGTTCTATTTTAGTCGCATCGCTTAATATCGCTCATAGCATGTGAGGGAAGAATGATAAGAGCTCTGGAGCATGCTAGAGTAACTCTTAGTATGGAAATCGAGACATCACCCACAGTACTGAAAATCTTGGAACAAGAAAATGAAAAACATGTTTTATTTGGAACAATTGATGGCCGCATTGGGATTTTAGATGTTGAAGGGTAAATAGATAGATAACTTATAAATTAGACGTGTAGCTTAAAATAGACCACATTTTCAGATTGCAGGGTTTCCAGAGATGGCTTGTGACCAATGCAGTTTATAATGGAGCCATTTCTTGTATTGATAGTTACGATCTGAATGGGAATGGAACCAAAAATTTAATTCTAGCACGTCAAGATGGTAATATTGAAGTCTACATGATTAATCTGGAAGATGATAAAGAAATTTCATCTCTTATTTATGTACATGTAAGTTGATTATATGCTTTTAAATATACCAACAGATTTTAAATAAAATATCATTAAGAGATAGTCATGGGAAAAAAATGGTGCGAATTTTCATCCAGCAAATAAGCGGTTGCTCATCCAGTGTGTAAAATTATTGAGCATTCGCGACGAATTCCCTCAGCAGTGTCTTGTGATAGCTTCCTTGTATCAACTGGCATTGGGGAGGATGTGATTACAAAATTTCTCCCCTTGGCGAGGACGACTGTTTCCTCGGCAGTCAACTGATGGTCTTATAAGTTAATAACTGTTGGAGAAACATCGAAAGAAGGCGAAGGTTTCTCGGTTCCCAATAAGCGGTCATATTTCTTCTTTTGTCTAGTTGTGGTGGATCTTAGTTTTGCCTCCTATAGGAGTCGTATATGTGATCTTTTCCACGAAATCCCAGTCTGACTGTTGTATTTTTCCACAAACAAGATTATGTAACAACTGTAAAACATTTTGATCATTAAGAGCAAGGTCTCGGCGGGTGTGGTGGATGCTTTACCCTTAGTAGGTACTCTTAGATGGGTGTGCTGCTAGAGAGGGCCGTCTTTCCATCCAATTGTTTGGAATTCCAATCTTCGGAAACTTGGCTCCAAACGATTGAAATTACCTGTTAGCAAATACACTAGACTATTAATACGTCCAACTCCGGCAATTTTACATGCATTTCGAAGGCAGCCGCTGTGGCAGCGCCATCTAGTGTCGCGAGTTGTAACTAACACACTGCACCATAGTGATGTGCAACAGATAACAGTATCGAGTAGATATTGATACATTAGTCACAAGTATCTGATACGTTGAGTTGATTACTTGATTACTTTTGCTTGCTTGATACTTAATCATTATACCCAGACCCCGGACCCGATATATTTCTCTATGGGATCGTTGAGTACCTACTGACTAGTTATGCAAGGCTACTTCGGTCCTCTAAGAAAATTAAAAAAAATAAAAATTTCAAGCCAGAAAACAAAAAAGGAATAATTATAGGTATACTTGACTTTTTAAAAATTATAAGTAATAACATAATAATAATTATCAAATAAAAATGTAAATATGTAACTGTATTACATATAATGAAAAAATACTTGAGATGGAATGTGAAATAAGCAAAAAAATTTTTTTTTCATTTACTTCAGTCTTGTAAGAAAAAAAAAATGAAGATACCTACACAGGTATACGTACCGAACCGAAGTACGGACAGAGATGCAATACAAGATACAAGGCCATATGGGCTAAAACATCACGTGGAACAAGGAACTATGATTATACATAATTCAGTTCCAGCTCCAGCACTCCAGGAGCAGGAGTTTATAGTAGAGATACCGTTCCGAGGGTCAGGGTATGCGTGTCGCGATTACGGCTCCGCTCCAGTCGGCGATGTGGCTATGGCTAAACAGTTCCAAAATACCGGTATTTTGTCGCGGTATTTTTCTGTCGCGGTACCAGTTGGATTGGAACGGTCGTACTCTTCGGTAACAGTATTTCCCATCTCTATTCCGGGCCCAGTAGAACAACTGTAGCCGTCCTCGAGCCGCCAGGTTCGCTAGTGTCGCCTCGCTGCCGGTTTTCAGTCGAAGTTGGACGTATTATAGTCTAGCGTATTTGCTGTTAGTTACTTCGCCCAAATACAAGGAACACTACTAGCCATTAATTCCTATCTATGCCTCCGATCTATTCCGATCTATGCCTCGATCGAGAACTGATTTCTTTTGTGTCTCTGCGCGTCTCGACCCTCACTGTTCCCGGCGTTATGCTGACATGCTGTGTGTTTTAAAAATTTTTACTGTCTGTCTTTATGTTTGTTTTTATAATTTCTGTAATGACGCTGTTGTACTGAGCAATGACTGTTGTAATTCAAGTACAATAAAGAAATTTGTAATTGTAATTGTAATTGTAATTACGGCCCGCCCGGTCATCGATAATCACGATACCGCGGAATTAATTTTTGTCGTAGCGGAACCGTTGAAACAAAATATACCAACTATACCTTAGAATAATTCAACCCTTGTACCCAAAAACAAACCCTCAACAAAATAAACGGTCAATATCGAACATTCCGCTCACCAAAATTTCCCAAAAAGTTACAATAGGACGTAATGTGGCGAGTAGACTGGCCAAAAATCGCTTGTACCCGGTAAGGGACACAGTTTCACAGTATGCCGGGTGAGGACCGAGTCACAGTCTTAATACACGCTACACGGCAAACTCTATCTGTATCGATGTGCATAGTTTAGTAATTCATCCAATTTCCAATGCAATGGAGGTGTCTTTCCATCCTTGAGGCTCATCCTGGAGCAACTGCCAGCGGTTTAAATGAGAGATGTCCAAATAGCTGAGGCCATGATCTGGGATGGCCGTTAACGACTCCAATATGATAAAATGACCCGGGTTTTTTATGACAGCTCATGAGAGTCCGAATAACTCATCTGAACTAACGGACGGGAATTAAGAACAGCTTCAATGCAGGTCAACACGGTATAGAATTCCTCGTATGTGAGGATCTGATCTCCGATAACTCAATTTATGTGAGATTTTACAGACTTAATACCACTTTCCCAAAGTCCTCCGAAGTGATGGGCAGCAGGGGGATTGACCTGCTGCCTGGCGCAAAAGATCTGCGAGATATTTATTAGCTCCGACGAAGTTTACGCCGCAAACGAACATCGACCTCGTCTAGAAATAAACCTACGAAATGCGGCAAGAAATCACTGCGCGAAAAGGTCTGACTGCCTTGGTGGCGAAGCAGACAAAAAGGCACAGATAAGCCTTCTGAGACTTGGAGCCTAAATAGCTATACCTACCCTCTTCAGATTATTGGTCACTTTTATAGCTACCATTATATATCAATCATTCCACCTGTCATTTCTAAGGAATAAATATTTGATTAATTAGCCTTGTAATTAGTTTTTTAAATACTTCTCAGATATTTTGATTTCATTAATCAATTCCTACCGAGATGTAGGAGATAAATAGGTTTTTTTGGCCATATTTTAATTATATGAATCCTCAAAGTTTCAGTTTTTATCTTTAAAATTAACCTCTATTTCGCGGGTGGACATTAGTATTATGCAATAATAATATTATTATTGTAGTAGCATCAGTGTTGCGAATGCTTGGTAATAATAATTATTACTGTATTCCTTTTAATTTAGAACTGTAATGAGAGTGTGACGTCAATTCAATGTGGTGTTGTTGGCTTAGCTGGTTATGACGAAATAGTGGTGGCAACGTTCACTGGAAGAATTTTTGGTTTGACCACTGAAACAGTTGAAAAAGCTATCGATGCAGAGAATGTTAATGGGACTCTGGTATTCTCAAATGACACGAAATTCAGAATACTAAAACTAAAGTAAGAATGATACATAATTATAAGTACGTATACGTAGTTTACATATTTACATTTTTGTCAATGCTTGTGTTTTTCTTTAGTCACTGTAATTTCCATTCAAGATTTGTAGGCGGCTAATTGCAAAAATTTTCCATAAGCACACCAAATTCTACGCTTAAAAAGTGATGAGTACCGGTGGGAAATATTTATCATAAAAAAGTAATTTAAGAGGAATAAATTTACATACAAGTTGAAAAGACTTGTATGAGTTGGAAAACAACAAACTACATTTAAGATAATAAAGCGCATTGTCGTCTTTGTCTCATAATTTATACAGTAAGTTCCTAAAGTATTGAACTAATTCAATATACAGGTTGTTAACTACCAACTAGTACAAAATAAAGGAGGTGATTCTACGACTTATTCTAAGAAAAAAGATTTGTATTAAAATGGGTCCGCAAACGCAACGTTTTCGAGATACAGGGTGTTCAAATAAATGTTTTTTTCTTACTTTTTTTGCGATATCTCAAGAACCGTTTGAGCTACAGGCTCCAGCTTTTGTGTACAAATTTTTACATCAATAATAGCTACTTTCAAGGTTCCAAACTAATGTTTTAAGATATGCCAGTGGTGGAGATTTTAGGGTTGTGTAAGGGTTTCACCCCCCTTATCTTTTACGGCACTGGACAAATTATCATTTTGAGAGTACCTACTCATGGTCAGAAGCTGTAGAAGCCACCGATCTCGAGAAAACAAGGCATTTTATGATCAAAAACCTACAAAATTAAACATACTTTTTTGGGTAGAAAATATTGGCGCTTTGAAATTTGCTCTCAAAATGATAATTTTTCCAGTGCCGTAAAAGTTATAGGGGGTTGAAACCCTTACGCAACCCTAAAAAACAATCAAATTATGTAATAAAAAAAAAATTGGTAAATATATACATCCGCGTCTCCTAAATTTCATCACCTTTTTCGGGACCAAGGAACGAAATAGGGGTGCTGCGGGTGGGTAAGAAGCTAAAAACAGCCATTGCAAACTAATATTAAGGTCACAACTAAGGCCTCTTTGACACTACGGTCGAATTTCTTCACTTTTTTTTCTCTTCACTTTCATGGCAAGGAATATCTACGAGATTACCAGAAGCACGGTTTTTATTTTGAAATTTGCATTTATTTTGCATTTATATTCCAAAAATCGTAACATCAAACCCTGTGGTCTTTTCACGATATATGAAAAAGCGAATATAATGCGAGTACGTGTCTGTATATACGTTTCGAAGCGCTTGGCATTGTCCTCAAGTGGTTACATCCCAGGCTCGGTGTATTTAATCATCGCATCTGCCAGGTCCGTACTTTCATTGCACTCTCAAAATCGGTTCTTAATGCCGTTTTGTTGCCTTCCCTTTCATTTGCAAAGCAAAGAATACCTTCCTGGTGTTACTATAGGTATGTTCTCCACCCCCTATAGTAGGTGCCTTAGTGAAACTGTAGGAGGCTCGGATGTATACAGGGTGAGTCAATAGTGAGAGATCGGAACATTGCTATTCAACCGTACAGGGTAAAACAAAATTTCAAACGCCATCCCAAATCGTTTGTTACTCTGCATATTTCAAAAATATTTTCAAGTATACAGGGTGGACCATATTTTGGCTACATGTATCAATTATTTTTTTTCAAATGGAACCCCCTATATTTTATGACATATTCTTATTCTACTGTGAAATAGCTTTATGTCAATACATATTGTTTGACATTTAGGTGCGGCGTTGACATTTAAAAAAATATTTTCAAAAAAATTCATCGCATGCATGTACTTACTGAAAAAAAGTTTCAGAACTTAGTTTTGGAGTTTTAAGGTTGAAATTTGGTACCAACATTGAGAAAGGCCAGGTCTATCATCGCGATATAATAAGACTGAGATCTATTATACAGGTGAGTCACAAATAACTGTCAAATTTTGCTTACTTCGGAAGGTCATAACTTCACTTTTTCAAATGGTACACTCGGTATTTTTTTCCACAATTAGATCCACCTCTGATCTGACTACATTTTTCATTTGGTATGTCTTATACCTAAAATGCCCAGTTTGAGAGATATTATACATTTTCCATTGGTCTGACTGCAGAAGATGCAAATGTCATATAAAACAAGGGCTATGAACAAAAATGTGACATTTCTAGTGACATTTATCATTGCAGCGTAATAGCAACTGAAAGTTCGAGCGAAATATTTTCCAAAAACTTGGAATTTAAACATCCAGTGAAAGTGACACTAGTAAAACTAAAAATATCACATTCGTCCATATCACTTTAAAGGGAAATGTCACTTTTTTTTCATAGCACCCTGTTTTATATGACATTTGCATCTTTTTGACATATTTTGACATTTGTATCTTGTATTTTATTTTTTATTTTATTTCGCTCGGAGTTGCTATTTACAATATGAATATAAAATATAAAATAAATAAATAAAATATAAAATGTCACTAGAAATGTCAGATTTTTGTTCATAGCCCCTGTTTTATATGACATTTGCATCTTCTGCAGTCAGACCAACGGAATATGTGTAATATCTCTCAAACTGTGCATTTTAGGTATAGGACATACCAAATAAAAAATGTAGTCAGATCAGAGGTGGATCTAATTGTGGAAAAAAATACCGAGTGTGCCATTTAAAAAAGTGAAGTTATGACCTTCCGAAGTAAGCAAAATTTGACAGTTATTTGTGACTAACCTATATAGTAGATCTCAGTCTTATTATATCGCGATAATAGACCTGGCCTTTCTCCATGTAGATACCAAATTTCAACCTTAAAACTTCAAAACTAAGTTCTGAGGCTTCTTTTCAGTAAATACATGCATGCGATGAATTTTTTTGAAAATATTTTTTTAAATGTCAACGCCGCACCTAAATGTCAAACAATATGTATTGACATAAAGCTATTCCACAGTCGGATAAGAATATGTCATAAAATATAAGGGGTTCCATTTGAAAAAAAAAATTGATACATGTAGGCAAAATATGGTCCACCCTGTATAAGTGAAAATATTTTTGAAATATGCAGAGTAACAAACGATTTGGGATGGCATTTGAAATTTTGTTTTACCCTGTACGGTTGAATAGCAATGTTCCGATCTCTCACTATTGACTCACCCTGTATAATGACCAAAAAATTTAATCCAATGGCATACCTACATGAGCAAAGTGGAAATTATTTTAACTTTTTTTAGAACAAGTAGCTCAAATCGACTGTCCAGGGTTTCCAACCTGAAGAAAAAATATCACACCCAAGTAAATTTTAAAAATATTGTTAAATAATTTTTATGGGCTATTTCTGGGTTCCAGGGCAACATACGACGTAGATGTCGTTACTGATTCATCGGGAAGAGATATTTTACGTAGGAATACCTGGGGCACCGACTCGTGTAAAAATACTATAACGTATAATAAGTTCCTGTTTTTTATTAGTTATAATGTTTATATCATGGGTATAGTAGCATTTTGTAGTCCGCATATGTAATTTTTCCGCAGTTAAAATATAGAATTGGTGCTTGATCTTGATAACCTTCAGAAAAAAACAGCATCCATTACACTTTATGTATATTATTATTATGAAATCCATGCATAGTATTTGCTTTCTCAGTTAAAACAGAAAAAAACTAAATTATTTCGCAGGGTATCGTCAATGCTAGATTGACTTGATCAGGTTAAAATATGAGCTGGTTTAACGGAGACGGCAATTTAGCATATTTCATTGGTTCAGTCAAACTAATAAATATAAATTATATTTTTTAAATTATTAGGTAATAAATATGGAATAAAATACAAGTTTTGTAAGCCAGTTTTTTTACTCGAATTTACCATCTTCTTTTTTTTATTTTAGTGCAAAAAATCGCATTTTTTGTTTTTTGCTTCTAAATAACACCGAAAAAATTTAGGGGATGATTCTTTGATAAAAAATAAACAAAAAATTTCCTATTAACGTGTGTCTGGATATGCACCCTTTTTGAGATACAGGGTGTCAAAAAAATATTTTTTTTCGAGTTTTTTGAAGATGTCTCGGGAACCGTATAAGACACAGAATTCAGCTTTTGTACAGATCTTATCATTGATATTAGCAACTATTTTAATGCTAACTACCTTCTTTAAGTATGCCAGTGCCGGAGATTTTTAGGGTTGGGGGGATTTTTTTCCCCTAATATCTACGACACTGGGCAAATTGATATTTTAAAAACACACTTTTAACCGTCATTGTTTTCTACACAAAAAGATACTCTTGGTTATAACTGCTAACTTGAGCCATTTTCGAGAAAAACGGGCATTTGCGATGAAAAACTCTCGCTTTGAATGTTTCAAGACAAGTGTCGAAAAATTAAGGGCAAAAATACTTCGCTCATTTCTGAGATCTCCGCTATAATGACACATGAAAAAACTCAGTATTAAAAAAGTAGCTATAAATAGCAATGATATGACATTTACAAAAGGTGAGTTTCATATCTCAAACGGTTCCCCAAATATCTTCAAAAAACTGGTAAAATAATCTTTTTTTGACACCCTGTATCTCAAAAAGGGTGCATTTCTAGACACACGTTTATACGAAATGTTTTGTTTATTTTTGACCAAAGAATCAGCTCTTAAATTTTTTATTTTTTCGGTGTTATTTAGATACACCTGTATAATAGAAAAACTGACGAAGTAAATGGTTCCAATGGACGAATTATTCAGAATTAGATACGAAGAAATTGTGACCTGAAACAACCCTATTTGTTCATCATTTTTTATTAGAGAGGAAAAAAAAGTTTTCTTTCAAAAATTCCCAACGTCATCTTTTTTGAGGTGTAGTTCAGGCTCTTTGCGAAATAGTCGATATTACTCTATAGAGTCGATACTGATACAATGTAACTGGTACTTCTTATGTGCAAAATCCAGACTGCTGTCGGATAGACGATGGAAGCTCTGGAGTTCGTCTCCGATTCGAATTTACACGTTGTGTCAATTTGACAGTTACTTTCATTTCGAATAAATGCATTACTCGGACTTACCAACTCAAATCATCTCAAAATAACAGCTATAAAACGTCTATTTTCGTTTTCTATTTAAATGCTGAAAAACACTGTGTATACCCCTCATTTACTGTTCTATACCCCCACTCTCACGCACTAGGTCGTTTTCGCTCATGTTTCGCGCGCAACTTTTACGAATTGGAAAACGAAGATTGACGTTTTATAGCCGAACACTGTTGTTTTCCAAATGCGTTTGATAAATTCAAATCCGTCGACCTCCAGAGAATTGGTACTTATACAGCCTCGCTGCAAAACGTATGAAGAAATTGTTATTGCAAATACGCTGAAACTACTTATCCAACAGCGTCTGAATTTTCCACATAGGAATATGTATCTATCAAACTATCTGGCAAAGAGCCTGCACTACATCTAAAAAAAATAGCTACGTTACGAGTTTTTGAAAAAAACGAATTTTTTACTTTTTTATGCTTTTATCGAGCTGTTTCAGCTCTCACTTTCTTTGTATTTTAAATACTCGTATCTACAAATTGTCTACTCAGACAATTTAGATTGCCTTATCAGTTTTTTTTTAAGCAAAAAAAGAAAAAAAAAGCGATTTTTTGCACTATAGTGGTAATGAAAAAAAGAAATCGGTAAACTCGAGTATAGAAAACTGTGCAGTTAGGATTTGGGGGCAAAGAACTACGAATTATCAGCCGCCTTTTTGTTTTTTTGCTCTTTTAATAGACTTTGAAGACTATACCCTACCCGCATTTCATTTTGCTTTAAATTTGCGCTAACTATTAATTTTTTTTCTAAATTTTGTTTACCTAAGTAGATAATTCCTACTAATAAGTATTCTCTTATTAATAATATTGATATCACTTTTGCAAATCATTTAAAGTGTGTTATTGAACTGATATTACTGTTTCGCGAAAAAAAAATTCCGTAAAATATAAAACTAAAAAATCCCATATCATTATCTAGGTATAGGTATTTCGTAGCAGTCAACATAGGTTGATCAACCTGTTCATATTCTTGTGGTCGGTTATACGGTCCTAAAAGAAAAAAATATACCTACATAATAACAAACCTAAAATTAACAGATCCTATACGTCAGTAAGTTGATTCACCGTCGCAACTAAGCATTATTGCACCTTTTACATTGTTGCCCAGTCAATAAATTTTTCTGCCGACTAGGGAAAAAGTTTTGTAACGCTATTTTTTTTTCGCAAAGCACAAAGAAAACGGACTTTTAAAAAATGGTACCTCGTCGTGTAATCGTTTGGAACTAGCTTCAACCTATAACTTTAGCAAAGCAATAATTAATCATCAGTTACGTGAATTCTAGTGATTAATATGGCAACCTTGACTGAAATCTTTAGAATAGGACCAGGTTCCTCGCCAGGAGATGGGTCGTGGTAATCGCGAAGTCAGAGAGGCTGCTGAAAACTTTCCATTTCAGCGTATGCCATTTGGTCGCTACAAATGCTTGACGTCATTAGATACCTTTAAAACATACTGCCACTGCCAAGCCTCTTTCACAGGTATAAAATTCTGCTTATATATCTCACAAAAAAATCCCCAGCTTAAGAGTAGTGAGTACTTTGAACTTGAAATTTATGCAATCGAATAAGGTTTTTTGCCACAAGGTTGACCCAAAATATCCATTCTAATTTAATATACTTAGACGCCAATGCTCTTTAAAGTTCTGTACATATATTTTATTTATAGATTTGTGTTATTTTTAATAAATACCTGCATAATAGTTGCATTAATTAGGTTTCTACGATATTTGTATCTTTTATAGGAGCGATGTTGAGGAAATTAAAGAAAAAGTACAAAGAGAAAGAGAGAAGTATCAGTCTTCAACTATGTCTTTTTTTGATGAAATGTCAGCTATACCCATATTATCAGTGAATGATTCTGTAAGATTTTCCCAGGAATACTGAAAATTTTCCACCTAATGAAAAGAATTTGGATTAAAATTGTCTTAGTTTTAGATGGTACTATCAAAAGATACATCAACCTATGCTCTTACTATAGAATTGCCCATGGCTATTGATAATATTTTAATTCAAAGTGATGTACCATTACTTTTATTAGACGTGGAAAAAAATTCAGCAGTGGTTAGCTACAGCAATTCTGTTGAATCTGTAAGTAAAAGATTTTGATATAATTATATTATTAAAACTTTTAGGTTGTGCTGAAAAAAAGCATTGAGCATTGAAAGTGTTAACCACCCTGTATACCTATTTTCTGCTATAGAGATATGTTTTTTTCCATATACCTTTGCAGGATGGGAATATATTATTAGCAACATATCGTTGTCAATTAAATACCAATCGCTTGGAACTGAAAATAAGGACAACTGAAGGCCAGGCTGGAATTTTACAAGCGTATATTACTCCTTTCATGCAGCCAAAATGTAGCAGAGTAAAGCAGTATATGATTAGACCATTATCTTTGCATTACAGAATACATCAGATAGATGAGAAAAGGTATCACTTATAAATCTGTCTTTCTATTTTTACCTTCGTTTTCGTTTCGTATTCTAATAAATTTTTATACAGGGTGAGCTGGGGCTAGATCTTGCATAGGAAATTTTATTTTGAGCAAGAAAGTTCATGTCTCGGTTTATGTAAATATGCAAGTACTCGAAAATGTTTTATAAGAACGGAACAGCAATGAGTAGGTTTTGACAAAAAATAATTAAAAAAAGTCCTACTCATTACAATCTATCAGTCCGACGATTGCTGCACCACAATTTTCTGGAAACAAGCGTCTTGAGGTCAAGACTACCCCGTCCTTGGCCTGTGATCTCTCCGGATTTGACCCTTTAAGTTTTTTGTATGGATTACAAACAGTGAACCATCAAGGTTTATTCTGAGCCCGTTAAAGAGTAATATACTTTCTGCGAAAATTGATTGTTGAAGTACTTCAATGAATCACACCAGCAAAGTGTTATACTACTGCAAAATCTGTTAGGGGACAACGTGTTTTCTTCTTTTCCTTATTCTATATTTTTCTTAATAAAGTTGTTGCCGAAACTTGTTTTATTATTATTATTGTTGGTAATTTTTGTCAAAGCCTAGCTTTCCTAGAAATCATTTTCGAGTACATATTTACATGAATTTTTTAAGCCGAAAACTATGATTAAGATTTTGACTTCCAACTTTGGAAAGGAATTTGAAAAAAAATAATGCTGTTTTACTACATATTATCAATTTAACGAGAAAGTTTATGATTTTCAAAAGACTTAAGCAGTTTTGTGTTTTTAGACTTCACAAAATAATTTTGTTACAGGCCTCTCAATGTTTTAACCGTTAAAGGGACTTTCAGTTTAGCCGAAATTCATTCGTGGGTATATAACTGCATACCGGAAGTACCCGAGAAGCCTGTCATTTCAGAAAAACCTATTCTTGGATTTCAATCAAGTTTTCTGAATACAATTTTACATTGTTCTTATCAGTAAGTAATTAAACATATTCATCCATAACAAGTCACAAGTCACAAAATCCATTTTTTCCATGTTTGAAAAATCAATTGAGTTATGTAAAAAATCTTATTTGAATATTCTTATTATTTGTCTTCATGGCCAATTGTGGTAAAATGTTGTATTGCATTTGTGTCTGATTCATATCCCTCTTCATATCTCTCACATGCCTTACTAAGGTACCTACTTACCTGTAACAAAGGCGGCCATGGGTTCTTTTTACAAAATTCAACCCTGTTTTTAAATATCAAAATTCACACAAAAAAGAATCTGTAACAGTTTTAAATAATAAAAATCGCCAGTTTTAATAAAAAACAGTTTTAAATAATTTGATCAATTTGCTATTTATAAATGCACATATTATGTAGGTAAATATAATTCTTTAATTAGTTTGTTTTTTAGGAAAGGTGAAGGAGAGTTTAAATCTGACAACATTTCGACGATAGCAATTATAAAAGATTTTATAACAAATGCAGCAACAAAGAAAAAAATAAAAATTGAAATAACAACTGGTAGGTTTCATTATAATATCATGATAAAATTGCAAAAAATGAATACAAAAACAAAAACATATGATTTTTTTTTATATATTTTTATAATTAAAGTTTTTGTGTCTTAATTTTCTTGTGTAATGGCATACAAATGTTTACTATTATGTTTCGCTGAAATAATTTTATATTTTTTGAATTTCAGTTGTAAGTGATGAATCAATTGGACATGTCATAAAGCTTTTTGAAAGCTCATTACTGTATCAACAAGAATTATCGAAGAAAGTTTCAATATTAGATGCTTTGAATGAGTTAGAAGTTAGTGAAGAAGAATCAAGAAATTACCTGACGCGAGAGTATAAGAACTTACTAAATGATGAGAAGGAAATAAGAAGTGAATATAAAAAACATCCAGATTACGTGAAGCGAGTCTATGGTAAATCTATTTTTTATTGGCTATTTTTTTTAGATAAAATTTCAATTTTTATTAATTAGGTATACAGGGTGATCAGTAACTCACCCGCACTCCGAATACAGGGCGAGATAGAGCCCACTAAAAGTAAGGATATTCTGCAAAAAAAAATTGAATCCAACGGTTGGTTTTCAAGTTACAGAGTTTCCCTCATCCGAGTTTGAAAGTAATTTTTTCAATAACCGTGATAAAAATTAATGAAAAATTTAGGTTACTGTAATGTCTGGAACGGATACCACATAATTCATTAATTTTTTTTCCACAAAACCTCTTTACAGAGGAATTGAGAATGTTGTAAATTGATGAAATACCTAAATCTGAACGAAATTTGAAGTTTGGCAACCGCCTAAATTCAACTTGGAATATAAAATAATCAACTGCCTTCGTTGCTATGGAAATAAAAATAATAACAATACCATCTAACCCGAACTTATTCACATGTTCAGTGTAGTGTTGCCACTTTTTTTTCTACAAAAATGGTCATATTATCATTGGAAGAACAAAAGAACTTACAACACTGCAGTAAGAAAATTTACCACTCTTAAAAAGTGAAGTTTACCGCAGCATGCTCTGAGTGCGCAAGTTACTGATCATCCTGTATATCATTAATTATTCTGATTGTTATTCTTTAACAAAAACAACGTGGATGTTATTAGAAAAATGAAAAGAGAAAGACTATATTATGACTACTGAAAATTTAATGATTTCAATTAACGCCAAGTTTCAAAATATAAGAACTCCAACTGAGACCTGAGAATTAAACATGCATGAATCACCGTGTATACAGGGTGTCTGCTTAAGTTGGAACCATATGGAAAATTTTTTTATTATTGGTTTTATGAAAAAATGTATTCCTGATAAAAAGTTGTGCATGGTCCAAAACTTACAATGCAGCCATCAGATATCGATTTTTAAAAACCGTATACGAGGTGTGTCAAAAAATAAAATTTAACGCAAGAGTAAAGTACCTTTATTTTTGACAATATCAAAAATTGTTACTTAGAAAAGTTGATCAGCACTGCAAATGACATTCAAATATGCAATTCATCAAATATTTGTTTTATCTAAGAGATGGGGTGTATCAGCAGCGGTTTAGCTTTTATGGTGTTTTTTATTGATTAAGCATTTGCATGTTATTGCATATTTGAATGTCATTTGCAGTGCTGATCAACTTTTCTAAGTAACAATTTTTGATATTGTCAAAAATGAAGGTACTTTACTCTTACGCTAAATTGATATTTTTTGACAAACCTCGTATACGGCTTAAAAAAATCGATATTATCTGATGGTTGCATTGTAAGTTTTGGACCATGCACAACTTTTTATAAACAATACATTTTTTCGGAAAACCAACAATAAAAAAGTTTTCCATATGGTTCCAACTTAAGCAGACACACTGTATATCAAGTGTCAATAATTTTTAGCAGACCAAATAATATATTAAAGTTGTTATTACATATTTATTCATTACACTGTTATTATTATTATGTAGTTTCAGACAATCATGATAATCGGTGTGATAATTCTAAAATTTATTAACCCACAAATTATCAAGAAATCTGTTATACGCATATATTCAACGTGAGAAATAATATTATACATAGAATGAGAATAGAATATTATATTTATTATTTTATAATAATATTGTTTTAGAAAATCATAAATGGATGCCTAACTAATTTGCATATTTATAATTTTTCAGACGCAGTGAGTGGCCTTTATCTCGATTACAATAAATTCAAGGGCAACAGTGTTAAATCAAAACTGACAAGATTACATCAAATCCTAGAAAATTATAATTATAATACATTAATATCATTCTTTAGGCCTGATATTCTTAAAATGTACTAATATTTTTCCTTATTAATTAAACAAGACGCTACCTGCAGCAATTGTAATAACATATTTTGGAAAATATATTTTATCTAAACTAAGTCTTTATCATTATTTAAATAAAAACCCAAACAAGATTAATTTTTAACTGACAGTGTTTCAAATGGAAAGCTACCTACTCTTGTACTGGAAAATATTCAAATCAACTAATTACGTATATGGAGTAATCAATGATTTTTATAATACTTGTTCCGAAGAGTATCATATAACAACTAATTGATAATAAAGTGCTTTTAGTATTTATTTGTACTTATTATAGAGATTGGGAAAGTGAAAAAATGAAGTGAAGAAATAATAACTGAAGGCAAATCTCAAAAAATCTATTTACAGGTGTAAACAATCTGATACACCCGAAACAATACATGATATATAACAGTTGAGGACCTAGCACCGGGCCATTTCATTACCAACGACCGTGAGAATTACCATGACTTTGACCGGAGGCTTGGTTCTAGTTTTGTTTGCCAATTTCTTGACCCGCTGTTTCGGGGGTAGTTTGGATGATTTAGCTACAGCTTTTACTAAAAATAGTTTAATTGATGCCGTGGAGTTTTTAACTCCGACTGTGAATTCTCAAAATGCCAAGTGCAAGGAAGACAGTGTTTTTTATTTGGAAGAACTCAAGAAGTATAAATCTTGGGCCACTGAAAGTAAGTAGATTTTTTATTTATTTCTTAAGTAGACCCATAATTACCACATGTATCTTTATATGTGCTATAAAATTTAAGTGAACAATAACAATTAATATTATTAGGGATGTTTCTAGAATAATTGCAGAAAAACTCGCTGACTGTTGAGAGCGCGCGTTGGATTATTTGCAATGAAATTTGGGCTTTAATAATTTGTTCATATTTAGTAAACATTTAATAAATATTTTTATTCAATTGTTTAGTTCAATTATCATAAAAATTTATTATCTTTTCAGTTTTTGAATCACGCTCACTAAAGGTTCTCATTTTGACGAGCTAGGATGGCCCGGCATTTTAGAAACAATAATCACCTATTCGCAATACATACTGGTTGATTTATTAATAAAAATTATTATAGTGCGCATTAAAAGTGATTTTTGTGCTTAGATTGCGATTTGAATTAAAATTTTATTTTGATGGTCGTACCAAATTATAATTTTAAATATTTCTCTAGCTAGGAATGTTCGAAAATTGTTTTGCTACCTGAACTGCACCTACAATGAATGCAGAAATTAACCCTCTAGCTTCCTAATTATATTTTTTAAGACTATTAATTGAATGGTTTCTGCATATTTTACCATTTTGAAAGGATCTTTCCTTTCAAACTGCACAAAGTATTTAGTAATAATAAAAAAAAATAAAAATATAAACCATATATAAAAATAAAAGTAAATTAACTATATAATAAAGTATAAAAAGTGAAAGTATATAATATACAGGGTGTTCATTTCATAATATTTCATAAATAGGAAGGTAAATGGTATCTAAAGAATTTTATATCTCACCGTCTCACCCCCAACCTCCTCTGGTTTATAATTTCAAACGCGCTTTTTCAATTAAATTTCGAATTTAACTCGAATTTCTCAAGTAATAAAGTAGCAAGCGATTTAAAATTTTTACACAACAAACTATCAACTATTTTGAAGGAAATAAGCGCAACTAGAGCTCTTAATATTAGTTAGGAACAAAACCGCGATTTTTAATATTTAATAATAATAATAAATTAATATTTTTACTAATGCAACATTTTAGCTGAATACAGGGTGTCCCAAGATTTCTTTATCAAGGAATATCCGCGTTATTTCAAAAAATAAACAAATGAAATTTGTGAAATTTCAATCATACCCCTAAGGCTTTGCAGCTGCACCCTCAATGCCCCTTTACGCCTTTCCACCCCTAAGTAATCATCCCCTACTTTTTTTTTTCAAATGACACCCCCATATTTTTTTTTGCTTCGAAGGATTGTTGACTTCTTTCTGAGTACAATAATGTCACACGATTTTTTAAATCGAGAAATATTCGGGAAATGCGTAAAGGGGCATTGGGGTGCAGCTGCAAAGCCTTAGGGGTATGATTGAAATTTCCCGAATTTCATTTGCTTATTTTTTGAAATAACGCGGATATCATTTGATAAAGAAATCTTGGGACAGCCTGTATATAAGAATTTTTTTGGAAAGTATAATTCCTAGATGCGTAACGGTTGAAAATTTATCACAAATTTATAATTATAACTGACATGCTGTAGTACCTAGGTACTACCAGCGTCACGACCGCACCGCATGGATGTGAATATAATTTATAATATACAGTGTGTTCCAGCTTGTATGTTCATAACTCCTGCAAAAGATAGACCATTAAAATAATTCTACTTTAGTCAATAATGTTTTGCTCTAAAACGCTTTATTTTCGAGATACAGGACCGTATTCACAAAGCATTTCTGTCCTGTAATATCTCGAAAATAATTAAATAAATGGGATGGAGATATGCAGTTTTTATGCGTTAGAGTGAGATGGGTATAATTGATTACGTAATTATTTAGGAAATTATCGTCTAGTTATTGGGGTTATTTTTTATTTTAAGCCCCTAAACTTATACGCAACTTGAGAAATTAAATTTTTTTAAAGTTATTTTGAAATTATTATCCGTAAAAAGATACTATAAATAATGATCTCTAGGAGACTTTGTTTTTGAGATATTTCGATTTTTTATAACCATAATTAGGTACCTACACCATAAAATTGCAAACTTAAAAGAAGGTTTTCGTAGATATCACTATTTTTGAAATAAATCAATTATTGTAAATTTACTTGGATAAGAAAAAAATTAAATTCGTAAAAACTTCTTATCAATAATATCAAATTGATGATAAATAAAAAATTCATATTTTAAAATTCTACTGTATATCGATGATTTATGTGAAATATTTCCATAAATAGGCTTTCATTGATAAAAGCCTATTTAAAAATAATTTAATACCGTTTCAGTGTTTGATGCCTCATCTAAGTTCCCAACCGGTGTCGTCAGTGGATCGATTTATGACCTAGGCAACTTTGACGAATGCATCAATGTCGGTGTTCAAAGCAAGGACACAGGATTTCAAGGACAATATTGCCTAGCTGAATTTAAGTTAGACTTCCAAAAGCAGCCCCAAACCAATTATGATTATGAGAAGCTACATTCTTATTACAACACATCAGTTTGGGAAAAGATTAGTGTAAGTGATTTTTCTGTATTCAATTTTGAGTAAAACAAAGGATTACATAATTAGGTGCTTGTTTTTCAATTAAACATATAAGTTTAGATAGCGATATGTAAACCGTTTTCATTTGAGCCATTCTCATTTTACACTGCTTTATTGAAGCCGGAAAACTGCTATTTTCACTACTTATTGTCTATATTTCTCATTCATAATCGAAATTTCAAGTGTGAAAATCACTTATAATCGACACTCATCGACAAATTATAATATAATAACAAAATTAAACACAAGACAAATAAAAAATGACAAAATATAATAACATTCAGGGTGACCCTATGGTAAAATAATGAAGTGATTGGTGTAACTTCTGGTATTTTTGAAAAACTTATTTTCAATATTTTCAGTAAATTTTTTATTATATTTATAAAAAAATTTATTTAGAATCTCTAGGACCGATAGTTCCCAAGACCCCTGGTACCCCTGCAGGCTGAGTCAAATTCGAGCTATAATTCATTATTGAGATCTAGGAAACTAGAACTCGGTTAAATTGGGGAAAAGTTGCTAAATTTAAAGCTCATTAATAATTTAAGAAAAAAATTAGGTTATCTCCATAGTTTTTGAAAAAAAAAAACTGAAAAAAGCTGAAGTTTTTGAAATTTTAAATTCGTATCTAGGTAGTTGGCTGATTTGAAAAGATATTAAAAAACTGGAAGCACATTCTTTCGGTTACTTTTTATTTGCTGTCAAAATATGTAATGTGATATGTAAGATAAGGGTTACACGTTTCGAATTTCCGCTGACATCATCAACTTTATTTTCTTAAATACTGATCTGAATTTTTTTTTAGTTTGGAAGGAAAGTGTGCCCTTAATTTATTATATTCAGTTTTATTCTTTTATCTTGTTTTGGGAAATTTAATAGAAAATCGTTGATTAATGACCCTCATTAATGCATTAGTTCAAACTATTTAAGATTCGACGCTTTTTTGTCAGAAATAAACGTCAAATGAAATTTTCATTCGGTTGATAGTTCATGAGATTGTTCAACCGGGTGTTAAACCGAATTGAATTTTTATCTTTATTTTTTTTTAATTAAGTGTTATAGTTTTAAACAAACGGTCGACGGAAGACCATCTTAATAACAAACCAGCACTGCGCAAGCAGTAAAAATTAACACACCTTGAAGTTTTTTCAAAATGGATAGGTATATACTCTTGCCATGCTTTGATTTCCCTTTCCAGCTTTGACAACAATAAAGCGCAACTACGGCATTGAATGATAACAATACCTAAGTCTAAATGTCACGTTTCGAATTGAAAAAAGTAATTTGTTTTGCCAAAATTAATCCAACTTAGTGCTTAGATTTTCAAAAATCGCATCATGTCATTATATGACAATATTCAGATCAAAGTCAGTAATCCTGTCAAGCAAAAAAACTAGGGGTGTAATTTACAAAAACAAAAAAACGTGGGGGATGATTATTTGGGGGTTGATAGGCGTGAAGTAGTATTAAGGGTGCAGCCTTAAAGCCTTGAAGGTATTTTCGAAATTTCGCAAATTTCATTTGTTTCGGTTTCGAAATAACGTAGAAATCTTTGGATAGAAAAAATTTGGGACACCTGTGTACTACAACCATAAATAAATAAATAAAAATTGAAATCTACAAGACTTTGTTATTATTATAATAATTATTAATATTATTATTATTATTCTCTGACAAAAAAACCCAACGAAGGTAGGTAGGGTATCATTAACACAAATAAAATAATGATACACGATGAATAAGTTGTAGGTAGTAATTTTACTTGGTACTTAGTTGAAAAATTTGTACTCAAAAATGTCATTCTTGGATCTAAAAATCTCACCTTTTACATCTTGCCCGATTTGGGTGATTAATCTATACCCGTGTTCTGCAGAATGTTCGCACGCGTGTCATATGCGTGGGCTGTGCGTGTGCTGAGTTCAATTTGCGGCGAGCTTTATTCCCTTTTCGAAATTCTGAAATAATAAGAGGATCGTGTGACTTTTTGTTTCAAAGGAAATTTAATGGAATTTAATGGTAGAAAAATAGAGAATAATATGTAAAAAATTATACAAATTAAGTATTATTTTATTTTTACAGTAGGTTATGCAAATGAAACATTTTAGCCCATTTGACATGATTTGAAAAATACTTATGGTTCGATATTTATTTTTTGCTTCTATCCTACTGAATAGATTGGTTCAAAGCTCCGACTCTATGAACTGTCATGAGCTTTAAGCTATTAGGTGTGTGCTATCTTCTCATGGCAGATAGCTTACTCCAACGCCTCCATATCGCGCCTCCAACTTCAGTTTTTACCTGGTTGCGAATCACTTGCCTTGTATCTCTTGTATATGCCGAATCTCTTGTAAACTTGCATTGGCCCTCGATTCCAGTTTAGACGATCTCGCAGGCCATTCAACTGAATCTCTTCGACTAAAACACCTAATTCAAATACACCTAAACTGGTTGTGGGTAATTCCCGTAGGTTATAATGGAACTTCTGTCGAAGCCATATAGCCATGCATTATAATGTGGATTCTCAAAATTCAGAAAAACTTCCGTTAAAAGTATAAATAATTACAGCGGGAACGACATTTCTTGATCAGATTTTTTGGGTATAGGTACTTAGATTATTGCATGGGGTAATTTAGATTTCTGGGTATTCAATAGGTACTTATTAACATAATACCTACCTATACAATATATTATAAATATTATGACTATTTTATCAACCGAATTAGTCTCGGTCTTAGCTAAATTCTTATTTCAAACTATGGAAATTCAAATTTTACTCCAAACAATACGTTAATTAACATTCTTATAATAGGATACCCACTGCTGGAGAACATTTCTATCTAATGTGGAATAATAACACTAATTTTATAAATTTTCTGCTGCCTATTACTTTCATTATTTTTGATTATATTCTTATATGAAATTAATTATTAATTTCGTTATTACGTTAATCGTTTCCTTTTGTACTATACCTAAGAATTCTCTACATATAATGTTTATTTCAAGTTCAAGTACAAATTAACGTATTAAAATTAATAATTATTACGAGGGATCATTAATGTCCGAGAATGAATGAATATACCTCTTATACTTCACAAATTTCCTTGAGCAGTCAATTGATGTATGTACTTGAAATGAATTAATACTAATTATAATTTTACCAATAATTAGTGCGATTAGGTAGGTACTAGAATAATTATTGAGGCAAGAGGGTGTTAAAATTTTGTGAATTTTAGGTTTAGTTACCAGACCTACTTACCTACAGTCTTAATAAATAAAATATAATTCATTTGTAAAAGACCTTTATCTTCTGTCTCACTTGTCCACTATAATTTTTTTTCGGGGGGGGGGGGGGGGCTCACTCTTTATAATATTAGTTATACTGTTAATATACTTTCACAAATGAATCAGCCAATTTTTGATAGTTATTTTAAAAAGCTCAGTGGATAAAATGTTTTGGAATTCGCGTGTACAGGATTTTTACATTTCAATTTCACAAATGAAGATGGAGTTAATCAGAAGTTACTGATGGGAGATTACGCGGTAGTATTGTTCAGCAACTAGGAATAAAGAGTCTCTAATTAAAGAAATTCTGAATAAAAAGTGGCCGGGTGTCTGAGTCATCTTGTTTTTGGTGCTTTTTCGCAAAGTGCTTTTTCCGTAAGGTGTATAATACGCAGGAAAATCGATGTTCTCTCCTGCACAAAATCGGAATTTTCTTTTTAAAGGTTTTGGAGGAATGTATGGTCTCTCAACTTTCATTCATATGTCCACTGCCACAATACCGCATTTGCTCAGTATTTTTCTTTCAAATTGGAACGCACAATCTAAAAATATGATCATCTGTGAAAAATATCCAAAGGTGTAGAACATTGGACGGGAAAATGGAGGCAACTACCCACTATCTACGCCACTGGAGAGTTTTGTAAAAAGTTCTTACCAATATACAGGGTGAGGCGCGAGAACCTTAGGGCATTTTTATATGGAGAAGTCCTGGGAGTAGAAGTCTGAAAATTTGTGCGTATATAATTTCGGTTTTGACGAGCTGAACTAAAATATTCACAACCCCACACCACTTCCGGTTATATCGGAAGTTGCCATATTTTTCTTTTTTTAAATGGTACACCCTGTATATTGTTACATTTTCAGATTGCCTGAAAAAAAGTAATAAAAATGATGTTTACAGTTCAAATTTGTAACGACTAATTAATGAGTTATAAACAAATGAAAATTGCAATTTTCCATTTTCAAAGCAGCTTAGCTTGAAAACGGGTCAAGATATCGGAAAACGGCTTACATGTCCCTATCCTAACTTTTTGTATACTACGCTAGAGTACCTACAAAAAAAATATTTTTTATAATTTTTTTTTTGAAAATCGCTGATTTTTCATCACTTTGTATACAAATTTCATCATCACCATAGGATACTACGTGAAAAGTTAAGATGGGGACATGTAAGCCGTTTTCCGATATCTTGACCCGTTTTCGACCCAAGCTGCTTTGAAAATGGAAAATTGCGATTTTCATTTGTTTATAACTCATAAACCACTCGGTACAATTTTGAACTGTAAACCCCATTTTTATTGCATTTTTTCAGACAATCTGAAAATATATTAATTTACAGGGTGTCCCATTTAAAATAAGAAAGTTGATGGCAACTTCCGGTATAACCGGAAATGGTGAAGGGTTGTGAATATTTTAGTTCAGCTCGGTAAAACCGAAATCATACACGTACAAATTTTTAGACTTCTACTCCCAGGACTTCTCCATATAAAAATGCCCTAAGGTTCTCGCGCCTCACCCTGTATAATATAAACGTCCCTATAGTTATTTCCAGACTTTATTTTTCATATACTTCAACTTTGAAGACTTCTATCTCCATTATTATGTATTTCTGAAAAATATTTTTTAACTAAAGTTCGCGTCTTTTTCTTCCCCTATTGTATTGTATTTTTGCAGTTCCGTTTTTCCGCATGCACCATTTTTATTTGTAATCGACATGTGATCTATTCCAAGGATCAGCGATATCGTGGTAAAAATACATGTTTATTATCTAGTAAAATTATTATAAAAAATCAAATTTTTAAGGCTCGATTTTATGACATTTCAATATTTTTTTGTTTATTTTGAGTTGATCGTCTTATATTGTCTAGTGGTTGATGGCGGTCAAACTTCGCACCCATAAAAGAAGTAGGTACCACTTTATGCCCCCTTCTTACATAAATAACCATTGTTTAGTTTTGATTAGATTTTATGTTAAATATGTAGGTACTTTAACTAGACTAACATTTTTAGGTGTTATCCAGTGACAGATCTAAAGGACCCAGAAACACAGTATATTTTTCTTTCTGCATTCCATCTTCCTGTACTTACGAAGACTTGGAAACCACCATAAATCAACAACTTGAAAAAATGGTGAAAATGGAAGAATTCAACATTACCGCTAGTGTACTGCCAAAACGTTGCCAAATTAATCATTCCTCTAGCTACACGACCGGCGAAATAATCTTTTCGTAAGTACTTTTCTCCTATTAATCTATACTCGTAGGTAATGTAAATATAAATGTAATTATGGAATTTCGCCAAAGAGTGCATTTTATTTGAGAATAAGATACCTAAAATTAAATAGTGCGTTCTCTACATATCTATATCTACTTGTACAGAATATTTTTATTGCGGCAAAATATGCCGGTGTCGGAAGGCAGGACTAAAATATTCAGTTATAGTTCCAAAGCTGCAATGGTGAGACATGTGACAATATTGTCGAACTTCACAGGGTACTTGGTGATCAACATCGAACGTCAGCGATAAATATCAGGAGATTTGCAAAGAGAAAACTGACGATGTTGATTTGGCAGGACCATCGTCAAAAAAAAAGGGTCAAGTAATTCCGACAACAACACCTTGAAAAAAAGGTCTTGCCCTCTGAAGATTATGAGAAAAACACATCGACTCGATTCTTAACGCTTGCAAGAAAAGTCGAAATTCAAGTTTCAAACTCTTATAAGGAAGAAGACGGCAGAATCCGCAACAAACTTGCAAGCGATAAAACGTGGGGATACCACGTAAAAAAACGCGCTCGAACTCTACCCCCGCTATAAATTGTTAAATATTCTTTCTATATTTGATTATTTGATTACATATTCTAGAAATAAGTGTTGCCATGTTAATCAATAAATATTATTTATGTATATTTTATTATTTTAGGTGCATAGCAATCTGTTTAATTTTAATGTGCATTATTGGTACCCTCTATCACCTACTGACTAGACTTGATGACTTAAAGAAATTCCAATTAGCAGGTAAATACTTACATCTCTATATTAACTCATTTCTATAATACGTAATTATGATTGTATTACAGGGAAATACCATAGATTAATGAAATGTTTCTCTCTGCGTTGTAACTTGGCGAAACTGGCCCAGAAATCCAGCAGCGAAGATGGCTTAGAATGCATACACGGAATGAAGGTACTCTCCATGTTTCTTATTATCATGGGACATAGGATAATGTTCTACATAGGATCTCCTATAATGAATTCAAGTTTCGTCGAAACAGTAAGATATTCTTGAGTTTATACATTACGTATAATTTAAATAATTAATGCTTTTTGATTTATTTTCAGTTCTATCAAAAATTCGAAGCGACTCTTTTACTAAACGGACCAATCATAGTTGACACTTTCTTTTGTATATCTGGCTTCTTGGCCACCTACCATATGCTTCTCGAGCTTCATAAAGGGCTGAAGCCATTGAAATTAGGAATTGCTTACATTCATAGAATAATTAGGTTAGTAGTGCTAGTGCACGACAGATTTACAAATTACGACAAAATATGGGGATTTAATGCAACTTATTTCTATAAATTGCACCTCTGAGGTGCAATTAAAAATTCAATTCGTTAAAAATTAAGTTGGTATCATGAATTTTAAAGTACCTATAATCTTTATTATAATAATTATAATGACAATGTATTATTCTTGAATTTTCAGATTGACTCCTGCTTATGCCCTCGTTTTGGCTTTTTATTGCACAACATTCTTTAGACTCGGAAATGGACCCCTTTGGGAGGAACGAATTGGCGTTGAGAGAGACCGTTGTCTTGAAAGCTGGTGGACAAATATACTGTATATTAATAATTACGTAAATACGGATAAAATGGTACTTTTTCTAAATAATATAATGTAAACCCAAAAATGATGGTCATCAATATGTTGAAAAAAAAAATTTTTATTATATTTTTAGTGCATGTTTCAATCGTGGTATTTGACAAGTGATATGCATTTGTTTCTTCTCACTCCATTGTTGTCATGGCTATTGTGGAGAAAACCCAAGATTGGTGTAGCAGCCACCTTATTACTATCCGCTGGCTCAATGATTTCACTCTTCACAAAAGTTTACATCAGACGGGAAGATGGTATTCTCTTACTCTATATCAGGTAAATATTTTTTAAGATATTAACACAAAGATAGCTACTTTGTATCTTCCATCTAGGCTACTGAGAGATCCAGTCTTGAACACCCATTTCCGCTCCACCTACATACCGACGCATTTGAGAGCGTCTCCATATCTGCTGGGTATTCTCGCAGGTTACATAAAGTATCACATGAAAATTTACGGTTGGCGCATCCCACGACGTGCAGTATACCTAGGATGGGTGGTATGCGTATCTTTGATGGAAACCACGCATTTTCTGGCTTTTCTTCTATACTTACCTGAATATCGACACTATACAACTTTTGCTGCTTTTTATGCCGCCGTACACCATACCACGTGGAGCATCTGCATCTGTTGGATCATTGTGGCTATTTCAGGAGGACATGGGTGTAAGTTTTATGGCTTCTTTATTACTGAAATACTATCCCTTAAATCGAACGACATAGGGTACCTGTGTTACTGACACTGACGAAAGCGCCAGTAGAACTACAAAATGGGTTCCACTTATTGTTAATAAACATATTGCAGGTTTTGTTAGGTAATGTTGAAGTAATTCCTAATACCAATGTCGTCCGTCTAATTACACTTACGAGTTTTGTTTCAATGTTGATATTTAAAACTCCAGCCATCAAATATACCTATTAGTGTCCACATACGCTTGGCGCCACTGCTGTCATGCACTCGTTTCCCGTAAACGTCTAAGGTACCATGGACTATGAATCACCCTGTATAGGTCTTATTTCTATATGATTTTTTTTATTAAAACATGAGTTTTTAATCAAATTTTTGATTTTTAGCCTGGCTCAAACCTATTTTAAGTTGGAGGCCGCTAGCAATGCTAAGCAGGATCACCTATACAGCATTCTTGTGTCACGGAGCTATCCAGCTTTACAGTGCCGGGACTCTTAGGCACGCGAAGTATGTTTCAGTGTTTAACCAGGTAGGTTGCTCGATAAATTTTAATGCAGTAAATTAAGTTGCTAGTTCAATGTGATAAATGACAATCAGAACTCAGATACCAAGGTATTATTATCATTTAAGGTAACTTCCAATGAGAAATATTCTGAGCAGTTCTAAGAAGATCTTCCAGAAGCGGCATGCTGTTGGTGTTGCGGGGATAAGCAATAAGTTTGATTTATGTGGGTTGATTATGATTAACCCAATGACGTTGATTGTACGAATTTAAAAAAAAAGATGAAAGCATGTTGCTTGGAAACAGACCGACTCTATAGGGGGAGGTCTCTTGTCTTTTAAGCAACAAGCTTGAGGGGGTTGCTATAAAAAAATTTAGCATTTATCAGTGTTTGAGTGCTATTCGAATAGAAAATTATTTGCTGTTGTTACTGTCATTAATCTTTTTGTCAGTATATTACAAACAAATTATGACATTTAGTTGTTAAATATTTGAAATGTCAGAATCGAAATAATGTTGTTCTGATTGGTTATGTTCAATCACATCATCTGAAATTAACTAATTTCATTGGATGTCTACTTGACCAAAAATTAACATTAAACTTTTTCAGATGCAGTACACAGCTGCTGATATCGTTTTCGCTTACGTAGCCGGCTTTATTTTGAGCCAAATTTGTGAAGCTCCAATACTTGGTTTGGAAAGAATATTAAGAGGTAAGAAGCTTTTATTTTTCAATCTTTACTAAAAACTATTTGCGTGGGTATAAATGCTTTTTTCGCAAAATAATTTTAAATTATTATAATCCTCCCATCTAGGGGTGGTATTGTTGCTCGTACTTTCGATAACTTTATTTCATGTTAATTTCCTTCTAAGTTCGATATTTTATTTTGGAGCGTTAGATGAAACTTGATTCATCATGCCGATAGTTTTAAGTACAGTTCTTAAAGTTACCCTTGTACTCTTGAGTTCTAACTCTCTCGTTTCTTTGTAGAATCTATTTGTTCCTCACTTTAATTTAAATTACCTTTATTATTATTACTTCTAGGGTAGGTTCAAAGCCCTTGTACTGAAGCTTGCGCTTATTGTACCCCTTTGGATAATTATCTCATCAGTCCCGTCTCCCGAAAGTATTTCAGTATGAGTCCAATGGGTGGTTAGGTGGTATGGGGTTTCCTCCCCCTCCCCGCATCTCCTGTAATCCGGGATATTTTTCACTCCTATTATTGAGAGGTGTAATTAGTGGGCAGTGTCCTGTTAGAAGTCCAATTGCCCATCTAAGCTGGTGCTTACTCAGCTTTTTCAGTTACATCTTCTCTGCTCCCTCTTCCCTTTCCCCACCTAGTCGCTTGAACAGCTCCCCAGTTAGGCCTAGGCAAGGTCTGCATTGAAGTTGCTCATTTACATCTTCTCTGCTCCCTCTGCCCTTTACCCACCTAGTTGCTTGAACAGCACCCCAGTTAGGCCTAGGTAAGGTCTGCATTGAAGTTGCACTATTTTCTCCCTTAGGTTTTTTTCCCATGAGGAAAATTAGTTATTGGCCTTTTGTGTCAGGTTTTCTGTCCAAAAGGATCCACGTTTTATTAGTGGGCAGTGTCCTGTTAGAAGTCCAACTGCCCATCTCAGCCGGTGTTTACTCAGCTTTTTCAGTTACATCTTCTCTGCTCCCTCTGCCTTTTTCCCACCTAGTCGCTTGAACAGCACCCCAGTTAGGCCTAGGCAAGGTCTGCATTGAAGTTGCTTAGTTACATCTTCTCTGCTCCCTCTGCCCTTTACCCACCTAGTCGCTTGAACAGCACCCCAGTTAGGCCTAGGTAAGGTCTGCATTGAAGTTGCTCTATTTTCTCCCTTAGGTTTTTTTCCCATGAGGAAAATTAGTTGTTGGCCTTTTGTGTCAGGTTTTCTGTCCAAAAGGATCCACGTTTTATTATTGGGCAGTGTTCTGTTAGAAGTCCAACTGCCCATCTCAGCCGGTGTTTACTAAGCTTTTTCAGTTACATCTTTTCTGCTCCCTCTGCCCTTTACCCACCTAGTCGCTTGAACAGCACCCCAGTTAGGCCTAGGTAAGGTCTGCATTGAAGTTGCACTATTTTCTCCCTTAGGTTTTTTCCCATGAGGAAAATTAGTTATTGGCCTTTTGTGTCAGGTTTTCTGTCCAAAAGGATCCACGTTTTATTAGTGGGCAGTGTTCTGTTAGAAGTCCAACTGCCCATCTCAGCCGGTGTTTACTAAGCTTTTTCAGTTACATCTTTTCTGCTCCCTCTGCCCTTTACCCACCTAGTCGCTTGAACAGCACCCCAGTTAGGCCTAGGTAAGGTCTGCATTGAAGTTGCACTATTTTCTCCCTTAGGTTTTTTCCCATGAGGAAAATTAGTTATTGGCCTTTTGTGTCAGGTTTTCTGTCCAAAAGGATCCACGTTTTATTAGTGGGCAGTGTTCTGTTAGAAGTCCAACTGCCCATCTCAGCCGGTGTTTACTAAGCTTTTCAGTTACATCTTCTCTGCTCCCTCTGCCCTTTACCCACCTAGTCGCTTGAACAGCACCCCAGTTAGGTTTAGGTAAGGTCTGCATTGAATTAGGTGTGTCTTGGTCCATATGGCCCACGAGTAATGGAGCTATTAAAGAAATACCATACGCAGAGTTCCATACGTATGGTAGGCATTTATTTTCGAAGGTGCGCCACTTCTTCGAGGTTGAATCCAGAAGGGACTGATCTACTATTCAGCCACGCATCCTTTTAGCCTGGGTTCCCGCCGTAGGATTTAGGTTTTTAAAGGTTGTCTCCTTTTGGTCCAGGCGTTAAAGCCTAGACCCCCGTATTCCTCTGTTCGCGAGATATAACCTCGACAACAGAGTTTTACGGTCTTTCGGAGAGTCCACGTTCGGACGTTCTCCGGCATCGTTATAACCCCTGTGCAGACCTTTAGTCACGACACGACAACTAGGTTGGGGGAGGTGATCCGCGGCAGGGCTTTGAGCTACCAGTCTGGAATTTTACCTCCGACAAGCTTTATCACCACTGCTAACCTTACTCACTTACGCTCATTGTAAGGCCTTCCCCCTATCCGCCACCTGGGGACGCGCCCGATGGGTACTCAACCGCACGGGTAAATTACCTTGAAAATCAAATTATTTCTGTTTTTGTACTCTCAATTTTTTTTTGGGTGAACATGAATTTGAAGTTTACTGCAAAACTTTGTTTTTTTTAACTCAAACTACGGCAATTTTTTCAGTTTTTGGCGTATATCTCAGAAAGGAAGCATATTTTGACACAGCCAAATTACACAAAATTGATTCTGTGTTGGTACAAATGCTTTGGTTTCTTTTCTTAAACCATTTTCAAATCAAGGAAAGGAGAACGAACCCAGATTATGAGACGATCTCCGTATTAAGGGTGATTTCCGGGAAAACGGTAAATTTAATTGGATATGGGATTTTTTGACTGGCTCTAGTGGACCAAACAACTTCTGGGCCAAATTTTCGCCAGAAAACTTCAAATTCGTATTCAGCGACTTAAAAAAACAATGACTACTCTTTATTTGTTCTTCACTGTATGTACTTATTAAGTAGGAGTTTTTTCTTATACAATTTAATTAGGTATCAATAAGGCTTCCAGAACCGAACAAGATCTTGTACATTTCTTCACATCTTCATTCCTTTGACTCATGATTTCATATATAAGCATTCTTGTCATTCTTGTTGAAATTACTGTTAGGGCTACTTCTACCTTGACTAATCTTCCTTTATTTTAGTAGAAAGTCAGAATATACAGTGTGACCCATTTGTTCTTGAAACACCCTGTAGAATGTTAATTTATGGTGCGATTTTAAAGAAATTTCTTTTAAATCATAGAGCTTGATAAACTATATTTTGGGAGCAAAAAGCGTCTCATTCCTTCAAAATCCAGGGCCTACTAGATCAGTGTTTACTTGTAAAATCTCAAAAATTCATATTAGTGATTTTTTTAGAAAAAAACTGGGCACGCCACGGGATTCACCAGCCCTCAAAACTAAATTTTATTGAAAATGTCAGAGTGAAAAGGAGCTTGTAGTTATTTTAGAAATTCATAATAATACTCCGAATTTTCATAAATTAATTAGAAAAAGGTCAAAAGCTATCATAAGTAAAAATTAAAATTAAAAAAAGTAAAAAAAAAAACATAAAAAAAAAATAAAAAATAAAAATAAAAGAAAATAAATAAATAAAAAACTATAATTAAAAAATTAAAGAACATTTGGTGATAATGAAACATTATCACCAAAGGCGTGTTCCGTTTTGTTACCGAAGTTACAGAAGACAAGTTGACAGCTTTTATCAATATGTAATCAAAAGTAACTTGGCATGGGTGCGTTCAGAAATTCACTCTGGAGTACGATTGGAGTAGGGGCAGAGTAATCTGCGTATCTCCTACTTACCCGTATCGCATAACCCGTTCATAAACCTACCCTGCCATTTGTCAAGACAACTGCAGTGTCATAGGATTTATTTACACAAAAAACACAACACAGAACATAGGACCAAGGAGGAGTAAGTTAAGTTTGAAGTTTTTTAGAATTCGTTATTTCCTAAGAACGATATCTAGTCGTAGAAATAAATACAAAAATCGTCAATGTTTATGTCGTAGGAAAGCCTCAATAATAAATTTTGTTCAAGAAGTGGTTGTTGTAAAAAAAAACCTCTGGAGGGTGGTTCTTGGCCAAGGGGGTAGGCGTAGGGTGACGGGCAGTTGTCATTAGATACAAAACGAAGTTGGACGCGTTTTTTCCGACCCGGGGGCATTAGAACGGAGATTCTAACAAAAAGGGGTGGTTTTTGACCAATAGGGGGTGAACGCAACCCGAAAAAGAAATTTGCCCTTAGCCATCGTGTTCAGCACCCTCGAAAACCGGGGGGGAAAGTGGTTTCGTTGCGTCTGAAAAAATTCGGATGTTTTCCGACTCATAGAGGCCACTATAGAATGTAGAACAGTCAGCAGATTTTTCAGTTTGTCTTTTACCATATTCTTTTATTATCAATTTTTTCCTCACTAGGTATAAGCACACTTTATGGAGAATGTGTTATTTTTACATAAAAAAAGTTATAGTTATTTCATGTCGAGAAAATTTATCGTTTTCAAGCAAAACGCACTTACGCGTTTTTTAAGACATCGTAAACTATGATAGGTATTTCAATTATTCATTTTTATAATAAATAATTTTTCTAAAATGTTCTTATGGAACTTTCGTAAAAATTGAAGCGGACATTTTGATAATCTTTTGTGGTTAAAATGTGGTTTTTATTGAACGCTGCTCTTTTATCGCTGTGATAGAAGGACTGGACAAAAATATCATAATTATTCATGATATGTATTTTGAAAAACCTTCAGGTGCGTTTTTCTTGAAAATAATACATTCGTCTCGACATGAAATAAGTATAACCTAATTATGTGTAAATAACGTATTCTCCATAAAGTTGACCCCGTGAAGACGAAAAGATTAATAAAAGAAAGTCATACCTACCCCCATCACAAGTTACAGAACTTATCGCTATGAAAGCACGATCACTTCTGTAATTTCTTGCAACTTCATGCGACGTTCCGTAATGTTATAATTTTACCGAAACGCATTTCGGAACGGATTTCTGTGACTTTGGTAATTTCGGTAACTTCGGAACAAAACGGAACACGCCTCAACTAGACGTACTTACAATTTCTATTTTGTCTCTCTTGACCTTTTCGAATAAATTAATGAAAATTCGGAGTTCTATTATGAATTTCTAAAATAACTGCAAGATCCTTATTACTCTGACATTTCCAATAAAATTTAGTACAGTACCGTTTTGAGGGCTGGTGAATCCAGTAGCGTGCACAGTTTTTTTTCTAAAAAAATCGCTAACATGAATTTTTGAGATTTTACAAGTAAACACTGATCTAGTAGGCCCTGGATTTTGTAGGAATGAGACGTTTTTTGCTCCCAAAATATTTAAATCGCACCATAAATTAAGATTCTACAGGGTGTTTCAAGAACAAATGGGTCACACTGTATAACGTTTTAATCTAAATTATATAATAAGTAGTCGTTAATTATTAAGTAATTAAACCTTTTCAGGGGGTCATGAACGCAAAGAGTTACCGAGAAGTGATAGCATCGCTACCGAGACAACAGTATCCAAAACAAGATCCAACAGTATAGACAGTATCCTCAGCGAAAATTCGGCATACTCAGCAGAATCGGACAGAGACAGGACTGAAGGTTGTTATACAATCAATATCGCGTCACAAAATAATCATGGTAAAATAACTGAAAAAACTAAATGTTGAATGGCAATCCTAGGTGATGTTTTCTTGACGTTAGACACGACCAGGATTATTTCTTTTTACACGTAAATAACTGTGATTTTGTAGATAGGAGAATTTGTTTGTTGTAAAACATGATTCAACATTATTTAAGGCGTATAAGTAGTTATTATTAGTTTAAGAATTATTGGTACAACTTGACTATTATAGGCAATAAGATATTTATGTTATTTAATTGACTTTTTTTAAATTGTTATCTTAAATCAAAGGACAATCTTTTTTAACTACCTTTTTTAAATAAAACTGTTTTGTATTACATAGTTACTTTTTCTTTACTCCCTTATTTCCTTCTGTAAGCATGTAGGTACCAGAGGTGAGTCGTTAAGAAGGGACGCCAGGAATATCTCAGAAACTAAACGTTACGCAGTCTTAGGCATTTTTTATTAATGAAAGTGGCCCTAAGAAATCGTTGAAAAAAAGGTTTTACATTCTAAAATGACCGTGAACCGACAGAGAGCAGGGACGTGTAGGGAACTCAAAATATGGTGGTATACCGCAACTTACCCCTATTGCACCCCTTGCAACCATGGAAACATAGGCCTCGAATAAAATCTAAATCTCAGTTATAAGTAGTTATACAGCACCGATTTTGAGATATTCGAAATTTCCTCGGGAATTTTACTGCATGTCATGGAACATTTTTGCATAAAAATATTACTTTTAACTACACTACCTACGCAAAAATGAAAGTGTGGCATCCGAAAATTTTGCCTGTATTTGATTGGGGATAACTTTCTATATCCCTAAAGGGATTTCAATTTTGCTTTCGCATGTCAGCAGTCCTATCCTTTATTTTTCTGCTTTATTGGATTTAAGCTCAAAAAACTGTCAATCAATTTTTTACAGGGTGTTATGTGAAGGCGTTTACCCCTCGGTCTTCGTATCTTCGTTTTCCAAATAAATTATCTATTCGAAGTTTTGATGAGTAAATTTTAAAGTTTTATGTCTAATCTCGACATGATTTTGAAATTTTAGATTTACATCTGTATTTATAGGGTAATCTCAAAAAAGGAACTATTTATTCCTCAAAAAATTAACTATTTTCTCTTTAAGTGAGTAACTTTTTAACTCGTTAACCGATTAGGTACTGTAACGTATTCTACCCGGGCCTCATTGTCTTTAGCGAAAAGCCACCGCGTGATCGTCTAGTTTCCCTAATTTCTCCTAATAGGACCGCTGTGTTTTCCTACGTTGTGTTTACCGTGATTACCGTAGTCACCCCTGCTCTTTGATTGAGGTATGCCAGGATTACTATGGCCGAAACGGATGCGCAAAAGAACCTACTTGGATTTTTCTGTTGTCGGAAAAGCGGGGAAATTTACTGAGACTTGTTGTTTACTGTGGACTTCCTGTAAGGGAGTTTAAAAGCGAATGATGATCGAGAGAATTCGTTTGCAAGGGCGTAAAATGGTGAATGGCGAGAGGGGCTGTGATTTTGCATAGAGAGTATAAAAAAGTGGAAAATGAAGATAGATATATTTCATATATCTTTCACACTTCTATCTATTTCAGATACCATTTTATAAAATCGTTCCTTCTGATTCTCTTTTATTTAATGGTTTTATTTTCACAGTTGGTTTACCTAGGAGAGTGAATTATTTCACCTCCGTTTATTTAATGCATAACCTGGGTGATACTGCATTTAGTTATCACTTTGTATACCTTGTTGTTATTTGTCTTGTTCTACCTTTTATTGCACCCGTCGATGCTGCCTCGTCAGGCGACCTTTATGTCACATTTATGTTACCTTGCCCTTAGGCATTTGTCACTGTTATACCTGATGATTTACCTTACTCGTCATTCGAGTGCTTTTCGGATTGAAACCTTAATCAACTGTATTATTGTAGATTTTTCTACACACCTTGATTTATTACTCAGAGCATGTTGGCTCCGTTCGAAGATCTTTGTTCCTCAACGTGATTATTAGCTGATTATACTACAGACCACGACTCTTTAACCATTAATCTAGTTAATGATTGAAATGCTGGACTTTTGTTTATCATTCGTGTTTAGGCTTGTTTACAGACAAATTACTTAATCTTTTGTATCGGCACCAACACACCGGTCCGCCAGTAACACGAGTACGTCGGCCTATCACCCCAAAGAGCGTAGATAGTATGATGAGAACATAATAATAACATTTGTCACATAAGATTTAGGTGTGTATAAAATCTGGTTAGAAGAGATTCGGAAAAACGACCTTATAATGATCTCTGGTTTCTGGACTTTCTTGCTTGGCCTTCCTATACTCGGGATTAATTTTGATTTGCTTTGGATTCTTTATTTGGGAATTGCAATTCATGATCCTAACTTTATTTTGATTATTGGGTTGCCTGGTATGTGAGGGCGGTTATTACACCTGACAACCTTGCTTTGGTTTGCGTTACTCTGTCCTGCTCTGAGGGTGCTTTTGCCCTGTTGTACGATTTCCACTTTAAAGAGGTATACTCTTGTATTGGTACAACGGAGGTCTTCACCTGGACATCGAGGTGAATGCCTCCCCCAACGTTTGGAAATCGAGTACGTATCATGAATCCTAATTGAATATTGTAATGTACTTGGTTTTTACTGATAATGTAAATGAGTGGCTGGTGCTACATCTGACAACGCTGCCTTGTTTGCTTGGTTCTATCTGAGAGTGCAATCTACTGTTTCGAGTTCCTGTCATATAGCGCAATACAATGGGAAGTATTTCTCACTTTCACTCTCTAAGTCATATAATTTAAAGGGACCGCTTCCTGCCTAACATTTGTGTGATTCTACATCTGCGCTCCTCGAAAAATAGAATGATTAAATTATTTCTAATCATGGGCCGTTTTATTCACATATTATTAATTCCTCCTGGGTTTGATTTTCCTACTTTCCTCCTAGCTCTCTCTCTCGATTTCCTATGAACCTGTAATTATTTGTTGAAGTATGTCTATTTCCGGCCTAACTTGGTTTATTCCTAATAACGTGCCGTTTTAATTATTATTCACAGGTTATTTATTCCTGACCTGGGTCCATTTTCTTCCTAGCTCTATCTCAATTTCCTATTCATAAATTATTTGTTATTGAGGGATTGCTTCCTGCCTCGGACTTTTTATTGGTTAACGTGACTGAGTAGGTACCTACTAGGTATCTGCTGCTGATGCCGCCTAACTCCTAGCTGATTATTTTACTTGATTTAAAATGGGATCTGCGCTCGTGGATTTGCCGAATCTGTTTGATTATTTATTTATGTGGATTTTATTTCGAAGAGAGATCTTCCATAACTATTTTCTCATTGGGTTTTCCTGGGTTTAGGAGGGAAATTCAGCCGGAGTTCACACAGGCGTCATCTCTGGCTGAATTATCGGGTTAGAATTGTGATTAGAAGTTCTGTTCGGGTGCTATTTGACACTAACCAAATTGGCAATGGAAATTCTCAGGTAGATGATGGAAAACTCAGCCGGAGTTCACATAAACGTCATCTCTGGCTGTGTTATCGGGTAAAGAAGTGTGATTTAGAAGTTTGTTCGGGTGCGAGTTGACCCTAACTAAATTTGCGATGGAAATTGTTAGGTAGATTAAGGAAAACTCGCCGGAGTTCACATAAACGTCATCTCTGGCTGAATTTTAGGATAAAGAAGGAGTTGTAGGCCGGAGTTCACATAAACGTCATCTCTGGCCAACAATTAAAGGGTTAAGGAGTCAGATGCGACCTGCTCGGAAGCTGATCTTCTTCTGTGTGGAGCGTCGGCAGGACGTCGGCTTTTATAGAAGCAGTCGCCCGATTTCTAAACACCGCGCAATAATGAACCTTATCGACACTGCTCTCATGCCGTGATTTAGTCCTTAATCGTATCTCATTTGTCTTGAGATTTGGCGAGTTGACCTCGCGGCTACCTTACTGAATTATCCTAAACCTGTTCTATCTAAATTTTCCTTCAAATCGGTCGACGCGTTTAGGTACTTCTCATTGTGTCTAGTTATTATAATTACACCGACTTAACTTTCACTTCGTGTTTTCCCTTACTTGCCGTTTAGGTACCGGGGTGCTTTTCCGGCTGTTGCTATTTATTTATTCGTTTTATCGATTGGTGAACTTTTCATTCTCGTAGGTGTAATAACTAATGAGTTACTTTTGTCTTTGCAAAGGCTTATTGTTTATTTCTGATTTCACCCGGTCTGTATCTTTCCGACCGTTCTTGTATGTAGGTCAGCTCTTCTTTTCTTTCATCACGCGGACGGAGAGTGTCTCCACACAATGCCTGCCCTAACCATCTGGTCGTGTCTACCCTAGCCCGGCCGATCCTTCCGATGTCTTTTTAAAGCGCTGGAATTTTACTAGTTAGAGCGCTTCTATTTTATGAATATTTAATGTGCTGGCGGGATCGTTTACTTGATGTAACGGCGGGTGGCTGCGCTTTGATTTTCTAACATAATCCTTGCACTGTTTGCTTTTTCGATTTTGGGGCTGATTTAATGAGGCGAAGGAAATATTTCCCTTATCATCCTACCTAGGTGCGATCCATTTCAGTACGAGGATTTAAGCGTATTCGTATTGAATAATAAACTTCAGACAAGAAAATTCAAGTACTAAAATGCACTCAGGGAAAACAATATAAACAAAAGATTGCATAAAAAAATTAATTTTCATCAATTTTCTTCCTAAAACCTGCTTCCAGAGGAAGATTACATTACATGCATCAATTCCTATCATTTACCTACAAGAAACGGAATAAACTAGAACTAAATAATTACGTTTAGAAGAAGGTAATACTATTTATTCTATTTAATTGATAATACACAACAATAGATTAATGTGTAAACTAATTTACTCAGCTTGTCCTCCTGTTGTGTACATTGAGAAAATAATTGATGAAGTGCTTTGTTACTTATTCATGACTTGAACACCCATCATTTAGAACATTATTTATGTAGGACATTTCATTGCTTTGAAAAATAAACAAGATTTAGTATAACAACATCATTTTTTCAAATTCTATTTTCACATCTCTTACAAAATTCAAATTTGGATCAAATTGGGAAAATGTATAATAGTTCTGTAAATATCCTCGAATAACAGTCTGTCAATCTCCCCGGCCTTCATGATATCTGTCAAGTATTGGGCGATATCTTCCCAGCTGCTTCTGCTTACAAAATTTTGTTGAGCTGTGTTTTCTTTTGTTAGACTTACGTCAATTCGAATTTCAAGGTTCGTTTTTCTGCGCATCCTGGGTTTGCATGTTCTGGGCCGTCTTCTTCCTACTGACACCGTGTGCGTTTGTGTTTTTCCTCTTGCCTATTTTGTTTAGGTAATACGAAAAGTTGCCACTTGCCATTGTCTGCTTAAAGATTGCGTGACGTAAAAGCTCGCATTTCCCTAATTTCGCTCTGACCAGATCTGCGCATTCTTTATGAGGCATCTGCAGGTCTGCATCTGCTTATTCGCGTTATTATGTAGTATCTCCCTTTCAGGGTCCCTCAGATTTGACATTATTCTATTTAGGAAGCCAGTATCCTTTAGCGCTTTCTCACGTATTCTCGAGATGTACTGGGCGAAAGTCTCTCCATGGTCGATAGTGACCCCAAGGTAAACCATCTTAATGCTCTGAGATTCCGCCTCGAGCGTCAAACTTTTTGCTTATTTCTCTTCGGTTTTCTCTGTCTATCATCACAAATCTGTTACCTACCAAGACTCCTGCGCATCAAATATGGTGCACTTTTTTTGTTATTCATTTTTTCTATAATTACTTTCCAGTTGGCAGCATTGAATGCATTTTGGCACTACTCTATATCATCAGCCTTCTCTACTGATATTCTCTAATTATTCTCAATCCTTCACAATCTTGAGCATGTTTTGTATGGCATCTATGGCATCTTTTGTAGCTCTGCCGTGCCTAAAGCTAAATTGGGCTTAATTCAGCCCCCCCCTCGCCCCCCCCCCCCGTTACTTCCAGATTTTCTCCCCATATGTTTACCACCCAAACCTTGGGCGGTATTTCGTTTCGTTTTATCTATTTGACTTCTCAATTAGAGCCAATTTTCCCTCTTTCCTTGTGTTAAAAGCAGTTTACAGACATATACCTTCCTATACAGGCCTTTAAAGTATTGCAGGTTGTCTGAAAATGAGGGTTTGCACTACCCTGGGGCTTATACCATCAAGACCCGGTACTTTCGGATCTTTCATCACCTGTTTAGCGGTGGCGGTGATTTCTTCTTCCGTAAATTCTTCCTCTAAAATCTCATTTCTGGTATTTTGGTCTCGGAGCAATCTCATCTTCTTTTCCACTTTTAGTGCCTCCCTGGGATACATTGAAATACATTGAAATGCGACTCAATTATTCTGTGCCCCTCTCCGAAGTTATCCTGCTCCAGAGAATTGCAGAGACTGTTCCAGCTGTATCTCTTTTTTTGGTGAACTGCTATTTCTCTTTTAAGAGCTTTCTTGGTGGTGGTGGTTATATGTATATTCTTCTCTACGGGTCTCACAGTTGATGGTCCTATTTCTAGCTCTTTGGTACGTTCTTCGTTTTCTATACACTCTATATATGACCCGCTGTTGAATGTTTTCACTCCGCCAATATGAAACTTTTAGTTCGCTTTCCACTTTGATCTCAGGAGTCGTCTCCTTGATGAATTTTGATATGATTTTCGTGAGATATTCGGCGTCGTATCTGAGTGATTTATTTTGTAACTGCATGGTTCATTTTTAATTTAAAATTTCCTCCTTACAAGGTCTCTCCTTGTCTTTGTATCCGTTGACCCATGAAACTTTCCTTCTGTTACCATTTTTCACTTTTAAGGAGCAGAGCTCGCCGTCCAAAAGTACCCATACGTGAGTGGTTCTCTCTTCTCTCTCAGACTGGCTAATAGTCATAGCATCTTAACCACTGTGGCCCGAGACAATCAAGAAGAATTTGTTTTTTTTATGTTTATATGTATATAATTATTTTCTGATTATAAAAATGTTTATTGTAAGAAATGTTGCCATAGTTCAAGGTTTAAACATATCGCTCTGAAGCTACAATATCGGGTTACAAATTGACGGTTAATTTTATATTTTCATAATGTTTAGTTATTATCAAACATAATACTCGAACATTAAACCAGCAGGATCGGTAAAATAAACAGCTCGTAAACAGACCGGGGAATTGTTTTTTTTTTTTTCAGTCGATGGAGTCGGACCTTTCCTGTCTTTTGACATGTGTCTTAGGTTGGGTCGGGGTGGGGGGGGGGGGGGGGGCACGCCTTTAAAATTTACTGAAAATGAATTTTATCGGAAAAACGGGTATATCTGAGCCGGATTTGATCTGACAAAAAAATTATGCTATTGAAAATTGAAGAGCTTGACTAAACACGGAAGTTCGTTCCAACCTGAACCCTTTAGCTCAACTGGTTCGCGAAATATTGCGATATTAAGGGTGCAAAAATGAACAAAAATTTTACTGACTTTTGCTCGGCAGGTGATGTAGTTAGGGCGTCAATTTTTTGCGAGAGGAAGGGTGCCACCGAGTACTTTGACGGGCCGGAGGGAGGGGGTGGTGGTCCAATTAGGAGGGGAGATATGGGGGTGAGAAGAAAAATACGGAAACACTCGTAAAAGGTTTATTTATTGACCTACAGAGACCAGGCACTGCTCATTTTCTTCGTTTTTCATCTACTACCCGGTAGTCATGGCAAAAAAATTATTTTCGCAAATGCGCGCTCGGCGCGCAATTAAAAAGAAAGTTATTTTTTCTCACGTTTTTGGGGGTGAAGGAAGGGGGTGGGGAAGCACAACGAACCGGCAAAGTCTAGAGAAAGTTGGAAAACACTCTTTCATCCATTTTCGAAATAATTTTCTTACCTGAAGCAGCCATGTGCTGCACTCGCTTGACCATGAATAGATCGAGATGCAGTCTTTTGTGTAGCGCCTCTTTCTATTGTGTACCTGTCTATTGTTTTCATGAACCCGGCGCGTCATTCCGGGAAAACAATAGAAGGCTAGCAAGATAAGAGAGCGCGACTGAGAATGAAAAACAAGACCAACAACGGCCCAAATGTAAGAAAAATCGACCCGCCAGCAGATGAAAAAACAGTAACTCGATGTGTTTTTTCATTCCCGATCGTTCAGCGATCAAAAGCAAGCAAGAATTTTCAAAATCGATCCATAATTGAGCGAGGTACGAGCGAACAAGCTCGAAAATAAATTCCGAGCGCGCGTTCCCAGCCGATCGTGACTGTGCCCGGTATATAGACAAACGGAGAGCGTAAGCGCCGCCCACGGGTGCTTGGGTATCTTTCTCGCCCGGTTTAAAGAGAGATCTTCATGTACAACTACCGCGCGCGGGCAAGATACGCACGAAAACAAAAACAAATAAATAAATAGATAAATAAATGTTTTCTCTTTCCAATGAGCCTAACAAGAACTCCCCACCCCTCTCCGTTCGCCCGCAATAAAGCCTAGACTTTGCCGGTTCCTTGTGCCCTTATTTATGGTCGGATCGGGTTCAAGTGGGGCTCAAATTAAAGAAAAAAAAAATGCCGTTCAGTGGTGAAAAAAAAATTTCCCAGAGCAGTGCCTGGTCTCTGTAGGGCAATAAATAAACTTTTTACGAGCGTTTCCGTATTTTTCTTCTTACCCCCATATCTCCCCTCCTAATTGGCCCACCACCCCCTCCCTCCGGCCCGTCAAAGTACTCGGTGGCACCCTTCCTCTCGCAAAAAATTGACGCCCTAACTCCACCACCTGCCGAGAAAAAGTCAGTTAAATTTTTATTCATTTTTACTCTTAATATCGCAATATTTCGCGAACCAGTTGAGCTAAAGGGTTCAGGTCGGAACGAACTTCCGTGTTTAGTCAAGCTCTTCAATTTTCGATACCATAATTTTCTTGTCAGATCAAATCCGGCTCAGATATACCCGTTTTTTCGATAAAATTCATTTTCAATAAATTTTAAAAGCTTGTACATGTCAAAAGACAGGGAAGGTCCGACTCCATCGATTGAAAAAAAAATAGATTTCCCAGGTCTGTTTACGAAATACCGGTCCTGCTGTGTTACATGGGAAATCAAGAAATAAATCGAAGGGATAAAATTAAAAATAAATACAGTTTTTATACAGGGTGTTAATGAATACGCCTTACAAACTTGAAGGGCATGAAGAAAATGCAAAAATAGGCGAAAAATTTCCTGTAGACATGGGACATTGGAGCTTTAAGTTTTCTAGATAAAGGGTGTTAAACTTCTTCGAAAAATGTTATCTAAAAATTGGCTGATCAGACTAATTCGAAATTTTTGACAGCCGTTGTACTAATGAAGTACATGATTTAATACTCCCAATAGAAAATTCTTCAATCCAGTGGCGGAGATCTGTATATGACTTTACCTTTTTCAAAAAAATAATTTCCACGTCACCGAATTAATTGCAAATATGACATCTTTGATTGATATGTTATTTAGAGAAGAAAAATCTACATAAGTTCCTGTTATTCAAGAACGAACAATGTAGGCACCCGTACAAGGTAAAATATCATAAAAAATCAATGCTACATTGCGGAGTATTAGGTATATTGAAAACAGGATCCTACAACAAAAACGTTAAGATTATTTTTCCCCTCTAATCAACAAGGGGGACCCACCAAAAATGACATATTTGCATTAAAATTAGTGGCATATAGAAATTATTTTAAAAAAAATGTAACGACATAACCAGATCTCCGCCTTTGGATTGAATATTTTTTGTTGAGAGTATCATAAATGATGCGCTTCAATTAGTACAACAGCTGTCAAAAATTTTCAGTTATTCTGATCATCCAGTTTGTGGATATTCAAAAAATATTAAATTTTTTGAAGAACCTTGCATCACGAAAACTGAAGCTCTAACTACCTATGTCTACATGGCCTTTAAGTTTGAAATATGTATTATTTGACACTGTATAATGCACTACCAAGTCTCGTAATTTTTACAACAAATTACACTAAATATTTTTTTCCTTTTATACCTACCTATACATAAAATCAATGATGTCTCCATTAACTCACCTTGAAATTCTAACACGTTAAAGGGTGAGCCTCCTCATGCATTGCATGATAAATTGTCCACACATACATCATTATTTATGTATAGGCTAAGTAATAAGTAGCTTTTCAATGCTGCCAACAATATTTAGATTGTCCTGCGTCGATCACACGCTCAATTTTTATATGCCAAGACATACTTTCTAGTAAGACATCCTACATCCTTGAAGAATCGTCGAATTAATATGAAGGGAACTAAATTCAAAGAGGGGTGATCGAAGGCCATAATGGCTATACACGATTTCATCATCCCGTTACTGTGTTTCAAAACATTTTGTTTTGATGATACTAGTGAGTTTTTAATTTATTTTTGCCCACATTTAAACTCAAACGGATCTTAATTTTTTTGTTTCAGAGGAGTTCTGCTTGAATCCACCATGTCCAAACCCTGGTGAGGAAGAATGTAAGTACTAATTTTAAAAACCAAATTGTTGCAATAATTTCCCGCTTTATTTATTCTTTAGTTCAATATAGTCATCACTCACCGAAATTTCTCAGTCTGGTAGAAGATTTAAAAACCGAAAATCTACTTGTAACTACCATTAAGGTAAGCACTGATTTATTTTATTGATAGGTAGGTACTTACTATAAAATCCATAGAATGGAGGTCTCAGTGGCGTCAAAAAAGAAAATGGTGCATTGGTAGGCACCGGTGTTGCTTTCGATTTATTGAATATTTTGAGAGATAAATACAAATTCAATTACTCTGTTGTTGAACCAGAAGAGAACATATGGACATCGAAGAACAGTGTGGGAGTGTTGGAGATGCTAATACAAGAGGTAAGAGCGATATTTCGCTTAAATTTGACTGCCATTTTGATTTTAATTATAGAAAAAGGACACGCTATGTTTTGATAATAAAGCCGAGAAAACAATTTTTGTTTTAAATTTACAGTGTTTTTGAACCTCCTCTAAGATATTAAACTGGCTCTCTCGTTTCCAAATCGACATAAAATCAAGAGAGATTATGAATTACGGCAAAAATAAACGAGAAATTACAAATTTTCCAACTAAACCTAATACCTATCATGAAAGTGATTCAATATCTTCAACAAATTCTTCAAGAAATGGAAATTATCGATTCCTGTTAGTTTGTAAATTGATATCGATTAGTCGATTGCCGCATAAACTATTTCTGTTTGAAAGTTACTACTAACAATGACAAGTGATTTTTGAACAAAATAGCCCTTAATGCAGGTATCTATCTGATAAAATACCTAGCAAAGACTAACTTCGAAATCTTGATCAAGTACGCAAACCTATCATGGTAACCTGCGACAATATTTTCTCTCAACAAATCAGCAAAAAAATCCTTTGAAACTTTTAGGTACAACCTGAAAATATAATTTTGATGCGGCAAAGGAACACTGTGTTCTATTCCATAAGCTCCTACATTTAAATGAAAATCTGTATGTACAGGGCGTACTAAAATATGCCAGATTCATTTACAGGAATAGGGGTCCTTTATTAATTAATAATATGGGAATAAATGCCTTTATCTTATACAGGGTTTGCCATTATACGTATTGACTCGTATGAATTGCCTGTTGCGGAATATTACTATTAGTAGTAATTCAGAAAAAGAGATTTTTCTCAGAGAAAACCCAAAAAAACTAATTCCTAATTTAGTCAACATTGTCAATTTAATAATAACGAATTTAGTAACAGTCCAGACTTAATTTTAAAAATGGAGTTTAGTTATTATTGTGGGGTACATGACTTAAATAATTTTATATAGGTAGGTACTTAATAATAATATAAAACATAATTTCTTTTCTCAGCGAGCCGACCTTTCAGCTGGATTTTTCCCAGTATTAGCAGATTTCTGGAACGCAACGACTTTCAGCCCAGCTTTGGACACTGGAGAATGGGTGGCGATGATGCGTCGCCCTAAAGAGTCGGCAAGCGGCTCTGGATTACTCGCTCCTTTCACACTGGCGGTTTGGATGCTTATTCTGGTCTCTTTGCTGATCGTCGGTCCTGTCATCTATCTGCTAATTTTGCTTAAAGCCTATCTTTGCAGAACCGACGAAAATGAGACCTATCCCTTACCCTCATGTATTTGGTTCGTGTACGGAGCATTACTTAAGCAAGGAACTACCTTGAGCCCTAAAAGCGGTAAATATTTCAGTATTATTATTTTACTAGTATTTTTTATTACCTACTAATGTGCTTTACTAACTTGACACCTGTTTTTTGACAATTCTCTTGAAATAAAAAATGTGCTTTACTTCTTACAGATTCTCCACGTATCCTCTTTGCAACATGGTGGTTATTTATAACAATCCTAACAGCTTACTACACAGCTAACCTGACAGCTTTTTTAACTCTGTCCAAGTTTACTCTTCCCATTCAAAGACCAGAAGATATTGGACAGAAGCATTATAAATGGGTAGCAAATAAGGGAAACAGCATATCGGACATAATAGACTCTGAACGTAACGTCCCTAGCGATTCACCTATGAAAGGGTTGGGAGACATTCTAGGTGAGGTCTGATTAAATTTCAATTCTTATGAACCCTCCGTCTTCTCTAGTTCTCATTCTCTTAGTATCGACTGTTAATATTTTATAGGTAATCCGTATGCTTGGCCTGACAAAAAAGACGCCGAAATATTGTATCAGTATGTTGAAAAACAGCAAATGATCTATGTGAGAGAGAAACCTATAGTACAGTATGTAATGTACGAAGATTACAAGGACAGGACTAGAAGGGATATCGATGAGGAACTTCGATGCGTTTATGTTACGACTAGATTCAATCTTACTGTTTATCCTAGAGCATTTGCTTACTCCAAGAGCTTCAAGTATCATGAAATTTTTGACAGCGCGTAAGTATACTCTTTTAAAAAATTTTTACTTTCAACCCTTACTTTATAGGATGTATCCAATAATTACGCCTAAGCGTTTAATTTATACTATGTTTTCAAACAATACTCGACTTCAAGCTCGCGGTCTTTCGAGTGAAACGAACTATTATTACCCTAAGGCCCGTATTCATCAATAAATATAAACCCTGGGTTTATATTTTGGAACATGTCATTGGTTTAAAATTCGTAGCGTTCGTAGGCTTTGAGCATTAGACCAACAAGCTGTCAGAAAATTCAAAATATAACCCCGGAGTTATATTTTGAAGTTTGATGAATACGGACATTAGAGGGGAACAATAGTCGTTGAGAGCATGAGACGGTAAAAGATAACAAGGGTCGTAGGTTGAGTCGCTAGTCTAAGAGGGTCAACAATAACAAGCGGGTCAGCAGAACAACAGGTATACTCTTTATTAAAATATAAAATATATCACAGTGATTAATATTACACTCTTGAGCACGGTTAACAGATAATAAAAAAACAAGAGCGTGCGGTGCTAGTCGAATGAATGGATCGGGTGCTAAGAGTTTACAAGGCACTTATCTTCGTATGGCTTGGGTCCAGGAACTTGCTTGGTTTGAAAGGGTGACTTGGTATCCAAGAAAATCTGCCTTGGTACGTGGAGTTCTTCTCGGTACGAAAAAGATGGCCTCCAGGGAAAAGAGTGAACTCCAGGGAAAAGATGACCTCCAGGGGAAAAGTTGCCTCCAGGGAAAAACTGTAATTTCATGGATATCAGAAACACTCTTGCATTAATGAACGGTCCGATCGAGTCTGCTTGCCGAGGGTACATAAAATGATGTCCCGTCCTCAAGATATGTTGAGATCAAACATGTGATCGGCAAAGTTTTACAAGCGGAGCGAAACTCGATCGGATTTAAAAGCTGTAATTAAAATTAGCATACGGTATTATGAAAATATGATCTGTATAATTCTAGCACAATTAACAAAGTCATTCTACAACACTCACCAAGCCAAAAACGTGGGCGATGTTTATAATAATTTAAGTGAAAGTTCACAACGCCATTTCGCTAAAAATTCCCTGTGTTTGCGGAAATGTACCTTCCTCTAGCGAATCCAGAAGTGAAAAGAAAGTGAAAGGGCCGGTATGAAGATGAACGCACCTGATTTCAACTCGACAGTCGAAGTCGACGAGACTCGACGAACTCGAGGCCTCCAGTCGGCCGATGCACTAAAACCCACCATCACTCACTCACTGCGCGCGCCCGCCGTTGTCTCTGCGTCGCTGGCATTTGGCCGGTACGTACAGGGTGTACGTTACACGAGAAAACTTACAAGGCAACTGATCGTGATCGAGGGTGACTATGTCTATCTTTTCGCTTGATACATGAACTTACAAATGCGGGACAGAATACATAATGATCTATCGGGATTTTGATAAGGAAAAAAAACGGTGGTACAAAATCGCAAGTGTTTCCTTTATTAATAGAACAAAATCAATCTGACATTTGATAAATTAATTCTGAAATCTCAGACATTTATTAGTGGCGTGTGTGAGTCGGACGAACATGTAAATATTTTGAGCCGGAACAAGATTACCCCCCCCCCCCCCCCGCCCGTTTTCGAGGATGCTGAACACGATGCCGTTGTCAGAATTTCTCTTTGGGGTTGCGCAACCCCTCAAAACGGCGAAAAACCACCCCCTAGAGAGATAAACCGCGCTTCAATCCATTTCCCTGCAAAAAAAAACCTTCCCCCCGTTTTCGAGGATGCTGAGCACAATGGAGGTGCTGGACATCGCGTGCGACCCCGACCAACCCCTCCACCGGCCAATACTCACCCCCGAAATGGGTGATTTTTTTTACGTATATGTAGGCCAAACGATGGACTTTTTCGAAAAACTTTTTGAAAATTCAAGTACCTACAGAATCACAGTGGCCATAATTTAAAATTATGTTGGAATATAAAGAGTGTTCCATATGACAGTGACATATCTATCAAAGTTATGTTTTTTTTTTAATGGAATGCTCCTATGTTATTGCATTTTTAGATTGTCTGAGAAGAGGAAATAAGATTGGCTTTTACAGTTGGTGCTTAAATTCAGAAGTTTTTGAGTTATAAACAAGTGAAAATCGATATTTTTCAAGTTCAAGGCCATGTACAACGAAAACGGATACAGATAGAGAAAAACGGCTTACATGTCCTTATTTTAACTTTTCATGTACTATCCTATGATGTAGATGAAATGTTTATACAGGGTGATAAAAAATTTGAAAAAATCTGAGATTTCTCCACGCGTCGCCAAATAAAAAAATCAAAGAAAGTACAAAATAAATGTTTCTATACCATAGGATAGTACATAAAAAGTTAAAATAGGGACATGTGAGCCGTTTTTCTCTATCTTCAGCCGTTTTCGTTATACAGGACCTTGAACTTGAAAAATGACGATTTTCACTTGTTTATAACTCAAAAACTTCTGAATTTAAATACCAACCAACTTTAAAAGCAAATCTTATTTTCTCTTCTCAGATAATCTAAAAATGCAATAACATAGGAGCATTCCATTTAAAAAAACATAACTTTGATGTGCCACTGTCATATGGGACACCCTGTATACTCCAAAATAATTTTAAATTATGGCCATTGTGATTCTGTACTTGAATTCTGAACAAGTTTTTCGAAAAAGTCCATCGTTTGGCCTACATATACATAAAAAAAAATCACCCATTTCGGGGGTGAGTATTGGCCGGTGGAGGGGTTGGTCGGAGTCGCACGCGATGTCCAGCACCTTTATTGTGCTCAGCATCCTCGAAAACGGGGGGAAGGTTTTTTTTGCAGGGAAATGGATTAAAGCGCGGTTTATCTCTCCAGGGGGTGGTTTTTGGCCGTTTAAAGGGGTTGCGCAACCCCAAAGAGAAATTATGACAACGACATCGTGTTCAGCATCTTCGAAAACGGGGGGGGGGGGGAGTAATCTTGTTCCGGCTCAAAATATTTACAATTTTCGGGTTTTTTTCCGACTCACACACGCGCTACTATATTGCCATATATCCGATTCTGTGGGTTTTAGGTTTTTCCTCCCCCCTTCTCCCCTAATATACCGATCCAAACAAAAATTTCCAGAAACACTTGGGAAGCACGAATTTACAGGGGTTCATTTTTTTGCCCGTGTAAATACCTGAATTATGCCTCCAACTCCGTCCGCTACTCCCCTACTCCCCCGCGGTGACTTCCGTTTTGGCAAAAAAAAATAAGATAAATTGCTAGTATATAGATGGAAAATTTAGTATACCTACCTACATAATATATTATATTTCTGTGTTTCAGAATTCAACGCTTGGTGGAATCTGGAATAATTCGGTTCAAACAAACGGAATTTTTACCAAATACTGAAATTTGCCCATTGAATCTTGGAAGTAAAGAACGACAATTGCGCAACGCTGATCTATCCATGACTTACATTATAGTTGGTGTCGGTTTTGCCATAGCCGCCGTAGTTTTCCTAACAGAACTGTTCGTCACCTATTGCTACCACAAGAGAGAATTCAAGCTTTCCTTGCCCAGTCTTAAGAATAACAACAACAATTCTGAGAAAGTAAATTTTCACGGAAAGGAAATCGTAACGCACGGTTACAATACACTTCACGATAATAATAATTCCTATGGTTTCAATAAGGCACAACCACATTATACATCCAAATTTTTAACACCTCCTCCGCCGTATCATTCGCTGTTCATGAAATCGCCAGATACACACAAGATGTCCATCAATGGAAGAGATTACTGGGTGAACGGAAAACAGTTAATACCAATGCGAACGCCATCTGCTTTACTATTTCAGTTCACAAATTAAAACGCACCATAAATTTATTATATCTTTTGATTCTGGCACTGTGTTAAAGTTTTTTTCACAATAAAGAGAGTGTCAACATAGTATCATTTTCAATTAGATTGTTATATTCCTTAATTACTTGCTTAAGGGGTAGGTACCATATTTTTTTATCACAGAAGACTTTCAAGGCATCATTTTCAAGACTGGCCATTGGCTAATACATTTTTTTAAGTGTTGGCATAAGGAATTGCATTTATAAAAATTACCCCCTATGTTAACATTTTGTTGTCTTGCAACTTAGAAGTCGTTTTTAGTTTTCTTTTTTTTTGTAAAAAAATGTACAATTTTATACTCATTGAGAATCTGAGACAAAATTTGAGATAACTTCAGTCGTGACTGAAATATGCTGAAAAAACAGGAATATGGAAATTATTTTTTGGAGGTCCCCATAAGTCGTCATTAGCTATCTATCTGATGTTTTGATTGCATGGGGACCCAGATTTGACAAAAAATTTAGACTCTCTCGAACATCGAAGTACCTAGAGTAGCTGACCTGGGTCTGTTTTAAAGATATTTTTATGGAAAGTGTTCAAAAGACGTGGCCCGCTTAATCCCACCTAGAACAAAACCGGGCAGATATGCACATGGAGCCGCAATAGTTCATTAATATCAGGCCCAGCTCGTTACACCTCGCAACAACTTATTTCAGGCTTCATTCTTGTATAAAGAACTGTTACACTTTGGAATACCATTCCAAGAGGAATACGACCTCCAATGATTCAAAGCCAACTTGAATCGATATCTCCGCTCATACACCGCTCCCAGAGCGTCATAGGGATTCCCCTGCAGTACATGTGCATTTGCAAACAAAAAACTCATCTGTGGACGACAAAGTCCCATATTTGTTACTTTTCAGAGTAATCTGTAAAAATATTTCTTCGAGGTGCTCCCAAGGACGCCACTGGACTTAATTTTAATCTAGTTAGGACTAAAATAGCCCCTTACTACAGCAAATGAAACTGCTATTTCAGCAGTATTGGGCAAAGTGTTCTCCGGACCTATTTTTATGCGAAACTTTCGGGTTTAATGACTCAAAGAATCGCCCCCTGAAGTTTGGTCTCATACTTAGGTAATTAAAGGCCTGTGCCCATATCGTTAGCTGGTGAATTTTGGAAACCAGTTTTTCGTGATCTAGGAGTTAAGATCATCGATATTTCTTTTGAGTTCGGGTGATTTTCGTAAAGCGGTGTCATACTCAATAGGGTTTTTTATTTGAAATTTAATAATATAAGTAAAATAAATAAAAATTTAAATTATACACTTTAATATGTAATATTTCAATAAAAAATGTTGTCCTATTCGCACAGCTGAAGTTCATTCAACAGGTTGCCTGCAACTTCTAATAACCCTTTGTCGTATCCACCTTCCCTTAGAACGCAAGCGCTTATAAGCTCCTCTAAAATCGATACATTTAACAACATCGCCAAAGCGTCACTTCCTGGTGGTGCCTTAAGCGACCTGGTGACCTAAAGATATAAGGGTAGCCTAGTGAACGGCTGGGGGTAATTTCTGTGTGCAGTGGTGTAAAAAGAGTCCGTCAGTACGCTCTGCAAAGTGTACCCGAATCCGGGCGTAGCCCGCAGCGTGTGGGCTCTGCCGCAGGCTGCCTCCTGCAACATGGTGGCCGACACCGACCATCATGGTGCATCGGCAGTCGGCAGCCACGACAATAAGGCTGACGTCGACAGGAGCATGAACAGAAGTATCTTCGATGTGGTCAAAACGGGGTAGGTATTTCTATATTTCTATACTGATATTCATTGTCAATTTATTTTCTATTATCTTTCGATTACCTATCTATGTTAAGAAAATAAAAACGATTTGAAATTATTTAAAACAAGCGATTTTATATTTAGGTAGGTAGGTACCTAAAACTTAGGTTTTCCTCCTTATTATTTTGTAGAATCTCTGCATACTGTTCGATGATTTTTTCCCTTCGAGGGCCGTCTGATTTAGGATCGCTGGAAGCACCCCAACCTCATGGGCTTATTGTGCTAAACCTCTTTTGCTTCATGCCACCCATTCCGTCAGTCTGGTCTGAACTAGTTTGAACCGCCCCATCACTGGATAAGTGTCATATTCTTCCAGATTCATTTTTGGTTGTCCATAATTCGATTTTTTCGGTGACTTTTTTTTCGCAAGGTATAGATTTCGAACAGCTTCAAACAATAAACGAACAGTAAATAGTTTACTGCACCTTCAACCAGTTTTACCCAGGTGACTTCCAGAAAACATTGAATGGTCCTAATAGTTAGTGATACCTACTTGGTATGATTTTCATCCTTCTACTAAGTCAGAATTGGAAGCACTAATCTGCAAATTTATTATTTCCCATACATTATCATATAACAATTCTTTGTTAATAATTATTCTTTTTTTTACTAAAAAAACATTTTTCTGCAAGTGAATTATACGAGATCGAAGATCTCGTAGAGAAGCTCGGAGTAGACATCTTACGCGAGAGGGATGAATGGGGCTACACACCCGCACATTGGGTGGCCTTGGACGGGAACGTTGAGATCATGCGTTACTTGGTGGACAGGCGGGCCCCGATCGATCTGCCTTGCTTGGGAACTCAGGGTCCGAGACCTATCCATTGGGCCTGCAGAAAGGGACACGCAGCTGTGGTGCAGGTAAAGCAAAAGTAATTATGTGCTTGTATGGGTCTAAATTAGGTCTAAATAATTAATTATCAGGATGGCAACTCTGAAAATTGTTTTTCACTGATATTTGGGATGATGACACCACACAAGTTGTAACTATCCTTTTAAGGGGTGTTACACGGGGCTCCAAAAAAGTGGACTCCTTGAATGTGTTCAGAAGTAATTCAAAAAGGGCTTATGAGAAAAAAGTCATGAAAAGTTGGCTAATTTGCTGAGTTATAGTTCAATCATATTCGAACTGTTGGGCTCAACTGTTCTAAATGCAGGATTACAACATTTCTTAACAATCAACTACATAATGTCATTCTTGACAACAATAATAATATATGGTCAACCTTTAGACCACTTGACCATTTCTCGTCTCATCTAAAAATTAGACATTGAATGTTATGTTTTCATAGTACAAAATCAAAATTACTCACGTGAGGTTTTGAATCGTCGTTGCCAAAAAATTTCTTTAATTTCGATTAAAAATAAATCAATAATTCAGTATTATACAGGCCGTTTTTTAATCTCTCTCAACATTGGGATCTGGAGAACGAGCAGATATACATAGTAGTATAGTAGAGACATGTCGGCAGTGCGTAGGCTAGGTTTAATTTCGACATCTGACAAAATGGCCGTTCTAAAGCGACTTTAAAATAGCCGGTGTAAAAAAGACAAATTTTGACTTTGACAGTTCATAAATGACAGGCGGTAATTACGAGAAACATCAAACTCGGTGTGTCGAAAGATACTTTTCTTAGCTATCCGTTGGTACTCAAACGAAACAATTTCGACGTTCCGTTTAGAAATTATTAAGGATCGCGTCCGAAAAACACACTTTTTTTCGTGATTTTTTGACAAGAAAATGTGAAATCAACGCCATCTTAAAAACCTTAACGCGTCAAAATTATCGGCGAAATTTAAACAAAAATATCTTCTGTGGATAGTCAAAGCATGTAGTAACACGACGGTGTGTCCAGTCTATACACGTTTCTCAGAAAATTTCGGAGTTACGGGCGTTTCAAAATGGCCGACTTTTTTGACACATTTTCGATTTTGACGTTTGCAAAAATTGACATTTAGAAAAACTTGCAACGGTATGTCAAGGCCACATGTATTTCCGTCAGTTTGATATATCTATCATTTTTTTCAGATTGTTTTTAACAAAATGGCAGCTGATTTAGTTGAATGAAGACAGAAGCGTTTTTGCCGTTTTAAACTGAAAATACAAATTTCGGAGCACTTTTCAAACCTTCCTGTATACAAACTATAATAATAATAATAATAATAATAACAATAATAATTAATAAAATATTTAATAAAAAATATTTAATTTAATTTTTTCCGTGTGCAAAAACACGTGTCTTTTGTCGATTTTTTCCAACTTTTCAATTTTGACATTTTTTAAATGACAATTTCAATTCTTTTTTCAAAAACATTTCGTGAGGGTGTTGTAGCTCAGAGTTTTTCCGTTTCGGTAAAATTACAAAATTTCCGCCATATTGATTTTCCGAATCGGCAAAAATTATTTCCTCGGTCGTGTTCGCCAAATTTAAGCTAAACCTGATATTTGAACGCCATTTTATCCGGAAATATGCACGCAAACGAAAAACGGATTTCGGATCGGAATTCACAGCGCTCCCGACGTGCCAAGCTGCGAATTTCAGCCGTTTCTATTTTTTTTTATTTTTTCTCAAAAAATCGAAAGGGGTAGGTAGGTCTATCGATTTTTTCGACCACAAATTGTTTCGTCGTTTTCTCCGGAACAGTGCAAGTTTTTGGGAAACAATTTTTTTCGGTCGACAGAGTTTGTCGATAAGAAGCGTTACGTGAAATTGCGATCGCGAAATTTTCCAAAATGGCCGCTACAGACGCGTTATGTATAAGGTGGGTTAAATTAGAGAAAAGCTGTGCAATTTTAATGCTTTATTGAGAATCTCTGGAACAATATTGACGTCATTCAGTGAAACATATTTTTTTTATGTGATGTGAGACTTTGGTTTCCTCAAGTTTTTTGTATAGCGAATGACATGGAAAAACCATATAGAAAACAAAAGTTGACCAAGAAAACTCTACGATCTGGTCAGCTTTGAATATTTTTGATATGTCAGGCCCATGATGGCTTATGTCAACCTATAAAAAGTTGTCAATCTATGTCAATAATAAAAAAAATATGGCCAAAATATGAAGTTCCTATTTCTCAAGTATTCAGCATATTTCATCATATTTCAACAATTTTTTCTAATTTTAGCATTCTACTATCTTTAAAGATAACACCCATGTAGTATTTTCTCTAAAAACGAGCCCCCTGTATAATATTTGAGTTTTTGTTTCACGATTTTTCTGACACGTCCTGAGCTTACTAATTAATTTAAAATCACAAGTTGTGAATCACCATGTAGGTATACAAAACCTAATCTTTCTGTTTTGAATAAAACTTAAAATAATTCAAAAATTAATATTTTACTCACAACGTCTCCTGATTATTTCTAGGTGTTATTGCAAGCAGGAGTAGCGGTTAATGCTGCAGACTTCAAAGGTCTGACTCCGCTGATGACGGCTGCAATGTTTGGCAAAACAGCGACAGCAGCCTATTTGCTAGGAATGAAAGCAATGAATCATCTGGTGGACATTAACGGTGATACTGCACTTCATTGGGCTGCTTACAAAGGCCACGCTGACCTTATTAGACTATTGATGTATTCCGGGGCTGATCTTCAAGAACCTGACCACTTTGGTTCAACCCCTTTACACCTGGCTTGCATATCTGGTAGCGTAGCTTGTGTTAAACTGCTATGTGAAAAGGTTGGTATGCTGTTTCTAGTATAAAAGTGAATTTGCAGTTACGAAATATTTTCTAAGGATTTTATTAAGGGAATTTTCATAATAATCACTCTCCATACTATTAAATTCACTCAGGGTTGTCTTCCGGGATTCTCTTCTCACAGACTTTTTTATTCTTGCAAGAAAAAGCGCGATTTTAGCTCTTGATGTGTTTGTCTCCTCCGCTATAATACAGGGTGCACCATGTATCCTTCTCTATATTGCTATCTCCTGAACGCTAAGAGATACAGGGTCGGTTAAATAAGAGAAAACATGCGCAGTCTTGTGGCCATCTCGAATCCGTCAAAACATGCAAGATATCTGTGACCGTTCCTGAAATATCCTGAAAAAACTGAAAAATCGAGATTTCTTATTTTTGCCATATCTTTTTTATTATTGGAGATTAATAGATAATTTTTTGTGGGCTTACATAGGTCGGCAAGAGCTACCCATCTGACATTTCAAAAATTTTCAAAGCCGACTAGATCCCAGGATTTTCATAGTCAACTTTTGTTTTTCTTATGGCCACCATAGTGTTTTTTTATGTTGTTCGGTATAAAAAAAAATCATGAAAACAAAAAATTGTTAAACTTCAAAAAATAAATAAAAAAAAATTTATTCTTTTTTTTTCTTTACAAAAAAGACACATTTTTAGACCGAATTTCATAGATAAATTAAAAAACCATAAGGCAAGCCCTATTTCGGCGTATTTTACAAATGTTGACGTTTTTCGACGATTTTTGATTTGGTTTTTCTTTGAAAAATTAAGAATAAAAATTTAAAAAATTTTTTTTTGAAGTTTATCAATTTTTGGTTTCCATTATTTTTTTCATATCGAACGACATAAAAAAATAAAATGGCGGCCATAAGAAAAACGAAAGTTGATTGTGAAAACTCTTGGATCTAGTAGGCATTGAAAATTTTTGAAATGTCAGATGGATAGCTCTTAACGGCTTATGTAAGCCTACAAAAAATTATTTATTAAGTTCCAATAATAAAAAAGATATGAGGAAAATAAGAAATCTCGATTTTTCAGTTTTTTCAGGATATTTCAGGAACGGTCACAGATATCTTGCATGTTTTGACGAATTCGAGATGGCCACAAAACTGCGCATCTTTTCTCTAATTTAACCGACCCTGTATCTTTTAGCGTTCAGGATATAGCAATGTAGAGAAGGATACATGGTGCACCCTGTATAAATACGATGGGCCTTGAAAACTATACAAGGCAACTGGTTGTGGGCGACCAAAAATAAGTTAAGAGGTAATTGTTTGTTTTCCGTCAGACGTAAAAGTTTTCGCTGGATACATGTACCTACTTATAAACAAATACGAAGAAAAAAAAATTAAACAATTATGGTTCATCAGGATTTTGACAATAAAGAAACGGTGGTTCTAAATCGCTAGCAGTTTCTTTAATGAGATCATCCGAGCATTCCAACTAGCTCAAGACAGTCTGAAGATGTCCGAGATGGCATGCTGATGACTAGCAAACCCCCTTTACTGTTTCTATAAATAAATAAAACTTTTTTTTTTACAGATTGACGTTGCTTTGGAGCCTTTAGACAAAAACGACAAAACACCTCTAATGTTGGCTCAAAGTCACAGACATTCTGATATAGTCACCTTGCTTCAAACTGAAATAAAAAGAAGGTCCAGTTGGTTTCCGCCAGTAAATGAAATATGGGGCTTATTGTTTGGAAGAGCCGGAAATTCGAAGACTCCTCTATTTTTTTTTGTATGTTCCGTGTTGCTATGGGGATACCCAATGTATATCATTAGGGTAAGTTATAATAATTATAACGAACATGAAACTTAAAGCATTTTTACAGTGTATCCCGATAACTTGGAAAATCCTAAGAGCTTCACATTATTGCTTCATTTACTGGAATATTGTGATGTGGATATCATGGATAATAGCGAATAGAAGAGATCCAGGCTATCTGGAATTGAATTCCGACTCATATCACAGAGCTATCAATCAAATTCCTTACTATGATAAATGGAAAAGAAGAAACGCACTTTTAAGTCGTCTCTGTCACTCCTGTAAATGCCTTAGACCTCTGAGGGCGAAACACTGCCGCTTATGTAACCGATGTGTGTCTTATTTCGATCATCATTGTCCATTTATATATAATTGTGTAGGTCTGAGGAACAGAATGTGGTTTTTCATCTTTGTTATGAGCGTAGCTATTAATTGCTCGTTTACGATTTATTTTGCGACGTACTGTATAGCAATAGAAGGTTTTGGCTTGATGTATTTGCTTGGCCTAACAGAAGCGTTCATATTTTCTGGCCTGGGGTGGATTTTAACATGCACTTCGGTAATATATTAAAATTCGTCTATTCTAAAAATATACATTGTTATTTTTTCCAGGTGCTACATGCCTGCATGAACCTTACCACAAACGAAATGTTCAATTATAAACGTTATCCATATCTTCGTGATAAACGTGGCAGATATTTTAATCCATTCTCAAGAGGACCGATTTTAAATTTGATCGAATTCTTTTTCTGCACTCCAGAAGACTACGACTATGATTACAGTTACGAATATATATGATACAGAAATAATAGTCCTTGTAGTAAGAGAAATAATCACAAATAACAAAAAAATGTTGAAATGCGACGTGCTGCTGTTGCAAGTTAAAATGATTCAAAGCTAAATTGTTTCGCACAAGAAAACCTGCCAATATTCATGATACATTTTGCTTCAAGGAAAAACGATCTTTTAGCTGGAAACGTTGCGATGCGACATGGCTTAACACTTTTAAACCGATACTGTACTAAATATTTTAATCTTATCATCTTACAATATGCCATAAATCTATAATTTTTAGCTATTTTTTAATAAAAAATAAGCGTTGTTTTAATTGTTTGTTTTGTATTATTGTCCTACCTATCATTTCAAAGTATAAGTTCTTTCTATTATAGTCATGATATACATATAATTGTTGCGATCATGTAAAATGGCTTGAAACAGAGTTTCCATATACGATATGTTGAGTTTAGCAACTTTAATTGTTGGCTATTGTAAATTCCCGGTTTTTTTTTGTCCTAAAATAAATTGTCCTTTCAAATTTCGAGAAAACCGGTTCTTGTAACTCGAACAGCTCTTAGTTTCAATGTAGGGAACTGTAATTTGTGTAATTGTCAGATTTCTGCAGGGAATTATTTGGTATTACATTTAAGAAATATCAGTCAAGTCGTTTGAAAATGGCGGCCGTTTGAACTTTTGTATAAAAACAATACTAACGATGTAATCATGAAACGGATTCGAAAATAATCAGAAAAGAACCCTTCTTATTCTGCCGTCAGAATTTCTTCAAAAGTCGAGTTAAGGAGCTCCACTTCTGTATGCTGCACTTTCATCATTTCCTCTTCACTTTTTCTGTCGTGGTTATTTCTGTTTTGTGTAATTTGTTACGATTGCTACGATTTCTCCACAAGCGCAGCAAGTCCTATTCTCCAGACGCCACCTGGCAAGATTTTTCGAAGGATGAAAAAGTAGCCCCTACACTGGCCAGGCAAGTGTGGGCCCCTGTTCTGTTCAACTATACCATTACACTGGATGTCAGTGTAATCGAGTTTAGTCTACGTTCTCGAAAATTCTCCGGTGAATTTAACTAGACTGCAAGGATATTATTGTCTCTAAATGAATGCACATGAATCAGGTTTGCTAGTAAAATAATAATGAGATCAATGATCTATCACTTATTTACAACATTTAAGCGCTCATGTAAATTTGAAAATGCATAAGAAAATAATTACCTACCTAGGTACATTTTATTTTTCATTTTACATAGGTACATGCATTTTTAATTGCATGTACCTACATAAGTGTAGTTTTTGCATAAACTGCACATCATAGCCCGTATTATTTCCCATACTGGTCAGAATATGTAAATTAATTTGAATAAGTACAATATATTTTATTAGCCACTGCAATAAAAAAAAAAAATCTCAGCATATAAAACCAGGTAAAATTAGGAGGTCTAATCGATAACCTCGATAAGTCTGCATAGACCAAGTTCGTCATAATAGTAACAGCCGTTGGTAGATATTCTGTGGTAAGATGATTGCAAGAATTTTAATATATCATTTACTATAACTTCTAAGCATAGAGATCTCTATAACCTGTTCATCATAATAATCTTTATCTACGAGTGATTCATAAAATGAACTTTTTTAGACGTTTCTTAGTTCATAAAATGTATGATTATCTTGAAGAGTGAAATAAAGTAGTTTGGGTGAAATAAAGTGCCGTAGCGGTTCACTATTTAACGCTAAATCTGTCACGTTAGTGCACGCTCGCCGACTGCAAGTAGTGAGCGGAGAGCGGAGCGGCTCAGTCGGTAGTCGGGGCGTTCGCAACTAGCAACAACAACTGAACACGACACGCTGAACGCTGAATTACATTGTATCCCGATTTATAATTACCATGCACCTATACTAGAGAAACGTCGCAGTTTATTAGCAGAACGCCAGATCTATGTACAATTATTAATATTTTGTGTTTTTCGTCGTTTATACCTAAAATGGATAACATTCTAGATGATTCAATGAATGAAATATCTTCTACCCCAGAAGAAATTCTTATTCCATCATATACAGGGTGTCCCAGCTTATTCGAAGCGGTCTCTGTAGGCCAAACGATGGACTTTTTCAAAAAACTTTTTGAAAATTCAAGTACAGAATCACAATGGCCATAATTTAAAATTATTTTGGAGTATACAGAGTTTCCCATATGACAGTGGCATATCAAAGTTATGTTTTTTTTAAATAGAATGCTCCTATGTTATTGCATTTTTAGATTGCCTAGGAAGAAAAAAGAAGATTGGCTTTTACAGTTGGTGTTTAAATTCAGAAGTTTTTGAGTTATAAACAAGTGAAAATCGTCATTTTTGAAGTTCAAGGCCCAGTACAACGAAAACGGCTAAAGATAGAGAAAAACGGCTTACATGTCCCTATTTTAACTTTTTATGACTATCCTATGGTATAGAAACATTTGTACTTTCTTTGATTTTTTTTATTTGGCGACGCGTGGAGAAATCTCAGAATTTTTCAAATTTTTTATCACCCTGTATAAACATTTCATCTACATCATAGGATAGTACATGAAAAAGTAAAATAGGGACATGTAAGCCGTTTTTCTCTATCTTCAGCCGTTTTCGTTGTACAGGGCTTTGAATTTGAAAAATGACGATTTTCACTTGCTTATAACTCAAAAACTTCTTATTTAAACACCAACTGTAAAAGCCAATCTTATTCTTTCTTCTCAGGCAATCTAAAAATGCAATAACATAGGAGCATTCCATTTAAAAAAACATAACTTTTATATGCCACTGTCATATGGGACACTCAGTATACTCCAAAATAATTTAAAATTGTGGCCATTGTGATACTGTACTTGAATTTTCAAAAAGTTTTTTGAAAAAGTCCATCGTTTGGCCTACAGAGACCGCTTCGAATAAGCTGGGACACCCTGTATGGCTGCACAAAATCTGTTAGGTACCTACCTAAAAAATCTAAAGAAGTGTATATTAAGCAATATGTCACCTTTATGAACTGACGTGATGAAAAAAGCTAAGTTAATAGCTTCAAAGAAACACTTACATAAGATATGAATGCATTGGAAAGTTTTTTTTTATAATAATAAATTTTCGTTCTAATTTAAGTCACTCGTAGATAAAATTTTGTATGCAACTGGTGAAGTTTACATGACAATCCTGCTGCCAGGACTCATGGCTAACGTGGCAACAACGCCTAAGAGCTTAGAAAATGTAAGAGCTGGCAGCAGGTACGTAGGTAAGTCAAGTCTCAAGTAAGAGGTGAGAGAGACGACACATTCAACACTCAGATCCCGGTCGAACCGGAGAGCCCTTCACCGCACCGGTCCTTTTCCTTATTGTAATATAAACAAAATATCCGAACACAATTTTCAATTAGCTCCTTCAAGTGCTTCTTCCCTCGCAGCAATCAGCCATAATAAATCATCAGCAGACATAAAGTCACCAGCAACATATGCATAAAGTGCCCTTTTTCACTTCTGGGATTGCCGCATTCGCCTGGGGCTCATGCGGTCAATCTTCCCAGTCGTGAAAAAAAGTACCACTTTATGCACTTGTTGCATAAATAACTATAGCAGTTAACTATCATATATATATATTATATCATAGTGCATAAATCAAAGAACTGGGAGTAAGGAATTACAAAAAACTTAATATTTACTTCTACCTTTTTAAACCCCTTACCACTTTATTTAATAATAAATAACAACGTACCAATAAGTACTTCTAATCCATGACCATGTGGATTGAAGAAGAGGTAAACTTGAACAACTTTAAAGCTTATTTTCTCATTCGCAGGTTGTTTTGTCAGTTTTTGTATTAATAATTTAACGACATCAGACCTTGCATCAAATCCGGTGGTTTTATTTTTGAGAGATGTTTTTTTTTCGACCTCGAGCGCCATACGGATCAACAAGTTCGTTCCTTTTTTACTTAGCCAGAAATAAAAAACCATTGCATTTTCTAAATTTCTTCGGTAGGTACTAGAGATTTCAACTCTGAATATTTCGCGAATTCATCTATTTAGTAAGTTTTTTAATAGACCAAATTTGGTACAATTTCAGGTCAACACCGTCATGGTAGACAAAATAATATTGTCCAAGATAAAGTTTTTCAAAATTTATCAATTTCTTCAATTTCTTAAAATTGTGAAGGATTTTCCAGCCTTGCGGGAAATGCCCCCTCCCATATTGTATGGCTGCCACGTTTCTCTTTGAACCGCCAAGTTCGCGGTCCACAATTTATTGTCTGTAGATCGCTAGTGCGCCGGGGCTCTAGATTAGATTAGATTAGATTAGATTCATCTTGATTGGGCCATTGTGACACCTCCACTGCCACCGTAGGTCTATTGTGGCTCACATCTAGTCGTGCTAGTGCTAGTGCTAGATGTGAAAAAGGAAGCTGTCCATCTTGACTGTGGGCTTGTCGCCCTACCTCCAGCTGTCTAACAATCAACGGAACAATAGACATGACGTTTTTCTACATTAAATACGTAAGTATACGAAAAAATAATAGAAAATCTCATGGTTTTATTAATTTTCGCCAATGTTGCGTTGGCGCTCGAGGTCGCAAACTTTATATCTTCCAGTGAAGACCAGTGATGACCCAGTGGCCAACATCATAAATCATAAAAGACCTAGCAAAAAAAAACGGATCTGCGACGCAAGGTAGATCTCCCCACTTTTAGGGATCGAGGTTACTCGAGAATAATTATTAATGTAAAAATTTGTACGGCTATAATAATGAGATATTGATCATTTCACTCAAAAGTGAAAAAAAAAATTAAATCATTGTATAAATTTTTAGAATAATCGTCAGTAAGTGTCTTTTGTTAATTTTGTCTTAGTTTATCTACTTACGAATTTTTTTATACAGGGTCAGAATACTTACCTAAGCTAATATGGAGAATCCCGCACTTTACGCTCTTCATCGAATATTTATAGATAGGGATACTAGAATAACGTTGAAGCATCATTGCGACAAGATATCCTGGAAACCGGAAGCCAAAATTCTGGATATCGGTTGCGGCTGCGGCAGTGCTACCTTACAATTGCTCTTGCCGCTGTTACCAGAACACTTCAGCAATTTAACTGGGGTCGATATCAGTGAGAGTATGATCGAGTATTGCAAGTCAAGAATCAATGATAATAGAATCAATTTTATGAAGCTTGATTTTGGAACATTAGCGATCCCGGAAGAATTCAAGAACTACTTTGACCACGTCTTTTCTTTCTTTTGTTTGCATTGGATTCAAGATCAAAGGTAAGTTTGATTGGCCATGGTGGAGATAGCTAGTGGAGGGGATATGATATTACATTAAGAGCAAATTTCCATGGACCACGGCACAATAGCCCGGAATAAATTACAATTTCAATGGAAGCTGGCCGTGAAAGCCTATAAATATAGATAAAATATTGTTGGAGCAAAAAACCACAGATTTTAAAGAAATTATATATGATATTGGGGATCTTGTACTGATAAATGTGTCTGTTTTCCAAGGAATTCACAATAGGTACCCGTAAATAGAAGTTTTCAGTGGAAAATAATAGATGTAAGATAAGGAAAAATTAATAAATTTTAGTCTTATATTAGTTGAACATCCCATCAAGTACATACACTAATTAAAGTACTCCATGAATTATTTTTAGGCAAGCTTTCGCTAATATTCACACTGTGCTGTCTCCAGGTGGTAGTGTCTTGGTCAATTTGGTACCCTACAGTCCATTTTTCGATATTCACGAAAAACTGGCAAAAAATGACAGATGGGTTAAATACAACGACAACTGGGAGAGATTTCATCCTTCTTATAGAAGATATAACGTTGAAAATGAGATGAAAAATATTCTTACTTCTGTTGGGTTCTCAATTACAGTTTGCGAGATGCAGAGGAAGAATTATATATTTTCGAACTTTCGTGAATTAAAAGGTAAGACCGATTAGTCAACAATAAAATCTCCTTATCAGATGTTTTTTTTAACTATCATTATTTCGTCAGTATAATAATATCGGTACGTATTTAAAAATATTTGATAAAACGCAGTAACTTTACATCATGCAGAAAAGAAACTGCATGGGATGCTGCATTAGTGCATTTTCTAAAGACCCTCTTGAAGACTGTTTCTTATTATTTTATTATTTTGGAAAAAAACAACTTTCTTGAGACAACTTTTTCATATAAGCCAATAACAACAAGTATAGTTGTTATTTTTAGTTTTTCAAGTTCAATCATTAGATTTTTTTTTTGTAAAGTTCTCAAATAAAAATTTTGAGTTTTTGCATTAATCTGTGGTCGTAGGAAAAATATATTAGTTGTGTGGAAAGTGCCATTTCACACTCGTGGGATAGTCGCACTTGGCTTACGTCTCGTAGGTACCACAACATTCTCCATCTCGTGTGAAATGGGTTACTTTTCACACTGGTAATGGTATGGCCTCAAGGCACTTTTTGTGGTATTTATATTACTTATTATTTTCTAGATTTCTGCAAGTCTGTCTGCATGTTTATACCAGACATTCCCAAGAATGAGGTTGAAGATTTCATGGATGATTACATGAACGAGATAAGGAGACAAAACGACTTTACGGTCAGATTGAATAAGGTGTCAGGCGAAGAAGAAATAGAATATCAATATGACTTAATGGAAATTTTGTGTTTTCGAAAATGATGTATCTATTCGCTTCTTAAAAAAAAGATTGTAACATTCTAAAAAGCTTTAGATCTACCGGATTTGTTAGAGGCTTTTAATTATTATTTAAGACATATACTATATTATTATGTAGGTGAAGGTGAATGCAGTATTTATATTTTTGTATACCGTGTTAATAATAATGAGTCTTTATCTACACGCAAATTATTGCTCTGTACCGGGTGTCCCAACACTAGTGTCCACCCCCTAAATAGAGCTTAATTTTAAAGATAAAAAATTGAAACTTTGAGGATTTGTGTACTTGATGTAGGACCACGGAATGGCATAATCAGTTTCATTAAAAAAAAATTATTTCGGGCGCCAGCGATAAAAAACTGTAAGATGGTGGTAAATTGTCGAAAAAAAAATTGATTTTTTTTTCAATACATACGTAGAAATCGATTAATAAAATCAATATCGCTTGAAAGAAATGTGAAAAAACTAATTATAAGGCTTCAATTAAATAAAATATAATTATATAGCAATGACAGGTAGACAATATAATCTGAACAATATAACCAATATAATCTGAAAACGGTAGGTGCAATAAGTTTTATGACAAAGTAAATAAGGCTCAAATAAATAGAAGGACGGCTCTTGCTGGGCTAGCCGGCACACTGAACCTGCACTGGACAGTGTCGTATTATGGAGTCATGAAAAAGGTGATTATTAAAAAGATATTAAAAATGTTTTTAATGAAACTAATTATGCCATTCCGTGGTCCTATATCAAGTACACAAATACTCAAAGTTTCAATTTTTTATCTTTAAAATTAAGCTCTCTTTAGGGGGTGGACACTAGTGTTGGGACACCCGGTACAATAATATTAATTCCGGGAATTTTTATTCGTTTCTATCAATCCTCTCACTGATCGAAATTATGCTATATGGTAGTGAGATAGATTGTACTGATGAGTCCCAAGTAGGATGAAACACATGTCTACAATTTTCTTGTCTATAGGTCACAGCGCGGCATCAATAAATGGCATATTGATGTCATTTATCTCTTGTCTAATTCCATTGAAGTAATTACCATATCAATTATTATAATAATTGCAATTCGCCAATGTATAAAGTATAAAGACGTAGTTCACACACGGTATAAATAGGTATATAACACAGTATACATTAGGTATGTAAATGGAACTTAAATAATTATACCAAAATATGGCACATTTTCTGTTATTTTTTTTAAATAGTCGCAGTTTTACCTCATATTATGCAGACATCCTCTAAAAAAATGAGCGGTACCCCAGGCAGGGTACGCCTACTTTTTTGCTATATTTGGTATATACACACGATAAGACGCACTACGCACTTTTTGACAGATAAACCACATGTTTCCTACTTGTGGTTTTTTGGTATTGGTATTTTAACTAAATGTGAGAGATGGTCTATGTGGTCCCAAACACTGAAGCCAGCGGGCTTATTGTATTTCTCACATTTAGATTCTCCTTGATTAGAAGAGTTCCGTTCCTTTGACAAGGTTTAGCAGCCCGCTAACCAAGGTTTTTTCCGCCAGATGGCTCCCGGGACTGATCTGCATTCTATTTATTTGCAGTATCTGTCTGGCAAACTTTTGAGAGGGCTCCTTGATCATCACCTTACCATGTTTGTTTCCTGTTATACGGTTCCAGTGTGCTCTATGTTGTGTTCTTATCCACTGAGCCACCGCCCCGCGTACAGTGTTCTTTGGGATGCCAAACACTGGTTCGGGCCCAGTGTAGTTTATCCCAGCGCCTTTCTTGGCTAGTTGATCTGCAGCCTCATTACCAGGCGTCCCACGGTGACCCGGAACCCAAACTAGTGTCACCACGTTACACCTGGCTAAGTCAATGAGGTCTTGCAGGCATTCCCAGACCAGTTTTGATCTGATTTCATTCAGCTACAAGGGCTTTCAGGCTAGCCTGACTGTCGGAGAGGATGTAGATTTTCCTACCTCGATAGTTCCTTCTGGTATTCTCTCCAACGCATAGCCTAATTGCATTTTTTTCGGCCTGGAAGATGCTGGCATGAGTCCCCAGTGGCACGTAAATATTGCATCCGGGGACCACCCCATGCACTCCAGCTCCGGTACCTGTCCCTGTCTTTGAACCGTCAGTGTACCAGACCAGCCCTTTTTTCAGGCACAGGTGTTCCATTTGTTGCCATTCTTTCCAGTCCATTAGAACCTTGAATGGTTTTACAAATGATATCGTAGTACTCATACCATCGGATTGCATTTCCAGGATAGGATCTGCGATGATATCAGTTATTCTGGAATGCCCGGTTTTCCCAGGTTTATCCCAGTTTTGGTTTTGTTTCAGCCTGTAGGCGCCCAAACGTGCCTCGCTCTTAATATGAATGTCAAGAGGAGGCAGGTCAAGTATGGCCTCCAGTGCTGTCGTTGATGTAGTGTTCATGGCTCCCGTGATGCCTAAGCATGCAAGCCTTTGAACACTTTGAATTTTCATAATGGCTTGTTTCTGGTCGATCTTTGGCCACCAGACTAGACAGCCATATGTTAGTATGGGCCTGACCACGGCAATATACAGCCAATGTACCATGCGTGGTTTCAGTCTCCATGTTTTACTGAATGACCTTCTACAAGCCATCAGTGCCATTTTACTTTTATTAATCGCCTTCTGCAGGTGAAAATTCCAGGTCAGTTTTGCATCCAGGGTTATTCCCAGATATTTGACCCGGTCGTTCACCTGCAGCCGTTCATTGAAGAAGATGGGTGGGGTTAATTCCTCCATCTTGCTTCTTTTGGTGAAGGGGACCAGTGCCGTTTTGACAGGGTTTACGCGAAGCTTCGCCCCGAGGCACCATTCCTCCACGGTATTCAGAGCCCCTTGCATGAGCTCTGAGATGGTTTTAGTGTATTTCCCCACGACCAGTATGACTATGTCATCTGCATAGCCTTGGGTATAATAACCTTTGTTGTTTAGCTTGATGAGCAGGTCATCCACCACCATGTCCCACAGCAACGGAGATAGGACTCCGCCCTGTGGGCATCCTTTGGTGACGGTGACCCGCATCGTCTCGCCAAACAGAGTTGCTTGGACTCTTCTGCCTTCCAACATAGCGCTCAGCCACCTAGTTGTGGTGTCATCGACGCCATGTCTTCTAGCGGCCGATACCATGCAGCTAAAGGAGGTGTTGTCAAACGCCCCCTCTATCTAGAAAGGCCCCGAGGGCAATTTCTTTGTTGTCTAGTGATTTTTCAATTCTCATCACTAACTGGTGCAAAGCTGATTCGCATGATTTACCTGGTTGAAAAGCATGTTGCCTCTGGCTTAATGGCCTCTCTGTAAGAAAGGTTTGCCTGAGATGCTTCTCAACCAGTTTTTCCATCGCTTTTAGTAAAAAGGATGTCAAACTAATCGGTCTATATGCCTTGGCCTCGTCGTAGTCATTACGTCCAGGTTTCGGTATAAAGACCTCTTTTATTTCCCTCCAGGCCAGTGGAATGTAACCAAGTGCCAAACTGGCTCTGAATATCCTACAAAGCACCGGCGTGAGATCTTTACTCGCCTGCTCCAAAAGGGCAGGATAGATCCCGTCCGGGCCAGGTGACTTGTAAGGCTCAAATGAGCTTATGGCGCATTTAACTTTTTCATATGTAATTATGTGTCTTGATGTCCTCCAGTCCTCCCTGGTGACCCTGTGATTCAGGTTTTCCAAAGTGTTGTGTAGGCCATCTTCCACTTCAATTACATTGCAGTTCGGAAAGTGTGCTCTGAGGAGTACCTTAAGAGTTTCCCTCCCGGTTTCTGTGTAATTACCATTGCTACTTTTTAAGGTACCAATGGGGTTCACGGGATCTTTTGCCATGAGTTTGTAGAGTCTTGCTCCTTCGGATGTCGTTTCCACATCCTGACAGAGCTTCCTCCACGCAGCTCTTCTTGCAAATCTGATCTCCTTGTTGTATTCAGTAATGGTGGTCTTATATTCGTCCCACTTTCCTGTTTTCTTAGCTTTGTTAAAAAGCTTACGTGTTTTTCCTACTTGTGGTGCTAACGATGTAATTTATAGGTACACAGAGTGATGAAAAATATGAGATTTCTGGAAACTAAATTTTACAAATGTGCCTTCAACGATAATTTCTTTGAAATTTGAAAAAAGGCGATTTTCACTTGTTTATAACCCGCCTAAACTATACTCAAGTCGAATTCCAAAATCCAGTCTTATTGAATTGTCTCAGGCAATATTAAAATGCAATAATATGCCTACCTACTTACACGGTGTTACATTTAACAAGAAAAACAGGAAGAAGTAGAAAACATGAATTAGTCATGAGGCTTAACAAGTCTTAACGATATCACAAGAAATATAGAAAAAAAATGAGTGTACCATACTATTGTACAAAAGATGTTACACTACATGGAAATTCACCAATTAAAAACGATTAAAAATCCGTCTATCGCTGCCAAATAAAGTTGAAGTCAGTTTACACAGAAAGCTGTACTGAAACGGAGACTGCGATGAACCAAATGATGGTTTGAACGATCCCAGTGCCAAGTGATTACATAAATATGTAAATTCGGAGTGGGTTCATAAGAAATTTAGTTTGTGCTCACATATTTCTAATACACGAATAACTAGTTCGCTTACAATTTAACAAAGTTTTAATAAGGCAAAATAAGGAATCAACAAAATAAATACAGGATGAGTGGCCAACCCTCCCGTAACTTCAAAGAAACAATTATCAAACTTAAGAAAAATTAGAGGAAACAATTATTTAACAGTAAAAAGAAGAGATCACTGAGAATCGTTTGGACCTCAATTTATAAATCAAACAGCGTATACGTTATTACGGTTTTTTGCATATCGGGTGGCTGGCTGAAAGTATGATGATAAATAATGCCGTGGTGCTAGTGATGATGTCTGCTTGGTTCCCACCACGGTGTAAGATACAACCTTAATTTACCTTATCTTACCCTTAACTGGAAAAATACGGAAAAAACCCATTTTCCATTCTGGCATGACTACTACGCCCCCTAGCGGTGGCTTTATAAACTCAAAAATTTTTTGGGGTCACTTTCCTCCTAAAAAAATTTACCCTAAACCTGTGTGACGAGCTGTTCCTGAGATGTTGCCGGCGTTCATTCTTAGTTGCTCACCCTGTACGTTTATTATTAAAGTCATCCTCGTGGACCTCTGGATAAAAGCACTCCCATCTTTCTCAAATAAAGTGGAAATAATAAAAATAAACATTATTATATAAAAAATTGCTAAATAAATTACAAGGTGATTTAATAATAGTGAGTGATCGGAAAACTGCTTTTGAACCGAAAAAATTTTTTAAACAAAATTTTATTGCCTACCTTCCACAACGCCTTTTTCAGTCTTCATCGGTCGAAAATATTTTCAGTACACAGGTGGTCTAATATCCCTTTACGCCCTACAAGTTTGGTATTTTAAATAGGGCACCCAGTATAATCGAATTTTCAGATTATCGGTAATCTGTATCCGTTTCTATGGATCAATTTGTTTCTTATTATTAGTTTATCTTTAAACGTGGCTATTTATTACTACTATTTATTATTACCTATCTATACAATAGGCAACTATATGCTGATTATAATAAAACCGCAGAGATGTTTCGTCAGAATGATCAATTACTTTTTCGGTTATTTAATTATTCTTCGCATCTTATCGTTTTCTTATCACACAAAAAAAATATTAAATTAGCAGTTGCATGATTATTTGCTCAAACATGTGCAACAACGTGTTCGAAACAAAAGTAAGTACTTACTCCCGAATATTTTATTGGTATATTACTTAATTAATCTTTCTCTTGAATATTTATAATGTTGATCTGAGTTAAAAACTCGCAATTCTCAATAAATTATACTCATAAATGTATGAATAATCAGGTAAGTTTGTGATGTGGAGACCGTTTTATCAGGGCTCGTCTATAGACATGAAAATTCATTCATCATCTTGAAAAGCATGAATCAATCATAGAACTATCTAGATGTCAAAAAAATATTGATTTTCTGAAGATAATTTTCATCGGTTCTACTAGTTTTACTAGTGCAGTTAAGACTATCTCCCCTTCATAACTTCTTCAAGTGCCATACCCGCATATCGGGCGTAGGCTACCTCTCGCATATGTCTGTGGTGCGCGAGCTATCAGTTTACACAGACATATGGGACCTCCCTTTTTATTGCCGGAGTCCGAACGGCACTGTTTGAGAGGTTTTACTAGGCAAGGGTACTTGTGGTGGTTTGCCATTGCCTTCCACAAGGTGGATCCCGATCTTGGCTCGAGAAACACAACAAATAGTTGTCGGCTGCTGGTGAGTTTCGAACCAAGGTATATCGGCACGGCGGACCAACGCGCTATCCACTGCGCCACGGGACCCACTACCTTCATAACTAAAATCACGTATTTCGGAAATCCTCACTCCCATTATTACTTCCTGTCGATACCACCTACAGTTTTAGTTGGCACGCAGTGTATATTTATGTCAATAATTAAAGCACAGCTAGATAAGTCATAATTATGATCTTCATGTTAAATGCTGTTCTGAATAACAAAAACAGACACGTTTTGCTAAGTCAGCAATATTATTCCTATTTATTCGGCTTAAGCAAAATTCAGGTACTGTATAAAAGTATTTATTGTTTGTTTTTGTTAAGCTACTATGGAAGACCCTATACTTTACGCTCTGCATAGAAAATATCCAGTGAGAGATACTACAATGACGCTGCAGGCGCTTACTGACAAGATACCATGGCAACCCGACGCTAAAATTTTGGATATTGGTTGTGGCTGTGGCAGCACTACCTTCGATTTACTCTTGCCGCATTTGCCAAAAAACTTCAACAGCTTGATTGGAATCGATATCAGTGAGAAAATGGTCAAGTATTGCCAGTCAAAGTCCACTGATATGAGAATCAACTTTATGAAACTCGATTTTGGAACTGATGAGATTCCAGAGAAGTTTAAGAATAACTTCAATCATGTTTTTTCTTTCTTCAGCTTGCACTGGATTCAAGATCAAAGGTTAGTTATATATTTAACAAATAACGAATTAACAATACATAAATAAGTAATAAAATTGTTTAGGTTTGATTGAGAAACAGATAAAGTGAAGTAGTCGCATCAAGGAAGTATTTCTGCTTTCTTAATTCAAGGTGCAAACTTTCGGCAAAAAATTTTACCTCAGGCTAGATTCTTCCTGTAATATTTAGGGATTCTCTGTAATAATCATCAAATGCTATTTCTAAATTTATTTTATCAATGTAAAATTTCAGCCCAAACATAATACATAAAAAACATCGTTTCTGTATCCTTAGACATTTTATAACAAGGAGCTTCAGCTGACTGCCTCATTTTGTTTTTTCTTGAGAAAATCGGCTGTATAAACAGACGGGCAAGCGAGCCTCTGCACAAGCTTACAAGCTCGGGACTATACCTTCCATGAGGTTTCTTTATATTTTCCAGGAAACTGTTTAGTAAGATCTGCGAAGTGCTGACTCCAGGGGGAAGTGTGTTGGCAAACGCTATAGCCGATAGTCCAATTTATGACATTTACGACAAACTGGCAAAAAAGGAGAAATGGGCATCTTATAACAACAACTGGGATAGATTTCGGGCTCCTTACACAAAATTAAACAATGTTGAACAAGAAATGGAGACCATTCTTTCGTCCACAGGATTCACCGTCAGTGTTTGCAAAGTCAGAAATAAAGACTTCACGTTTCCCAACATCCAGGAATTGAGAGGTAAGATGCTCCAATAGATTTAATGGTATTGAAATAATTATTTTAAATTCAGAATTCTACAAGTCGATCTGTGCCTTAATACCAGACATTCCCAGAAATGAAGTGGAAAATTTCATGGATGATTATATCGACGAAGTAAGAAGACATAAAAGTTTTACGTTTCGAATGAACGAGCAAAACGAAGAAGAGATTCATGTTCGTTATAAATTACTGGAAATATTGTGCTTCAGAAAATAATATATTACCTACCCACCATGTAATATGATTATATTGTGTTGTATGCAACAATTTTCATAAATCAGTATGTAAAATTCATGTGAGGGGTTCATAATAAGTTCTAAGAGGGGTTCAAAGAAAGAAAAACATCTTTACTGATAAGTTAAAATGTTGCATAATTTTTTAAAGCGACTTAAAATAAGTAAAAAAAAGACACTGAAATAAGTACTACAATAAAATAATCGTGCATAGGATCATAGCTTTATTAACCCCTCATAACTGTAAAGGGGTAAGCCATCCTACCCCTTAGAGTTTATCATTGGAACTATTTAAGGAGCTGCAAGAATCCAATTTATTTAAAGAAATTTTTGTCTCTTAAAATTGTTGCCTGTTTGTAGTTCACAATTTCACAAACGATTAAGAAGGAACTTGGAAACGACAAAGTTTTTTATAAAAATGACAAGACAGAGAAAGTTAGAAAAACAAGAAATTATTGCTTTATTTTATTGGGAATTTGATTCTCAGTTTTTTTTCTCTTGTCATTTTTCGAAAATCTTTATCGTTTTCAACTTTCTTCTTGATCGTCAAGTTTGACATTTAATTTAAAAGCCAACTTTTGAATTTTCGATGATTTTAAATAACAATTACACATTACAAATTTTTTCCTCATTCAGATTTTTGTGAAAAACGACAACATTTTTTTGAAAAATAATAGGAAAAATGAAAGTTTTAAAATAAACTAATTAATTTCCTAAATTTCTTATCAAACCTTTGAAATCCTGCAATGTAACTCTACTCACTGTCGAGGAATGCTTCTGGTACACTCACAAAATGTACCAAATTTGGATTTTCCCAGTATAACAATATAACTGAAATATTATTTTTTCTAAATTTGAAACCTCATTTTCAAGGCCTATAATTTCTCAGGGGTGTACCTAATTTAGTATAAGAGATAAGTTGCGTTAAATCACACTAATTTGGGTTCCCGTACACATCCCTGCTCTGGCTCGATTCTTATGCGAATCACCCTTATAAGTACTAGTTTAAAATTTGCCAATAATTTATTCTCAGAGATATGACGTTATAGGTTAAACAGAACTTTGCAAAGCTTGGCAACACTGCTTTGCGATTCAAAATCTTGAGCTGTTTTCCTTGTATTAAAGTTAAACTTCAAAAATTGCGATTTAAAAAAAACATAACTGTGATATGCTACTCTCATACGAGACACTGTATCCTGTTTGCAAAAAGAAAATGTTTTTTTATTTTTATTAAACTTCCTTCAAATACAAAAGGAAAGGACCTTCTCTTATGAAAATAAATCCAAAAACGACACTTACCCCTTGAACCAGCGTTCAAGCAAAAAACTGAAATTTTCGTAATTTTCTATATGTATTTTCTCAAAATGATGAATCGGACCGTGTTAAGGGCCGCTTTTTCCGGAATATCATGTATCGCTTCAAGAACCGTCTCTCAGAAAAAATTTCGAAAATCGGTTCTTAGATACTCCCCTTGAACAGTTCTTGCAAAAAACTCACATTCTTGCCTTTTTTAATTTTTTCTCAAAATGATGTCATGTCGCTTTAATTTTCATATACAGGATGTCCCAATATTCCATGGACATGGAACAACCACAGATTACTGAGGTAAAAAAAAGTCCCTCGGACCAAACTTATCTCTATACCAAAGTGCTTCGTTTGTCCGTTAGAGGGCTTCAAAGTCTTTTGAAATTTTTAGTTTTTTTGAAATAGCTCAAAGTCGGCTGATTCCAATTCGATGAAATTTGGTAGGTGAATTTCTTATTAAAAGTACTAACTTCTGATGTACATGATAATTTGACGGAAACCCGGGAAGGGGTGAAACTACCCCTACCCTCCATTAAAATCGATCGTAATTGTTGATAGGGTAGCAGGAACGCTGTTCATGTTTTTTTGTTTGAAAGATACATCGTTTTAGCCCATTTTTGGTCTCCTACAAAAATCTGTATCTTTCCTAGGTGCTATGTGATAAAATAAATCAGTCGATGATAACTAAATTTTTATTTCATTCTTTTAATTTGAAATCAAATTTTCAATTGTCAGGTGATTATTTTATCTAATCTCATAAAAGATGCTCGATGTGGGCGCCGGTTTGGACCCTAGAAAGTTCCATCCTGCGCAAAAAAATGATTTGAACTTTTCTTGGAACCTCGTCGTTTTGCAAACTGTTTACTGCGTTTGAAAAAAACCGTTTGCAAACACCTGAAAAAAACCGAACCATAATAAACATCTTTTATGAGATTAGCAGCCAATATTATAAAGGCTCATTAGGCTAACGGGCAGATTTCTGTGCTCGTTTTTGAAGCTAATATCGACGTCAAATGACTTTTGATGATATTTTTGTAATTCCTTTCATGACAAGAATAGACAAATTTAAAAAATTTCCACTTAGACTTGACACCTTCTTCAGAAATGACCACAGAAATCTGCCCGTTAACTTAATGAGCCTTTATAATATCCGCTGTAGATCAAATAATCACCTGACAATTGAAAATTTGATTTCAAATTAAAAGAATGAAATAAAATTTTGGTTAGGTACCATCGACTAATTTTTTTTATCACATAGCATCTCGGAAAGATACAGATTTTTGTACTGAGACCAAAAATGGGCTAAAACGATGTATCTTTCAAACAAAAAAACGTGAACAGCGTTCCTGCTGTCCTATCAACAATTACGATCGATTTTAGTGGAGGGTAGGGGTAGTTTCACCCCTTCCCGGGTTTTCGTCAAATTATCATGTACATCAGAAGTTAGTACTTTTAATAAGAAATTCACCTACCAAATTTCATCGAATTGGAATGAGCCGACTTTGAGCTATTTCAAAAAAACTAAAATTTACAAAAGACTTTGAAGCCCTCTAACGGACAAACGAAGCACTTTGGTATAGAGATAAGTTTGGTCCGAGCGACTTTTTTTTACCTCAGTAATCTGTGGTTGCTCCATGTCCATGGAATATTGGGACACCCTGTATAATATGTCGACCGCCATGTCAAAATGCATCTTCCCTGAAAAAATTAAGAAAAGCTGGAAAACCTGTCCCACGAGCTTTTTTTATGAAAAAATTGCAACTTTTAGGATTTTTTTTGTAGAAAATGCAGACCATGTTAGGGACCAGTTTTTCCGGAATATGATAAACCTATCGCTGGAAGCTCCGTCTGACATAAAATTTTTCCGAAAATCTCTTGAACCGTTCACGCAATAACTGAAATTTTCACTATTTTAAATTTTTTTCTCAAAATGGTAACGTCATGTCGGCTTCATTTCCACATATGTTGATTCCTACCCATCTTCCTTGAAAAATGTCACCATCTAAGGCGACTTTTTTTATGAAAAATGCGATTTTTTTTAGTATTCATTTTTTATTTGTAGAAAATTCAGACCGTGTAAAGTCTGGATATGATGATTTTTCCCAGAATATGATCTACCTCTTCCAGAATTGTCTGTCATAAAAATTTTTGAAAATCGGTTTTTACCCCTTGAACCGTTCACGCTAAAAAAATTCTACTTCCAATTTTTACGTTTTTTTAATTTTGTTTTCAAAATGATGATGTTATGTGGCTTTCATTTTCACATAATATCGACCGTCATTCGATGCGCATCTTCCCTGAAAAATTGGAAAAACCGGAAATTGTGAAATTTTCCAAAATTCTAGAGCCAACCCTAAGACTAGAATAACTTTCCAGGAAGGCTGAGGCTGCCATTCTTGTTGCGTTTATTAAGAGATTATTTTTTATTGCACGTTTTCTTCTGTTTTTCTTCCGCGGTTACTTTTAGATCAGATTTATGTGCAGAAATAAAAAAATAAAATAAAAATTCTGCGTTGAAAGCAAAAGTTCCTGGTAGCAGTGACATTATAATAAACATTGGAAAAGCATTTGATATAAAGGAAATCTAATTTGACAAAAGAGGAATTTGAATTGAAAAATCACACTGACGTTTGATCAATGGGAAAAGCGTTAGGCAAATTTCGAAAAACAATTAACAAAAGACGAAAACCAAAAGAAAAAGACTGTAAATTACATAGAACGATGATATCACAAACAGAAGGCTATACATATGTATCAAAAGTTATCACAGCTACTATGATGTAAATCATAAACATATCATAACCTTAATAAAATATTTAGGAGTTTCTAAGATATTTGGGAAGGCTGTGCCCATTTGAAGATAGTAACATATTTCCTATTACGACAAGAAAAACCTTCAACATTAACGTTTGTTAATATTTGTTTGCGTCGCGCGATTCAAGGAGATTTAATCATTGTTTTCGTTCTTCATTAATTATTTGCATTATTCAATAATAATAATGAATAGATATACTACCATTAGATATCGGATACATAGTTTTAACACTTCTTAATTATTATTATTTGTGAAATTCTGTTATTTGTGAAATATTCAAATAAATATCAGCCCAAACTTAGATATCATGTTTTATCGTATACGGAAAAAAAAATAGTAATCTGAAAACTGTTACATATTTGTTTGGTATACATTTTAAATGTAAATAGAAACAATAATAACCTTGTTGATATTTTCTTCTATATATATATATAAATGCACCAATATAGCCCCAGCATCAGTATACTTACAGTTTCTCATTATAAGACTTTTATGTTAATTTGATTGAGTATAATTTTTGAAAATTGTTTATCAAAGTATTTCTTGTATCTGAACTTTTTATTATTTGTGAATTGCAATGGAAAACCCCGCGCTTTATTCTCAACCTATGTTGAGAATAAAGCGCGGAAAATACGTAGACAGGGATACTAGACTCACACTTAAGCAACTTTGCGACAAGATATCCTGGCAACCGGGAGCCAAAGTTTTGGATATTGGCTGCGGCTGCGGCAGCGCCACCTTCGAGCTACTCTTGCCGCTTCTGCCAAAGAACTTCAGTAATCTAACTGGGATAGATATCAGTGAGAATATGGTCGAGTATTGCAAGTCAAGATCTAATGATAATAGATTGAAATTTATGAAACTCGACTTTGGAACGGCAAAGATTCCTGATGAATTCAAGAATCATTTTGATCATGTTTTTTCGTTCTTTTGCTTTCATTGGATTCAAGATCAAAGGTTAGTATAGTCAACTTTCTTAATTTAATAATATAAAAAAATTATGTTTTTCAAATGTGTTTGCTTGAAAATGAAAAACGGTGTATTGTGATTTGTGAAATAAGCGACTAAAATAGTTTATTCAGGAAAAAAAATCACCTCACTTGCTGTGCGAAAGTTTTTTAATTCATTCTGTAAAAAAAACCTATTTTAGCGCCAATAGAATTAACATCACATACCTATTTCTGCTCAAAATATGGAATAATGACCCATTATGACTCATCTTGTATATTAAAGTATTAGACCTTCCTCTTATTAGAATTGTTTAATAAAATGAAATATTTATTCCATCCTTTCTAGGCAAGCTTTCCATAACATTTACAGCATGCTGACTCCAGGTGGCAGTGTATTGATAAACTTAGTACCCTACAGTCCCTTTTTTGATGTCCACGAAAAGCTGGCAAAAAATAAGAGATGGGTTCAATACAACGACAACTGGGAGAGATTTCAACCACCTTATAAACGATACAATGTTGAAAAAGAGATGAAAGATATCTTATCTTCTGTCGGGTTCTCGATTAAAGTTTGCAGGATTGAGAGAAAAGATTACATTTTTTCGAACTTTCGTGAATTAAGAGGTAAGACTAATTTATGGACAATAGAATAGCTCATTCATTTACGAGGCGGGTAAATTAGAAAAAAGACTTTCACGATTTCATACATATACCATATACCTATAAAGAATCTGGAACAAGGCTTAGGATAACTTCAGTGGTTGCTGAAGTTTGCTGAAGAAACTCAAACAAAAATCTAGATTTCTCATATTTTTCTTATGACCGTCATATTGTTTTTTTCATGTTTTCGGTATTAAAACAATCAAGGAAACCAAAATTTTATCACTTCAAATTCTGGAAAAAAATACAAATTCCATCAACTGACGTCATATTGTTTATTTTATTATTTTTTATAACAATCGGTGTCTTTATTTTTGTCCGTTTTAAAGAATTAAAAAATCTTGTTCAATTGGTCAAAGTCTGCCACAATCTGGTTGCAAATGTCATTTTTTATCAAAACACTTCTGAGTCCAATACAATTGAATTCCTTGAAACAGCAACTATGATTTCTTATTAGTTTTCTCACTACCACTTTGGTAAGTTGACATTTCATTGTTAACAAGTCGACTGAAAAGAAACTAAAACAAAAAATGTAGGTTAATACTATAAAGACTGTAAGTACCTACGTAAAGAAAAACGACTCACCGCGCCAGGTCACTTCTCGCAGCACCCACAATTAATATGAATCACTAACAATCAAAATTATCAAATGGAGGCAGATCTAGCAAAAAAAAAATATTTTTTTACTGTATTTTGTAGTTTGTAGTTGTGGTAGTGAGAAAACCTTAATGCGTTACACGTTGGTAAGTTTCTTTTTTATCTTCGATGACTTTAAGGACCTTAGCTTTACTTCGGTCCTCAAACGACCACCTTCTCTAACCCCCCCTGTTGGAACTCAAATAACTATTTTCTGATTCTACAATTTCTTCTGAATATCAGTGTGCGAAAATATTAGAAGATTCCTAATTCATTGCGAAAATATGGCCTAAAGTTAAACATTAATTTCCCTAGGCCTGTTCTTAGTCTAAAACAAGAGCTATTCTTCTATAATTTTTTTAAAGGCGATTGTTTAAGGCGATTTAAAAGGCAAAAAAATTACAATTTTTTTAATTAAGTGTAATAAAAAAGTCATTACTTTTGTTTTTTGCACCTATTGATGATTAGAAAAAAATGTTGAATCAGAAAAACAATTAAAACAACTTTTTTTATATCCATGAACTGGCTATGGAAAAAGGTCCTTCAGCCACATAGTATAGTGTTAATTGATCATTACTGTTAAAAGCCATAAGTGATTTGATAAAACAATGACATTTGCAGCCCGTTTGTAGAGATATCCAATTATGAGCCTTTGAATAGGGATTTTGATTTTCTTTAAGTCGAAGGAAAAATAATGTTGCATGGTTGTCTTTTTTTTTAATGAACCTCTCTGTATGTTCAGCATTGTTAAACATACATTCAGGTTGTCACCCAAGTCAAGTTAGCCACACTTCGGCCAGTCACGCTTTCGGCCAGCCACGCTTTCGGCCAGGGAGAGGGACTTTTCCCTCTCTTTTTATTATTTTCAGCAATTTTTTTTTCGTTTTTCACGGTTTGAATGGAATATACAGTGTGTGTCACAGGCATGGTACACCCACTTTTTTTTCTTTATTTTTGGAGATAATTTTTTGAAATTTGGTACGTCGCATATTCTCGATAGAGCTCACTTTTTAGCAGAAAAGTGATTTTTTTTCCACATCCGGTTTTTCCGAAAATGTTACCAACTTTTTATTTTTAAATGGGACACCCTATATATTATTATATTTTTAGATTCTATACATTTGTACAAATACAGCAATACCACATAAGTACCATTTTAAGTGTCAAATTTGTTTTTATTTAATTTTTTATTTCTCAATTATAGTGTGCCATGACTATTTCGTTTTACTCCAATTGGATCATTTAATGCTAGAAAAATCGAATTTTTGTTCAAAGTACTAAATTAAGTGATTTATGGATAAATAATGCGCACCGGAATGATTTTTTGAGCTGAATTCATTTTTTTCAAATGGTACCATATTGGTACCGAGGTACCATCTGCTAGTACTTCCAATAAGGGGCATTTTGGTGTAACCATTTTGCATCTGTGGCGAACACAACTGATGTCATGGCACACTATAATTGAGAAATAAAAAATTAAATAAAAACAAATTTGACACTTAAAATGGTACTTATGTGGTATTGCTGTATTTGTACAAATGTATAGAATCTAAAAATATAATAATATATAGGGTGTCCCATTTAAAAATAAAAAGTTGGTAACATTTCCGGAAAAACCGGTTGTGGGAAAAAATTCAATTTTCTGCTAAAAAGTGCGCTCTATCGAGAATATGCGACGTATATACCAAATTTCAAAAAATTATCTCCAAAAATAAAGAAAAAAAAGGGGGTGTACCATGCCGGTGACACACACTGTATGTGGTTTGTTTTTGTTGATAATAATGTCAATATTAAATTTCATCAAATAAAAAATTATCTTAAATATAAAAATACGTAACCATTATTAGAACTAGAAAATAATTCGAAAAAAACAATGAAAAAAAAAACTTTACCAAATGTTTTGCTCAAGGTTTTTGAAAAGAAAACCCTCGTGATCGATTTAGGTCATTCTTTTTCAAAAAAAGTCAACGAAAAAAAACTGTATTTGCCCAAAACTTTATCCAGGATTTTGGGAAAACCCTCGTGGTCGATTTTAGCTTTTAATTTTCGAAAAAAATCAATGAAAAAAATAATTTGCCAATTGTTTTGCTCAAGGTTTTGGAAAAAAATAACCTCGTAATAAATTTAGGCCATTAATTGCAAAAAAAAAAGTAAATGAAAAAACCTGTTTTTGCCCAAAACTTTGACCGGAATTTTGGGAAAATCCTCGCAGTGGATTTAAGCTTTAAATTTTCGAAAAAATTAATAAAAAAATATTTTTACCAAACGGATTCCTGAGATTTTGAAAAGAAAACCCTCGTGAACGATTTAGGCTTTCAATTGTCAAAAAAATACAATGAAAAAAAACTGTTTGTCCCAAACATTGTCCAGGATTTTGAGAAAACCCTCGTGATGAATTTTTCCTTTAATTTTCGAAAAAAATCAATGAAAAAAATATTTTGCCAAACGTTATGCTCAATATTTTGTAAAAAAACTCCTCATGATCGATTTATTAGGTCTTTAATTGTCAAAAAAGTCATCGAAAAATACGTTTTTTTCCATAAACATTTCCAGGAATATGGGAAAACCCTCGTGGTGAATTTTAGCTTTTAAACTCAATGAAAAAAAAAATTTTATCAAGCGTTTTGTCCAATTTTTTGAAAAACCGTCGTGGATTGATTTAAGCCTTTAATTTTCAAAAAAGAGTCCATGAAAAAAAACTGTTTCGCCCAAAACTTTGTCAAGGATTTTGTCAAAACCCTCATGGTCGATTTGGTCTTTAATTTTCAAGAAACCAAAAAACTGAAAACAGCTTTTTTGCCCGAAATTTCTCCTAAGATTTTGGGAAAACTCTCGCCGTTTATTTAATCTTTAATTAAAAAAAAAAAACGAGAAAAATACTTTTTTGTCCCAGACCTTGCCCAAAATGTCCGTGGCCGAACGCGTGACTGGACGTGGAGCTCTAATTGTTACGTACTTTTATATTTAAGATAATTTTTTATTTGGTGAAATGTCATGATTACATTATTATCAACAAAAACAAACCATTTCTTTTCCACTCAAGCTTTTAAAATGAAACAAAAAACCTGCTGAAAATAATGAAAAAAGAGTCCCTCTTCCTGGCCGAAAGCGTGGCTGGCCGAAGGGTGGCTAACTTGACTTGGATCAGGTTGTCAATTATACAGGGTGCACCATGTATTCTTCTCTATATTGCTATCTATTAACGCTAACAGATACAGGGTCGGTTAAACAAGTCCAAAGAAGCGCAATTTTGTGACCATCTCGAATCCGTCGAGACATACAAAATATCTGTGACCGTTCCTGAAATATCCTGAAAAAACTGAAAAATCGAGATTTCTTATTTTTGCCATATCTTTTTTATTATTGGAGATTAATAGATAATTTTTTGTGGGCTTACATAAGTCGGCAAGAGCTACCCATATGACATTTCAAAGATTTTCAAAGCCGACTAGATCCCAGGATTTTCATAGTCAACTTTCGTTTTTCTTATGGCCACCATATTGTTTTTTTATGTTGTTCGGTATAAAAAAAATCATAAAAACAAAAAATTGTTAAACTTCAAAAAATAAATTAAAAAATGTTTTATTCTTCTTTTTTCTTTACAAAAAAGACAACTTTTTAGACCTAATTTCATAGATAAATTAAAAAACCATAAGGCAAGCACTATTTTGGCTTATTTTACAAATGTTGACGTTTTTCGATGATTTTTTTTTCGTTTTTCTTTGAAAAAAGAAGAATAAAAATTTAAAAAAAAATTTTTTTGAAGTTTATTAATTTTTGGTTTCCATTATTTTTTTATATCGAACGACATAAAAAAATAATATGGCAGCCATAAGAAAAACGAAAGTTGACTGTGAAAACTCTTGAATCTAGTAGGTCTTGAAAATTTTTGAAATGTCAGATGGATAGCTCTTAACGGCTTATGTGAGCCTACGAAAAATTATTTATTAATTTCCAATAATAAAAAAGATACGAAGAAAATACGAAATCTCGATTTTTCAGTTTCTTCAGGATATTTCAGGAACGGTCACAGATATCTCGCGTGTTTTGACGGATTCGAGATGGCCACAAAATAGCGCAACTCTTCTCTAATTTAACCGACCCTGATGTATCTCTTATTAGCGTTCAGGAGATAGCAATATAGAGAAGGATACATGGTGCACCCTGTATAGGTACACTCGTGTTATATGAAGTGTGCATATTCCATGCATGAAAATGTGATACAGTAAATTAGAATTTTATATTTCTTGCCTTGTGTAGAACTATTTACTTTTTAATCAGTCTTTAGAATATTAATCTATGTTAACGTCATTTACTCAGAAAAAAGGTCAATTTTTTATAATAAACTCTGAATCGGTTTTAAAGATAAAAGCATTTAGACTATAATTAAATTTATTATTATTAAAATTTATAACTACAGATGTGATTTTTCCTTATCTAGCTTTCTGCAAGTCTGTTTGCATGTTTATACCAGACATTCCCAACAATGAAGTGGAAGATTTCATGGACGATTACATGGATGAAATAAGAAGACAAAACGACTTTGAAGTCCGATTTAATAGAATGACAAACGAAGAAGAAATAAAATATCATTATGACTTAATGGAACTCTTATGTTTTCGAGAATAAAATTATAAACCATATTTGCAAAAAAATATACTAATAAGTTGCTTAAATTTTAGTCTTACTCTAAATATTAGCTCTGTTAAGTTTGTATAGAATTAAGTAATATAGAATTGAAATAAAGTAAATTAAGTATAAATGTTTCTTATTATCTGTTAGCATATACTAACGCATGCCCCATTAGTTCTGACACAAAACTGAAATTGGTAAAAAAAATGTCTACTCTCATTGAATAATATTCCAAATTAGAGCTTTTGGAAAAATTATGAAGGTTATTATTCGTAGGTATTGAATAATAATTCATAATACCAGGCTCTTGTCGCTCAATGACAGTACCCGCTCGTGAACCAATCAAAAGCTGTAAATTTGATAAACAGAGCAAAGCTGTGAATAGGAACGATAACTGACATTTCTCAGAATCCACGCATGGTACTCGGTACTAGAAGTAGTTGTTTTAAGCAGTAAAATAAATAAAATTATTTTGATTGGAAAAGACTATACCTAATCTAATTCAGTAAAATCGTGATAACTATTTCATAAGCTAACAAAATTCACGCATTTAAGGTAAGTAAAGTGATTACCTGTATTACCGACTTTGGCGCGTATTTAGGACACCGCATTCTCAATGCCCCAAAAAAGTGGAAGTAAAGTCGGGAATATCAACTTAACTTCTAAAATCGTCAGTTTTTTCATGAACTTACATCGTATAATACTTTCCGAAAAATGATAAAACGGTGTTATAGTCAGAATATTTAGTAAAAATGGTAAGCTTTTGACTCGGCAAAGAAGAGCGATGTTTCTTCTACTTGTACGCGTTGCTCAAAGGTGAAAATATGTTCTAATAGACTTTTGTTTTCCTCATGCGTAAGTATAAAATTGTGCAATTTTTTTCTAATTCAACTAACTCTGTATTTCTGCTACTTCTCAATAAGGTCCCTATGCTAAGAGAAAAACAGAAAAACGATGTTAATGTAAAAGGTACAAGAGAGTACAAAATTAAGAAATTTTTGTCGTCTACTTTCAGTTAATTAATAATTTCAAAAGTTTAGTTTATTAATTTCGCTCTGCATTCGAACTCACTTTACAAGAGCTTTTTCTTATTTGGAGACCTTTTTGTAGCTTTATTTAATGTTTCAAAGTTACAGCATTGTTGACGCAATCATTTTTCGTAGCTTTAAATTGTCTTGAGTTTTTCTCTGTTAGGAATTCGAAAGAAACTACGTTGTTTTCCTAAATAATCCCCTTTGAATAGCTGTAAAGTAAGATAAATTAACTAAAGCCATACAAAAAGAATAGAACAAGGTCAAACAAAAAGAGAAAAAGCTTTTTTTGGTTTAATCTCTGTTCTTAGGTAGGTATAGGTATTTCCAGTAATTCACTTGAATATTCAATACATTGCGTTCACCATCATAATAATTATGTATACCTAGTTAAAACACACCACATCTATTTTGCATTGCTATTATGTACGTAACATGTTTACTGCACTTTACCTTGAATATAAGTATACAGGGTGGGCTAACAAATAAAGTATTAGTCTGTTGGAAGTAAGTCGAAGACGAGCAATAACTTTTTTTTGAAGTATTTTATATCAGAAAATTAAACGAAAAATTCTACATCGATTTCTAAGACTGACCAAATTAGGTGATAACTTGACTGTATTTGCAAACAATGTGTACGAGTTCACTACGACAAATGAATGACAAAGCCAACTAGTTCTCCTTCAACGATTACCGATTTATTAATTTTTAAAGTTTTGTAATGTTCCCGAATCCTGAGAAAATATCGCACGTAAAATTGGTGCAAATTTGCAAACTTTAGTTGAAATTACTTTTTTTTTTTTTTTAATTAATTATTAAAGTGCGTCAACTGCTGAGGTTATTAGCACTTATTTCTGTGGGGGAAGAGGGCAGGTATTTTGGGTTAGAGCAGTGTCAAGCTATATTTCCCTAAAAAGGCCAGACGTGTGAAGAAAAGCGAAAAACTGTTCGAGGCCATTTTCTTCCAATGATATAAGATCGTTTAGTGATTTTTCGTCGTGAAAACCGTAGAGTTGTCTGTTGGCATGTTTTGATGGGCATTCGGTCACCAAGTGACGGACTGTTAGGAGCGTTTGGCATGTGGGGCATAGGGGGGGATCCTCTTTTGTGAACAGGTGGTTGTGTGTTATGTTTGTGTGACCAGTTGCTATCCGTGTGAGTATAACTTCCTCTCTGCGTGATAGGTTGTTTTTCTTTTTTATTTCATAAGGGGGGGGGTTGGAAGCTTATTCCTCCTACCGCATAGCCTGAAGAAATCACTTTCCACTTTTTTTGCAGTTCTTGGCTGTATGTGCATTTGACATCGTAGTGTGTTGCGAGGTGACTGTTCAGTTGGGGGAGTTCAGCTGCTTCCTTTGAGAGTGCATCTACTTTTTCGTTTTCTGTGATGCCAGCATGTGACGGGCACCACATTATGGTGACCTTCTTGCCTCTTTGTTCAATTGCTTTTGATATAGTCTGTTGGATCTGGATTGCAATGGGGTTACTGGAATACATTATTTGTAGTGCTTGGATTGAGCTGAGTGAGTCAGTGCATATGAGGAAGCTCTTGTTTGGGTTTTCGAAGACATATTTTGCTGCCTGGAGAATTCGGATGAGTTCGGCTGAGAAGATACTATACGTAGGTGGGAGAGAGATTTTAATGGGGGATGTTGGGATTGAAATAGCTACACCTACCCCGCTTGTCGACTTGGAAGCATCAGTATGAATCACCACTGCAGCACTGATGGTATCTATGACATCTTTGTAGTGTCTCGAGTATTCAGAAGGGGGGGTAGTGCTTTTTGGAAATGCAGTTAGGGAGAGGTTATAATTTGGGGGGGCGATACTCCATGGGGGAACTTCGTGGCTTAGGATCAGAGACTTTGATATTAGAGGGAGGTTTAGTGATGCCAGTATTTTTATGATTGCCCGGTGTAGTGGGCAGCTCGATCGGTGTTTGGACTCGTATATATTTGCATATATGGTGGAGAAAAGGGAGTGATATGCTGGGTTTTGTGGGTTTGCTGTGGTTTTCGCTGCATACGACAGGATCAAGTGCTGCCTTCGAATCCAGAGGGGCGGTTCTTCAGTTATTTTTTGTAGGGTTCTGACAGGGCTGGTTCTATGAGCGCCGGTGGAAATTCTTATGGCGGTGTTATTGATGGTTTCTAGACTGTTGAGGGTGGATAAGGGAGCAGATGCGTAGACTATTGATCCGTAATCTATCTTAGATCTTATAAGGTATTTGTATACGGTAATTAGGAGTTTCTCTTGTGCTCCCCACTGGTGGTGACCCAGAGTTTTAAGAAGGTTTAGTCTCTTGATACAATCCGCTTTGAGTTGTTTGATGTGTGGTTTCCAGGTAAGCTTTTCGTCCCAGGTTAGCCCTAAGAATTGTATCTCTGCACACTGGGGAAGTCGGCACTCATTTAGTATAAGCGTTGGGAATGGGGTATGTTTTTTCTTGGAGAATATTACTAATTTTGTTTTTGTGGTGGAGAATTTGAATCCTGTATTCTCGCCCCACTCTGCCAGTGAGTTAATGGATTTTTGGAGGAGACCGTGCATCCGTTTATTGTCTGTTCCTCTGCAGTAGATAGCTAGGTCGTCGGCATACAAAAGAGATCTTACAGGGAGTTTAATCATGGAGGTTATGTCATTAATAGCAGTCAAGAATAAGGTGACACTCAGCACAGATCCCTGGGGAAGTCCATTTTGGGTGGTGTATGTTTTGGATAGGGAGCCATTAGCTCTAACTTGGAAACTTCGATTTGACAAAAAATTTCCGATGAATTCAAACATGTTGCCCCCTATGTTCCACCTAGAGAGTGTCTGAAGGATTCTGTGCCTCCAGGTGGTGTCGTAGGCTTTTTCAATATCAAAAAATACCACAGCCACCTTCCGGTTGGTTACGAAGGCATCCAGGATTTCTGTTTGCATATTAACTAGGTTGTCGTTGGTTGATCTGTGAGTTCTGAAGCCGCTTTGGTTTGGCGTTAGCAGTTGGTTTTCTTCTAAGAACCACTTGAGTCTGTGGTTTACTATTTTTTCTAGGAGCTTACAGAGCGCGCAGGTGAGAGAGATAGGTCGGTAGCTTGAAGGTTCCGTTTTGGTTTTATTTGGTTTAAGGATGGGCATGATTATCGATTTCCGACAAGAGTCAGGAAAGCATTGTTTATTCCATATCTCGTTGTATATGTTGAGCAGGACTTGAAGAGATTTGGTTGACAGGTTTCGCAGGAATTTATATGGGATCTTGTCAGGGCCTGGGGCTGAATTTCCAGTCTCGGATAATGACGTGGTTAGTTCTTCCATACTGATGGGCAAGTTTATAGGGTGTTTATCTTGTGGGTCGGTATTTAGAGCGATGTTCTCAGCTTTCTTCTTTTTCTGCAGGAATTCTTGCGTATAGAATTGGTCACTGGAATTTTCTGAAAATGTGTGGCCTAATATGTCTGATATTTCGTTTTTTGCCGTTATCAACTGATTTGTGGGGTTTCTTAGGGCTGGGATATGGAAGCAAGTGGGTGCACCTTTTATTTGTTTGATTTTTCTCCAGGTCTCTGCGACTGGTGTAGAGCTTGACATTGATGAGACATATTGTTGCCATGACGTTTTCTTGCTGTTTTTAACTATGCGTCTTGCTGTAGCTCTAAGTTTCTTGAACGTTATCAGATTTTCGATAGTTTTATCCTTTTTGTACTGGTTGAACGCGGTCTTGTAGTTGCGAATAGCTGTTTTGCAGTCTTTGTTCCACCAGGGGACTGTTCTAGTACTTGAGGTGGTCTTTTTCATGCCGATGGTGCTCTTGGCCGCTTCTGTGAGGCCGATGGTGAAGTTGGATACCGTTTCGTGGATGTTGCTGGTTATCGTGAAGGACTCCAGTTGATTATCCACGCAGTCTTGGAATAAGGACCAGTTGATATCTTTGTCATTCCATTTTTCATTTGACATAAGGTCGTGGATTTGTTCTGGGTTATTTGTGTTAGACTGGGAGATCTTAATAGGGAAGTGGTTGCTATCATATGTGTGGTCTAGTACTTCCCAGGTATAGTTTGGAGCATTGCGCGCATCGCAGAAACTTAGGTCTATTGCTGAGAACGTGCCGGAGGCGGAGATGAGATGGGTGGGTTGGCCATTGTTTAAGATTACTAGGTCAGTTTTCGTTATTAAGTTTTCAATTGCTTTTCCCCGGCTACTTATTGTTTTCGAACCCCAGATGTTGTGGTGCGCGTTGAAATCTCCCACTATTAGGTAAGGTTGTGGTATTAGGGCTAGAACTTTTTTAAATTCGTTGGGATCGAAGTCGAGATCAGGGGGTAGGTATACGTTGCAGATGTTGACTTTATTTGGGCACCATACTGAGACAGCTACCACTTCCAACGACGATTTCAGAGGGATTACTTCGCTATGGTATTCGTTTTTCACTGAAATTGACACTCCTCCACTAGCAATTTTGTGTGTGTGTCTGTTTTTAACGTATGTTGTGTAGTTTCGGATATTGGGGCAGGTTTGGTCTTTAAGGTTTGTTTCTTGGAGGCAGACAACTGTAGGGTTTTCGTCCGAAATTAAGAGCTTAAAGTAATCGATCCGGCTATAAAAGCCGTCGCAGTTCCAATGAATAACCGAGAACATTTTTTGTGTGATGGTTTATATTGTGGGGGGTTTTGGGGATTCAGTAGGATTCGGCCTCGGATTGTTGATTTAGGGATTCCAGGGAAGCAGAGGTGCTAATGCAGTCGATGTTGTACTCTTTGTCTCTGTTTAGTTGTTTGTTAATTTTTTTACAGATTCTAGTAAGTCGGCTTTTGATTGATCTGTTTTCTAAACTTGGGTATATATCCTGGATCATATCAATAAGGGCTTCAATATTATCTGTGTATTTCAGAGCGATTGATAGTGGGTCGTCAGAGCCGAATGTTTCCTCAAGGAAGCACACAAGCTTGTCATGGGAGATTATGTACTTAGAGGGGGATTCTTTTATAATTTGTTCAGCAGGCTGGAGTAATTCCCGGACTTGGGCTGCGTTACTTTCTGTTGACAAGGATCTTTTTTGTCTCTTACTATCTTGTTTCAAATGTCTGTTTTTTTCTCTACTCCTAGTTGGGGGTACTGTTGTCTTGGGAGTTGGAAAAACAAATTCTCTGTTGATGCTATTATCGGGTGCGAGGGTTATAGGGATTGAAGGGTCTTCAAGGGAGTCAATTGTTTCAATGTCATCTAGTGAGCCGCTAATAGTTGTGGCTGGTAGGCTTCGTTTTTTTCTTTCATGGGGGGTGGATTTTAGAGATTTTTCAGTTGTAAGGGTGTCAGAGTTTGGGGTAGAAGTCGTTTGATTGTTTGTCGTGGAGGGGCTGATTGTTGGTATGTTGTGGACTTCAGCAACGGTGATAATTTGATTGTTAGAGATAGTTGTATCTGAAGGGCCTGAGTGGTGTGTGTTCGGGCATTGGGCCATTCTATGGCCTTGTTCCTTACAATGGAAACAGATCAGTTCACCAGAACCAATAAAAATTCTGTATTCAGCATTGTCATGGGGGACGACTACTGACGCTGGGATTTCCATGTTATCTTCTGGTTGGATATATACTTGGCGCCTAAAGCTTAGGATGTGGGAGTATTCCTCTCCTTCCAAACCTGCTCGAAGAAAAGAAATATTGGAGAATAATTTCAGCCCTTTGTTTTTCAATGTAATTTCCAGGAGCTCATGGGGGATAGAAGGGCAGACGTTAGATAGTACCAATCTCTGAGCGGGGGTAATTAACCTACGAATACTGACTTATTTTCCGTCGATGGTAATTTTGTTATATTTCAATATCAGGTCATCTACTATTTGGGTACTTGCCAGGTATATACAAACTCGGTTTCTTGAGATTCTGGACGCAAAAGATATATTTTTGGGTCCCACCAACTTGCCGATTGGTACAACGTAGTCGTAGAGTTTCAAGTTATCTACTACATCAAGAACGATAGCAAGTTCTTTTTTGGGGAATAGAGACGCTTTTGCTGCAGATGAATATGTGGTTTTTTGGGACTGATCTGTTATTTGGTTCATTTTGTGAAGATTTTAATAAAACCCCTGTAGTCAGAAGTTTTATTATACGGAATTTGTATTTTTTCTTAAAGGAAAGATTGCAATTTTATTAATGGAAATATTTATAAACAAACAATCCATGCCAGCCGAGTGGTCAGCTCGGCCTGGACGGTATCGGGCGTCGATAAGCACTGATAGCCGATTTACCGAATTTAAATGATTTCATACACCTATTCAATAATTAATAATTATTAATAACACTAGTCTAGGTACTTATCTCTGGGCTAGTTGGCGCCGATCAGTGCCTTCACGGATGACATCCAGGGGTTGGCCGGTTGTTGTAAACTTGCAGTAATGAAAAAACTAACAGAAAATTTAGTTTCGTTCACTGTATTTATCGTTTCTAATCGGAGCGCTGTGAGACGCGTGGTTACTCGGTGGCCGCGATTTCGAAACTTGAAATTACTTTAATTTCGTCAAAAATTGGAAAGCTTGAGGGATTATTTTACTTGTAGTACGACTTTTCACATATGCATACGTATGGTCTGGTTAAAGCGAGTTCAAACTTGTTTCATAAAAAAGGACCTAAATGCTTTGAAAAGAAGGTTTAAAGGTAAGCAAACTTAAACTGAGCAACGGATATGGTAAACAAATCGTTCATGGTAACTTTAGTTTGACAATTTAAACACTAAAGCTGCAAAAATTCCACTTTATATTCAATTTTAGGTACGTTTAGAATTTTCATCATCAGTTATGTAGAGATTTTACTAAATTAGGGTTGAAAACATAAAAAAATTTTAGATGTTATTATGTACCTATGTATTCATTTTTATTTCTTATTATTCCAATAACTGTAACCAGATGCTACCATGTTGCAAGTAGCATACAAACGAAGCAGTAGTCAAGAATTAACTCCTGTTTCTAGTTATGCAGACTAGATTGTTTATTACACCGGTAATTTATTTAAATTATGTCACTTTATTGTTTTTCACATTAATTTACGTAGATATACATTTAATATTGCACCTAGGTAGGTACATATACCTATACAATGCACTATATAGCCAGCATGCTAGGAATTTATTGTGGCAGTCGTGTTCTCACTGGTCAAAATTGCACAATCTAGCTCTCCCTACAGTACTAATACGTACAAATACGTAAATAAAATATTTATTAAACATGGAAGATCCTCTACTTTATTCTAACAACAGGGCATTAGTTATCAGGGACACGAAACTCACGTTGCAATACTGTGATCAGATAACATGGCATCCAGAAGCCAGAGTCCTCGATATTGGCTGTGGTTGTGGTACAACCACTTTTGATCTTCTGCTGCCGCTTTTGCCGGAAAACTTTTGCAGTCTAACTGGAGTAGATATCAGCGATAAAATGGTTCAGCATTGCCAGTCAAAGTCTAAGGATCCAAGAATTAATTTTGCGAAACTGGATGTCGGAATGAATAATGTTCCTGAAGAGTTCAGAAACAATTTCCATCATATCTTCTCGTTCTTTTGCTTGCATTGGCTTCCTGATCAAAAGTAAGTTATATTTTTGAATTTTATTTTATTATTATTAAACCGGATTTCTGGAATTTTGAATTTTGAAAGGACACCCTGACTTTTGAAATTTTTTTTTACGAAAATCTGACGTCATTCCAAAGTTTTATAAGGATCCAAAATTTTGTTCACTAATCTTGAAAGATAAAGTTATAGGAGCACTTTAAATATCGAAAATTCCCGATTTTGGAGAAATAAATATACCTACCTGTATATTATACCAATATCGTGGGCGGGTGAATTTTGGAAAACCACTTTTTCGTGATCTAGGGGTCAGGATTGATGGATATTATTTGATGAGTTTAGGTAATTTTCGAAAAGTCATGTCCTCAATATAGTGTATTTTTTATTAACAAAATACACTAATCAAAAATGTCAATTTTTATTAAAGTCAGTGGCGTATAAATTATTTTGAAAAAAGGTAACGACATACCCAGATATTACTAACAAAAATTTTCAATTATTCTGATCAGCCTGATCAGCCTGTTTGCTGGATATTCAAAAAATATTAAATTTTACCAAAAACTTTAACACCTTGTATCTCGAAAACTAAAGCGCCAACGAACCATGACTACAGGACATTTTTCGTCTATTTTTGCATTTTCTACATGCCCTTTAAGTTAAAAAAAAATTACCGTATATACTTTCAAGATTTTGAGGAGTAAATTTATACACCTTATTCAGCTTTTACCTGCCAAAGCCACGATGATCCAATCTTCATATTCTCTTCATCATTCCTACCAGTGTTAGTGTTAGGGACATGCGCACAGAAACTTTCAGCTTTTTTAAAATAACGAATATCTGATGACAGTCTCGGGCTCTTGCCCCAATACGAGTCATTTTTACAAACAGAAATTTGATTGTCATATTATGAAAATAATGCAGGAATGATTATGTTTCAGGCTAGTGTTTACAAATATGTACAACATGATGAAGCCAGGGGGGAGCCTCTTGATTAGCACTTTATCTCATAGTCCCATATTTGAGATATATGAAAAATTGGGTAAAATGGAGAAATGGGTACCTTATAACAACAACTGGAGCAGATTCCAGCCGGCTTATAAATTTTACAAAAATGTTGAAGAAGACATGAAAGAGATTATTTCTTCTGTTGGTTTTAAATGTGTCGCTTGTAAAGTCGATTACAATGCCTACACGTATTCCAACTTTGCTCAGTTGAGGGGTAAGCATAAATATTTTTAAAAATCTAAAATATACAAGTCACAGCTTGAAGAAACGCTTAATTGAAATGAGAGGTTCTAATGACAATAATTAATTATGGTTAACAAATAAAGACACTCTTATTAATATAAAATAGATATTTATGTATTTAGTACGCGGAATTCAACTTAAATGCTGGAGAATATGAGCTTTTTTGTCAAGAAGGCGAAAGCCGAGTCATAAATTCATTCGAAAGCATGATAATTTTGCGCTTTTAAACAGCTTTAAGATTAAAATTAGACGAAAATTGCAATAAATCATGAAAACAACACACTTGGGTCAACCTCAGGTAATGTGACGATATCTTCTTGCGCTGAAACCTCTCGTCTCAACACCTTATTTATCTTACACCGTGCTTACGGGCACCGTTGCCAGCAGCGGAAGCAGGGCCGTTTTGTATTGCCAATGCAATTGAGAAAAATCATTTTGGAAGAATTTGGAGTCTTAACAACCTTCAAGATATCTGGTCGGTCTCGACTTTTCGAGAAATTCTGAAAATGGTCTTCTGCTTGGCTGATGCCACTAGCTGCCTTGTCCAGTGTAACTATTTCTTTATTTGATAGAGTTTGCGACATTTCTCCAAAAATCCTCTAGTGAAAACTTGTTAAGCATTCGAGCTTTTTTAAATTGTAGGACTTTAGTTTGCTTGGAATCCTCTCGATTGTTCACCTCTCGAGATAAGGAGGGAATCAATTAAATAAATAAGTCATTAACGTATCATTTTATTTACGCTACTTAATATTGTACTTTGGCTTGAATAATTCTCCCCTTTGTTGTAATTATATATTTATTTATTTATTTATAGCATTGCTGTTATTTCATTAATATACTATATAGTAGCTACTATAAAAAGTGATCCATAAAATAATAATGCTAATGTAGTCTTTTAAAAAATGTTTTCAGATGTACAAACTAACCTAAACACTTTTTGCTTTTTTTGTAGATACATTAAAATCTGTATGTGCAATTATACCATACCTTCCCAAAGAGTGTGTTGAAGATTTCATGGATGATTATATGGAACTGGTGAGAACTCAAAAGGGTTTCGTTGTCAGATATAATGAATCGACAAATGAAGAGGAAGTGGAAATTAATTATGAATTACTGAACATATTTTGTTTTCGGCCCTAGTTTGGGTAACAGCAGTAATAACACAACAAAATATTAAAAACAATAAGCATTGCTTTATGTAGCCAAGAAGTCAGTAGTAGGTACATTGTAAATATTTATAGGCTTTGCTTCTATGATTAATCCATAATTAGTATTACCTATGTATTATTAAGAACTATAAAAAAATTATGTATACATATTACGTGTATAAGAAAATATAAAGTGATATAAAAAAACAATAACGTTGTTTTTGTCTATTTATGATGTTACCATGTAGGCTGAATGGTGCAAGGATAGGATTTTTGAGTAGAGAGAGATGCAAGTTCACTGGATACTGTGAACGCAAAAGAGTAGGCGATATACAGGGTGGGAATTTTTTGTACTACCCATCATATTGGGATCTCCTAAACGCTAATAAGAGATGCAGGGTCCGTTAAATTAGACAAAAATGGCTCTATTTTGTGGCCATCTCGAATCCGTCGAGACATGCAAGATATTTGTGACCGTTCCTGAAATATCCTGAAAAAACTGAAAAATCGAGATTTCTTATTTTTACCATAACTCTCTTATTTTTGGAAATTAACAAATAATCTTTTGTAGGCATACATATAGGACGCTATCCATCTGACATTTAAAAAAAATTTAAAGCCAGCTAGATCTTAGACTTCTATTTTTTTTAAATACAGGGATAAAGAAGACGCCACACTACAAAATGATGTTGAAAATGTGCAAGAGAGGAGTTGACAGGACTCTAGTGCACTCCTAGTCCTTGACTAGAAAACCTGGAACTCTGTCTGGGCCGGCAGTGAGTTTCTGAAGTTTTCTGATAGAAAGGAGCAGTTCATTTTTCATCAATTGGTAAGGAATATCAACGCTGACCGGGTTTTGTACTGTTGGGAATGAGTATAGAGTCTGGCGTGGTATGGTTTGTGCTTAAGAAACATGAAGCGAAAAAGTCAGCAAACCATATGCTATGGTATACTGTTACTCGACTTTTTGTTGTTTACAAATGTAACACACCGAGCCCCTACCCGCTCATTTCCGCTAAAAGTTGGCCTTATGATCGTCTAGCTTTGGATGTAGAACCCAACGTTGTGTTTCGTGGTATCGAGGTTCGTAATTGAGGTATGCCGGAAGCAAGGGAGGAGTTAAGGATTTTGCGTTCGACGTTTGAACTGAATTTCTTGATTTAGATTTTTACAAAGTAATAAAAAATCAATTGTAGGGTGGGAGTAATCAATTTCATATCATCTTTGAAACTCAGGATTACCCCCATCGTTACAATCCTTTACTCATTACTTTATAAATTGTTGTTTGATTTCTCTGTTTGTGAATTACGTGTTTCTTTAAACACTGTGAGTCAACAATACTCGAGTTCGAATATAAAGGGACCCTGTTGGTAGCTGGGATAACCACTCTTACTTTCTTTGAGGCAATGTGCGGCGTTGCCGCTTGTACTAAACATTAGAATAGTCGTAGCTTGCTCCGGCTCTTTTAGCGCTTTTGGTTTTGTTCGAGATATGTTTCATTTATTTGTAAACCAGGTTTGCAAGACCTGTTTTACCTTAATTGTTTAGATATAATCTGAATTTGCATTATTCGGGTGTAGTAATGTTTCATTACCTCCCGACAATATTCAGGTATGTGCTAGTCCTCGGACTTAACCTTTTGGTTTACTGGATTTACTCTGAACTTGTATTCTCGGGTGAAGCTTCTGAAGCAAGTAATGTTTATTACCTCCCGACAAGGTTCAGGTATGTGATAGTCCTTTGACTCGAAGTTTTGGTTTATTAATGAAAAATTCCCTTTTAATGGGATATTTTTCATTCTGCGGTATCGAACACATCTCTCGAGTGTTTTCGACATTATTAACAGAATCATTATCACCTCTGATCGAATTACAGACCCCATTCCTTTATTATTGCTCAGACGCAATAGTTAGAGTGTTGGAAAATTGTGGTAACCTACTCATATAATCAGCATATTCGGGCGTAGCTTCTGAAGCAAGTGACCAACAGCACCTCCCCACTGTGTTATAGAGAATTACCTAACAAAAGAAATCGGGATAGCCCAATCAGTTTAGTGATCATGTTTCTCGTTAATGCGTCGTTGTTTGTGATTTGCACTTTAAGAAAAGCCTAAGCGCTGCTAGGACCACTCTATCGCTTTATTTATGTTTGTTGAACTTTTCGCATCAAACTTTGGTTTCCACGCAATTTTCGTGAACTTGTGGTTCGCTTTGATGATTAGGCAACAGGGTTTCGCACATCTACATTTCAGGACACCTTACTACTTTTTACTACTTCTATTATTGGCCTTTAATAGATATTGCGGACTCGAGTCTCGTCACTCTGTCAGAATAAAAAGCTCCTTTATGGTCTGTTTACACTACATAATAATACTACTCAATTCAGGCACTACTGTTACTTTTTACATCTACTTGATTTACTGGGGGGGGGGGGCGGGGGCAATAGGGAACTTCTTATTAGTGATCGATCATGATTTTGCAAGAGTGCAAGTATTTATTTCGTCGTGTTATAATTTTTCTTCATTCATGGTGTTACACAATGGCGAGACATTCCTCTCACTTTCTAAATGTCGTATAATTTAAAGGAGCGGTCCGCTTATTATATTATCCGGTCGACCCTACATCTGTACTAAATAAACTCGAACTCCTTGAGAAATAGAATGACTTGTTTATTGTGTTCGTGGTCAATTCCCTAACTGAATTATTTCTGATAATGGGTCGTTATATTTATTCACAGGTTACTTATTTCCTGACCTGGGTTTATTTCCCTACTTTGCTATTTATCGGGGGCGTCTTCCTTATTACGGTGCCGGCGATTGAGACCGGTGTTTCGAATCGGAGCTCTTTCTTTTGCGGTCGGACGTGGTTATTTGCGATAGGCAGAAATTGTTCTTATGAATCACGGATCTCTCCTTGATTCTTAGTGAAATTAAATTCGAATATTATGAATGGAGTGAATTTGAAAATTCTTGTTGTGTCAGCGATGAATTTCTCGCTACTTCGAATATTCCTAATATTGCTCTTTAAGAGAAAATTATAATTTTAGCAATAGCAATGTGGGCGAAAACAAGAATGTGACCAATCGAACTTTATTTATCGATAAAAAGAAAAATGGAAACGTTGCGACGCTATCTAGGTAGTTTCCACCGTCAAGATGATGATTAGAATCGGTGCGATACCCTCAGGGGGTTGCCACCGGCCGGATGTGGAAAATGACTGGTGCGATACGCCCGAAAAGGGGTTGCCACCAGATGGGTCGGTGCGATACGCCCAAGAAGGGGTTGCCACCGGAAGGAATGAGGAGGAGATAAACAGTCTGACAACGATTGAGTTCGAAGCAGGACTGCTTACCCTTTGAATCCGATGCGTGCTTTTATAGCCAGATTTAGATCAGGCTCCATTGTTTTCCAGAGCGGGAACATACTAGCAGCTGCTCTCTAACACGGTCGGCTCGCGTGATTCTTTAAGTACATAATGCAGCGGGGACTTTCCGTCGGTGGTGGATATTTTGGCTGGCCGTTCGTGCCGTCCGTATTAAAGAAGGCGCGTGACCTAGATTCCATTCCTATTACTCCTAGACCGGCTATCCCGTGGATATGAATGAGAGACGAAAAAAATTGTAAGTTTTTACGTACCTAGGGCTGGTTTATTTCACAAAGGAGCAGAACTTAACAGAATCATTACGAATGTTGGATTCGATGTTCGCTGGGTAGGCAGCATGAGATAAACAGATGTGCTTTTTAACTTTGGAACGAAGTAGTTTAAGGTGGTTAAAGTGAGAGTTGTCTCGAGATAATTTAAAGAGTTGCCAGAGCTAAAGCTTTCGCTTAATATAACCAAGGTGGGTACTTCTAGGATTTTGAGGGTGAACATTTGATGGGTACAAGCTTATCAAGGGCGCTGGACACAATAACGTAAAAGCTGACAGAGAAGAGTGGGTATCCTTACAACTGGGTCCATAGATACGCCCAGAAAGATTTTTATATAAAGAAGCATAATCTCCCTTCCTAAAACTGTAAGAAGAGTAGGTAACTATTATTTCTGAGAGCCCTATAGGTGAAGACATTGCAGCACTTGAACATACCGAGAGGGATGGATGAGGAGCATCTTCTCTGACGGCATATTCAGGAGTTCGTTCTACTGAGAATTGTGAAGTGGGGACACGATCACGAAAGTTTGTGACAAAGCTGCACTGTCTTAGGTCCAAAAGGTTTATCAGCTGATTCAAGGTATCAACACGCCCAAAATGTTCAAGAAAAAAAAACTGATTATATTTACCTGTTCAACGATAATTCCTGATTTAATAGTATCTAGAAAACGGTTATTAGCAATTCTATGAATGATATAATTGTTTCGTAAACATGCGAAACTATTTATTATTCAAGGTAAATTGAATGCCGGACTCCATGAATTGTTTTGCATTTAGAGAAGAATCATTATGTAATCGTGATACATTTATTTTAATTAGGACGTACACGTGCGTAATTTCTATTCAATTACTTCATGAGTTGTTCTGATTTTGAAAATAGTAGGAGCATTCAAGAGGTCGTGCTTCGTACTTATCATCATTTCCTACTTCGTATAACCTGGATTTGGAAATCAGATTTGGTAAATTTTGTATAAAACTAGAAGAACTGTCATGATTTCGTAAAAGTACGAGATCCACCTCGTAAATAATACCCCGCTATAACCAACCAGAGTCTAATAAGTTTTTTAGACGCTCTAAGAAATGTAGCTAATGCTTCGTTCAGTTCGTTAAGCTAGGGTTTGTTAGGACTGTAGGTGACGTGAAGTAGGCAGTCGGTTTTCTGAATGAAAACCCTTGGACTTCTGTGGAAATCCAGAAGACAAGAAGGCATGTAGCCGGTTTGTATAAGAATCTTCCCATGCAGACTCGTGGAAGGTAGAAAATTATCTGCGTCGTTGTTTGAGTCGGAATCAAACTTGATTTCATCTCAATGCTGTCGTTCAGCTGAGCTCACAGTGAACAGTTTTAAAAATGCCGTTTTTTTAATTTTTTAAATGGCATCCAAGTTTTCAGTAGAGGAAGACGAGAAATTGATAGATCTCATAATACGAGAACATCCCCCATTATACACAGTCAAAAGCTATAATTTATAAGCCCCTTCGGAACATTTATTAGGATGCTCTATATTCACATTTATTTTAGCGAGGACAACTAATTATTAAACTCGAAAGAAGGTATTCCTGAGTTTCCATATCATGAAATGAAGCATATTTCACTTGCTTGCGTAAGATATTTTTTTATTTTTTAGAAATTGTTTCTCAAGACAATGCTCGAGGGCGATTAATGATTAAAGGCGAGTTACGTTTTCGTTGGCTCAGATCGCACCGCGCTGCCACTAAAGGGACAAATTTAAAAGCACGAAAAGCACTGCCACTGAAAAAGCTTCTCAACGAGGAGAAGATTATCTAAAAAAAAGGTTGCCTTTAACTTCGTGCAACTTGGCATTAATGTCGATAATACCCGAATAAACTGTATATCCGGTAACGCTTTTGCAATTTTGAATATTACTTTGAATTACATGACGTTAAAGCGACCCAGAGAAAGAATCATTAAAGCAAAGCAATTATTGAAATCGCGCTGATTGTGCGTTCAAATAAAAGAAATGGCAACATAGTAACTAAATATGAGAAATCTGATATAGGTAGGAACCTATCTTCATTTTAAATTCGATTAGATTGGGAAGTGCGTATAGACTTAATTAGCTCCCTTCCCGGTTTGAATTATTCTGATCTAATTTCAGTTTATTACACATTCTTGGAAGTGTTTAATGACAGTCTCGTCTATCTACTATAATATTGAACTAAATAGAATAGCATTGATATCACAAGAATTAATAAACAAATATTAGATACCTGGAAAATGGAAGACCCAGCTCTGTACACAAAGTATAAAGCAGCGCCTGAGAGAGAAGCAGTAGATACTCTAATGCAGTTTTCCGATAAAATATCCTGGTATCCTGGAGCCAATGTCCTGGATGTTGGCTGCGGCTGTAGTGACACTACCCTGAAACATATTTTGCCGCGCTTACCAACTGAATTCAGTAGTTTAATCGGAATAGATATCAGTGAAGAAATGATTCAATACTGTAAGAGTAAATCGATGGATCCAAGAATCAATTTTGTAAAGTTAGATATCGGGGTGGAAAAAATTCCCAATGAATTTATGAACAAATTCCATCATGTTTTTTCGTTTTATTGTTTACACTGGGTCCCAGATCAAAGGTCAGTATGAGCATGTTAGTGTATTTTATTATTTTGTAGTTTATTGACATTATTTGACATAGAATTTCGCCCAATTGTAACGCAGAAGAGAGAAAGAGAGCAAATTACTCACATGAAAATACATAAATTTATTTCGTCAAAGCCGTCGGTTTTTTATTTCTCTTATTGATGTTTTATATATCGATACCAAATAATATAAAAATATTTCCTTTCAGACTTAGGTAGTTTCGTTTACATTATCATTTTAGACTTTCTTCAAAAATTTTTTGGCGGCAGAAATTTATCGATGCAGTTTTGTTCCCCCCCCCCTCTCAGTTATGCTTGAAAAGCAAAATCATTACAAATTACCCCCAGTCATTGTCCGCGATCTTCAATCTAGGGGCTGAGTTTGTTTTTCCTCATTATCTCAGTAGTTTTTGAGTTTTTAAATTCCCTAATTTATTAGGAATTTAATTTTTAATTTTTATGATGTTATAATTTTTTTGTCTCCGTTATTTTCATTATTCGTGCCAAAAGGGACATAAACGAAATTGAAAACTTTCTTGAACTCCCATTTTCAGAATCTTACATTCCTCCAAACCCTTTACGTCGGTTTGAAGACCCTATTCAACAGCCCTGTTGACTCTCTTCTGGCTTTTGAAAGGGCTTTGATACAATCATAATTATGTAAATCCGCAACCAAGTGTGAGGTGCTAGGATCATACCATCAGCAAGCTGGATTATGTAAACTTCTTCTAAGAAGCCAAAAATCAGTTCAAGGGTTGCATCGTGTCCCCCCCCCCCCAAATCCAGCCAACAAGAACTGGAATACCTCAATAATGAACTTCATAGGATACTTTCAATAAGAAAAGTATTTCAAGATGAATCCTATTTATGATTTTATTGTAATTATTACTGTAGTATTTTCTTTCGCAGAAAAGCATTTAGTAATTTATATGATATGATGGTGCCCGGAGGGAGTCTTCTAATGAACGCGTTGGTTGAACATCCCGTTTTCCCTGTCTATGAAAGATTAGGAAAAATGAAGCAATGGATTCTGTATAATGATAATTGGGAGAGATTTCAGCCACCTTATCAACAATACTCAAATGTAGAAGAATATATGAGAAATATTCTTTCTTCGATCGGCTTTACTAGTATCACTTGCAAAGTCGAAGATAAAGCCTACACGTTTTCTAACTTCGTAGAGCTAAGAAGTAAGTACCTATTTTCTTTGAAAACGAATAACTCATTGCGAAACCAAATATATTCATAATAATAATTAAAAAAAGTCTTAAAAAGATTATTGATTATTCTAATTATTTTTAGATTCATTTCAGTCTGTGTGTGCTTTAATACCATATCTACCCAAGGAAAAAGTAAATGACTTTATGGACGATTTCATTGCATTAGTCAGAAAACAAGAAGGTTTTGTTATCGAATATAACGACGAACTCGATCAAGAAGAAATTCGGATGCAGTATAAGCTATTGACAATTTTTTGCCTTCGATGAACATAAGACGTCTCTCATAGCAATATTTCACTAGGCTTTAGTAATAGGTAATTAGAGAGCCAATAGGGTTTGGGCATCATAATTCAAATTTATACTTCGTGATTCGTTTCATAATAAAATTCATGATAGAGGGGAATCTTATTCAATTATTTAACAAACCTTATTAAATGATTATAAATACATAATTATACTTTATTGTCAAAAGCAACATCTCCTATATGAAACTTCCATCTCCCTACCACATGTCTACTTAATAGGCTATAATAATAAAAGAAAACTTAAAAGTTGAAAATATGAAATGGTTTTTTATACTTTTTACTCGTTACTTGTAGTGTTACTTTTCGTCCTAGGGATAAAAAGTCACACTTTTGTCACCAGGGATCAAAAGTGGCAGTTTAGTCCTCGATACATGGGACTAAATGCGACCCTTTTTTCCCGAAACTTTTTTGTGATACAAGTTGCAAAATGGGAGTGTTTAAGCATGGACGAAAATTTGCAAATGGGGCCGAAGGCCGAGTTCGACAATCGTCAAATAATTAAACAGTATAAGAACTCCTTTTGCATCAACGTGTGTCAGACAAATTTTTTTCAAAGTTCAAATGGCAAAAAATTTTTTTGCAATTTTTGTCAGACAAAGAAACAACAATTTATGAACTCTTCAAGTAATATAAATTTAGGAACTTGAAGATTTTCTCAGAAACCATAAGACCTGCACGTGCATGTATGTTAATATCCGAATAATAATAATAATTGTAAATTGAATCGATTTCATGAATTATTTTACGTTTAGAGTCGTGTCATTACTCTAGAGCGGTACCAATTAGCTATTTACCAGTTTCCACTTAAATATTAAAAGCTGGTATTAGGTAAATTAAAATCGTAAACAAATAAAAAATTTCAAATTCTTTTTTTATGTTTACTTGATAATTAGGTACTATCAAAATTCATCCAAAATTCATTCAAAATTTATAAATTCAGTCGATTTAGTGTAGTTTTTCCTCTTATTACCTTATGTCTTACTTTTGGCCACGATACACTTAAAATAATAAGTTTCGAACTCGCGACCTTAGGCTCGCTAGGCAGCGGACTGAACCGCTAGGCTACGCGAGTCTACGTCTTAAGTTGACTGAAGTTATTCCCAAGACTGACTAAAAGCCTTAATCTTTCTCTTAATTTATTTAGGTCAGCATTAAATCATAAGATCGTTTTTTATGTTGTTCAGTATAAAAAAAATCATAAAAACTAAAAATTGTTAAAATTCAAAAAATTAATTAAAATTTTTTTTATTCTTCTTTTTTCTTTGCAAAAAAGACAACTTTTAAGACCGAATTTCATAGATGAATGAAAAAACCATAAGGTAAGCACTATTTTGGCGTATTTTACAAATGTTGACGTTTTTCGACGATTTTCTTTGGGTTTTTCTTTGAAAAAAGAAGAATAGAAATTTAAAAAAAAAAAAATCGAAGTTTATTAATTTTTGGTTTCCATAATTTTTTTCATATCGAACGACATAAAAAAATAATAGGGCGGCCATAAGAAAAACGAAAGTTGACTGTGAAAATCCTGGGATCTAGTCGGCTTTGAAAATTTTTGTAATGACAGATGGATAGATCTTAACGGCTTATGTAAGCCTACGAAAAATTATTTATTAATTTCTAATAATAAAAAAGATATGACGAAAATAAGAAATCTCGATTTTTCAGTTTTTTTCAGGATATTTCAGGAAATGTTACAGATATCTCGCATGTTTTGACGGATTCGAGATGGCCACAAAATAGCGCAACTTTTCTCTAATTTAACCAACCCTGTACCTATCTCTTAGCGTTCAGGAGATAGCAATATAGAAGAAGGATATCATTCAGATTGAACCTGACATTGAACATTGAAATCATCGTTTATCACAACACTACATATTTCTAGTCTCTGCAATTTTTGAGAATATCTGGTTCATTACTGACGAAAACTGCTAAATATGTATAGCCCGATGGAGACCGATAAACCGTTATCACTATACACTTCAAAGGAACAAGTTCTATACGGCAGCCACTTTCACAATGTAATTCTACAGACAGTCTATTAATGTCCGCCACTTTCTGCGACTGTATTCCCGACCTTGTCAAGATGACCACCCCTCCGAGTCATAACTTTTCTGGTGTATGAGTCCGCCCCCTGATAGTCTGCGATAGTAAAGCTTAAAAAGTGTTCCGACACACATGTAAAGTCAAGATTGGAACAGGTTGTATCCACAAATATTTCCAGTTCGAGTTGATTATTTCTAAAAAGACTGATGGACATTTGGCGAATGATTCCCATCTTTACTTTGAGTGAGTCCATTTCCCATTTTTCTTGACCTCATTTTTCAAGTCAGTGATGGTGTAAGCAGAATCATGGTTCATCTCTCCATTACTCCCTCCTGGTTTCTCCTGCCAAAAAAAAAAACTACTCACATATGCTCCGTTTAGCCATATCTGCGGACACAAAGCTTTCTGGACATTATTGCCGTCCAAAACTGCTTTAAAATACGAATACTTGTCCGGGAACTTCGAATTCATGAGCGAAGTGGGTCTTTAGGTATCCCTCCATATCCTCCTTGCTTGTTTTTGGATGCAGACGTAATACATTATAGAGCAACCCTCTTTAGTACCGTTTTTACACCGGTTTCATTCACAGAATTGCCCACTATAATTATTGGTCTTCTAGTAGGTATTCTTTCTATTTATTTTTCGGTTCCATTCCCGTGATTTGCATGTTCTGACCGCCCTGACACCATTTCGGACTTTTACTGGGCGTACTTGCACCAGATAACTGTATTTTGGTCATTATAGTAATCAGTAGTTTTTCTAATTTTTTGGTAATTCTGGCAACACTGCACGTCGTATTGTGTACATTTAGCGAAGTTGCTTATTCTGGCTTATCATCACGGTTACCATTTTCATATTTGATTTGCTGCGAATTGGTTACTTTCTCCCATATTTTACAGACATATCTTTAATTTTTAATAATTTACTTTTGTATGTCAATTTGACGCCTCAGTTCACCAATTATTATTGTACGGTTCAGGTAGGTAGGTACATAAAGGAACAAATTAATGTACTGTATAAATAACACACACACACTAAATTAATTACATGTAGAACTGAATGGTTAATTTACACCAATGCTGTAGAATAAACAAATAATTGAAATGTAATTTCAAAATTGATACAGGTATACGGCAGTTCGTGTAAATCTGCCGCTTTTGTCGGTCATAAATTTAAAAACCAACCCTAAAAACGAAAGACTTTTTGATTGTGTTCTTTTCCAGGAAAGCCTTCAGTAATTTGCATGATATGATGGTGCCCGGAGGAAGTCTCCTAAGGAACACTTTGGTTGAAAATCCTGTTTTCCCTGTCTACGAGAAATTGGGAGAAATGAAGCAATGGATTCTGTATAATGTTAATTGGGAGAGATTTCAGTCACCTTATCGACAATATTCAAATGTAGAAGAATGTATCAAAAATATTCTTTATTCCATTGGCTTTATACTTTCGTCACTTGCAAAGTTGAAGATACAGTGAACACAATACACATATTCTAACTCTTTACAGCTGAGACGTAAGTATTTTACTTTAATATACCTAGAGAAGTTATTATCATCCAAAATTATTCATTACTGTAAATATTTTTAGATTCAATGGAGTCTGTTTGTCCCTTAATACCCTATCTACCCAAGAAGAAAGTTCGTGATTTTATGATGTTACATGATGTTAGTTAAAAAGCAAAGAGGTTTTTTGATTAAATATAATGAACAACGGGATGAGGAAGAAATTGACATGCAATATAAGTTATTGACAATTTTTTGCCTTCGAACGTAAGATGTCTGAATCACATCTATGATTAGAGCGTTAGTTATTTGGGTGTATTGTATTTCTCAGGTGATCTGTTATTCTTTTTACTAATAAATTTTATGTGACTATCATTAAAAAATTATTTTTTTCTAATTTATGTTGCCAACCCATTTCGAAAATGTTACAGGAACTTACTTTTCGAGAACCATTTTTCATCAGTCATAAGTGTGCATAAGGTGCATCCGCAATATGCTTGAAAACAGAACTATAACGATCTCAATGGGAGGGAAAAATATCGACTTTATGCCCGCGAGGGGGTGCCCGTAGGGAGGAGTTCCGTCCCCTCCCCTTTTCCCTGGTCCCGTCTCTCAGTATTGAGTGTCGATGTTCAGTCATATGCTGATGACTTGGTCATTATGATCAAAGGAAGATCTGTAGCGACCATTTTTAGGGTCCTTCAAAAAGCCCTCGAGGTGACTTATCAGTAGTGCGCGAGCGAACACATGTCGGTCAATCCTCGCAAAACTGTCATGGTACCATTCTCCAGGAAGATAAGGTGTTTAACGGTTTAACGCCCCCAACTCTTCTGGGAGAAACCATTCCATTTGCGGAGGAAGCCCCAGTACCTAGAAGTAATTCGGTATAAAAAGCTTACTTGGAACTCTCATCTGGAAAAAGTTACACGCAGAGTCAAAATCTCCTTATGGACGTTTAAAAGGATTTGTGGCAAAATATGGGGAATCGACCCCAAACAAGTTTTATATTGGCTTTACGTAACGATCGTCAGACCTTGGTGTGGTGGTCAAAAGGGCAGCAGGTCATGGCCAAATTAAAGCTCTCTAGCCTACAGGACAAGGTTGTCTGGCGATCTGTGGTGCCATTACAGGACTTACCACCTCTCCCCAAGTAGTATCAGAGGGTACAATCACCACATTTTATACCGGAACTTTGAGAAAGTATGATTATCATTTTATTTTCCACTCAATTTAAAACTTTACAGTAGAAGAAACTATTTATCCTATATTCGTGGCGGTAACCACGGTTTATTCATACCATATTGGCCACTTGATAGTTTCATAACATCTTGGTGCTACTTTAGAGGTGCTCAAGACGTTATTTTTCCTCATAATAACCACTTGAAAGCTCTACAACTATGAAGTGGAAAGTGAAAGCTCCAGTCACTAACAAAGAGCACTAAGATATTTGATATTTAATAATATTAAGTGACCGCATCGTTCTCAAAGCTTCTATAATAACTTTGAAGATTCATCACACTCTAGTGGCATGCAGCACTGATCGTCATAATTCTGCCACCAAGAAAAGTAACCTTGAAAATTCAAATAAGACTTAGGCCATCAAAATGTGGCAACAACTTGCGAAAAATTTTAATTTTTTAATGTTTTTTCTAATGATTAAAATTATTGTTTTTTATGAAAATTATTTTTGAAAATTGTACTAATTTGTAAAGTTTCACACAGCATATTAGTTTCATTGGTAACTTTGCTGCAATATTCCAATTGTAAAATTAAAGCAACATTACGTTTCTATCATATCATTCCCCCAATGTTATACACTTTGCAATGTTGAGAAGGAAATGTTACTGTGCTGGGCGGTCCTTTCAACATTGTAGGAACATTGCGGGAGTTCATTTGTTCCTTATATGCAACATTAGATACAAGCTTGCATTGAAATGTTAAGTAAATATTGCTGCAAAATATTCTTGCTCAATGGGTCATGACCTTGTAATAATAATTATTGCGTACTCGGACTGAACATGCGTTCATAAAGAAACGGCAACGTATCACATGACATATTTATCTCCGTTTTCGTTTTAAATTCGATCAATTATTATCGTGTTACTGCATACTACATACCTAATAACAATAATTAATTAGTTCCGTCGAGTTTAAATAGACTTTTTCTGATTTTAATTGCATTCACTCTCTCTTGAAAGTTTCACACTGAACACTGAACAAAGAGCAGAAGTTTGATATCACAATTATTACTTAAAAATTACCTAAATACATCCATAACTTGTAAGATGGAAAACCCGTCTCTGTATACCAAACATAAAGGAGTACCTGAAAAAGAAGCAGTAGAGACTCTGCTGCAGTTTTCCGATAAAATATCCTGGTATCCTGGAGCCAATGTCCTGGATGTTGGCTGCGGCTGTAGTGGCACTACCCTGAAACATATTTTGCCGCGCTTACCAGCTAACTTCAGTAATTTAATCGGAATAGATATCAGTGAAGAAATGATTAAATATTGTAAAAATAAATCCATGGATCCAAGAATCAATTTTGTGAAGCTTGATATAGGTGTTGAAAAAATTCCCGATGAATTCATGAACAAATTTCACCATGTTTTTTCGTTCTTTTGCTTACACTGGGTCGCAGATCAAAGGTCAGTACAATTATGACAACATAATTACATATTACATAAGTATTAGGTAAAATATTAATATAAATAATAATTATTCAATTACATCATGCTTGATTTTCAAAATTGCGAACTATTGGTCCTAGAGCCTCAGAATAAATTTTAAAATATTATCGAAATGGTCACTCTCAGATTGAATTCAAGTGATTTTGACAGTTGTAATTTCCATTGAGTAGTTCACAAGTTCGACAATGGCTCAAGATATTGGAAAACGGCTTAGGTGTTCTTATTCTTAGGTGTAAATCATTATCCTATTATTGTTTAGTTGAAATTCTTAGATTGGGTGATGAAAAATCTGATAATTATTTACTATTAACTTGATTTTGAAAAAAAAAATCAAAATAACACGTAGGTACTATATGAATTTAGAGGCCTTGGTGAGATTGTGGGTTCTACAGGGTTATTCACGGTATACGCCACGGAAGTTTATGGCCGTGTCTCTGGATTTTAGGATCTTTTTATTTTTGAAGTGGATAGAGACCCGGCAGTGCGTTTTAAAATTATATTCATAATGTACAGGTGTCCCAAAAGCATGAAACATATCAAAGTTATGTTTTTTTAAATGGAATGCTCCTATGTAATTGCATTTTTAGATTGCCTGAGAAGAAAAAATAAGATTGGTTTTTACAGTTGGTGTTTAAATTCAGAACTTTTTGAGTTATAAACAAGTGAAAATCGTCATTTTTCAAGTTCAAGGCCCTGTACAAGGAAAACGGCTTAAGATAGAGAAAAACGGCTTACATCTCCCTATTTTAACTTTTCATGTCCTATCCTATGGTATATAGAAACATTTGTACTTTCTCTGATTTTTTTATTTGGCGACGCGTGGAGAAATATCAGAATTTTTCAAATTTTTTATCACCGTGTATAAACATTTTATCTACATAATAGGATAGTACATAAAAAAGTAAAATAGGGACATGTAAATCGTTTTTCTCTATCTTCAGCCGTTTTCGTTGTACAGGGCCTTGAACTTGAAAAATGACGATTTTCACTTGTTTATAACTCAAAAACTTCTGAATCTAAACACCAAAACTGTAAAAAACAATCTTATTTTTTCTTTTCAGACAATCTAAAAATGTAATAACATAGGAGCATTCCATTTAAGAAAACATAACTTTGATATGTTTCATGCTTTTGGGACATCCTGTACATTATGAATATAATTTTAAAACGTACCTCTGCCGGGTCTCTATCCACTCCAAAAATAAAAAGATCCTAAAATCCAGAGACACGGCCATAATATTCCGTGGCGTATACCGTGAATAACCATGTATATGAAGCTTTTTTAGTTGCGTATGTTGCTCCTGCCATATTTGTCTCCATGAGTTCTTTTTTCGTGATTCCATTTTAGTGTATTTTTTAACAAAAAAATACACTATTGAGGACGACATCACTTTCCAAAAATCACCCAAACTCATCAAATGTCCACCGATCATGACCCCCAGATTACGAAAAAGTGGTTTTCCAAAATTCACCTGCCCACGATATATATATATATATATTTATAAATATAAAGGAAATGATTATTGGGCTTTTTCTCTTAAAATGCACTCCACGGCAACCAGCAACAAAAATCCAAGCAGATCCGGAGCCACGGACAGCGCTGTTTCGGCCTTCTTTGGCCTCTTCAGCGTAGCACACCGAGAACGCAAGGACAATGCTACCGAAAGCCATGGAATGCGCCAGTTCTATACAAATCAGAGGATTTTTACATCAGTGACCTGCAACACAGAACGACTGCGACGACACCTACTGCTGGTGGTAAGAACCACCGACCATCAACAGCAGACAATCGCCTTCGTGAGACAAGACTCCTCGTGCAGTTACCTGCTATGAGGATTTGACAAGTCCCCGGGGCAGCGCCAGCTAGTGGCCGGCAGCTCCCTTCACCGTTAGCCCATGTAAATTAGAAGGATAAATAGAAATCTTTAGAGAGTAATTAATAAATATAAAGGAAATGATTATTGGGCTTTTTCTCTTAAAATGCACTCCACGGCAACCAGCAACAAAAATCCAAGCAGATCCGGAGCCACGGACAGCGCTGTTTCGGCCTTCTTTGGCCTCTTCAGCGTAGCACACCGAGAACGCAAGGACAATGCTACCGAAAGCCATGGAATGCGCCAGTTCTATACAAATCAGAGGATTTTTACATCAGTGACCTGCAACACAGAACGACTGCGACGACACCTACTGCTGGTGGTAAGAACCACCGACCATCAACAGCAGACAATCGCCTTCGTGAGACAAGACTCCTCGTGCAGTTACCTGCTACGTGACGAGGAGTCTTGTGTTGCAGGTCACTGATGTAAAAATCCTCTGATTTGTATAGAACTGGCGCATTCCATGGCTTTCGGTAGCATTGTCCTTGCGTTCTCGGTGTGCTACGCTGAAGAGGCCAAAGAAGGCCGAAACAGCGCTGTCCGTGGCTCCGGATCTGCTTGGATTTTTGTTGCTGGTTGCCGTGGAGTGCATTTTAAGAGAAAAAGCCCAATAATCATTTCCTTTATATTTATTAATTACTCTCTAAAGATTTCTATTTATCCTTATATATTTATATATATATATATTTATATATATATATATTTCTCCAAAATCGCGAAATTTCGATTTTCAAAACGCTCCTGTAGCTTTATCTTTCAAGATTAGTGAACGAAATTTTGGATTCTTGTAAAGCTGAGGAATGACTTTAGATTTTCGTTGAAAAAATTTCCAAAAGTCACGTTACTTCTACAGGGTGTCCCTTCAAAGTTCCACATATCCGGTTTTTGTCATCTCATTTCAGGTCGCAGTTTTGAATCTAGGAGGCTGAAATTTTTGTGGGAGTAAGATATCCACAAGGAGTGGTCTGGTATTGCACTTGAGCAAAATCGGCCGAGCCGTTTCAAAATGGCGGCTATTTTAATTTTTTGGAAAATTGACTATTTTTGAATCCCGGTATGAGCAAGATGGCAAAAAAACTTTGAAATAAAATTAACAGGATTTGAAGAAAATTATTGGAAATTTGAGTTAATGCAATAAAATTAGCATATTTTCCATTAATAAGCCAGTGTCGTGGGTAGGAAAAAGGGTGAAAATGTGTCAATTCTATAAACGTTTATGAGTCCATTTTTGAAGAAGTTGAACCGAAATTTTCAATTTTTTTTTGCTTTAACATATAATTTGATGTCTTAGCTTCAATTCGCCTCGATTAATGTAGCACTTTAAACGAAAAACAAAAAAGTTTTTCGCTTGTGCAAAATTAGCTTGCACTTATTAAATCGATGAAATGGTTCGCAATTTCTTTTTTATTTTTTTCCACATTCAATTATGAATGGTTCTGAAAATTAGAAGAGCAAACGCAACAACAATTAAATCACCTACATGCAGGTGAAAAAAGTATTCAAATTGGTTTTTTAATAACAAAGATACGACCAGTTTAAAAGTGAGGTGTAGGTACCTGACGTACTACATAATTATATCTACCCGATCATCGCTACAAACTTGAAACCCACCTTGGCGTAGTTAGTTAGGCAAGGGTCCTAGAAAACTGTTGGTGCTGGTTCGAAACCACGAGAGGGTCATTCTTTTTTTTTTTTGGTAGGTAGGTGATTTTCCCCCAAAAAAATCGGATTATTTTTCCATTATATTCATTATAAAAAAAAATAGGAAGAAAATATTTATTATTTTTACATGATGTTTATTTCTCTAAAATTTTAAAAATGCTCCTGTAGGTTAATTTTTCAAGATCAATGAACGAAATTTTTTACTTTTGTGAAACTTAGGGATGACGTTTGATTAAAAAAAAAAAACATTTTTCTAAAATTGTCTCTCCAAATTTCAAAAAAAAAAAACGGGTATGAGGCACGGTTTCTGGTCGCATTTTTCAATCCTGGAGGCTGAAATTTTTTTGGTAGTAAGATAACTGCAAGTAGTCGTCTGGTACTGCATTTGAGTTAAATCAGAAGAGCCGTTCCAAAATGGCGGCCTTTTCAATTTTAGGAAAAATTGATGGATTTTGAACCCCTAATAAATAAGCCAGTTAGAAAAAATCTTTTAAACGAAATTAACATTATTGGAAGAAAATTATTTGAAATTTGAGTTATAAAATATTGAGTTAAAATATTGCAATAAAATTTGCAATATTTTTATTATTAAAGCCAGTGACGTGGGTAGGAAAAAAAATTTCTGTAACCGGTTATGAACATATTTTTGAAGGAATTGAACGAAAATTTTTCCAGTAGACAACTATACTAATAAACTTCAAAATTCAAAGATTTCAAGAAGGAAATAATAAAAATGGCGGAGATATTAGAATATTTTTACATATTATGTTTATTCCTCTAAAATTTAAAATTTTCGTGTTTCAAAGCTCCCCTTTCACTTTTTCCGTTCTATAAAAGGTAGTCTAAAAAATAGTATTTTTTAAGTAATGTTAGCCAGTGACGGGCATAGGAAATGGGCCAAAATTGCTCAATTTTGCCAATGATTTTTTTTGTTTTGTTAAATTTAAAAATTCATTCTAAGGCATGCACGGTTTAAAACGAAATGAAATGCAATTGTCAGTAAGCCACTACGCGAATATCACCTGACTATGTAAAATTTCAGAAAGCCAATTTAACAAGCGGTGAAAATCAGAATTGAATCGCATAAAAATACACTATTTCTGCGATTGATGCGCAAGAAGGTTTTTTATTTTCTAAATGTGATAATATTTTACGTTTACCAAAGTTACATTTTGCATTATTTCTTTATGTCTTAAAAATTGATTAACATATACAGGGTTAGAATGGCAAAAATGAGATTTCTCGATTTTTCAGTTTTTTCAGGATATTTCAGGAACGGTCACAGATATCTTGCATGTTTTGACGGATTCGAGATGGCCACAAAATAGCGCAACTTTTCTCTAATTTAACCGACCTCGTATCTTCAATGGTTTAGGATATCCCTGTAGTGGCCCTTTAAATAGTTCTAACCCTGTATAATGGTATTTGTATTTCCACACAGGCATTTCGATAATTTTTTCAAGTTGATGGTAGTTAGACTATTCACATATGGTAGGTGCCATTCATATTATATCGTCCTACTGATAGAAATGTGACGCGCCTAGTAAAACAATAGAAAAATAAAGCTTTGTCACTAAATTAATAGTTATTTACATTACAAGCTACGAAAGTTCACTTTTAGGTGTGAGGTGTATTTAAAAACTCCGAGCACCTGAAAGAGCTTTCGTAGCGTGTAATGTATTAAACTTTTCATTCTCCCCTTGCCATATTGAGCCACGGATTAAGAAGAAATGAGTAAAATAATACGATTCAGTGATAACAATGGAATTATTATAAGGTGCCATGTTTTTAACATTACCATAGTAACGATAGTTTTCAATTATTAATTTATGACACTGTCAAGTCTAAAACTCTGTACCGCTATAATTTTACAATCTTTGATCGTAGTTTAGTTCAAAATGAATTTCATTCAAGAAGCTGCAAATTCCAGTAAATCTTTCTGGAACATACAATAATAATTATTTGAATGTTCCAGAAAGATTTACTGGAATTTTTATTGTAGTTTTACATTTAATTTTCCATCTAAATAAACGTTAATCAAACTGACATTTCTACTTTTTTGTCCAGGCCACGAAAGTTTTTCATAGCTAGCAACCACCTAGCAACCTATCACCTAGGATGTTTTACTTTCGCTTTCGGTTGCCTCATCAAGACAGAAAGTTACACTTTCGTAAAGGGGAGAATGAAAAGTTCTGTAAACCAAAATGTTATCACAGTACAACTACCGCATTTTCATCCTAACAGCGGTCATTGCTGTTGTTTCGTTTCGTTATCACTTGAATAATATGCAATAAATGATCAAATATTAAGTTACGGTTCACCTAAAATTATACATATTTTAATAAAAAGTCATGAGATACAGGGAGGGCAAGCAACTAACAGGTTTACACTAGATCTTATGTTAAAAAATTATCTGTTAAACTGCACAAAGAATAAGGCCGCGATTTCCTTCTGTTATTTTAAATAAAAGAAAAACTCTTCTTTCTTAACGCATTCAATATAATACAGGATGATTCGGGAAAACAGCCTATTTTTGATCCCTCAATAAAACCACCCTTTTTTCTAAAAAAATATTCTTTTTGCTAATAAACTGTTTATCCGTTGAATGTATCAAAAATCTTATTAGAAAAATGACAGCTTGAGTATCCCTATATGTCATTGTGTTCGAGTTATTCAATATAAGAAATTGCTGATGGATTCCATTAGGTTTACTGATGAGTTTAAGAATTAGCCCTGTAAAAAGAGTCTGTAGTTTTGTATTAGCAGTACTAGGTACCTTATCACATCAGGTTGCGAGACTTCATATAATTCTTATAAATTTAACACTAAACATAGTAATATCGTTGATTGAAGAAGTAGGGCCTGACCTGACTCCTTCAATCAACGGTAATATTATTTCTCTTCGACCATTTAGTATACGTTCTTTATACTGTCAATTTCAGTTAACTAATGACGTACCATTCCCCATGCAATGAGGGAATTTTCTATTTAAGCCAATCACTGCTCGGTATTTTGAGAACTTAATCTCGGAATTTAACTGCGTGACTTCAACTATTGCCCGACAATAACTATTGAAACGCTCTTGGCTTATCTTCAACCTTATTACCGATCGTTTATAGTTTATAATACATTCGGATTCGGATAAAGCCCAATCCTCATTAATGTGCTTGTAGGTGAATTATTGCGAATAGCTGAAAATTCAATCATTTAGATGTGCGCAGTATATGCGGTCCAATCAACGCCAGCCGCCAGCGCACCTGAACTGACCTGACCAGACAGAAATGACGTCAGAGCTGCTCTCCATTCCAGAATATCATTTATTGATAATTGAAGTGGCTGGGAATTTAGTAAAAGATGACAACGCAAATATCAAGAAAATAAGTCTATTTAAAAGTTTTTTTTATCTAATGATTTTCTCAAAAGGTCGAAGAGAAAATAGCGTCTTCGTCTCGCGAGGAATGGCTATTATCCACTCAAACGTTCCAACACTCGCCTGAATTGTCACTCGCCAAAACCCAAAACCCTGACGTCTAGGTCTAGATGATGAGCCAGGAGAGGAGAAGGAGAAAAAGTTACATTTTTTTGTTTCTATGATTTTGTGTACTTAATAATTAACGACGAATCAACGATGGAATTTTAAGAAATGTGAAACAGTCAGGTGTAGGCTTTGAACTGGTGTTAGTGTAGAAAATTAATTTTAAATTATTAGTGTTTGAGTGTACAAAAAAATTATTATGAAAAAGAGGACAAGTAACTGAAAATTGAATTTATTGAATGATATAAAAAAAAAGAAGGTGGACTGTATGTGTGAGTTTGTTATGGCGATTCTTCGTTATTGCTGCTTATGGGCGTTAATACTGCAACAAGGACAATAATTCGAATATTAGAAGGGAAGACAATAATTATGGAAGGATTAGACAGACTTACAATAACTTATCACTGTTAATGGGCGACGTCCCGACAGGATGGTGCGATATCTGCCCTTGGCACTGCACTTCACTGGTGTTGGTGTAGGTAGGTACGGCCACTTCTGCTTCGCTTCGATGACGACGACAATACGATACGAAGAGTCAACGATATGACTCCAGCAATGGTCAATGATCGAATGTGAATAAAATGAATGTGTAGGTATTTCTTGGCCCACGAGGTTGGGACGGTCCATGCTTCCCTTTGTCCTACCGAGGGCTGCCGACTCCGGGTGGATGCTATTAGTCTGCTAATGTTTCTGGGAAGGGAAGGTAGTTTTGGTATAGGGAGAGGAGGTATGAGGTTTTGGTTTAAATGTGGTACAGTATTAACACGAGGGGACGAAACAATTAGAAATAAAAAATTCACAGAATAATATCAAAAAATTCAATCAATGATGCTTTCTAACGATTTTTTGATGAAATTATATCCAAAGAGTATAGTAGATGAAAAAAAACTGACAATAGCTGGAATTACGATTAAATTAATTAATTTAAAAAGCGGTTTGTTTCCTTTTCCAGAAAAGCTTTTATTAATATACATAGCATGATGATGCCTGGCGGAAGTCTTCTAATGAATGCTTTAGCTGAAAATCCTGTTTTTTCTATATACAAACGATTAGGAGAAATGGAGAAATGGATTCCGTATAATGACAATTGGGAACGATTTCAGTCACCTTATCAACAATACTCAAATGTAGAAGAAAATATGAGAAGTATTCTTTCGTCAATTGGCTTTACTAACGTCATTTGCAAAGTCGAAGATAAAGTCTACACATATTCTAACTTTAAAGAACTAAGAAGTGAGTATACAACTTTAATAATAAAGCGTTCAGTGTGAAAACAAATAATAAGTACATGCATGTTCATTTACTTACTCTCAATCTTTTTAGATACATTGCAGTCTGTATGTGCTTTAATACCATATTTACCTAAGGAGAAAATAAATGAATTTATGGATGATTATATGATATTACTCAGAGAGCAACAAGGTTTTGTTATCAAATATAATGAGCAACGGAATGAAGAAGAAATTGAGATGCAATACAAGATATTGACAATCTTTTGCCGACGAGCATAAAACAACGCACCTATTTTTCAATGGCCTTTAGTAATAATAATTAGAACACAAACAATTTTTTCACAGCTACCTACTTATTCTTTTATAAGTTAATAATCAACACTGTCAGACACTTATACCGTCGGCGGTTATTTCTAGCAGACGCTTTAAAGCTCGCAAAAAAATAGCCGAAATTTATTTTTAACACGCGCAGAGAACATAATAAGTAACATATATGAGTAGGTATAGGCTCGGTATATAATAAAAATAAAAAGTAGGTACTCATTTTTGCACCCTGTTACCTGAAAATTAGCCCATGGCAAAAGCTAGCAAGTATGCGTACGTTCATGGTACAAACTAGGCGGCTCTGGGCTCTTGGACTATTATATTGAACCTTTGTTATTTTCATGTGAATAAACTATAACAGAGGGTATCATTTGTTTATTTACTCAAGACATATTTTAACGGATTTAGGTTGGAAGGTTCGTCTATTTCAGACTCAATCAATCAATAATTATTTATTAAAGACATACTTTTAGTTGTTTTTAACGCAATACGGACTAATTATTTATCTACTGAGATATTTATTTACAATTAGCTTAACACTATTTCGATCACAAATTATTTATTTAGCACAAAGTGTTAATATTTATTTTTTTGATGCGATGCGTCGTTAACATCGGATGACTTCATTTACCACAAAGGACTCATAGAACAATTTAAAATTCTTAATAAATGTTATAGACTACTATGTATAATATCTGGCATACAACATCTAGTATTTCCTTGTTGTTGAATCTTAAAATATTTGTATGTTTAACGGTAGTGTCGGTAGTTGAAGCCTATTAGGTGTAGCAGAGAGAATTTATCAGAGTTTTTCTATGTTTGGAGAATTGTGAACATGAGAATATCAAGCGATCAGCTTTCCAACGTAGGTATTGTCACAAAATGGCAGAAGATGAAGCTATGGTTTGTCCAGTGAGTGTTGTCCGGTGTGATGCCACAACTGATCCTGACTAATCAATTTCATTTATTTAGATTTGATTATTGAATTTTTGTCTTTTAATTTATTAGGATTTAGGTTCTTTAACGAAAATATTATTTTCACTCGTAAAATGTAGAAACATGTAAAAAAACTTAAAAATACTTTAAAAAACTATAATTTTTATTATTTTTAATTTTTTTTTTAATGTTTTTACATTTTACGAGTGAACAAGTCAGTATTGAAATTTATAATTCCAAAAAATCAAACATTCTAAATACAACAGCCTTTATTTTACATTTTAGATTTCTCCACAAAATTCTACATCAAAAACGCAGGCAACAGTTTGGTTTTCTAAATGTTTAAAAGCACAAACACATCTAAAGAGATAATACAACAAAATACATTAATCTCCTTAACTAAATAATCTCAAAAAAATGAAAATGGCGACTTTCGGTATACCTAACCGAATCTTTTGGTCTTTTGGCGAATAAAAATTAAAAATATTCTATACCTACTACGTTCGTAGATTATTATGACTAACAGCCATTTGCAAATATTCAGATTTCAGCTATAGGTACCTACTCCTATTTTTACAGAGCAGGTAGGTACCTGCGTCTACGGAAAACTTATCGTGAATCATCATGTATAGGTGTAAAAAATAAATTAATTAACAAAAAAAGTGTAATCTACCTTGATGTAGCTAATTATTATTTTCTTCGCCGATTGACATCTTTCATCGTGTCTCTGGTATAAGCAGCAAAACTGATTTTTTTTTAATTATCTAATTTACCATGCGATGAAAACTAAAAATATAACGTTTATATAAAATTATATAAAAAATATAAGTAACAATTCGGCAAAAAATGTGTTCAACTATTTGTTGTCTCAGTAGGATTGATCAAGCTCTACCATTCATAATAACAATAAATAATATAAAAATAATAATATTTACGTAATAATAATAAAAATAGTATTTATATAATATTTTAACAATAAAAATATTGTTACATTTTTATGTCTATATGTCATAATTATCTAATTCTAATACATTATGTAAATTTCCTATATGTGTGTAAGTACGTAATATATACGAATGGGACCTTTAAAGTCTCTCCACCACCCCATAGAGCTTTTTAAATGCCAAAAAAAAATTCAAAAAATAATAATAATGGTTTATTGCCCAACAGGTTTCCCCAATAACAGGACAAGAAAAAATACAAAACTATAAAAAAGCTTTAAAACTAATATGGTAATGGTAATACTATTAACAATGTGACCCATATGATGGGTTGGTGAAATATGAAAACTGTCAGTTAGGACTGCAACGATGGTCTTCAAGGATGAGTGATTAATAATCACAATGCTTACTGATTGAGTTGAAATTAGAGCACAAGACATATATCGTGGACTTAATATACAGGTTGGTTCTCGGAAGTCACTGTAAAACGTAAGCGGCCGTCTAGTGAACACTTACGGAACAGAGAAGTTAAGCTTATAGCAAGAAGTTCAGTAGGAGAGTCAACCCCACCATTGACTAACCTGTATAAAAAAGTAACAGATGCCAGATTTCTTCTAGGCTCCAGCGCAGCTACACTGATGAATCCACTTAGAAGGGTAGAGTGATCAGAGCCTCGCTGATGAGGGTAGATTCAATCTCTCTTGAAGGCTAGGTACTTTAAAAATCGCCTTTGTGCAGACTCAAGTGAGTCCCTATGTACCTTTTATAGGGACCGAAGATAAGCGAGCCATACGTGAGCTTAAAGCCAACAAACGAGAAGTAGAAAGTCTTTAAAGCGCCCATGTTAAAGAAAGCTTCACAGTTTCTGACTATAAAGCCCAAGGACCTGGACGAACTCAATACAGCATTGTTAATGTGGGTATTGAAAGTGAGCTTGCTGTCAAAATGGACACCGAGTTCCCTGATAGATGTACACCTGGATAGGAGTTTGGAGTCAATTTTGTAGTTGTATGTAATGAAGCTATGCTTTCGGGTAAAAGTCATGACTCTACATTTAGAATAAGTATTTATCGATACATTATTTTTTGCACACCAGATCTGAAGGTAATTCACGTCGCTCTGTTGAGTACCACAGTCGGAAGATGAAGTGACAGAAGAAAACAATTTTAAATCATCCGCATACAGCAGATGGGGACACCTAAGGACAGAAGAGAGAAGAGACATCATTGATGAATATCAAGAAGAGGAGTAGTCCGAGATTAGAACCCTGGGGAACCCCCAAGGTAATAAGAGAAACGTCCGAGTCAAATCCTCCACAAGAAACATACTGAGTTCTGTCTTGCAGATAAGATTTAAAAAAAGAATTGACCTGATCACTGAAACCAAATGCAGAAAACTTACCAATAAGAATTGAATGGTCCAGTTTGTCGAAAGCTTTCGAAAAATCCGTATAGATAACATCCACCTGTCCCTGCTGGTCCACGCAGGTCGCAAGATAATCAGTAAAGGTAACTAAGTTAGAAATGGTTGATCGTTTTGGCATGAAACCATGTTGCTTATCTGTCAACTGGAAATTTTTAGGATTTCATTCGTCCTCTTTTAAATTGACTTATTTTTTCAAATGGGACAGACATACCCTTATACCTTAATAATTCAATTGTTTTCAAAATAATTTCAAAAGAACCATCGAAAATGAAAGTGAAAATGAAAATGACACATATTAAAATTATAGATGCTCTAATACCCACATTAAATAAGAACAAAAAAAAATTGAAAAGGTAAAAGCTTTATTAGGTGATGACTTTCATTTTAATTTTCATTTTCAAACCATCATTTTCATTTTCGAGGGTTTTTATTTTCAAAACAGTTGAAATTAAGTATATGTATTATGGTATACCATGGAATCTGAGAATTTTACGTAATACCCAAAACTGCATGCAATAAACGTGTAGGTACAGCGGGTTGCCCATTTTAAAAGAGGAGTCACTGATGAGTATGCGATTTTTTTTGCGCACAGGCTGCAAAGAAGTCGAATAGAACCTACAACTTTTCTATTCCAAATTTTTGTTGATTATTTAAAATGAAAACGTTAGGGGGGGAGACGGACTTTCGGTTCTCATCTTTTGATGTAGGTATAAATAGTATAAATGTAAAAATAGTTTTAATAAATAAATTAATAGATATAAATCTACCTATGTAGGGTATTTCTTGGAAGATTTTCCAATAAGCATAAGTTAAATTTATTTCTAAAAATTAAATTTTTTTTCGATAAATTATTTGGATTTTAAATGTTTGGGAAATAAGTAATTTTTAGGCGAAGGTAAGTTATAATGTAGATATTGTCTAAGGCTATTTAATTATTTTCGAGCTATAACAGGAATGTAAGTCGTAAATATGTGAGAATGTCATCTGACATTCTCAACTGCTTATAATACTTATTAGACGAATAGTAAATTTACAAGACATTGTTCTTATAGAATAGAGTGAAATGGAAAAAAGGCAGTACTTAAATGAACAAGCCTTGCTCGTTATTTGTTTAATAAATATCGTTTCAATATCTACCTTCAGAAATACCCTCTATAAGTTATATGTATATGATGGGCTACTTACACGGTGAGTCATATAATAGGTATGTAACGAATAAAATTATAGAATAACAAAAATACGAAATAGGTCAATCTTTAATGTCCTATTTTATAAATAGGACACCCTGTATATTGTTGTATTTTCATATTGTCTGAGAAAATCCAGTAAGAATGGTTTTTACGATTGCAGCTTAAATTGAGTGATTTTTGAGTTATAAACTATGCTCGAAATATCGGAAAACAGCTTACGTGTCCCTAACTTTTCCCTAGCCCTATATATACATACTATAATAATCCTGAGAATTTATTTTTGTACTGTGCATCTCCTATTTTGTACTGTAGTAATCAATAGTATCTTACTCTATTGTCCGTATTCATCAAACTTCAAAATATGTATAACTCTGGGGTTATATTTTGAATTTTCTGACAGCTGATTGGTCTAATGCTCTAAACCTACGAACGCTACGGGTTTTAGACCAATGACATGTTCCAAAATATAACCCCAGGGGTTATATTTATTGATGAATACGGGCCTATGAGAAACAGATATGTATATAGATAATTTATGGCTTATACATATTAAAATAATATTTTTTTGTATATAAATCGATGTAAAAAATATATAATAAAATTATAATGAATCTAGCGAGTTTGATTAATAACAAAAATATACCTTTCACTAATGTCCGTATTCATCAAACTTCAAAATATAACTCTGAGGTTATATTTTGAATTTTCTGACAGCTGATTGGTCTAATGCTCAAACTCTACGAACGCTACGAATTTTAAACCAATGACATGTTCCAAAATATAACCCCAGGGGGTTTAAAATTCGTAGCGTTCGTAGGGTTTGAGCATTAGACCAATCAGCTGCCAGAAAATTCAAAATATAACCCCAGAGTTATATTTTGAAGTTTGATGAATACGGACATAAGTGTATAATACTTAAACCTTTGAAACAAATTAGTAAAGCTTGGAAGCGAATACCGTAATAATTTTGTAAGGCATTGTAACTTCCTCCTCGTTCGTATCACTTTTTAGTGAAATTATTATTTCTGGATGTTTTTTCACCTCGGAAATGTAATCATCGAGAAAACCGTGAAGCTCGTCCTTTCCAATACTAGAAACGAATGGGCAGACGGCCGTTACAGCATCTGGAAAATAATAATTTTATAGCAACATTTTTTAATAATTTGCAGGTCATATACCTAATACCTACAGAATAATATGTTTATGGTAACTGGGCAGCCATGCAATATCGAGCGTAATGTTAATAAAATCGTATTTTTAACATAAAAGAGAAAGTAACTTTATTATTCGGAAAAAAAACAAAAAAAATATAAGAAAATGCGTCGTCAAACAGTAGTACCTAATCTTGAAAAGTTCTAAATAACTGCGGAAAATGGTCGCCATCATTTTTAATGCAAACTTCGAACCTACGGACGACATATTGCGCATCTTTCCGGCACTCTGCTGATGTTTCAATTGGGCCACAAACAAAAAATTCTAAGTTGGTCAAATCCGGAGAGCGCGCATCCCTAGAACGGGGGTAGTCTTCACCGCGACCAATCAGTCTTTCCGGGAATTTTGGTGAAGCCACCGTCGAAATGATATAGAGTGTAAATGAGTAGGACGTCCATCTTTTGCTCTATTAAACAAATAAAGTTGTTGTTGTCAAATCTTTTTTTAATACTTGCTAGGTAATTTTTTTCAAAGCTTACTAATCGCTGTAGCCTTCTTAGAAAGCCTTTTTAAGTAGGTACATGTTTACATGATGCTGAAACGGATAAACCCCGACTTACCCTGTATAATAAGAGAAAGAGAATAAGAGAAAAAACTTACTTTTTATGGATTTAAAATTCGGATAGGTGAAGTATTTCCTTTCCACTTTTGACATGTGACAAAATAACCCGACGGAATTGACGAGATTTTCCACTGCGATCCCTGCGTTTTTGTTTAAACGATATGGAGAGCAGTATTTCTCCCAATTTTTCATATGAGGTGACCATTTTTTTGTTTTTGCCAACTTTTCGTATATATGAAAAATTGGATTGTCAGCAAGAAATAGTAAGAGCATATCTCCACCGGGCTTCATCATGCGGTAAATGTTTTCAAAAGCTTTTCTGAAAACAAAATATAAATATTAAATTGAGTATGGTTTTGCCATGAAAAAAATTTTTGAGTCTAAATAACTTATTTCGACTCAAAAAGATGAAATAACGAACCCACTAAATTATCCCAGAATTTTATTTTAATTACAAGATTGGACATTTAAAAACTACAAACCAGGAACCTTAAAAAATATTTATAAACAAGAAATATCTTATTTTTCCCAGTTAAATAAAAATTGTCTTCCTTCCGTTCAATCCGATATGTCTTTCATGGCGCATTTTTTACAATTTTTACGTTTTTTTTTTTACTTTTTTTACTTATACTTCTTGTTCCTTGAAAATTTATTAAGCTCCATTACTTTAGATACTTATGCTACACAAGATGACAACGGGTGAATTGAAGGTTGTGGACATCTTCAATATTTCTTATGTGGTATAGTAATCTTTTATGTTAACAAAATTTAATAATAGTAGGTAGTTTTTCTATACGAAAACTACTAAAAGTAGGCTTTTTCGGGTTGCAACAACAGTGTGAAATGATTTTTTTCAATCTCACAGAATTAGATAATTAATTGAGCTTCTTCAATCGAACGGCCCACGTCGACCAGCTTCAAAAAAATAGATCAAACTGAGAACTAATTGTACCTGCCTAAACTACAATTTTCAATTTTGCAATATAGATCCAATAATGTTCCTCAAAATTAATTTGAAATCACTTCACAAGCTGTATTAGTGCGAATTTACGGGATAGCCTATAACCCAGAATTTTTAATCTAGGAACCAGGGCCGTACCTACCTTGAAGGAAAATTGTTCATCTTTTTTTTACAAAAAAGCTCTTTCCCGATCGACTTTCGGAAAAAACGACATTGAATTTGGACAGTAATAAAAAAATAATGTTATGAAATGGGCTTTTAAAATCGAACGGCACTTCGGATAGTTGCACAAAAACAGATCAAACTTGTACCAACTTGTACAAAAAAGAACTTGTATCTGCCTAAACTGCAATTTTCACTTTGGCCATATAGTAGAGGTGCTTCGCTCCACGATGATCATTTTAAGATGTGAAGGGATGTCAGATTCGTCCCCTATGCGCAAGGGGAGGGGCGAAGTACGCATCTCGGCTGCTATCGAATTTTTTTTCCTACTAATCAGTTAATACATAATGGACAGTATCGTTTTCGTGTTAAACAGACATAAGGAGTTTATTTTAACTGCGAAATATGATTTGACACAAAAAGTAAAAGTCAATGGTAGAAATTTTATGCTTTTAACCCCCGAAGTGCACAATTTTGGAACGAAGCACCTTTACTGATAATACAAATAATTATTGTTTCCGATGTTACTCAAAATTCATTAAAAATCATTTAAAAAGCTGTCGTGTGGAGCTTTTAAAGGGATTTTGACAGAATTTTAGACGTTCTTGAGGAAACTTTATTCGCATTTTTTACTGAAATAAAGCACATTTAACCGATCGACTTTCGGAAAAACGTCATCGGATTCAGAAGGTACCTACAAGAAAAATTTTGTAAAATGAACTTCTTAAATCGCACGGCACACTATTCAACCATCAACTTAACAGAAACAGGTCAAAGTATAAACTTGTACCTACCTTAACTACAATTTTCAATTTTGCCGTACGAATTGTTTCCAATGTGTATCAAAATGTATTTGAAATCATTTCAAAAGCTGAGGTATTACCTACTGCGAATACACGGGTTATGCTATTGCCAGAATTTTAAGCCTATATACGTACGAAGTATACTAACCGGTGAAAGTCAATGAGGCTGAATTTTTGACTCAACTAGTAGTGACGAAAATACGGTAGGTACCTATTAGTCAAGGTCTGCGAAGACAGCCTTTATCCCCTATGGAGGTAAATTTAAAAAATAGTAAGTAGTACCAACTAAATGATAGTAGAAGTACCAAATGATAAAAGCGAAGGATTTTTCGACAACACACAGAATTAGCCATCAGCAGCAGCAGAGAGAGGTCTTATAAGAGTATATTTTGAAAATTTGGCGAGGTGTTCATATCTCACTAGTGCGTTAAAAGGTTTCTTAGCGTACTAGTGCGGTAATATGGAATATTACCTAACTTCTAACTTAGTAAGTGGATAAGTGCTCTTTATCTAATGATTGTAGATAAAATTTATAAAAATCAGACTCTCGAAACAAAAAAAAAAAATTAACCTTTTCATGAATCGAAAAAAAATGTTTCCCACAAATCCCAAGTACGTATTCTTAGCCATACAATCCGAATCTGCGATAGAAAATAAGGGATACTAACTAAAATTTCAAATGCACCCCCCACCCCCCGTCCTACCTAAAAGGAGGGGACAGGAGAGAGCAGTTTCCTACATATTTTCAACCTTAAAATCCGAATCTGGTGTAGTACTCGGTAAGATAGTTATTTAATATACAAGGGAAAAAAGTGATTTTAGCTCGAGATGTGATATTTCGTCACAAAATACATCAAGATCTAAAATCACACTTTCTTCTTGTGTATAATATACATTTTTTTCTGTGAGAAGAAAACAGCGGGCCTAGAAGATCGAAAAATGTAATTAGATAACTGAAAATAATTTCGGAACGTTGAACTACCTTGAATTTGAATTATTTTAAAACTGGTCGACTTTTGTAGTAATCGACATTGCCTGGTAACGGAAAAATTCAATCAAAATGTCGTATTTTAATTAAAATTGAAGAAAGTTTTGCAAAGATTCTAGTAAGTTTAGCTATATCTAAACTAAAAAAGTAGGTACTCATTTTTTCCCTGCCAATTTTGTTTTTTCCTCGATAAAAAGTCATCTTTATACCTGCCAAAGAGGATAAAATGTCATACTTTTTGCCTGTTGCAGAAAAAATATTATTATTGTTTTCGGTTCTCAACAAGAGTTTGTTTTGGTGACATAGCTTATAGAGTTTATTCATTCGAGAAGGCTAAAATTTCGAAAACCTCGGACGATTCTGTAACTCGCGCTTGTCCACAATTTAATTTTTAAGTAACTTTTCCTCAAAGTTTTAATAGGTAGGTATACAGGGTAGCTTAGAAAGTGTGGTAGAAAAGTTTTATACAGGGTGTTTCTTGGTTCAGTGATGACGACATTGTCTATTTTTTTAAATAGGACACCTGTATATTATTGCGGTTTCATATTTCCTGAAAAAATCCTACTTGGTTTTTATACAGTGTGGTTTAAATTAATTAGTTTTTGAGTTATAAATAAGTGAAAATCGCAATTTTTCATTTTGAATGCAGTGTAAATCGGAAACCGCTCAAGATATCGCAAAACGGTTTAGGTAACTATAACTATAACGGTTTATAACTCTGTCATAACTTTTCAAGTGTTACACTGTTTTTGGAATTTTTATATGTAGTACAGAATGATGAAAATATCAGATTTTTCATCACTCTTTAAAAAAATTTCATCTACATCATAGGGTAGTACATAAAAAATTAAAATGAGAACATATAGCCGTGTTCCGATATCTTGAATCGTTTCCGAAATACGCTGCTTTCAAAATGAAAAATTGCTATTTTCATTTTTTTATAAATCAAAAAGAACCCAATTTAAACTCAAACAGCAAAAACCATTACCTAATACTTACTGGAATTTCTCACGGGACAATCTGAAAATATAATATACAGGTGTCCTGTTAAAAAAAAATAGACAAAGTCGTCATTACGGATGAGCCAAGGAGCACTTTGTACCTATAAAACTTTTTACATCGATAGAAAGTAAATTAAATTACAAAATCAACATGTTGCTGCATTTTTTTTACTCAAAACTGGAAGATTTATTGCACCGTTGCCGAATTTTCTAGCTACCCTGTAGGTATAATAGTTAGGTAACTTACTATTCAAAAAAAATTGGTATGTTTTTTAGAGTTTTTAAATTAATAAAATTTATAAATTTATTTATAAATTTACAAAAACCTACAAAATACTATTACTGGTAACTGTATACATTCCTTTGGTATGACGTAATAAAACAAGAGATAAAAAGTAAATTAACCCTACCATCCACTCAATAGAATTTGAGATATTTTTTTTAAATTGTTTGATTTTTTGTTATTTATTATTTATTAATTTTTTGTTTTTATATGAAATTTTTACATGATCGAAATATGTAGCGAAAAAAAAATACAAAAAGTTAAAGTACATTTTTAGAAAATTACATTTCAAGACATTTAAATTTATTTTTTAAGAAAAATTTAAAATCGAAATATTATCTCGTAAGTTTAGCTATAATTCACGTTTTTTCAAATTGAAAAAACTCAAAAAAGAATAGTCATGTGAAAAATTATTCTTTATAACCTTATCACGTTTTTTGTCACTTTTTTTTATCAAGTTAACATCCTTTGTACCTACTAAAAAAATATGTTCCCAAAATGTTGAAAAAAAAATATATAAAAATCCTCTGTATTTCGAAAACCGTCTATTTGTAGATCAATGTTCATAAAAATTTTTGACTTACAAATATTCGATATTTTTTTTAACACGCTGTATTCTTACGTGTTTTAAAATAATTACGAATTTAAATTAGATAATTTGTTAATGTAAACAGCGACCCTAGCTGAAACGCGAATCTTAAAAGATGAATAAATTAATATAAACATGCATTTCTTATGAAAAGCTATCCCTGAATGAATAAATTATATGAGATGTTTTAAGATATTTCATTTTTATTTATATGAAAAAAATTAATTCATCTTAAAATTTTTAATAATAATTTAGGTACTTCTAAATTAAGTTCTTATTCCTTATACAAAATTAATGAATTAGACCTACCTTTGCTCCTGAATCCAATGCAGGCAATAAAAAGAGAACACATGATGAAATTTTTCTTGCAGATTTTCCGGAATGCACTCGTTTATTATATTCAATTTCACAAAATTAACCCTTTTGTCGAAATTTTTTGAAAGTGCCGATTGAACCATTTTTTCAGATACATCAATTCCCGTTAAATTATTAAAATTGTTTGGAAGTCTTGGCAACAAAAGCTCCAACGATACACTTCCATCGCCGCATCCTACATCCAAAACATTTTCTTTAGGTCGCCATTTGATTAATTTGAAATAAGTGTTCAGCATTGATTCTGCATCTCGTTTTTGTAAATCTCGCGAGTTCGAATATAGTTCCGCGTTGTGCATCTTATTTCTTAACAAAAATTATAAAAGGTATAATAAAAGGGTGATTTTTATATTTCTTATGCTTTTCTTACAAGTTCTTGTTTACTACTAATAAAGAATTTGAATACATCTTTGCTTTTATACGAAGAGGGGGAACCAGAATTTGGTTTTCCAAGACAGTGATCCTCAAACAGGTGGATGGTAGGATGCAGTAGTCGCCTTCTTGTTTAGGTAGGTATATCTTCAAGTTCAGAATTATACTGTTTGGTATTGGATAAGAGTTACTTACTCTTCAATCTACATTTTTAATTATAACCATAATATATTTTTTTTATTTTCAAGAGCCAAATTGACTTTTTGTTACCTATTCAATAAATCATCACATAGAAATTTAATTATTAGACATTAGGTTTTAATTTTTTTTTTCATTAAAACAAATGTATAAAAAATAAAAAAAAACTTAATTTTATACTTTTAAATAAAATTTGGTACCTACCTATTAGATAAGTACCTAAATGTACATAAGAGATTTCGTGCCTATAATTCGACTATATTATGAATGGGAAAATTTGAGAAAATTATTTAGATTATGTAGGTATTTAGGTAGGTACCTACTCACCTACCCTTTCATTAAGTATAAACAAACAATAACAATTACTGTGTAACAATTACTAATTTTTTTTTCTAGGCTACATAGGTAAATATCTCAAAATTATCAACTGAATTTTTCAACTGAATTTTGTGAGATATCAAATAAAAAAATAATGGTTATTATTGTTTTATTTTTTTCTTGAAACATTATTAATTTATTTCATCTTGAGACAGTATCAAATTTATTGGACGACAGCGGAAAAATAATAATTATGATAATGAAACCTTCTCGTTAAGCTTAAAAATCGTTCGAAGACAAAGCGTAATGCGCATGAAAATCAAGATCTCGACGAGCTCATGTGGAGAGGTCAATGGTATTCAAAAAAAATATAAGGCCCGAACAGACCTGACCAGACACAATTATGTTTTCTTATACAAAACGTTTTTTTTTATACGTTTTGGACGACGACCGGTCCTGTGGGTCCTAAAGTCTTAAATGTTGTAGTGGTCAGTAAATTCGCTTCCAAACTGAAACCTGAATAGTCACTCGTCAAGGTATCTGACCTGGAGATCAGATGGTCCTAAATATAAAACATTGTTAAAAAATTCTATTATATAAAGAAAAATAGAAAGGTTACAGGTGATGGTGTAAATAACAAGATCTATGATTATTACACATTCATTTTTTTGTTAGTGTGTATGGGTCTCTATATATCTTTATAAATGGTACCTATAGATTTGGTTACGCATTCTTATTAAACTAAACCTTACCTAGAGGTTCTCAACAGTTCAAAAATATGCAATCGACAGTTAAAAATAGAAAATTTTTGTTTATTGAGTTACTTTATCTATTCATATAATATAACTATCTATTTATCTATTCTTGGTTAAAAATATTACTTTTTCAAAAGATTTTTATAAAAATAGAAACGTTTCGGGGCTGATTGGTCCCTTGTTCGCTCATGAAAATGTATAAATAAAAATGTAAAAAACTTAAAGATATTTTGAAAACTTATACCTAATATAATAAAATTGTTCGTAAAACTGGTGTTTGTAATATTTTAAATTTTGAAAAAGTAAATTGACTTTTACTTTTATTCTGATATTTTTTATGTGCTTTGGTTATTATGCTTATGTTTGTTTTATTTTATTTTTATTGTGTTTGTTAAGTATATTTTATTGTATAATAATACGGTTTCAAAAGTATTGTTATTGTAATGGTACGTGAGTAATTATTAGTTTGAGTAGTAGCAGCAGGTTATTTTTTATTGGATCTGTTTTTTTTTTAGCAACGATTCTCACACGTGCGGCCATTTTGGAAGCGTCTCGACGTCGGAAACGCGATTCGGCGAAAAAAATTTCGAAAATATCCCAGACAAAATGGCCGCCGTGTTTTTCACGAGACCCGCACCGATCGATCGCATTCGACGGCGCGAAAAAAATTGGCGCGAAAAAACCGCGAAAATCTCGCGCGCGATTTGAGAAAACGCGAAAAACGCGTTTTAAAAGCGATTTTGCCGTAACGCGATTTTCGAAAAATCGCGTGAAACGGACGATGCTTCCGATCGGATTTTTTCTCGCAGATTCGGAAAGGTCTCCGTTATTAGAGTCCCCGATAGGTTACCCGACGTTTCTCCGACCGTCCGTGTAGACAAAATGGCGGTCGGCGCGAAAACGTTTGCAGAAATTTTTTTTCGCGTAGAGCAAATCGGGGGGGCTATCTCCTCTGAAGATACCGGGCGACGAGACTGGCGGTTACCGGGTTCGCATAGTCGACACATGTGAGCAGTCCGTAGGCTATATTTGATATTGATATCTTCAAAAATGACCGCTTTCGAGCAATTTGAAAATGGCCGACGAAAAAAAAAAGAAAAGTCAACTTTGACAGTTTGCAAATGACAGACGGTGACATCAATAGAGACCAAACTCGGTGTGAATGTTTACACATATCTTGGCTATCCGACGGTATCACAACGGAACCTTTCCGATAATTTTTGCAAAAGTTATTATTGATCGTTTTCCGGAAAACACTCGGAAATTTGCGAAAATCGCGAAAATTGCGTTTTTTGACGACCGGAAAATTTCAAGATGTCGCGGGAAAGTTGGTGTGTGGAAATTTTCAAAAATTTTTAAATAAATGAGCCTATGTAAATTATTATTTTGGTATTTTGGTTTATTGATTTAAAATAGTTTCAATAACACCAAACTCTCTATAAAATTCAAAGAAGGGGCTGGTTATATTGTAGATTGTTTAAATTTTAAAATTTTTATGTGAAAAAGTAATATTTTTAACCAAGAACCTAAACTCCAATAAATGAGAAGACGAAAATTCAACATAAAGGAAAGGTTCAATAAAAATTATCATACCTATTTCTTAATAAAAAAAGAAGTCACGTACTTAATATACAAAATACTACGTAACGACTATGACAAAAAATACATGGGACAAACAATGCAACACCTACAACAACGAATTAATGCCCACAAATATTCCAAAACAGCAAACACGGCGCTAAAGAAACACAAACAGGAAACAACAAACCAATTCAACTAGACAGTTAACAGACAATAATTATACAGAAAAACACTACCCCCCCATCCCCCCGTCCCCCACATAAGCAACTTTCACACATATACACTCCCCTTAATCGCTATGGAAAAAAATTAAAACAGACACCTAATTCAACAAACCAGCCCACTTACAGCTAGTTGTAATGCAGGAGTAAAAAATTTGAAAGTAATTCTTGAAGATAAAAAGAAATCTGAGCTGACTCCCGATCATACACGCACAGGGAGAGTTACACCCGACTTTTTTCCAATAAAAACACACCAAACAATAAAAACAAGACAAACAAGTAAAATATAAGGGGCAACGAAATAGAGAAGAAATACCTCACATACAAAATAGAGAAGACGAACACAACAAACATTGAAATGGATAGTCATGAAATGGATAGTCATCAAGGTGAATAGTTTTGAACTTAATTTTTGCTACCTAAGCACTTCTAATAACTTCCATACATTTTTTAGACAACCTACATTTTAGTCATATATATTATGCAGCTTATTGCGGAACACCGATTAATTTCTTGAGTAGGTACTTATATTCCTCGATAAAAATATAGAAAAGTTGTTCGTATGAATTTGGCCTAAAAAATTTAAGTGAGTTTTAGGGATCATTGCAAAATGCAAAGTGTCTCCTATACTACTTGGTTTTTATTTGATATTATCTGCTTGGCGAACTATAAAAGCTATAACCTACATAAATAATTATTAAGCTTTGTGTGCCAAACATCTCTCAAGAATGACCCTCAGGTGACATTACACAGACCCAATGTTAATCAGGTCCGCGGGGGTTGAAACAAGGGGAGGAGGGATTGGTGTCTATTTCCGCCATATTTTTTCAATTGCTGATCTTCCTGGAATTTTGTTGCCATTGTTCGCTTCGATGTACATTTTCACATCAGATAGGTTCCGTTTCTGATACCATATGTGGTACCAAAACATTTTTGAGAAAATTCAAGTTTCATGAAACAGTTCAGTTTTCGGAAATGTGAATATCATCAGGGTATGATAAATTTGACCATTCATCTTTTTGGTTGTTCGATCGTAATAAGGAGTGCTACAACAATCAATAAGGGGGAGGTTGATGTGTGTACTTTCACGGCCGGCTTCTATTGAAATCGTAATTGATTCCAGGCTGTTTTGCCGTGATCCATGGAGATTTACTCCGAACTGATAAAGTTATCAGTGAACACGAGGAGTTGAAGCATCGCTTGTGCACACGTAATCGCTGATGGTGTCTTCCGCAGGTGCGTGTAGACGAAACGTTCGGAGTAAATCTCCATGGACAGCCCAACAGCCCGGAATAAATTACGATTTCAATAAGGGTATTTTTCAAGGAATCGTATTTTTCGTTTTATTCTGAATTCCTCCGCTGTGTCTTTGCATTGTCTTATTTGTTCCATAAGGTCTAGTATTTTTTCCGTCGGCCATTGTTGTTTCTTTATTTTGTTGCTACTCCATGTTCTTCTGATATCTTGGTCGTATGCTTAAGAAAAATTTCCACGTTTCTTCGGCATTTTATTTGTTCTCATTTCTCTCATATAATTATTATTGTTCAATTTTGCTTTTGTTGACATTCGTTATAAGATTCTTTTGCTAGTGTTTCTTATCTCTCCCCTTTAGCCCAACTCTTAACGTAGGTGACTAAACAGTTGTGATCATACTCTAATATCCGCGTCAGGGTATACTGCAACTCTGTTGATGGAGTTTTTTTTTAATATTTTCTTAATTTAAATATGGCCACCTGACCCAGGTCAGGTCAGCTCAGTACTAGATCTGATCTACGATCTTTACCAATTTAGGTATAACCACCCATTACGAATGTAATTTCGTTGGATTTTAGGCTTTTTCCAGGATTTTTTTAATCCTTCAGCAGATTTTAATGTTGCGGAATTTTTTTATTAATGTAGATATATGAGTTCCACCTTTCTTGATATTCCCGTTGCAGGTATTCGACTATTGCAGTAACTGCAATATTAGGTACATACTACAAAACTATTTTTGTACGAATTTCTAAGCGCATTTTCAAAAGAAATGGGTGTATATTCTATGGAATTGCAAAAGATGCCTAATAAAATATTTTCTTAAATAGATCCCGGAACTGATCCCTTTTATATCTCTGATCTTACGAGGATATGTTTAAAGTCTTTGATTGTGGCCCCATTAAGATTAGAAAGTTTTCTGCTGTCAATGTACTACGAACTATAAAAACTCCAAGTAATCAAATTAAACTGAAATCCGGTCCTAATTTTCTATGAAATAATTTACTGAATGCGTATACCTATAGGTTTACGACCGGTATACTTCTGCTCTCTGGAATTTTGACAATTGGCCCTGTGTTGTGTCGTTAACCCCATCGGTTTACTTTCTCTTATATCCTGCTAACCATAAATAAAATGAATACAAGATCTTGAATATACAGGTGTGTGGCCCCTGCGTAAATTTTGTCTTATACTATTAGGTAAATTATTTATCTTCATAGGTACCTACTTCAACAGGTAATAAACAGTTTCTATCATTTAACTGCTAATGGAGTGGGGAAGGTACCTATATGTAAGTTTGGGAGTAATTCTGAATAACCGAAATAACATAAGAAAAACACAAGTTTCATTAATTATCAATTAATTTTCAACAATGAAAAAGATAGGGCTAAAATAAGAAATTTCAATATTTTCAGTTCTTTCAAGAATATTTCAGTAATAGCTGAAATTTAGTTCCCGATTCTTAATAAGCATCAAATTCTGCACAACTTTGTCCATTTAACCGACTCTGCATCTGGCAAAATAAGAAAGTTGCCCATACTGGGAGATAGATTTTGGGAACCCTGTATACTTAGGTGTATACAGAGTGACAACAATCTATCCTCGTTGTATAGCTAACTTTGTTATTTTGCCAGATGCAGAGTCGGTTAAATGGACAAAGTTGGGCAGAATTTGATGCTTATTAAGAATCGGAAATAAAATTTTTGAAAAATTCAGCCATTACTGAAATATGCTGAAAAAAATTAAAAATGATTTTTTTTATTTTAGTCATACTTTTTTATTTTTGATAATAAATAAATAATTTTTTGTAGGCTAGCATAAAGTTGTCAAGAGCCATCAATTCGACACTTCAGAAAGTTTCAAAGCCAACTAGATCCCAGAGTTTTAGTCAACTTTTGTTTTTCTTATGGCCGCCATATTGGATTTTCATGTCATTCTGTATTTAAAAATTTAGGGAAACCAAAAATCTATCACACGCAAAAAAATTTCTCAAAATTTTCTTAAAAAAAATAATCTTTCTTCAACCGAATAAGTCAAGCAATGTCGCGTCATATTGCGACGTTACACGACGTCGTTCGGTGATCAAATTTTCTTTTTGTTTTCGAAAAAAGAAGGAAATTTTTAAGATTTTTTTGAGTGTGATAGATTTTTGGTTTCCTTAATTTTTTTAATAAAAATTGACATGAAAATCCAATATCGCCTGACGTCACTTCGTCGTTTTTTTGAACTGCTGGTCCTTCAGCAATACGTGACGGCATACTTCTTGGTTCGTGCTCTCCACACTTCCGACACTGTCATTTAATGACAGTTGAGCAGCCAAAACAAAACAATTTTAAGGGACGTCGGAACTCGGAATAGGAATGATCCTTGACAGAGCAGTTCCAACAGGATATCGCAGAAATTTTCCGATTCGGGGCGACAGCTCGGCTAGGAAGAAAATGAGTAACTTTTCCAGAACACGCCAATGGGAATACATGGGGTTGCAACCCATCCATCGTAAGCTGGATCTAGTGAGACCTATCATCGCATACGGTCGTCTGATGTAAAAGGATTAGGCTAATAACAGCAAGGAAAACACTCGAGAAGATCCAGAGACTTGCATTCCTCTACATAACAGGAGCAATGAGAACATGCCCAACAGCAGCGTGGTAAGTAACACCACTACACTTAGTGATAGAAAGAAGTGGCGCAGAGGCTCAACTCAGAATGTCAAGAATGGGAGTCAGCCCCTGAACGTCTGTAAGAACCTCCTGATAATGCCAAAAGACAAAACTGTCAAGAAATTCATCTTCAAGAAAAACTTCATCATCTAAAGAGGAATGGAGTAACACATAAATTATACACACTCTCAAAGAAGGTACAATAAAATGGTACACAGACAGCTCAAAGGCCCCCGAGGGAACTGGAGCAGGCACCAATGGGAACATCTCCAAGCATACTTCAAGCCGAACTACACGCAATAGAAGTGTGCGCCCAAAGAAACCTCGACAGAAACTATAAAAATAAAGAAATAGCAATACTGACAGACAGTCAAGTAGCCATAAAAACGCTGAGCCTTATCATCAGCTCTAAAATGGCATGGGCCTACAAAAACTCAACAAATTGGGCAAAGAGAGCAAAGCTTGCCTCAAATGGATACCAGGTCACACTGGGATTGAGTGAAACGAACATGCTCACTTATTAGCAAGAAAAGGAGCAGCAGCTGCCTTCATAGGGCCAGAGCCATTCAGTGGTCTTGAAGAACGTTCTTCAAAGCAGAACTTCAAAAGGAAGAAGTAAACTGAGAGAAGTTCATTGGAAAAACTTCTCAAGCTTGAGGCAATTCAAGGGCTCCTCAGGAACTTTAACTGAGTGAAAAGAAAAAATTAGAAATGAATGCTTCATCTAAAAAAAATACCTTCGAATAAGAGGTGTACGCACAAAAAAGTTGAGAGGTCAACGGGTTCTACAACCCCCATTCCCTCCGCTCGCGCTTCGATTTTCTAAGAACAAAATTTAGCAGGAAGTGTGTCGTTATGGGAAAGAAATTTGTGGAACATTGCAGAATTTCTTGAAAATCAACGGAGATCTTAAAATAAAACCTCTTTTGAAATTTAACTTTGACCCTGTATCTTGAAAGTTCCATTATTTTTGTATTAGTTATAATAATAATTGTATTATCCTGTAGTACAGGATAGAACTTTAATGCATGGAAAGTTGGAAATAAGAATGCTTACATATACAAAATTACCATCATGTTGTAATTTGTCAAAATTTTAATTTTTTCCTAAAACTTAGGTAAATGTACCTACAAATTTTTTTCTATTCAATTTTTCAACTATGAGAAAGGACTTATAAAAAAGATCGAAGCTTTAAATACTCTATACCTGAGATATGTTGCCTTCAAGACTGGAAATGCTTTACTGATCACTTTACTGATCAAATTTTTCATCAACCTACAGGTTATTTTCAATTTCCACGCTGGAATCTGCTAGAGATAGATCTGATATTCTGTTTGCTTTTAAAATATTAATAATAATAAAATAAATTGTGCTGAAATTTTGGGCAGATTTAATTTCTATACTCTACCAAGGACATCTGATGTTACTTTGAAAGCCCCACATTGCGTGGAGGAGAGAGAAGGTCAGTTGTTTTCCGATTATCCAAGCTGTGCAATAATGGTATGGAATGGTTGGACATTTACTGCTCCTCCTTGAGCGCTGTAAGACAAATCCAAAGTGATTTTTAAATATGAATAATTAAACTGTTTATTGCTGGGAATTGAAGTTTACTTTGCTTAAATTATGTGTGCTACACTTTTTGCTTTTTTGTAAAGATTTCTTAATTGTATGAGGCTTGCCCTGTTGAAATGAATAAATAAATAAACTATTAAAAATGATTAGAAACAATACGATATTCCTATTTTATTGAAAAAAATTATTTTGGCCTAATTTTCAGCCTTTTTGTTTTGTTTTTCACGTTTCATGGAAAAATGTTGGCAAATTTGTGAATGTAAACATTTTTATTTCCCATTTAACACTTAACTTAGACTAAAAATAAAAAAGTTTCTGCATTTTCTTATGGAGGAAGTAAGTAGGGACCTACTGTTTCTAAAATATTATTTTAAGATGTATGAACCAATAAGTACAAAATATCGAAAAATTTCATTACTTTATTTTATTATAATTACGTGAGACAAATGGTTCCTATGCTCAACTATCAAGTGTCCTCTCAATTCGTGTCTCAGATTTAAAAAATAGAACACCCTGTGAAGTTTCTTGAAAGCTTAATATCTGGGGACATATCGTCCTTGATCTCACAAAGGCCTAAGCAACAAAGTCGCCAAATAAGATTTTCATATACGCTTGTGTACCTGCTATATGAAAATTATTGAGTGAAACTCCATTGGTAAAAAACTCCATTAGTAAAGCAAAAATTTAGTCAAAAACAAATCTCAAGAATGGTGACTTTTATTTAAACTCTTTTTCTGAAAAAAAAGATTGTATTATTAGTCATTATACCTATTTTAGAGATCTGTGACGATATTATGTTTGTTGAAAGTTTTCTTTACAAAATTACTCGAGGAACCGACATTTCAATTTACGTAAGACAAACCTGGACGCACCCCTGTCTATTATTACTACTTCTAAGTAGAAAACTTCAAAAAAACACATAGATATCGCAATGCTATACATATTGATTCAAAAATTGACTCAACAGGTAGATTATCTGTAGAAGGATCAACAATCACAGAATAAAACAATGTCATGGCACATATACGTTTATATTATTCAATATATTGTCTTAATTATATTGTGACTCTACCAGCAGACCAAAAGAGTTACATTATAATAAGATAATAGAACACTCTATATAAATAAATAAAAATGAAGACTGGAATTGAAAAAGCACACAAAATTGATTTATATTCACGTAATGTATACCTAAGTTAATGACAAAATAACATTTATTTATATTTTATACAATAATTTGTTAAGGAAAGACTTCTCACTAGTAAGGTCAGTTGTTCAAACAAAAAATAAATCTCCAATCATTAAAATTTTAAATCTTAAATATCAATCAAAGTAATAAAAGGAATTAATCAATTTGAACAACTAGTTCATTAATAATAGACATCACATTAAATCACTCACTCTTCGGTGTATCAGATGCACTAGCACTATTTGTTTGATTCTGCGCGTCACTGGTTGAAGTATGCCATATATTTGCTGCTTTCCTACAAAACATGCATATTTTATTCCAAGTTTATTCAATTCGATAAATTTAAACACTAACCTGGTGCACTTCTCAGGGAGGGAAAGTGCTTGGTACCAAAGAATGGCAGCCAAAATGACTGACCATGTCCGGAGAGGTCCAAGTACAAAGGCCATAGTACCGTAAGCCAACCAAAATAGGTAAGCCATTATAACTTGAATACTAAATATTATCACAAAAGGTAAATGAAGAAAAATCTGAGTGGGCAGCGATTTTTTTCTTCCGGGCCTTACAACCTGATATTGAAATCTATAAAAACATCTTAGAGTTATTATCAAAAGGTTTGAATTATTTTTAAACCTACATACCTATAATCAATTCCATGCGCTAGAATTAGGGTCAGTGGAACTTGGAAGGTAAATAACTAAAATGGAATATCTTATGTTATGATGCATCACAGTACAGATTTAACATGCAAATAATAATACCTGAATAAATCCATATGCATAAGTAAATGATCCAGGAAGAAATGATCCATTAACAAATAAACCCCACGCAAATATCACCCCCAAATGATCCTCAACTAAATATCCAACTGACCATGGTCCTAAGGATAGATAGATCGGATATAAAACTAAAGGCCAAAATATCCGATCCACAGTCGATAAAATCCAGAGCTTTCGATTCCATAGACTTATACAGTTCCTTTTTAGTCGTGGTTTGGATATTTTACCTTCTATAAAAGAAATTGTATTGCAATCGATTGATTGTACATTTGTCAGTTGATGTTCTTACCGGCAGCTAATTTATGCATACATCTCATCAGAGCCAATGGTAAAATGGACATCACCAGCATCATTCCATAAAGAGTTTTAAACTAAAAAAAAAAGCGAAATGTAAATAATGATTTGGTTGGTATTTTCACAAACTTCTTACTGTTGTACTCATGTCAGTCATCAAACTAAATTTACCCAGGAAAGGGAATGATAGTTGAGTCCCGTCTAGGGAAAATTCGTTAAAGTGTTTTGCTAATCTTCCATCGGCATCTTCAACTTGCACCTGCAATAATATTAACTGTAAGATTTGAGACATTTTTTTGGGATTTAGGTTCTAATTCAATTGCCACAATAGGTTCCTTTAACAGAACGAATTAGAAATATTTCGCACAGTATGTGAGGTGAAACTGAAGACACGGACGGTTTCATTTCGTCCTTATTTGGACTCATCAGTCAGGAACACACTACACATACTATGAGAAGTTTAGAACTAATATTTAGTATTAACTGGTGTTCGAAAGTAGGCAACCAGAGAAACAGGTGTACCATAATCGACTCTTGTATAATTTAGAGATGCCACGGATATGTGGCTTTTACCCAACCACAGAGAACTAAGGAGTTAAACTCTTATCCCTATTAGTGAAAAACACCAATTGAGATGTTATGGATCATTTTATCATAATATTTTTATCTTTCATAATATTAATTTAAAGGCTAGGATTAAATAAAAATGAGTCCATAAAAAAAGTATTGTGATCCTTTGTCACAATACGTAATATGCAATACCTATGTAATTAATGATTTCTACATAGATAATTAAATAGGTACTAACTACTAACTAATAAATTCAATGAATACTGCACATACCTCCATTTTATGTAAACCTGTGTTGTACTTCTCTGGAGCCCAGGGAGCAGCAAACAGGGAACCATGAATATGTTTACAGTTCATCCATTCTTCATCATCCATCTTGACCTTTACATACATAATATCTGCTAAGGAAAACGCTAATATCCTGAAAGAAATATTATAATGTCATGTCATCGTGTTTATTATTGGAGCAAAAAAATATAAAATCTGAATTGTTTTTTTCAGTACTACCTCTCTTAAAGTCGAGAAGGGTATAACCTTACAAACTGTCTTTGATAACTGTAAAAAATAAGATCACCTTGTAGCCTATTGATTGATTATGATCTTGATATTGATGATCTATTTAGACCCGGAATGGCAAAATCACAAAGACTAAAAAATACGTTCAATCTTGCTAAAGCCGGTAAGAGGCGTAAAAAAAGGAAACGCATTCATAAAAACTTTAATAAGTTGAAAGGCACGGGTGTCGCAATATCAGAGGATTTCTCTGTAGAAGCTCATGGGAGAAGAAAAGTTTTATGCGATAAAAATAGAAATTTCTAGAACAATTATTCTAGAGATCTGAGATCGAGAAGATCTGAAAAACTGAAAATCAAGGATGACGGCGAGCAAAAGTGGAAAACTGGAGTGAAATAACACAGAGAGGAAGATCGATCCGTCAGCACTTAAAAAGAAACTGGTCTTTTTGGAAGTACAAAATAGCACTCATGCAAGCCAAGTTGCCAAGTATTCTACAATCAGGGGATAAATCAGGAAAAAGGTTCTATAATGAACCCATGGCAAAAAATTCAAAGTCTTCTTTGGAGTCAAATGTCAAACCCTTTAGAAGGAAAAGTAGGTTTGAGCTGCTGCCTTCGGGCTAATTAGAATGACTCTGGGCCAATTAAAATTAGATCGTTGTTGGAAATAATAGCCGACTTACCTTCGTGGGGCCGAAGTATTAATTGATGCACCAAAATCTCACTCAGATTTCGTATGACTGTAGTGACATCAGCAGCATAAAGCGGTACTGTTTAATTACTTCTAAGATAAAAGATAGTGGGATGCCAGTGCCTTATGGTTTTTGAATAATAGATCTAAAGTAACCTGAACTATAAAGGCATCAAAATTCACTCAGGTTATGAGATGTTAATAATTTCTAACTACTGTATCTACCTACTAAATAATAGAATTGATCTTTTAATGAAAAGTATATTTATTTATTCTGTTTATAAAATAAATGATTGAAATTCTATGGTTATGAAATTACTAATTAATTGATCATGAAGTTACTCGTAAAATATCTCATTTAACAGTTTAACTGGTAGAGAAAATAGATATCTATCTTTCCTTCACATAATAAGTGACAAATTCATTTCAAGTATTACTTGAATAATAATGGTAATAATTGTATATCAGGTATTTCAAAGTTATTATTAATATAAGTTTTAATTAATAAAACATCAATCTCTCTACGAGATAAGGCAATAAACAGACACAAAACTCCTAACAGATTTCTCTGATATCACTCTGAGCAATAAAAGGTTATGTCACACTTGGCTTACTGATACGACATTTTGCCATCCTTGGAATGTCGTGCCGAGACTGGAGAGCGGGGCCCTGGACGAAATCTCAGGATAGGAGACCGTGGTCTCCCTCTGGGGTGGCAGAAAGACTGGTTGATGGAGTCGTGTCCCGTGGGAACACGTGCCTGACACTGGTAGCGTGGTCGTCCTTCGAGGTTAGATGAAACTCGAAAATATGGGGCTCCGAATGTTGAGATCCAGTATTTAGGGGCAGGTAGCAGCAAAACCTTCAGATAATGTAAGAGATTCCTTCCATAAAAGCAGATATTCGGATGTAGAGAATGTGAAAACCAATATGGCGTCCGCAAAGACAGGTGAGGTTCAACTCCGTAGATAGGTTTTCCGATGAGATAAGATAGTACCCCGATTGATAGGGTAGGTAGAAAAGAACTATAACAATATATAAACTCTATTAGAGAAAGTTTTAGGTAGTTTGGATTGCTTTACTTACCCTATTTCTATAGGTTCTTTTAGATAATAAAGAGATAAGATAGGGGTGCGACTTGTCGCTTCGAGCACCGAAATTGGAAGACGGCCGAGCCTGTTCCGGAATGCCGTAGCACCTGTTCTGCGCAACTCGAAGAAGAGTTGGGAATGAGAATAAATTACAGATTGTACTGAAAGGTAGGGATCTTGAACTTGTCTAGTTTAGTTAGTTTTACCACTCGGCAACAGGTGGCGATGCTAGTTCGAAACTCATATTTTAGGAACCTTTATTCCTTTTCATTATTAATTAAGAAGGGTGGCTTGATGAATACTTTAATACCAAAGATTTGGATAACGAGGTCCCATTTAATAATTTTAAATGGAGCTAATTAAAGGACAAAACCTTAACGACGTTACAGAGCATTAAACCAATCAGCTGTCAGAAAATCCAAAATGTAACCTCAGTTATATTTTGAAGTTTGATGAATACAGACATAAAAGATGGATTTTTTCAAATTAGGTACTTTTTCAAAAATATTTTTGACACAAGAAATTTTTTCTAAATTTATTAGATATTCAATTTTCTATAAAAAATTCTCTAGTGACTATACTTTATATCTGGAAAAATTTTTATTTGAAGCTCTAGAACCAATTATTGTCCCCGAGATACAGTACCTTGCAGCCTTATTTTGGCCACCCGGTACATTTTGAGTACCTGTTTTAATTCACTGGGTTCTTTTATGTTTTAGCAAGCAAATTTTTTCACTTACTTTTGCATTATTGAAATGAAACTCTGTCTTGTGTGTGCGAAATTGAGTCTCATTCTCAACCTCAGGCCACCTTCAGGATTCCAAAAATTATATTGTAATTATTAACCTCAGTGGATCACACTGAAGATCTAGTGCTGAGCTTTTAAGAATATTCTCATATTGTAAGGAAAATTATTAAAATTGCCTAATTTAACAAACTTGTGAGAGTTTTCAACTGGTAAAATTTAGAACCGCTGAACAAATTTAAAATTATCTTTAGAAATATTTGATTCTTATTCAAATTTCTGACCTTCTGGCTTTGTTACTAAATTAAAAAGTATGAATATCCTGAAGACTATTTAAATTTATTTATTCATTCAATATTTCATCCATTCATTCATTCATTCAAGATAATAATAATTGTAATTGTAACTAAAAAAATAATAATAACCAAGAAGCAATTTAAGTAAACTGAACAAATAGTAATATTCCGTTATTTTACCTGATGTGTGTTGAATTCCTTATGAGATCAATATTTTCTTTAAAAGGATTTATGAACAGCGCATTCTTTGGATTTGTCACTAAAATAATAGGCCACTGCCTATGATGGACATCAGCAAACGATAACAGACCATGATCAATGGCAATTATGCGAAACCTAACAGATAAATTATTATTAATAGAGAATCAAGAAATATCGAAGACGAAATAAAATACCTTCGATTGTCTTTCCAGTCACCTAATTCTAGTTCTAGGAAGCCTCGTTTCTGGAGAGTGTACATTTTAGGAACTATCCCACCAAATGTGTGCAAATGGCCGCACACATAAACAAGACCATCTCGATGATTTCCGATTATATCTCGTGCGGACTCTTGGCCAGGTGTAAGAATGCAAGACGTTGGAAAATGGCCAAACCATATCGTGTAATTGTTTCGACTAGATTCGATTCTAGTTACTAACTTATGAATTTGATCTATTTCCGCTTTGTTTAATAAACCTATAAAATTAAACGGCCTACGAGGACCCGGAACTTGACAAGCATCAATGCCGATGAAAGAGTAGACGTCTCCATCACTGTTCATCTGGTACATGTAGGACTTGGGGTTTGCTTTTCCTTGAATGGAGTAATTTGTAAAATAATTGTATCTCGATTCTGGCCCAACTACATTGAAGATATCTGAAAAATTGAAAATAAAATTATTTTAGCATCAGATAAAATATACCAGGTGAGTCTAGACTCCTGCATAAATTTAATTAAAGGAAAATGAGCAACTCTTAGGTGCTACACCCAATTTACGTATTTCCTGTTACTTAACGATATAGGAGGTTCTAAAAGGGATTCTTGGAGAAGGTTCTGCGAGAACATCAGTGATCTGCCTAGCAGTAACAGAATCCACAAGATCAAGAGATTCGGTACAGAAGCTTGGTTCAGTGAAACGATCTAACGGCTCTTACAGGAAGTCAATCAAAGAAACGATAGACCTTAAGAGATACTCATTTTCCTGGTAATTCACTTCTTTCTGATTGTCGGCCGCCCCCAGCAAAAGGACGACAAAAACGACCTCAAAAACCTGATTGGGTGGTGTTGGTGTGTCGATCAATCATAACAACTCATACAATTAAAAGAGCGTCTGAACAATGAACTTGCTAAAGGGCTGCAAGTACAGGTCAAAAAGACTAACATGCATGCCGATCAAATAATATTTTATTATTGTGCGGCATTAGGTGGGCTAAGGGTTACATACCGTGGTTTCCTCTTATATCAAGCCAAACAGTCTTATTGGTTACGTTACAGTCATCAAGGGTATTTTTATAAGTTTGCCATTCTTGAACGTACTGGCGAGAACCAATTCCATCTTTGGTTTTGGCATCGGTCAAGTCACCTGAGGCTAGAACGAGCTTTGGTTTAATTGCGTCGATTGTGTAATGGCAGAATTCTTTGAATTCGATTATTCTTGCTGGATCTCTGAATATACTGATGTGGATGTCCGAGATCTAAAACGGGGAAAGGGACAGTTCATAAGCTGATTATGGTTTTATAATATTAGAGAAAATTACCTGGATGAACCAAATCAAATGATCCTTTGAGTCAGTTATCACTAGTGAGTTTGCATTTTTTGACTTGAACTTATTTTGTTCTTTAATGAAACTTGCATCCGTATTAAACTTGGTAAATATATTGGCTATCAATACTGACAGAAATAGCATGGAGATTAAAATAAAGAAGGTTGTTTTAGAGGTACTCATTATTACACCACAGTTTTATATCCAAGAACTTCATGGTAGTTTACAAAATTGGATTCTTTTCTACATGTTTATAAATCAGTTTCAAGTTAAAGTAACCAAGATTAGGTAAGTACTAAGTACCTAGGTTTTACCTTGTTTTTTTAGACATCCATAATTCTTCAGCTTCACATATTTTTTACTCGTATAATTAACAATTAAAAAAAAAAGTTTCGATTCAAAAAAGTCTTTAAACTCAATTTATGTAATTCCAAACATCCAAAAATCCAAGCCCAAAACAGAAGGAAAATAACTAAAAATTTTGAAACCAACTCATGATCATGATGAATAAATAATAATAAATGATTAATAATAAAATAAGATAAAAAGACAGAATAATGAATGACGTCTATCTAATAACATGACACAGAAAGTTCTTGACAATTGACATTAGAAATCAATTCATTAAACGAACGTTGTGGCGGTAGAGGAGGGGCTAAAGTTCATAGGGATAGGGGACCTGCATTACCGACACTAACGCTTACTGGGGTAGCGCATTCATTCGTTGACGTTTACTAAACACGGTTATGTTTGACCAGCTGGATGTCATATTTTTGGCACATTTGGTCACAGGCGTAGGTATCAAGTGAAAAAAAGCTAAGTTTGAAAAATGAAACAAAATAATAACACGAATAGAATTCAAGGAATCCTCTTTCAGTGGGTAATAATTCCAAATAAACAAACCATTCACGTGGCAAATTGTTGTCAGTTATCGTGATTTAGTTGAAGTTTTAAGTTCACGTGGTCCTTGAAGTTTTATTTATTGAGGTTGTTTTCAGGCATTGACCTACGATCGTCACCAATTGAATTGAACTAAATCATATTTTAGGTTTCCGTGGAGCTCGAGCCGTCGGTCGGTAGTTTAATTTTTATCACTAAAAATTCCGCATTTACTGTAATCAAAAGTTTACAATGAAATTGGCAACCTTGCAACTGTCAAATGCTTGTTTATCTGGAACCCTAACCGGTTTCCCACGACCACTGACGGCGTCTATTTTATTCCTTAGTTTCTTTCGCTTAAGTCGCTTTTTGTTGTCTAGTTGAAGTATTTAAATGAAGTGCGAAATTCCAACGTTGCCAGTTGGCACGTAAAAAAAATCAACTAACGCGGGCAATTTGAATTTACCGCGACAAGGAAGCTCGTTGCTCGTTCTTCAATCTTGCTCCATAAACAGTAAATACTTAGCTGATAATAAGTTTCCATCACGATCGAACTAGAAAAATTGAGCCAGAGAGTATGCAGAACTCCAATAAATCCAACTCTTTTATTAGTGTCAGTTATTGGGGCATAAGCTTAATAAAATATAAGTTTCTCAAAAAATCTCACATATACCGTGTGTGTCCCCGGATAGGTGAAACGACTCTTATAAAAGACAAAAATTTTTTGATTTTAATTTTAATTTTTTGGGGTTCAGCCCTGCTTGGCTAAAGAATAATTTCTAACAAAATTTTAGTTTTGAAAAATCAAGCATGCCTTGGAAATTTCCAAGAAACCGGTTTTTCTGTTGAGTAAAGTGCCTGTTATGTGGCAAAAACGACAAAATGTTATTTGAAAAAGTTGTTCAGAATCAACATTTGGGCCCCTATACCAAATTTCAAAATCATAGATCAACTTTAATTTTTTCATTTATTTTTATGTTTTATTTCACAAATCAAAGAATTTCATTTTGTAACAAAGACTGCCATGAAAAAAAAACAAATTGTATCCATAGCAATAGCAATCTGTCAATATAATTCTTAGTTACAAATGAAATTCTTTGATTTGTGAAATAAACATAAAAGTAAATGTAAAAGATCAAAGTTGGCCTATGATTTTGAAATTTGGTATACGGACCTAAATGTTGATTCTGAACAACTTTTTCAAATATCATTTTGTGGTATTTGCCACATAAAAGGCACTTTACTCAACAGAAAAACCGGTTTCTTGGATATTTCCAAGGCATGCTTGATTTTTCAAAACTAAAATTTTGTTAGAAATTATTCTTTAGCCAAGCAGGGCTGAACCCCAAAAAATTTAAATTAAAATCAAGAAATTTTTGTCTTTTATAAGAGTCGTTTCACCTATCCGGGGACACACGGTATATTGGGATTCAACCTCGGAATGGAGCGTAAATTTGTATGAACTGTTGTTTTGGTATCCTAAAATCCGATAGAATGTCAGTAAAATCTTTTTTTTTCTAATTATCTATATGGATAGTTTTGTATGCAAAATACTATCGTGTGATCCACACAATTTTTCATGAACTATTATAGTGTCTTGGAAGAGCTCATGTATCATATTTAATTTCAATTCCTGTCAGTTTCAGTAATAAAATATTAAAGATATTGCGAAAAACAATAATGTATGACTATAATAATTTAAGAACGTGATGAAATTACTGGTATGTTACTAAACACCTACCTAACCTTAATTGTCACTTTTTATGATTCATGACATTTTTTGACCACCATTCTTCATAAATTTTGTTATTTTTTGTGCTTTGGAATTGGAAGTGAAAATTATAAAATGGTAAATGATAATTGGAGCATTCCAAAACCTAAACTCGAACGGAAACGTCAAATTGAAATATTGTTTTATCCTCATTCCTTTATTTAGGGTCCCTGTATTACCGACACTAAGGCTAGTAAGGGTCAGTGTCGGTAATACAGATACCCTACAACGGCTCGAGTTGTCCATCCTCCCTTGAAATACAACCAATGCCAAACTGCAATTATTAGTAAGAAACTCAGCGCCACACGTACTCAGCAGATATCGTTACTGTTCCAGAGTAGTTTCTTTACTCTAAAAAGTTCATTATGCAAGTAGTCATGTTTTTGTTTATTGTTCTATAATTTGTAGATCATTGATTGGAGTAGTTCAATTACGCACCAAAATACAATTGTTTGTATTTTTCTAGCAGACATGCTTCATTTTTTCCAAGGCACTAGTCACTAGTTGATGAAAAATTTTGTGGATCACCGATATAACAAGAACAAGGCCCCACACTCGCGAACAATAATTCTAGATTCGTATTTTTGTTTGTTTGTTTACTTCTCAATTTTTATGATAACTCAGCCAGTCATGGAAATTTCATCTTTGCGACAATTTTAGTGACATGACAAATTTTGAACAAATTTTTTCTAATATTATAGATTTTTGGTTTCCTTGATTTTTTAATAATACCGAATGACACTAAAAAAACCAATATGGCATCCATAAGATAAACAAAAGTTAACTAGGAATACCCTGTATCTAGCGGGCTTAGAAAATTTTTCAAATAATGTCAAATGGATTTATGTAAGCCTACAAAAAATTATTCACCATTAAAGGGCTTGTACATTTAAGTACTTGATTTATATTATGTATATTTGTGATCATTTCCAGCATCACTCGAAATAAATTCAATTTTATTATCTATCACATTTTCCAAGTCACAGACTTCTTGTTTAGATGGTAGTGTCGTTCCTCTTTTAGGAGTTGAATCGATTGCATCCACAGGATGAGGAACATCCTCCAATGTTTGAATCTGATAATAGCTTTTTATACTACGGATATCTTTTCTGCTAAGCAGATGAATTCTTTTCAACTCTATCTCATCTTTGAAATTTTCTCGATATGTGTCCAGAATCCTAAAAATACATAAATCATAAAAACAAACAAACCTACTTCCATATTTCTCATATTATCCTTACACTGGAATTGAGAAACCACTTGCCAATTTATCGGCGATAGCTGCTCTGTCTTCTTTTGGAATGCGTAAGTGTCGAATATCCGCAATATGTCCATAATGTGTTTTATGGTAAAATGCTATACATTCGCCATCGTTCTTTACAATTAGTTTTATTTGACTTGTGCAAGCATTGTTAATTTTGCTAGAACCCTGGATTCTCCCCATTCTTTTCGGTTGATGTTGAATTTTACGAGTGTTTCCTAGAAAAAAAGTATAAAATTCCATATAGAATTAAATTTTTCCTTTTTTTGCTTGTACGATGTTAAATCAATGGTTGCGTTCAAAGCTGTCCAGCTGCTGAGTTGACAGCCGATGTGTGTTTATTGAACGAGCCAAAACTAGCTGCGCTGCTGAACTGTCATTATTGTAAATTGTTAAAATAAACTATTGGCTTACATGCTGATAAAATAAAACCATTCTTTTAATCTTAACTTCTTAGGTATAAGGAATCGGGTGTATGTAATCCTACAATAACAACCCTTATATTCAAAACCGTCAAAAAAGGAATGGATTGCAGTAGCTGGATGACCTTGGCAGCAGCTGGCAGCTCTTTTCAAAACAACGTCCAGAGAAACGTACCATGTCTGTTGCAGTTAAAATAAAAAACTTCGCTATTCTTATAAACTGATTTTCCCTTAGGTTGTACATATTCTACATTCTGGGAATTTTGAATATCACTGAGCCAAACTTGGAATTCTGAAATATTATTCTGGAGTAAAAAAAAAGTACCTACATACTTAACTTATTTTCTTACGTTGCATACTATTAAAAATTAAGATATCTTCTTGCATTTCATGACCATGTGCCACTCTTAGATGATCCCTCAACTCCTTGTTTAATTTGTAAGAAGTATTACAACCTTCTTCTAGACACCGAAAGATATGAACTGACTTCTCATATGCGATTACTTTTTTACCAGTGTTGTGGATTTCCAATAAATGCCTATTTAAATTACTTTGTTTTGAGAACATTTTATTACAGAGTTCACACATTACAGACATGGTGATGCTGATACAAACGTATATTCTCAAGTTTCTTTGTAACGACGCCAGACACGAATTATGAACGCACTTCCAGCAGAGAGAGACTTATTTTTACTTCTTCTTCTTCTTCTTCTCTCCCCTTGACGTGGCGAGAGAGTTTTCTTGGCCAACTCATAACTTACAGGAGTTACAGAACAAGAACAGAACAAAATAAATATCAAAATAATAAAGAAATAATCGAAAAAGTGAGGTTAGGGTTAATTGTCGGAACATAAATTTGTCAACAATGTCAACGTCAGAATTACGCACTGCAATCCAGCGGCGGCCATTTTCTATGAGGTCAAAAACTACTGTAGAGTCCCGTCGAATGACTTTAACTTTAAACGCATTTGTATGACATTACTACTTATAGTTCATTTTTTGAGCGTAAGTTTAAGGAATCATCTGTTAAAAATACCAAATTCGTGTGAATTCATGTCAAAACAAACATTTTTTCTCATAAACATTAGTTCAAAAATGTTTATTTTCAAGATACAGCAGGATGTTAAAATTTAACAATAGTCAGTGTTATTATTTGTAATAATTAGATTAGAATAAACTCTTTTTTGCCCCGACCAGACACAAAAATTTTAAGTCCAGTGGAGTCCAGGGGATCACACCACCACCAATATTATTGTGAAGAAAAATGTACGCCACTGACGTTTTTTTAAATTTTATTTTTTTTCAGATTAATTAAGCAACTAAAAATGAAACTTTTATGTCTCTTAATATTTTTTCGTATCTTACTTTCTTTTTAGAGAAATAAAATTTTCTAATAACCGCCAAATAAACCGCTTTAATGCATCTAAAAAAATTAATTTGAATTTTAATGGCTACTTTGTTTTTTTTTTTGAATTTTATTATTTCTCCTAACGATGAAGAATACGATACGAGACGATATTAGAGACAAAAAAGTTTTATTTTCAGTTGCTTAATACTTAGGTATATGAAAAAATATTCAAATTCAAAAAGTGACTGGCGTACATTTAGCTTAGCAAAAAAATTGGTGAGGGTGTTCCCCTGGATGCCACTGGATTTAAGAAGTTTAATCGGTGTTACAGGGGCTCTTTATTACCTACTAACAAATAACACTGCCAAATTTCAACAATATCGGCAAAACAAAGTGTGAGATTTTAATAAAAAATTGAAATTTTTGATTAAATTTAACTTCATCTATGAGAAAAAAACGTTTCTTTTGACGCCTCCTACCACCCCTAGAACTGCTGATACCTATATTTTTATAGTACCGTAATAGCCTGTATTGAATTAGTGCTGCTTCGTTGTATTATGTGTTGCATAACCCAACTACTAGAAACTTAATTGAGAAAAAAAAAGTGTCTTCCAAAATTATACCTAGATAGAAAAAAGGTATTGCTACTAAGTAGAAAAAAGTATTGCATTTCAAACTCATTTTGCTAATTATTGCAGGTAGGTAGGTACCTATATCTAGGTACCTCTATTATAATTTATGGCTATTGCAGACCGTTTCTTGTCAAATTTTAACTCGTCAAGATAAGGACGGAAAATATAAATCCTTAAATAGGTATACAAGTCTGTAACTGAAAGTCGCTTGACCAAACTCCATCAACTGATCAACAAAACCAAAATGTAAAAAAAAAATTATTCGTATTGATATGTGTCAAAAAGTGCTTACCTAAGAAGTTATAAAGTAAGTACGTCATTTAAAACAATTCGGTTAAGACATTTTTGTCCGTATACCGGGTGTCCAGTTTAAAATGCAGTACATGGGGTATATAATACAGGGTGGGCCATCGAAAAGGTAACAAGCCTAATAATTTGGAAAGTGAAGATGTATGCGAAAAACGCCGAAACAGGTCGATTTTGTTATCGGAGGGGACATATTTTTGTGACAAATTCAACTACCCAAGTTCACCCCCTTGGCAGGGGTAGCTACCCCTTTGCTTATCATCATAGGGAACCGATATCGGGTGATACATCATTTGAAAGCCACTTGAATTCTCTTTACAACGATATCCAAAATTTTGGGTTTCGCTCACATACAGGGTGGCCTCACGAAAACGCAACTCACCTTAATAACTTGGAAACTGAAGATGTACGCGAAAAACGCCGAAACAGGTCGATTTTGTTATCAAAGTAGGCATATTTTCGTGACAAATTCAACCACCCAAATTCACCCCCTTGGCAGGGGTAGCTACCCCTTTGCTTATCATCATAGGGAACAGCTATCGAGTGATACATCATTTGAAAGCTACTTGAATTCTCTTTACAACGATATCCAACATTTTGGGTTTCACTTACATACAGGCTGGCCCAACGAAAACTTTTTTTTTGTTCCACCCTGTATGTAAGTGAAACCCAAAATGTTAGATATCGTTGTAAAGAAAATTCAAGTAGCTTTCAAATGATGTATCACTCAATAGCTGTTCCCTATGATGATAAGCAAAGGGGTAGCTACCCCTGCCAAGGGGGTGAATTAGGGTGGTTAAATTTGTCACGAAAATATGCCTACTTTGAGAACAAAATCGACCTGTTTCGGCGTTTTTCGCTTACATCTTCAGTTTCCAAGTTATTAAGGCGAGTTGCGTTTTCGTGGGGCCACCCTGTATGTGAGCGAAACCCAAAATTTTGGATATCGTTGTAAAGAGAATTCGAGTGGCTTTCAAATGATGTATCACCCGATATCTGTTCCCTATGATGATAAGCAAAGGGGTAGCTACCCCTGCCAAGGGGATGAACTTGGGTAGTTAAATTTGTCACGAAAATATGTCCCCCTCGCTAACAAAATCGACCTGTTTCGGCGTTTTTCGCATACATCTTCACTTTCCAAACTATTAGGCTTGTTACCTTTTCGATGGCCCACCCTGTATATTGGAAACGGTAAGAGATACAGGGTCGGTTAAATCAGAGAAAAGTTGCACAATTTGATGCTTATCAAGAATCTGAAACAAAATTTAGAACAACTTCAGCCGTTGCTGAAATATCCTGAAAAAACTGAAAAATGAAAATTTCTTATTTTACCCATATCTTTTTTATTATTGGAAATTAATTAATTATTTTTTGTAGGCGCACATAAAGTTGTCAAAAGCTATCCGTTTGACATTACAAAAATTTTCAAAGCCGACTAGATCCCAGTATGTCATTCCGTATGAAAAAAATAATGGAAACCAAAAACTAATAAACTTCAAAAAATAAATTTCAAAAATTTTTATTCTTCTTTTTAGACCGAATATCATGGAAAAATTAAAAAACCATGACGCAAGCAGTATGACTTCATATTGACGTATTTCAGCGATTTTTTTTTTGTTTTTCTTCGAAAGAAAGTATACAGATAGGTACCTACTGTGAACGGATTCGTTTCGAATAGGTAGGTACCTATTCGTCGGTACCTACCTACAAAGTATTATAGATGGTATAGGTACTATGAGTAACATTTTTATCATTCCTTCGCTAACGAATTTTTTCATTAGGTAGGTATATTGACTCGTACACATAATCCTATAATTTGTTCCCTGTGATTTGGAGTCTGTGCGCGATGATCTAGAGAGGTAGCGGTACTCGACCACGGACACGAGTTACATTATTACACGGGCGATGTTTGGATGTTTGTATTGCAGGAGTCTAGAGAGGAACATCGCGGTTATGCAGCCAGCGGGACGGGGGGCTCTCGGCCAGGTGTAATGCCTGGGGCCCCGCATTCCGAACAGAACACGCGCTTTCTGCACTGTTTGCCCATCTACACCTCCGTATTGTACCGCATTACCTTACAATATCAACTCACAATCGTCTATGTTAATTAGGCATACATGGTGATTTATGGCCTTATAGAGCTTCTTCAGTTTAGAAAGGATCATACGGTATTATGCGATATGTAATGATAAGTAATTACTGCTAGCTTCACTGCTTATCGGAATTTTGGAAAAGAAGTAATTTTAGGTGTTTTTTTTTTATATGTAATTATTTTAAATAAATATGTAATCTCGCCTCCTAAGGGAGCTATCGGCCCCTAACGAGGGGTCCCCATGAATTATTTCTGCTTAATATTTCCGGAACGGTTTTAAATAAGATAACGAAATCTTGTTACAGCCCCTTTTATGCCTAACAAGACGGAATCACTGGGGGGAGGGGGTAAATACGACCTCAACTTTTTCATGTATTACTTCTTTTTGTCAAATAATGAAATCCCATAGTTTTTTTACGACTAAAAGGTACCCTGTAGACTTCTGATTCATCTATCCAGGAAAGAGCCTCTCTTCTGCTATATTATAGATCAGGGATCCATCAACTGTGCCCCCTCTATCCCGTCTAACTCGTTTTGCCTCTTATGTCCAATGGCTCCATGACGTGGCAGGAATAAAAACTTTCCGAGCTTCAGTCTGCCTTGATCCCGTTATCTCCAAGATCACTGTTTCTGGTGTGCGTCCTCTAAAGGATGGATGAGTTCTAACCAGCGCGAGTAATGCAGTCGACAGGTCCAGATTGAAGAATCTGACACTCACGTTTGAGTGATAGATAGATACAGCGTTCGCATTACACGCGGAATCAATTCAAGGGTGCGAATCGTGGATCTTCCTTCTTGCCTCCCCCATGACGTTCTTCTAAACTACCCGAGAGGAATGAATTTGTAAATAAGCAGCCATGACGATAATTTATATATCGTCCTGAAGGTGGGTATGGAAGATCAAAAACAGGGAAAGTTCATCTGAGAGAATTATGCGTCAAATTTAGAGTTGCTTCTTTTAGAGTATGATTTTGTAGTCCTTGGCGAACTAGGTACTGGGTGACTTTAACTGGTCGCTACCCGAGTACTCGCTGTTTCAACAGCTTTGAGTAGTGGAATGAATCCTATTGGTAAATACTTGAGTCAGACATTTTAGCTCTAAATCTCGTTCAATTCAACACTGTAAAGAATGACAATGATTTCATTCTGGATCTTCTTCTCTCTGATTCTTCCCTTACTTTTTTTAAGGCGGAAGATCCACTTTATAATTATTCATAATCCAGCTTTAGTGATTGAATTCTCTTCTAACCCTAATCCTTCCACCACAGTCATTAATTATACCCATCTTCATTTAACTTTAAACTTGCAGACTTTCCGGGATTATGAACATCCTTCTTGCTTTAATTGGGATTTCTTATTGGGTTCTTGCGAGGGTCCTTGTATATCAAAACTTTATTGTCGAGTCAGAGGAACATCTTGTTGGGGATCCTGGAGGCTTTTGGTCATTCGTAAATAATCTACGGGGTTTTTCTAGCCTTCCAGGCACTATTATGTAAGATGGAAGTCAGATTACTGATCTTCCTGATATCCCCAATGCTTGTCGTGACTTTTTCAACTATAGCCTTTTGGATCTATGACTCATAGAACGAATACAAACTTATCTTCCGATTTCATGTCTAACATCTCTAGTTTTATCATTTAATCTTCTGAATCAATGTTCTGGAATCTTTCAAAAATTCCAAGATTGCAGGCACATATTGTATTCCCTGCTCCTTCTTATTACGTGACTATGCTCTGGTTCTTTCTCGTACATTTACCAATATATTTCTTCCTTTCACTGTCCTCTAGAAAGTCGTATATATGGTTTCATGAAAGGTCTTTCGACTGTCACTAATTTATTTGCTTTTACCCAATTTACTTCTGAAATTATCGACTTCTTATCCCCAGTGAACGTCATATACATAATGTCTAATGGATCTTTCCAGAGTCTTTGCATTCCCTAGAGCCCTATATGTAATGCTTTTATTACCTTCTCTGCTCATTATTTTTCCTGTCATTCAGGGCTCCAAACTGGGTCCATTGCTCTTCAACTTGTTCATTAACGATCATCTTCTTTATGCCGAAAATCTGAAGATCTACTGTGAGGTGAAATCTCTTGACGACTGCCACGTTCTCCAACGTTCTCTTGACCATCTCAACCCTTGGTGTAGAATAACCTACTTTCATTAAACATCTCAAAATGCTAAATACCATAAACTCTACCTACTCTTTTGGGGAACACTCTACTGAAATGATAACTGAATTCAAAGAGCTTGGTGTAATTTTTAATTCTAGACTCTCCTTAACAGACATATTGAATATGCATCCTCTTCAGCTTTAAGGGCATTAGGTTTTATTCTTCGTAATGCCTTGGCTTTTGAAAAAATTACCACCCTCATGACTCTTTTCTATTCCTTAATCCATCCTAAACTCGAAACGGTTCTGTTATTTGGTCTCCACATTTACAATACACAGGCTCCTACCCACCAAACGCGGTTTCCCACATTTTGATCTGTGAACGGACATATCGACACTACTGGCATCCTCTCCCAGATCTCCTTCCATATTCCACAGATCTCGCTTAGGCGACACCAGCTTCTGCGAGTTCGTAAGTCCGCAAAAACAAACATATGTTTTCTACATTACATCGCTTGTACAAACGTAGTTTGTGTCAGTCTCGATCTGTTCTTGTGCAGCGAACGCCAAGTTCTAAGACGCCTGCTTGGAGACCCAGACTCTCCTAGTACCTGATTACTAGTGTTACTAATGTTTACTATAATAGTTGTTTATTGTAAATTATGTATAATAGTTTATAGTATAATTAGTAGAGAGGGTCTAACTTTCGAACCGCCTTGGACTCGAGAATTTTTTTAAATTTTTTTTTTCAAAAAGTTGGACCCCCTCTTCATTTTGGTGGCATTTTCAAAAATTTAATCGACGCCCTGGCGGATAAATGTGCATGCAAAGACATCGGCAATGGGTTTTTTGCACATAACTCGCTTAATTCAACTCTGAGCATAGTAAATATCCTGTCGAAAAACGAAGAGCTCTCGAAGATGCGTAATTTGAACTTTGACTGGTCCAAACCGGTCAAACGGTTCTCGAGATATCGCATTTTCAATTTTAAGGCCCTTTCTTCAGGGTTCCGCCGCGGTGCGAATACACCGCCGTCCGTGTTCGCGTGTTTTGCATGGAAAAAATCGACTTAGGGACTTAATTTTTTTTTTATCGACAGACAACAGTGTCCTCAATGATGCCTGAAATTTTGAAGTCGCTATCTCGATTAGAGGGGGAGGGGGAGGGGAAATCATAATTAAAATTCAAATTGCTATAACTTTCGCTAATATTGGGGCGTCGGGCCCAACCAATGGGAGATGACACTTTGGAATGCCTACTTTAAAACGGTATTTTTTTTCTATTCCGCCAATATTGGCAAGATGCTCGCAGAAAAACCGATTTCCCTCCCCCCTTTTTTTTTCTTAAAACTGTTTTTTTGCCATGAAAGAAGGGGGTGTGGGTAAAATTTTTTTCGTCATTAGACGGGAATTTTTTTATCTTAAATTTGAACCCCCTTTAATTTACTATGCTCAGAGTTGAATTAAGCGAGTTATGTGCAAAAAACCCATTGCCGATGTCTTCGCATGCACATTTCTCCGCCAGGGCGTCGATTAAATTTTTGAAAATGCCACCAAAATGAAGAGGGGTATAAATTTTCATAAATTTATGAAAACTTTATGAAAAAAAAAATCAAAAAAAATTCTCGAGTCCAAGGCGGATGAGCCTTTTTTTTTTGACAGACCCTCTCCACTAAATAGTGTGGATTTGTTAACGGCTTACCCATCCTGCAAGCAAATAGAGCTATAAATCGATGGCACCGTTAGCTTCAAGTAAGCCCTGAAAGAAAAGTTAAAAATGAAGATTGGGTTTCTTCGCTGCCGACAGTCATGATATTGAAAAATGATTCGAGAACATTATGCTGCACTGGCAGTGATAGTCAATGGTGATGCCAAAAAGCTTCACAGTGAATTAGTTTGAAGATTACGAGCTGTACAACGCGCTTCTGTTTAATAAGGAAGTTAAGGAATCATATAGGTACAAAAACTTGGACCGGTTCTGTCCAAAATTCATGCTGCAAAGAATTCTACATTTATTCCTCCTGAACTAATGACGACACCTATGTTTTTACTCGCCAAAATGTTGTCAAGAAACTGACTTATGATGGATCGTTCAGAGTATTTTCACGGGGACAGAAAACTTTTCAGTCGTTTTCAAGTCAAAAACAAGTGGTGGTTTAGTGGTTAGCAAATTATTTCTATAGGCAGCCTTAAACCTGAGTTTTTGTTCTTTGATAACGATCGCGTCACTGGAGAAAATCCAAGTCATCTTCCAGGAGAAATGAAAACTCGAACCTGTCAGTAGTTCAGGAATGCTTTATGTATATGTTATACAGTTATGGATGCTGGGTTAGATTTCTCCTTACATATTTTTACATTTTTTTTTGTTGTGACAAACGAATTTAAAAATTATATAATAAAAATATTATGAAGGTAATGTAAAATTTGTGTTGTTGTCGAACTAATTTTAGGACGGTAGGTATTATAGTCGGTCAAGATAGATCTGATTAAAATCCCTTGATATAAATTTAATACCTGCTTGATGACAGGTTGAATAATTTAAATTTCACAGTAGAGTTTTCGGTGAGCAGCGGCGGTATTATTGTCCAAAGTTATTGTGTGTGTGACATTCAAATTACACCCTCGATTTGACTTCTAACAAACGGTGAATAACAGCTACTCGTGGCCATTCAACATTGGGCTCGAGCTGTTTCCTTATAATAAAACATACTTATATGCTGTCAAACCACAATAACTCCATTCAGCCACTAATTCTTTTATATGAAACAGTAGTAACAGGTTGCGGCTGAATTTTCAGCAAGGGGTTTCTGAATGAGTGTATAGGTTTAAGAATTGGGTATAGTATTAATTAGGATACTTTTATTAGCATATCATTTTTTGGAATACCACTACCGCAGAAGAAATTATTACAGAAATGTTTTCCTTTCTATGCCAGAACTCGGAAATTTGAAGAAAGTTTTCTTTTGCTGGAAGAAATGAAATGATGTTACCATTAAGATGAATTTCCAATTTCCAAATAAATCAATGGATGGTGGTTTCAAGGTAGAGTAAGTGAAGGTTTTTTGTGGTCAGTCATTATATTCAAATAATCGCCCTGAAATAAGAAAAATCCGTTGTCGATTTTTCCATCACCAGATTCGAGTCAGATGCGCATCAGCCTGTCAAATTTTATGAAAAATTGTAGACCATTTTCATTTTTTTTGGCAAAATGTTAGAAACCGAACTTGCAGGAAATTCAATTTCCTGCAACTTCCTTATAAGAATTTCTGTCTTCAAATTAAACCTGAAAAGAGCGGGGAAGTATAAAACTGCTCTTGCATTAGGGAATAAAATTTTCGAAAATTTTTATCTTCATCCTTTTTTGTCTACTGTATTAAGGTTTTGAGGATTTTCTTCGTTTTGAGGAATACTTCGAAATTTCCGGAATATCCAGTGTTAAATGTTGATTGCGCAGGATTGTTGATTGATAGTATGACATCATTACATTATCATCATCAAGTTTCTCCCTTGTAGTTATGACATAAAACTGAACATTGCAGCCTTACCTTTACTACGTCCGCATATTTTCCGCAATTCATTCTACATTTTCACGAAATCGTCTTCAGCAACTATTTCGGGGCGGGTGGAGCGGTGATGATGTCGGTTCTAACCTATCGTGTGTGTCACATTTGCACCCATGGAATTGATAATGCCCTGTTATACAGGGTGTTTCGCATAAGAAACCGACACAGTTTTGGGAATATCTTATCTTTCAATGCTTTTTATGTTCTCAAAACTATACTTAATACGCGATAAAAATTATTCTCTTGTGCCAATTTAACCATCTTCGTAGCTCCATTAACAACGTAGTTACCAGAGGCATGCATTGAGTGGTTACGATACAACTTCGACGTTCTTCAGGCGGCAAGGAAAAGCAAAATTAAAAAATTGTTTCAAAAATCCGAAAGGTTGCAAAAAATGGGCAGAAACCAGAAACTTTCAAAAACACTAACGTTCATCCCGATTCTATCGATGTAGCTGGCCAACTAAATGTATCATGACCCTTTACAGAGGAGATCTTACAGGAAATCTCTGAGTGAATTCAGATACTTGGGCTTTACGAAATCAGTAGCAAAAGTTAATTTCGCGTCGTTATCTTCTGCCCATCATCAGTACTCTTTTAATAGAACGTACCATCAAATAATATAAAATTCATCATATTTCTATAGATACCTATTCCTTAAACATTATTATTGTGATGTTAATTTTGGTATCCTTTGTGCTAATATTATTATTAGCATAAGTCATAAAAAACCATTCGCATATAAAACAAAAAGGATCTGAACAGCTCTAACTAATGATCTACTAAACCGGCGTTAAAAGAAATAAAACCTGGTAATGCCGCTAGGAAATTGACCTCTAATGAAATTTAGCAATCAGCAAGAAATAAAAGCCATCCTACACTAACTATACGTGTCGGCAGCTGTGAAGTGCGTGCGGTTTTGGGCAGGATTGACAGCGATGATGTGGTCCTGTGAAGGTGGGCATCCGGTGCGGCGTCCGGCCGTGTCATTACGAAGTCCTCTCGTTAGACCGCCTCTAATTGGGCGGCAGAACCTCTCATGACAGCGCCGCTCCTCGCCACCTGACAACACACAGAGATATATAAAACATTCGGGATATATGGAGTTCTCTCTTCTCTCTAGGAGTGTTCACCGAACTTTTGCTCACTCCAGATTATTATACTTACCCCTACTTATAATATGAGTAACAGAATTGTTAACAGATACACTAATTAGAGATGGATTAAGACACATAAAGTTGCTATTAAAAAAAATGTATGCTCCAAGTTCTCCCACAGATCTTTTGGCAACTCCACAAGGAGGCTTCGCTCTGTGAATGATCTATTCCAGATGAGAGTTCCTTCTGTCCTTCTATCGCCTATAGATATTTAACTTCCTCCGCAAATGGTTAATTTCTCCTGGTGCAACGAACATCTATTCCCTCTAACACCACTGATAGGTAAATTGTAGGACTTCTTATTGAAGGATATTAGTTATAGTCGCTTCATATAGTTTCCTTTAATAAGAATGACGACGTCATCCGCATAATGCTTGGACATCAACTACTCCTCATAAAGAAATATTTGCAAGCAGGTCGTCTACAAGAAGGGTACATAATAAAAGGGAGAGAACTCCTTCCCTGCATGAAGTGACTTTAGTTCCCCCCATAATCGTCCTGTTCTCTAGCATATTACGGATCCAGTCGTTTATAACCGAACCTATTCCTCTCGAAACTAAGGGATTTAGCGATGTAAGGTTATAAGTGCTGAATAAGTTCATCGTGTGTCTAGGTCCGAGGCTATTAATAATAATGTCAAAATATGGGAAGCCGAAAGAAGGATACAAGCCTCTTTATCCTTGTGTATAACGAAAAAATTAAGAAAAAACGAAATGCACTCGTGCGTGTTCATTGTCGTCAGCTCTGTAACCTAGGACCAGATAATGCAATCGTATTTCAATTTTAGGTTTAACGAAGTAACAATAATCAGATTTTCTTTATCTCAAAAAGATTCTATTACCTGCAATTCTCTTTATCCCTTCAAAAACCGAAGTAAAATCCGAAAAAGAAATATAAACTCAGGATACGCCACTGGTGGACAAAGGCGAAATATCCCATGACATCTCACTCTTATAACAACATAATTGTGATTGATGGAAATGGTTAAAAGACATTTCTGCCGTATAAAAATGTAATTTGGAATTTTTTATCTAGAAAAATAAATAAGCACCTACTCTTGTTCCAAGTGTGTAATTTGACGGTCTATTTTTTATTACACACAACCCCGGTGATATTAAAAGTTCAGCCAAAGAGTCCAACATAATTATATCTTCACAATTGATGGCCTTTTATTGTATAGCGTGGTTTGTGCTAGTAGCCCAGTGAAAATTGGACAAAAGTATAGCTTCGGTTCGAGTGTTTGTGAATTGCTATTTTTAGTTCGCTTTTGCTGCAATTATCAAAATATTTCAGAACTGTCCCAATAAAAGGATTAGGTAAGTATACCATACCAATGACTATTATTATAGAGGATTTTTTTGAATTGTTAGAATCTTCTCTCGTAGGTATATAATGCAAATCCATGATGCACATAATGTCTGCTATGCTCAAAGTCGACTTTTTTGTCTGATGTATGTTTATCATGCAGGCGATCACAAAATATTTGAATTCTCATTTTTAGTCATTACATAGGTAGTAGGTAGGTATGAGATTAGGTTATACCTATATGTATAATACCTCTGGTCTTAATATTCAAATGAGTTTTCACTATACCTGCATATTTTCTAAAATTCTTGAGGAATGAATCATTCTTACCTACATATATTAGTACACAAATTTCCACTATTGTTTCCTTTGGCACAAGGCACAAGTTCGAGCTTTACCTACGCTATAAACCGATCGTTAAGGCATCGTAAATCAACGTGTGTGTTAAGGTTTGATGTCCAACAGTCTCAAACAAACGACCCATATCGTATTAGAAAACAATTCCATGTGCCATTGTATGACCACTGCCGACTATCTGTTGACGATGACACATAAACAGCAGGTATATCTGGATACCTACCTAGGCAGTTGACGAGATTTGATGCATTGTGCTAGCTGCAATAAAGTTAAGTGCAAAATCATGCTCCTGGTCCCCAAAGAGATCGGCTTCCGGTAGAGATGTCACTCACCGGGATACTAGATGTCATCCCAGTCGGCCGTCATCGCAATGCATTCCTTCACCGATGAACTATATAAATTCCTGGCACACTCTATAATTTAGTTCTTGCTGCTGCAGCCCTACTATCAGCTCAACGAGGAAGACCTCCAAGGATGTAAGAATTTAGGGACGGACTTGGAAACCGACAAAGTATCACTAAATTACTTGCTTCGAATGGATATGGCGTTGTCCAACCTCTTAAGTACCTGTTCTTTTGTGTTGAATTGTAAACCTAATTTCTTCAATGCCGAACTTCACCGTCATTATGAGCTATACGCAGACCTGACAGTAAAAATTATTATTTAAGTAGTGCAAATAAATTTATATTCTTAATGTTTGAAATCAAATTCAACCTGGAGGCAATTTCATATTATTTTTTTAAAGTATGCTAATCAAATAATTGATTTAACTAAGAAAGGAAAATTGAAATAGGTATGAATGTTGAAGATCAATCAAAAAATGATCTTTCGTGATAATGATGTACAGTGTGTGTCACAGGCATGGTACACCCCTTTTTTTTTTTCTTTTTTTTTTGAGATAATTTTTTGAAATTTGGTACCACGCATATTTTCGATAGAGCGCACTTTTTAGCAGAAAATCGATTTTTCCCACATCCGGTTTTTCCGGAAATGTTACCAACTTTTTATTTTTAAATGGGACACCCTATATATTATTATATTTTTGGATTGCATATATTTGTACGAATCCAACAATACCACATAAGTACCATTTTAAATGTCAAATTTGTTTTTATTTAATTTTTTATTTCTGAATTATAGTGTGCCATGACTTCATGCAGTTGTGTTCGTCACAGATGCCAAATGGGTACACCAAAATGTCCCTCATTAAGAGTACTAGTAGATGGTACCTCGGTACCAATATGGTACCATTTGAAAAAACTGAATCCAGCTCAAAAAATCATTCCGGTGTGCACAATTTATCCATAAATCACTTAATTTAGTACTTTGAACAAAAATTCGATTTTTCTAGCATTAGAAGATCCAATCGGAGTAAAACGAAATAGTCATGGCACACTATAATTGATAAATAAAAAAATAAATAATAACAAATTTGACATTTAAAATGGTACTTATGTGGTATTGTTGGATTCGTACAAATGTATAGAATCCAAAAATATAATAATATATATTGTGTCCCATTTAAAAATAAAAAGTTGGTAACATTTCCGGAAAAACCGGATGTGGGAAAAAATTCAGTTTTCTGCTAAAAAGTGCGCTCTATCGTACAATAGCTACAAAGGCAGAAACAGGTCATCGATAATGAAGATCCTGGATCCTGTTACTATAACACAAACCCAAGCTCCGCTCTTAGTGGACCTGGACGAGAAGATGAAATCTATCCTTGATGGTACTCGCAAAAAATTACCCGTTGTTGAATGTCCCGAAACTGGACGTTGAAATTGCATCTTGCGTACCAGAGCCTTGTCAAAAGCAAGACGCACTCTCATCAAAAATTCAAAACCATTTTTGATGTTGAAATTAGCAAATTTCAAAAAAAAACAAAAAAAAAAACAAATTTTGAATGTTGCGATTAGCACGCTTGGCGTTCCCTTGAACAAAATGGTAATTGAAGGAGATAAAGGATAATGAAATCCTTCCATATCTATCAGACGTTGGAAAAATTCTAAATAGTCAATTCATAGAAGATTCTTACTTGGTCATCACTTAAGCCCCAATATAAAAAAGACCTTGGATTGGAGATCTTCCGAATAAATGAATATGTATCTCTATGGCACGGGTCTTGCATCAGATAGAATTCGATAAAATGAAGCTATCGAGAAAACGGGAATGCCAGCTGGCCAATCCAAGTACTGGCCAATCAGTTGTGTCAACACTGCGCACTACGGAAAAATGTTTCTTTAAACTACAAGCGAGCGTCGAACAGACCCCGTCTGGAGATCCAGGGGAGGGAGGAAGCCACAGAGTATGGGCAGTAGGTACCAGTTATCCTGGAATTGCCAGCAATCGCAACGAAAGCCGGATTGTATCTATTCTGTGTCCGGGTCAGTCGTCGCGGGAGTCCCAACAGGAGAATGGGTGTAAGCCGACGCAATTAGAGGTATGTGCTGAATTAATTGCCGACAAGTTTAGTGGAAATAAGAACCAGTGGCTAAAGATATGTAATTATTCCTGTATCATTGATTGGATTACAGGACAGGCTAAAAATTAATTTTATCAAACGACCGCATCAAAAGTATCTTCCCCAATCAAGGTTTAGGAAACACGAAATACATTTAATTAAAAAATTAATTAAAAAAATAATTACTTCAAAATTAAACAGTTTTAACTCTACACCACATTTCCAAAGGGAAGATTATAGAACTGTAGTAATCAAACTAATGTATAAAAACTGCTTCTTTGCGAAATTTTTTGATTCAAAAGACGCATATTATTATTTGGTACCAGTTCACGTAAACTTTAGAAGATATTTAAAATTTTGTTTTAGAGTATCATCGGCACCCTAACGTTTTTACTAAAATCATAAGACCTGTACTCAAACTATTGCAGGTCAGAGGGTAATATAACTCTAGTACGAGGATAGTCTAAAAAACACTAATACGGTACCAAACTATTTTACTGGCCTAGATAAATACAGATAAAAGAAACCTAACGCTTTCGCAGACTTATTGCAAATACCTTGGGTTTCAATTTGATTCTAATAAAATGACCTTGTCACTTTCAATACATAAAAAACAATCCATCTTGAAAGAGTGGAAAATTTTCCATTCTTGCAAGATTCGCTCACTTGTTCAGTTGATTGGAAAATTAGTAGCTGCGTGTCCTGCCGTAGAGTAAACCTGGCTATACACAAAAAAATTGGAAAAAATAATAGAAATATCTGTAGTAAAATGATGATAACAAAGTTAATAAGAGGGACTTAGAATGGTGGATGCGCCGGCAAAAAGAAAAATTTCAAAAAAAAAATCTTGAAATATTTTCTGACGCTTCCCTTTCGGGATGGGGAGTTTATTGCAATGGAGAGAAAATTCGTGGCTTCTGTAACAACCAAATTATAAATCAGGGTATTCATTATTTGGAAATATTGGCAGCGTTCAATGGATTAAAATCGTTTTGCAAAGGCTTACAAAATTGTAGTGTTTTTGCTAGAATTGACAATAAAACGAGTATTGCTTACATCAATAAAATGGGTGAGGAACATTTAAATTAACGAAGTAACCGGTTGGAATAATGACAGTGTAGAAATATTCATGTTTTTGCATCTTATATTAATGCTAGCGAAAATACAATAGCGGACAGAGTCTCGATGTTCCCAAATGGGAAACGCAACCACGGTACCCAATGTTTAAAAAATACAAATTTTTAATCTTGCATCCAGAGCCATTAACACGATCCATTCACCTTTCAGGGAAAAACACCCGTTGCGTGGAGAAAACTTTCCCAGGTCATAGGAGTTACATCAGGGAATCTTTTCTACAAAGAGGCCTACCGGCCACAAGTATCGAAATTATGATTGCATCGATTTCCGAAAACACAGACCTCAAAAGGTGCGGTGGGAATATTGCATACCTATCAAACAAGATGCATATTCCTACAAATTAGATACTATAATCACATTTCTAAATTTACAGTTTGAATCAGAAGCTTCTTTCACATCACTATAAAGCAATACTTGTAAGTCTGCTTTGGCTTTAGTTTTTTACTTCGAAAAAGAAGACAACTAACAGGTATCTGAATAGATTTTTGAGAGGAGTGTACAATAAGAGACTTAGTACACCTAAGTATGAAAGTAAATGGGACCCAAACCCCGTACTTTCGTATTTAAGACAGTTATATCCATTAGAAAATTTAAACCTGGCGAAATTATCCTTGAAATTAGTAACTCTGATAGCACTTACATCGGGGCACAGAAGGCAAACGCTCTCAAAAATTAACCTTAATAATATTTCAATGAAAAGTACCTATGTACTTCAATTATTGAAATCAGAGTATCAGATAAATTAAAAAACCTCAGAAATACGACTCAGGGTTGGCATGTAAACTAATTTACATGGAGTAATTTACACGTTTTTTGCAGGTGAAAAATTCAAGTAATTTACATAAACAAAAGGGTGTCAAAAATGTAAAAAAACGTAAAAAATGTAAAATACTACTGATGGAAACGAAGTTTTTTGTTCTTTTATTCAAAATAACAAAATATAATTTGATAAGGAAAACAAAATAGTTTTTCCTTGTTGGAGGCCTTCGCTACACAACCTTTTCCCTTAAACTTTTTATGTGTTCCCAGAATTTTTTCAACGAGAATTACAATTTAAAGTGCTATAAATCAAAATCAGTAATCCTTTATCCTTATCAAATTCTATAGTAATTTTAGGTTAAAAGAAACGGCCGCAATTAGTTTCTTCGTTTTCTTCTCTCTGCACTCTTTGAAAATGACTACTGGAACTGGGTGAAGCTCTTGGCCTACTCTGCCAGTTGAAAAGTTCAATTTTACCCTAATTTTTAGGAATTTTACATCTTTTCACATATTTGACATTTTTTACAGTTTTTTTACGTTTTTTACGTAAAAAAATAATACAAAAATACAATAATAAAGAATAATTTTTGAGGAATCATCAAAGCTTAAGTCAAGGGAGTTTTTTGTGGCCGTTATTAAAGTACTTATACTGTTCCATTTTTATTTTACTCAGTTTTCATCAGTTAAATTCCAAGTTATTTTTGCAAACGTCATAATATACAGGGTGTCCCACGACATGACTGCCATAGCTTAAGGCAGGCTGTCTGCTACGGTGGCACTAGATCAGATTTGGTGGACAACAAGACGGGTGTTCCACAGGGATTCGTTTTGGGGCCCATCCTGTTTTTGATATACATTAATGACTTACCGGGTTTTGTATCTGAAGCCTTACCCATTCTATTTGCCGATGACACGACTCTAGTGACGAGAGATACTCAACTGAATGGTCTGTCTCAAAAAATGTCAAAGCTGGAACGGAATGTTTCAGAATGGTTTGCTTCCAACCGATTGTCCTTGAATGCTGCAAAGACGGTGAATTCTTGCTTTTCTCTAAGAGATCTGACCCGGTCGGGGTTTTCTTCTGACGTTCGCTTTCTTGGTGTCAGATTGGACTCTAAACTAACTTGGGCTAGTCACACTGATTGCCTATAGCGCGTGGTATATCTCCTTATATTTTTGCCCTTAGAAACATAATGCCGCTGGTAAGCTTGGGCGTGGCAAAATCCGTGTACTTTGCAACAATTCATAGGTAAGATTGTCATACGCAATATTGATATGGGGTCACTGTGCCACTACGGATAGAGTCTTCGCTTTACAGAGGAGGGCAGTAAGAGCTTTGGACCGGATTGGATACCGTGACGACTGCAGGAATAGTTTTGCTAAACTGGGTATTTTGACGGTTCCATCCTTATACGCATACCACTGTTTAATTTATGTTAAAGAACATATTTCCAATTATATGATTCACTCTGATGTCAGCGCTCGCCACACGCGGAATGGCAACAATATATTTCTGGATTTCAATAGGGTAAATAAGGCTCGAATGGGCACTAACTATTACGGACCGACGTTGTACAACAGACTGCCTATATTACTATTAGAAATCTCCCTTTGAAAGATTTTAAATTGAAGATAAGGGACTTTTTGGCGACTGTTATGACATGCCTTTTATTCTCTTGATGAAGTTTTTAAAAGTGTTTCCTCTGTGCTCAGTGATCCTGGTCGTCTCCAGTTTCTTTATCTAGGTGTTTGTTATTTTATGAATTTGACTTTATTGCATTGTTTTTCGCTCATTTTGTTTGTATGTGTACATTTCTATTAATTTGTATTTGATTTTTGACCTGTTCCATAGCAGTTTACTGCTTTAGGGAATTAATAATGGCAAATAAATAAATAAAAATAAATAAAAATAAGGGTAGGTGTAGTTTTTCAAGGCGATTCAGGATCTGGTTTTGAAATTTTCCTGAGGCCCTTCGTTTCGATTATACAGGGTGATTTGTGCAATTTGCCGAAATCTTTGATGAGCGATATCTTTTGAACGAATTGATCGAATTTTACGAAATTTGGTAGATATGCTCTACTAATGACACTTAATACCTCGCATTTTTCGCCGATTCGAAAACTGCAGGGCCGTACTTATTTTTTTGATATCTTTCGGTTTTGTCGAAAAGTTCACCCTGTATGCATTTTATTCAAAGTTTGGTACCATTTTCTAAAACTATGTGAAAAATGCTACAATTGTGGTAAAAAAAATACTTGGCATCATTAAACTGAATCGAGAAGAAAATTCAGTTTTTTTGTTTTTTTTTTCGGGATTTCAATTCATGTGTTGTTAATAATTAAAGAAAAATGAAATGTGGTTTTTTAAAACTTGCGTATTTTGTAGTTATTTCAAATAAATTTACTTTATCTACAGATTTAGCCAAGATTGGAGACCCTTCTACAGATTGTTTCGAGCTAAAAATAAGTTTTAACAGTAAAATAAATAACACAATTTAACACACTACCACATAGATAAATAAACGAAACAGGAAGAAAAATATCAACACAAATGTTGGGAAGAAAAATTACAATTCAGTGCAGGTAATGGTCAAGGAGACCACCATCAAACTCAACACATTTCCTTGACCTTGAAATTATTCTAAAAACTATTTAAAAAAAATCGCTTTATTGAAGTAATTGCTCAAAATAAAATTTCAAGATAGATTTTCGGTGAATGTTTGGTGTGGCATTATCGACGACCGCCTCATTGGTCCGTTTATAATGGAAGATCGTCTCACAGCCATTCGTTATTTACGCGCGTTTCATTGAAAATGATCTTCCAATATTACTGGATGAAGTTCCTATGAATGTAAGAAAACGAATGTGGATTTAGCACGATGTCGCACGTCCACACTTTGGTCGACAAGTAACAGAATTTCTTAATCAAAATCATACAAACCAGTGGAATGGAAGAGGCTCTGCAGTTCCTTGGCCAGCAAGGTCACCAGACTTTAATTCCCTGGATTACTTTTTATGGAGAAGACTGAAAAGTTTAGTTTATGCAGGGAATATTGAGAACAGAGAACAACTAGTCGCTAGAATCATGGATGCCGCAGAAACTATTCATGCTGATCCCGAGACTCTTGGCAGAGCTACCATTTCAATACTAAGAAGAGGCAAGAGCTAGACTGTGTATACAGCAACTGGGTGGACATTTTGAGCAAGTATTTCAATAAAGAGATTTTTTTAAAAATGGTTTTTAGATTAATTTCAAGGTCAAGGAAATGTGTTGAGTTTGATGGTGGTCTCCTTGACCATTACCGGCACTGAATTGTAGTTTTTCTTCCCAACAGTTGTGTTGATATTTTTCTTTCTTTTTGTTATTAATATTTTTGTATAAAAATTGTGTTATTTATTTTGCTGTTAAAACTTATTTTTTGCTCGAAACAATCTGTAGAAGGGTCCCCAATCTTGGCTAAATCTGTAGATAAAGTAAATTTATTTAAAATAACTACAAAATACGCAAGTTTTAAAAAACCACATTTGATTTTTCTTCAATTATGAACAACACATGAATTGAAATTCCGAATAAAAAACTAAAAAACTGAATTTTCTTCTCGATTCAGTTGTAATGATGCCAAGTATTTTTTTACCACAATTGTAGCATTTTTCACGTAGTTCTAGAAAATAGCATCAAACTTTAAATAAAATGCATACAGGGTGAACTTTTCGACAAAACCGAAAGATATCAAAAAAATAAGTACGGCCCTGCAGAGTTTTCGAATCGGCGAAAAATGCGAGGTATTAAGTGTCATTAGTAGAGCATATCTACCAAATTTCGTAAAATTCGATCAATTCGTTCAAAAGATATCGCTCATCAAAGATTTCGGCAAATTGCACAAATCACCCTGTATAATCGAAACGAAGGGCCTCAGTAAAATTTCAAAACCAGATCCTGAATCGCCTTGAAAAACTACACCTGCCCTTAAGCTATGGCAGTCATGTCGTGGGACACCCTGTATTTTTATATAAAGGTAAGCATAGACATTTTCTTCTATTCCTAAATTTGGTAGATGATAATTTGTTCATTTGGAATAAGGAGATGATGTATCGTAATGCATGAGCAGTATTATTCCGATCACGCTGTATTAATAACAAGTTTTTAAAGTGATTAGTGATATTATATACACGGTTAATTGGACTAATTTATATCACTCATAATTATTATTAGATGTACTGTTACAATAAATTAACAGTACTGTAAACATTATAATTTACAACGCTACATTCACACCTGCATGATTGATGGTGCAGTGAAATAAAACTGTTTCATGTACAAACTTGTCTGTCACAGCTATCAACTAGCTACCCATCATCAAATGCCTTGAAAGAAACAGCATCAGCTGAGAGCCCAGCCTCATACATATTATGGAGAAAATATGGTAGATATATAGGTATACAATTACTTGCAAAAGTAGCCAAACAAAAAATAACGACACCAAATCAGAATCTCCAATAATGGCTCCACAACAACCACGAATACAACCCTAAGCTATCCTCAAAGCTGCGAGTAAACTGTCTATACCTCAGGGTCGAAATATTGTGCAGTAACTGACATTACTAAATATAGGAATTTCGGAGAAGCGGCAAGCAGAAACTTAGATTTGGAGAAATATTTCTGTTTGCCGCTTCTTCGCAAGTGAAACTATCCCTCCAAACGTAAGTTTCTGCTTGCCGTTTCTCCGAAATCGTTTATCAGTCGTCTAATATATGTCCCTGAATACTATAAAGCGTAATCCTTTTTTATGCATCCTTGGACTGCCTGTTATTGTAAGCTTGTCGTATCGGGAAATAATTCATGTTATTGGTCTTTCCCAGGCAGCTGTCAAAAAACTGGGATTTCTCAACAGATCAAAAATAGTATTTTACGTATGGACATAGTTGGCGACTATTTATAAGGCACAGATCTGACTAAAAATCGAACACTGTTCTGATATGTGGGGCTCTGTGCCTAAATATAACCTGAAGCTCCTTGACTATATCCAGAGAAGAGTAATAATTCGTAACATAGGCAATAGGTCTCTAATTGATTCGCTAAGACCATTAAAAGATCTCTCATGGGCATGAGTGACCACTTCTCGATTTATTGGTTCTTCCATGGGACCTGCTCCGGGGATCTTGTTATCCTAATGCTAGGTTTATACTAGTTTTGAACCACACTGCACTGCAGCAGTCTTTCTTACCTGAGAATGGTTCGTAATCATCATTTCGAAAATTGTAACGATAATGCACTACTTTACTGAAACGATCTAGTGATTGTTAGAATTTTCTAACTTGTCAGGTAAGAAAGAGCGCTCATTCCCCCTGAAAACGTGCTGATTTGATTTGGTTGTTGTTTCAACATTTTTCATCTCGTGTCAGCAAGAAAATTCTTAAATTGTTCACAAATAAAAGCTAGTTCGGAGACAAGACGACTTTAAATCAATTTTCCTCCATTCCTCCCAAAACCTGTTTCAAGAAGAAATTCAATTTTGAGTAATTTTTTATGCAATCTTTTGTTTTCAATGTTTTTCTGACTCAATTTTGTCCATAGATTTTCTTGCCCGAAGTTTTAGCTTGGATACGAGGCTAAAATTTCCAAAATCGGTTGAAGAGAAAAAACTAGGCATTTGAAGAGCAAACAGTTGATTTTTTCGAGATCACCCTGTAAGCACAGGTGTTAAATCGAAAATTTGAAAAACTCGAGGTGAGACATCAATCTTAGAAATTTACTCATCAACACTTACAAGAAAATTTTATTTGGAAAACGGGGGTCCGAAAACCGAGGAGTGATTCTGCACACCTTCACATATCACGCTGTTGAAAATTTTTTGATGGTGTTTTTGAGTTTAGATCCAAAAAGTTGAAAAATAATAGATAGGGTCGCTGACGTGTGAAAACAAAACCGAAATCTCTTGGGAATATCGAAAGTTATCCCCAGTAAGGCAAAATTTTGGGGTGCGACACTTTCATTTGTGCGTAGGTAGTGTATTTGGGTGACAGATTCGATTCAACTACCCAAGTTCATCTCCTTGCAGGGGTAGGTACCCTTTTGCTTATCAATATAGGGAACAGATATCGACCGATACATCATTTTTGAGAGCTATTTGCATTCTCTTTACAACAATATCGCACTTTTTGGTTTTCGCTTAAATACCTACAGTGTGGCGATAAGAAAAGGTCAACTTCTACCATGATAGTAACCAGTGAAGTGCTATATTTTATTAAAAATTATTAATTCCGCATACATTTCCGAAGAAAATGAAGCAATTGTTAAGGTTACGTGTTTTATCGATTCGCCCTGTAATAGGCACCTATTTAGGCAAAACCCATAAAAGAGATGTCATTGTAAAGAAAATTAAACCTAAAATTGAGTCACGAATGGTGCTAAAGGTTTCAATGACAAATTACCAAGCGACTTTTGGGAGGAAATCTAACTCACTTCTAAAACTAATTAACTACCCACCTACTCACTACGTTTATGTTAAAAACACATAGCCATCGACCTTTATTAATGTCTCAGATGAGTGGTATCAATATGCGCGAATCGAAGTCATTGTAGAATAGAAAGAGACTAAAGAGTGAAATTCGGGCATAACCGTAACATTGTCCATAAATCGTAGTCTAATCGACGTCTAGGTCGTATATCTGCTGGCAAGGTAAACAGATCAATGAAACCGCGAAGCAGCCACCACCGTAGAGAGCGGTACCTGGGAATTTGAGAATGGAACAAGCGGCTCTCGCTGGCTATTGTCTGAGCTCGAGGTGATTGATTTGTCGAGGGCCCATTAGAATCGGGGGCTGCGGGGCCGGGAAGCCGTGGGGCCGCCCACGGCGGAGTGCCAAAGCGGCCGCGGCCACCCCAGAGTACGATAATACAGGAGGCATGTGAGTATAGACAGCCTTCTTTTCATTTCTGGTTCTCAAGTCTAGAATTCGGTTGTCTTTGGTTCTTCATTCTCTTCCTAATTTCTTTAACAAGACATACTTGAGAAGACAAGACTGTAGATAAAGAGAGAGAGAGAGAGAGAGAGAGAGAGAGAGAGAGAGAGAGAGAGAGAGAGAGAGAGAGAGAGAATGAACGAGAGAAACTTTTAATCATATTATGTTATATAACTATACATACCTTCAATCTGTTGGCATGAATCTTTTCGGCTTGGTAGGTACTAAGATTTTTATGTCGCTTATTGTCATACCTAATATTATTTTTTTTTATACTTATTCTCAAGACCTGGAAAATTTACCACTTAACTGTTACCATACCTAACGCGGTTTTGGAAAAAAAAAGAGTTTTGGAAAGGCTGATACTTTCAGACCAGACTGTATTTTGGCCATAGATAGCCACTGCATGTACAGGGTATCCCAACACTAGTGTCCACCCCAAAAATGATGGGTAATTACAAAGACCAAAGAATATCAATTTGAAATTCTCAGAAATTATTTGTATCTGATATAGGGCTACATATTAATGAAAAAATAATAAAATTACCTCGGACGGTTCGCCGTCGCGGCGCATCAACTTGATTTGCCTAACTTACAGTTTTTTTTTATTGGCAAACAATTCACTCAAGCTGTTCAAAACGTGAATCTTCAAAAAGCAATTCAATAAGTTTTTATTACTAGTACTGCAAATGAAGATATAAAATTAGCTAGTTTCTAACACAGAATGATTTATGACAGGTAAACGCGTGCCGTAAAAAATAGACAATAATAATAAACTTGTAGGGTAATAAAGTTCAACCCTTAGTGAAACCCTGGACTCCATTATTGTGCATATTGTTGTTGCAAAGTCCATGTCTTATGCAAACACAAGTTTATAATCGATTTAATTTATGATCTCCAAATTCGAGTCCTTAAAGTATATTGTAAGTTCTGCATTTTTCTTGATTTTCAAAGCTAATTAAAGAGATCGTTTGATTTTCTCTTTTGATATATTGTCCATTATCCATGACACGTGTATTGATCGGTAAAAACGAAAAATTGCTAATTAATTGCACTTTCAGACCAAAGAAAATCATCAATTTGTAGCTCTGTATAAGTATGGTTCACATACATATTTTCTTCAAATTTCCAGTCATTTCCAGTAGTCATTTTTGGGGTGGACACTAGTGTTGGGTCACCCTGTACAGTCAGCTGGTCAGATTTTTGGGACATAAGGCAGGGACAGGCGGATGCTTTCAAAGTTTTTGGAAAAAAATATCCTTAAATTTCCTTCAAATTCATTTCTTAATGGCCACCACTGTCAACGCAATAATTCACAAAATACGTCTAACAATACAGGGTGTTTACTGTAACTTGTAAGGTTGGCTAAACTTCACAGGCTGATTCCTAAAATAAACAAAAAAATTCCCATTAACGTGTGTCCGGAAATGCACCGTTTTTGAGATACAGGATGTCGAAGAAATATTCTATTTCCAGTTTTTTTGATATCTCGTTAACCGTGTATGAGATACAATGTTTAGCTCTTACCTAAAAGCACACTATATGTGCTAACTGATCTCCTTAATGTTTTAAAAAAATTCAGTGGTGTAGATTTAGGGTATTTTGAAGATTTCGACACCCTAATTTCTACGCCACTTGATTAAATGCAATTTTTAAGCAGCGCCTTTGAACCGTTAATGTTTTCTACACCAAACAGGTACCTACTCTTGGTTAACGGCTCTAAAGTGAACCGTTTCCGAGAAAAATTACATTTTATGAGAGAAAACATCACTTTTCTAACGATTTTTCAACAGCATTTTGGAAAAAATGTTTTCTCTCATAAAATCACATTTTTCTCGGAAACGGTTCACTTTAGAGCCGTTAACCAAGAGTAGATACCTGTTTGGTGTAGAAAACATATGGGTGGTTAAAAGACGCTGCTTAAAATTGCATTTATTGCAGTGGCGTAGAAATTAGGGGGGGGGGCAGTTTTTGTCATCAAACAGAATTTGAAGGGATTTTTCAGATATTTTTTCCGAAAATTTTGAAAGCGTACACCTTCCTTACGTCCCAACACCTGGCGTGCTGGCTGTAAGGATAGTGTTTTTCTATGAAAAAAATAAAGTTTGATCTGAAAGTATCAGACTTTCCAAAACTCTTGCATTTTTTATCTCCAACTTCCCGATTTTTTGGTCTGATTAGTATTTTCCTTCTAGTTGAATCACATGCATGCTTAGATTTTATTTCATCTTTATCAAGTAGGTAGGGCAGTCCCCCTTTCTCTTATGTAACTCCCATCCGTTGTCCTAGTCCTGCCCGTAGCTCCTGAATCATTCTGGAACTCACACCCATGGGTTGATTAATCAAGGCTTTTTTTCTCAATGAATGCCATAAAACTACCATAAAAATAGGCACGGCAATATGCACAATACGTTTTTTTGATTTTTTTCTGGTTACCTTGATTTTTATTTATACCACCTACCTACAAAAATAACTAAATAAAATCAATCAATTAAATAAACAAAATAAATAAATAAAATAAAAATAATCAATTTTCAATAATAAAAATAATAGAAAAGTTTTTTCAGCAACTGAAGTTATCCTAAATGTTTGGTTCAGATTCCTAGTAAGTATACAGGGTGTCCGGTAAGTACCTCCTAATCTCTCGGGAGCATACAGGGGAGGTCAAAATAAACCTAGTCTGTCATAAAAAAAACATTCCTAAAGTGTCCCTAAACGGAGATACAGAGCCCCAAAATGGGACCCTAAGATTTACTTTTTCGGCTCTAACTTTTGAACCGACCTGTATAATTTGATGAAATTTTAATTTTTTATAGAGGCCATAAAGACTCATTAAGCCATATCAGAGTGGATGTTTGACGTCCTAAAGGAAGTCAGGAAAGGACTTACCATCACACTCATTGTGTCAAAGTTTTGGCAGGTGTCATTTTACAGAGCTGAAAACTTATTTTTTAAATACGTTGGTCATTCATCTTCACAAAAGGTACTCTTAATTTATTTCGATAAAACTAGCGGTTCTCAAGATAAATCGACTTTTATGCGAATTTTGATCAAGTTCCGTGAATAGCAATCCATTATGTATTTAGGTAGGTTTATCAACAAGAACTTGATTTTTACCTGTTTGTGTTTAGCATTAGTAACTTTTGAGTGTTTCGCATACCTAAAAACTGATTTATCTCGAAAACCGTCAGTTTTATCGAAACAAATTAGGAGCATCTTTTTTAAAGATGAAGTATTGGACTATTCAAAAAAATAGTTTTTAGCTCTGCAAAGTGACACCTGTCAAAATTTTGACTCAACGAGTATGATGGTAAATCCATTCCTGACTTCCATGACAACGTCAAACATCGACTTTAATATGGCCTGATGGCTCTCTGTGGCCTCTATAAAGTGTTTAAATTCCATCCAATTATACAGGTCGGTTCAAAACTTAGAGCCAAAAAAGTAAATTGCGGGGCACCCTTTTAGGGCTCCATATCTCCGTTTGGGGACACTTTAGGAAAATTTTTTTATGACAGACTAGGTTTTTTTGACCTCCTCTGTATGCTCCCGAGAGATTAGGAGGTACTTACCGGACACCCTGTATAAAAGCGCAATTTTTTCTAACTGACCGCTTACCGTTCATGAGATCCCAATGATGAGTAGAACAAAAATTTCCCACCCTGTAGATAGGTACCTATATTTAAATGTGGTAGGAAAAAAAACAATTTTACAATATCGTTCTTACATAATTTTTTTAATTTTTCTTTTAAACTTAGACTTGACATGATATGAAAAGCACCAGTATAAAAAAGCATAAGGCTTTTTAACTTTTTACAATAGTTATATTCAATCCTTGAAAAATAAACAAGGAATATTAAATTCGACCACTTTTATATCATCCGATGTCATTGGTCGTATGAAAAAATCCGGAAGAAACAATATTCGTCCGAAATCTCGAGAATAAGCATTCGAACGAAACTCCCAGTTTCATGAAAGTGTTGCTTCTTTCGAACGAAACGTAAGCTCGTGTGAACTCGGGGATAAACCCCCAGCTTGCATGCCTAAATAATAATAACCTAGAAAAATAATTTTTGCTGGAATTATGCTCAAGAAATCCCGAAATTTCATTATAATGACCAGCCACGCGTTTTGGTGAAATTCTGCTAAAAAAAGTCAGAAATTTTTAAATACTATGACTAGTCACGATTTCGGCCATGCACGAACTTGGCAAACTGCAAAAATTAATTTTGCTGCAAATATTCTGAAAAAGGTGCGAGATTTATAATAATGGCCAACCACGCTTTCAGCGGCGGACTTAAGTAGCTGAAAAAATAGTTTTTGCTGAAATTTCGTAAAAAACGAATTTTTTTAATAATGGCCAGCCACGCATTCGGACACGGACTTAAATTAAAAAAAAGCATTTTTTGGTGAAAATCTGCTCAAAAAAGTCAAAAATTTTGAAATAATGGCCAGTCACGGTTTCGGCCACGGACTTGACAAATTGGAAAAATCATTTTTGCTGAAAATATTTTGAAAAAGGTGCGAAATTCCACAATAATAGCCAACCACACTTTCAGCCGCGGACTTATTAAAATGAAAAATTTTATTTTGCTAAAATTTTGTAAAAAAAAAGATTTTTTTAATAATGGCCAGCCATGCTTTCGGCCATGGACTTAATAAGCTGAAAAATCATTTTTCTGATCAAAAAAGCCAGGTATTTTGAAATAATGGCCAGTCACGATTTCGGTCACGAACTTTTGTTTTGATAAACTGGAAAAACCATTTTTGCTGAAAATATTCTGAAAAACCTTCTTGCGCATCAATCGCAGAAATAGTGTATTTTTATGCGATTCAATTATGAATATTTTCACCGCTTTTTAAATTATTGGCTTTCTGAAATCCATAGTCATGTCATGTTAGCGTAGTGCTTTAATGTGAAAAATTTTCTGTGATAATTTCATTTCATTTCGTTTCAACACGTGCCTTAGAATGGATTTTTAAATTTAAAAATCAAAAAAATTGGCAAAATTTTACAATTTTGTCCCTTTTCCTATGCCCGCCACTGGCTAACTTTACTTGAAAAATACTATTTTTTACACTACCTTTAATAAATTCGGAAAAAACTGAAAGGAGAGTTTTGAAAACCGAAAGTTTGAAGTTTTAGAGGAATAAACATCATTTAAAAATATTCGAATATCTCCGCCATTTTTATATTTGCTTCTTGAAATTTTTGAAGGTTAAATGCTATTAGTATAGTTGTCTACTATCAAAATTTCCGTTCTATTCCTTCAAAAATAAGCTCATGAATGTTTATAGAAATGTAGACATTTTTACCCTTTTCCTACCCACGCCTCTGGCTTATTAATAGAAATAATGCAAATTGTATTGCATTAGCTCAAATTTCAAATAAGTTTATTCCAATCTTGTTAATTTTGTTTAAAAGTTTTTGATCTTGCCTATTTAGGGGTTCAAAATCTAGCCATTTTCCAAAAATTGAAAAGGCCGCCATTTTGGAATGTCTTTACCTATTTTACTCAAATACAGTACCAGACGACTACTTGAGGGTATCTTACTACCAAAAAAATTTCAGCGCTCTAGATTGAAAACTTCGACCAGAAACCGTGCCTCACGGACGGTTTTTTTTCTGAAATTCGGAGGGACATCCTGTAGAAGTAACACAACTCTAGAAAAATGTTTTTTACGAAAATCAAACGTCAGCCCTAAGGTTTATAAGAGTAAAAAATTTCGTTCATTAATCTTGAAAGATGAAGCTACAGGAGCGTTTTTAAAAATTTAGAGAAATTAATTTAAAAAAAACATCATGTAAAAAAAAATCGAATATCTCCGCCATTTTTCTTATTTACTTTTTGAAATTCTCAAAGGTTGAAGTCTATTAGTATAGTTGTCTACTGTAAAAATTTCAGTTTAATTACTTCAAAAATGTGCTCATAAATTGTTGGAGAAATTTAGCCATTTTTACCCTTTTCCTACCCACGCCACTGGCTTATTAATATAAAAAATGCAAATTTTGTTGCATGAAATTAAATTTCAAGTCATTTACTTCCAATATTGTGAATTTGATATAAAACTCTTTTTCTATCTAGCTTATACAGGGGTTCAAAAAATAGTCCTTTTTCCAAAAATTAAAATGGCCGCCATTTTGAAACGGCTCGATCGATTTTGCTCAAGTGCAATACCAGACCACTCCTTGTGGATATCTTACTTCCACAAAAATTTCAGTCTCCTAGATTGAAAACTGCGACCTGAAATGAGGTGACAAAAACCGGATGTCTGGAACTTTGAAGGGACACCCTGTAGAAGTGATGGGACTTTTGGAAATTTTTTCAACGAAAATCCAACGTCATTCACAAAATTTGCAAGAATCCAAAATTTCGTTCACTAATCTTGAAAGATAAAGCCACAGGAGCGTTTTTAAAATCGAAATTTCGCGATTTTGGAGAAATATATATATAAATATATATATATATATATATATATATATATAAATATATATATATATATCGTGGGCAGGTGAATTTTGGAAAACCACTTTTTCGTGATCTGGGGGTCATGATCGGTGGACATTTGATGAGTTTGGGTGATTTTCGAAAAGTGATGTCGTCCTCAATAGTGTATTTTTTTGTTAAAAAAATACACTAAAAGTCCGAAATCTCATGACAATGGCCAACCACGCTTTTGGCTACCGACTATGAACTGAATAAATAATTTTTGCTGAAATTTTGCACAAAAAAGGTCCGAATAAATTTTAGGTACTCGTATCAACAAAAACAAACCAAATATTTTCCATTTAAGACGTGAAAAAACGACCAAAAATTGCTGGCAATTATGCCGAAAGCGTGCATGGTTGGCCGAAACGTGGCTCACTTGATTTGGGCGGATGAAAATAGGGTTTAATAGTGCGGGACAGGAATTTGAAACTAACAATAGTTGTTTTATTTAAATTACGGAATGGGCTACTAATTAGACGATAAGTATCCACTAATTTATCATTTTAAGTTAAATAGGTACTTAAATCTAAAGTAGGTATTACCTACCGTCTAAATAAAGGAAACAAAAAGGGTGGAAAATAGTACTTATATTTAAGCTGCCCTAGTTATAAACAAAAATGCAAAAAAAATGATGTGTTCATAATCCCCTGATAGTCCCTGGTCCTGGTGCGTTTAATTTTCATGTCGCCTTAAGTGGTCATCTCAATTTTAGACAAGAAAGCAAAAATATTTATTACCTAATTAATACATAAGTCGTCATGCCAGCTCGTAACACTCATGAATATAAGTTCCTAATGGAGCTATTGATCTAATCCTGACAAAAAGCAGACTGTCCGGCCCCACATCCCTCCAGCGTCCAGCCGAACATAAGCAGGCAAGAATGCGCACCACTTATCATCATCTTAGAACAAAGAATCGGCCAGCAGTGCACATACTCATCACGCCGTCATTAACAAACACACACACACACAGAGGAAAAACAAACTCCAGTCATGGCACACCTGGGTGGCGGTCCCCCGTTCCCCGCCCCCCGCGGACAGGTAACCGCCCCGCCGCAAATAAAACACGAATATGATTCGGGATATGGAATGCGACGCGGGGCTCCGGGTTGGGCCTTCTCAGACCCGGTGTCGGCTCTAGACGGTGCCCGTTCCCACAGACCAAGAGGATCGTGATGCTCTACCGTCAGGTCACCGCTGCAGCGTTGCCATAAGCAGATCTGCTACTTAACAGTAAATCTTCCAAAAATCCAATATCGTCTCCATTACCTCTGTAAAGATGGTACTTCTGGAAAATACCAGAAAATTTTTTATATTGGCGGATAGGCACCATCATTCTGAAAATAAAAATGATATTCAGCTGTGATATGATGGTAACCCTCTGGGAATATGAAAAACTACTTAATTAGAAAAAAAAAACAAAAAAAAAAAAAAAACAACCCCATTCACATGTTTTGCCATAGTTTTTATAAGGTGCTGTCATCGGTAGTTACAGTACGATTAATGACAAAATTATTTTTCTAATGGTTTGATTATTGGCCATCATGGTCTTTTGATCTTATCGCATCTTGAGAGAGAGCCAAAATATTTTCCTCTTTCAATAAGCAGAATTCATTAAAAAAAATCGGTAAATTGAGATAAGGATAATTTACTGACCATCTTAAGGTACTGGATCCCCTCTTTCAATTCACAGAATATGTGGGAATTAAAGCTTTTTCCAGAGATTCACTCACGTCACGATGTCCAATGTCCATGCAGAACAATATCCCCTCTTATAATACCATGACGTGTTTGCTGAAATAATTTCCTGCAGATATCAGTTTGACTTTGCAAGATTGCAAGCTACCTTGATTGATATTAATCTCAGGGCATCGACTCGCTTTAATTAATAATCTGGCTGATTCTGACATCATTGTTTTGTCTCATACAATCAAAATGTATAAATATTTAGATAAAAGTTCTATACAAAGATGTACGCTCAGGTCATTAATGCATCTGGGTACACGGGAGCTTTTAAGTAGGGAACAAAGCGCTGTTGTCAAAACCGTTTCAAGAATTGATTTACATCTTTGCAGATAATTTATAAATTATTTCGCAGTTTTTTTTAGCACGAAAACTTTTTTCTCCTAAATTTTTGGTGATATGGTAACTAACTTGATTTTTCAAATTACAGCTCAGGTATTGCGTCATATCATCTAAAAGCTTATTTTATTTAATTTTCAATGTAGGCTTACAGGGTAATTCTTATCACATGAAATATTTAAATAAGTATCTCGAAAATTAAACATTCTACGGAAAAATGCTTTCAGTTGAACACAAACTACACCTCTCACCCCTTGCGAGGGAGTGGGTGAAAGTTTGTAATTTTAAATAATAATTCCTATTTTTTCTGTAACATATTCTGAGATATCTGTAACATTATCTACGATTAATCATATAGATGGCGCTGTAATCGAGTAAATTTGATTTTGTTCATGTCTCCCAAAATCTCTAAAATATAGCATTATGCGGAAAAAAGCTTTTCACAAAAATGGTTTTGTACGGCAATAAGGGATTTCGTTTGAACACAAAAACCAACCTGCATGCCTCATCCCTTTCGGGGGAATGGGGGTAACTATGAAATTTCAGAAAGCCCCTATTATTATCGCGAATTCATACTCAGCGACAAAAATAAGCGTCAAATTTATCTAAAACTGTTTTGCGATTAATCATGGTGGCACTGTAATCGAGTTAATTGAAAATCTCGAAAGTGAAACATTCTGCGGAAAAATGCTTTTAATAAAAGTAAATTTGTTCTGCGAGGAACATCGTTTAAACACAAAAAGCGCCCTGCGCACCCCTAATTCTTTGAAAGAACAAAAAATCCGATATCCAGTTTTGCCGAAGACTTATATCTTCTTATACGTTAGATGCGCGATTATCTGCCATCGAACCACAGATTCGCAGGGAGCAAGAAGTTGCCCTACTTAACAATGACATACAAGAGATTCTAGCTTGGGCCGATAGAAACCAAGTTCAATTTAATGCTGGAAAAACCCAATCAGTCATCTTCTCCAAAAAGGCCAACGTCTTGGAGCCCAATATGGTGATGGCGGGACACTCTCTTACTCCAGCGTCATCTCTTCGTTTACTTAGAGTGAGCCTCGGAGCGAACATGTCTTGGCATGATCATGATGCAGGTCTGGCGAAGTCATGTTGCAGGTCTGGCGAAGAAAACTTCTCAGAAACTTGGAACACTCTTCCGCACGAAGAAATTTTATACACCTCAACAGCTTCTCCTTTTAAATAAGACTCAAATCCGACTATCCTTGGAGTACTACTCACATGAAGAAAAGAGCCATCCACTTGATTGGGGACCCAGATTTGACAAAAAAATTAGACACTCTCGAACATTGAAGATAAGTAGCTGACCTAAGTCTGTTTCGCAGATATTTCTATGGAAAGTGTTCAAAAGACGTGATGGCCCACTTGATCCCACCTAGAACAAGACCGGGCAGAAATACACGTCCAGCCGCAGATGCTCATCCGTATCAGGTTCAGCTCGTTACACCTCGTACACACGCCAAAGGGCGTATTTCCCGACGAATACAACCTGCAACGATTTAAAGCCAACGTGAATCGACATCTTCGCTCATCATGCACCGCTCCCAGAGGATTTCCCTGCAGTGCATGTTCATTTTAAATAAAAAAAACTTACAAGACTTTATCATCGTTGGATTTCCTGGAGCTTTCTTACAAAAAAAGGTGTACATACCCATGCAATTATTCGAAATTTACCATAGTTTTTGAGAAAATTGCGTCTAAACTTTATCATACCGCAAAAATCAGCTCATTTTTTCAGTATCAATTATTGTTATCTTTGGATATAAAATAATAATGTGAAAAATCTGTGATTTTTTGTAGAATTCAATTTACTCAGAAACTGTGGGGAATTTCGAAGATTCGTGAGTTACTTTTCTTTGTAAGAAATCTCCAGGGAATCCAACGCTGGTAAGTAAGGTCTTGTAAGTTCATGGGCGTGGAAGCTGTTGAGCGAAAAAGGGGTCATGTACCCTTTATCTATGATACTGATGATTTTTTTTCAATCATGTTTCTCTTCTAAATTATAGTAGATAGCCTCTTGGTATAAAATTAAAATACTGAGAAATGCTCAAGTTATGTGACGAAAACTAAAAAAAAGTTTTCAAAGTAAGTATATTTTTTATACGTTTTTTTGGAAAGATGTTTATGGGAACTATTATTCCTTAAAACAGATCTTCTATAAACTGATGATGACATGGTACAAAAAACTGACTCACTAAGTATAACTCTTATCTGTTATTAAAACTGTACAAAATACAGTTGGAAACTGCCAAGTTTCCTACGATACTATACGTTTTCCTAGGAAACAAAACAGTTTCTAGCCAGAGTGGCTCGGATCCTTAATAGTATTCACTGTATAGTGTTTGGAAAATGGATTTTTTCTCTCATAAAAGTCAGGCATATATTTCTAAATATTGACCACCCTACTTGTTTTAGAAAAAAAATTGGAAATTGAATAATTGACTGAAAAGCTGCTTCTGTTGTTATAGTTTCAACATTTCAAATCTGTTGAGAAATATTCCAGAAAATCTGGAAAAAGTTTTCAATTTGTAACTCTATTTTCATAATTGCCTTGACTGATGTGACTATGTGACTTTTAAATAGCGTATACATGGTAAATAAGTATACTGAACTTATTAAGGAGAAGTTGCAAACTTTCCAGAAGAGTTGTATCAGTTTATTGCTGTAGATACAAGATTGGTAGCTGATTATTTAATTTAAATTCTTTTGATTTAAAGCAAGATCGGAACGTTAGAAATTGCAGAATTCAAACCAGCAATCCATCAAAGCAGCGTCAGTTCCAGTCAGTGCTTCAACTATTAATTTGAAACGATTTATAAGAAAAAATTCATGAGTAAAATGTGAATATGTCATCTGAATACCTAACTATAAACAGGCATTTCGTCCTTGCGAAGTCACGATCTTTAACTAACCGCAGAAGAAAGGATCAAGTTGTTTAAAATTCATACACTTTACAACTGATCGTAGTTCGTCAACGACTTTTTTATTCCGCCCCATGATTTTGCATTACGTTGTAGTGAGAAAAAATGTAGCTATGAAAATTATAATTATTGTCAATACGTGGAAAAATAATTATATAAATATTACCCGTACCCTTAGTTTTATTACAATATAATATTACAAGAATAATATTCACTATATTAATCTTCTTAGATTCACAGATAGAGGGCAGAAGGATCTCCTAAGAAAATCCAGTAAGAATTGTTTTTCCAGGTGTAGTTTTTTTTTATTTTTTTTTTTATTTAAGGGTTTTAACGTGTCTCAACTACATTGGTTATTGACACAGATACAGTATGTTACATGGCATTATATACAGGGTCGGATACCAGGTCTAATCTATTATATATGGTTATATAGCTCAGTGTCTTTCAGATAATCGATGAGATGAGGGAAGTGGCTGGGTGAGCTGAGTATTTCTTTCAGTGTTGTTTTTAGCTTGTGGGCCTCTCGCTTTTCTGAGTAGTGCGGGCATTCTATGAGGAGGTGCTTGACCGTGATTGGAGTGTTGCAGTGTGAGCATATTGGCGAATTTTCGGAGTTCATCAGGTGCTTGTGTGTTATTCTGGTATGCCCAATGCGTAGCCGATGTATAATGACCTTGTTTTCCCTTGTCAACGGATGAAGCTCCAGAGGTTCAATTGTGGGCTGGATTTCATGCAGCTTGGAGGATACTCTGTTCCAGTGCTGTTGCCATTCTGAGCGCATTATGCTGCGTAGCCAGGATTGCAAGTCCTTATGGATTTGGATCTCTTCTGGGGGTTGATTTGACAGGGAGGCTTCCTTCTCTGAACGCTGATGCATCAGCTAACTCGTTCCCGGGAATTCCTATGTGTGATGGGATCCAGATCAGCGTGACTGCTACCCCGTTTTCTGTTAGTCGGTGAATGGAGTCGTGTATAGCTTGGACCAGCGGATGCTGAGTATATATATCTTTGATGGAGTCGATGGATGCGAGTGGGTCTGTGCATATAGCAGCGAGGCTGTTGCTGGAGGAGATCGTATTAATTGCTTGGAGTATGCCGTGGAGTTCGCCCGTATGAACACTAGTGAATTTTTGAGGCGTCCGTGTAGAGAATTCTGTCGTAGTAGGCACTACGGACTGTCTCGGAGAAGGCTTGTCTCAAGAATTCACGTGGCGTGTCATGCTTGGGGTAGCTGGTTAAGTGGATATTAATCTTTGGGAGGGTCTTGCACCAAGGGGGAACAGTTGGCATTGCGATAGGTGTGGTGGATCTAAGATCGATGTTATTTGGTAGCAGCGATTGGAGGGTTAGAGAGATTGGTTGTATTTTGGTAGGGCTGTGTGGGGGGGCTCCAGGGGGTAAGGGGGTAGGGAGGGGTTGTACAGGATTATGTGGGTTTGCTGATTGGTGTGTAGTTTGAATTGAGTGGTTTACGAGTTATAAAAAAGTGAAAATCTCAATTTTTCATTTTGAACGCAGTGTAGGTACATTGAAGCGGCTCTACATATCGGAAAACGGCTTAATTATATCTTCTATAAGTAAACTTAACTAAAGGCACTTTCATGCCGTAATAGAGCCTTTTACGAAACTCGTAGTCTCTGCAAGACAGGTAGAAACTAAGGACAAATTTGTTAGCTAGAAAAACAACTGTAGACAAAATTTATCAGGATACATTTCCTCTCTTTCCTTCCATCTGTGATGTACGCAGTCGTATGCATGTGTCTAGACCTGTATCTGGCTGTATGCAAACGGGAAGTCCCAGTGAATTTCAAAATGTGGCTTTCAATTATTATGGCTTTGGTATCGGTAGATACTTTTCACTTGAGGAGGGAAAAACGGAAACAATTGCGATGGGTCTAAAATTTCCGGTGACGTCAGTTGTCCTTTTTTTATGAACTTTTTTAGATGCTCGAACTTCGGCCATAGACGCACATTTTCGCAGAGAGCAAAAAGTCTCAATACTTAACAAAGATCTACAAAATATTTTAGATTGGGACGATAGAAATCAAGTGCAGTTTAATTCTGGGAAAACACAGTCTGTCATCTTCTCCATAGCCGTCTCTTCGTTTGTTTGGCGTGAGTCTGGGAGCGAACATGTCTTGGCATGACCAATAAGTTACACGTCTGGCGAAGAGTGCTTCTCAAAAACTGAGAATCTGTTCCGTACGAAGAAATTTTATACACCTGCTGTGAACATAAATGAAAATTGAGTTAGTAAATTTACTGTTACTCCTGTTGTGTGGGATGTGTGTCTTTCTTGAGGTGGGTTTTTTGTGTTTGCTGTATGAACCTATGTGGGGTGTGGTTTTTGAGTGGTGTGTTAGTCAATGACTATGTTTTGTATGAGTTCGCTATCGTGGAGCGGTGTGTTTTGTTTGAATGTGTTGGTAATGTTTTCCATGTATGTTTTGAGTGTGGGTGTGTTGAGTTCTGTGTGGAGTTGCTCGTTGCTCATTGTGAACGGGGCGTTTGTGATGATTCTGAGTGTTTTGTTTTGGATCACTTGGAGTTTGTGTAGTGTGTGGTTGGGGAGTGTGTGCCAAGCGGGGGCGGCGTATGTGATGGCGGGTTTGATTACCTGTGTGTAGATGAGGAGTTTGTTTTTTGTGTTTAGTGTGCTGTGTTTGTTGAGGAGTGGGTAGAGGCGCCCGAGGGCGGCTCTGGCTTGTCTGATTTTGTGTTGTGTGTGGTCTTTCCAGACCAGTTGTTTGTCGTATGTGAGCCCCAGGTATTTAACCGTTGGGGCCCACGGGAGCATCTTGGGCTCGAACTCCACTCTGTGTAGGAGTTGTTTGTGTTTGCTTACTCCGAAGAGGATGGCTTGTGTTTTGTCGGGGTTGACTTTGATTTTCCATCTGGTCGCCCAGTCGGAAATGTATTCGAGGTGTTTTGTGATGTGTTTTGCGATGTGTTCTGTTTTTTGTCGTGTGCACGCGATGGCTGTGTCATCGGCGTACATGTAGAGTTGTGTGTTTGGGTGTTTTGGTATGTCAGCTGTGTAGATGTTGAAGAGGTGTGGGGATAGTGGGGAACCTTGAGGGACTCCCGCTTTCGCGGTTCTTTTGGTTGAGTGTTGGTTTTTGATTCGGATTTGGAAGGATCTGTTGTTTAGGAAGGAGTTTGTGGGTTTGATGATGTGTGTGGGCAGGCCGAGTTCTCTCATTTTGAACAACAGCCCGTCGTGCCAGACCTTGTCGAATGCCTTCGAAATGTCTAGCATGCCGGCGCCCGTGTAGTATGGTTTTTGGGGTTTGAGACCCGTGGTGATTTGTGATGTGAGCCTTGCGGCTTGGTGTGTGGTGGAGTAGCCCTCTCTGAAACCGAATTGTTCCGGGGGGAGTGTGTTTTTTTCGTCGAGTGTTTCTTTGAGTCGTGTGAGGATGATGGTTTCGAGTGTTTTGCCGAGGCAGGAGAGGAGGCTGATCGGTCTGTAACTGTCTGCGTGTTTTTTTGTTTTCCTGCCTTGTGTATGAGTATGATTGTGGCGTTTTTCCATTGTTGTGGAAAAAAGTTTTGTGTGAGGCAGGCGTTGAAGATTTGTGTGATGTGTTGGGTGTATGAGTCCGGGAGTAGTTTCAAAAGGATATTGCCAATTTCGTCTTTTACCGGGGCTTTTTTGTTTTTGAGGTGTGTGATGATGTTTTTGACTTCGTCGAAGTCGGTGAGAGTCATGTGGTTTTGTGTGGGTGTGTTGGTGCTTTTTTGGACTGAGGCTTTTGTGGCTGCGTCTTGTGTTTCGCTGTTTGGGAAGTGTTTGATTTCGAACTGCTCTTGGAGGGAGTCTGCGAAGAGTTCCACTTTCTCTGCGAGTGTGTGTGCGGTTTTGTTTTTGTGTGTGATGGGGGGGATTTCTGTGTGTTTTGTTTATACACCTCAACAGCTTCTCCTCTTATATACAAGGCTCAAATCCGACCATCCTTGGGTCTTGACTCCATAAAGAAAAGAACCATCCACTTGATCGGAGATCCGACACTGACAAAAAATTTAGATGCTCTCCAACATCAAAGAAAAGTAGCTGACCTGAGCCTGTTTTACAGATTTTTTTATGGGAAGTGTTCAAAAGACGTTGCCAGTTTGATTACCCCTAGAACGCGGCCGGGCAGAGATACACATCCCTATCAGGTTCAGCTTGTTACACCTCGTACACCTTATTTCAGACTTCTTTCATGTTTAAAACCGCATCCCTTTGGAATAGCATTCCAAGCGAAGTGTTTCCTGAGGAATACACCTGCAACGATTCAAAATCAGCGTGATCGATGTCTTTGCTCATGCATAAACGGTCCATGAGCAGAGCGTCTTAGGGATTCCCTACAGTGCATGTGTCTTTTCGATAAAAAAAACTCTGATTTCTGTTCACAGTGGTACGCAGCCTCAAAATGTGCATGAAGAAATTCGCAGAAAGCTCGCATTAAAATAAGACTTCACCAATTTTCAAAAAGTGTTGAATCTGTTAAACTTTTGCCATCGCAATATCACTTTGACTTACGTGTCATTAAAATTAAGCGTCAACTTGAAGCAAAAGCAAGTGTGTTAACATTAAAGCAATAGGAATTGGATATTAAAAAGGTGAGACGCCACATTTTACTCTCAAAGTCTTGCCTGCCAAGAGAATTGGCCCACCCACCACTTCGCAATATCAGAATCGTTTGCATAGTGAAAGGAATGAAATTTATAAACATTAGAATAATTTTGATAAACTACTGCTTCCTGCTTCAATAAATAATCATCAGAGAGATGAACTCGTTTCGAGCGCGGAGCCAACTATCAGAGGGGGCATGACGTCATAAAATTATAAACCAGAGAGCTTTTATGGTTTGTAACCAAGTTTTAGTAGATCAAAAATTGTATCTTTTTCTCTTTTTGGTCGTTGTCCATTTTCGGTCGTCGTGATCCGTTCGTGGACGTTGCAGGTTGCACAGTGACCCTTCCTCTTGCTTCTCTGTCTTCTACTGGATGCATCATAGGTACTTGGAAAATAGACATTTGCGTGAGATATTTTAGTTGGTCTATCTCACCGACGACCTTCCTCTTGATCTTTTGCCACCCATCTTCCCGTTCCGTGCATCTTGAGTTTTTCCGTCCCGTTCTTAGGCAACTACATGACCAAAGGATTTTTTTTATTCTAATGGCATTACGCTTGTCAATAATAGAAAGCGGGCCGTCGGAAGCGGTACTCCTTTTTAAGCACCGCTCTGTATGGGAAATCCGATGACCACTAGATTTAGACGAGAGACGCTTATTCTTCAAAGCGCAGCACTTTTACTTGCACTTTGTCGGGATGAGTGTAGATGAACCCCGGGGATTATCACAAATTTGTTTAAAAAAGTAATTTTGGTTGCGGCATCAAAATCCAAATGCATTTCTGTGTTCACATAGCGCATTTTCTACGAAAAAATCAGCATGCGCGTTAGAACTGGGACCTATTTCCGTGAATTTGCATGCGCATCCCGGTTTTTTTTTTCATAGAAATGATTGTGAATACAGAAATGCGTATGGATTTTGTTGATGTTGAGGGGGAAACCCCGCTTTAAGGGCAAAAATAAATTCCTGGAATTGAAGTATTTTGCTACTTAACAGTGAGTTATTATCTGAAAAATTGATGACCATTTAAAGTAATTATTACAGTAGATAATTTAAAATCTAAATATGGTCTTGATGGATCATTCTTCAGCATTGATTTTGAAAAATTGCTGCTGCATAGATTGGCTGGTATAACGAAGTGATATCTTATTGAACATTTAATATACCGTTCAAGTTTTAATCACCGGTTCAGTTTTTAAAATAGCCTAGCTAGGTATGTTTTGCTCGCATTGGAAAAAAGTCCCCGTTTCTTGAAACATTCCTTTGAGATGCAGGTCCTCAGAAGTAGATTAGATACCATGTCATCACATAAGCAGAACCAGCTTGTGAGGTTTTATATGGTGTCCGGATTTACCTTCTTATGCTTATTTACGAGCCCGAAAAATGAAGTCAATTATTAGGACTTGATTTTAATAATAATTAAACGTCCTTTGGGACATTTAATAAAAATAATTGGGAATGTAAAATGGAATAAAATAATTCGAATTGGCATCGCTGCGTACTGAATTGCTATTTTCAAAGCCAGTATTTAACTAATAACATCTACTAAATAATAACAGACCAAAACCGACTGAATAATTCCAGATACAACCCGCATGAAAGGTAATATTATTAATCAGGTAGGAATGCGCTTCGGTCTCTTCGTTTCAGACCTGCTGTCTCCTTCACCTTGCTATACATTAAGCAAGGAAGATAACTCGCGGTCTCACCAGACAATTTACCTATCAACAGCACCGACCTGATTGGACGGAAATAATTTATAGCCCACGTATAGTCAAACCTAGATGATTAATAATCATTTACGGGTTTGATCACTTTGAACATCTCGTATTTGGAAAGGATGTCGTACACTAATCTGCCATATACCTACCAAATACTTTGTAGGATGTGGAGACTTTCGGGGGCATTTTATCGCAAAGGTGTCGTATATATCGACCGAGTCCCATCATAGGTATACCTACTTTGAGAGTAAAGCAAAAGTATATTGTTAATTTACATTTTGGCCGTTAACCTATTTCCATATGATTCCACCAAATTCGTGCAAACAAATTGCAAGATATCATCTCATCTAAAGAACTGAATTATAAGAGATGCAAGATGCAACTGAAGACAATAATTGTATTAAAACTTAATAAGTGTCCAGGCCCAGGATCAACACAAAAGCAACCCTTTTTCAGGTTACATAGTCTTCGTAGATTAAAATATTTTACAGCTCAGCTTTCACAAGATATAGGAAGGTGGTGGTGGCGGAACAGCCCACTCAGACCAAACCCAAGGATAGTGGACAAGACAGGGCAGGAGCACTTCGTAGATAATCTTCGAATCAAGTGCAGGACTGGTACGTTTCCACGGAGCCGTGTTAATCTTGATGCCAAAGAAAAAGTCCGAGATGTCAGCGAAGACGCCAACAGTGGTTGCGGGTGACAAAACATCTCTTCGGGATGTAGAAGAAAATATTCGGGAAACTATGATTTTTGAGATAATCACAGTCACTCAAAAATTTGCAGATCACATATACAAAGTATGCGCACAAAGTTAAGTTAGATATAGGTACGTAATATCGTTATGAATTTTCAGGTAATCTTGAGGAGTTAAAGAGAATATTTCGGTGGATGGCGTATAATTCTATAGAAAACAAAGATGTGTGACTTCATGGTTGAAGCCTGAAACGTGCGCGTCATTTTCCGCTTGGGTGTTACCTAGCAGTAGCAGTAGCAGTGACTCTAACTAAATAGTGTGAAACGAACTATTTAACCCTTAGAGGGGAAAAATAGTCGCTGAGAGCATGAGACACAAAAAACAAGGGTCGTAGGTTGAGTCGCTAGTCTAAGAGCGACTATTTTTCCCCTCTAAGGGTTAAATAGTTCGTTTCAAGTGGCGCCCCACGTTGGGCGCCACTTGAAACGAATTATTAGCAGATAGACACGTTGGTCGCCACTTGAAACGAACTATTTAACCCTTAGAGGGGAAAAATAGTCGCTGAGAGCATGAGACAAGAAAAACAAGGGTCGTAGGTTGAGTCGCTAGTCTAAGAGGGTCAATAATAACAAGCAGGTCAGCAGAACAACAGGTACTCTTTATTAAAATATAAAAATATATCACAGTGATTAATATTACACTCTTGAGCACGGTTAACAGATAATAAAAACAAGAGCGTGCGGTGCTAGTCGAATGAATAGATCGGGTGCTAATAGGTTACAAGGCACTTATCTTCGGATGGCTTGGCTCCAGGAACTTGCTTGGAAGGGTGACTTCGTATCCAAGAAAATCTGCCTTGGTACGTGGGGAGTTCTTCTCGGTACGAAAAAGATGACCTCCAGGAAAAAAAAAGTTGCCTCCAAGAAAAAGATTGCCTCCAGGGAAAAATTGACTCCAGGGAAAAAGTTGCCTCCAGGAAAAAAAAGTTGACTCCAGGGAAAAAACTGTAATTTCATGGGTATCAGAAACACTCTTGCATTAATAAATGGTCCGATCGAGTCTGCTTGCCAAGGGTACATAGAATTATTCCCGTCCTCAAGATAGATTGGGATAAAAAAGTGACTGACAAAATTTTACATGCGAACGAAACTCGATCGGGTTTAAAAGCTATAATTAAAATTAGCATACGGTCTTAAGAAAATATGATCTGTATAATTCTAGCACAATTAATAACATCACTTTACGACACTCACCAAGCCAAAAACGTGTTCGATGTTTATAATAATTTAAGTGAAGGTTCACAACGCCATTTCGCTAAAAATTGCTGTGTTTGCGAAAATGTACCTTCCTCTAGCGAATTCAGAAGTGAAAAGAAGGTGAAAACGCGTTCACCCGCGTTCCGGGTTGGGGTTCGACAATCGATGTTACGAAACTCGAGGCTTCCAGTCGGCCGATGCACTAAAACCCACCATCACTCACTCGCTGCGCGCGCCCGCCGTTGTCTCCGCGTTACCGACATCTAGCCGGTACGTACGAAATGTACGTTACAAGTGGTAACAATAGACGGATGCGCTCTCTGCCTCTCTGTGGTGTAGTGCCGATAATTTCGAAACGATTCGATGAAATTTTTCTGAATTGTCATCCCTCTGTTGATAGTCGAGGCAATGGTCTTAGGTCTTGACTTACGGCCAAGGAGAGTCTAAATTTGGTAGATTTGTACAGTTCGGTGTCCTTGTTAATTTTCAGAGTTTGTATTACCTTGAGCGATATTGGAATAATGATACCTACCGAAAACCAGGTTTTCGAGAATATCTTAAATTCATAAGACGAGAAGGGTAGCCTTCAGGCACTCAGTAAAAATATATTATAGTATGTATTTGCATCTCTTTGGATGGCAAGAGCGAGGTTCGTCAGAAGAAGAGGCAATCAATTTTCCTAAGGAATCGACGAGTTGAATGGCTTCAGCGCACCATGGACCAAGAGTTTCCACAGCGAAAGGGACAAAAATGTAGTCTTCAATAATTTTTTTGTATTTTGCTTTTTTTCTTGAAGCACTGCTCTCAGCGACAGAACGTGCATGGTTTGAAGATTATTGTAGGTAGGAAGGGGCTAAAGTATCAGAGCAGGTGGCGTTCCAAGCCAGACATTGACCATTTTTACAAGGAATTATTGTCATACCATCGGGTCGTTTACCGTCATCGCGAAGTAGTCCAGTTGGTTCAAGGATTGCAGGAATTTTAGCAGCTACAAAAGCTCGTCTAAGCGTTTCATTTATAGAGAAGTGACGAGAATGACGACGCGCTTTTTGCGCATGAAAGACCATGGATTCCCAGGTTTGTCACTAATTAGTCGCTGATGCATTTGTGTGGTTTGCAAAGGATAGATCCAAGACGGAGGGACGTAGAGATGCGAAAAGTATTGCAATCGATAACTGATCGAGAGGGAAGGGCGCGTGCAACCATCCATTAGATTCTTGTTGCATATTCGCGATGTGGAGGGCTTTGAAGTGTTCAGATGTGAACTGAGAGGCCTTGCTTGTCAGATTACATAGGAGAACATCCCAGTTACGTTGGAAAGAAGGAAAAGTGGGGGTGAAAGGTTCAGGTAAGGGTTATTCCAGAGAGTCAAACTTCAGTATAATCAGCTATTTCATCAAAGTCCGAGATATTTGGTAACAAGCTTTGGACGAGTGAGAAAATGCTGTCCACTGGAGAAAAGGAAACTTGCGTATGCCGCTGCCTCCGTAACGGATAGGGAGAGAAACTAATGACCACTGAGAAATGGATAGTGGAGTGTTCAATATTTATTGGAGTCCAGATTCGATTTTCATTTCCATAAAATAAGTCAATTTAGGTATAACTAGACAGTTTTCCAGCAGAAAATATGCGATATGACATTTCAAACTCTTCACATTTTCCAAGAGAAGCAGAATTTCATCGAACTTCTTTTCAACTGAAGATTTAATTTGATCTTCTGTAATCGGAGATCCAAGAAGCGAAAAGGATTTCTTGATTAGGATTCCAGGTGAAACGTTATTAAATGAAGAATTGATTTCCTTATCTTGTGGTCCACAAAAGTAAAGCTCACATTTACTGGAATTTATAGAAAGGCCAATTTCTTTTGCTTTTTCGATTGTTAAAATAAAATCAGCAAGAATCACCTCTGGGTCCATCATCCATCATCCATGTACCAAGCATTGAACTCAAAATGGAATAGATTTACAAGTGGATCAATTGACAAACAAAATCCTAGGGGACCAGTAGAGTCGCCTTGTTCAAGTCCCTAACTTAATTTTTAATGACAGCTTGATTATTTTGCAAAACTATTAGGTTTCAATAATTGAAACATTTAGTTCCAAGAACATACTACCTATATGAATAAATAAATATGAAATATTTACAGAAAATCTTCACCGTTTATGCAAATTTGTTATGCAGGCAAACACAATATACATGACGTGTCATCACACTCATACGACAACAGAGTTCTAGCATAGAGCGTCTGGAATTCCCTTTCAAATCCAAAATTTGTAAGAATTTCACAGTCCAAGAGGTTATTGTTCTTTTCACAGATAGTTGCACTTTATACTTTCAAATGCCGATCTTTTACAAACAAAACAGACATCACTGCAAGAACGAATAACTGGCACAAAAGTTCCGGAAATTGACAGGATCTTAGATAAGATCTTAAGCCGAAGAAGATCGTATATGATAAGAGTATTTGCTTCTGCACACATCCTTTCGGAATTCTAAAAATTTTTCTAGATTCTAAACTGGTTCAGTTAAAGTGATGTAAACCTGTACGGTGATGGTCATATTATCCAATGATTTATTTAACAACTCTTCACAACTACTCATAAGCACATACCAGGTATATGAAAGAAAGAAAATTTTATACCAACAACACTTAATTTAGATTCAATATAAAAGAAACATAAAATTAATACAGGATCTTGAACACCGCTTACATATTACAAGGCTTTTTATTTATCTAAGCCTGTCATGAGGCATAAGGGGCATAATTCGATCCTCCTGAGGATTTACCTTTAGTTTCGCCGCCGGTACTTGTTCCTGCTTGTAGGGGTCCATTCCGAACAACATTCGGTAGAATATTTGTTCACATTTTCGTTAATTTTCCCACGACAGCACTGAAACATAACTATAATAAATGTCTTTTTTATCTTAACTCAATTTTCTAGTTAATGACCGGAGATTAAGAAGGACTCTGCGAGTTCGTGTGAAATCCAGTTTATACAGGTGTTCTGAAATGTTCAATAATAAATATATAAAAATAATGATTTGTAATCATAAAGGTAGCAAATTATTATTCAATTTACTTTCTGTAAAGAATATTTTATACAAAATATAATATGGTAGGTATGTAGGTACTTGGATATTTAGCGAAAATAAGGATTTTTTTCAACAAGTATAATAATAATAATCGCACAAAGGTATAGTTTTTAGTAATATTTTCTTATTGTTACAACAATTATTATTAAGTTTTAATTATACAATAAAAAATGGAATAATTGCTTTCAAGCGATGGTTCAACAGATAAGTTTCAGATGTGGAGCCTATATAATGATGATGTTTTGAGAAAGCTTAATTCTTGAGCGACAAAAAATAATTACTATGACATAAAAGTGAATTGCTTCCCAATTTGACCGGTGACTTACTGATTCAAAAAATACTTTCTTATTCTAAATTATTGACCACTTAAACCCGCTTGTGTTGTCCTATTAATGTCCAGGACAACGTATTCTCATGATAGTCACGGTAATTTTTTACCACCCATGACATTCTTTATAACGTTGCCTTAAATACGCTTGATAAAATTTTATTCTGTAATAAAATTTGTCGTTTTATTACAATTGTTTTAGTAGCCATAATGTTTATTATACGTGTATAAATATGTGACCGTCTAAAAGGATAGGTAAAAATATAGACGTTATCTCACAGATCTAATTTAATGCATTGCACTTTAATTTACATAAATTAAGTCACTGGAGATCGTCACTAATATGGTTTAATATAATAATTAGGTAGTAAGTTTATTCTTAAATAAACCAGACTTCTTAAATTGAAGACTTAAACTTGAAAATCAATGGGGAATACGCTCGGGAATACGTAATGAGAATCAATATTAAAAACTATATTAAATCTGCATAAAAATTACTGAAATAATTTTCTTTATACAGGGTGTCCCATAATATGTGGGCAATCTCCCGGATTTGGGTATATTTCGTAAAAATAAATGAAAAAATAGCTATAAAATTAATTCCTCAGAGACACCCCTACAAAGATATTAGCTGTTGAAGTTGAGGGTTGAAAATCAATTTTTTGCAATAACTTTTTTATTTCCTGACCGATTTTGATAATTTTTGGTTTTATTTTGTATTATTTGGGAGTGTTTAGAATAGTGTTTCATAATCTTTGGTAGCACATACATAGACCTCGGGATGGCATAACCCCCTCATTCACTTGAAAGAAAACAATAAAAATAATAACTTTGCAGTTTTTTTAAGTTTATTTTCTTTTTATTTGACATTTTTTACATAAAAAATGTATCTTTATTTATTTCGATAGAGCGAACCGTTATCGAGATAAACGTCCTTCTAATAGGTGATGCGTCGCAGGAACTTTTCAAATTACAAGTAAATTTTAACAAGATGGCTGACCTATGACAGTAAATTGAGCAGGAAACAAAACAATAACTTAATTAAATACACGTCAAATAGTGTCAAAGATTTTATTTCATGCAGATTCAATTCTAACTGATTTTAAAATGAGTTACAAAAACGCTGAATACGCAGAAAATCAGTTAGAATTGAATCTGCATGAAATGAAATCTTTTGACACTGACGTGTATTTAATTAAGTTATTGTTTTGTTTCCTGCTCAATTTACTGTCATAGGTCAGCCATCTTGTTAAAATTTACTTGAAATTTAGAAAGTTCCTGCGACGCATCACCTATTAGAAGGACGTTTATCTCGATAACGGTTCGCTCTACCGAAATAAATAAAGATACATTTTTTATGTAAAAAATATCAAATAAAAAGAAAATTAACCTTAAAAAACTGTAAAATTATTATTTTTATTGTTTTATTCCAAGTGAATGAGGGGGTTATGCCATCCCGAGGTCTACGTATGTGCTACCAAAGATTAAGAAACACTATTCTAAACAGTTCAAAATAATACAAAATAACACCAAAAATTATCAAAATCGGTCAAGAAGTAAAAAAGTTATTGCAAAAAATTGATTTTCAATCCTCAACTTCAACAGCTAATATCTTTGTAGGGGTGTCTCTGAGGAATTAATTTTATAGCTATTTTTTCATTTATTTTTACGAAATTTACCCAAATCCGGGAGATTGCCCACATATTATGGGACACCCTGTATAATTTTTAGCTAAAATGATTGAAGTATTAGTAATATGAATAGTAATTTTCGTGTTACAGTAATTTGATTTTGCAATTCAAGCGAAAAAAAAAGGTACCTTGTGTAGAGGTAGGGTCGAAAATTGTAACGTTAAAAATTACCAAAATTGTTATGATAATAATAATTTTTTGATAATCATTGTTACGCAGCAGTGCCTGTTTTTTGTTGTCACCATGTAACTTGAAATAAATCACATATTTCGAGAAATATCCTCTTTTTATATGTATATACTTTCAGTCATTGAGATACGTCTTCTGGAATTTTTGGAATGGGATTATATAGATTTAGATTTATCGTGAGTGGGCCATTGTGACACCTCCACTGCAACCGTAGATCTATTGTGGCTCACATCTAGTCGTGCCGCATTAACCCAATCAGGTCAGCCTCTTTGACGAAGCTGGCCATCTTGATTATTGGTAATGTATCCATGTCCTCCGGTGTGAGGAAGTCTTTCCGAAAGTTTGTAATCTGCTTCTTCCCAAATCGGGATGTTCGCATAGGTTATGTTTTGCTATTTTGTCATCCTCCAATCGAAGGCGGCATTAAGCGCTGTTCGCCAAACTCATCCTGTGCAGATGATGGTTCAGCTTGCAATGACAAGTATGCAATAATTCTTTTGTCCTTATTGTTCGACGTGCCCTGTATAAAGGCCTCCCAATGGTCCAATCCTGCTAAGCTTTGTCAGTGCTGGAGGACTTTCATCTCAGCCCAGTAGTCTTGGAAATACTCGATGACCAGAGAGTGGCCAAGTTCGTTCTCTCAATATCCACCGTTAGCAGGAATCCAGATCAGAGTTACTGAAGTCCAGTAGGATTTCCAGAGCCGACGAAATTCTGGTGGTAATAGCACCACAGATCGCCAGACAAGTTTTTCTCTGTAAGCTAGTGAGCATTGTTTTGGTAATGGCCTGCTAGACGTTTGACCACCAAGCGACTGCCATTCGCAATTATAGATCTGACGACCGTTACGTGAAACCAGTTATATTTTTTATGGGTCCAATTCCCCATGTTTTGCCACAGATCCTTTTACATGTCAACAAGGATAGTTTGGTTCTGTTCATAAAATTTTCCAGCTGGGAGTTCCAAGTAAGCTTTCCAGGAATGATATAACTTATACTTAGCTTCCTCTGCAAATATAATGGTTTCTCCCAGAGGAGTTGTGGGACCTTCCAACCTTCTCTTTCTTGAAAATGGTACTATTAGAGTTTTTCGAGGGTTGATTGACATCTCTATCGCACAACTGATAAGTCAACTAGAGTCTTTCTGAGTCCGTGCGAACCGCCGAACCCTGTCCGTTCTCTTCAGTCCTCGAAACATCACTAACCTTGTGGTCCCTTAACGTTTTTTTTTCCAAATCAACTCACCTTGCTCGGGTTTCGAAATTGAACTTTTCCCCCGAGTGCTGCCGCTTGAAATTTTATTTACCGGTTGTGTAGTTACTTGACGTAGGCAAATAAAAGCTAGTTGCATTCTGACACGAAAATAGTAACCATGTGATTTATTCGAGTGTGCCAATATTCTGCAGTCAGCGCTATAGTGGAAAAATCAGCGCCCGTAAACAAATTTCGCCGCGGTAGATGTTTTTTCGGTCTTTAAGTTGTTTGCTTTTCTTTCACAAATGCATATCGCTTGAAGATTATTTGCGCAAAATATTTCATAATTGACTCCGTCTTACTGTGAATTTTTTTTTTTTTTTGCAATTACCTAACAGTTTTACAATTAACAGTTTTCTCGTATCTATTGTGAAAGATGTAATTTAATTCATAATTTTTTTTTCTTTTCAAATTTAAATGAATGTACCAAAAGTCCTGGCACCGCCACACAAGGACAAGATACGTATGGAAGGTATAAGCCTAGGTATATGGCTGAAGCTTCAGGAACCACAAAACCCTCTCCCGTATGTAGCTACAACTTCGATCTGGAAGGTCTCAATGTAGATCGCTATTTCTGACTTATCAAGGAACATTGACAAATATTCCTAAGTACTTCGTTCTGGAATCTTTGAATAGTTAGAATTTTACGCTTATGGCACAGTCTCAGAACTGTGTAGGTACCATAGATCCACATTGTTTCGAGAATTTGTTTATACAATAGTTGTATGTTGATAGACTTCAGTGTCTACTAATCAACCAGTATTCCTATATCTAATCTACAACAACAGTAGTTGGGCCAAACACCAGCTAAAGCGTCACTAAAATAATAAATGGCTCTACAAGATGTCATTGAATAAGAGATGTCCTTAGGATGGAAGCATAAGCTTTAAACGAGGCCATCAACTTCAGACCAGGAATACTGGTCGCAGACTGTGCAAACCGGCAGATCATGGCTCTTGGAAACGGTCTACGATCTGAGGACTTGGGGTCTTGGGGAGTAGTGGAGTTGTGCGCGCGCAAGGAAGAAGACAGCCCAAAGGCGAGCACGATCACCATTTTCTTCCCAAGAAGTACTGGCTAGGGCAGTCAAAAATTCTAATCCTTGTCGAGAATTAAAATGAAAGCATCAACGCACAATCGTCTTAAGTCTTTACCTCGGAAGAAAACGGGAAAGGGCAATTATGGCAGGATACCCATAGATGAGAAATCATGTGAGCCCCATTCCACTACAAGTTTTGAAAAAACCCCGTTTACGGACTAAATGATACGAAAAGAGATGTACGCGAGGAAAATGAGGAAAAAAACATCCCCTCAAAATCAAAAAACATTACAGAAGCTGCAGAGAACTAACCTCAGCAACAGCAGGAAGAAAAGAAGCAGCAGTTGAGGGCATGGACCTCACTAAAACATCAACCTGAAAGAAATATCACTTTCCGGGGAAGAAGAAATGTTGCTGGTAAATGAGAGGGCCGAAACTCCTCCTTAAAACAACTAAAAATAAATATACCGAAAGAGCGATAACATCACCCAAATATCAGTAAAACATCATTTTAACGGGGACATGTATATTATTACTTTTTTGACATGTCTGAGAAAGTTGAATACAGGGGGGGTTTCACAATTGGAGTTTAGATTGAACAGTTTATTATGATTTATAAATACGTGAACATCGCAATTTTCACAATTCAAAACCTCTGTCTTTACTTTTAATTTTGTATCCTGCTGTGTCCTGTATTCCTGTGATCCTGTATTAAAATTTAAACCGCCTATAGAAGGATACAACGTGAAAAGTTAAAATTGGGACATAGAAGTTTTTAAATAGCTTGAACCGTTATCGTTGATGTTGGAAAATTGCGATTTTCACTTGCTTATTACTCATTAACCAGTCAATCTAAATTACAATAATTGTGGAACACCCTGTATTCGATTTTCTCAAACAAGTTAAAAATGTATGATAAAATACAGGCTGTCCCCGTTAAAATAATGACGTGGGTGTAATTTCCGGTATTTCCGCCGGACACTTATGCTCTAAAAATTTTTATTTTGAGATTCTAGGACCAATCGTTGCAACCTTAACAAGACACCCGGTATATCCAGAAAGATTTGAAAGGGGTTTGGTTGACAGAAGCATACATACCTATAGGTAAAAATAAATAAGAAGAATATAATTTTAAATAAAAACTCTAATTTTAAAGGAAGGTTTATCATGGAACAAGATGAAGAAGACGAAGTATGATTTGAATTATCCTGTAATTCCCGGTAGCACCGTATTTTTGGGCTACCAGTTAGAATACTCCGTCTTCAGGTGTTGTATCATTTTTTAAATTAGTTCGAATAAGTATAGGTTTAAATAAGTTTATTTTTGTAAATACAGGGTGCACCATGTATCCTTCTCTATATTGCTATCTCCTGAACGCTAAGAGATACAGGGTCGGTTAAACAAGTCCAAAGGAGCGCAATTTTGTGGCCATCTCGATTCCGTCGACACATACAAGATATCTGTAACCGTTCCTGAAATATCCTGAAAAAACTGAAAAATCGAGATTTCTTATTTTTTCCATATCTTTTTTATTATTGGAGATTAATGAACAATTTTTTGTGGGCTTACATAAGTCGGCAAGAGCTACCCATCTGACATTTGAAAAAATTTCAAAGCCGACTAGATCCCAGAATTTTCATAGTCAACTTTCGTTTTTCTTATGGCCACCATATTGTTTTTTTATATTGTTCGATATAAAAAAAATCATAAAATCAAAAAATTGTTATCCTTCAAAAAATAAATTTAAAAAATTTTTATTCTTCTTTTTTCTTTACAAAAAAGACATTTTTGGACCGAATTTCATAGATAAGTTAAAAAACCATAAGGCAAGCACTATTTCGGCGTATTTTACAAATGTTGACGTTTTTCTACGATTTTTTTTAGATTTTTCTTTGAAAAAAGAAGAATAAAAATTTTAAAAAATTTTTTTTTGAAGTTTATTAATTTTTGGTTTCCATTATTTTTTTCATATCGAACGACATAAAAAAATAATATGGCGGCCATAAGATAAACGAAAGTTGACTGTGAAAACTCTTGGATCTAGTAGGCCTTGAAAATTTTTGAAATGTCAGATAGATAGCTCTTAACGGCTTATGTAAGCCTACAAAGAATTATTTATTAATTTCCAATAATAAAAAAGATATGACGAAAATAAGAAATCTCGATTTTTCAGTTTTTTCAGGATATTTCAGGAACGGTCACAGATATCTTGCATGTTTTGACGAATTCGAGATGACCACAAAACTGCGCATCTTTTCTCTAATTTAACCGACCCTGTATCTCTTAGCGTTACATGGTGCACCCTGTATAACTTACCGATAATTAGGTAGGTACTGACAATAATTATTATGATTAGATTTTAATTAATTATAATTGATGAGCAGCTGACTGATTATTCGGTGTAAATCATTAGATTAGAGGATGGTACCTTAGTTTATTTTCACACATTAATATGTACTATGTACTATATACAAAGGACTATCTATGTATGTACACTATCGACGGGAGGAATGTCCTAAATACACATAATTGTTTATTCAGTAGTAACAACAGTAGTTAACATGGCAAAAACGTTATACAGTGGCGACATCTGTATACTCAGTTAAGTGGTTCCTCAACTCAAAAGTCTGCCGACGGTCTGGTTGTGACGCTTTCAAAGCCAAAGTGGACCTCCTGCTTTGACCGAGAACCAAGTTGGAAAACAATCTCATCATCGTGTTTACAAACACTAACTCTGTTTCCCAAACCAATTTGAGGAATTATCTATTCACACCATAGTGAGAAGGGAAGATTCTTATATTAGAGTCCATTATGCTCTACCATCACATACCGATTAAACCAATATAGCTAATCTCGGGAATTAGAAGGATGGAATCTTTTGAATGAAAGTGTTACCTCTATACTTTGTGGCTATCACAGAGATCAAGAAATAATTAAAATTGGAGTGGAGAAGATTAAACAGCGACAGTTTCAATAATTTTTAGACATTTTTTTTATTATTTATAATTAGGCATCTAATTATTGTAGTCTTGTTATAACTTAAAAAGCACCAGACCACAAAATAACTAATAGCGGACTGAGCGCGTTTGGAGACGCTTGTTTGCCGATGTCTGTTAACGTGGTGCCTTATTAAATAATAAAGGTAACATTTTGATAGCTGTAGGCTGTAGGTGTGATGATTTTTTAATAAGATCGTAGAGAAAATAGCGTCTTTATCTCGCGGAGAATGACGATTATTCACTTGGACGTTCCTTGCAAAGTTTCATCCTTGTGAATAACAATCATTCTCCGCTGGTATTATGAGGTTTTTATGAAAAATAATGTCTTGGAGTAACAAGTGTTGAACATGTTCAATCATTCACGGCATTTGGTAACAGATTTTTATTGTATATGAGTACGGAATGTATTTCCTTGGACGTCTCTTTTCACTCTGCAGATACTTTTTCGCATCAAAGTTGGATCACCTGGTTCTGTTCGGTTTCAATCGAGATTCACAACTACTGTCATTGGCGTGTATTTTAAAATTCGGCCTTCGGATTCTTTTAGCAATTTTCGTCGTGATTTAAAACACTAAAATTCTGTTTTATGCAATATTTGTTTCTGAATTTTTATAAAAGGTCATATTTTTTTCATAACAATAATAAATTGATCTCGAAAGAATCGCAGTTCATCTGACCTGGCAAAAAACGACATACCTCCCATGACATTTTGTTGAAGTCCTTGAGAGCTATTTTATAACATCCCGATGATGCTAGGCATTCGCCAGATGGCCTGTGAATAAGCCACCTCTTTGATAAATTATAGCGAGTCGATAAAACAACTCAATTATTTACTGATCGAGCCCGATATCGGTTATAATGAAACAATAATAGGGAGTTCTCGGATCAAGAGGCGACCGACAGGATTCTCGTATTATCGACAACCTATAGAAATAGCATTCCTCGGCCTATCAGTGGTCCCATCTCGGACATTCGGACCTCTCCAGAGACCGTGATAAACACATACGAACGCGCCACCGTATGAGAAGGACAACCGAGACAAATTAGTAAGGACAAGGAATCTCTCGTAATAATTCACACAGCTCCTTATCGCTCACGGATAGAGGCTTTCTAAAATGGCTCACACTGATGGAACTGGTATATCTTTTATGTGTCGTAAACGAGGAAAGGGTCGATCCTAGTCGAACTTTTAAGGGTTTCACTCACCATCAGCTCTTTTTTTGTGCTCAAATACGAACATTATTATTTTGAATATGTAACGCTACAGTCATATAAACCTTTTGCGAATCTTAATCTTACATTGAAAATCTTCCTCAACTACGCGTAACATTTTTGTCGCTCTCGCTGCTTACGTATAGAGTGTTCCGCGATTCGATGGCCATAGCTTATTAAGAGCGTACCTATTCTTTGGACATCTTTAAGTCGACAGTTCTAAAATTTTTAGAAACTATGAGCAATTTTAAATTTAACAGTAAACCAATCTGGTAGGCATGTAATTTTTTTGTCATATTGTTATGGCGATAATTTTTTTTGTGTGTTTCGGCAAAAGTGTTTAGGGCACTTTCGACTTAAAACTGTCCAAGGAATGCGCTCTTAAGCTGTCATAATACGCTCGAGGGACAGTACCCTCTGTATATTAAATTTCGGGTGACATGTATGGTTTATCTGTTGTCTGCTCACAATACACGGTGATCAGTTGACGGCCAAATCTCGGGAACTATTGGTCCTAGAGACTCAAAATAAACATTTTACAGACGTAAGTGATCACGAGACATTCAATAAAAATATTTTCAAGATGTCCGCACTTCCGGAAATACCTGAAGTGACCTGCTTCGTTCTTTCAAAGAGGACACCCTCGTATTATTATATTGTTAAATTACACCACCCAGATTGCACTCAGAATAGGTTGGTCACCCGCCAAGAGTTGTGTGCTAATTATTTGTCCAACAATATCTAAATAACTGAAATGGCTCTTCCAGTTTATTCCCAATTTCCCTGGAGTAGGGGGTGTGACTCAACGTAACAGCTTTCAACGGCAGAGTGAACCTGCAGCTTTAACCAAGAGCCAAGTTGAAAAACAATCTCATCATCTGACTGTTTCCTAAACCACTTGCACCAGTGTGGTTGAGGTACCCATCGCACCGAGGTGGCGGATAACAGAAGACCTTACAATGAGCGACGTGAGTAAGGAGGTTAGTAGCGGTAATAGAGACTTACAATTATTGTAGCCTGGTAGCTCAAGAAATTCTCTACTTTGGTGTCGTGTCGTGACTGAAGGTCTGCACTAAGGGTAAAGGCGCCAAAAAACGTCCGACTCTGAGTATCATCTGGGATAAACCATATTATCACTCTGTGGCTTAACTACCTGAACCGAGAGGAGACAGCCCCATAAACCCAAATCCTAAAGTGGATTTGGCCCCACTGACTTAAATTAGGGGCACCTGACACACCCCGTTGAATGTAGCCTGCTGTGTCTCATAGGGGCTTATGGCAAAGTATTTTTTCTCCATTACTCGTGGGACCAAAATAGGAATCAAAGTAATTAAAACAACATGCATACTCCCAGAAGGATAAATTTCGGAGTCCTGCACGGCTCAGCGGTGTGGAGTGACGACCAAGCTCTCACTACCCCCGAACCGTGCAAAAGTTTAAACACGCTGTTTTACAGCGGAGCAGAGAAGCAGTGTAGTGCTGCAAGCCGGTATTGGGGAGGGGGAGTGCCGTGCCTTATTGTGCTGCAAGTACTTCATATGAGTATAAGGCTCAGTAAGGCTGTGACTTCTTCTCTGTGCAGACTACAGAATATTCCGGCGATATGCTTCCGTGTAATTTTTGAGTGTTCACACGATCACACGAATCCGCCATGCAGTCATGGGGCAAAGCAGCCCCAAAAACTTGTTGGCAGGAAAATCCTGCAATAACATGTTGTGCTGCACGAATTGCCCCCTACAATTTCCCATTGAGGAAATGTACCTTTGAAGACTCACCCTGTATATTAGCATCTCCGGTAATAATTGTAATAGAATCTCTCCACCTTTCCCAAACGCGGTGGCCAACTTTTATGAAGAAAAGTAGATAGAGTCTTTGAATTTTGTAGTTGTTTTTTTGTTCGTTAAGTGAATTTCAGTTATACACACTAACCTTTACGCACCAGTAAAATTATTTTTTTAGCTATACAGGCTGATCCAGAAATGGCGGACACGGATAGTACCACTGCAATCATTGTTGCAATCATTACTTTTTTCTCCAGAAAAATTTTTTGCGACTCATGAAAAATGCAGTTATTTAGGGAGATGGTTTCAACAACTGGACATTAAATATTGGTTAGTATACAGCACAAAGAATGAATAGTGAACAACAAAACATAAACCGTTGGCCATAATTTTTGTAAGGCTCATGGAAAATGGTTTATTTGGCAATGTTAAATGTTTATAACTATGACGTCATCACTAGCGGACTGATATACTTAAACAAAGCATTCTGGGGGTGGAGGGACGTTGAAAACTTTAAACAATATGTAAATAAAATATCTGTTTATTTACAACCTGTACATGCCTATAATTTAGGGGTTTACAAAATCTTACTAAATAAATGTACGCTTAAGAAATCTTTTTACAATTTGATTTTGTACAATATGCACATACTTATAGTTTACAATAAATATCCTGATCCAGGTACTTAATATATTACATCTGACTTAGTTGAATATTTTCATATTTACATCTTCATGGATCTATAATAATAAAACAAATATATTAATTTATCAGAATGGCTTCTGGATAAGCCATTTTCCCGAATTAAGAAGACAACAGATAGATTTTTAATCCTCATATGAATTCTATACAGTCTGTTCAGTTTAAGTTCACACTACCCACATGATAAAAATTCACAATACTTAAAACATCCTAATGTACATCTCCTTGCATCTACATACATATTTTAAGTGACCAATTCCTAACATTAGTCCAACTTATTTAGCATTGCTTTGTCTACTATATAAAAAATAAAATTATATTGTCAATTAGGAATTAGAATTTAAATAGTCAAGGGTTAATAATTGTATGGCACGAAAATATCATCGTAAGACAAAGGATGATGAAGTTAAAAATTACAACTAAAGTATTACTATAATAAAACGACAAAAGCATTTCCAGAAAATGCCTACTCGAAGTGGAACAATTTATCTACTAAAGTCGAGAGTGTCTCGAAAGAGGCAACTTTTTTCAGGTAGCGAATTTAATCATGAACATACTGTATACTTATAGATAAAGTTGTTTAGTATATTCCTTATTAATAATATGTAACAAATATATTAAAATTACAATCACAGATGAAAAACAAAAACAACAAAGTCAATTCAACAAGTGGGTAGTTTTATTCGAGTTTACGCATAGTCCATCCGGAAAAACAAATCCTCCACTCCTCGCAAATCGCCACTTCGAGCACGAATATTTCCAAGTCGTGCACCCTACAGGCAGGTATAAGAAAGATCTGGTCACACTGACAGCATAAAGCTCATGTAATTATTGGTTAACTTCTGAGCCCATGAAAACCTCTTGCAGTTCATATTGATTATCAAAAGATTTTTTAACACAAATAAAAATACTAATGCTCATTTCCATTTACTGTTTAGGTAGTTGGTTCTTCAGTTGTACATTCAAAAGAACAGAAGACACAATACATTCCTACTATTATCAAAACTGGATAGCTTTTTTTATAATACGTCATAATATTTTTATAGTATGATGAAAATCCAGCAATATTATCAATGTTAACTGCACACTTTCAATATTACCAGACCTTATCAAGACACTGGTAATCTTCGGTAGCCTATGCAATCACAGATAAATGCTTGTTTCAAGCTTGAATTTATCTTCTACCGGCAACCACATCCAACAACCACCATGTCGTTATAATTTTTCAACACAACCTTTTCAGCGTCGTCCACGTATAACATTGAGATTGCGTTGAGTTGCGTCGGGACGCAGCAAGCCTTGGGCACCTTTGCTGGACTGGCAGAGTTCATGAGAGTCTGCACGATGGCATGGTTCGTCGTATTCATATGTTCGGCAAGAGGGAAATTGCACTCCCCGTGGCAGTAGTATGCGTCATAGCCAGGGGGCGCAACTATCCAATTACTCCAGCCAACATCGTTAAAGTCGACGTACATGGGATGTCTTTTGCACGGGTACGATTTCCTGGTTCTCGTTCTCTTCTTCCTCATTTTGGGCTTTTGGGGGGGATTATTATTATCATCCGTGTACGTCACTAAGAGCGGCTGAGACATCGCCCATTTGGATTCTGGATCGTCCGTGGTAGATCGCTTTAATCTAAGATGCGTTACTTCGGTATCCGCGGTTGTTGGCTGAGAATCGCTCTCGTTGTCTGGCATGACCCGGATGATCAGGCCATGATTCTGTTCTGGGTACTTTACCCAGCGTTCGACAGCTTGGCCGACGTCCAGACTGAGGGTCCCGTTTTTCCTTATATCTACCCGTTTCGAGTCTATGATTCTTGTTATGGGAGTTGATTTTCCTCGTATGCCGATATTTACGATATCTACCGCAACGACGTTTCTCATGTAGTCGTCTGCAGACCAATCTACCATTTCTCTGCTAATTTTTAATTCTGCTGCTTTGAAACGTTCTTTTTCCGGTATATCGACGACGAAATGCAGCCTAAACTTGTGTCCTCCGGTGTATCTTTCATCAACCGGACTTTCTGTAAAGATAAAAAGAAAGAAATAATTATATGGTGATTTCGCTAGATATACAGGGTGTACCAACTCGATTTAGACAACGGTAAGGACCGTGTAGGTCTCGTCAAGACGAAACGTTTTTTTATTTGAAGCTTTTGGATTTGGACCTTCGTTGCGGAAATATGGCCGACTTCCGGTTTTTAGTTTTTTGGCTCCAGTTTCGGCATTTTTAGGTTCTCGCCCAAACTGAAACTAGTTTTGGAAACTCCTTAGCTTCAGTTACAACTTTCATATTGAAGTCAAGGTTCTATCTCTGTTGGATTCAAAATGGCGACATGCCCAAGACTTTAAATTTTAAGTATTTGAATCAATTCAAATTGAATCAAATTGAAAAATTAAGATTTTGAATCCAACAGAGATAGAACCTTGACTTCAATATGAAAGTTGTAACTGAAGCTAAGGAGTTTCCAAAACTAGTTTCAGTTTGGGCGAGAACCTAAAAATGCCGAAACTGGAGCCAAAAAACTAAAAACCGGAAGTCGGCCATATTTCCGCAACGAAGGTCCAAATCCAAAAACTTCAAATAAAAAAACGTTTCGTCTTGACGAGACCTACACGGCCCTTACCGTTGTCTAAATCGAGCTGGTACACCCTGTATAATATATAATATTAATTACGTAAAATAACGTGTTTAAAACATTATACCGTGTGAGCTGATGAAAATGTAATACATGGGAAGTTTTGGGAAAAGACATGCCTAAGAGATTGTGTCTAAGGTTGTATCATTTTTTTTTTTTACAAAGCCTGTCTAAATTTCATCTTCATTTTCTTACATGATAGAACGTATACTTTTACGCCATTACTATAAAATTGAGAACGTAAAGTTACACTTTTATTAGACCTTGTTGTTGTTGAACTAAATCTAAAGCATCCTTGAATTGCTTGCTTCTAGATTTTCAATTCTCGTATATAAAATCTAATACATGCGAAATCGTTATATTATACTTCATTACAATAGGGTAATTAAAAAACTCAAAAATATTATATAAGTAAGGGTTGAAAACATAAATTTTATCAAAAATATTAAAATAAAAATAATTTCTCAATTTATTTCAAGTCAGAAAGTAGAAATAAAACTTAAGAAACAATTTTCTTCATGGACTTACGAATAAAAAAAAAGCTTCTCGCCTAACCTACAAAGATATATTTAGAAATAAATATGAGTGTATAGGTTTTTATTTGTATGCGCGAGTATGGTAGGTATGTAAAAGAGAAGGTGCGTAAAGTTTATCATGCCCCACTTTTAGCAATCTCAACAATAGATGGGATCCTTGCACGGGATCATTCGACCTTCCTTCCAGCCATATACCTACTTTAATTAAAAAAAATATATATAATATATAATAATATAATATAATATAATATAACTATGTGAATATTATTTTACCGCTCGCAAAAATATCTCATCATTTCTTGTATCTATATCTATACCTACTTATCTTGATCTAATGTTAAATCAATAGCTTTCAAATAAGAGGATGGATATGCGTCTACATCTACAAGCAAGCACACAAGGTAGCTCTAGATTTTCTTCGCAATATTCGCACTTGCTTCGGTAATGGTAGCGAAAGTGGGACGTCATTTATCGTTATACAATTTAAATAACATTGAAAATAACACCTGTTGTGAACTAAAATTATGTAGATTTGAGAGCTGAAAACTCTTTTGAAACCGATAAAATAATATTCTTTATCGGGAAAACTTGTTTTAGAAAGAAGCACTTTGAATTCACAAGACGTTACTCTTAACCTTTAGACTAGCAATTAAAACGAATATTAACAAATCTAATGCCATAAGCTTTTAAAAGTGCATAATCGTATTCATATTATTAATATTAATTATTGTACATTTAAAAGCTAAACATTTTGCTTAGGCTAAATAAATAATTTTACGTTTCATATTCTCATTCAACATTCTTTTCATATCTCTTCAATCATTAATATAGTCTCTGATCTATGTCCCAAATGGATTAAAATAAGACTTATTGTTTATAAACCATAAATTTCAGTTATTTTTAACTTTTAGTAAGCAATTTATTACCATACCTGTATGAGTAAAACTCCTCACTGTATTGGCAGTCCTGGTATTCAGTCCAGGAGCAAAAAAATCCGTGGTGTCTATCTTTAATCCAACTTGCCTTTCGTAGAGTTCTCTAATGGCGTCAGGGATGATAACTCGAGATTTATCCACTTTGGGCTTCTCTTTCAATCCCAAGATCCGGAGAAGCTGCTCTTCAGCAATTCCAGGCTCGTCTCGTGCAAAAGATACCATCAGTAAGGCCAGGAAAACTATTAATAAATTCATATTTTGAAAACCTGGAACAAAATATATAGAATTAATAATATGTTGGATACGAATTGGTTTAAAGTAGGTATAGAGTAGATCGTTGTCGATAAAATCAAAAATGACTTAATTAGTATAAAAGATGGTAAATACAAATTACTATATAATTATTACCACCCAGTTAGGCTGTCAGAATCTAGTAACTGTTAGGACGAGGTAATTAACTGCATAAACAAGGGTATTTTACCTGGCCAGTTAACTTCAGGTCCCTTTTATACCTGTTTAGATCACAATCTAGGATATTTGTTTGTTTCTCTCCTATTAGAGCTATAATCGAATGTTATTTCTTTCTGGTCATAGTGACGTGATGAGCAAGCTTTTCTTTTGATGCAGCCGTGTAACATTTTCACAAAAGAGGTAATATTTCAAACATTACATTATACAATGTAATGATGTTGAGAAATTGATTAACTCCTACCTATGAGAGTCTTAAATTTTTTGTCATACGCTGATCATTACAAGTATCTCTTAATAGATACTTGTAATTAGAATTTGGAAACTTACATATTACTGTCATTAGATTTTTGGCTGTTATATCAGAGCAATTATAATATTCATTGATAGGGTTCGATAATATGTAGCCCAATTATTTATTTCTAATTCGATTATTAATTGCATCTGATTGATTTGATAATTAACTATTACCTATTACCAATGTGAATAGTTGATGTTGATACTTCTCATTTTACACCAAATATGTGTAGGTAGCTTGCAGTTAGAATATATTTAATTAGTGTAATTATTATCATTATGCTACACAAAACTCTCTGGGCCTGTTGCATAAAGGTTAATTAAAGATCTGTCAGATAATTACTGATTTTAAATATCAAATTTTGAAAATTTGGTGAATATTTTCAATGATCTTTTATTTTTTATCGGTAATTAACTCTTCTAAAAGGGAGTAGAATTTATTTTCCAGCAATCTCAGACCATTATTTTGATAATAAAGGGCAATTTAAAATCAGTAATTATCTGATAGATCTTTAATTAACGTTTGTGCAACCGGACCTCTATGTTGTGGAAATTTGGTAATTATTAAGGGCAAAGAAAACAATGTATTAACAGCAAAATATGATTGGAGAGTAACGATAATTTTTATTCATAGTATGCTTAGTATAAATTAATATAAAACTTGCTTAGGTATATAAGTTTCCTGATTAGTAATTAATTAATAGATATTTCAGTGCTACGATAACTGTTGCATTCATAATAATAATTGATTTCTCTAGAATTCCAGAGAAATTTCACACCTCGTTATGTTAACAACATTAATGTTTCGTATTTGATTGATAACACCTCGGTAATCTAGGTTAACTAACTGAATTTATTAAATATGCATTTAAATATTATTCGTTCCATGCATAAAATGCTCACTTACAGTTTATGCAATTCTTATTCCATTATTCCAAAATCGAGTTGAAACTCTGTTGTAATAAACATTGTTTTTAAGTAAAATATAAACGAGAGAAGTGCGGTGTAAATATTTTATTTATTTATTTATAAATTTATAATTATTAAGTATCTATACCTACATATACCTAATGTCAAAAAACGGAACTAACAATTTGATTTCGAATATCTACACGAGATCTAATCCCATTATTTTCACGAGCAATTATAAAACGATCACTTGTTGTGGTTAATAATGTACCTACATACAGAAGACTATTCTTTATAATAATTGTATTTAGCTTACACATTTAGTTAACAAACTATAAAATAGAAAAGCAGCATTTCTTGTAAATAGTCACTTTACATTGCGACTGATAGTTGTTTTAAGCACACGAATAAAATTTTTTGGCGAATATTGTTTTTCGTCAATTCTCGCAGCATCAGCATCAGCAGTTAGTTACCTACAGTTTATCCTTGAAAAGTCGAAAGTGAACAACCATGGAAAAAGGCCAACCGGGAAAATTCATCAACAATAAGTACATTTTTTGTGTAGATTGTTTATATGCATATAAAATGAATGTTTCCTAATAATAAACATTCCTCTCCCAGTAAATAGTCGTGTATTATTTCATTTATCATAAATAATTATTTTCTTTACTAAGTATTTCCGAGAAACACCTGTTTACCATTGATTGCTGGCAGCAAATTCTTTCGTTAGATTTCACATTTTCGCCGGCACTTGAAGATTCCACTCGAGTATAAGGCTTGAAAACTATTCACATCATTTATTATCGAGTTACATAACATTAATATATTCTAAATTTCTCACCTGTGTCCTCTTATGTATGTACTGATATATAAATAGCGTAATATAAGCGACCATCGGCAATAATTTGTCTATAATATAGTAGGCACTACTACTACTAGGCAAGCAAGTAATGAAAAATACAAACATTAAACAGGAATTTGACTCCTTAATTCTTCAGTGAATACCTATTCATACCATACGCGGGTTAATAAATCGTATAAGTAAGTATATTATACATATTATATTTATAGTACTTTTTAATTTCCATTTAGTCGCTGCGTTTTTTTTATAGCTAGGTGACGGATATATCCCTCGAATAATCAGGAACCCCAGAAATTTGTTACAAAAATGTTTAGATGCCTTAGAGGGATTGATTTAGATTGCTGATACGCAACTTAACGGCCCATTTCGTAACGGTAGAATTTTATGAAAGTATTTACATATCAACTAATTCACAGCTCATGCCAATCAAGAAACTCAAGATCTGTATAGTTCTTATTGGTCTAAAATTCAACCATAATATATTTGTAAGAAACTATACTAAATAAAAACTACAAAACTTGGAAATAGTCGAGAAAATGTTGACACATGAAGATAAATATAACATACCAATAGATAGACATCACTTTTGAAGCAATCCAAGAAGAAAACTCTTATACCAATATAACATCCAACTTCACCAAATGTTTAAGCGGTCGCGACAGGATGGTCATTCGCGTTAGAAGAAGCGTCCTCGTCCAGGCGTACCCAGCAGGAGTGTACGTGTATGGCCAGGAATTCGTTAATTGCCGCATTCAAAGAGTCACTAGATGAGTTGGTCACGTGTGGAATTGAGTGAATTAGCTCATAATGAGGCTCACAACATGGCAGTGGTGAGGTCAAGCAAGCCGGACTTGTTCACCTTTCGAGCAGCGACAGACGGAGAAAGCTGGACCGGCTCGAGAACTACGTCCACACTACACCGAACCAACCGAGATGATAATGTTATATAGACTATCTTCTCGCATGTTCTCCTCGAGTAGCTCCAAGCTGTCTATCGGTGCGACGCAGCACAGACTCGGCGTCACTCCATCTTCATTCCGCGTCTTCGCGCTCTTCTCCAACTCGAACTCACCAGGAAGTCACTCCTTTTTGATACATCCAGAGATTTGGTTGCACATTCAATAACAGTGTCAAATATATGATAAGGAACCATGGTCCATGGTTGACTAGATTTACATCGGGCAAAAACTGTCAAATCATCAAAAGAATTTGCACTCGAAGTAGACATTCCTTATTCGCATATACCTAGTACACGTCAATTCCAGTTAATTTAGTAGCCTTTTATAGAGAATTCCATTTGGTCAATCGAATATTCGCAAGAATTTTCACTCGTTGCCTTAATACCTACATATTGCATCAATTCTCAGGATTGTGGAAACAAATTACCGGGTGGTCGTAAGCTTATTCCTCGAAACGCTCAAGATGGGAATATGGGAAATTTTTGACTTCATTTGCTTTTAAATTATTATCTTTTTTTTTTGTATCTCAACCTAAACATGATCTATGGCAGGTCATATTTTATATTATTATAATATATGCGTTAAAAATGTACACAAAGATCAACAACTTCATTTAATCTATCCCATCTCCAATCGCTATATCCCATCTAAATCGAAATAGATCGACGAAAAAAGTGGATTGTTGCAGTACCAGTACGTCGAATCACGAGTATCCTTAATGTAACTATTTCTTGCTCCTGAATCTTTCTTTAGATTGCAAATTAAAGCAAGTTAAAATACAAGCGGACGGTTCCTATTCATAAGCAAATCAATTTTTGAGCGGGTATTTTCTTCGTTGAGATAAATGCAAAGAGCAGTGGAATTCGTTTTGAAGCTGCAAAATGTGTCCAAAACTCTTCGATTTACAACAAGTTACAACAACCGAAAAAATGCCTAAATCATGTGAAAACAAGAGGCGAGGAAATGCGAACTTATTAGGTATGTTGATAAGAAAATAATTTTTTAAAGTAGAACAATTTTATCACATAAACAATAATAATAGGATAATAGGTATTTTCATTTTTACGAGTTCTAGTGCATCAGGCCTTTTCAACGATTTAGAACGAAAGCAGTCGAGACTGACTGCTTGGAAATGACTTTTGATAATTATTGTAGTCATAATGAAATCAAAAACTCTTTAAAAATACTGTATTTTATCAAGGATTAGGGAGCAAGGTTTTGTTGCCAAAAAATCAAAAAATTCTGCGCACAAATATTTTTAGAGGACATCCCGGATCAACTAAGTAGGTACATTTATTTAAATTATTATAAGAAATAAGAAAATTATAAAAAACAGTAAACAACAGTAAAAAAGAATCCGTAATAATTGCATACCTTTTACGTTCATTATTTTTATACCAACAGTGGATTATTCTAAACTGTAAAATATCGAAGAAATGTTTGAATGAAAGAAAAACAATCCTCTCGACTAGATCTTCAATTTTACAGTACGTAATAAAACAGTAGGTGATAAAGAAAATTGTAAAACTCATGATACAGCTTTGTTCTTCATCTTCTCACGGTAATGTTAGTACACGCAGGAAAAGAATTTGTGAATCAAGCAGTAGAGATTACTACTACCACTACCATGAAATAAAGAAATCTCAAGGATCAAGGATCCTAATCCTTTACAAATTCAGAGACTAAGCCGCGAAATCAAACTGGCGCCTTCACACTGGCGCATTTATTTTCTTTTCTACAAGCATCTATACCTATTAACAATTATTATTACAATAATTATTATATTCAGTCATGAGAAAAAATGTTAATACTCTTTTAATGCACTGCAAATCTTGTTCACGTCGTAGGTATAAAATCAGTAGAATTGTGATTTTTTTTATTAGAAATTAACTTACACTGCTGTGAAATTAAGTAGTGACTAGTGATTGCGTTTTTGGTTTAATAAATTTTAGGAAGTTTCTCCGAAAGCGAGACCGTTAATTTTCAAAGTGACATACCACAACAAACATCAGCTTTAGAACATACATAGTTGATAAAGTGTTGTATAACATTTGCAATGTAACACTTAATAAACAAAATTGAAATTGCACCTGGTATCGACAGCGCAGTTGGCAAGTAAGTTTATTTTAGTTTTCCGCAGACGGGTCAGATTTTATAAACAAATAACAGCTATGTTTTTGAAAACTCCTTGAATTGATATACGAACCTTATAAAATCTATAAGCATCGGCCTAATTTCACACCCAATGCTGAGAACTTGCTGTTGAGCAACATTTTGACTTTAATAAGGTGTTGTCTTAGTAATAACTAATAAGCATCGATTAAGGAATTAAAAGTGACAAGATTATACATTGTGCTAGTGTTACTCTTTTCAGAAATGATTCTAAAAGAAAAATTAAATATTAAATGTATCATTTTGTAAAGATTGAAAAGCTGCTTCTTGTGCTATAGTTAGATTTTAAGTCCGTTATTGAGCCTCGAGAAAATCCAGAAAAAGGCTGATTTGTGACGTCATTTTCTCCACAGCTTTAACTTCAACGTAGGATTTTTTAATTTGTAATTTCATTTTGGTCATTTTTATTGCTAAAATAATGGAAATAATATCACAAATTTTTCCAATTATTTTCTAAAATAGCTTCACGGACTTTAGCATGCACAAGAAACAGCTTTTCAAACCTAACAAATTACACATTTAATGTTTCCTTCTGAAATATTTAGGGGAGATAATTTTGACCAAAGACCATTTTACACGTGATTTTCCTTAAGGGGGTTTCTGTTATAAACGGAGAGCTGGCGGCCGCGAGGTACTATGCGATCGTACCTCCGGCTGGAATTTTGTGAGGTGGTTGGCGAAACCATCAACAGGTGTCATCCGCAAGGATTCAACACAAAACCTCTGCAAAAGACACGTCAGACGACTCAAAGTCGAAAAAAATTTTACTCAAAAAATGTTCGTACCTCCGGCTGAAAATTTACGTATTACTTGCTTCAAGGTCATAGATGAAGTATGTAATAATTCGCCAGACGGCTAGCTCACTGCTTAAGTGGTGACAGACGTCCTCAAACATGTCATTTTTTTTCAAAAATGTTTTTTGTTACCTCCGTCTGACATTCTTAGGTACATATTGTCTCAGAGACCTTTTTGAACACAAATAATAATTGCCAGACGAAAAGGCCCCTGCGATATCCCTCTGTAAAGCCGCGAAATTACTGCCCGCATCAAACTTGTGATTTTTTTTTCACAAATTTGATGCGGGCAGTAATTTCGCAGCTTTGCAGAGGGATATCGCAGCGGCCTTTTCGTCTGGCAATTATTATTTGTGTTCAAAAAGGTCTCTGAGACAATATGTAAGAATGTCAGACGGAGGTAACAAAAAAAATTTTTGAAAAAAAAATGACATGTTTGAGGACGTCTGTCACCACTTTAGCAGTGAGCTAGCCGTCTGGCGAGTTACATAATTCATCTATGACCTTGAAACAAGTAATATGTAAATTTTCAGCCGGAGGTACGAACATTTTTTGAGTAAAATTTTCTTCGACTTTGAGTCGTCTGGCGTGCCTTTTGCAGAGGTTTTGTGTTGAATCCTTGCGGATGACACCTGTTGATGGTTCCGCCAACCACCTCACAAAATTCCAGCCGGAGGTACGATCATAGTACCTCGCGGCCGCCAGCTCTTAGTCTATTAGGTTCTCATTTGATCAGGGGTCTCAATCAGATGTCGTAATTGGAGTGCTTGATTTTAGAGATGATGAATTTAGGCGACTTGAATTGGGAGGGCGGCGAATCCAGGTTGAGTTCGAAGCTCTCCATTTTGTGACTTATAAAATGAGAAAATTCAACCTGCTTTTAAATAAGATCACAATGTCGCATCCTGAAAGACTCGCATGGATGATTCTAAGGGTCACAAATTTTGCCCTCAGATGTATTTTATAAATATAATTTTGACAATTTACTTAAAAAAAATGACTATACCTCGATGGCTCAGCCCATGGCTTGATCGAGCATGACAGCTCAATCATAGGCGTTCTCCTCACTTAGGGGGGGGGGGGGGGTATTAAGGTTACAATAAATTTGAGATTACTGTAAGATATAGCTACTTTTTTTAGGTATCTTGACATTTTTGGGTCATTATTTGAAATTTTATATTATAGTTTCACTTAAAACTCATAAAATTTTAGTATAATTTTACAAAATTAGCTTGTCTTTGAAAAATTTAAGAATTCTTAAACAAAAAATTTTGGTGGATGAAGATGCAATAAAATAAAAGAGAATGATACGCGCATCTTAAGAAATCCTAAAAACTTGTTTGTATTTTTAAACAATAAAAAATACGATAGTCTTTTATTTTATTTATATAAGAAATATAATAATAGGTATGATAACAAGTAACACTGTCGCTTCTATTAATGAACTATATCCGAATTTCCCATGCGCAACTAAAGTTGATATTCTAGTTTATTCCAGTTTTTCTTCGCTTTACATATTTTCTTTCGATTCCTTGAATACTATTTAATTTTAGTAACCATTTTTTTCGCTGGTATGTTAGTAGATAATTTCAAAGTTCAATTTCATAATTCTAGACAAGAATATAATATTCATTTCTGTTAAATTTTAAATCTGAGTCTGGAAAACGAAGTGAGCAATGAGTGTTATAATATCGCTTTTTAATGGAACAACTAATATTGGAATGATTTAAAATTGGATTTCAGAGAAGCACTAAATAATAACTTACACGATCTTTTAAATACGGTAACCTAAATTTTATGTTCTCTATTAAATAATGCATCAGTTAATTCCTGGATTTGAGCGTAATAATTGGATCAATTTTTCTTTTAAAAAATCTTTTTTGCTTCTTTGCGTGAATGTAATTTAAGTTTTTCCAACACAAAAACAATTTTACTTGCATTATGCTACTACTTAATTAATTCCCCAACAACAATTATTATTATTAATTAGTTTGTTCACTAAAATTCCATATTGCCTTTATAACTCTTCAGAAAAACTCATTTTAAACTTGCTTTTTTCTAAGTACAGCAATCAATTTCGAAAGTTGTGGTTGTCAGTCTAAACTCAACCAGCTATTATTTAAAAAATAGTTCCTTCAAACATGAAATAGAAATAATAATAATAATAATGGTATTTTGCAAACAACCGGTAACAAGCCGTATATTTATAAACGTCTCATTATTGCGACAAAATTGACATTAAAACAATCAAGCATCGTCACTTCTCTTTATGGTAACTTGATCTAGCATAATAGCTTCAAAGCGCCACGCTGTCTGAGCTATCTTGGCTAACTTTTAAATCACCATCTCAACGAACAGTTTCCCATATTTAAACTCATACTGTCCTATAAGGACAATCAACTTACCATTACGTTTTGTAAAACTCGAGTCTTAATTTGTCAGATGCGGGATAAGAAAAGTGTTTTAAATTTAAAACTGACAATTTGTTCGATTCTTCGTGTTTCGTTATGTTCCATCAACTTTTAATCGAAATTTAAGTCTTTGATACTCCACTCACATCAAAGTTTTATTGGCTCACTTTTTGTCCAACCTTACCTACTACTAAAAATATTTTCATGCGCAGTAGCGCTCAAAAAGCATTGTCCCGCTTTGTAAGCTTCTAATAGCTTTCATAAGTCAAATTCCGAAGTTTATTTATAATTTCACTAATAATAATTGAATTGACATATTATCTCATTATTTAATCTCCTTTTATCTAGTTAGCTAAAGTATTAAATGTAAAAAAGTGGGTATGTAATTTTTGTGTTTTTTTGGAATTCTATACCTATGAAATGAAAATTCAGTCCATTAGAAAAAGGAAGTTGACAGTTGTATGTCAAAAACGAAACAAAGTAAATGAACACTATGCTTAAAAACCAAATTTCAGAAAAATATCTCCATAAACAGAAGAGCTATACTGCTATGACCAAAAAATTGGACTTTTTGATTTTTTAATGGTTCAACTATAGCAACGATATTTCAGATCTGTTTCACCAAAATATTATTAAGACGGAAATTTTGCAACTTTTAGCTAATTTTTCCGATATCATGCATCTCTGCAGTGAACAACGAAATAGTTATTTATAAATTTGGCTTACGTACCAATTTATGGTGATAAATTAGTAACTAGTTCGTGACAATAAATCAATGAATAAAAAAAATATAAAATGGAAGCATGCAAAATGTGTTTTGTTTCAATAATTATTATTATAATCACCAAAACTATAGGTATGGGAATTAGATCAATAATTAAATAGAGATTGCTCATCAAACATTTGATTTAGATGCCGATTCCGATGAAACTATGCTGTGTGTAATTTCAACTTAAATGTCATACTTACATGTATATAATATTTTATTTATTATAATTTTATGCTATTTCGCTTACAAAGTGGTACTCTTTTTATATGTATATGGAGAATATAATATTATACAACTGCACAGAAGTGTAAAAAAACTAATTATATGCATGACTTTTTCAGAGTAGAGGTATTTATGTAAATTCTATCATAAAGGTATAAAAACGTATGTACCTACAATTCTTATTAAATGAACGTATGTACGAGAACTTGTAATTTAAAATAACTTTGTTTTAGTGCAAACAAGTTGAAATCAGGACATGAAATTATTTTAAATTTTAGAAATTACAAATATTACAAATATGAAACAAGGGTTATTCTAGAATTGTAGAAATAAATCTACTAGCGTTTCTTTCTTAAAAATGATTTTATCTATACCTAAGTTTTAAAAAACAAGTCCTTAAATAAATTTATAAGACGAAACTTTAATTATTGTCTTTGTAAATTTTGAAGACTTTCACTCTATTAGAGCTTTTTGAAAAGAGCTTATGACGACAATGATGGGCCGTACTGAGCTATATGCAAATATTCAGGTGTTGTATCTTGAATTTTTTCACGTTTATCCAACCAAAATTTTTGTTGGTTCACCCTCCCAAAAAAAAAGTTACGACCAAAAAAAAAAATGGCACCCTCCCCCTCATGAACAGATTACATTAACTTTCAAACGGCATTCGTTTATCCATGATTTTTTCACATAGGTACATAATGTTTGTCCAAAAATTTTTGGTTTTCCAGACTCCATAGTCGTAAAATCACCCAATTGTACATAGTAAATACGAATTCCATGGTTACTGGTAACCATTCATTCTTTCATTTTCTCCTATTTATACTTTAGAAATTAACAACTCAGTCGTATAAAACCAATTTTTTGAAATCAATTTAATTTCAGTTTTCAGTTGATGTAAAAACAATTATTAAGGGTCGGTGTTCCTTGACTCAGTAAAGACGACATTGTAAGTTTTTTTTATGGCAACGTATATTTTCGCATTGCTGTTTTTGATAGATTTATTGCGTTGCTTTTGCCCGTCAATTATTTGATTTAAAAATGTTTTCTTTTATAACTGTTATGTCAGAAGGAATGCATTGAATTTATGTATTTTATTTTTAAACATCAAGAGTAAGAGAGACAGCAAATCGCAAGATGCGGCATCAGCTTCTTTGGCATCATTTCTCAAGCCATCAGCTTGGCAAGCTAGTTTTCCAAGTCACAAGCTCATAAACTTCGTATGGGTACGAAACTGCGTTACTCCTAAATTCTAATTGCCGGGAATTATGGGAAACCCACGAGCAGAGCCTCCTCATTCTCGTGATGCGGCGTGATTTGGCATTTTGGCAAGCCATGAGCCATCAGGTTCGCCGAGTCTGCGCCGTGGGAAGCCGCCTTAAGAAAAAATTTTCTACAGTCTACAAAGCAGAAAAACTTGCAAACCTTTGAATTAAATAAATATTACGCCTGACACGTGACGAATAAACCTCTCTCGACTTTTATTTGCTTGTCATTAGAGCCACCATAATAGACCAACAAGATTTTAAAATATATATAGGTAGGTATATTTCTTGCCCAAGTAATTTATCGCCAAAAAATAGTTCGTTTCTATCATTGAATGTAGATGTCTAGTCTTCGTCCGTGATAATCGTACTACAGGCTAAAGGGCGTAGGATTTTCAAGCACGAAGCCAAAAAACTGTTTTTTTTTTGGTTTCGTGTTTTTTTGGTTTTGACTTCGTTTTGGTTTTTTGAGTGGTCACTTTCAACTTGGGATCTCCTAAACTTATGGGATCAGATTATGCAGTCGGTAAACCCGGCATTTGTCGCTATATGAGCATTTTGCGCACGTTTTCATTATTAAAGTAGTTATCAGCAGGTAGTTTCTGAAGACTCAGGTTTGTCATTTCGACTAGGTAGGTAACTATTTTTTTTATTTAACAAAAACTAGTAAGTAAAATGAAAAAAGTCTCCCAATCTTCAACATTATCTATTTTTTATTATTTTTTTATATTAGGTACTAAAAGACCTTAATAAATGTTTTGGAATTATTTGTTTCGTTTTTCAACTTATTTTGGAGTAATTTATCAATAATTGAAAATGTGTGCAAAATGCTCACACACGACAAACGGCGTTACACAGTGCCTTGCAACAAATCCCGGATTAAATTAGGGAAAAGTTGCACAATTTTATGCCCAATAAGAATCTAACCAAAACTTTGAAACTCTTCAGTCGTTGCTGAAATATGCTGAAAAAACTGAAAAATCGAAATTTCTAATTTTTGCCATATCTTTTTTATTATTGAAAATTATTTAATTATTTTTTTGTAGGTTTCAGCATTAAAAATCTTTTTTCAAATTAATTTCAAATTAATAAAATTAAAGAAAAAATCGAAATTTTTATTTTCTAAAAAAAAAGAAGAAAATATCTTTAGGATCGAATAACGTCAAGCAAAAGCCATTCACCGAAAAAACAAGGCAAGCAATATGACGTCATAATGAAGGCATTCCAAGAAAAGTATTTTTTTCGAAAAAATAAAAATGAAATAATATTTTTTTTAAAGATATGGCAAAAATAAGAAATTTTGATTTTTCAGTTTTTTCAGGATATTTCAGCAACAAATATCTATAATTTAACCGACTCTGTAACTCCTTTTGGTTTAGGAGATCCCAATCGTGAGCCAGTTGAAACCGACCAGCCTGTATTTTACAGTATAACTATTGTAAAGATTTTTTTAGTGTATTTGAAAGTTTCTGGAACAGGGTTCAAGTCCAAGGGAGGGGGTGGTTTTTTAATTTTCAAGTGTTCTCCATAGTGTAGTTTTTCTTGGATAAAACTCACCAATATTCATACTCTTTAATGCTACCATGACCATGTAAGAATCGAAGTAAGCAAAGGCATCAGAAAGAAAAAAAGAAGCCACAATTTGTAAAAGAAAACATTGAAAAACAAACTTCGATACCAATAATTGCAGTTGCATCAGTTTATGATCTCAAAAAAAAAAATTTGTTAAGAAAGATTTTCCATTATTTGAAGGATAATTATTACAGAATCTCATTGGCTCTTATTTTGCTGCATTTATAGATACTATGAACAATGACTTATTATTGGATGTTATTTTATATCAATTCCGGATTAATTTGTAAAAAGTTCAAAATTATTTTTGTATAAAATCAAAATATAAATAAACTGTACCTACAATTGATTGATTTTAATAACAGCAATGTAGTACCTATAAAGTGTCTGCTTGGAGAAAGTCCCACATTCCATATTTTATTAATCCTCAATTTTTTTCATAACAATAATTACATCAAACTAAGTCATGATAAATGGAAGTATATTATACCTGAAATTCTTTTAGAAAAAAAACCGCGTGCATCATGGCCCAAAAAAACAAATTCCTAGTATGCTTGGTCAAATTAATACTTTCAGTCTCGTGCTCTAAATTATGTATTTCGCGGCCTAGATACTTTTTATTCGAATTACATATCTCGCATCAACCTTTAATTTAAATCTATATCTGTATTATGTAAAAACCATGCATGCATTTTAGCAAATCTGAATATGTCCCGGAATATGGAACTTTCTTTCCAACTTGCATTTCTAGGAATAAGGGACAATGGATGTGTACCTACCTACTCAGAGAATGTTTGAAGATTCTATCTTTCTAAGTCAAGGCAAAAATTCAGTGAAGCTTGAAAAGTCAAAAGCCTGAATTTCAAGAATTCTTAAGCCGTTCATTGTCATGGTGCTGTGCTATTATAGTAAATGCCAGTTTAGCATATTATTATGTGCAATTTTCAGTACCCGTAAAAATTATTGTTTGTTCGGTCGATGGCGACACGCAGTCTACTAGGTAAAATATTTCTTAGATTTATGTCTCCTGTCGGATTTAGAATATTGACAGAGACTTGCTGGTGAAATGTCTTTACCTGTTGAAATGAAGGAATTTCTCTGAATTTGTTCAAAAGAACGGCAGGTTATTTATTATTCAAATTATCAAGGGAAAAATACATTGACCGTAACTAATTATTGTTGTATTATATTTTTAAACATTTACCATTAGAAAATGCATAATTTTCCCTTATTTCTGATTAGGGTAATAATCAGAATAAAGATACTAATAATTAGAAAAAGCTGCAATTAATATTGAGATTTTACTATGAATTTTAACCGCATGTTTGTTTAAAGTAGCCTAATAAGAAATGTTCCAGAGCTTATTTAAGGATCTCATGTTTTAAGTCATCCCACAATAAGATGTTTATCAAGACTAAAAAACAAAAAAGACTAAAAAAAACACGTTACTAAATTATTCGCTGTCCAGTACTTATAGACACTATTAGTATGAAACCTTGAAAAATATAAATTAACATTAATTTTTGTAAAAAAAAAAAATTGGAGCTAATTTATAGCTAAGTGTACTTTTGTGCAGCGAAGCTTGAAACGTAAAACGCCCCAAAACGTCTTTAAATTAAGAAAAAAATCCATGAGGCTTAGGACACAGACAAATCACGTCTCTGTCTTTTTATAGAATAAGATGATTTTGTATATGAATAATATTATATTTAAATATTTAAATATCTGTTCCAGAAATACAGAAATGTATAACTGATTAATTAATATAATAGGTGCAAAACTATTTTTGATTTTTTGATTTTGATGATTTGCTTAAAAATAAGAAAAATGAACCTATAACTACTATATAATAACAAAAAATGTTTGTTTTTTTACCAGTTCTTAGAGAAAAATATACTTCACGGACTTACCCATTATGAATTGTCGCACCTCAACTATTGATGAAGTGTCCCAGAAATAATCCAGGCACAAAATATTCACAACGTAAAAGTACTTAACATATAAGTCAGTTCAAAACAAATACCATACAAGCAAAAGTTAAGTAAACACCACTAAACAAGAAGTTCATCTGTCGGATTCTGGTGGCGGACTGAAGTGTAGTTTTATGGTGAGTTTACCATACCACCCTCTCTTTGTTACCTGTGGGGCCTCTTATGTCCATCGGCCAATGGTGGACTCAGGTGCGTAGGGAGGGCTCTAGATCCAAGGACCAAACATCACATCAACAATAACTGTATGCATTAAGACTATTGTCTGGTGACTCAAGAGCTTTTAGCCGGACTTTACCACAATTGGATATGGGTGATGGGACCGCTTTGATGCCTCGTTAACACCGAGTCCAACCTCTGTATCAAGCGTGCCATGCGCTCGCATTGGTGCCGCACCTGAACTCTTTTTCCCCGATATTAACGAATTATTATATTTTAATGGGTCAAAATGTTTTTAACGCAGAAGATTTTATAGGACTCTGAAACGCTTTTCCCGACAACTTAAAAATAATACCGCTAGCGAGCGCTCTTAGATCAAAAAGTAGGGAGCAAAAGCACGTTTTTAAACAGCGAGTTTGTGATGAGAATGCTAAAATAATATTATGTTTTGATAAAATTTCTATAAATTGTTTCAGGAGGCACTGAGTTTTCTTAAGTTTTCCTTGAGTAAGGTCAATGAAATAAATTTCTACCACGTAAAACAAAATTCCCGGATAGGGTTTACAACACACAGTTCATAATGGATTATTACTAAAACTGAGACAAGTAAGTATTACAAGATCGGCCAAAATTGTTTTCCAAAGTCAACTAGAGTGTTTAATATTATCGACATATAATAGCTACTTAATTACTGAACTTTTAGGTATCAAATTAATTATCCTTCTAATATACTATCGCTGACAAAAACAGATAATTATTAGGTTTGCTCAAAGGGATTTTTCAAATATTTATTAGTATGATGTGCGTGAGAGCTGCTGATAATTTTTAGGATCGTTTTTGTATTTTTATTTTATAATAGCAATTGTCACAATCATCTGAATTAATCTGTGCATAATTTAGATAGACACTAAAGGTTAGAAATGACCCAGAGATAATTTTAACTTCAACAAATGGCAACATTGTTATGTCAAAAGCTCTTTACGCTACAATATTAATTTCTACGTCCATGTTCATTTACATCGGTGTACGTACATATCTTGCTTATTACGTTTTTAATATTAATTTAAATATTCACGGAATTAGTAAACATCATTAATTATTACACGTCTAGTCATCGTGCTAGAATTGCTGCTGCCGGAGTGTCACAATGTGACCAAAGCTGATGCATCAGGTATAATTCTTCGCACGGTTCCTCGTCCAATTAATTGCCATGGAATAAGATTTTAAAAATTTCCTAGATATTGGTGGAATAAATGTATTCAACAAGAAATAATAAGATAATAGTAATTATTCCGTGGAACGATCAAAAAGGCAGTTAATTAATGATATTAATTTAATTGGCAAAGGAAAATTTATCATAATAAATAGCGGCTTTATTAAATTAATTACAAGAAATATTCTTCTTCCTCTTAAATAAAAATAGGTAATTGTGATAGTATAACAGACAATATAACCTGCTTAAACCTTTATTTTACTATACATATCCATAGTGTCTACCAAAATTGAATAAAAAGGTAATACGAGTGCAATTATAATATGGGAGAAGCACACCTGTTGCTTTGAAGCACAGACGTTCAGGCACCATTGGGCTTTCCGAACTGAGTCCAAAAGCTATTGTGATTACCTTGAGAGACTATCTCTTTCTCTCATCACGAGCTTTTATGGGCATGCGACAAAGATAGATGAAACGAGTGAGCATGGTGTGTTCTAATCTACCATCGCTGAGTAGGCGATAAATCAAGAGCTATTATTTTGAAATTAATTGAAATATCAGGTTAACCATTATCTTATCGGATTCAAACCCCATTGTTTCTTATTGTATAAAGTCCCAGATCGTATATTATCCAAATGGACTAACCACACAAGCGTTTCAACTTTATTTATGACGTTTTGACGACGGTTTAACTTTGATAGCAATCTATTATTACATTACTGTAGGCAAATAAACGATAGAAAAGTCAAGGTTTTTGACTTTTATTCCTAGCTATTCTTAGCATTTTATTTAATCTGAAATTATTGAGAAGTTCTATTTCCGCATCTAATTACGCGAAAACGCTGATAAAATATTTCCAATCGTTAGGGGCGTTAGATTAGAAAAGATATCCTCTTTATATTGCACAGCTAGTAGGCATATGTAAAGATTTACTAAAATACTAATAGACGGAGAGCTGGCTACCAAAAAACTTGTCATCGATACATGGCTGATTCCTACTGTATGTATAAAAGTATACCATGCCTTGAAGCGGGGGCGTTCGTTCAAAAAGTTAAAATTTCGATAGTAATTTTTTTTAGACAGTCGTCAAAATGTTTTCGTTTTCATGCATTGAAAATAACAATCAATCAAGGAACATTAACTTTAAAACAATCGAATAATTTTCTGTACTTACAGATTTAATTTTTCTATACCTACTTAAATTGAAAACGCGACGCGAGCGTTCGCTGAAAGCTCTCAAGCAACAGCGTGCTTTTGACAATAACTACCTGCTGCGGTTTTAACCACGGTTTTTTTGTCTTCCATTTCGTAAAAATGGCTTTTTTAATGTATAAAAGCCCAAGCAATTAACAGAGCTTCAAAATCACCAGATTCTGACAAAAATACTAACGGAATACCGCCAAAGCTATCACAAGCAAGCGGAATACCCCCCAGATAATTTAGTGCAAAAAATCGCATTTTATTTGTTTTCGCTTGTAAAATAAAAACTGATGGAAGAATATGTACTTAAACGGTTCCGATGGACGAATTGTAGAGAAATAAAATACTATGAAAATAAGAGCTTAAATAACTCAATCGGTTCATTGGAAGAAAATGTAAAAAAAAGAAACAAAAAATATATTTTTTTTTAATTTTAACGTCGCCACTTTTTGAGTTGTTTTTTCCTTTGTGCAAAGCCCAGACGCTGTCGGATAATTAGTTTTCGTGTAATTACAATTAGAAGTTCTTCATACCATATTTTTGCAGCGAAGCTGGATGCTTTGGTGGTCCTCCGATTCGAATTTATCAAACGAATTTGGAGATTAGAAGTTCAGGCTAGTACAGCAGTTGAGGGGAAGGCATACTACCAGCGTTGTTGTGCCCCTCATCTGCTGTTCTACATTTGCTGATCTACCCCTATTTTCAAGCGCTCGATCGTTTTCGTTTTTGTTTGCGAACAATTTTTACTCATTTTAATGAAAAACGAAGATTGGCGTTTTATAGCTGAACACTTTTACTTTCCGAATTCGCTCGAAAAATTCAAATTGGACAGCCTCCAGAGCATTCAGCCTCGCTGCAAAATATGTTGTGAAGAACTACTGATTCCAATTATTACGAGAAAAACTAATTGTCCGACAGCGTCTGGGTTTTGCACACAGGAAGCACCTTATCAATATCGATTGTCTCACAAAGAGCCTGCACTACAATTAAAAAAATTACGACGAATTTTTGAAAAATAAAAGATTTTTTTGTTGTTTTTTCCCCCAATGAACTAATTGGGTTATTTGAGCTCATATTTTCTTAAGATTTTAATTACCTACAATTCGTCCAACCGTACAATTAACATTGCTCCATCATATTTTTTGCAATAAATGGTCAATAAAAAAAACAAGAAAATGGTAAACTCGAGTAGAAAACTGTGAAGTTAGGATCTGGGGGCTTTTCCGCGTGTGATTGCACCGGCGGTATTCCGTTACTCTTTTTGTGAGGAAAAAACTACTATTTGCTAGGTCTAATATTTTTTAATATCGAAATTTTATACCTTTTTGAATGTCCGCCTCCACTTTAAGCCACGGGGCCGAGCTGGCAGACTACGCGATTTCAAAAAGGCTACACATAAGGATGCTTTTACAGCAGGAATCAGCCATGTATCGATGACAAGCTCTTTTATGTAACCAGCTCTTAGACTATAAGGGAATCCCCAAATTAAGGGAAAATCCCAAAATGAATAAGTAGGTAGGTACTTATCTACATTCTTAAGAATATAAGTAGTAGATAATGCTAATCACCAGAGTTTTGAACATTATGTTAGTAGTGCTACTCAGAGATAAACAGTATAAATAAGTATAATAAAGTTTAATACAGAGTGAAGAAAGTTACCAGATTTTTAATCGCCCTGTATAAACATTTCATTCACACAATAGGATACTATACCTTTTCAACGTCAATTTCAGAAAAAGTAACACCTATTTCAGAAAAAGTAAAATCAAATTCAGTAAAAGGAACTTTTATTTCAGAATAGTTAAATCAGATTCAGAAAAAGTAATTTCAATTTCAGAAAAGTAAGCTCATATTCAGAATAGGTTAAGTCAACTTCAGAAAAAGTAAAAACAATTTGAGAATAAATAATTCCAATTTAGGAAAAAGTAGTAATTTTTTACAAGCGTAGGTATATTACACTCTTTAGAGAAATATTAACGTAGATAAATGTTTTGCATCATTTCATATTATTTAAAATGTTTAAACTTAATGTTAATTGCATAAAAGTGGGTATAATTTTCATAAGCTTTTAATAAAAATTAATACAAGGGTCATAGAGTGATGGCGAATCGAAATATTAACAATGCAGTACGACGTAGGGAAAGTTTGAAGGTAATGAAATTTCTGAACGCATATTTAATCAAGTCAAGTTGAAACAGAACAAATGGTGATGGTATGGGAAGAAGGTGTTAAGCATTCCAAACGGTTACATCAACGCCCTTTCGGTCTCAGTCCCACTGACCACCACCCCCAATCGATTGCATATTATATTTTTCATAAACATTAGAAAATTAATCTCAAAAATAGAGTTATTTTTGATGATCGAACCCACGATCTTGGGCTCCATCATCGCCAAAGGTCTTGCGACCATGCACCAGGAGCCCTTTGTGGGGTGCCCTACAAAACAGCTAATATCACAGTAAATAAACACCATACATCACACCGAAAAAATTATCAAAATTTAAAAATAAAAAGCATATTATGCACCTATATTATAATAAATGCATTTATAAAAGAATAACAATAAGGTTTTTTATTTATAAACGATAATTTATTCACAGGGAGACCTTTAGTCTAATTTTCTGAAATTGCTTTTACCTCTTCTGAATTTGATTTTACCTTTCTGCTGGAATTGCAGTTACCTTTTCTGTATTTGAGTTTACTTTTTCTGAATTTGAATTTACTTTTTCTGAAATAGAGGTAATTTTTTCTGAATTTGACATTGAAAAGGTATAGAAAAATTATAAAAGGGACATGTAAGCAGATTTTTGATATCTGGAGCCATTTCGGATGTACACTGCTTTCAAAACGAGAAACTGCGATTTTCAGTTGTTTATAACTCATTTTAGACTGCAACTGTAAAAACCATTCTTATTGGATTATCTTTACAGCAGTCGTTAAGTTACGTCAGAGGCCCTTGAGGCTACTTGAAAACTTCTGACACTTGGGCTTTACCACAGCCATAAGATATTTATTTATTTTTTTTTATTTATTGTATTATCTCAGGAAATATGACAAAACAATAATATACAGGGTGTCCTATTTAAAAAACATCCTTCACCTTCAAATTATGTACCATGAAATTGGTCTACAAGGTCAAAGTCATTAGTACAGTCAGATGACCCCCATTGTCCCGAACAACTTTTGTCTGCACAATTTTTTTGTATCTAGCTTTACCAACAGAGATATCCGGGTCAGAAGATTGAAATGACTCGCCCTGTATAATCAGTAGATCATCTACATAACACTACGAACTACCTTTGGAGTCCATGTTTAGTAAATTTCTACTTGTCAGCGAACCTTATGCCGCTCACTCATCTGACAAACGTTTTCGTTCGCATTGCCGAAAAGGTTTTTTCTCGCTACCAAACTCTCATACACACGTCCTACACACGACCAAATTTCTCAATCAATGCGAATGAATGCGAACGTTCGTCAGATAAGTGAGCGGCTTTAGGTTCACGAGCTGCTTTCGACTAACTACCCGCCAGCACGTGTTGATTTTTGTTATTATTCATTGTCGGAAATGTCAGAAAATAAAGAGGAATATAATCAAATCCAGGATTATCAAATAAGGAGTTTCCGACTGCCAATTCTAAGCACATGCAAATCTTTAAAAAAAATTCACGGAAACACCTTTCCACGAAAAAAAATTATAGGTTTGAGCCATATATAAGATTGATGCGATCTTCAATCAAAGGTTCGCGACCACACTTCTGGAACATTCTCTGTCTTTCTTTATTAACCACAAGAAATGTTTCTTCTACACTAATCGAAGAAGCAAGTCACCGAGAGAAAATTTTCAACTCAGTAATAAAAGTAGGTGCATAATAATAGATAATAACGAACTCCATAACGTGTTTTTGCAGTAAGATGGAGCTTGACATTCCACAATGTCCTTCCTTTGTCTTTATACAGTGAAAACTTGAAAATTGCACAAAATATGGGAAACAAGGAAGCATAAAAGAAAAACTGAGATATTACGAAAATATCATAATAACATTGAATTTTGAGGCATTTCAGCATTTCGGAGAACTCTAACATAATATACCAGCAATTCGAAAACCTTTACCCAGTCACTAATGGTTAACCCCTTCCGAGTGCATAATCATTTAACGTCCAATATCAACAATGTTAGTCGGTGTCCATGTGAAAAAAACAACAAATCAGAACAGACTGATAAGAGTACCTCCGCCGTTCATCAAACGTGTAAAAGCTCAGTGGTGGTTAACAAAGCTCGCAAGATGCGCAGATCACGCCTAGTCTCTTACCTTCTTGTAAAAATTGCGGACAGTACCTCATTGATCGACATATTAATTTTATACCAAAAAGCATTACTTAACAGTTTCTGCTTTCAGTTATAAATAGATACCCTATTTGATATTCACGATTCCCCTTTTTTCCCATTATAATATTATTATAATAAACATTTTATTGTATTTTATACCTTTTTTTAACCCTTGCATCATTGGAAATGGGAAAACTTTTTAAGTATGAAAAAGTAAAACGTGTATAAGAAAATATCGTGTCATAATACCAGGTAATTCAGTGTGTAATACAGTGGTAAGGAGGGCTTGCAGATACAGCTAAACTGATGCGAGGAAAATTCAAATAATTTTTTTTCGGAATTTTTTTTTAACTACGATACAGGGTCTTCAAGTGAAGAATTTAGGAACAGTTTTTGATTGCCTCTTTTTACAGAGGACCATCAATTCAAATTTTTTTTACGTTTGCTTACGGAAGAAAACCTCTTATCCGGTTGGAATCCGAGATCACATGACACCTTTTGTCTCATAAAAAATATTGAAATGTTTTTTTTATATATTTTTTCATTTTTTCTGAACGCCAGACTAAATTGCTATAAAAAAGTAAACTTTTAAAATTTGGATAGTGGGCTTAGAAAATTTGTAAAATGTCAAATGGAAAGCTTTTCATGACTTATGTAAACCTACAAAAAATTCTACTTAATTTTCAATACAAAAAGAAATTTATCTATTTATTTATTTATTGAATATTTCCAACTGGTCAGTACGTATTAACACGAAACTTTAAAAAACTACAGACTACAAATTATTAAATATCGCAGTTATATGCTGAGATAAACGATTTTTCAGTTTTATAAAATTTTATATTTCTTAGGATATTTTATCAACGCCTGAAGTTTTCGTAAATTTTATCTCAGATTCCTAATAAGGTTAAAATTTCTGCATCTCTTCTCTTATTTAATCGACTTCGTATCTCTTATCGTTTCCAATATCTCAATGTTCCATCCTTATCTTAGAACACTACACACTGTATTTTAGCATTAAAAGCCTTTTACTTATGCCTCTGAATCCCCTTACGTAGATAGCCAACGATCGTATAAGAAATTTCACCCCAGTCTACCTTCTAAAGGTGGAGGAAATTTTCCGAAATGTAAATTTTTGTTTTCAAAATAAAAAAAAGAGTTAGGTCAGATCACAATAGAAGTAATGATAAAATTGTGCAATGATAAAAAGAAATTTACCGTAGTCATTGTTAAAATATGACGAAAAACTGAATTATTATTTTTTATTATTAGTTAATTCATGTGTTTCGGTTAAAAAAAAAATCAAGGAATCCAAAACTCTGTAACATGTCACATTCAAAAAATATTTATTTTCAGATTTAAAAGATGAAGAATTGTTCGTTTTTTTTTAATTTTTTCACTGAATGAAGCCAATTTAGCATTGGTTTAGGTGATGGTTTTTGCTTGGATTTGGAGAAAAAAAAATTCCTTTTTTTTCATAGAAACAAGCAAAAGTTTACCATAAAAACTCTGGGATCTAGTCGACTTAGAAAATATTTGAAATATCAGCAAAAATGGGTACTGTGGGTATTTATTAGGTTTGTTAGGGGTGGCTTCAACTTGTGTGTCTATGTGAATGGATACCTATGTCTGTGTTTTATTTGATACGTTGCTCCTTAATTTCAAACCATTCCCTCAAAAATCGCTGAGACTCCTAAGTTTAAAGAGAGTCTCTCACGAAAGCAATTTTCGAAACCCAAGTCTTTTTTCAGTTTGTAAAGTCCATGACCGAAAGCGTGGCTGGTCATTGTGATGAAATTTCGGTCTTTTTTTGAGGAAAATTACAGCAAAAATTACATTTTTCAGTTTATGAAGTAGTGGCCTAAAACGAGGTTTGCAATTATTTTAAAATTTCGGGCTTTTTTTGACAAGATTTCTGCCAGATATTTTCTTCAGTTTTTCAGTTTATTAAGCAGTGGCCGAAAACGTGCCTGACTAATATTACGGATTTTTAGAATTTTTGGAGCAAAATTACAGAAAAAATAACATTTTCAGTTTATTAAGTCGTGGCCGAAGAGCCAATATGTAAAAATTTCGGGCTTTTTTTAAAAGCTTCGGGCTTAAAAAAAGAACTTTTTTCAGTTTCTTAAGTCCGTGGCCGAAAGCGTGGCTGGCCAATATTACGAATTTTTGAACTTTTTTGAGCAAAATAACAGCAAAAATTACATTTTTTCAGTTTCCTAAGTCCGTGGCCGAAAGCGTGAGGCTGGTCATTATTATGAATTTTTTTTTTTTTTTTTTTTAGCAAAATTACAGTAAATTTTTTTTTTAGATTATTAAGTCTGTGGCTGGTCATTATGATGAATTTTTTGAGCCAAATTTCAGCAAAAATTATATTTTCAGTTTATTCAGTCCATGGCCAAAAACAAGGCTGGCCATTACTATGATTTTTTTACTTTTTTGAGAAAATTACAGCAAAAATAATTTTTTCAGTTTGTTAAGTTCGTGATCGAAAGCGTGACCGGTCATTATTATAAAATTTCTGACTTTTTCGAGCATAATTTCAGCAAAAATTATTTTTTTCAATTTCCCAAGTCCACAGCTGAAAGCGTAGAAATTTTTTTCAAGAAAATTTCAGCAAAAATTATTTTTCGAAAGTGGAAGAAAGCGTGACTTGGCTGTGGCGTTTCAATTACGATTTTTTTTCAGTTTACGATAATTTTATAGCAAATCAAATATTTTTAATTAAAACTGTAAATAACGAAAAAAAAACCTGAAAATCATTCGAAGTCCCTCTCCCTGGCCGAGAGTGTGGTTGGCCAAACTTGGGTATTTTCGAAAGTTCTATAGATTGTTATCAAATATTTTATAAAAGGAATATGAATTGTGTAAAATTAGTGTCTCCATTTTGAAACAGTTTTCTTTTTTATACCGTGGTGCTTTTTGGTAGCTATGTAGAAATGCACAGAAGAATACAGCTATATTCGGGTGCATGCGCATTAAGGGACGATAAAGAATCTATACGTTGTCATATTGATACGGAAATTAGCGAATCGACAATTTGCAACTTGTGTCACGACTTGTGTCAGGGAAAATTAATTAGAAATCCACTCATGTCCACTCAATAAAATCCTATACCTAGTATCATTCAGCCAACACAGCATAAATTGTTCATTAATCATTTTACTGACTACATTTGTCAATTAAATATTTTTAGTTTGACGACTTAAAAAAAAAAAACTCGAATTGTCACATATTTAAAGCATACGCTGAATAATTAATAAACCTTCACCGAAATGCCATTGCATCAGATATTAAGATAGAGAGGCCGGGGAGTCGGACAGGTGCAATAACTCATCCACGCTTACATAACGGGCGGTAACAATGCGAGGAGAGTTCGCGGGTTGTTGTCTTGTCCGCCACTGTGCGGGCCGGTCTCAGCGGGAAGTCGGGACTCCGCGGGGAGTCCCAGTTCCTTTTGTCCTCGTCTCTTGTCCTATTGCTGCTCGGTTTTGTTTTCCGTCCATCGGAATCCAGCGCTGTGGCTACTTGCAGACGTTAAGACGACCGACTCTGGCATGGGCGTAGGATCGTAATGGGCTCATTAGCAATAATGTAATAATCCTGATAGTATTAGAAATGTTATTAGGAATATTTTTGATATCGATTTTACTTTTTTTCATCTAAAAGATGTTTTTACGTTTTCGAAAATAAAATTTTTTTAAACAAATTCTAAGCTGCTTATACGAGACGGGTCGTGCGGAAGTCAATGAGAAGATGTATCCTCTCTTAGGAATTTTCGTTTCCTAACTACTGCGACAAGTGGATGCTTAGCTGGAAATACCTATGCCTGTGAGTGGGATCATAGTCACTCCACTATTTATACCTACATACAGACGAGTCAGGGTACGAGTCTTGGAGTCACTTTAGGAAAACATTTTCTATGAACTTTCTATGCTTTTAAAGTTTTAAGAAAAATTTTGATCCGTAAAAATCGTAAAAAACAAATTTATGAAAATCTTTTCGAGAGTCTTTTCGGTGAGTCATTTTTGCTTACGGCATTATTGGGTGAAAAAAAATTATTTTTCTAAAAGAAAAGGAAAAAAACTGAGTGTTACTGAATGTTATGAAAATTTGAGTTCCATGTTTTTGTTTATTCCGAATGCTTTGAAAAAAAAACAATATGGCAGTCGTACAGGAAAAACAAAATTGACTAAGAACACCCTGGGATCTAGTCGGCTTTGGAAATTTTTCAAATGTCAATTAATTATCTCATGATGACTCATATGTGTAAACCTACAAAAAAAAATTTATTCATTTGCAATAATAAGAAAGATATCGCTAGATACTAAATTTCTTTTCAGATTACAAATCAGCACAAAAATACGCAACTTTCCCACAATTTACCTTAATTCGACCTTCTAAGATAGGTAACCGAGATCCCGATGCATTTTCCATAAAATCGGGCAACCTGCGTGTTCATTCCTTCATGCATGGATTCTGACTGAAATAAGTGCCTATATACAGTGTGCGGGCGGGCGAGAATCTTTGGGCTTTGGGCATTCATAAATGGTAAAATGACTAGAACAGAACACTGAAAATTTGTTCATTTTATGTCCATTTCTATTAGTCTTTCTCAGAAATCTGATGATGTATACCTGTATTTCTTTTAAGTGTTGTCATAGGGAATTTCTTGTTAAAACTTACACTTCTTACATGTTATAACTTATGTTGTGTGGCACCTTAGAAGTCTTTTTTGATTTTGAATAATGTCATCTAATTCACATACAACCTGTCAGAAAAACCGGCCATTGTTTACTTATAATTATGCAGGATCATGGCTCACTATAGGAATATCGAAAAGAGTAAACGATACAGGATATTAGAAAAATTGTGAACAATTTGATGCTATACAACAATCAGCAATGAAATTTGTAATAATTACTGTCTTTGCTGAAATATCCTGAAAAACTGAAAAATCCTTATTTTATCGATATCTTTTTTATTGTTGAAAATAAATGAATAATTTCAAAATGAACGTTTCAAAAATTTTCAAGGCCTACTAGATCCTAGAGTTTTTATAATCAACTTTTGTTTTTCTTATGGCTGCTATATCTAAATCAAGGAAACCATAAATCTCTTACATTTGGAATATAAAAGTTACAAATTACGAGTCTTCATTTTCCGCAAAAAAATTTGTGGAATAAATCTTTTTTTGCGGAAAATTAAGAAAGAGATTTATGGTTTCCTTGATTGTTTTACACCGAACGTCATAAAAACAATACGGCGGTCATAAGAAAAAAAAAGTTGACTATGAAAGCTCTGGGATCTAGCGAGCTTTGAAATTTTTTGTAAGGTCGAATGGATACCTTTGTCGACTTAAGTAAATCTACGAAAAATAATTGATTAATTTCCAATAATAAAAAAGATATAGCCAAAATAAGAAATTTCGACTTTTTCCACGGATATTTCAGCAATGACTGAAAATAATATATGAATTTTTTCAGATTCTTATTCAGCAAAAATAGCGCAACTTTTCTGTAATTTAACCGACCTGGTATCTTCAATGGCTTAGGATATCCCTGTAGTCCCCCATTAAATACTTAGTTCTAACCCTAGGTTGTCAAGAAAATTGATTTTAATTTTTAACTACCTTATATTTGCAGGTCAAACCATGCAGATTATAAATAATATTTCTTGGTTAACGTTGAAAATCACAAAACTTTTATCGAATGGTTTTAAAGCTCTAATCGTTTGTTTTCTTCTTTAAAGTTGAAATTTAATGAATTTATTGAATCATTATTGTAATTATTTTTAGAAATCATAATGTAATTGCACGTTTGTTTAAACTATAAGTGGGTATCTAGTTTTCTGAAGTCCCAAATTTCAACTCCTTAATCAGCCATAAAGAATTATACATTGACATATCAAACGTTGATGTATTAAAATGGACTTAAAACACGCGCTTCAAACATTGTAAGCGAATCGACATCTAAAAATGTTTAGATGCAACCAATCCATTATTTTGAAAGATCTTTGAGATATGCTTATTACCTTGTTTAATCAAATAAACTAGAACGATAAATCTTCCCATAAACAAGTATGAAACATGAGATAAGACACTGTTTTTAAAGGCATGAAAGAGGAAACTAAATGAGAAAAGTTTTCCCAAAGCATATATTTTCTTTGTGGTAATTTCAGTCAGGGCTGGATCTTATCACCGCTCCTCTTCAATGTTTACCCGGGAGAAATCATGAGAGCAGCACTGGAGGATGTTGAGGAGGGCATCCTTGTTAATGGAAATGGAGAACGTCTGAGTAGCACGCTATGCAGACGAATGATCATCTTTGCAGACAGCCTGCGAAGGACTGCAAACTCTTATGTTGAGCTTGGCGGGAGTGAATCGAGAATCGACCACGAATTTAATATTGGTAAGACTATATACGAGTACATTGGAAACCATCAGCCAAACCAACAGCGAAATATTGGACAACAACAAATAAACAGAGTCAGCAGTTTCACTCAGGCCGGAACCGGATTCATCAGGATAAAGAAGATTCGACTACATCGCTGTTATGTATTTGCTGTTCTTATGTAATATGGAAGCAAATCTTGGATCCTGACTGACGCCCTTATGAAAAGGCTTGATGCGTTCGAGATGTGGGATGTGGAGATTGCAGAGTGTTAAGAACATCCTGGGTAGACCGAGTAACAAACGAAAACGTGATGAAGAGGAATGTGAAATTGCGTTCGATGTGAAGAGGCGAAAATTGGAATCCCTGGACCATGTAATAAGGAATTAACAACTTTCCTATCTTTTAAGTAAAGATGCTGTACAGAAGAGACATAGGACGGGGAAGAAACTCTTCACTCACAAATGATACCCTTGATACCCACGGAATTCTTCCGAGTGGTCGTCAGCAAAAAAGTCAGAGCCCTTTTGATCTCCAACAAGTCCAACATTCGGTTAGGTTCCTTGAGAAGAAAATTGAATATACCAATTCGAAGGAATTTTAATTTTAAATTTCATCATATCATTATCAGATTGCTCATAGTTTGAAAAGTAATAAACCAACAATAAAAAGTCTAACTTTGCTTTTTTAATTTGAGACTTTATTCAAAACTTTAGTGGTGGTAACATGTTTCGGCTTTCGCCATCATCAGACCAACTTCACAAAGTAGTCTCCTTAATCATGACAACGGTGTCCTCCAATAAGCATTGAAGCAATCACAACAAGCAACGGTTATAAAATCAAGTTTGGACGTTTCCACATTAAACTGCTAAAATAATTAATTTCAGCGTTGAAATAACTTTTCTTATAATTCATTCGCCGGATTGGGTTTTTTGTTTCTTAGAAAAGTCCTTTGGTTTACTTACGAGACCGGATAATTTTCTACCTCTTAATTATCGGATTTCACCTTTTAACACGTGTTCAAACTGGCTCAAGGGGGCCCTCAGCTCTGTTGGAGTGACCGTTGCTTGTTGTGATTGCTTCAATGTTATTGGAGGACAAAGTTGTCATGATTAAGGAGACTATTAACTCAAATTAAAAAAGCGAAGTTAGACTTTTTATTGTTGGTTTACTAACTACTTTTCTTCGCAATGGGTCTTCGAGAGTATTTGAAATGTCTAGTCAGATTATCATCGATGTTGGGTTTAATTAATTTGATAAACCTTGGTTATCTGTTAAACGAGTCGCCACTGTCCAGACAAATTAAGAAGGTACACTTACGTGTGGTAAATTATTGTATTCCTTTCGGGAAATATTAAACTATGGAGATTATGATTTTTATGTTCTCGACTTAATTCATGCATGCCTTTTCATTTTAATATTTGGGTGGCTTTACAGGTTCATCGAGGTTTAGGTTGCTTCATTCAAAATGGTTCTGTTGTCTTTATACTTATCACTTAAATCAAAATTTTGTTACTGTAAACTTTTAGTGTTCCCGGAACAACGACCTTGAGATGATATAAAGTACCTACCTAGGTACTCGGTACTCCTCTGTTTCCATATTTAAATTTAAAAAGCTTACCTTGAATGTATTAATTTGTTTTTAAAAATTATCGTCATCAAAAACCTGGTTATTTTGCAAAATTCTGTGTGAGTAAACATCTGCAGGTACGTAATGATCTCATCGATTAAGAATTTCTTTTAAAAGTAATAAAATTAAACAGGTTATTAATAAGAAATACTTCGTATTTACCAAGAATATTGCACAAAATCTTTCAACAGAAATTTTATATTCTTTAAATAATATATTGAACCAAAGTATATTTTATAGTTCACCATAAAAAGAAAGAACAATATAGATTAATTATTATTTTTCATGGGACATTAAAATAAAATAATAAGATTTTTTGATAATTTAAAATAAGTTAGGAGCAACAAACTATCCTTTATTGTGAGTGATTGAAGTTCACAGAATCACACACTTAAAAATTAACTAAAACCACAGTAAAATTAAATAGCCCAGTGATGCATTTTACAATAAGTAAGAACAATTAAGAACAGTATACCTAAGTACCTACTGCCAGTAAATTTACAAACATAAAGTCACTAATACCTACAGCTACCAGACCATTTCTCAATAATAAGGCGATGCATAGTGCTGAAATTGTCATGGTTTAAGTCACAGTAATCGCTAACACTATTCAAGTAAGCACAGATCAGGTAGAGCGGCTACCTAGTCAGAGCACAACTTTTTCCAAAGGGAGTGTAAAAGGTGTGACGTGAATTTAAACGATGGACCAAGAATGGCAATTTACTCAATAAAAGCTCGCATCTATTCCACTATTTACCAGTTTAAAAAGGTTACAACAATAATTATACGCCTCAGTTCCAGCGATAAAATAAAAAATCTATTGAGAAGGAGAGCGTGTTCAAATACTCACTGGGGATAGACTCCGTCAACTCGAGAGAACAAGAACTTTAGAAATTTTCGCTGAACACTCTCTAAGGCGTGAATATGGACTTGGGGAATAGGAAACCAAATAAGACATGCATACCTAAGCTTAGATCTAAGAAACGTGTAAAACAGCATTACTAATTCACCAAAAGTTGTGAACTCTTCACAGTTTTTTTCTATACAGGGCGGCCCAGCGAAAACGTATCGGGCCTAATAACTTGAAAACTGAAGATGTACGCGAAAAACGCCGAAACAGGTCGATTTTGTTAGCGAGGGGGACATATTTTCGTGACAAATTTAACTACCCAAGTTCATCCCCTTGGCAGGGGTAGCTACTCCTTTGCTTATCATCATAGGGAACAGATATCGGGTGATACATCATTTGAAAGCCACTCGAATTCTCTTTACAACGATATCCAAAATTTTGGGTTTCGCTCACATACAGGGTGGCCCCACGAAAACGCAACTGACCTTAATAACTTGGAAACTGAAGGTGTACGCAAAAAACGCCGAAACAGGTCGATTTTGTTATCAAAGTAGGCATATTTTCGTGACAAATTTAACCACCCAAATTCACCCCCTTGGCAGGGGTAGCTACCCCTTTGCTTATCATCATAGGGAACAGCTATTGAGTGATACATCATTTGAAAGCTACTTGAATTCTCTTTACAATGATATCTAACATTTTGGGTTTCACTTACATACTTGGTGGCCCAAAAATAATGTTTTCGTTGGGCCAGCCTGTATGTAAGCGAAACCCAAAATGTTGGATATCGTTAAGAGAATTCAAGTAGCTTTCAAATGATGTATGTGAGTGCTTTCGCTTACATACAGGCTGGCCCAACGAAAACTTTTTTTTTGGCCACCCTGTATGTAAGTGAAACCCAAAATGTTAGATATCATTGTAAAGAGAATTCAAGTAGCTTTCAAATGATGTATCACTCAATAGCTGTTCCCTATGATGATAAGCAAAAAAGTAGCTACCCCTGCCAAGGGGGTGAATTTGGGTGGTTGAATTTGTCACGAAAATATGCCTACTTTGATAACAAAATCGACCTGTTTCGGCGTTTTTCGCGTACATCTTCAGTTTTCAAGTTATTGAGGCGAGTTGCGTTTTCGTTGGGCCACCCTGTATGTGAGCGAAACCCAAAATTTTGGATATCGTTGTAAAGAGAATTCGAGTGGCTTTCAAATGATGTATCACCCGATATCGGTTCCCTATGATGATAAGCAAAGGGGTAGCTACCCCTGCCAAGGGGGTGAACTTGGGTAGTTAAATTTGTCACGAAAATATGTCCCCCTCGCTAACAAAATCGACCTGTTTCGGCGTTTTTCGCGTACATCTTCAGTTTTCAAGTTATTAGGCCCGGTAAGTTTTCGCTGGGCCACCCTGTATATGAAGCCGAAAGCTTTACGGGCGCGGCTAACAATGTCAGAGATGTGAGTAGCAAAGTTAAAGAATTCTGATAAAAATGCTACCTAATACAGGGTATACTTTTTTATGGGTCATATAAGAAAATTAAGTTAATGGTGATTTCTTCAAAACGAAACGTCGGACTGAAACTTTGTAAGCTTTGTAAACGCCGCCTTGTAGCGTTAAAAAAGTAGCAATGAAAAAGTGTCCTTTGTTCTTGAATAACTTTCCAAATAACTTCAGAAAAAAATACAGTATGAAATTATAAGATTTCAAGATTACGAGGTTTTTCGAATATCTTCGGAAAAAAGGGCTATTTCCTGATTTTCTCAATAGAATATCCTTCAACGCTAAATTTTCCAACTTTTTGCCAATTTAATCCATCCTGTATCTTCCACGGTCTCCGAGATCACCGAGTTCATTCTTCATTCTTCATTTTTGGAAAACTTCAAATAGGTACATCCTTTTAAGGCTTTCGCTTTACCGGTGCACCCTCAATACAACTGTATTATATGCCTTTCAACCTCTTAGTAATCATCCCCTACTTATTTTTTGCAAATTATACCCCTAGTTTTTTTTATGTTCAACAGGATTACTGACTTCGTTCTGAATAAAATGACAATGCAATTTTTGAAAATCTAAGCATAATTGGGTTCCCAAAACCAATAAACTATCTTAAAAAATCAGCGTTGCCAATAATTAAAAAAAACCACACCTCGAGGTCGTTTTAATTCCCATCGTTACACTTGACGGCAATAAAAGCGTAACTACGGTAACGAATAATAACAATACCCAAGTCAAGAAATGCCACGTTTCGGGTTGAAAAAAATAATCGCGGTATAATTTGAAAATAGTTTCCCAAAATTAATCCAACTTAGGGTTTAGAATGCTTGGATTTCCAAAAAACACATGTCGTTATTGTATTCAGAACGAAGTCAGTATAATCCTGCTGAGCACAAAAATTAAGGGTGTCATTTGAAAAAAAAAAACAAGTAGAGGATGGTTACTTGGGGGGTTGAAAGGCGTAAATGTATATTGAGAGTGAAGTCGTATAGTATTATCATAATAATTCTCTAAATAGAGCATAATTTCATTTTATAACGATCTTAAGGTGTGTTCTTTTTAACTCCTTGGCAAAGCCGATTTTTTGAAACAGTTTATTGCGGTTTTGAAACCTAAATATGCGATTTTCCAAAATCGCATGTAATTGTATTCATAACAAAGTCAGTAATCCTGCTGATCAAGAAAAACCTAGGGGTGTACCTAATTTGAAAAAAAAAACAAGTAGCTAGGGGTTGATTACTTAAGGGTTAAAAGTCGTAAAGTTGTATTGAAGGGTGCAGCCGTAAATTCTTAAGTGACGCTGATATCCCTTGATTAATAGAATTCGGAACATCCTGTAAAAAATCAAATTCACCCACCTGAGGAATCGTAATAATCCCTAGGGTCTGTTAAAACTCTGGTGGTCCATCACCTTTGTATGGTGTATATCACCTTTACCCGTGCGGTTGAGTACCCATCGGGCGCGTCCCCAGGTGGCGGATAGGGGGAAGGCCTTACAATGAGCGTAAGTGAGTAAGGTTAGCAGTGGTGATAAAGCTCGTCGGAGGTAAAATTCTAGACTGGTAGCTCAAAACCCTGCCGCGGACCACCTCCCCTAACCTGGTTGTCGTGTCGTGACTAAAGGTCTGCACTAGCGGAAACGGCGCCAGAGATGTCCGACTGTGGACTATCTGATATACCGTATCATCTGTTGTCGTGGTCACGTTCCGCGCACAGAGAGATGCGGGGGTCTCGGCTTAATTGCCGAAACCAAGAGGAGACAACCTCATTAAAAAAAAACTAAATCCTAAGGCGGGGGTCCAGGCTGATGGGATGCGTGACTGGATAGAAGACCAGCCCTATTGGATTCAACCTTGGGGCACCAGGGGGCACCCCACTGTATCAATCCCCTCACCTTTGCATGCGGAGCTCTGCATAGGTGGAACGCCCTTCCCTAGCTACTCGTCGGATCAACCATGGTAAGAAAAAAAAATACAAGAAATCGCGGGACATCACCGCAAAACAGACTGCTGACCGAGCGGGGCTTGTCACCCGTCAAGACAGTCGGCAATGTAAGCAATCCTTGTGCTCGAGACCACCTCGAACGCAAGAAGAATGCCCACTCATTGGCAAGAAAAGGAGCATCGACACCCTTCATAGGACCAGAACCATTCTGTGGCCAGAACTGAGAGAAACTCATTGGAGGAACCTCTCAGGGTTGAGACAATCCAAAGAATTTCTCGGGAATTTTAACCGAGAGAATTAACAGAACACTGACGGGATTCCTAACGAGACATTGCAAGCTCAAGGAACACCTGAGGAAGCTAGGCATAGAAAAAATGGCGTCTGCAGATTCTGCGGGAAAGGAGACGAGACATCACGTCACCTGCTGCTCAACTGCGATGCGATAGAACTCAAAAGAAGTAATGTTCTGGGCCATCACCAGCTAGAGGCAGGGAACTTACCCGACCTTGATCCTCTCAAAATCCTGAAGTTTCTCAAGGAAACGGACTTGGAGAGGGTGCTTCACTAAAGGGATTCCACACCAGCCGAAGCACAGTAGAGGGGATACAATATAGATCTTTTAGGTCGCAGTAACTTAATCACCCTCAAAAATACAATACAATACAATACAATACACCTTTGTTTAAAAAAATCTTATTGTTCTCCATAAAATGAAAAAAAAATTCTAAAAAAATATTTTCTACCCTATACGGGAGTGTAAATCAAAAGGTATGGGTTTTTGGAATAATCTCCATCGAGGAACGTGTCATTATCTAAGGACTCGAAGTAGAAACAATCAACCAAGGAACAGGAGTGGAAAAGACGAATGCCCCCGGAAAGTTACCTACTTAAGAGTGGTCTTTGGTCAGTTTCGAGAGATTACTCAGGATAAAATCTCCATTTATTAAACCCGGGTTAAATTTCCCTTGAAAACTGCGGTGGAGACAAGATGGATCGATTCAGAGTTTGTCGGTAAAACCGGGCAAAATCCCAATTCCAGACCTCGATTACCTGTAGTGTTTTTGAGCATAATTATTGAGCATACGAGTACTTTAAAAAAATCTCGAAACCCGTCAATTTTAGAATATAAAAGGAGTATTCATGAGGTTCGTAAAGTCCGTGTAGTTTTATGAAATCATGACAGGTTGTAGTTTTATACAAAATTTAAAAATTCTGGTTATCTGAAGTACGCAGTGATGATTTCGTAGAGCTACACGCATTTTACGAACCTCGTGAATACTCCTAAAATGACATCCTACGGCGTAAAAATTTCATCCCTATTAGAGTCAATCTTAACTGTCAATCGAGTGACAGTTGCGTTGCGACCCCTAAATTTTATATGGGATTGAAATTTAAATTAAAAGTAGGGGCTTGTGAGACATCATTTTTGAAAGGTCATCATTCCCATTACAAAAATGATACTGTTTTCAAATTTATTGCGAAAATTAAGATTTGAAATTAACTAAAATATTTTATTATATTGATTATTATACAGTGCGCGAGAAAAGTAAGGAATAAATTCGATAAAACGAAAAGCGCCTTTTTTTGAATAAATAAAAAAACAGGTCGATTTTGTTTTTGAGTTGTTCAACTTTTGACATAATATTGGGGTATACAGGGTGATGCGCGAAAAAGTGATGACGTCATCGGCATTTTTTTAAATGGCAACCGTTATTTTTTATTCTATTTTTTGATACTTCATTTAATTGCCAGTATGGTAATGTAATCAATTTGTAACCTTAAATAAGGAAATTTCTGAGAAAACAGCTTGTGAGTCGAAATTGTGCTCTTTAACTGATGTGAAAATCGGAACATTAATAATAAAAATTTTGAAAAATCAAATAAAAATGACTGTTTCCATGGTAATTTTATAAGATCTGTCTATTAAATTAAGTCTATTAAATTAAATCTGTTAAATTAAATTAAATTAAATCTATTAAATCTGTCTATTAAATTGATCTTTCCAAATTAAGTTATTTTCACAGAAATTTCGTCGTTTAAGGTTACAAAATGATTACATTACCGTATTGGCAATTGAATTTAGTATCAAAAAATGGAATAAAAAATAAGGGTTGCCATTTAAAAAAAATACCGATGACGTCACCACTTTTTCGCGCATCACCCTGTATACCCCAATATTATGTCAAAAGCTGAACAACTCAAAAACAAAATCGACTTGTTTTTTTATTTATTCAAAAAAATAGCGCTTTCCGTTTTATCGAATTTATTCCTTACTTTTCTCGCGCACTGTATTTTTATAACAGTGTTGTAGGATAATATGTTCAAAATTCTCGCCTTGAACGTCTTGGCAACATCTTAATCTTCAACAAAAAATTCTTCCAACGTTATTTTTGTTTGCAATAAATTTTTACTTTTTCTGCAAAAAGTTTGAAAACGATATAATTTTTTTTACAAATATTACCAATAAAATTTCCTATCATATGAAGAACCACAAAAGTGGTCATGACATTTAATCGTTTCTTAAATGCTGATTGATGGGGGTGGATGGGAATGAGATGCGCACGTCAACTGTTCTTCAGAAGATGTCTACCTTCAACTATAAATTGAAATGCCTCGGAATATTTTCTTATTATTATTTATTATTATTTTTTTTTATTATAAGGTTATTTCAAGAGATTTCAGCCCTTCATTTAAAAGTAGTAAATGATTAATAATAGTTTCTGAAAAATCAAAAATTTAAGGTTACTGGAAGCAGCCATAAATTTAAATTCAGAGTTGAACACATTTGATATTGATTTGAATTAGTAATAAACGTTCAGGTATAGTGAGTATTTTTAATAAAATAATAAAAGTATCAAGTGATCTACGATTGTTGCATACTTTAATAAAATGTAATCGTTAATGAATATTTAATAATAATATTAATAGTACTTGCATATTTAATGCAACTCAATTTAGTCATGATTCAGGTATTCCCTTGTTCATCAACAATTATTATTATAAACTTGATATTATTTAAAATAGAATTTAATTATTAAAGTCATCACTAATTATATTATGTCTATTCAAAGGCAATAAATATCATTGTACATTTTCCAGCCACCTGGGCGGTTAAAGCATAATCAATTATGATGAAAAATGATCTTGTTGTAATAGGTTATATATTATTTATTTGTTATTGCGCACCAGAGTTTTTATTAAAGATCTCAAAGGAAAAAATTTACGGAAAAATCAAAGAAGTACCGACTGCGAGAGGTCGGATAATTATCTTCTTCTTTAATTAAAATTTACTCTATTAAGGGCGAATAATTAAGAGTCGATTATTTTTTATTGCCTTAAGAGGCAATAAAAAACCTGATTGACTAGTTTTAGAAATATTTCAAATTTGTTCAATAAATAATTTGGAATTCAAACACTATGAACATGCAGCCGGCCCTGGATTCCATAAAATATTAATAAAGATTTGGTCATACTTGGGTATCATTAGGTCAACTTATAAGATAAAAAATTTAAAACTTCTTGTCAGTTTAGATTTTTTTATTTGTTTAGATCAAGCGTTCAAATATTTTATCAACTCGCTGTTTTAGGCTGATGGTAGTCCAAACAAGTTAGACCAAAAAAATTGTTTTTATGCATTAAATCTTGTTTGCTCTAATAGTTTCAGGAGTGTGTGGAGGGAGGTCTCTGAAAAAAGGCTAATAAAGTCAGTTTTTTCAAAGTGTACCTTTTAAAGTTTTTTTTTTTGAGATTTTGACCTAGACATATAACGAAAAAGGGCGCACCACCGCACAGGGAAGTTTTTACTTTCGAAAATTAAAGCTTATTAATTATTTCCCTACAAAATGGTATTTTCTATGCGTGTTATCTACCTTCTTTATTAAGATATGAACTGGCAAAAATGTAACATTTGCAGAAAAAATTTGGGTTAGTTTAACGAAAAACATGACGTGCTACAAATTTTTCAGCAAAATTTCTCTTTCACCGACTCAAAACTTAAAGACGGTAACATACAGGGTGATCCAGAGCATCAGTACACGCCTTTATTCTCGGAAATTGTGCCTTGGAGTTTTTGAAAATTTGGTCACTTATATCGTTGGCTCTCCTCCATCTTTCTAAAATATTTTCAGATTTCTGACACTCCCGGTTATACGTGAAATGGCTACCATCTTTGTTTAAATATAATGCCCCATATATTGTTGTATTTTTAAAATTATCCAAAAAAATCCAGTAAGAATGGTTAATAAAAATCGACATTTTTCATTTTGAAAGCAGTGTACAACAAAAATGGCTCCAGATATCGCAACACGGCTTACATGTCCCTATTAGTGTATTTTTTAACAAAAAAATACACTATTGAGGACGACATCACTTTCCAAAAATCACCCAAACTCATCAAATGTCCACCGATCATGACCCCCAGATTACGAAAAAGTGGTTTTCCAAAATTCACCTGCCCACGATATATATATATATATTTATATATATATTTATATATATATATATATTTCTCCAAAATCGCGAAATTTCGATTTTCAAAACGCTCCTGTAGCTTTATCTTTCAAGATTAGTGAATGAAATTTTGGATCCTTGTAAAGCTTTGGAACGACGTTAGATTTTCGTTGAAAAAAATTCCTAAAGTCGCGTTACTTCTACAGGGTGTCCTTTCAAAATTCCCCATATCCCGTTTTTGTCATCTCATTTCAGGTCGCAGTTTTCAATCTAGGGGACTGAAATTTTTGTGGGAGTAAGATATATATAAGAACTGGTCTGGTATTGTACTTGAGCAAAATCGGCTGAGCCGTTTCAAAATGGCGGCCATTTGAAGTTTTTGAAAAATTGCTTTTTTTTGAACCCCTGTATGAGTAAGATGGAAAAATAACTTTGAAACTAAATCAACATGATTGGAGGAAAATTAATTGAAATTTGATTTAATGTTATAAAATTTGCATTACTTTTATTAATAAGCCAGTGGCGTGGGTAGGAAAAGGGTAAAAATCGCTAAATTTCTCTAACAATTTCTGAGCACATTTTTGAAGGAATTAAATTGAAATTTTCACAGTAGGCAACTATACTAATAGCCTCTAGCCCTTAAAAATTTCAAGAAGTAAATAACAAAAATGGCGGAGTTATTTGAATTTTTTTTACATGATGTTTATTTCTCTAAAATTTTAAAAACGCTCCTGTAGCTTCACCTTTCAAGATTAATGAACGAAATTTTTTACTCTTGTGAAACTTAGAGATGACGTTTGATTTTCGTAAAAATAATTTTCCTAAAGTTTTGTTACTTTTACAGGGTGTCCCTCCAAATTTCCAAAAAAAAACCGGTCATGAGGCACGGTTTCTGGTCGCAGTTTTCAATTTAGGGGGCTGAAATTTTTTTTGTAGTAATATAACTGCAAGTAGTCGGTCTTGAGTAAAATCGGAATAGCCGTTCCAAAATGGCTGCCTTTTAAATTTTAGTAAAAATTGATAGATTTTGAACCTCTAAATAAGCAAGTTAGAAACAAAAACTTTTAAACAAAATTAGCATTATTGGAAGAATAGTTATTGAAATTTTAGTTATTGCAATAAAATTTGCATTTTTTTATTATTAAGCCAGTGGCATGGGTAGGAAAAGGGTAAAAAAGGCTAAATTTCTATAGCCGTTTATTCTATGTTTCTATTTTTGTACGAATCGAACTGAAATTTTTCCAATAGATAACTATACCAATAACTCTTAACTCTGAAAATCAAGAAGCAAATAAGAAAAATGGCGGAGATATTCGAATAATTTTTAAATTATGTTTATTCCTCTAAAATTTCAAATTTTCAGTTTTCAAAGCTCCCTTTTCACTTTTTCAAATCTATTGAAGGTAGTGTAAAAAATAGTATTTTTTAGGTAAAGTCAGCCAGTGGCGGGCAAAGGAAAAGGGGCAAAATTGTTCAGTTTTACCATTTATTTTGGTTTTGTTAAATTTAAAAATCCATTCTACGGCACGTTTTCAAACGAAGTGAAATGCAATTTTCACAGTAAACCACTACGCTAATATGACCTGACTAGGGAAAATTTCAGAAAGCCAATTTAAAAAGCGGTCAAAATATTCATAAATTGGATCGCATAAAAATACACTATTTCTGCGATTGATGCGCAAGAAGGTTTTTTAACTTTTTATGTCCTTTTTATGATGAAGATGAACTTTTTATACCAGGGTGATAGAATAATACCATAGAAAAATGGCTAAGAGCCAACGATTCAAGTGTGCAAATTTTCAAAAAATCCCCCTGAATAAAAAAACCGTGAAGACAAAATTTTGTTAGCAATTTAATAAGGTTTAATTTTGGAAAATAAAAGCTTTCCTGTATGACACACCATTTTCGATATATGCGCTAAAAACTTTATGGAAATTTGAACCCCCCCACCGTCGCGGCACCTGTAGATAGTCGATATAGGACTTGATTTAAGTATTTTTTAGGAAACCCAGCCCTAAAGAAATAACAGAAATGCTTGATAACAGAAAGGCGGGCACAGAAAAAAGTTGCAGGAATCAATGTGTTCTATAACCCTCATTTCCTCCTTTCGTGCTTCGAATAATTCGAGCAAATTTTTGCAAAAAATATACCAGGCGTAAGAAAATCTTGATAGTGAGACTCCTATGTGAAAATGAAAACCTACTTTTTCACAACACCGTGTACATTCCAACTTCACCAGAAAAAAAATTTCAGTGATTCCCTACCAAATTTAAGTGTGTAAAATTAAAGTACAGTAACATATGGGACCAGGGCCGTAGGGAGTCAGATAGAGCGTCACCCTTCCTGGAAAAAATTTCGCCCTTACTGGCAAAAAAAGCAAACAAAAAAGAGTACACTGTGAGCCTTACAATCAACGTGAGGTTTTTAATGCATTTATGTGAACTTTTTGCTGTCACTGCAACCTTCCCCTGGCGACTTTTTTTTATTAATCTGATCTGGTTCCCTTTACCTTCAACTAAAACTGTTGCAATAATTATTTAAAAAAATTTCCCTAAACAACCACCGTCTTACGGGGAATACAGACTCTCCGGTTAAACATCAACGTCAACGTTTTTGAGTCATTGTTCACTTGAAAGCACCCGAAATCTTCATCCGACTCTACTTATCACTCGCTTTTCTGATTATCTAGCATCAATAATTATTGCTGGTTAGTAATTACACAACAGATGGATTACATATGAAATTCTGCAGATGGCTAGAAGCTTGCCAAAGGAGCGAATCAGAAGTTTCTGGATGACCAAAAAAGTCACAGTTTACTGGGTATGTCCTCGGACATATTGCTTAAGACAACCATGAACCGCTCTTCTTATAAGGTCCTTATACCGGGAGGAGACATATGGGAGGACAATGAAATGAACTTCTAACAGTAGATTTCAGATGGTTCTCAGATGGATCTAAGACATCCACAGAAACTGGAGTTGTGGTGTGTAGCGCTTGCACTAAGAAGAGAGTGCTTTCCCTTTGAAATTTCGTTTACCTCCCTTTCATTTAGATATCAAAGGCTCAAAACCACCCACAGTATATCCTTAACATTAAGATTAAAAAAAAATTTGAAACAAGACAGCAAAACATTAATGAATTACATGAATGTGAAGTATGGTTATATCCATTACAATTAAAACATCTTGTGGTCTTCACAACATCGAAACCAACAATGAGAAACCCAGATTCAAGAACCTTCTCATAGGAAAAACTTTCAAGTTGCAACAGTCTTAATAAGTAGGTAAACAATTCCCTAAATCTCCCATACTAAGTTTTTTCGACAATCCACCTATCCTTCTTGGGGGACGATCCGCTGTATTGGTTGAAATGTAATGAGAAGGCAAGTTTTCACTAGCAAGCTTAAACACGTTTTATGCCTGCACTGAGTCACCACAACGCAACAATAACTGAATAACTGCATAACTGAAATAATTTTGATTTGCGGTTTTTATGGAAAACATTCAGCTTTGTCTTACAATATAATTATGTGTACTATATTCTTGAGTCTGATATGATATGAACTGATCTCTATAGATCTTTTGAAGCGACCCATAAATTTTTCTCAGTAGCTATCTATAGATATACATATGAATTCATATTTTTCTGGCACAGTTTCCTAAACCCTAGACATTATCTGTTTTCTGATCATCAACTACCAAACATGCAAATACAATGAAACAGTAAACTCCTTTCTTTCATCCCCAGTAAGACCAGATGACATGCACATGCACCGCTGGGAAAACTCCTACACTTTTCACAGTGACAAAGTTTTCCAATTTTTTTTTTTGCGAAAAATCATAATTAGCAATTATAATTAAAAATGCAATCAAGAATTTGTGCATTATAAAATTATGTTTTACTATTTACACTACGTCACAAAACACAACTTATCTGTTCTCTTCCTGCTCTAAATACGGGTGGTTGAATACGAAGTTGGATAGTCACAGCGGGACCACAAAATCCTGTAACCTCAGAAAAGTAACGACATCCAATTTGGAGGGTTGTACTCCTGCGTTACCTTGACCCTAATCCACGTCTCTAACTCTGACTTCAATCACAAACATCAGGATGGAGGACTAAATCCCTAAAACCAATACAGGTACAAAGATAAGGACATATATGATGTAAAAGACGAAACGTTACCTCGTTGCAGATTTGTTTTCCTGAAGAAATCAAAAACAAAATAATTGTCAGGGCTAAGCCAAGGGGTTAGCGTTTCCGCCTCAGCGAACAAAGAAATCAGGAATCCAACATCGCACCACCGTAAATAAAGTGAAAGTTACTCCTGAATTTCCTACTATAGCTGATTGACTGAAAATCATTTCTTCGCCAAGGTTTATGAGACTGGTCCACTCATCAATAAACATATAATAATATCACTCTTATTAACTCAAATAACATGCATAGCTTCAAAATACCTAACCAACTTTATATCCTTAATAATAAGAAGAAATCATAATCAATTAATTTTTTTTTTGACTTTTCACCAAAATCGATTATTTTGAACGCGATAAGTCGTCTCTGAAAACTATTTAATAAAATAATACCAGTGGTGACACCTCTCAATGAATACGATGAACACTGCCTATAACAATAATTTGATCTGCAGATTCCCATTTATTCGGATTTATCGAATTTATTTGAATAATTCCCGCTATTATGAACTTAAAAGCACACAATGTGAAAACGCACCGTAACACACAGCCATATAAGTTCAGCGAAAAATAACTCCATAACAGCATATATACAGGATTAGTCCAAAGTATTAAAGCAATCGTATAGCTTATAGCTTGTTAAGTATTTGATTAAAAAATAGTGAGTGGGGGTCCTTCTGGAGTAAGTATGGTTACCATTACATCTATCCAGGATGCGTCTTTTCTTCCCGATCTAGACGTAACTTCGGAATTGGAGTTTTGGTCAGACGTCACCTCTCCTGCCAACGTGAGGAAAATTTAGAGCCCCCATGACTATGGGGCAAATGGCTTAGGATAACAGACCGCCAAACGATCCATCACCAAGAGATAAACAGTACCTATCAAGGCACTTTTTTGTGGAACACCGCAGTCAAGCACCAGCACCATGAAGAGTCTCGAGGAGTGGCACTTGATATTTCTAGAACTTTTGACCGTGTCTGGCATGATGGACTGCTGGGAAGACTGCAGACTTATGGCATGCCAGGAGAAGTTCTGCTTGTGGCTCGGAGGTCGCTACTTGCGGATGGTCGTTGATGAAGTTCTCTCTGAGACTTTTTCTATCAATGCCGGTGTATCTCATGGGGCGATAGAAATGAAGTCATCGTCTCCAAAAAGGTCAAAGTTTTGGAACCAGATATGACAATGGAGGACTCTTCTTCCATCGCCATCTATTAGTTTGCTTGACGTGAGCCTGGCAGCGAACATGTGTTTGAATGACCGTGTTGCAGGTTTGGCGAAGAGTGCTCCCCAAAAACTTGGAACACTCTTCCAAGTGTTCCAATTGTTTCGAGGTGGGTACACTATGTCCTAACATCTCTCCTATCTATGGTAGCTCGTTAAAATTAAACTCTCCCAATGGATAAACGTCCAGTATTCAACAAAATCGTGCAGAGAAATTTACCTATATGTATAAAGATTAAGTACCCATTAGCACGGGTAAAGATTTGATGCTGCTTTGGTTTTTTACAGTAGGTACTATACCTACCTAATTTATATTATACCTGGATGCGCTACTGATTTGATGCTGATCAGATATTAAATTAAATAATTAAATATCAATGTTTCCAGATGGGTAGGAGTAGCAGCTAAGCACAGATGGCTGCAAATGAAATGACCTTTGATAACGCAAATAAATTCCCTGTAATTCAAAATTTATCGGATCTAAATCGCTGAATTATGTATATTTATTATTGATTAATGTAAATATTACCAGCAAATTAATTTAATGAAGCTATGGAATTCAAATCAATACGGACTGTCGGTTGTACAGATTATCCATCACAGAATCTAAATTGCTATTATTAGATTAAATATTTCCACCTAATAAGCTCATTATATCAATTTATAGCAACATATTTTTTTTATTTATAAATAAAATATTACAACATTATTACACGTAGGTACACGATTATATCCGGTATACGGGACGGACGGTTATGGCTATGTCCCTTGATTTTAAGAAAATTTTGGTTTTGAAAAGGATACAGGCCCGTTAGAGGGACATTTTAAAATTATATTCATAATGTATAGAGCGTCACAAAAATATGAAACATATTATCAAAGTTATTTTTTTTTAAATGGCATGCTTCTATACATTATTGCATTTGTATATAGATTGTCTGAGAAGGAAAAATATAAATGGTTTTAAGAGTTGGAGTTTAGATTGAGTAGTTTTTGAGTTATAAACAAGTGAAAATCGCCTTTTTCGAAGTTCACCGTTTTCCAACATTCATCAGAACCGTTTCCGTTGTATGTTGTATTGTATACCGCCATGAACTTTGAAAATTGCGATTTTTACTTGTTAATAACCCCTAAACTTCTCAATTTAAACAACAACTGTAAAAAAAATCTTTTTTTTCTTCTCAGTCAATCTAAAAATACAATAACATAGGAGCATGCTATTTAAAAAAAACATAACTTTGAAATGTTTCATATTTTTGAGACACTTTGTACATTATAAATGTAATTTTAAAATGTCCTTTTAACGGTCTGTATTCTTTTCCATAACAAAATTTTCCTTAAATCAAGGGACATAGCCATAGTAATCGTCCGTCCCGTATTCCGTGAATAACTCGGTATACAGGGTGATCCAGTTAAGGGTACGGAGCGGCCATATCTCAGGAATTGTTGGTCCTAGAGCCTCAAAATAAAAATTTCCCAGATACAAGTGACCAAGAGAAATTCATGGAAAATATTTTAAAAATGGCCGCACTTCCGGAAATATTCCGGAGACACCTACTTCGTTATTTTAGGGGAACACCCCATATATTGTGATTTTTAAAAATTAATTTCCATTTTCAAAGCAGCTTAGATTGAAAATGGGGTAACATATTACTACTCTGTGGTACGGACATATATTTTTTTAATTCTATTTTTTTTTTACTAAATCGCCGATTTTTCACTAAGTACCTACTTTTTATAGAAATTCCATCCCATAAAAGGATACTACGTGAACAGTTAAGATAGAGACATGTACCTAAGCCGTTTTCCGATATTTTGACCCGTTTTCGATCTAAGCTGCTTTGAACATGGAAAATTGCGATGGTGGCTTTATTATGAGCGTAGCGTACCGATACCTAATAAAAGTATTATTAAGTGCAAAAATCTAAAAATTAACTTTCACCATAAACATATTATGGAACGGAAAAACAGGCCCTGGTCAACTTTGGTAAGACCGATATATTCCTCGGATACAGATTGGTACAATGGACGAAGGAATTCAAAATTTTTGAAAAAATCTTCAATCTGGAATTCTTAGAAAATTTCACATAAACCAATACAGGAATAGTGGGACCAGTGTGGCCCAATCGCCTTGTGCAACCTCGTAATAGGGCCACATCATCATTTGTCATGTGGCCTTATTAAGAACATGAACATTTTCTAAAAAAAATAACTTTTAAGGAACATTTTCCTAGTTTAACTCTGTTTTCTTACCACATCGACCACCACTATCTCTAAAAGCTCTATCCAAATTATTTTTAGCGCAAAATTTTTAACAGTAAAATTAACAAATGTCATGAGGTAAACGAGGAATGAGAGTTTTTACTGCGGGGGAGGGGGGGACCAATAAGCCTCAGATATTTTTATATCTAAAACTGTTACAGATTCTCTTTTGTTTGTAATTCGATATTTAAAAAAAAATTCGCAATTTAAATAAAAAAGGCATGGCAGCCTTATTTGGTACAGATACCTACTAACGCCACTGGCTTAATAATAGAAATAATGCAAAATTTCTTATTATCTCAGATTTAAAATAAATTTTCTTCCAATCCCATCAATTTGGTTTCAAAGTTTTTTTCATCTTGCTCATTCAGGGTTTCAAAAAATAGTCATTTTTACGAAAATTCAAATGGCCGCCATTTTGAAACAGCTCAGCCGGTTTTGCTCAAGTGCAATATCGGATCACTCCTTGTGGATATCTTACTCCCACAAAAATTTCAGTTACCTAGATAAAAAACTGCGACCGGAAACCTTGCCTCATGGACCGGGTTGTTGGAATTTTGAAAGGACCCTGTAGAAGTAACGCGACTTTAGGAAATTTTTGAGACTAGACTAGGGTTAACTGTCAATCACCAGTCACCACAGGGACTTAAAAATAATACTCTTTTTCGCTTGCAAAAAGGGCACTAAAGAATATAATTATCGCTCATAAGAGCGATTTCAGACATCATCCTGAACGCTGTGCCTGACCAGACATGTTGTTGATACTGGGCACGTAATGGCTTTTATAACATCAAAATTATAATTACTGAAATACATCACACTAAAAGGTTATTCCATGAGATGTTCGAAATAGCGAAGGAGCCTTTCTCAATGAACAAAAGAAAGGATATTAGGGGTCTCAGTATTGCTTATGCCTTTTTGGTTGAGTTGTCGAAAACCTAAGAATAACTGAATACTAATTTCAACCTCGCAATTTTGAACATAGGTAACCGTATGTTTTATATGTTTTTGTTTCTCTACCTTTAGTACCTGACTACCTGAGTAAACTTATTTCAGTTAAGTTTTTTTTTTCAAAATATTCGACCCTTCAAGTACATTTTCAATAAGTTAAACCATTTCTCATTACGCAGTCCACTGTACTTTTTGGGAGCTTTTGTGCCCTTCTGAATCAAGAATCCAAATAAAATTGGTCGGTTCTACAATAGTTATCTCGGTTGATTATTATTTTATCTTATACCTATTTTTGAATATCATAAAAATCTTGTATTTTCTGAAACATGTTGTTTTTCTCGCTCAAAAAAAAATCTTACCTTAATTATAGAGTTTTCCTTCCCAAGTCACTTCCTAACCGTCTAAATTAGTCTCTTTCATAAAGAACAAGAGAACTTGTGCACTCCTACTCCAGCTCATGGTAGAGAGGTTTTGGGCTGAAAACAAACCGTTTATTAATAGTGAATTTTGCAGTATACAGGGTTATCTTAAATAAGTGCGCGAATAATTTTAGGGAGTGATTTCTATGCTCATTTTGAGGAAACAAGTTCCTATTAACGTGGTCCCAAATTCACCGTTTTTAAGATACAGGGTCAGATGTACAGATGTCAAAGAAATTTTTTTTTTATCATTTTTTGATAATATCTCAGGAATGGTTTGAAATACAGAGTTCAACTTTTGTACATATTTATTTTACCACTGATATTACCTACTTTTTTAATGCTAACTAACTTTTTTCATATACCAGTGACGAAAATTTTGGGTTTCGTTAGTTTTTTTGGCATCAATTTTACATTTTAAAAGACAATTTTCAACCGCCAATACGTTTTATACAAAAAAAGGTATTCTTGGTCACAACATGTGTCAGAAAATGAAGGATAAAAAATCTCCGTCAATCCGTCAATGACATACGAAAAAAAATTAATTGATATTGAAAAGGTAGCTAATGTTAATGAGAAGATTTTCACAAAGGCTGAGTTCCGTATCTCAAACGGTTCCCGAGATAATTTCCAAAAAAACTGGAAAACTATTTTTTTAACGCCCTGTATCTCAAAAATGGTGCACCCTGAGAAATTTTTTTATATGCAGGATGCTCAGTTTATCTGGAGACATGGAAATATATCCAAAACAATGCACCAGATCAAAAAAGGGTGTACCTAATGAAATTTGTTCGCCTGGAAAGGGAACATCCAATGATACCATAAAACACGTAGGACATTGCTGCCCTTCCCTCCTCCATGCGAGTGGGGCCCCGATAAATATAACATTTTTGGCAAGAACCCTTATTTTTTATTGCAGGTCCGGATTTTATGGCCAAAAATACGTAGAATTTGTCTTAAAATTTTTCTAGATTCGTGGATCTTTTTCCTTCAATTTCAATATTAAGACAAATAAAAAAATAGGTAGGTAATTTCGTCGATTACAGCGCCATCTATCATGAATCAGACAAATCCTCAGTATTTTTCGACGTGAAACCCGAATCTGCAATAAAAAATAAGGATTTCTGACCGAAATTTCAAATCTATCCCCAACCAAACCTGCACGGAGGGGGGAGGGTGAAGCAATTTCATTTACCTGCTTTTACCCGTACAATCTGAATCCGCAATAAAAAATGAAGGTTCTCATTTAAGATCGCAAAGTCGCTACCCCCTACTCCTAAGGGGTGGGGGTATGGCTCTTAATGGAGTTTGGTATCATTAGATGTCTCCCTTCCAGATGTACAACTTATATTACCCCCTTCTTTCGACGCGCTAGAACAATCTGGATAATATCTTAAAGTTTATTCAGTAGCTACGACAGAGTGTCATCCACTGTCTCAAATCTCGCGAAACCCCTTACCCCTTTTGTGTACGTTCTGATAAGGCGACAGAAATCTCTTTATCATATCTTATTTCATATTCATCGTTTCTTTGTCTCTCTGTGATAGCACTTAGTGATCTCTAGAAGAGAGCTTGTATATGTCATTTTGAGAATAAGGTTTATGGTATCAGAACCCCTCTTGCTACTAACGTAGAACTGGTTGGCATAAAATTTTGATTTATTCCTTATTATTTTGATTTAACTATAGTTTCTAGATGATTAGGTAACAAGTTCAGCGTCTCAAGTCTCAATCAGCTGAACCATTTATTATAACTGGAAAAGCATCGGTACTGCATTTTTGTTTAAATAACGATTGGCGATTATAAACCCGCTACAGAGCTGTAGTAGAATGGTACTTGGTGATCGTGATGCGAATGCCAGGCTTCTCTGATTTTCGTTTTGTATCATTTAGTTAGTAGTATTGGTAAGCGAATGTGGTTGCGAGTCAGCTGAATAATTCTTTACACGTCTTGTGTTCACTACTGTTCGCATTTCAGTGTTTTTATTTGCCATCTTCTCTGATCCTACCAGTTTTGTTTGTTTTACTTAATTAATGGCTTATAGCCGTTGTTGCTTCGAACTGCAGAGTCGTCTTTATTCTTTTTGCTACTGCATCCATGGTAAATTCCTTCATTGATGCTGGCGGTTATCTTTCAATCTAAAAGTATAATCTCCAGTCAATTAAAATTGCTTCCACCCGATTAAAATCTAATCGTTGTTTTTGCCCTTCCTGACTGGTGGCATTTCAGATTCATGGTTCATTCATCTAAAAGAATGTGATCGTCAATAGTAGATATGGTAGTCATATAAATTATCCTCAACATCCTCTATTGGAGTTCTTTGTGCAGTTTATTGCTTTTCAGCGATTCATAGCTTCTGATCATTGAAAGACTAAGTATTTTTATTGGCTACCATGTTATTGGAAACGGCCAATGAACAAACGGTGACATTTGTTTTAGAAGGACAATGTATCCTTAATTGTGCATTTACTCATACCTAATCAAAAAGTAAGGTATTAGCAGTCATTAAGTGTCACCGTTTATAATAGAAGAAAATGGAAGAAAGTACTCATGTACCTTTTATCTATCATTTACGAACATATTCACCCCTCTAGATCAGAATGGGAAGGAGCGATTTGCAAACTTTGTTGTTTCGAAGTTAGCCCCACTGTCAGTCTTGAAACGGCGACTCTGTCTACCTTAGTATAGTAGTATGGTGGGAAGGGGCTGTGTACCCTAAGCAACTTGGCCACCAAGGGACCTTTTCGCTTTTCCCAAACCATGGTGGGACTCGCACTGAAATCTTCTCGACCTTTTGATACCTACAGGCCAGAAGGTCTTTCCATGCGAGGAGTCCCATTTATTAATCTTGTAAGTAGTGCCTTTGACCTAAAAATGTTGAGCTTACTTCGTAATATAGTGACTATAAGCCTATACAGTCTGTTCCACATTTGGGTCAGACCAGGTCCTTCTTCGCCCCCATAAGTTGTAAGTGCTTGCTCAGACTTTTGTAACCAGAGAGCACACAGACAAGTACCCCAACTTCTTCCGGCTCAGTTTGATCATGTGGGAGCTAATCACTTGTGAGTCCAGGGTTTTTGTGACAGCCTGACTATCCGTGCAGTTATAAATTGTCTGGTACTTGGCTTCTATTACCATTTATATTCTGGCTGCATTCAGGATTACGCAGACCTCCGCTTGGAAGACAGCTGCAGTCGACCCCAGGGGAAACGATGTCCTTAGTTCCCGTCCCGCCAACCAGAGTTCCACTCCAATGAAACTATTCTTATTCCTGATGCCATCTTTAAATAAAAACTGTCCTACTGGTTGGAAGGTTACCTCTTTTCCCACTATTGCTGTTCAGGAATTAGCAAGGAATATTTCCTCTCCTCCCTATTTTGCCCTGTGACTGAGGCAACCCTAAGTTTTGAGATATAGGAAACCCTATCTCAGTGATCCTGGATATGTCAGTATATACCTTGTATCCTCCGCCTTTCCATGTTCTTGAGTCTCTCATTCTTACGTAAGCCATCATTGCCCTCCTTTCTATCCAAATGGGAAGCGGCAACAGTCCCAAAATCACGTTCAGGTCAACTCACAGGGTAGTTCTCACTGCCAAGACTGGCAAGCCGTTGCAGTTTGGTCAGCCTGTTTGTCACTATTGTAGTTGTGGCGCTTTTCCACCAGACCAGCAAACCATAACTTATTCTCGGTCTGAGATGATAGCCGTATACTTATAACCAGTGCATTTACCTTCGGTTTTAGTCCTCAGATGATAGAGGCTCACCAAATACCTTGGGGAACTTAAATTGGGGAACCGTAGCGGCTGAACTGTAAAATACGAAGTTTTCTATTTTGTTCTGGGAACTTTAATGTGTTATGAGCAAGTAATTAAACTGTAGCTCGTTTGTGTGGAAGTGGGGGTGCATGAGGTGGAATGGTGTTTAACGGTGGAGTGGTGTAGTCAAAGAGCAGAGTTACTCAATGACCATGGTATTAATTAGTGCGCTCTCATGGAGCGGAGCCTTCTCTTTGAAAGTGTCTGTGATGTCTTTGATGTATTTGTCTAGTTAAGGGATGTTTAGTTCTGATTGAATGTTTTTGTTAGACATGAGGAATGGCGCCCTAGAAATTAATCTCAAGAACTTATTCTGAATATTGCAGAGTTTGTGTAATTCTGGAGATGAAATTGTGTGCCAAGCGGGGGCGACGTATATGAGTGATGGTCTTACGACTTGTGTGTAGATGTGTATTTTGTTTTTTAGGTTAAGTGGGCTCTTTTTGTTCAACAGTGTGTAGAGTTTGCCTAATGCACCTCTAGCTTGACAGACTTTGTTTATTGCATGGTCTTTCCATACGAGTTTTTCGTCGTAGGTCAGGCCCAAGTATTTGACTTTGGGTGACCATCTTATGGATTTCATATTTGGGGCGTCTGCCAAACAGGATGGCCTGGGTTTTTAGAGGGTTGATCTGGATCTTCCACTGTTGGGCCCATTGTGAGATGTCGTGTAGGTGTTTAGTTATGTGATTTGTTATTAGAGTTGTTATGTTTCTTGTGCAAGTGATTGCTGTGTCATCTGCGTACATGTATAATTTAGTGTTTAAGTTTTTTGGGATGTCTGCTGTGTATATGTTGAACAGTTGTGGTGAGAGGGGGGAACCTTGAGGAACTCCCGCCTTAGCGATGCGCTCTTTGGAGATGTGTTTCATTACTCGTGTTTGGAATGTTCTGTTTTTGAGAAATGAATGTGTGAGTTTGATCAGGTGCCAAACTTTGGAGATGTCCAGCATAACCGCTCCTGTTTGACGTTTGAGTTTGAGACCGTGTGTAATCTGTGTAGTGAGACTTGTTGTTTGATCTGTGGTGGAGTGTCCCTTTCGGAAGCCGAATTGCTCCGGAGGGATGATGTTGGCGTCGTGTATTAGTCTTTGAGGTGTATGAGAATTATAGACTCCAAAAGCTTTCCGATGCTGGGCAGAAGACTGATGGGTCTATAGCTCTCGGCCTGGTGTGAGGGTTCACCCTTCTATTTTGTTCTGCATCTTTCGGTTCTTTTATAGTTTCTGTGATAGTTTGAATTGTATCTGCGACCGTTATAAAGAAAAGAATTATTTTCTGTCATTGGTTGACAAAATTAAAAAAAAATTAATGATAAAAACAGGCTCGAGCTTTATTTGGATATTCTCTCGGTTCCATTGATTTTGACCGTTTGATCGGCATTACCTGTTCAAAAATTAAATCTGAGGTAACCTTGCTTGTTGCGTTGCGGATCTATATTTAGGTATATGAACTATTATGCATAAAATAAGCCAAAGAATTACCTCCTTTTGTATATACCTGGTAGGTATTTAGGAACACCCTGTTTAGGCCTATTAAAGCTTTCAGTTCTTTCCTGTTAAGCTCCAATAATTATTTTGTCCTTTGTTTGACGTGCCTGTATAAAGGTCTTCTAATCGTCCAAATCTTGGTGAGTTTTGCCACTTAAATTCTCCTATTTCCGATCCCCTCCCCTAATTCTTCCATAATAAGTGATGATTATTTAAATTGATTGTTACATTTTATTCAATTACCCATGTTATTGTTATTCTGAAAATCTTAATAGTTTTAGTTTCTTTGCGGTTAGTCTTGCTGTCGTGCATCTTATGTAACATTAGTAAACACTATAGGAACTTATCCGAAAGTGGATGAGAGGCTTAAGAGTGAAGAGCAGGTTGAAGTCGCGATCCTCATCTCCCAATTGCAGGTGTATAGCTGGAAGCAGAGATGAATGCACACGCACAGGTGTGCTCAGCCGCAGTCACGTGTGGCCTCCATGTCTCTTGCCCGCGAGATCAAGAGACTTGAAGGCTTATCAAGTCCAGTCGTCGAACCTTCTAGCAAACAATGCCCAAACGTACCTCGCTAATTTATACAATCATAGTAGTTGTACATGGATAGAAAATCTCTAACAATTATTGTTAGAGGAAGAAAAGCAAATATGCCGTAAAAAGCATAACTATATGATTTTTAAAAAAATTAACTGAATATTTAGAAGTAAATGCATTAAAAATTGTTACTACTATACTAAATTTCTGAGATCAAACTAATTGGCTAAATTGCTGTTGGTGCTAATAAGTACCTACAAGTGATTAACTGACTTATTCGAGACAAAAGATGTGACAAAAATCAAAATGAATTTTAGAATTGATCATTACAAGAAAGTAAAAAATATTGCCGTCCATTATGTTATTAAAAATTTTAACAAACGAATTGGCCCTTCTTTTATTCCACAGACCATTCCTTTTCTTTAATTTATCTCTAGCAATCTACCTTATCTCCATACATCTCCAATAGTTTGTTATTAGTTGACTATGATCAAAAGTTTTCACATTTCCCACAAAATAGTTTATGAAAATAATAAGTATGTGTTATCAAAGTGTAGAGTGAGTTAACTACCCCTATATTTCAAAAATGATTTTGCCTCTCTTGGATTTTTTTGAATACAAAATGATTTTCACTTTTTATAGTTCAGCAAGCTAAAGTAAAAGATACTTTAAACCAGATGTTCAGAAAAAAATTGCTATCTAGGATTTTCTCTTCAGGAACTGTTAGTATGGGTAATTTCCTAAAAAAAAGTAATTTTGTAATATTTTGTATATTATGCCGTATTGTTTTTGAGAAAATCTCTGTTGAAAAAAGTGCAAAAAGTTTAACTTAAAAATCGCCAATTTCCGTTTACTTAAAAACATTTTTGCTGTTTGTCGAAATAATTAAATTGCTCGAAAATCATACAGACTAGGGGAAAAATCATGATGGGTTTTGAGGGGACAAAAAATACTTTCATTTGTTGCAATTTATTAGTTATTATTGTTAGCTAGTATATGTATAAAAAAAACAATATTATAATTATGTAGTTGGCTCTTGATTTTTTTTTTTTTCTATTTACAGACACACGAGTATTATTTTTTTTTAATATAAATTATTATAAGTTATTAATCTATGACCTTTTAGTTCACTGTAGAACTTTGATTTTTGATGCAGGGAAAGTGTGAAAAAAAATCCTTATCAGCATGTTGAATGTTTTCATTGTCTTTTGAAAACATTGCTTGTCATAAGTTTGTGCTTAAAAAAAAATTAGAGCACACTAAATCCATCGTGTAAATTTTAATTGCAGAGAAAATGGCGTTTATCTAAACTTGAAAGCTACAAAAATATGATTTTTCGAAAAACAAAAGTCGTTTGGGAGAAATTTGGGGAAATTCGTTAGATATTCATCAAACGTAATTCCGGTGATGAGAGAAATTAATTTTTTATATAGGTAGGTGGCCAAAAATGATAACTTTTGAAATTTTAACTTTTTGCTCATTTTTCTCAGTGTAATTTTGAATTTGAAATATTTTGACTTCACTTTTAGTTAACATTGTTTATATTAATTAAAAGAATTACCATGAGTAATTAACCAGTAATTAACCAGGAGCCAGGAAACAAATTTTTCAAATGGTGCCAACTTTTTGGCGGTAAATGTATATAAGGTATACAGATTGATGACTATTTAGTATTTTTAGGCACTAATAAAATTTCTCAAGCAGTAGTGAGAAATATAAAAGAGTACAGCAGCCAGGATTACCTGGATATCGTTCAAAGTCTAAATTTTACAATCCAATAAAAACCAGGGTAACTATTTAATATTTTGTGAAAAATAAAATATTTCGTTAAATTTGGGAACCATTTAAATATAACCCATTTTATATCCTCTTCAAAACCAATTTTGATGTTTCTTCGCAACCTGTTTGGTTCTCGAGCAATGCCATTTGGCACAAAACATTTCAAGTAAATGAAAATTCGCGCACATAAAATAGGTATTTTTGATATAAGATTCCGAAATGCCACTTTTTCCGTCGAGATGATAGTTTGACAAAAAAAATATTCTAAAGAATTTCGCAATCGTGTTTCAAAGAACTTTTTTCGAATAGTGTAGGTACCTATCCGAAAGCTTAAAAATTACGATAACTATGAAAAGAAAATTTAGCATTCGTAGGTAATTATTTTTACCATCAGATCAGATATTATAATGATTTGCTGCACACGATATTTTAATATAAAAACTTTGGTGCATAAGCATCCATATCAACATAACAAACAAGCTTAAGTAAACATGCAAAGAAGAAAACATGCACATTTTAAAAATTTTGAGTTATTTGAGAAACGCATACTCTACCTCGCTGAATTTTTGCGTACGCTTTTAGGCCTCCCTCGGGGTCCCAAATGCACAAAGGTCTACAATTTTTGCGTTACGGGGGGAGCACGAGGTGACTAAAAGATGCAAAATTTGTTTTCTAATTTTCTTGCCTTGAATTATAGCAAGCTAAGACAAAAGAAATTACACCAGCGTAGAGGGCGTGCCGATCACTACAATAAGTTTGGCTTTCATGACTTTCGTCGTAAATGTTACCGATTGGGAGGAGCGGAAAACTTTTTTTAACAAAATTTTTGCTTTTTATTTAATTGACTATTTACAACATGTTTTTAACATTTTAAACATTTTGCGCTGTTTTTATTATTTCTTCATGAGTTATAAGATCTCTGAATCCGAAAACAAAAATTGTTATAAATTGGGAAATATCTGCATTCTGAAAATTGTGAATATTCAATGCCAGAATATTGATTTTATTTAGCATTATGTGTCGTTTTTTTTACACTTGACATTGACGTAGCATTTTTTCACACATTAAAATACAATAAAACGTATTATACAGGGTGGCCCAGCGAAAACGTACCGGGCCTAATAACTTGAAAACTCAAGATGTACGCGAAAAACGCCGAAACAGGTCGATTTTGTTAGCGAGGGGGACATATTTTCGTGATAAATTTAACTACCCAAGTTCATCCCCTTGGCAGGGGTAGCTACCCCTTTGCTTATCATCATAGGGAACAGCTATCGAGTGATACATCATGTGAAAGCTACTTGAATTCTCTTTACAACGATATCTAACATTTTGGGTTTCACTTACATACAGGGTGGCCCAAAAAAAAAAGTTTTCGTTGGGCCAGCCTGTATGTAAGCGAAACCCAAAATGTTGGATATCGTTGTAAAGATAATTCAAGTTGCTTTCAAATGATGCATCACTCGATATCTGTTCCCTGCGATGATAAGCAAAGGGGTAGCTATACCCCTGCCAAGGGGATGAACTTGGGTAGTTAAATTTGTCACGAAAATATGCCTACTTTGATAACAAAATCGACCTGTTTCGGCGTTTTTCGCGTACATCTTCAGTTTCCAAGTTATTGAGGCGAGTTAGTTTCCGTTGGGCCACCCTGTATGTGAGCGAAACCCAAAATTTTGGATATCGTTGTAAAGAGAATTTGAGTGGCTTTCAAATGATGTATCACCCGATATCGGTTCCCTATGATGATAAGCAAAGGGGTAGCTACCCCTGCCAAGGGGGTGAACTTGGGTAGTTAAATTTGTCACGAAAATATGTCCCCCTCGATAACAAAATCGACGTTTTTCGGCGTTTTTCGCGTACATCTTCAGTTTTCAAGTAATTAGGCCCGGTACGTTTTCGCTGGGCCACCCTGTATACTATGACATATCTACATTTTTTCATGTGGACTCTTTTCCACACCACAGTGGTAGAGCCCGTTGAACTGCTGGGATCTATCTGAGGATTTAATCCCCCTGCGTGGACGGTAGATTAAAAACTAAAAATTAACCCCCGACAGGATAATTTAATTAACAAAAAAATTTCGCCTAAAAAGTTTACCTCATCCCCCAATCGGTAACAGTTACAACAAAAGTTATGAGAAACTTTTAGTTCTCGGTGGTCCCTCTACGCTGGTGTAATTACTTTTGCTGTAGCTATAATACACAAGCCGATAAAATTATAAAACAAATTCGAAACCTTTGAGACATCCTCCCGCTCCCCCAGTAACGCAAAAATTGACCTTTGTGCATTTGGGACACAGAGAGGGGCCTAAAGGACTAAAACCGTATGCAGAAATGCAGCTAGGTAAGTATGTTTCCACACCGCCTGTACTATTGAGTAGATTCGTTCAGCTTGCACACTCTGTAGACACTTTTTGCACTTTTACTAACTCGAATAAGTGGGGTAGATCTATAAAGAGTTAAAAACTTCCAAAAACGACGCTCGTTTTTTTTTCAGTCAATGAAAGTGATCAATAAGAACGACAAGAGTGGTCTTGTTATGTGGCCAATTTGGTGCAAGTCTCGGAGGTGGTGAGGGGGACAAAAACACGTATAAAAACGGCGGTAACGAGCTTTATGCTCCTAGCTTTGCTCTGAGTCGACGGACAAAAAAAAACTTTCAGTAAAAAACCGAGATCTCGCGAATGTGCACAACCTGGTGTGGCGCAATAGCGAATCCGTCCATTATACTCACCGAGATATCGCCGTTTTGGTTTTAAATTTTTTCGTAATGGTTCTTAATGCTTCTTAATACAGGGGCGAGAAAATTCACTCATGTAAATTGATGTTTCGCAAGGGTTTAGGCCAATTTTTCGATGTATCCGTGTATATTAGAGGCGAAGGGAAGGGGGGAGGGAAAACCTAAGACACGCGGAATCGGACATAACTGCCACCGTTTTTGCCCCATATCACGCAGCAAAAAAATAATTTTCTTAGCCAACCGGTTCAATTTTTTTTATTATTTTTCAAAAATAAATAAATGGCGGCCAAAACAAAAAATGAAAAATATATTTAGAATTTTAGAATTTTTTATCATGAATGAGGGGAGGGGGTTTGAGAGATTTTCTTAAGCAACCGAAAAATTCTTTCAATCCCTTGAAAATGAGTCCAGTCTGAGCTCCGTCCGTTGATTAGGAGAGGCGGGAGAGGGTTCTAAAAAACTCGATTTTTTTATCGATAACATGGGAAGGGAAAGGTTTAGGGACTTCTAGCCGGGCTCATTTCCAAGAGAATTAAGCAATCTTTCAGTTTTTCTTTGATGTCATGTTTGTAATTTTTATTTTTCCAATCGATAGGCGACCAGTCCAAGAAAATTAGGTTTTTTTGCTGCGCGATATGGGACAAACTGTAGGAGTTATGTCCGATTCCATTTGTTTTATGTTTCACCTACCCCCTTCGCAAATCCTTAATATACCGATCCGTACAAAAATTGGACGAAACCCTTGGAAAACATTAATTTACTGGGGTGAATTTTTTCGCCCCTATAAACTCATTGCTTCCCTCTGAATTATGCCTCCCGGTGACTCCCGTTTTGGCAAAAAAATGGCGATATCTCGGTGAGTAATGGAAGGATTCGCTATTAGGCCACACCAGTTATAGGCACTCGCGAGATCTCGGTTTTTTAAAGGAAATTTTTTTTGTCCGTCGACTCACAGCTAACCTATGGGCGAAAAAGTCTTTACCCCCGTTTTTTACATAGTTTTCTCCCCCTCTCCCCACCTTCGAGACTTGCTACAAATCGGTTACATAACAAGAGCTGACCGAAAAAAAAAGAAGAAAAAAAGGAGTGTTGTTTTGAAATTTAGATCTACCCGGCTAAAATACGTTCGGGTACAAGCACGGGAGTTAACAGGAGTAACTCTAAAACGGTCGGCTTTGGACAGATTGGCGTGTAAGGAGTAAACTCCATACACCCCGAGTAGCTTGGTGGTGTACTTGGAGTGAACATGGAGAACATGGTGAACATGCGCAATACCAAGTTTCTGTCAATTTGTTGTCAACTTAAAAAGTTTGTACTACAGTGTACGATTCCAGTACGATTGCTTGATAAAGTTATTAAAGTGCGTACACCGATTAAAGTGTTGGTTTCAGCATGATGGTGCATCGGCACATTATGGAATACAAGTGAGGAAGTACTTGGTGAAAATTTCCCAGAGAGGTGGATCAGAAGAGGTGGACTATGACCTCCCAAGTCCCATGATCTGAATCCTCTTGATTACTTTTTGTGGGATTACTTGAAAGGACGAGTTTACCACGATCCTGTTTTGAATAAAGAAGATGTAGTAGCTCGTATTACTTGGGTGAAGTTAGCAACCAAAAAATTTAGCAGCGGCAGTGGCTAAGCATTGGGCCAGGATAAGACGAGTTTCCACAACATCGTGAAAGAGTTGATCTTTCTCATCCGTCGTGTGGAAGAACAAAAAATCCAGCAACGCATCGAGGGGGCAGTTTTTATAGCAAAAATCGACCATTACAACACCTGAAACGATGGGGAAAGATTTTGTGACTTGTCTTGTCTTGTCCGGGCCCAGAACGATCGCCATGGTTTTTTTAATTTCCGAATCCGGGTTCAGGTGTTGTAATTTTCTATTTTGGGCTATAAAAAGTACACTTTGGTTGCATGTGTTTTTACTTTTCCACACGAAGGATAAAGATCAAACTTATCTCGCTATTGTGAAAACCCGTCTTCTCCAGGCCCAGAACGCCGCGATGAATTTTGTAAGTTCAAATTTCTAGCTGTAAAAATGATCTTGGACTACAAGAACTGCCCATTATACGTTGCTAGTTTTTTTTACGTGCAAATTTACTCACAAAACTTCATGAAGTAGCATTTCATTGTCTTTCAAGAAATATTAGCGGATTATGTAATTAAATTATCATCGTACCGGAGCCGGATGTTTAGCCACTTCTCGAACGCTGCTGTGGTGTTCACACACGATCCCCAAAATCTCCAAAACTTGCCAATGAACTACTGCATTTAAACAGAATGCAAGTTAAAACAGTGGTGGACTTCTTACAGGACACTGCCACCTGAGACAACATCTGAAGAAGCTGGGTATCTTCAATAGAGAAGCATCATGCAGACTATGCAATGAGGAAGGCGAAGCAGCTTTCCATGTAATCTTTGAGTGCCCAGCACTCAATCGAGCCCGACACACAATCATGGGGAACAATATCAATGACACGATGTCGTGGAAAGCCTTGGCAAGCTAACTTCTGCACCTTGTGAAGGGTACAGAGTTATTTGAATAGCCAAGAACCAATAGCTACGGAAAGATACAATAAGCCTAAATGGCTGCAGCATGAGGGACCTAAAAACCGATTTCCCTACCTATCAACAAACAACATCCGAAGACATCCACCTCCACACTTAACATGATGTCAATCCTCTTATCTGGCACATCTTTTGCCAAAATGTTCAAGGAGAATTTTTTCATTTTCAGCTGATGCTGTGCCAAGGAAAGACGTTCTAGTGTTCTCAGTGTCAACTCATCAATCAATTATTTTTTATTTGAAATCCGGATTTTAAAACGTCTCTGAGTAAAAATGACTGTGGCAGTTCCACAAGTAACAATAATTATTATTTCGACCTGTTGTACTATCGTACTCTTGCCCCAATTTGATCAAATTAAGGAAAATAAAACCAAGCTCTAGATCCAGTCTAGCTTAGCTTGTTTGAAGCCCCCATTTCTTACAAAATAGTGAATTGGGCATATTTGATGAGATTTCCTCTTGGGCTGCTCTATGCGTTTTGCAGAATGAAATTGGTCATTACCAAATAATTCAAGTTGAAAGCAACCCTGACCTTTAATAATGGAACTATGTCCTAAATTCCTTTTAAAGCATTCCTTGACTTTGACTAATATCGATAGAGGTACCCAGTTTGCTAAAGTTAACGGAATTTCTGCAATAGTCAGTTAAGCGATTTTGCAGCAATTGTTGAATTATTTTATATCACCTTTAAAGTAAAATAACAAGTTTAGTAACTTCAACTTATACATCGCGTAGGTTATTGCGACGCCTCTGTTTCAGGTAATAAGCAAATTATATCATTAAAACCTTTAATAAACTGTTTAAGAAACGCTCTTTAAATGTTATGTGGACGACCTCCATTTCAGATGTTAGTTTCTCTTTGCTAGACAGCTTGACGCTGAGCAAACATATTAAAGTGTACTTAAAAAACAAAGTATCACTTCTGATGATATACAAGTTCAAATTGAAATCAAATGCTCCATGGCTATGTTCTCGAATTATTCATTATCTGCAGACATTAATTATTCGGTATTATACACGACATAACATAACTTTTACTCATCGCAATGAGTGTGAAAATTAAGATTATCCGACTCTGTGCACTCCAGGTCTTTTTTCCTTGGAGCAACTTGACCAGAAAATAGAAGACAGCCTCTTTGAAAATTTTGGCAATATCCTCAGGTGATTCCTAATCTACCATCCAGGATCCAGGAGTGGAAGGATTAAAAAGATTTAAAGCAGTGGCTGCTGTTCGCTACGCTACAACTAGTCCATAGATCTGCTGTATTGTAGCATAGCAAGGAATCCGAGCATAGCTTGGAGCCCCGTTCTCTATAACCAGTTTGGTTGGATTGTGGTGGACATCTGTCCTCTCTCCGTTCATGTGTGTGTATGTGTGTATTACTGTATGTATATAAGTATATATGTGTGTGTTAATGTCACTGTTCACTGCGCGGAACTTTTCCAATAAGTGTTTATCAACTTATTCAACTTGTATAATATGCATGAGTAGATATTTCAGGTGTTTACTGCGTTGCTACGAGGAAGTCACTTCACGATCAAAGATCTTTTCTATACAACACCTAATATCATTACTATTCAATTATTTATTAGCATCGCATTAAATATGCAACGAAGACGAAGGATAAGAAACTCCAAGACCACCTAAACTAACAAGAAACGATGGGAAGAGAAAATTTTAGGGTCCACCACTCTTACTTGTTAAAAACCTCTATAATCGTTGCGATCTTAGACTTTTCCGATGTCTAATGTGCACTAATAACGTGTGTCGACCCATCATACTTCAATATATGTATTGGTTGGATGGCAATATAAAAAAATGATTTTATTGAAGACGCAATCAATAATGCCGAAGTGTAAAACTAATATCGTATTCAATCAATTTGAGTTCTGACGTTGTTTACATCGAAAGTTTGTTTGTTTATGCATAAGATCTCTTGACACAGGTAACAATTGCTATGTCAACATTAAGTTCACTCCGTGCAATTCTACATGCATACATCTGTGCTCGCTGAATTAACCTTAACTTTGAAGTCTACCATTTCAGACTGTGAGTCTGTATGCGCACGCATACGTGAATTGAAAGAAAAACGCAAAATTTGTATCATGTAGAAAATTACATTGTAGCGTTTCGCAAGAGTATTACACGTTTCGCAATGGAATTTTGTACCTATACGATCTATAACTTCCACTATTGCCTTCGAATCTGTGTCAGCCTCCTATATACTATACAAAACTGATGCTGGTAAAATCATGTGCCTTGTAAATTGGAGCGTGGTCAAATCACTGTTATTGTAATTCAATTATTGATCTTAAACATGGGAGGTTTATTTGGAATTTTGATTTATTATTATAGGAATTTCAAATACCGTTCATGAAAGATCAAAGACAGTTCATGGGTATTAAAGGATAACACATAGGTATAGGTAGGTATTCGTTATTAATCACAAGGTTTATTTGAAAGGAAAAGTATATTAAAGCGGTAATTTATATTGATGGAGTTTCTTGGGTACTTCTTTTACTACAAATTCTTAAAAAAAATTAGTAATTAATGCTTGTGTTACAATACATGCATTACGGTACCTATCTGAAATAATTTGAGATGTAAAAAAAGTTAGTTCGACTATATTTTTTGTACGAAATTTGATTAGGTATTGGTTTGGGTTTTCGTTCTTTTCCCATTATCTTTTTCGAGATCGGTAGGTATGTGATAGATACACTCATACGCATATAGTTACCTTGATTATATTGCAGCTCGTTCTCCGATGGTATGGCAATCCAGAAGGTTGGGCACAGTCAGCAGAAAATCAAAATGCGACGTATAAAAGGACAAACTATAGCTTGGCATATTCCTTTCATATTACACGAGAAGAGAAATCTTTAGTTTTGACAACGCATGGACACGCACAAAGCCCACGGCACAGAAAACACTAAGAACTTTTCAACCCGCCTAGATTAAGCCAAGTTGCCAGTAAATTAGGAAACACCGCCCACTCATTCCTCGGATTTTATTAGTAAAGTCACAGTTTGCACAGCTCACTTTGATGCGCTGGTAATTTTACACGAACCGATGAAGATTTCGTCGAGACTGGTGGACACCAGACTTGATGTCGACTTACACACGCCTTGCTGGCGACCTGGACGGCTTTCTTGATATTTTACCACAGTTTCACGATTTGCCTCATCTGCATTTGAAGGTAAGACGCCGCAAGACTTTAAAATGAACGTCCGCAGGTGAAGATGTCGTCTGTGTACAGCCGAGACTTTCCGCTAAGACACTGAACGTGCCATTTCCCGATCTAATATGGCGATAAGTAGTCTAGTCTACTTTTTACATCAATCATTTACTCTACACCAAGTATATTTGCATATGTAATTTGCCTGGTGATAAATTACCATCCTAATGGTATCTCGAGGATAGGTGATTGGTAGCGGTTGCATGCGAAATGGCGGTTTAAAACGCCATTTTCGGGTTGTGTTATGCCAAGAATGCTCATAGATATTTTATTTATGTGATTGCCAGTTGTCCACACCAAACCGCTCTTCGATCTACCAAGGCTGTGACTTGTCTTCTTCTTATCTGGCTACCGACGATCTTATATTATCCTCTAAATAACGTTATACCGCAATTCATCAATTTTTTACAATATACGTACGTACACTATGGTTTTAATTCGTAATTAACATCAATTATAATCAACGAAAACACCGATATTTAATACAAAACCTACAGTGTCCGCCGAAACAGCTGCACCATATTGGAAAATTTTTCGTTTTCAATTTTTTTTTATTTTCTTGTCATGCAACTCTCGTTTTTCAAAATATTAAATTTTTCAGCGTAACTTTGAATTTGAAATATTTTCGAATTTAATAAAATTTCCGTCGCATTCTTCCATTTTTGGTGCAAAGAGTATTTTACAAGCAGAAGCCGTCACTGCAATGGTTTTAAGGGAAGTACTCGTTTTTGCTTTTTTCTGTTTTTGAGAAAAACTGATGGATGATAAATAAAGCACTAATGTTTTAAATACAGTAGAGTTTTTTAAAACATTAGTGTTTTATTTATCATCAATCAGTATGCAGAGATTCTACAAAGTAAGGGTTGAAAACATAATTTTTTTGAGAAATCATATTTGAAAAAATGTGGAAACCTAATTTATGTAAAAGAACATTCTTTACTACTTTAATGAAAATTTGTTTTTTCCGTATTTTCAATAGTTAGGTACTTTCGTGGTACTTATAGTAACGATAGGAATCCCAAGATAGGTAACCAACATATGACCCTGCTTAACATAAATGAATCAACAGAAAATATGCCGCACTTTCGCTACTTAGGGGCTTGGATTAACAGTGACGCCAATTGTCTTCAAGAAATAAAAACTCAAATTATGATAGCGCGTGCCGCGTTTAGATCAATGCAATTTGTATTATCTGACAAAGGATCGAACCCTTCGAAATGTGAACATATCGCGAATGCATGTGTCATGGCTCCTGGATTGATACAGTCAGTAACATACAGGTACATATTGGCAAAAATGCAGAAAGAGATAGGATGCGTAGAAACCATTCGAATACGAAAGTTGCAGTACCTATAATAATAAGACACATTATGCGTAATCCAAAATATCGTTTATTGCAATAATTGGTATTGCAGCGAAGGGTGGACTGATTTAAACATTTTATGACAATATTTCAATATTGTCATGCAAATGTTTGACAATTTTTATCACTACGTAGGTAGTACGTACGACTAGATTATGATTTTTAGATCAGGATCAAAAAAAAGGAGTAATTTCAAAAATAGTCAGCTTCGTGAAGTGAGCCGGAAAAACTGGGGAAAACCAGATTGCTATAGCGCATTCGATTGACCATCGTTTGACCACCCAATAAGTTCGTTTGACCACGTCCAGGAAAAAAGATATAATTTTTTTAAATTTTCGATCCGGCTATACTTATTTTATTATTTATACTTATTTACTTATTTTTAATTTTACAGTTCTCTCTGGAAGCTAAACGGTTCGTTTTCGGGGTTCGAAACACTGCCGTGAAGTTGGTCCTTAAATTACATGAAACCACTAAATTTTTCAGAGTTTGACTAGAACTAGAATATTTCTATGTTCTAGAGTTCTCCTGGATATAAATTTTAAATATCGTTTTGGGGGCTAACTTCACGGGCCCCCCACTTTCCTCAGAAGAGTTCTGGTGTGATAAGTAGCAACAAAACTTGGAGTTTTAGAATTTCTGTATATTTTAGCAAATAATTGTGCGATTTTTGTTGCAAAAGTGTGAAAAAATTTCCGAAAACTAGTTTTGGTTAGAGTTCTGCGTAACCCCCGAAGAGTGAAAAGTCCTTTAAGTTGTTCCTTTGACTCCATATACGTAGTTTAATTGTTAGTAATAAAAAAATGGTTTGTGTTTGATCTTGGCAAAGTGAGAGAGGACTTTAACTCTACTCAGAACTCTAAACTCTAATCAGAACTTATTTTCGTCAATTTTTGTTTTATTACTGTAAGTTGATTATCTTATTATATAACCTAAAGGTATACTTCTTATTATTTTCAATCATTTGCGAAATTAACAATTAAACACTAGATTTCCCGCTAGAGTGGAAGAGACATTTTCATTAGAACTCTTCGGGGGCTGCCAAAAACTCTAATCAGAACTCATTTTACATGATGTTTTCAAAATTATGCAAAAACAATTCGTAGAAATATTTGCGAAAAAATGCAGGAACACAGGAACTCGAGAACTACAAGTTTTGTTGCTACTTATCACACCAGAACTCATTTTCTGAGAAAAGTGGTTGCCGCGTGAAGTTAGAAGGTTTAGAAGGTTTAGAAGGTTTATTATTGCACCACTCATACAATAGTTTACATCGTAACAGTAAAATCTTGCACGTATGGCAGGTCAGTTAAAAATATCATACAAGAACAAACAGGCACTTACATACATTACAGGTACATTGTAACAAGTATAGTAAAGTCAAAAATACAATATTATATAAAGATAAGACATACAAATAATATACAAAAGCAGCCAAGCTCACTATCCTAATTAATAGTTCCAATTTTTTTTTTCACACATGAATAAAAAGCCCCCAAAACGGATTTTTGCGTTAAAGGGCTTTGTTCCACGGAACTATTTACAATTTATATCCAGAACTCTAGAACCTAAAACTATTCTAGTTCTACTCAGAACTTTGAAAAATTTTGTGGTTTCATATAATTCAAGGACCAACTTCACGGCAGTGTTTCGAAACCCGAAAACAAACCGTTTAACTTCCAAAGAGAATTGTAGAATTGTGAAGTTAGCCGGATCGGAAATAAAAAAAAAACACAAATCTTTTTCCCTGGACGTGGGCAAATGAAATTATGGGGTGGTCAAACCTGGTCAAACGATGGTGAAACGGGGCGAGCTAGTTATTACGACTCCCGAAATCAAACCGTTTAGCTTCCGGAGAAAAATGTAAAAATTTTGAAGTTGGCTGTATCGGAAAGGTAAAAAAACATATCTTTTTTTCTGGACGTTGTGAAACGAAATTCTTGGGTGGTCAAACGTGGTCAAACTATGGTCAATCGAATGCGCTATAGCAATCTGGTTTTCCCGAGTTTTTCCGGCTCACTTCACGAAGCTGCAAAATAATGTTTTAGAAAGTAGGTAGGTATTAGTAAAAAACCGATTAAAAAAAACTAACTTGAAAACCAGTATCTTGAAAACCAGTCATTTTAGGACAGATGTTTCTATGAAAATTTCTACTTAAAATTGGTCCAGGAATACGCTATTAAATTTTGTACATACAGTTACCTCCTAAATAAGTGCTAAAAATTTTTGAGGGTGATTCTTTGGCTCATTCTAAGGAAAAAAATTCCATTAACGTATGATGTCCGTAAAAAAGACTGCATACTCTTTTTGAGGTACAGGGTGTCAAAAAAATATTATTTTTCCTGTTTCTTTTAAGATATCTCGGGAACCGTTTGAGATACAGAACTCAGCTTTTGTACACGTCATATCGTTGATATTAGTCGCCTTTTTAATACCAATTAATTTTTTCCATGTCCATTGGCGGAGTTTTAAGGATCGAGCGAAATGTATTTTGCAATCAATTTTTGGCACATGTTTTTAAACTTCCAAAGCGAGTTTTTCATCGTAAATTGCCGTTTTTCTCAAAAACGATTCACATTAGCAATTATGACCTAGAGTACCTTTTTTTCTGTAGACAATATTTGCGGTTTAAAATTGGCTTCCAAAATGCAGTGTCGTAGAATTTAGGAACAAAAAAACTTAACGCAACTCCAAAAACTCATCCGTTCACTGGCATATGAAAAAAAAATAGTTAGCATTAAAAAAAGTAGGTTAGTTATTATGAATATCAATGGTAGGAGTTGTACTTAAACTTAAGCTGATGCCTGAGATACCTACCATAAAAAAAAACTGAAAAAAAAAACAATTTCCTGGACATCCTTATCTCAAAGACGGTGCATTTACGGACCCACGTTAACAGGAACTTTTTTCCTTAGAATGAGCCAAGGAATCACCCAAAAATGTTCGCACTTATTTAGGATAATCATTTAATTTGCTTTCGGTGGTTGCGATACGACGTCTGCAATCTTTGGAATGTGCAAGTCTAAATTCATCTCAACCTTAGAAATACCAACCTCGAATTTTTGGTTGCCCCGCCATTTAAGGCCGAACATGCTGATCCTAAGATCCTAAGGTGAACAAGAAATGGCGGTTACGCACCCACTAACAGGCAACTTTAAACAGAATACAGTTAAGAATATTACCGCCAACATTTATGTTTAAATCACAATAAACTAAATAAAACAAAGACGTGATGCTACTTACAATAAAAAAAAACACGCGGATATGTTATAATAAACGATAAGTAATAACTATGTACCTACCTATATGCAGTGGCGTAGCTTCAGATTTGGGGCCCCCCCGCCAAATATTTTTGACGGGCCCCCACTTAAAGTTTTCTTCATTGGTGGTTCGTGATTTCAAAAATTAAATTTTACTAGCATATTGTATATAATCAATAAGGTGGACCTCCGGGAGGTTTGGGGGGTATGGAGTATCCCCCAAGAGTAAAGGGGGGTTCGGGGAAAATTTTTCCAGAAAAGTTATGTAAAATACTTAATGTAGTCGCAATTTTGTATCGATATCGATACTATAACAGCTGCTAATTGCTTGTTTGATTATTACTTGATTACTTTCGCATTTCGCATGTACATTGTACATATTCGTGAAAATTTGATTTATGAAGTAAATTTTACATCAGAAGCAAGTAAATGAAACCAGTCATTAGAAGCTTTAAGAAAATATTAAAATCATTGAAAAACTATACCTTTTCAACATCAATTTCAGAAAAAGTAACACCAATTTCAGAAACAGTAAAATCAAATTCAGTAAAAGGGACTTCAATTTCAGAATAGTAAATTAATCCAGATTCAGAAAAAGTAATTTAAATTTCAGAAAAGTAAACTCAGATTCAGAATAGGTAAAGTCAATTTCAGAAAAAGTACAAACAATTTCAGAATAAGTAATTCCAATTTAGGAAAAAGTACTAATTTTTTTACAAGCTTACTAATATAGGTATTAGCTTTTAGAATTTTTGTCTTTTAATTTATTAGGAGTTAGGTTCTTTGATGAAAGTATTATTTTTTATAAAACGAAACGTTTTTTTGTTGTACCTTGTTGTACCTAATGAAATTTATGAACGCATATTGAATCAAGTTGAAACAGAACAAAGTGTGATGGTATGGGAGGAAGTGGAATACCAAACGGCTACATCCCAAAAGGCTCTTTCGGCGGGCTCAGTCCCACTGGCCACCACCCCCAATCCATCGCATATTATATTTTTCATAAACATTCGAAAATGAATCTGAAAAAAAGTGATGTCGTCCTCAATAGTGTATTTTTTCATTAAAAAATACACTAATAGTGTGATTTTTGATGATCGAACTCACGATCTTGGGCTCCATCGCCAGAGGTCTTGCACCCATGCACCAGGAGCCCTTTGTGGGGTGCCCTACAAAACAGCTAATACATCACAGTAAATAAACACCATACAGCACACCGAAAAAATTATCAAATTTTAAAAATAAAAAGCATTATTATGCACCTACACTGTGTCTCTTGAATTTCTGGACATAGGGAATTCCCATGTTAAAATAAACTATTGTAAATATTGGCTCCCCTAATTATTTTACAGTCAATATTTTAATGTCAAATGTAAAACTTCTTAAGGAAAAAAAGCTGCTTCTTATGCTACAATTGCATTTTCATTTGGTTCATCCGTTTTCGAGAAAATCAGGAAAAACTGAACGGTTTTTCGTAGTTTTTCAAGGTTGCTTTGCTTTTGACAGATAATGCTAATAAGATAATAATAAATCTCTAATAATATTTCTAAGTGCAATTGCCAGAGTAATGTCAATAAATTTTACTTTTTCTTCAATGGTGTTTTGGTGCAATGGTTTTTCTTCAATAATTCATTTTTATAAACAAGTTTTCCTTTAATAAAAAGTAATACTTTGCCACTTAAAGTTTTAATAATGAATGAATTACTTTTAAACAATCAGTTATTGACAATAATTAATAATTTTTAGCATTATCTGTCAAAAGCAAAGCAACCTTGAAAAACTACGAAAAACCGTTAAATTTTTCCAGATTTTCTCGAAAACGGATGAACCAAATGAAAATGCAATTGTAGCATAAGAAGCAGCTTTTTTTCCTTAAGCAGTTTTACATTTGACATTTTACTGTAAAATAATTAGGGGAGCCAATATTTCCAATAGTTTATTTTAGCATGGGAATTCCCTATGTCCAGAAATCCAAGAGACACAGTGTATATAGTATAATAAATGCATTCATAAAAGAATAACAATAACATTTTTCATTTATAAAAAATAATTTATTCACAGGGAGACCTTCAAGTCTAAATTGCAAGTCTTGAAATTACCTTTTGTGTATTTGATTTTACTTTTTCTGAATTTGAATTAACTTTTTCTGAAATAGAGGTATTTTTTTCCCGAATTTGACATTGAATATAGGTACTATGTAAATAACAAAAAATAAACTTTGAAATGTATAATAAAAATAATATAGAAAATAATTTAAAATGCATAAAAAAAAAATGTTAGGCACTTTACCATCATCTTTCAGTCTATAATAGCTATTTTTATTAGGTACTTTGTTTTTTGTTTGCTATGCACCCTTGTCCTTAATCGGGAACAGGTTTAAATTTTATGATTGGTTTCGTATTATATACTCTACATATTTGTGTTGTGGGCTTGTGGTGGTGAGGTGACTGAAAGAAAGCGAAAGCACTGAAAGCAGAAAGCACATCACATTCCATTGCCGCTCTTAGTTAGCCCATGCTGGAGTAATAAAATAACACGGATGATTTCATATAATATAATCATTTTTTGTATTATATTATATCCTATTATATCATCCTGAGATTACAATAGGACCAGAATAACTTTTCCTCTGGTTCTGAGAATAATTACTGTTGAAGATGGTAATATTAGAAATGTACTGTATTCGTCATTACTGGCATAATTTCAAGCTTTATTTATTATTTATTGTTGTTTCTCAATTCGTAATATTAATTATTAATGTCGTCAGTTGTCAGTTTAAATATGCTTAAGAGTAGTACTTATTTGATTTTTTTATTTGGGGCTCTTTTGTGGGTCAAGCCGGGTTCCAGAGCTCAGGGCCCCCTTGACGTCGGGCCCCCCCGCGGCCGCGGGGTTTTGCGGTACTGTAGCTACGCCACTGCCTATATGTACAGTATACAAGGTGTTTCTCATAAGAACCTACACAGAGCAGGGGTGTATCTAGGGGAACCCAAGATACGGTGTGATTGAACGCAATACAATTAAATGTAGACTTAAATTATTACATCAAATTCTATTTTTTGAAATACATCCTAACAAATTTTCTGTGAATCGAATGGTTTGTATGATATTAGAAGCAAAATGAGCTAAAATATCAAAATTTCCGCAAAAATTTCGGTTTTTTCGCATGCGCAAAACGAACAAGACTTTCATTAGTACAAAATTGGTATTTTGCCACTAGCAATGGTCTTAACAACATATCCAAAAATCAGAAATACTTTTGCAAAGAAATGACCTGTTTTCAAGTATAATTTGACTGGGGTACTATTAAATTATCAAATTGCGTGAGGCAATAAGACCATGTCCGTTTTATTTTTTCACGTTTATTAAAATGTTGCGCCAATGCCTTTCTGGAATGCTTTGATTTTTATTTTTATGAATGAAATGTCATAAAGTAGAGGTGAAATCCTTGCTCATATTTCTTTGAATTCCACTATATTATTATTGTAGTAAATTAAGGTTCACACAATTCCAGTTATAATACAGGTAGGTATAGGAAGTAAGCTTAAAGCCATTTTATAGTATATTGTATTTTTGTTAAGCAATAGCAAGCTTTAACTGTGAAGTTGGAGAGAATTCCCATTCATAAATCCATATCTATCCGTGAAATCAAATTTATAACACCTCTTCACGAAGAAATAGGATGCCTTCAAAAACCGGAAGTCCCACAGACTTCTTCTATAAAAGGTACTCGGGAGGTGTAATAGCACTTGAAAATCAATGGGGAATAGGTCAAGTATTTTCTTCATTCCATTGTAGAAGAGATAACACAGGACTTGACTTTTACAATAGGCTGGGTCTTCATTCATAAAATATCGGGCGATTTTTTGCAGTCAAATAGCCATTCTTTCGGATTGAAAGGAGATTCACAAAGGCACTTAAACTTGATTGTGTCTCGTCGTGTGCTTATTTATACTACGCCAACCATAAACAGTTGGCAGGAGCGTCCGTCAAATTTTAGAGGATTAAAATTTATTTGTGTTAATTGCTTTCTTGTATGTACAGCTAAATTCTGGCCACTCAAGTATCTTTTCTTTTTTTACTAATCTTTGGCCACCGATCAACGAGAAGTGGTCCGTAATTTGAAGCGAGAGTTAATAAAAAATAAATTGTGGTTTTGTATTCTAGCAGAAAATTAAATTTCGAGCTTAGATACCATGCAGGACTTTTCGATCCTTTGATAAAATTTAATTATTAGAAGTTTCTCGAATAACTTTTTCAAATTAGATCTTTAAAAAAAACAACGTAAATATGGATTTCTGTTATCCTGGAACCAGCACTTTCGCAACGCTTTTAAAATATAATCACTGTTGGTGAAATTCACGTTGCAAATCAGATTTTTTGTTTTTCGTGTTATTTTTTAAATAGCGAAAAAGAACTGAGAATTTTTCTGAAAAATATATTAAATAACAATATTTCAACTTTTCGCTAGGAAAAGTAATTATTATGGAATAGTTTCTGAAAATGAATTCATTTATGATTTTGAAAAAAAAAACGCAACTTTTTTTCGATTAAGTCCCTTTTGTCGACCTTTCAGGTAAAAAGTCTATCTACCGTAGGCGATTCACGTTTTATCACACGCTTTAGCTATATACTTTATCAAAATTAAAAACTTCGAGACTATCAAAACTATCGAGACTATCAAAAAAATTAGAGAAAATATCGATTTTCTGCGAAAAATTTTATAAAAAAATATAATCATTATATTTTAGTCGATCATCTAATTTTATTTCTAAAACCTATTACTATACGATTGGTAAGTATTATGCTTCTAATAATACTATGCTTCTTCTAAATAAATGTGACAACAGAAATTCGCTGCGTGGTCTCCTTAATACGGAGAAAAATCCAGATAAGGTACCGTGAAGTCGTTTTTTTGGGGGTGCCGACGACTCCCTGCGCAATTTCAACCCAATTCATTGCAACTTTCAGCGTGATTCATAGGCTCTTCGCGAAAAATCCCTAAATTCCCTAAAAAATACTTTCCTAAATCGTATCCTGCGCATTTTCAATAGGCTTCGCGACCCTTAAAACAACCCAAATAAGCCAGGTCGAAAAATGGCGGCTTAAGAAAATTTAATTGTAGAAAATGTGATTGTATTATAGCATTTCATTCCAAAAAGTTGAATTTTCGTAAGTATGTATACACCGTGTTTTATATTAAGTCGGCACTATTGCTAACTTCGTTATTATTTAACCTAGAAAGTCGGTTAAATTAGCAAACTAGTAGTATTTTTCCTCCTGAATAAAACGATGAAAACAGGAAAACAATTGAACATCGCGTTTTCGATATATATTTAAAAAAATGGACATTTTTTATGGAACACCCTGTATATTTTTAGATGGATCGGTTGCAAAATTTTTTTTAAAGGAAAAAGTCTCTATCCACTATGATCTTAAAATAATAAAATTTTACACACAAACAAGTTCTGTTATTTGTTTATGTAAAATTAAATCCTTTTCAAGGTAACAACTCTTATTTTTAGTGTATTTTTTTATTGAAAAATACACTATTGAGGACGACATAATTTTTTTACCTTACATTACGTAGGTACACTAAATTACAATAATTGTCGCAGCCTACTTTGGGATGAATAAAATAATGAATAATTAATGAATTTATTATTTTAGGATCATAGTGTATAAAGACTTTTCCCTTTAAAAAAAAATTTGCAACCGATCCATCTAAAAATATACAGGGTGTTCCATTAAAAAAATTACATTTTTTTAAATATCTCAAAAACGCGATGTTCAATTGTTTTTCTGCTTTCGCCATTTTATTCAGCGGCAAAAATACTACTAGTTTGCTAATTTAACCGACTTTCTAGGTTAAATAATAACGAAGTTAGCAATAGTGCCGACTTAATATAAAACACGGTGTATAGGGAAGCCAAAAAATCTGAATAACAGATATAAAAAAAAAAACGTTTGGGTACGGAAGGGAACCAAAATGACGTAAGGAACATCCATCAACCCTTAAAACTCCAATCACCTCAATTATAAAATGTTTATTGACACCCCCCCCCCTTCCCGCTTATGTTATACCATTGGAAAGCACTTGAAAAATGCATTTTTCAAGTGCTTTCCAGTGATACCAAACAAAATGACATTCTACCACGTTTTATTACATTGATACAAGTGAATTTGATTTCATCATTTAAAAGAAAAAATACCTTATCAATTTTTCTTAGACAACTCGTTTTCAAAATGGTTTCCGTTATTGGCCATACGCATTTTTTTTAATTGAAAATGCACATGCACTGCAGGGAAATCCCTATGACGCTCTGGGAGCGGTGCATGAGCGGAGATGTCGATTCACGTTGACCTTGAATCATCTTGTAATAGTATATAAGTACTTAAGCCCGATTGCACAAATATATAGCTCTGACAAGTTGTTGGATAATCACTGTTCAACTGTAACAATCACTGTGACAACTTGTTACATTTGGTTGGGTTGCACAAACTGAATCAAGTGCATTTCAATAGCTTTTGTCAGCTAATCACTGTATTTGAACAGTGATTAGCTGACAAAAAGGTGTGCCATATTGTATTTTCATGTCATCCTGTATTCAAAAAATTAAAGAAACCAAAAATCTATCAGATTAAAAAATTCTTCAAAAATTATATTCTTCTTTTTTCGGAAAAACAAACTTTTCTCTAATCGAGGGTCATAAGTAACCATAAGGCAAGGCAATATGATAAATTTTTGATTTCCTTTATTTTTTTAATACAGAATGACATGAAAAAACAATACGATGGCCTTAAGAAAAACAAAAGTTTTTGACTATGAAAACTCTGAGAAATATTCGGTTTTGAAAATTTTTGAAATGCCCGCTGGATAGCTCTTGACGACTTAATAACGTACAAAAAATAATAAAACAATATACAATAATAAAAAAGATATGACTAAAATAATAAATCTCGATTTTTTATTTTTTTCAGGAACGGTCACAGAAATCTTGTATGTCTTGACGGATTTAAGATGGCCACAAAAAATACATATTTAACCGACCCTGTATGTCTTAGCGTTTACGAGATATCCATAGTGAGCTCTGAAATGAAGGACATGATGACTAAGCCTGTAGGTATACATATATGCTTATATAGATTTTCAAAAAATCGCATTTCATTGTATAAGAAAGTGTACTTTGAAAAAAAAATATAAGTATAAGGGTTGAAAGGCATAAAGGTGAATGGAGGATGCAGTCGCAAAGCCTACTTATTATTTTTCAAATTTTCCAAATTTCATTTGTTTCAGTTTTGAAATAACGCGGATATCCCTTGATAAAGAAAATTTGGGGACACCTATATGCACCGACTCGCTAAGCTCGCTACTAATCCAATAAGCAGATTTACTCAAGGAAGCTGATTGCCTGAGAAATCCGAGCATTGTCGCAAGTTGAAAGAAACTGGCAAGAAAATTATTCTAATTTAGATACCCTCGCATTTGGGCATTAAAACGAAGAGGCAGACTTGCACGAGAAGCATGTCATATGGGCTTACGGCACTAGATCGGGATATGAAAATCGAAATAGTCACGAACGAAGAACTCATGGAGCCAAAAATATAAGAGGACTGAGGAGCAACATAAAAAAACTAAGAACTTACGCCACTTCGAAGTGGCACTTATGCCTCACTTCAAAGAAAATTGATATGGGAGGTACACCCAGCGCCATCTATTACGTTTGCTAAACATTAGGTGAGTAGGTACTGAAATAAACGCATGGATGGCACTTGCCCCCTTCATAGGAACACGGCGATAGTAGGTTTTATTAGAAGAGTTAATATTGATGTACAAATATCATGTTTTTTAAAAATTGTAACGGAAACGCTGTAATTTTTGAAGAAACGTCCCTAAAATGTACCTGAAGCATGTTTTTGTGTTGGTGTCTAAAAAAATATACAGGCGGGTGAATCAAATGCGAACTACATCATTGGAATATCGGAAACTAGAAGAGATACCTACGGACTCGGTTAAATTAGGGCTAAAGCTGCTAAATTTTAAGCTTATAAGAATCTAAAAAAAATTCAGGCTATTTTTGATTCATGCAGGTAGTTTTGATTATAAAAATATGATCGGAATAAACTCGTGAAGAGAAAGAACTCACAAAAAACTAGACAATCATCGATTGGTGATTGTTCAAAGTTTAGGAGGTCGCATTTTTGGATTTAGACTCACCATTGACCACCTAACACCCACAGAAAATTTCGTCTTTCCCGCTTTAATTGCATAATCAAATCCTAATTTTACTGGATTACAAGCAAAGCAAAAAAATGTGGCTAGCATATATTTTATATTTCGACAATTTTTATATTAAATTATTGGATTTATAGGATGATCTGATAGATATTGAAAAAAAAACAACAGACAAGATAAAATCTTATAATTCGACATAACAGTTCTTTTAAGAAAATTTATTATTTTCTTGAAAATTTTTACACCTAAAATATTACAATTCCGAAATTCTTATCCCAATTATTTTATCATACTTATTATTATGAAACTGCAGTATCTGGCCCTCAACTATTAGTTTTTTATCGACTTCCATATAACATACATGTATTTACAGGATTGATCTCTCTATAAGACTAGGCGCGCACTAGCGATTCTAATTAGCCGCGTAGCTGTTAAGTCGAAAAAATGAAACGAAAGCGCGTGATAAAAAATTTTTTCTTTCAAGTACTGACACATACTGGGGCTAATCAGTCGCGCGACTAAAAATCGCTAGTGCGCGCCTAGTCTTATAGCGAATTCGAGTTACTGCACTTTTCTGCTCCGGGTGCGCACCGAGACGGAATCTCGTGTTCGATTTGTAGGACTCCGTTCCAGTGCTTTTCGTAATCGTATTCGAGTTAAAGTGAACTCTAGCGGTGCATATCGTAATTGTGTTCGAGTTACACTTGCTCTCTGGCAGTGCATAGGAAAATATGTTCGAGTCGTATGGAGGAACTGTCCCGGAGCAAAATAAACTGCACCGTCAAATTTGACGGTGCAACGGTGCACTCCCGTAAATTTAGAGGTTAGAAATAGCGGGAAAATTAAATACTGATTCCTTACTGATTCCTAGTAATTCCTTAAACCAAAAATTTGTGGATAAGTACATATTTTACGTATTGTATGAATTACAACTTATTACAATAATTAAAAGGGATCACGCCTTGTAGTTCCACGACTCTGTTATAATAAGAATAACATCATAACAACAAACAACCGTGATAGGTATAGGATAGGGATAGGTAGAAGGCTATAATGAAAATTCAGACTGGAGGGAAACTGTATTGCACACTGCACTGCACCGGTGCATGGCGCTCTGGCTCTGGCTCTGGTTCTGGCCTGCCCTGACACAGTTCGGTTCCATACAGAGTCGAAATGCGAAAGTTCTGCTCCGGACTGGAGCAGAATTCTGGGCAGAACTGATTCAGAGACAGATCGATCTCGCTCCGAGCAAGTGCAGCCAACTCGAATTCGCTATTAGTTTTGGTTTTACTACCTGTCAGATAATCGTCAAATTAATTTACAATTAGACACGCCAAGTTACTGTTACTGCGATTAATTTTCGTTATCTACTTCAAAGTATTTTACCTAAAGACGTACGTCTTATAGGGAATACAAGGAGATTCAGTGTTACCATAAATTGAAGGGCCTTATAGTAGATAAAATAGATCTTTTAGGGCGATAGATCTTTTAGGTCGCAGTAGATCTTTTAGGTCGCAATAGATTTTTTAGGTCGCAATAGATCTTTTAGGTCGCAGTAATTAGATCACCCTCAATATACAAATACAAATACAATAGTAGATAATGCGAAAATATTAAGATAATTCCAATTTTTCCCGAAAAGTTTTTCAACCGAGAGACGTTAAAGGGTCGATCTGCGGAATTTTTTTATTGCATCTTTCTACAGAGTGGACCAACGATTCTCAAGTTTTGTATTCTTTTTTTCTATTATTTGGAAAAATTCTGAGTATACAGCTTGCACCATATATCCTTCTCTTATATTGCTATCTCCTAACGCTAACAGATACAGGGTCGGTTAAACAAGTCCAAAGGAGCGCAATTTTGTGGCCATCTCGATTCCGTCGAGACATACAAGATATCTGTGAGCGTTCCTGAAATATCCTGAAAAAACTGAAAAATCGAGATTTCTTATTTTTGCCATATCTTTTTTATTATTGGAGATTAATGAATAATTTTTTGTGGGCTTACATAAGTCGGTAAGAGCTACCCATCTGACATTTCAAAAATTTTCAAAGCCGACTATTATAGTCCCCGATCAAAATTGTCGGCAATAACTGACATTACTAAAAAAGTCATTTCAGAGAAGCGGCAAGCAGAAACTTCCATGTTTGAAGGAAAATTTTCCACTTGCCGCTTCTCTGAAATTGCTTCTTTTTGTACTGTCAGTTACTGCCGACAATTTTGATCCGGGACATAGATCCCAGAATTTTCAGTCAACTTTCTTTTTCTTATGGCCACCATATTGTTTTTTTTACGTTGTTAGGTATAAAAAATCATAAAAACTAGAAATTGGTATAAACTTCAAAAAATAAAAAAATCTTCTTTTTTCTTTACAAAAAAGACAAGTTTTTAGACCGAATTTCATAGATAAATTATCAAACCATAAGGCAAGCACAATTTCGGCGTATTTTACCAATGTTGACGTTTTTCGACGATTTTTTTAGGTTTTTCTTTGACAAAAGAAGAATAAAAATAAAAATAATTTTTTTTTGAAGTTTATTTATTTCTGGTTTCCATTATTTTTTTCATATCGAACGACATAAAAAAATAATATGGCGGCCATAAGAAAAACGAAAGTTGACTGAAAACTCTTGGATCTAGTCGGCCTTGAAAATTTTTGTAATGACAGATGGGTAGCTCTTGGCGACTTTATGTACCTAAGCCTACAAAAAATTATTTATTAATTTTTAATAATGCAAGATATGGCAAAAATAAGAAATCTCGATTTTTCAGTTTTTTCAGAAGCTGTCACAGATATCTTGTATAGCTTGACGAATTCGAGATGGCCACAAAACTGCGCATCTTTTCTCTAAATTTAACCGATAGCAATATAGAAAAGGATATATGGTGCACCCTGTATATTTGGCTCCAAACATAAGTAATTCGTTTATTTTATTATTACAATTTAATTTTTGAGAATCTTGTCCGTATTCACAAACACAAACGATAATTTCCTAAATGATTACGTAATCTTATACCTCCATCTCATTGTGTAATGCACATAAACTGTATTGCCTATTTCTACATATTTTTGAGATATCACAGGGCAGGAACGCTTTGTGAATACGGACGTTAAGTTTATTTATAAAAAAAAATTATGAAAAAAAACATCGAATTTTCGCGAAACGGTGCCACGTTTCGAAATTTTATAAGTAGGCCTTTTTATAGCAATTTAATCTGGCATTCCTAAAAAAATGATAAAAATTAAAACTAACAGTTCAGATTTTTTAAGGGGCAAAAGGTGTTATGTGACCCCGGATTCTATACACTACTGCATGCTTCGGTTACACATTGAATTTTTCCCATTTTTTTTTATTATTGAAAAGGCACATGCACTGCAGTGAAACCCCTATGGAGCTCTGGGAGCGGTGCATGTACGGCCATATCGATTCACGTTCACTTTGAATCGTTGTAGGTTGTATTCCTCAGGAATACGATCTACAAGCCCTTCACTTTATGGTGTTACCATTGTATCTTTGTATTATATTGAATGAACTTAGATTATTTATTAATCATCATCTTTTCTAAAAGTGAGTAGAATTCATTTACAGCAATAATATCAGACCAATATTTTGATATACAGGCCATTTTAAAATCAAGTAATGAAGTGGCATAATCAGGAAATTACGTTCTTGCAGCCGCGCCTTTAGTATTATTATCCCTGAAAATATTTTGATGTAATTCTACTTTATCACTCACTTTAGCTTCATTTTACTTTCTGCAAGTTCAATCAATAATAATTGAGAGCCCGAACTTACTATACTTACCTATCGAAAATGAGGGATAAATAATGTCACTGTGGACTGTTATTAATAATTAGATAGGTCTATTAACAACTAGGTAAGAAAGTTACAAAAAAGATGATTGGCCAGTTTAACAATTCAAAAGGCACAATGTATGATTATAAACAAAAAGAAAAGCTACCACGGTAAGTACAACTCATAAATTAGGTACAAAAATGATATGTTATCTTACAAAATACATCCCTTTTATTAAATAAAAATCTAGACAAATGCTTAGGGATTGTAAAATGAACAACTACCTACTTGTTAACAAAAATTAACTTTAAATAAAATACAGTCTCATTGAATGGAATCGATTTGCATTTAACATATAAATTTAAAAAAAATTTAAAAATGTTGTTAAATACCTTAGGAATTAAAACATTCGGAGTGAATTAAAAGCTTCTTAACGAAACCCTTAAAAAACCCAATAGCTTATAAAAAAATAAAACAAAACAGATCTGAAAATTTTAGCTATAATTACACAGGGTGTCAGGAATTTTAACTCTTATTTATTTGGAATATTTGGCCCTAAATAATGGGATATTCCCTATGCCATTTTTCACAGAGACGTCCCTCTTTCAACACACAGGGTATCAAACACAAAGTTTAAAAGAAGTTTTTTTTTAGAAAAAAAAGAAGTTTTAAAAGAAAGAAATTTATGCAAAAATTTTAACAAAATATTCAGAAAATCAACAGAGATATTAATAAAAAACTTATTTTATGTTATGTGTATGTCCAATTATTTTTGGCCACATAATTTGTGGCCAAATTAACCTACTAATTCCTGACACCCTGTATTCTATTTTTCAGAAAGTGGCAAGTTATGTAGGTACGTTACATTCTTTAAAAATGTATGGTGCCAGACTTCTGGTAAGGCTATGATATTCAAATAATATATTAAGGTATGAGTGGATAATAAGGTCTTTAAAACACGTGCGATTTTTCGAACACGACAGCGAAGCTCGAAATAAAGCCAGTGTTTTCAAGACCCATTATCCACGAATACTTAACGATAGTTTTTATTATTGGTAAATTTTGAAGTTATTAAATTGTTGAATAATTGAATTAAGATTTTTCAAATTTCTGTCATTAATATTTTATTTGACGTAACAAGCGTATAGGTCCAATCAGAACAATAAAAAAGTTGGAAATTAGACTTCGTTTCTGGTGTTACGTTAATATGGTTATGGCATGGCAACCTGTTAAAAACACGCGTGTTTTAATGTTTGATTTAAACAGGCCCAGAACCAAGCATTATAATAGGTTACCAATAATAAAAAAATAATATTTTTATTTAGTGCAGTTTTTCTAGAATAATTTAAAAAATTCATAATTCAAGAATTACAAAAAGGGCCGATTATGATACACTTTCATACTATCAAGCGTCACGAAAAATAGCATACAAAAGATATATGGCAACTCTTTTCTTGCAACATGTGTGTAATATGGTGTAATCTAGGGGATGTACACTATGGAAATAATATATTGAAAAATAATGTGGAAATGGCGAAAATAAAGTGGAAATAACAAAAAAAAAAAAGGAAAATAATTTGTAAATAAATATGATTTGGTCCATTCCGAGGTACACTTAAGACGTATGCGCTAGTTTTTGAAATCGTGTGCCGTAATCGGTAGCGTGCGGCTTGATGCCTTTCCTTTCAAGGGAGATCAATCAATCAATATTCAGTTAGTATTTAGGATGATATTTTTAGTAAAGGATTTGAAGGAGCTTGAATGGCCGAAAGGAAATCAGATGGAAACCCTTGAAAAAAAATCCTGATCGGATATTCACTCTGAAAAGAATTAATAAAATTACAGTGTGAGCATACTAACAGTTACGGGTATGTACGAAATGACCATATCTCAGGATATTATTGGTCCTAGAGTGAGAAATTGAATAAAAATATTTTTCTATTTTATTTCTAATATTTTAACGGGAACACCCGGTATATTATTATATTTTTAAATTGTCTGATAAGACTAAATACTAATACCTAAATTTCGATATTTTTGTACAGGGCGATAAAAAATCTAATAGGTAATTTTTTCATTCAAACATCACCCTAAATTTGAGATAATACAATAAAATTTGCATTATTTTTATAAATAAGCCAGTGGTGTGGACAGGAAAAGAGTACAAAAGGCTAAATTTCTATAAACCGTTTATGAGCACATTTTTGAAGGAATTAAACTGAAATTTTTACAGTAGACAACTATGCCAATAACCTATATCATTCAAAAATAAAAATCAGCAAAAAGTTTTCGTTTTGTAGTGTCATTTTTGTAATAGACTTGGATGTGAATTGAATTGGATATTTTTGCAATTGTTGACGTTTTCGTTTGTTGTAATTTTAATTGTTTTAAAGTCAATGCAGTTACGAAAATGATGAGCACAAAATGAAAACGTTTTCCTATTTTTCTGGAAAATGGCTCAAGAGACCTAGAATGTAACTACTGGAACAGAAGCGGCTTTTCAATCGTAACAAATGATTTATCTAAAATTTCTCTCTAAAACAATTAGGGGGTCCAACATTTAAAAATAAACTGCTATGAATGAAAAACATTTTCATTCTCAGAGATGGTTATCTCATGGTGACAATTAAATTTATGACTTGCAGCAAATAAAAAATTGTTAGTAATTGTAAACGTGAAAAGTGAATTTTTTGGGTTGTTTAAAAAATCAGGGGATAAAAAAAGAAAAAAAGAAGGTGGAGAATGTTGATAGCAACGGGAAAAATTATTAATTAGGAAGAAATTTGGAAGAGTACCTGTCAAGTGAAAAGTAAAAGGACGAGAGAAATTATTTTTTCGACGAAAAATGTTGAAAATTCGTTTTTCATTAAACTTCAGTGTAATTTTTTTTGACAGATTCAAAATGATCACGTTTAAACTGATTTTATTTTCGATGTCTGCATTGCTTTCTGATAACTTTGTTAAGATAAACAGGCATTTTGAAAAATTTTTGCAAAATCTAAACCCAGTGTAATGCAGCTTCACTGTTGAGCGCGGCTATAGCACTGTCAGCCTATAGTTTCATTCTTATCATATTGCAAGAAAAAAGTTTCCTATTGTATAATAATTAAAATTTAGAAACAGAAACAGACTAGTACTTGAGGCAGAGCATAGCTAGATTGCTTAGTGTTATGTTTAGTTTATAAACTAGTGGAAAAATCATATTCATTAACTAATAAAATTTAATGCCATAAAAACGACTCATTAACTCGATTAATGGAAACTCTATATTATATTAATAGCAACAATTTTATAGTGTGGAAAACTGTTTAATCACAAATAAAGACCCAACCTAGCAAGATTACCACAATAATACAACCAGCACAGTGTCTCGAGACAATGCTAATATTTTATTCATCACCTGAGACATCAAATAATAAATCGGACAAGCAAAAAAAAACTCCCAGAAAAAAAAGTAAAACAGTTTTGGTGCTACATTTTAGAGGGCAACTACACTAGTGCCAACTCTACAGTACAAATTTGAGTCTCAAGTAATATTTATTCAATGACATTTGTTTTTGGTCGAAATTTAAATTATCATAGGCTGCGATCGGTTGTATGTATTGGTTAAAAATTCTTAACAATATCATTGACATGACAAGAGAAAGATTAATAAAACAGACATAGTTGGTACAACTACATGAATAATAGCATTTTTTTCAATCAATGGATCCGGATCGTCCTAAATGCGTAAAAAAATTTGATCATAAGCGGTCATAATCTAATAAGAAAACTTAACTTTACCAGTTTGGTTGGATATCTTTAAAAATCCATTGTTGGTAAGCATTATTTACATCACATGGCATTAAAGAGAGTCGTGAAGTTTGAGGATGAAGAGCAATACACTTTTTATGTCCCCTGTGAAGCAAAGTGTGAGTCGATTCATCATAGAGCCAGGGCCCATCGATAGTTCCCGATTTACAAAACACCAACTTAATTCCTTGAGTATCGCCTTCAATGCAACGCTCGCCTACACCCAACTGTCCTTTAGCATTCAGTCGAATCAGTTGATTATTTCCGTACCCGTGGCAATGCTGGATCGCCATCAGCGCCGGTGGACCATGACCCAGTGTATCGATGCATTTCTTAACAGCGACATTACGCAGCTCTCCTACGTGAATGTTTGGTGGCAATTCGGGGAATTTCGTTAAAACATCGTAAGCCACATTCTCCATGTACCATTGGAAACTTTTACATTTCAATCTCTCCTTCAAGGCCAACTGTTCCGAGATGTCTCCCATGTCCAAGAAGCGAGCCATAGGTTCTCTCGTGTAGAAATATTCCTTATATTTATCATCAAACCATGTTTCAATGACACGCTTATAATTTATAGTGATAAGCGGTCCTTTCTTTTTCTGCGCCAGTTTTCCGAAATTATACGGCATGAAACTCCGATACACATGCCCCACTCTTGAGCACGGGACCCATTCGATGCTGCCTCCACACTGCCAAATTTTGAAGCTGAGCTCAAAATTTTCACCGCCCCACACCAACAGACCCGGATCGTAAGCCCCTATTTCTAGAAAGTATTTCCTGTCAATAGCGAACAAACCGCCGGCATGTGTCGGACTTTTATAAGGTTCACTGTTGTGTTTTCTAGTATTTAATTCACGGAGTGGTACTTCATTTTCTTTGTATAACATTCCCCATTCGAATATACCTCTATAATGGTGTTCATCTCCGTAAACCGGTCTATATTCAAACGTTTTATGATCTATACCGTCAATTATTGGAACTGTGAGGATACTTCGGTCCCTGTAAATGGGTGCTAGTAACGGTGGAAGCCAGTTTGTATTAACTTCACAATGGGCATCTAAGAAGACTATAACATCGCCCAAAGCTTCTTTTGCCCCTCTAGATCGAGTTCTGATCAAACCCTCTCGTTGTACGTTGCGAATTAATCTAACCTTGCCATCAAATTGTTCAATGTAGCTCTCGAGATGACCTTTTAGGTTTTCTTTATCGCTGAAGTCATCAACTAACAACACCTCTTTTAGAACCTGCGGGGGCGATCTGTTTAACACTGATTTGACTGTCCTCATTAAAACTGACCAGCCTTCATTATGAAACACAATTATAACACTAGTCGATGGGAGTTTTTCAGGGTAGTCCCAATGTTTGCACTGCTCCAGACGGGTGTCTTTGACATTTCGGTCCAGTGATATCTCATCGGAACAAGCGACATTCATCCCGTATTCAGATTCAGATTGATCGGCATCGTTTTGTTGATCGGGCTTCAAATAATGGGCTTGTCCATTCTCACCCGGTCCTTCTCGTTGTTCTATTTGTTTCGGTTCAAAGTTGCCTAGGCCGCTTACTAGTTTCGGTCTTTCCTTGTACGTGATTCTCTCTGCAAACGGCTTTTCGAATAGACTCAGAGAGTTGGTTTTGCGGTGATTTGATAATACATATAACAATGGCATTAGAATTAACAAACATATTACTATTCTGAGGGCTTTTGTTCTTCTGCCGAAAAATAAGCTGAAGACTGTCAAGTAGGACATTCTCGCCAGCAATCCTAGAACAAAATAAGTAATGTACACTGGCCTTGTGCAACCTCTATTTTGATTAAATTAGAATAATAATAATTAAAACAAGAGCTATGTATGTAAATCTAGAGGGTCTTCTTACCTCACCCCTTGCACAAACAGTTTTTCAAGACATATGCAGGTGTTTGTTGGATGTCATAATTTTTTATTTTGTTTATCAGTAAGTACTACCTACACATTGATGTAACTTTACAATTTTATTACAAAATTATTGTAAAACATAATTTAATATTCTTTTCAGATTAGTTTAACATCTGGCAGGTACCAGGTACCACGTAAACAATAATACCTGGGCTGGGGAACCTGGGACCTGGGACCTCCCAACAATAAACAAACCGGTGATCCGGTGAAATCGAAATCTGAATTCTGAAATCTGTCTGTCTGTGTCTGTGTCTGTCTGGCTGAGTCAAGGCCATGCCGTGCCATGACCAGATTTTCTGTCTAGTAAAGGAAGTGACAGGAAAAGCATTGATTTTGACAAATAGTTGACAGAATTGAAACATGATGCCCGTGCGCATGTCCCATACTCCATAACTAGATGAGAAATTGCATTACCGACACTAACGCTTACTAGAGTAGAGTAGCCCATTCACTCGTTGACGTTTACTTAACACTAACACTAAAATATAACATGGTTATGTTTGAAAAGCTGGATGTCATATTTTTGGCACATTTAATCACAGGCGTAGGTATCAAGTGGAAAAAAGCGAAATTAGAAAAATGAAACAAAATAAACACGAATAGAAATCGAGGAATCTTTTTTCAGTGGGCATTAAAAACATGTTACGGGTTTGTAGGATCTACGAAGCTGTAAGCTTTAGTATTGGGTATAATTTTCAACTCGATATCGATATCTAACGTATATTATAGTTACTGAGAAAAAGCGTCTTGGTGAACACACGAACGGCAGTGTGATCTTTAATACCCCTATTATAAGACCCCATCCATAAAAATAAGATTCATCAAGATGTATTAAACCCTACTTGACAAACTTCCAGCAGGTATAGGTACAGAAATTCTCAGCCCCGTATATTTTCTGCAATCGTAATCGTAATTGTCTGCTGATGGTGCTGAGTGCATTTTTTATCCAGAAAATCCCAGTAACAGGTAAATATTGATTCAGGATTATAATAATGAGTTTAAAACTTAAGAAAGTTAACTTTAGGCAACGCGAACAAGTAGAAAGCCCTCTTTTTATTGTTAAAACATCCTCTAACGCAGCAAAAGTTTACCATTTTCTAAAAATACGCTGACTTAATAACAAATTAGGTATGTGAATTTTTAGACAGTTGTACCTTGTACCAAATACATTAGATGATAATACGTGCAGCTCTCGGCTATTTACATGTTGTAATAACAGTGAAGTTAGGGAACCTGTATTACCGCTTTACTAGGGTAGCGCATTCTCATTCTCACAAAAAGTTGGGAAAAAAGTTGGGAATGTCAAATTTGACTTCATAAACGTCAGATTTTCCATGAACTGTCTAAAAATTCACATAATTTGTTATTAAGTCCGCGTATTAAAACGTATTTTTCTCAGTAACTACGTGTTAGATACTAAAGTCTACAGCTTCGTAGATCCTATAAACCCGTAATTTTGTTTTTAATACCAACTGAAAGAGGATTATCGATTTCCATTCGTGTTATTATTTTGTTTCATTTTTCAAACTTCGCTTTTTTTCACTTGATACCTACGCCTGTGACCAAATGTGCCAAAAATATGACATCCAGCTGTTCAAACATAACCGTGTTTAGTAAACGTCAAAAAGTGAATGCGCTACCCTAGTAAAGCGGTAATACAGGTTCCCTAAGTGAAGTATGAAAGGAGCGCCATCTGTTGCCTCGATCGCAAACTACACGCGGAACCGCAAATTGGTTTTAGAAATCACGGATATAACTACTATAATTCAAAGTTCACTGACATAATAATATTATCTAGATTTCTTGGTTTCCGGTAATAATAATTATATCACTTTCGTGTAAGTATTTAGTAATGAACACACGTCAATATAATAATGCATTATTTCTACATGTGATTACATAAATTCAGATTTAGGAATTAGAAATTTAGAACATACCTCACGTAAAATAAAACTCCATATTAAATTCTGATTTATTTTGTAGATGACAAGCAAACGACAGATTGACGTTTCGTTCAATTAAATTGACATCTTAAATCAACGCTAGTTAGACAACCAGCCGCTTGGGCGATAGTAACTTCCGGTGACAATTTTCAGTGGAAGCTGTATGTAATATGTATTATTATCTACTTATCTAGTGTATTTGGTTGTACGTTCATGGAGAATCTGACATTTTTGAAGTCAAATTTTACATTCCCAACTTTTTGCGAGAATGAGAATGAGCTATCCTAGTAAGCGTCAGCATCGGTAATACAGGTTCCCTACCCATACCGCATGCGCCCTTGCCGAAGACCTTGCTAAAGCTAAATATTAAATACCAATACCAAACCAAACCAAAACCAAAGAACCAAACGCACTAACGCACATTCTAAAATGGCGATTGGATTGGCGTGGCGGTTAAATTTAATGGAAATATTGGAAATGGAATGGAGTAGTAAGCAAGAAGGTGCAAGAAGAAAGAAAAAGAAGTGTTTTATTTTATTCAAATTTCAAACTCAAGCAAGAAAGCAAAAGCAAGCCAAGCCATGTTCTAGATCTAGATTATTTAGAATAGATTGATGTGTTATATTTTAGTGTATTTTTTAACAAAAAAATACACTATTGAGGACCACATCACTTTTTTGTTAATGGAATAAATTATTATTTGACGAATTTTGACTAAACGCAAGGCAAGGACTAATAATAATTAACAGCACAAGATATTTTTCCATAAGAAGTGATCATGAGTTCAGCAGAGGAAGCAAACTGCTATACTCAACATCAAGAAGACAGGATCAAAACTGAAATTGCAGAATCAGATTACTCTTTTTTGCCCCCCTCAAATGTGAAGAGTGAAAATGAAGAAACCGATCAAACTTACCATCACAAATCGCCCGACCTTTCCAGTCACGATGACGCTTGCACTTCCCTCCACACCAAAAAGGAACCAGAAGACTCCCGATTTGACTTGCAAATTCATGAAGAAAATGCGATATTAAAAGAAGAAATGTACATTGAAGAACATAAACCCGGATGGGATTTGTTGAGGGGGACGAGCAATTCTGACTTGGGTGGAATAAATAAGTCAAAGGAAAAAGTGTACAAATGTGACGAGTGCTCTTATGAAACAAAGAACAGATATAATTTCGGCCAGCATTATAAACGTAAACATTCTAAAGAAGCCGAAGTGCATAAATGTGAGAAATGTTCATTTAAAACAAAATATAAGGCTAATTTGACCGCACATTATAAAATTAAACATGCACAAGAAGTCAAAGTGTACAAATGCCAAGAATGTTCATATGAGACAAGAGATAAAAGTTCTTTGATCCGTCATTGTAAATGTAAACATTCTAAAGAAGCGGAAGTGTTCAAATGTCAGGAATGTTCCTACGAAACAAATTTTAAATTTAATTTGACTGGACATTATAAAATTAAACATTCAGAAGATGTCGAAGTGTACAAATGTGAGGAATGTTCATTTGAAACTAAAAATAAACAATACTACACCCAACATTATAAGATGAAACATTCAAAAGATGCTCAAAGCATGTTCAAATGTGACGAGTGCTCTTATGAAACAAGATTTAAAAGTGCTTTGATCCAACATTATAAACATAAACATTCAAAAAATGACGAAGTATACAAATGTCGAGAATGCTCGTACAAAACAAACTATAAAAGTCATATGACCCGTCATCATAAACATAAACATTCCAATGAAGCGGAAGTGTACAAGTGTAAAGAATGTTCATATGAGTCATTTTATAAAGGTAATTTGACTGGACATTATAAACGGATACATTCAAAAAATGCCAAAATGTTCAAATGTGAGCACTGCTCTTACGAAACAAAATATAATAGTTGCTTGTCTGATCATTATAAACGAAAACATTAAAAAAAATGTCAATTCGGCTCAACATTATAAATGGAAGCATTCAAAAGACATGCTCAAATGTGACAGAAAATGTTCTTGTTAAACCAGATATAAATTGATTGCACATTTTATACCTAAACATCCAATATAAGGTTAAGGTTGAATAATTTGATATAATTGGAATACTTATAAAAATTAATAAAGGTTGTTAGATTTAGTTTTATCAAATAGTTCAAATATACTTATCTCTAAATGCCATGAATTGAAGAGTGCAGAGCAGATAGTAACTCCCGAGAACTATCAAGCTTTTTCAAACCGTAGAAAACGAGGAATAACATCCGACACGTCTTTATAGAGCAAGCTGAACAAAAAATAATAAAACCTCAATATTTTTGACAGTATGTCAGATCCTTAAAGAATGACAATTCTATACCTAAAACTGATTTATAATGGGAGCTAATGCAAGTAGATTTGCCGATTTTTTCCAGTCTAATTATGTCATCAGTAATACTGCTGTTGACGAGAACGAGAAGTATTGCAATGCTTATAAGTTTGCCTCATGAAAATTATTTTCGAAACCTTCCAATTTTTTTGTATAATAATTGCTCTTATACGCTCGTTGATCCTCTGTGCATACTTTACAACAACTATATTATACAGGGTGATCCCGAAATGGCGGACACGGACAGCACAGCATCCATTGTGGATTAAGGATTCTAAGTTTTATTTTATTTACTGTTTTCTCCAGTATGGCTCTCTTAAGAAGATATGACCACTTTTGTGGAAAAAAAAGTCACAACACTGCACTACCCTTCTTAAGGCAGAAAAATAATGTGTAGGTCTACAATAATACCCAGATAGATATTACCATGGAAACATATGAAATGGAAAGTTCAACAATGTTCAAACAAAACAATAATCGTTGCGGGGAAACATATCCGATAATATTATTCAAAATCTATTTTAGTTGCATTGTTGATCTCGAATTTGAACAACGATGCCACATTGAAAAATTTTGTTGAACTCAGGGAATAGGTAAACTTTGAATGCCTGTAATTCCGTTCCCGATAATAATAAAAATAAAAAGCAAACGCCATCGTAATAGTTATGTCAAATCATGTGCTTTGCCAGTGGAGGTTGTTTAAATTTGACTGCCGTTTTGATTTAAAGTTTAGAAAAAGGACACCCTATATCTCGGTAACGAAGGCGAGGAAACAATTTTTGTTTTAAATTTAGAGTCTTTCTGAACATCCTCTAAAACACCCTGTATACCGTGTCTGCTATTTCGGGATCACCCTGTATATTGTCAATACATAATTATTTTCCATCTATACACTATGGTGGTAATGTAATTAATCTTAATTTCTTATTAAAGGTTACAATTATTGTAATAAATACTAAATAATCTTAATAATATCTTTATTTTGTTAGAGTGTTATTATGGTTTTATGCTTATTCTTGACAATTTAATTTGTTATTATTACTAATATGTATTATATTGATTACTGTTAATTTTGTTGTAAATCATTAATAGGTTCCTGTTATAAACTTTATGTTTCTAAGGGCCACAATAGTTATTTTTTAACGAACTAGTGTATCATTAAATAATAATAATAATATTTATTTCCCTATTGTAAATACACATATTATTGTATTTTTTGTGGAAAATGAAAAATAATAAATAAATTACAAATCCAAAGAATTATTGAAATATTCATTTAAGCTATAGTAGCATTTTTGTAATAAAATATTTTTAATTTTTTTTTAATTATATTTTTTGTAATTATTTGGCAAATGATTATAAATTTTGGCACATATGTATTCAGAAGATAATTCATAATGAGTGGTATTATGTTTATTTAAAATAATTGTATTAGAATTTTTGGTATTAGAATGGAAAAAAGTAAATAAATTTTTATTTTTATGTACAAAACAGAGACATTCGTATATAAATAGACTTGGAAATGATAAAATTTTCAAATAATTATTTACAGATGGCATGCGATTAACATTGCCTAGTATTCTTATGCAATTTTTTTGAATTTTGAAAATAATTAACCACGGTGTAAGATAACTAAGGTGTTGGAACAAGACTCCCCAGTGCGACCCGATATCGTCACCACTCGTCACGTTACATCTGTTTTACCCATTTGTTTTGTTGCTCTCGCTCGCAATGGTTAGTTCTGCCGTACTCTTCTCTCGGACAAGCGCACAAGCGCTAGCATAAATGATTCACGCATATTCGCTGATAAACGCGTGCTCTTATGTTCTAATTTTATTAATATTTAAATGTTGATATGTCAACCGATGAAATACCCGTTATAGTTTCATCGCATCAACTTCTACAATTAGGCACATCACAGTTTCTACCCATTTTTGCTTATCGCTTCTTCAGAAAAAAATAAAATTGAGTAGCATGACACCCTGATAATGGCAATTTGCATGTGTAAGAGCAAGAGGTCAGAGCCCAGCTGGCAAGACTTTCGCTGGCAAGACTGAGGTTCAGGTTTTCGTCGCGCGCTTTACTGTTGAAATACGTGCTTCGTTCACTCACCTATATATCTTACACCGTGGTGTTAACCAATCAAACTTTTTTTATTTTTTTTAATAGAATAAATAGAATTTTAAAATAGAATAAAAATTTGAATAATACACTGTTTTTAAAATTCCCAATTTTAATCCTTTATTCTTTAAAAATCGAAGTTGGAAGCAAACTTTGCACAGTTTTTTTGATATTATTTAATATTACGAGAGCCCACGACCAAAACCATGTATCATCGTTTTACGGCCAAAACCTTATCAAGTCGTTAGATAAGATAATCCTGAACCCTACTAGGTGGGTGGTAACGGTCAAAAGTGTAGCAATTGTGTGGGAGGCCATTTCTGCTATGTCAAAAAAATAGGCAGACGGTATTATCGTATTACGTCTGATATTGAAAATGTACATAGATTTTGTCATTTTATTTATTTATTTATTTATTTATTTATCTGATTACAACTATTCAACAGGTTATATTCCCATTTATGACGAAAATGTTTGTTTTCAGACATTTTGCGCGTAGCATATGGCCTGAGCGTATTTTTGAAAATGTCAAAAAATTTAGCCGAACTGTATTATAGCAACCCGGTTCAATTTTTTTTTAACTTTTTGATGGCTTCCGGGATTACCAAAATACTGTTTTCAGACATTTCCGATGTCGCCTATAATCCCAAAAACGAAAAGAATGTTCCGGAGTCAAGGGGAAAAATTCATTATATCGCAAGGGGAAAAACCCGTTGACAATACTTCACAAGAACTGCACATGCTATATCAAGAAGCTTTCGCTGATTTAGGCAAATATACTTCTGATACCGAAAATATATTCAAAGTCTTAGAAGAATTCATGTGCAGATAATACAACGAAAAAAAGATTAATGATGTTGATTAGGCTAGATTGAAAATTTTCACAAAACTTATAAAATGAAAAATGACAATGCTTGCACAACTCTCAATCTGGATTTTATCCAATTACGATCCCTGCAATCTGCCGCCGTGCAAAACAGAATTGGAGCAGCATTTGTTACGGACGAAATATATTGCACAAATATGGAGCAACGCCCACATGAAAAATCCACCCGATCTAAACCCCACAGATTTCGGATGGTATGAAAATGTGGGACGTTTGCACTTTTCGTGGTTCTCCGGTAACCAACTACCAGAATTGAGCGATGTTATTTTGGACGAAGAATCAAAAGGTATAGTTAACATGACTTTTACTGCAGCATTTATATAAAGAAATGAGTGATCTTGACTAATGATTTTTATTTTTTAGAAGATGACATTGAAGATCCTGATCGTGTTCTGGAAAGTGATTTCGATGATGACGATGATGATTATGCGTCCGACAGTGACTAAAAACACACACACATCTCGCATCTTGTATCTTCAAATAAACAGTATTTTTTTTAACTTTATCCCATTTTCCTTTTGTGCAATTTATTGAAGTCCTTCAACTTCCGTTCGACGGTTTCGAGTAAGCTCTTTATTAATCATCATCAAATAATTTACTGGTCGCCACTTATTCATTGGCTTGTAACATAGACTTCAATCGCCTCAATACGATTTTTGAATGATTTCAGAGTATCGAAAAGTTGTCTGATTAGTAAGGTGCTACATTTAATTTGTCTGATATAAATTTTTTCTACATATAGACAACTTATTTTATCACGTCTAACAATTTTCAGACGAATTGCTATGTTACCGATCGGTAAAATTTCTTAACGTTTTCAAAACGGTCTCAAAATTTAACGTGCTCACGTTTTTTTCTGAAAAATGATTCTTTCACATAACTGACCCAAATTCACTTGTGAAAATCATTTTCAGACGTTTTGCTATGATACTTTTTTTTTGTCTCATTTCTAATTTTTTTAAGTGGTCTCCCGGGTACACGCTACGCTAGTGGCGTCTGAAAAACGTATTTTCTATATCTTAGAGCTATCATTTAACTATATTCTGAAAATCAGACGGATTGCTATGATACAGTTTGGTAAAATTTTTTGACATTTTTGAAAATTTGATCAGGTCAGACGATACACGGAAAATTTCTGATATTGCGATTTTCGGGCTCAGGATAATCGAATCTATTAATTTGATGCGGTTTTGGTCGTATTGCTATGAGACAAAAATTTTGGTCGTGGGCTCTCGTACTACATATAATATGTAATTTCCAATTAAGATTTCTATCTTAATTGAAACCTAATAATTTTAAAGATTCTACGTTTTCAATATTGAATTTATTATTTAATTGAATTGTATGTTTATTTCTACTCTTATTTGAAAAATGAATTAATTTTGACTTTTGAAAATTAACTTTAATCCTATTCAACTCAATTGACAAACAATTTGACAAAGAAAATTTAAAATTGTGTATATTTCGGTAACCAAAGTAGGTAGCGATCAAGCTGATAGTTGGCATACGTCACTTTCAGAGGCAGTCAAACGATATTACCGTCAAAGTCTTGTAGCATAATGTAGAGGGCGCTGTCGGCAGAATTTTTCCGTGTGTCTTTTATCATATTTTTTTATTATCAATAATTTTCGTTACTATTGGTAAACGTTATGGAGCGTAAGTTATTTTTACATAAAAAAGTTATACTTATTTCATGTCGAGAAAATGTATCGTTTTCAAGGAAAACGCATCTAAACGTTTCTAAGCATTTTCAAGAATTATATGATATATTCAGTTACACCTCGAACAGCAATCATTATTATTTAAGATTAATAATTATTTACGGACACCCTGTATAACGTCCTATGCAACCGACAAACAATTACATTTCCAACTGTCAACTGAATAAAAATTTCATTTGGCGTTTATTATTGGCAACAAAAAATCGTCGAATCTTAAATAGTTTTGAGTCCGGTCGACTAAAAAAGTTCATTTTGGTTACTTTCAGTCATATTATAATAATTGAAAAAAGTATAATACCTCTTCAAACAAACCTATTCCAAAATCATTCATTATTAATAGAAAATAATGCATTAATGTGAGTCATTAATCAACAATTTTCCATGCGTTTAACATAGTTAATATACATAGTTATACTTAACATAATAATAAATATTATTATACCTCAAAAAAGAAAATTAGTGTTGTCTATTATTGTAGTTATGCATTCTGTCGTATTTTTAGATTTTTATTTTCTGTATTATTATAATACTTGTAGCATATTCGGACTCTATTCAGATCAAGTTGCCTATGGATTATGAGAATGATCAACCCTGTTTCATGAATTTGACAGCACACGCACACTGACAAGTAGTGTAAAGGTTGTAGGATTAAAGCAATATTACCAAACGTACTTAAAAATCATGAAACTACTTTTATAGGTATCTCTAAATAATCATATTATATTTTTTCTTTGGGAATGCAGTCGTTTTAAGAAAAGAACACTCTTTTTACTATGCCAGGCTTTCGAATTTTATTTAATTCTTCATCAGGGCTATCTATAAAATGATTAACAATATTGAGATTAAATTCTAAGCTGTTTATAATAATTCTTAATCATAGGACTTGTTATACATTTAACAGCCACAAAAACGATATAATACATCATAGTAATGAAATTTTAATTCTAATTTGGTCCAAAATGATAAGAAAAAATAATAAGTTTTTTTCTAATATTAGTCTAAAAATAATTTGATGTATAATTTTTTTTGTTTTTTTGACGACTTTAACAATAATTATGAAAGAAAAAATCTCGGAAGAATTAATTTTTTTTATTTAAATCAATTTAAATTATGCTTGGTTCTGGTCGTTTTCTTTATCGATTTTTACTAAAAAAAGTGTAAATGCTACTTAGATTTTCCACGTCTTTCATATAGTTCATAAAAGTGATGGATGAATGAATAAAAGTTTGCTGTTATTGGAAATGATTGGTCTTAATTTTAACATCTTAGGAATAGGAAGACCGTAATATTTTGGTGAAATCGGATTGTAGATCATTGGTTTTTTAGCAATGTCTTGATTTATTTGTCCATTCCTTTTTAGAGATGTTACTACATTATTTGCTCTTTGTGCTAAAGTGCATGTTTTTTTTAAATTGAAGTACTTTTGAAATAATTTCTAAACTGACTGGTTGAAGTTAAATTATTTTGAATAAAATTAGCCAATAGTTTCGGGATTGAGAGCTCTTTATTAATTGGTTCTATGCTAAATTTAGGACCTAAAGAAAGAAAAGTATTTGTTTCAGGTGGAAGTTGAATTTTGAAATATTTTCTTTTAACCAATTAATTAGGAACATTAATAGTTCAAGTTTGAGTCTCTCAAGTTTGTCAATATTTTTAGATTTGGTTTTATAAAAACGTCTTTTCCATTTCGATGTCATTCTATTTTTAAATTCAATGAAAACGTAATTAGGAAGATGATTTAGGATAAAAGATTCCAACTCTTCCAAGATTGATTTTTGAACAAAAATTATTTAAATTTCTAACATTTAAAGAAATTTCTAAATTTATAGTTTTATTACTAAACCTGTTTGAAAATTCAGAACTTCACTAGCTCCTCTGCCATCGTTGTACTGGAATAAATAATGAAAAGTTTCTTTGCAAAGGTTTGATGAAAATGAAATCCAACCAAACCAGGAGAATTTCTCTACTGAGGCTTTTCAAGATGGCCTATCCGCAAATTGAAAATCCAGAACCTCACTTGAATTGTTTGCATTTTTTGGCATAAAAGAAATTTTTTCCAGTGTCAAAATCGGAAAGTACAGAAAAAAAACTATGAAATATGAAATCATCTTAAATTGCACTGCCTACTTTGACCAGTTTCACAAAAACAGAACAAAATATGAACTTTTCCAATTTTGTCCTCAGTTTTTCCTAATGTTAGTCAAAAATCATTTCCAAAGTCCCCTACTGCGAAATTAGGCAGCCTATTGCCATAATTGAGGCAAGTCTAGGAACCAGGGCCGCACTTGGAAAACATATTTGTGTGTATTATTGACAGAAATGCACATTTTTCGATCGACTTGCGGGAAAAATGGTATCGGATTCGGAAAGTACAGGAAAAATGTGATGAAACTGCCCACTTTGACCAGTTTCACAAAAATAATATGCAGTAAAGGCGTCAATAGGAAAGTAAAATGTTTAATCTTTTCTATAACAAAATGCATACTTTCCAAGTATGGTCCTGGATTTTCAATTTCTCAAAAAGACTCAGTTAGAGGAGCGTTCCTGTTAAATTTTGTTGGGTTTCACTATCACTAAACCTGCCCAAAGATATCACCCTATTCGAACATAGAAAGCTGAACAATTGAAATCATTGTTGCAGATTTACATTTGCCCCAATGTCCTCTAGCTGGCATCTAACCAAGTTGCATTAGTCATCAACTCATCAATCATCCTGTACAATTTCAATTTTTTTATATGACGTTTTCCCCCTAAAACTAATCTTCAAGAACAAATTTAATTGTTAAAGGCACTGTTCCCCCTAAAACTAAAACTTAATCTACTTTAATTTTAATTTACCTTTTTTGTATAATTTCTCACATGTTTGCAATTTAGCAAGTTTTGTGTGTTCATTACAATTCGAGGGTATCATGCAAAGGGATGTATCAACAGTTTACAGTGAAAATTAGATTTTACGCTCTAAATTCTAAATACACGCAAAATAAAAAAGCTTCCATGTTTCAGCATAAATTCTGGCTGTTCGCCACAGTTGAGTCTGGGCACACACGTATGGAGTATGACTCCATGCATGCATACAACAAAAAGCCAGGGAATATAAAGAAATATTTTGGCCCAATGATTGGGAAACTATTATTAAGTTGAAAAAAAATATAGGGCAGTAGGGCACCCAAATACTTTTAATGATTTTAAAAAAACTGAGACTTGCCACCTGCCAAATGTTCATAAAGCGACTAATAATTATTCTGTCTTAAACTGGAAAAATGTAAGGTGGTTTAAAAAAAAAGAGTGCCCCTTTTGCATGATGCCCTCGACAAATTATGTCACATTTGCTAACAATCATACACACTTTATACTCAATACTTATACTAAAACCAAATACTTTTATTTTAATAGTAGTTCAACTACACCTATTTTTTCCATGCTTACGTTTATAATGTCTGTTCAAATTACTCTTATCTTTCGTTTCAAATGAACATTCCTCACATTTTTTAAAAACATTGGAATGTTTATACTTATGTTTAGTCAAATCACTTTTAGCTTTAGTTTCATAACTACACTCCTCACACTTAAACACTTCTGCATCTTTTAAATGTTTGAGTTTATAATGTTTGTTCAAATAATGTCTTGTTCTTGTTTCAAAGGAACATTCAGCACATTTATAGACTTTGGCTTCTTTGGAATGTTTATTGTTGTAATGTTCTGTCATACTTTTTTTGTATTTTGTTTCATAGGAACATTCCTGGCATTTGAACACTTCTGGATCCTTTGAATGCATATATCTATAATGCATGGTGAAACAACCTTTCTTTCTGGTTTCATAACCACATTCCTGACATTTGTAAACTTGCGCATCTGGTGTATGTTGAAGTTTATAATGTCGGGTCAAGTCACTTTTATACCTTGTTTCAAACGAACATGTCTCACATTTGTACACTACTGTTTCTTTAAAATCAGTATGTTTATATTTATAATGTTTGATCAAATTACTTTTAACTTTTGATTGATGTGAACATTGATCACATTTATATAGTTCTATTTCGTTAGAATGTTGATATTTATGATGGTTAGTTAAATTCCTCTTATATCTGGTTTCATAGGAGCATTCCTGGCACTTGAACACTTCAGGAACTTTTTTAGGTTTGGGTTCCACTTTAGGAGCTTTTGTACGATTTATTGTATGTTTACGTTTATAATGTCTAGCGAGGTACCATTTAATTCCACTTTTATATGGACATTCACTACAATTATAAGTGACGGTAAATTGTTTGTGTTTGCGATTATAATGAAGGAGGTAATTAGACTTCTTGCTTGTTTTGTAAGGACAATATGAACAGTTATACTGTGTATGTTCTTCGCTTTTACTTCCCACAGAACGATGATCCATCACATTTTCCATAACAGAGTCACACCCATCCAGTTCATCCTTGACTATTATTCCAAGATTGCTACTCATTCCAATCATTTCGAATTCAGGCTTATGTTCGTCTTTTATGTCAATCTCTTCTACCTTTAATTTCACATCTTTTTCTGCTTGCACTTGATGAAAGTCATCATCTCCTGGGTCCTCAGGTTCTTTTTTGATAGAGCAGCAAGGTGAAAAATTATTCTCCAAAATGTTACATTCCGAAGAGGGAAGGTAACTTGAATCATTTTGTCCATTTTCACACTTCACCTTCAAATCACATGCTTCTGTTTTGATAGCTACTCCCTGATGTTGAACAGGAAAACAAGTACTAGTATCATTCAAACTCATGACGATGCTAATTATTTTTCTTTCAAAATGGTGTTAAAGTTAAACTTTAAACCTTGAATTTTGGATAATTGAATGGAAAGTGGATAAATGGAAATCCTTGTCGAATGTCGAATCAACGAACCAACTCCATAACTCCAACCTCCAACACGATCTATTCTGTATCTGTTCTGAGTGTTCTGTGGCCAGTCACCACCGCACTGAAGGCCACGTTTTTCTGAATTCTGACTTTCTGCTACTTCGCTACTTCCGTCTTCGCCACGCAGCACACTACACTTAGGGTACCTGCATTACCGACACTGACGCTTACTAGGGTAGCGCGTAGCGCATTCTCATTCTCATAAAAAGTTGTAAATGTCAAATTCAACTTCAAGAACGTCAGAGTCAATGAACTTACAACCAAATACGCTAAAATATTACCTAATACCGGACACTTCTATACCTAATGAATTGTGTCGATTTGCGACATAGGGAACCTGCATTACCGACACTAACGCTTCCAAGGGTAGCGCATTCACTCGTTGACGTTCACTTGGTTTGGTACATTTGATCACAAGCATAGGCATCAAGTGGAAAAAAGCGAAGTTTGAAAAATGAAACTAATAACACGAATAGAAATCGAAATCTCTTTATGTGGGTATTAAAAACATATCACAGCGGGTTTATAGGATTTACAAAGCATTGATTTACTTTAGTATTGATTGGGTATAATTTTTAACTCGATATCTAAAGTTACTGAGAAAGTGTCTTGGTAGAGGTGTGATCCTATAGTACCTCCACAAGACCCTCCCATACTGATCCTTAAAAATAAGATTCATCAAGATGTAATAAAACCTAACCTGACAAACTTCCAGGTATACGGAAATTCTGAGCTCCGTATATTATCTGCAATCATAACTGTCTGCTTTTTTTGTCCAGAAAATCCTAGTAACAGGTAAGTATTGATAGAGGACTATAATTAATTTAAAATATTAAGAAAGTTACCTTTAGGCAACGCGAACAAGCAGAAAGCTCCCTTTTTATTGTTAAACATCTCTAACGCAGCAAAAGCGCAGAATAGATACAATATTATACAATCAGAAGCTAAACTCGCCGACGGCGCCTTTGATCTTTTAGAGACAAGCCACACCTCTAGCGGCCATTGCTTCAGAGTAAAAACGCAGGCCCGCCACAGAATAAGGTACAATTCTATTCTGTGGGCCCGCATTCAAAACTAATGAAAGCTCATCTCAAATCATGGCGGATCTCTATGCGTCGAGTAGATGCGCGAAATCGGTATTTTTATTGAAGTTTATATTCTGATGGTACCTATTCTGTGGCAAAAGCTTACCATTTTTTTTTAAATACGTGGACTTAACAATAAATTAGGTATGTGAATTTTCAGACAGTTGTATGTTCATGTAAAATTTGACGTTTTTCAAGTTAAATTTGACATTCCCGACATTTTATAAGAATGAAAATGCGCTACCCTAGTAAGCGCAAGTGTCGGTAATACAGGTTCCCTGGTGCGACAGCTTTAGCAGCGCCGCCAAGTGTGACTTTTGGTGTCACTATTTTTGAGGTAAATTTGGTGAAACATGGCGGGAGTTTTAAATATCAAGGCTAAATAGAAAAGCTCTTCAAATTAATTAGTGGTATGAAATTTGGATTAATAATAATTAATACAACAATGGACAACAAGGAACTTCTTGAAACTGCAATCATTGAGGGATACTGATGGATGATAAATAAAACACTAATGTTTAAAAAAATTCTACTGTATAAACATTGATACATTAGTATTTAAACATTTTTTCATAGGAAATTGAAATATAGATGGAATAATAATGCAAAAGTAAATAGAAAAGCACTTTTGAGCGACATTTAATTATTGTGAGCTTGTTCTTGATGTTTACATTTATAACGTTATGTAAAATTATGTTTAAATAGTGTTGACTTCTTCTGAATCTTTCATTTTATGTCTGACAAAACTACTATAAAATCCTGTTTCGTAGGAACATATTATTTAGACACTTAGGAACCCCCTGAATGTTTACATCTATAATGTTGAGTCAAATACCTTTTAATTCTTGTTTCATAAGAGCATTTTTGACATTTGTACAATTCCTTTGAATGTTTAAGATTATAGTGTTTGGTCAAATCCTTTTTAATTCTGGTTTCATAATCACATTCCTTACAATTGTGCACTTCAGTACCGTTCGAATGTTTATAGTTTTGATGTTGTATCAAACAACTTTTTCTTTTTGTTTCAAATGAACATTCCTGGCATTTGAACACATCGGTTTCTTCCAAATGTTTACGTTTATGATGCCTAGTAAAATAACTTTTATTTCTTGTTTCATATGAACATTTTCCACATTTGTACACTTCTGCTTCTTCATCGTGTTTATACTTATAATGGTTGACCAAATCGTTCTTAATTTTTGTTTCATAGCCGCATTCCTCACATTTGTACACTTCTGCTTCTCCATCATGCTTACATTTATAATGTACAGTCAAATTACTTCTTCGTTTTGTTTCGTATGAACATTCTGGACATTTGTGTACTTCCGCGTCTCTCGAATGTTTATATTTATAATGCTTGGTCAAATCACCTCTTCTTTTTGTTTCATAGGAACATTCCCAACATTTGTACTTTTCTGCTTCGTTAGAATGTTCATGTTTATAATGTCTGATCAAATCAATTTTATATGCAGTTTCGTAAGAGCATTCCTTACATTTGTAGACTTGAGCATACTTTAAATCCACGTTCAAATGTTTTTGTTTGTAATGTCTGATTAGGTTACATTTGACTGAACTTTTATAATCACATTCAATACATTTGAAAATTTCACCAAATTGTTTGTGTTTACGGTTATAATGCAAGACAAAACAATATCTTCTATTTGTTTTATAGGGACACTGAACACAGTTGTACTTCTTCCCATCGCTCGGACTTTCAGAAGATTGCACTAATAATAATTCATTTTCTCGAACCGAATCACACTGTTCAAGTTCGTCTTTAAACATTCTTGTCCTCCCAATCGGCTTCCCTGGGTTATATTTTTCAGCCCCAATCTCTTCTTTCTCTTTCGATTCCACATTTTCTGTTTGACCGCGATGAAGGTTACCTTGTGAATGTTCAGGTTCGATTTTTATTGGAAAAAATGAAGTATTGCCAAAATTGTTCAACTGGCAGTCCTGGGATTTATCGCAAGTTGAGTAGTCATTTTTTGCATTTTCATCCTCCAACTTTGAGAAGACAAGTAGTAATGGGTCGTCAAGCTCATCTTGGTCTAATGCTTCGGTTTTGATAATCATTTTTTCTTGAGGTTGAACACCGCAAGAAACATTCTTTCCATCTAAACTCATATTAATTTGTCTTTTAAATTGGAAATCGGTGTTTAATAAACTCAAAAAAGGCTACCGACCTTTTTTTTTACTTTTTTGATGATGGATGAATGCAGTCGCAGTCGCCAAGTAATGACAATAAAAATAGTAGGGTTAGGACATGATGCAAAAGGCGCATGATGTCAGCGCGCAGATTGTGACGTCAGTCAGGTGATAGCTACATGCGACTCGGTCGGCGCAGTAGCAATAATAACGTTAAATCGCGATTTTGTAACTTATTTCGATGTTTGAAGATTTTAATTAGGTTGACTGCAGTATTTGACTGTCTGACGACAAAAATGGTTTACCGACGACCACCTGCGAAAATGACAAATAGCACACTACTTATACCATACCTTATTTTTTATTTAGATGGATTCCACCAAGTCAAAATTCTAGGGGAACGATTGGCAACAAGACTGATTAAGTTGGTTATGGTGATAGTTGTTACTAAAATAGTCACTAAATTAATTTAGGTTATGTCGATTAGTTGAGATGTCATTTTATTTCAAAATTTAAAATCCGAAAAATCGAAAAACTATAAACACAATTTTTAGAGGTAAATTGGAAATATTTAGAGACTTGTAAATGTAAGCACCCCTAGCTATTTACTCTTATAAATCTTTTGTATGTATAGGATTAGACCGTTTCCTTCTTAGTTTTCTGTATTGATTTTATAGAAGTTTCTTCCGTTATGTACATGCAAATCTTTGTTCTACAACAAAAATTAGAAAAATTCTTTGTTCGTTAATTGAGTACCTGCCATATGGTTTCTTCTAATGGAATATGGTACCGCCGAGAAGAGGAAGAACAGCGCTCGCTCTCCCTCTATTTTCCCCCACTCAATAAAAAGACACTTTTCGAAAAAAAAGCGAGCGAGCACGATACACATATACACGGTATACCGATTGCTTTTACTACTGCGCAATGACGTCATGCGGTTGGATTTTGACTCAAAACATTGACCGCGGCAGTGTTGTTTATAAAATAAATGTAAAATAATATTGCTTCCATCCTTCTTGCTTGTGGTTTTATTTGTGCTAGATCTATATAAAAAATCTCTAATATGGTTTCTTCTAATGGAATATGGTACCGCCGAGAAGAGGAAGAACAGCGCTCGCTCTCCCTCTATTTTCCCCCACTCAATAAAAAGACACTTTTGAAAAAAAGCGAGCGAGCACGATACACATTCCTATACACGGTATGCCGATTGCTTTTACTACTGCGCAATGACGTCATGCGGTTGGATTTTGACTCAAAACATTGACCGCGGCAGGGTTGTTTATAAAATAAATGTAAAATTATATTGCTTCCATCCTTCTTGCTTGTGTTTTTATTTGTGCTAGATCTACAGTGTGACCCATTTGTTCTTGAAACACCCTGTAGAATCTTAATTTATGGTGCGATTTTAAAGAACTTTCTTTTAAACCATAGAGCTTGATAAACTATATTTTGGGAGCAAAAAGCGTCTCATTCCTACAATATTCAATGCCTACTAGATCAGTGTTTACTTGTAAATTCTCAAAAATTCATATTAGCGATTTTTTTAGAAAAAAAACTGTGCACGCTACTGGATTCACCAGCCCTCAAAACGGTACCGTACTAAATTTTATTGGAAATGTCAGAGTAATAAGGATCTTGCAGTTATTTTAGAAATTCATAATAGAACTCCGAATTTTCATTAATTTATTCGAAAAGGTCAAGAGAGACAAAATAGAAATTGTACGTCTAGTTGGTGATAATGTATAGTCCAATAAAGTCTAAAAAGTCATACGTATCGATTAAGAATACACCTCCATTTGATAGTTCGATTTATTTTGTTTCATATACGTGGTTTTTATATAGTAACCGTCCAGTTTGTCTAAACACTCCATCCCGCATAAATAAGTATACGTCAACATTGGTTTTGAATGAGAATTAAATGCAAAACACAGAGGATAGAATGTCATTACGTGAATAAATTTTATGTAGTTGTCAGTGGCTCTCAAACTGACGTAAGCGGTTCAATTCATATTTGAATGATTTCCTTCAATAATTTACGCTCGTTCACAACTTGACAATTAACTGCTTGACATTTTCTGGTGAAATTAAAAATATTAATTCGGACGGTTAGTGTAACGTCACATCTGACTTTTTAAAGTTAATCCTACTATAGGTACTTTAATTTTTTAATTATAATTTTATTTATTTATTTATTTATTTTTTTTTTTTTTTTAATTTTACTTTTTTTTTACTTTTTTTTAATTTTAATTTTTACTTATGATAGCTTTTGACCTTTTTCAAATTAATTTATAAAAATTCGGAGTATTATTATGAATTTTTAAAATAACTACAAGATCCTTTTTACTCTGACATTTCCAATAAAATTTGGTACAGTACCGTTTTGAGGGCTGGTGAATCTCGTGGCGTGCCCAGTTTTTTTCTAAAAAAATCGCTAATATGAATTTTTGAGATTTTACAAGTAAACACTGATCTAGTAGGCCCTGGATATTGTAGGAATGAGATGCTTTTTGCTCCCAAAATATAGTTTATCAAGCTCTATGGTTTAAAAGAATTTTTTTCAAGATCGCATCATAAATTAAGATTCTACAGGGTGTTTCAAGAACAAATGGGTCACACTGTATATAAAAAAATTTCTAATTTTTTTTTTCGAAAGAAGTAGAATGAAAATTTTTATAATTTTTTAAAATGTTATTGTTTTTTTTTGTTTCCGTGATTTTTTTTGTACCAAGCGACATAAAAAAAAAACAATATAGCCGCTATAAAAAAACAATAGTTGACAATGAAAACTCTGGGATTTAGTTGGTCGTGAAAATTTTTAAAACGTTAAAAGGATAGCCGTTGCCGACTTATGCAAGCCTACAAAGAATTATTTATTTACTCCTGACAATAAAAAAGATATGAGCAATCTGATGTGTAGTCTTCCAACCGCGTGACGTCAGAAAGACCGGAACGCAGCCTGCGCGGTCATAGTCTGGCTGGCATTGGCATACCGTGTATACGTGATCGTGCGAGCGAGAAGTGCGAGAACGCAAGTGACGGCGGTTCGGTGAAAAATTAAACACTTAAAACAGACTTTAGTTTACAATTTCTTTGCTCTTGTTTTCGAACATTTTAAGTTATTGTGATTAGTGATGGTTCCTGTCGGTGAATGAGAGAAAGAAGACTTCCTGGGGCCCCAACAAACCGCCAGCAGATGCCGACAAGGTAGGTGCCGTTCCTGTTCCTCTATTTGAAATTATTTGGCTTATTAATCCTAATATTATTACCCAAATCTTAACCGCGTTTACAGTCCCGTGGTTTCGTTAGTTACAGCATTAGAAAATATATATCTTTGCACACATTATTTTATTATGGTACGAAAGTTTAAAAAGTCATATATGTGACGTCATACTAACCTTCCGAATTAAGATTTTTCATTTCACCAGAAAATGTCAAACAGTTCAATTTCAAGGTGTGAACGAGCGTAAATTTAATGAAGGATTCATTCAAACAATGAATTGAATGGTTAAAGTCAGTTTGACAGCCACTGACAACTACATAAAATTTATTCTGATAATATGAAAATTACGGTTTAAATTGCACAGGCTATCAACTTGACAGCTGTTTGACAAGTTCATCTGTCGTGTGTAAGTGTTTCATCTATCTCCTTTGGCTTAGGCAGCCCATAATACACCTTGTGTATATTGTGTTGTCAACTACTTTCTGCTGCACAGATCCCTAATAATTATTATTATTATGAATTTTATATAGGTATAGCATTTTTACGTTTTTTTATGTAATAAGTTTAATTGTTTAATGATCACTGATTCACTGTCCATATATTTTTGAAGGACTTGAAGCGTAAGCCGTATATTTATGTTTTGTAATGCGTCATAATGTGATATCAAAATACCCAAAAGTTCCTTGTATTTTTGCTGATAGGTATTTGTAGAATGGCTGATTTATTATTATAGGTACCTACCTCGATTTTTCCACATATTTATGTATATACAGGGTGTTTTGTAATTGAATGTCAATATTTAAGGGGGTGATTTTTCGGTCCATTTTAAAAAGAAAACTTCATAAGAAACGTATATCCTAAGAGTCTTAAGTTTTGAGATACAGGATGGTAAAGTTTTATTAAAATAAACTATTATTTTTAACAAATTATTTTTTATTATTTTTTAGATATTTTAATGAAATTTCGTATACAGATATTACGCATCAAGGGGCGTTTTTTCATGCACCACACGCTTCATATTTTATTTCCGCTAGTGACGGATGGTCCACGATCGTGCAGAATTTTACCGGCATATTTTAGCAGACATTGATATGGTACGCCACTGATTTCTGTTCAAATAGAAATCATTTTTGGAATTCTCTTTCGTTTCCAAGAAAATTTGATTATCTATTTTTTTACAGCCCGATGCACGGTTTTCACCTAAAAAAATAAAATCTGTTTCTCTACATGGTCACAAGTTTGTCGTTAAATGACAATAAAAAAAATATAAAAATATGCATAGGTAAAATTCTGCAAGATATCACTAGTGGAGATAAAACGAAATGTGGTACATGAAAAAATGCCCCTTGATGCGTGATACCTGGCTATGAAATTTCATTAAAATATCTAGAACGATATTACAGATATAATGATAAAAAAACATTTATTTTTAAAACTTTACCACCCTGTATCTCAAAAGTGAAGACTTTTAGGACATACGTTCTTATGACGTTTTCTTCTTAATGGACCCAAAAATCACCCCCTTAAATATTGACATTCATTAGAAAACACCCTATATGTATACAAACTTTTATCTTATTGTACAAAAAATACTGGTAAAATTGCTTGTATACAGGGTGTTAACTACCAACTAGTACAAAATAAAGGAGGTGATTCTACGACTTATTCTAAGAAGAAATGTTCCTATTAACATGGGTCCGCAAACGACATGTCCGCAAGCTAGATACAGGGTGTTCAAAAAAATTGTTTTTTCTTACTTTTTTTGCGATATCTCAAGAACCGTTAGAACTACAGGCTCCAGCTTTTGTACAGATTTTTACATTAATAATAGCTACTTTCAAGGCTCCAAACTGATGTTCTAAGATATGCCAGTGGTGGAGATTTTAGGGTTGCGTAAGGGTTTTACCCCTCTAACTTTTACGGCACTGGAAAAATGATCATTTTGAGAGCAAATTTCACAGCGCCAATGTTTTTTTACACAAAAAAGTACTCCTGGTCAAAAGCTGTAGAAGCCACCGTTCTCGAGAAAAAAAGGCATTTTATGATCAAAAACGTACAAAATTCAACATGAACAGAAACAGAAATGTATTTATTTTATTTTATTTATTATGTATTTATTCTAAACGAAGTTGAAAACAATCTGGCTGCAAGCGCAAGACAAATAGGTGCAAATTTGAATTTGTGCCATGTTACAGTATGGAAAATTTTGAAAAAAATTTTTTCGTTCATGTTGAATTCTGTACTTTTTTGACCATAAAATGCCTTTTTATCTCCAATACGGTGGCTTCTACAGCTTTTGACCTGGAGTACTTTTTTAAAATGACAATTTTTCCAGTGCCGTAAAAGTTAGGGGGGTGAAACTCTTAAGCAACCCTAAAATCACCACCACTGGCATATCTTAGAACATTATTTTGGAGCCCTAAAAGTAGCTATTATTAATGTAAAAATCTGTACAAAAGCTGGAGCCTGTAGTTCTAACAGTTCTTGAGATATCGCAAAAAAGTAAAAAAAAAAAAAACTTTTTTGAACAGCCTGTATCTCGAAAACGGTGCGTTTGCGCACCCATGTTAATAGGAATTTTTTTCTTAGAATAAATCGTAGAATCACCTCCTATATTTTGTATCAGTTGGTAGTTAACACCCTGTATAGTTTGCTTTGCCTTAATTATTGTTGCATCACTCAGCAGGTGTGTTGCCAAGATTTATTTATTGAGCTGGTTGGCTGCTAATGTGACCTTTGCTTGATTGACTGTCTCCTAGCGGAAATTCAATTCGAGTGAGCAGATCCTCACGCACCTACTAGGTACTATGCTTACCTATTAAAATAATGCTGAAGAATGTTCAAGGTTTTTAAAATTGGAAGAAAAACACTTTTTGAAATAAAAATTTATTAGTTTATTGAACATTTGTAATAAAATATATAAATGTTTCAAACGCAATATTTCAATAATAAAAGTTAAAATTATGTGTGGACGGAATTGTTACAAATATTATCACTAAAAATCTTTTAAACGAAAAATAAGTAATATCAACAACATTATAATATTTCGACAAAATATACCACTTTAATTCAGGGTAGCTGTCGCAGTATTTACAAAAAAATAATTCAATCACATTGCTGTTTTTATACTTAATACCCCATATTCAGTTTATCAGTTATTATTGTTGCCTGATATGAATAAACAATTAAGAAAATACCAGTAGTAGCCTAAAGGATACAGTATAATATAATAATAATATACCAATTTTCATAATAATTATTATTGACCACTCATAAATAAATGAGATTTTTTTTTTCATTTTTATGAGGTATAAAAAATTATATCGAGGGTAACAAAATGTTTAAGAAGAGCAGAGGTATTCTAAATTATTTAAATATAAACAGTTGTAAAATTTTTATGGGATATGCGTCTAACTAATGTACTAAATGAAAAAAGAATTGCAGTAAAAGGCATTAAAAAGTGTACGTGTCTGTGTTGGAAAAATACAACCATCAAGAAATAAATACAATATTTATCACAATTATTTGTTTATAATTATAAAAATGAACTTCGAATGATAATTATTATTATTCAGAGCATACAGTAGAAATAATATGAACAGCCTCTCTATCATAAATTATTTTATGTTCTATTTCACTCTTGTATGTTAACTTAATAGACTAGACCTTCGTTTTTTTATAAAAGTTGAAAGTTTCTGTGCGCATAATCCCCCACACAGGTAGAAAACAATGCAGCGACTATGAAGCTTGGATCATCGTGGCTTTGGCAGGTAACAGCTGAGGCAGGTGTATAAAATCACTCCTCAAAATCTTTGAAGTATAAAGTTTAACTTTTTTTACTTAAAGAGCATATAGGAATAGGAAAAATAGGCAAAATAGGCATGCAAAAATAGGCGGAAAAATTTCCTGTAGACATGGGTTGTTGGAGCTTTAATTTTCGAGATACAGTTCGAGAGTTACGAATTAATTCGAGAGTTAAAGTTCGAAAAATTTAATATTTTTTCAATATCTACAAACTGGCTAGTCTGTATAAGTCGAGATTTTTTGTACTAATAATTGAAGTACTTAGGTGTTACCTTTTTTAAAATAATTTATACGTCACTGACTTTAAAGGAATTGTGACATTTTTGATATAGATATGACGCACTGTTTCATTATTACCTATTTCTGAAAGTATCTGCTCATTATCATTGATTTTTATTATATTTTACCTTGATGGTTTCGTACCATACGGCAAGAACGGCAAAAAAGTAAGTAGACTTATTTTCGCCTTAAAAAAAAATAAGGCCTATCAAAAATGTCACATTTCTAACAAAATCAGTGGCGTATAAATTATTTCAAAAAAGGTAACGGCGCATATCCAGATATCCGCCAGCGGATTAAAATTTTTTGTTGGGAGTATCAAATCATGTAGGTAATTACTTCAATTAGTACAACAAGTGTCAAAATTTTCGAGTTATTCTAAACAGCCAGTTTGTAGATTTTCAAAAAAAATTAAAAAATTCGAAGAAATTCAACTAAAGCACCAACGATTCATGTCTACAGGGAATTTTTCGCCATTTTTGCATTTCCTACAGGTCCATTAAGTTTGAAAAAATTAAACTTTTTACTTTCAAGATTTTCAGGAGTGATTTTATATACACCTTCTTCAGGTGTTACCTGCCACAGCCACGATGATCCAAACTTTCAGCTTTTATGAAATAATGAAGATCTGGCAATCGCGGGCTCTTGCTCTATTAATTTAATGGCGCCGAAATGGAACTATGTTTTATTTTTTGTATTTCCGTATTTTTTGCGCATTTTTTTGTTTCTTCGCTGCATTGTATTAGATAACATAAATAGATAAACTTAGGATAAGTCCATTACTCAAAAGAACTGCAAAAGAAGAAGAATCAACCAATGATAGGTAATTTCAGATTTTTTCAAAATTTTATAAAGTTTCAAGCTATTAAGTGAATTAATGCACTATACATTGTGTACAAATCATATAATTATTAATAATAAAGAAGAAGCAAAATAAGTACCTATAAAAGAATATTCCTTTATACAGTGTGACCCGTTTGTTCTTGAAACACCCTGTAGAATCTTAATTTATGATGCGATTTTAAAGAAATTTCTTTTAAACCATAGAGCTTGATAAACTATATTTTGGGAGCAAAAAGCGTCTCATTCCTACAATATCCAATGCCTACTAGATCAGTGTTTACTTGTAAAATCTCAAAAATTCATATTAGCGATTGTTTTAGAAAAAAACTGTGCACGCTACTGGATTCACCAGCCCTCAAAACGGTACTGTACTAAATTTTATTTGAAATGTCAGAGTAATAAGGATCTTGCAGTTATTTTAAAAATTCATAATAGAACTCCGAATTTTCATTAATTTATTCGAAAAGGTCAAGAGAGACAAAATAGAAATTGTACGTCTGATAATGTAGGTACTTTAATTTTTTAATTATAATTTTTTATTTATTTATTTATTTTTTTTATTTTTATTTTTACTTTTTTTTTTACTTTTTTTTAATTTTAATTTTTACTTATGATAGCTTTTGACCTTTTTCAAATTAATTTATGAAAATTGGGAGTATTATTATGAATTTTTAAAATAACTACAAGATCCTTTTTACTCTGACATTTCCAATAAAATTTAGTACAGTACCGTTTTGAGGGCTGGTGAATCCCGTGGCGTGCCCAGTTTTTTTCTAAAAAAATCTTTAATATGAATTTTTGAGATTTTACAAGTAAACACTGATCTAGTAGGCCCTGGATATTGTAGGAATGAGACGCTTTTTTGCTCCCAAAATATAGTTTATCAAGCTCTATGGTTTAAAAGAATTTTTTTCAAAATCGCACCATAAATTAAGATTCTACAGGGTGTTTCAAGAACAAATGGGTCACACTGTACATAGGGTGATTCAAAATTCAGTGCAAAGATTTTAAGGGCGTATTTACCAGCCAAAAATAAGAAAAAAATTTTATAACATCGTATGTCCTAACTTGCTTCGTTTTCTAGATACAGGGTGTAAAATTTTGAAAAAAAAATCAATTGTTAATTAATTACTCAAAAACCTTTCAGCCGATTTAAATAAAATTTTATAGGCTTATTTGTCGTTATAAGGAACTTCCTTTGATGGGAATAACATAAATTTATTAATTCCAGTGGCATCTCAGGGGGCTACCTACTTGAAACTTATAGGTATAATTTATTATGGTACGCCACTGCTCTTTTGACAATTTATATTTTTTTTTAGATTGAGCGGTCAATAATGTAACTTTCTTGCCTCCTGAGCTTTACTCGTATCTAGCTTTGTTTCCAAGAAAAAAATCAAAATCGGTGCCAGGCCCTATTAAAACAAGTAATAAATTCACATCGATTATTGAGAGTCATTTAATTTAATTCAGGTAGCCCCCTGAGACGCCACTGGAATTAATAAATTCATGTTATTCCCATCAAAGGAAGGCCCTTATGACAACAAATGAGCCTATAAAATTTTATTTAAATCGGCTGAGAGGTTTTTGAGAAATTGATAAAAATCGATTTTTTTTCAAAATTTTACCCCCTATATCTAGAAAACGAAGCAAGTTAGGATATACGATTATATGAAAAAAACTTCTTATTTTTGGCTGGTAAATACGCCCTTAAAATCTTTGCACTGGATTTTGAATCACCCTGTATGTATGTATTAACAAACATTTTATCCGTGCCTATTTTTGTTGTATCTATTTAATTGTATCTAAATAATAATGTAATTTTTTATTTCTTCTTTCTTGAAGAACAGACTGAAAAAATTCTAAATAATCAATTAGGTGAGTAGGTACTCTTATTTTTTGATGATCTACATTTTTTTTTTTTAAGAGGGAGCATCGGTCTTAACTGTGGCGATCTATGGCTTCGTAGCCAGCGGACTTAACCACTAGGCCACGCCAGTCACTATGATCTACATATAAAGACAAACAACTTTTTAGACCCCCGACAGGAAATTGAAACGTTGCGTGTACAAGCGTGTACAACCGTGTGCCGTGAAATTAGGAAAAATTGGGTAATTATAATTGGAGCTGTTAAATAACATGTTTCTGAAGGTGACTTAACTCTACTTGATGGAGATATTAATGATCTATACTACGCAAAAATGAAAGTGTCACACCCCGAAATTTTTCCTGATTTTGATTGGAGTTGACTTGCATCTAAACTCAGAAAAAGCGTTTTCCAAATAAATTTTTGTTGTAAATTTTGATGAGAACAGTTTGAAGCTTGATGTCTCACCTCGAGACGGTTTTAAAAATATGAAATTAAAATTTTCCGACCTAATCACCCTATAGGAAATTTTTCAACGGGTTTTTTTTTTTAGTTTAAAATCATGGGGTGCGATCAGAATTTTATTTTTGCGTAGTGTAGATAGAGATTTAAGGATTTGGGATACTTAGGTACTCGTGAGTCGACTCTGCAAATAATTACTAGCGATATTCAGAAGGCCTTAGAGGTGGAATAGGTCATTATATCAAATCACTGCATGGGAGGTGACGCCAATACCTAGTAATTTTTTAGAGTTAGAATCTGGTGAAACTGTACTTAATTTGGGAAACGTGCGTCAGAGCGTGATAGAATCTGCTTCCAAAAATACGCAATTTCAAATTTAATGACATCTGAAGTAATTTTTGGCAACTAATGTCACTGCGGTTACGTGTGATCAAGCGATGCTTCGCTTGAACTTCGCTCTCGCAACGGTCAACCTCTCTGATCACCTCATCAATTGCTGAGTCCTTCGAGCTTGACTTAAAGCGGATTATTCCGCAGTTGTTCTTCCTCCTTACTGTTGAAATCATTTGGATTTTTATAAATTACAATAGAAAGGAGGAAGGAATGAAACTGCAGAAGATTTGGCATCTCTGGACGACTCAGCAATCGATGATATAGCCGGAGAGACCAGTGGAGGAGGTATGGCGTCATCGGACCATCAGCCTATAAAGTCAGTCAGTGGCTCTGAGCCGAAATTGTGGACGAAACGTTAGGAGAAAATCTCCAAGGACCGCGGCAAAACAGCCCGGAATCACTTTTGATTTCAGTTGAAGTCTAAATATAGTCGTCTAACACTGGTTCCAGTTTGTTTGAATGATTTTGAATGGTAGGTTTTTTATTTATTTATTTTTCAAACTTGGAGATTTTTTCAACCTATTCGAGTACCTACTTTTGAATCTTGAGGTCTCAATCCCATCTAGGCACATGTGATGATATGCTTATTATTATTACTATAATATTTAAATGTCGTTTTTTATATTACAAGTTCTAGGTAGGTATTATACACGTACCTACAATTTTTCAGAAGTCATCTTTATAGGCTGTATTTTTCAGAGATCCTAGAGTTCACATTTTATTCACGTACAAAAATCTAATACTTCTAGGTAAACCGTATAAATTTCTCACAAAATACACTTCTTTCTTTCCAGATATACAGTGTGGAACAGCCAGATAAATTCATTATTTCAGTTAATATTTGAAGCATTGAAAAAACCCGAAACAGGCCAAATTTTTTTTTTTAATTGGACACTCCTGTATTTTTTTGTATCTTCATATTTCCTAAGAAAATCCATTAAATATGGTTTTCATAGTTGCAGTTTAAACCGAGTTATAAACAAATTAAAATCGCAATTTTTAATGACTGTCTCGCCATTACCGAGCCAAGGAACATCCTGTATAATAATATTACGTCAATAGAACATAAATTAAATTCAAAAAATGACCTGTTTCGGTTTTTTTCAATGCCATAAATACTAACTGAAATAATAAATTCCTTCCATCTGGCTGTTCCACACTGTATAATATAAATATTATATTCACAGATTTACGCTCTATAACTTTTTCGGTATCTCGTTTTTTCCATTTACTCAGACAATGTACAAATAGATCCAAGAGATGCTAAACTTCGGTGCTTTGCGTTTGTATCCGTACCTTCTTGGTACTACCATTCCTGCCGAGAGTAGGTGAGGTCCCAGAAAATCCTGGATTCTGAATTCCGAGTCCTTGCTCTTGTTTAGGTCGAGGTTTCTTCAAACTCGACCGCAATGGTGATCTTGTAACTGAGGATCCGACAGTGGAGCCGTTGGTCGAGCCCATGGTTGTCGACATCGTCGACATTGAGCCCATGGATCCGTTATAAGCTTGAGTGGGGTAAGGTTTAGCAGAGGCGTCCGTCATGGATACTGTACCTGAAGAATTAGAAAAATTATGTATAAATCGAAACAGGAATCGAGATGCGATCAAGAACTACAATCGTACTTTTTTCTTGTGGATTGTTAGCGAGTCAGTTAATGAGTTTCTCTCTGGCTAGAGTCGAGGAACTTCAGGGTGTATTTGGGAGCATATCCATGAGAATAGTTATTTTATAATTATTGTCGGTCTAGGAGAAAAAGATTTTTTTATCTGTTGAGATGTATCAATTTTTTGACAGCTGCATGCTTTGGCAAGAGCAGTGTAGCACGAGTCCCCATAAATCTCAAGAAGGATTGTGCTTTATAGTGTTTCCGGACATAGTGACAGATGGTCCAATTAACCAATGTCTTTCAGAGAATACGCACGCCTGTGTTTTGACAGCAAGGGGATTAACCTAGTTACCAGAGTCCCAAACTATACAATAACAGATATAATAGTTGTTAAACTTCACTTAGGAAAATATTATCAAAAATGTATAAAAAAACTAAGGCAGCCATGGAAATATGTTTTTTTTTTCAATAGCTGGACAGCCAAAATTAAACGTGATATTATCCAAAATTTATGTTGCCGCCGCGACAAATAAAACCTAGTTTTTCGCCTGCTATGCCTGTAAATGACTAATTGAAACTCTAAAAATAAAACCCAAAGCACGGTGTATAAGATATTTAAGGTGGCGGAACTAGAAGCTGTAAGCGCGAGCAGATATCGTCACATTACCCCAGGTTGACTTGACCCTAATGTGTTGTTGCTCTCGGTCGCAATGTTTTGTTCTGCCGAGCCCTTCACTCTCAAGGGAGACAAAATTTATTTCTTCGCGATTTTGTAGATCGAAGCATTTTCTCATTCCGGCTAACATTTCTGGGTTTTGCTACATCACTGTTAATAAAATACAAAAATCAATCCTAATGTTAATAATTTACCTCTTTCTCGAAATCCTGGGTTGCCATAAGTGGTTGGTTCAGGAGTTGCTTTTGTTGGATTACCACCGCTTCTTCTTGCGAATATCATTTCGTATATCGTCATTAACAATAAAATACCATCTAAAATTATGACTAAGATCTGGAACATCGAAAAATATCATTCAAATAAAATGATCATGAGGATCGTTCAATAAAACATACCTGCAAATAAAACCCTGGTCCGCGGGTTAGTTCAAAACCTCCGTTTCCTCTACCATCGTCTTGCAATGAAAATAAACCCGCTGAAGTAATTGCTAACAAGGCTGAAAAAATAATATGGTGAGTGTTCGTGAGCTAGGTACATTTTAACTGAACACATAGGTAATGATATAACTCAGAAAACTTTGCCCTCTCTGTACTTAAATAAAAGAAGAAATTACAGTCTCTTTTCATTCATTTTTATAGCATAACATTAAAGTTGGAATCTTCTATCTGAGTAGATAATTTATATTCACATTTACAGGTCAACTCTGAATTTTATAAGTGCATAATTCTAAATTAGTATATTATGCAACGAGCTTATAATGAAGGCTATTAATAGCCATTATCTGCGAGTTCCATACACTATTTTTTCTACGACCCTTTTTTATTTCATAGAAAAGATTAAAAAATTATATATTTTAACAATGACCCGTGTACAATTGCGGATCATTGAGGTTAAAATAGGTTGCTATTTGTTTACGCATATTACCAAAGTTTCTTTTCGTCGCTAAGATTATTCTGCTGAGACATGTTTCATAGTATCAAGTTTAAAGGGCACTACTCACTACTGCGTAATTTTTATTATGCGATGTTCGAATTCCGAATTTTACGCTTTGATTTTGAGATTAATAATAATTTTAATAACATTGACAGCCATTAATTATGATATTGTTTACCTGCGCAACGCGACGGTCGCAGCGTTGCCGCTTTGAATACTATCACGGAGCGCTACGAATAATATAATACTTTATCTTCCTATCTTTTACACGATATACCTACCTATCAAATTAATTAAGGTAACATAAAATCTTGATAAATTTTCTTTGAATGTTACTTATGTTCTAAATTAAATAAACGTTCAGAATTTTTTTTCAGAAATACAGAACTTATATCACAAGGCAATTTTTGTCGTGAGTATGACAACTCTGTGACTTCGGTTGGTTTGGGGCGACCCGATTGTGAGCGAAAAGGAACCGATTCGATTGCAAATGCTCCTCTGCCATTGGATAGCTTGACCAGTGCTTTAATGAAAATTTGTTTCTTAATGAGACCCATTAAAGCACTGGTGATTCATATTTAATATGCATATTAAAAGTTGGGAGTAGAAAAAATATATTACAGCATAATAATTAGTTGATTACTAGTACTTAATTGTGCCAGAATTTACCTCAGAAAAATGAGCTTTAGGAAACCAGTACGATAATAGTATATTCTTCAACGAGCGGAGAATGATAGCTATTCTCTGCGAGGTGGAGCGAGATGAAGGCAGATTAATACCTTTTAATTTACGTATTTCCTTAATATACGCGTTGCCATCTTTACTAAATTCTCAATCATTTTAGAGTATAAGAGACGATACAATTATTAAGAATTGGCAGAGTGAATGGCAACAGACAGAGAACGAACGTTAGACGAGAACCGTCATATACCCAACAATAAACCATGGATAAATGGCACAAGTCCTTTTGGGACATGAATGCTTCTCCACATATCCGTATAGGATAGGGAAGATGACTAATAGCGCATGTATGTTTGAAGATTCGCAGGTCGACGATGCTCATCTCAATACACGATGTTCCTTTATAAACGCTTTAAGTCGAAGAGAAGCGAGTTGGAGAGGAAAATGAAATCAGGACTGCACCCGATAAACTTGATGAGGTAATGATGGAGAGGGAGGGAGAGTGGAGAAATGTGAATGAAGGAGAGCTGAGAGAGAGAGAGAGATAAATCGACAGGTGTAGTAATAGAAAATACAACCTCTGGAGATTGAAGCAGACTTATCGTCGGTGATTTCGATACCAAGAGTTGAGAAATTGGGGTGGTTTAGCCTGCAAGAGCTCGGCACTACCCTACTGGACCGGTAGAACTAGAACTACGCCCAGGGTGTAGTTCTACGAATGATTCTAGTGCTACGTAGTTATCACGAAAGACAAGAACTCGGCCATATTTTGACAACGGGGCTGTAAATCTAAAATTCACGAGACTGATAGAGCAGAAGAAATTTGATAGAGCATAACGCTTCCATAGTGACTTGCGTGGCCTAGTGGTACTCCGCTGGCTCACGAAGCCATAGATCGCGGGTTCGAAACTCACCTCGGCCCGCTTTACTTTTCAGATTCATTTTCGAATGTCTGTGAAAAGTAAAACAAGCGATCGAACGTTTAGGAAAATATATATTATAAAAGTCTGTGGCTAATGAGTTCATCTCGAAGCCAAATTACCAGAGTGGAGCGACTATGTCTTACCTACACAGTTAAGACCGATGCTCCCTCTTTTTAAAAAAAAAAAAAATAACGCTTCCATAAATTTATTCTGAGGTCTATAATAGAGTGATAAAAGTTATAAAATTTATACCACCATCAACATCTCCCTGGTTACCCAAAAGAGAATTGTTCCAGTTTTACTGCTTTTATTGCTCTAAATTCGCTATGACAAGATTAAAATCGATTTCGCTTTCTCATGTTCTAGTTCTACTAGAATCTTACTTATCTTATGTACGGTAAGAAGGAAACATAATTTACCTCTATAACAAACGCACATATGAAGTAAACTGAGTTAATTACAAGTTCTCTAACGTTTGAATATACCGCCGCTAAGATCGAAGCTGTTATCAGTATACACAGACAACCACGCATTCAAATGATTATATACGACTAACTTATTAGCATTGTAGAAATTATTTGAATACTAAGAATGCTAAGACAAAAGCTCAGAAGGAGTTTAAGAATCAGAGAACGCTTTGGATATGAAATGAATATTACTGATGTAATATCTACCTACTATAACAGCAAATCTAATTATTATTGAAGTTCCAGTTGTCGTTGTTATTAGACAGGCACGCAATTATATTAAACTTGGGATTCGAGAAACTATCCGAACGTGAAAGACTAGAAAACAGAAGGACAACTCAAGAGTTTCAGAGAATGCCTGTTGCTTTTGTTTGAAAACTCTGATTAAAATTTCTCCATTTCAGTTCAGATATTGTGCAGTTATTATCAATTAAAAGTAACAAACAGATGTTAAACCAAAGTAATTTAATAATAAATATTTTTTATCAGTTATTTTCATTTCATGTTCTACTTTTCAATAAGGGGTCGTATCTCAACAAAAGAAGGGTCAATAAATATATTTTCATTTTAACAAACCTGCTTAATTTTTTTGCCCTTATTCACGTTGAATAGCTTCGTCAAAAATCCGGACACTAGAAAAAAAGTTGATTTAAAAAAATCAACTTTGAAGGCTTATAAGTTTCTTATTTGTGAGTTTTCGAAAAAAATTTATAGATACTTTTGGCAATATTTCATCAAGTAGAATCACCCCCTTTATTTTTTGCGTATAATTACCTGACACCCTGTATAAAAATATGCATTTTGCATGATATAAATAATATTCCAAGCTCTGCTTATTACTATAATCAATAAAGCGCAATAAGTAAAATGGAACACATATCATATTAATGAACCAGAACTGTTCTTATATTTGAAAATCAATTTCAGGATAGATAACAGCATTACGATCGCTTTCTCCTATCTTTTGTGCGCTTGAAGTATCTGTAACCTTTTAAGGGACACTGGGATCTTATATCTACCTATACAGAGCATCGAATAAGGTATGATATAATAAAAAACTGGATCCTTCATTCCTGTTGTGTTCACTACATTAAAATTTTATTCCTAGTTTGAACTTGATTTTACGGAGGTCAATTCTATAGAGATTTTAGAGGACAAGGGTACAAGATTTTATTATACAGCAATTTGGAGCTTTTGCAGGGCACAGCATTATATGTATAGTAACAATAACCTACGGTACGGACCCTCCATTCTAGCTAATAAACTCTTGTTTTATTTTAGGCTACCGCGTGAATTATGTGACAACCTTTTTCTTGATATTGTTAGGTTCTAATAACGATTGATCAAGTTTCCTTTACTAACTTCGCGCCAATACTTACTCCTTTCGACTGACAGTAGGGAAGTATTTTTTCAGGTAGCTCCATGATTCCATTTCCTGGAGTGAAAAATGTAATACAGGAAGTATAACTCGTAATAATTCATGATGATAAGTCAATTATATAGCTGCTTTGAAAATGAAAAATGACGATTTTTAGTTGTTTATAACTCATAAATTATGCTTTATAATCTTAAACTGCGGAAACCATTGTTACTAAATTTTCCCCGACAATTTAAAAATGTAATAATATGCAGGATGTCCCATTTAAAATAAGAAACCCCAAGAAACCTCTTACTTTTCAACATGCACAAAAATTACTTTTAATATAAGAGTTCAATTTTATAAGTAGAGCAGTAAAATCGATGAAGTTTGAACTAATTCGCGGCCTATAAGGCTTGCTTTGAATAAATTTGTAGATGTTTTCATTATGTAAAATATAATTTCCGTGAAATTTAAATGTTCTCAGATTTAGATTTAGAGGAGCAGGAAGTGCTTAAATGAAAAAAGCAATGAAAATACCTCTAGGGCGAGAAGAATGTTTGATTAAACAGACACGAAAAAAAGTAATTGAATACGCGAAACTTTACTTAGAAAAAAAAAATTAACGTGAATAGAATGTCGCTTATTTTTTAATTAAATTTTGTTATTTAAAACCTCGTAAACGACATGGAAGAAAAATTAAAATTGGCCGTTTATGTTTTATGTATAAGTTGTTATGCTCTTTGAAAATATGAACTTTGGATTTCATTAAAAAAATTCTTTCATACGTCAAATTTGAGACATAACTGGCCCATTGGACCAGTTGCACAAACACAAATTAAAAATTTTGAGATAATTACTGATTTTAAATTGTAAATTTTGGAAATATGGAAAAAATATTTAACGATTTTTAATTTTTTATCAGTAATTAACTCTTCTTAAAAAGTGTAAAACTTATTTTCAGCAATATTAGACCAATATTCTCATAATACAGGGCATTTTAAAATCAGTAATTATCTGAAAATGCTTAATTTGCGTTTGTGCAACCGGCCCACTGTTGTCTACAAACGTTAATTATTAGTGGACTGTAATTATTATAATTGCCAGCAACTGTCAAAAATTTCGTTATTCTGATCAGCTAATTTTTGACATTCCAAAAATAATATTAAATTTTTTTGACAACTTTAACACCCTCTATCTCGAAAAATTAAGCTCCACCGATCCATGTCTTTAGGAAATTTTTCGCTTATTTTGGCATTTCGTATACGCTCTTCAAGTTTTAACATCTTCAATTAACACCCTGTACAAAGAGACCAAATTTTGTGAAACTGTCTACTAATGTAGACTTTAAAGGCAAACTTTCGTAATTGAAATTATAAGTGATTTTCGGTTCGGGTTGCTTTATCGTGGTCCTTGGGTATTTGTTCCGAACGTTTCGTTTGCAGTTGAGATAGACATCATAAGCGGTAACGCGGACGTATAGGGAGGAATAGTCTGTTGGTCTGACGTCATCGGAGCCGTCTCTGATGAACTGACTCCATCGTTGATGAGTCAGGCTTTGACGAATCAGAATTTTCCGCGGCCTGGCTGAACCAGAGGTTTGATTCGAATTTGATGATGACTTTGCCGTAAGTAAATGGCAAATTTGTACACAAGATTTATACAGGGTGTTCGGGAAAATGTGGGAAATCTCTCGGAATCAGATAGAACATTAAAGAAAAAAGATGACAAGTTCCCATAATTTTTTTTCCTATCGGCCACCCCTACGGAGATACGGCCTCTTAAAGGACGCCACTGGAAATCAATTTTTCTTGAATAACTTTTAAACTACTTGAATAAATTTAATGAAAATTTAAAATATTAAACAATAGTAGGGACCTCTTAAAATACTGCCTCTAAAACATAAATTAGCTTGTTCAGTTTCCCAGGGGCGGTTGTACTAGGTTGTACATTTTAATGATTACATTTTTAACACCCTGCAGGATAAGGAGTAAAAAAATATTCAAGAAAAATTAAAGTTGTTCAAGAAAAATTGATTTCCAGTGGCGTCCTTTAGGAGGCCGTATCTCCGTAGGGAGGGCCGCTAGGAAAAAAAAAAATGGGAACTTGTCATCTTTTTTTTAATGTTCTATCTGATTCCGAGAGATTTCCCACATTTTCCCGGACACCTGTATACTCCTGATAATGTCTACTGCAGCTACAGACGAAACGTTCGGTGCATTCTGCAAGGATCAACATTTATGATTTCAATGATGAAAAATCTAGAACTATTGTAAAATATGTATAATGTCGCTGTCGGTACTTACTTGCTAAGAGAACTAAGGCTAATTTTGGGATGATAGTGCCACTATATGTCTTAGTGGTTCCGCCCCTGGAGCTAATCATATTAGCTAATTGAATAACGCTAAGGAAAGAAAATATTGCCAGCGCAGCTATGCTGATCGAGGCTACTATTCCTGCTGCCCACACGGCCACTGAAAAAAAATTATATTATTTTAACAAAGTCATTGTTAAATATGAATAAAACTTTATCTACTCCTATTGGATAACAAATCAATAATTATGAGTCTAAAATAGTAATTTTAACTAAGCAATAATGACATGCATTATTGCAGTTAAAGAATAATGACAGTTAAATTGAATAATGCCTTCATTATTCAACCGTTATTGTGCCAGGTTTTAAACATCACTGATAGCTCTTATACCTATATAGGTACGTAAAATTTCCAACTGATGCCTATTTTCTGCGTTCTTCTCATATGAGATACATATTTAAGAAACAAATAACCAATATCTGATTTCTGATTAGGTACTAGATTTTTGATTACCAGAAATTTCCGTAAGAAGTTGAAGTTTTTTTTTTTTTTTTTTTTTTTTTTTTTTTTTTTTTTTTTTTTTTTTTTTTTTTTTTGAATTAACGTGTCTCAACTCAGAGGTTATTGACACAGGTACAACAATACAATAAAATTACATATTTATTATTGTGGATGTATAGAATTTTAGAAGTTCTAAATTGGAGTTTTTTAAACGAGTAAAAATTCCGGTTTTCCATTTTCAAAACAGCTTACATTGAAAACGGCTCAAGATAGAGAAAAACGGCTGACATGATCCTATCTTAACTTATTGTGCGGATGAAATTGTTGGACAGGGTGGTCAAAATTTGATAAATTTCATGAAAATTCTGATAATTTTAATAACAATTTAAACCACATAGTTGGATACCTCGTGAAAAGTTAAAATTAGGGACACGTAAGCCCTTTTATCTGAATCTTCAGCCGTTTTCAAGGTAAACTATTTCAAAACGAAAAATGGCAATTTTCACTTGTTTATAACTCATATCAATGTAATAGACGGAGAGCTGGCGGCCGCGAGGTACTACGATCGTACCTCCGGCTGGAATTTTGTGAGGTGGTTGGCGGAACCATCAACAAGTGTCATCCGCAAGGATTCAACACAAAACCTCTGCAAAAGACACGCCAGACGACTCAAAGTCGAAAAAAATTTTACTTAAAAAATGTTCGTACCCCCGGCTGAAAATTTACGTATTACTTGTTTCAAGGTCATAGATGAAGTATGTAATTCGCCAGACGGCTAGCTCACTGTTAAAGTGGTGACAGACGTCCTCAAACATGTCATTTTTTTTTCAAAATTTTTTTTTGTTACCTCCGTCTGACATTCTTACATATTGTCTCAGAGACCTTTTTGAACACAAATAATAATTTCCAGACAAAAAGGCCACTGCGATATCCCTCTGCAAAGCCGCGAAATTACTGCCCGCATCAAACTTGTGATTTTTTTTCACAATTTTTTTTTGTTACCTCCGTCTGACATTCTTACATCAAACCGTAAATCATCGTCCATCTCGACAATGATTGAATCAAAATGTTTTCCACCCTCCGAGTAATCTCGGGAGGCTATAGCAAATTAAAAACACGTTAGGTTTTTTTATCGCAGAGGGATGTGGCGGTGGTCCTTTCACCTGACGATTATCATAATATGTGTTCAAAAAAGTCTCTGAGACGATTTGTAAGAATGTCAGACTAAGGTAACAAAAAAAATTTGTGAAAAAAAATCACCATTTTGATGGCAGTAATTTCGCGGCTTTGCAGAGAGATATCGCAGGAGCCTTTTCTTCTGGCAATTATTATACAGGGTGTTGATTTTCAAAGCGGGCCATAGGGGATTAGCATTGCGAAAGTGGTTTTTGAGGATTCCTGCTCGCCGTTTAAACTGACAGAAATGGTTTTGGTATCAAAATGAAGCTAAAATTATTGCGCACAACGCTTGACATCAGAAATTAATTTAATTTCACGTTGTTTTCTAAAATTCTTCAGTAAAAATTCAAGTAATTGTTAATGTTTAATCACAAAATAGCATGCATTGCCTAAACAATAATGACGTTTCTACGTTTTGAAAATCCAATAATAAAACTTTATAAGTCAGTAGGTAATAATAAAGTCTGGTTCTATTTAAAAATGGGTTATACAAACCAAGAAAGAGTCTTTTTATGATGAAAACCTACTACAGTGTAGCCAGTTACAGGAGGGTTCGCGATTTATTTGCCGTGAATTTTTTTAATAGACCAATGTTTTATTATTGGATTGTCAAAACGTAGGAACGTCATTATTGTTTAGGCAAGGCATGCTATTTTGTGATTAAACATTAACAATTACTTGAATTTTTACTGAAGAATTTTAGAAAACAACGTGAAATTAAATTAATTTCTGATGTCAAGCGTTATGCGCAATAATTTTAGCTTCATTTTGATACCAAAACCATTTTTGTCAGTTGAAACGGCGAGCAGGAATCCTCAAAAACCACTTTCGCAATGCTAATCCCCTATGGCCCGCTTTGAAAATCAACACCCTGTATGTGTTCAAAAAGGTCTCTGAGACAATATGTAAGAATGTCAGATGGAGGTAACAAAAAAAAAACAGTCATGTTTGAGGACGTCTGTCACCACTTTAGCAGTGAGCTAGCCGTCTGGCGAATTACATGCTTCATTTATGACTTTGAAACAAGTAATACGTAAATTTTCAGCCGGAGGTATGAACATTTTTTGAGTAAATTTTTTTTTCGACTTTGAGTCGTCTGGCGTGTCTTTTGCAGAGGTTTTGTGTTGAATCCTTGCGGATGACACCTGTTGATGGTTCCGCTAACCACCTCACAAAATTCCAGCCGGAGGTACGATCATAGTACCTGGCGGCCGCCAGCTCTTAGTCTATAAGCTCCAATTGTCAAAACCATTATCATTAAATTTTCTCGAACAATCTAAAAAATTACAGCAATTTGGGCCATTCTGCATGTGTAACTGAAAATAATTTGAAGTTACAGGTCTCTTCAAACCATACAACTTTTCTCCTACATCTTTTTTTCTATCTGGAACGGTAAGGCCGCCAGAAATTCCGACGCACTCTTGCAGGACCCTGTATATTATGTTACCGTCTTTGAATTGTGAGGCGGCGAAAACCTAAAGTTTACAGAAAAAAAATTGAGCAAGTTTAACGAAAAACAAGAGACTCTACAAATTTTTCAGGGGAAATATTCAATTTTTACCGGCCTATACATATTTCCAAGAGAGTAAGAGCTTGACGTACTTTTTCACAGCACCCTGTAGATCTAGAATTCTTCATGCAATCGAAAATAAATCATAATAATTAAGTATTGAAATTAATTATTAAAAGTAGGTGAGAAACGAGAATTTCACAGATAGTATCTCATTTGATGAAGGGAAACCGAGAGGGAATAAACTAACGGTTGAAACTAAAAAATAATTAATCATTGCAACTTGAGTCTAGGTAAAAGAATCGGCACACCTTTCACATACCTACTTGAAAGTAATCTCCAATCGTGAGAAACAATAATTTATAAAAATATGGAAATAGATATTCGTAACGTTCTCTTTATACTTGAAAAATATACGGGTTTAATAAAAAATAATGTCAACCGACACCGATCTAAGATTTCATAAGATGACAGGAAATATCACTGTAATGGGAGAAGTCGTTCGAATACCTTCTTCGACTCTACTTGATTTCCCATGAGTTAAAGATTTCTCATTTCATTCCCCGGGAGATAGAAATTCGAGTAGCTGATAATTAGGTAGGAAAAGGAATTCATTCAGCGCAGCAAACATGACTATTCACAATAATAACGATCACGAAATATTTCGATTCGAGTAAAATAGTGGGCACTGTTTGAATGGTTTGACCTAATAATAAAAATATGTAGAAAAATTATTTTGTTAACGTATGTTTAAGATTATGCTAAATTTTAAAGCGCCCAAGTGATAATAAGAACAAAACTAGTAGATCATGTAGACAAGATTACACCAAATAAACCAACCGAAGAGAGTTAATTAGTCGACGTCTTCAGTTCTTCGTTCGCAGTATGAGAAAAACACTCGTCACGGACAATAAAATGCATGAAAATGGGCCCAGTATAGAGCGTTTGTAATTTAAATTATTTCCCTTGAGTTTAGTAGCAGTTAGGTTTAGTATGCATGCTTAAAAATAAATTCTAAATAACTGTATATGGATGAAGTGTTTTCTAAAAACTTTTGTCTTTGTGTGAAAAACAAGGATGTGTAGAAAAAATGTGGTAGAATTAGTTAAGTAAAACCTATCCTGAACAAAAAATATTTACATACGATTTAATTTTTGATGAAGATCAAGCCGAGGTAAAATTGATAATAATGACTAAGATTTGACCTGTTATTAAAATTTCAATTTTCACAATTTTTTACAAAGTGCATGTGATAGAGGTCATATTAATGCATGCAAATTAACTTGAGTATTATAACTTAAGTATAAGCACACAGTTTATAAATTTTATTTATACTCGTAAAGCCTACCTCAATTATAGGTCACACAGTGAGCTCAGTGAAGTTGGAACTCCTAAGAGCGATTTTTATAAAATGCAAACACTCTTCAAAAAAAAAGTTACGTCAAAACGAAAAAAAAAAAAAAATTGTGATCCGCACCTCCATGAACAAAGTTCAATAATCTTCAAACGGTATACCTTTGTCCATGATTTATCCACATTTGTCCACCCGAAATTTTCGTTCGTTCCCCATTCCCAAGAAAAGTTACGACCAAATTAATAAAAAATGTCCACCACCAAATGAGAATTTTTATAAAATTCAAACGGCATTTGTTGTCCACGTTTTTTCTGCCCACTGGAAATTTTCGTTTGTCTACCCCAAAATAGAAACTTAAAAAGACTTTACAAAAAACAATTATTCTCATAAACATCCGACTACATTTCCTTCAATATAAGCACTGAAATATAACCCTGAAATGGTGCCAGGAAGTAGGACTAAACATCAACCCTACAAAAACAACACTTGTACCATTCAAAAGAAGACTCAAGCTTCCAAAAATTAAAGCCATCTGCTTGAGCGAAGTGGATTTAGAATGGAAGGAAGAAGTGAAATTTGTAAGAGTAGCACTAAACAAAAAACTACTGTGAAACCAGCACCTGGACAAAACAGTAAATAAAGCCACTACCGTATTCATATAGTGTGCAGGAGAATGGCTGGCAAAACATGGGGCTGTAACCCACATATTCTGCGCTGGATGTACACCATGCTACCAAGCAACGGAGCGGTTGCTTGGTACAAGAGAACAAAGCTAACAACAGCAAGGAAAAAACTTGAGAAGATCCAGAGACTTGCGTGTCTCTGCATCACAGGAGCAATGAAAACCTGCCCAACCGCTGCGTTGGAAGTATCCTGGATCTGACACCATTACATTTGGTGATAGAGAGAAGAGCTGGAGATGCTCTACTTAGGATGTCAAGAGTATGAATCAGGAGTGGCTGTGAGGGGCTCCTGACACTACCAAAAGACAGAACTATTAAGAAATTCATCTTCGAGAGAAACTTATTACAAAACTGTCTACGAAAGAGGAATGGAACAACACCTCAACTGTACTCTCAAAGAAGGTACGATCAAATGGTACACAGACGGCTCTAAAACTGAAGTTCGATTCGAGGATTAATTACTGAAGCATTCTTTTATCGTCAAATCGTCTAGGGGATTGTGGCACACTAAGAACACCAAAATTCTTTAGCAAAACCCATCCTAATAACACGGATCAACAATAATTAGCGAATTAGCCTCTGGAAGCCAACTTTAATGATTGCTGCCATGGTTCAAAAGCCAGTGATAAATTGAAACTCGAGAGTAGCCCTTCAAGCTGCAAAACACCTGACACCAGGATCGGATTGAAAAGACTGAGGGAAAGAGAAACTATGAAGCATCTAACGTCACCCGCATCTTCTGACGTCTTAAGGTTTTCCCCTTTTTGTAATTTCCTAGAAAATGTGCTTGGAAGCCTAGTACTCTTAATGTTAAACACAATCACACCCATAACAATGATAATCTTGAAAGCTCCAAGAAAATGAGAAGTCCGATAATTTCATAATTCCAATACACAGACTCCTCCCAAAAAAGCTTTTACAAGATAATTTATGCTGGTTAGACGAATAAACCATCCCAAAATTAATATTAATTGACATAAAACCAGTCTTGAATTAAAGCTATTTCCACAAAGTCAGCAATAATAATCCAGATCAGCGAAATTTACCTCACATGTACAAGAAATATTTTACTAAAAGTAAGATAAATAACTGGTAAAATTAAAAACAAACTCTTTGAGAGTCTGTTCAGAAATCCCAGTTTTTAGACATAGCTGCCTAAAGAGAATAATATGAATTGATGACCTTCCCCATCACCTTGGTGATCTGAGAAACAAGAGCAATAATAGGCCAATAGTTTGTTGTCCGGCGGAGTTTTCTTCCCCTGTTTTGGGACAGGTTGCATACAGGATATCTCCAGGCTCCAGGGAAAACACCAGATTGGCAGGACCTATTATCAAATAGCCGACAATGTACCGGGTAGTCCACCACTTACGTCCACCCCCAAAATAGAGGTTAATTTTAAAGATAAAAAATTTAAACTTTGAGGATTTGTGTAATTAATATAGGACCATATAATGACATAATCAGATTAATTATTTTTTTTTGAGCCATTAGCGATAAAAAAAAACTGTAATTTGGTGTTAATGTGACCAAAATAAATTCGATTTTTCTTTAATACATCGATAGAAATCTATTAATAAAATCAAAATCGCTTAAAAGAAATATCAAAAAACTAATTACAAGCCTTTAATTAAATAAAATACTTAAAATATGGAAATGACAGCTAGAATGATTGATTTATGGAAGCAATAAAACTATCAGGATTTTGAAGGGCTGGTATTACACAAATGTTAAGTAAACATATCCTAAGTAAACATTCATAAAAGAAGCCCCATTCAAGTTCAATGGCGTATTCTTCTGACTGCTTTGAAGATTATTTATGGTAGGTACCTACCCTCATTAGATTTGTCAGTTTTATTGCTCTACCATATATCAATCATTTTACCTGTCATTTCCATATTTAAAGTATTTTATCTAATTAAAGGCTTGTAATTAGGTTTTTGATGTTAATTTTCATCGATTTTGAATTTATTAATCGATTTCTATCGGTGTATTAAGGAAAAATCGAATTTATTTTGGTCACATTAACACCAAATTACAGTTTTTTATCGCTGATGGCTCAACTAAAAAAAAAATAATTAATCTGATTATGCCATTATGTGGTCATATATTAATTACACAAATCCTCAAAGTTTCAATTTTTTATCTTTAAAATTAACCTCTATTTCGGGGGTGGACATAAGTGATGGACCACCCGGTACAATACTTCCCGACAGTACTACCGACAGTATACTTCCCATTTAAAAAATACGTTTTTGAAAATATCTCGAGAAAATGGTTGCTCATAATTATTGTTTTCTTGTTATCGGCATTTTGATCATCAGAAAAAAAATGGTGCATATTCAGTGCAAATGATTCACCCGGTATATTAATTTAAATTTCCTTTCCTTTTTCGCTTCGCAAACAATGAAAAATTCTCACCTGAAAGCCGGAATCCTGATGATCCTTCACCACACTTCTTTCTGTTATAAAGTAATAGTTTGCAACTTCCCCATGGCCCAAAATATCCTCTCTCTTCGGCATATCCAGCTGAAAAAAATGAAACAATACATTAGCAAGAAGGTAGTTACTATAAAGTAAATAATATTATATAATGTAATCTGCCAAATAATAAACTTTTATTCCATTGCAGCAGGTGATAAACTATCATTTTATAGATTGAACACTCGTTGTCAAAGTAATAGTTTAAAGAAATAAAATTACTTTTTTTGTTAAATCGAATTATTAAGTTCATATTTTGATTGCCATTTAAGCTTTGAGATGATAGTCTGCTTGAAAGTATGCGCTTTTACGCTCTAGTGCTTAAAATTGAAAAATGCTAATTTATCGCAAGTTTTCATCAAGTTCACCACTTTGACAATATAAAATACCATTTTCTAGAGTTCAAAAATTGTTGATTCTTTTCGGTTTGACAAAAAATCTTATGTAAAACGCTTTGCAAGCACGTGACTAAAGATTGTCAAACAAGGCCGTGGCCGGGTTTGACAATCGTCAAATAATCTGTTTGGCAGATTTTTGCTCAGTCATAATATGAAAAACCAAAGTCACTAATACCCAATGACGTCTAAATAAAATAGACCCCCTTGTTTACATTTTTATAGAATCATTCATTGCCCCTCCGCAATTGCATGTTTGCCAAACCGTTACTGTGACCAGATTTTTGAATACTATCGTTCTTGAAACTATGACGTAAATATATTAACAAGACATTATCAATACAAACCGCGCGAGGTACTTCTTACTAATAATTAAATAGCATAATATTTCTAATAAACTCGAACAACAATAATGGGATAGACGTCATTTAAATCATATTTGAATATAATTTTCAATGTTAAGAAATGAAACACAAAATGCGCGGCAACGTCGTATGTTTACGCGACTACGATATTTTTACAAATTTTTAAAATTCATTCATCATTTCGAGTGCGGTGTTGTCCCTATTTTGATTTCATTAGACGGGTATTTTAACCAAATTAAACTGCTTCCTGCTATTATTTTCACCAATTTAAAATTATAGACTATAGACAATAGTGCGAACTTAGTTGATGTGCAAGAAAAGTGACGATTTAAACCCAGAAGTTTGTTTTCGTAGGTGAGTACCAGTAAGTAAGGCTATGTTCATATCAGTGCTGTAGTCGCCGCAGGGAAAAATCTTTGGCAAATCCAGTAAAATTATCCTCTGAACATTGCAATTAGGTACCTACTGTGACAAATTTCAACAGTACGTCCCATTGTAAGTATATTAGGTATTATTTTGATAATAATTATTGGGCTTTAGGTTCCGGCTTACTATTTTCGAAGTTTTAGATTTTGACAAATCTAAATGTCATAATTATATTTTATATTTTAATTTTACTTTTAAATTTTTATTTGTACTTTACTTATTATTAACTGTGATCAAGGGACTAATCAGTCTCGAAACGTTAAACTTCCGATTGGTAACTTCGAAAATAGTAATAAGCCGGAACCTAAAGCCCAATTATCAAAATAATCCCTAATATACCTACATCATCGGCGTCAATTTGGTTCAATATTTACAATTTTCTAATTATCCTCTACCGTTATCTTAGAAGATGTTCACAAATTGGATGACTTTACAACTTCAACTGTTACACCAGTTCCTTCCTATAAGATTTGCGTTCCTGTTTAATTTAGAAATATCTATACATTTGTCTCAAAAATTTCACAAATCACCTTTATTGAGGGTATAATAAATAACAAAAAATATTATGAATGTCTTTTGTAATCTACTAGTTAAATATGCTAAAGTACCTATGTATTGTCTTAGCTTTCCTGTGAATCAGGAGAGGTTGCTTTAATTGGCTTTCTGTACATCTAAGAAAAGTGTTTTATAGGATTAATCTTCATACTGACAGATAAGTACGGTATTCCATTAATCATACAAAGTAACCCAAACTCGCTATTTTTCGTCCTAAATACACAGGAAATAATAATTATCTTGAAAAACCCTACGCCACTGGCTCTCATCGCGAAGGTCTCTGACAGCATTGCCATTTTCGCCGCAAACCTCTGTTTATGCGATCGGTCACTCCTTTTCCCACTCACATGAAGATACAAATTAGATGATGGATTTCGAATATTTCATATTTATGAATGGAATGTTGGGTCTATTTATTTAGACGTCATTGCTAATACCTATGGATAAAGTAAAAACAATTGCGTTCCTATAAACAAAATCCATGACAACCTTAACTCTTTTTGATTTTAAACTAAATCAACAATCATTTTTCAAAAGTCCCAATTTAAAAATTTGTTTGGTTTGTAAGAAATATTTTGTAGTTATACTTTCTGTGTCCTATAGGGGGGGAAACTGGAATGATGCCTGTCAGTTGTCTTGCGTAACGTTTAAAGCAACGAAAATTGATAAAATCTACTTTACTGCATAACATCTTCATGTATTCAGGCTTCCAGTTCCAGCTGTATTAAATTGCGTGAACGTGTAACGGTTCTTATGAAGTATTCTCGTCTATTGTTGAAATAAAGTCGTATTCAAAGAGTTACCTCTAGAAAGGGCAATGTCACTGTCCTCTATAATGTCTTTGTATCCAGTTTCTTTAGGTATAGGGACCTACTCTCGCTGACTAAAGCTACACATAAATTTGATAAACTTGAGTTTCGGTTAAAATACTCGTGTCATCAGTTATTATTAAAGTCCATTTATACAGGGTGTTTCAGAGATATAAGGTCAAACTTAAAGTGGTAGTTCCTCTCATTAATATAAGTAAAAAAAAAAAATCAGCTCAAAATGACGTTTCGTTTAAAAGATACAGGGACAGGGTGTCAAAGTTTAAAGAAAGTGGTTAAAAGTAAAACTTTGTACATATTTAAACTGATTGCTGATTTAAACTGATTTAAGCAAACAAAGATCTCTAATTTCTAAAGATCTTATTTGAAGTATTGTTGCCAATAAGTGTTTTCAAAAGGAAAGTGGTCAGATAAAAGATCTTGCAATATTGGTGTTCCCCAGGGATCGGTCTTGGGACCGTTATTGTTCCTTCTCTATACAAATGATTTGCCTCCTAATGGCGACTTCCATACACTAATGTTTGCTGATGATACCAGAGTAATGATGGTGAGTTTCAAGGTGGAAAAATCTCTATTTCCTGCCTGGTAATTTTTTCATAGAACAGTATTCGTAAAAGAACTTCAAAGTATATCGACCGAAAAATTGTAATAAATCGCTGAATAATATGTTAAAAAAACAATATTTTTACAGTATCCAGGAAAATACCTACTGTAAACTTCTTGTTGTTGTCGATAAACCCAGGCGCATGACCCCACAACAGAACACTCTTCTAAACAGGAAGTCTGCTAGCTGTGCATGGTCACTGGTACAGAAAAATAACTGGGCTAGTTTAGGTTCTGCATCGTGATCATAGGATATTGACATTACACGATTGACCTTCTAATAGATTTCGATCGAAATAAATAATTAGAACTGTTATAATGTACTGTTGCCATGTAATGGAATACCTTACTTACGACAAAACACTAATTTCTTTTTAACATAGGTAAGTATAAAAAATTCGTACATGTTCCATTAATTTTCTGTGTCAATTTTTTTAAATCCAATTAATTTGGTCCAAACGTAGTTTGAAATCCTGAGATTACTGGCAATTACCTGCTACGTCTTCCTAAAGGATTTATCTATGGAATTACCTTCCATTTTTCACACAGAATTTATTACCCGAATAACTAAATAACACCAACTGCAGAATGTAATTTGTACCTTACAAACAGTTTAGAAACATAATATAACTCGCATACTGTTATCTCTTGTTACGCGGCTCCGAAAACCACACTATTATGTAACATTTCCATAGGAATTTCCACTAAACATTCCTGAGGGGCATATTGAGCGTTGAATATTTTAGGAGTCGAGAGGCATTATTGAATGGAAAAATTTAACAAATTTTTCGTTTCACATTCGTATCCAGGGCGTGGACGTTAAAATAAAAGCAAACATAGCTAGAGATTGACTGGAACGAAAAAGGCCTCGTAAAATGTGAATCGTGATCCCAGAAATTCATGCCTAACAGCAGGTGTGCTCGAGTGAATAAGAATAACACCTGGCAGCATTACCACTCAGGCTTCCCTTATTAATTTTACACATGAATTAATTTCTTATATTCGTAATCAAAACTTGAACAGGAAGGACTTTTATGGTGTCAACCTGTTCCGCTCATTCAGAAACTGACATTGTGTACCTACCTACAAATAATAAATAAAATATTATTAATATTCTTGATAATTCTTACTTCTACTGCCAATCAAAGATATAAATATTCATTGCGTACGTACGATTCGTATTTTGACTTTGCTTCTTCTTCTAAATAATAATATTGATTGCGATTGCAAAAAGAAATTGTGGTGTAGGGGGAGGGGTGCGAGAAAGTAAGAAAATAAGAAAAAAAGAAAAGAAGAGAAGAAAATAAGATGCCGGTACAAGATAAAAGGTAATGAAATTTTGAAAATATTTCATTCTTCTCCTTCTCGCACACACCAAAGTAGAGAGTTCAAATTAGGCGCCAAATTCCTGCACTAATGTGAAACTCTCTTCTACATAAAAATTGGCATTTAAATAGAGATAAATGAGTGTCACTCTGCATCTTTCTTCCTCATAATGAAATATTTTCTTTACGCATGGCCCTTCTCTAGACACCTATACACGTTTTAGGTCACCATTCGCTTGTTACGCTGGTTCTATTAATTATGAAATCGAAAACAGAACTCTATATTTTAAGTACGGTCGCTGGAAAAGAGAGGTCGCTAGCTGTTTCCATCTTGTAAATAACGAAAGTGAAATCAACTTGCGCTAATTGCTTCAACGCCGGCTATATGAGTTCGATCTCGAAGCCAAAATTACCAGAGTGGGGGCAACTGTGCAAAAAAATTAAAATTTATTAAATATTTTAATACATCCATTCATATAAAAGTCTTTATTTAATGGAAAAAACACTATTTTTGCCAACTTTAACATTCAGGTTTTTGACATCACATTTAGGTACTCTGATATTATGAATCAAACAGTCATTTATTTTACAATCATTATTTACGAGTATGCAGTTGTGAGTCTTGTGACTGGCATTGCTCAAGTGATTAGTCACGGTGTAATTATAATTAATTGCTGTTTTTGTATTGCATAACACGAAACAACATAATAGCACATTCGTTCTTTTTATAGGTAGGTTAGGTACTATGTACTACTACTGTCCTAGTTTTGCGGTTAAAGAAACGCACAGTTATCTTCACAACCACAACTATTAGATTAGATCATAAAACTGATCTAAAATTGAAAGAAAATCGTAATTTTCTCGAAATTCGCTCGAAATATCGAAAAACGGCTAACATGTCCGTATCTTAATTTTTCATGTGTTTCTTTACAGTGTGCTTGAAATTTTTATACAGGGTGATTAAAAATACAGGGTGTATTAAAATTTTGTCCACATTGAGAGGTTACCATTTGAAACGTTAGGATAGGGACATGAAGCCGTTTTCAGAGATTTGGAGCCGTTTCCGATGTACACTGTTTTCAAAATTAAAAATTGAGATTTTCACTTGTTTATAACTCATAACCTACGAAATTTAAACGGCAACTGTAACAACCGCTGTTACTGGATTTTCTCAGAAAATATTAAAATGTAGTACTTAATATACATGGTGTCCTATTTAGAAAAAATGCATCATTGAGTCAAGGCAAAAATTTGCCTGTTTCGTGAGAAAATGAATTAATACTTTTGAGAGGCACTTGTATTCAATGCAAAATAGTATTTCGAAATAATGAGTGCTTTATTTATTATTAATTGTTTACCATTTTCTTGTTTGTTTATTTGTTAGCCAGCACAATGCTGCGTTGCAGGAATTTCCAGATAGGTACCTATAGGTGGTATCAATAGTGTTTAAACTTGTGATTCTTATTGTGTTTATAGGTATTGAAGAACGACCTTTTAAAGCGGTCACTTCTACCTAATTTCTATACATATTTTTTTATGAAATGCCATTCACCTTTGCCAACTGCTTTCAAAGAAGCTTGTCCTTCGGAAATGACTAGGAGGAGAAATATGAAAGATCAATAATAGTACAAACCTTAAAAATATTGTTAAATAAATAGAAAGTACATATTTATATATTTTATGAGTCATTTTTAATCTTGTTTTGAAGCTATGTGAATAATAACAGTAAAGTGTAAGTGGACGAGCAAATAGTAAAAACCCACCTACCTACATACATACCTACCTACAATAATTTTAATAAAGACGACTTCACATCTAGAAGTTAGAAACATTAACGTGCTGTGTAGTCCGTAACCTTTCTATCGAATAATCGAATGCTGTCAATTGTACGTGACCTAGTTACTGGTAATCATCGACTAACCTGGGATGAGTCGTTCTAATAATAGTAGGTAAAATGTTAGATACATGTGACAGTAGGTAATAATTGAGGCTCATAAGACTTAATGAAAAGTATAACTATTTCCAGCCCATATGCAGATTATAGCAATTGAGCGTCTTTGGAAATTTTTTTTATATACAGGATGTTAGTTAAGTACGGGGCCAAACTCCAAGGGGTGCTTCCTTGAGTGATTTTAAGAAGAAAAGTTCAAATAAACATGGGTCCGAAAATGCATATTTTTCAAGATACAGGGTGTCAAACTTTTATTTTTTTTTCTCGAAAACAAAGCAAGATATGAAAAAAACTCAAGAGATAAAATAGTTGTATTTCTAGTTGCTTAATTCGAAAAAAATACAAAATTAAAAAAAAAGTCAGTGGCGCCCAATTTTTTAATCAAAAATATTAGTTAGACTGTCTTCCGGGACGCCACTGGAATTAATAATTTTAATCTAATTGGGGCTAAATTACCCTCTTGTTATTACAAACAGAACTGCCAAATATCAACAAAATTGATTGAAAGAGTTTAGAGATATTCACGAACATTCGAATTTTTTTTTTAAGTTTGACACCCTGTATCTTGAAAAATATGCATTTTCGGACCCATGTTTATTTGAACTTTTCTTCTTAAAATCACTCAAGGAAGCACCCTTTGGAATTTGGCCCCGTACTTAACTAACACCCTGTATAATACATGGAGGAACAAGAAAATTGTGCCATGCTAATAATTATTGTAATTTTTTTATTGAGATATGGGCTCATCAATTTTTATACAGGGTGTTTCATTAAATCAGTGCAGAAAATTCAACTGGAGATTCCTTGCTGAATTTTAAGGGGGGTTTGTCATAAAAAAAAATTCTTAAAGTCTCCCCTAAGAAGTTACATACCCTTAAAGTAGGGTAAAAAATTCACATTCATCGAAATGACTTGAAATAAAAACAAAACGGCTAGGTATTCGAACACTACTACCAGGAAGCCTCCATGATTACATAATTTTATCCACCCTTGTACTCTGCAAGGGTGTGAATCATACTACCCCTAATTTCTTTTCCAGAACTTTTTTCCTAATAATTTTTTTTTATCTTTAAATTCACATTTTGGAGGGCCAGTTCAATTGAAAAAAAAAATTGTCTCTTAAAAATTTCACGGAAACTCAATATAAGTACCTACTTTTACACTAAAAAAATAAAATAAGGGCATGTAATATTCAAGAAAATAGTGCCCATTTTGAGCACTGTCTTAAACAAAATATTGTTAATTTAATTAAATATGATTTGTTTATTGTTTTTTTTTGTGTTATTTAATGTTTATTTATTTCTATAAATATTTTACATATTTACATATTTTTATAAATTTATGTGTAAAATCACACTGTTATAATTTATGTAAGTTATTTTATTTCTTTAGTGGAAAAGTATTGAGTTTCCGTGAAATTTTTATAAGACAATTTTTTTTACAATTGAACTGGCCCTCCAAAGTGTGAATTTAAAAATAAAATAAATTTATTAGGAAAAAAGTTCTGGAAAAAAACTTTTAGGGGTAGTATGATTCACATCCTTGCAGAGAACAAGGGTGGATAAAATTATGTAATTATGGAGGCTTCCTGGTAATAGTGTTCGAATACCTAGCCGTCTTTTTTTTTATTTCAAGTCGTTTCAGAAAAAAATCGATAAATGTGAATTTTTTTACTCTTGATGTAACTTCTTAGGGGAGGCTTTAAGAAAGTTTTTTTTATGACTAATCCCCCTTAAAATTCAGCAAGGAATCTCCAGTTGAATTTTCTGCACTGATTAATGAAACACCCTGTATATTTTTAATCTTCAAAATTAACTCTCCTCGTCTATAAAATAAAATTGCTACCCAACGATTTGTTTGGAATTTTTTCATCCCTGCCTGTTACGTGGTTCACAATTTTCGAAATTATTTTCCAATGAGCGTTTCGAATGAGACTCCGCACACTTCTAGTTGCTACAGTGTGAAATTGAACGATTCATTTTTTCACAAGAACCCGAATATACCTACTTACAGGTACAGGTGTCCCTTATTTCACAGCTCACTATATGTATCTCGTTGATATGTAGAGATACAGAGTTGATTAAATTATAAAAAATATGCACTATTTTGTGGCCATCTTAAATATCATGAAAAAACTGGAAAACTCCAATTTTTTATTTTATGAATCGCTCCTTTATTATTTGAAGTTTACATTTGACGGTTGGCGTTGTATGCAATTCAATTATTGTATGACGTCTTTCTGCATTTATTGGTGTCGTTGGCTTGTTTTTACGCTTGCTAGTTTCGAAGATGGACCTCAAATTGGATTTTTAAAAGTACAGAAATTATTCTGTTTACAACCGTACAACAAATAATGATTAAAAAAAACATGTTAGATGTTTTTTATTCGTTTTAACCATGAAAAGGTCAGATATATTGATATAAGAAGTCACAATTTTCATTTTAATAACACCTTCAATATTGAAGCAAGGCACGTAAATTTGGATTCAGGTACCTACCTATTTAATTATGGTGACATCACATCGGTCACTTATTTTTTGTCACATTTACCATTTAGTATCGTATTTGACAAAAAATGATAATTTATGTGTACCTACGGTTGCACCTACACAGAATTATTTTCTGTACTTTCTCAACGATTTTTTTTCCTTGCTTTGTAAATAAAATTCCCAGAGAATTTCACATACGTACGTACTTACGTGCAGTGTTGAGACACCTGATGTATAATAATTTATGAAATTCGAGTGTGACAAATTTTGTTCCATTGCCTCTTATTGTTATAGAAATTAGAATATGGCACGCTCGTTCTCCCACCCTTTGATACCATAATCACAACTTGTTTTATGATTAGCTATACCTACATTAATACCATAATAGTATTTGCCAGGAAATACTTGATAACCGCGGGACTACATTTTTAAAGCGATAAGGTATATTTTATGGGTATTGTTCTTAGAACCGATTAGAGAGAAACAGAAGTGAAAACTGAGGAGAACTATAATAGCAGATAATATTCAAAATTATGACTTGGTTTTAAAAATATTATTCATCAATCATCTATAAGTAATTATTATAACTATTATAATATGTCATTAAAATAATTGGTAGTCTTCAATAAGAAATCATGAAACGTTGCCTACTAGTTTCTGACTAATTAACATTCTTCTATGCGATTTCTAAACAAGTTATTTGCTAATATTCAATTTCAATAATCGGATATGAGTTAAAATAAAGCGCATTAAAAACATAAAATCTAACATTATGAAGCTCTTACAAGTACGTTAAAAAATTAACACACCTCTACCTACAACAATTACTCTCTCAAAATGATAATTATTTTTCAGTGAGTTTTTATGCGAGATTTACAAGGTATGTATAGGGTGTTAATTAAGTACGGGGTCAAACTTCAGGGGGTGATTCTTTGAGTGATTGTAAGACGAAAAGTTCATATAAACATAGGTCCGGAAATACATATTTTCCAAGATACGGAGTGTTGAAATTTTATTAAAAAATCGTCTTTTTAAAAAATATCTTAAGTATTTTCTTCCCAAAATTTTTATAATTTGCATGTTATGTGTAGCAGTAATAGGGTAATTTAGCTCTAACTGATAAACTAATAATAATAAATTAATTTAGCGTGAAAAATTACGCCAATGGTCTTCTTAAATTGTGATATTTTTTCAGATTAAGCAACTAAATCTTTTGTACCTACATACTGGGGACGCCACTGAACTTATTAATTTTAATCCAGTTAGAGCTAAATTGGCCCAGTACTACCGCAAATAACACTGGGTAAAGGATATTTAAGATATTTTCGAAAAATACTTTTTTTAATAAAAGAGTATCTTGTACATGTTGCGAGCTCAGCTCCTAAGTATACTCTGAGATTACTTGACTCCGCATTCAGAAAAAAAACCATCCATAGAGAAGGACCGAAATACGAAATACCCCAGGATAAACTGAAAACTGAAACGCAGAACTTGATTGGGGATCAGGAGTTGACAAAAAATTTAAATAAACTCTCGAACATCGTAGAAAAGTAGCTGACCTGTTTTACAGATATTTTTATTAGAAGTGTTCAAAAGACGTGGCAGTTAGGAAGTACAGAAAAATATAAACGGGAACAATGAAAACTACCGAAAGATTCTAAAGCCGACCTACTCAACAACCCACACTCACAATAACAGCCTGTTTTAATCCGATATTCTCGATGAAAATTGTTATTATATGAACACCTAATGAGAAGCGATTTTTTTTAATAAAGTGCTGTCTTTGCAGACCAACTCTATAATTGCACCTAAACGGATTTCTAGATACCGTCTAGGAAAAGGGAGATTATAAGGGCAGTCTAAATATATAACTATCGGAAAAGACATCAAAAATATAGGGTAAGTTCCAATTTTCTGAAATAACCTGAGCTATTTCAGCAATTAAAGTTGAATAAATGGAATACCGTCTTACGTAGAAGGAGCTAATATAATCAGCGAAGATCAATAGACCTCCTCACCTACGTTACCGAGCTGTGGAACAGAGCAGTCAAGCAACATGGGGAGTCTCGAGGGGTTGCCCTTGATATTTCTAGAGCCTTTGACCTTGCCTGGGCATGATGCATTGTTGGCAAAACTGCAGGCTTATGGCATGCCAGAGAAGCTGGGCTTGTGGCTTGTTATTTCGAATGGGAAATGCTATTTTTTACACTACCTTTAATAAATTCGCAACAAGTTACAGGGAAGTTTTGAGAACCGAAAATTTGAAATTTTGGAGAAATAAACATCATGTAAAAATATTGGAATATCTCCGCCATTTTGTGCCACACAAATAAATTTGTGTATTGTTGGTCGCGTAATAGAGGTAGAGGTACAACTTTCCAATGATTCAAATTTACGCAAAACTATTTAAACTGTAGTGTGTTCATTTTTATTTAATCTAAAATTAAAATATTCTCGGACGTTTATGTGTGTTCAAGCGATAGTAACCGCACTAGCGAGCCGAGTATTTCGTTTGTCGTAGTGAATTCAGACATATGCAAACATCCATCGAACAAAGTAGTTATATCCCTTTTATATTCACGTCAGTTATCCACAGAGTGATCCAGCGAAAACAAAACAGGCATGTTTTGAGGAACTTATTGACAATTATTATTAAAAATTATTGCTCGCACCTCCATTCGTCTACTAGGAAATAAAAGAAAACCGCGAGACGGGAAAAATGATAAGATAAAATTTCTAAGATTCCAGATTTTACAAGGCAGGAAGAGAGAGTATAGAAAGTTCTTTCCCTGTTTCCTTCATTAAAATACCTACATCTCGCAAAATAAGTTGCGGGAATGTCATTAGTTTGTAACATTTTGTTACATCCTCTTTACGTTGCCGAGCAAGAGTAGGCAGATATACTTTCACGACTTTACTATCCGTAAAATTATTTCATGGCAATTTTCAGGAAATCAATAAGAATTCAATTTGATTTTCTCCTCGATTTTCCCTTAGATGCGATTATAGCACTAAATTCTGAGTAGGTATACCTATGTAGGTGTATACGAAAATTGAGGGAATATAGGTACCTATACATAATGTTCTGATATTCAAATGCAAACAGAATGGAAGTTAGTTATTAAGAATTATTATTAGAGTACCTTCTTAAAATATTCAATATACCTACCTATCCACAAAATATTAAAATCAACATGATGTGGAGTAAATGCTCAAATTGCATTGCCTTTGCTGATTTGTTCATCACTACATCACTGTTCACTGTTCAGTCCTAAACGATTCAGCAATCGGTTGAATCCCTTAATTAAGAATTTAATAGCCTGGTGGATGCAGCTGCCGTGATCCAGTATACCTCTTTACGTGTGTGCATCTAATAAATTATTTGAATATTTGAGTTTCATTATTTTTTATTACCATCAGTCAAAATCGCGTAGGTATGATAATAATTATAACTAACACTAATCACTCTCAGTTAACAGTGGTCAATTCCAATATTCATCATTTAGCTCTAAGCTCAGACAGAAAATATATAAAAAACAAAATCAGGTTGCAGGTTTAATTATTATCTCTTGTAACGTACGCAGTCTGATATACAGAACATATTCAGCTGTTTTATTCCCATCAATTTATATTTTTGCTTCATTTTATGAGTAGCCCATAAAAATGCTAACCCTCCCTTATATTCCAGGGATGATTCAAATGGACATTTGTTTTCTGTTGTGGAAATATAATCAAAGTTTGGACAAGAACGCTTTTACATCATGCAACAGATGATGATGATATTTTACTAGAGCTTAGGTAGAGGCTTAGATATAAAGAAGGTCTGACGTGATCCAGAAAATAATTTATTTGAAAATGGGAGTTAATTCATCATACGTGATTTGTACTTGAAGATAGATGTCCAATTTTTTCCGCATTAATAATAATTATCAAACTTTATTTTGTCCAATAATATTTTTGTTATTTTTATAGTTTTTTTTTATTTTCGCAATTTTCTGGTCTGTACGATTGGGGCTTATCTCGGTTTTATACATATACCCGTAGAGTAGTGAAACTACAAATACATACATAAATGCACATTCAATATGTCCAGTTTAAGTGGCAGTACTGTAACGTACATTTCGTACGTACCGGCTAGATGCCGGTAACACAGAGACGACGGCGGGCGCGCGCAGTGAGTGAGTGATGGTGGGTTTTAGTGCATCGGCCGACTGGAGGCCTCGAGTCGTAACATCGACTGTCAAGTTGCAATCAGGTGCGTTTCATCATTATACCTGCGTTTTCACGCTCTTTCTCTCCTGGAAATTCGCGGATGAAGGGTCCGCAAACACCTTAAGTTTCCGGAAATGGCGTCGTGAATTTTCACGTTTATTATTATAAGAATCAACTACGTTTTTGGCTTGGTGAGTGTCGTAAAATGATTTTCTTAATTGCGTTAGAATTATACAGATCATATTTTCTTAATACCGTATGCTAATTTTAATTACAGCTTTAAACCCGATCGAGTTTCGCTCGCATGTAAAATTTGTCAGTCACATTTTTTGATCTCAACCTATCTTGAGGACGGGACATAATTCTATGTACCCTTGACAAGCAGACTCGATCGGACCGTTTATTAATGCAAGAGTGTTTCTGATATCCATGAAATTACAGCTTTTTCCTTGGAGTCAACTTTTTTCCCTGGAGTCAATTTTTCCCTGGAGGCAATCTTTTCTTGGAGGCAATCTTTATCTCTGGAGGCAATTTTTCTCTCAAACAAGAAGGCTGATGTTACCTGAGACACCTGAGAAGTTTACCACCAACTAAACTTCCACTCTCGCTCCGAAGACCCTACGAAGCTAAGTGCCTTTGCCTACCAAGGTTTAACCGATCAGTTCATTCAGATTCTACACGCTCTTGCTCCTTATTGTTGTTAACCGTGCTCAAGTTAATAATTTGTGATAATAACTGTGATTTATTTTAATAAAGAGTACCTGTTGTTCTGCTGACCTGCTTGTTATTGTTGACCCTCTTGGACTAGCGACTCAACCTACGACCCTTGTTATCTTTTGCTGTCTCATGCTCTCAGCGGCTATTTTTCCCCTCGTAGGGTAAAATAGTTCGTTTCAGTACATTATATGGGGATCTTGAAAACGGTAAGTGAGATACGAGATCGGCTAAATTAGAGAAAATTTCCACATTTTATGCCTAATAAGAATCTGAAAAAAAATTAGGATATTTTCAGTTCAGCGGTTGCTGAAATATTCTGAAAATTTTGTTGTATGGCTTTCTCATGTTAAAAAACCTTCTTGCGCATCAATCGCAGAAATAGTGTATTTTTATGCGATTCAATTATGAATATTTTCACCGCTTTTTAAATTATTGGCTTTCTGAAATTTTCCATAGTCATGTCATGTTAGCGTAGTGCTTTAATGTGAAAAATTTTCTGTGATAATTTCATTTCATTTCGTTTCAACACGTGCCTTAGAATGGATTTTTAAATTTAAAATCAAAAAAATTGGCAAAATTTCACAATTTTGTCCCTTTTCCTATGCCCGCCACTGGCTAACTTTACTTGAAAAATACTAATTTTTACACTACCTTTAATAAATTCGGAAAAAACTGAAAGGAGAGTTTTGAAAACCGAAAGTTTGAAATTTTAGAGGAATAAACATCATTTAAAAATATTCGAATATATCTCCGCCATTTTTATATTTGCTTCTTGAAATTTTTGAAGGTTAAATGCTATTAGTATAGTTGTCTACTATCAAAATTTCCGTTCTATTCCTTCAAAAATAAGCTCATGAATGTTTATAGAAATGTAGACATTTTTACCCTTTTCCTACCCACGCCTCTGGCTTATTAATAGAAATGATGCAAATTGTATTGCATTAGCTCAAATTTCAAATAAGTTTATTCCAATCTTGTTAATTTTGTTTAAAAGTTTTTGATCTTGCCTATTTAGGGGTTCAAAATCTAGCCATTTTCCAAAAATTGAAAAGGCCGCCATTTTGGAATGTCTTTACCTATTTTACTCAAATACAGTACCAGACGACTACTTGAGGGTATCTTACTACCAAAAAAATTTCAGCGCTCTAGATTGAAAACTTCGACCAGAAACCGTGCCTCACGGACGGTTTTTTTTCTGAAATTCGGAGGGACATCCTGTAGAAGTAACACAACTCTAGGAAAATGCTTTTTACGAAAATCAAACGTCAGCCCTAAGGTTTATAAGAGTAAAAAATTTCGTTCATTAATCTTGAAAGATGAAGCTACAGGAGCGTTTTTAAAAATTTAGAGAAATTAATTTAAAAAAAACATCATGTAAAAAAAAATCGAATATCTCCGCCATTTTTCTTATTTACTTTTTGAAATTCTCAAGGGTTGAAGTCTATTAGTATAGTTGTCTACTGTAAAAATTTCAGTTTAATTACTTCAAAAATGTGCTCATAAATTGTTGGAGAAATTTAGCCATTTTTACCCTTTTCCTACCCACGCCACTGGCTTATTAATAGAAAAAATGCAAATTTTGTTGCATGAAATTAAATTTCAAGTCATTTACTTCCAATATTGTGAATTTGATATAAAACTCTTTTTCTATCTAGCTTATACAGGGGTTCAAAAAATAGTCCTTTTTCCAAAAATTAAAATGGCCGCCATTTTGAAACGGCTCGATCGATTTTGCTCAAGTGCAATACCAGACCACTCCTTATGGATATCTTACTTCCACAAAAATTTCAGTCTCCTAGATTGAAAACTGCGACCTGAAATGAGGTGACAAAAACGGCATATGGGGAATTTTGAAAGGACACCCTGTAGAAGTAACGCGACTTTAGGAATTTTTTTCAACGAAAATCTAACGTCGTTCCAAGGTTTTACAAGGATCCAAAATTTCATTCACTAATCTTGAAAGATAAAGCTACAGGAGCGTTTTGAAAATCGAAATTTCACGATTTTGGAGAAATATATAAATATATAAATATATATATAAATATATATATATATATCGTGGGCAGGTGAATTTTGGAAAACCACTTTTTCGTGATCTGGGGGTCATGATCGGTGGACATTTGATGAGTTTGGGTGATTTTCGAAAAGTGATGTCGTCCTCAATAGTGTATTTTTTTATTAAAAAATACACTAAAATTGTACAAAATTGTGACAAAAAAGAATCTACCTACATCATATTTACACCTTAATATCCTCGAAAAATGATCAAAAACCAAAAAGTATGCAGAGATCTACCATCAGGGTTTAGAACATAAATTTTTCGGAATATTATCATTGTATAGAAAGTACCTGCTTTAAAAAAGTAATGTGGCTAGGTTCAGTAGGTTCTTCCAGAACTAATTGAGGGTAGATAATTTTGAAAAGAGAAATTTTTGTTGTTATACAGTTTTCAGTCAGTTTTTCAAAGCAGGACTTCACCAGTTTATAGAAGAACTGTTTTAAGGAATAAAAGTTCCCAAAAACATATGTGTTGAAAAAGCTTCTTGGCTATCATTTGGTATAGTTTTCCAAAATTGATTTGGAGAAATAGATGAACTTGCAAGGTAACTATTTGGTTCTATCTCACTCAGGAAGATAGATGAAAATTCAGGAGTTGTTGTTGGGGGAAGAAATGGCGGACTTAAGTTGTTAAAAATAACTTCAAGAGTTTGCGATTATTTAAAATAAACGCACCACGTCCGATGTTGAAATTACAGAAAGTTCGATATTGTTTAGTGATCGTAAACGGGAATAGCACTTATGTATTTAAACAACCGAGTAATTAGAATGTTGTAGATATTTAGGTAGGTACCTACTCATGTCGAAATGCGATTGCGGCGTAATTAATGGAGATTTAAATAGTGATTTCGCGGCGGCAACTTATTGCTTCAAAACATGTGAAAAGGAACATTAAAACGAAGAATCAATAAAATCAAAAAAATAATCAATAAAACTCAAAAAGAAAGAAGCTTATTTTCTATTAAAAAATTATAGATACAAAAAAATAAGCTCCTGGGAATATGTTGCAGACATCTGACAACTGCAATTTACTTACACGTTTTTACTTTAACGATTTGAAGCCATATCTCTGCATTATAATAAAAGGAAACTTCTCCCTGGCTCTCTGCATGTTCGATTATAACTCGAGAGCTACTAATCCCATTTCCATGAAGCTTCCCTCGTCATGCAGTTACGTCCGCTCATTTCTCAACTTGCATTCCATAAAAATCGCTTCCGCAGTTCCAAAGTTATAATCTATTTGTGCTCGCAGGCGCAGGCAGGTAATACGAAATCTTCGTTCTCCATTTTATGTTCAACTTTTTTCTCTTGTAAATGTCAGCGACAGTAATAAATATTTCAGTTGCAAAGCCGACAAACGAAAGTGTTGAATTTTCGGAATTAAACGAATTTTTAATCGGTCTATCATACCTAATTACCTGTAATATTTTGTGAAGAGGTACCTATACTAATTCGGGAATTACTATGTCGGAGAAGTCTTATATTACTGAACTTCATTAGTTTCAATAATAATTGCAAACAAGGTATAATGCTCAATAGAAAAGAACTATGTATATCTAACTCTTGTGCTCTAGTATTTTTTTTTTGTATTTTGGTACACCGGCCCCTTCTAAGGGCTGTGCATATCTTGAAAAAAGTACCATTTAGATTTTGCAATCATCGTATGTCACTGGGTATGTCATCTTGTATACGAAATCCCATTCAGACTATTGCATTTTACTGAAAACCAGAGGATGCTAAAGTAAAAGAAATTCATCATTTATTAGAGAGCATGTCAAATTTTTTTTGCCGCGGCAAAGAAGGAAACAATTACTATATCTCTGCAGCGCAGGAGAAACCTAAATATGTTGTGAAGCGGGTCGAAATTAACAAGGTTGTGAAACGGGTAACATTTGTTACCTTTTCTTGCGAAATATTTCCAGTCGTCGAATATGTTTCCACCCCGTAGAGGCGACTAATTAATGTGTATATAGCCTGTACACTGAGTGTTGTCTGTTGTGACTAGTTAAATTGGGACTTATTGTCAGAAATACGTTTGAATCGTCAGCAATTATAAAAAGATGAGCGAGAGTGAGACGGGAGTACGACTCGCGTCTTGATACGCTTAGATTGATACGATAAGATTGTCGTCCAGCTCATCGGCTACTGTCAGTTGATAGTGACAGCGCTAAATATACTAATGAGGTTTGTTATTTGAAACGTCTTTAATACGAAATTAGCAGAATTACCTGTGATATTGTACGGTGTGATAAACTATGAGTAACTTAATAATTGCGCGAATGCCTAAAAATCTATTTCCTTGTTTTTATACGGTTAAAAAAAAAACGGACTGGGTATATTCTCGCAACGAAATACCTACAAAAAATTACACAAAATACCTGGGAAACGATTGAACTCCCTAGTACGTGGTCTTGTGGTTAAATTGCTGGAATATTTTACTTATTGCAGAATAAGAAAACGGAGGTGTCATGCTTTCTTTTAAACGGCAACCAGCAGGTAGGTGACATGCTATTTCTAATCATAATTATAACAATAATTCACTGACACGACACTGACACGAACTGCGATACCACATCTGGTTCGACTTAGACATAAGTGTATGAATCAAATCGAATTAAATGAAATTATTGTTTAGCTAGAATCAGTGTGGCATGACAACGGACAACACTCAGTGGACAGAGTGTTTATGCTCTGTGTCTATTTTATGCTCTATAGCTTTCACTGCTGGATTCAACTGAAATCGTTATTTGATGATATCTACGGTAGTTGTGGACGAAACGCTGGCTGAAATCGGGGATCAAATCTCCATGGACCACGGCAAAATAGCCCGGAATTGATTATGATTTCTAAGCTGGAGGTGATGCATTTTTCTTATTTAATTACAGTTATGCTTTGAGCTCTATGGTTATTATGTTATCATTATTGTAAGGTAAAATCGAACTCGTCCGTCTTAAGGTGCATAATATAGGTACATAAAATATGCAAGCCGAGCGAGAGCCGAGTGGGTCGCGAACTCTTCGGCTGGCGTAAGCACGTTTTTGTAAAAACCGATTTTTTTACCAATTTAGTTTACTGTTAGAAAAAAAATAGTAAGCAGTGCATGTTTACACAACATAGAATCGTCAAGGTAGGTAGTACCATCAATAATAATTATTATAACCCCGAATATATTTTTTTGTAAAAGTGAAACTGATAATTTGACACATGATCTAAACAATAATAAGAAGAGCAATAAATTCTTCACTCGTATATTTTCCTCAAAAAAGTAAAAGAGAATGTGTAAGTAAATAATGGAAGCCTACTTCAGGATGGTATCACGCATTATCCTTTAAATCAGTATCCTTTTTAAGGGAAACCAAAACGAAGTTACCTTGTGTTTTATTAACGTCCTTTTCAACGCGATAAAACTGAACGGAGTTGCTAAAAGCTTCGAAGATGAAAATTTAATAAACTTTTACAGTAAATCATCGAATTATTGAGAAAACTTCACATTTGATATTTGGTCATTAAAGATATGAAAAATATAATAATAATAGTATTATAATGTGAAGAAAAATAATTTGCTTATGAATATTACTTGCAATGAAAATTTACAATGATTAAAGAGAAAGCTTTACCTTTAATCTATAATTAATTATTTTTTTGTTTGACGTGACATTATTAAATCCTCTCGTCAATGTAAATTCGTATCGGGACCCTAAAGCAACTCTTTGATTTAATCACGGTCCTGGATTTCGTCCCGTAATATAACAGATTTAGAAAGGAATGGCAAATATTTCATGAATTCATGTAGCCTGAGAGATATGAAAGGGGTCTTTCCAGTTATAATGTAATTTGAGGGATAGGAATAAAGGAAATAATGGATGCGCCATAAAGGAGACACAAGTACATATTTGTAATTCAAATTTCTTACCATAAATTAGTGTAACTATAAATTTATTGCAGTGGAGTTGACAAATGAGTATTAGGAACTGAAAAGTGTTCTTCTGATAATATGACGAAAAATATTATTACAAGATGTATAATAATTACAAATGCATAGTTATAAAAAAAATGAAGTGTGGTGATAAGTTTTGCATAATATTCATAGCTTTGTTATTTACCATTTTTCCAAAATCCCGAAACAAGTCGATTTTATTTGTGAAGATTCTTCTTTTCTTCATGAATACAACGATATCGCATACTAGGGGTTTATTACTATTCGCTGACATGACAAGATACAGGGAGTTTTTGTTAGAAAAACAAAATAAGTCGAAAAAAAATCAAGGGGAATGATTCGAATCAAACTAAAAATTAGGTTGTTCGTTGTTTTCATCTTAAAACCCCTATTTAACAAAAAAACTAATCAGAATCGAAATGATTATCTTAAAATTTATCGTTACCAAGAGATTTAAGGTGGAAAATACACTGAAATTTATGTTCTGCTAGAACGTGAATCGTGAAAAGTGTTCTAAGAGTTTTTTTTTTTTTAATTACTGTAGAAATTTCAGAAAAATGTAGGCCTTAAATATCTGATGATAAAAAATTGAATGTCTAGGTACTTGAAGTTGCAGATAATTCACACACTTCTACAAGGCAGATAATTTATTATTATTTATACAGGGTGTTCTCATGGTGTTAATCAATAATGATTACTTTTTCATTCGAACTTATGGAATTACTATTTAACGAGGTTACATCGTATTGATTTATTCATAAAAAGAGAATAATCAAATAAATAATATAATAATAATGGATGATAAATCCTCAACAAATTTTCCTCGAAATTTTCTACAGGGTGATATGTGAAGGCGTGCGGAACCACGTATTCCCGTTTTCCAAATAAAATTTTCTTGTAAGTTTTGATGAGCGAATTTCGAAGCTTGACGTCTCACCTCGAAACGATTTTCAGATTCTCAATTTAACACCTGTATTTACAGGGTGGTCTAGAAAAATCAACTTTTCGCTCTTGAAGTGCATAACTTTTTCCCTCGCCAACCGATTTTGGAAAAATATAGTCAGGCAAGAAAATCCAGGGACGAAAATTGAGTCAAGATAAACAAAAGATTTCGAAAGCTATATCTCCAAACAAAATCGGGCAAAATTTTGTGCGTATTTCATTTATTTTGTGCGTAGTGGAGTTGAACCAGGAATATAACGGAAGAACTTCATCTGTCATTTTATCACTTTTTTAATTATTGAAGTCATAAAATATGACAGTAGGTAGTTTAACAATAATTAGATAAATTCGTTATATTTTATGACGATCCTAAATAAACATCCTAAGAGTGTACGCAAGAACTTAGATAAATGAAATTTTGCTATCTATAAAATTGGAATCGTACCTATACAATAGCTTTTCTTCAGTAAATAGAAATTCACGGCCTTTCTCAACTTCACAATATCTCGATTTCTATAAACGTCACTGCGGGCACATTTCGAACTATTCCTTTTATATTGTAGACTGAAAATAACATCATATGTGATTTTCAATCTAGCCCTCGACATAAAACTCGTTATAAAAATTACTCCGCCTCTATAATAATATTTTTTTAACGTCTGGATGAAGTAAAATAATACTAAGGATGTATCGATTGACTGGTTTAGGCAGCCATGGTTGTTGAAACACATTAGGGAATAATAATCAAATCTAAGTAATTTCAAACATTACGAAATTAATATTTCACTAGTAAATGAACTTGAAATCCAACATTTTTGCAAACAATGGATCGGAATTCGCCTATCTGAGTGGAACATGCCTTTTTAGTATTTTTTTGAAACCTAACATAGAGAGAGGCTCTAGAGGTTCTCACAATCTGAGCATAAACTATACAGACAGTTACGTTTAACTCGTCATTGAATTTGATTTGTGTATGTGTACCTATGTGATAGAAAAAAATCACTGATAATTTTTTTTTTTTAGAAAAACAGTTATTTTTTTAACAATGGAGGTGCACTCAAAAATTGACAGATCGCAGCTACAACACTGCGGTATTGAATAATGGTGTATCTTATTTGGCGACTTTGTCGTTTACGCCTCTTTGCGAGATCAACTCAGATATAATACTAATTATACTTTCGGGAGCAAAAAGATGAAAATTTATAAAAGAAAAAAGTTATTATGTAACTTTTAATATAATTATGATGGGAAAACCATATAGATCCAAAAACAGCCCTGTAAAAGACAAAGAAAAGAAGCTAATTGTTTGATAATATGTAACGGATTTGGACACAATGCGAGGAACTGTACGGGTCTTAAAGACAACAAGCGTAGAACGTATTAAGAAAGTAATGTCATGTAGTGTTGTGGGTTCTTTAAAGAATGGGGGCATGCTTCAAATAGTTAACTTTGAAATTACAGCTCTGTTGAGAGACAGGTATCGATATCAGCTCTGTAAAAGAAAATAGTTACCAAGCAGCTGCAATTGATTTCTCGGGAAAAAAATACAGTATCCTGCTGAAAGGGTTTTTGCGGTGGTCAAATGTGGTCAAGCGATGTTCAAAGAATGAGCAATAAAGAGTCAATATTTTTATTGACTTTCGATGTAAGTTTTTTCCTCGGTTTTTTCGAAAGGGTGGTCAAACAAATTCAACTACGCTCATTCGTTTTTATGGGATGATCAAATGGCTGAGCAATTTTCAACCCCCGGAAACTAACCGTTTGGCATCTAGAGAGATGTGAAATTAGCTGAGACGATAACATGAAAATAACTTAAATAAGGGCAGAGTAGCGCGCTCCTATTATGTCTAAGAAAAGAAGGAAATAAAAATAACAGCAAAATTACTTAACACTGACAGAGAACACTATACCTAGTAAACAAGAATTACAAACAATTGTCTAGTCAATTTTTGACAAATTTTTTTAATATATTCACGGTGGAAGCAGCTACGATGCCTCGGCGGTAGTTCACATCTCATTGAGAGTGAACCGAGGAGTGAACATGGTGTTCAAGTTCCCATAATAATAATTGTAGTTGAGAATTTGAAAAGACAATTATGTCACAAAATTGCGGTAAGGGGGGCTAAGAAGAGTCTTCCTTCATAAGAAGGCCTCAGTCGGTCAAAAGCAAAATTTGTGATTTTCTTATAATTTTTTTTTGGACGTAGTGGAACGATATAATTCGGTGGTCAAACGATGGTCAAACGAATGAGCAATGAAACGCCAAATTTGGACATTTTGGGAAGTTAGCCGGGAGCGGCGAGAATTCGTTATAATACTCATTTTCAAGTTTCTTGGAGGGGGGTAGTCAAACAATTTTAACGGCCGGTTATTCGTTTACAGGGAATAGTCAAATATAGTCCAATAAAGTCTAAAAAGTCATACGTATCGATTAAGAATACTCATCCTTTTGATAGTTCGATTTATTTTGTTTCATATACGTGGTTTTTATAGTAACAGTCCAGTTTGTCTAAACACTCCATCCCGCATAAATAAGTATACGTCAACATTGGTTTTGAATGAGAATTAAATGCACAACACAGAGGATAGAATGTCATTACGTGAATAAATTTTATGTAGTTGTCAGTGGCTCTCAAACTGACGTAAGCGCTTCAATTCATTGTTTGAATGATTTCTTCAATAATCTACGCTCGTTCACAACTTGACAATTAACTGTTTGACATTTTCTGGTGAAATTAAAAATATTAATTCGGACGGTTAGTGTGACGTCACATCTGACTTTTTAAAGTTAATCCTACTATAGGGTGAGCAATTTCCTACCCACGAAAACGAACTATTTGCTTCGCAGAGGAACTTGTAATGCACCATTGCAAACATTTTTTTCTGATTTTTTTTCAGGCTTACTGTATGAAACTTTTCATGTAGAATATGTCCGTTTAGTTGATTTTTATTTCCACACGTTGCGGTTAATCCTCGGGTTAATCGGAGTCCGAGTGGAATCATAAACAATTTTCATTTTTTATGAAGGCAATTTTAAGATTTTACTAATTTAGTAAAACACCTTTTTAAAACGATGTGCACACTTGGAACAAAAACTAATAAGTAAATAGCAAAAGTATAGAACTTTAAGAATTGTTTCATAAAAATAGTGAATTGTAGGTCAATGAGTATAAGCACACAGAGTGCAATTGCTAGCCTGTTAGGTGGGTTCGGAGAATTCCTCCATCGCCCATAACAGTTGTCATGCTGGCAGTGCCCGAAACTCCAACCAGAGAGTTTGCTTCCGCATCCAACAGCAGAGCCCTCCAGAGTACCAAATCAAGCACAGACTTGGTACAGACAGCATGACAACTGTTATGGGCGATGGAGGAATTCTCCGAACCCACCTAACAGGCTAGCAATAATTGCACTCTGTGTGCTTATACTCATTCACCTACAATTCACTATTTTTATGAATTAATCGTTGAGTATACTTGCCTTCTGTCTCTTCATTATTCGTTGTCATCGACCGGCTTTATTGGTAGTGTCTGGAACTTCAATCAATTTGGAGTGAACTCACGGTTAGTTCTTCGAACTGACCGCTAGATGTCGCTCTAATTTACACCACACGGAGTTCCGTGTTAATTCTAGCCTTAAGAGGCCCCGGCTTCCGTTCATCCGACAGCATCCTCCAGATACTCCGAATGCAGCACACTGATGAGTTCCAGTAGAACGAAACACGTGTCTGTGCTTGATTTGGTACTCTGGAGGGCTCTGCTGTTGGATGCGGAAGCAAACTCTCTGGTTGGAGTTTCGGGCACTGCCAGCATGACAACTGTTATGGGCGATGGAGGAATTCTCCGAACCCACCTAACAGGCTAGCAATTGCACTCTGTGTGCTTATACTCATTGACCTACAATTCACTATTTTTATGAATTAATCGTTGAGTATACTTGCCTTCTGTCTCTTCTTTAAGAATTGTGACACTTTAGCATTTATTTTGACAGATTTTCAAAGGAGTTAGTTAAGGCTGGTAATAAATTTTGTATGTAATTTATTAAACACTTGAATAATTTTTTCTAGAGCTAGATCTCGAAGTCAAAAATTACCACAGTGGAGCGACTATAATGTTTTATCTTCACAGTTGAGACCGATGTTCCCTCTAAAAAGATCAGACTGAACGTAGATCCTACAGATCCAAATATGTATATAGTTAGGTATCCCAAAAACCTTTTATTTCAAAATAATAACAAATAAAAAAATTGTGGGGGCATTTAGAAAAGGTAGTATCCGAGGTAGTATCCTAATAACTTCTTCAAAAATCCATGCCATGACCGTTTGACAAACGGTTTCATGACAACATAAAATATCAACAATATCCTCGACAATATCTGTAAGTTCAATAGAAATGCAAGATCGTACGAATATCACGTTACACCGAGAACGGTATAATAAGCATATAATGAAAGGAGATCCGTAGCCAATTAATTATTATGGATGAAAGAATGAATGAGAGCTGTTTTGGTGGGACAAATCATTTGGATTACTTACACAGCCATGACTGCGTACGAGTTTCCAATTTCAGAAAATACATTATTTGGTTAAAAATAGCTCTTCGGTCTTTTTCCACACCCTTGCTGTCTATTTTCTATTCTTGCATAAACATATTGCCTAGTTAAATGACGTACATAGATCAATTTCCTCAATGGAAATAACATCAATAAAATATTGAACGATCTAGTAGCATGACAGTTTTGTTTCCAAAATAAACATAATCATAAGGGATTGATAGTATCAATATTATTGTATTATCTTTAACATAATATAAAATAATACTGGATCTCTCTGGTATATTTAAATAAAACAAGAGAATATGAAAAATGTGAATTTGTCTAATAGGAAAATTGCGAGGAAAATTGTATATTTTTATAGGAACATGAACATCTCCAAACTTGAAAATTAATTACTATATACGATTGAAGGGTTTGATTTATAAGAAACTTTTTTTGGAAATCAGTCCAGAAAAGAGGGTAGTAAAGACCCAAGCTTGACCTAAACTTAATCATAAAGCACTTCCATCGTTTTTTTTTTCAATATAGACTTTTGTAATTATTGGCTCCCCTAATTAAGCCATTCAAGAGAAAATCGCAACAAAGTTTCAAATTGGTGACGTCATCTTCGTCATAGGAGCTTTGACATTAATATTTGTTCAATAAGATTAGATTTTAAATTTGTGACGAAGATGACGTCATCAATTGGAAACTTCCTTCTTCTTTCCGATTTGCTTGAAACCGCTGACTTAAAATTTTGCAATCCTTTGCAATCTTACAAGAAATGATCGAGCAAATGATCCATTTAAACAATTAGGAGAGGCAATATTTACAGAAGTTGATATTTGCATGGAAATGAACTAACCTGACCTGACCAGATTTAAATTTTAAGCAAGTTCTTGGGGTCATTGTTTCGGTCCTCGCTCATTTATAATGGACTTACTGTGGTGAACCGATATTGTATTCCAAAGATATTTGTGAATTTATACCCGAGGAGGGTTCTTTTTACTACGTACCTATTGGTGAGATCATAAATGTTCAGAAATTGAAAAGTTGCAAAAATCTCGCAAAAAAACCTACAAACGACTACAATTTGTTTCAAAAATAATGCATCAAAGCACACAGAGTCCGCAGACAGCGGCTTTCTCTAATCCCATAAATTTCCCGAATATTTCTTAACCCGAGGTCTCATCTCGCATTGAAAATATTGTAAACTTCACCTACATAAACCTCTAGTTCAGGAAATTCTACCCGGTATTAGTCAGACTTCAATCACCAGTTGCTTCATGAAACTTCGTAACACAGTTAAGTATAAAGTGACAATTTTCTACGATGTTGCCAGCTTTGAGTTACTATATATCTTGCAGCCTTTTAAGCTGCAGGAGTGTAAGTATCCTCATGACTAATTGAGAACGGTAAAACTAACACCTTTATATTTTCCGAAATTAAAATGTCTAAGGCCCGTATTCATCAATAAATATAACCCCTGGGGTTATATTTTGGAACATGTCATTGGTCCAAAATTCGTAGCGTTCGTAGGGTTTGACCATTAGACCAATCAGCTGTCAGAAAATTCAAAATATAACCCCAGAGTTATATTTTGAAGTTTGATGAATACGGACATAATGGGACAATATGACACAAACGACGGTTCCAGCAAAATTGGGGCACGGCCTCAGCGAAGGTCTCAAGTAAGGCCTCGGGTACAGCCTACACAAACCGCTGAATTTTTTTTGCCTCGGCTTTTGCAATGTTCAATGGACCAAAAGGTCTCACCCCGAGTCTTCAGGGTGCTTTCTTTAGGGTTTGCTGAAAGCAATATTTGAGGAATTTAATACGCGAGGAATTTACAGCTTTTGGCAGATTAAGGTACGGAATTAATAGATAAAAAACAGGTATATAGGGTGTCCCCAGATTCGCTTCTCTATACAGGAATCTCGGCTCCTATTACACCTACATCAAATATTAAACGGGGAAAGTTTTAGGGGAAACTTAATGCATTCGATAACCGGATTCAGATTTACGATCGGTCAATTGGTTTTGGAACTCGGCCAAAAACCGAAAATGGAATAACAAAAGAGGATTGAGACCTGTCATACACGCTATCTTATTCGTCTTAAAAAAGTGTCCGACAAAACAAATTCACTGCTGAATTACTGATGCAAATTGCCTTTCAAACTCTAAACAAAAGTTTAGAATTTTTGCTGGTTCTAGAGATGATGGAGTCTTCTTTGTTGTACTGCTAATTGGGGTTTCTTCACCTTCCCCGCAGAATCTGCATGTCTTGTCATTTTGTAAACCTATATCTTGTTGAGATGTGCTCCGAGTCTACAATGACCCGTTGAAAAGCCTCTTAGCATTGGTAACCAATTTTTGCTGAGTTTGATGCAGGCTTCAAATCTTTTTTGGTTAAACTTCCCAAGAATTATCTTGGCCTGTCTTAGTCCCGGAAGATTCTTCTAGAGGTTTTCCCTTTGGGTTTTTTCCTCCTTTCTTATCTTGTCTTTGAAGATATTTTCTCCTAGTCGGCAGAAATGTTCTGGCCCTACAAGCGGCATTGAAGCTCCCCGCTTTGCTAGGCTGTCTGCTTATTCATTGCCTCTCATACTTGTGTGTCCTGGCACCCAGAAGAGAGTTACTTTGTTTTCTTTGCCTAGTCTATTTAACTTTTTAGGCAACCCATACTATTCTTGAACTGATGACAAGTGAGCTCAGTGTTTTCATGCGCTGCTTAGGATGGTAATTTCTTGCTTTTTGTAATTCTTATTAACATTAAATTGATAGCGTGAATTTCCACCTGAAATGTGTTGCTGTATTTTCCCATTGGCTCAAAATAATTTGTACCTGGTCCAAAGATTCCTGCTCCCGTTCTTTCGATGGTTTTCGATCCGTCTGTATACTAAGTATTTTATGGTATGCTCTTTGAATTTGTACTACTTGTCAGACTCGTGTGTCCACTACTGTTTGTTGCTGAACATTGTTGTGAAGTTTTTCTCAAAGCTACATTTCCTCTAGTGATTGAGTCCATAGGAGCGTTGGTAATGTGTCTCTCATCAGGTAGGTATTGCTTTTACACCCTTCTGATAGGTAGATCTATTCTCTCTCTCTCTTGCCATTCTGTAAAGTGTGAGGTCTAAAATAACCTCCATTGTCGCTGTGGGACATGTTCTAATGGCTTCTGTAATGCATGCGCACGCGAGTCTCTTATTTTTTTTCCAAGGGTATTCCTTGTTGTCTCATTCTTTGTTTGGTCCGCCCAGGCCACCGCCCCATAAGTGATTATTGGTCTCACTATATTGGTGTACATCCACCGCAGGGTACTTGGATCAAATCCCCAGGTTTTTCCTGCTATGTTCTTGCACACCATTAGGGCTCGAGTGGCTTTGATGATCTTTTCCTCTATGTGTTTTCTCCACAGAAGTTTGCGGCCCAGTATGACTCCTAGATATTTTACTTCTGTATTCCATTCTATGTAATGGGCATCCAAGCTGTTTGTTCTCAGTTTAAGATTTCTTCTCTTTGTAAAGGCTATAATCGTGGTCTTTGCACCATCTATTTATATAGTGTTCAATCCTCTTTGTATTATGTCACAAAGAGTCCCTTCGAATTTTCCTGTGGCGATAATGACTATGTCATCAGCAGTGCCTCGGAAGTCGATGTAAAAATATCTCTGTAGATTCTCACAACCATTTGTCATGCCTAATGATGTAAGCCCTCCAGCGTAACCTGTGTATCGCAAATTTGAGGTAAATATCTCAAAAATTATGGGAGCCATGAAAGAAAAACTTTTTTGGTAATTGTTTACATCCGCGGTTCCTACGTTTCATCAATTTTTTCGGGACCGAGGAGCGAAATAGGGGTGCTGGGTGGGTAAGAAGCTAAAAACAGCCAGGGCAAACTAATATCAAGGTCACCACTAAGGCCTCTTTGGCACTACGGTCGAATTTCTATTTTTTTTTCACTTTCAGGGCAAGGAATATCTTCGAGAATAACGGTAGCACGATTTTTATTTTAAAATTTGCATTTATTTTGCATTTATACTCCAAAAATACGCGACATCGCTCGCTATTATATTCCGACTACGTTTGCATGCCGTGTATGTTGCGTCTGTTACCAGACCGGCTCTGGTGTTGTTTACGAGTTTCCGCCGTCCTCTCGACACTCTGACCTTGCATGTTTATTATGATATTCGCTGTTCTAAACAGGCCCGCACTCAGGAAGACCTTCTTTTGATGCCGTTTTGTTCGCTTATCTTTCATTTGCCCAGCAAATTAATACCTTCCTGGTGTTACTATAGGTATGTCCTCCACCCCTATATAGGTGCCATAGTGAACCTGTAGGAGCCGCGGATGTAAATAATGACCACTTTTTTTTTCATGTATCAACACCCTGTAGATCGGTAACGAAGCGGTTGCGGACATATGTTTATATGAACTTTTAGGCATAAAATAAGCCAAATAATTACCTCCTTTTGCGTGTAGGTACCTGGTATTTAGAAGCACCTTTTATAATGAAATATGGGTCCCATATGGGGGTTTTCTCAGACAAGCAATTAATTCTGAGACTTAGTTACGGAAGGTGACATGACATTTTCAATACGAAAGCAGCAAAAGATCCAATCTTGATAAAGTAAACTCAACTTTTACCAAAATTGGGACGTCATGAATTTGATTTTTTTGCCTCAGGCAGGACCTTCTCTACTTGGTCTTTTAAAGAGAAAATATACCTATATCTACTACTGTGAGCCTAAAAAAATCCTGTATTTTTTAAATGTGTCACAATTAGATTTTTTTAATGAAACATTCCAATTTCGAGAAATTCCTTAATTTATCGGATCCTTTATTAAAGGACAAGATGAAACAAATATAGGTACAGGTATAAATTTTGTTAAAGAGAAAATAGTTCCAAAGAAGAGCCGTCAGCGTAATAAATACTCAAATCAACAGTTGGGCTTGGGCGCTTACATACACACCGTAAACCGCCAACACTGGTAACCCTACGCGTTGGCAGCAATCCTGAACCCGAATCCTGCGAGAGAGAGTAAATTCAACAGGGACCAGCAGGAGCAGGACTCCGACTCGTCCGTAGATAAAGATACATACCGTTAGGGGATTCGAAATATCCCCACATGGGTATGCCGACCGCAGTGGCGCCAACTACGAAGCAAATAAATCCCAGTACAGCCACACATGTCGAATAGAGGGGCCTAAAATCCGCCATATCATCCAACAAACAGCATCATGTCCTGCTATTGCAATTATCATCTACACTGCACATCGCCACGGGGTTAAGATCACCCCCGCAACGTCACAACACCGTAACACGACTTGCCATGTCGACTAGATCGATACCGTTCACAACACTAGCACTAGCACTAGGCACTACCACGTAATAAAACATCCACACATCGAATCCTGGCAGGAAAACTCGAAACGAAACTCCTGCTCGTCGCTGGAAACAATCGATTCTCTACACCGCAACTGTTCAGCAGGTGGAATTTGCTTGGCTACTGGATATCGCGATATTGAGTCATTACCGGACGATTACCGTGTCGGTTATTGTTTATTAAGGTAAATGCGTCATAGCCGGTGCTAGCTGTTAATCGTCGTTAGTTGTGAAACGAGTACTGCTGAAGAATCATTTGTAGGCTTACCTACCTTTGGCTAGGTGTGCCAGTGCCAGTGCCGCATGGTAGGGGGGCCACAGAGCTCTCAGCTCGACCCGATTGTTGTTGCGATCCTGGCCGTCTGTTGTTTTATTGGACTTGTCTTTAGTTTAGAGTTCTCATGCACGGCATGGCTTAGCCGCGGTTATTTAAAATTGCAGCCGTTCAACCGGTATCATACACACAGAACAGAACATTCCTCCAGGTCTTCTATCTTGTCTACCTTGTTGCCAGGTGGTGGATAATGTGCTGTCTACGTCCGGTGTACTATTACCTATTATGTAGGTGGCAAGGTGGCAACCTTTACAGTTGTTCACTCGAAACTCGAATGCTAGAGCTAGGTAGTTACTTAGCTTCACTTCAAACAGTGTCAAATAAATACTAAATAAATGAGGTTTTTATTTTATTTAGTTAGGTATTTATTAACAGAGGTAACATCTACGAAGTGGTACCAACCTGTAAAACAAACATATTATCGAATACGATGTTGTTTCGTCGTTATAAGGAGTAAAAACATTACGCTAATAAGGTAGCCATTGCTGAGTCTAAGTACCTATTAATAATAGGGTAGCTTATTGTCAACTAAAGGCAACTATGATAATTAGACTTATCACTGATGAATTGTAAATTTTGCTAACACTAACAGTGTAGCATAAAGTTAATTGGGTAGGCTAGTTGTTTATTGAAACTTCTTGATTTAACCTTCGGCTTCTGGATGAAATAGAAGAATTATAAATTTAAGAGTCAGGGACAATAAAGCTCAACCCTCAACTCAGTGAAATTATTCGAATTAACTCAAATAGTCCACTAAACCGGCATTAATAAGCAGTCCGCTAAAAATTTACCTTAAACCCTGGTCACCCTGTAACCTATTACTGAAATACGCTAAATCACACCTGTCATCATCGGCAGTTTGGATATTGTCAGTGTCAGTTACCTACCTACCTAGCAGTTTGAAGGGAAGAAAAATTTAACATTATTTTTTTTAATATGGGACTTAATTAATACACAGTTAAGAAATTCTAAAATTCGGCTTCGGGGACTTGCCCACTTTGCCAGGGTCAAATTTTGAATTATACAGGGTTACTGGTAACTGGATACATTCCTTTGGTGATCTGATAAAACAAGCGGTAAGGAGTAAATTAACCCCAACATGCACTATACAAAACTCAATAGATTTTGAGATATTTCGATTTTCAACTTTTCTTAAAAAACTGGTTTCAAATGTCTTGAAATGTAATTTTCAAAAAATCTACTTTAACTCTTTGATTTTTTTTTTTGCTGGAATACTTGTCCAATACTATGCTTCTTTCTGGAATAAAAAATATCCTGAGGTATTTCGATCGTGTGAAAATTTCAAAGAAAAACTTTCACAAACTATTTTTTTTAAATAAGATTTAAAAGTTTTTACAAGTTATTTTCGCAAAATTGTCAAGGCAACTTGCGTACAAATTGTTTTAAAAACTTCCCTAGTGTAGTAGCTATCTAACAAGGTACGAATCTTGTACAAGAATAACAGAATCTCCCCGCTATGTACCGTTACCGAGGAACAAATCCTTAAGTCGGGACGTTTTAAAAAAAATACGGCCCTGAACGGCGGTCTTAAAATTCTCGGATCCGGCCCATTTTCAATAGGTCGTATTTGGGGGTCACGAGCTTCGTCCCTACCAAGTTTCGTCCCGATCGGTAAAACTTTCAGACACTTGAGTGGCTATTACTAGGCTATTCCCGAAAAATCCCGAAATTCCCGAAAAAATGACACTTCCCGGGAACGGATCCCCAATAGGGTGCTCATTTTCAATAGGCATCGTGCCACGGTGCGCCTCTTCAATCGAGCCAAATTTTAACTTTCCCACATGAAAACTGGCGGCTCTAGAGTGTTTCCTAGCAAAGTCACAGAAGTTTCGTAAGTATACGTATTCTTGTGCCCGAAAAATGTCTGTCTGTCGGTCTGTTCTGTCTGTGACTTTGCTAGGAAACACTCTAGAGCCGTCAGTTTTCATGTGGGAAAGTTGAAATTTGGCTCGATTGAAGAGTCGCACCGTGGCACGATGCCCATTGAAAATGAGCGGGATCCGTTTCCTGGAAGTGTCATTTTTTCGGGAATTTCGGGATTTTTCGGGAATAGCCTAGTAATAGCCACTCAAGTGTCTGAAAGTTTTACCGATCGGGACGAAACTTGGTAGGGACGAAGCTCGTGACCCCCAAATACGACCTATTGAAAATGGGCCGGATCCGAGAATTTTAAGACCCCCGTTCAGGGCCGTATTTTTTTTAAAACGTCCCGACTTAAGGATTTGTTCCTCGCTAACGGTACATAGCGGGGAGATTCTGTTATTCTTGTACAAGATTCGTACCTTGTTAGATAGCTACTACACTAAGCATGTTTTTAAAACAATTTGTACGCAAGTTGCCTTGACAATTTTGCGAAAATAACTTGTAAAAACTTTTAAATCTTATTTAAAAAAAATAGTTTGTGAAAGTTTTTCTTTGAAATTTTCACACGATCGAAATACCTCAGGATATTTTTTATTCCAGAAAGAAGCATAGTATTGGACAAGTATTCCAGCAAAAAAAAAAATCAAAAAGTTAAAGTAGATTTTTTGAAAATTACATTTCAAGACATTTGAAACCAGTTTTTTAAGAAAAGTTGAAAATCGAAATATCTCAAAATCTATTGAGTTTTGTATAGTGCATGTTGGGGTTAATTTACTCCTTACCTCTTGTTTTATCAGATCACCAAAGGAATGTATCCAGTTACCAGTAACCCTGTATAGCTAAAAGTTTAAATATCCGAACAAATAATATCAATGGGATTTGAACCCATGCAGTGACAGTCACCGCAACGGATCAACGACCAATGACCTTACCGCTGGTCCATGGCATGGACCGCTTCAATTTTAACATATTCGCTTATCTGTATATACCTTTAGCATAAACCTATCGATCATTACATCGTTGTACTCATACTGAATTAACTGTCAAACTAAGTGAAGATATGTATGACTTTCTATTAAAAAAATCTGGTAGCATTTCTAAGAAAAGTGGAAGTATGGCAACCGTGCTAACATATGGAGGAAAAATTTGTCGTGTTTTGAAACCACCCTCCCATTGGTTTTGGCGGAAGTCTGATTAAGGCTGACAAGAAAATGAATTTTCTTCCAAACTTTATGAACACGCTGGATTATTATGAAAGCTTATGAAAATCGAGGTTTAATAGTTTGCTTTGGAATCTATATTGTTTCTTGATCAATAATTGATCAATAAAGATTTTTATAATAATAAACATTTTGTTTTATTAATGAAATTACTTAATTAAGTGTCCTCTAAAGACAGGTAGGTACTGGAATCATACGTCCCTCAAGCGGAAAAACGGAAAAAGCTGTCAGTCAGAAATTTGTTTCCTTGAAAAATTGAAAAAAGAAGAATACTGGGGGTATCTTTTGTGGGTATCTTTGGCAAAAGATAATAAGATATGTACAGAGTTGATTAAAATAAAGAAGAGATGAGAAGAGTTCCTGAAATATCCTGAAAAAACTGAAAAACTCCGATGTTATATTTTCTCAATAACTCGTTCATTATTAATTTTAAGTTTCAATTTGAAAGTTGGCGTATTGCCATTGCTTGACATTCTGCATTTATTGGTGGCACTTGATTATTACGCCTATACTAGTTTCGAAGATAAGAAGGCCATATTGGATTTTTCTTTGAAAAAGTACAGAAAAAATGTACAATTATTAACCTGATTATATTTTTTTAATGATATATTATTAGATGTTTTTACATTTAACAGCCAAAACGTCCGATACAAAGACATTTTTTATTTCAACGACATGAAATATATGGACGAAAGGCTATGAAAGAAAACCGACCAATCCATTCATCAAATCAAACATTTAAAAACTGTGTAATTTCACGTCTACTATGAGGGAGTGCTCCGTCTTGCTGTAAAATTACTTGCCCATTTAAAGGAAGTCTGCGTACAGACGGGAGGACTTTTTCTCTAAGTAACTGCAAATATTTTGCGCTATTTAAAGACCCGTCAATAAAAAAGGGCCCAATGATGTGATTTCCTAGAATTCCTGCCCATACGTTGAGTTTCTGTGGCCACTGAGTGTCAGTTTTATGAAAAATGTATGGGTTTTTTCGCGATCATATTCTGGTGTTTTGTTTATTGACGCTACCATTCAGCGTAAACGTTTTTTCATCAGAAAACAAAATCAAATTTTGTACATTTGGGTTTCTATTAGTTCTTTCCATCCAAAACTCGCAAAGTTCCATTCTCGGGTAAAAGTAATGCTCTAAAAGTTCCTGTGAGTTGTGAACTTTGTAGCTCTTGGACTTTTCATTTTTTAATGCCCTGAAGCAGCTGTTTCTAGATACTCCCAGGTGGTTGGACATTTTTGATAAACTAGTTGAAGGATGTTCTTCTATCACTAAGCAAACATCTTGTCTGCGAGCTTCGGTAACAACTGTTTTTCTTGGTTTCTTATGCTGGTGTTGGTGTTCCAAATTTACACAGCCATTTTTTAAGAAATTATTGTAATTCCATAAAACGCTAGCGTGATCAATAGGTCTTTTGGGAATTGCACAGCAAAATTATCGCACACTTCTCTACAAGAAAGACCTCTTATGTAAGAAATCACCATACCCACTTTTTCTTCGGTATAGTATACACTTCCGGCATTCTGCTTGTTCTATTTTTTCACACCTGATTTCAAACTGATTTTGAAAATTAGAAAATTATTATTAAAATGTCTCAGGCTTGATAGATGTCAGTGAACGAGCATGGCAACCTATTTTTTAAAAATCAGTAGAAACGGTTCCACTTTTCAATTTTTATCTAAAAAGTATTGCTCCTATTATTGGTAGCAGATCTTCAAAATAAGGTGCAGAATATTGTGTTTTAAGATTCCACAAAATAAATTAAGAAATTTACTCCGCAGGAAAACGATTAACACGAGATCCATTTTTTACATGTAAATCCCTATGGTGCATTGAAAAAGAAACTCACTACATACAGGGTGTTAAGAAAATGACGGATAAACTCTTCAGTACATTGTAGGTGACACTCAGTAGAGTATCGGATTTTTAATTAAAAAAATTCTGGTCTTCAATTTGGTGAGATAAAAAATGCCAAAGTTAACATTTTATTATCTTTGTTTTTCAGTATTTGCAAAAACTAAATGATTTTACAGATATAAAAAGGATACTTTAATCGTTATCAATTAAAAAAATTGCTTAAAATGTATTACCGGCTTGGAAAATTTAATAAGATTTTTTTTTCATTTCTAAGATGCTGAAAAAAAAGCATTTGGCAACAAGGTTTTGATACCTTGACTACCTACATTGTTAGAAATTAGACGAAATTACCAAATACCAACTGTTATCGTGTTAAACGTTGCCAAATTTATTGTTCAATATTTTGCTTATATCTTTTAAAATGTAGCTCTGGATTTTTTAAAATTATTTTTCCCGTACTTTACTGAGTGTCCCCTACAATGTACTGAAGAGTTTATCCGTCATTTTCTTAACACCCTGTATATTATTATCTTCAAAACTTGTAGGAGTAAAAGCAAATCAAGTGCCACCAATAAAAGCAGAATGTCAAACAATGTCAATACAGTAACTTTCAAATTAAAACTTCAAATAACAAAAAGAGCTTGTTAAAATAAAAAAAATCAGTTTTTCAGTTTTTTCTTCTAGATTTTTCAAAAAAAGTTCATATTATATCTTATATCTTTTCGCGGATTCGAGATGGTCACAAAATACCTTGTCACAAAATTGTTTTGAAATAGCTATTTATGATATTAGTGTTAAAGGTGAAGTTTTATTTATGAGTGAAAATGTTTGTGAGCGTAGCGGAGCGAATTGAACAAATTTCACGAATAAATAAAATCACTTTTAAGACGAATATCATACAATGGTTTTTGTAAAACTGCTCTATTTTGATAATAAAATTGATGAGTTTAGAATGACACTCAACTTCAAATTGCATTTTAAAATATTACAGATAAGTACAAAGTACTATGCATATAGCAACCGTTGCGGACGTTATGGTTACTATAACAAATGCGCGTGCATACAAATAAAAGAGACGTCAAAATAATTATTATAAATTGCAATTTCTGAACAATTATTATTGTCTTGAATACTTGACTAGGTACTTATTTTTTATTAATATGTTTGCCAGTAATAAAAATAATATGAAAAAATCTTACTACCTATTTGTCTGATTTCATCATGAGAAAATGTGGTTCAATGAGAGAATGTAAGTACAGAAAAAGTAGATAGAATTACTTTTAACACGAGTGTTGTAAAGTACTTTTAACACGCTTCCATGTAAACAATCACTTTTAACACTGTCAGCTGTCGTTAAAAGTGTGACTTTTAATGGCAGTTGCACAAAAAACAATTTTTATGCTCATCTTCTTCTCACTTACCTACGTTTAAGCTAAAAGAACATCCGTCAATTTATGATTTCTCTGATTTTGGTTTTACCTACATTCATAGCACCACTTGCGAGTTTATAATATGAAGGAAAGTGATTTCAGTGATAAGATATTGCTATTCTAAACACGTATACTAATAAAATAAACATCTGGAATCGCGCGCAGATGGGTTTGCAACGCTTTCCGCATTACGTACAGGCTACTATTTTTTTATGGATAATTATAAATTCTAGACGAGCTCGCTATAATTTTTTAGTGCAGGATGAATAAGGGAGGACTTGGAAATTTTTTCGAAAATTTCTGATCTTTAGCCCTATTCCCCAACTCTCGAATCGGGATCGAATATAACCTACTCGATCGACATTCGTAAAGTCGACATGCAATAAATATCGATTCGATCCTAATCGTATTCCCTAATTCTAATCGAAACTCTGATGATGATGGCTTGATCAATATTCGATTTATTATTTTTGAATGCATGCGGCAACATTATAAGGAAACAACTTTTCACTCATTTATCAAAAAAAACTTCCTTAAGGTTATTAAGAAACACTTAAATACATAATATGCCATTTCAAACAGGTTCATTTCAGTGTTTCTTTTTTGACTTCCCATTTTTATTGTGTTTTGGGTTGTAAAGTTTTGCTTTTATGACAAAAAACATAGATATAACGTCAAGTTTCTCGAACACCGATAACCATTGATTCCAAACCTGTTAGGTGTAAAAAATGGATTTTTTGCGAGAAAATAATTCGCTGTCGCTTGCAAATGAGCATTACGTTCATTATTCTTCTCTTTTTTGTCATCCTACACTCATTTCTGGAATAAAATTTACAAAACATATACACCTGACATCTAAATTAAGATCGTCTACCTACTTCTCCAACTGTACATCTGTACATCAAGCTCTTCTTCTGTAATGCAATAATTGTGACAATTCACGTCTGCATTTTTTTTTTCAGAAAACAACATGCTGATCCAATTTTCACGCAACTATAATACCGTCCGGCAACTTTTAAAACGGGTAAATCACATAATTACTTGTGTAGTTATTAGCGAAGATATCTCCTAGAAACTTCCATTAGAATCGAGTTTTGGGGTGTAAAATTCAAGACACGTCAGCAATCATTTGGCAATTCGATTCAACTAATAACGGTAGAGGTAAAGGAAATCCGTTTATCCCATGGACCATTCCGGTGTGAATAACCGAAATTGGACTAGGTTTCAATTACATCCGCGACAAGTTCTCGTATTAATTGATGTTCCGATGAGCAGGCAGATTATTTCATCCCCCGAGAAAATTACTGCATAATATTAGGGCGAAGTATTTAATTAACCTATCGTACTCGTAGTATGTCAGTTGGCAATGGGACTTGGTTAATTACAGCACCTGCTTCTTCAACGTGATCAGTAAATTAGTAACATACCTTCTATTTCCATTTGTTCAATGACAGTTCGTATTGCTACCCGGTCACACAAAATTTCAATAAGTATGATAGTAATAAATAGTAAAAAATATGATAAATTAATATAAAAAATAAGCTGCTAAGTAAATTCTTATTAAAAAGCGAATATTATAGTATAATAATTGACTATTCAGTGGTTCAGCTGATTGCGAGTGTGTGAAAATTGACAGATTTGTGTTTAAACAATTGTGTTTTTTCAATTCGGTTAAACTATGTGTCTTGAGTGTAGTAGTAAATAATACTCATACGTAAATCAGCATAATAATGTATATTATAAATGTAATTTATGTGATTTTATCAGAAAAAGTAAATACTGTTGTTGTCATCGAATGTTATCTATTTAGGGGATCTTACACCGTGATTACTCTGTGGTTAGGACTATTGATCGCTTTTTTATACGTCAACTTCACTGTCATGACTGCAAAACAATACGGTAATGAACTTTGCGTCTGCCTTATGTTACTTTCCTGCACACTTTTATAAACGTTAGATCTTATAGTTTGCATACAAATATGCACAAAGTGGTACTTTGTATAGTGATCGTAGGAAAAGTGTAATAATATACAGGCTGTCCTATTTAAAATTAAAAAGTTATATGGCCTAGAGCGATATTGGCCTGAATCTGAAGTATAAGTAACTGAAGTCTCCGGCTCAAACCATACAACTTTTCTCCTAGATACATCTTTCTTTGTTCTTGTAGTATAAAGTAAGGGTAACTTGCATAAAAGACGTAACAGAATAATGAAACAATATTATAATAGCCAACTTCAAACAAACGATGTCGGGCTCTTACTAAAGTTATACATTATTATAATGTCATTTACACTCAATTGTAAATCTCGGCACCACTGTTCAGAGTGAGTTTAGTTTCTTCATTAGGAGTTCAGAGGCAGTAAACAGGAGTATTTGACCATTGTTAATCGCCTCTTGAAAATTACGGTAGGTTAAAATTGAACGCAAATTACCTTCTGGCAATAAATTTCTGTCAATTTCACGACGTTACAAATTACTTTTAGCTATATATAGGTCTCGGTAACGGGACGTTACACTTTCGCCTTTATATCCAGAAGCCACCATAAAGTTCGGGCATTATGCTGAGATCTCTTTAGTTATAGCTGCAAACTCAGATATCAAACAATTAAACAATAATTTTGAATTGCTCATTATATTATTAAGATAAGAATCCATTTTTTTATCCTAATAATTACGAAACTAACCTAATTTTATAGTTTTATCCAAATCACCCGAAAAGTTCGTTTTATCTGCTTCGCGCTTATCTTTGTAAATTTTTTGAAATCGAACGTTCAATAATTAAACATTGGCAACTAAAAATGAGAAGTATGATTTGACATTGACAATCACCTCACTTCTTGATTGCACGATGTCAATGAACCAGACAACACTTCGGTCAAGTAACAAAGAGTATAATACCATCATCCTATGGGTCTTCCAAAGAAAAACGATTTCTATGTAGCATGTGGCTGCATGGATTGGTAGTGTGGATAACTTCACCGCACCCACAATTCAGCTTGCGTAGTATTGCTCGGATAACTTCGGAATTATCGCGTCATTGTGTGCAAACGATTTTTAGACGATGTGCTATATAGAATCGACTCAAGATTACATCTGCTCTTATCAGAGATCTATCTGAGCTCGTCATATTCTCCACCTCAGAATCGAGGACAAAGTAGCCACCAAAGTAGGAGGCGTCAAAAAAGAGGGCACCTTAAAATTCTTGGTGTGTGTGAAAAGAGGTGTTAATGTTAGAGGAAAAAATACCTAAGTCACCACAATGTTGCTTTCGACGTCAAGCTGGCGATGAGCAGGGATAAATTTGAAGTTATACTGAATAAATTGAGAAAGACTTTAATCAATGGCAATGAGCATGAGTGGGGACCATTGTGACGCCTCCAGGGTAATGGATAAAACCCAGTTGAACAGAGCGGCAGAAAGACAACAAGGCTACTAAAGTATAACCAGATGTTGTTGTATCTCTTGCAGAAGTTTCTGTCACACCCTCAAAAATACGACTGTATAAAACTTGAAGTAGAACACTGACAATCCTAACGAGTGGTATTTTCGTTATTTAATTTTGATATTATTTTTGATTGTGTATTCTTGTTTAATTTTACGCATGTACAACTGGAATGTGATGGCTCAAAATATGCTTGCAAATATCAGAAATGCGGGACAGTATCGTATCAGGTCAGTTTCCAGCAAGAAGTTCTGGAATCGAGATTTTACTGACATAATACACCAATTTATATTCTCCCACTTATACTGAAAAAATATCAACTTACTCAATCTCTTCCATCTCCAGAGACGACATATTATTATCTAGTAGAAGGATATCGATCTGCCTTAGAGGCGAGCTATAAATAAAAAGCAGAGATAAATAAAAAAAAAGTATTAGTATGAACCTGAAGTATAGAATACACCAGGAAGGAGCATTTGACCAAAATCACTTCGTTTCAATTGTTATACTCGTACTTAAGTGAAAACGAGGAGTGGAAGTATCGTTTACGCACACGTAACCGCTGATGATGTCTACCGCAGCTGTATACGAAACGTGTTTTGGACAAATCACCATGGACCACGGCACGAAATCCCGGAATCAATTCCGATTTCAATAGAAGCCGACCGTGGAAGTCTACCCACATCAATTTTCACAAGATAATTTTTTACGTTAATACCTACTGCACCTATTTGATTTCTCAAATATCGCTGTTTGCTATCGGATATTTTGTATCGAGGAAGGAAGAAAGAAAGAATGCAAGTGCATAAATTTATAGATTATAATCCTGCTTGTTCATATGTTGCTATTCTATTGGCACTCTGTTACTAAATGTCACAATTAATGATTGTATTATTTTTAAATATTATGAATGGAAGTAAAATAGTTCTCTTCGTCCTACCGCCGGGGTTTGAATCCGGGTCCTTTCGAACAACAGTCTAGAAGCTTGTCCACTAGGGCACGGTCACCCGTCATGAACGATTGCCATAAGTAGGTACTGATATACCCACCTACCGTTTGCCATTATGATTTTTATTAGAAATGTTAACATAATATACAAAAATTGTGTTTTTAACAATAATATTTGTCCTTTTAAAAGGCATTTTTTTGTACTGTTCACTGTTAAATACCTAACGTTTAATACCTTCTTATCCGATGGAATTGTCTCAACAAATACAACTCGACCTTAGATTTAGCGGGATATTTTTATACGCGATAGTTTTCTCATACTTTACTTGCATGTAGGTAATAGAAAGACAACTGTTGATAAAAAAACTAATGCAAGTAAGTATTTGAGACCAACTGCATAAAAATATCCGCCTAAATCTAAGCTCTCGTGATATTACCCCCGAATATTTCTATTGTAAATGCCACTCAGAAGTACATCTAATTCAGTATCTCTTCGAAATTAGGGTGGCTCTAATTTAGGTTTTCTCAAAGCCTCAAACATCCCCAAATTTCAATCAAGTCGCTTAAATTTTCGACGATTTGGAACTTCTCTAACCGTAAATTATTGCTAACCGGAATTGAAAGGCTCGGGTTGTTTTTAATAATTCACCCTGTACGTCAAAACAGTATACTCTTACGATTTACGATTTAGGATAAAAAATAAAATTATGATCAGCTTAATGTTCGATTCTTCGTTACCAGAGAAAGAGTTGGGAGTTGGAGAGACCAAATCAATGTATTTGCTATTCCACTAACGTAGTTGTAGTAGTTCTGTTGTTGATCTGACTTTCAATAGTTATTGAGGAGGCCCCGAGAAGATACGAGTAAATCTGGAAATTTTCCTTATGTGTGTTATCTGGATTAAAGATGACGCGTTTTGAATTATACAGATCACGTACCTACCACAATATTCTGCGTATTATTATTCGGCGAGTCTGAACAAAACATTGCCTTAGAGACGAAGAATGCTTTATCACGAACCTAACTAATGCAAACTTCGTTAATTGATTTGACAAAATTCTTGCAATCAAGCATATGTTACTAGGGAAAAAATTAAAAAAAAAAAGTTAAGAAATAGTACTTCTAGCTCTGGCTAGAATTTTGCCTGGAGGCGGTGGACGCATGCTCTGGCGTGGGAAGGCGTCGTCCCGCGATATATCCACGCCGCGATAGGGCTGGCGGGCACTTCAGCGGCGACCAGCAGCCACGACGTCTCACCCTAGAGATAGACCATCATCAGGATGAAGTGTGCGTGGGTGGTGTTTCTCGCCCTATCTCTCCTTGCTCTCCTGCAGCTGCTCCCGATCAGCGAAGCAGCCTTATTTTATGATGGTAACGGTGAGTGGACTTGTGTTATTCTGCACGTGTTTTGTCATTTTCTAAATCTAGTAAATTTTATAAAAAATACAATATTTTATATACAGATGTTAGATACTTCAGTAGTTATATAATCAAACTTGTGGAGATACCAGTACCTATGTATTTATTTGGCCTTCCTCAGTAGAAAATACTACTTTTAACCTTATAGTTTAATGACGTTTTCTTAGGAAATATAAAATTCAACTTTAGATTTTTATTTTTTTTTCAACTCCGCCGGTTATTCTCCATGAATAGAATAGTTGCGCCGTAATACCTCCACTTTGGGGGATTTGTGCCAAACCGACGAAGAAGTTGTATTTGTGGATCTCGCAGACAATTTTTTTGTACTAGTTGTATTTTATTGGCGAGCAATGGACATAGAGTTTCAATTCATTATAACTATCAGTTAAGTCCTAGAAAAAATCCTATAAAAAATTCATCAACCATGCACAACTTCATATGGATAGATATCAGTAACTCATATGACTTTGCGTAAATATGGACTTTGCGTAAAAAGAACAAGTTTTTTTTATCCTTGACAACGTTGACAAAAAAGTAGGGGCGTAATTAAAAAAAAAAAAAAAACAAGTAGAGGATGATTACTTGGAGGCGTAAAGTTGTATCAACGATGCAGCCGCAAAGCCTTACTATATTTCAAATTTCCCAAAATAATTAGTTTCTTTTTTGGAATAACGCGGATACCTCTCGATAAAGAAATTTAGGAACATCCTAAATATAATTGTAAAAAAAATCTTTCTGCGGTGATGTCAAAGTCAACTATAACTTCCATGTAAAATAATATAACTGTATGTCACCACTGTAATTCTTAATTTTTTTTTTTTGAAAAATGCTACACCACTGCTTATCTCTTAAAACAGTGTCTGAAGAGTATGTGAGTAATTTTCTTCTAATTTCATTATTTAATGATACCCTGTCCAAAGGGTTCCAAACAGGTTCCGTAGCGAATAACAAACGAGATAGTTTGGAAACAGAATGTGTGGTGACCAATTTCGGGGACAAATCAACATCCCAAGAACTACGAAGGAGTTTTGCGAAGTTATGACCATACTAGAATAGGTTCTGATGCGATTCTTCTCAACATTTGTTTTTCTGACGATTGTATATATATTATTATGGGCGTTTACAGCTGTCGCTGTCTACCCTCCCTCAACCGATCTTTCCATTCCTCTCTGTTGTTCCAGCTTCCGTCATCTAGACCTCCATTGCCTGATCTACTTCGTCACGGAATGACTTCCTAGGTCTCCCGCGTTTTCTCCGTCCTGGTGGGCTCCAGTCTGTAACTCTAGCTATCCATCTATCCCGAGGTGCTCTTCGGACATGGACAGGACATACCATATGAGACGTTTTCCCTCTATGTAATTGAGTACGTCCTTCTCACCTCCTCGTTCGGTATATGATCTCTTCTTGTGACTTGATTACATCGTCTCCAATATTCCGTTTCTGTGGCAGTAATTTTGCTCTGATCCTTTTTTTGATAACCCAATTCTCGGATCCATAGGTCATAATACTTCTGACTAAGGTGTTAAATATCCGTTTTTTTTTGTGTTTTTTGTGATAAGTGTGTTCCACAGAACCCCATTTAACTGCCTTATATGCAAACTCTAATTTGACTCAGTCTATTTTTTATTTCTTCTGTTATTTTTCCGTCTTGGGAGATGGTGAAGCCGAGATATTTAAAGGTTTTTGAGCCTTTTATTTTTTCCGTCTCGGAGATTTCCAGGTCAAGGTTGTCATTCGTTTCTACAGCGACGTACTCTGTCTCGGAAAAGTTGATGCTTAAACCGTTCTTTGAACATTCTTCTTTAAGTTTGCGGATCATATAGGAGAGATCTTCATCATCCTGTGCCACTACAACCTGGTCATCGGCAAAACTTAAGGTGTAGAGATGCTCATTCCTTAACGGGTACTCCCATTCCCTCGCATTTCCTCCTCCAGGGTCTCAGGGTTATTTCAAGAAATATTTTGAACAATGTGGTGGATGGGGGGATCCCTGTTATAGCCCCTTCGTGGTTCTGAAGCTCTGTCCGATTCGGTCGTTTACTTTCACTCTAACCGAGTTATCTTTATATAAGTTTTTTGTAGCTTTTGTCAAGGTTGTTGGGGTACCCATTTCTTGCATAGATTTCCAGAGCCTCTCCCTTGGAACGGAGTCATACGCCTTCGGTCGGTCTATTCTTGGCTAGCTTTCTCTCGATCAGTTGTTGTATGGTATAAATATGGTCCTGGCAAGATTTTCCCTCTGTGAATCCTGCTTGGTCTTCCCCTATTTTTCCCTTTATGTTATCTTCCAATTTCTCTTTGAGAAGTTTCCCGTAAATCCGACCCAAAGTTGCAATTACACTGTAATGCCTCTATAGTTTCCACATTTCTTTCGTCACCTTTTTTGAAAATTGATGTTAAATAGGCTTCCGTTCACTCTTTTGGCGTATTTTCTCCGTTGATTGCTCTCTCAAACATATACCTCCATCAGGCCCGGGAGACCTGTAGTTTTTCAGGTTCTTTATGATATCTTCTTGATTTCACTAATGTGGATCTCTATCGGGTGTGCTTCACTTTGCTGACCATCCTTATTATCGTCTTCTTGTGTCATCAAAAACGATTGTATATTTTCCTTAAATTTTATTTTAAATCGCCATAACCATCGATATTGGTCGGACGTGAATCCAAGGATTTTAAACGAAATCCACACTCAATACCATCAAAAAATTAATGTCTAGGCCGGTATTTTTTGAGACCACATAGTTGGTCCCATTTTTGTTTAAAGGAATTTGACGGGTGAAGGTTCCCTGGAAAGTGATAAAAGATCTTACTCGCCCATTGCTTGTTGATGTCGTTGAAAATGATGATCGCTAGACGATCGTTTGACTTTCCAACAAGAAGGAGCTGCACCACATTATGTACTGTTATGCACATTATGCACTGTCCACTGTTTCTGGAAGAGTTGAGTCGACGCATTGTTGGAGAATGCGCCAAATTACGTCCAAAATGTAAAGGAACTTTCGAGCAGCATTTTTCCTTGTATGGAAGTTGTTGGCGCACAATTTGTTGAATCAAGAAAAATATCTTGTGGCATTGAATTTTCGGGATTTCTCATTTTTCTCTCCACCTTTTCTTTTTTTTTTTTCTGAGGGCAGATTGAACAATATTTGAATTTCCTTTCAAAGATATAAACGAAAAACGAGTTAATAACTTAAAATTGAATAATTTTCCCGAAAGTAAATCGATGGAGTTGAATTTTTTGTCATTTAGTATTCAGGGTAAAAAGGGCTTTCAAATCTAGTCGATTCAGTCGTACTATCCGTTACAGAAATCTCCGCGAAGAAAAGGAAGTAATTATGAAGTAGACTTTTTTATGGATTCGCCCTGTAATATTTACTTAAGAAAATCAAAAATGGAGGTATAGTTGAGAGTTCAAGTATACCTTTCAAATGATATATCACTCAATATCTGTTCCCTACGATTATAAGGGAAGGTGTAGCCACTCCCGCCGGGAAATGGACTTGGATGGTTAAATTTATTACCCAAAGATGTCCCCTTGAATAACAAAAACAAATAACACTGTTTCGGGTTTTTTTGTGTACACCTTCAGTTTCCAAATTATTAGGCCTGTTACCTTTCCGAGGGCCCACCCTGCACATGATCATATAACAACATTTTTTCAGTCTACTAACACTAAATAGTCAGGAAAACGTTAATTTGGCTTTAAAGTTTCTTCGTTAAGTAATTTTCACAAAAAGCCAATCCAAATTGCCGCCATGTTAAAGCAACTGGAGCGATATTGCTCAAATGCAATACCAGACACCTCCGTGCAAGCGGAAAGTAGAGAATTTCATATTTTCGATTTTCCAAAAGCTCAATGCGGCCTTCTTTTAATTTTTTCCACAAATGTTGAGGTCTTCTAGAACATGGAGAATTTAATTTTTGATTCAATTTTCTTTAAAACCCGTTGTTTCGTCCCATCTTTTTTTATGATTACCTATATTACGATTAATTCCGCCCACGGCCCCTTCCAATCACTCCGCTCATGAGTGTACGTAACGTACTCACGAAAATTTCGAGATATGCTCTCGCTTTCTTCGCTAATTATTAACACGCTTTTAGAAAAACTGTTCTTTATTATTATTTGGAAGTGCAGCACCTATACAAACCTCACGGTTATAGAGAATCGTAAGTTCACGCTTCCATTTTCCCGTTTCATCCTGATGAATTCATAGGTTCTTGATGAACGCATCAATTATTACGATAATTTTTAATCGCTTACACACAAGCCAGTTGCCAGTACCTACTTGTTACTCGATTACAGGTTTCAGTTTTCAGGGAACTGAATTTTTCTTACTATAGCGCCACTTTATCCGCTCTAATTTAGCAATCGATAAGCGAGAAGATATCCTTGAAATTCCAGGTTCTTATAGGTACCTATAGGTAATAAGGTAAGAGGTAAAAAGTTTTTATTACCCTGATTTGGTTAGCGATGAGGCCATCGGTAAGAGCTAGCATTACATAAAAGTTTTATTTTCCGAGTTCTTTTCTACACATTTTTTCTTTCAGTAAGAATGAATATCGCACCGGCGGTAGAAATATGTAATAAGCAAAGTCTCTGATAAAACGCGCAAAGTTATAATGATATTTTCAACTTTACATACTCTTCTAGGCGGATTTTTTTTGCTTATTACTACAAAGACTGTGAAATCAAAACTGCAAGTTCGTTCTAAGTAAATTCTGACTATTAAAATGGTAATTATTGATTCCGATCTATTGTGCCGTGGTCCATGGAGAGTTGCTCCGAACGTTTCATCTACAGCTACGGTAGACATCATCAGCGGTTACTTTCATACCATTTTTGAACTGATGACGTATGAGCTGAATGAGCTCAAATATTTAATAGCAGCTTGGCTGAACCACTGTGCGTTATCATAAGTTTTCTTGTCACCTTTACTACTGTCAATAAAAGAGGTTAATATTAAAAATATGTAGAGGTCAATAATAAGTTTTTTTTTAGACAGATGTCAAATAATTTTGACATTTTCATATCCAAATGAAAAATGGAGCATTTTTCATGTCTACTCGACAGCGTGCGCGGAGACGTAAAAATTTCCTTGTGTCATTTTTATGACTTTTATTTCGATTTTTCCCCTTCAATAAAGAGAAAATTTTGTATGCATCTTGAGCGCGAAATTGCCTGATGCTTTCGAAGAATTTTTTGTCTCGACTCTAGCCATGACAAAAAATCTCTCATTCTCAAGCACCGAACTTCAATTTCACGCGCTTGATACATAAATAACTAATTGTGAATTCAAATGTCACATGAATGTCAAAATAAAAGTCAATTTGCAGTAATGATGTATGTAAATAAATAGGTTTTGCTCATTTGATTTAAAGTAAAAAGACAAAAACTCAGTCGCACAAGACAAGAAGTGCCGTAAGTTATAATACATTTTAGTTAGTCTACGATAAGAAATGTTACTTTACAGGTTCGTGATTTGAATGGTAACTATTTTCTTTATGCGCAAAAGAACACATATCGACATTTTGTTTTTAAATTCCAATTACCCATCTCTTCTCGCTACGAAATTCAAGTCAACAAAGTAGGAGAGAAATGGGAGCATAATTCGTCAACTTCGTTTTCGAACTCGTAACGAGCAATGAATGCAAATAATAATCCAACTCCTACAGAATACAAAATAAACTCGCGTCGTAAGATGAATTCTTCTTGATTTACATAGACAGAGAAGCATATTCCGTAGCACTATCCGTATTATAAGTAGATACAATACAGCTATTTCGCGAAAGCTCTTTTCTAGAAAAAATTCTATAAATAAGAAATCGAATTTTTAATTTCGTTCATTATCAAATACTTTTCTGTAAAATGTTTTAGTTATCTTATCTCCAATGAAAAAAAAAACTCAAATCGCCGCTCAGATTCTTGCTTATTAAACTTATTAAGTACTGGCCCTTATTAATTATCCACTCCGTGCAAAGCATGTTAAGATTCTAACATGTAGGAAGCTCAAGGAGAACGGTCACGTCTTTTATGAGACAGTAAGTCAAAGTTACTGTCTGAGTTATTGTAATGGTCGTATAAAATATGAAATATTTCAGCACAAAAACCCTATAAGCTTGAGAAACGGCACTACTGTTAAGTATGAAGTTCTTTATTTTGAGCTAAGAAAAAGTTTTCAAGCTTTAAGCTGCTTGCCTATCTTTGATTATTCAATTTAGACAAGACGAAAATTATTTTTTCTCACTCTAAACTTAGTGAGAACGCGGTTGCTTCAGCAATGAATTAATAAATGACGATAAAGGTGTTCGCAGACCAAACAACCAGCATCAGTTAGTGTTCATGCATTTCCTGCTGTACAAATATGTCCCGCACTCGGATCGCTTCGCTTCCGCTGCGTTAGTCTGCGAACACCTTAAAACTGTAACCAAGCAGAAACAAAACTTCTTACCGCGGCAGCTCACTTTAAACTGAAGTCGCAAAAGGGTGGCTTTATATAACTCTAACATAAGACCGAAAAAAATTAAGGGCTGATTCTTTGGTTGGGCAATAAACAAAAAATTTACTATTTCCTACGACCACTATACAAAACACTACTTTGCGCATCGTTTTTTGTGCGCAAACTAGCAGATTTCTCACGTATCCAAAACTGTGCGACAAAGTGACATAAGGCATAGCCAAAAATCGTTTCCGTACAGTTTTGATGTAAAGATGGGCGGTAACTGAGAACTCACTGTTACTTATTGTTAATGGAATAACTATTCATTTAAAGCTTCAAGGTAATAAAATAAACACAAATGGGATAACATAGAACCCGACAAGACTATAAAATATAATATACTTATTATTCACTTGTGGCAGTAATTATTAAAATTTACGAGTTGATCGCTAATAACAGCATTGCGTAGCGTTCAAATCAAATTCACGAACGTGAAAACTCGCACACCTCTAACTTCAATCCACGACTGCGCCTGCGTTGTGTGGAAGTTGCATATCTACCACGTCTCCAGGCTCCACGTCATGCACTTTATTTTTAGTTTAGATACGGAGTCTAATAATAAATAATAATAATATTGTCGGTAGAATTCAATGATTTAACAGTATATAATAGTAATATTAAAAAGTCATTGGTAGAATAATTGAAAATAATACCTAGGTAGTCTGAAAAAATAAATTTTAGTTACCTATCATTATAATGGATTCTGATTCCTTTGAATTTGAAGCAGAAAATACACCACCTGCTGAAGTCAGAAAACAAGCAGGTTTATTGTGTTCTTTGAATTTGCTACCTATAGTTTCGAGAGAAAAATACGAATCTGCTTATAAACATTTCATAAATTGGAGAAAAGGCCATAAAAGCAGAGCATTGTCAGAAAAAATAATTTATGTGTTAAATTTGTTAAATATTAATCTGTTAAATTGTGGTCGTAGGAAAAGTACTGTGTGTAGCACGTGCGGAAAAGAAATTTCACACTCGTGTGAATTGTGACACTCGACTTCGTCTCGTGTCACAATTCTTTCACACTCGTGAGAAATTTTCTCTTTTCCGCACTTGTTTCACAATATACTATTAACGTGCATCTGGAAATGCATCCTTTTTGAGATACAGGGTAACAAAAAAATATTATTTTTCCAGTTTTTTGAAGGTTTTTTGAATATTCTTCAATGGCGATTAAACGTAAAAGACAAAGATATATTATCGTGACGTGAATAAATTGGTCGCAGATATCAGTGACTCTCAAAAATACTTTTCACTATTACTCTGACATCCAAGGCGTTTTTTCTTGTTGCAGGAAGTTTTTTCTTCTAGCATACGTCGCTAACAAAAAAAATTTATCTGTTTGCCCACTGGCAAAAAAGCCTTGATAATGTAACAAGTAAAAAACAAAAAAATAAGTTATCAGTCAAGCCTGTGCATGAGCGAGGTCACCTGGAAAGCTTTGATGTAAGAATAAGAAACTGCTTGCTGTTTTTTATGCTGTTGTCTAGTTTTTGAGATATTTTTGCTTTGAGTTCTGAAAACATTGTCTTCCCGAACAGGCCGAGACATTTGAAAATTGAATAATACTCTTGGAGGGAGATTGATAAAAATTACCTGACCTGGCCTGACTAAAGTTTACTATTTTCGAGAACAATAATTTATCATGAAAAACTATGCGGATGAAGATGGACCTCCCTTAACATTTCCTTAGATAAGTAGTTGTAGGTAGTATAAGTTTTAGTTTTCAAATACCTACCTATGGCATTACTGTTATGTCATCTCGCATGGCTGCGGGCACGTCCCGTTGCTCTATACATATATGAGTCGCAAATTTATTCCGAGTAGGTAATTACACTCAATGTAATTTTGTATAACATTAAACATGCCCATGATACAAAAAATATTGTTAAATTTTTTATGGCTTGAATATTTTTTCAGTACACTGACAACTTATGAAAAAAGTTTAAGCGAAAAACGACAAATTAAATTCCCTTATGGTACCTGTTTCTTCGAAAGTAAAGAAGAGGCGGAATTGCTGTAATGTAGCAACTTTAAAGAGAGCACTCGGGGATGGAACGCACCAAACTTCAGAATATCAAAACAGAATCGATTCCGCTATTCAAACTTGACCCATTTTATCATACTACTTTATTGCCAATCTATACAGTTTTGCTCTTAGAAGTTTGTGGAAGTTTTCACTTCAATTAGGGAGGTACGGTAGATCAGGAGTAATAACCTATTTACACAAGTACACAAGACATAATTAGGTATAAGTTTATCTTCTGAAAACTTTTAACTTAGGGATTAATGTGCAATAAAATAACATTGAGGGATTTTTTTGTGTATTCCTGAAATTTTTACTAAAAAGGGTTTTCGATCTTGTTCATTGGAAGATCGGGGCTAGTGTGAGATAAAAAACATTAAATTTAGTTTTTTTTTTTAATATGTGGCTCATGAAGTCATCGTTATTAGATACTATGACATCTCCATATGATTTTTTAACTGTTTTCATAATTTCAAACAAAAAAACAAAAAAAAAATTTGTGTTTGAACTTTGAGACGGTTTTTAGGAATTTTTTTCAAATATACCCTACGAAATGGTGAGGGGTTGTGAATATTTTAGTTCAGCTCGTCAAAACCGAAATCATACAAATTTTTAGACATCTACTCCCAGGACTTCTCCATAAAAAAATGCCCTAAGGTTCTCGCGCCGCACCCTGTATTATTCCTGACAATAAACAAAATATAATACAGGGTGTCCCATAATATGTGGGCAATCTCCCGGATTTGGGCAAATTTCGTAAAAATAAATGAAAAAATAGCTATAAAATTAATTCCTCAGAGACACCCCTACAAAGATATTAGCTGTTGAAGTTGAGGGTTGAAAATCAATTTTTTGCAATAACTTTTTTATTTCTTGACCGATTTTGATAATTTTTGGTTTTATTTTGTATTATTTTAGACTGTTTAGAATAGTGTTTCATAATATTTGGTAGCACATACATAGACCTCGGGATGGCATAACCCCCTCATTCACTTGAAAGAAAACAATAAAAATAATAATTTTACAGTTTTTTAAGGTTAATTTTCTTTTTATTTGACATTTTTTACATAAAAAATGTATCCTTATTTATTTCGATAGAGCGAACCGTTATCGAGATAAACGTCCTTCTAATAGGTGATGCGTCGCAGGAACTTTCTAAATTTCAAGTAAATTTTAACAAGATGGCTGACCTTTGACAGTAAATTGAGCAGGAAACAAAACAATAACTTAATTAAATAGTGTCAAAGATTTCATTTCATGCAGATTCAATTCTAACTGATTTTAAAATGAGTTACAGAAACGCTGAATACGCAGAAAATCAGTTAGAATTGAATCTGCATGAAACGAAATCTTTTGACACTGACGTGTATTTCATTAAGTTATTGTTTTGTTTCCTGCTCAATTTACTGTCAAAGGTCAGCCATCTTGTTAAAATTTACTTGAAATTTAGAAAGTTCTTGCGACGCATCGCCTATTAGAAGGACGTTTATCTCGATAACGGTTTGCTCTGTCGAAATAAATAAAGATACATTTTTTATGTAAAAAATGTCAAATTAAAAGAAAATTAACCTTAAAAAACTGTAAAAGTATTATTTTTATTGTTTTCTTTCAAGTGAATGAGGGGGTTATGCCATCCCGAGGTCTAATGTATGTGCTATCAAAGATTATGAAACACTATTCTAAACAGTCCAAAATAATACAAAATAACACAAAAAATTATCAAAATCGGTCAAGAAATAAAAAAGTTATTGCAAAAAATTGATTTTCAACCCTCAACTTCAACAGCTAATATCTTTGTAGGGGTGTCTCTGAGGAATTAATTTTATAGCTATTTTTTCATTTATTTTTACGAAATTTACCCAAATCCGGAAGATTGCCCACATATTATGGGACACCTGTATAGTTTGAGAAAAACACATCTTTTAAAAATAATACAGGCAAAATATTTCTTTAAATCATTACCACACTGTATAATATCTAAACACAAAATTATAACAAACAGGGTGTTTCAAAACATAAATATATGTGTCGGAAAATAAATGGTATTTTTGATGCGTTCTGTGAAAAAAGTTCCTATTAACATGGGTCCCCAAACCCACCATTTCAGAGATACAGGGCGTAAAAAAATTTTTTATTTAGTTTCTTAACGATATCTCAGGGACTATTTCATATATAAAACTGAATTTTTGTACACATCTTAACATATTATTTACTTTTTGAGCTCTAAGAAATTATTACATTTATTTTATGTGGCAGTGGCGGAGATTTTACAATGTTTTCTACATAAAAAGGTGCTTTTGGTCTAAAGCGTTAATGTGAACTGTTTTCGAGAAAAACAGCATTTTATGATGAAAAACATAAAAGTAGCAACATGTTTTATTGTGGACAAAGTCATCATTTTTTTTTTATTATTTGTTTCACTGCTACATGAAAAAAAAATGAATTTGCACTCTTAACGTAGATAATATTAATGACAATAAGATGTGTACAAAAGCTGGGTGCTGTATCTCAAACAGTTCCTGAGACATCATCAAAAAACTGAAAGAAATTTTTTTTTACTCCCTGAATCTCGAAACCGGTTCATTTTCCAACACATAATGTTTTGAAAAACCCTGTATTATATTATCATCTTTCAAATGACCGACGCGACTTCTCTGACAGCATTCTTTTGACAATATTTTTCAAGTGTTTTCCGCCTCATTCCTGCCGTATTTCAGATATAACTAACAGACAATATTCTTCAGTTGAAGAATGGTCTGTAGATTATTCACGTACAATTTTTCCTCCACCTCGCCCCAAAGAAGGAATGCTAAAGCATGTCAAAATAAGACGATCTTGTTGTTTTGTTGAGTGTGTTAACTTGAGAGTAATCAAGTCTTGTTGAGAGTAGACGTCTTCAAAATCAACAACCTGTTCAATTTTAGAACATAAAAAGTTTATCAGCATGTCAATCTCAAAAAAATAAGATCCAATCACTACTTCTGTACAGTACACAAAACACACCGAACAGTGACACTTTCAGCGTGATTGAATTGGTTTTTTGGAGAATGACACGAGGGTTTTCTGCGCCTCAAAAACGACAATTTTTGTTTATTTACCTGCTTACTCAATCATGCGAAAATCCCCCTCGTCGTTGATAATATTTTCCTCAAATTCATTGTTTCCTTTCATGTTCTCGTAACTCCCACTTACTAAACGTTCGACGGCGTCTATAACAATCCAGTGGATTTAATTTTAATGTCAGCTGAATCTTGTAAGTGTGGAAATGTAAATATTTCGTTACAATTCGCTTTAATGTTGAACGCCTGATGATCAGTAGCTATGAACGACGTATAATGCAAATTCTGTAATCTTCCGCGACACTTTCACACCCTCGTTCCGGATGAGTATCCCGCACGTGGGCGCACTGTTTTATTGTGTACAGAAGGGTTTTCTTTGATTCTGCGATCAACTTCTTAATCTCTGTCAAAATGAGGACTAATTTTGTTGTTAATAATGGTTATCCAAAAATTTTGCAATATCATTCAGTTTGCCATGCATTTTGACTGCCTTATTGAGTGTATCGTGAGGCACAATAAGCCTAACCCACCGTGAATTTTTATAGTTGTTTTCATTAAATTAATCCTCTTACTAAGGTTAAGTGATCGAAATTGTGCTGTGTGTTGGTAAGATACATTGTAATGACGAGTCCCAAGTAGGACGAAACATGTCTCCGATTTCCACTTCTATATACAGGGTGTCCCAGCTTATTCGAAGCGGTCTCTGTAGGCCAAACGATGGACTTTTTCAAAAAACTTTTTGAAAATTCAAATACAGAATCACAATGGCCATAATTTAAAATTATTTTGGAGTATACAGAGTGTCCCGTATGACAGTGGCATATCAAAGTTATGTTTTTTTAAATGGAATGCTCCTATGTTATTGCATTTTTAGATTGTCTGCGAAGCGAAAATAAGATTGGCTTTTACAGTTGATGTTTAAATTCAGAAGTTTTTGAGTTATAAACAAGTGAAAATCGTCATTTTTCAAGTTCAAGGCCCTGTACAACGAAAACGGTTCAAGATAGAGAAAAAACGGCTTACATGTCTCTATTTTAACTTTTCATGTACTATCCTATGATGTGGATGAAATGTTTATACAGGGTGATAAAAAATTTGAAAAATTCTGAGATTTCTCCACGCGTCGCCAAATAAAAAAATCAAAGAAAGTACAAATGTTTCTATACCATAGGATAGTACATAAAAAGTTAAAATAGGGACATGTAAGCCGTTTTTCTCTATCTTCAGCCGTTTTCGTTGTACAGGGCCTTGAACTTGAAAAATGACGATTTTCACTTGTTTATAACTCAAAAACTTCTGAATTTAAACACCAACGGTAAAAGCCAATCTTATTTTCTCTTCTCAGACAATCTAAAAATGCAATAACATAGGAGCATTCCATTTAAAAAAACATAACTTTGACATGCCACTGTCATATGGGACACTCTGTATACTCCAAAATAATTTTAAATTATGACCATTGTGATCCTGTACTTGAATTTGCAAAATTTTTTTGGAAAAAATCAATCGTTTGGCCTACAGAGACCGCTTCGAATAAGCTGGGACACCTCACAGCGCGTCATCATAATTAATGGTTTTGCAATATGTCATTTATTCATCTCTTGTCTATTATTTTCCTTAACGTATTAATTATTCAACTGAAGGATGCTTTTCTTCTAATTTTTTTACAAAATTTTGTTTTATTAGGAAATAGTTCCTAGTTATCATTGAAAATACAGTAATTTAAAAAATTTTTTTCTGCGACGGGCTAAAAGTTTGACCTTTTTTCCCCGTTGACAGGTAGAAAAATGCCTCATTATATGAGCTGCATCTTATCGGGGAAATAAATGAATTAGCAGGGAAATAAATGAGTACTTATTTCCCCGAAATGGCGGCTTAGGTATAGCTACTATTAACACTCAGATATCATTAAATTTATATCAAATATACGTAAAGGAAAGTTACCTTATTATCCAAATGGCAATTATTAAGGGAATTTTCATAACAATCACTATCCATATTAATAAATTCACTCATTGAGACCTTACAAGAATCTTTGCAAAACTATCTAAAATTTTAATTAAATTATGACGTTTATCGAATTAAATCGTTTCGTTACCAGGCAACGTCGATTACGATAAAAGACAGTTTGAAAATCCAAGTTTAACATAAATCACTTTTCCGACATAATTTTCAGTTATCTAACTACGTTTTTCGACATTCTAACACTAATATTTCTTCTCGCAGAAAAAAATGGTATATTACACACAAGAAAAAAGTGCGATGTTAGCTCTCGATGTGTTTGTCCCCTCCGCTAAACGCGTCGGGGACGAAATCACATCTCGAGCTAAAATCTATAACTTTTTTCTCTTGTATAATAAATAACTATTGTTACAGTTGTAATAAAAAACTAATATTTTTATGTTATTAACGAAGCTCATAATAACGATATTTGATGCAGACGTTATTAAAATCTAAAATATCTAACTCGAGTCTTTAGTTACAAGGGGAAAAAAATTCACTGATTTATTTGGCATTTTATTTCGTTGAGTAAACCGAAGTGACATTCTACAAGCAACAAACCTAATTTTCTATACCATTTAGAATTTCCAGCATCACAGAGCAAATGGAGCGTAATTTATGTCAGGATTTCCATCATCGTTATCGAGCAAAAGATTGCCCCTCATTTCGCTGTCACCTTAAACCATAATTTTAGCTTTATGTTGAAGCAGAAGCAAGAAATCACTTCCATTCGACTATTACAAATGATCTGCTCTTTTGTCGCTAGATCCCATTGTTCTTGGTATTTTCAGCTTCAAATATAACCAAAATAGAAGTAACAATTATTATTGCAGACGTTTTAACATTTGGCAGCTCTCCAAAGAGAGATTTCCAAAAAGGAATCATTTTAATTACCTAATTATTAATGACTAAAGAAATGCGTTTTTAGTAAACTTCTCGTGTATAGTTCAAATTTTTATACAAGGTGATTATAAATCTGCAATTGTCTTTTTTTTTCAAAAATATTTATTCGGGTATTATACAGGATGAGTTCTTGTCAATGTTTAGTACAGGAATCTCGTAAACAACTGCGGCTAGAAAAAGGGTTAAAAGGGGAAAGTAGTGCAATTTTATGAACTTAATTCGGAGCAACTTTGTTTTTTTCTGAAAACCTCCATGGATTTCTAGATATTAAATTGGTTCCTTATGCAGGAAACTTTGAGGTGCTGTAACTCCAGAAATAATTGTAATCAGACATATAATTATAAGAAATTTCCTTTTTTAAACTACCTCACACCTTTCACTTGTCACAATTTGATGGTGAGCTAATGAGCGTTTTCAGACCTAACGACATGATACCGTTATGTCGTTTACTATCTACATGATAGTGTTATTTGTAATGATAAGGAATTCCTTTAACCCCAAGTAAATTTAGATTATTAAGTCCAGAGGCGTCCAGGGGGGGGGGGGCGCTCCACCAATGTTGGTGCAAAGAAAAATGAATACAACTGACTTTTTTTAAATTGTGATTTTTTTCAGATTGGCCAGTAAGTAATACATAATGTCTCTTGACTTTTCTTCGTATCTTGATTGGTTGTGGAAAAAATAAATGGCACTTAATGGCACATCCCTTGACCAACCAAGACCAAGAGACATGGGAAAAAAAAAAGGAAAACACCCTGTATCTTTCTGTTCCCCATACCTAAATTTGCTACATGTATATCGTCATTAATCATTTCACGCACATTAATATTCCCTGCTGTCACTATTAGCAGGTGCCTTTAAATCGTAAGGATCTCCTTTTTCTCCACTGAGAGTACTGAGACCTACTTCCAGATTTGAATTCATAAAACTAGCGACAAATTGTATTTTTCAAGCGACTCGACAACAACTACAAAAATAGATAATCAATCGATCGCTAATGGTGTATCAGGTATCTACAACGATAAGGAAATTTTATAAATCGAAGACAAGAATAATTGTTTAGAGGAGAAATACGGGAGCGATTGCGATGACGTGCTATACGTTTTAATAGCAATCTTGTAAATAAGTAGGTATATAGGTACTTAACGCCACAAAAATTTTTTGTAATATAAATTTGTAATGTACTTATAGGCTGTTTATTATGTATTAAGAAAGAAACCATCAAAAGGGGTGCATGGGTTTTTATGGCATGAATCCTGCAAATTGTCATTAAGGATTAAGAAATCGAAGAGTGCTATTAAATTGGAGGGTGGAAATTGGAGATAGGGGAGCAAAATTCAGGGATAGTTAACAGGGAATTTTTTGTACATAATACCATTACATCGGAATAATTTATTCAAAAATTTCTAGTGTCAAAAATATTTAAAAAGTTAACTTGAAAAAGGCAAAAATCTTTTTTTTTGTTATTTTTGCGTATACTTAGCTTTTTTCTCAGTGGAGATAGGTATAAATACGCATTGCTTCACAGAAAAACAAGTAGATTAAATAGTCTTCAAAATGGTGTGTAAAGAAATATTTTTGGATAAAAACTAATTGGAGATCAAGTCGCTCAAACTCCCCTTTTAAGTTTTATAGCGTTTTTCTTGGAACTTTTTAGGTCTTATTTTTTTACAACAAAATTTATTTTTATTAAATAACAAACGTATATTTAAACGTAACAAGTTACTTTGAATCCGGATCAAAAATACCTGTTTCTATTGCAAATATTGTGACCAAAAGAACAAGGCTAATATAAATCGCAATTATAAGCCCTTTGACAGTGGGGGGGGGGGGGGGGGGGGTGACAGTGGGAACGGAACGGAACAATGCAGAATAATCAGTTCTTTGCCGCATATAAACTTTTCCTACAACATTAAATAATACACTTACAAGGTCACTACCGTTTTGGGTCGCTTAATTCCCCTAAATTCCTGTTCTCTTTAATAATTTTACATACATTTTCCGTAAAATATGTAAAGAGGATGTTCGTACTGCTTTATATTGTAATTTCTACAGGATTTGCTTTGATTATGTAGCCCATTAAACACTCCTGACGACGAAAATACTCCTCTATTCTCTTTAAAATGATCCTCTTATTCGGGATTAGGTAGTTACCGTCCTTGAATAATATTCTGTAAGTTTTTTAAGTGATAAGCGTTTACAAAATATGATGCGTCTGCAGTGGACTTTTTAGCCGTGGGATGCCTCGGAAACAGATATAAATTAAACCAGAGGCCAGAGGGAAAGTACCTACTTGAACGAAACTTTTCCTTTTGATGTCCTTATTACTTATTATTTCCGCTTCCATTTTTGCAATATCATAAATCCACGACATCTAAGTGGATTTGAATGCCATTATGCCATTAGGTATACAATTTGTGACGATAAAAACGCCTCAAGTAGGCGTTATTGAATTTGTAAATTCGTGTTATGTAATTTCTCCCACTTTTCGTGGGAGTTTTTTGTCCTTAATTTTCCGAAACATCCAAAGGGAATTTTTCATCGTAAGTGCCCGTTTTGCTCGAAAACGTTCATGTTGGCAAATATGACCAAGATTACCTTTTTTGGGCAATAATACTAGGGGCAAAATTACCTCACGCAACCCTAAAACCTCCGCCGCTGGCATATGAAAAAATTAAAATTAGTTAGCACAAATTAGTTACTATTAAAATGGAAAAAATTATTCTTTCACACCCTGTAAGTATCTAAAAAATAGTGAATTTTGAGACCCACGTTAATAGGAGCTTTTTTTCATCAGAATGAGCCATGGAATCACCTCCTAAAATTTTTCGTACTTATTTAGAATAAGAAAACCCTGTTTATGGAATAATTGTACTATTCAAGTGCAATTCCTAATTTTTGTTACCTTTCGAGGAAGTAATCAAACCTTTTGTTTCAAAAAGGATTAGAAGTTAATTGTAAACTCCAGGCCAGCAGTGTCAGTACGTGGATTTCTAACACTGTCTAACTTGTCAAACAATCCTTGGCTTAGAGCAGACGAGGTCTTGGTTTAATTCCACGGAATTTATCCGCGTGGATTATTTGGAGATAGCAAAAACAGGTTGTAAAACATTCTGGAACTGTTAAAAGGTTTTATGCAGAGAGAAATCTAACAGCCTAAAACCGAAACTATCCTTCCAGCTTCAACCGTCCTAGCAAAAAAGCTAAAATGGCGATTTATTTATTTACACTTGGGACGCTTTATACATACAGGGTGTCCGGTAAGTACCTCCTAATCTCTCGGGAGCATACAGGGAAGGTCAAAATAAACCTAGTCTGTCATAAAAAAAACATTCCTAAAGTGTCCCTAAACGGAGATACAGAGCCCCAAAATGGTACCCTAAGATTTACTTTTTTGGCTCTAACTTTTGAACCGACCTGTATAATTTGATGAAATTTTAATTTTTTTATAGAGGCCATAAATACTCATTAAGCCATATCAGAGTGGATGTTTGACGTCCTAAAGGAAGTCAGGAAAGGACTTACCACCACACTCATTGTGTCAAAGTTTTGACAGGTGTCATTTTACAGAGCTGAAAACTTATTTTTTAAATACGCTGGTCATTCATCTTCACAAAAGATACTCTTAATTTTTTCGATAAAACTAGCGGTTCTCAAGATACATCGACTTTTATGCGATTTTTGATCAAATTCCGTCAATAGCAATCCATTATGTAGGTAGGTTTATCAACAATAACCTGATTGTTACCTGTTTGTGTTTAGCATTAGTAAATTTTGAGTGTTTCGCATACCTAAAAACCGATTTATCTCGAAAACCGTCAGTTTTACCGAAATAAATTAGGAGCACCTTTTTTAAAGATGAAGTATTAGACTATTCAAAAAAATAGTTTTTAGCTCTGTAAAGTGACACCTGTCAAAATTTTGACTCAACGAGTATGATGGTAAGTCCGTTCCTGACTTCCCTGACGACGTCAAACATCGACTTTAACATGGCGTGATGCATGGCTCTCTGTGGCCTCTATAAAGTGTTTAAATTCCATCCAATTATACAGGTCGGTTCAAAAGTTAGAGCCAAAAAGTAAATTGTGGGGCACCCTTTTAGGGCTCCATATCTCCGTTTGGGGACACTCTAGGAAATTTTTTTTTATGACACACTAAGTTTTTTTTGACCTCCCCTGTATGCTCCCGAGAGATTAGGAGGTACTTACCGGACACCCTGTATAAATGTTTAACGTGGTAAATAATTGAAACTAAATTGTTTAAACAATAACGAAAAAAAATAATACTTGTACAGGGGGTTTCAGAAATAAGTATCTATATTATTGTATCAATTTGTTTCTTTGGAAGAATCATAAAGTATCGAATTTGGGGATGTGTTTTCTTTGATTCTTGACTTCGTGGGGTGGGATTTGAACATTTATTAAATATCTTCAATTTTAGAAAAGCCAATCATCATAATAATTTTAATTTTTAAATATACTGGTCTCATATTTTACATTTAACACCAAAAAGGTAATACATGATGTGTTTATAACTCCCACCAATGATTTGCTTTGGTTGATTTTAATCCGAAATCTAGTTAGTATTACGGTATTGGCTTCGATTTGCTGCTTTTATAGGGATTTAAACACGAAATGAATACGTGTGGGAAAACAAAATCGATCTACCTTCTAATAATGAATATATCCGATTGAATTGCGGTTGGTCGTTTCGATTCGATAGAAATAATTTAACACACTGATAAAGGGAAAATGTGATTTTCCTTAATAAATGTTTAAATTTTGTAGATGTTAAAAATACGAAAAACTTGCCAGCGTTTTGTGACGATTTTGATTGCGGGCGAAATTAGAACTTTGTTTTAATTAAGTAAAGGTGAAAATCTTACCGCGAAGAGTAAATTACCAGCAGGATCTTTGGAAACTTTTCTATAATGACGTTTTCTTAAGAGAGAAACAAATAATTGCGTTATAATTATACTTGCTAAGAGGGTTCTTTGTGACATAAAATTGTGAGTCAAATTTAAAGCGTGCTTAGAACTTCTCAATGCGGTATATAAATTTAGAAGTTAAGGAAAATTTCAAACCTCATTTATCTAGTCTTTGAGCATTGAATCATCTAAATGGCTGGGGGGATGTCTTGTTATCTTTATTAGAATTTTGTTATTATCACTCATTTGGCGAAAATTTATTAAAAGCCTTTTAATTAATTATTTCCATGCTTTTGGATTGCTGTAAACGACCATGCAGATATTAATTATTATTCGAAAGTATAGTGATTTCCTGAAATAATAATACGCAATACCTAATGAAGGACAGATAAAAAAAAATATGTAGGTGATATCGATGTGCAAATGTGACGCAAAATCAAATTCTGCAATTTAATAATTAATCCAAGGGTTGGTGCCGCGACTATTTGATTTTGATCTTCTTCTCAGCCCTAAATCACGAGAATCGACACCTGCCTTTTCTTTTACTGCCAGCCTCGAGTTATTTGGAAGTTGAGAATGGAGTAACCAAAGCGATTGACTTTAACAGTCGCAACGATATCTTAATTTTAATTGAAATTAAAAAACTACATTATGACGTAGAATTAAAAACTCAATAACTTTAGATGTTGAAAGTAATGCTTATTAGGAATCTGGAATAAATTTAGGACAACTTCAATCATTGCTGCAATATGCTGAGAAAAACCGAAACTTTGAGATTTCAAGATTTATTTCCACAGCTCTTATAGTATAGTTTTAACACTTTGAAACGAAGTTATAATTATTATTATTTAGGTCAAATAAATGAATTAATCAATTTACTATGAATAGAATTATTGTTTGAAGTTTATATTAACTTTGTCCTAGTATACCTAACAATGATTTATATCAATAACCTATGGAACGTATCTGGAGCAATTCGATCACCGGATGCCGTAAACAACCTTATAGAGATGTTCAGAATATAGAGCACGCAGGAGAACACAACAGACCCTTAGTCCATGTCTACCTGGATTTTCTGAAAGCGTTCGATTTAACAGAGTAATATTGATGGTTTTGACGGAAATCGTATTCAATACTGACTCCGACTCGCAAGTCGCAACTGAAGTACATAGGTATATTCGCACACAGGGATGCATGCAGGGTGGAAAATTACACGTTTTGATAACGTAGTACGAGTATCTTATTATTCGTGCATCAATAGAAATTTTTGTAAAGGCCAGTTTTTATGACTTTTTTGTTTCCGACATGTCAACGGCATAAATTGCAGATGTGTCGCTCCATTTACAACACTGATATGCGATTATTATGACGATCGATTCATACACCGAGCAGACACATTGCAAACATGAAGAGATATAAATTATATTATACGATGACACTACTTGCTCCAATTTGAAGCATCACTTCGACCGCTGCAAAGTACAGATTGTATACAGAGTTTCCCATAATATATGTGGGAAAAATATTCAAATAATAATAATAATAATTTATTAATGTCAATACACATTTAAGTGCTTACACAAGTCAACATTATTTAGTAAAACGTCATTAAGGAAAATTAGTATAACGTCGAAATACAATAATATAAAAAGTAACACGTTAAAATGTCATAAATAAAACACAACTTAAAAGACAAGACAGTAAACTAGAGCCACATTGTCGATCCTCAGTCAGTATAACTCAGTGTCAAAAAATGTAAGTTTTTTTGGAACACCTTGTAACTTCGTTGTAATACTCTAACAAAATGGAGTATTATTGAGACTTTTTGTCTTAAAATCAAGTAAATATATTACTTTGTGAAGTGTGTTCTCTTTATTCTGGAACAGCCTGTGTATTCTCATTATGAAATAAGAATTACAGTATGAGTACAGTGAGTACATTAAGTTAACGGGCATAATTCTGGGGCCGTCTGAAGTTTCAGAATAGTAGGCACTAAGTTCTCGGAAGTGGTCGTGACGTATAAGCGCTCAGTTGGAGCATTCAGTGGCGGACGCAAAATATCAAAATAGGTTCAGACAATAATGAATTTATTGAGAAATATAATTGTAAACTTCCAAATAATATAGCATATAGTAAATAATATAGCATATAGCAAAAATAAAAATAGCAAAGAAAATAGGAAAAAAATAGTACCTTAGTCATCGTCAGAAGAAAAATCGTCGGATGATGGACAACTATCCCGATCACCGTTATCGTTCAAGTTGATAATTAATGGCTCAACCGAAACATCAACTATTGTGTCTAGATCCCACATTCTGTCTTCTTCTTTTGTAGTATGTCGGATGCAGTTTCTCCATGTTTCAGCCGTCACATCTCCTATTGCAGTAGCTAGCAGGCGTTTCACTTCATCCATCTTGAAGGTCACGTTTTGTTTCGCCACTTGGTTTTTTATTTGAGCCCAAATAAGTTCTATAGGATTCAGTTCACAGTGGTAAGGAGGGAGGCGGTGTACAATGATGTTGCACTCGCGAGCCAATTCGTCGACAGCATATCTCTTAAAATGAGGTATTTGTGCCCTTGCGATGTTTAATAGTTGCACTTTTAACATGTTGTCATCAAATGGTATATTTCTTTGAGCCAGCCAGTTAATGATGTCACCTTTTCGCCATGCAGTTGTTGGCGATGGCTCCAATCGTCGACTATGGTAGGAAGCATTGTCCATTACCACGACCGAATTTGGCTCAAGGCTTGGTAAAATTTTTAAAAACCAGCTTTCGAATTTTTCCGCATCCATTTCCTCATGGTAGTCACTAGTTTTCTTCGATTCGAAAAGTAGCAATCCGTTTTCCAAAAAACCCGAATCACTACCTATGTGAGTTATTATGAGCCTCCGCCCCTTGCCCGCTGGCGCTTTTAGTCCTGTGGAAAAACCTTCAAAAAAAGCTTGTCGACGGCTTGTTATTTCCAAATCTTGCCAAATTTTCGAAACAGTATGACCTTGATTCAGCCAAGTTTCGTCTAAGAAATATATTTTCTTCCCTTCACGACGATACTCTCGAATTTTTTGTAAATAATTTCTCCGCCACAAAATTATTTCTTCTCTTTCTATAAGAAGACTTTTTCTCTGCCTTTTCATATGCCTTATGTTCATTTGTCTTAATGTCCGCAATAAGACACGTCGCGATATTTTCGGCATTGCGTCATCCGAATTGATTTCGGCAGCGATTGCTTTTAATGTTGGAATTTCATTTCGGAAAAAGAACGAATGAAATTTTCTCCGAACGGCGTATTTTATGTCATCATCAATGTCAATGCGTTTTCTCCCCCTTGTTTCAATATTTTCAGCTACCTTTTCTGTTCCGCCTTTGGACTCTTTGAAAGTTTTCAAGATTCGGTGTACACTCCTAGTTGACACTTTGGTTAAATCACTACACAAAGCAACTACATCGTTTACCAACATACTTTGATTCCTTTCACGGAGTCCACAATACACGTTGTATATAATAGTTTTTTCTCCTGTAGATAAATTCGTACGACGACGTTTACTTTGGCTGCTCTCGCCTTCCATATTGCTCACAACTTTAAATTTAAACAGTATTTCACTTCGGCACTCAAAGAAGCTTGCTTCTTTCCCGTTTACACCACAGTGAGAACTGAGAAATAAGATTCAGACAGGAAATCTGATGAGCGACCCTTAAAGCAACCAAGCTATCCCCACTAATTATGCACTTTATTGTCGACCGGGTATGGGTTTTTCCGGGATGGTAATTCCGTAAATTTCTTATAGTTAAACTTTTTCTGTATCCTGGAACTCAGTTCATTCCCAAAACAGGAATCATTATTGTATTATTATTTTACCAAATAATTAACTAATAACTAATTATTAACAAATTAGTAAGATATTGATTTTTTCTAGCTTGTATTTCTTAATTACTTCACAGATTGTCTATGAACAATATGAAATATTCAAAATTTTGTTGTTCCCGAGAGTCGAGAATCTTCTTCCCCCGGTAATATTAATTTTTCTTTTCTGACAACCAGAAAACAGAAAGAGAAAAATATACAAGTCCCGATCGACATCCAATAACAGCCCAAAACAAACAACTTTTCTTTTTGTTCAGGTTATTCCACTGCCGCGAATTCTTTTTCATTCATTTTCATGCGTTTTTTAATTTTTGTGATGCTTCAATAATTCAGCAAATATAAACATAAAAATAAAATATTAAGGATTTAAAGGAGCGATAAATGTTATATTGCAGCCCCTCACGAAAATAGCATGAACGATACGCCACTGAATACGGAGCTGCCTTGGACGGACTGGCAGCATGCTCGATATATATCCATCTTACTTTACCTTACAAGTTGGATCTGCTTATCCTTTGTACTTGTTGACACTGCTGTAATGTTGCCATATATTATATTTTAAGGGACCGAACCTCATTGAAATTCTACATCTTTTGCTATTAAATATCGATGTTGTGAAATTATTATAGCAGAAAAATTACTCAACAAATAAAACACAGTATTTTTTATCCTACAACCATTTACCTGCATGTGAATGATAAAAATACAAAATGATAAAACACCAAGAATTAAAAGCTGGCAACAATGTGTTTACTTTAAGTCCGTAATATTTCTAAGAACTTAGTGCCTACTATTCTGAAACTTCAGATAGTTGAAATTATAGCAATTTAGTAGTTCTTCTAACAAAAGAGTTTACAAAAATGTCAATAAAAGCAATTTGACATGGATAATAACTTCAAAAGCGGTCTCAGAAATTTTCCCGTTAGCTTAATGGCCCATTATAATACCCAATGTTAGATAATTAGTGCTCTCATCTGTTCTTAAATTTCATTTTTACATTAGCTACAAAGGTACATTTATTTTTATATACAGGGTGTTTGATTAATCAGTGCAGAAAATTCAACTGAAGATTCCTTGCTGAATTTTAAGGTGGGTTTGTCATAAAAAAAATTTGGTTAAAGCCCCCCCCCAAAGAAGTTACATCCCCTTAAAGTAGGGTAAAAAATTCACATTTATCGACTTTTTTTCCTGAAATGACTTGAAATAAAAAAAAGACGGCTAGGTATTCGAACACTACTACCAGGACGCCTCCATGATTACATAATTTTATCCACCCTTGTTCTCTGCAAGGGTGTGAATCATACTACCCCTAAAAGTTTTTTTCCAGAACTTTTTTCCTAATAATTTTTTTTTATCTTTAAATTCACACTTTGGAGGACCAGTTCAATTGAAAAAAAATTTGTCTCTTAAAAATTTCACGGAAACTCAATACTTTTCCACTGAAGAAATAAAATAAGGGGACTTACCTAAATTATAAATTTTTGTGATTTTACATACATATTTATAAAAATATGTAAATATGTAAAATATGTAAAATATTTATAGAAATAAATAAACATTAAATAACACAAAAAAAAACAACAAACAAATCATATTTAACTAAATTAACAATTTTTTTTTAAGACAGTGCTCAAAATGGGCGTCATTTTCTTGAATACATGCCCTTGTTTTATTTCTTCAGTGGAAAAGTATTGAGTTTTCGTGAAATTTTTAAGAGGCAAATTTTTTTCAATTGAACTGGCCCTCCAAAGTGTGAATTTAAAGATAAAAAAAATAATTAGGAAAAAAGTTCTGGAAAAAAACTTTTAAGGGTAGTATGATTCACACCCTTGCGGAGAACAAGGGTGGATAAAATCATGTAATTATGGAGGCTTCCTGGTAGTAGTTTTCGAATACCTAGGCGTCTTTTTAAGTCATTTCAGAAAAAAATCGATAAATGTGAATTTTTTACCCTACTTTAAGGGGATGTAACTTCTTGGGGGAGGCTTTAAGAAATTTTTATTATGACAAACCCCCCTTAAAATTCAGCAAGGAATCACAAATTCAAAAAGTCTCTCTTGACGTCATCATTCCACCTCGAAAAATGATAGTTTCCAAAAACACATGAACAAAATCAGACATGGGACATGGAAAATATGGAAATAAGAATAATAATTATTATAAAAAAAAAAAAATAATAAAATGCAAGGCTGCGAACGCACTAAAGAGCACTGTTTGAGCTAGATTTTGGACCACCGGTGCTGATAAAGTCAGCAAGAAACAAACTTTGTAATGGTAAAGTAATTACGTACAAGTAAACCATACATAGGGGTAGTTAAACAATCGTAATCCTATAATCGAAGTTCGCCGGTTATCTCGAAATTCCGTGAACTCGAAAAGTAGGGTTTTGATTTAAAATTTTATCTGGGTTAGGCCAGAAAGATTCTAGGGTGAGCCGATCCAACCTGCCCCTCCCCCACCCAATTTGCTACTAATCAAGTGAAATAAGATGAAAATGCAATCGAAATTTTTTTGTGTGGTGGTTGAATGTTCGCTGGTGAGTCTAAATCCAAAAATGCGATCTCCTACCTCTTGTGGAAAAGCCGACATTTTAGTTTCAGGGGATGAATTTGATTTCTGTATTTTACGACGTTAATTAAGTTTTTATCTAAAAAAGTGTGGAAACTTACTTTAAGGAGAAAAATTTCTTTACAAATTTGCATTTACCTATGCAATAGGTATTTGAATATTTGCAATAGTTAATTAATTTTAGAAAAAAGTTTGAGCAATCGCCAATCGATGCTTGACGAGTTTTTGTGTGTATTTTTCTCTTTACAAGTTAACCCTCGTAATATTTTTCTAATGAAAACACACTGAGATTATGTTGAACAAAATATTGGTTCTGTTTTCTACAAGGTGCATTTTAAATACCCAGTTGATAATTTCTGACCACCAACGTTTAAGAAAAAAAATTCAGTCAATGTTTGATTTGAATGGGGACATCGTTTGGACATAACAACCACCCCCCATCCCCACCTCACCCCATCGCGAGAAAAGTGGGGGTGATTTGAAATTTTGAATGGAAACTGCGGATGGGAAATTTTTTACCGCGGATTATGATTTTGTGTAAAACAATATCAAACAATTGCCTGAAACGTTTTTTCATCCGATGCCTCCCTCACCTCCAAAAATGCAGATCAAAACCGAGTGAGCCATTTTGATTAATTATTTTATTAATAAATTATTTAATTATCACACCTGCCAATTGGGGTTTAGTTGAAATAGGTTTTCGACAGCTGACTGTTACCTAAATAAAAATTTGTCAAGGATTTTTCATCCCTCTTAATCTCAATTAATCCCCTGTAGTTATTAGCTTTGTAAAAATATAAAAAAATTGCATATTATGCAAATTTGCTACCTATCACACTTTTTTCGATAAAAAGTAAATTAACAACGTAAACTGCAACAAACAAATCCATCCCCTAAAAATAAAATGACGGCTTTTCCACAAGTGGTTGGGGTCGAATTTTTGGATTTACAAAATTCCGTTTTTCCCGCTTTAATTACGTAATCAAATCGTAATTTCACTGCACTGTACAAGGTTTGGAGGATTGAATTATTAAGCTGCAGCTGCAATGGAACTTTTAACTTCATGTAAGTAGATACAGCCCTTGAAGCTCTCATGGTTTGCTCGGAACCCTTACTGAAGTCTCGTAATGGAGTTCCTTACTGAAATATGTTCTCGTAAACAACCCCTAGGATGGTCGTTGTGGTTTAATTCTCATGTAATTTATTTCTTGTTTCATTGGGAGGTTCTCATTTGCGATTGCAAAAGATAAATGATCTGCCCCTGGCCCCTGGTAGTTAAGCAATAATGCAACAATATCACCTGACTGATGATGCCCACTGTATTTTGTCGCCGGAACTTTTTCGGTGTCAGGAAAAACAGTTAGGATTTGCAAAATATGCAGCAGCGTTCGAAAAAAATAAATAAATCTGTCTCTTTTAACATTACAAATTACATACAAGAACTCTAAAAGTATTCTTCTTATTATCTCGATCCATATTTTACAGAGTTAATTCATAGATATTGATCAATCGGTTGTTAAAATTTTTCTAGGAGCGTAAAATGAATACGTTTTATTTAAAAAAATCCAGTCGTAAAACTATTTTTTTTAGGCAAGGGTACGTACTTCATTCTGAAATATTTTATACGTGGATTGAAACTGCGTAGGTATAATACTTTAATCAGTTTTAATCTGGTTTCCATAAAATCGCGAAGACTTAAGTTTGCTTCGAGATTCTGACGTTCACTCATGCGTATAGTCACTTAGGGGAAGGAATCAAATAGTTGCTCCTTCAAGCAGTTCCTATTGCTTTCTGCCAATATCCTGTGACGAGCACTTCTATTTATCTACTTCGTCGACATTCCCACAGGATTGGGTTCTTATTATTAGCTACCTTGCGGAATCTTATTTTTGTTTTACTCTTGAATTTTTTACACTACTCGTTATCTACAACTTGCAACCCGCTTTTAAAGGTTTAATAGAAGGTTTAGAAAAATCAATATGAAGAATGGGATTTTTTCTGTTTTTAGTAACTTCATGCCAACTCACAGTAGATACCACTTTGGAGGAAGTATATTTAAAAGACTGTGTTTAGATTGAATCCCCAAATAATTATTAAATTTTATTATGCTATGGAAGTTTACGTAATTCTATCGAAGCTCCTTTGGAAACGTCTACTTTAATCAATTCAAATCTCATCGAGTAGATACTTCGAGACAGGTATAATAAATTAGAAATTAAATGTAAGCTTTAAGGGCTAAATCCATATTTGAATACAAGGAATTGACGGACAGATTCTATGGAATTTAATTTAGGAGTACAATGAAAGTTGTAGGAAGAGGAAGATTAATTTTTCTCTTAGGGAATTGAGCGAGAATTGAGTTGTCAAATTGAGTTTTGAAGAGTGCTGGGCTCGGTTATTTATATCCAAGAAAAACTCCTTTAATCAAATATTTATTGATTTAAGGGTAACGATAATTTTTCTTTGTAGGTACAATTTAAGTGTTTATTTTTAAATTATTGACAAAAACTTAAGCTGCTTTGAGGATGTATTTTCAACATAAAATTGTTATTTTATGAAGACTATAAGTGGAAATAACTGGAAAGTTTTCTGTTATATTATACCCGAGATTATACCTATATCAGTTACTGATTGGACTGCGGTTATCTTAACGAGAAATCTTTTTCTTACACGTCAAGTTCACTCTACAATTTCGATATTGATATACCTAATGAAATTGGACAATTTCATTTCTTTTTATGGATTTGCTGTATACAGGGTGTCCCATAACATGTGGGCAATCTCCCGGATTTGGGTATATTTCGTAAAAATAAATGAAAAAATAGGTATAAAATTAATTCCTCAGAGACACCCCTACAAAGATATTAGTGTGTTGAAGTTGAGGGTTGAAAATCAATTTTTTGCAATAACTTTTTTATTTCTTGACCGATTTTGATAATTTTTGGTGTTATTTTGTATTATTTTGGACTGTTTAGAATAGTGTTTCATAATCTTTGGTAGCACATACATAGACCTCGGGATGGCATAACCCCCTCATTCACTTGAAAGAAAAGAATTAAAATAATAATTTTACAATTTTTTAAGGTGAATTTTCCTTTTCTTTGATATTTTTTACATAAAAAATGTATCCTATTTTATTTCGATAGAGCGAACCGTTATCGAGATAAACGTCCTTCTAATAGGTGATGCGTCGCAGGAACTTTTCAAATTTCAAGTAAATTTTAACAAGATGGCTGACCTATGACAGTAAATTGAGCAGGAAACAAAACAATAACTTAATTAAATACACGTCAGTGTCAAAAGATTTCATTTCATGCAGATTCAATTCTAACTGATTTTCTGCGTATTCAGCGTTATTTGTAACTCATTTTAAAATCAGTTAGAATCTGCATGAAATGAAATCTTTGACACTGACGTGTATTTAATTAAGTTATTGTTTTGTTTCCTGCTCAATTTACTGTCATAGGTCAGCCATCTTGTTAAAATTTACTTGAAATTTGAAAAGTTCCTGCGACGCATCACCTATTAGAAGGACGTTTATCTCGATAACGGTTCGCTCTATCGAAATAAAATAGGATACATTTTTTATGTAAAAAATATCAAAGAAAAGGAAAATTAACCTTAAAAAATTGTAAAATTATTATTTTAATTGTTTTCTTTCAAGTGAATGAGGGGGTTATGCCATCCCGAGGTCTATGTATGTGCTACCAAAGATTATGAAACACTATTCTAAACAGTCCAAAATAATACAAAATAACACCAAAAATTATCAAAATCGGTCAAGAAATAAAAAAGTTATTGCAAAAAATTGATTTTCAACCCTCAACTTCAACAGCTAATATCTTTGTAGGGGTGTCTCTGAGGAATTAATTTTATACCTATTTTTTCATTTATTTTTACGAAATATACCCAAATCTGGGAGATTGCCCACATGTTATGGGACACCCTGTATAACAGTCATCATGTTATCTTAGGGATTTATTGAATTGCTATACTTACTACAATATTATTTCATAAAAGTGGGAGGGGATTCAAGTACAACTGGAATTTAATCATACCTACTTGGTGTTTTTGTAAAAACTATTATCCACCCTGCTGAATAGCTCATTTGGTGTCTTGTTTTGAATTGAAGAATATCTTGAGACAGGTCAATATTTGTTTCGCGGAGGACACCTTTTCACACCGAATTCAACTTTTACGTAACAAACCCCTAACTCCAGCACACGGCAATTTGATTTTCTATGCTACTATGTAATTGTTTAATTTAGGTTCGTGTAATTTTTTTCTTTTTTCGCTAGCCCTTTCCACAGCATCGTAAGGTCAAGGAAAAAATTATACAAACTAATATACAAGAGTAAAGGAATAATACTATCACGACCAGAGATTATACGTCCCTCAAAGTTACCTAGGCAGAAGCTTACATCAGCCTCGTTCAGCAAAAAAAAAAAAAAATAAAGATCGATGAGCCTCCCGGTTTATTCAGAACAACAGAATTTGAAGAAGGGCAAAGCACCCCCGAAAAATTGCAATTTTCATAAATTTAGTCAAGAAACAGCAAATTATTAATTCAAAGTCGTCAAGAAATATAAATTTATAATAGACTCTAGAGATTGGTATTTTATATTTTCAAAGTGACAATATCATAAAGCTTAATGAAAGCTTGCTTTTACGCACTCAGTGTCTAAAAGTACTTTTTGTGCTTAAAGAATTCCTAAAAGAATGCCATTTTGATTGTCATTTTCGAATTTTCTTTGTAAATTTTCGTTGTCAAATTTCGAAATGGCATTCTTTCATGCAAAAGTGCCTAAAAGTGACATAAATGACAATTAAAAGAGTGTTTTCATGAAGCTTCGTGACAATATAAAGTACCAATCTTTAGAGTTTATAAATTTATATTCCTTGACGATTTAGATATCATAAATTCATAAAATCTTGTGTTACACACGATGCAAAAGAAGTGTTTAAGCTTTGATGATTGTCAAACTCGGCCTTGCTTAAAACACTCCCATTTTGCAACTTGTATCACAAAAAGCTACTAAGATTCTAATAAGCTTAGATAATTATTATGAAAAGTGGCAGTGTGCAAATAATTTTAAAATTCTTTGAGAAGACTTCTAATGTGATGCTTTTAAAAAAGCCTAATTCAATTTCGCTCTAAAATAACCAGGGAAGCAAATATTTGAAAAAAAGCATGGAAATCTTTATGTATAGCGCTGACAGTTGAAGAACCCTGGATTATGAATAAATATGATAAATATCCAGACGGCAAGAAATATTTCTGTTTTAAATCAGTTCGCTGTTTATAATTTCATTAGGGCTCGCGTTCATAAAAAGAAATATAGTAAAGATGCAAATAAAATTCAGAAAATTATTCTTATACACATAATATAGTCCAATAAAGTCTAAAAAGTCATACGTATCGATTAAGAATACACATTGTAACGTACACCCTGTACGTACCGGCTAAATGCCAGCGACGCAGAGACAACGGCGGGCGCGCGCAGTGAGTGAGTGATGGTGGGTTTTAGTGCATCGGCCGACTGGAGGCCTCGAGTTCGTCGAGTCTCGTCGACTTCGACTGTCGAGTTGAAATCAGGTGCGTTCATCTTCATACCGGCCCTTTCACTTTCTTTTCACTTCTGGATAGTGATGCGCATAATCGGATGATTCAAAGAATCGGAATGTTTGTATTCGGATGAAGTTAATAATCGGAATCTATATCGGATACCGGACTCGGAATATTTGTTATTCATGGAATCTGTCAATCGGTAGTAATCGCGGGCAGTCGCCTGCGTGCTGCGCAGAAGATTGACGAATAAGAAATTAAGAAAGGGAAAGGATTCGAAAGAGAACTAAGAAAGTAAACGACTCTTTGTTTATGTTTCGGCCTAACAACTAAAAAATGCGTCCCGGGGGCAAGAAATCTATTGTTTGGAACTATTTTAAAAAATCGATAGATCGGAAATTTTTGTACCTATGAACCTATAGGTATTTAAAAATTAAATATAATAAATGAGTATTGAGTGCCTACATATTTTTTTTAATTTTCCTCCAACATCCCCGATTCCCCGCAACACCCGTCGTACTCGATAGTAGACTTGAACCCGAATTCCGATTCCGAATCGTAAGCGTAGCGTAGTGTCCGTCAGTCAGTACAGTGCAGTGAGTAGTGGATGTTTCTGTCGCTTCGTTTCTCATATTATAATTTCGTGAGTGGCGATTTCCGTATCCGTCCCTAGCATACGGACGGATGATTTTCATGAATCGGATGATTCTAAAATAATAATCGGAATGTTCCGAATACTTTAAGAATCGGAACCTGACCGATTTTTCATCCGAATCTGCGCATCACTACTTCTGGATTCGCTAGAGGAAGGTACATTTCCGCAAACACAGGGAATTTCTAGCGAAATGGCGTTGTGAACTTTCACTTAAATTATTATAAACATCGCCCACGTTTTTGGCTTGGTGAGTGTTGTAGAATGATTTTGTTAATTATGCTAGAATTATACAGATCATATTTTCATAATACCGTATGCTAATTTTAATTACAGCTTTTAAATCCGATCGAGTTTCGCTTCGCATGTAAAATTTGTCAGTCACATTTTTTTGATCTAACCTATCTTGAGGACGGGACATCATTTTATGTACCCTCGGCAAGCAGACTCGATCGGACCGTTCATTAATGCAAGAGTGTTTCTGATGTCCATGAAATTACAGCTTTTCCCTACGGATTGATTTTTCCCTGGAGGCAACTTTTTCCCTGGAGGTCATCTTTTCCCTGGAGTTCACTCTTTTCCCTGGAGGCAATCTTTTTCTTGGAGGCAACTTTTTCCTGGAGGTCATCTTTTCCCTGGAGTTCACTCTTTTCCCTGGAGGCCATCTTATTCGTACCGAGAAGAACTCCACGTACCAAGGCAGATTTTCTTGGATACCCAGTAAGAACTCCACGTACCAAGGCAGATTTTCTTGGATACCAAGTCACCCTTTTCAACCAAGCAAGTTCCTGGAGCCAAGCCATACGAAGATAAGTGCCTTGTAAACTCTTAGCACCCGATCCATTCATTCGACTAGCACCGCACGCTCTTGTTTTTTTATTATCTGTTAACCGTGCTCAAGAGTGTAATATTAATCACTGTGATATATTTTATATTTTAATAAAGAGTACCTGTTGTTCTGCTGACCTGCTTGTTATTGTTGACCCTCTTAGACTAGCGACTCAACCTACGACCCTTGTTTTTCGTGTCTCATGCTCTCAGCGACTATTTTTCCCCTCTAGGGGTTAAATAGTTTCAACATACTTTTGATAGTTCGATTTATTTTGTTTCATATAGGTGGTTTTTATAGTAACCGTCCAGTTTGTCTAAACACTCCATCTCGCATAAATAAGTATACGTCAACATTGGTTTTGAATGAGAATTAAATGCACAACACAGAGGATAGAATGTCATTACGTGAATAAATTTTATGTAATTGTCAGTGGCTCTCAAACTGACGTAAGCGTTTCAATTCATTGTTTGAATGATTCCTTCAATAATTTACGCTCGTTCACAACTTGACAATTAACTGTTTGACATTTTCTGGTGAAATTAAAAATATTAATTCGGACGGTTAGTGTGACGTCACATCTGATTTTTTAAAGTTAATCCTACTATAGCAGCGCTATCAGTCTACTATATCTCATTTAATAACTAGGAGGAGTAAACTGCAAAGTATCATTTACACCACTAAAAGTCACCAGATTAAATCACCAGATTTTTTTTGGCGGTAAATTTGAATTGAAACAATAATTATTAATAAGGAAGATAGGACTTGTTTTCGGTGTAGGAAATCTACTTTTCAGGAGAGACTCTACAGCAGTATCACAAATCATTGTGATTTGCATAATATATCAGTATTATAGTGCTGAATGATTTTCTGAATATAAATAGAATGAAATTGAATAATTTATAGATATTTCGAAGAATATTAAGGATAATAATTATTAACATTCATATTAAATTGATTGAAAGTACTTTATTTTAGGCAATACTTACTTATGTGACAAATTTAATGTAACATATAAATAATATATTTTATGTATGTATTATATGACACATAACATCGTAGATAAAGTTTTTATTTTACATTTAATAATATTTATGATTTGTGGATAAGTCAATTTTTTCAAACGGTATTATAAACAGCATTTTTCAGTTTTTGTAGGACCAGATTCAAAGTGTGTTGTTGAAACTAACTTTATCACATACAGCAGTCCCTGTTTGGTCTAAATCCGCACCTTGTTCGATTGGAATATGTTCTTCAATTATTGGTGAAGTAGGTACGCATATAGAGTAGTTTTTCCAAAATCTTGTAGGTGACACTCTTTTCTTCCCGTTTCTTTGGAGGAGACATCCTCTCACTTGTACTTGATGTAGGATTATCCATAATGGCACTTGAAACCGTTTGCAGGATGAAAATGGAAAGCCAAAAATAATTTCAAAATTCTGAAAAGGATGTCTGTTCTCTAAAAAGAACTGAATGGGCTTCAAAAAGAACTTATTTGGTTTTGAAATAACGTTTAAAGAACTTATTTAGAACAACTTATAGGGTTTTGGAAATAACTGATTATAAAACTGATGTGTCACATTCGACGCTGACATTGTAAACAATAATGACACAACAATAAAAAAACAAGCGTATATGTAGTGTTGAGCGTTGCATAGATTCAATTTCCTGTACAAGTTTTGCTGGGTGTAATTTTGCCTATGAATTGACCAATGAGAAGCATCTTTTTTTGGCGGTTTATTTAAATTTACTCCTCCTAGTTATTAAATAAGGTATAGAAGTGTCAAACGCAGAAAAATATCAAAATAAGCTATTAAAACATTCAGTGTTTGGCTTAAAAAATAATAAATACGCGGCATAATAAGAATTTTCCCTTTTTTAAAGAAAAATTGAATACTAAGGTCGTCCATTATTATAAATAAGGTTTCAGACGCCTCCGTTTCTGCCTTTGTGTAAAGTGCTTGATGATTATTGTCCATTCTATGTTCCCGAGAAGGCTTGAGGCTCTTAAAAGAAATTGAAGTCGGCCACACAAATAAATGGTAATTTGTTCAGCACTTTGAATAAAAAACCTCTTTTCTTAATTGCTCCAGAAAAATGAAATAAAACATTTCTATATAGAGAAAGTCAACTTTGTCGAAAGTCTTTTGATTTACTTTTCATTACTCATCAGCAAAATAACCTCTCCATTTGAGAATATTAAAAGATCTTTATAATAATTATGTGACTCACTGTGATTTCTGAACCAATTTAAAAGGTAAGCTCAGATTTACACAGCAGCAAATAACAAGTAGATGCTATAAATAAATTGGAAAATATTTTGTTTTCAGCTTGTTTTTTTTTTACGCAATTAGCTAACCTGTAAGCTAATCTAATTTATATATTCAGAAGCAGCTGCAGATGAAATATTACCTTTACGCAAAGGAGTCTTTAAAATTATTTATTACATATTCAGAGTATTCTAAATGTGCCTGGAATGGCTTACATGATAGCTTTTGGGATTTTAATATTGGTAATTTGCGTCATATTTCTCGAAGCCTTATCCAGGATAATGTGATACAGGTGAATGATAAATATTTGCGAAACTTCCCTACTAAAAGTTTCCCTCTGAAAATTTTTCCGAGCGGAGGATTAATATAATGTGAAAAACTAGATTGCTAACGTATTGTTGCTGCTTTTATTCTCAATGAGATTTTTTAAGTTTTATTAAGATTTAGCTAGGAAACCCATGTGCGATTTGTCAATCTATACAGGGTGTCCCACGACCTGACTGCCATAGCTTAAGTGTAGGTGTAGTTTTTCAAGGCGATTCAGGATCTGGTTTTGAAATTTTCCTGAGGCCCTTCGTTTCGATTATACAGGGTGATTTGTGCGATTTGCCGAAATCTTTGATGAGCGATATCTTTTGAACGAATTGATCGAATTTAACGAAATTTGGTAGATATGCTCTACTGATGACACTTAATACCTCGCATTTTTCGCCGATTTGAAAACTGCAGGGCCGTACTAATTTTTTTTTATATCTTTCGGCTTTGTCGAAAAGTTCACCCTGTATGCATTTTATTCAAAGTTTGGTGCCATTTTCTAAAACTACGTGAAAATGCTACAATTATGGTAGAAAAATACTTGGCATCATTAAACTGAATCGAGAAGAAAATTCAGTTTTTTAGTTTTTTATTCGGAATTTCAATTCATGTGTTGTTCATAATTGAAGAAAAATCAAATGTGGTTTTTTAAAACTTGCGTATTTTGTAGTTATTTCAAATAAATTTACTTTATCTACAGATTTAGCCAAGATTGGGGACCCTTCTACAGATTGTTTCGAGCTAAAAAAATTTTTAAATGGTTTTTAGATTAATTTCAAGGTCAAGGAAATGTGTTGAGTTTGATGGTGGTCTTCTTGACCATTACCGGCACTGAATTGTAGGTTTTCTTCCCAACATTTGTGTTGATATTTTTCTTCCTGTTTCGTTTATGTGGATACTTATTTGTCTATGTGGTAATGTGTTAAATTGTGTTATTTATTTTGCGGTTGAAACTTATTTTTAACTCGAAACAATCTGTAGAAGGGTCCCCAATCTTGGCTAAATCTGTAGATAAAGTAAATTTATTTAAAATAACTAAAAAATACGCAAGTTTTAAAAAACCACATTTGATTTTTCTTAAATTAATAACAACACGTGAATTGAAATTCCGAATAAAAAACTAAAAAACTGAATTTTCTTCTCGATTCAGTTTAATGATGCCAAGTATTTTTTTACCACAATTGTAGCATTTTTCATGTAGTTTTAGAAAATGGCACCAAACTTTGAATAAAATGCATACAGGGTGAACTTTTCGACAAAACCGAAAGATATCAATAAAATAAGTACGGCCCTGCAGTTTTCAAATCGGCGAAAAATGCGAGGTATTAAGTGTCATTAGTAGAGCATATCTACCAAATTTCGTTAAATTCGATCGATTCGTTCAAAAGATATCGCTCATCAAAGATTTCGGCAAATTGCACAAATCACCCTCTATACTCGAAACGAAGGGCCTCAGGAAGATTTCAAAACCAGATCCTGAATCGCCTTGAAAAACTACACCTACCCTTAAGCTATGGCAGTCAGGTCATGGGACACCCTGTATTTGTAATACCGGATATGGCACTACTATTAGTATGTCGTAGGTATACTATTATCAGCAAACTAGCAATTATTGCATTGTTACCTATTTACCTATTATTGTTCAATAAAGCTAAATTATGTTTGGTTCAATAATCAATACTTGGATAGACGACAGTTACAGCTGCAATCAGCTCAACTAGCCAATAAGATCGCCATGGACCTCCGTCAATTCGAGTACGATCCGCTATAATAATGCAGACAATTGATCAACGTCTAAACCTAGAAGTTTTCAAGATAACTCAGTTGCTTGGTTTTCATCTTCCTTAAACATATTCACATGTTCTTAAAAAAAATATATCTTGGCAGTTGTCAGTAGCCCAATTATTCACTAAATTCGATACAAAGACACACATGCACAAATGCTCAAAGCCTATACATCAGGGTGTTTAAAAATAAAGATCGAATATTTGGAGGAGGTATAGTATGGACCAAAATAAGTCAAAAACTATAAAAACTTATTAAAAAACCAAACGACTGATAAGATGATAAAAAAGATAAGGAAATAAGGTTAAAAGAATAATTTTTCACAGTATATTCTTTTTTTTATTATTATTTTTTTTATTTGCAAAATCGTGTATTTTATTACAGTATTCGGCTATTAATTAATGATTAGTTTGCAAAATATAAAAACAAATTTAAAAATATGATCTCGTCAAAATTATACCTTTATTGCCTTATTTAGTTATCTTTTCTATCACCCTATCCAATCTTTTAATTTTGTTTATAATTATAAGTTTCTATCGTTTTTTTTTTTGACCTACATACAGGCATACAGGCTGGTCACTTCCAACTGGCTTACGTTTGGGATCTCCTACTTAAGCCGTAGGAGATACCGAGTCGATTAATATGGTTAATAAGAACCTGAAACAAAATTTAGAATATTTTCAGTCGTTGCTGAAATATCCTGAAAAACTGAAAAATCGAGATTTCTTATTTTTTAAAAGTAAATTAATCAGTCAATAATTTTATCAATTTCTTATTTTTGGTATATTTTTTTTATTATTGTAAATTAATAAATTACTTTTTGTAGGTTAACGTAAGTCGTCAAAGGCTATCCATCTGACGATTAAATCTTTTTCAAAGCCCATACTAGACCCCAGAGCTTTCATAACTTTTTTTTTATGGCCCCCATATTGATTTTTCATGTCATTCGACATTAAAAAAATCAATTTAACCAAAAACTATCAAATTCATGAAAATATGTAAACATAATATTCTAAATATAAAATATAAAATACATAAACAATAATGAAAATATTTTTATTTGAATTATTTCAGTATTGCTTGTCTTGGTTTTTCTGTGAATGGTTTTTGCTTATGACGTTATTCGATAAAGCAACAACAAATATAACGGCCATAAGAAAAACAAAAGTAGGCTATGAAAACTTTGTGATCTAGTCGGCTTTGAAAATTTTTGTAATGTCAGATGGATAGCTTTAGACGACCTATGCAAGCCTGCCAAAAATAATTTATTAATTTCCAATAATAAAAAAGATATGGCAAAAATAAGAAATTGAGATCTTTCAGTTTTTTCAGCAACGACTGAAGTTTTTATTTATGAAATAACCACAGACTAATATTAATTATACCAGGTGTAACATAAGTACTGCGAAAGATTTCAGGGGGTGATTCATGAGATCATTTTAAGAAAAAAAAGTTCATATGAAAATATGGGCCCGAAAATGCTTACCCGCTGCGTTATAGCCCCTTAAAGTTGGGACCCTGACGATGGTTTTTATTAATAATTATCTCCGAAACCGTTCAACGTAAGATGACGAAATTTACCACATCCACCAATGTTTTTATGCCTAATAAGATATGGACTGTAGATCACTTTGAAATTTTCACCAAGGGTGCTAGTGTCCGCTTCCTTCTTAGACGCCTTCAGCACACGGTGTCCCCTGAGGTTATTCTCTTTGCTTATTATGGGCATTTCATCAGCCACGTGAACTATGGGCTGCCCGTCTGGGGTGGGTCTGAGAGATCTCTGCGAAGGGTTTTTCTTCTTCAAAAGAGAGCGATTAGGATCCTGACAGGCTTGTCAATGCAGCAGTCATGCAGAGGCCATTTCGGGCGGCTTGAACTTCTTACCATGCCTGCTTTGTATGTCTTCTCTCTGCTCAAACTGATCCACAAAAATCAGGATAGACTTTTACCTTACCGATTCACCCATCACTACAGTACCAGGTTCAATTTGTTCAAACCTCCTACACACCATCTGTCGTCTTCAGAAAGGACATTCACGTACGCATCTATCAAATACCTGAACCACTTCAAAATAGATCCTGCAACTGTTGGGTTCTCAGCGTACAGTGCGTATCTCCGGAAACATCTCACGGAGTTGGAACCCTACACTACCTCTGATATACTGTCCTTCCACCCCCCATCCCTACCTGCAGTCTGATATTAAAACACCTAAAACTCAAAGCCTTGATCCATCATTATCATAGAGATGGAACTATACTTCGATCGAGACCTGATGATGTCTTTAGTGTCTCTGCGCGTCTCGACCCTCACTGTTCCCGGTGTCATGTTGACTTGCTGTGCGTTTTAAATTTTTACTGTTTGTCTTTATGTTTGTTTTTATTATTTCTGTAATAACGCTGTTGTACTGAGCAATGACTGTTGTAATTCAAGTACAATAAAGAAATTTGTAATTGTGATTGGGTGGGTTAAATCTGGGAGTGTGGGGTAAAAATTACCCCAACTTTTTTTTATCAATAGTTTTTTCAATTTTGATGTGAAATTATGGAATATTAAAGCTTTCTGCGTAAAAAAGTCACTTTTGTTCAACTTCGATTTTCAACTTTCGAGAAAAATCAATTTCAAAATTTCATTCCATAGCTCTGAAATATAAGTATTGCAGAACGCCAATTTCTGCCCCCATGTCATTGAAAGCAAATTCATTTTCGGTTCAAGACAAGCAAAATAAACAATTTTGAAATGGATTTTTTTCGAAAACGGTGCATATTATCGAAGTTTGAACAATAGTGACTTTTTTACGCAGAAAGCTTCAATTCCATAATTTCAAAACAAAATTGAGAAAACTATTGATACAAAAAAGTTGGGGTAATTTGGACCCCACACCCCTCAGATTTAACCCACCCTTGGTGAAAATTTCAAAGTGATCTACAGTCCATCTTATTAGGCATGAAAACATTGATGGATGTGGTAAATTTCGTCATCTTATGTTGAACGGTTTCGGAGATAATAAACCAAAAACCTTCGTCAGGATCCCAAATTTAAGGGAAAATTCTATTCAGTAAAAAAAAATTTCTCTTTTTTCTTCTCTTCCAAGCAAATCAATAAATAATAACCAATATACAATACCCACAAGTACTAAAAAAAACAACAGTTAAATAATAAAAATTAGCAAAAAAAACTCTCTGTTTTCCACCTAATTTTTTTCCCAAAATGGTCAGTCCCCCTTTTCAAGGAGTCAAATTCTAGAGTTGTATCTAGGACTGTAAGCTGTAAGCGTTTTTCTACTTTTTTTTTCTTTTTTTTTTGTCAAATTGTAAAACAAAATTATAAAAATATTATTGAGATTTTGTGTGTCCGATCTATGTTGACCACGTCATCACGTTCATTTATGTAACAACACAAAAATTCGTTTGTTATTATTGTCTTTCGGTGCAAAAGAACCTTCACTCGATCAAAGTCGGCTTTATGTTGAAGGGTGTTAGCATGTTTTGCAATAGCACATCTCTGAGGGTGTAGTCTTATGTAATTTTTATGAAGACTCAATCTCTTTGCCAGATTTTGGGACGTCAGACTTCGACAAAAGAGGTATTTGGTCTTTCAAATTGTTGAACAATGTATTATTTGTGACCAGATTGAAAGTTCCAATTTTGAAGTGATATTTTATTTCTGATCGAATTTGTATCATTCTGCAATCTGCAAACATGTCTCCACCTCCTCTAAAAGGATTACAATGTAATGTATAATATACAAAATGTATTATGTAAGCTCTGAAGCACGCTATTCTCATAGTAGTAGGTATACATATTATCTTTCAGAGGAATTATGCGGAAGATCAAAGTATGCTCATAACGACAACATTATACGGACAATGTCTCAAGGGATTTCTCCGTGTATGCATACCATTTTCTAGTTATTATTTTACATTATATTTATTCTCTGCAAGAAATTTTCAGAATTAGTTATCATAAGCAGTTGGGTAAGTTCTCATTGTTCCACAACGAATCTTAGTTTTGGTAGTACCTATGTACCGGGTGAGTCACTAAGAATGGGTACCGAAAATATCTCATAAACTAACTATAAGCATCGTACACCCTCAGGCAAATTTTTTTTATGGGAAGTGGCCCTAAAAAACCTTCGGAAATCTTATGAGCTTCTAAAATAACAGTCAGGGAGCGTAACAGCTATGATATTCAAAATGTCATGAGTGTAATGCTTAAATAACCTCGGTTTTTTTGATCTTGCAGTTTTTTAATTAACAAATAACACCAAAAATAAAGTGGTGGGGGAACTTCAAAACTTTATTTATTTAAATGTCAAATACGAAGTTAACCTCAACGGAATTGAACAAGATATAATGTTCAATTCCACCCCGAGTAAATTTAGGGGAGGTAAAGCACGCCAGCTAGCTCAACAGTTAACCAGGTCTCAGTATGAACCAGGTCTGAACAAGTGTTTTTTTTAATAATTTTTCGTTCTATCTTATAAGTCACTCGTAGAGAAAATTTTGTACCTATGCAACATATGCATAAAGTGCCTTTTTTCAATTGGCTCCTGCGCCTCGGAAGTTTAACCTTTCCAGTCGTGAAAAAAAGTACCACTTTATGCACTTGTTGCTTAAATAACTAAAAACGTCTGGATTCTTTTAGCTTCTCGTATCAGAATCGCAAGTAAAAGAAAACTGAGCAAGTCGAAAAATGGTTACTTTCCAACAGTGCCGTCGATGTCGCTACGCGCAGTAGACTAACTATGCGTCACAGAAAAATTCCTTCTTCTGTCGATTGAACTATACGAGTTTTTCATTTTTTTAGCACCGCAACCCCTAGAGGGCGTTATTGATATAAGCAAATTTTGATTTCCTTATTGATTTGTAAGAAAATTGATGATGTAAGCAAAAATCGCGGTTTTTCCCGAAAAAAATTAAATATAGGTATATTTATTTTTGCAAAGTAAAAAGAGAATTAAATTCTTAAGGTGTCTTCAAAAACCGCAGCTGGATATCTTTCGCCCAACTGTAGATATCTGCCAGCAAAGTACCTACCTAGATTTTATGAATTTTCAAAGTTTAGACCCCACACAGATCAAATGGAAATCTTCCATCGGGTAAAATTACTGAAATTCAAATACATTTAATGGTGATCAAAGTCTTCTCGGGCGTGAAGTGAATTTGTATACGGAGTGATGAAAAATCTGCTATTTTCTATTTTTTTCTGTTCACCATTGGTAACTTCGTTATTATTAGAGCTACGAAGTCGGTTAAATTAGCAAAAGTGAAGAATTTTTGTTCCTTATTACAGTGGTGAAAACAGAAAAACAATTTAAAATTTACGTCATGAGATATTCCTATTTTTGTATTAGATTATTAGAGTTAATATGGAATTATGGGACTACACACAACGGAGGACTAGAAGAGGAATATTAGTTGGAGGAAACATTGAGGGTGGACCCTCGTAAGACTTCTTACTCAAAATATGCTTTAATGTTTAATATTACACACAGCGTGTCTTTTCTGCACGAGAAGGGTTATAGGTTATATCTGCGGTAGAAGGAACACACGCAAATCAAGGTATCATGGGCTTTTAGAGATAATATTAATGTTACTTTATCCTAGAGACGAGGGTAAAGCAAGAGCTCATTGTGGGGTTAAACGTTGGCAGAGATGAGATGGATTCGCCTCTTACTAGCAAGTTTGAGCTCATTCTTCTAGGAAATTGGCGGTGTAAAGTTGAAATGCTACATTTAACTACATATACAAAAACAATGCACGAAAACATGTTTGATCAGTGTAAACCTTATGAGTAAAATTGTTATCAAAATAATGTTATCGCCTTTACTTCAGAGTACCTACTCTGTAGATCTCTTATATCGGCAACCCCAATCCCAATACCCTATATCGCCCCTAGGACGAAGTTACATACTTGAACATCAATATCACTCTCAAAAGAAACTTAAAAAACTTAATTGCTCATGACGACTTATGCAAATCTGTAAGAAAAAATGTATTTATCTTCAATAATACATAAGATGGGCATAAAAGAAGAAATTTAAATTTTTCAGTTTTTTCAGGATATTTCAGGAACTAGTATTTTGAGGTAGGTAACTTAAATCTCATTTTGCAGTGTCATTCAGCACCAAACTGGGAAACTTTTCAATGTCACTCTAAACTGTAACACTTACCTTTACGAGATCCCGCAAATATGTCGAGGTCTATAAAGTTACCCCATCACTAAAAACCTTCTTGCGCATCAATCGCAGAAATAGTGTATTTTTATGCGATTCAATTCTGAATATTTTCACCGCTTTTTAAATTGGCTTTCTGAAATTTTCCATAGTCAGGTCATATTAGCGTAGTGGTTTACTGAGAAAATTTCATTTCATTTAGTTTGAAAACATGTCTTAGAATGGATTTTTAAATTTAACAAAATAAAAAAAAATTGACAAATTTTAAAAATTTTTCCCTTTTCCTGTGTCCGCCACTGGCTAACTTTACTTAAAAAATACTATTCTTTACACTACCTTTAATAAATTCGCAAAAAGTGAAAGGGGAATTTTGAAAACCGAAAATTTGAAATTTTAGAGGAATAAACATCATGTAAAAATATTCGAATATCTCCGCCATTTTTCTTATTTCCTTCTTGAAATTTTTCAGAGTTAGGGGTTATTCGTGTAGTTGTCTACTGGAAAAACTTCAGCTCAATTCCTTCAAAAAAGGCTCATAAACGGTTATAGAAATTTAGCCATTTTTACCCTTTTCTACCCACGCCACTGGCTGATTAATGAAAAATATGCAAATTTTACTGCATTAACTCAAATTTAAAATAATTTTCTTCCAATCGTGTTAATTTGGTTTAAATTTGTTTTTTTAACTCGCTTATAGGTAGGTAGGTATAGGGGTTCAAAATCTGGCAATTTTTTCTAAAATTGAAAAAGCCGCCATTTGAAACGGCTCGATTTTACTCAAATACAGTACCAGACGACTCCTTGCGGCTATCTTATTCATAAAAAAATTCAGCCCCCTAGATTGAAAACTGCGACCAGAAACCGTGCCTCATAGACGGTTTTTGTTTTTAATTTGGAGGGACACCCTGTAGAAGTAACGCAGCTTTAGGGACTTTTTTTACGAAAATCAAATGTCATTTCAAAGTTTCACAAGGGTAAAAAATTTCGTTCACTAATCCTTAAATATGAAGCTACAGCAGCGGTTTTAAAATTTTAAAGAAATAAACATCATAATGAAAATTTTTTGGGAAAACTCCCCACCTACCTACCAAAAAAAAAGAATTATATCTTCCCGTGGTTTCGAACCCACATCAACAGTTTATAAAACATGCGTGTAATCAACTGAACCACGGTGGGTCTCGAGTTTGTAGTGCTGATAGATAGGTATATGTAATACGTCAGGTTATTATACACCTACACATTTTATTTTTTAAACTGGTCGTATCTTTGTTATTAAAAAACCAATTTGAATACTTTTTTCACCTGCATGTAGGTGATTTAATTGTTGTTGCGTTTGCTCTTCTAATTTTCAGAACCATTCATAATTGAATGTGAAAAAAAATAAAAAATAAATTGCGAACCATTTCATCGATTTAATAAGTGCAAGCTAATTTTGCACAAGCGAAAAACTTTTTTGTTTTTCGTTTAAAGTGCTACATTAATCGAGGCGAATTGAAGCTAAGACATCAAATTATATGTTAAAGCAAAAAAAAATGGAAAATTTCTGTTCAACTTCTTCAAAAATGGACTCATAAACGGTTATAGAATTGACACATTTTCACCCTTTTTCCTACCCCCGACACTGGCTTATTAATGGAAAATATGCTAATTTTATTGCATTAACTCAAATTTCCAATAATTTTCTTCAAATCCTGTTGATTTGATTTCAAAGTTTTTTTGCCATCTTGCTCATACAGGGGTTCAAATATTAGCAAATTTTTCAAAAATTAAAATGACCGCCATTTTGAAACGGCTCGACCGATTTTGCTCAAGTACAATACCAGACCAGTTTTTATAGATATCTTACTCCCACAAAAATTTCAGCCTCCTAGATTCAAAACTGCGACCTGAAATGAGATGACAAAAACCGGATACCTGGAATTTTGAAGGGACACCCTGTAGAAGTGATGGGACTTTTGGACAGTTTTTCAACGAAAATCCAACGTCATTCCCAAATTTTACAAGGACCCAAAATTTCGTTCACTAATCTTAAAAGATAAAGCCACAGGAGCGTTTTTAAAATCGAAATTTCGCGATTTTGGAGAAATATATATATAAAAAAAATACACTAATATACACTGTTGTTAGTAATGGGTTATAGGTCAATGAGAAGTAAGACTCTTTTCTCTGGCCAAGCTTTCGGAATTACTTTATTCCTTCTTCAGGGCAACTACAAGATCAAAAACTACAGTTATAACAATATGTTTCATCAATTTTTTTACAAGTAAGTACTTACGAAATTTGAGGTTAACTCTTACAGTTCTTAGGTAAATTGAATTAAAATAAACAAGACTACACATTGTTAGACTACTACAAAACACTTTAAAAATTAAACACCCATTTTTGGGTCAGTTAAAAAACTACATATTTTTAAAAAACTAAAAAATAGAAACGAGTCCCCGAGATCGAGAGCCTTCCATCACGTGTCCGACATCTTGGTTAGTTATTGATAAAATTCAAGATAATATTCAATTTCTTAAATCCTTAAAAATTTTTTAAAAATTTTTATGTTAAACTTCAGAAATCACATGTCTCTCTTAGTCTGTCAGTTGTCGTTGTTGTGTTAGTGTCTGTTCTTCTTTTTATTATTCCCGGACTTGTCATCTTGTATTTTAGTTCTTCTTTTTTTAATTTTACTATTTTTGGTCTTATGATTTTTGTAGTCTGTGATGAGTCTATTAGTCGTTGTTTTCTATGTTGGAGTCTGTATTGAGTCTGTAATAGGAATTGTCTTTTTCTAATTGTATTAGGTAACTGTATGCTGCACTTAAGTTGTTTGTGTCTGACTTTTTGTTAATTATTTTGTCTTCTTTAGTAATTTCAATCATTTCTAAATATAAATATCTAATATCTAATTATAAAATATAAATATATATATAAATATACAGGGTGGGCCACGGTATACGAAACGGAAGATTATGGCCGTGTCTCTGGATTTTAGGATCTTTTTATTTTTGGAGTGGATAGAGACCCGGCAGAGGTACGTTTTAAAATTATATTCATAATGTACAGGGTGTCCCAAAAGCATAAAACATATCAAAGTTATGTTTTTTTAAATGGAATGCTCCTATGTTATTGCATTTTTAGATTGTCTGAAAAAAGAAAATAAGATTGGCTTTCACAGTTGGTGTTTAAATTCAGAAGTTTTTGAGTTATAAACAAGTGAAAATCGTCATTTTTCAAGTTCAAGGCCCTGTACAACGAAAACGGCTGAAGATAGAGAAAAACTGCTTACATGTCCCTATTTTAACTTTTTATGTAATATCCTATGGTATAGAAACATTTGTGCTTTCTTTGATTTTTTTATTTGGCGACGCGTGGAGAAATCTCAGAATTTTTCAAATTTTTTATTACCCTGTATAAACATTTCATCTACATCGTAGGATAGTGCATGAAAAGTTGAAATAGGGACATGTAAGCCGTTTTTCTCTATCTTCAGCCGTTCTCGTTGTACAGGGCCTTGAACTTGAAAAATGACGATTTTCACTTGTTTATAACTCAAAAACTTCTGAATTTAAGCACCAACTGTAAAAGCCAATCTTATTTTCTCTTTTCAGACAATCTAAAAATGCAATAACATAGGAGCATTCCATTTAAAAAAACATAACTTTGATATGTTTTATGCTTTTGGGACACCCTGTATATTATGAATATAATTTTAAAACGTACCTCTGCCGGGTCTCTATCCACTCCAAAAATAAAAAGATCGTAAAATCCAGAGACACGGCCATAATCTTCCGTTTCGTATACCGTGGCCCACCCTGTATATATAAATTATATATCGTGGGCAGGTGAATTTTGGAAAACCACTTTTTCGTGATCTGGGGGTCATGATCGGTGGACATTTGATGAGTTTGGGTGATTTTCGAAAAGTGATGTCGTCCTCAATAGTGTATTTTTTGTTAAAAAATACACTAAAATGTAAAAAAAAAAAAATTAAATCGGCTGTATATAAATTTAAAAAACTAAATAAGCCTGAGAGAATGGCGTTAAAATCTTAATTACCACCATACTATCTAGAATCTTCCAAACGATTTCTAACAACCAAAGCTTTTCCATGCAGTAGTTGACAATCTGTTATTATAAAGTTAACAATTTAATTACATTGATTGTTTTGCATAATATTGTTGTTATGGTAAACATTGCGCCTCCATACTTAAGTACCTAGTTATTTTAAAATTAGCCGCGCTCGGCTATGCTCGGCGGCAATATAAACAGAAAGGGCGTGTTCTTGAATTAATCAGTAAAACTTGAAGGTAGGTATCCATCAGTATTGGGAACATGGGATGAAGGTTGTTACGAAGTCATTGCTGATGGAAGGATGTGGTGTGTCATCAAACAAATTGTATAAAAAACGAAAAATGAGTTCCGTGACTCGATCGAATAATATCTTGTGTGGCGCAACCCACCTTTTTATTGCACATTTAGTTGTTAAGGCTTAAAATAGAGAGGGGAAGCAAGGGAATGTATTTGCTATTTTAGTTTTTTTTTTATTGCGGATTCGGATCTTTCTACCATTCTACCAAAGATAGATTAGGATTTGTCTGTTTTTTTTTTCGATTAATGTATATTACCGAATTACCGTACCGCTGTGATCGACGAGATTCATTTTTATTTCCGATATGTCTTCTTACTGAAACTAGCCAAATGAAAAAAGTATGATGAATCGAAAAAATAAACTTTCAAACAAATTGTACCTACTTTTAGTCATAAAATACGAATCTGAAATGAAAAGATTTTAAAGTGGGAAAGTGGGCAATAACCTTTAAAATGGATAAACAGTAAGTGACGTCATGTTGCCAATGGAACGATTTCCAAAAAAAAGGGGTAGCATTTTTCAATAAAATTGCTGTAATTTTCTTCATTACAGATTCAATTACTATTTGGCAAAAGGATTTTAGTCCTTTTTGACCTATCAAATAGTCACCAGCATGGCCGTTAATTTTTGACAAATGCCTATAGGATTTTTTTTGTGGTTTCTTAGATATTTATGATGTTTGAACAAAAGCTTTAGTTACACCCTGTATACAGGTTCTTTTTTAATAATAATTATCTGCCAACCTTTATAAATTTACTTATTTTATTTCCCACCATTAACCTGTTGATATTGCGATAAAGTTTATAAATATACAGAAGCGGTCTCGACCTTAATTAAATAAATGTAATAGATACATTTAATCAATAGTTTCTATGAAGGACAGGGTAGGAGTTAAGTATTATATTACAAGAAATCGGAAATGGTTAATAATTATTTTAAAATGAAAGTAAAGCGAAGTTGTCAAGGAAGAAACTAATAGGCTGGATAGATGAATTACTTACCGTAAATTCTAGATTGAATATAGCACAGCTAGCTTATTATTTTTCTTCTCTATAGTAATGAATAATTAGCATTGAAACCATCGTTACCTAAACTACTACATGCACATACCTGCGTAATGTAATATGCGATATCATATCATATCTTACAACTACTAAACGTCCAATATTACAAAATAGAATATAGGTCAGAGCTATGAAAGTCAAAGTAATTGTTCTTATTGATGATTTCATTAATTCGAAGTTCATTTCTTTCAATTCGTTTTATAAATTTTTCTAAACTATAAAATTTAAATTTATTTACCATTACATTTTGAAGATAAAAAGTTGTTGAATCCTGCACCTAGAAATGTGTGTGTGTGTGATATAAAGTAAAATTATGCATTGGTGATTTGAACCAAATAATTTCAAAAGTTAAATTGATAATACACAAGCAAAGTGTTGAGAAAGTTGAGTTTTTTTCGACACTTTCTGGAATATTTTGAAAACTAGAGTACGAAAGCTTTTGAAAAACATATTATCAATATTTCTACTCGAACTCATTCCAAATCCGTCCGGATTCAGGAAAAAAGGTGGGGGTTACGTTGAGTTGAGAGGTTTATTCAGGTTAGTTATACAGGTTCATTAAAATATGGAAAATTAGAAATAGCACTCTTTAGAGGAAGCCCAACCTTTATATGATTTCGCTAGAGAGACTTATAATATTTAAGATGATATTATGTTAGTGATTTATGCATCGAAGTTTGAGGGAGTTTGTATCAATTAGCGACGGTCAATATAGAAAAAATGTGTTGAATAATTCATTTTAATATTGCAAAAAGAAGTCTACAGAGCAATTAAAACTTCGGTATTTCATGCAAACTTGGAACAGCGGGACTGAATTTTATTACCCCTGAATAACAAATCCCGGTATTAGAATCGGGCTTTGCCGAGTTAATATTGTGAAAATCATAACGTACAGGATTAGTTGATGATTTTCATAGTTCTGAATTATGAACATTATTATGTTGAATGCTGGAAAATGAGGAAATAAAGCTGCTTGATATTACAACAAAGCTCACTTTATACAGCTGAATTGTAATGGAAATGCCACTTTAGCTTATGAAGTAATTGCCATAGGTTATAGCGAAAATAATTTACAATTCACGACTCTTTAACGCCATTAGAGTTTTAATTGAAATCAGTTGGATAACTTTGGTAAATACAGCGCATGCTCTAAATTTCTAAAAGCTGAGCATTATACCTATACCTTAACGATTCAATCAGATAGAAAGCAAATTATGTAATAAAAGTTTTTGAGAAGATGTACGTCAAAAGACTCAAAATAACAATGAAAGAAATAAAGATTATCCCACAACATCATCAGTTTGGATTCCGCACCAAGCACAGAACGTGCATAGGATGGTCTACCAAATAAACTCTTTTGACAATATGTGGCATGATGGATTGCAGGTCAAGCTAAAGAAACTTTTACCTCACCCGTATTGTCAATTGCTAAAATCCTATCTGGCGGATAGACACTTCTTGGTAAAACAAGGAACTACTGGAGTAATGAGTACCTATTTCAACAAAAAATTGATACCGCAATGTAAAATTATTATTGAGAGATATAGAATAAGTATTTCTATCATCCCTTTGGAGAAATAAAATAAAAACTTCCTTTACTTTTACGCACTAGTGGTTTAAAGAAAGATAGTCAATACTTTTATTGCACAGAAACCTTAATCTCGTTTTCAAAATCCGTTTTCGCCCCGTAGCCAGTGATAAATATAATAATTTTTAGTCAGACGTCTCCTAATAACGTGTCGTGTTGTTAAATAGGTAATATAATATTTTTGAAGCTGTAGGAGTACGATTTTTTTATAAAGTCTTAGAGAAATAGCGTCTTCATTCTCGCGGAGGTTGGCTATTATTCACTTGGACATTCCAAGGCTTTCTTACGATTCGTGTTGAAAGTTTCGTCCTCTTGAATAATAGCCTTTATTCTCCTGTCGCTGAATCGCGCAGAAAACTGTTCTAGCACCCTTGCGATTCTGAAATGAAGTCTCTGGTCGTTTATGAGACCAAATAACGAATAAATAATAATAATAATAATAATAATAATAATACTTTATTGCCCAACAGATTTACAACAAATCCAATAACAGGACAATATCTAAAGATTAGTAGGTAATAATATGTGCAGACAAAAACATCATACCATTAAAACACTATCTATTATAAAATATTTAACAATATAACAATTTAGAAAGCAAGTTAGGGAACGAAGAAAATAAAGTTATACATAACCCTCACCCCACCAACAAAAGCATGACAATATCTAAAAATTCAAATCAGCAACCCGCAATATATCAGTTAAGGAGCTGGCATTTAGGTCACAAAAACTTGAGATGCGATTAAAGTAGGTTGACATAACGTACACCGGCGATTTTAGAAGTACATTTGACCTTGCTATGCGCAAGGCAAACGTTTTTACATTTCTAGAATTTGAGCGAGGGATATGAAAATTAAAAAGTTGAAGTATTGATGAGCAATCGATACGGTTATGGAAGAGACAGTATAAAAATTTAACAGCGACTAGCTTCCGCCTCTTCTCCAGTGACGTGAAGTCGAATTGTTTCAGCAGCAAGTCATGATCAAAGCCTCTAGTGGGAAACTCATTATGCACCCTATAACTGAGCATTTTCAAAAACCTCCTCTGAATACGCTCGACCTGACCAATGTGACATGTGTAGTAGGGTGACCACACAATACTGCAATAATCCAATTTGGATCTAACGTAGGAGTAAAAAAGAATTTTCAATGAATTAATATTTCTAAAATCTCTACAGTTCCTACTTATGAATCCAAGCATTTTCATCGCAGATTTGGTAATACTAGAAATGTGCTCAGTAAAGGAAAGACCACTATCAAAAATGACCCCAAGATCCCTTATGGAGTTGGAACGGATAAAGTTGGTAGAATTAAAAGTGTAGCTGAATACAAGAGGGTTGTTTTTCTTGGTGAAGGTGACCACTCGACATTTGTTGACATTTATCTGAAGATTATTATCAACACACCACCGTTCCAGACAATCAACAGAATTCTGCAGCGCCCGGAAATCACTGACGTTATTAACTACGGAAAAAATTTTCAAGTCATCCGCAAAAAGAAGGCTATGGGAACAAATGACATCTGTGATGTCATTGATAAACAATAAGAATAGTAGGGGTCCCAGGTTTGAACCCTGGGGTACCCCAGACGTGGGTGTGAACTGTTCTGATACATGACCATTATATATTACATATTGATGCCTATCTGATAGGTAAGAATTAAACAAGGACACTAATTGAGAAGAGAAACCAAAGCACAATGACGATGATAAATGACGATTTCTTCGAAAATTAAATATTATAAAATCGACTCTTGTATCGAAAAATGTTTAAAAGCAACTGTTAAAATAATAAGATTTTGATGACAAAATCATTAAATAGCTCCTAAGTACTTAACTTAACGATTTTGTTTTGTTTCAGAAAAAGAACAGGATATTCTCCCAGAGGATGACTATCAAGACAATACCATCGACAGACTTCTCCAATCTGCTCAGAAGTGAGTTTCAATTAACTAGACGTTAAATAGAAAGGCTTATAAACGTGCTTCTTCTATTTATTTTGGAATGATTATTAATTTGTTGTGGTACTTGTTATATCAAACACGTCTTTTATAGTTGACAAGGCTTCCCGGCGAGTTCGTGTTAATCGAAATTGAAGCCAAACTGCGATATATGAAACTCAATCTACCAACCTCCGTAATTCTTACTCGTGTGTCAATTATTATCCAGTCGCCTTGTCAACCAGATCTCTCAGTGGGTGTAGATTCGACATGCTTAATTAGAACTCAGTTCTATTAGAGTTTATTAATAATATAAAGCATATCAAAGTATTTATCATTCTAGTCCCTTAATAACAATTTTTTTTTTACTTTATAACTAGAGGTTTCCTACATTATTTCGTATCTTTATCCCCTCCATTTCCTTTATTTTTAACTAAACTAGTGATTTTTTGTGAAAACCTGTCATTTTTTAATAACTCGCGTTCACTTTTAATATATACATAATATACTTTATATATTAGCCAGTAGTAACTTTTCAATTACAGATAATCACTTGATTGAAGGAATAATTTTTTTTTTATTTTACTCTTTCGAAGTACACATACATTCAAATCTATATAGAATGTTTTTCAAATATTATTAATCATGATGACTCCCACTTCACCTCCCACTTCAGGCATAGTATTATTTTTGTTAAAAGATCTAAACAATACGAAGTTTTTATGCAAGATAAAGAAGTATAATCCTCCAGTTCTATAGTGTAATGGCTCTAGAACCAAAAACAAACTTTTAAAGAAAACTCTTGGTAAAAACTTCACCTTCAAGGTAAATATATTTCTTGGGATCTAGGTTCTAATTCAACTTGCCACTATATATGTTCATTGCAGAACGAATTAGAATTAGAATCAGTTTCACCTCACATGCTGTGCAAAACTTTTCTAATTTCTTCTGTAAAGAACTTGCATAGTAGCAAGTTGAGTTAAAGCCCAAATCCCAAGGAATCTGAAATATTCCATATGGTTATATTAACTTTGAAACTAATTGTTTTGAAACCTGTTGGTAAATTTTACCGTAAGGATATTTTTATTAGTCAAATTACCTATTATTTCCTACAGCATTTACTTATAAGTTAGATGTCTTCAAAGTAAAAAATTAACCAAAAGATTACTTCATAAAATCCTTGAAAGTGGAAAGATAAGTAAAATAGATATAAATAAGAAGAATTTTCCACTAAATAGGACAGAATTTCTTAATCGTCACAGAAACGACCAATCTTGCTCCTCGAGGGCATTAGGTATATAAATCCAACTTTTGTTGAGGTATTCTCAACTATTTTTTGAAGAAGCACACCACTTGGGCCTCTAGCGGTTTTGCAAGTCATGCAAGTATGTTATACGGTTCCCGAGATGTAGCCGTCCCATATCTTTAACTTAGATGAATGGTTTATATTTTCACACCCTAAAAAACTAAGGTAATTTAGGACATATTATGCTTTTGAGTACCTACACTTTTATTTATTATTTATTTTCCTATTAATTAAAGCGTTATAAATCCTCCAGGATTGGGCTACCTCTACTTCATTTTACAACATTTTAATGGATTTTAGGTGTCCTCGGTCATTTCTCTATACGACTACTATTATTATAGAATATAATCACATTGTGGTATTTGTGGTACATATTTTAATATTTAAGAATATAATTATTATAGAATATAACAGAAGAAAATCATTATGTTGTACCTTATCAGAATGTGTCATTCAAGAATATCATTCTTGAACGAGAATGAAAGTACTAGATTTACTTTCTGCCATTTGCAATCAACAAATCAAAGGTATAATAGGTACTTTCAACGTGTAGATTGCGAGCTGTGAAATTTATAGAATTTAAATTAAAATTTTAGGATAGCTCATTTTTTAACCAGATAACCCCATCTTATAGATTTTTGTATACCCTACTAAAGGATGAATAAGATGACAAGTTGAAATTTATAAGAGTAGCCATGTTATTTTGTCTCATGCTTTATAAAATATACACGACTTCATCTTCACTTGAAATCAATCCGCTTATTGAATCAGACTGTATATCTACATTGATAGATTTTTATAACAAAGAAATGTATGGGAGCAATCAAATAAAATAGAGTTGATTTGTATTGAATCAGTTTTCTGAAAAGAAAATCGCGCACAATGGAAGCAGAGAAATAATCGACAATGTGAAGCTAATAGCTCTAAGCTCTACAACCTTCACATTTTTGGTTTAGTTACTTTGACAGAATTTATCTCTGTTATTTTTTTGGCTTTTGTTCGATTTAAAGATTTTCCAACAAGATTTCCTATTTTTAGAGATACAAGAGCTTTTATAGGTATAGGCATCCAAACATGTCGACTACAACACTAATGGTGCCATTTTCACATATATATTTTCTCTTTATTTAAAAGCTCGTGATGCTATCATTCATGATGCTCTGAATGGAATTTTCTTTACAGGTATATAAAGGTCTTTTTTACCCAGGCGTTCGTGTGCAATAATTATTATATCGTTTCGCTTCTTTAACTTCTTATAAACCAATTAAACTGAAGTTAGTATTAGGAACAACTTTCAAGACATCCTTCGACTAATGAGTCGTTAAATGGATAACTTTGTCCAGAAAGAAAATTAGGACTTGGGCCGGATAAGGATAATTTCCCGTAGCTAAACTTTATTCCAGAGCTATAGGCTCTTAGGAAACTAACGTGCCTCTTATAATCTTAGGAACACCTTAATAATGAAATTAAAAAAGTCCGTGACTACTTGGCTATTAATTATTGTATCAATCCCAGATCCACTTATTAACTCTCTAAAGAGCTCTAAAGCTCGTTAATGTCAAGGAAGTAGAGTTCGGTGATAATCTGAAGAGCTTTCTTTAGTCTGTTTTACGGATATTCCAGCTTATAAAATTTATGTTCTTAACTCTAAAATAGTACAATCCCTACATATTGATGAAAAATAAAACAATAATGTTTTAAAAATTATACTCTAGTTTTCACGAAACCCGTCCAAACGCCCTGTATACTTGTTTCAGATTCGTAATAACAAGTATAAAATTGAGAAGGTTTTCTCTAATTTAACTTCTTGTTGCTACTTGCCAAGATCCTAATGGTGACTGAGATTAACAAAAAAAAAAAAACCGATCTGTATAAAAATATACTTAACATACATATGTATATAGGGTGCTATTTAATTTTTTTCAAGGGTAGGAACTCTAACTGAATTTTTAAAAATTTAAAAAGATTTCTTTTATTCGGTTTTTCAATCAATTTTAAGTCTGCCACGTCTTGTGCATAAATGGAGGTATGCTTATTATAAATAATGATAGCAGCAGTGACAACGCTGTTGCTTTGGTAAAATTTGTTTTTATGTTGCAAATGAGATTCTATTTGGAGTTAAAAATCGCTTTATACTGGGAAAAATTGAAGAAGAATAATAAAATCATTACAAAACCGGCAAGCTGAAAATGATTAATGAAATTAGACGTCACTAAAATTGCTAATTAATTATTAGTATTGTAAGCCTTTATCGATTTACCAGCGCGTCCGCTCTAGAAGAATGAAAGCGTCCTATTTCTAACTTCAAAGTTATATTATCCAACCATACAATTGATAATAATTAAATTAGGATTTGGAAATAGCTGTCCTGTATTTGCATTGAAAGTCAAATGTACCTATTTGAATGCCACATCTGGGAAAAGTTACAATTTAAAGGACAATAATTACCTTTTAATGTTACACTTATCAAAATCCACCATTTTTTCTATAATTATTTTCACGCTTCCTTTATTATCTATTAAAATTAATACTAATAATACTTTTCTTACGACAAAGTGTAACATTATGGAAACCGTCAAAAGGGAAAATGTTATAATACTCTGGAATAGTGACATAAAAATCGAATCTAAAAAATTATAATTTTTTTTTTTTTTAAAAAGCTTTCTTATAAAATTTATAAAATTCTTATAAAATGGCGGGAAAAAGATTTTCCCGCCAACACGGAACGGAAAGACACCTTTACCCATCAATGCATTCTTTGTTACTTCTATAGTGGCAAATGGCCCCCCTCTCCACTCGCTAGTGCATTAGGCTTAACTTCACAGGCAACATGCAGTCCCAAATGTGTGGACTAATTTACGTAACCTCTGAGTACTCTCACTTAGGTATTTGGTACGTAAATTAGAAGTAAACTTTACGTAATTTAGGTTAAGGAAATGACCTGCAATTGGTCTGATTTACATCGAATTGAGGTAAATTTAATATAAAATTTTACTTGTATTTGTATCGAATTTGTGTTTTCACAGCTTTGGTTTAACCAAATTAGACAACTGATTTCATTTTAAGGACTTTTATTTTCATTCTTTTGATTCAAAGTAATTGAAAGCAAAGCAAGAATAAAATTGTTTCCAAGAAAGTCGGAAGGGTGTGCTATTTGAAAAATAATTCCAATTCAGATTTGGTTTAAATTTGGAGAAAACTTCTAATGAGCCGTAAATCACGATTTGTGAGTGGGGTCAATCGACCTTTGAGGAAAACTAATAACACAGTTCCGACGCGGCTTGATTATTACATCATTATTCGCGATTCACAATCGCAAACCCAGCAGATGTTCATATTGTAAGAAACCTTTCTCGTGCATCAATCCTTTTAAATGAGTGCATTTTTTAACGCGCGGCATTTCAATGACGTTGCTAAATTTAGCATTTATTCGACGACCCTTAAAAAGACATTATTCGGGAATATATTATGTATAGCTTCCTTTATTATGAAATGTTAATTTTATCAGATTTAGAATTCGTAAGGTATTCGAATAGTTTGTGAGCGGTATTATGTAGTTTTGCGACAATCATGATGAGGACATAAAAGCATGTAGGTATGTACAAGGATAATTACAGGCGTGACTACACAGCCAAATCACTACTTTATGTACTGGTCTACTGTGACGCTTTGGGTATACCTTTGGGGAATTAAGTTGTTAAACACTTTGTAAGTTGGCACACATTCAAACACTGCAAATTCCAAACTGGATTCTTGGACAATTAACAGCAGAGCATTTAATTTAAAAATTAATTATCCAAACGTAATATTCATATTAGGTTTTTCATATTAGACAATCGATAATATTATTATATGAGCGAAAATGAAGCCATTATTCACGAGATGATGTTAATGCCACAAGCTTTAACGAGTAGCATTGTCATCATCAAGTGAATAATGGCCATAATCGCGAATGTAACACTATGCTTTTTCTACTCTTTTATATATAAAACTGCTTGGAACAACTTCAGGCGTGTATAACCGATTGCGCACAGGTGGACTCAGAATGTCAGTTATCGTTCCTATTCACATGCAGCTTTGCTCTGTTTATCAAATTTACAGCTGTTGATTGGACAAGAGCCGTGTATTATTTTACCTACGAATAATAACCTTAATAATTCACCCAAAAAGCTCTAATAATTGGAATATTCGTCAACCGCATAACTTCTGCAGGGTGTTAATGAATTGGTGTTAAAAAGTTAAACGGCATTTAGGAAATGCAAAAATTGGCGAAAAATTTCCAGACATGGGTCGTCGGAGCTTTAGTTTTCGAGACACATGGTGTTGAAGTTCTTCCTTCGAAAAATTTAATATTTTTTCAATATCTTCAAACTGGCTGATCAGAATAACTCGAATTTTTTAACAGTTGTTGCCATGATTGAAGTACATGATTTGATACTGTGACCAAACAATTTTTAGGTATTCAAAAAATAATACATTTTTCGAAGAACTAAAGCTCCAATGACCCATTTTTACACATTATATTTGTCATATCATGTTATTTAAAATCGCATGCAACGGGTTGGTATAGGTACATTCAATGCAACTGGAATTCTCCTGCTTGTTGGTTTTTAATGCCATAAAAATTTCAGACTTTTTGTAATTACATTATATCCCTTATCGATCTATTACGGCTACCATCCAATTTGTTATTCAGTACATCCTTCCGAGATTTCGCCAACTCCCACAAGACTTACCGTCGGCTTAAAAATGGAAATTTAAATTCATCATCATATTCACATTTCCATATGTAGCTCGAATCTCATTTTTCATTCGGGTATAAAACTCCGTATATCAATTCCCCACGACATGTGATTGTTTTTCAGTTTTTAATCAAAGCTCATTGAGGAAGTTTTAATCAAGGTTACGTGCCTTGAATGAAAATGTGTCAAATCTAAATGTTGGGAATAACACATTATTTAGCTTTTAATTAAAAAATGGTTGCATAAAATCTGAAATAATAAACGAAGGATTTAAAATTTATTGTCAAATTAGCAGTAAGCAGTGCTAAAACTCTGATGATGAGTTGATTGAAAATTAAAAATCTGAAAAACTGAAGACAATTTTAATTCTGTTTCAAGAAGATCCTTGATGAAACTGTTTTTATAACAGGTGCAAATTAACCTAATCGCCTAGTATGTATATCAGTAATAATTAATCTTTCATACGAACCTTTATTATTGATATGGGCTGACATCATTACATCGCAAAACCTCTGCAGTGTTTATAGTTTATAATTAATCCTCCCCTTCCAATGTCTTTGACTTCATGTTTGCTTAGGTCTAAGCTATTGTTCTAAAGCCAACACCCTATTCTAATTAAGGCTCAAGGAGGGCGCACTTTATCTTAATTCTGATTAAGTCTGAAAGGTAATTCTAGCCCTAAAGGTAATTTATTTAATCGATTTGTTTGATAATTAATTTATAATTGTTTTAAAAATTACGTTCAACGAGAGTTTGCGAGCTTTCTACTAAATTAGTGTTTTATATTCCCTCATGCGATAGAGTAAGCTGAATAATACATCCCTGAGTCCCGAACATACGTAAACAACCGACCACCGATTAAAGTAGGTATGACATAATTTGGATGCCCTCTATTCTCATTGGCTTACTCTGAAAGTGTTTGTATTACAGGAATTAGCCAAATATGCTTATTACACATAAAAACGTATCGTAAAAATAAATCATACGACTTTTGGATTTCAGGTTCAGACTTAGAAGAAAAAGTGAAAGGCTAGGTGAAAGGTTATATTAAATTATATGGGGTGATCTTCATAACAAGCAAGCACACAGAGTTATTCGATCCGAAGACACGGACGGTTTTGTCCTCTAAAAGGCTCATCAGAATGCCATCTCAGATACCGGTGAAGCTGCTTGTTGGAATCAATAAGGTCTTGAAGGAGTCCTTCCACCTGTCGACTTGAGACTATCAACGTGCAGCAGCGAGGGCGAGTTTTTTTTTCATTTGAAATCTGAAGAAAAATAAAACTTAACTATCGCTATGCGAAACCTAAATTAGTGGATTGTATCTTGTGGTGCAAGCCGAACCTACCTTGAGCTTTATTTGATTTCAGTGTATTTGAATCCACAGCACAACATCTATGACTGTTTTAGAACATAACATTCATGTCTTGTCCAAAATCTAGATTGCCATGATATGTTATCTATAAAATATGCAGGGCTGTATTTTACTGTCATGGATTGCAACAAAAGCTTAATAAGGATCACAATTAATTAGTGCTAAATTGAAGGTTCTTGTTGAATCGCGTTTATTGTTAAGCTGGCGCATCAGCAGATTTTATTGTTTGAGGGATTGTGAATTTTCAGATTTCTAGAATCGAAGGATGGAATTAATAATTATTGTTAGGAAGGGTTGATTTGATGGTAATACCTAGTTGATAATATAATGAGTTAAGCTGATACCGGAGAAATTTAACCAGCAGCGGTGATGTGGAAAGCAGATGATGCTTTGTCTAAAACGTGACACAAGCGATTACTTTGAGGTATGATATTTCACACTCTAGAAGGAACATGCCATAAGAGGGAAGTTTGATGAGAATTTCTCGAACTATTTCGAATTTTTATTAAATTACAAATATGTTAATTAGCTGTAAGCTCCAATTTAGTTTACATAAGCTAAAAGGTCAGCAGTAGATTGCTTTTGACGTTGCAAACTAAAGCGATGAAGTTAGGAATTGGCGGCTCCCTTCATTAGTATTTTAGACGGTTTGGAGAGAAGACCAATTATTTGTAACTTTCTACTAATTATAGTAGGTGATTTCCCCTGAAAATTTAAACTAAGCTTACAGCTAATACTCTGACGGTAACGACCTTATCCTTTGCAATTACATAATATTGGAATCCTTCGCCACTGTTAGGCGATGTGGTCCAGACTGACTACTCTATGTTGCTTGAAATTCATAAATGCAGGAGGAGGATTAAAAAGTTTTCACGATTTCATTGTGTCAATCTGGATGTGTGTGTGCGTGTGTGTGGGTGGGTATTTGGTTTAAAATGATTTCTTTTTTGGTCTACTATGTTTCCGTGACCAATTTTACTCGATATAAGGTAACATTGTCCCACATGGTGCTTCCATTTTGTATTATTCTAAGTTTATTCATCCTTGATGTTTTTTGTTGTATTATATGGAATTAGGAGGAAGAGGACAATCCAGGGATCGTTTATTAGCAATGCAATAGTATCAGTATAATTCCTCCCCTCTCTTCTTTTTTTTACATAGCTGAGACAGATTTTATGACAAAAGTTAATATAAGTTTGTCTGACTTCACCAAACTTTCTGGAATACCAAACAGGTGCTCTTGGTTACCGGCTCTAAAGCGAACCGTTTCCGAGAAAAATGGCATTTTACGAGAGAAAACATAACTTTTTTGACGATTTTTCAACATTATTTTGGAAAAGTGAAAGTAAGTGAAAACTTACATAAAATGACATTTTTATCGGAAACGGTTCATTTTAGAGCCGTTAACCAAGAATACCTTTTTGGTGTAGAAAACATGGGCGGTTCAAAGGCGCTGCTTAGAATCTCATTTATTCCAGTGGCGTAGAAATTAGGGGGTCGAAACCCTCAAAATACCATAAATCTACGCTACTGAATTTTTTAAAAACCCTGATTTTACGGCGAAAATAAGGGGATTCGAGAGCACATGGTGTGTATAAGAACTGAACATTGTATCTCATACGGTTCCCGAGATATCGTAAAAAAAAACTGGAAAAATAATATTTCTTCGACATGCGCATTTCCGGACACACGCTAATGGAATTTTTTTGTTTATTTTAGTCTGAACTATCAGCCTCTGAAGTTTGGCAATACACACCCTGTATATTCACTACAACGGAAAACCTGATTAACATTCAATACCTGCCCGAACCTTTAAACCGAGAATGGTGGTCCTATCTTGCCATCTGGCAAAGTTGTATTTTTTTTTATTATCCAAAAGTATTAAATTTTTCTCCCGAATTATCAATGTCCTGGGGATATTATAGCTGAAAGCACCCTTATTTACATTAGGTACATATAGTGGGATTGTTTTTACTTTAAAATTAATTCTTAAACTGTAATTTTGACTAAAGCTTGGAATGAGCCAATTCATTAAAAGTTCTTTTCTTCAAGGGTTGGTTTACAATGACAACGGAAAACAAATTTAAAGAAATACTATTAGTGCCTCCCGTAAACCCGGTTGAAAGCCATTTGTTCCTCTGGCTCTGGTAAAATTGTGTTAACATCTGCCAATTCCTTGATAAGAGAAGACAGTATTTAAGGGAATATTTTCAATGCCGGATCGATAAGGACTGCTACAGTTCTATATAATAATTGACACCTCTGCGCTCTCCCTTCTTGAAAAGAAGGCACACAAAATTATCAGCCCATTTATCTAGAACTGTCTCATAACATAATACATAGAAATTGTGTAGTGCTCCCAAACGTACATAGATAGGTTCAGAAAATTTCAAGAATGAACGTGAAGTTACACTTCGGTGACCATATCTTTTTCCATTGATCTTTTTTTGCGCCCTTTGTTTACTCTATTCTTACATTAAAATCGACTTATATTATTTATCCGATTTTTCCCTTTTTCAATATTTTTCAAAGAGGAACACGCATAATAACTAAACAAGTAGATCTGTCGAGAGATCTGTATATTCGTTCCAATCTAGTATTATTACTGATGGCACATACTCTAGAAGCCACCATAAAATTATGACCATTTCATTTACTTGCTGGTACGATCCTTTGGTTTGACTTGGATGTCGAGCTCCCTGGTCGAGAGCAGTGTTGCCATATTTGTTTTGATTGTTACCTTCTCTTTGAACGTTATACGAATGACTTTACAATTGCTTTCCAATTGTGAAAGCGTGGTTTTCTAAATTGACGTCATACTCATGATAGTTGTTTTAACTCATTTCGTTTATATTTACTATATTTACTGTCTTTACTCGGTCATATTTGGACTTTTTAAATACTTATTGCCCTGTGGGCTACCCTTACACTACCTGCTTTTTCGGTTTAGTTGGATATAACAAGAGAGACAAAGAAAATTCTTTTCAGCCCACCTAGGTGCGATCCATTCAGTTGTAAGTAGATATTATGGCTAGTGATTACCTTAATTTTCCAAATATTTAAGACTGCTTTTAACTATTAATATAATAAAACATTTATGATTCAGAGTTATTTTCGCAACTGTGTTAACGAATCGATACATGCCACAAGCAATAAACTGGGTTGAAGAATAATTCTAAACTCTCTATGCCCTTGCAAGTTTTACGTTCCAGTAGTTTAAATATATTCTGCAAAAGTATCTAGAGAGATACGATCGACCCGTAACGAGCACAGAGACGAAAACATCGAAGCAGAGAGAGAAAAAACATAAAAAATCAGCCACAATATTCTGTTTTCAGCTTGTCACAGCAAATGGATCTCGCAGTGTGAAGCTGTCATAAGTTGTTGTGCGATGGTGTTTATTTATACCCTACATACTCGGATAAAAACATTCCATGTGTTACTGTCGCATGATATTCTGGAAAGATTGGTCGTAAAATAATAGGGAAACAGAATTTTTCAATGGGCATCCCCTCCTGCTGACGTTGATATTCATTTTTTACATTCTGAGAATGTGCCCAGGATCTTTTCAGGGTTCCGTGTGTCTGTCACAGTCGCTTTTCTCGGTAACTAAGTATAAAATATTTCCCTTTAAAATTTCCCTCAGTTATAAAACATATTATGCTCGCTCACATCTTTTTTTATTATACACTGACACTGTGTTGAAAAGGACTCGGTACCCTTCAATAAAACTCTTAATTATTATGAGTTATGGAAAAAAAACAGGTCAATTTTATAATTATTTGATTCAAGTACTTTCTATTGATGTGAAAAATTTTTATACCTTGGCCCAGTAATGACGACGTTGTCTATTTTTTTTTTAATAGGACATCCTGTATATTAACGCAGTTGCGATTTAAATAAAATTGTTTTTGAGTTATAAACAAATGAAAATCGTATTTTTTCATTTTTGAAAGCAGTTTAGATCGGAAACGACTCAAAATATCGGAAAACGGCTTACATGTACATGTCCCTATCTTAACTTTTCATCTGTTACTTTACAGTGTACTTGAAAATTTTTATACAGGGTGATGAAGCCTGTTTTTTTTCATCACCCTGTATAAAAGGTTCATTTACATCATAGGATATAGACACCTAATATCATTGATCTAAAAAGTAGAAACTAAGGGTGTCTCTCGTTGCTAATGATATATTATGTCCCTGCTTCTTTTGGTCACAACACAGTTATTACAATCATTTTAATTATTTGACTTTGTGCATCTTGCGGATGAGTACAGATTCGACAATAAATAGAAAAAACAAGCGTAATAAAGATTTTCGTAGGACTGAAAAAAGTTAATGACGACAAGTGGTATTGTCGTGGTCTACATCATGTGGGAGTGAGTTTTTATGACGTCAACAAGACGACCTTTTCTGGGACCTTTCCCTTGCAATTTGAGAAAACGGAGTGTCGAAGATAAATATTACTTAAATGTCAATCTAGATGAGGATAGAGTGCGGCAAGAATAATTTACTCGTTGAGACGATTTGACCATTAACTGTCATCAGTTACTTTTGTTGTTTATACTGTAAGAATCAGTAATTCTCCCAACACAATTGTTCATTTCATTTCATTATATTCTATCCCTTTTATGGACTAATCGATAATAGATAATTGACTGACTGATGGTAGGGAGATCGTGTACTGAATTAATGAAAAGTACCTACATAAACATCGTTAGGGTTAGATAAACCTAATGGGTAAACTATGATCTTAAATTGCTTTATCTACAATCATCAGATAAAGAGCACTTATCCCACCCATTTAAGAATTACCGCACTAGTACGCTAACAAAATTAACGCACTAGTGTGGTCATGAAACACCTCGGCAAATGCTCAAAACACGCTAACAAAGCTTTTTCATTCGCAACATTATTTGCCTTTTTTCACCTCACACCACTTCTCTTATCTGCCATATGTCAACTCGTATTTTACTCTTGATTTATCAGGTACAAGAGATGACCGAAGAGATATCAGAATCATTTTTGTAGCGGCTGCTTCAATGTATGATGGAATATCTGAGTCGAAAATTCTCACATATCCACTTGAATACCTTATTGTTTGCTTCTCTTTTAATTAGGGAGCTTTTGACTACTTCGTGAGGAATGTTATCAAAAGCTCCTTCTATATCTACAAAGACACAAATAATTGTTTCTTTTACCTCCAGAGTACTCGTAATTTTACTTGTAAAGTGATGTAAGGCGGTCTTCTGATGATTTGTATGGTTGGAAGGTGTAGATTGCCGAACGCAACTTTACTAATGTGGAGACGACATTTGTAGCTGTTTTCCAGTTTATACTTCCTGGCCTACTTATGATTTCTTCTCTTTCTTCACTTGATCTTGTCATGCTCACCGGAAAGTGTGTTACAACATACGTAGGCCAGGTACTTATTCGCTTATTCACTCACCGTATTTATCGATGTCATTATTTAAATGCTGGACGAAACTAAATGAACTTCATATCAAAATACTCAGAATTTTTTTTGCATTTTTGCACAAAGTTTAATAAGTTGCAGATTTTGGGTATTTTTACCTACACTCGTGTATTGATTTCCTTCCCTCCTGTACAGTCAATTATTGACGAAATGTTCAAAAGTTGTACAGTCGACTACCTCATTCTCAAAATTTATAAAACTTCCTACAAAACCGTAATTAATACTTTTTTAAAATAGGTAGCAAACATGCTACATTAGATTCACAATTTTGACAACTTTCTCATGCAAAACTTCATAAAAACCTCTCACATTAAGGTTTTGAAAGTTAATTGGCAAAATTACTCCGGAAAAATGGACAGATTGTGCTCTATCTGAAAGTTACATAAAACTAGTGTGAAAATAGCTTTTAATTTATGTTTCTTCTAGAGTTATTTTTTCACAATATGCATATAGAATAGCAATCAATGTTTCGCAAAATTGCCGCACCGTTATTTGCACACGACCTGTGTTAGTCTATATAACTCACGCTACTATTTACAAATAACAAGCCCATTTTGCAGCTTTTCACAAAGTGTTGTAGGTAACCGAAACCGATATTTGACTTATTCTAGATATAATGGATGTCTCAATAAGAACTGATTGTTTTGATATACCTATATAGGTGCGAATAAAACCAAATGTTTTGCAAATCCATTTCTTCCAATTCAGCCTGCAGAATAAGGTTTTATCAAATGAAGATAATGGCTTCATTCATTGCATCAGCCTTTTCGAAATAGAATGTTCCGATGACACCATCTGCTCAAAAATCATAAAATCGTACTAAAAAGGTACCTTTTTCGGATGCATTTGTTTTTCATGAACAACTCGAGGGTTTATATCTTCCCAAATCCGACAGTTTTGTTTTTTCCTCATCACTTACGATTTTTTTTTCAATTAAAGGGTCAACTATTTGCTGTTGCAGCTACCAGTTAGCTAACGCACGCTCGCCATGGTCTCTAGGCTTAAATTCCTGCGAGACAATTGTATTTTGTATGCGGCGGTGAAGTGCAAAATCATTCTTGAATATTTTATGCAAAGAAAACTTTGAGATGTTAAGTTGTTGGGGATCACATCCAATTGAGGCTCTCGGGTTTTTAGCTAGGCTTTCGTTCACAGTAACAATATTCTCATCAGAGCGACCACAACGCTCATGTCATGTCTTTACGGGTGTACGTTTTAAAGTCATATACCAACTCTCTTCAAAATTTTTCACGAAATTTTTTAATTTATCAAGACAGTCAGTTCCTACTGAGGCACCTTTTATGTACAGCACCAGCACCTTGTATAACTTAACATAGCTTATTCAATCGGCTTTTGGTGTTTTAAGCAATCACATTTTAATATACCTGAGTTTTCAAGCTACTCCAAAAAGAATAATTAATGAATACCTAGTACATAACAAAATTTATGCAATGGTGAAGCGGATGTATTCGAAACGTTCTAGGTGGACAAAGTGGAGGAATAATTTTGATTTGCCGCAAGTAGGATCTGCACTGGGTGTTGCGTGTTTGGTAGACGTGAGTGATAAAATAACACAACTTTATAAACAATATTTCTGATTTGCTTCCAGACGTTCTTCCTTAATTTACCTTTTCAGACGAGCGTGCATACGAAGAGGAGGCAATTGCGACCATCGACCTAACGACTGTTGCTACAACAGTTCCTGCAGATGCAACCTTTGGGGATCGAACTGTAGATGTCAAAGGATGGGCCTCTTCCAGAAATGGGGCTAAACCGTCTGGCGTGATCAAATTCCCAACATCGATACACACCAGCGAGTTTAACATTTACACGGCCGATTTTCCTTAAATCTTATTTTAATACCTAAAGAACTGATTTTTTTATAAACGGATCTTGGTTAGATGATGTTAAATTCGCTGGCTTTATTTCGACCACTTGCCTGAATATGGATAAAAGAGATTTATGAATATTTAAAAACTTATTCAAGTTTTGGTTCTTATATTCTTATTGAAGTGTTTATTCTCACTTTACCAATTCATTGTGGGCTTATTTAATTTGCTTACTATCATGTACGAAAAAATGTTTCCCAATATATGTTAATGTAAAAGAAAAACGGTTTAATTATTATATTGCATTCATATTTTATTATTTGATCTAGACTGCATGGTTCAATTAACCAGTTAACAGAATTGTACCTATTATAATAATCTGCTTTTTGCTAGTGTAATAAGCAATTTTGATCGGTATAAAATGTTACTAAAAATTTAAAAAATATGTTGATTCAAAGTTATGTAAATAAATGGATTTATAATGAAAAATAAAAATTTTAACTTGAGGAATAATATCATTAAACTGATAGTTAAAAAGGAATTCTGAAAGTATGTTTACATATACCTAACATTAATAAAAATAAATAATAAGTTTGTCAGTTTTCTTCAATAATTTGCTTACAAAAACGAAATTAGAGAACCATGCAGTCTATGTCAAAAACAAAAAAAATATTAATAGTGATGATGAGTTATTATATGTTACTTAAAAATTATATTTCATGAGGATATTTTGATGAAAACTGAAAAACTGACGAGGACTGTGTGCAATTTAAAAAATTCTGATTACGGAAAACCTATATACTTACTTATCCTCTTTATCTCCTCAACATATTCTGTCTTCATGTACTTATATGTACTGTATGTAACTGTATCCTATTTGATAATTTGTGTCAATTTTGAAGTCATTATACCTATGAATTAAACTAGCATCTAGCGTATCACTTTAGAAGTCGCTCATGGTGATTGCTTTTCATTAAAAGTTTTTTCCAGCCACACTTTTAATGGAAATGCATCTATTCTTTGTATTCAAGACACATGAGCGACTTTAAAAAAAATGTGAAAAAAATGTAACTATTTATGTAAATGTTAATGAAATAATAAAATTGATGTTATTAACTGAGACAGAATTCGCTGTTAAAGTAAAATAAGAGTACTTTCTGCAAAACGATTATCTGTCACATATCGTTATGAAATTATGAACTCTATAAGTAAATAATATACCTACATGGAAAATTATTTATATGTAAAAAAGGGGTACAACAATAAAACCATTATCATTAAAATTAAATCGATTGGCCTTCAAATATTTGTTTCATTTCCATATCTAATCCTATATAGGTACCTATTTCTTTTGCAAAATGTGCTGTCTATCTAATAAAGACGACACTTGAATAAAACCCAAAGGAGAGCTCCATCAAAAATTTAGGCCAGATCCTTTTGATTTATTTCAGCGAATACGAAATGCAATAAACATCAGCAACAGGAACACAGGAACGATGAAAAGATTTCTAAGCAAGGAGCATAATGTGGGGGTTTTAGTGGATCACATAAATCTGATACATTACGTCGCATCTGAACTGGAAAATACATAAGAAATAAGTAGATGGCCACGCCGCAATTCTCAATGTAATATATCCTTTATTTCGAAAATATTTTACCGCTCTGTTCCCGGGATGGAATTCCTGCTTTTTATAACAAAATTCTGTTGCTTAGATTAATATGGTGTTATGTTAGATTATTTCTTTCCAGCCCAGGTTAGCTCCGAATTTTATCTTTTTTTGATTTTTTTGTCAGCCCAAGTTAGGTCCGAAATTTATCTTTTTTTTCTATTTTTTTGCCAGCCCAGGTTAGGTCCGAATTTTAGTATTTTTTTCGATTTTTTTGAGAGCCTAGGTTAGGTGCCAAATTTATCATTTTGCCAGCCCAGGTTAGCTCCAAAATTAATTTTTTATCGATTTTTTTGACAGCCCAGGTTAGGTCCTAATTTTATATTTTTTTGATTTTTTTTGTCAGCCCAGGTTAGATCCGAATTTTATATTTTTTTTTCGATTTTTTTGAGAGCCCAGGTTAGGTGCCAAATTTATCATTTTGCCAGCCCAGGTTAGCTCCGAAATTAATTTTTTATCGATTTTTTTGACAGCCCAGGTTAGATCCTAATTTTATCTTTTTTTGATTTTTTTTGTCAGCCAAGGTTAGGTCCGAATTTTATATTTTTTTCGATTTTTTTGAGAGCCCAGGTTAGGTGCCAAATTTGTCATTTTGCCAGCCCAGGTTAGCTCCGAAATTAATTTTTTATCGACTTTTTTGACAGCCCAGGTTAGGTCCTAATTTCATCTTTTTTTGATTTTTTTGTCAGCCCAGGTTAGATTCGAATTTTATATTTTTTTTCGATTTTTTTGAGAGCCCAGGTTAGGTGCCAAATTTATCATTTTGCCAGCCCAGGTTAGCTCCGAAAATAATTTTTTATCGATTTTTTGACAGCCCAGGTTAGATCCTAATTTTATCTTTTTTTGATTTTTTTTGTCAGCCAAGGTTAGGTCCGAATTTTATATTTTTTTTCGATTTTTTTGAGAGCCCAGGTTAGGTGCCAAATTTATCATTTTGCCAGCCCAGGTTAGCTCCAAAATTAATTTTTTATCGATTTTTTTGACAGCCCAGGTTAGGTCCTAATTTTATCTTTTTTTGATTTTTTTTGTCAGCCCAGGTTAGATCCGAATTTTATATTTTTTTTTCTATTTTTTGGAGAGCCCAGGTTAGGTGTCAAATTTATCATTTTGCCAGCCCAGGTTAGCTCCGAAAATAATTTTTTATCGATTTTTTTGACAGCCCAGGTTAGATCCTAATTTTATCTTTTTTTGATTTTTTTTGTCAGCCAAGGTTAGGTCCGAATTTTATATTTTTTTCGATTTTTTTGAGAGCCCAGGTTAGGTGCCAAATTTGTCATTTTGCCAGCCCAGGTTAGCTCCGAAATTAATTTTTTATCGACTTTTTTGACAGCCCAGGTTAGGTCCTAATTTTATCTTTTTTTGATTTTTTTGTCAGCCCAGGTTAGACCGAATTTTATATTTTTTTTCGATTTTTTTGAGAGCCCAGGTTAGGTGCCAAATTTATCATTTTGCCAGCCCAGGTTAGCTCCGAAATTAATTTTTTATCGATTTTTTTGACAGCCTAGGTTAGATCCTGATTTTATCTTTTTTTGATTTTTTTTGTCAGCCCAGGTTAGATCCGAATTTTATATTTTTTTTTCGATTTTTTTGAGAGCCCAGGTTAGGTGCCAAATTTGTCATTTTGCCAGCCCAGGTTAGCTCCGAAATTAATTTTTTATCGACTTTTTTGACAGCCCAGGTTAGGTCCTAATTTTATATTTTTTTGATTTTTTTTGTCAGCCCAGTTTAGATCCGAATTTTATATTTTTTTTTCGATTTTTTTGAGAGCCCAGGTTAGGTGCCAAATTTATCATTTTGCCAGCCCAGGTTAGCTCCGAAATTAATTTTTTATCGATTTTTTTGACAGCCTATAGGTTAGATCCTTATTTTATATTTTTTTGATTTTTTTTGTCAGCCAAGGTTAGGTCCGAATTTTATATTTTTTTCGATTTTTTCGAGAGCCCAGGTTAGGTGCCAAATTTGTCATTTTGCCAGCCCAGGTTAGCTCCGAAATTAATTTTTTATCGACTTTTTTGACAGCCCAGGTTAGATCCTAATTTTATCTTTTTTTGATTTTTTTTTTGTCAGTCCAAGCTAGGTCAGAAATTTATCTTTCTCTCGATTTTTTTGCTAGCCCAGGTTATGTGCCAAAATTATCATTTTGCCAGCCCAGGTTAGCTCCGAAATTTATCTTTTTTTGTGATTTTTTTGCCAGCCCAGGTTAGGTCCGAAATTTAACATTTGGCCTGTCCAGGTTAATTAGCTTCGAAGTTTATATTTCTTTCGATTTTTTTCCAGCCCAGGTTAGGTCCGAAATTTTCTTTTTTTCGATTTTTTGCTAGCCCAGGTCAGGTGCCAAAATGATCATTTTCCCAGCCCAGGTTAGCTCCGAATTTTATCTTTTTTTCGATTCTTTTAGCCAGCCAAGGTTAGGTCAGAAATTTATCTTTTTTAGATTTTTTGCCAGCCCAAATTAGCTCCGAAGATTTTTTTTTAAGTTTCTTACTAGCCCAAGTTAGGTACTAAATTTATCTTTGCCAGCCCAGATAATCTTTTTTGCCAGTCCAGGTCAGGCCAGGCCGTATATCGATTTTTTCACGAGGCCAGGTTAGCTCCGTTTTTTTTTTTGTCAGCCTAGGTCATATTATTTAAAGTATCTTATAGGAACTAAAATACAGGACCCGTTAAAGTTTGTTTTTCAGCTATAATTTTAAGTTCTATTTTTCCGAAGTTACAACTTTTTTTCTTTATTTTGACTGGACCACGTGACTTACATTTTATTTAGGTCGGTTACCTATCTGTAACAATTTCGATAAATGGATTCAAATTTTTAACTTTTAATGATAAAGTGCGGAATATATAAAACACATTATTAAGTAGGTAACATTTGTGGAGTTAGCACCACTGGCTTAACATAAAAATGGCTAAGCGGAAGTGCTTTTCAAGGTAATTATTTGATACCCCTATTTCAAAATCAATGCACACAATCTCATTTTTTTACAAAATTTATTCTCTAGCAAGTGAGATTATCTTATTATAATATAGAAAATATATTGATTCATTAACCATTAATATGTAAGTTAGGTACTTGAATATATAAACAACTACAAAAATTTGATTTGAAAAAAAATAAGGCATAGAATATAGAAAACGCTTTATTTATTAACATAAATATATTTACAAAAAAAAACCTAATAGGTTAATCATTTTGGGTTTAACCTTATCAGCAATATTGATTTAACATAAATAACTTAGCACAAGTAATTTAAAGTTCATTTGATAGTTCTAAAACCAAGTTCTTAGTGGTCCAATTCTGCCATAAATTATTATTATAAGGACAGATTATTACAAAAAAAAAAAAAACAACAAAAATTGTGCAATGATAATTAATGTCCAAATTAATAGTTGAAGGGATCCTATTCAATACTCTTTTTCATTGTATCGAAAATAAGTTTTTTTTACAATATAATTATCTGTAATCTAGGTATCTATTATAGTTGGACCAGAGATATAACGAAACGACTTCTGTCATTTGATCAATTTTTGGATTATTGAAATATTGTTGAAGTCATAAAATATGACAGTTTAACAATTAGTTTTTTTCGTTATATCTCTTGGTCGACTATACCTATGTATATAAGGTATTCTATAGCAAGTAAAAAAAAAAAAAAAAAAATTCATAATTAGAATGACTGAGCATTTTTATTTTTGAATTTTGCCTCATTTCCATACCTTTTGCAATGACAATGCATTGAAAAATTTTAAAAAGTGTAACTTATAGAGACGAATAAGGAAATTATTGATTATGAAATAATTATTTAGAAACAAAAACTGAGATATCCAATAAAAAGATTGCTGGAGGTTTTATAATTCAAACGATTTGCATACTAGGCAATTCTAAATATGGGTAATAAACAAGACAAACATCATAATGACTCCCACAAACAGAGATTCGAGTAACCTCCAATACCTCCATAATGTTGGGTAGCAAAGTTGTCATAGAATCCTTTTTTTTTTTAAAAAAAAAAGAGGGAGCATCGGTCTTAACTGTGTAGGTAAGACATAGTCGCTCCACTCTGGTAAATTGGCTTTGAGCACGAACTCTTTAGCCACACACAATTTAAATTATATTTGCCTTTTAAACGTTCGATCGCTTGTTTTACTTTTCACAGACATTCGAAAATGAATCTGAAAAGTAAAGCGGGCCGAGGTGAGTTTCGAACCCGCGATCTATGGCTTCGTGGGCCAGCGGAGAACCACTTGGCCACGCAAGTCACCATAGAATCCTTATATTTTCTGAAGCTATAAACGAAATTTGCAGCATTTCAACACAAAAGATACAGAAATGTTGAACAAAATTTTTAAATAAAGTAACAATAAATAAATAACAATAAATGATTTGTGTCAAATGAACACCACTATACCTCAGTCGACCAACAGATATAGTAATAAAACTGCGCAACAAACTTTTAAGGTCCAAGTAGTCACATCTGTAGGCAGATGGTGCCTTATTTATTGGTTACCTGTCCGGTAAACCAATGAGAAGGACATTCTAAGGTTTGTGTATATAATTCTTGTGTATAAGGTCTGCCTACCTGGATTGTAAACTTACCGCGCACTTTTATTACTATATCTTTTGGCCGACTGAGGTATAGAAACTTTGAATAAGCAAAATCACCATCACCATATCCACATTAATAATAATAATATCAAGGTTACTACAAAAATTTCCTTTCAAATTGAACCCAAAATATATTATCCATAAAAGTACTATAAACTAATAATCAGTCATTGTTATAGAATAATAATCGTAAAAAACCTTAACATGATTTGTGCAAAGTAGCTAACTATACATTCAAAATACATGGATTATATACAAAATATATTAACAAAATAATATAAATAGATTACATTATAATATTATAAGTACTATTGAGCGAACTTTTTATAAAATTTAATTTCAAAATTATTTACTTAAGATTGCACTTCAAAATGGTAAGAAAAAATTGGCATAAAACTGCTTGAATAGGAGAACTCATCAGTTTCCTTCCACTGATAAAGGGTCCTGTTTTATTCCGTCAGGTAACACGTTCTGCAAGAAAACGAAACGAATTTATACTTTGCTTTTTTCGTATCTTACTGAAATATGTAAACAAAAAGTGGGAATTATGTTAACTGAAGAATCACTAGCTCGCTGAAGCGTCTGATGGATAAATTGGTTATTTCATAAATTATAGTGAGGTTAATGCATCTTATGGTTGGTCACAGCAGCTGATGTTCTTTGAAATACGTGGTAAAGCTCAAGTAATCCAGATCATAGGAATTAGTGAAAATTATTTTTAATTCAAAACATTTTTTAACAGTTAAGATGAATACACCCCTGTATTTCCGTTATTTGAAGAAGTCGGGCTTTGAAATTTTGTGCAGTCATACAGACTGATGATTCACACACTTCACGTTAGAAGGATCGAAAAAATTTACAAGAAAAAGTTTTTCTAAATTATATTCTAGCCTCGAATAGTTTTGAAACATTTAACACTCCTTCAAATAACAAAAATACAGTGTTCATCTTAAATGCGACACACTGTATAATCATCAGGAGTTCAATCACCCTTTGACAGAGTTTGAATGGTTGATTCAAGTTCATTGGAGACACTCTGTACCAAATGTTTACCGATATCATCATTCATAGTGAAGAGAGAGTTCCTTGGTCGAAATGATGCAAAATTTCCAAAAGATATCGTTTTTTCTCATCACAAAAGGGGCCACCCAATTGGAAACTGTTCAAAGTTTTCCAAAGTCTTTGCAACCTCTTCATCTGGTAGGGAGGTAGGGGATTGTTCTTACTAATGTTTTTTTGATCATCAGATGTTATTTAAAAACTTTTTTTTTTGGCACATTATGGTTCATCGGAGTCAATGGTACTCATCAACTCTATTGAGCTCTATCGATTCTTTGAGTTCTATCCCCCCCCCCTCCATTAGATCCCCTGTAACCTCTTCTTACGTCCTCTCTCAAGATGGTAAAGAAAGAATTGCGGCATGAAAACAGCTTAGCTTACTCTAAAACAGCGGTAGTCAAAACTGTTTCATGTACATTGTTGAACATCCAAGGATCAATTTTTGCAGTTTTTTAGAGCACATTTCAGATTCATGTAAGTTTTTTTGTTGTTGTAAGTTTAAATTTACATCAACTCTTAATTACCAATAAAATTACCAAAATTTACATAGAACTTCCTCAACTCATGGTCTATACCTGTTTATTTTAAATGTTGCGAATCAGTTTTACCATCAAAAATTAACTGTACAATCGACCAAAATCAAGCACCACATATTGTTGAGAAAGTTCTGTATAAATTGGAGTCATGTTCTAAGTCTGATTGTTTTTATAAACTTATTGTAGAATATTTTTGAATCAATTGAGTCACTTTGTTACAAGAACTCAGCTGAAAAAATACGACATTCTTCAAAAGGATGTTCTTTTGAACGCTGAAAAGTTGCTTTCTTACAAAAAAAATTATGTGAACCAAGAGACCCTTGAGATAATAAAGCTTAGTTATGGCATTTTGATCAGTCAGTTTAATTAACGTGGTGCTATTAGATCAGGAACATTTTTCCATATTCACAACAGTCTTAAGAAGATCTAAAAAAGTTGCCAGCTAATGATTCTACCTAATGATCTGGTCAAAAAAAGCCTGTGAAGAGGAATGACAAAGTTTTTTTTTCTACATAAATACACAGACCTTATTGTTTATATCTCAGAACTTATATCTCAATTCCGTTCTTTTCTTCATAATTCCAGCAAGTCAGGCTATGCTTAAGCTTCACTACAGTTCACTGAAAGTTTTGTAAATCACACATTTATAAGTACACCTAATAGTGAAGAAATAATCTTCATAAATTTGCCTCTAGCATAATCTTACGCCGATAACATAGTGCCAATTTTGGAAAAAAAAAATGATGTGCTTCATTGCAAATGACCAACAAATATTCTGAGGAAACAAAAACAATCAGCAGTTTGTTAAAAACCTTTAGCAACACAAATAAAGAAGTATTACAGGTCATTGTGTTCTTTTTTGAAATTTGCATTTGTAAAGTTTTAGTTTTTTACTGTTATTGTATTTTTTTAAGTAAACTAATAAATAATTTACTCGTATTTGGAAGTTTCATTTACCCACAAGTCAGTAATATTAAAACTAAAGGTGACTATAACCAATTTATTATTGAAAGGGACTAAGGGCAACTTTTTCTATTTAAATTATCTGAAAACTCAAAACTTTTCCCGCCTATTATAATCACAGGGTGTCTAAATATCCATTTTATTAACAACTTATCTAGTTTAGCACGTGAAATAAATATTATACAGAGCCCTGGGCAGTTATATTAGTCTAGAAATTTTAATTGAATTATTATTATAATACTATTTTAATCAGAGTATTAATCTCGAAAACAATAAAATGTCACTTAGTCCCTTTCTGAAATAAACAATTCAATTTAGTCAAATTCAAAATAAAATGGATTTATTAATATATTGTTATTGTTATAAAAAAAATAATAATATTGGTCCTCCATTTCAATTTTTTTATCATTTCAATTAAGCTCCATTTTGTCTCTGTGTAAAAGTGATGGACAATGCATAGAATTTAATCTTCGTCAAGGAATGTCTTGAAGCATTCGAAACAGCTATTATTAGACACTTGTTGAACAAATAACCAATTTTTTTTATTCAAACAGTAAGAACAATTTATATCTGGCTACAAACCTCTATTATTATTTGTGGTGTCATATCGACACTCGTGTAAGACACACCAATTCTTTGCTGTGGCTGCTGATGGTGCTGTTGATTTTGCCTTTCCATTTCTTCCCTAAAATAAATGTAAAATATACCTACATAAAAAATATTAATGGGCTAAATAAAAGTAAACTTACATTTTCCTCTTTCTAACTGAACCGGAATGGAACCGGCCACCTTCTCCCCTTATTCTATTCATTGCGTGTCGATGTCTTGATTCATGCAGATATTTCTAAAAAACAATAATCGATTTAATGAAAATTGTATTTCATAGTGTGACACACACAAAATTAGGGTGAAAATGAGGGTGTTCAAAAGTCAACTTGAAGATTTTATTTCCAGAGAGATATATCATAGAGATTCAGGGCAGGTTAACCTTAAATTAAACCAAAAAGTCAGGGCAGGAATTCAACAGAGACATTTATGACAAACAAGTTGACATTTCAAAAGGCAAGAGGTGCTTCTTTTTAAATCATTCAGTTAGGCCCTGATCAGCAGACATTTTAGATAGGGTATTAAATTACAGAATATTTTCCCGAGACACAGGATCATAGTTTAGTTAGTTAGGTTAGATAGGGTCATTTCAGCTAAACTGACCATGACGTCATTAATAATAACCGCAAGGTTGCAAGGTAACTGACAAGTAAAGGTTAAAGTGCTCTCCTGGCACAAGCTTTTATTACAGTGAAAACACTAGGAATGGAGCAATAACACTCACAGGCCTTTCCTTTGGAATTTTCCCTTCGGCTTCTAGTTTCGCCCTGGCTTGTCTTCGTTTCAATATCCTTCTATACTGCTTCGCGTTAACATACAACGGCTCCTCTTCAAGAAATTCCGTACCAGGTATGGGAACCCTTTGAAACTGAGTTGTGGTGTTATTTCCGCTAGGCACCATCTGTGGAAGAAAAAAATTACAATGAAGCACCGGATATTATAAAGGAGTTTGAAATATTCGACACATTCGAGTCGGTCTTCATCAGAGATTCCAGAAAAACTTCAAAATCTTGTTGTAAATTTACAAATAAATAATGAAATATATATTGATTTGGGATTAAGACGATCAAAGAACATCAAAATTTGTAAAGGTTTGTTCCAAGGGGCTCCCTTATCGCCAATATTATTTAATATGTGCATTAATCATATCTTTGATGAACTAAGCGAAGAAGATATTGCGTCAAGCTATGGTTTTGAATTGTTGGAAAAAAAATTATCAGTCTTAGGATTTGCTGACGATACAGTACTTATTGGCAAGAACAAAGACTCAGCTACAGCTTTGTTGCATATTCTTGAAACAAAAATGGATGAAATTGGACTACACATTAATCCCAAAAAATCTTCTGCAATTATCATAAAGAATGGAACAATTAAAAGTGATACCATAGCCACTTTACATAATGAACAAATAATATCTATAACATCAAACGAATCAGTTAAATATCTTGGAATTCCTTTTTCTGATTCAATAATATTTAACGAGGATCTGATAATTAGGAAGCTTAAAAATACCTTAGAGACATTGACTAGGTCACATTTACTAAATTGTGATCAAAAGTTAAACATCCTAAGTCAATATATATCACCATCTTTAATATATCCACTACAAAATACTGATATTAAAAAAATTTCGACATCATTTTTAGAAAATACTGACAAAATTATAAGAAGTTGCGTAAGAGAAATACTACAGATCCCTAGTGATTCTCCAAATGGATTTTTGTATTCAAGTAAATCTGTAAAAGGTTTAGAGATATTTAATACGTCCTGGGAAGCATTTATCCAACAATATAACAGATTGCAACTTTTAGAAAATTCAAAATGTTTGCAAATTGAAATGGATTTTGATAAACAAAAGAAATTATGTTTAAACAAACTCAAATTTAGCAATGAAAATCTTTATGAAATAGAAAATTCCAGCAATAAAAACAAAAAAAGAAAAATCCGTTCAATCTTAAGAGAAAGAGCATACAATGATTGGTGTGGATTATCTCAGAAAGGACAAGGTGTCATTTTATATCAAGAAGTAAAAGTAGCTAACAACTGGATTTATAAAAAGAATGGCTTAAGCTGCTCAGAATGGAGAGATTGTCTTAAAATGACATGCAATGTAGCAGCAGTTCGCAGTATTCCCGGACGCAGTATCCACACAAACCACTGCAGACATTGCAGTGAGTATGAAACCCTTGCACATGTGTTAGGATATTGTCATTACGGAGAAACTTTACGAATCAAAAGGCACAACGATATAAGAGAAATGTTGGCGAATGCGTTACTGGAAAAAGGTTTTGAAGTACACCAAGAAATATCTGGATTATCCATTGAAGACAGCATCAGAAGAATTGACATTTTGGCAATAGATAGAAAACTGGATAGAGGATTCATAATTGACCCTACAATAAGATTTGAAAAACACCAAAATCAACCAGAGGACGTCCACTTAGAAAAATGTCAAATTTATGAGCCAACTATACCACATTATAAATCCAAATTTCAAGTTAAAAATATTGAAGTTATTGGACTATTTTTCGGCTCTAGAGGAACTTTAGTTAAAAAATATATTGAATTTAGGAAATTTTTTGGATTAAATAAATCTTTAGACATGGAAATTGTAATCAAAATTCTGAAAAGTTCAACATACATTTTAAGAAATCATCTTTTTGGTTTTAAACCGAAATTATAATAATTTTTTTTTGCAATAATTTTCATTTAATAATTTTATTTTATTTTTAAGTAATATTTTGTATACTGTGTCTTAGGGCAAACTGGTATGCCAGTCAGTTGTTTAAATAAACTTTATATATGGGCCAAACGATTTATTAAAATAATAATAATAATAATAAGTTTGCAAATTCAAGTACACGATTGCGGCCATTGTTTTTAAATATCTTATGTTATTGCATTGTTAGATTTACTGAGAAGAAAAAATAAGATTGATTTTTATTTTTACAGTTGGTGAGAAGTTTGTAAATTAATGCACAAATAGTCACACTAATAATAACTAATAAGTCAAATTGTGATGAAAATATTAGAGCTGTCAATCAAAAACCAAAACCAAAAGCCAGACAATGAGAGTGCAAAATCATTAAACAACTATTTCCAAAATCAACTCTCCCAACTTGCTGATGGTGCCAAAATATTACCAGTTCAAAAAATTTTCTCACCTCCATATCTTTCATGTGTTTTGAAAATCAATTTAATTGTGTTTAGCCACCACTTCAACACATAGCTTCTGTTCCATTAGCCTTATGTCGTTTTATATTTAATTTTCAATTTTGATTTGTGCATTGTGCATGGGAATAACTTTTCCAAAATATGAATATTACAATTTTTTTATTATCTTAAAAATTTTACATAGTTACTGAAACCTAAGTTTCAACATTTTTATAAAGTGAAAACTTTCAAGCTTGGCTTGTATTGTAGTAATGAATTGAATAATGAAAAATGAAAATTCCTTTGCATTTCTCTATATTGACCGAAAAGTTGTGCATTTTATTGAAAAGTTACTGGTGGGAATACAAAAATAATGTTGCAAATACGATAACCACACCTTTGTCAATGCAGGTATACAGCGTGGGCCAAAAATGAGACAATTTTAAACAGGACAACCTGTATATTATTACACTTTCTCATTGTCAGAAAAAATTATTTTTCTGATTTTCAAAGTTATTTTCAAAGTAACTTTTCATGCGGTACCTACCCTATTGCGTGGATGAAATTGTCATACAGGGTGATGAAAAATTTTATTATTTCGATCGATTTCAAGTCCACAAAAGTAAAGTTCGTTCACTTACTTAAAAGTTTTAGCAGCCTCAATTTAAATTGTTTCTGAACTAGAGATCAGAAATAACGGGAGATTAAAAAAAAACAGCAGTTTCTTTTTCTCTCACAATGTACACAGAGCTAAAATCTAATTCAATGTTAGTATTACGTACATCTGTGGCATTTCTCACCATGACTATGTTTCCATTAGCCATAGCTAGTTGACTTCCACCGGCCGTCGCCAACGTCTGAGGAACTACAGTCTGTGTAGCGGGAGTTGTCACTGTCGCTTGTTGAGTTGCTGTCGTATTACTGGTTCCAGCTTGTGCTGTGCCAGCTATTTGTACTAGATTACCATTGATATTAATTACTGAAACAAAAAAAACCTTTCAATGTTTCCAGTACGTTATTATATATTTTATAATTTATATTAGGGATGTTATATTGGGGATTAATCGTCAGTAAATTCTCAAAACAGCCTTTTCTAAACTCCAACAACACTTTGATTGACAACTGAACAACAATAATTATAAAATAATCTCTCAAAAGATCACCTGTGCAGTAGTTCTAGTAGGTATAATCTTGGTATTTCTTAGCATTTACTGACAATAATTTCAAAACTACCTACGCTAGTACAGGTGGATTGGTTACCAAATGCATTTTCAAATCTTACCGGTGGGCTGAGTTTGTTGTATTGTATTTTCTATCCCCATTGGATGATAAATAAAAGACTGGCCGTCAGCTGTCTGCACGATTTGTACTTGTTGAGGCTGCTGCAAAACCACCTGTCCTTGCGCGGTCATCGGCACTACCTGTAACTGCTGAAGTCCCTGCGCCCCCGAGGACACCTGTATCTGCCCACTCTGAGGCACTGCATGGACCATGATCTGTTGTCCATTGGCACCTTGGATGACCTGGCCAGGGTTCATCTGCATCACCTGGACTTGCTGAGGGGCTACGCTTTGGACCGTCTGCATGAGCACTTGACCATCCGAGAGGTGCTCCATGGTTTTCACGTGAGAAGATATTCCTTGATGTTAATAAGCTGTAAATAGAAATAGTATTATCATTTTTGTTTATAAATCAAGCAAACAATTCAGTTTTGTGCAAATAATATATTCAAGATTGGTTCTATTTGACAATATAAATCTTCAGTTAAAACATTTTAATAATAATGTAGGAATATAAAAAAGATGTTTTTTTATGTCATTCGGTAGATAAAAATCAAGAAAACCCTAAATCTATCATCAATTTATAATTATTTTTATTGAACCACTTATTTGATTATATAATATATTTGATGAATTTTATTGGGACTTAGGTTCTAATTTAAATTCATAAACCCATGAAAACTCTACTGTTATAGCGAGGATAATACTATATAAAGACACGCACGTTTCTCTGGTTGCCTGCTCACTCATTTGAAAATTAAAGGTCACTACAAAACGAAAACACCAGTTAGAATAGATACAACTTCCAAATTTCGTATAGCATGTGTGGTTTAGAGCTGACTGATATGATATGCTGATGAGTCCATAATAAGGACGAAACGGTACCGTCCATGTCTTCAGTCTTCTCCTCGCATGCTGTACGAAAGTTTTTCTAATTTGTTCTGTAAAGAATCTTTAGTGGCAAATTTAAATTAGAACCTAAGTCCCAATAAAATTCATCAAATATATTATATCTATCATCAATGTGATCGATTTTTGGTTTCCTTCATTTGTGATGATAATCTTCTTCCACTCAATCTGTCCAAATGTCACTCTCTCTGAAAAATAATCCCCTTCAATTTCCTTATTCTTTAAACGACAAAACGCTTGATCGAATTGAGGAGTTCAGGGATCTTGGTGTACTCTACGACTCTAAAGTTTCATTTAATAAACATTTTACCTCTTCTGTCTCATCGGCAGTTAGGTCTTTGGGCTTCCTAATACGCAACACTCGGGAGTTTCAGAGTGTCAATACCCTTGTTATATTGCACAACTCCCTGGTCAGGTCTAAGCTCGAGTATGCCTCCGTTATATGATCTCCAGGTCATCAGGTGCACGTCGATAATTTTGAACGTGTCCAACGGAGCTTTCTCAAGTATCTCCACTTCAAGGTCACAAATCCTCCAATAGGCTTCCCTCAGCATCAGCTGCTAAGTCAATTCAATGTTGACAGCTTACTGAATAGGCGCTCCTATATGTGCATCAGATTCTTGTGGAATGTTCTCAATGGCACTATGCACTATGAACTGTCCTGATATTCTCAGCCAGTTTACGCTCAATGTCCCTCAGGTCTCTCTGAGACATCGTAATATTCTACACACGAATATCTCCCGCACTAATCTGCATCATTTCTCCCCATTGAGTCGAATCTGCGACACTTATAATCAGATCTCCCACGATCTGGACATCTTCTGCTGTTCAGTCAACGACATACGACTGCAATTCCTCGGTACATGACCTGCAGCTCCTCTGCGTGCTTCACAATCTATTCTCTACCTACTGTGTATTTTTGCTTAGGTACTTACTGTGTAATTGTTTTTAATTCTGCACTACTGTGTTTTTAACATCTAATGTTCTGTAATTGGACTTTTGTCTAGTGCAAAATTATAACTATCGAGCGGCAAAACCGATTGCTTGTAAAATTTGGAATAATCGTTTAAATTTTAAGAAATTTTGCCGCAGGGTACGAACTACCGGCAAAAAATTGATATTTTATTGAGCTACTACAAGAGCTGATAAGCTTATCTTTATTATTGATTAAAAGACAATGGGTCTACTTTTATTCTCTGTCTTCTTTAATCTACTGCTATACACCTCATCACATACTCTCTTGTGCGTCTGAGATTTAACCATAAGCTTATCTTATATGTTTTCTTGTTAAAAAAGCATTTATCGCACATGCAAAAGCCGAAGTAATTTCAGTAGCATTTCAAGCGTTGGGTACAAAGCAGTAAGTGTTGGAGCAATTTTTAAAATTCAAATAGATTTTTGTGTTATATGGCCGATAACATGGTTGTTAGGAAAAACAAGCGTATCACTCTGATACCGGAAGTGAAAATTTTAATTAAAAACGTTTTTGATGGTCTAAGAGAAAGAAATCCTAATTTATCCGTGACAGAAGCAGTGTTAATATGTAGCAGCTTAACAAAAATGGGGGAGAGCAGCCTGTATAAAGCTATAAAAGAAGAATCTAGCTCTACTACCAAAGTAGAAACGCGTGGAAAAAAAAGGATCATTCTTGAAGAGGACACGAAAAGATCCATCCGTCGGAAAGTGCATTCCTTTTTCTTTGAAAATGAACTGCCCACTTTGGCAAAAATTCCAGCCGCTATTAATGGCGACGCCGATATGCCAAAAGTGTCAATGCGAGTGCTAAAACGAACTCTCCATTCTATGAACTTCCGATATTTGAAAAGAAATCGAAAGAGTGTTCTTTTAGAAAAACTAAACAAAAAACATGGCTAAACGAAGGCCATACCGTTCAGAAGGTTTGGCAAGACCTTAATGTCACCAGCAGTCGACAAGCTTTCATGGAAGGTTTATCAACCGGGTTGAAAGCTCCTTCCGGTAAAGGAAGACGCTTAATAATCACGCACATTGGCAGTGATAGTGGTTTTGTAGACGGTGGTGCATTAATATTTGAATAAAAAAAAAACCGGAGACTATCACGAGGATATGGACGCCACGCGTTTGCTTCAATTATACCAAAGTTGGAAGCAGGTTCTGTAGTGGTGATGGATAACGCACCATATCACAGTCGACGGCTAGAGCCATTGCCAACGTCGCAAGTTGGAGAAAAGGGCAAATAATTGATGTCCACGAAGAAACCATGCTAAAAGTGCAATTATTGGACTTGACTCGTCTTCATAAGAAAAGTTTCGTAAAGTATGCTGTAGATGAATTGGCTCGGAAACATGGTATTATTATTCATCGTTTGCCTCCCTATCACTGTGAGTTGAACCCAATTGAGTTAATCTGGGCTCAAGTAAAATCTGAGGTAGCTAGCAAGGAAAAATAAAACCTTCAAGATGCCAGAAATAAAAATCTTATTAGATTTGACCTGAGAATTGGCAAAAATGTATCCATCAGCATATTTTTAAAGAAGAATCTCGTATGTGGGATCTGGATGTACGCGTTGAAGTAATTGTTGAACCTTTAAAAGTTTTGTTGTTGAAGAGAACAGTTGTTGATAGTGATTCCGAAACTGATTGTGATTCTGATAGTTCATCTGAAGTATAGAAAAAATATTATTGGGTATGTACTTTTCTTATCATAACATGTCATTATCTCATATAAACACTGTATTTTTCTGCAATATTCTCATCAGTTATTAGTGCATCCCATATCAGATTATTATGCACGGCTATGAAATTTCTTACCCGCGCCTCTCTGTCCCCCGTTTGATGCGATGATTCACTTTGTCGTTTATTGGACTTCGAGGATACATAATGGCTATGATATACCTGCTAATTCAACATGCATCACGCCAATGATTTGGACACTTATATTGTACCTATAGACTAAGAGTGAATTATAGTGAGGTGGGGGTGAAACTAATGAAAGGACCACCACGAAGCTGGATGGTGTAAGGGAAGTGCGAATTTCCACTATTGTGAAGGGAGTCGGGTACTAGCGGTGCTCGACGAAGGTGTGTAGACCCTTTCCTGCAAAATAGGCAGATCGGTGTCTCCTGCGTGTAAGCGTGTATCTGTGGTGTTAAGGTCCGGTCAACTTAAAAAGGTTGCCGGAATAAATATACAGAATATACATCGTTCAGTTATAAGGAATTAGAAAGCAGCGTATTCTTCAGTTTAACCATTAATAATTACCAAACAGCGAGTACTCATCAGTTCGAGGAATATTACTTTTAATAATTAAAGTACAAGTGGCAGTCAAGAACCCCAACCCTGGATGGTACCATGAGTGTTTAACCATATTGAGCTTTATTGATTTCATGCTAGAATTTAAGTTGTAATTTTGTTGGTGACAAATTTGTAATTGTGTCCTCTTTATGTCATAATATATTATTATAGTGAAGTATTATTAATTAACTCTTCCCTTAATTGATGCAAAGTAATCCTCAAAAGAACCTCCCTGAGAATTAATCAAACAGAAAAATCAAATGTAAGTGTCCCCAAAAAGGGGCGGTGCTACAAACATAAGTTGACATTTGACTTTGACATAAGTCAGTCATCAATAACAACATAACCAGAAATAAATCGGTCAGATAAATTTTTGAGCACCCTCAGCGGGGTATTTTTTCTTTACGCAGTACCTTCTTATAGGACTATACTATAAGTAAGTACTTTATTAGATTTATTAATCCACCTCTAAAGGTAGCTTAAGCTACCTTTATTGCTATTACAGAGCTTAGAATAAATAGGTAAGTAGTACCACAGAATAGATTGTTATATTCTGTGGTAGTACCTAGTACCAACCAAAAATTTCGTATCTTTTATTTCATCACTTGCGCTTGTCTACATTACAAAACTCTACCTATGCCAATAAATCCGACATTGAAATAGGATACATTACCTACTTAATACCTAATAATTATGATAAATGTAGGTATAGGTACACCTACCTATTATAATGAAATCGATAACCGTAGTGATAAATAGGTACCTATACATACCTACCTATCATGGTAAAATTCTGTTATAGGTAATATTGATTTTATTTTTAAATACCGAAAATGAGGTAAGGTCCTATTATAAGTTATAACTCCTCTAATATAAGTAGGTACCTATAGATAGGGAACATTGTCATATTGCTGGAATAGCTTATAAAGAGAAAAGTGAACTAATGAATAATAGCAAACTATTTTAGGTTATAATTACAACAGCCTCACGAATGCTGTTGATAAGCTATGAATGAATTAAATCGTAATAAAATATTCTCTATCTTATCCTATTGTAGGTAAATGCTCGCCATCTTGGATATGCGAGACAAAGCCGTGAATTTGCCTTTAGATTAGAAATCATTTCTGTCGAGAAAAAATAGATTAGTGCCAGAGAGCAGCCAGATGATTTTCTAATTGTGGTCGGTTTGATGATGCTGAGGATATGTTTGATAATTTGTGAACTTACATTGGGTATTTTTGTGAGCGGTTTTCCAATGATTGGTCGGCAGGCTGTAGACCAATAGTCTTCACGCGGACGATACGAAACGACGTAGTGTATTGGTGGCCAGGAGTCGGCAACTACCACTCCCCGGCCAGCAAGCACCTGGTCGATGCGTTGCCAGCTTATCGACGGGCCGCTAGGTTGCACGCGCGGGAAACCGACAGCCAATTACAAATGTAGAAAAGGAAGAACTAAGCCCAACTTCACCAATTAAACTTTTATTGCCGTTCAAACCTAGCTTCCGATCCAGGTAAACTGCTCTACAATAAATAGTAAATAATTATCATGAACCAGTAATTTACCGAAATCGCGGAAACAATAATAATAATAATTATTTTCCACTTGCATCTTTTCTCGTTAACGTTTTACCACTTTTACCAATAAAATTTCCGTTAATAGGTACTTTACCTTTACCAAGGCAATAGTATTATAAAAAACAATCAATAATAATTTAAACTCGATTATTTTTTACCTTTTGCTAATATTAATTCTGGCCCAGACAGAAAAATCTAATAAGAATGGTGATGACTAGTAGTTATTCTATGGAATATGAATTTATTTCACTTATTAATAATTTTTATCAAAACCTGTACAAAATCTGTAATATCACAATGAACAAGTTCAGTCAGTCCCAATAGCAAACTGTAACGGTCACTGTAATTGAGTAGGTTGATGAACAGTAGCTTTGTAACCCAGAACATAGAGGTCGCTACCTTTAATGAAATAATAACTTCGGTCAATGGTGAAAAGAAGCGCGCTTTTCAAATCATTATCAATTATCCTACAACTACACTTCTCTTATTATTCATACAACGGAAAATCGATTGTCAATTTTTGTTTTAATTGTAACCGCCATATTTGATTTTACTATTTTTGAATTGTTCAAGTTATTTTTGTAATTATGAAAAATTATTTTATTTTTTATTAACATTATAATATTATCTGCTCTATAATATCTACATAAACTAAAGTAGGTTACAAGGGTGCTCATTTTTTCTGAAGACTTTTATTTTTATCCAGCGTGAATAGGTACCGCTAGCTAACCTCTGAAAAAGAAACAACAATCGAAAATTGCCGAGACACGTCAATTTTTCACAAAAAAAGTCACGCGCGTTGATGCCGAGAGCGGTTTACCCGATCGACATTTTCTGAAAATGAATGCGACGTGACGTCATCATTTTGAGAAACAACTAAAAATCGAAAAAAAAAATTTTTTTTGCCTTTTTTTTTTAACGGTTCAAAGGGATAAGGAATTGATTTTTTCGATTTTTTTTTATGAGAGACGGTCCTTGAAGCGCGATGCCTATATACTTAATAATATACAGTGTGTGTCACAGGCATGTACACCCCCTTTTTTTTCTTTATATTTTGAGATAATTTTTTGAAATGTGGTACGTCGCATATTCTCGATAGAGCGCAATTTTTAGCAGAAAATTGAACTTTTTCCCACATCCGGTTTTTTCGGAAATGTTACCAACTTTTTATTTTTAAATGGGACAACCTATATATTATTATATTTTTGGATTTTCTACATTTGTACGAATCCAACAATACCACATAAGTACCATTTTAAATGTCAAATTTATTTTTATTTCATTTCTTATTTCTCAATTATTATAGTGTGCCATGACTTCAGTTGTATTCGTCACAGATGCAACATGGGTACACCAAAATGTCCCTTATTGGAAGTAGTAGTAGATGGTACCTCGGTACCAATATGGTATACCATTTGAAAAAAATGAATTCAGCTCAAAAATCATTCCGGTGCGCATAATTTATCCATAAATCACTTAATTTAGTACTTTGAACAAAAATTCGTTTTTTCTAGCATTAGATGATCCAATTGGAGTAAATCGAAATAGTCATGGCATACTATAATTGAGAAATAAAAAATTAAATAAAACCAAATTTGACATTTAAAATGGCACTTAATGTGGTATTGTTGGATTCGTACAAATGTATAGAATCCAAAACTATAATAACATATATAGGGTGTCCCATTTAAAAATAAAAAGTTAGTAACGTTTCAGGAAAAATCGGATGTGGGAAAAAATTCACTTTTCTGCTAAAAAGTGTGCTCTATCGAGAATATGCGACGTACCAAATTTCAAAAAATTATCCAAAAATAAAGAAAAAAAGGGGGTGTACCATGCCTGTGACACATGCACACTGTATGTACAATAGGTATTCCGGAAAAACCAGCCCGTAAGCACGTTCTGTATTTTGGGAAAATTTTTTTTTTCCTAGAAATGATGACGTCATGCTGCTTTCATTTTCACATACCTATACAGGGGTGTTTATACTGTAAGGTTGACCAAACTTCACAGGCTGCTTCTTCAGACTAAAATAATGAAAAAAATTTATGAAACGATAAAAATTATAACGGAGGCTATGGTTATTGACAATGAATCGTTACTAATAATTCTTATATATACAGACTGTTTACTGTAAGGTGTTCCGTTATTATTTTTATTGTTTCATAAATTTTTAGAATAAAATTCTTGAAAATTTGGAGGCATGTATCTTTCTTATAGGAAGTGTTTCCGAACACCCCTGTATATAATTATTTTTATTATTTTAGTGTGAAGAATCAGCCTGTGATGTGAAGTTTGGCCAACCTTACAGTAAACACCCTGTGTTTATTTTATTGTATATTAAATTGTATGTATACACCGTGTTTTATATTAAGTCGGCACTATTGCTAACTTCGTTATTATTTAACCTAGAAAGTCGGTTAAATTAGCAAACTAGTAGTATTTTTGCCGCTGAATAAAATAGCGAAAGCAAAAAAAACAATTGAACATCGCGATTTCGAGATATTTTAAAAAATGTAACTTTTTTAATGGAACACCCTATATATTTTTGGATGGATCGGTTGCATATTTTTTTTTAAAGGAAAAGTTTTTATGCACTATGATCCTAAAATAATAAATTCATTAATTATTCATTATTTTATTACTCCCAAAGTAGGCTGCGACAATTAATGTAATTTAGTGTACCTACCTACGTAATGTAAGGTAAAAAAATATGTCGTCCTCAATAGTGTATTTTTCAAAAAAAAAAATACACAAAAAAAGGAGTTGTTATATTGAAAAGGATTTAATTTTAAATAAACAAATAACAGAACTTGTCTGTGTTTTAAATTAAGTCGGCACTATTGCTAACTTCGTTATTATTTGAGCTAGAAAGTCGGTTAATTAGCAAACTAGTAGTATTTTTTCTCCTGAATAAAACGATGAAAACAGGAAAACAATTGAACATCGCGTTTTCGAGATATTTTAAAAAATGTAATTTTTTTAATGGAACACCCTGTATATTTTTAGATGGATCGGTTGCAAAAATTTTTTTAAAGGAAAAAGTCTCTATGCACTATGATCCTAAAATAATAAAATTTTACACACAAACAAGTTCTGTGATTTGTTTATGTAAAATTAAATCCTTTTCAAGGTAATAATTTCAATTTTTAGTGTATTTTTTATTGAAAAATACACTATTGAGGACAACATAATTTTTTTACCTTACATTACGTAGGTACACTAAATTACAATAATTATTGTCGCAGCCTACTTTGGGAGTAATAAAATAATGAATAATTAATGAATTTATTATTTTAGGATCATAGTGTATAAAGACTTTTCCCTTTAAAAAAAAAATTTGCAACCGATTTATCTAAAAATATACAGGGTGTTCCATTAAAAAAATTACATTTTTTTAAATATCTCGAAAACGCGATGTTCAATTGTTTTTCTGCTTTCGCTATTTTATTCAGCGGCAAAAATACTACTAGTTTGCTAATTTAACCGACTTTCTAGGTTAAATAATAACGAAGTTAGCAATAGTGCCGACTTAATATAAAACACGGTGTATACTAAATATATGTCAATCGTCCTCTGTCAATGCGCATATTATTTCTGTCAAAAATCAAGGAAACTGCTAGGAAAACTGGTCCCCCGCAGCAATAACGCGACTCTTTCTGTGAAAAAATACGACTTTCTGGAGTTATTTTTTTTTTAGAAAATGAGACCTTAATGGGTCGGTTTTTCCGGATATGATGTATCGCTTCAAAAATAGTCTCTCATAAAATAATTTCGAAAATCGGTTCATACATCCCTGCTTGAACCGCATTCACGCCAAAAACCTATCGGACTATCGGAAAACGGCTTAGGTACCTACAGAGTGAAGAAAATTACCAGATTTTTGATAACCCTGTTGTTGGGTTTTCCGTGCAACAATCCCTATACAATGTTTGTCAACGCCGCATGGGCATGAAGTACGGGAGGGAGTGAGTACGGAGGGCCAGTCATACCTATAGAGATACTTAGAGATTTTCTTCTTGACATGCAGGTGAACCTTCCTGGGAGAGCAGCAGCTTCTTCATCTCGTAACAACTGCGAGATAGTTTGCAATATAGACATTTTAATCCAAGTGAGGTGTTTATTGTCAACTGTGGCTGATCACGATCGCATACTTAATTGCGCGGTTGTAACAATAAAATAACCGTGAACGGGGCAACAAATAGCAGCAATCATTCACAACAACTGTGTAAAAATTTCATCTACACAATACATGTGTGTAAGCTTTCATGGCCGGCTTCTATTGATTCCGGGCTTTTGTGCCGTGGTCCATGGAGATTTGCTCTGAACGTTTCGCCTACAGCTGCGGTAGACATCATTAGCGGTTACGTGTGCGCAAGCGATGCTTCCACTCCTCGATGTTCACTGATAGTTAGATAGATAGTTTTCGATCTTTACCATAAATACTATTATAAGGTATGTAGGTATAGTTTTATTTGATAGACTCAAACATTTTTCTACAATATATTGTTAGGGGATTGTTGAAAAAAAATCTACTATAGATATAAGTAGATAACAATTATTATTGAAATATCAGCTAGTAGTTAATTCATTTATGATTTCATTGAAATCAGTAATATACCATTTTGCTTTAGATTTCACATTATGCCTTATAACGTTACCGCCATATCCTGAAAATAAAAATAAAGAGGAATACTGATTATTTAATTTATGTACTTGAAAATCGTAAGATATTACCAATGAAGCCGTCTGCAGGAGGGCAAGCTTCTAGATCAGTTGCACCATCTCCAATTAATACAAGATTTTTGTATCCGTGAGTCTTTTTCAAATTATTTATTACCACTGCTTTGCCCCCCGTTTGTGACGTAGGGCAAGTTTTATCAAAGCTTGCGTATTCACCTGAAAAATTCATTCAACTTTATTCATTGTATTTTCATTTGAATTTTGTAAGGAAGGAAAAATTCTCATTAAGGGTCCGAAAATAAACCGTTTTTAAGATTTAGGTCAAATTTGGTCAGATTTATGTAAAAAAAACATTAAGGTCAACGATAGAGTTTTTTTTCCTTCAGTTTTTTGATGATATTTCCGGAATCGTTTGAGTTTTTTTTTTACCTGTGATATAAAACATCAATCTATTAGCAAAAATATTTTCTGCAGGAATATCCAATTTTGCAGCTACAGGTTGGATGATGGATTTGAATCCTCCGGAGATCAAGTACACTGGTATGTTCCGGCTATGTAGCAGTTGAACTAAATTCCTAAAACCAAATTACTTAGTTATATGAAAATTAAATGGGGTTGCAACTCTCATCATACACCGAGTTTATTTATAGACGACATTTTTACAGTCCTCCCATCTTAAAACTACCGTAATTTTTCTATAGACAATTCAAATACCTTTAAAAACGTATGCCCCCCGCATATGCCCCTCAAAATTTTTAAGTTGACAGCAACTGCAACGTCATCTTTGACATTTCAAATCAGTTTTATGTCAAAAAGTAGTAAAATCTATATGACATTTGACTTGTTTTTTTTACAAAATTCTAGCTCATTCGGAACAAAAATTTAGGCGGAGAGGCACTGTAAACGTCCTCACTGATATAAAAATTGTCAAAATTGACAACAAACATAATCTCAGTGCCGATAATAATTAAAAGACCTTTATATAAAATGAGGTTTCACTTTCACATGACTCCTCCATGCCATTTAAAAAATTTAAGTTGACAGCGACTGCAACGTCATCTTTGACATTTAACAAATCAGTTTTACGTCAAAAAGCGTAATGAAATTCATGAGATTTGAAGCGCTAAGAAGAGAGGAAAAATGTCCTATTTTGTGGTCATCTCGAATCCTTCCTGAAATATCCTGAAAAAACTGAAAAATGAAAATTTGTTATTTTTGCCATATCTTTATTTATATTCAAATTAAGAAATAATTTTTTGTAGGCTTAGGAAAAACGACATAAAACAACAATATGGCGGCCATATAAGAAAAACGAAAGTTGGCTACGAAAACTCTGGGATCTACCTAGTCGTCTTTGACAATTTTTGAAATGTCAGATGGGTAACTTTTCCCAACTATTGTAAGTCTACAAAAAATGATTAATTTCCAATAAATTTTCAGGATATTTCAGGAACGGTCACAGAAATCTTGTATGTCTTGACGGATTCGAGATGGCCATACAAAATACCAAAATAGGTAGCCGACCTGCTGTATCTCTTAGCGTTTAAGAGATAGGTAGCAATCAGGGTGTTTCTTAATAACATGCTTATACTTCAGGGTGTGATTCAATTTTTTTCTACAGGGTGTAGAATTTTTTTTTTTTTTTAAGTTATTTTTTATTATCTACGTAAGTAATTATTAACATATTTTTCTCAAATTTGGCACGTTTTCATATAGGATATAAAACCACATATTTTAATAATTAGAAAAGTTTTTCTATTGCTCCACCAGTGGCGTCCCTACAAACATGTCCTCTGACTTTTTTTTTCAAAAAAATTGGTGCGCCACTGACATTCAGCCATACGGATATTTTTTCTGATTAGTCTGATCAATTCTTCATGCAAACGGTCTCTTATAGCGTTTTTCTTGTCGGACGCACAATTCTTGACCGAAACAATTAAATTAAAATTATGTTAATTTAACAAAATTAGCTAATAATATTTATTTTATTTTGAAAACAGAAAATATCCTGTATAGAGAAGGATATTACCTATATACGGTGCACCCTGTATAATAGAATGACCCAGCTCATCCGAAGCGGTCTCTGTGGGCCAAACGATGGATTTTTTCAAATTTTTTTTTTGCTAATTCAAGTGCAGGATCACAGTGGCCATAATTTGAAATTATGTTGGAGTATACAGAGTGTCCCATATGACAGTGGCATATCAAATTTATGTTTTTTTTTTTAATGGAACATAACTTTGATATGCCACTGCTGTCATAGTGGGACACTCTTACTCCAAAATAATTTTAAATTATGGCCATTTTTGTGATCCTGTATTTGAATTTGCAATTTTTTTTTTGAAAAAATTAATCGTTTATAGTCTACAGAGACCGCTTCGAAGGAGTTGGGACAGCGTGTACAAAATAATTATTATAAAGTTCAATGTTCAATGATTAGGTAAGATATAAATAGTCTATATAGCAGCCTTACTAAATTTTCGTTTGAATTATTAATGGTTGCCTATTGGTTGGCTCATACACAACAGCAATCCTCGCACGTTTTACAACAGCAAGTTCAATGGTAGAGGTAAACAAAATAAAAATTAAGGATGTACGACATTATCTTCAAATTTGGAATCATCAGTTAATAATTTATTGTATGAATATTTATTAGATTTATTTTCTTTTTTTCACAGGTAGAGGTAGGTAGGTATAAGGTACTTACTTGATGCCTGGTGAAAGTGTAGGTGAATGAGATTGAATAAAATTCCGAATTTGACTCATTGTAGGTCGAATAATATTGAGTCGAAGGGTAAGTGATTCCTGAAATGTCATGGTTCCAGACATTGCTTTCGATGTGCTGACGAAATAAACAAATATATAATTAAATTATTAAGAACTAAAAGCATTTTATTCAAAATTAACAATGATGGTTATAGTTATAGTAGGTAGGTAGCTTACAGATTAGACACCTCGGTTCCTTTTTCACAAAACTTTGCCAATTCATCGATGCCTTCTTCTTTGGTAACAGTGGAATCAACATCAAAGCAAACAGCGTCTGCCTGTTTTAAAATTGCTTTCACTTCATCACACATTTTTTTGGATTAGCAACGTTTACTTCATTCAATAATATCTCGGTTTTGTTCTGTTACTAAACCACCTATTAAGAGCTGGTTATTTAGGTATCATGTCGAGTGATAAAGCGAAGGTCAATTTGATAGAATAAACAGCTGACGAAAATTGTTCATTATAAGCGTTTCGTAATAAGTAGGTATAGGAAGTAGGTAATATTCTTAAAATCTTTCGATTTATACAATCATAATAATATATTATTACCGATATATACAGGTTGTACCAGACTTATTATAGTACTTGAGGCATGCACCAATAGTACAGATCTCATATAGACAAATTGAGATAATCGAACCGAATAAAAGCAAAATCATTATAATTGTTGAAGCTCTATAAAATAGTACCCATAGTAGAAAAATTACTATAATAATAAGTTACCCTCGACCTTACCCCATATCATTAAAAAATAAGTATGCCCCCCCATATCATTTCAACTTTGAAATACATATATGTATAAAAAATTGATGTCAAATCCAAAAAAAGTGGGTACCTAAATTAAAGTTGTTCGTCTGAAAGGGGGACATTCAATGATACAACTGTTGCTCTCAAGAGCTGACATTTGGCTTCTGTGCCAGAGATTCCGGTCTAATACAGGGTGAGAAAGTAAATCATATGCATGGATGACGTTTCCGGGGTTAAAATTTTCCGGATTTAAAACGACCCCCTATTTGGGATCTCCGGGCGGGTGCAAATCCAGGGGCACAATCATGCAAGAGCAAGAATAGTACCAGTACCTAATACACCTCCCGAATGGGAAAATTTATAGTTGACTTTTGGAAATATTAGAGGTATAGGTATAATATCAATATTGTTTTTTCTTACATATTGTTGCAAAGCAGCTGAAGCTGCATTATTATGTTGGATATTAATTTGTAGAAATTTGAACACCTTACCTTAATCAGGTTGGGGTTCTCTTCCTTCCGGTTCAGTGGGCACTTCTTCCATTTCCATCTCCTCTGCTCCCTCTTCCCTTTACCCACCCAATCGCTTGAACAGGACCCCAGTTAGGTCAAAAGGTTTGGATTGAAGTTGCTCTATTTTCTCCAATAGGTTTTCTCCCATGAGGAAAATCAGTTGTTGGCCTTTTGTGCCAGGTTTCCTGTCCACTAGAGTCCACGTTAATACAATTAAAATACATAGTCAAGTGGCCCCACGTTGGGCGCCACTTGAAACGAACTATTTAACCCTAGAGGGGAAAAATAGTCGCTGAGAGCATGAGACAAGAGAAACAAGGGTCGTAGGTTGAGTCGCTAGTCTAAGAGGGATTCAACAATAACAAGCGGGTCAGCAGAATAACAGGTTCTCTTTATTAAAATATAAAATATCACAATTATTATGAATACTATTAACTTGAGCACGGTTAACAGATAGTAAAAAGAATAACAAGAGCGTGCGGTGCTAGTCGAATGAATTGGTATGATGGTTAAAAGGCACTTAGCTTCGTATGGCTCTTCAGAGGTCTAGCTGGAAGTGGCCTGGGTCTTCTTGCTTGGCTCCGGACAATCGGCCTGGCACGTAAAAGGCAGGTGCCTCCGGGAATAATGTGCCTCCAGGTAAAAATGTGATCCGTAGAAAAAAATGTGCCTCCAGGTAAAAATGCAATCCGCAGGAAAAAGCTGCAATGTCATGTGTATCAGAAACACTCTTGCAATAATAAATGATCCGATCGAGTCTGCTTGCCAAGGTACATAGAATTATTCCAGTCCTCAAGATAGGTTGGGATAAAAAGGTGACTGACAAAATTTTGCATGCGAACGAACTCGATCGGTTAAAAGCTATAATTAAAATTAGCATACGGTATCAAGAAAAATAGATATGATCGGTATAATTTTAGCACAATTAATAACATCATTTTACGACACTTACCAAGCCAAAAACGTGGGCGATGTTTAGAATAATTAAAAATAAATAACGTGAAAGTTCACGGCGCCATTTCAGGAACCTCAGGTGTTTTGCGGAACCGACCTTCCTTTTGCGAGTTCCAGGAGAGAAAGAAAGTGAAAACGCAGGTATGATGCTGAAACGCACCTCATTGCAACTTGACAGTCGAGGTTACGACTCGAGTTGGTCGATGCACTAACAACCACTGTCACTCACGAACTGCGCACGCCCGCCGTTGTCTCTGTTTTACCGGCTATGTTACCGGCATCTAGCCGGTACGTACGAAATGTACGTTACATCCCCTCTTCCCGGTAGAAAAATTTTGAACGTGAGGGAGAAATTTTTTCCTTAATTGAAGCTAGCAATAAGCGTGACACAAGAGACAAGTTTAGGCGTCGCAGCCCGCGAGCGATGGGTGATACCTGGACTAGAACGAAATAGATGACATCGTGGGTGGCGTGAACTATAAATGGCTTGGGACATGATCATAAAAGAGAAATTCTGCGGAAATATGGAAATATATACAAGAAGTAGCACCGTGTAATATGTGCACTATAAGGCACCAAGCAGACAATAGCATTGATATATATATACAGAGATAAATTAAGAGTACCGAAAATATATACAAAATTTACACAAGAGCACCTGCGACACAGAAGTACCGCTGACCAGGGTCGAAGTGTAACCTGGTTCAATAAGGAACCTATATAAATAAAACAACAACCAAGAAAAATTCGACTATAACAGACACGGAAGGACAGCATCGGGAAGAAACAGTTCTATCGTCGTCACAAGGAAAGGAACAATCAAAATAATAAGAGGTTTACCAGAAGTTAAGACGCAAAGAAAGCGTTGGCATTCCCGGGGAAAGCAGGTTAACGCTACCCGTCTAGGATCCTTGGTGACGCGTACCCACTGCGAAGAAGCAGTGGCGCCTCCGGGTCCCAAGTGAATCCCTCCGCTCGACTGGTTAGGGTAAAGCTACCCAGAAGAGTTCTAGACGTACAAAAAAACAACAAAAAAAAGGCAAAGTTTCTACCCGAAAATACCCTTACTACCGGAGATTTCAACTTCCGAGTAGCAAGTTAAAGAGACTAAGAATCTTAACGACTGGGGGACAAAAATGTAAAAAGAAAACTAATTGTAGACTACTTCTACTTTCACGATGTCCTGGCGGTGAGATAATTGGCTCGTGAGAATTGGGTGGCGTTGGCATCCGATAGGCTGACCGCAACTACGAGACCGACACGACAGGAGCTCCGGCAACAGGGTGTATACAAGATGTTAGGGGGGTGTTGTTATCAATTAAAACGAGACATGGGCGCCAGCAAGTCATGAGGGGCTTGCACCTATAACTCCTGTAAAATATCAACCTTGCGAGCTTTACTAGTATTGTTTAAAAATTAAGATATTATTTAAAGAAAATTAAGATACTAGATACTTTAAAAAACAATCTGTGACCTGAACCGACGAACTACGCATGACTGACATCAAAGAAAGCTAACTCTACATCAAATAAAATTAAATACATGGTTTTACAGGTTTTAATCCTGGATTTTCCTGAATCCTGAAACAAGCCATTATGAAAAAAGTGTTTAAAGAGGCGGGAGCCATGAACAAGAGCCATGAACACTACATCAACGACAACACTGGAGGCCATACTTGACCTGCCTCCTCTTGACATTCATATTAAGAGCGAGGCACGTTTGGGTGCCTACAGGCTGAAACAGAACCAAAACTGGGACAAACCTGGGAAAACCGGGCATTCCAGAATAACTGATACCATCGCAGATCCTATCCTGGAAATGCAATCTGATGGTATGAGCCTACGATATCATTTGTAAAACCATTTAAGGTCCTAATAGACTGGAAAGAATGGCAACAAATGGAACACCTGTGCCTGAAAAAAGGACTGGTCTGGCACACGGACGGCTCAAAGACAGAGACAGGTACCGGAGCTGGAGTGCATGGGGTGGTCCCTAGATGCAGTATTTACGTGCCACTGGGGACGCATGCCAGCATCTTCCAGGCTGAAATAAATGCTATGCGTTTTAGAGAGAATATTAGAAGGAACTATCGAGGTAGGGAAATCTACATCCTCTCCGACTATATCAGGCTAGCCTGAAAGCCTTTGCAGCTTATGAAATCAGATCAAAACTGGTCTGGGAGTGCTTGTAAGACCTCATTGACTTAGCCAGGCGCAACGTGGTGACACTAGTTTGGGTTCCGGGTCACCGTGGGACGCCTGGTAATGAGGCTGCAGATCAAGTAGCCAAGAAAGGCGCTGGGATGAACTACACTGAGCCCGAACCAGTGTTTGGCATTCCGAGAAGACTGTACGCGGGGCGTAACATATGGTAAGGTGATGATCAAGGAGCCCTCTCAAAACCTTGTCAGACAGCTACTGTTATTAAACAGAATGCAGATCAGAACGGTGGTGGGTCTTTTCACAGGAGACTGCGAGACTGCCACCTAAGAGTACACCTACATAAGCTGGAGATATACAGAGAAGAACCAGTTTGTAGACTCTGCAATGAAGAAGATGAGACAGCTTCTAATGTGATATTCGAGTGTCCAGCACTCGCACGAACGCGCTATGCGGTCATGGGACCACTCAGCCCCGGAAGCCTGCTGGCGGAAAAGACCTTGGTTAGCGGACTGCTGAACCGTGTCAAAGGAACGGAGCTCTTCTAATCAAGGAAAATCTATGTGAGAAATACAATTAAGCCCGCTGGCTTCAGTGTACCAAATGTGTGGCTTCAATACCAAATACCAAATACCAATCCTGTGCTCTTGTATGGTGCTGAATCTTGGAATTTGACGGAAGCGTCTTTAAGGAGAATTGAAGCGTTTGAGATGTGGCTGTACAGGCGAATTCTTAGAATTTCCTGGGTTGATCACGTTTCCAACAAAAAGATTTTAGAAATGCTTCAAAAAGAGACCGAAATAATAGACATCATTGAAAGACGAAAGCTAGAATATTTCGGACACATAATGAGGAACCAAAAAAGATATAGTCTGCTTCAGTTAATACTCCAGGGAAAAGTTTTGGGCAGAAGAGGTCCTGGAAGGCGCAGAATCTCCTGGCTAAAAAACCTTAGAAATAGGTTTTCTCTTTCTACATGAGGACTGTTTAGAGCAGCGGTCAGTAAAGTGCAAATTACCTTGCTTATCGCCAACATCCGGAACGGATAGGCACATCCAGAAGAAGAAGAAAATACCAATCCTGTGTTTTGAATTCCTTGTCACCTTGGAATTTTTTCTGGTTCCTCTTGGGTCCCTGGTATCCACACTAGTGCTCTTATAGGTTTCAGAACGTCCTTGCCATCAGTGATGCTAAGTTTCGCTCCTAGCCAGGGTTCCATTCTTAGACTAATAAATAAAGATTATTTTGTTAGTCTGCGAGGTTCCATTTATTAGACATTAGCCACAGGATCAAAGGGCAATCTACCATTTAAGGATATGTTCACCTTACATTCTCCAGATGCCGAATTGTATTATTTTTTTGGGATGTGGCATTTCTGCTATGGGTATATGGCGTAATGTCCAAATATATCGACCACGGGCCCACATGTATAAGTTGGCGTCTATTTACTGCTACAAGAAGTATAACTAACTCTTTATCCTTTATCCTTTATCAAGTATGGTAAACGATTTTTTTTCTCAGTGCTGTATACCTATATGATGTATTGAGAAGTGTGTTGTAGTTGTATCTCGAATATAACGCAACCTGATATAATACGAGAAAAAAAATGAAAAGTGATTTATTCCCTGCAAAATAAAAAGCGAAATACGATGCCGAATACTAAAACCTTTTATCCTAATTTGTAAATTTTGGTCATTCTAAGGGCCGGTTGGAGAGGCGTAATTGAAAATATTTCAGATAATTCCTGATTTTAAATTAGAAGCCTTGAAAATGTGAAAATGAAACAATGTTTTTAATAACTAAAATATGTACCTACTTAAAAGGAACCACATTCTTTTGGAAATAAAATGCATTATTCCAGATAATATTTATTTATATTATTTATCGAACTCCGGGATCCCCATGCTGTTCATCCTTATCCTGCGTGCACAATGTATAGGTACTTTGTTATACCTACGCACTTGAGCGTTTTCAATGTATCAGAAATTATATCTAATCTTTTTATCCAGTTACCATCTGTCAGAGCAATTAAAAGGTAATTTTTCAACAAAAACTCCATTTTATTAATAAAAGGTTCTCAAAATGTCCCCTTTACCTTTTCAAGGAAATTTTATAAAAAAAATAAAAAAATATTTCTTATTTAATTATCAGAATAATTATCAATAATAATTATTGATATTTGAAGCGTCATCTTTTCTACACTTACTTTTCTATTTAACGATATTGAATATTTTTATGAATTTAAAAAAAATGCAAGTTCCCTATTATTGTTCTTTTTAAAAGTCCACAAGAAGCATATAATACGGCAACGATATGGGATCGCAAGTTATTCCAGAGCGGCTTTAGGATTGTTCAGTTTTATCTGTGCAGTTGAGCGACATGCGCTAGGAAAAGATAACAACGTATACCTATAGGTGTAGGGAAACGAGCGAATATCCTGATTTAACTATAAATATTTATGGGAATAGTGATTATTGTGCAACATTAAATGATTATGAAGTGGTGTTTAGGTATCCTGATAATTTTATATTATTGTACAGACAATAAAGCTGAAGAATTTAATGTAACCCTCGTGAGAAACGTGTAAGTATTATTATTATATTATTACATTATTATATTAGAAATTTATTATATTTTCATTTCAATCGATAAAAGGGCTAATAAAAAATTCCTATTTGGAGTTTGCTGATAACGTAGATAAAGTATAAAACATCGGTAATTTTTAAATTCTAAGTGAAGATGCGACTGGAGTTGCGGATGCGATGAATCCTGCAGGATGCTGGCGCCAAGAAGTCGCCTCTCTGGTATTGATTCAAACTTATAGCGTCAAATTGATCTGCTTCAAGGTAGATTTTTGAATATAGGTTCATGAAATTAATATATTTGAGTTAATTTTAGGAATATTTTTTATAATAACTAGTATTATATTATTTTGCTCTTTAAATATGTAATAGAACGCTGGGAAAAAGTCGTTTATATTTTGCATAGCAAAAAAGTTAATCTTCGTAGAAAGTTGTTCACGAAATAGTCAGTTTGTTTAAAAACACAAATCTTGCCAAAGAAGAAAGTACCTTTATTTTCGACAATATCAAAAATTGTTAACGAGAAAAGTTCATCAGAATTGCTGAAGAATAACATGGAGTTGCGTAACCAAAAAAAAAACTCATAAGAAATAATAAATTACATTTATTAAAGAATCGTTTTCCTTTGATAAAATATATATTTGATGGTTTGCATATTTGAATGTAATTTACAGTGCTGATCAACTTTTTTAAGTGACAATTTTTGATATTGTCAAAAATACAGGGTCCAGTTCCGGATTGATCGCGATTGCGAATGGATCGATAGTCAGTCAGGGAGTGAGAATTCTGTTTTTTATCGGTTTAGTGCTGGTGAAATAATATCAGGATAAGTACAATATAATATATAATTGCTTAGTTTAAATAATAATTTTGTTCCTTTTATTATTCTTTTTCAAATTCTGTCTCAACGTAAAATAAATATTATAGGTATTTTTAATAAATTTTAAGTAGTACTTAGTTACAATGCCCGTCGACTCGGGCGGCCAAGACCGGCCGCCCGATACGGTATCAATATCAGTAAATAATCATACTTTATCGTCGAATGTAGTAGAGACAGCCTCAGTCAGTAGCCAAAATAATTCTCGTTATGCTATTGATTTTAGTAATGTATATACATCATCTGATACAGGTCCTTACTTCGTGCATGTCGAAAGCATAGATAAAAATCTCGGTAGGCTTTTTCCTATTCGAATTGGTCATTATTTGAGATTCGATGATTTTTATAAGAAGGCAGTGCAAGATATTAAAATAGCAGGTAGAAATAGGGTTAAAGTAATTCTGGACACTTACCAAGCAGCTAACAAGTTAATAAATAACGAATTGCTGACAAAAAACGGATTCGTAGCATACATACCTAAATATTACACGCAGCGAAAGGGCATTGTAAGGATGGTTGATACCTTCTTTGACGAACAATATCTGCTCAATGCAATTGAGAGTAACAAACAAGTGGTTCAGGTAGATAGAATGATGAAACGAGTAACTGATGAAAAAGGGGAGAGCATTTTGGTTAAAAGACAGATGATCATTGTTTCCTTCATAGGTTCAGTTTTACCGCAAACCATCAAAATAAACGGAGTTATATTTCCCGTAGAACCTTATATTTATCCCGTAGTTCAATGTATGAAATGTCTATCTTACGGTCATGTTAAAGCTCTTTGTAGAAAAGATAAAGAATTATGTAGAAGCTGTGGTGGAGTGCATCTGACAACAGATTGCAAGGCTGAAGCTCATTATTGTATTCACTGTAAAAATAACGATCACTCATCCACATATAGGGGATGTCCGCATTATCAAAGACAGAAGCGTATCAAAACTATTATGTCCACCAAAAATGTTACCTTCAAAGAGGCTGAAACATTAGAAAAAAATCCATCCTACTCTAGAGTGACTGTAAATAATAGGTTCAGTATACTCGATAATTTAACGAATTTCCCTACTCTAGATCAAAATTCTGCTCCAATGCAAAATAATTATCCTTCCTTTAAGCCACACATGAACACAAAAAATACCAAAACTCGAACACAGACAAATACTCAAACATTTCATCCGATTTCTCAGCAGAGTTTGCAAGGTACCCCAAAGAAGAGGAAAGCAAATGATTCGAATAATCCAAATTCACCTTCATCAAATCCAATAATCCCGAATCCTTTTAGGAATGATTTCATAGCGTATAAAGAGAAATTAGCTGACAAAATAACGTCGTTTGTTATGTCAAAGTTAGCCGGCCATCAGGATAGTCCTCAGAAGGACGCTCAAAATTTTATAGGTGATGAGGTGGTTATAAAAGAGGGTGTTTTTGCTTTAATTAATGATTTAATTGATAAACCAGACGCTAGACAACCAAATAACAAATCGATAGATGTAGACATGGTAGATGATGGAGACTTTTACTAAATTCATGGGGTTAAAAATTTTACAGTGGAATGCTCGTTCTATAAATAAACATAAATGTGATTTGTCAAAATTTTTGCAGGACAGTCCTGCGGACATTGTCCTGCTTACCGAAACATGGCTAAAGAGAAAGCATTCAAGTTTTAATTTCAATGGTTTTAAATTGGTGAGAAAGGATCGAGAAGGTCAAAGGGCAGGCGGAGTAGGTATTTTGATTGCCGATCACTTAGATTTTCAAATCGTGCAACTCGGAAATGTTCCACATAATAAAGTTGACTTATGCTCGATTAAACTAAACGACCCCAAATTAATTTTAGTCTGCATTTACCGACCACCTAGAACTCACGTAAGCTGTGCGGAGTGGAGAAATATTTTTAGTCAATTGGGTGATACAAACTGTGTTGTGGGGGGAGACTTCAATGGCCATCATGTCTCTTGGGGCTCACCCAACACCGATTCATATGGCTCTATATTATATAATGCGATAGAGGACTGTAACTTAATTTTACTTAATGATGGTCGTCCAACTAGGATTTCCAGACCGTTGGAGGCTCCCTCTGCAGTAGACCTCACCATAGTCACTAGAGATTTAGTCGGTAGGACGGGATGGAGTGTTCTCCCAGAACTGCTGGGCTCTGATCATTACGTCATTGAAATTGAAATTGATATCACGTTCACTAAGAAACAAAAAACCTCTTACAAAAAATGGAAAGAGTCCACAGCGAACTGGGAGGGATTCCAGGCTGATTTAGACAGGAAGTTAGGTGACTTAGACGGTAGGCAACCCCGAGATACGTACAAATATCTCATCGACTCGATAACTGAATCTGCTGATAAAAATCTTAAATCTACTAAACCCAAGGTAGTAAAGCATAAGCAGCCAATATGGTGGGATGACGAATGTAGCACGATACACAAAAAGCGAAAAGAAGCTTTAAGAATTTATAAAACGATTTCGAATCTCGACAACTTCCTTGCTTATAAAAACCTAGAAGCACAAGCAAAGAAAATATTCAAGAATAAAAGTAGAACTTCTTGGCGTAATTTTTTGGGGAAACTTAATAGAAGCACTCCAGCTACGGAAATTTGGCGATTCATTAAGTGTATGTCCAACAAACATAATTCTACATCAAGAGGATCCATCCCAGATCAAGTTTTGGAAGAGGTGCTGGACCAGTTGGCTCCTCCTAGCGTAGCACAAGAGATTCAGATACGGAGAAGCAGTAGACCGCCCCAGCAAAATTACATTGGAAGTCCACTCAAACTTGCAGAGTTAAATAAAGTCACAACTACTTCTACAAACACAGCACCAGGAATAGATAAAATAACCTATAAAATTCTCAGTCATATGTCAACTTCTTCGAAGCAATTCATGCTGCGCATATTCAATAATTGGTGGGAGGAGGGAATATATAACGATCAAATGAAGGAGATAGTAGTATGTCTGGTACATAAATTTGGTCACAACCTTACATCGCCTACATCCTACAGACCTATATCACTGATGCCATGTATCACCAAAATATTTGAGAGAATAATTAAATCGCGTTTGGAACACTTGTGTGAATCAAGTGGAATCTTACCAAATAGTCAATATGGATTCCGAAGAGGTATAGGAACTCTAGATGCATTAAACCACTTGGTCGCGGAAATTCAATGCAGTTTGACAGAAAATAAATACTGTATGTGCATATTCATTGACTTAAGAGGGGCTTATGATTGCGTCAACCTTCGCCTGCTTGCGCAGGACCTATGCGACATCGGACTTTCGGACCTTCAAGCTAGAAATATTGTCAATTTATATAACAATAGAACAATTTACATCAGAGATGAGCATAACAATCTTCATGGTCCAAGGTTAACGTCTTCAGGGATTCCTCAGGGTTCCATATTAAGTCCTTTGTTATTTAATATTTACACCCTACAGATTCACCGCCTCTTTGACGATTCTACTAAGTGTATTCAATACGCCGATGACATATGTTTGTACAGCACTAAGAACACTTACAAGGAATGCGTGAGGGAACTGAGACGTACACTGTATATTTTGAAAAATTGGATAAATGATAGAGGTTTTCACTTAAATGAAAACAAATCAGCAGTCATGTTCTTTACAAGACACCGCGTGACTGCTCCAGAAATTATTAAAAATAATTCTTATAAAATTAAAACAGTCAAGACCTACAAGTATCTTGGGATCCATCTTGACCCTAAATTACTGTGGACCAAACACATTGAATATATCCAGAAAAAATGCGAAAGAGGACTAAATATGTTGAAAGTAGTTGTTCATACCAAATGGGGAGCCGATGTGGACACTTCCTTAATTTTTTATAAAACGTATATAAGGTCTATTCTGGATTATGGATGTACACTCTTTGGATCCACCTCCAATTCCAACATGAAGAAATTGTGTCGCCTACAGTGGAGCGCTTTGCGTATTTGCTTGGGTGCCATGAAATCGACTCCAACCGAAATATTAAATGCCGAAGCCCAAGAACCAGATTTGAAGATTAGAATCCAGTATTTATCTGACAAATACCTCATGAAGATTAGATCCAGATTCCCCGATCTCCTCAGACAAATATACTACTTGGCATTAGAAAACCTCACCAACAAACTGTGGCAGAATAGAAATAGCCCTCCGTTAACGGATTCATACTTAAGAACTCAAGAATATGAACGCTTCATCTTTCCTTCCCCCATGCTCCCTATTTTCAATCTAAAATATCATGAGATATATTCACAGCTAAAAGTCATAATTCCCACGTATAGTGAAAACGAAAATTTGAATTTAATAACTCTTAATTATGCCCTGCAGCCGTACCCCGACTATATTCATATTTACACTGATGGATCTAAGTCTTACGATGGAACAGGCTGCGCCTATTATGTTCGTCAGTTACAGCATGCGTGTAAAATCAAACTCAATGGCCTAACTTCGATATTCACCGCGGAATTATGCGCCATTAAAAAAGCCTTACAATGGATGATAGATCAAAAACGACATAACGGTGTTATTATCTCAGATTCACAATCAGCTTTAAAAAGTATTAAAAACTTCAGTTTCCATCAGTCAAGAAACCAAATCCTGGTCGATATCATCAAATTGGCCCACCAGCTAGAGGTATCTGGTCATGTTGTCTTTCTTTGGACTAAGGGACACTCGGCAATTCCTGGAAATGTTATTGCGGACGGTCTCGCAAAGAAATCTATTCGTGATTTTGATGATATAGTTGAAGATTTGACATTAGAGGATATAAACATCTGTCTAAAGGAAAATGCTCACGCCACCTGGATACTACATTGGAATAGGTTCTTACTCGCCACAAACAATCCTTACAAGCACATTCATCCACAGCTACCAAATAAGTTGGAAGTCGGATTATACAGGAAATCCAGAGCCCTTTCAAGTACAATTTTTAGATTAAAAACCAATCATGGTAGATTTCCATCCCACCTGTTTAAATTGGGCCTAATTGGAAATGGCCACTGCACATGCGACAATAATTCTACAGCAGATCTCAACCACATAATCTTCTCCTGTAGTAAGTACAACGATCAGCGTGTAGATTTCTTCAACCACCTAAAGATGATAGCAATTCAACACCCTATTTGCCTAATAAGTCTACTAGGTTTGAAAGATATACAGATCTATCTTGCATTGTATAAGTTTTTCAGAGATATCAATTTAGACATATGAATTAGATTTAAGCGATAAATGTTCATTGGTATAATTTTAGTTCCTTTGTTTACTATCCTCGTGTTTCAATAACCTGACAATTCGAGGGTCCAGTGATTGTTTGTGCTTTAAAGTCATCCTGATGGACCTCTGGATGCGAGTATCCCTGTCTCTTCCCAATAAGGTTTTTTGGAAAAAATATTTAAAAAAAAAAAAAAAAAAAACATAAAAAAAGATATAGAAAAAAAAAAAATTAAAAACAAAAAGAAAAAAAAGAGAAAAAAAAACAAAAAGAAAAAAATATATTAAAAAAAATAAATAATAATAATAATAAATAAATAAAAAAAAAAAAAAAGGAAAAAAAAAAGAAAGGATATAAATGGATAAATTACCTGAATATATATAAATATATAATCAAATAAATGAAAATATAAAAAATGATGGTAATAATGACAATACTAATAAAATATTATGTAAGTAAATACAGGTATGTAACTCACACCGCACACTTGCACAATGATTCTTAGTTGGATGTTATACTTGCTTATCCTGCCTTCTCGATCCTTAAGGTAATTAATAAAAGTCTGTGGCTAATGGAGCTACGTCTCCGAGGTCGAGTAAAACCCCTACACACACACACACACACAAAAATACAGGGTGCACCATGTATCCTTCTCTATATTGCTATCTCCTAACGCTAACAGATACAGGGTCGGTTAAACAAATCCAAAGGAGCGCAATTTTGTGGCCATCTCGATTCCGTCGAGACATACAAGATATCTGTGACCGTTCCTGAAATATCCTGAAAAAACTGAAAAAACGAGATTTCTTATTTTTTCCATATCTTTTTTATTATTGGAGATTAATGAATAATTTTTTGTGGGCTTACATAAGTCGGCAAGAGCTACCCATCTGACATTTGAAAAAATTTCAAAGCCGACTAGATCCCAGAATTTTCATAGTCAACTTTCGTTTTTCTTATAGCCACCATATTGTTTTTTAATGTTGTTCGATATAAAAAAAAATCATAAAAACTAAAAATTGTTAAACTTCAAAAAATAAATTTAAAAAATGTTTATTCTTTTTTTTTCTTTACAAAAAAGACACATTTTTAAACCGAATTTCATAGCTAAATTAAAAAACCATAAGGCAAGCACTAATTTCGGCGTATTTTACAAATGTTGACGTTTTTCTACGATTTTTTTAGATTTTTCTTAGAAAAAAAAAAGAATAAAAATTTTAATTTTTTTTTTTTGAAGTTTATTAATTTTTGGTTTCCATTATTTTTTTTTATATCGAACGACATAAAAAAATAATATGGCGGCCATAAGAAAAACGAAAGTTGACTGTGAAAACTCTTGGATCTAGTAGGCCTTGAAAATTTTTGAAATGCCAGATGGATAGCTCTTAACGGCTTATGTAAGCCTACAAAAAATTATTTATTAATTTCCAATAATAAAAAAGATATGAGGAAAATAAGAAATCTCGATTTTTCAGTTTTTTCAGGATATTTCAGCAACGGTCACAGATATCTTGCATGTTTTGACGAATTCAAGATGACCACAAAACTGCGCATCTTTTCTCTAATTTAACCGACCCTGTATCTCTTAGCGTTCAGGAGATAGCAATATAGAGAAGGATACATGGTGCACCCTGTATAAAGGTACTTTACTCTTTGGCAAGTTTCGTGTTTTAGGACGAATCTTGTATGTGGCAGAAAAAATTTATTGTCTGACTATTTCATTTGAGGTTTCAGACCAACTAAGTACAACTTTTAACGATTTAATCCAACAGCTAATTATCTCACTTTTAACTGCCCTATCAACCGAAACAAACAGTGAATCAATATTCCCTCGAAGGTTCTTTGTCGGCATCAAGTAGGTACTGGTTCAAGATTTGCGCGATACAAAATTCAGGTTTCTTTCGGAAGAAAGGAATCTTCAACACTGGTTGCGGAAGTCCTGACCGAGAAGCTTTAATTCTATTTCAATCTTGCACTCCAGCGCAATAATATTACAGGGCAACACTAAGGGCAACAGCACCACGAGCTTTTCTGTCAATTTCTTCAAGGCCAACTCCTCTAGCTGAGACCACGTTGCCAAGGTACTCAGAACCAGATCCGCGTCCCACGTGAACTCGTACTTGGGTAAACTGGGCCTAATCTTTGAAGATCCTCTGATAAAACGACTTATCAGCTAGATATTCGTAACATCCTCCCCTGATATTAATGTCAGTGCCACTCTTGCGGAATGCAGCGCACTATGCCCAACACCATCACTAAATCTCTTCTAAACTTTAAAATCTTCCCCTGACACATCATACGGATCCTCATAATTTCGCCAATTCCATCGTCACCATGCAGAGCTTCAGAGTCCTATTATAATTTCTTAACGTTGATTCAGAGACGTGATTGAAATGTAAATCGCTTCTTTAGCTGTATCTTTCAACAATAACGCCTGGCTTATAACGCGGCGGAAGCCATTAAAAGTTGGGAACCAGACCTGAGTCGGTCAGTTAGGCACATCTACGACACTTTCTATCCTGTCATCTCTATTTTTCTTTAATCACTTTAGTTATTATCGAGAACGGGGGAAAGGCCTAAAACATCCAATCAGACCAACTATAATGCATCAAAGGCGAAAGCCCCAGGGTCTCTTTACCAGACGCATAATAGATTGCGCACTTGGCATTTATTCGCGAAGCGAATGAATCTTGACTCCAGTTTCTCGAACTTCCCGTAATTCCTTTAAACGCATAGTCCCTCTGTTCAAATCCAGCTTGAGGGAATGTATGAAGCGTAAACCCATAACTGACGGGCCCCGCAACAGTTTCACAACTCACATGATGCTAACTCATAAAAAGCAGAATAACGGACACCTCCCATCCGATTGATGTAGGCTATGGTGCAAGTATTATCGACCATGAGCAAAACATCTGCATCCCTCAGATCAGCCACGAAGCACTCTTTCAATGCCAGTAAAACCGCCTTAAGCTCTAAATGAATTATATGAAGATTCCTATCCTCCTGATTTCAAAATCGAGTAGCGGTCTCGCCATTGCAAGAAAACACCCCATCCGGAAAACGAAGCGTCAGAATAATCGCTCTCTAGTACCTATTGCTCCTTACTTTCGTACTAGCCTTGGACAATGCCTTCAGTCACCAATCCAAGTCTCTTAGAGTAAATTTCGACACTGGCATGAACGCATCGAAACAACCCTCCTTTTTCTGTAAGGCTTCCTTTGCTCTTTCAACCAATCTGCAGTTTAAGAGGCTGTACTCGACTGCAGGATAGCAAGCCATCGCTGACCCAACAACCTTGGAAAACTCACGAATCTTCAACTTCCTTTTCCTCATAAGGCTTCAATCTGCTCTCGCAATGTGATCTTTTTCTCTTTGGTATTTGTGTATTTGAATGTAAAACGAATCCTAAATATTAACATCGCCTCTCAAGCATCAATTTTGATTTGTCACCGTTGATGATACATCCTAACCTGTAGCTCATGTTCCAATTCATGTTACAAGAGACTACAAGTGGACCTGAGGTCCTTAATCGCAGATTCTCTCTCTTATACTGTCGCTTATAACAATACCTATATGTAGTTCATATTTCATAAAACTCACGCTAATTTTAATATTTCAGGGTTAGGAAATGGACTCAAATAATAGGACAAGAATTATATCAGCTTAGTTTAAAAATTACCAGAAAAGAGAGACTGATGAAGGTATTTATTATTTTAGAAGCTTAAACCGATAAAATACTGTTATAGTTCAAAATTCAATAAAAACAATAATTAAAAAAATAAACTGGTATCTTTAAATACACTGCTGGCTCGTCCGTAAAGTTTTTAGTACATCGGGCAGCTTTAGGACCAATAGATTCCAGGATATGATGAGTCAAAACCTTAATGGGAGACTGCTACCAACCTATATCAAAAAATCTACATTTCTTTTTTATTAAGATCTGGGGTTCGATTCTGTCTCGACCCGCATACTATTTTTAATTATAATTTTCAAATGTTTATCAAAAATATAACATGCTGCCGATTGAGGTGGTGCATGGTGACCACCTCAAGGTGGGATTCGGCAAAAGGACCTGGAACGCCTAGTCCATTGGGGTGTATAATCCCTTCCCTTGATACCTTTACCCACTGTATAATACTAACGCCCGTATTCACAAACGATAATTTCCTAAATAATTACGTAATCAATTATCCCCATCTCATTCTATTGCAAATAAACTGCATATCTCCATCTCACTCATTTAAATAATTACGTAATTATTTAGGAAATTATCGTTTGTGAATACGGGCATTAGTGTAATATTATGAAACAAGCTTATAATGAAAGCTCATAATACGCCAGTATGATGATTAAGATACGAGCCATATGCGAGTGTCTGCGAGTCCCATACACTGTTTTTTATACGACCTTGAAAACTAAATTAATAGTATTCCTTTATTTTAGTCATTTAAAAGCCTTGAAGATAAAATATATGTCGGAGATGGAGCCACTATAGTTGAAGAGACCGCTGGAGCCTTACAAACACTTATGGACTCAAAAGTTAAAGCTGTCAGGGTAAAGTTATCCTTTTCGACTTTTCTGGGTCATTTTAGAAATAAATTATTTTTAAAATGACATAAAAATTCACATATTGCTAGTGAATCCTCAATTTATTTTGATTAATAATTGTATGACCCTGACATTGAGCAAGTTTCCTAATATCATTAAATTTTTAGAACATAGCTGACTACGCAGAGTTTCTTTCCTATTACAGAAACGATGATCCGTTATTCCCCAACAGTACTTATGATTACTACGTGGCTGATAATTTGACCAGTACAGAAAGGGATGGAGAAGCTATGGAGAATGTCGATAAGACTATCAGAGAGGTTAGTGTATCTATATTTTTTTAGTACTTTCCTAATTATTGAACTAATTTCAGGCTGAATGTGAATGGTGGTGCCATCAGAAGAATCTAGAACCTCTTCGGTACAATGATTTCATCACGTCTAAAAGAAATATCGAAGAACTATTCTCAAGCAACGACTACGATGAATCGAAACTATGTGACTGCGAAAGTCTCCCTGATAGAATGGATAAGCCTCCAGACTTTTTCAGGAAATTACCTCTGAAATATAACAGACATTTTAACTCAATGGTTAATTTAAATCTAAGCGTTGTTAAAGTTACCGCCAATATATACGAAAGAGGTAAATTGAATTTTGATTATAGTCTTTCGATATCAAGTCGTCTATTTGGCGCCGTCTGTATTCGTAGTTTTACTACACTATAGTAAAATCAATTTTCGCCCTGGATTTACCGTGTTGTTGTAAAATCGAAAAAACCTCTTTCTTCCACCCCAAAAAGTTTTGAAAATTTGTAAAGTGGCAGTCCCTATCTGTTTGACTAATGTTTCTGTTTCAGATCAAGCTGTCCTGGAAGGTGCACGGTGGTCCGAAGCATTAGATTTAGTATTTAAGCAAAATTATGCCAATGATTCAACGTTAACATGGCAATATTTTGCAAGTCCTGAAGGTTTCATGCGACATTATCCAGGTAATTTTTTAATATTTTGGTGATCATCAATTATTATTGTATTAGATAAAAAATAGCTTATATTCGATTATTTTTTGATTCAAAGACGGTATTATGCTTATCAAATGTTTTCTCCTATGTATCTGTTTACAAAACTGTTTGATAAAAACATATTCCCATCACAACATGTGAAAAAAAAACAACTGAAAACAGAAATTGCCTTAATTGATATAACATCCGCATAAAATGATACTGTTTGGAAAGATGAACATTTTCTCAAATTATACAATATACAAAAACAATAATAATTGTAGAAGTGTTGGCAACTTAATTGATGCTATCAAACAGGAAATTTCGAGGACGAGACTGTGGAACACCAGCCGATTCTTAACGACCTCTCTGGAGCCCCTCCAGGCATCCTGGTCCAGTTCTTTCTGAGCTTAAGATGGCTTAAGGAGTGAGGCCACCAGGGAAAGGAGGAAGCACAATATGGGCCTCAGTACAGCGGACTTGTTCTGTCCTTCTAAGAATCCACAATCCGAAAATTAAGCAACTTTGGCCCAGTTTAATCGAGTCTGTAAATCTTCTAATTTCCGTGATCTCAATCATGTAGCTCGAATTTAATTCACCCTGTATATAACTTTCAACTTTCGTACACATTTCATGTCTTCAGCCTTCACCCAGCATGCTATGCGAAAGTTTTCTTCTTTGTTCTGCCAAGAACATATATAGCAGCAAATTCAATTAGAACCGAAATCCCACGAAAGCTCATATACGTATTGTTGATGAAAAAAGCAGTAAAGTCAAGTAACTCAATAATGGACTTCCTCAAATGGAACTCAATGTTATTCAAAAGTCAAATTTAAAGTTTAATTTGCGCTGAAGTTGAGGAAGCAGGCTTTAGAAAGAGTCCACTGTAACCAAATGCATTTTTGACTTAATCTGAAAAATGTGTTAGTATATTGGTTGACCCCAAGGACTTTTGAGGGCTTATGTCGAAAATGGTGAAAGGATATAGATAATTTAGGCTAAAATCGCCATATTTTGACCTCAGGAATCTGTGGTTGGTCTATGTCCATGGAATATTGACACACCGTCATGAAACGAAATTAATCCTGAGCTGCAGGAGAGAGACACATTTTGCGTCTCGCTGTACTTACGTGGTCATATCATTCACCTGGTTCCGGTTGATTTATCTGGTTCTGGTCTGGTTCTGGTTCGAGATCGATGGAATTTGGTTGGGAAGACTTTTAAACGAACTTCAATAAAACACGGAATTTCTCACGTAGCTCGATATATTCATTTGTTATGAGTCTGTGAATACAAATCACAATTATCTAATCAATATTGTATATAATTCAAAATCTATTTAAGAATTGAACTTTCAGCGTAATTTTATTTTATTTCTGTCTAAAAAGACATTAAAGGAAACTTATCCTTGTTTAATTTACAATTTGCAATCGGAGATTTCATTGATATGCTCCGTAAAGGATTATTATGACACTTGGTATTATTTATCGACGAGAGATTTTCCCACGGCTTTATTTATTGGATCTTGTTTGGAGGATCTTACAATCTAGCTTACCTAGCCCTCACATTTCTGAAACAATGTAAGTTTCTAAACGATCGAATGACTCGGTGGGTACTGTTTTTGCAACAGTTTAGCTTTGAAATTCAATACATTCCAGGCAGCCAGAATAGGGTCGTAGATATTCTGTCCCGATACCCGGTGGACACCAGCCGGGCACGCTGAGAGAAAATCAACCCGTGATAGCGCTGTTACAAATGCCAATCCCAGCGCTGCTTCGATCAGGGCTCAACGACCTTGCTAGGCGGCAGAAAGAAGATCCACAGCTCGGACGTATTTGGGAACTGCAATGATTGTAAATACACTTGACACATAAATAAAAATAATAACAAGACGGGAAGTTTAAGTAGACTTACCGGGAGCACCTTCTCTCGGTAGCGCGGCTACTGTAGTCTCCGGCAGCTCCGTGGGATTTCCACGACGGTGGGCATCCTTCGCACTCTTCCGGCCCGGCCGCTGGGTGGCCTTAGCGGTGGGTTTTGCGACCCCCTTTGTCTTAGGCATGGTTCTAGTGTTGTAGTCTATTACGCGAGTCACCTGCTCTGGCGTAAAGTTATTTATCACCAAATGTCCACGGTAGATATCTGTCCTTTCAGTCGTTCACGCGTTTTTCAGAGGTTTGTTTTTACTCACTCGAGAAATCAGTAACACACGCAACCTGACTTATTTTGTTCTCGCACGCACCAAGACGCGATATCAGAGTTTCTGAATATTTCGATCTCTTCGCACCGAGAACCCACTTTCTGCTATCTACTCCCATCACGGCAACGCGAGACGCGAAAGTCTCGGGGTTCCCTCTTCTCTCTCTCGTTCCTGCCATACGCGCAGAGTCGGTCATCCTTATATTACCAACAAAATAAAAAGTGGTTTTCTATGCTTCAGTTTAAAGTCTCCACATCCGTCCGCGTCACATTCCGAGACTAATGACCCTGATTGGTATTTTTACGACATCCTCCCTAACTTGAACGCACTTCTATCGGATATCATAATAATATTCTCAGAGAGCATATTTTTTCCAGAGGGACCTATTTGGTCCGTCTTAGTCATTTATACTTATACGCATATTAAATTATATTTATTTTATTCTCAGCTATCAAGTGGTCTGAAGAGCAGTATAACAGAACTTATGACCCCCGTACAAGGTCTTGGTATACCGAAGCTATGGCTTCTCCAAAGGATGTCGTGATCCTTTTAGACCGTTCCGGTTCCATCGCGGGAATGAAAAGAGATATATCAGCCAGCATTGTCAATGCAATACTTGATACACTCAATGATAATGATTTCGTTAATGTTTACACGTTCACGAATAGCTGCGAACCATTAGTATCATGTTTTGCTAAAACTTTAGTCCAGGTAAGGGCGGATCTCTAATCATCAGCTCAATGAAAGTAACGTTTTATTTAAATTGTAGGCTAACGAAGAAAACTTAAGATTACTTCGGGAAAGTTTATCGGTTTATTTTTTGGAGTTTAAAGCTGATATATCGATTGGTTTGTTTACAGCTTTCCAACTTCTAGAGGAATTTAGGAATAAAAAAGGGTCACGCTGTAACCAAATTATCATGCTAATTACTGAAGGTATCGACTATGATTTCCATAAAGAGTTATTTGATCATTTTAATTTCGAAAAGAACAAGCCTGTCAGAATTTTCACTTATTTGTTAGGTGAAGAGGAATATGATGCTAAAGCTATGGAATGGATTGCTTGCGCAAATTTGGGTGAGTTTTTATTCTACTTATGTTATAGGGTTTGTTAACCTAATCATGTTAACTATAGGTACCTGGTGAACTTTCCATTAAAATTTTAACATTTGTACCTACTGAAAACACTTCCAGGTTATTACGCTAACTTAACTCTTCTACAAGAAGTGAAAGAGAAGGTCTTGAGTTACATACCTGTAATGTCGAGACCGATTAACTTCAGCTTCAATAAGAAAAATTATTTCAATCCAATATGGAGTTATTTGTATGTTGATCTAGTTGATAGAAGATTGTCTAATTGGTTATGGAAAAAATATGAGAGCATTAGACAGAGAAAGGTTTTTTTGGATCACGTTAAGAGAAAACTAAAGAGAGAAGGGAAAATGTTTACATCTCCAAATCATCTGCTGTTTACACAAGAGCATGTAAGCTGTTTTGACAGTCTTGTTTAACTTTAATATAATTATTGTAAAATTTTCAGGAATTTATTGAATATGACGTCGACTATAGTTACCAATATTTGACTACGGTGTCATTTCCAGTATTTGCAAGAAGACCTAATGAGGTGAAATAGTAGTTTTAGCTTTCTTGATTTTGAATATTTATCTCGTTAATATACTCGAATAATATACTACTATATCTCTATTGTCTCTATATCTCTATTATTGTCTTTATATCTCTATTGTTTTCCAAACTCAGAAAGTATATCATTCAAAAAATAAATAAAGCACTGGGATCATAACTTAAACACACAAATTTTTAGTTTACAGTACAAGTGTGGAAGGTATATATTTTTTTAAGGTATTGCGATGGTTTTTGGGTCAAAAGTTTCTGGTTCCCTAGCAGTTATGCCTTGTAGTGCCATTTCGTTCGATGACCCACCCTCTATATTGTTTTGTTTTTATAAAAATATAAAGTAAATATGTTGTCCATTGTTAGGTACCTACTGAGATTCCTAAGTACATACTTAAATGGCCACCCTTCGGGAGGTGAACGACTCCTTCTCCACCCCCCTCGGAAACCTCAAATAAATTAATTGAAAAAGCAAATTCACCAAATCGCTCTAATATAAACATAGATGTGGTAGGATTCTATAATATTTTATTCTGTTTGTTTTTCAGTTTAATTTAATCGGAGTGGCCGGAGTCGACGTACCAATAAGCTTGTTCAAGTCCTTAATACCGCATCATAAGGTAAGTTTAATTTCCTTTTAATAATTTTCCACATTTTAATTAACATAAGGTTGAGAAATTTTTAGTTGGGCGTTAACGGATATGCATTTATACTAACCAATAACGGCTATGTTCTCATGCACCCTGATCATCAAACAAGGGTTTGATTTCTACAATTTCTATATTAATAATAAATATTAATAACTTTCTTTTGCAGTTTATGACGATACTGAAACCAACTTTCAACAGGGTCGACTTTTTGGAAGTTGAAATTTTGAACGATCAATCAAAACCGAGATTGTTTAATGAATCTATTCTTAAGGTTAGCAGGTGCTTATCGGAAATCTCTTACCCAAAAAAAATACAAATTATTGTTTGGTAAAATTTTGACAATACTGTAATTATATCCAGAAGGCTGCAACTTAATTAAGCTTGTAGTCGACCAGAAAACAGATAAAATTTAATCGGACAAGCGTCATTGTATGGCTAATAAGATACAAGAATGTATCTCAATTTACATTCTATTGATTATATACAGGGTGGGCCATCAAAAAGGTAACAAGCCTAATAATTTGGAAAGTGAAGATCTATGCAAAAAACGCCGAAACAGGTCGATTTTGTTATCGAGGGGGACATATTACGTGATAAATTTAACTACCCAAGTTCACCCCCTTGGCAGGGGTAGCTACCCCTTTGCTTATCATCATAGGGAACAGCTATCGTGTGATACATCATTTGAAAGCTACTTGAATTTTCTTTACAGCGATATCCAAAATTTTGGGTTTCGCTTACATACAGGGTGGCCTAAATACAAGTGATTAAGGTGAGTTACGTTTTCGTTGGGCCACCCTGTATGTAAGCGAAACTCAAAATGTTGGATATCGTTGTAAAGAAAATTCAAGTAGCTTTCAAATGATGTATCACTTGATAGCTGTTCCCTATGATGATAAGCAAAGGGGTAGCTACCCCTGCCAAGGGGGTGAACTTGGGTAGTTAAATTTATCACGAAAATATGTCCCCCTCGATAACAAAATCGACCTGTTTCGGCGTTTTTCGCATACATGTTCACTTTCCAAATTATTAGGCTTGTTACCTTTTCGATGGCCCACCCTGTATATGTTTCGCATAAGACCGACATAGAGGAGGGATATGTAGAGGACCCCAAAACTTGGTGATTTAATTCTCAAATTTTTCTTTCTCCAATGTTTTTTTTCAAAATCGTTGTCGTCTTCAGCTTTTTTTCCTGATCGTTAAGTACTTATAACGTTTATTTTAAAAGTCAACTTTTGAATTTTCAATGATTTTAAATAACACAGCTGCAATACTTTTTTTTAGTTATTCCAGTTTTTGTTGAAAACGACAAGTTCCTTGAAAAATAAGAGAAACAAAAGCTTTAGAATTAAATTCCCAATAAAATAAAGTAATAAATTTATTAAATCGACTAAAAGGTTCAGAAATTATGTAACATTTTAAGGGGGCATCATCCCTTATCGACGCTTTAAAATCCTACAATTTAACTCTACTTATACTGTCAATGAATGCTCTTGGTACACTTACGACATGTACAAAATTTGGTTTTCCTGATTAGAAATTTTGAACCCCTATTTCAAGGCCTATAACTTCTCAAGGGTGCAATTTAGTACTGAGATAACTTGCGTCAAATCGCCATTTTTTATTTTCCACCAAATAAACCTGTAAGGCAACCAACTGCTCTGTGTCGCTTCTTATGCGAAACACCCTGAATTTTTCCTGACTATGGTACTGGTACAATTTTTTTTTCAGCTTCGAGAGACTATAGTAACGTTAAGTGCTACAGGGAGTGATGTACAGCATGTAAAATTCGCCATTGATAATATGGTAAGTTGAGTGTTCGTAAAAAAAGTATTTACTACGAATTACAACAGTCATTGCTCAGTACAACAGCGTTATCATAGAAAAGAAGCTAAAATAAAATAATAATAAGCACAGCAACAAAAAATAAACAATGGCAATAGTGAGAGTCGAATAAGCACTAGAGACACTAAAGACATTAGGTATTGCTCCAATTTTATGAGAAATGATGGATCAAAACTGAAGGGTTTTAGGTATTTTAATATCGGACTGTTGGCAGGGGTGGGGGTGGAAGGACAATATATCAGAGGTAGTATAAGATTCCAACTCCGTGAGATATTTCCGGAAATATGCCCTGAACTCTGAGAATCCGACAGCTGCAGGATCTATTTTGTAGTGGCTTAGGTATTTGATTGATGCGTACTTTCTGTGGACGAAAGATGATGTGTAGGAGTAGGAGGTTTGAGCAGATTGAACCTGGTACTGTAAGTGATGAGTGGATCGGAAAGGTATAAGTTTATGATGATTTTTGTGGCCTCTGAATTGACCTCTGCAGGACTGCTGCACGGATAAGCCTGTCAGGATCCTAATCGCTCTCTTTTGAAGAAGTACAACCCTTCTGAAAGATCTCTAAGACTCACCCCAGACGGCCCAGACGACCAAATTTTGAGGAAGAAGTACTAAATAGCGTCAAAAAAACCAGCTCTGAGTACGAGAATGCTGGGGAGTACAATGGGCTGTGGAAACATGGAAGTCTGTCGCGTTTTACATGACCAGCTTCTGTTTCCTTCATCATCATCTGCAGAGAGTTCAACAGCTACTACCAGAAGACCATCAGCCTCGTGTAGACTTCTGTAGATGGCTTCTGAGAAAAGGTGGCCTCCAACCAGTTTTGCATGCTCGCATTTTATTTAGCGATGAAGCTACTTTTTCCAGAGAGGGAGTTTTTAATAATCGCAACTCTCATAGGTGGGCCGAAGAAAATCCTCATTCTATACATTTAAGGAGCTACCAACAGCGATTCTCAATAAATGTTTGGATGTGAATAATAGTAAACCATCAACTGATCTATTTTTTTTCCGAACCGGCTGGACGGATTATCTACCGGAACTTCCTGATAAATCACCTGGCAAAGCTGCTGGAAGATGGGCTGTAGACCTTAGGATTTCAGCCTTGTCACTTTAGTAGGCAAGTTCGAAGATGTCTACAGTGTGACCCATTTGTTCTTGAAACACCCTGTAGAATCTTAATTTATGGTGCGATTTTGAAAAAAAATCTTTTAAACCATAGAGCTTGATAAACTATATTTTGGGAGCAAAAAGCGTCTCATTCCTACAATATCCAGGGCCTACTAGATCAGTGTTTACTTGTAAAATCTCAAAAATTCATATTAGCGATTTTTTTAGAAAAAAACTGGGCACGCCACGGGATTCACCAGCCCTCAAAACGGTACTGTACCAAATTTTATTGGAAATGTCAGAGTAAAAAGGATCTTGTAGTTATTTTAAAAATTCATAATAATACTCCGAATTTTAATAAATTAATTTGAAAAAGGTCAAAAGCTATCATAAGTAAAAATTAAAATTAAAAAAAAGTAAAAAAAGTAAAACAAAAAATAAAAAAAATAAAAAAAAATAAAAAAAATAAATAAATAAAAAATTATAATTAAAAAATTAAAGTACCTACATTATCACCAACTAGACTTACAATTTCTATTTTGTCTCTCTTGACCTTTTCGAGTAAATTAATGAAAATTCGGAGTTCTATTATGAATTTCTAAAATAACTGCAAGATCCTTATTACTCTGACATTTCCAATAAAATTTAGTACAGTACCGTTTTGAGGGCTGGTGAATCCAATAGCGTGCACAGTTTTTTTTCTAAAAAAATCGCTAATATGAATTTTTGAGATTTTACAAGTAAACACTGATCTAGTAGGCCTTGGATTTTGTAGGAATGAGACGCTTTTTGCTTCCAAAATACACCGTGTTTTATATTAAGTCGGCACTATTGCTAACTTCGTTATTATTTAACCTAGAAAGTCGGTTAAATTAGCAAACTAGTAGTATTTTTTTCTTCTGAATAAAATGGCGAAAGCAGAAAAACAATTGAACATCGCGTTTTCGAGATATTCAAAAAAATGTAATTTTTTTAATGGAACACCCTGTATATTTTTGGATGGATCGGTTGCAATTTTTTTTTTAAAGGAAAAAGTCTTCATGCACTATGATCCTAAAATAATAGATTCATTAATTATTCATTATTTTATTACTCCCAAAGTAGGCTGCGAAAATTATTGTAATTTAGTGTACCTACGCAATGTAAGGTAAAAAAATTATGTCGTCCTCAATAGTGTATTTTTCAATAAAAAAATACACTAAAAATAAGAGTTGTTACCTTGATAAGGATTTAATTTTACATAAACAAATAAGAGAACTTGTTTGTGTTGTAAAATTTTATTATTTTAGGATCATAGTGCATAGAGACTTTTTCCTTAAAAAAAAATTTGCAACCGATCCATCCAAAAATACATAGGGTGTTCCATTAAAAAAAATACATTTTTTTAAATATCTCGAAAACGCGATGTTCAATTGATTTCCTGTTTTCATCGTTTTATTCAGGAGAAAAAATACTACTAGTTTGCTAATTTAACCGACTTTCTAGGTCAAATAATAACGAAGTTAGCAATAGTGCCGACTTAATATAAAACACGGTGTATAGTTTATCAAGCTCTATGGTTTAAAAGAAATTTCTTTAAAATCGCACCAGAAATTAAGATTCTACAGGGTGTTTCAAGAACAAATGGGTCACACTGTAGATACCCTGTTCCCCAATAAATGGATAGGACAAGGAGGACCCGTAAACTGGCCTGCAAGATCTCCAGATTTAAATCCTTTGGATTTTTATTTCTGGTGTCACATTAAGTCATTGGTTTGTGCAACACCTGTTGAGTCAGACGAAGACCTCGAGTGGTGGTGTTCCATTTCGAGCGTAGCGCGTGTTTTAAAGACCTTATCCACTCTTACTTTCTACTATCATTTCAGTTTCCTATTATTGTAGAACATGAAGTTTTAGGTTACGCTTGACGTTTTCATGTTAGGTAAGTGGAAGTTGAAAATCCGGATGAACATAGGTACAAGCCTCTCAAGAATATGGTTTAGAACGAAACGAAACTTCCGCCGGTCTCGTTCAATAATATAATCCTCCATGAAATATTATCTTCGTCTTATGTTATACTCTGTCTTTATTATAATCTGTCTTTGTTTCAAATTGTAGAAACGGATAATTCTTGCAAAGAAGACTTATCATTTTAAGAAACTGGGCCCGTTCCGTTTTGTGATCGCATTACCCGACAAATATGGACTAGTTCTTGTCAATAACACACAAGTTACTGCGGATGATGCGGTGAGCTTAACAGACCTTACAAAAACAGACTGGACAGTTCATCCTGAATGGTAAAATATTTGTGTATGCTAACAATTTTTGTACCTTAGAATTATTATAAGCTATTATGCCTATGATCGTTTAAAAGCATTATCAACATATAAATCTTTTTCATACGAACAAAGTCAAATCGTTATTTATCCAATTTCACAGCGTATCAAAATTAATGAAATCAACATATCACAGTACCTCTTCGTTAATTTCCTTATCAGCATGACAACATGCAGATTTTCTATCCTCTCTTAACACTCATCACCCGTGTATCTACAGAGGATTCCCAAAATCTCCCAATACGGGCAACTTTCTTATTTTTTGCCAGATACAGAGTCGATTAAATGTGCAAAGTTGGGCACAATTTGATGCTTATTAAGAATCAGGAATTAAATTTTTGAAAAAAAAAGCTGAAAAATGTAATTTTTTTGTCATTCGGCATTAAAAAATAATGCAAATCAAAAATTAATAACATAAAAAAAAACAGTCTAGAATAAAATATAAAAATTAAAAAACCATAAGGCAAGTCAAAAAACTTCATATCCACGTACGTATTTGGGCGAAGAAAATTATTTTTAGAATCAATTTTTGTGAAAGATTACCCGTTCCATTTTTTTATCGGAATCTGGAATTATACCCTCTATTATGCCATATTTTCTTTCATAACATTATTTGAAAGTTACATGAATTCACTCTTTACATAATAATTACTTTTAGGATATATTGCAACAGTTCAGGAAGTGAAGAATCCCCAGCGAGCATAGTGAGGCACTGTTTAAGGTATCGAAACAAATGTAAGCACCTTTATTTATCTATGTCATAATTATCATTCCCAATACTTAAATTAAACTATGTAGTTAAGGATAATCATCTGTTATCATCCTTGGTTTTTGATGCTAATGCTACACAATGGTTTGGAAATCCCATACATAGAGAGAATGAGTAAGTAATTTGTTTTTCTATGAAAAACTTTTCTATAACAAATAAAATCATAAAATTAAAATTTTTATGCAGATTGGTTACTAAATACTATGTTACGAAGGTATTCATGGCGACCCAATCAGGATTAACTAGATGGAAAACTTATTCAACTGTTTACGATAATCAGTTCGAGAAGCATCATAACAAAGCAATAGATGAAGAATGGTATAGAAGAGCTGTGGAGGAAAATTTTCAACATGAAAATGTTTTCTTATATGAAGTCCCCTTTGAACACTCGGGTTAGTATTATTATGGGGAAACTAATCCTGGCCATGCGCATGCGTAAGCCATGTAATTATTATGTATTTGGGGGACTTTATAAGATTGAAAAAGATTTACATCAAAAAGTACAGTATCTCACACACATATTTCGCTATTACCATTCGTTTTTGAATCCTAACATGGAATTTGAAACATCAGCCAATTCCATCTATACACGGTGACTATTTTCTTCGTGAAACTAGACGTGAATATTCCGGTTTTCCAATTTTCATGATTTTCCAAAAAACCAACAATTTATTATTGTCATCTTTTTTTTTGCTCGCATGTTAAATTCGCTTTCCTTTGATTAATTGCAATGAAATATTTATAAAATTGCATGTGAGTTTTTTATACTGGCCTTATTATTATCTTGAGCTGAAGTTATCTAATGATCCAAAAAAGTTCTGGACCTTTGTTAATTCTAACAGACGATCTGAATGTATTTCCAAGAATATGAGATTTAGAGATACTGCTGTTGAAAATCTTTCTGATATCGTTGATGCCTTTGCACGGTTCTTTCTAGGTAACTATTCTTCACTTCCTGATCATCCTTCCGTTGATAGCCTGACAGCTCCGTCTTCTGAATTGTTCTCCCAACCAATTACTGTAAGTAAGGTCACTGAGTCCGAGGTGATCGACGTCTTAAAGAACTTCAGAGATGGTCTTACAGCCAGTCCTGACGGCATACCCTCGCTTCTACTAAAGGACCGTGCTCAAGTGTTGGCCTCTTCACTTGTGCGGATCTTTAATTTGTGTATCACGACTTCTCGTTTTCCAAAAGTTTGGAAGGTCGGTCGATCTCGTCCTGTATTCAAGGGAGGTCCTCGTGACGTAGTTGAGAACTACCGAGAAATAGTTATTATTAATAATTTTTCTAAGGCTCTAGAGATAGTTCTTCATAGGGAAATGTTTCATCAGGTAAAAAAATCTTATTTCCAATGCCCAACAAGGTTTTCTGCGAGGTAGGTCCACCACCACGAATTTGTTCTGTATAACGCAGCATATAGCGCAAGCACTTGACAAACGTTTGCAGACTGATGTAATCTATATGGATATATCTAAAGCATTTGACAGGCTGCATCACCGGTTGTTGCTCGATAAACTTGAACGATATGGATTTTCTGACACCCTTTTGGAGCTACTAAGGTCCTATCTGGGCGACAGGTCTCAATACGTCGTAGTGAATGGCTTTCAATCCCGGAGATATCGCGCAATATCAGGCGTGCCTCAGGGTTCAGTTCTTGGGCCTCTACTTTTTAATATTTTTATAAATGATATCGGCGAGGTCATCAGTACGGAGCATCTTTTATATGCGGATGACCTGAAGCTCTTTAGCAACATTCGAGATGATTCTGACTGCACCACAGACTCCAAAATAATCTAAATCTAGTCCGGTCCTGGTGTGTCAAAAACCACTTAACTCTAAATACATCGAAATGCTATGTAATGTTTTTCAATCTTAAAGCTGCACCAATCCTTTTCGAGTATAAAATTGATTGTACACCGGTAAAGAGACCAGATACAGTCCGCGACTTAGGTGTCACGTTCGATCATTCCTTGTCCTTTGTTCCTCATATGGAGAGTCTGCGGAGTGAACGTCTTCGATTGATGGGTTTTGTGCTTAGAAATTCTCGAGAGTTCACAAATATCGCTACCATCAAAACACTATACTGCGCGTTTATACGATCAAGGCTCGATTACGCTTCTTTAATTTGGGCTCCTTTCTACGCGATTCCTGTCTACGCGAAGAGATTCCTGAGGTACCTACCTTCATTTCAAACTTACCGGTACCTATCCGCCAATTGGATATCCTAGCGCAGATCTACGTGGCACGTTTGAGATGGTTAGTTTACGTGAGAGGCGGGAGAATCATGCTTTGACATTTTTGAGTAAAGTGATCTCAGGGTCAATCGACTGTTCAGCTATCCTCTCATCTTAAATGTTCAGTGTTCCTCGCAGCTCAACAAGGAATCCTAGTGTCTTTTATCTGCCTGCACCGCGCACCGACGTACTAAAATTCTCTCCACTGCATCGAATTTGCTGTTTGGGCAATCTAAAGTATCAGTACTAATAAGACTGATATGTTATTTCTTTAAGCCTGATAGCTGTTTACTTCAAGTGTTCATTCGTTTATGTTATACCTACATTTGTATATTACCTACATTTGTTGAAAAATGTTAATTTTGTTTAGTCTAGCTATAGATAATGTCGCAATAGGTTTTTATTGTTGTTGTTATTATTATTATCGATCTCTGTATGTTTTATGTTGTAACGGGATTTTTCTATGGGTAGAGGTGAGTTCCCAGGAATGGATATTTGCCCCTTTGTACCCGTGACAAGTCGATTAAATAGTTATGGTTTATTTACAAGAGAAGTATATTTACAATAAATCGTCTAGTACTATTATCCATACAACTGATCTTAGGGTTGCTCCGTCCTCTGAGTGAGAGAAAGGGGGTGGCCCTTGTTATGGATAGCGACCGGATTGGCTACAGATAACCGCGTCGAAGGCGGCCTCGTTTACCATTGGCCTTTCCGGTACTGCTGCTGCTGGTGTCCTCGCTGCTCGCCGCTCACCATCAGTAATGCCGCCGCTGTCGTACGGTCTGTGCTGTCCCCGACCGTATGCAAGATACGCGTCTCGGGGCCGTCTGGGCGATTACCTTAGTCGGCAGGCGCTCTCTGAAACAAAAGCCGTTCCCGATGCCTCACTACGACCTCGGGACGGCTGTTACTGGATCCGGCCCTCAATACAGGCCGGGTAGGGAATGAAGGGATCTGCCGGCACCTCCATGCAGCGCCGGTTGATTACCTATTATTCTGATCGGTCGCCGGCCAGAGCTCACTTCACCCTGGTCGCGATTCCGATGCTGGATTACGGTTCGGTCAACTCAATTCATCGACATACTGTATCCGGCGGGACACTCACTACATGCCCCAGCTGATCTCCAGGCTCAGTTCACCTAGGAGAGAGAGTTGTTCGTAAGTCAATTCCTCACGATGCTCTACCGATTCTTCAGCTGGCGCTCTTTATATAGCCTGTGCTGGTGGAGATAACCTGCTAATGACTGTCGTAAAAACTGTATCAATCCAGATAAACCCCTCTAAGAATGAAATAAATAATAATTATCAACGAAAGCCTCGGATTTCGTTACAATGTTTATACGGTTTTGTTAGTTTATAATTACCGATATGTTTATTTTGCCCTCTAGTGGCCTGTATGGCCCCTGTAATTGGGTTATATTACCTGTAGGGTGGAATGGAAATAAATAAAATAAATTATTAGGAACGTGGGCTTTTTGGTACAGGTAATTTACTCGAAATTAGGGTCAAAAAAATTTCAAGCAACCCCAACATATCCGCCACCGCTATATGAAATAATAATTTAAATCAAAGCTCAAAAAGTGAATAATATTAATGATAAGATGTGCACAAAAATTCAGTTTTATATCTGAAAGGGTTCCTGAGAAGTCATAAAAAAAACTTGAAAAAAAATTTTCAAGTTTTTCTTATGTCAAAACAATTTCTTGACACCCTGTATTTCAAAAATGGTGGATTTGCGGACCCATGTTATTACTAACTTTTTTTCATATTTTTGAACGAGCTATCACATCCTGAAGTCCTGCGCACATATTATGAATCATTAGGTTGTTTCTTTGGTTATGGCCTCCGGAAGAAATTGGCGATATCCATAAAACACCCTGTTTCTATGTTATTAATGACATGAGACCCATTAACCATGTTTTTTTGAGAACCACCCCGATCTCCTCTATCCACAGTTACCGTTTGTCCGCTTACCATTGAAACATCCTGTATAGTCTTACTCTTTGGTATATATACCTATTTGTTTACGTTAAAATAGCCATCAACCTGATGAAAGTTGGCATATAGCACATGAATATTATTATTTTGAAGTTTAATTACAAATTTTTTGCCAACAGCAAACGAAGATGACACTTTAATAACAGCTACAAGTACGGTTTTCGTCGGAGACGGAAAAAGGAAAACTCCGGTTGCAGTAACTGGCTACCAGTTTAGCTACAGAGCGTTGCATGAGTTATATGATAAAGTAGCAGTAGAAGTGAGTATTATTTTAAAAATTATTTTTTTATGTCTGTATTCATTGAAGTTCAACGTCACTCTACCTTAAATCACCCGACACTCGCTATTGCAATAAGGTAGCGCATTCACTAGTTGATGTTAACAGGAGATGTTGGAACAGTTGCATGTCACGTTTATGAAAAATTTAATCACAGACGTAGACAGCAAGTGAGAAAAAACAAATTTCGAAACAATAAACAATTTACTGACCCTAAAAGAGGTTGAGGAATCCTATTCCAGTTGATATTTAAAACATATTACAGGAATGGGTCCACGAGGTATTTGGTATCATTTTTAACTTGATATTTTCAGCGATTATTGAACAAACCTTCTTGACAGACACGCCAACAACAGAGGGTCTATAGGTAAGACCCTGCCATAGGTACTGATCCCTAAAATTAAGGTTCATCAATGTGTAATATTTACCTACCTGAATTTTCTGCCACCATAACTGTCTTCTGGGTTCATTTTTTATTGATCGTAAATGTTGACAGAGGACTGTAATGATTTTAAAATATTTAAAAAGCTACCTTTAGGCAACGCGAACATGTAGAAACCCCTCTTTTTATTGTTGAAACTCTAACTCAGCACTCAGCAAAAGTTTACCATTTCATTTATTAAATAAGTTCACTTTAATACCAAATTGTATCAATTTTTGGAAGATTGTTCCTTAGAACGGAGTGAAAACCAAATACCTAAACTTTTTTCCAAGCGGAATTTTTTCCATCATCTTCTGGGGTATACCGACACTCATAAGGTGGAAGAAAAAATAATTATTGCAAAGTTGAATAGTGTAATAATATGCAAAACTTCTATATAGTTACACTGATTACATCCACCTGTCTCAGCGTTTTATGTACGCTTACCTCTTTAGTTTCCAAGTTACTAGGCCTGTTTACGATGACCCATATCAATAACGCCTGTAATTCGTTCGTTCGGCACTAATGGGTTCAAATTACGAAGTGAGTGATGAACGGTTATGGACGATACTGCAAGTGTTATTAATTGTCGAGGAGGACTTAACTGTGAAATAACTTTTGATAAATAGTCTCGTGAAATTTATAAATAGAGACAAGTAAACGGAAAGTTGTATGTTATATCAAAGTCAAATTAAGCAATATTAGGTACCTAATCATTTATGAGTTAAAATTGGTAGTTAATTGAGCCTCGATTTCAACATCGTACTTCAACTTCATTACTTTGTTGAAACTTTGTTAACGTGCAGAAAAAGCAGCACCGACGAAAGCTTGGTGTTACTTTAGAGTGAAATAATCATCAGGATTTTAATAAATCTTCCCCTGTACTATTTTGAAGCAGGAAGTTCATTTCACAAGTTCTCCCGAGATAATTGGTATAATAAATTTACAATTCTCTTAGCTATCCCTGTTATTAAGTTGTAGGAATCTAATTTTCCGAGTTCCATTTTATTTTGCTTTCATGATTTTATTTACTCGACTAGGGATGGAAACTGCGTTACTCATATTGATTAACCGTTTGCTCTATCAAAGACTCGACCATCTTTAGAAGTTTCAATCAGACAAGTTCAATCACAGCTTTCAATATAAAAATAGTCTTCAACTAAAACTTGGTATTTCTCATTCTAACTTAAGACATCCTTGTGACTGTAATTAAGTCAGTGGTCAAATGGGTGCTCTATTTACTATACTTACAACTTTTTTTTCTAAACTTCTAACATAAAAATGTGAACTTGGATGTAGGTAAACAACGTTATTGGAAACCTAAACTTCTATAAAGAAAATTTCAAGTTACAAAGTTATATGGATACCGCAATAAGTTTATGCCCACTTCCTCGTAATTTTATGACCAACTCATTATAAATTCAATATTTATGCAGGGTACTGGTAGAAAATTAACATGCAGGCACACTGATAGATCTGATGGCCCGGCAGATGGTTTGGAGTGCTTTATCCTCGATAACAATGCATACGTTGTACTTTGTGATGAACCCGAGTACACAGGGCGTTATTTTGGAGATATACGACCGGATATAATGTATAAATTAGTTCAAGATAAAGTTTTCAAAGATACGAGAATGTACAACTACCAAGCAATATGTCAGAAGTTACCACCGAAACCGAAGAAGAAAAAAGAAAAGAAGAAAAAATCCAAGGCAAAATCAGCAGCACCAATTCGTGGATTCACATTTAAAAATGTATGTGACTCTTCTTTCTAATAAACTAATATTTTTTTGATATGATTATTATTGATTTTATAGTATGTAGAACAACTCATGCAGATGGCCAACTGGGCTATGTCTACTATATTTTTTTTCGCTAAATCAGTTCTGGGAGGAGAAGAGTATCAAAGCTTAAAAAATGGTACCATAGCTTTCGAGAAATTGGAAATAAAGAAAACACTTCCAACTCCTTGCGACAAAGAAATGTGGCTGTTCACTCTTCATCCAGAGTTTAATGGGAGCAGTTTTCGAGAAAATAAAACTCGTTCAAAGTTTGAATGTCACTGGTAGGTAAATTGAGTCATTATTGAAAATAATAATCTGAAAATGTTTCCGATTTTAGGTATTACGTTATAGAGAAAATTCCGGCAAGCAATCTATTATTTTTGGCAGTTAACAGAAAATGTGTAGAAGAGACAAGCCACTCATACGAAAAGAGTCCAATTCCCAAAGAAATAAATTACAATGAACAATTACCTTGCTATATAGAAACTAAATTTGACTATTCAAGAGTTAGCTACATGACTTGCCTCAACAGAGACAACAGGGTAAATGCATTGCTTCGGAAGTATGAGTTAGGGAAAAATAATATTTTCGTTATATTACAGGAAGATAACCTTACGGAAAAAGATAAACGTTTCTGTGGCATTACATGGGAATGAAATAAATTCAGGACGGTTTGCTATTGATACTTCCCCCTCTCTTGACATCAATTAACTTATTTTCAGAGCTCGCTTAAAAGCAGTGATTCAGATATTAAAATTTAAAAATACTGCTATTGTCATTTATTGTACTTATTTTGTATGGCAAGCTACTGTGCATTGTAAGCTCCAGTTTTGTATTGAAATAAAGACATCTTAATAATATGAAGAATACCATAAACGTCCTCTATATGTCCCAGCTCATTATTATCTTCTTAAAATGTAGTAAATGAAAAATTATTATGCTCAGGCTTCGTGAACGCGCGGTATATAACTTCCCGGCCCAGCATCCAGTAAAAAACGGCGCCCCGTCTACCACTTGCCGGTAATGCTGGCTCTGTGGCAGTAGGTCGAGGAGGACGAGTTTTTGTGGTCTTATCAATTAACAGAAAACAAGAAATATTTGCTAGGGCGACGGGGAGAGAATGGATTAAACGCTTTTACTATGATTTTATCGCGTCGATAAAAGAATGAGAAACAAACAGAATAAAACTGTTGATTAATATTATTTACATGAAATTTATGACGATCTGAATTTATAAAGAAATCCCTTTCTATTTAAGTAAATAATTGATTTAATAAATTTGATCGGGGGATAAATTCTAGTCACATGAAACGGGGGTTTTCTTATTAAATGATTGACTGGGCTCGCCTTACGTAACGGTCAATTCTCGCTCGCAATCGAAGGTTGACCTTTTCTGTGCTGGCTAACACGTCGAGTCAATACTTCGGCGTGTTAGGAAGCCACGGCGGGGGATGATTCGCTTAATCAGAATAATTGGACCAGGGACGCGAGTCAATTCTTCACGTCACCTGGGTCCACGTTTGAGACTGATAAGCTTTAGGGGGTGACGAAAGAGTATCAATTCTACTCTCTCGCGTTAGTACAACTTGACTCCTGGTCAATAGGTCAATACCCAGGCTTCGCATTGGGGAGGTTAAGGCGTGAGCTTGGAAGAATCAATTCTTCTTCTTCACTCTAGGAAAAGTCCCGATCAGTACTCGAGGCCTCCTGGAAAGGGGGTTTAGCTGTAGATGGCAGACCGGCACTATTCTAGATCAGTTCTCTAGGAAGGCCAGCTGCAATCTGCTACCGTTCATTCAATTTCCGTCCCTTTATAAAGGTACCGGACGTAAACAACAGCAACTTCTTATCTTGTTTTCCTCTCGGCTTCGCATTTATTTGCTTGAATTTAATATTTTAATATTTCTCGCTGAATTGTGTCTTGTTTTCCCTTCCTTTCTAGGAGGCACTGTCTGTACAACAACAACTGATACCAACATAAAAAACCTCCCTTATCTTGTTGTCGCCGATTTACCTACTTGGATTTTAATATTTTAATACTTGAATAATTCCTAGATGATTTCTTCCCGCCTTTCTTGGGAATAATATTTTCTGTATTATGGCGTCGCTTTCCAGCGTCGCGACGTTACTGTAACGTCACAAGAGTGTCCCATATATTATGAGAGTGACATTTCAAAGTTATGTTTTTAACACATTTTAGAAGCGAGATATATTGATAAACATGAGATTATGAATATTTAAGCGAAACCAAAAAAGTGAGACATCATTATAAAGAGATTCCAGTAGCTTTCAAATGATGTACGTATGTACGTATGATGATAAGCAAAGGGTAGCTACCCCTGCCAAGGAAGTGCACTTGGGTAGTTAAATTTGTCACCGAAATATGCCCCCCTCGATAACAAAATTGATTTATTTCAGCGTTTTTTGCGTACATCTTCACTTTCCGAGTTATTAGACTTGTTTCGTTTTCGTTGGGCCACCTGTATATTATTATTAACTTACAGATTATTAAGTAAAATTTAATAATCGTTAATAACCTAAAACATGGTTCGATGAATTCGAAAAGAGCTGAGCAATTACATTTTGCCGCGTGAGGGTGCTGTAAACTTCTAGTAAAACGGTTAATTTTTTGCTCTTAGCAATAGGAACCAAACGAATTTTATCTAAATAAACTCACATGGTCTTACGTTGTGTACAATTTTATTTAGGTACTATGATCTACATTTTATCTAACAGCGTACGACAGAAAAATCTCAACATTTTACTGTTAACAAATTTATTAATAAGAATATTTTGCAATAAATTAAATCTTAAAAGAGCAAACAGAATAATGGAAGAGATATGTAGGAACATTAAAACTACTTATAGTTTTACTTGACATTCCTCTCAACTCAAGTTATCTAGGTGGTACCTAAGTATAATTAAAAATTTCATACACAAAATCATATGGTAAAACCTTATAAATTCGTTACAATCTTATTATTGAATTTGGTAATCTTTAATTATTTTAAAACATTTTACTCAACATATACATATTTAATGAGAAAAAATGAAAATTCGCCGAGCATATTATCGCAAAAAAATTCTAACTGATAAGTTTCATAAATTTTTCTATCTGTTGATGAAACACAGGATTCAACAATTATTATAGCGTTGCCGTTCCAAAGGGGGTAGGTGCCAAAATTATCTTTCAGAGATGTTGTTGATAAAATTATTAAAAAAAATACATCAGCAGAGATATAGTCAAGTGCCATGTTTGATGTTTGCTAAACATTACTATCGCCCCCTTTATAGAAACACGGCGCTAGTTTACATCGGCGTGAAGCAATTGAATTTATAAACATCCAAATAAATTCAACCCTTCGTAGGATATTCATAATGGATTTCCCCTCCTTTCAAAAAAAAAAACCCACAGGCAGGAGGAAGGAATGAAACTGCTGAGGATTCAAATGGACTCGATCCAAATGTGTCAAATGTGTCATCGTCTGACTCAGGAATCTATGACATCATCGAATAAGATACCGGCGGTTGTTATGGGGACGATATTTCAATAAACGAAAAAACAGCCCGGAATGAATTATGATTTCAATTGAAGCCAGCCGTGAAAACCCATACACACATCAATATCAGAACTTACCAATTTAAAAATCAGTAAAAGATAGAAGCCATTTGTTTGTGTTTATTAGTCAGATATGAGACACAACTAAATAGTAAATAGGCATTATTTTATGCCGGCTCCACACGTTGGCCCAACTCCGGCAAATCAGCGCCAACACGAACGTGTGGACGGTAAGTTCGTTTCGATTGCCCAAACATTCGGCCAACTGAGCGAAGTTTGTCTACGTTCGCCTCGCTGTCGGCAAATGCACGAATTCAAAGAGATTCGGCTATTGTCAAATTCGCTCTATTTGCGCTGCCCACACGTTGGCCCGTTCGAGCTTGTCATTTACGCTCGACTATTCACTGCACAGTGCAGTGTATTTACGGTAATAACTGAAATTAAAATAAATACAACAACAATGACAACCTGGAATGACGAAAGAGTTTTCCAGTTTCTCTAACTTTATCAAAGTGAACCAATGATATGGGACCTGAAAAATAAATTATTTGCCCTACGTCATCGTGTTCAGCACCCTCGAAAACAGGGGGGGGGAGGTAAAATTGTTTCTTTGCGTCTAAAAATTAGGAAATCTCGAGTTTTTTCCGACTCATAGACGCCACTATACAGGGTGTTTCATTAATCAGTGCATAAAATTCAACTGGAGATTCCTTGCTGAATTTTAAGGGGAGTTTGTCATAAAAAAAAATGTCTTAAAGCCTCCCCTAAGAAGTTACATCCCCTTAAAGTAGGGTAAAAAACTCACATTTATCGACTTTTTTCTAAAATGACTTGAAATAAAAAAAAAGATGGCTAGGTATTCGAACACTACTAGGTACCAGGACAGGAAGCCTCCATAATTACATAACTTTATGCACCCTTGTTCTCTGCAAGGGTGTGAATCATACTACCCTTAAAAGTTGTTTTTTCCAGTACTTTTTTCCTATATATATTTTTTATCTTTAAACTCACCCTTTGGAGGGCCAGTTCAATTGAAAAGAAATTTGTCTCTTAAAAATTTCCCGGAAGCTCAATACTTTTCCACTAAAAAAATAAAATAAGGGCATCTCGAAGGGCATGTATCCAAGAAAATGGTGCCCATTTTGCGCACTGTCTTAAACAAAATATAACAATAAAATATTTATTGTTTATTATCTTTTTTTGTGTTATTTAATGTTTATTTATTTTTATAAATATTTTACATATTTACATATTTTTATAAACATGTAGGTATGTAAAATCACAATTTATAATTTATGTAAGTCCGCTTAATTTATTTCTTTAGTGGAAAAGTATTGAGTTTCCGTGAAATTTTTAAGAGACAAATTTTTTTCAAGTGAACTGGCCCTCCAAAGTGTGAGTTTGAAAAAAAAAATAATGAATTAGGAAAAAAGTTCTGGAAAAAAACTTTTAGGGGTACATAGTATGATTCACACCCGAGTTCACACCCTTGCCGAGAACAAGGGTGGATAAAATTATGTAATTATATATGGAGGCTTCCTGGTAGTAGTGTTCGAATACCTAGCCGTCTTTTTTTTTATTTCAAGTCATTTCACAAAAAAGTCAATACCTAAATGTGAATTTTTTACCCTACTTTAAGGGGCTGTTACTTCTTAGGGGAGGCTTTAAGAAATTTTTTTTATGACAAATCCCTCTTAAAATTCAGCATGGACTCTCCAGTTGAAATTTCTGCACTAATTAATGAAGCACTCTGTATAATAACATTCTAATTAAGCTTAAAAATGATAAAAAATCTATCTGTCAAGTATTTTTCCTTGATATTATTCATTTTTTTAACGAAACTATTTTGTAATACTCAGGCTTTTTATTTTTAACCACGGCGTTTGCTACCGTGAGATAGATCAGAGCCGCCACTGTCGCTGTACCTGCAATAATCTCGTTATCTTCCATTATCAATTCGCTATGGTCGTTCGCCTGTAGTTCGACCAAGCCTGAGGCCAACTGCAATCGCAAATGTGTGGACGGCAAGTTTGTACACGAATGATTCGGCGAATGATTCGGTGAATGTTTCGCCAAATGTTTCGCCAAATAGTTGGGCCAACGTGTGGATGCCCATTTATAATACAGGTAGGTAGGTATCGTTGGCCGTTTTATAATTTACATAATTATAATTACAGTTAGTTAGATAATCTTATTGTTGAAAAAATACCACAAATTATTATCGCCGCACTGATATAATGATAATTCATTTACGCTCAATTTTAAAGGCATTGGCCGCTTGTCTTTGATATCTTAATCTTAATCTTTCTCAATCTTAAAACATCTTTGAGATCAATTCTCCTGAAATTCTTGAAGACAATGGTAAAAACGGCATTTCGATGACTGCTTTCTATTTCGAGGTAGGTATAGCCCTGCGTAATACATTCAACGAGCAACCCCGGCAGTTGTGACGTCAGAGTTATGCCTTCACTAGTCCTTAACTCGCTTATTTAACATCCTAGCAAACCCGGATTCAATCCTGTATAGTTTCGTTTGATTTAATAATAAAAAAATATATAAAAGTTGCCAATGCCTTTAATGTTTACATTTAATTATAGATACGAGTATTTTTGAACTTACGATCTGTCTTCTACATAATATCATTGCATTATTAGAAAAATATTTGGCAAACTGCATTTATATTTCGTATTAATTTACGAGTAGAGCTCCCTGCTGCTGCCAATCGAACTGGGATGACAGCCGTTCCCTTGACGGATCCAGGTGATCCTGTAGCAGAAGGACTCATCGTCAGGATCTGCAGCTACTATCTGGGCCAGTCTTGAGCCGCTGGTTGAGGAAGAGACACACACGTATTCCCCCGAACCGGTGCTAAACACGATCTTCGGCTTCCAGCACCACCACTTCTGAAATTTCCAATGTATCGTTTTTTATGTGGTTTGCTTTTACGATATGATATACTCAAGTACTTAGCAAAACTTGATTCAACAAATTTTATTTTTAAATATTTCGTTTGCTATGCATTAAAGATATCAATAGTCATTATTACAACCTCTGTATCGAAAGAATTGTAATTTTGAAAAGCGTCATTTAAAGGGGAACATTATCTAAAAGCTTGATTTTTTTAGTCATGGCTAGAGCTCTGATTCAATGCAAGAAAAATGACAAAAAAACGAAGTTTTCGTGCTCCTTCTGTTTGATTATTATGTCATTCAATTAATAAAAAGATGTTCAACAAGAGATAAGAAAGGTATCTACTTATAATCAATAAGTGGCAACCATGAAAAATTTCCTTCCATAGAATCCCAATAATGTTCCTTTTTTAGTAATATTTTTCATAATTTTCATAATTATTTCATAAAATTTTTAATTTTGATTTTTTTTGCTCAGCAGCTCAGACGGTAATCCTAATGAAGGCATTTTGCAAAAGATTACTGTTATGTATCATGCCCCTATAATAAAAATAAAATATCTTACCAGATCTTGCGATAGTACTGGCTCGACCTAGGTAGACAGTTGAGTCATTGACAGAGGCTTCCGAATTATGAGCCACCTTCAGGATACCATTGCGTTGTGTGCCGCTCTTCGATGTCATCTTAGAGGACTCACTCTCTTGACACAAGCAGCAATAACAACAGCTGAAACCACAATGTACACATTTAACAACGTTTTAACCGAGACATGCTCTCTAAAGATAGCAAAAAAAGTGTTTTGTCAATAACAATGAACACAATGGCCATTAGCTATGAATGTTTTATTTATCCTCAACCGTGGTCGACATCATCAGGGGTAGTGTATACCTAGGCAATGTTTCTCTTTATCACTGTGTCAGCATTCTGCAGGATGCAACAGAGGGTGTTTCACCAACAGACCAAAATGGCTTAGGGGTAGGTGTAGTTTTTCAAGGCGTTTCAGGATATGGTTTTGAATTTTTTTTGAGGCCCTTCCTTTTGATTTATGTAGATGGGCAATATTTTTGATGAGCACTATCTTTTGAACGAATTGATGAAATTGAATTAAATTTAGTTGGTATGCTCTACGCACCCGACATTTTCATCTGATGCGAAAACTGCATGGCCGTACGTAATTTTTCTGGTCTCTTTAGGTTTTATTTAAGAAATAAAATAATGAAGGTAGATCGAATGAAAGTATAAAGCACATAAAGCGCAATTACTAGCCGGTTAGATGGGGTCGGAGAATTCCTCCATCGCCATAACAGTTGTCGTGATGGCAGTGCCCGAAACTCCAACGTAGAGAGTTTCCACATCTGACAGCAGAGCCAGCCAGAGTACCAGAACAAGCACAGACACGTGTCTTTAGGTTTTGTCAAAAAAGTTCAGAAAATAAGAACGTAAGGCCCATTTTACTTCTATCCGAACTATCCGAAATCATCTTGACCCGATGTATCTCAACCGGTGGATATTGTGCATGGTCCTCCAGGTCACCTGACTTAACAATACTAGATACTTTCTTGTGGGGGTACATGAAAGCCATCGTATATCCAGATGAAGTGGACACAGTTGAGGATCTGAGACGCAGAATTATTGCGGCAACTGATCAAATAAGAGGAAACCTTGAGGGAAATCGAAAATTTACTCAAACGGTCAGGAAAATGTGTCGAGTTTCTGCACTTAATTATAGTTTTAGAAATAGAACAAAACAAAATAACCGACTGTCACTTTGATTGTTCGTAGTCGCCAAGGACGGAGGGAGGGCCTAAATCGCAGTGTGATAAATACCGCCCACCGCTTTTATTGGCCTCAACCTTCTCATTTTGTAGTATATAAGTCTAGGGTGTTATTGCGGGTAAGAGAGTGGATGATTTCTAAAAAAAATCGCCAAATCAATATTAAACCATAGTTAGAAGTAACTTACTGCATTAAATTTGAAGTATTGATGATAATGATCTCAAGTTAGATAGAAAGTGAAAGATTTGATAGATTTGGATGAAATTAGAAATATCGAAATGGAGAAATCGAACTTCCCTCGTCGGAGAATCACTTCAGAAAAGTACACCGTAAATAAGAAGGAATCAGGTTCGTAATTACTTCAACCCAAAATCTACAAATTAATCAGCCTTAGAGCGGTTTTACTAATTAAATTTACACTTGCTTGTTATCCAATAGCTGCGTGGGCAGCAATACCGTAATCTGATCAGTTAAGATACCTTTTATACCGTTGTTATACGATATAGTTGATCCACTGGGTGGTTAAAAAATCGACGATTATTGAAATACAAATTGACACATTATATCACTATTTTCCACAAATTTTCTCGACGCCATATATTTTATTATACGAATAGAAAATATTTGCTATCAAAAGTTATTAGGTAAATAAATACCGGGTGTTGCATCGGCAGACCGTCTATAGGAGGGCCTTCAAAAAGTCTTACACAATTTTGCTCTAAAATGAATCGGGGAGATAATATTAAGAAGTATTAAAATTTTCATGGAGTTTCCTATGGACGGTCTGCCGATACAACAACCCATAAAGCTGAGGGAGTCGGTACATAAGAAAAAATTGTTGCTATTACTTTCGAGTAGGAATTTCGCTGCTTGGAGGACTCCAAACAGTTTGGCCGAAGAAGTTTGGGGGAGAGCTTTTGGTGAAAGTTGTGGGGGTAAAACTAACAGCTACGCCTACTCCATCTATGAATTTATAGCCATCGGCATCGATAGTTATTGCGGTATTGCAGAGACTTATTGAAGAGACTTGCAGAGGGATTTCACAGTGTAGCTTCATAGACTTGTTAATCTTTGCAAGATTCAGGGAGGTCAGGAGTTTTGCGACTGTCCGGTAAACCGGATAGCTCGATCGGTTTTGGGATTCATATATTCCTGAAGACTTACTTAAGAAAAGCGAGTAGTTAAGATATAACGGAACGTTGAGATTTTGGCCGCATATAAGAGGATAGACTTTGCCTTCGGATCCAAAGAAGAGGTTCTTCAGTAAATGTTTGGAGAGCTTTGAGAGGGCTGGTCAAGTAGCCGTGTTGTTAACTGTTTCCAGACTGTTGAGAGTATTTGACGTAGCAGATGCATAATACTATCGACCCATAGTCTAGGTACATAGTTAAGATTTTTTGAGATACTTGTATACTGTAAGTAGGAGTTTTCTCGGGCATAATTGACCGATAAGATGAGGAATAATCCAGACTCTAAGTCTAGAATTATCTGGTGCTTATCATGCATCTGTATTGCAGCGAGCAGGTTTCCAGAAACAGTCTAGACATTGTAGCGCCAAGCACAGAGAATGATGAATGTATCTCGAATCATCCAGAAATAGCATCATCCTTATCGCCGAGTTCATTTTCTTGGAATGTGACTCAGCGGCGCCGGCAATAGTTTCGCCCGTTTTTCCTCAGCATCCGGCACCTTTATATATTTAGCAATCGCTACGGTTGTGTATGTGTTGTAACTTTAATTGGAACTAACTTTATAAGCATTTTTGTAATCTAATTGTGTGTTCGGAGAAGTAAATTAACGGCTGGCCGCTGCAGCTGCTATCTCACTTTGCATTGATATTGATGATTCTTTACATTTAAAAAATAAACTCTTTTTGTAAACCACGCAGCAGCTATAATCAGATATAGTAATAAGAAAACAAATTTATGTTGATATTATCCATAGTTACGACGAAATGAGATCTTAAGAATCTATGACCCAGATCAAAGTGGATCGGCGTTTGTTATATGATAAATCTCATCGATCTCTGAAGATTTAATACTGTCAGAGATGGAAACATAAGCAGTGTCACGAAAGAAGTACTCTAGGAAGGGACAATAATAACGCCATTGACTTTTAATGCGGCTTGAGACACAGCGTCCTCTCTTTAATCGAACATAAGGGATTACTGTATGTCTGCGACCTGCGTCAGTCCGTCAGTAATGATGAGCGATGATGGGCAAGACTATTCAAGCAGATTGTGTGTGCTCCGAGCATGGAGAATGAACGAAACAAGCAATTTTCCTTAATAATATCATAAATAGTAATATTGTTCCTTCTATTTATTACAGAAGATAAACGAGTCATGTTAATCTAACTTGTTTCTTGTTTCATACTAAAATTTTATCAATTTCTCATTAGATAATATGTTTCTACACTAATTTTTTGTAAAACTGCGAATATTTCTACTTCTACCATTATTCTTTAACTTACCTATAACAACTAAATATGGTAAGGAAGGCCTGCCTGAATTTCCTATTCATAAAGCAGTAGGTGATGGGGTTACAGCAAGAGCTGATATATGCCAGCAGTTGAACAAGCGCCACCCCAGTGGAGCCAACCAATCTATAAACTTGCTCAGGGTAGAAAAGATACCATGTGTTGAGGATGTGCAGGGGAGCCCAGCATACAAAGAACTCCGCGACGATCACGAACAGCATTCTGATCACCTTTAAAAAAATAATTATTTAGTAACAAAATTGAGTATTTTTTGTTCAAAGAAGTTTACAAAGTATATGATTTATGATTTTTATCTATGATATGATGATGATGGACACCAGCAGATGATGTGGCCAGCCACTCCCTCCACTCTGCTGGTTTCCACCATCACAAGTACATGAAGTATAAATTCCTGGAGCTTGAGGCATTTTTTAGTGTCAAGAGCGAGTCGAATGTTTTGAGTATTTGTGAAACTTGATTGAGTAGAAAAGAAGTTGAGGGATATACCCTGAATGGATGGGAGCTTGCTTTTATTTGTGCGGGATCTGGACTTTGCTCCTGTGCCAGAGTTGGATGGTTTCTGTTCTGTCATGTTATCGTTCTCCTTCTGAAAATCTGGATAAGTTTACGGATATTTTGGAGACTGTGTTGAGTAGCCTCGGCCAGTCGGCAAACATTGTCCTGGCTGGTGATTTTAACGTAAATTTCATATCTAATGATCTTAGTTCCAGTGTTTTGTGCAATTTTCTAGCTACGTATGGACTTAATATTACAAATAAACACCCAACCAGGGGACAAAGCTGTCTCGACAATATTTTTGTGAATTTCAGTTATGAAAATTTGCTTTGTAAGTAAGTCTGATCACGATCAAGCAGTTATCCCGCCTATTGACGTAAAAGTTGATGCTTACAGATACAGAGACTCTGCGCGTAATGATTGCGAGTTTAGATGCAGACCAATTACCGACAGAGGCCTGCATTCTTTCCGTGAAATATTGGCGCGTACATCGTGAGCCTTTCTGGGTCAGGACGAGGTGAGTATTGAAAATAATTTTAACATTTTATCGGGTCTCTGACTTCTTCATTTAGGATTTAGGACGGCTTTTCCCGAGAGAGTGTGGGTCGTCAGTAAGGGATGCAGGGGTGGTTTGGTTCAATGACGAACTGAAGAAATTCCGCGACAAATTAATTTTGTATAATTCTTTGTAAAACACGACCAGAAATGAACAATTTAGGGTTTTGAGAAATAAGGCTAGGAGTGTTTATCGTCTTCTAGGCAACTGACACGATCCTTGCGTGATGATTGTGACCCTTATTCCGATATGGGGACTGGGAGCCCAGGTGTTTTTTTTCCGTCAGGAATGTAACACAAAGTAAATTTGATGAGGTAGTTCGTTTGCTAAAGAGTAGTAGATCCACAGACTCCTACGGATTTTCATAAGTTATTAAGAAAAACGTTGCGGTTCTTCTTGTTCCTCTAATCGAGCTTATTAACACCTGTATCAGTAATAATTATTTTCCGGACAGTTGTAAGATTTCTAAGGTTATCCCACTGTATAAAAAAGGGAACAGACAGGATGTGACAAACTACAGACCCATCTCTCTTATCCCTGTCATTGGCAAGGTTTTAGAGAAAATTTTATGTAATCAATTAACCTCATATTTCGAAGCTATTGTCTACAGTCCCAGTCAGTTCGGCTTTAGAAGGGACCGATCTACGGCTGATGCATTGGTGAGCTTTGTGAATTCTACTTGAAACGAAAAAAATAAATACAATTTTATGCAAATAGGTTGGCTGGTTTCTAAAACTGTTAAATTTCTTTTATAATTTTCTACCCTTTTAGAATATGATTCTATCAGAGTGAGACCTCAAGATGCTTAGTAATAGTTATTGTTATTAATATTGAAACCCTCAAACACCTACCGAATTATTGTTGAATTTTATTCTGGAGTGGAAAAGGCGGAAGGTATAGGATGTGAAAACACATGTTTGACAAATATTCCACGATTCGATTTTGTATTAACAAACGCGTACTGAAAGGAGTCAAAGAACGATGTTTTTACATGGATTTTCTACTTTATATTACATCTTTGAAAATTTACTCAATAACCAAGCGTACATTCCGCCCCAATTAAAGCTAATCGATACATGGTGTTGCTATTTATTTAGGGATCATTTAGGCTTGGTAATAATTGACTTAACCCATCTGAGTAAGTGGGATTTATAATTGGATTAAGCCAAGTCAGTGTCGGAGGAATACAAGAGAAGTCTATTATAGAATGTGTGACCATGACCAGGCTTTTCAACATCAGATAAAAGAGATTCTATTGACACATGTAACTTTTTTTAAACAATTTTTCCACACATAAAGATTAATAATAAATCAATACTTAACAAACAAGGGACGTGAATTTTTTCAAGCAATAATTATTTTCGCTAATAATCTTAATTAGGTCACGTCTTCTTTATTACAGTTGTTCACTGAGTAAAACCGTTCTCTTCGCTTAGTGTCCTAGCTACCCCAAAATATCCTAGCAACTAATAAACTTTGTTGGTTAATTTTTGATAGTTTTGTTCAAAATATTATCATCATCCAGCTAAAAAGGTTTCTCAACTACTATATCTAAGCTAGCCAAGGATTAGTTTCTTACTTCGAAAATGATTTTAATGTAACTTTAAAAGAAATTTGTGTCCAGATACCTACTTATTTGTCACATGAGAAAATTCGGGTACGAGCATTCGGTTCGGCACTGATCCAGTTGTTCGTAGATACATTAGTTTGGCAGTAGAGCTGGTTAATCCCGTCCAGACCGAACGCGAACATCCTTTGATGTACCGACAGAGCTCGGATCGGTCTGAGCACGTTCGCCGAACAACCTGAGCGTGCTTGGCTCTGTTCGGATACCCGTCCACATCTGAGCGGTTCAGCTCTGTTCGGGGCGCTCGTTCGGGGCTCGTGCTCTAGTGAGTACGCAGCTTAACAAGATGAAGACAACACTTTGCAACGGGAAGTTAGAGCTCGAGTACTGAGATGTTACATATTCTCGGCCCTGCACTATGGAGCTGAAGCCTGAACAATTACGGACAAAACGGAAAAAAGACTCGCTGCCTTTGAGATGTGGTGCTATAGGGGAATGTGGAAAGTGTCGTGGTCGTGGACACAAAATGTAAAGCCCCGTACTCACTAGAGCACGAGCCCCGAACGGGCGCCCCGAACAGAGCTGAGCCACTCAGGATGTGGGCGGGCATCCGAACAGAACCGAGCACGCTCAGGTTGTTCGGCGAACGCGCTCAGACCGATCCGAGCTCTGTCGGTACATCAAAGGATGTTCGCGTTCAGTCTGGACGAGATTAACCAGCTCTACTGCCGAACTAAGTACCTACGAACAACTGGATCAGTGCCGAACCGAATGCTCGTTCGGGGCTCGGGTGAAAAATATAAACGCCCCGAATGCTCGGCTCAGCTCGTTCGGGGCAAATGCTTAATGAGTACGCAGCTTAACAATTAAACACGTAAATATTAAGAGAAGATGAAAAAGGAGAGAGAGAGAGATAATTAACAGTATAAACAGGATGAAAATGAGTTACTTTGGTTATATGTATACTGAAAAACACGAAATATGAGTTGATGCGATTGACCAATGACCATACAGGGGAAGGTGAAGGGAAGGAGAGAACCGGGAAGTCGACGTACGTCCTGGGTGAGAAATCTGAGACAATGGAGCGGGAAAACGACTGTAGAAATCTTCAGAACAGCAGCAGATAAAGTAAAATTGGTCATCTTGATTGCCACTGTCCTTAGAGAATGAGGTTCGTGCCTCATGTGCCACCAGCAGGTGCTGGCGCAGCGGTTAACGCTGCCACGTTTATGGTTCGAATCCCAGCTCGTTTATAAAACTTTTTATTTCTTTAAAAAGTTTCTGTGGCTGTACCTATGAGTCCGTTATCGAAGCCAAATTATCCGAGTGAAGGCGACTATGACTAACCTATACACAGTTAAGACCGATGCTCCCTCTTTTTTTAAAAAAAAAGTTCTTTCATCACGTATACCTAAGATTTTACATAACCCCAGAAGAAAAAAGTCAAATGAGATCAAATCGGATGAACGCGCTGGCCACTCGATTCTCGATTGAGCCTAGGCGACCTATCCACCTATTTCGAAAAATTTGGGCAATAATCCTGAACTGGACGAGAATAGTGGGGTGGAGCGCCATCTTGTTGGAGCCATATACTTCTCCAATGCCTCCGTGAAATTTATTTGTCTTCATATTTCATTTTGTAACAATTGCAAGTAGTTTGGGGCCTTCCAAATTATGTCCAATAAAAAATGGACCAATATTATGGTTACCGAGAATGCCAGCCCAAACATTAAGGCTTTCTGGATATTAACTGTGTCGCTGTCTCCCGAAACCATGAAGGTGTGTCATCACTCCACAATATCTAACATTTTGTGTTAGATCTCTCTAAAGCACACAAAGTTATAAAATAATGAAAAGGGTAATGTGATTCTGTAATTCTTTCAGTACGATTTATAGGGATGGTATTTGGCTTTTTTGAGGACATTGGAAACTGTCTTTTTTAGCTATTATCTGTGTGTTCGGTAATCGAATTAGCTTTTGTGGTGTCCTATTTAGATTAGATTTCTTCTGAGAAAAACGTGTTGCTTGCGTCATTTTCCTCAATCAATTTATTTTATAATGACCGGGGAGCCTTCAATCATATTGTAACGTGCATCTCGTACGTACCGGCTAAATGCCAGCGACACGGAGACAACGGCGGGCGCGCGCAGTGAGTGAGTGATAGTGGCGTTTAGTGCAATGCAACACGGCCGGCTGGCGGCCTCGAGTTTCGTAACATCGATTGTCGAATTCCAACCTGGAACGCAGGTGAATGCGTTTTTCCCTTCCTTTCTCTCCTGGTGATTCGCGGAAGAAGGTCCACGCAGATACCTGTTGCGAATAATAGACAATGGCGTCTTGAATTTACTGCTCATTATTATAACCATCCCTCACGTTTTTGGCTTGTTTTTTCCCTGGAGGCAATTTTTTCCTGGAGGCAATTTTTCTCTCAAACAAGAAGGCTGATGTTACCTGAGACACCTGAGAAGTTTACCACCAACTAAACTTCCACCCTCACACCGGAGACCCTATGAAGATAAGTGCCCTTGTGAACCATCAGTATCCGATCCATTCATTCGCCTAGCACCGCACGCTCTTGTTTCTTATTATCTGTTAACCGTGCTCAAGAGTCTGTGATAACATCTGTGATTTTATTTTAATAAAGAGTACCTGTTGTTCTGCTGACCTGCTTGTTATTGTTGACCCTCTTAGACTAGCGACTCAACCTACGACCCTTGTTTTTTTTCTGTCTCATGCTCTCAGCGACTATTTTTCCCCTCTAAGGGTTAAATAGTTCGTTTCAATATCATTTTTTGTTGTAATTAGGACACTTTTAAGAATTAAACAAATGAAAGTTATTGAATTCTGTAATGAAATAAAATAGTGAGATTTTTTGATTACCGAATATTCTAAATTTTGTCCTAAAGACCTGGAGCAGAAGTGAACTGATGTAAAACTATGCCAGCTGTTTTAGTCAAAGATATCCCTTAAGGCAGACTATCGATTTTATTAGGGAACCAGGGAACAGACTATTGTGTAATTTTAATATGAACTGATAATTTAATATAACTCCAGGATATCATAATTTATTCTTGCACACATACTAAAAGCTCTGCCAGCAGGAAACTACAAAATAAATGATTTTATCTCCATAATACTTACACTCAGATCAGATATTGGAAAAGTGAACGTACCTAATAACTTTCACAAACTTTACCTCGTCGATTATAATAGTCTCTTTTAAGTAAACTGATACAAAATTCTACTTAGTAGTAAAATCTAACAATGAAAGTAAAACGGATTTTCTAAAAATTAAGACGTGTGGTTAGTTTAAATATGGAACTAGGACACTTTTTTTTAAAGACGGATCATCGATCTTAACTTTAACTCTGGTAATTTGGCTTCAGTATAATAATGTTTAAAACTTTTTGGTATTTAAATTTCCATATTTAGAACCGCCACTGTATTACTTCAGTAATAGAGGACCTCTATCCCAGTCTATTATGGTGGCTCGATGAAGACTCAATTTACAGTAGCTGTCCCTGAGATGTTTGCATGAGATTGTCGTCTTATTGATGGATGTGTTTAACCTTTGGGACTAGAATGATGTGGGAACGCAGAGCAGAAAATCATGCATTACTTATTACATACACGATGTCAGAAGTCAGAACGAGAGGGAGACGCTATCATTTTAACAGCTTATAGGAAAACGATTCCGAAATTTCGGACGCGAGGATCCATAAAAAAATACTTATCCATCTGAAGGATGTAGTATTTCCTCTTATTATACCTTAGTAGCCAGATACTACTTAAAATCTACTCTTAGATTGATTGCACTTCGTTGAACTGGAGGGTTTTAGAATTAATACTACGCATATTGTATCGAAAAGTTAACTTTAGAGATGTGAAGTATGTTAATACCTTCTGTGTTCAATATTTTGTTATGTAAATCATTTCTGGCAAAGCCAAATTATTATAGCAAATTAATTATCGAATCAAATACCTACTAGCATTACCTTTTTCTTGGCTTCAATGCTTTTGTCCATATAGTTGGAACGAATAGCATGCCGACTAAAGTGGTAGGTCGTTTCATCCAACGAGGAATCCCCGGTGTCCGAGCATAAGTGACCATTGGAAGGCGACTTGTCCGAAGAGGGAATGGTCAGCTCGCAGCGGGGTTTAACCCTGCTCTTTTCTGAGTTATTATATTGTCGGTACTGACCGACAACCGGAAGTCGAACCTGGAATAAAGAGTGTAATTTATTAATTATTTTATTATACCTAATTAAACCAAAAGTCTCAGGTTAGCGAATGTTAAAATTTGCATATTCACTTCAGTATTTGATCAGATTCGCGTTTAAGATTTAGTGGACACCTATACTCTATACTTCAAGCTGCGACTAAATTACACAGGTACATTCGGCAAAAAAAATTTAACTTCGCTGCTAGAAGGTATATCTAAGAGTATATAGTTTGACAGAAACCATTTTCATGGACAAAAGGTTATAGGAAAATTCCACGCATATTTTTATTTCATGTCTGATGTCTCTGTCGAACTGTCGACACAATTTCGTTATAGAATTACCCACGTTGAAGTACATGTCCCAAAATTCGCAATTTACATGAAAATTTAATATTCCAAGATTCTTAAGCACCATCATGGGCCAGGGAAAGAAAAATATGAAACGCGATATCCTCTACTCATAGGATCGAGCAATAACGTAAAAAAATATTGACGTATGTCTTGGGAGAATATTGAAGAAATAATTGCATCACCGTGGGTGCGATTATAATTGCTTTGCCTTGATGTAAAGCTTGCGCTAACTTCAAATTTCATTGTTGGGAGATCCCAAATCAACTTCTATCAAAGTTAGTGTCTAAAATAATCTATTAAACTATTTTTTTTTACAGCTGTGTTCTTCAAAATAAAAAATATTTTGATTAATTTTTTTATATATAAAAGAGTAGAAAAAGCACAGTATTATATTCGCGATTATACCCATTATTCGCTTGATGATGAAAGTGTCCGTGTCGGGGTTGCTAGTCCCCCATCGGGAGCCTCCCCGGGTGGCGGATAGGGGAATGCCATCCTACATGGATGGCACCGGGGATATTAAATACTCGGAGCTGACCAAAAGTAGCAAACCAGATAGTAGAGAAGCTAGAACCCACACAGACCCCTCGTCCGGTGCGATACCATCTTTCCAGCTTAGGCGGCGTGAAGTTGCTCTAAAGAGTTGACGTTTTGTTGCTGTGCCAGATATTCGGGTATATAGAGTAAGAAACTAAAGCATGCATGGCTGGCGTTTCTGGAGTTAGAATTTTCTGGAGTTAAAACGATCCCCAATTCGGATCTCCGGGCGGAGGTTAATCCAGGGGCACATTCATTCAAGATCAAGAATAGTAACATCTTCCGAATGGGAAAATTTATAGCTGACTTTTGTAACATTAGAGGTTTAAACACGAATATCAATTCAGTACAATAACATCTACAGGCAAATAAACCTCACATTCTAGGACTGTGTGAAACGATACGAGTTTTACTCCCGATTTAGACGGAACTTCGGAATTTGTTCATTGGCGGGCTCTCCATTGCAAAAAAAACACCCCATCCAGACAACGAAGCATCCGATTGGATCGTTCTCTAGTACCTATTGCTTATCATTTACCTACTAGCGTTGGGCAAGGCCTTCAGTCACCAATCCCAGTCTCTTAGAGTAAACTTCGACACTGTCATGAACGCATCGAAACAATCCTCACTTTTCTGTAAGGTTCCCTTTGCTCTTTCAACCAATCTGCAGTGCAAGAGGCTATAGTCGACTGCAGGACAGCAAGCCATCACTGTCTTGTTAGATTATCATCGGTCTTACGACCTGAGTGTATAGCCACTGGATCATTTTAGGGTTCAATCCCCAAGTCTTCTGCATCTACCTAGGCTTATGGCAGCTCTCTGGGTCGTACACAACAGATACTTCGCTTCTGTTGTGTATGGAATCTCCTCCCCGTTTATGGACAGTCAATGTAGTCCGACAAGTTTTGGACGGGTTGATGGAGAATCGTTCCCCAAGTGGGTGGTTAACCTTGCTTATGACTAATTGTTGTATGACTCAGAGACCGTGATCCGGAACTTTCCTCTCACCACGACTGCTAAATCATCCGCGTAACCAAGGGAGCAGAATCCCTCATTGGTTAGCGTTCTTAAAAGGTCGTCGACGAGGACAGTCCACAGCAGAGGAGACAGGACCCCTCCCTGCGGGCTCGTCGTTTGGTAATCGTATTGTTGTTGGCTAAGAGGATTTACCTTTAATGCCGTATCCCCAATGTATCTATCAATAAGCCTCTCCATAGTCCTTAGAAAGGAAATAAGCTGACTCAAAAGCGGATTAGAACTGGTTAAAGCTTTTCTATTTGGAATATTACTTTGACTTCAAAGAGATCTTTAGAACTACCAGGGAATAGTTTTAACTTTGTGACGTCAATCTCAGTATCATACCTCTGGAATCAGTTAACCCTTTAAGAAAGGAATACCTACATCGATGTAGAGCGAAGTAAAATAAATCAATCTTTTTAAGTTGAGGCATTCCTTTTAACACCCTGTGGAGTTCAAAAGCAAACAACTTGTTCATATAACTTTTCTTAATTAATTCAAAAATAAAAGAGATAGAGCCTTGAATAGTCCTGAAAAATGGAATAATGCTGTCAGTAATTAAAATTTTTTCCCGACTTTCTCGAGAATGCCTTAACACGCTTCAAAATGTAACTATACCAAACGAAGTAGCTTTTCAATCTTAAGCAAGGATCCATTCAACATTTCACTCTAAAACAATTATAATTATTAGGAGAGGCAATATTTTCAGCAGTCGATATAAAGGCGATTAACTGTATTCGGAAAATGAAAGGACACCGTGTATGTACTTTTATATCAAATTTAAAATCATAGCTTTTCTTTGTCTGCTTTTGCCAGCAAAACATACGAAAGTTTGAAGAAAGCATACATACATAATGTTATGACTAGCTCACTATTATTGACGACTTATAATTCCATAACACCACTCACACAACGATATCATATTCTGAAGTTCCCAATAATACCCCTTGTCAAAGCGACGTATTATTACTCTTATATCAATAAAACAATACAACCATAACATAATCATAACACATTTATTTCAGTGTAATATCATACGTGTAATCCAATAATATTACCTACATTACCTGCTGTAACTCCGGGCACTTCATTGATTTATTCTATTCAATTAATTTATCAAAGGTGAATCATATTATGTGAAAAATAAATTCATTTTTTCGGTTAAAAAAATCCGAAACAGGAAAATTTTTAAATTAAATTTATGTTCTATAGTCCAATAAAGTCTAAAAAGTCATACGTATCGATTAAGAATACACATCCTTTTGATAGTTCGATTTATTTTGTTTCATGTACGTGTTTTTATAGTAACCGTCCAGTTTGTCTAAACACTCCATCCCGCATAAATAAGTATACGTCAACATTGGTTTTGAATGAGAATTAAATGCACAGCACAGAGGATAGAAAGTCATTACGTGAATACATTTTCTGTAGTTGTCAGTGGCTCTCAAACTGACGTAAGCGGTTCAAATCATTTTTTGAATGATTCCTTCAATAATTACGCTCGTTCACAACTTGACAATTAACTGTTTGACATTTTCTGGTGAAATTAAAAATATTAATTCGGACGGTTAGTGAGACGTCACATCTGACTTTTTAAAGTTAATCCTACTATATAGACGTAACATTTTTTATACACGGTGTACACAACATTTTTTTAAATAAGAGATACTGTATATGATTGATTTTCATATTCCCTGAAAAACTCCAGTAGGTTTTTTACAGTCAGTTGCAGTTTTTAGATCAATCGAGTAGGTTGTGAGTTATGAAATAAACAAATTAAAATCGCCAATGTTAGTGTAACTTGATTTCATGAAATCTTTTGGCGTTACTAGACAAAACGAAATTAATCAAAATTTCTTGCAGTAACAAAGGATAATTTTATGTTACCTATTCATAAAGAATCAAATTAAAAAAATGAAGAATGTAATTGTTATTTTTTTAAGTTAAAATTTTTTGACAAATAAAGTAGACTGTGACAGCATGGACACCAGATTGAAACTATGGAAACATTGTTCAATTTAAAAGTAACATTTAAGCCAGAAAATTGAAACTATCCCAGTTTTATTTGAACAGATTTGTATATACAGGGTGTCCAGATTTCGTTGTAATTGCGGGGTATCTCGCTTATTAGCAGAGATAGAGCGATGCGGTTTCCGCGACACGTTGCTACTTTTTTGTGAAACGAAAGAAACCGTAACCAATTTTTTCATAGCCACCTTTGTTTTTGAGATACAGGGCGAAATTGAAAATTTGTACTTTTGGGGCATACCTCGTATCTTGATAATGGGTAATGATATTGAAAACACAAGAATGGTATCTTGTGTATTATATTTTTACGTAGAATTCAGTGGCGTGCTTTGTTTTTTCCTAAAGTCGATAGTATTCGATATATAAGTTAAACTTAGGTTTTCTTAAATGGGACACCCTGTATATTTTCTACTATTTGGGTAGTTTGTCGTAAGCTTTACGAAAATATATAATACTCTATAGTTATTATCTATATTAAGGTAAAAAATGACAATTATTCGGAAATCTGTCAAAATTTTTATAGAAGTAGACCATATTAAGAAACAACAAACGTCATTATTCGTTAACCTTCATAATAATTTCCCCTGTCACAACTTTACGTGTTTTGCTGTAAAAGTGCTTGACGTTTATGTTTGAATCTCGTAGCATACCTATTATAATATGTTGAATAATTCTTCTTTATTGTTAAAATTATAAAATATATGTATAAGGTAGATTATTGTTATTCTCCGGTCGCAGTAATTTCTCCAATATGGCTGCAAATCAAGTTTTTGATAATTTAGAAAAATTTGACATATGTTATCCTGCTTTATTCGGTGCAACGAGAACACAAATGAAGCCTCGGAATTATATTTGCATAGGTATTTATTTATCTTCTAAATAGTTGTTAGTTAGAAGTAATGCCTATTTTCAGATTTCCTGAGAGAAGACAGCCTAGTAAAGTGGTAAAATGGACGTAGAATTAAGACAAATCTGCTAAATTATGGATCCTTTATTAAACCTCGTCCCCATTCCTACAGTAAAAATAATAATGAAATTGACGAGATAAACGTTTTGGCAAGCGTTGAAGTCAATCCGTTAAACTCTTGCAGAAAAATTGAGACTAATAATACTGGTGTACCGAAATCTAGGGCTCAAGAAATACTTAAAAAGCACAAATATAAGCCGTATAAGTTTAAGTTAGTTCATCAATAATTACATCCTGGAGATGCGGCAAGAAGAATAGACTTCTGCAATTGGTTTCTGCAAATGACCAATGCTGATATCAATTTTGCTTCCAAAGTTATTTGGTCTGATGAGTCGTTTTTTAGTAGTTGCGGGATTTTCAATCGACATAACTCTCGATACTGGTCCAATGAAAATCGCCACGTCATATTTCCTCGTGAGCGACAAGGAAGATTTGGTGTCAGTGTGTCCTGTTTTATTTTAGGAACAAAAATAAAATTTTGCACATATCAAGGAACATTAACTGGTAATCGACATCTCGAAATATTAGAAAATATTATTCCACAATTAACTGACGAAATTCCTTTGGTCCATATAAATAGTAGGTATCTATTATCAACAAGACGGAGCCCCGGCTCATAATGCGCGGATTGTGCGGCCGTTTTTGGAGGAAACTTTTGGAAACCGTTTAATTACAACAACTGGTCCTGTCAGATGGCCCGCAAGATCACCCGACTTATCAGTACTCGATTTCTTCTTGTGGGGGTACTTGGAAAATAAAATATATGCCGTCCAATATGAGACTATAGAACATTTACGTGCTGCCATAGAGAGAGTTCAGTGCCAAACATGTTTGAGGCATAATGGTAATCAGTTTGAACAATTTTTGTGAATTTTATTAAAACTTTTATTTGTTCTTGTAAAAAAGTAAGTTTCTACTTTGTTTGTTGTTTCTTAATATGGCCTACTTCTAAAAATTTTGACAGATTTCCGAATAATTGTCATTTTTTACCTTAATATAGATAATAACTATAGAGTGTTATATATTTTCGTAGAGCTTACGACAAACTGGACCCAAATAGTAGAAAATATACAGGGTGTCCCATTTAAGAAAACCTAAGTTTAGCTTATATATCGAATACTATCGACTTTAGGAAAAAACAAAGCACGCCACTGAATTCTACGTAAAAATATAATACACAAGATACCATTCTTGTGTTTTCAATATCATTACCCATTATCAAGATACGAGGTATGCCCCAAAAGTACAAATTTTCAATTTCGCCCTGTATCTCAAAAACAAAGGTGGCTATGAAAAAATTGGTTACGGTTTCTTTCGTTTCACAAAAAAGTAGCAACGTGCCGCGGAAACCGCATCGCTCTATCTCTGCTAATAAGCGAGATACCCCGCAATTACAACGAAATCTGGACACCCTGTACATCGAAAACGGCTCCAAAATAATATCGAAAAACCGTTTACATTTCCCTATCTTAAATGTTCAAGTGTCATAGTGTGCTTGAAATTTTTATACAGGGTGATGAAAATTATCAGATTTTTTTTCCGATAGTTGGAACCTTTTTCGATATAGGTAGGTACACTGCTTTAAAAACGAAAAATTGTAATTTTCACTTGTTTATATTGTCAATAGAACATAAATTTAATTTAAAAATTGACTTATTTCGGGTTTTTTAAATCAATAACAAATCTGAAAAAATTAATTTAGTTGTTAGGTACATATGATTCACTGTGTATATTTATTATGTATCTACATTAGAACGTATCTACATGTTTGCAAATCATGGAGTGTGCAACGTTGATGGAAAGCATATAAGGCAACGTCTAAAGTCTCCTTGAGCCTAAATAAATATTAACCTTACTCCTACACCTATACCTATATGTTATATGTATATAATTATATCAAGATATAATATTTAATTACATTATTTACATTCCGCGTTGGGAATGGTCTACTCCTTACCTGTACATATCATATAACTTGGTAGGTACAGGCTGAAAACAACCGCTTTCTCTGGATAAAAGGACTCTCTCTGGACATGTTTGTTGAATAATAATAATTATTTAGGTATACCTTAGTTACTTATTATAGGTGCATTAATAATTAATTGTATTCAATCGGGTGGTTGCATTTTGTTTGTTCTTAATAATAGTTATTTATTATACAAGAGAAAAAAGTGATAGATTTTAGCTCGAGATGTGATTTCGTCCCCGACGCGTTTAGCGGAGGAGACAAACACATCGAGAGCTAAAATCGCACTTTTTTCTCGTGTGTAGTATACAATTTTTTTCTGCGAGAAGAAATATCAGTGTTAGAATGTCGAAAAACGTAGTTAGATAACTGAAAATTATGTTGGAAAAATGATTTATGTTAAACTTGGATTTTCAAACTGTCTTTTATCGTAATCGACGTTGCCTGGTAACGAAACGATTTAATTCGATAAACGTCATAATTTAATTAAAATTTTAGATAGTTTTGCAAAGATTCTTGTAAGGTCTCAATGAGTGAATTTATTAATATGGATAGTGATTGTTATGAAAATTCCCTTAATAGTTGCCATTTGGATAATAAGGTAACTTTCCTTTACGTATTTGATATAAATTTAATGATATCTGAGTGTTAATAGTAGCCATACCTAAGCCGCCATTTCGGGGAAATAAGTACTCATTTATTTCCCTGCTAATTCATTTTTTTCCCCGATAAGATACAGCTCATGTAATGAGGCATTTTTCTACCTGTCAACGGGGAAAAAAGGTCAAACTTTTAGCCCGTCGCAGAAAAAAAGTATTTAATGATTTATTTTCTGTGTGTTTATTCATGGAGGTTTATTTTTTTCTGATTTTGTATATTTCAATCCACACTATAGCCCTCAGGAAAATCGTAGTGAAAAAAAGCGAAGTTGTTTTGTTAGGGAAATTTTTATTTTTTCATCAGAAATATCTCAAAAAAGTTCATTGCAAATAATCTTACCTATGTCCAAAAAAATCTGTTTTTCGCAAATATCTTGTAAGCAATATTTGGTTTTATGTCAATTTAGGTTAAGATTTATAAATAAGAAGGATATGGAAGGTTGGTACTAAAAAAAATGCATCGGAAACTTGAAAAATTTACACAAATTGTAGAGATAAAAAAGTAGCAATGAGAAAGTGTCCTTCGTTCTCTTCTACCTTCCCAAATAACTTCAGAAAAAAATACAAACCAAATCGTAAGATTTCGGTTTTTTAGAATAATTTCTAATGTAAGCGGAACTATCTGGTTTTAACAACGGAATATGATTGACCAATTATTTGATAATTTAACCCACCCTGGGTCTCTCACGGTTTCCGAAATCCAAATGCTGTTCATTTCTTATCCTGGGCACTATGATGTATGTAGCTGTTATGGTCGGCCTACTATTTATGGAAACTCCTTTCAAATTTACTCGCTTCAGTAAAAAAAATTGTCAAAATGATTTGAAATTGGGCTGTTTGATGGTTAACATTTTTTTTTTTTTTTGTTGATAAATTTTAAATTGAATTTAGAATTCCCTGAAATCAAATCGACTCTTTTCCGCAAGGTTTGATCCAACAATATAATAATACAGAATTTATCTTGCCTCCCTGAATTCAAATTATAACTTGAAGAAGATTATTGTCTTCATAATAATAATAATTTGTAACTCCGACTGTGTATTTGTAAATTCAGCCGCGCGCCCCTGGACCATCTTCCATTTCCTATCCCGCCGCCTGACGCCTGTGAACTCCTCCAGTAAACAGGTGCTGTTGGCGATACCGTTATTCGCGTCACAAAACACCCCTACAGACAGAGAGGACACGTTCCTGACCTACTGCTGTGGGAGATACCGCATCGCTCAGTCGGCCTTGCCCTTGCCGTCACAGACGGACTGGCAGCTGATTCAGTGCACTGGCGTTAAATAACTCACAGGAGTGTTCCTCCAAGGAAGAACCACTTCGGACGAGGTCATGTTCGTGTGCCTGAAGGAAATCTTATGGGATTTTCCAATGGCAGATAACCTATCAGGGAATAGCGTTGCCCCACAGTATCCACACAAGGTTATTTCCGCTGGTTTACGATTACAATGACGTCGTTCGGTTGACCAATTACCTAGACGATAACAATTTCTAAATTTGCTGAACTAGCTTGAGGCGAAAGTTTGCGACTGATTATCCTGGATCAAGAATCCACCCCCCGCTAAATAAATTGAGTGGATCTTTTTCCCAGGACATAGCCGAATTTTTTACCGGTTGGATCGCTGGCATTATGAATAAATGATAGTTTGACTTTGAGTTACCGTTTGTCCGTTTACCTATGAAACACCCGTATATACGGATCATTAGAATTTTCTAATTTTTTGGTGCAACTGTACATTATATCGTTATCTAGCATTCGATCGGCGTTTTCTAAACATTGAAATTCCAGGACGGGCTTAGGAAAAATTAATTGGGAAAGTTGTTTCTATAAAGTTCACCCTATAATCGATTTAAAAAAATGAAATTATTAAGTTTCAATACAAATAGACAATGAAAACTGTGTACCTATGTAAAATTTTGGTCACACTTTCGTCGCAATTTTTATAAACGATCCTATCTGACCAAAACTAAAAAGCCACCATGTCGTATCGTATAATATTGTCATAATTAAAAACAAACGTTATGAATTGCAGATATTTTAACTAAAATAAGAACAGCCCAAGTTAACATTGCTTTAATCACATCGTTGCTATCACTTTGTGTTATTTCCAGGACCGGACATAATTATTTTTCAATTTTTAATTTTTAAACAAAAGTTCGCCCTGCAAATTTTTGTAGACTGAATGATAAATCAAACTAGTAAATTAAATTAAACAGAAGGTCATTAAAAATTATTGAATTAGCGCTCAAAAAGTAAATAATTATAATTAGAGGATGTGCACAAAAAATCAGTTGTATATCTCAAACGGTGAGAAACGCGTTAAGAAATCTCGCCTTTTATTTTGCAACACATGTTTTGAAACACCCTGTATACATGGCGTCGCTAAAAGGTACCACCAACGCTCTACCACAAATTCCGGAGTACAAAATATGCTAATTTAACCTAAATTATCTATTTCCAAAAAGACACCCTTCTAAAAAATAAAACCGTTCTAATTTAATTTTCTCATGCAATATAAAAATGTAATAATATGTATACAGGTGTCCCATCTGAAATAAAAAAGTTGCTGGCCACTTCATTTATAACCGGAAGTGGTAGGAGGTATGAAATGCTCCAAGGATATAAAAATTCGAAAAAAAGTCTTACCTGTTGTATCCCTTTCAGTAACCACATCTTGACCGTGGTAGTTCTGCCGGGCTTTGCGCTTTTCCGCAGTACTGCGGCTGTTGTAACAGAGCCTCCTCCGGCTAACCTTACATTACAGGGTGGCGGGGCTAATCTGTTGTTTTGCTGGTAATATTTGGGAGCTTCGAACTCGGAGGGAGAGACGTCGACCTTACTTGTTTCGTTGGAACTACACGAGCGGTCTAGCACTGAAAAAATAGAATGGAGAACTTATAACATTCAAATATTTACATTTCATTATATAGGCTGTTCCAGAGTAAGGTATTTTCATGTTAACTTTATACGAGTAAGCTAAAGTCATTAATAAGTGAGGTCAATTTTGAGAAAGCTTTCTTCGATTCTAATTTCATAATTAATGCTTAATTATTATGAATTAAGTACCTCTTAATGAAATTTTTGATATTCTATCCTAAAATGTATGCGTTTTTATTTCTATGATTCCATCTATACTGGGTGGTCCATTACTTATGTCCCCCTCCCCCGAAATAGAGGTTAGTTTTGAAGATAAAAAATTGAAACTTTGAGGATTCGTGTGATTAAAAAAGCTGTAATTTGATGTTAACGTGGCCAAAAAAAGTCGATTTTTATATTCAATGCATCGGTAGAAATCGATTAATAAAATCAAAAATCACGAGATCATTTCTTGAACACTCGGTGTGCAGAAATAAAAACCTGGTAGTTTACTTCCAATGAAGAACTTTCGACACATTCCTTTCAAGTCAATAATGAAGTAAACAGTTTTTACAGAGAGTTTTATAACATAAGTGCTTATACACAGACACCACGCGGTGAAAAGGCTTCGAGCTTTTTTGTAAAAGCGGTCTGGATATTTTACTAATGTTGAAAAAATTTTCTATTGAATTTCTAACGGGAAAGGAAAATCAGAATAAAATTGAAATTCCCCTTGACTTTCAATGAACTGAAAATAGCGAACCAGTTTATGTAAAATTAATTATTGTAGGTGCCCATTATTTTTTCAAGCTTAAGAGGTAATTTAGATTCCTTTTCTTAGTCATGCAGTGTTCTGTGTTCTTCGAGGTAAAATACGTGACAATTCCCACTTAAATACGTTAATTAACGACTTGACTGAAAGTTTTTAACTCGGAAGGTCGAAACACGTCTGTATCTAAAGTGAATAGAGAGTTTGACCTGAATGTCTCTTTTTACTTGATAAAACGTGATCCGCATTTCTTAGTAACTCTATTCGAACTTTTTCATTATGATACAGCATAACATACATTTTGTATTACCTGTCTAAGTAGGTACCTACTTCAAAAACGACTTGTATGAGGTATTGATCATGCATTTTTATTAATCCACAACGTCGCCAACGACTAACCAATATTTTAATCTCACAATTTTTCTTGAAAACTTAGAATCATTCCGACAGTTCCTAAGACTGGGAGAAATAAATTCAAACAAAAAAAAAACTTCACTGCATGCCTATTTCAATAAAATTGTAATCTCTGTAAGATCTGGAATATCCATCAAAAAGTCAAATAACTTTGAGATTTCCACAGTCCCCACTCCCTAGTAATCTGCACTGCACTAGGTACTTTAAGAAAATTATTCTGCTTGAGATCTACAAGATATTGTAACCCATATCTAGTTGACCCATTTCTAGGAATTGAAGTAGATGTAATAGGTATACTTACATAAAGATATCATAAAATAATTTGAACTCATTGCAGCTAATATGATTCATTATATTATAGGGCGAGTATTCTAGAAGAATGTATGCGTTCATTCTTCCTCGTAGTTAGGTAGTTCATTCATATGCATTATTACTCTTAAAGTACAACGACCAGGAGACAGGGATTAGCCACGTGGAGACATAAGACAGCGACAACTAAGAATTCGTTTCACGTGTGCCATGTAGTAGTTACCGAAAGCTTTCCTCTCAGAAAAGTTTAAACCTTCATCGACTTGCGTGAAAATTGGTAAATAGTTAGGGGGTGCCTCAAGTAACAAAAGTAAAGTGACATAAAGCCGACTTGCGCTTTTACCCCGGGGGTGGTTGTCACTCCTTCACCTGATCCTCGGGGGCTGGAACTGTTTTATCAAAAATAACCCTGGGAATCGATAAAGGGACCAATTCTAAGCAAAATATATTCTAATGAACCAGTGCAAGCTGCAAATCGCAAATGGTACAAGCATTTTCACTTGGCTCTTTATTTCATTTTGAGTTCATTATTTGATGGATCCACTCACGGGATTCTGGTAGATACATTGTACTGATGAGTCCCAAACAGACCGAAATATGTGTCTACAATGTCCACCTCTGCTCACAGCACAACATCAATGAATGGCATATTGTTTTGCGATATGTCGTTCACCTTTTGTCTAACAATGACCAGTAGGGCTTTACCTGCTTCTATGCACACCGGGGGGGCACTGCACTTAGTTTTTGGCTGCCTGGAGTGTATCCTATGGCGCAAGCCGAACCCACGGTGCTCTTAATTTTACTTTAATTTCACTTTACATTACAGGCTGTTAGATTACGAACTATACGCAGAAAGCGCAAGTCGAACTCATACTACTTTTGAAGTTAAGGGTAAAATAAGCTTGATCCCAATTATAGAATGAGTATATAAAAAGGTATATAATATACAAAAGTGTTTATGCGAACTATACGAGTAGAGTAAAAAAAGTCAAACTTATAGAATTAGGTACTTAAAAAACAATCTATCTGGTCTTCTAAAGAACAGCTACCTCGGTCAATGCAGAAAAATTGTCAAGGGTCTATTGAAATTTGCAATAGAGTGTGCTGTAATGAAGTCGTGTTACCCCGACTCCATCTATTTATTTTATTTCATTTTTTCCATTATTACAGAAATAGGGATGATTAGGTAGATACGTTAAATCGGCCAGGTAGTAATAATTTTCATAAATGCATTTAATATTATTACTTTTTTATGAACGGGCTAATTTTTAAAGTAATTGAATCGAGGCAGTTGGCTTCAAATTCAAGCAAATTATCGACCACTATCGCATCATAAAAACGCCGAAATGCACCGGGCCGCAGATAGCAGTTTAAATTAACGTTTTTTACCGAGAAAATCGTTCTCGAAAATTCCTATCTGACCAGGAACCGATAGTGGTCGCTATACCCGGGGCCGCGATTTGAAAAAGGAATTCCGAATTCTGATCACCGGTCGTAAAGACGTATTGCCGAGTAAACCGCCGCATCCAATCCGCACCCGTGCATCAGTTTAGGTACCTACCAGGAAGTATCAATAGTTCCTCATTTTCGCCTATTTACGTTGTTTAGTTTGACGCGAGTGGTCAATTGTTAGTCCGGGAGTAGTGCAGACAAATACCTAGTGACGAGCCTAGACCTGTTGCTGCATAACCAAAGGTAAGTGCTGTTGCAATTATCATATACTGCTGCGGTCAATATTTTTCTCCTCTCACTCCCATCGCTCCGGTCCTCATCAAACCGTCTCCTCCTTCCGTTGTTGGTAACAAAGGCTTCGCTCCTGGTTCACGGTCCATCGCCTGGCATAGCAAGGGTGGATCAGTGTGCTGGGGGTGGCGTCTGGTGCTCGCGGAGCAGCGTATCCCGCCAAAATCGTGCCGATTCCCCCCGAATGCGTAGTTGAGATCATTGTGGCCGCACTCCTCACATAACCGCCGAGAACAGCCCGCCTAGTCATTTTTTTTACGTCTAAACCGATCCAGGCCGTTTTTAACCGCCCGTTCGTCATTCCGACGTGTGTACCTACTTATTGGTCGCAACCACCATTCACCTACCGCTGTGCCCCGTGACCGATTTGTTATTATTTATTTATTCATACCGATTTATTATTATTGCTCATCATTGTATACCTACTCCGATAAATTAATAATAAAAATTGTTAAGTTGAATTCTGTCGTGTTAATGTTCATCCGTTCTTCATAAATTAATTGACCGACAGCGACAATCACTCGCTACAGCTTGGCTCCTCGGAGGTGTCAATGCTTTCGGAAAGCGATTAAAGTCCGCTTTGCCGAACACAATTATTTTAGGGTGGTAACCTCAACCGACCCCTGGCACTTTCCGTTTCTCCACAGAGCTACCCCTGGGACAAGGATACTATAGCAGTACCATTCTAATTGCGACTTAGGTAAATGAGAAGATTTGGCGAGAATATCTTCCCAAGGGAGTAAACCCTCATTGAAAATCTGGCGCCCGATGGAATCCGTCCGATCTCCAGGCGATTCCGGACCAGCGAAACGCCACGGACGACTCTCAGGCGGAGTCGTAGTTACAGTGCAAAATGTTCAAAAGGACCAGAAGGCCAGGACAGTCAATCAAATATGTCACCAGTTTATGCAAGAATAATACCACTGTAGATTCTTTACGAATTTTTAGACTTTGTAATGAAAATTGAAACACTAGTGAGATTTGGGGGTAAGATATTTGAGGATAAACTAGGATGTTACCACTGAAGCATACTCCAGAACTGATCAGTGATACGAACAGGGTCATAACATAAAAGTGTAGATTTAGATAGTGTAGCTCCTATAGATTTACATGCAGAAATGTTGCCATGAGCAATGAGATGTGAAAAAGTCCATCTGGAATCGAAGAAGACATCGACCTTTGAAATAGCCTCACCCTCAACCGTGTAGCTGCAGACTATCCTGGATTTACTCCTTGTATACGAGAAAACGACACACTTGTTGATGTTAATTTGAGAGATGTTAATTTGACATAATGAAAAAATCCAAATCTCTCTGCAAAGGATAGACAAGGTCGTTCACTTGATTTCAGTAAATATTTTCATGTCATCTGCATGAGGTAGGAAACCACAATAATTAAGATGTTGCGTGATGTCATCAATAATTATATTAAAAATCAAGTGACCCTATACACAGATCCCTGAGGAACACCAGAAGAGACAATGCTGGAATGCGAGTGAAAATTTGCGAACTCGACATATTGAAACCTGTTTGATAGGTAGTTTCTATGCTGTGAGAAACCAAAGAAGCCAAGCTTTTAGATGAGGACGCTATGAGAGATGGAGTCAAATGCTTTACTGAAATTGGTGTATATTACATCGACCTGTTTTCCAGACTCAAGTGATTCGGAAACTGACTGGGCTAGAGGTGCAGATATGCTCATAAGCTGCTGATGATGGATCTTCCTTGCAACTGGTTCACTGATAAGTGAAATTCCGACAAACTAAACTCACCCAATGTGATAACTTCACTAGTTTTACTACCATAAATTGCCTCAATGATGCGATGAAGTATCTAAATTTCAGGATTATTAGTAACTGGGGAGGAATGTTTATTGTTAGCAAAGAAAGGTTGGCTTTATTGTCCTGGGTGACAAGGACAGATACAGCATCGATGGTTATATACACAAAAAAGTGTCCCAGATTTATATGAACACGACTGTACTTACTTTACTTCACTTATTAGAAACCTTGTGTAGCCCCATGAAGGAGAGTCAAAACATGAGTTAATATTTTTTTCCTTAAATACGGAACAAGTTACTTACAGAAATTAAATTAAGTAGGCACAGTCTACTATTGAGAATACACCCAGTGGATAATTCGTTAATATTATCCTACTGTCTTAAGAATTAGAAAGATTTCGCACGAAACTTTTTCCTGACTGTTGTAATACTTACCGCCATTTTAAAATTTATTTTGGATAACCTGATTTATTCTAAATAAAAAATTGTGTAATTTATTCTTGTTAATTTAATGGTCTTCGAGAATAAAAAGATTTAACTGGGCACATCATGATGTTTATGGTGTAAATTTTAATAAATTATTGACCGTAAATACTTGTTCCCTCGGAGATCATTAAATTTACGAAAAAACTATAAGACACCTTTTATATTTGAAATAAATTAAACTATCAAAAATAAGTTTTAGAATGCTTGTTCGACTAAAAAAAATAGATTTGCTTATTTGACTCTCCCAACAAGAGGTCGCATACCGTGATGGCAGTTAGGTAAATACTACTCGAAGGGTGGGTTGATAAAAAAACAGGTAAATACCCGGTATCTACTCAAACTAATTTTATACACCAAAAAAATTGGTATTAGGTTTTTTCTGAATAGGTAAATACTCATTTATCAGGAAAATACCCAGTAAATACCGCATTAATTTCATGATACGTTCCCTTTGATTTCCCCTTATTTCATATAGCTTCCCGTTTTGTTCCACTGCGGAATTGTATTTGTATTGCAGTTATTACTGTTCATTGTCTTTGTTTGATGGTGTCAGTGGCTCAGGTGTAACCTGATTCAAGAAATAAAATGTTTGCTTATTGCTGTCTAATTATTACAAAATCACGTACTCTCTGTACACTGAGAGTTGTCCGTTGTCATGCCACACTGATTCTGACTAAACAATTTCATTTAATTCGATTTGAATCGTACACTTATTTCTAAGTCGAACCAGATGTGGTATCGCAGTTCGTGTCAGTGGCGTGTGTTGAGGAATAATGAATATCCTATAAATATATTATTTCGACAAGTTATTGACGAAGTAGAGCCTTGCAACTTTTTGATAACAAATATTATATAATGCAAGTAAATAAGAATCATAATAATTATTGTTATCATCATGATAGAAATATCATGTCACCTACCTGCTGGTTGCCGTTTAAAAGAAAGAATAACACCTCCGTTTTCTTATTTGCAAGTAAAATATTCCAGCAATTTAACCACAAGACCACGTACTAGGGAGTTCAATCGTTTCCCAGGCAAAGCAAGGAAATAGATTTTTAGGCATTCGAGCAATTATAATAAGTTACTCATAGTTTATCACAGGACAATAATAACACAGGACACAGGTAATTCTGCTAATTTCGTATTAAAAACGTTTCAAATCACAAGACAAACCTTATTAGTATATTTACCGCTGACACTGACACTACTGATAGTAGCGACGACAATCTTATCGTAATATCGTATCAATCTAAGCGTATCAAGACGCGAGTCGATACTTCCGTCTCACTCTCGCTCATCTTTTTAGAATTGCTGACGATTCAAACGTATTTCTGACAATATTGTTTCAGGGCACCGAAAATAAATCCGTAGAATACAAATCTTGCAAGGAACAAATTAAACAAAAATACAAATTTGTTTAATTTTTAAATACAACAAAATAGGACCTCTTTGCTTTACTTTTGGTGTTGTAATATAAAATTAATATTGTCAAATATACAAATTAATATAATATCGTATAAAGATTATAATAATAAAAGATTTTAGTCGACCATAAATTAATAACAAGAAAAATAATTAGTGGGCTTGACGAATAACGAAGCAAGCTCCAAGGCAATCAGCAAGCGGAGCCATCTGACCGAAGACACAGACAGCTGTTTCGACCTCCTTGTGGTCTCTGTGGTCTCTTAACCTCCTTGAGACCACAAGGAGGTCGAAACAGCTGTCTGTATATATCCATCGGTCAGATGGCTCTGTTTGCTGATTGCCTTGAAGCTTGCTTCGCTATTCGAGCCTAAAGCCCACTAATTATTTTTCTTGTTATAAAGATTACACATAGATGTACGGAATTGACTAAAAATAAAGAAGCTTTTGGGCTAAATACCCAAGGAATTTGCCACAAATTTTATTTACCGGGTAAATTGACAGATATCAACAGGAGAGGGTCAAGTAATTCATGTAGTTTGATTTGAAAACTTTGCTTAGAATTCGACAACGAATCACCCATCAGCTTATTCATTCCCACCTGCTATTTTATTATGTATCTATCAATTTGATACATAGTAAATAATGTTTTTCCTGTTGAAAAATGTTTCATTGTCCTCCTATTTAACATCTCCGATATAGCTATCACTATGTTAATTAAGATTTATCTGGGCACTAAAATTAATCTCAAGTATGTATTTCTTTCAACTCACTATCACTTTAATAATAATTATTGTCTTCCATATCTCAAGTGAAGTTTGTTTAATCATTTTTTCATAATTTTCCGTCTAAGCTTTGGGACTCCAGGATTTTTCTCTGATTATGTATTTTTTCAAGTGTTGATATCGACCTTGGTTTATGAATAACGTATGGATACTTCTTTTTCAAAAGATGCAAGATGAACCGTGGTATCTTATCTCATTTGTTTAAAGTATTATAAATTTTGCTCTTTTAAATCATGTTATAGGTATTTCTGCAGACTTAACTTTCATAGATGCTCGAAAAAAATTTTTGGAGTATTTTTGCTTGATAAATGTTAAATAAATAATTTATTACATAGGAGGGATGGATGCTTAGTTAGCAGGAAAGAACTAAGTACCATCATGTTAAGCTTTTGTTTCTTATACATTTTTTTTTTGTGTTTACTAGTTAGAATTAATTTTCTGTAGAGTATTCCGCTAAATTCATAAATAAATAAAGTAAATAAATTTTTTTTGTTTAGTGAATAAAAAATTGGTTTGTTCAACATCTCAAAATTTTGTGATGTAAGATGAAGCAAAAATTCAACTTAAATCACAAAAAAATGTATGAGATATGAGATGCTCTTTGAGATATTATAATTATTATTATTATCTCAATATTACCAAGAGCCTTAGAATAACCAGCTGATCTTATGTTTTTGAAATGCTTCAAAATTCAATAATCCATCATCGTCTATTATACCTCTTGATTACAGCGAATCTTATCATTTAAGAGCCATACACTTACCTAACTATAGAAAAATACTATTTAGGTATTTGTATATCCTAAAATTAAAACAATAAATAATTAGCTGTTGTACTCCGAGTATAGGTCGGAATGTTAAAAAACTTTCTTGATCATTGAAAAAATAAATATGATCATTTTTAGTGCAGTGGGAATTATTTTGATTTTTCAGTCGGCCCTTGCAGTGGATTACCCGCAACCAGAACAAGTGCATTTGGCCTATGGAGATAACACAAACGATATTGTTGTTACGTGGTCCACATTCTCCGAAACTCCTAAATCGATTGTAGAATATGGTAGACTTTCGGTGGGCTTGGAAAATCAAGTCGAAGGAATCTCGAAGTTGTTTGTCGATGGTGGGGCTTTGAAACGGTCACAGTACATACATACGGTGGTTTTGAAAAACTTGGATTATAACACAACTTACAGTAAGTTTGAATGATTGAGATAAATAGGTTTGTGTGTCACGATCGGAAATGACGAGCATTAAAAATTTTGCAGGGTATCATTGTGGAAGCGATTTAGGTTGGTCGGAACTATTTTTTTTCCGAACACCACCGCCAGAAGATGAATGGAAGCCATATTTTGCCATATATGGCGATCTTGGTAACAAAAATGCCAGAATTCTCCCTCAAATTCAGGAGGAAGTTCAAAATGGATTAAAGTACGATGCGATTCTACACAATGGTGATTTTGCATATAATTTTGACGACGTATGTTATTTTTTATTATACTTAATAATCATACGTCTAAAAGAAATTAATACAGTACATATAAAATTTACAGGACAATGGATTAGTTGGTGATGAGTTTATGAGACAGTTACAGCCTATTGCTGCATATTTGCCATACATGACGTCTCCAGGGAATCATGAAAGTTATTAGTAAGTATAGTATATAAATTGAATTCAATCACAGAAAAATAATAAGATAATTTTTTTTTCAGTAACTTTAGTCACTATAGAAATCGATTCAACATGCCAGGTCTTCCAGACAACATGTTCTATAGTATGAATCTAGGCCCAATACATTTTATTTCATTCTCAAGTGAAGATTACTACTATCTTGACTACATGTCACCCATCGTACAATACAAATGGTTGGAAAATGATTTGGAAATCGCTAATCGTCCAGAGAATCGTGCAAAACAACCATGGATCGTAACCATGGCTCATAGACCAATGTATTGTACAACTATCGATGGCATGGACTGTGATCAAGCTCAAACATTAATCAGAAATGGAATACCAAACGTTTGTCCAGGATTAGAAGATATGTTCAACAAATATGAAGTTGATCTAACGTTCTGGGCTCACGAACACAATTACGAAAGACTGTGGCCCTTGTACAACTTCACTGTGTACAATGGCAGCTTAGAACAACCGTACACAAATCCTAGGGCTCCTGTACATATAATATCAGGTGCAGCTGGTTCACAAGAAAACATTTCTCCATTCCACAAAGAAAAAAAAGATTGGTCTGCTCTTAGAAATTTAGATTACAGTTACACCAGAATGAAGGTTCATAATGGAACACATATTTATATAGAACAAGTATCCGTTGATAATGGAGGAAGCATCGTGGATTCTATATGGCTTATCAAAGATAGGAAGAACAATTTTAAGAAAAGGGCGGTAAAATTATCGTAGAGTGTTTATTAACATTGTAAGTAGGTATATCTACTAATGTATGTCAATAATACATTACTACGTAGTAAGTAAATAAAGTAAAAATCTAGCAGTTATTTTACAAAAGTTTTAATCCCGAGTAACATTTATGGGGCGTTGTAAGACTTGTCCTTTGATTTAAAGGTGAGTGTCTGGTAGGTATATGAAACTAAACTTACCAGTAAAAAACTCATCCTGTATATGACGAACAGTAGCGGTCCCAGAACAGAGCCCTGAGGAACACCATGTTCAATTTTTTTAACCTGGACCTATTCCCACCCATACAGACTGTTGTCTGTTGTCAAACAAACTCAAAGGCACACCGCTCATACCATAACATTCAAGCTGTATCAAGATCCTATGGGAGACACAGTCAAAGGCCAACTTTTCAAAATAGTTCTAAATAATCTGTTCTTTAACAGAATCTCAAATACTCTTGAAAATATAACCATGATGGAAATCGGTCTATAGTTACGCACATTATCCAAGTCGCTTTTTTTGTGTAGAGGCAAAATTTTCCCAAAATTGAAGGCATCCGGAAAAACTCTCCGAGTAAAACAATTATTAAATAAATATGCAAGTGGCTCAGCCAATACTTTAATGCTTCCTGAACGACACACTTACTCCAACGGTATGGTGAAGACAGAGACATCGATGTTTCAATGGTTATTTCCATCTCATCAGTCTGTCACATCATCACCACCACTAGAGAAGTGTGCCGGTCAGAAAGAAAATCAAAAGCTTTAAGCAAAATGATTTGTCGGAAACATAGTGACTTGCATGGCAAATGCCATCTGATGACTGAAAAGTACAACTTTCAATGTGTCAATCAGAGATTCTCCCAGAGAAATCTGCAATTTTTCACTGCCAACGCTGACAGTTCACTGAAAAACCAATTACCTTGCGAAATTTTTTCTTATTTCAGAAAGCATTATTGTTTTTCAACAATCGGATTGCTGTAATTGATATAATAATTTATTATTATTCAATTTGTTTCAGCCAATACTTTTAAAAATATATCACTCAGGCCATAGAAGCCACTCCCCAGTGGTCAATCTCTGAAAAAACGTTAAAATTCACCGGAGGTAGATAGTTCAAAAAGTCACAACTCTGAGCAGAGGTAGTTGAAAAATTCTGTATATTATTGGCAGTCACAGAAGCAAAGAAGTCATTGAAATCATCCGCTATAAGGGACTTACTAGCTTCAGGAGTGGGTTTTCTGGTGCACCCAAAATTTACCAGCCTCCAACAAGGCTTGTTTTTGTTGGCTGAATTGTACAGATATGAATCAGAGGCTTTTCGCTCTGCGGATGCAACTGATTTTCGATAGTCCCTTCTTAACTCCCGGTAAAGAGACCACCCCTGAGGATCCCCATTAACAGCACATACCCTAAACCTTCTCAGGGGCGCAACTTAGTATATACAGGGTTACTGGTAACTGGATACATTCCTTTGGTGATCTGATAAAACAAGAGGTAAGAAGTAAATTAACCCCAACATGCACTATACAAAACTCAATAGATTTTGAGATATTTCGATTTTCAACTTTTCTTAAAAAAATTGTTTCAAATGTCTTGAAATGTAATTTTCAAAAAATCCACTTTAACTTTTTGATTTTTTTTTGCTGGAATACTTGTTCAATACTATGCTTCCTTCTAGAATAAAAAATATCCTGAGGTATTTCGATCGTGTGAAAATTTCAAAGAAAAACTTTCACAAACTATTTTTTTTTTAATAAGATTTAAAAGTTTTTACAAGTTATTTTCGCAAAATTGTCAAGGCAACTTGCGTACAAATTGTTTTAAAAACTTCCCTAGTGTAGTAGCTATCTAACAAGGTACGAATCTTGTACAAGAATAACTGAATCTCCCCGCTATGTACCGTTACCGAGGAACAAATCCTTAAGTCGGGACGTTTTAAAAAAAATACGGCCCTGAACGGGGGTCTTAAAATTCTCGGATCCGGCCCATCTTCAACAGGTCGTATTTGGGGGTCCCGAGCTTCGTCCCTACCAAGTTTCGTCCCGATCGGTAAAACTTTCAGACACTAAGAGTGTTTCCTAGGCTATTCCCGAAAAATCCCGAAATTCCCGAAAAAATGACACTTCCCGGGAACGGATCCCGCTCATTTTCAATGGGCATCGTGCCACGGTGCGCCTCTTCAATCGAGCCAAATTTCAACTTTCCCACATGAAAACTGGCGGCTCTAGAGTGTTTCCTAGCAAAGTCACAGAAGTTTCGTAAGTATACGTATTCTTGTGCCCGAAAAATGTCTGTCTGTCGGTCTGTCTGTCTGTTACTTTGCTAGGAAACACTCTAGAGCCGCCAGTTTTCATGTGGGAAAGTTGAAATTTGGCTCGATTGAAGAGGCGCACCGTGGCACGATGCCTATTGAAAATGAGCGGGATCCGTTCCCGGGAAGTGTCATTTTTTCGGGAATTTTGGGATTTTTCGGGAATAGCCTAGTAATAGCCACTCTAAGTGTCTGAAAGTTTTACCGATCGGGACGAAACTTGGTAGGGACGAAGCTCGTGACCCCCAAATACGACCTATTGAAAATGGACCGGATCCGAGAATTTTAAGACCCCCGTTCAGGGCCGTATTTTTTTTAAAACGTCCCGACTTAAGGATTTGTTCCTCGGTAACGGTACATAGCGGGGAGATTCTGTTATTCTTGTACAAGATTCGTACCTTGTTAGATAACTACTACACTAAGAAAGTTTTTAAAACAATTTGTACGCAAGGTGCCTTGACAATTTTGCGAAAATAACTTGTAAAAACTTTTAAATCTTATTTAAAAAAAAATAGTTTGTGAAAGTTTTTCTTGAAATTTTCACACGATCGAAATACCTCAGGATATTTTTTATTCCAGAAGGAAGCATAGTATTGGACAAGTATTCCAGCAAAAAACAATCAAAAAGTTAAAGTGGATTTTTTGAAAATTACATTTCAAGACATTTGAAACAATTTTTTTAAGAAAAGTTGAAAATCGAAATATCTCAAAATCTATTGAGTTTTGTATAGTGCATGTTGGGGTTAATTTACTTCTTACCTCTTGTTTTATCAGATCACCAAAGGAATGTATCCAGTTACCAGTAACCCTGTAGATAAGTTGCATTAAATCACCATATTTCGGGGTCCTCTACTTATGCCAAACATCCTGTATATAATTTTGATATTTCTTTATCTAATTTTCTTGTATTTCTGACTTCCTTCACAATCTCGTTGAAAAGATGAATCGTAGGTACATAGAATGTCCACCCTAACAATAATTTCATTCTCTATATTATAAGTCATCGTGATAATTATACGTACTCTGTCTCTGGTAGTTAGTGTTGTGCTGTATTTCCCTCTTGAGACCTTTCCAGAGCTTGCTCATGATTAGCGAGTAGGCGAGGCTCATTATTAGAAGTGGGATAAGAAGGAGTGTTCCATCCAGAAACAAGTTATAAGCTTGCTCGCTGCTACGACTCGGCCACTCTTCTCTACATTTATGACCTGCAAAGATAATTAAAAAGATTATTTTAGTCCTTTAATTTTATCACTTCATTTAGGTAGGTACACATATTATGTATATTGAAATGGGTTACAATAAATTCCCAAAAGTTTATCTACTATATGAACTTCTGTGTTATATGAGTTGAGTATATTATCATCCATTAACCAGACAATGGTCTAATTCCCTAATTTCCCTACATGGTGTGTGTGTATATCTTTTATTTTTAATCTTATAAGAAATAAAACAATTACAATTTAATTTTTAGTGAAATAAAGTTTTAGGTACCTACTTCGTTTCTAAAACATTAAAATGCCTTACCGTTTTCTCAACTTAGTTGATTTTATTTTGAGAGTTCAATATCAATTCAAACTGCTGAAATTCCTTGAAGTATTAAAGCATTTGAGAAGGTATTGTATTCGAGCAACAGAGATTTTCCTTATACAATATCAATCTGACCCATAGACTCTTGGAAGGGCCATTTCGTATTTCTATCACATTTTATAGATCGTAAAACAAAGGATTCGTAAATCATTTTATCCCCAGGTTTCAGGAATACTAACTTTCACACGGGTGATGGTAAATTTTAACCACCTATGATTTACATTGGCAACTCGACCTCTTTGTATGACAGAATGAAATTGTACTTTCTTATACAGAGTGATACGTATTTACATCAAAATGATATAACCCCGTCTCATTGACTCATTGAAGTTTGATTGAATATTGAGCTTTTTTTTTATCTTTTGCCAAAAGGCAGAAAAAACATTGCTGAAAACATGGAGGACCATTTCGCTCTTGTTATTGTTTACCGGCATCTTGTTGTATCAGCAAGTTTAATCTTCTACCTCTTGCACAATAATAATAATAACGAAAGACGTTTAGGTATTTTTTTTATCGTTTTTTTTACAATATAGTAAAACGTTTATTTTCATAGTATAGTTTTCATTCTCCTGAAAACTAAAGTGTTCTCAATTATCAGGAATTATTAATTCCGTATTATTGGGAACAATTAATTTAGTCCTGTCATCACATTTCGTAATAATTCGCATTTCCACATTATAAGATCAATCTGGCCCTTATTAACAAAATTTACCATTTAATCAATCACAGTTTAAGGGAATTTTTTAAATATTCCTTGACACATTGACAGACTAATTTTTGTAAACTCATTTCATTTTAATTTGCACTCTAATAACTTTTTCCTTGTAACGTAATTTATGCTAACTAGCAATCCCAACTTATTCCTCGTGGGGTTTAAAGCATACACCAAATTCAGATCCAATGTCTCAGTTCAAAGTTGATTATACGTGAAAAAATTTCGGCGACGTACAAACAATAAATCTGCTTCTGTAAGTTTGAGAAAACGTAAAGTAATAATTTCATTATTTTTTGTGATTTTGATTTCCCCTCGCTTTCAGATGTGGGTCTTATTTAAATATGAAACACCGCAAATGATGTTGTACAGAGTGCGGCACCGTTTATAGCGTATTTTGAACACGTATTCCATATTACCAAATGGTATTTATTCATTCAAATTAAATTAAATTTCAACAGTAGCCTAAAAGAGGCCATTCGCTTGGAAGGTATAATTCTGACAAATTGTCGCCGTTCTGGAGGAAGGCATATCTGCGATATGTCGGTCGCTGGAAGTTATCCAAGGAGAAAAATTCGTATCTGCTACTTCCTTTTTCTATAAAATGTTAAGAAAATTCATGCAATTTTAATTATATCTTACTTATTAACTTTCGACTTTCAACGATTTTATAAAGTAATTTGAGTATTTGAGTGTTTTTTTTTACTTTATAGAAAAAAATATTCAGATTTGGCCACATTTACCAATTGGCTAAAAATTGGGTTCTATATAGGTCTATTTTACCATATCGTTACCTATTTCTAACTTCAAAGTTATATTAACTATACAGTCTATAATAAGTAAAATAGGGTTCGGAATTGTTTTGCTAAATGTTACTTGAAAGCAAAAAAAAATTTGAAGGCTTAAACTGAGAAAATTTATAATTTAGGGCCGCTTGTTCAATCCAAGCAGTTCAAACAACGTTCAACTGAACTGAAGTACACCGGTACCAAACTTTGAACTTTGGTTTAAATTAGGCAGTGAAATGAATCAGAACTGGAAAGGCGACCACCCCCTTTCTCCTATAATTATTTTCACTGCCTTATTTAAACCAGAGTTCACCGCTTCAGCGGTAATTTGAAATAATTTTCAAATTCTCAAGGTCTCTTATTTTCAGAGAACTTGAAAGTTGAAACTATACAGTGTGTAGCAGATTCGCTGCTCTGTACTGGAATTTCGGCCCGTATTACAGCTACAGCAAATGTTAAACGGGGAAAGTTTTAGAGGAAACTTATTAGTGCATTCGAGAACCGGTTTCGGATTTACGATCGGTCAATTGGTTTTTTGGAAATATCGACCAAAAACAGAAAATGGCGGATTTAGTTTTTCGCAAGTAAATCCGAAACGGTTAATTTGACAGTTGTCAAAATGTGACCTTATTCGAACACTTTTTTGAGAAGAATAATCTTAAAGTGCTTAAAGTGCTAATATTAAAGTGCTAGAGACTTGGAAATTGTTTTTAGGCGAAAAATCCATAGTTATCTTTTTTTTGTTAACCACTCAGCATGCATCTTGTAATCCTAGACAATTTATGTAAAGCGTCAAATGAACTAATCGAATATTTCCAACTAAGAAGATTCAAAAACAACAACTAAACTTGATAATAATTAGAATATTGTAATACTTAAAAAAAAAACTAAAAAATAGTTTCCTTCAACGAGTTTTCTTATGGCAAACCGTATATCAGCAGACACTTAAGTAACACTTCTTGCGGTGGAAACTATAAGTTCCATTTCAAGTTTCAGTCAAGTTCAATGTCTATAATGAACAATAGTTTGTAGAGGTAATTAAATACAAAACATTCCTAACTGAAACTTAGTGTTGCAAAACACTGGCACCTATTATTCACAGAAGGTGGTTTGTTTATTAAGTATGTACCTACACGTCCCGGTTTCAGAAATACATCTATTAATTATAATTTGAATAAGATAGAAAACATAGTACAGTGTAATGCAAATCGGAATGTAATATTTTATTAGTATATTATTGTAATGCAGCAAATGGTAGGTATACTGCCATCATAAGTAAAAACGCAGCCTACAAACTAATCAAAAATTATATAATGATCCTTTTACGTAATAGGGACCAAAATTCAACAGAATTTTGATGCTAAATTGCTTTAAGTAAGATCATATTTTAAAAGCAAACATTTTCACATGAGTTTTGAGAGAGATTTTTCTCAAATGTGTTTATAAAATTTAACCCTTGGGTTAAATTTTGAATTTTTGACAGCTAACAAAACATTTCTCATATAGCTAATGTTTTTTGTTACATGTTCCATGGTAGCTCCTGATTTACCCCGGCAAAATTCCCTCAAATTTCCCATAGAAACACACACCGTCGTATAAATTCTTAAGAAACGCTATACCTTCGAAATGGTTGATCGCACTGACCCGCAGTTAGCGATAAATCTCGACAAATGTGTAAGCAATAGCAATAGAATAACGTACACAATAAAACTCTGAAAAAATATATTTTTTTAAATACCGCGGAGGTGATGGATGACCACTTTGGAATTGCAATGTTGTATTTATTTTCTAGTTGATCGTCTGGTCGTCGATTTAATCCTTGGGGACTTAATCGATGACAATATGAGACCTCTTGCTGCACGTTTCTTCGGCCCACTCACCATCACCACGCATAGTGGAACATTTAATCCGCAAGGCCGTCTGCACTTACAATTTCTTCAAAGCCTGCGTCGCAGCGAACAATGTGGCTGTGATGAATGATTAGGCGCTAGGGTCAACCTTGCGGGTGTATGGATGTGCTAGATATTTTCTAATATCCAACCCCAGTCCGTCGGCGCTAGGTGGTTACCCTGCCACCCCTGAACTTGGTGTTACACGTGGAGGGTGAGTTGACGTGTTGCATCTGTGGTCAATGTAGGGCATTCTGGGTCAAGGACGTAATTTGGCGATTTCTTCCCAACTTTTTGAACCTTGTTTTGTTCAAGACATCCTCGCTTTTCCCTTTGTGGTTGGGTTTCAATGTTTTAATAGGAAATCTCCATAACTGTACATAAAAAAGACACAGAAAAATGGACCGCGTTGCCTCGATGTCTTTTTTTTAGCAAATGTCAACGGTAAAAATTAAAATTGGCTGTAGTCTTTTCTTTTCGAGTTATTTGTGAAAACTCGATTTTTAGTTTTCCATCCGCTGCTACTTCAAGTAGGCGCGATTTGCCGCTAGCCCTTACCATGGGCTGAGCTTGTCATATTTTCCAATGATCATCCAATGTGACGGTCCCATCTTCCTTTAAATTCTTCTTGAGGTATGTTACGTACTAATCACAAAATTCAGCGTACGTAGCAGATCTTGGGCCACTACACAAAATGTAGGAGACCACTGTCATCGAACACATAACTATCGGTGACTTTCTGACAATTTCGTATTGAAGTATTGTCAAAAATAACTTGCGATTGTGGTGCAAGCAGTCTCGATCTGGAGACTGGATCCAGATTTTCTCGTTGCAACTGGAGCACAAACCTAATTTTTGCGTTTTTGTCACCGTCTGAAATTTCTTAGTAGTGGTACTCTTGACTGCAACGTAACCGAACTCTACAACAGCATTACAATAATTTACCTTTTCATTAGCAATATTCCCGGTGCTTTTATATGGTGTAGAAGCTTGTACAGCTTCGTGATATGCATGGGCCTACCTTAGGATCTTGAGAACATCATGGATAGTGAATGAATGTGACCAACGTGGAGGTTCTGAGAAGAATGGGGAAAGGCGTAGAGAACGACAGGAGGCGAAGAACAGAAAATGGCAATATTTCGGCTAGATAGGTAATCAGATAGTCCAGTTAATAGTAAAAAAGGACTGAAATTGCATTAATTAGAATTTGGCCGAAATAAGTGGGTAGGGGGTGCAACTAGAACACTCCAACTAAGTTTTCCCTCTTGGATTCCGTAAGGGGTATACGGCATCTTGAATTTAGGGATGAAATTAAGTATCTCGGTAATTATCGGCTGTATTATACGAATATGGAGGGCGCCAAATTTCACCCGGCCAAAATATTTTCGAATTTTTTCACATAACAAATCAATTTAAGTCCTACCGTTTTTATACGATACATGATTGGGGGGGGGGATTTATGAAACACGTCCGCCATATCGAATCTCTATATTTTTTTTTAATTGGATATCGGATTCTTAATAAGAAGAAGCGAAGAATCTCGAAAACTCCAAATTCATGTAATTAACGAAAATGCTATGAATTATTGAATTAGTTAGTTATGTGCATAATATGCACATAACATTTTTGAATATATTATATTCAAAAATTTTCCAAAATATTGGCGTTGGTCGAGTTTTGGGTGCCCTCTACAGGGTGTCCCGTATCGTTATGTTCAAATCTTGTGAGCATATAGTAGGCTTAATTTTGAGCCCGAAAAAACCAGAAATGACAGGTCTATCTTTATTCGTTACGAAGTTACAGGCCTAAAAAGATTATGACTAGTAAATAACAAAGATTCAACTTTGAAAACCACACAACCACATGTGTTGTGGTTTAGGCTAATAATTTATTGTTATATGGTAACGACATGAGTAAATGTCACCGAAATAAACATTAGAAGAGGTTCTCCTGCTCATACAAAATGGAATTTGGATTAAAATAAATGGGACACCAGCATATTTCGGAATTGGCGTTTGTAACTAAATTCCAAAAAGCAATTATTATTGGATCGTATTCAGCATGCTGGTCAAGAGATCGGTCGCGAAAAAAGACGAGAAAGTAGAACTGTTACTTCTACAATAGGCCTCCGAGCACAAGTTTGTATTCAGCAAGGAATAGGACACTTTTAACACATGATAAACTAAAGATTTGGTCAATAAAATAAGCTTTATGTGTTTTTAAAAGTTAAATCTGGTATTTACTAGACATTATTTTCTTAGGCCTCTAACTTCGTAACGAATGCAGATAGACCTGCCACTTTTGGGTTTTTTAGACTTAGAAATAAGCCTACTATATGCTCACAAGATTTGAACATAACGATACGGGACACCCTGTATATTCGTACCAAGCATGCAAAAAAATTGCAGATATGTTTGTTGTAGGAAAACTCAACTTTTGGCTCAACCTACTTTCACCTCCCGATTGACCGTTTTGTTATAGAGTCTAAACAAACGTAATTTCCACCCCCAAAAGTGTCATTTTTGAAAATTTGAAGCTTTTTGACGAGTAAAAAATTTCGAATAAAGTTGCCGGATATACCATCCTTAACATTTTTTGTAAAATTACTTTTTTTACTTACAGCCGATATTTAACAAGATACATAATTTCATCCCTTAAATTCAAGATGGCGGCCACCTCTTACGGAATGCGAGGAGGGAAACTTGGCTGGAATGTTCTACTGGCCCCCCTACCTACAATTAAAATTTCCTTAAACTTCGAATTAAAGCAATTACAATTTGACTGGACTAAGAGGGTCAAAGTTTGGGATTCCGTAATCCATGGAAAAATTGTAACAAGATCTATTGGAAGGAGAAGAATATCCTGGCTTAGGAACCTGCGAAAATGGTTTAATTTCAGGTCATCTGATCTATACAGGGTGTCCCAGCTTATTCGAAGCGGTCTCTGTAGGCCAAACGATGATTTTTTCCAAAAAATTTTTGCACATTCAAGTACAGGATCACAATGGCCATAATTTAAAATTATTTTGGAGTATACAGAGTGTCCCATATGACAGTGGCATATCAAAGTTATGTTTTTTTTTAATGGAATGCTCCTAGGTTATTGCATTTTTAGATTGTCTGAGAAGAGAAAATAGGATTGGCTTTTACAGTTGGTGTTTAAATTCAGAAGTTTTTGAGTTATAAACAAGTGAAAATCGTCATTTTTCAAGTTCAAGGCCCTGTACAACGAAAACGGTTCAAGATAGAGAAAAAACGGCTTACATGTCTCTATTTTAACTTTTCATGTACTATCCTATGATGTGGATGAAATGTTTATACAGGGTGATAAAAAATTTGAAAAATTCTTAGATTTCTCCACGCGTCGCCAAATAAAAAAATCAAAGAAAGTACAAATGTTTCTATACCATAGGATAGTACATGAAAAGTTAAAATAGGGACATGTAAGCCGTTTTTCTCTATCTTTAGCCGTTTTCGTTGTACAGGGCCTTGAACTTGAAAAATGACGATTTTCACTTGTTTATAACTCAAAAACTTCTAAATTTAAACACCAACTGTTAAAGCCAATCTAATTTTCTCTTCTCAGACAATCTAAAAATGCAATAACATGGGAGCATTCCATTTAAAAAAACATAACTTTGATATGCCACTCTCATATGGGACACTCTGTATACTCCAAAATAATTTTAAATTATGGCGATTGTGATTCTGTACTTGAATTTTCAAATTTTTTTTTGAAAAAGTCCATCGTTTGGCCTACAGAGACCGCTTCGAATAAGCTGGGACACTCTGTATATAAGGCCTCAGCTTCTAAAATTAAAATATCGAGACAATAGCCAGCCTCCGAAATGGATATCGTTCATGAATAATTAGAAGAAGGAAAATTCAGGAGGGTGTTCTTTAGGTTTTCGTGTGTAAAAGTGACATCAATTATTACGTGCGTAAAAGAGTGCCACTTTTAGGAGAAAATTGCAACTTTATGAAACGAAATAACAAAAAATAAATTATGCTCCTGAACCAAATACGGGCTGCCGAGATGGCCGAGAGTCACTTTACAACATAACCTGTAAATATTGTAGGGGAATTTTTATTTTTTATATGTAGGGGAAAAATGTACTTAATAATAATAATAATACTAACAGAAAAATACATGGACTCTTATTGTTTTATTACTCTGTTGAAATATATATCTTTCTTGTAAAATGGGTCATTTAAAATCATTGAAAGCTCATTTGCAACGTAATGAAAAATCAATTAGCGTTACAGATAAAACATTTAGAATATTCAGAATAACAAAGAACGAGAATTATTCTTGCACTGTTACAGCGGATAAATTGAAAACTGAACGAAAAGCGTTAGGTGTTATTTCACCTTTTTGGTTTAAATTATAGGCCAAGGGCTTTTTTTTAGAGACAGGGGTTTGTCTCGTCTGCACTAAAGGCCAATAATATAAAAATTTCGTTAGCCGTCTTTACACCAGTATGTACCTATGTTTAGGAAAATGTGATACAATAATTTTTGAATTTCAACTCTATTGTTTGTAACCCAGATCGGCATAATCTATACAACCGTAGTAACGAGTATTTTTAAGATCATAGAACCGTTGATTGAATAACCATAGAATTTTAAAACGAAATAAAACACCCCAAAATCATGCTAACGGTCATGGTATTGACTTTAGTAGGAAGTTTTCGACTGGTTCTGGGATAGCTCAACAATCTGATGAAAATAGAGAAAATACTCTCCTCGAGAAAATCCCTTCAACTCAACTCGAAGAAAATTATGAAAATAGTAGATTCGAGAGAACTTCTGATTCTCTATCCATTCTCTCCATTCCGATTTCCAAGAATCCAGTAGAGAAAAGTGTAAATATAAAAATTTTCAGGAGGATCAAAACATCTCAAAAATGGTGGAATGAAATGAAAAGAAATGAAAATAATAAAGATATGGCGACTTCCGGCTTAACCGGAAACGCGAACGTTTTGAAAATATCTACATTTATCGAGATCATGAAATTTTTTTGTGAACCAGCTAGCTACGTGTAGTGGAGGACAGCCTGTATATTGAGGATATCTTTCCAGCTAAAGTGGCGATGCTAGGATAAGCGTCAGATTCAGTATGACACTTTGCAACAATAATTTTATCTTATTTAGGATCAATTTGAAGACTGGGATTTTCGTTGAAAGCAAAACCCCGCAACTTCTCATAAGAACGAAAAACGTAGCTCACCGCTTCTCATAAATCACCATGATAAAGTGCTTAGGCAATCAGTTAAGATCAGAATGATGATACCACTTCAATAACGAACTTCACAACGTTGCCAATTTTTTAATATTATTACTAGAACTGAATTGAATGGATCAAATTCGTAAAGAAATCGTAAAAACCTACATTTCCTACACAGGGTGTCTCATATAACTTGTTCCTGTAGGTACCTTATTAAAGAACCTGAATGTGTCACAAACATTTTTTTTTTAATAAATATTGTTTTGGATGATGAGATCTTTTATAGACCAATTTCAAAATGACCAATTTATATACAGGGTTATGACGTCAAGTTCTCTTTTTAATACAATGGCCTATATATTTTTGAATTTTCTAAAGCTACTGAGCTAAAACAAATTCATTAATGTATGTGATATGAACCTTCGATCTCATGTTTCGAATTTATTGGTCCTGTGCAGCGAAAAATAATTTTTTCTTCTTCAGTTTCTTCAGAATTCAGGGATAGCCTATTGCCAGAATTTTAAATCTAAGAATCAGAGCAGTACTTGTAGAAAAATTGATGAAGAAAGCATATATTTCGATCGACTTTCGACGAAAATGTCATCGGATTCGGAGAATACATAGGTAAAAATTCTATGAAATGAGTTTTTTGAATCGCATGGCATACTTCGACCAGATTCACAAAAATAGATTTCCAAATTCAGCATATGTTCGTATTTTGATCCATTTTTGTGAAGTTGTTCGATTCAAAAAGTTCATTTTATAGCATTTTTCCTGGACTCTTTGAATCCGATGACCTCTTTTCCGAAAACCGGTCGGAAAATGTGCAGTTATTTAAAAAAAATTGCGAACATTTTTTCTCCAAGTACGGCCCTGGTATATATTTAAACATATTTAAAAGAGTGGCAACAGGCCATCCCGTAAATTAGCAGAAATTCAGCTTTTGTTAAGATTTGCAATAAATTTTGAGGAACTTTGAAAAAAATTCAAAACTGAATTTTAGGCATGTGCAAGTTCTTATTTTGATCTTATTTTGTGAAACTGGTCGAAGTATGCCGCTCAATTTAAGAAACTCATTTGATAGTATTTTTCCTGCACTCTTCCGAAAGTCGATAAGTCGATCGGAGGATGTGTTTTTCTGTCAAAAAATGCGAGTCAATTATTTTCAAGTACGGTCCTGGATCTTCTATTTGACGATGGGTCATCTTGAAGTTTAAAATTTAACCTAAAACATAGGAAATCCCAGTATCTTTTTACATGTTGGCAAAAAAAATTTTTCACAGATTTATTAAACTTGCCTCGACGTCCCCTGCCTGGCATTTAACTACATCTCATTAATCACGAATCACCCTGTATTATGGGCATTGTGACTCTGGATTTGAATTAAAAAAAATAAATAAAAAAACTAATCCATTATTGTTTTGCCCGCAGATAACGACCCAGTTGAGCTATGACACCTTTATAAAAAAAATCTCATTATCCTTACAACATTTTATTGGAATTTTTTTTTGTATCACCTTCAAGTTGCAGGGACAAGTTATATGAGACACCTTTTTTTCGAGACACCGAAATCCAAGGCTTATTATTTTTTGAACTTTCGGGATCAAGGTGTCACCTTTACTCTCTTGTTTCTTGAAGCAAAGTGACACTTTACATCCCTAAGGATAAATTGGAAAATTTTTGTCTCTAAGGATAAAAAGTGACAATAACTTATATTGAATTAGGTACATAAAGCGCGATTCCAATAATTGCTTTGCTTGTGTGATGCACTAGCTTTTGCTTGAAGTTAACCTTTAGTTTTAACGATCTTTTTGTCAAAGATATTTAAGTAAATATTTCGCAGATATTTTTTCTGATCAAACTGTTGAACAAACTTTGATGAGAGCTATGAAGTTTGAGGATGGATGCTATAAAAAGCGTCGTTTATCAGTGGATCGAAGGAACGATCTACTGAAAGGATACACTCGAATCTATGAAAAAATTCTGTCATTCAAAAATCTTTTCTTCAGCATAAATTAACCGACGCTCCCCACCGATGTACGCATAAAAAGAGACCATTCGGATCAAATGATGTCCTTATTCTTATGACCGTTCTTACGCCTGACGGTAAGGAAATATATTATTTAAAACCAGCCAAAGTAAAGGTGGGGGAGAAAGTGTTTTCTTCCAATATTTTGTATCTGACATCACTTTAGCTTTTCTATAAGAAAGGAAAAAATGCATTTGGTAAAGCGTTAGAAAAATCTTCAAGGTCACGCAGAAATATTTAAAGCGGAAAATCAAGATGTAACAAAGCTGGTGAATGCTGGAATCGCATAAATTCTTGCGTTGTACGAAGCACCGAAAGCAAAAAAAGAAGAAATACAGGGTGATTCATGAGTGACCTTACATAGACCAATGGTGATAAGCGGACTTCAAGGCGGGTCGAAAACCACAAAAGAAATTTTTTTTGTGTGATTGGTTAAGAAGTTACAGGGTGTTTTATGTCTCAGGTACAAAACTTTGATAGGCGATATTTCTGAAACGGCTGGAGATATTTTGTAGAAATTTACTAGGAATGGTGCATTCCAGAAACTCATCAAAACCGCATTCTGAGTTAATTAAAAATCCAGGACCGGACTTGAAAATTTTTGCCCCCATGGTCTTTGTTGAAAAGGTTTATTTTCTGACCGTGCTACTGAAAAACTGTCATCGAATTTGAAAAGCTAAGAAAAAACTCTATAGAAATCATTCCTCAATTTGAACGGCACACCCAAACCGTCTCGAAAAAAAAATGTCAAAGTAAAACTTCTCAGTAAATTATCGTTTTCGAGCAGACATATTTTACTTAATGTTCGTCTGAATTCCTTCAAATTTATTTTTTGACTTGTTTCTGTTAGAAAAATGTTAGACAGAAGGCCAAGCTTTATTACTGGGAAATCAGGTCTCAACTACAAAATTTTCAGATTTCACTAATAATCACAAATCATTTCACTAATAACGAATACCAGACATTATGTTTGTGTATGGTTTCTGCAATGGAAATTCAAGAGCAGCTGCGAGAGAATACCATAGAAGATCACAATTCGAAGAACACCGGCCCATGCAACGTTTCGCGTCTGTTTTCCAATTTTCTCGAAACCACGGCATATTTACCTGAGTTCAAAGGAATGCTGAACCTCAATTGGAAAATCTGAGCCATCAAAACATCGTGGAGATGGTGGCAGTAAATCCAAGTACAAGTACGCGAAGAATTGGGCAAGCACTGAGCATTTCTCAATCAAGAGTATGGCGAACTTTGAAAAAAAGAAGAACGGATGCCATCCCTGTCACGTACAAAGCGTACAGAGGCTTCAACCATTCAATGAAGTTCCATTGAATGGACTGCGTAGAATTTTGTGTACTGATCGAAGCTCAGTTCACGCGGGATGGTGTAACGAATAAAAAAAACTCCCACCTATGGGCATATGAAAATCCGCGCTCTGTTGTTCAGAAGAACTCGCAATTGATTTTCTATAAATGTGTAGTGTGGCATTGCAAATGATACCCTAATAGGACCATATTTTTTTGCTGGGCGGCTCACGGGGGAAATTTATTTACTTTTCCTACAAGTCATTTTGCCCGGCTTGCTTGCAGAGGCGAACGTAAACAGGCATGCTCTTTCCTTCCAGCAAGATGGGGCACCACCGCATTTTTCTCGACAAGTCAGAGAGCATCTCCACAATGAGTACCCCAATCGTTGGTTCGGGCGCGGCGGCCCTCATTGACCCTCATTGACCTGACCTGACCTGACCTGACCTGACCTGACCACCTAGGTCCCCCAACCTCACTGTTTTACACTATTACCATATGGGGCCATATGAAGCAGGAAGTCTAAAAAACGGAAGTAAGTACCAGAGAGGAGCTCAGGACGCGAATACTGGTAGTTGCTGATGAAATTAGAAACAACAGGCAAATAATTCAAAAAGCAAACCAAAATTTATGGAAACGCTGCAGGAAATGTATTGAAGTTGGTAAAGGACATTTTGAGAACCGTTTATAACATTAATATTGATAACATTTAATTTACACTGACATTTTTCCCACAGACAAGTCAAAAAATAAATTTGAAGGAATTCAGACGAACATTAAGTAAAATATGTCTGCTCGAAAACGATAATTTACTGAGAAGTTTTACTTTGACATTTTTTTTTCGAGACGGTTTGGGTGTGCCGTTCAAATTGAGGAATGATTTCTATAGAGTTTTTTCTTAGCTTTTCAAATTCGATGACAGTTTTTCAGTAGCACGGTCAGAAAATAAACCTTTTCAACAAAGACCATGGGGGCAAAAATTTTCAAGTCCGGTCCTGGATTTTTAATTAACTCAGAATGCGGTTTTGATGAGTTTCCGGAATGCACCATTCCTAGTAAATTTCGACAAAATATCTCCAGCCATTTCAGAAATATCGCCTATCAAAGTTTTGTACCTGAGACATAAAACACCCTGTAACTTCTTAACCAATCACACAAAAAAAATTTCTTTTGTGGTTTTCGACCCGCCTTGAAGTCCGCTTATCACCATTGGTCTATGTAAGGTCACTCATGAATCACCCTGTATTATACAGGTGACCTATAATAGGTGTGTATATCACTTTTATTTGATGATATTACACTGTTAATTAAATTTTTTATATCTTAACTTGTAAGAGTATAAGAGAGTTTCATCAAAGCGACAATAAAAAATTCCAGAGCTGCTCAATCAGCTCCTTTGACCCTTACCGAGGATGCCTCATCTGAACACTTGAAGAGGATTTATCTTCAAGTTTAGGTGTGAAAATGTATATCGTCATACATTGTTTATCACTGCCCGCTTTATAGTTCGATTAGATGCACTTTCATTTCTTCATATTACTTTGCATGTTGAATTATTAATGTGACAACTTGTCATTTAAAGCGATCATTCTGAACAGGTGACATTTTATCATAACAGCGTGGCGTCGTAGGGCAAACATAATCCAGTGACAAATCCAACGATAGCCGATGCTTCTATCTAATCTTTGTTTGCGTTTTGTGAGTCTTTGACGCTACAATGTTTACGGTGTCATGTCAGATTGATCAATAATTTTATTGTTTGACATAGAGAAAATAATGTCTCTAACCAAACATTTTAAGACTAAGAAAATTCAGATTTTTTATTTGGTCTTGGTTATTACGACCTCTAGCGATCCAACGATTTTTTAGGACCACTATACCAAAAAAAAATTTTTTTTTGGCTGAGGCTGTACGATGCTTAGTTTCTGAGATATTTCCGGTGACAATTTTTCATGACTCACCCGGTACAACCACAGAATAATTATTAGTCTATTCTGTGGTACAACTTCTTAAATTATTTAAGTTTTATACAGGATGGGCGCCACTCGCCACTACCGTCTCGGTCTGTGTAAAGAGCAGTGGCCTGCTGGGACGGATGTAAAACACTGAGGGGTGAGCCACAGTTTTAATAGACCAGCTTGGTCGTAGTGGAGGAGCCGTAATCGACCCACTCACTAAATAAATGAACTAAAGATTTGCAAAATTACAAAGAAAATATCAGTTTTCTATCCTCAAAGTACAAAAGCTATTTTTATTTTCGATATGATGTAAAACTCCTTCTTCTTCTTACAGTTGCATATCCACAATTGGATGTGGGATTCTTAGTCTATGGGTGTACGCTACCTCTTGCATATGTCTGTGGTGCGCGAGCTATCAGTTCACACAGACATACGGCACCTCTCCCTTCTTATCGCCGGAGTCCAAACGGCACTAATTGAGAGGTTTTACTAGATAGGATACTGTCCGGTGGTTTGCCATTGCCTTCCGCAAAGTAGATTTAGCTGCTGGTGAGGTTTGAACGCGCTATCCACTACACCACAGGACTCATAATCACCTTAACCACCACTTTAATCGCTTTAATCACCTTAATTTTGAGAAAACTCCTTAAATTTAAGTTTTTTATAATGTTCTCTGAAATCTATGAGTAAATTTACACAGTAGAAAGTACCTGCGAGTATAATAATGAATTAGCACTCTTCTACGACGGCATGCAACAGCAAGCTATGCCGGCAACTAGGCTATTAGAAATTTGCAAAAGTGTGCCTAAAATATGGTTGCCTAAAACTTTATCTCTACTAGAGGAACGTTTGTAAAATTATATATATCTTGTTTTATTTAATAACACTTACCTTTGGCTTTCATTGCTTTTAGTGTGGAAACTCCAAGCACGGGGGCGCTCCAGAGTAAACTGGCAAGCCACACCATGGCAATCATCTTGTAAGCGTGAAACTGAGTTTGCCAACGACGGGACTTCAATGGCCTGCAGATCGCAAAGTAACGCTCCAGGGATATCGCTACTAGAGTCCAGACACCAACTGACACGGATACCGCTGCAACGGAAAACAAACATGGAGGTAATATACAGGGTCACCACTTTCAAACTGGCGATTGTGTTAAATTAACGCATTGAAAAAATGAAATTTTGTAAATTTCTGCTTCCAATTCTGGCCAAGAGGGGTGAAAATGGTACCAAAATTGTCATAAACTTTTAACGCCCATTATTACATTTTGTTTAATGTTAATTATAATATTTTGTAAAGTCACTTATGTAACAAAACATTGCATTAAATTGCGTTGAAGGACCTCGCATCATTCTTATGGGAATTGGCTCCCGGTTAAATTTGCACAAATTTTCGGGATCAGTAGTATCGACCCAAAAACTCCTGTTCCCTAAATATTCACCTTTGAACATTTTTTCTCTTATGACAGTCGCGCATTTATTTTTAAATGTTGGCGTCCCTAATTATTAATTCAGGGGAAAATGTTACATACATTATTTGTCAAGATTAAAAAGCTGCTTCTGTTACAGTAGTTACATTTTAAGTCTGTTGAGTCTTTTTCAAGAAAAACAGGAAAAAAATTTTATTTTGTGTTATCAATTTCGTAATGGCTTTAATGACTTTAACAATAAAAATCACAAGAAACAAAAACTTCAAAAATTGAAAAAATATTCCAGATTTTCGGGAAAATGGCTCAACAGGCTTGGGATGCAATTGCAGCAACAGAAGCATCTTTTCAATCTTAACAAGTCAGTTCTATGATTTCTCTCTAAAACAAGCAGGGCGGCCAAGATTTAAAAACATATGCGGACTGTTATGATTGAAAAAATTCATCTTCAGAGGTTCCATCTTGAGAACAGGAGTTGTTGTGCCCAAATTTTATGCCCAAAAACAAATCTAACCAGGAGCCAATTGCCATAAGGATTCTGCGGGCTCCTTTAATGAGTAAATTTAAATTTGAATTCAAATGTTGACATCAATTTTTATCGACATTGTTGACATGAAAAAATTGCATTGTCTACATACACCGCCCATTCCTGCTTTTTAGTACTTTTTTTTGAGTAATCGATATCTGAGCAGAAATTACAACGAAAACTGCGTGATGTAGTTCTATTGATTCATAAAAAAATCTCAAAACACATTTTTTAATCAATTATCTCATAAAACCTGCCCTTGTAACTTGATTCAGTTTCTAGAATAATAATAATAATCTCGTACCCCAGATGAACTATTACAATAAGTTAGTTGTAATAGATAGGCAGGTGTATATTGTTATATATTTTATATTGCTGGGTATCGATTGGGACGGTAACTCGATAGGTAGCAGACTAATTAAAAAAATCAAATATTTGGTTTTTAAATGAAAGAGTTTATCACAGAGTTCAAATCAAGTTCACGGTTGATTAAACAGAGTTTAATTTGAAAGGGATATGATGGAAAATGAGTGACTGAAAGAGCTTATCAATATTGTACGTGAGGATAAAATAATAAATTTATAAATTTATTCGATGACCCCTGAAAGAAGTAAATCAACAGTTCAGTACTGAAGCTGTATATAACTACTCTTATCTACACTACGGAATTATTAGAAAACAGAAGATGATCTTCTTCGAAAGAAACTCCAAATTTGTAGAAAGTTCTTAGTGAATCTTTTCGAATTACTCTCAATCATGAATATTTTACAATATTCGAGACTTTCATAAAGTACTTATTAGTAAGTATAATAATTATATCAACGAGGGAGAATATAAATTTATCTTTAGGGTAGTACCATCTAAACATACAAAAAAATGAATTTCTTTTCAATAAAAAAAATATATTGCTAAAATAACAAATCACGAAATTTAATTCGACTCAAATTTTTCTAAATTTTGTTTCGGATTCTTAATAATGTAGCGATTACGAAATACATGTAGGTGCCAACGAGCTGCGGGAGATGAGGGAGCATTGTTTACACCACTGCCAATGTCGCTGAATCAAACCGAGTTCCAAGAAACGGGCTCGACGAGCGAGCAGTGATACGGATGATGCGATTGAAGTGGTAAGACTAGATGGTTCGAGATCGATTCATGGTGCTATAATTTCTAGACTGTTTCTGGAAACCTGCTCGCTGTAATAATGATGATAAGTACCAAATAATTTAGACTTAGATTTATATCGTTCCGATATAAATAACCTGCCCGAGTAACTGAACCGGCAGTCATAAAACGGAAGCAGTGGTGTACAAATAAATTAAATTGAGTAATTATTACTTACCCTGAAAATATGGTATAAGTTTACACATGGCAGCACCAAATATAAAATTTCTTAGAACTTGTCCAACCAATGTAAAGGGCATGCAGAAAACTCCAAGCAGCAGATCTGATAGAGCCTGTAAACAATAATACTGTTATTCGTTTTATTAGATACTTATAGGCTGATGAAGCAGATATGAATAAAATTTTCACTCTGGAATTTACTCTTTAAAATTACTGTTCAGATATTTCAAAACTATGTTGACCAATCAAATTATAATTTTTCTGGATCAATGAATTAGGTTATCTACTTGAGCAGAAAATATCCAAAATAAGTATTGAATTAATGGAGGCAGAATGACCTTCACCATGATCATATTTTTATCAACGTTTGAGCCAAAAATTTTGCATGCGAATGAGAATTTTTGCATTTTTTTTGTGAACGTATAAAAAAACAATAAAACTGATGAGAAATTCAAAAAATTATTGCTGTTAGTAGATTAAAATAGTATTTTCGAAAATATCCAACAAAGAGGGATGTGAAGAAAAGCGACTTGTTCTTAGCGTTACTAAACGGGGTAGGTTAAAATAAATAGAGTTGTTAGGTAAAAAAGCGCCCATAGATGGTTTCGAAACTAACATCATCTCGAATTCAGCAAGCAGTCCAATAACAGCAATGACCCAGTTGATACAAAAGGTACCTACTTACTTGATAAAATCGACCGAGCAAGAAGTATAATAGTAATTAAGATTAACAGTAAAAGATAAATAGTAATTATTAAGACAAACACACTAAGTTCGGCATCATTTGGGCAAAAATTACAATTATTAAAATACAACCACGACAAAGATTACGTGTATTTTTTTGACCCTAATTTTTACTACACTGATAAAAAAATATATAGAAAGTATAAAATATTCAAAAGGTAGTACCAAGAGTTAGATTCTCACAGCGCCATGGTGCTATTGATGAAAAACTTGTTCCTAAGTAACACAATAGGATCCTTCTACAAGGTACTCCGTATGTACAGTATCATAATAATTGCGGAAAAAATAATAAACGTTCCTAGAAATTGTTCTAATAGTTTATCAAACATGCTTGTGTCTTCTTCCCTTTGTTACAGATACTCAGATGTAACGTTGATCGTTTAAACTCTCTATAAACGGAAACTCCAACACAGAATAGTGCAAACAAACTGAGAACTAAGAACTGCTCAAAGGATTATGGAACGAGGGATACTTGCGGTCAACTTGATAAATCCTATAAAAAAGAGGGTCAATATGAAACAACCCACTTGGATGAAGCTACTTAGCATACAGAACGCACTGGATTACTGTGACACTGTGCATGGGGTCGGGTTAGACAAAACATTAAATGGAACACAGAACTAATCCAATGGAGACTTAGAGGAAATACATCAAATCGAGGACAAAGTAGATGATTAGTCAATTTACTAAAATAAGATTTAGGTAGGTATATTATGTTTTCTTTTGATTATACAATATTTGAGCTTTCTTGGGATTTAGTTTCTAGTTTAAATTGCAGGTTCTTTGCAGAACAAATTAGGTTCTTTCGAACGACCTCGTAAGTTACTTTATGCATTTTAACTCACTTTGAAGACCTTGAAAATTGTTTTTCGTCTGTGAGTATCGTTATGAACTAAATTAAGTATCAGGAATAACGTAAAGCATTATTTTCCATAATTTTAACTATCTTGTAGAAAAAGGTGCATGAAATGATCATGTCAAAAAAATCACCTCCCCATTACCCTCTTTTATTAAGACAAAAATTATTTTTTCTTCTTTGTAAAAATTTAAAAAATAAAAAAATAATAAAGCAATCATAAATCCCTAATTTTATATTTTACCTAGGAGAAGCAACCGCGATCGTAGAGAAAGCTCTACGATTTAAGAGTTTATTTGAGTTAAATTTTTGATTCCTCTACAGTCACGAGAATATAGAAGTTTCCCTACCGTTATATCTTTCTGTTTAAGCTAATAATTAGTAAAGAGAACTGCTCTCCCTCAAAAAAGTTTAAACCTTTATCGATTTTCGTGAAAAATTGCAAGTACTTAAAGGTTAGAGGGTGCCTCAAGTATAACAAAAGTGACATAATGCCGACTTGCGCTTTTACCCTCTTCTCGGAGGCTGGAATTATTTTATCAAAAATAACTCCGGGAATCGATTAAGGAACTAATTCCAAAAAAAATATATTCTATAATAGGACAAAAAACAATTTCTTCATGATTACCAACTCAATAAGGGATGATCTCTAAGGGTTGAAAAATTTATGGAAATCATAAATCATGCTTTAAATAATTACAAAATATTTATTCTACTTAACTAAATAAACTTCCACCGATTGAATTGATTTAATTTGTATTTTTTCAATGTTTTGCAAAAGAGGTGGGTATCACCCTTAAAATTCAAAAAGCGCAAGTCGACCATATGTCACTTTTGAAGTTAAGGGTAAAATAAGCTTGAACCCAAATTTTTATGAAAATCGATGACGGTTCAAAGAATTCTAAGGCCTATTTCCACCTTCACTGACTGGACTATATTGAAAAAACTGGATATTACTCTAATATAATTTTCAAAATTACATACGGTATTAATTTAGTACCCATGCAGCACCTATAATAGGAAAGAATAATAGCTCCCTAAACTAAGTATAGCTCTGGTAATCCTTGATATAGGTACCTATCTAACTGAGAATTTAAACCCCAACGGTTGCAAAACACAGCAGCTCTCCGGTAAATTATTCGTAGAAGTTGTAGATTGGCAATAAAGCCTTTTGAAATTATAGGCTTATCCCTTTCGAGATTAAAAAGTCACTCTAAATTCGCTGTCGTGAAAAAACGTATGATTTACGTGAATTTTGTTCAGAATCGGGTTTTACAGATTTTATATTTATAATAAATCGGTCTAAAAAAGTTACAGATGTGCCTAATTTTAAATTAAGTTATTATTGTGTGAATGTATACAGGGTGTCCAAGGTTTTGTAGCAGGACTTCGCAATAGGGTAATCTATCAGAAAAAAAAGTAGTTTTTCAAAAACCCACAAACTTTGATCGAATTTGCCTTCGTTAGGGATATACAGGGTGTTGGAAGATGAAAAATGTGTATTAAACAAAACCTGTCGTTATGAAATTTGGAATTCAAATTTTATTGTTGGATTATTTGTTTTATTAAAACCAAAATAAAAATACTATAATTATTACTACCCTTGTTGAATTTCCAATTCACATCTTTTAATCCTTTCTTTTAACCTCATGCACAATTTCTTTGCGTTGTTTTACTGAACATTTTATTCAAACTTCGAATTATTATTAGTAGGTATTATTTAAATTTAAACTGAATTTAATTTTTCATAACATCAGTATGCCAGAATTCAACGCCGTTAATTAATTAAATTGTAATAGAAACTAATACAGAGTAACTTACCAAATTGAGCAGATATACGTTAGTAACAGTTCTCATTCTCTTGTTTCTGATTAATGTAGCCAGGACAAGAGAATTTCCAATTATAGATAACATGAATATCACAACATACAATGGTATGATCATTTTACTGTCGAACATTGATTGGCTTGATGTTCTGTTGTTTGTGGCGTTCATTGTGCTGGCAGTTGAAGAAGGTAGAACCATCGTTGATAGATTGACATATAATATGTTGTCGTCTGATATGGTAGCAAGAATGAAGTTACTCTTCTGGTTGACGGTGAAATTATTTGCAATAACAGGGGAAGCCTGTTCACTGATATGATAGGAGGAAGACATGATCGATCGTGGTTTTCTTTACTTCTATTTGGCAGTAGTGATTCCGGTATCTGCAATGAAAAAAATAAGTTAACTATAAGATGCTTGCATCAGTTATTTTAAGGATATTTCAGCAGCGACCGAAGTCAGCCCAAATTCTATTTCAGATTTTCAATAAGCATAAAAATGTGCAACTTTCATATAATTTAAGCTAACTCATTTCAATGTTGTTTGCCGAAATCCCCATGTACCACATATTCTTATCTCGGATAAGAATTAGGATGACATTAGAAAAAAATTCTACAAAATTGTTCAAAAATCAAATGGAAGGTAGGCCCTTTGAATTCTTTGTATTTCAATATATTTTCAGCCAAAAGGAAAATCAAGGCTTAACATTTCCATGATTTCGATTTACTTTTTCAGATAGGTATAGAGCTTTGACAGACAGCGAAACAAATACATCAAAGCTACATTATGGCAACCGCTTCTTATTAGAGTGTCCTAATTATTGTGGAATTACAAAACTTCTATGATGCTTTGAGAACTCCAACTAACTAGGTACCTACTTAATTTTTTTCACATAGTATTAATAACATCAGGTTTATTCACACAGAATTCACATCAAAGTATTAAAATATAAATACTGCGGGTAATGGTGAAAGGATTTCAAATAGAAATGTTAAAATAAAATTATATAACTCATTTAAAATTATTTTGAGTTTGATTAAGTTAAAGCTCAGACATTTTATTAGTAGGAAATTTTCGTTTTAAAATCTAAAGGTGGATAAAAATTATACCTTTAGTGGAGTAAAGCTAGAAAAGGTTTTATTGCGTGCATTTCAGTTAAAAAATCCAACGATAGAAATATATACGTAACACGAGACGTAACATAATATAGTCAAGATTTAAATATTTTCGCTTATACAGGGTGCACCATATATCCTGAATATTGCTATCTCCTAACGCTAACAGATACAGGGTTGGTTAAAAAAATCCAAAGGAGCGCAATTTTGTGGCCATCTCGATTCCGTTGAGACATACAAGATATCTGTGACCGTTCCTGAAATATCCTGAAAAAACTGAAAAATCGAGATTTCTTATTTTTGCCATATCTTTTTTATTATTGGAGATTAATGAATAATTTTTTGTGGGCTTACATAAGTCGGCAAGAGCTACCCATCTGACATTTCAAAAATGTTCAAAGCCGACTAGATCCCAGAATTTTCATAGTCAACTTTCGTTTTTCTTATGGCCACCATAGTGTTTTTATATGTTGTTCGGTATAAAAAAATCATAAAAACTAAAAATTGTTAAACTTCAAAAAAATAAATAAAAAAAATTTTTATTCTTCTTTTTTCTTTACAAAAAAGACTCATTTTTAGACCGAATTTCATAGATAAATTAAAAAACCATAAGGCAAGCACTATTTCGGCGTTTTTTACAAATGTGGACGTTTTTCGACGATTTTTTATTAGGTTTTTCTTTGAAAAAAGAAGAATAAAAATTTAAAAAAATTTTTTTTGAAGTTTATTAATTTTTGGTTTCCATTATTTTTTTCATATCGAACGACATAAAAAAATAATATGGCGGCCATAAGAAAAACGAAAGTTGACTGTGAAAACTCTTGGATCTAGTAGGCCTTGAAAATTTTTGAAATGTCAGATGGATAGCTCTTAACGGCTTATGTAAGCCTACAAAAAATTATTTATTAATTTCCAATAATAAAAAAGATATGAGGAAAATAAGAAATCTCGATTTTTCAGTTTTTTCAGGATATTTCAGGAACGGTCACAGATATCTTGCATGTTTTGACGAATTCGAGATGGCCACAAAACTGCGCATCTTTTCTCTAATTTAACCGACCCTGTATCTCTTAGCGTTCAGGAGATAGCAATATAGAGAAGGATACATGGTGCACCCTGTATAGGGGCTATAATTCAAATTAATTTTAGCTAGCGAAATCAGTTTTTCAAGTAATGTAATCTTTTCAAGTAAAGCAAACTGATATAAAGAGTTAGGTGGAGTCTGCATGATTTTATTCAATCGGAAACCGTTCAAATAATGGTTTATACTGCCTTTTATAACACTTTGCTCCTTTGAGAAAAATAAATCTTTTTCAATGGTAGGTACCTCGTACCTAAAGCTAATAAAATCTTTTGATGTCTATTTAATAGCTGTGACTGCTGCGACTTCGTATCTTTCTTCATTTTAACCTGCTTGACATAACATTAATACCTTTATATTAGGATCCGGACAACTATAATAATACCGAACACTAGAAAATTTTTAATTAAAACTCACACGCTGGAATGATAGGAAGTATAAGATAATAAAAGAATGATTTATAAATTTCTAACAAAAGCCTTCAAAATGTCTATTAAAAGTAGGTTTAGGTACTTTCTGTTTTCGCGTTTTAAAGGCATAAAAGTCGAAGTTTTGAAAAAAAAAAACATCAATATTTTTCGTCTAACATGATATCGAGTAAAATACCATATTTCAGGTAAAATTATTTAATTGCCGTAATATTCAATTCAGCATGTGAAATAATAAACGAAAAATCACTAGTGAGAGCCAATCACAACTAAACAGTTATAGGAAATACGGCATTGAACGCGTTCATAGCACTGACTGAATACATAAAATAGGATAATGATACATCCACACATCCTGTTTCACGCACCAGTTTCGTAGAGTCTCGTAGATGATTTTCGCATAGAGTCGTAGAGAAAATAGCGTCTTAATCTCGTGGAGAATGATATTTCATAAGCTTGGACATTCCAACAATCGTGGCTCGCGTAGAAAGTTTTGTGTTTGTGAATAATTCCCATCATTCTCCGCTCATTGGTCCAATTCGAGCCGAATTTTTGCGATCTAGTTCTCTGATAGTCCACTATTTTCTCTGTTGAATATACTCTGTTTCCTCCGTAAATTCATAAGTCGATTTTACCTTCCTATTAAAATAACAATTGCATTAATTTCAATATGAAGTAGTGTTAGTTGGTGATTTAAATCATATTATTATTTTCTCATTCAGCTGGAAATTATCTCTTATTTTTTGCTCCCGCCAGTTCGTCCTGATAAACTACGACAACTTGTATTATTATTGATTTTCTCTGCTTATTTATTTAAATTTAATACCGCTTAAATTATTTTCAATAAAATCCACTCGTATCTGCATTTAATTCATGCATTGCTATAATTATTACTGTTTATAATTTTTACATTTATTTATGAACTGAGTATTGAATTCGCCGTTCTTTACCATAATAATTATTATTGCTCAATTAATTATTTATTATCATTACCTACCAGCATCAAAATGACCGGTAGTACAGATGCACTAGCTGCATTAAAAATTCTCCAAGCAAAAAGGGAAAAGTTATTTTCTCGGATGCAAAATATATACGATAGCCTCTCTAGCATTGATATAAATAATTTTTCGGCTCTAACCCCGCGCTATGAGAAGTTATCTTCTATCGAAGATGACTTCGAGGAAGTTCAGGATCAGATTATATCCGCTAATGAAAGCGTAAAACAAGTAGCTGATAGGCTAGAAGTTAATAAAGTTCAAAAGGCATTTGATGATTTATTATTTGCAGCTCGTGGCAAATATTATGCTGTAGCACAGACTCTTCCTCAGAATAGTACCGCAAAAGAAGAGAAAGTGACACCGTCTTCTTCTCGGAGCACTAATCTTCCCACCATATCTCTTCCAATTTTCAGTGGCAGGATTGAGGATTGGAATTCGTTTTATTCTCTATTTGATAGCATGATTCATAAAAATAACTCCCTCTCACCGTCAGAGAAGTTTCAGTATCTACACTCAAATCTTAGGGGAGATGCGTTGGCTGTTATCTCCAATTTTCAATTAAATTCCGAGAATTATGAATTGGCTTATCAAAATCTTCGTGACAGATATCAAAATAAAAGAAGATTGGCTAGTCACTATCTGAATCAAATTAAAGATTTTTCTACTATAAGTTCCCCTAGTTACTCAAACTTTCAAAAATTTCTTGCAGTTCATTCTAATGCAGTAAAAGCTCTCAAATCGCTCAATATTACAGATCTATCGGATTTTATACTTTTTCAGTTATCTCTCTATAATCTTAACTCTGCAACTCGAAAGGCTTTTGAAGATAAGCAAGGCACTAACGCTATCCCAACTCACGAGGAGTTGATAAAATTTATTGTTGACCAGAGTAGAACTTACGAGATCTTTTCTGAGGATGCAAAAACTGTCCAACGAACTGCAAAACCCACTAGGTCTTTCCTCGCTAATACTAAGCCGGTCTTTTCTCGTAGCTCAATGCAACATTTCGTTCACCCGTGCCCCCTCTGTAAAGATTCGCATTCCTTGACAAAATGTCATTCCTTTTTAAGGCAAAATACTCAACAGAAATTTGAAACTTTAAAACGACTCAAGCGATGTTTTAATTGCATGGGAGCTCATTCTAGAAATGACTGTCAATCAGTTAATACATGTCGCGAGTGCGGCAGCAACAGGCATCACTCCATGCTGCACACAAATAACAAAGAGAACTCATCGTCTCAGAATGTACAACAGCGTGAGGTCAAGTCGGCCACAGACTCCTCTACGTCCATGTCGACAAGTTCGCTATCATGTAGCCTTCCCCCTTCAGTGGAGTCTCCTATGGTTCTCTTGGGTACTGCTGTGGTACTAATAAAGGATTGCCTTGGCACATATCATACCATTCGAGCTGTTATTGATCCTGGATCTCAGATCTCGGCCATCACGGAGTCGTTTGCCCACCGTTTAGCGCTGCGGAAATCCAAAGCCTCATTTGATGTTCTTGGAATATCAAACTCGTCAGTCAAAGTGTTAGGTTTAGTAAATTGCGTTTTGCGCTCTCGTTATTCGGAAAAGAAGTTCATCAACTCCCGAGCAGTTGTTCTTTCTGAAATATCTTCAGAAATGCCAACGGCTCCTCTGTCTCGTGAATTACGTGATCGGTTTTGCGATCTACCTCTAGCAGATTCTAATTTCACTACTCCTTCTCGAATAGATTTTCTGATAGGAGCTGATCTCTATCCTCACATTCTCAATGACTCGACTCCTAGTACGGTGAAAGGACATCCTTCAGCCATAAATACTATTTTTGGATGGATTATCCTGGGCTCCACCGATTCTTCAGAATCTACTCATAAAACATCTCTTTCTGTCACTTGTTCATTAGACTCCTTGTTGCGTAACTTTTGGGAAATGGAAGAAGTTTCGTCCCCTGCGATAGTCAATCCCGAGGACGAATTTTGCGAGTCTCATTTTCAATCTTCTCACACTAGAGATGAAACCGGAAGATATGTTGTTAGTCTGCCGTTCAAGGAAAATTCTCCTTCTTTGACAGACAATAGAAATAATTCTATGAAAACCTTTCTCAACCCAGAACGAAAAATGAAACGTGTTCCCCAATTTGGTTCCTCTTGTAACAACTTCTTGAAAGAATATTACGATTGCGGCCACATGCAACTTGCTAAGAATTCTTCTTCTTACATTTTGCCCTATCATTGCGTCACAAAAGATAGCAGTTCCAGCACCAAAATCCGTGTAGTATTCAATGGCTCCGCTCCCGGCTCTAACGGCGTTTCTTTAAATGATTGCCTTTTGCCAGGTCCCAAATTACAAAAGGATCTCAGTGCTATTTTATTGTCCTTCAGATTTCATAAAGTCGCTCTTTGTGCTGACATCAGAATGATGTACCGGCAGATTCTTCTCGATCCCAAACAACGTCATCTACAACATATTTTCTGGAGACCGTCCGAATCCTCGCTCATACGTGAATATGAATTGAATACCCTAACATACGGACTCACTCCTTGTGCCTTTCTTGCTCAGAGAGTGGTTCAGCAATTGGTCACAGATAACGGCGCTTCTCTTCCCCTTTCATCATATTCATTGCTTAATCACACATATGTTGATGATGTGGTTACTGGTGCTGATTCTGTTAATGAAGCCAAGCAGCTCGCAGAGCAGTTATCAAAAATATTATCGTTCGGTGGATTCGAACTTAGGAAATGGTCAAGTAGCCACCCAGAGGTACTATCTTCCTTACCGCTGGAACATCTTGAAACTCCTCTTAATTTCACAGATGATGAACAAGCCATAAAAATATTGGGTTTGATGTGGGATCCTAAAGATGACTGTTTTCGTTACCACGTTCAACCTTTTAGAGGTAAAGTAACTAAACGTTCTGTGTTGTCATATGTATCCAGGATATTCGATCCACTAGGTCTGCTAACTCCCGTTGTATTTTGGATCAAACACTTTATGCAGGAAATCTGGTTATCTCATGCACAATGGGATGATGAACTTGCCCCGAATCTTAACGACTCTTGGTTACGTTTCGTTGCTCAGATGGACGCTTTACAATCTCTTCGCATCCCTAGACACGTTCCGGACCCCGTTTCCAATTATAGCCTAATTGGATTCTGCGACGCCTCAGAAAAGGGGTATGCGGCAGTGGTTTTCTTGTATTCTAATTCCTCTCGTTTTAGCTCTGTGCTTAAGTCTAAAAGCAAAGTTGCCCCTCTTAAGAAGCTCAGTATTCCTAGATTAGAATTATGCGGTGCTCTGTTGCTATCGAAATTACTCAAATCTATTCTAGACTCCTTGAAACACATCGCATTTGATAAGATTTCTCTTTACACTGACTCTATGATTGTTCTCGCTTGGTTAGCCACTCCTCCTCACACACTGAAGACTTTTGTAGCAAATAGAGTCGTTCAGATACTCGAACTTACGTCCCCTATCTCGTGGCGCCATATTGATTCTCAAAATAATCCCGCTGACTCAGCTTCCAGGGGAACTACCCCTTCTCAACTAGTGTACAATAAACTTTGGTGGCACGGACCCGACTTTCTCGCGAGCACTTCGTCGAATTGGCCGAAGTCTGAAGCTATTACTATTTCGCCTTCTGATGTTCCCGAGCTCAAAACAGGGAAAGTCATTTTATCAGCATCTAATAAAGTTCCCGACTATCTCGCTGATGTTATTGAAAAGGTTTCTACTTTTTCACGACTGCAAAGAATCTTCGCTTATGTCCTACGTTTCATTCACAACTGTAGAACTCCAAAGAACCAGATGTCTGGTCCGCTCATTTCACAGGAACTGAAAAATTCTGTCACAGCGTTGGTTCGCGTAACACAACGTTGTTATTACTCTCAATTAATTTCAGAACTTACCGATCAAAATTGCACGTGCTCCTCTCTGAAGAACTTGTCCCCTTTTATCGACCAAACCGGCCTTGTTAGGGTGGGCGGTCGCTTACGCAATGCCGATTTACCCTATGACTCGAAGCACCCCCTTCTCTTACCGAAAGATGCTCCTCTATCTTCTCTCATTTGTGATTATTATCATCAACAATCTCTGCATTCAGGATCTCGCACCGTCCAAGCGCTCATTTTTCAGAAATATTGGATCGTATCCCTTCGCAGTCTGCTCCGAAAACGCATTTATCAGTGTTTGCGTTGCTTTAAGTTCAAGTCTAGCCCTTCTCAACCCTACATGGCGGATCTACCCGCACCCCGGGTACAGCTGATTAGAGCTTTTCTCAATGTAGGGGTTGACTTTGCCGGACCGTTTTCTGTGCGTGAAAGTAACCGCAGAAAAGCTCGCATCTCCAAAGGTTATCTCGCAGTTTTTGTGTGTATGTCCAGCAAGGCTCTCCACCTGGAGTTCGTATCTGAACTTACTACAATGGCGTTTCTAGCTTGCCTAGATAGATTTGTATCTCGCCGAGGCCTTCCCCAGTGCATTTATTCGGATTGCGGTCGTAACTTTGTAGGAGCCTCTCGCCATCTTAAAGAAGTATCGTTGTTTCTTCAACGCAATCACGAGGATATTTTTTCTCACCTTTCATCGCGTGACGTGCGCTGGTGCTTTAACCCTCCTGCTGCCCCTAATTTCGGTGGTCTCTGGGAGGCAGGAGTTAAATCCGCGAAGTCTCATTTAGTTCGTCTTATTGGAGACACTCCTCATACCTTTGAAGAATACGCTACTCTGTTCTCCCGAATTGAAGCTGTACTAAACAGTCGCCCCCTCTGTGGTATTACCTCAGATCCAAATGATAACAGCGACTATCTCAGCCCCGGCCATTTTCTGATTGGCTCACCTCTGCTCAGCTCCCCCGAAACCATTATAGATGAGACCATTTCTCTACGATGCCGATGGCAGCGTATTCGTCAACTCGCTCAATCATTTTGGCGACGTTGGTCCCTTGAATATCTGCACACTCAGATACAGCGCAACAAATGGACAAGAGGGAGTCCAAATCTGAAATGTGGGGATGTCGCATATCTATATGGGATAGGTACCACTCCTCTTTCTTGGCCAATTGGGCGTATAATAGAAGTTTTTCCCGGTCCAGATGGAGTCGTGAGGGTAGCTCGCGTTCAAACTTCCGCAGGAACATTCACCAGACCCGTTAATAAACTTGTCCAGCTACCTCTCGATCAGACTTAGATATTTTTCTTCACTCTAAATTCTTACTGTAAATATTTTCCATGTTTAAGTGCTCTTTTTTTTTCCTTTCTCTTTTTTTCTCTCTCTTCTCAATACATATTTGTATATATTTGGGCATCAAATTAATTAAATTTGGGTGGGCGGTGATGTTACGTACTCAGTTCCTTAATTTTATTTTATGTTTTCCATCTCGAAAATAAGAATCCCATCCCGAGTGGAAAGTTATCTTTTTAAGTTTTTTGTACGAGAGATAAGATTGAACTCTCTCAATAAGCGCGTCGGTTGACGGGACGAACGGCTCTTTTTCTCTCTGTTTTCATATAGTTTTACTCCATTGTTTCCCATATTATTACTAGTTTATTCGCGCTCTAAAATCACCAAACCTAGACTCCCTACAGTACGAATTAGTGCATTACGTAACTCGTGGTCCGACACCGGCAGGCCTGCAAGGACGGTAACGCGGAGAGCGGGAGTGCGCTACAACATTACCACAGATTGGTAAGTACTTCACAATCCTTTCTCTTATGGTCCTTCGAACTCTAGTATTACAGCTCTTCTCATTATATGTTCATTGCGAACAAACATTGATATGCTTTTAAATGTCAGATGAAAAAATTAATAAACAAATAATTTGCTGTGTAGAGATAAATAGAAAATTTAAAACTACACCAATAGGAAATAAATGTGTAACTTTTTAGGTTATCAAAATGTAGGTATATTGTTTACGAATAAGTTTAGACGTTCCTTACAGAAAAAAGCTTCGAAGGCGTTAGCCCTTTAAATATATCACAGTTTCATATAAATATTGATCGTTTATTAACAAATTAACTTTAAATATATTTTTATTGAATAAAACAACAATTTTTTTAGTAAAAAAAAAAGAACTGAAATGATATAAAACTGAAAAACGCAATAAAAATCTAAAAATAAATGCCTCAGCTGAGCGGCTATATACATCTAATTCAGTACCTATATACTTACCCAAAAATATTTTTATCCCACCATTTTGAAGAAAATTGTTTCAAAATGCTTGTTTTTCTGTGCTTGTACTATCTCCGCCCAGAAAAAATTTTGGTATGCGCAAAAAAAGTAATAAAGAAATAAAAATGTGTTTTTTTCCTTTTTTCAAATTACTTTTTTAAATATTTTTGGCTCAAGAATATTTTCTTTTTCGAGATATAACTAAAAAAACTGGGAGGAGTGCAGTTTTCCCCCTATTCAAACTTAATTAATTAATTCAAACTAAACTTATAAATTCAAACTTAAATGACATTTATAAACAAAAATTTTCAATGAACCAAGATAATGAGAAAAAATTGAAATGCGAATTTTGTCATGAACCTTGGTATCCGGGGCTAGAATACAATTTTTTTCTTGTAACTTTCTTATTCGATGGCTCTATAACGCGAAGAGGAATATCGATAATTAGCCCTCTTTGCAAAGACTTAGTAGGCTGGGTTTAGAGATCAAATTTCAGTTATACTACTGAAAATTTCATACATTAATTGCCGTTTCTTCAAAATCGCTTTTTGATAATGTCAATTACTGCACGTTATTTCGGCCCTGCGGTATAGATACCGTAGTGGCTCATATATGACCGTACAAAATTTCGAACCCCTATACTACTTCAAATATCGAAAATACAGGGGTGCGACACACTGTATGTATAATACGCCATTTCCAGTTTTAAACAGATTACTATAAAACTTTTCAGATCTCCTTTAGTGGAAAACTCAGCACTCTTAACTACTATATTATTCTTGCAGTTACAGTTATCCCAGATAATACGTTCTATAATTAAATAGTTTCAAGTTAACGGAAGTTTGAGTTGATAAAAGCCAACCGTCCTGACGCAAAGTCCTTGTAAGGTAATAAATAGGCAACTTTACATAACGGATATTCTCGTGTGTGTGTGTATGAAAAATTCATGCACGACTGAGTTTAAATGTTAAAGTTGAGTTTTGCTAAATGCAATACAAGCAATAGGATACAATAAATTAACCTCAGCTTTGTAATTACTAAACCAAAGGAAATTTGTGGCCAACTTTGTTGTATGTATATCTTTAAGCTTAAACTATTTCGCTCATTAAGTAAAATTTTGTAGCTTTAATGGAGCTCAAGTGAAGTGTAGGATGTCGTAAACGCCAAGAGATATACAGTTACTTAAATCACGGTAAAGATGCCCGATTTTGTGGCCAATTCGAATTCGTGAAGACGCACAAGAAATATCCTGAGAAAACATTTTTTTATTTTCCCAGTAACTCCTTTATTGTTTGACATTTCAAAGTTTATATATTGACGTTACTCGATATTCTGCATTTATTGGTACGATTGATTTTATACCTATACTATACTTTTTCAATTCAATTTCAGAAAAGGTAAAATCAAATTCAGTAAAATGGACTCCAATCCCAGAATAGTAAATCCAGATTCAGAAAAAGTATGAGCTTGTCTCTATTCAGTGTGCATGGTTGTTCTGTTGAGCTTTCTGGTCTTTTTAAAGCGCAGTCTTAATTTTCCTACCAGCAGACTATGACGCGTTGGTACATTTGCGCCTGGGTATGTTTTTGCAGATAGTGGAGAATTTCTTTATCTTTTTTTATACAGATGCAGTCAATCGTTGAAGTCACTCATGACGGCATTATGCTTGGAGGATGTTAAAAACTTCTGTATCATTATTATCCTATCCGAAAAGTAAACATTTTTGATTTCCTTGTCACTGCCTACTCCAAACGGACTCGTTTTAGAACACCTTTTAAAATATACTTTAGCTACGTTTATAAGTAACGAAAATGACGAAAATTGTTATTCAACTTGTTAAATGGAGCGGCGATCTGAGATATTAAGGATTAGCTGGCATTAATTATTTATCTTTTGATGTGCAATTTTCATCCCCATGTCTAGTATTAAACATAATAACAAAAACAAAGGACATGTAATTTAAATGCTGCTGTAAACACTCATTATGAGCTGTTGGATAAAATTAGTGTTTTGTATCACAAAGATGAGAAATGGTTTATTATCGCTATTGTTTATCTATCTATTTATACATGCCACATTATATAAGGTCTATTTGTTTTTCGAACTTAAGTCGGACGATCTCGGTTGTCTTCGTATCAGAAGATATGAATAGAGTTGATATTGATTGATATTGATAATGAGGGTGTCAGATGCGCTGCGACCTATTACAGATTTATTGTGCCCCCTCTTCTCTGCTCCTTTGGAGTATATTCCCTTCATTGCAGCAGCCTCTCCAACTCCGCTTCCCTTAGGAATTTCAGGATTTGAAGGGGATCAAGGCCGGGCAGAGCCCCCCCGTTGAGCTGGTGTTGGCCCAAAACATCGCTTCTTTCGCGTTCTAGTGCCTCGCAGTTCATCAATAGGTAAGGAGGTGTCTCGTTTTCTTCCCTGCAGAATCTGCAAACGCCATCTTTTTCTATTCCAAGTTTCCTCAGGTGAATTCCTCAGGCCGAATCTTCAGCGCCAGTCGTCCGCTCGCAGTCGCACCGTGCGTGTCGATCGCTGTAGTCTCCGGAACACGCGCCGGAGAGATATCTGAGAATATTTCTCTGACGGCGGGGCTACCTGAAACAAAGTCTGTTCCCGATGCCTCAATATGACCTCGGGACGGCTGTTACTGGATCCGGCCCTCAATACAGGCCGGGTAGGGACTGAAGGGATCAGCCGGTACCTCAATACAGCGCCGGTTGATTCCCTATACTGATCGGTTGCCGGCCAGAGTTCACTTCACTCTGGTCGATCTCCCAATGCCGGGTTACAGTTAGGTTCAGCTCAGTTCATCGACCTACTGTAGCCGGCTATGTAAATTGGATGGGTGCACTCACTACATGCCCCAGATGATCTCCGAGCTCAATTCACAAGGAGAGAGAGTTGTTCGCGAGTCAGTACCTCGGATCCTCTGGTCAGTTCTTCAGTTGGCTCTCTTTATATAGCCGGTGCTGGCGGAGATAACCTGCTAATCACTGTCGTAAAAACTGTATCACTCCTGATAAACCCCTCTAATAATGAAATAAATAATAATTACCCACGAAAGCCTTGGATTTCGTTACAGTCTTAACAATGTAAATAAGACACAGTCGCTCCACTCTGGTAATTTTGGCTTACGGAGAGTGTGATTTGAACAAGACATGCAGGTTGTACTTCTAACCCGCTCTCTTTTATTAATTTAAAAACGATTTTATTGTTCACCGTTCTTCAAGAATTGGCCTATTTTAAGAGCCTAACGACTTTTTCCTAATTTTCAGATGTTTGTTCTGGATAAAAGACGTCAACGTTATAAAAAGATAAGATTGCGATGAAACAATCTTTCTAAGTGCCTGTCACTGGGCCGATCGAATTACTTCAGTAAGAAGTCCCTCTATCATTACTCATCAATCTATAATAGGCAACAACATTAATGAAGATCATTAAAACAGGAACTACGCTTCTACAATGTAACATCAATCAAATATCACAACTTTTATTCAATTAAAAGATGATACAACTTAGTAAAAACTAGTTTTTCCGCAAGCGTTCTAAAATACCGCAATTATGATATTGTATAGGTACACCTTATAGTTTAACTGTTATGTTACCAGGAACAATTTTTTAATTATTTACTTTTTTTGTTTTTTTATTTACTTTTGACAGCGTCAAAATATGGCACGATCCTGATTATTAACGTGAAATTGTGACAAATATGACAGAAAGAATATGGAGTAACAACTACTGTAGTTTCCCACTAAAATCCCACTCTTGCTCTTAGCTCTAAGTCTTTACAATATTCGCAAATTACTATAATTAGTATAACAATTTGCATTGTCTTTGAGGGATTCAGCGTCAATTGGCCATTGAATGGTAGGTGATAGGTTTAAGGTTTACAGAGTGGAGACCGAGATTAGCGAGACAAGGGTACTGGCTCTAGATACTTCTAGATCTGCAGAGAAACGTAAAAAACCATCAATACTTTTCATAAACTTTTCATCGAAATGTTCCAAAGGGAAGACAGGGCACTCCGCCTGAATTAGCAAAAAGCGCAAATCCTACCAACTACCTTGGGGGCTTTCTCGAGTTCGTGGGAATGAAAAGATCATCAGAGACCGTTCCCATTCACAGTGCGAGCTTCTAATAAGTTCACCGTTATTATCATTCCTAAAAATAAGAGTCCGATCTTATGAAGACCGTCAATCCTGGGTCTTCTTCAACTGAAGTGGTCGGAATGAATCATATTTCCAAATTTCTCTTCTTGTGACAATTCCAAAAAACTAGATGAGCTGGTGAGCTCAAATTTGTCTCATGTAAGGAAGGCAGCCCAGCGACTGTCATACCCACGAATGAGAGTTGTGGGTAATGAGTGTAAGAGGGATTTTGGTATGTTCCAGGTGTGTAGGAACTCATGATGTGAAGGAATGTAAGTCCAGGTTCTTGAATTGTGCGAACTACGCAGGTGTAAGTGGCTATCTCCAGGTATCGATGTGAATCACACAGTTTGGGATCAGTTCTGTTTATAACAGAAAGCTCAGTTCTCTTAAAGATGAAATCCCGGCTATCACGTAGCAATCACAGAGTATATCGGTGCAGTCCGCGAGGTTTGGATCAAGTAGTTCTATGTCTGAAGGTCTATTTTTTGGCGATACTCAACAAAAGTTCAAAAATTAACATAAAAAAGAGGAATTTTCATTTCTTGACCTATTAGTTTTTTGATTAATAAAATAGACTGTTGAATTTAAAAGAAACATTTAAATTAGAAAATGAAAACTGTCCCAATTTTATTTGAACAACACTGTATAATATGCCCTGGGAATACACACCACAACATTGCAAGCCGAAATACATGCGATTAAGCAATGTGTTGGGAAGAATGTGGGAAGGAATTACCAAGGCAAGGAAATTCATATTCCCTTCGACAGTCAGGCCTGAAGTCTCTCGCATGCTACAATATCAAATAAAAGCTGATTTGGGAATGCTGGAGGACCTCAATAATCTGGCTAAACAGCTAAACATATAACATGGTAGCACATGTGGCGGATTTAAATTATTCGAATCGTTTGCCATAGAACGAAACACGGACAGCCGGTCACATCATAGCAACGAGAATCTAAATCTCTTTTTTTTTAATAAAAAAATGTTTAATATTTTTACATTTCCTAGATCTAAATCGAGTTGACACACCCTGTAGGTATGCAGGTACATACTAACATTAACTACACCCGTAAAATATTTAAAAATATATTCAACTCGATTTTATTAAAAGTAGGCAGACGATAAATCGTCACGATTGTGGGATTGTCACTTCTGGCTTTAAATTCTTCGGAGCTTTGCATCGCGGTTTTTTATTTGTGTTTTCGGAAAGATAATAGAACGAATCCCTCATGCCCTGAGATTAATCACAATATCATGCAAACGTGATTTATTTTTCGTTGTGTTCTTCGGCTTCATCGATCCACATGCTGCTTTTCCTGAACAAAAAATGAGATGAAAAGAGTTTATGGATAGCTTTAGATCATGGATAGGTAACCGGTGAAATATGAAAATGGTCTTGTCACGTACCCCGTTATCCAAACTTTTTGAATGTGTAATAATTTAAATTTGAAAATTTACGACAACGCGGTTTATTCCTACAGTTTATTCCAACTCTATTCGAACCGCGGTTGACCATGAAAAATCAACTGATTCTCCTGATATAATCTTGAAGTTTTTTCAGAGAAATATGTCAATGATCATTACTACTGTTCAACTCATAATGTGAGACAAAAATTTACCTGGACTCAAATGCAAATAAATCTAGCTTCTAAAATTTATTTATTCCTATTTCACAATAATTACCTATTGCAAAGGTAACTATAGGTTTTCATCTACCTCAAATATTTGACAAATCAATTAGAAATACGTACATCTTCGATATCCGTTATAACTTTGAGAGATCGTAATAGTTACTTGAACAGAGGTAAACAGATTTATTCTAATCAGTGGTTTCTGATTTCAAATTAATTGGCACCTCCAGTCAAATAAGTGAAGTGTTAAATCTGTTCATATCACCCCTATAGATTTCACATTGGAGCCGAGCGTATATTTTCTGTGATTTATTGTTGTCGACAAAGTAGTCATTATCTGAATTAGCAATTTCACTTGGAAGCAGAGACAACCGAGATTCATTCATTATTCCCTCGCTCCTCCTGTCGGTACCGAGAGTGAAATTTGCGACGGTAAGTTTGTCAGATGCCTTGTCACTCGGGGAAATAATATAATGTCAGTCATAAATATTTGCCGTGAATGGGACCGTCCCAGTAAGTTCCCTCTTAATTGAGGATCCAGACTTAGTGCCCCTTTATGCATAATAATTGTTCTAGTTAAGCGAAACGTGAGAATTCAGCCTTATCTAGTTATGTAACGTGGTGTTTCTTATTTATTGTCGTATATTAGGGTTTTATAACACAGTAAGGTCAAAGGCATAAAAATCATACCAGAAACAGAAGGGGTTGTTATTTAAAATAAACAATTAAAAAAAACTGAGAATTTTAGGTAGCTGGTGTAACTTAGCATACCCTGGCCCGTTCGTCTGTGGCGAAAAGCCACCGTGTGATCGTCTATTTACCTCTGGGTTTCCCCTAATAGGACCGCTGTGTTTTCCTACGTTGTGTTTACCGTCGTCACCCCTGCTCTTTGATTGAGGTATGCCAGGATTACTATGGCCGAAACGGATGCCCAAAAGAACCTACTGGGATTTTTCTTTCCCGGAAATGCGGGGAATTTTACTGAGACTTGTTGTTGACTGTGAACTTCCTATCAGATGTTTAAAAGCGAGTGATGATCGAATGAATACGTTTGCGAGGGCGTAAATTGGTGAAGTGCGAGATGGGCTGTGATTTTGCATAGAGAGTACAAAAAAAAATGGAAAGCGAAGAGGGATCCCTTTTATGCATTTTTCAAACTCCAATCCATTTCGGATTCCACTCTTTTGCGCACCTGTGCTTTCTTATTATTTCGTTTGCTTTTGTTTCGTTTACAGACGACCCGGTATATTGCGGGAATGTCTTATTACTTCGTTTCGCTTTTATTTCGGTTACAGACTATCCGGTATATTGCGGAAATGTCTTATTATTTCGTTTTGCTTTTATTTTGGTTTACAGACTATCCGGGTTTGCGGAAATGTCTGTGTGTTTCACCTATTCAACGATTTTCCTTGCCTAATTTCCTTTTTCTAGATTCTTTGATCTCACTTCAAGCAACGGCTTGAATTAATTAAAGAAGACAACCATGTTGATTGTATAATAGGGTTGATTGTTTTCCGTTGTTGAAAATGTGGTTGCAATGATATCTGCCCTAATTAATTTCTCAAGGGGTTTTTCCTGGGTTTAGGAAGGACAATTCGGCTGGAGTTCACATAAGTCGTCTCTGGCCGAACTGCTGGGTAAGAATTGTGATTAGAAGTTTGTTTGGGTGCTATTTTATCCTAACTATTTTTGCAATGGAAATTCTCAGGTTGAAGAAGGACAATTCGGCTGGAGTTCACATAAGTCATCCCTGGCCGAACTGCTGGTTAAGAAGGAGTCGTTATCTGGAGTTCACATATGCCATCTCTGGACAACGACTAAAGGGTTAAGGAGTCAGATGCGACCTGCTTGGAAGCTGATCTTCATCTGTCTTGAGCAGCGGCAAGACGTCTGCTTTTATAGAAGCGGTGGTCCACTTTCTAAACACGACACGTAACAATGCACCTCTGATTTCTTGCGTCTATTTTTTTTCATATCTCCCTAATTACGAGACTTAGCGAGTTGACCTCGCGGCTACCTTACTAATTTGTTCTGAACTTCAACGACCTAAATTTTCCTCAAAATCGGCCGACGCGTTCTATACTTTTCCATTGTTCCTATCTATTATAATTACACCGGCTTAACTTTCATTTCGCATTTCCACCTGCTTGCCGTCTAGGGATCGCGCTGTATTTCCGGCTGCCTTAATTTATTAATTCGCTCTATCGTTTGGTGTAATTTTCATTATCGTAGGTATGCTACCTAACGAGTTACCATTGTCTCTGCAAAGGCTTATTGTTTAATTCTGATTTCACCCGGTCTGTATCTTTCCACCCGTTCTTGTATGTAGGTCACCTTTAGCTGTATTTTTATTTCCTAACAATTTTACCTTTAAGTATTTAATGCTTGCACTGTTTGCTTTTTCGATTTGGGCTGATTTAATGAGGGCGATCAAATAATTTCCTTATCATCCTACCTAGGTGCGATCCATTTCACTGGGTATAATTTTGGTGTATAATTTTTAAGAATAATTTTACTGTGTGGCACATTAAGCTTATGGTCCTGCGGTCCTTACATTTTTCTGCATTTCTTTTCTTTGCTATTGCAACCAAATTAAATGTTAGCCATTCTCTGGGTATAACCCCGGTCTTTGGTATGTGATTTTCTGTGAGCAATTTAAGTAGTTCCACAGACAGTTCGTCCTTTCCAGGTATTTTCTCATTTTTTGAGTTTTTAAGTGCGTATGTTTTCTTCTCCTTTGTCTTCTTTATCTTCTTTTGTATCTATCGATGTATAGCTACTTATATCTGTGCTTGTTGATATTTTCAACTTTTCTTCTGCTTTCCATCAACTCCAAAATCTCCCCTAAATCTAAATGTTGTTCCATTTAATGTACATTTTCTTCATCTTGATTTCTTCCCTGTGCTGTGTACATTCCGTTATATTATTTGTACTTCGATTTTATTTTTGAGTTCTTCGTTTTTTTAATTTCAGGGTGTTTATTCTATTGTCTTTACGGGCCTGTTTGATGCGTTTTAAAGTTAGTCTGGATGTTGTAACTACAGGATTATGGTCAGAGGCAATGTCTGCACCTGGGTATGTTTTGGATGACTTTATGCTATTTCTGTATCTTTTTTCGATCATAATGTAGTCAATTTGATTTCTCACTACTTTATTTTTCGTGTCTTGGGGTGACTTCCAGGTGTAGAGTCTTTTAGATGGTAGTTTGTAAATTCGACCAGTCCCTCTCCCCTATAATTGCCCTCCAAGTCCACATTCTCCAATTAGACCCCCACATTTTCCCCTACCAATTTTAGCGTTCAGATCTTCCATTATAATTGAAATTTCATGCTTTTTGATGTTTCTTAGTAATTGTTCCATCTGTTCATAAAACTCCTCTATGAAAATTGGCGGTAAAAAGTCCTGTATTAAATCTTAGGAATCATATATTTTCAACTAGTTAGGTAGAAGCAGACTTGCATGATAAATGTGAATAGATGAAACGCTTGATTTGAAATACAAACTCTAAATTCATCATTGCTGAAAAGCGCTTGCCTCGAACAATATACCCATTCAACTTGTAATTTATTACTTTGATAAAATTTGTACAATTTGCTTAAATTTTAAGGTCCTCTTACCGTTGATTTTACAAAATGCTGAATATATCCTGCTTGTTTTCAAAACATCAAAGTTGTCTTTTTAATATTTTCCCAAGTCCAATGGGAGAGAAGCATTGTAGATATTTTGCGGACATATTAACGAAGCTTCTCAGGAACCTAAACAGCTCAGAAAATCACTAGACGGTTATAACCATTTATCTTCGGATCCTTGCGTGTATTATATGAGGTGCAACACATGGTATTATCGGAATCCCGTAAAATCCATCATCGATTAAGGAGCTCAACAAAGGAACGTAAGGACGGGAGATTTAATATAACTATATTTCAAAAATTGATATATCATTAATATATTTCAGTTTGATATAATGAAAGTAAATATTCCCGGAGCGAAGAATTTCACTGACGATACGAGGATAATGAAGATCCTACACCAATAATACGTGGGATTTAAAATAATTCCATCATCGATTACGAAAATAAAAATTTGAATTATTACTCCCAAGATATAAATCTTAATATTTTTTTAAATATTCTAAATTAAATTCCTTATAATTAAGTAACCTTTTATCAATCCAGAACACTGTTAAAAGCCACACGCCACACCTTCGTCAGCTGTTTAATTATTACCCTCTTACAGGGTGTGTCGTGCTATCAGCAACATGATACGAAACACTGTACGTAACTAATTTTTAATTTAAATGAAAAAAAGTGTTTTTAGTAAAACGTTACCTTCATCATTTTTTCAGTTCTTTACAGTCAGCTTGGAAGTCCAGTGCATTTAGGAGTTGACCAAAAACTTTTAGATACATTTTAATTTGTTGCTTATTCAAAACGGTCTTCGATGAAGATCTTAAGCTTGAATTTGCGCATTTTCATAATTCCCCGAACGCAGCCATCTTGGATTCTGTTTTGTTCTTTTCAGCCGCTCATATCTCGCGTTCTAACGACCCCACAGTAATCATTCTAAAGTCCTTGGCCTCATCAGGATTTACTCCTCAATTAAATACCCCAATATACTGGTAAAAAGTTATCGGAATCCAAAGTTAAAAAATTTTTTCCACAGGTTTTTGCGTCCGTTTTCTCCAAGCGTAGGCCTTTTTTCGGTGCATCTGAGACCCTCGTCGACGGTTTAGCAATTTAAACTAGACTCAATTTCCAGTATTTAGGTAAACAATTTTCCAGATTGGTTAGGAGGATGACACTTAAACCATTATGGATTCGAAGTGAAACAAGCTCCTCTTCGTAGGAGAGGACATGCACCGTTTTGCTCGTTTTGTTTTGCGCACTTGGAAAAAATCTCAAAAATATCTAATTCCGTGAAGTTGGAAAGGGAGCAACCCCATCGGAAATTGAAGCTACGAACAACAACTTCAAATATGAAAAAATTTGCTTGACTGGTTCTGCTATCTGCGGAATGGGAAAAAAAAAAGTTGACGTCATCAGAAAAAATGTTCATCTTCGAGAAGGAATAAAATAATTTCGGTCTACCCCATGCAGAATAACATCGCTGGAGCTGCTGGAAAGCAGAGTGTGTTGATTGCACTATACGGAAGGAAAGATTACCATGTTTCTATTGATCAGAAAGTGGCTTAGAAAAGAGAAAAATGCCCTAAAAATGACTAGCACTGAAAAACAAATTGACCGGGGTTTGGAGCCGGTGACCAGCAAGCAGGAACCGATTCTACGTGTTCTATTGAACATTATATTCTGTGGATGCACTAGAAAATGGAATAATTAACGCTTGTCGATAATGACATTAACAACGATCACAATAATTATATCGACAATGAAACTTAATAACCAGAACACTAAAATTCGAATTCAAATTTCAAAACGGAAACGGGCCATCAATATATTTCTTAAATCGTCCTTTTCTCTCCAAAGATACTTTTAAAATATACCTGAATACCTTAAAATTGAAATAAAACGCGTGTTCTTAGTATAGATTTAACGAAGATGTCGTTGATCTTAATTAAGTTGCGTTATATTAGTTGAAAAAGCGAGAAATCCAGCGCGAACCGCGAACGCACCAAAGCTCGACTGGCGACTATCAGAGGCTTCGAAGTAGAACGGTAATAAACAGCTCAACTTCGATAGTGGATTGACGGGCGAGGAATCAGCCAATCAGAATGATTTAATTTTTCTAAATATTGGAAATTGCGTCAAGTTTAAATTAGTAAACCGTCGATGAAGGTCTCAGATGTACTGAAAAAGATCTTCGCGCTGTGAAACCGGACGTAAGAACTTTTGGTAAAAAACTTTGAGCTTTGGATGCTAATAACTTTCTACCAGTACTACCTTGAAGAGTTTTCGTAATTTTTTTTTGAGTTCTCAGAGCGAGACATCCATCAGCTCAAGATCAATATTTAGTGCCAAGAAGATAGTTGAGTTTCCCTGCTCTATAGATCTACCATTCAGTTGTACCTACATAGTAACTTTTTGGTAATATTCGGCTTATTATGAGAAATCGTGAAATCAACCATGACGGTCTCCTCTGCATTTAAATGTAGAGCATTGTTTCATTGTTACTAAAATATTTAACAAAACTTAGCTAAGGAATCGTTGGCATTTGAAACGAGTGTATCCATCCGCGCTTACCAACAATATCAGCATACTGTCAAGTAGGCACAAATGCCGGAATAATTTAATATTGATATTTTTAATAACTACAGAACGTCACAGCAAGCAAGTAATTCAGGTCAGGTCTAGTTGATATTTCAAAATTATTAATAAAAGATAACTTGCAAGCTTGATATAAAATTGGGGAAAATAGGTGATTGACTTGCTGACTCAATCAGAAAAGTTTAAATAAAAGAATTGACTCTCTAATTGAATCTGGCATTCCGCTAGTGAAGCGGGCATACTGGGCAATGAGGGCAAGTACTATCTCAGTGCGTTTAGTGAAGTGAGTACAAAAGTGTCCCTCAAGAGTCTACCCTAATAATCGGGAAAGCTGAGCCCACTCTTTAGACCGACTGGGTCATCTAACATGTAAGTACCTCTTTTTGGGTGTACCAAATTATTATAGTAGGTATGAGAGATATTTGATTGGCGAGTTTTTCATAAACTGTTGTGTACTAGGGCTCCACAGGTTTGAGTCATTGTAGGTGTATGTAAACATTGTTGATTCTCGCATTTCATACTTCTATGTAATAAATTAGGTATTTTAAAAAAAATACCATTTCTTTTTACCCCTAACCCCCCTTTAATTCGCGACATATAGTGGAGGTGCCACCTTCGCGGTGTGACAGAGTTCGACCATCCACAGTCATGTCACTCACGAAAAAATATAAAGAAGTGGTCCAAGAACTGAACCCTGCGTGGTACACCGTGATCATATACTAAAAGTGCAGATTTTTTACAAATTTTTCACAACAAGGTCGAAAGTCAAAAGCCTTGCTCAGATTCAAAAATACACCCAAGCAAGAATTGGCCAAAACAAGATTTCCTAAACTCATCAAGATGAGTTTAGGGGAAGTTCCTCAATCTCTCTCATGGGAAGTTCCTCAATAGCAAAACTAACACCTTCCCGTGTATGAGTTTTTCTTGAGATACTGATACAGGAGTGTCTCCCATAGTTTCTTGTAAATTTGTATGTTTTCCTCTTACAAGGTCGTCAGCATATTTAGTTGTCCCACCGCTTGTAATGAGGATTCAGATTCGGCACTGTGGAAAATTCCCATGTGAGAAGAATATTGACTAGCTCATCCTTAATAGCCTACGTAGCTGAGACGTCAAATAAGCAATGTCCACCTCGTGATCCAATATAATCAATCAAAAAGCCAGATATCGTCCAACAAGAGACGCAGTGTATGTTTCGTTTAAATTTAAATTTACCAGGCTTATCATTAAACAGGTAGATAGTGGCTCACTTGATTACTTTGATAAACAATGAACACAATATTTACATTTTTCTGTTAAATTCACTATCACTGCAATACTGATACAGAAAAATATTTCAGCAACAACTGAAAATATCCTTTTTTTCGGATTCTTATGAACCATTAAATTTAGTAACTTTTCCCCAATTTAACCGAGTCCGTATCTCTTCTAGTTTCCGAGAGCTCAATAATGTAGCTCGAATTTGTCTCATCCTATACCTACCGTGTGTCCCCGGATCGACTTTAAAAGAGGAAAAACTTTTTTGTTTTTGATTTCTCAGAAAATTTCACTCTTGATGATCTGGCCTGCTTGATTTCAAATCCCCAAAACAAAAGTTACTTTTCAGGTAACTCGAACGGTTCTTGAGATAATATAATTTTTCTTCAATAATTGCACTTAAATTTTTTTTCGTAATTTTTAGACGTAAGCTTGGTATTTATGATTTCATTGAAAAACAACACTGACAGCAGTTGTCAAATCTAACAAATCAATTGGACTGCAAATTAATCTACTGTATGCTATAATGTTGACTTTAACAACAAAGAATTTATCTAATTCAATGTTACGGAACTGGGAAAGCTCGCATTGAAATCTGTGCAGAAAAAGAAGGAGCATTATTCGAATAGAAAATTAATAGTTGTCCTTTTTGAGAATTTCATTTCATGTTACGATTATTTGAATTTCTTCAGAAAAAATTAAATTACATATGAAAAAAATTCCAATTATTAAAGAAAAATTATATTATGTCAAGAACCGCTCGAGTTACCTAAAAAGTAACTTTTGTTTTGGGGATTTGAAATCAAGCAGGCCAGATCATGAAGAGTGAAATTTTCTGAGAAATCAAAAACAAAAAAGTTTTTCCTCTTTTAAAGTCGATCCGGGGACACACGGTATGTGCGCATTAGAATGTACTTAATAAAATGTTATATTTTACCGTACGCTGTTTGGCCACGTCGCTTACTCGACTACAAGAGGTCCCAAAGTATCCTCTCTTTACAATAAAATTACACATACTAGAATAATCTTGCTTCAATTCAACGAATTTCAAATTAAATTATTTATTCATTAAGAGAAGGTAAATACTTGAAAATGCGCACTTCGAAAATTCAGTTTTATACGTACCTACCTACATACCCAAAAGTGTAAGTAACCCAGTTGGATGTTCGAGGTATTAAATTGAAGGTTAAAATAAGAAATATGATTAGATGCCAAGTCATTATGGCTCGTTTTACCTGGTGTCCCGTTGATCTTGGGAAGTATTGGTTATAATGTAGAGCCTCCAACTAGAAAATTTTATCACATAGAGGGGATCATGAGAAATTCAAGAAAGTATTTTAAAGATAGCGGATATCTCGGGAATACCGGAAATTGACATCTGCTTCGCTGTTGTAGTATTGTAACGAGCACGCCCCATATACGTATTGTTAAATTTCCTGAGAAAATCAAATACAAGAAGATGGTTTTTAGAATTAGAATTTATGCAGAAATGCAAAATGCAGAAACTTTTTGCACGAATAAATTTTCCAGAGAATATTATGATAAATGTTTAATTAGCTGAGAAAAAAACATGTCTATAATAGCCTTATAAAGTAACCATATTGTGTTTAACACTATCCTATAATTTTAGTTAGGGAATGTTCAACTTTTTGCGATCCTAAGAACGTATTAATGAGGAGTTAGCTGCCTCATTAAGCGGCTTCTTGACTCTCGTCCTTGGACTGTCTTTCATTATTGCCGCAAGCAACTCTAAAATTACTGGTTATAGGTTGATGTTCCCTTGCGGTGAATATTTTGAGTTATTCCCGTTCATTATTACTATTACATAATCACCCCCTTCGAAGTTTAGATTAGACGAGGAAACGCTTGGGTGCAAAGACCTCTTGTGAAGGCCTTAAACTTTGTAGGGGTAACATAGATGATAACAATTTAATATCCAGACAGCTACATTACTTCAAAACTAAATGTGATAAGTAACTCTAACGTATTAGAGTTAGACGAGATAAAATGGATTTTCGTGGCCTGCAATTATTTTGTCACGGTGTAACGTTGGTACGTAATTTGTTAATGTGAATACTGCACTACTTTTGAGACAAAACTAATTTGCGGCGGTTAGCTGTGACATTTAATTTTCAACTTATTATATATTACTTTTCAACTTACATACCTAACTAAGTACTAATCAAATATAATGTAATATGCCACGGAAAAAAGGCTGTTGCTTTCAAAAACGCAATTTTGGATATAAAAATAGAAGTATCTCATAACGTAAACTTTCAATTGTTTTTCTGTTTTCAACACTATAATAAGCGACAAAAATATTTCATGTTTGCTAATTGAACCGACTTCATAGCTCCAATAATAACAAAGTTACCAATGGTGAACAGCAAAAAAAAAAGAGAACTGGCGCTTTTTCATCACCCTGTATACATATTCACTTCAAACTCATGGAGACTTTTGATCGCCATAAACATGCTTGAATTTCATCCTTTTTAACCGTGGGATGATTTCCATTTGATCCATGCGGAGGCCAAACTCTAAAAATTTATAAAATCAACTTTGCCGGCAGATATCTACAGTTAGGCGAAAGATATTCAGCTGCGATTTTTATAACACGTTAAGAATATAATTCTCTTTTCCACTATTTAAAAATAAATATACCATTCTATTGAATTTTTTTAAGAAAAATCGACATATTTCCTTACATGTCAAATAGCACCCTCTAGCGGTTGCGGTAGTAAAAAAAAGAAAAATTCGAAAAATGTAGTCGACAGAGGAAGGAAAACACTTTGTAACGAGACTAGTCTTGTTAAATTCCGTTGAGGTTTACCAGAATAATCGAGCTTTGAATAAACAAAATTTTGACGTACTCCCACCACTTTATATGACAAAAAGATTCAAATAAAAAAAATCTAAAGTATTTGAGAATTATACTACATGACCTCAATGGAAAAAATACGGAGAAACTACCCATTTTCCATTCTACCATGACCATTACCCCCCTAGCGGTAGTTTTAGAACCTCAAAAATATTTTCCAGCTAATTTTTGGGGTCACTTTCCTCCTAAAAAATTTGACCCTAAAGCTATGTGACGAGCCGTTCCTGAGATATGGTTAGCGTCCATCTTAATTGCCCACCCGGTACATATAACTTATAGCCTCTTCATTTTAAACTCCAACTGGGAAAACCATTCTTACTGGATTTTCTCAGATAATCTGAAAAACGTAATCATATACAGGTGTCCCATTTAAAAAAATAAACAATTTCGACATTACTAAGTCAAATAGAAGTAAATAAATTAAATTAAAAAATTGACCTGTTTCGGGATTTCTTTGAGAAACATTTTTCAATTGACAATTCAAGGGTGGCAATCCACGAGAGCTTCGTGCTTGGGAATTAAGAGATGATAATATGAACTTCCAAATCAATGCAGTATTTAGTTTCGCATACACTGCCATAGATTTCGATGTTTAAGAGATCATTACTGGATAAAAGAGACAATTTTATTTCCTTTCAATACAGCTTTATCGTACCAAGTCTCCGCTCCTCTTGAAGACATCTAGCTAGAGATTGATGTTTGTCAGACCCCGCTAGAGCAGATGAAAGTCGAGTCAGGGTTCATGTAACAGAACACTGAGACACTATTTCATAAAAGTAACCTATGAAAATTGAGAGACGGTCGTCCCCTAATTCTGATTTTTTGCCAGGAAGGAATGGTACAGTTATGAATGTAAAGTCAACAATAATAATTGTTTGGCGCTTTGTATACGAGTAGATCTCGATCTCGTAAAGGTGAATGTGGCAGCTTGAGGGTGGCGTCGGCGTCGCTCAAAAGTTAGCGGATAGTCGATAATTAGTAAGAGATAGCAATTTACGGGCCTCTTGTTCCACCATCCGGCGTTAGGATAAAGCAAGCAAATCATATCTTTGTAATTTTTTTCAGACACAATGTAATCTTCTCATTCTGGTTAACAAGAGTCAAAAACATAGGACGTCAAGGCTTTATGTTTTAAGCGCGGAACTGATTATTTTTTTGTACTGTACCGAGCACTTTCCAAGCGACGGGAATATAGGGACATTCCCAGTGCGATTGCTCCGCTTGAATGATACACTGTACCTACTGCTTTTCCTTTAAGTTGTCGCTGATAATTTTTAAGACTTGTAAGTCAAAGTACAATTCCAAATGGCAAAGCTTTAACAGTTCGAAACTGCTCGGAAATTAGGCTTGAAAATTGTACAAATGCAACATGGAAATGACTCCTCTTGAAGCGTGCGAATCTCTCGTCTTTTAATTGAACTGGTGTATCGGTTATTATAGACATTAACATACAAGGCACATGCGAAATGAGGTAATTTTTCTCTTACAGGGTGTTGAAATTAAAGCAAAATAAGTTTTTTCTACCCCTGAACTTTTTTTCTAAAATGTAATTAACATCTTCTGTCTTATAAGAAACTTTTTGGTCTTATATAGTTTTTTTTGCACCTACAAGCGTTATCAAAAAAATAGAAACAATTTTCTCTAATTCGTTGGACGAAATTCAAATTTTTCAAGTGGTAAAAAAACATGACCTGGATTTTTTTATAATTTCTCATTTCCATTCATTTTGACAGTTTAGTCGGCATTGCCAGTTAAAAATTAAAGCTTAGATGATCATGTTTGACTAACTGTTTGACTAAAATTTGACTATCTCAAGAATAAAAAAAATAAAAATATTAAAATTTCAACACTCTGTAAATCGGTAACGAAGCGGTTGCGGACAAATGTTCGAATGAGCTTTTAGGCAAAATAATCCAAAGAATTACACCACCTTTCGTATGTACGTGGTATTTAGGAACACTCTGTGTATTAAGACGAAGTAATAATTGCAATCACGGCCATAATTTGTTTTTAATATATTAACAGGAATCATTATTCTCAACGTATTAATCCACTGGTACACGTGAGTTACCACAGAACAAATTATGGAATTTGATTAGAAAAAAACCTTAATTTGGAAACCTCTGATTAGGATGTCAAATTTGGTCAACTCACTGGATCCTGGATTCACTAGACATTCTGAAAACCTATCACTGTTTAAATCACGCTGATGCAAAGAATTCTGTATCCACATAAAATATACTTTAATCTAAAGTAATTTTGACTAAAATATAAGCAGTCTACTGCCAATTTAACAGGATAGATGAACTATTCTAAAGATAATCCAGTATTAAAATTTTTATTGTTTTTATTCTGATGCTCGGCTGCACGAACGTAATTGAAAGCCTCTCTGAAAAACACTGATTTTAGAATTCCTCGTTATCAACATTATGAATATATTGGTCAAATATTGCTGGGCTGGAAGTAAATTCTACTTCCTTGTAGAAGATTTTTAATTACGTTCGCGCAACCGGCCCTTAAATGGTAGTAACCAATAGTAACCAATAATTTTTTTGCAGACTTCTCTTCGTATAAGTACTCACCTATTTCGTATCTACAGGATGTAGCAGAATAACTGTTCATATTTTCCAGGCATGATAGGGGAATTAAAAAAAGTACATGTAAAGAATATTTAAACAATACTTAGACGATAAATGACATAATTTGAAAAATACAGTTCCCTTGGAACTACCCTTGGAAAGTTTCCGATACTATACATACAGGGTGCACCATGTATCCTTCTCTATATTGCTATCTCCTGAACGCTAAGAGATACAGGGTCGTTAAATTAGAGAAAAGATGCGCAGTTTTGTGGCCATCTCGAATCCGTCAAAACATGCAAGATATCTGTGACCGTTCCTGAAATATCCTGAAAAAACTGAGAAATCGAGATTTCTTATTTTCCTCATATCTTTTTTATTATTGGAAATTAATCAATTATTTTTGTAGGCTTACATAAGCCGTTAAGAGCTATCCATCTGACGTTTCAAAAATTTTCAAGGCCTGCTAGATCCAAGAGTTTTCACAGTCAACTTTCGTTTTTCTTATGGCCGCCATATTATTTTTTTATGTCGTTCGATATGAAAAAAATAATGGAAACCAAAAATTAATAAACTTCAAAAAAAAATTTTTTAATTTTTATTCTTAATTTTTCAAAGATAAACCAAATAAAAAATCGTCGAAAAACGTCAACATTTGTAAAATACGCCGAAATAGTGCTTGCCTTATGGTTTTTTTTAATTTATCTATGAAATTCGGTCTAAAAATGTGTCTTTTTTGTAAAGAAAAAAGAAGAATAAAAATTTTTTTAATTTATTTTTTGAAATTTAACAATTTTTAGTTTTTATGATTTTTTTTATACCGAACAACATAAAAAACACTATGGTGGCCATAAGAAAAACGAAAGTTGACTATGAAAATTTTGGGATCTAGTCGGCTTTGAAAATTTTTGAAATGTCAGATGGGTAGCTCTTGACGACTTATGTAAGCCCACAAAAAATTATTCATTAATCTCCAATAATAAAAAAGATATGGAAAAAATAACAAATCTCGATTTTTCAGTTTTTTCAGGATATTTCAGGAACGGTCACAGATATCTTGTATGTCTCGACGGAATCGAGATGGCCACAAAATTGCGCTCCTTTGGACTTGTTTAACCGACCCTGTATCTGTTAGCGTTAGGAGATAGCAATATAGAGAAGGATACATGGTGCACCCTGTATAGTTTCCTAGGAATCTATACAATTTTAAGCCAGAGTGGCGCCCAGGGGGTGATTCTTCCGAGTAATGTTTAAAAAAAGTACGCTACTGACTTTTTTACAAATTATATTCTTTTTTTTGTTGAACAGCTAAAAGCACAATTTTTTTGTTTCGTGATATTTTTTGTATCCGCCTCCGTTTCCGAAAAAAAAATTAACGCCGCCCCAATGAATGTCGAAAAATTTATAAAATAAAATCTTTAAATAAAACAATTTTTCGACATGCATTTAAGCGGTTTTATTATTTCCTCTCTCGAAAACGAAGTAGGATACGAAAAAATATCAAGAGGTAGGTAAAAAAAGTTGTTTAGCAAAAAAAATATAAAATTTGCAACAAGTCACTGGTGTATTTTTTTTTGTCAATATTATCCGGGAGAATAACCCCCGGGACGCCACTGGAACTCATAATTATCATGTACTTCGTGTCTTCTCACAATAACAAACAACATTATCAAAATCGGCAAAGGGATTTTTGAGATATTAATAAAAAAACGATTTTTTTAAAAGCCTATTAATAGAAAAAAAAAACAATTGTTTTGATGTCCCCTATCAGGCCTGGAAATTATGAACATTTATTCTGGGACACCCTATATAAGGTCGAGAAGAGAAGATTTGCATTAATTGTGAAAAATTTCTGTCACTAAATTTGTCTCGGCTTATTAATCTTCAGATACAGATCGTTTTTATCTCATATTTCCTTTCGCTTTCCATATTTCCAGGCGATGAATTTGAAGCTTTAATAAGAAATCGCCATCTAAGAACACCAAACAGAAGATAGTATCCTATCCGAGTGGAAACTTCATTATGTGCTTATGACTTAGATTTTATCGCACATAATAGTGCGTCAAATAAAATTGGTTTTTATCCTTTATCACAGTTGGAAGCTCGATCAAAAAAGAAATTCTCCTTTGAAAGATTAGATCAGTGAACCGTTACTAATTTCTCATTTCTAACTTCATTCTTTATGATTTAATTACTCTTAACTTTTGTTACGGCAATAAATTTTAATAAATTTACTTTTTTTAAGTATCGTCAAAAGATAAAATGCAATTAAGTTACAACTAACAAGCTGGAAGTCACAAACAACCACAACAAAGAAGCTGTCCCAGTTTTATTTGAACACAATAATAATTATATTAAAAAGTCGAAGTTATACTCAAAAGTCACAACAAACCGTAGGTAGGTAGGTCAGAATTTTGATGTCAGTCTCGTAGCCCCTGGAGTCTCTGCAACCCATAATACACACTGGAGTTTTGTTTGGCTGGGAGCCTGTGGTTTCTCTTGTTAGATGTCGCTCTGTATCGAGGTCACTGGTAACCGGTTGAATGAGATTCCATATAGGGTTTTCGATTCATGCAGCGATTCATATCCTTCCGGACTCTCCAATATAGTACGCTGACGAGGTCTAATGAGACCGAAACGGCCGTCCGTGCTTTTGGTAGTCTGGTTGGATGTGTGTTGCTGCCTGAGTCGAGAAACTCTTTATTTGGGTTCTCGGGTGCTCCAGACTTGACAACTGTCAGGACGATGGGTTAAAACCCGACTCCAATACGACAGGCTATTGATTTGTCTTTATACTCATTAAGACCTACTTACCTACGGTTTGTTGTGACAATAATAATTGTACCTATCGAGAATTAATTATTCAACGTGATTTACACCAGGAGCCGAAAAATGGATATTCATTTTTGGGATTGGATTTTAAGCAAAAAACACGAAATATATTTTTTCCGTTTTTTCCGAAGCTTGGATCATCGTAGCTTTGCGGCAGGTAACAGCTGAAGAAGGTGAATGATTATTTTTTTTTAACTTAAAGGGCAAAAATAAGCGAACATTTCCTTTAATAGACATGAGTCGTTGCAGCTTGCAGAAATAATAATTAAAAAGTAAAGTGAGTTTTCTCCTCTAAACAGCACGAGGTATCTATCAAAAATGTAACATTTCCACAAAAGTCAGTGGCGTATAAATTATTTAAAAAAATGTAACTACATACGCAGATCTCCGCTAGTGGAATAAAATTTTTGTTGGGGGTATCAAATCATGTGCTTCAATTATCACAGCAATTATTGTCAAAAAAATGTATCTCGAAAACTAAAGCTCTTTTAACATAAGCTAAATTTTAAGTGCAATTTTTTCAATTTGCTTTATGCTTAGTCATTAGTCCCAACGGATCTTTGCACCACGAATATAAAAAAAAATTAATTTAAATTTCTGGAGTCTGCAGACGTTTCCCTCGCTAACAAAGAAGCACTTGGCATAAAGAAATTACAAAATGAAAACGAATGTGTAGAATGTGTATCCTATTATCAATTTCATTTTAATAATTAAATTAATTAATTATTCTACAAAGTAAGGGTCGAAGCCATCAAGTTAACACAATCAATTCCCGGTTATTGACATTTGACGGTGCAATATAGCTACAGTTCAATAAGTCACGGATACAGATCGCTAGCAGCTCTCACCTTTCTAATTGATTTCATTCAAGCGGGATAGAATTGGAGTTGGATGACTTTTCGTTAGTTTGCTTCCTGGATATGAAAGCTCGGCAAGTAGCAATATCCGGACTTGCCGAACCCAATATAATAACAGATAAAAGGCATTACGCATTATTCACATTAACACGAACGTCTTTATTAAAAGAACGCTTTATTGTGCAATGATTGAAAGTATAAGCTTTGCGATATATTTTATATATTTCTATACTTGCTAAGCAACAAAAAAAAAGACTGACGCTTGGCCGTAACTTTTCCAACCTATGTCAAGTTGCAATTCCTAACATTGTAACTATTCACTTCACAAAATCAATTATTTGAATTCAAAAAAAGCGTCTCACGACGACAATCTAAGAAAAAGCTCAAAATCTAACCGATCAGATGTAAATATGTCCTTTTAAAAGTATTATCTAATTAGACCATACTGATACCTACTCGTATAATAAGTTCAAATGAGCGCAAGAAACTGACGGTCCGATAGGTTGACTGCCGAGGCAACAGCCACGCTGACCAAAGGGAGAAACTTTGCCATCACTCTCTCCACCCTCTCAGTTGAGGATATAAAGGCCAGTATTGAATCTGGTGTACGGAACCTACCATAAAATACTACTGAGTAGATCCGTGGCGAATCTTCAAGAATTTTACAGCAAGTCAAGCCTCCAAAAAGCAACATCACCAGATATGAAAGAGCTGCCTTCAAGAGTTTCAACGCAAACAAAAACATTCCAGAGATCTTGCGAATTGCATCATCGGAAAAGATCAACCAGCTAGTCAAACTTCCATCATCCCCGATCAAGACAAATGTCAGATTATGAATGCAGAAGCCAGGACACTTAAACTTCATGGACTGCCAAAGATACACAAGCACGTATCTCCTCACCCCATTGTCAGTGCTACTGGCTCTTCGACATATTCTCTGGTCAAACATCTAGGTACTCAACCTGCAGCAGCCACATGTTGGATCTAGAAAGTCCCACACTTCAGTTCAGTGACATTCTTGTCAGTTTTGATATCGTTTCCCTCTTCATTATGGTGTCAATCGACGACATCATTCAACAGATCCAGCGCATCTTTCCTAGAGACATCATTCCTATATCTTCCACCATATGCTCACCACAACGTATTTTCAGTGAATGACAACTTCTATGAACAACTGGGTGGAGTTGCTCAAAGCAGCCTTCTGAATCCTCTGTTGTTGCCCACTTCAACATAGAATTCTTTGGTGGAGACACAGCGTTAAACTCCGCCATCAAAAAACCTTCTTGTTGGTACCATTACTTTAATGACACTTTCGTCATTTGGCAGCATAGAGAAGAGAAAAGGTCCTGCAGGAATTTATTCACCATATCAACACAGTATTTATGATATCCTCGTTAACAAAAAAGAAAATGGCACCTTTGAGCACGGGGTCTACCGAAAACCAACAACACAGATCGGTATCTACACAAAAACTCATCATCATTTAGGAAAAACGAGCAGTAATAAAAACGTAAGACAACTCCAAGAAGAGCTCCCCAATCTAGACCACGCCCTGCAGGAGAATGACTAAATCTAGCGTCTTGGAAGCTGCGTTTTTCCCCTCAGGAACGTCACCGATCGAATAAGTAAACCCCTTCAAAGGCGTGCGTTAAATCTATCTTTAAATCTACTAAACAAGTTGGCAATCCGTTTAGCTAAAGAATCATTTGATGCCCTTTCTTCTGCTGAAGTTTGTGGCGCTAGACAAATCGGTACTAAACTACCGTACTACGCAGCGTTAACACTCATGTGACCGAACACAAGAGAAACTGTCACCTGGGGTAGCTTCAGGATGACCACGCCCTACTCTATAAAAGGGTGCAAAACATGTCGACCATTTCATATTATTACACCCTTTTACATTGTGAAGCAATTGAAAGATTTGAACATCCAAATAATTTCAAGAGACAGGAAGAGGGAATGAAACTGCGGATGATTTAGGAGATAGCTGGTGGGGGCTATGACGTCATTTGACTATCAACTTATAAAAAGGACCGCTCTTTAAGCTGTTGTTCGGTTATCAGTGAACCCGAGGAATGGAAACATCTCTTTGCGCACACGTAACCGCTGATGATGTCTACCGCACTTGTGCCCAAATTTCCATGGACTACGGAGTCAATTATTATGATTTCAATTGCAGCCAATTGAAATCCTACACATAGCAAGTATAAATTGTTTCCTTTTTATATAATTTAAACCATCCCATATCTTTGTACTTCTCTCAAGATCCCGCAATGATGAGAGGGGATGTATAATGGTTATATTCCGTTGATTTATTTATATTTTTTGGTCTTGTATAATTTTTAGTGATTCCAGCTGCTGTGTAATTGGAATTATTCATTTCTGTCTTGAATAAATAAAATAAATAAATAAATAAACTATCTTATGTGGAAAATTATACCAGCGATCCTAAATCAGGTATTCTACGGAATAGTCTATTATAATTATAGCGTAGACATTTACAAGTGCTTTGAGTTTTTCATAAAATGCAATTCAGAAAATTAACTAGACGCCCACTTAATTACCATCATGAATTTAAATTACATTCCCGAATACCTACGTTTTCAAACAAAAGATTTTCCGTGCTTCTTGAGAATATAATAGAGTCAGGGAGATATCTTTGAGAGATATCTTTGTGAAAATAAATCGATGAAACATCTTGCACCGCTTACTGCTTCTTCGTCTAATGTAAAAAACGTGTAATGCTCCTTCCATTTTATAATAATCATATTTTTTGAAAAATTTGTAATTTTTATTTTTCAAATGATACATAAACCACTCCATAACAACCAGGGCGTTATAGCGGGTGTTATAATCCACATTTCCCGGATATGTCATTACATTTTATGGTGTCATTTTCGTAATTGCATTGACTTTAACAATTTAAAATTATAACAAACAAAAACGTCAAAAATTATCCAATTTGAAACTCACAGCCAAGACTATTACAACAATGACACCCAAATCGAAAACTGTTTCCCTAATTTCTGTCTTAACACCTGATCCATCTAACTGTGATGAATAGGTGATGGACCAGTTAAGATTATTAGCAAGGCAATCTTACCTTTCAATAAGTAAATATTTTAAAGCCAATTAACTGGTTTGTTATCAAAACAAGTGTTGCTGCGTAATATTATACTGACATGGATAAATATTGTTTATTAACAAGACGGTAATCATGACTAGGTACCGACCTTGCAATAATGCTGACTATGGGTAAGCAATACATTAGCAATACGTGATGTATAATAAATCAATGAAAACCCAATCACATTTGATCATCCTGCCACCCAGTCAATGCTTGTTTTCCACATAACATTATATATCTCTAATAAGACAATTACTGGTGCCAACATTTAAAAATACATGCGTGTCTTTCAGGATCCATCTGAAAAACCAATCCTCAGAGGTGAAAATTGAAAATTGAAAATTGTCTCACCTTCTCTACTGTACCGAACGGTTCGTTCCATACTTACTATTAATTAAACATGCAACAGAAGCGGTCCATTGGCCCATGGACAATACTTCCGAAATTCACTAGCAGCGGTCCCCGGGGACCGCCACGGTCCAGCAAGTAAGTACTCGGATGGGCCCTAGGGATGACTCGGGCCGTTAACGTGCTAAATTACAAGAGATGTCAGATGGATTCTTGTTTTCTATTTAGGTGTGAAATTAAATATAAATGTTGAATTTCCGAAGAATTTTTGGTAGGTATTGTAATAAATGATACGTGATAGGTGCTCACATTATACCCACCCGTTCATAGTAACACGTTGATAAAAGCACAATAACTTGCACGGCTTTATATTTACATGTTTCAACCTAAACCAGGATCGATTAGAAAATGATTATACTCATTTTGAATTCAGAATATTTCATAGAATAATGCATGTGACTTTTTCCGCCATCATATATGGATCATATCATTTTCCAACGATGGAAAATGAATTAACAATCATAAAATAGCATCGAAAAATAGCTTCAGAATAACTGGTGTCCCTCGTGACGCTATTATATTGACGCAAAATGGCTTTATAGTGATGTGTAGATCTATAAAACTTCACATATAAACTAAATATTTCAACGGTATTGCCATCAGATACCTAATACGAATAAAGTATATAGCATGTCAACAAACTATAATACAACTTCCCTCACTCAGCGAATATGGTGTGTTCAAATGACTTCCTACTTCCTACGTTTGGTAATAGCTTTTATTAGATTTTTGAACTCCTAAATAACCATATAAACCAAAATTAGAGTCTAATTGCAAAGCCTGGCGATTGCAGGAAGTTAACTATTACCTGATTTTTCACATGTTTACTGATTTTAAATTGTTTACTTCGAAAATATGGCGGTTATTTAATGATCTTACCAGAGAATTTAGAATACACAGGAAGGAGCATTTGCTTGATTGTGGTAGAACCGGGATGGGTGATGCAAATTGATGCAAAAAAAACCACCAAATTTTTGTTTGGGTGGCTATTTTCCCAATATAAGGAAACACTCGCCAGTTAAGCTGCTGCCAAAGTCAATTATGCAGAGATTTTTAGTTTGTGCGACCTACGGTTAATTGCGTGTCTCTCAAAAGTTTCTTTTAAACTTTAAACTTTTTTTTGAGCATTGTACCGGCCTGCTCATCGCGGTGGCTTAGTCAGCGTCCCAAAATTAATCGGAAACGACATTTTACACGATTTCCAGAAAAAGTTCGATTTTCCGCCCTCTCCAAAAAAGTGCCAGTATTATGACAATCCGAAAAACCGCGAAAGACTGTGCAAAAAAATCCAACATGGTTGTAAGTTCGATATGCAGGCTTGAGTTCCGTGTTGAGACGAAAGTATGGACTTTGTAATTTGGGTGTTTAAAGCAAAAAGTTCTTCGAGAGTTTGACTTAATTGTTATGTCACAGTTTATTTTTTACCGAAGTTAATTTCAAATCAGATCCAAGGACCGCAGTACACTGCTTTCAAAATGAAAAATGACGATTTTCATTTGCTTATAACTCATAAAATAATCAATTTAAACTGCAACTGTGAAAACCATTCTTACTGGATTTTCTCAGAAAATATCAAAAAGCAAAAATACACAAGGTGTCCTATATAAAAAATACATGACCATAATGGTGAGGGTGAGAGCTGGTGGGGGTAAAAGTTCAAATTGAGGCTTAAAAAATGCCAAATAAAAATTTGAAGTAGAGATGTGCGGTTTTTTTTTCCAAAACGGTTTTTTTCTGACTAGTGAATTTTATTCCATAAGTGCGTGCCACACTGTATGTGGTTTATAATGATACATCAATATAAAAAAAAATCGATACAAAACATAATTACATAGAAAGCAATTATATTGCTTTCATACAGCGCTAATATCCAAGTTACCAATTCAATTATAATAAATCATTTAAAAAAAATCAATTTGTATAAAATTGTTGAATAGAATCTGAAAACGAAATCCCATCCTATTCCATTTTCTTATATTAAATTCATATACTATTTTACGAAGTTTAATCCAAAGGAAACTCTCTCTCATTTATAACTGACATATTTTATAACTTGCGAAGACGTAGATCATATATTTACAAATCGAATACCTCACCTTCAAGAACAAAAAAATTACGGTAGGGGGACATAAACATCTCAGTTTTCATGAAAATATTAATTCAGAACTATTTTACCTTTATTTGGTTTACGTCAGGCTATGTCTCTTCTATGAAGCGACAACTAGTAATCAACTAAGGAATGGGGAAAAATAACTTCCCTGTCAAAAAAAAAACCTTGAATTAGTTTTACCAAAGCAATGAAAACCGTTATTCGTCTACTATCATTTATATTTTTGTATTTTATATGTATAAGGGAAGGTCGTAAGGGAAATCTTTTGGATTGTAACATCTAATGGGTTTGTCTTAACTTAGTCCACTTTTTACTATTTTAGTAAATATTAATATTTAATTTATCTTTTTATCTTCTTCTCTATCTCTAAAGTTTTTTTTTTTGTTTTTTCTTCTCTCTAAAGTTATCTTAACTTTTTAATATTTACTATATTCTATAATATTTTATCTATCGATCTACTTATGCTTGGTGAACTATAAAAGATGCCCCAAGCCATCACAACTCCATTATTTTTAAAGATATGAGTTTAACAGAATATTTTGAGCTTTTTTTTTTGGATAGACGCTCGATATATACAGGATGTCCCGTAATTAGCGTGCAATACTGAAACGGCAGATTCTTTTTTCAAAAATATGAAAAAAAGTTCCTATTAAAATAGGTCGAGAAATGCGTCCTAAGGGGGCTACAGCCCACGAAAGGGGAGCCCATGAAGATGGTTTTTATTTAATATCACCGAGCCCGTTCAAGATAGAAAAGTGAAATTTGGGGAAATTATCAAACTTTTTAGGGCCAATAAGATGCAATTACAACAATTTTTAAATTTCCATTAGGGGGGTCAGATAGGTGAAGAGTGAGGTTAAAACTACCCTAACTTTTTTTGTACGTATCTCGTGCAGGATTTGATATCAGATTATGAAAGGCTGAAGTTTTTTACACAAAAAAGGTCGTCTTGTTGAATTTTGATAGCATACTCCGTTTTCGCTTAATATCGATTTGAAAATTACCTTACATGGCATAAAAATTTAAAATGAAACACGACTAGAGAAAAAGTTTCTGGTCGTTTTTTTTTTACTTGAGCACCTGCTCAAAATGATTTCCATTTTGGTCAACGCATAATCGGGCCTGACGACTCAGAGCTCTAGAAGCTCTCAAAATTTGGAATCGGTTCCTTTTAATTTCATTGGCAGCTACATTTTTAGCTCGATTTGTAGATTCTCCCAAAAAATAAAAGTCTATAGGATTTAATTCGGGAGATCGGGCTGGCAAAGCTATGGACCCGTTACGACCGATCCACCGATCGGGAAAGTTGTCATTCAGCCATTGTCTGACATTTCGCGCATAATGAGGTGGGGCCCATCATGCTGATACCTCATCATGTTTCTCAAATTCAACGGAAAGTCTTCCAATAGTTCACCGAGATTGTTTTCGAGAAAGTTCACGTAACCATTCGCATTAAGGCGATTGGGGAGTTCTATTGGACCAATTAGTTGATCTCCTATTAATCCAGCCCATAAATTCACTGAAAATCTACGTTGGAAGCTTTTTCGACATACTAATCACGGATTTTCGTGAGCCCAAAAATTTTCAACTGCATGATTCCTATGATGAGGTCTCCCCTGACCGCGAGCACTTATAAAATTGCCATTTTCCGTTAAACGTTGTCGTATGCGGGTGAACATTTGACGTGTAGGAGCTCTTCGGTTTGCAAATCGTCGTCGGTATCCATGCTAAGCCAACAGTACTCAATAATTTTTTTTTCTTCTACTTGATTAGTGTGAAACACAATTTTCAAACAACCTGTCACTTATTACATCCCGTGATCCACGGCCTACGTTGAATATTTTTCTCTAGTTGTATTTCATTATGAATTTTTATGCCATGTAAGGTAATTTTCAATGCGATTTTAAGCGAAAACGGTGCATGTTATCGAAATTTAACAAGACGACCTTTTTTGTGTAAAAAACTTCAGCCTTTCATAATCTGATATCAAATCCTGCACGAGATACGTACAAAAAAAGTTAGGGTAGTTTTAACCTCACTCTTCACCTATCTGACCCCCCTAATGGAAATTTAAAAATTGTTGTAATTGCATCTTATTGGCCCTAAAAAGTTTGATAATTTCCCCAAATTTCACTTTTCTATCTTGAACGGGCTCGGTGATATTAAATAAAAACCATCTTCATGGGCTCCCCTTTCGTGGGCTGTAGCCCCCTTAGGACGCATTTCTCGACCTATTTTAATAGGAACTTTTTTTCATATTTTTGAAAAAAGAATCTGCCGTTTCAGTATTGCACGCTAATTACGGGACATCCTGTATAGCTTCCCGGTTTACTGGAAGTAGCATCAATTTCTTTTTCTTTTTTTTTTAATGGAACACCTGCATATAATTTTGTTTCGTTCTTTGTTTATATGTTGTTTTTTTTAAATAATATCTATATAAAAATTTTACCACTCGGGACGTCTTGTCTTAAGATAATTCTTTCACCACTGTTTACGTCTGTCGATAAGGATAAAAGTGAGCATCTTTACCGATGACTGATGAGAAGCTTGTGCATGTTTCTGCAAACACATCAATCTGCTGAGCTAGATGGCGAACTAATATATGGGGTTCACTTTCCATGGTAAATTCGAGCGATGCCAACCTATACCTAGTCTTCGGAGAATCTCTTTTGGACCGCTAGTTATAGATCTAGATTTAATGATACTTCCTGTACTTAGGTAGAAATTTTGACAACATCCATGCATTAAAATACAGGGTGATCAATGCAACAATGTTTATGTTCCTTCCTATAAATATACATATAGTTATTTTTTAGAGCGAATGTTTAAGGTATCTTTCACTTTAGTTAATTTGTTTGATATTATTATTTATTATATATCTATAAACATAAATTGGAATTATTTGTAGCCTTCGATGCGTTAAATCAGTACATGTCGAGATAACTCATGCACCGTTTTTGCAGCTTCATGCATATTGAAGCTGCAAAATCTAACTCGAATCTAACTCGACTTAATTCAACAAACCATCCATCTTAGCAATCAACTTGAGATGGTATTCTTACATCATGTATAATATAAGGGCAAGAGAAAGCCGTAAAATTCCTAAAAGGATGAATTCGAGCTCATCCACAAATAAACTAAAAGACGGGCAATAATCTTCAGCTTCCAGAGAAGAGCACACGATGCAACTTAAAAATTTATTAGAAATGTTTGTGTGTACTTACTATTATAATAATTAACACAAGTTTGCATAGGTACTTTTCTTAATGTTATTCAGTATTAAATGCTACTACATGATTGTTACTATTGTTTGTTGGTGAACTACGAAAGTACATAGTTCTTATTAAATTAGTAACAAATATAATAAAATGCTTTAATAAAAGTTGCCAATAGGTGTCTTTAATGGTAATTATTTGTATATACCGTGTGACAAGTTTCAAAGCAGAACATAGGCGAATAGCATGGGAAATCACATATTTGCAGTTTATTTCTCACCACTTTTATCTACAAGAACGCTAATGGTGTCTATCGAAAGAGAATTATTTTCTGAGCATGCTAATACCAAATACTTAATAATTAACAGTTTTTTTTATCATGCCAGAAGAACTTAAACATTTCCAAAATTAAAAGTGTGAGCAGCCATGACATGCCTAATTCGAATAATTTTGTTACTGTCAAAACAAACATTTTTAATTACCAATACGCGTTTCCCTGAAAAGATTGTCAATAAATAATAATGATTACTATTCTAATGCGGGACGCGTTTTTATCGCCGTCGTATTATTAACTGGCCGGCCAGATCTCCCGATTTAGCAGCTTATCCTTGTTCTTGATTTTTCTTGGGATCTTGGGGTTACTTTAAAAACAAAATTTACAGAGCTAGTCATTGCCGAATGTGCACTCGTTAATAACCAACAACTCGGACAAGTCCGAAGCACAATTTACAAAAGGGTGGGAATATTAATTTCAAAATGAAGGACTATTTGAATATTTGTTGTACTTAGTAATTGTTTTAGTTCAATTATTTTACGTGTTTATTTTCCATAGTCAATTTTTCGTAAAACAAAATGATGGTAGGTAAATGAGGATTTTCGTAATTGTTTAGTGATGTTCAATCAGAATTAAAATTAATTAAATAATTGAAAATATTTGCTTTGACAGTGAAAAAGTTGTCCGAATTTAGCATGTCATGGCTGCTCATCTTTTAATTTTGAAAATGTTTAAGTTCTTCTGGCATGATAAAAAAGCTGTTAATTATTAAGTATTTGGTATTAGCATGCTCAGAAAACAATTCTCTTTCGATAGACACCATTACCGTTCTTGTAGATAAAAGTGGTGAGAAATAAACTGCAAATATGTGATTTCCCATGCTATTCGCCTATGTTCTGCTTTGAAACTTGTCACTCGGTATATTTGAATAAGTGAAAAACGTGCCATCACTTAAGCTTAAGCTTTGCAGTCGAGACTTTTAAGGGATTAATTATTATTATTATTAAGAAGGCGCCACTTATTTCCTGTACACACCCTTTGAATATACAGGGTTAGAACTATTTATAGGGCCACTACAGGGATATCCTAAACCATTGAAGATACGAGTTCGGTTAAATTAGAGAAAAGTGGCGCGTGGCCATCTCGAATCCGTCAAAACATGTAAGATATCTCTTGTGACCGTTCCTGAAACATCCTGAAAAAACTGAAAAATCGAGAAATCTTATTTTTGCCATATCTTTCTTACAATTGGAAATTAATAAATCATTTTTCGTAGGCTTACATAAGCCGTTATGAGCTATTTATCTGATGTTTCAAAAATTTTCAAAGCCGACTAAATCCCAGAGTTTTCAGAGTCAACTTTCGTTTTTCTTATGGCCGTCATATTGTTTTTTGATGTCGTTCAATAAGAAAAAAATAATGGAAACCAAAAACTAATAAACTTTTAAAAAAAATTTCAAAAATTTTTGTCTTTTTTTTCTAAAAAAAGAAAACTTTTTAGACCAAATATCATAGATAAATCAAAAAACTATAAGGCAAGCAGTATGACTTCATATTGACTTATTCTAGCGAAAAATTTTCTGTAAAAGAAGAAGAAAAATTTTTAATTTTTTTTTTCTGAAATTTATTAATTTTTGGTTTTCATTATTTTTTTCTCATCAAACGACATAAAAAATAATATGGCGGCCATAAGAAAAACAAAAGTTGACTATGAAAACTCTGGGATCTAGTCGGCTTTGAAAATTTTTTAAAGGTCAGATGAATAGCTCATAACGGCTTATGTAAGCCTACGAAAAAATATTTATTACTTTCCAATAACAAAAAAGATATGACGAAAATAAGAAATCGCTTTCAGTTTTTTCAGGATATTTCAGGAACGGTCACAGATATCTCGCATATTTTGACGGATGCGAGATGGCCACAAAATAGCGCAACTTTTCTCTAATTTAACCGACCTCGTATCATCAATGGTTTAGGATATCCCTGTAGTGGCCCTTTAAATAGTTCTAACCCTGTATAAAATTCAATTTTTTTCGAGGAGCTTAATGGACATTTTAACAATTAAGGCTGGCTCGAATAAGAAAGTCTTCTTGAGGTTGAGCTTTTACATAACAATTTTTCAGGCCGAAGTCTATACCTGGAACGGCATCCTATCGGAAAACGGCTTACATGTCCCTATCCTAATTTTTCATTTAGTATCCTACTATATGTGGTTTAAATTTTACGAGGCGTGTTTTTTTAAGTAAGTACCGTTTTGCAACACCGTGGCCGCAGCGCTGCGGTCGGCGTTCTGCGCATGCGCACTGGGTACCTACATCTCTTGCCTACGCAGTACGCACTGACACCATTACAGTCTGATTCTTCCTTGTTTACGTTGTTTACCGAGTGTTTAAGACGCCTCCGATAATCGTGAGCCCCGCCGACTGTGAAGTACGGCCTGTTATAACATTTCTAAGTGCTAAAGGCCTAAAACCGATCGATATTCATCGTGAGATCTGTGCAGTTTACGGACAAAACATTATGAGTGATGGAATGGTAAGAAAGTGGGTGAGAGCATTTAAAGATGGCTACACAAATGTGCATGATGAACAACGGAGTGGGTGTCCTTCGGTCGTTAATTAAAGTTTGGTGCAGGAAGTGGACAATAAGGTGAGAGAAAACACACGCTTTTTTTTCGGTCATCTTTAAATGCTCTCACTAATGTTTTGTCTGTAAACTGCACAGATCTCACGATGAATATCGATCGGTTTTAGGCCTTTAGCGCTAAGAAATCTTATAACAGGCCGTACTTCACAGTCGGCGGGGCTCACGATTATCGGAGGCATCTTAAACACTCAGTAAACAACGTAAACAAGGAAGAATCAGACTCTAATGATGTCAGTGCTTAGGCAAGAGATGTAGGTACCCAGTACGCATACGCAGAACACCGACCGCAGCGCTGCGGCCGCAGTGTTGCAAAACGGTACTTACTTAAAAAACATGCCTCGTAATACAGAATGAAGAAAATTACCTGATTTTTAATCACCCTGTATAAAAATTTCATCCACACAATAGGGTACTACATGAAAAATTAGGATAGGGACATGTAAGCAGTTTTCCGATAGTTTGAGCCGTTTCCGATGCACACTGCTTTCAAAATGAAAAATTGCGGTTTTCAGTTGTTTATAACTCATAACTCATTTTAGACTGCAACTGTAAAAACTACTCTAATTGGATTTTCTCAGGAAATATGAAAAACAAAAATATACAGGGTGTCCTATTTAAAAAACAAACTCCACCTTGAAATGTCCATAAAATTGGTGATGGTCATGAAGGCCAAAGTCATCAGTACAGTCAGATGACCTCCATTGTCTTTTCTCTACACAATTTTTTTGTATCTGGCTTATCAACAGAGAGATATCCGAGCCCGAAGATTGAAATGACCTGCTACCCTTTATACTGAATGTAATCGGGCAATCCTACCTATATTATTTTGTCCTATCTCTTGGTTTGTCCAATCCTACTGTTGCGTATAGACTTACTGCCAAGAACTTAATTGTTCTATTTGTATAGTAAGTCACGCGGTTTGGAATTTTGATTAATTTAATTACTCGAAGGACCAGCGGGAAAATAATTAGGGGAGCAATTAAGGGGTATAATTTCAAGGATGATAATTATGCACCTACCTTAAATATCCCATGTAGACAGCTTAGTGAGCTTTTCATTTGGCGACCAGGGCCGAAGATACTATCGCGTCGCATAGCACATGGATTGCAATGTAAACACTCATCTTATGTATACACCCGGACGTGGACCGACCGCGACGACGATTTATCTCATTCTCTTGGGTGAAGTGGTAAGTGGTAGGCACCCTCTGGCTGGTATGCCCATAGGACATGGTCTTGCGCACCATGTTGTCACGTTCCTCTCCCCCCCGTGCATAATTCAAAATAAGGAGGGAATTATATGGAAAAGGGAAACATGGGAACGGAACACCTACCTCTTGTTATTTTTACTTTTTACACTATAGTGCGAATAGTTTTGACACTCAAATAAGTGGGAAAAGTTCGAATTTTCATTAAAATGTTGCATAGGTATACCGGGTTACAACTATTTACTCATCGACTATATAGGGATATCTTAAAGCATTGAAGATACGAGTTCGGTTAAATTAGGGAAAAGTTGCACAATCTTATGCTTAATAAGAATCTGAAATAAAAAATTAAGATAGTTTTAGTGGTTACTGAAATATCCTGAGAAAAACTGAAAATTTCTCATTATAGCCATATTTTTTATTATTGGAAATTGTCAATTCGACATTACAAAAATTTTCCAAGCTGACTAGATCCTAGAGTTTTCATAGTCGAATTTTGTTTTTCCTATGGCCGCAATATTCTTTGTTTATGTCGTTTGGTATAGAAAAAATCATGGAAGCCAAAATGACTACACATGCAAAAAATAAATTTGAATTTTTTTCCATTTTCGAAAAAAAAAACAAAATATTTTTTACTTAATTACGTCAAAATGGAGTCATATTACTTGCTTTATGGTTTTTTAATTTTTCTATGATAGTCGGTATAAGAATTTGTATTTTTTTTTCTAAATTGTAGAATAAAATTTATGAAAAAATTTTTTGGGATGTTACTAATTTTGGATTTCCATGATTTTTTTATACCGAACGACAAAAACAAGGAATATAACGGCCATAAGAGAAACAAAAGTTGACTATGAAAACTCTGGGATCTAGTCGGCTTTGAGAATTTCAGCAACGACTGACAATATCCTGATTTTTATCCAGGTTTTTATTAAACATAAAATTGTGCAACTTTTCTCTAATTTAACTGACCTCGTATCTTCAATGGCTTAAAATAACCCTATAGTTGCCGATTAAATAGTTCAAACCCTGTATAAATTGTGCTTTAAGTTTATAATTTTCAATTTATATTTATGCAGCTCGCTTCTACGTTTCACAAAAACATTCACTCACTCATTTGGAGATATTTTATTAAAAGAAAATATTGAGAAGCAAAGTTAATGCGAAATTTAATTTCATTTTAATTTGATCATCATTCAATTCTAGTTTTTGTTCTGTGAAATTAAATTAAACAACTCCAGTCTACCCTACTTTGATATGCTCATTGTGTGTTCTCGTTTGTATTAAAGTACCTACCTAAATCAGATATCTGTGATATTCTTATAACATTTCATCAACGATATGTATAAAGAGAAGTGTGTAGGTATCAAAAATATTCCAAAGTATTTACCTACGTTATAAATATGACTTTTATGAAATACCACATTGACGTCAAAATATCTTTGAGCGGAAAAGTTCAATCAAAATTGTATGGCATCAACAGCTTAGTGGAGTACGCTTTTAAGAAATTACATGTTTTGTAAGTAGTTGGGTTCGTAATTCTCTAAGCATCGACAAGTGAAATGAAATTTTTACTCGGTTGACAGTTCATGAGATTGTTCAACCGGGCGTTGCTATTGAAATGCAATTGTTTGTCCGTTACATAGGACTCTACCTAGGTATAACCAACAAACAGTACCTAAATCAGTCTTAACAGATTTATTAGAGTAGTGTTTATAATAATTAGCAATCAAAGATGCTTTTGGACCCATTGTAAATAAATTCACTTAGACCAATGTAGGTACTCACATGTACCTAGATTGTACACTAATAATAACAGACACCCTAATTCAATTAGTCTGATACCAAGCACTATACCTACTCTACTGTAATTTTAGTTATGTAACTGAATTAAGTAAAAGCCCCGCAAACGGTATTAATATTCAATACAGTCACAGAGTGTCTATAAAGTTTTCGGACAAACGATTATAATGTTTACGGTTCGGTAAATACAACGTTGTGGGGATTCTATCATAACTAATATGGGTTGTTTCAGATAAGATGACCATGACATCATTGATTCACCTTTATATAAAAATGAATCCATGAATGAATCCATAATATGGTATACTAATTTATTTTCATCGATGGAACATGGATAATCCAAACTGGAACGAAAAGGTAAAATGAGAGTTGAGAGAGTTCAAATACTTTGAGAAGAATTTCCGTTATACTTAACGTCTAATTTTGATGGTACTTACTATTATTATCATTAGGTGCTTCTAGGGTAGGTTCAAAGCCCTTGTACTGAAGCTTGCGCTTATCGTACCCCTTTTGGATAATTAGCTCATCAGTCCCGTCTCCCGAAAGTATTTCAGTATGAGTCCAATGGGTGCTTGTTCTATTTCTTTTGGTTCTGCCATTTAGGTCCCATACTAGAAGTCTAGTTCCCTCTAGTGCTGGGCATTCACACGTTAGGTGGTATGGGGTTTCCTCCCCCTCCCCGCATCTCCTGCAATCTGGGTTGTTTTTCACTCCTATTATTGAGAGGTATTTCATTGGTAGGCAGAGTCCTGTTAAAAGTCCAATTGCCCATCTCAGCTTTTTCCGTTCCATCTTCTCTGCCCCCTCTTCCCTTTACCCACCCAGTCGCTTGAACAGCACTCTACCTTGACCCAGTTAGGTCAAGGTAAGGTTTTCATTGAAGTTGCTCTATTTTCTTCAATAGGTTTTCTCCCATGAGGAAAATCAGTTGTTGGCCTTTTGTGTCAGGTTTCCTGTCCACTAGGGTCCACGTTTCTGGTTTTTAGTCCCGGGTTTTGAATTCCCAGTCTTTTGGATTTTTTTTCTGGTTCTTGGGTCCCTGATATCCATACTGGTGCTCTTGGTGCCGAGTTTCGCTCCTGACCAGGGTTCAATTTCCCTGACCACCCGACCACCCGCACCAGCCAGTTCTCTGTGACTTGGTCAGCGCAGAAAGCCATGAGAAAGTTCCCTCTAAGCTGCACTCCTGAGAACCTTGCTGCAGGTTCTCCTTCTTTTACGTTGTTCCGGTTCCTTGCTGGTCCCGGGTTTTGTTACACTGGGGTTCACCTTCAACCATAGCTTTCTAGGTTCTCCAGTTTCCCCCTTGATTTGTAGTTTCTACTCTTTTCTCAGTTTCCTGGGAGCGGCTCCTGAAAATTTTTCTTGGGTCTTTCTTTTCAGAATCCTCTTCCCTTTTTGAATTAAGGTCCATAGTGGTTCCCACGAGTAATGGAGCTATTACAGAAATACCATACGCAGAGCTCTATACGTATGGTAGGCATTTATTTTCGAAGGTGCGCTACTTCTTCGAAGTTGAATCCATCAGAAGGAACCGATCTACTATTCAGCCACGCATCCTTTTAGCCTGGGTTCCCGCCGTAGGATTTAGGTTTTTAAGCGGTAAAGCCTAGACCCCCGTATTCCTCTTTGATGGCACTTAGATACGTTATTCTCCACGCTGTGGTGAAAACGGGTTCTTAGACAGCGAGTAGGTATGTAACTTATATGCATTCAACTCCAAGCCTAAATTTTAATTAAGTAAAAATATGAGTAAATGTACCCGCATGTCATTGTGCTAAATTTTAATGTAGGTATCTACAATTCATATCTACTTTGTACATTTCAGAGGATTTCCGCAGATAATTTCTATTCAGAGTGAGATTAAAGAGAATTGTCGGAGTTTCATCTCTTTTTCAACATTAGAAATTAGTAATGTCAGGTATTAAACAGATTTTTTTTTGTCACACATATTTCAGCAATAAAAATGGATTTTTTTTATAATTATTCCGCGCCCTTCGATCGTAGCGTTCCACTAATAATTATTATTATACGAAACACAATGTTGCATTGTAGATGAGCCATTTCGTGACTGTTTCGGGACATAATTTCCATCCGGAATTCTCTGTAAAATTCCCCATTCTATCACGAATAGGTATAAAAAAATTATAACTGATAACGAGGTGAAAATAAAAGTTGAAATAGCTCGGTTAGATATTTTCTTATTAGGTAATGAGTAGGTTCGAGTTGTCACTTTATTACATTCAGAACGAAATGATAAGTCAGTTCACGCAAGAAACACATCCATAACATGCAACTCAAGGAAAAACCAAGGAAGGTAAATGACCGCTATCAAGACATTGCCAACTTCATCAACTCTATTTTTAGTTACCTACTTAATTATATGTTACCTGCATGAAAAATTTTTGTCCAATCGTTCTTGCCTACTTATTAAAATGATAGGTACCTACCTATACTATTAATACTCAGATAAGGTCTTAGTAAATTTATTAAATAATGAGCTATGAGTACAAAAATTATACCTAGAGTAAAATAGCAGTTCCTAGTTGTGTAGTATGTACATATAAATCCTAAATAATAAAATATGGGTCAATAAATCCATGATGGGTCCTTTTAATAATCCTGTAGAAAGCCTCTCTAGTCTGCCAACAATAATTGAATAAAAAAAGCAAACCTTCCAGATTTTTATATCGAAAAAGGGTCATTGAGCATGTTTACAACTCTGTCACTAGGGTCACTCGATATTCGACCTAGCGACTATAACGGGCCCCTAAAGCGAAAAAACCAAAGAAAATGACAAACAAACAAATTGAAAAAGTTGGAGAAATAGGAAAAATTTCTGTATGCAATTTGAAAGACCTTCTTTCGTTCTTGCACAACAATCGAATAAACAATGGATTTTTACGAATTGTTTTAATTATATGAATATTTTCACCGTTTTCTAAATTGGCTCTCTAAAATTTTCAATAAGTATGCCCTTCAAAAAACAGAAATTATCAATTTTGATCTATTTTATATCTACGTCACTAGCAAACGAATAATAAAAACGCCCATTTTTTTGTACAAAAGTGTATTTTAAAAAAGTGTATTACAATTTTTTTTTTTTTTTCAAAATTCAAATGGTCGTGAAAACGCACTGAACTTGTGGAACATACGGAACGTACCTTTAATATGTTTAAGGTTACATCAGCCACTTTTAAGAAGTTTTCCTTGTGACGTCAAAAACAGGCCAATAGTACAGAGTATGAATTTCTTGGATACAGCTCAGCCAAGCAGGGCCGAATGTAGGACGTGGTAAAGACGGCTCTTAAAGCAGACGCGCAAATTTCGGGGTCGCAAACTAAGAAGGAGTATTACTTATGCTTTATGATATTGTTTTATTCATTTATTTGTGTACCATGAAAGAACCATGAAATAAAACATAAAAACTAAAATAGAGACATATGTAAGCCGCTTTCCTATATCTTGAGCCGTTTTTGTTCTACACTGGTAGGTACTGAAATGGATCGCACCTAGGTAGGATGAGAAGGAAAATAATTCCATCGCCCTCATTAAATCAGCCCAAATCGAAAAAGCAAACAGTGCAAGCATTGGGTAAAATTGTTAGGAAATTAAATACAGCTACGCGCCGTTACATCAATAGAAACGATTCCTGCCAGCTCATTAAATATTCATAAAATAGAAGCGCTCTAGCTAATAAAATTCCAGCGCTTTAAAAAGACATCGGAAGGACCGGCCGGGCTAGGGTAGACACGACCAGATGGTAAGGCAGGGTATTGTAAAGGACAATCTCGGTCCGCGTGACGGAGAAAAGGATGACCTAGAAACAGACCGGGTGAAGGAATGTGAAATCAGAATTAAACAATAAGCCTTTGCAGAGACAATGGTAACTCGTTAGTTATCATACCTACGATAATGAAAACTTCACCAATCGATAAAGCGAATTAATAAAGGAAGGTGGCCGGAAAAGCATCCCGGTACCTAAACGGCAAGCAGGTGTAAACGCGAAGTGAAAGTTAAGCCGGTGTAATTATAATAGCTAGGTACAATAGAAGTACCTAAACGCGTGGACCGATTTGAAGGAAAATTTAGGTAGTTCAGGTTTAGGACAATTCAGTAAGGTAGCCGCGAGGTCAAAGCGCTAAGTCTCGTAATTAGGAAAATACGATTAAGGAATAAATCACGGCATGAGGCAATGTCAATAAGGTGCATTGTTGCGCGGTGTTTAGAAAGCGGGCGACTGCTTCTATAAAAGCAGACGTCCTACCGGAGCTCCAGGCAGATGAGATCAGCTTTCGAGTAGGTCAAGTCTGACTTTCTAACCCTTCGGACGTAAACCCGGGAGATGGCTTTCTTTAGCGAACTCTCGGTCGCCCAATTCATCCCTTCGGACATAAACCCGGGAGACGGCTCTTTTTTGCGAACTCTTGGTCGCCCAATCCTCATCTAACTTTACCTTCGGACGTAAACCCGGGAGACGGCTCTTTTTTGCGAACTCTCGGTCGCCCAATCCTCATCTAACTTTACCCTCGGACGTAAACCCGGGAGACGGATCTTTTTTGCGAACTCTCGGTTGCTCAATCCTCATCTAACTTTACCTTTGGACGTAAACCCGGGAGACGGCTCTTTTTGCGAACTCTCGGTCGCCCAATCCTTATCCGAACTTTATAATTCAGCTAGCGACGATGCTATAAGCGTGCTCCGACTAGAAATTCCGTTATCCGTCTTAGAAAAACTCCCATGGAAATCCAATAAGTTTGCATCTCTTCTCGAAACAACTCAATACTCGCAGTTGGCAAATTCTCCTCGAACCAATTCACTAGCAGGTGGCAAAGTGTCTATTCTGAAGGAACTTCCTTCACAAATTAGGGAAAATCCATTGAGAAAATAGTTAGGGAAGATCTCTCTTCGAAACAAAATCCACGGCAATAAATAATTAAACAGATTCGCCCAATCCATGAGCGCAGGTCCCATTTTAAATCAGATACAATAACCAACTAGGTATTAGGCGGCACCACAGTAGGTACCTACGCAATTACGTTAATAAATAGAAAGACCCCGACAGGAAGCAATTCCTCAACAACAAATAATTTACAAATGTATAAATAGGAAATCGAGATAGAGCTAGGAGCGAAAACAGACCCAGGAGGAATTAATAATCTGTAAACCAAAACGGCCCGAATCTCAATTCCCGAACACGAACCGCTATTATAGGTAGGCAACCGAACTGCCACCAGCCATCCAGGCGCGATGTTTAACTCGCGTCAGACTCATAGGCGACTCAGCTAGACATACAGGTGATTCTCCCGGTTGAAAATACACGATAATTTCGTACGAGAAATTGAATAGATAATAGACAGACATTCCCGCATATACCGGGTCGTCTGTAAACAACATGGTTGTATTCTTTAATTAATTCAAGCAGTTGCTTGAAACGAAATCAGATAAACTAGAAAAAGGAAAATAGGCAAGGAAAATCGTTGAATAGTTAAACAGACAGACATTTCCGCCAAACCCGGATAGTCTGTAACCGAAATAAAAGTAAAACGAAATAATAAGACATTCCCGCATATACCGGGTAGTCTGTAAACGAAACAAAAAGCAAAGCGAAATAATAAGAAAGCACAGGTGTGCAAAAGAGTGGAATCCGAAATGGATTGGAGTTTGAAACATGCATGAAAGGGATCTCTCTTCGCGCTTTCCATTTTTTTGTACTCTCTATGCAAAATCACAGCCCATCTCGCACTTCACCATTTTATGCCTTTACAAACGAATTCTCTCGCTCATCATACGCTTGTAAACATCTGATAAGAAGCCAACAGTTAACAACAAGTCTCCGTAAATTTTCCCGCTTTTCCGAAAGATAAAAATCTCAGTAGGTTCTTTTGCGCATCCGTTTCGGCCATAGTAATCCTGGCATACCTCAATCAAAGAGCAGGGGTGACAACGGTAAACACAACGTAGGAAAACACAGCGGTCCTATTAGGGAAACCCAGAGGTAAATAGACGATCACACGGTGGCTTTTCGCGAAAGACCATGAGGCCCGGATTCTCTACGTTACAGTACACTACCTTCAAATTTGAAAATTGGGATTTTCACTTTTTTTGTAACTCCTAAACTTCTCAATTTCAACTCCAACTGCATGTAAAAACCAGTTTTATTGGATTTTCTCAGGAAATATGAAAATGCGATATCAAGAGCATAATCATTAAAAAAAAAACATAACATTGATATGTCTCACTGTCATATATCTAGGACACTTTATTGTAGAGTAAAAAATAATTTCAAATTATGGCCATTGTGACCGTTTATTTGAATTAACAAAGAAAATCAAAAAATTATTCGTTTGCTCCTCAAAGACCGACTCGCTGGGACACTCTCTATATATGCATGGCATTACTGCTCTAAACGTTGATTATCAGCAAATCGATTTGATCCTTTATCATCTTCGTAGGTATATATTTGATCAAAGCCAATTATACGTTTTTCTCGTAATAAGGTCATTAATTCATGTTTGACTAAGTATGTTATGGCTTGCTAGCTGTTATCTTTGATGAGTGGGCGCTGTAATGACTAATGGGAAGGGGTTTCGTTCTCCTTGCTGCGTTTAAGGCAAAGTCGGTCACCGTCAATTATTACACAAGTAAGCTCTCAAAGTTTGCCATATTTGTTAGTTGAATTTTATGTTCGCTGTCCATTCAGATGAGAAAAATAAGTTTTGATAAATAACTGCTTCAAATAACGTTTTGGTTTATGGTTAAGAAATCAAAATGGTTCAAAATATTCATTTAACACTCGCTAAGGGTTACATTTCTACAACATTTCACAAGGAGGATGAGGATACTCTGGAAAAGCCTGCAATTTTCAAACCCGAGGTTGTACTTTTCAGTCAATTATTTAACTTTTTTTAAGTTAAATAATAATAGTTTTTACTTAATAATCTAACAGATTTTGGAGAATCCAAGTCTGCTGAAGTCTTATAATATAGGTACCTAGTTTTTTTTTTTTGTTTGTGGTTTGTACTACTGGAAATAGTTAAAAACAATTAAGCAGATTTAATTAATTTCTTGGAATAAATAAATATTCCATCAATCAGGTCGGTATTTTAAAAGCAATGTTTGCTTCATAATTTGATTTTTTTGATGAATTTGGAGCAAAACGTTCGGCTTGAAAATAAATTTTACTTTATATATTTCAGTCATGACTGCCATTCACCAGCTTTTGTTATATATGCAAGCTCTTCCTTTATTTATTTCACTCAATTAATTAAGCAACTCTCTTCGGGATATTACGTATTCCTACTCACTGTTTGACCTTATAATACCTGTCAGTTAATTTTACCGGTTAAATAAACCCACACTTCTGCATAAAATACATATAAAACCGTTCAAAACTGATTGCAAAAGATCCAAGTATATAAGCAGTCCTCTCTGCTTCCTATCCCTGCCACGCGTTCTAAGAAAAATTGGAAACTTGTTATAATATATCATTCAAAACAAAAGAAAAACCATTTATGTGAAATAAAATTATTTCTCCAAGTTCTTTAGTTGTTTACCTGGGACTTTCTAAATATGTTTATAAAACTTGGTCACTGAAAATTTCTGGTACAGAGATTCCTCAATGACTGAGATAGCTTGCGCAGATAGTAATGTGTATGAGTCATCCCAGATAGTCAAGCAGCCATAAGAGACAGTCAAGCAGCCATAAAGACGCTGAGCTCTCCTATCATCAGCTCAAAAATGGCACGGAACTGCCTACAAAAACTCAATAAACTAGGCAGAGAGAACAAAATTCACCTTAAATGGATACCAGGACACACTGGGATTGAGGGAAACGAACGTGCCCACTCATTGGCAAGAAACAGAGCATCGACACCCTTTATAGGACCAGAACCATTCTATAGCCTCGAAGACACGTTCTTCAAGGCAGAACTTCGGAAGGAAGAAGGAAAACTGAGAGAAATCCATTGGAATAACCTCTCAGGATTGAGACAATCCAAGGAGCTCCTCGGGAACTTTAACCGAGAAAGGTCAAGGAAACTCCTGACCCTCAACAAAGGAAGTCTCAGAATGCTAACAGGATTCCTAACAGGTCATTGCAAGCTCAATGAACACCTGAGGAAACTTGGTATAGAAAAAGATGGCGTTTGCAGACTCTGCAGGGAAGAAAACGAGACGCCTCGTCACCTATTGATGAACTGCGAAGCACTAGAACGTGAAAGAAACGATGTTCTGGGCCAACACCAGCTCAACGGGGGGGCTTTGCCCGGCCTTGATCCCCTTCAAATCCTGAAATTCCTAAGGGAAGCGGAGTTGGAGAGGCTGCTTCAATGAAGAGAATATACTCCAAAGAAGCAGAGAAGAGGGGACACAATAGATCTTTAATAAGTCGCAGCGCATCTGACACCCTCAATATTAATATCAATATCAATGAGTCGTCCCCTAGGTGTGGTGTAACGACTATGCACAGCGCCAAAAATATATAGGTAAGTAGGTATTATTATACTGCAGATTCTTAGCCTACGGAGAATATGGTTTTTCCTGCTGGAGGGAGTAGCTAGAACGCAACAAAAACAATCAGGTTCCACTAGGCCAAAACAAAACTTTTTTTCTAGACCGATTTTCGACGGGGTGCGAAAACAAAGCAGGCACTGCTATACTTGCATTGCTAGAATGTTTTAAAAACATTCGTAAACTGTCGCAGTTTTTTGTCCTCTTGGTGGAAAACCGGCAATAGAGTAGAGTTGAAAATGATCTGCTTTTACAGAATAATTAATTTTCCTGTTCACTGAAACAACATAGGTCGAAATAAGAGTGATATTGGCCATGCTATAGAATAAGTATAGCATAAGTACATTTAGTCACCCTTGTATAGGAAGGATCACTAGAATTATTCGAGGACAGTAAATTTTAACAAAATTTTGTAATAAGTTTTACTTGAGTCGATATAATTATAAAATAATTTTTACAAAGTATAGAAGTAAACCCAGGACAAAGTGGTCAAACACATGTCGAACAGAATTAATTATGTAACGAAAACTACCTTTCCATGCAAGCCCCGGGGAAATTAGTTTGTTTACGGTTATAACCCTCACAACAAAGGTTGCTTGGACAAATTTATTTTCGACTAAAAGAAGCCTGTTCAACCCTTGACTTATTCGATCAGTGATTGCGACTTATTTGCACTTTGCTTGAAGCTTGAATGGTCCCATTGATAGTGTGATGGTGCCATGCTAGCCTATTTGTCCTACTAACGATATACTTTTTTTATAAGACACATCAACGAAAAGTTAGCAACGGGAGTGCTAACTTTCTCGAAACCGCGAGAAAAAAATCTACCCTTTCACGTCTTGTCCGGGCCCAGAACGGCCGCCATGAATTTTGGAAGTTGGAAGTCTGACTCCAAAAATTATCTTTGACTCCTCGCTATTATGATCAAAATGGCAACTTTATGAAACGATTTAACAAAAAATTGCCTTAACTGGCTTTTTTTTTCTTTAGTGAGTAAAAGACCATACTTTTAAGCATGCACTAGTGCGTAAAATCATTTAGCTACTGGAATGACAATCAAAATAATAACTTTATGAAACGATTTATGAAACGATCATAATATTATGTTTTTTTAAATACGTATACTATTTGAACTTAGACTGATTAAATAAGTCACTTGTACCTATTATAGGTACCTAATACTAAATCTAGAGCAAATCGTCTAGAAATAACAGATTTCAATAACAGGATTGTTGATCCTTAATTCTCTGTAAATTACTTTTCGACTTATCACGCTGACTCGTTATGTAATTTAATTCGCTGCCGAATTTTCATTAACGATTTTCTTTGCAAAATGTTTGCCGAGAATATGAGACATTGTGTCAGCAACAATAATCGAAATCTGGAAAATCTGATAGAATGTTCGGTTTCGCGTTCTGAATGTGGCTAACGAAGATGACGAATTGTATTATTCTTCTAAATTATATTTTCATTATCGATTAAGTGTCAAAACAAGTGCTTCATTTGTAGGTATGGTGCAAAAAACAAAGTTATACAGGGTGTCAGTTTTTCGAGGTTAAACATGGGTATCTCCTAAACGCTAAGAAATACAGGTTGGTTCCGTTAAATTAAAGAAAAGCTGCTCTATTTTGTGGCTATCTGTCGAGACATACAAGATATCTGTGACCGTTCCTGAAATATCCTGAAAAAACTGAAAAATCGAGATTTCTTATTTTTTCCATATCTTTTTTATTATTGGAGATTAATGAATAATTTTTCTGTTGGCTTACATAAGTCGTCAAGAGCTACCCATCTGACATTTAAAAAATTTTCAAACCCAACTAGATACCAGAATATTCAGTAGTCTGGGTAGTAGTCTGGGATCTCAAAATGAGATCAAAAATTTCTTGGAAACTTTCTTCTTCTTTTTTTTAAATATATCACGGAACGACGTCGTGTGACGTCGCAATATGACGTGACATTGCTTGTCTTATGGTTATTTATGACAGTCGGTTGAAGAAATGTTATTTTTTTCGAAAAAAGAAGAAGAAAATTACGAAGAAATTTTTGATCTAATTTTGAGATTTTTTTCATCAGAGATTTTGATCCCAGACTATGAATAGGTACTCTGGTATCTAGTTGGCTTTGAAAATTTTTTAAATGTAAAATGGATAGCTCTTAACGGCTTTTATAAGCCTACAAAAAATTATTTATTAATCTCGAATAATAAAAAAGATATGGCAAAAATAAGAAAACTTGATTTTTCAGTTTTTTCTGGATATTTCAGGAACGGTCCCAGATATCTTGTATATGTCGACGGATTCGAGATGCCCTCAAAACAGCTTTTCTCTAAATTAACCGGCCCTGCATCTCTTAGCGTTTAGGAGATACCCATCGCTAGCCTCGAAAAACGAACACTCTGTATACAGAGTGGCCGTCTTTTGAGTAAAGGTATTGAGATCTCCGTTACCATAACAGATGGTAAGTATGCGAAATGTCTATTTTTGTGCTATAATTTGTTACCCTTCTGAAAATAAAAATTTCTGTCGTTGCTGAAATATACTGAAAAAGCTGAAAAATCGAAATATTTATTCTAGGCATTTTTTTTTTAAATGATACAAATTAAGTGTTATACCTATATATGAGTGCTACCTCGCAACAAAAAATGTCTTGTAGATTATTTAGTGGTCATTTCAGCAAATTTTCCAATTTCTGTTACGCCTAAACTTATTGCGAATCACCCCTGTATACTTGTTCTTTTGGTTAATTATATTGTGAAAAACAAAACCAAAACAGAGTCATACATAGACTTCTAATGCAATGCTTTTTCAAAAAAACCTATAAAATTTTGCTCAAACCAAGGTTCTACGTAGTCGAAGAAATTATAGACTTGAAATATTATATCTTGTAAAGTTTCTCATGCGACCTCCATCTTGCTTGGCATAAAATATGTGCCATTTTATCAAATTAACCCCCTCTAAATTGATGCTTTTTTAGCAACTACTTTACGAGCTACAAGTTTGTTTTAATAATTTGACCTAACTCTATATTTGATCAAAGTTACTGGCATAGAGCAGAGAGATAACAGATCCATCTATAAAGTTCGTATATTCAAAGAACTGACCGACTCATTCAAATCAAACTGAGAAGTTAACTTATTCAGACTACTGAGTAGTTATAGTAAAATGTTATTCTTATTGAAAAAAGTGACAATCGCAATTTAAAATTGTGCATTTCAATTACCTGCAAGAATAATTTCATTAAATTTCCTAATATAGAAACTAAAGATCACTTCATCTCTAAAAAATAATGAAGCTTGAGGCTTAATAACTTAAAGATTGAAAAAATTATTGTAAGCTGATTTTCGAATCGATTCGAATTTCAGCAAAATATTTAAACATTAAAATACCTGAATCCGGGATTTCGTTTTCCTTTATTCCATAGGACGATGGATATTATACAGCGCTCAGCCCACACTCAATTAGGGGTTTGGATAAAATTTCCAGGTAGTGAGTCGAAACTGCTCTCTAGCGTCTGTAGATATGTAACAATATTCACGGAAATAGGTCGACGCTAAATAAAAAATAATTGGAGCGAATAATATTAAAGCAGCGAATTTTAATCCCAGACCCCTATTTATTAAAAAAACTCAATTGCTTCAATTTGCATGAACGCTTTATTACATTTTTTGATTGAACTACCATTTTTTATCTCTTACTCTTACATAGAAAGATTGTTAAAATAAATCAGCCAAGTCATTACTAAATCATCTTACTTGATATTCACACTTCGGAGCTTTAATTTGAACCTATTTTGTATGACAGAACCCTACGTTGTGATTACTTATTACCTACTTGGTACAAATTTTGTAAAAAAAAACTAAAAGCGCAAATTTCATTTCAGCTGAGTGGGCCATTCGTTGAAAAACCTCCAAAAAAAAATGAAACTCTGGACAGCGTTCCAAAGCAACTGGAAAGCAACTCAAAACAAAAAGTAGCCTCGCCTCCAGCAGTCCAGTCTGTTTTCTCAGCACCAAAACCTTCCTATAGGTACATTTCATTAAATGCCATGAAAAACTATGCTCAAGCTACGTACTCTGGAATTTCGTGATTAGAATGCTCTTGGAATTAATTTTTCAGCTCCTTTTGATTAAACCTTATTTATAAAAATTACGCTCGTGACTAACAATTTGTCTATCATATAATTTTCACTGGCATTTTTGAAAGAGCCAGTATAAAAGAAATGTGATCAGTGACGTTACCATCAGATAGAATTCCCTAGTCTATAATAAGAACTCCTCCGCAACATTAAAGTTATCCAGACTCTACGGCCAATTAGGTAGTCTAAAGTCTATAAGCGAGCAAGCTTCCAGAGTTCTGTTCAAATCAATAAGGTACAATTCATACCAAATGCGGTGTTTTGTATTAACGCAAGTATCTCCAGACGACTCCATTAGCATTTCAATTGTGTCTTGGTTATAGCAGTACACCTTGAGAAATGAGGAGACTTTGATTGATATTAAACCATTGTATTGCCGAATTTTAAGAGGGTTATTTTCCCAAATCGCAGTGGCGTCGCCGTACCACTTTATATAATAACTTCTTTTCTAAACGAAGTTTTCTTGCCTGCATATTTATTTTATGAGGTTTTTTTCATCGACAATGAGCTCGCGGTATGTAGGTATGTACTTTCATTTCAAAACTTGCCTCCCACCGAATTTACAGAAGTGTGGTCTGAGGATGAAAAACCCGAAACAGGTCAATTTTATAATATGATTTACTTTCTATTGATTTAAATTTTTTGCACAGCTCAGTAATGACGACATTGTCTACTTTTTTATATTAGACACCCTTTATTTTCGTATTTTTCATATTTCCTGAAAAAATCCAGTAAGAATGTAAACTGTTAACTGTAAAACCATTGTTACTGGATTTTCTCAGACTATCTCAAAATGTCATAATAAACAGGTATCCCATTAAAAAAATAATAATAAAGAACGTTGTTATTACTGAGCCAAGGAACACCCTGTATAATTTTTTTACATCAACTATAAAATTAAACTGTTTCAGGTCTTTTATCTTAAGATCACATTTCTATAAATTCGGGGGGGGGGGGGGGGGTGGCAAGTTATGAAATGAAAGCACGGTGCCTTGTTTCTATAAATACGTTTATTCCCGCAACAGGGGAGCTTAGGATAGATCTATAAAGACAGCAATACAAAAATATAAAAAATTTCACAATCGCACATTATTCATTCGTTTTTTTCAATATCTAATTTGGACTTCGCTGGAAGCGCGTCTAAGATCACTTGAAGAAAACACGTCTCTGATTTACGATTCTCCATATGAGAGTTGACTTACAGAATTGTCATCTATTGTAAGCCACATACCTAGTAACTATATAATTGGCATCCGGTTCTTTGAATTGATATATAGATAAGATCGAACAGAGGGAAAGCTATTTGAAAACCATTTTGGACAGCTCTTTATGCTGAAACGAGCAATGTAATTAAACCGTATAGATTATATCTTGAAATCAAATATGTAACTGGTGTAAGATAAATCAGACTCAAGCTGTTCGAAAAGCTGAACTACTTATTCAGCATTTAATTTTTCTGAATTCCCGCAGTCTGCTAGAAAAATCAACGGGCTATTTTTCTGCAACAGTAAGTATATCTAAAGGAAAACAAACTCTCCTGTATTTGGATCGCGGTGTTCACTGTTACATATTTCCTAAGATTGATTCAATATAAGACAAATAAGCTTTTAAGCTTATAGCCGCTATTATTTAGTTCCTTTTATCAATAAAAAAAATTGGGTCAAATGAAAATTTTATTGACAATATTGGAAAAGAGCGAGACTTTGAACCATTCATATATTTCAATCGGGAATCAAACATACTCGTTTTGATAATTATTATAATTGAAGAAACAAGTGCTTGAAGGTATTATGTAGAATTTTTTTATAATTCAATGTTTTACTGAAAAAAAAAACACGCTACAAGCCTGTTCTATCATAGTCCAACCTTTTCTCCTTCAGTTAGCTAATCTGGAAGATCCTAAATGATGATATGCATAAATTTAGTAAATTTAGTGTTAAGTGTTCGAGTGCCTTGTTGCAAAGAAACTAATGTATAGATATTTTAGACATTTTTTGCACTTTCATGTGTATAAAATGCACTTATTCACACGACACGACACGACTTTTCGTAACTTTAACGTTCACGTCTACTATTCGCCTGGGTTAAAAAAATCCAGAAGTTTTCTACTAGGGTATTATTCCATAAGAAGAGTTTGCTGCTAAAAATACCAGTTAAAAGAAAGTTGAGGGAAAGAAAGAATACGGAAAGTAAGTATAAAACGTTCGACTGGTCATTTGACGTTTTTAGAAAAACTTTCGTTTCCAATCTACGTCTTTATAGCTTATATTTTTAAGGACAAATTTGTACCTTTCTTATATAGATGAATCGTCACGAAAATTAAGTTGAATAAGGAAAAAACAAGTTTGAAAGTTTTTTGGCCAAAATTCACTTTACAATACATTTTCGTATCTTAGTTATACCTATAATAATAATTATTGTATTTATTATTGTGTTTGTTATGATTTCCAGTAAATTTGTATTTAATAATAAAGTGTTTAATACTTCATTCAGACTATGAAAACATTGGGAAAATATTACCTAAGTAAGTACTAAGAATTCAGTTTTGCTTTTAAATAAAATTTATTTATATACAGGGTGTCCCACGACCTGACTGCCATAGCTTAAGGGTAGGTGTAGTTTTTCAAGGCGATTTAGGATCTGGTTTTGAAATTTTCCTGAGGCCCTTCGTTTCGAGTATACAGGGTGATTTGTACAATTTGCCGAAATCTTTGATGAGCGATATCTTTTGAACGAATTGGTCGAATTTAACGAAATGTTGTAGATATGCTCTACTAATGACACTTAATACCTCGCATTTTTCGCCGATTCGAAAACTGCAGGGCCGTACTAATTTTTTTTGATATCTTTCGACTTTGTCGAAAAGTTCACCCTGTATGCATTTTATTCAAAGTTTGGTGCCATTTTCTAAAACTACGTGAAAAATGCTACAATTGTGGTAGAAAAATACTTGGCATCATTAAACTGAATCGAGAAGAAAATTCAGTTTTTTAGTTTTTTATTCGGAATTTCAATTCATGTGTTGTTAATAATTGAAGAAAAATCAAATGTGGTTTTTTAAAACTTGCGTATTTTGTAGTTATTTCAAATAAATTTACTTTATCTACAGATTTAGCCAAGATTGGGGACCCTTCTACAGATTGTTTCGAGCTAAAAAAATTTTTAAATGGTTTTTAGATTAATTTCAAGGTCAAGGAAATGTGTTGAGTTTGATGGTGGTCTCCTTGACCATTACCTGCACTGAATTGTAGTTTTTCTTCCCAACATTTGTGTTGATATTTTTCTTCCTGTTTCGTTTATGTGGATACTTATTTGTCTATGTTGTAATGTGTTAAATGTGTTATTTATTTTGCTGTTAAAACTTATTCTTAGCTCGAAACAAACTATGGAAGGGTCCCCAATCTTGGCTAAATCTGTAGATAAAGTAAATTTATTTAAAATAACTACAAAATACGCAAGTTTTAAAAAACCACATTTGATTTTTCTTAAATTATTAACAACACATGAATTGAAATTCCGAATAAAAACTAAAAAACTGAATTTTCTTCTGGATTCAATTTAACGATGCCAAGTATTTTTTTACCACAATTGTAGCATTTTTCACGTAGTTTTAGAAAATGGCACCAAACTTTGAATAAAATGTATACAGGGTGAACTTTTCGACAAAACCGAAAGATATCAATAAAATAAGTACGGCCCTGCAGTTTTCAAATCGGCGAAAAATGCGAGGTATTAAGTGTCATTAGTAGAGCATATCTACCAAATTTCGTTAAATTCGATCAATTCGTTCAAAAGATATCGCTCATCAAAGATTTCGGCAAATTGCACAAATCACCCTGTATACTCGAAACGAAGGGCCTCAGGAAAATTTCAAAACCAGATCCTGAATCGCCTTGAAAAACTACACCTACCCTTAAGCTATGGCAGTCAGGTCGTGGGACACCCTGTATAGGTAAGTACAATACATATGTGTACATAAATTTGGCATGAAGAAGAATTACATCTAAAAATGACGTTTCAAGCAAAAACATTTCTTTGTTCATACTGCCTTTTCGTTTAAATTTCAATAATTTATGACTTTCAACTTTCAAGAAGACTCTCAGACATTTGAAAGCTTTTAAGCGACCTTTTTAAATTTAAAAATTAAATTTCTGGCGCCGCTGTCCGCTCCCAGATTTCAAACATTCTAATGAGAAAAAGAGGGAAAAACGGCTGCTCGTTAAATATTTAATTCGATGAGACAGATACTAACAATTTGTTTTAATAGCTAAAGTTGCTTTGCATGCATTTTTCATTTAACCTCTAATTTGATTTGTTTTTCCCGCAAACGCCCTTTGATTATTAATATCATCGTTACGTTATTCGGGATCCTTCAACAACTTCGGATTAACGTCCCTAAAAAGTAGTCCATACTGGAATCTGATGGGCTTTAAGAGATGACATTTCCACTGCTAGCAGGAAAATTTATATGTAATAAGGCACTTCTAGCTGAACCGAGTTGAGTATTAATCAAGTTACGGATAAAGAGAAAATAAAGATTATACCTAACTTTTTGTAGTTTTGAAAAATATGCTGTCATACGCATTGCTCTCTTTCTTAAGTCGGGAGTAGTTGAATAATTTTTAAAGGACTAATTAAGTAATTTGCTCAACTTGAAGCTTATAATTTAAGTCTTTCACTTATCTTGGTTGCTGTCAATAAATTCGCACAAATGCGGCTGCATGAGAAAGCGCATAATTTAATAAGATAAGCTCATAAAAATTTGAAGTAGGTAATTTAATTTTAATTTCGAATTATTAGGAATCATTAAAATTATTTATTAAAATTTGTACTTTAAAGAATTAAAAAAATGTACTTTAAAATTTAACTTGATTTAAAGTCAGCCTATTTCCATGACTTTTACCAAACCCTCCAGACAGTATAATTATTATTGCACCTCACCATCTGGAAATTTGCCCTGTTCCCCTATATTTGTTGCGGGGATTTGTAGTCCCACTAGAAATATTCTTCAAATATTCTAATTTCCAGTTATACCTACCGTTATTTTATTATATTAAAAATGGTAATGATGTCGGTTGGTAGATTTATTACTCATGTCTTCGTTATCGCACATAGGGAGATAAAATACTCAACTAGGTACATCCAAATTTTGATTCAAAACCTATCATGATGATGTTGTTGATTTTAAGCTGAAGCACGTATATGGCGGAGCTAGGACTTTTGGCACATTCATTTAAATTTGAAAAGAAAAGATAATTATGAATTAAATCACATCTTGCACTACCGATACAAGAAAACTGTTAAATGCTGATCGAGAAAAATGATATTTTACAATGAGCCGGAGTCGATAAAATTGCCCGACTATAATAGTATATTCTATATCAAGGGCGGAAAGAAGTTCATTTCAGCGAGTATGAAGTTATCGGGCCGAGCGGAGCGTAGCGGAGCAAGGGTCGATTGAATACGAGCTGAAATGGACTTCTGATCCGGCCGAGATATAGACGCTATTTTTTAGCGCATCGCGTTAGAACACTGAATACTTTGGCTTGTTAGCTTGTTGGCGAATATGTGGTGGCGTACAAATTAATTCACTGTCAGTGTAATTTTCCTGTCTAGCGTTCATTTTGTTTCTTTATTGACGAAACCTCAGAAACTAGTAACCCCCGTTAATCGTTATAATTAGATAGGTACCTACCTGTTATTATTATATTTCCAGCTCGTTTAGACTTTATTGAAATATGCGCGTAGGTATAGTGGTCTCGGTTTAGTTGTCAGCGGTGTGCTTCAATTTCGCTCTCACCTGCCGCGTAATCACTAACTGATAACACTATCAGTAGTTGCTATAGTAACTCCTAAATCTGTCCGCCCTAGGGCCAGGAAAAACGTTCGTTGCGGGCTGGAAAATTTTCTACGCTTGGAAGCGAGCTGCTGTTGCATGCAGGCTGCAATATGCGTCATTCCGCCGGCTACTGAGCTACTGAAAAATCGTCTTTCAGAGGCGATGCGCTAAAAAACATTTTACTTAAATAATCTTTCAGCAATACGCGTTTATTATATAGAAAAGCAAACAACTAGGCCGAAAAGCAGCTACCGCGGCGGGTTTTTGCTATCACGCGCAGACGATTGGGACACTCGAACGCATGCGTTACTACTTTCGTTATGGAAAAACTCCGGGGAAAAATTCAATTTTGAAACCCGAGCAAGAGCAGTTGATTTGTAAAAAGTGTTGGTGTTTCGGAGACCTAAAAGAACGGTCGGGGTTCGGCGGTTCGCGCAGGCATAAGGGTGCGATAAGGGTGCTATTCGAGTGAGTGGTTTGTTTGGTTTTTGAAGAAGAGGTATTAGCAGCTTCAGTCAGAGCTACACTGTTTCTTCGTTCGTAAGATTTATTTACCTTTTTTTTAATGTCACCTTTTCAAATTTAATGTCAAAGTTAATGAATTAGATCAGGTACCGCCATAACACTACTCCACAACCGAAATAGGTAACTGTTTCATTATTATTAAGGCTGTACAGAACTAAGGCAGCGTTTCGTTCAAGAAAAAAGTCGATTCGTGAATTTTTCGTTCATTTTGAATTAGGGGTCAAACGTTGAGTTAAACTTACATTGATACTAATCTTTTGGCAAACTGCTCGGCCCACTTGATATAGGTTCACCCCTTAGACAGCTAGAAGGGAGGTGAGTACAATAACTGGTGTCAAGAGGGTAGGCGCCCGGCGCACCCGGACGGTTCAATGTTTCAATTGAAAATTGAGAGTTCACTATCAATCGCAGTGTCCAAATAAATGAATCGAGTGCCAAAAACGTCATCTTTTAGGCCACGATGCAAGTAAGTGTACTGTGTCATGCAAGCGAGATCAAGGACATCCCGCTGTTTAATGATTCAAAACTTTCCTAATTCCAAAAATATTCTATTAAAACGATTTTAATGGGTGGGTACTCGTTTTTATTTTTTATTTCATTGTTACACTAGATACAGATAATATTACGAAAACAATACTTACATACATTGGAATATAACTTAAATTAAGCTTTATTACTTTGGTTATTTTTTTTTTCAGGAAAATCATCATTTGTTTGTATATGTACACACACACTGAAGTATACACCTATTTTATCGGCAGTATTTTACTGAAGGACGAGTCATGTTTCTCCCGTGATGGCATTTTCAGTTTACGAAACAATCGCGTATGGACCAGCATAAATAAATCAAACTTTAATGAGATAAACCCCCCGCGTTCATCAACAGTCTGTCGGGTTTTGCGTTAAGTCTCAGGGTAGGTCTAACATTTCACAACAACGTTCTCTCTCTCTCTCTGTAATATTGTTCTTTCCACGATTTATGTACGCTTCGTGTAATGCAATGTTGAAACTTTTGCTTTCACAAAATTCTCATATTTTCGGAATAAAGCATATCTATTAAAACAATATTATAAGCTAACAAAGAATACTTCACAAATAGATAATCCGTGTACCTACGCCATTTAAAATAAGCGTATATAGGGGTAAGAGATAATGTTTGTAGTCTATTATAAAACGAAAATTTTGACACTTTTGTGTTACGAACAGCACTTTTAGAACGGTATTACCTGCATTGGGTATGCTGATGACATCCTCATAATGGCCAAGGACAAATTTGAAGGAACACTCTGTGACATTATACAGATAGGGTTAAAAATAACCCTGAAATGGTGCTAGGAAGTAGGACTAAACATCAGCCCTACAAAAAACTACACTTGTACCATTCACAAGAAGGATCAATCAAGCTTCCAGAAATCAAGATCAACCGTTTAGGCGGAGTTGATTTAGAATGGAAGGAAGAATTTAAATTTCTAGGAGCAACACATACAAAAAACTACTGTGGAACCAGCATTTGAATAAAACAGCAGTAAGTAAAGACACAACTGTACTCATGGTGTGCAGAAGAATGGCGGGCAGAACACGGGGTTATAACTCATCAATTCTGTGCTAGATGTAGTACACCATGCTAGTGCGAGTCCAGAGTCTCGTATGTCTTCGCATCATAGGAGCAATGAGAACTTGTCCGACTGCTGCGTTGGAAGTAATCTTGGATCTGACATCACTATTTTTGGTGACAGATAGAAGGCCGAAGAAGCTCTCCTTGAATGTGAAGAACAGTAATCAAAAGTGGACATCGAGCCCTTGAGGGACCAACCCTTAAGTAGCTGCGAGAAACTCTTGACACTGCCAAAAGACACAACTATTAAGAAATTCAGTTTCAATAGGAATTTCATCACGGAACTGTCTATGAAAAGACGTGGAAAAACACTTCCTACCGCTTTCTCAAAGAAAATACAATTAAGTGGTACACAGGCGGGGGAACCATTGGGGGAACATCCGCGCGTCAAGTACTCCAACTCATGGGAACATCCCCAACCATACTTCAAGCGGAACGACACGCAATAGAAGTCTGTGTCCAAATAATCCTCAACAGAAACTACGAAAACAGGAAAATTGAATTATTGACGGCTAGTCAAGTAGCCATAAAGACGCCGAGCTCTTCGACCATCAGCTCCAAAATGAATTGGGAGTGCCTATGAAGGCTCCATAATCATGTTCATCGTGTTTTCCCAGCTCCTGTATACGTACATGGGCCAACAATGAAGACTCAAAATGACAAAACCTTTTTATTTATGTTGAGTGGAAGTGCACATGTTAGCGTTAGCGCAATAAATATAGTCCTGTTAGATTCTAGGGAAAACCAGTGGGTTAAAACTCTACGAAAGTATGTACAATTTATTAATTTTGAGTTGAATTAAATGGCCCATCTAATTAGATCAGATGGTTATACGATAAAACTCCAGGTGGGTGTTTCACTAATAAAAAGAAAAAAAAATTTGGTTTATGTTCATGTTTAATGTGTATATCTTTAAAACTTAGGCATATATGATCCGGGAGAAAAACATCAATAATTATCAATAATTATCCTGATAAATTATTATATAACACTGACTTGCGGGTAATCATTTATACGTTTAATTACCTCCTTGTATAAACAACCATGCTCCCAAATAATATGCTGAGGTGTTGAAAATATATGGTTTTCAGCACCTGTCGCCCTAAAACTAGAATAATGCCCAAAATGCGGTGAACGTATAAAAAAAGTGAGTTAGGGATATTTTTCAAACGAATTTAAAGGAGTGGTTAATTATAATCGTCTGAATGTAGGTATCAAAATATGTTAAGAATAGGCATTGCATAAAACGGCGCCCTAATATCACATAAATTATTTTAACGACTTTCTAAAGCGATGCCTGCAAAGATAACCTTTACCTCCTCTTTAATAAATCAGGTCTAGTAAGTATCCCCATTTTCACTAATAAACCCAGAGGTAAAGGAATATCCTGACCACTATATAGACAAAATATTTCACGAATAATAAATTGGTGCAATTTAGTAGAGCTCCACAGGATTTTTGGTCATTATTGTCATTATAATTAACAACCATCATGTTTTTTTACATGTATGTAGGTGATATAATAGCTATAAGAATCAAATAAAATTATTTTTCTTCAAAATTTATAAAAACGACACTTTGTACAATACGAGATCTCAAGCTTGGGCAGATCTTATGCCCGATTGGAAATGCCCGAATCTACTAATTGGCGACCAATTACAATGCAAGGCTTCATCTCAGGGGTGGCTGGCTGTCACGTCAACACTAAGATTATTGACGCTGTTTTAAATAATGCCAGGGAAAAAAACAGGACTGTGTTTTCATATTCTTAGACATCTCTCGGGCATTTGATCAAGTAGGTCACTCACATATTATATTACCGTTGAAAGAAATACGGAGGCTCGTAATTAATCTTCTTACTAAGGATTCAGTTTCGATAAATGTTCAAAAGAAACAGTCGAACGAGATAAACATCAAATGCCGTATACCTCAAGCTGGGCCCTTATCTTGTTCTTATCTTGTCCTTCATCAAGACTTAGGTGATGTCATTTCAATGACATAATTTGCAGATGACCAAGCCAGTACAAGTAGATCGATTGATAAATCGACAAGGCTCATTGATCTCGTTGAATTGCTGTTTTCAGAAATATGATTATCTTTAAACTCTTCCAAAAGTATAGCTATTAACAAAAAAAGGGGTTCTTTCTGAAATGCTCCACGCAATGTTCAAGGACTAGGTTTAGTTAGGTGCAAATGGGAAGCAAAGTTACAACCTTACTTGATAGCAACCAAATAACGATTTGCCGACAATGAAATATTTTCTCAATCGTTTAACTGTGAAAAAGAAATAGCCGAATGTGTTGCCTTTCTAGGGGTAGAAATACGATCAACAATTTAAATGAGGTCCTCTATAAGAGGTCGATCTTTATATCAATGGAGCAAAGAGACGAACAAAGGCATCGGTATCATATGAATAAAATAAAAAAATAAAAATAAATAAGCCATTCAAAATTTATTGCTGTTATCAACCTTAACACAAATTATGCCAACTTACGATGAGGACTGCCAGGAGCATCAAACGACAACAGCCTTTATCGCACATGTGGCAAAGAGAAGGAAGCACCAGCTCATTTTACTGGATTTTTCTCTTCGAACAACAACTGCCAAATCGTAACAAGACATTACCGTGCTGAGCATCAACTGACAAACCTTTTGTCTGCAAAAGGATTCGACTGTTTCGAAGAGGTACACGCGATTGATGTTTTCCCATATAGAGAGCTAGATCAATTTGAAACTTATTTTTGGATTCCTTTCTTGAAAAGTGTTCAAATAATGTTTCGGTTAAAAACGGCTAGCTTGATTGGTCATTGAATAAAAACAAAAAAAATCGCAAATTTCGCATTTTTTCCAATATTTTGACAACTAATAATGACAGCTCAAATTTCTTTTCAGATTATTAATCCAGCACAAAAATACGCAACTTTGCCCCCATTAACCGACTTCATAATATCTCTTTAGATAACTGAGATCCCCATGCATTTTCTCTAAAAAACGCGGGCACCCTGTATAGTTAATTTTTAATAATTCTGTAGTAACTCCTGTAAGTAGGTATAGTCCGGTCGCCGAGTCATGTGACCTTGAATAAAGGTACAATTCAAATTTTATGATTGATTCTAGTACTACTCAATATATACTCAATCATAATATTGGGGGTGCCAGAGTGGCTCCCTTGGGCCACTTAAAATATCGAGGGTCAAGTTCAAAGAGCCTAAAAAAACAGAATTGACACACTTTGTCGCAAGTCGACTGACCAAAATTAAATATTTGCAATTTCATAAATATTTGCAAGTTTTATTTGTTAATTTATTTGCAGGTTAAACATGTCTGAAGATATCGAGCGTTGTTTTTTTAATAGCATTCGTACTGATTCACTGATTGATTATGTGTCCTAATGAACAGGGCAATAAGGTACTATCAAAAGAGCGAGTTTTTATTGCATAACTCCTTCAAAGGTTCATTGAGGATTAAAAAATCGTGCTATTAAATTAGAGGGTGGAAATTGCAGATAGGGGTAAAATCGCACTCTTTTCAGTTTTTTAATAATTATATCACGAAAACGAAGCAAAATTCAGGTAGGTATAGGAAATAGAAATGTTTTGTGGATAATGCAATTTTAGACCGAAATAGTTCTTTTTTAATTTAGAAAAAAATTCTTGTGTCAAAAATATTAAAAAAAAAATAAGGGAAAGCAAAAAAATCAATTTTTTTATTTTTCCTTTTTTTGCGTATAATTTTTTTCTGAGCAGAGATAGGAATAGCCATTGCGGTACAGAAAAACAAGTAGATTAAATTTTCTTCAAAATGGTGGGCTAAAGAAAATTTTTGAATGAAAGCTGACTTAGATGTAGTCGCTCAAACTTAAACGTTTTTTTTTTTTAGATTTTTATCGCATTTACCCTGATATCGTTTCAGTTCTTATTTTTTACAATAAAATTGAGTTAAATTTAATAAAAAAAGTATTATAAAATTTTTTGTATAAAGAAATTAACTTAGAATACTTTTTTATTGAATAAAAATCAATTTTATTGTAAAAAATAAGAACTGAAACGATATCAGAGAAAATGCGATAAAAATCTAAAAAACGTTTAAGTTTGAGCGACTACATCTAAGTCAGCTTTCACTCCTAAATTTTTTTAGCCCAGCATTTTGAAGAAAATATAATCTACTTGTTTTTCTGTACCGCAATGCCTATCCTATCTCTGCTCAGAAAAAAGTTATACGCAAAAAAAGGAAAATAAAAAAAAATGATTTTCTGTCATTTTAAAATTACTTTTTTAATATTTTTAACAAAAGATTTTTTTAGTTCTATAAATAAATTATTTCGATCTAAAATTGTATTATCTACAAAAAAAATCATATTAACTAATTAAAAACTGAAAGGGGTGCAATTTCAACCCTATCTCCAATTTCCACCCCCTAATTTAATATAATACGATTCTTTAATCCTCAATGACCATTTGAAGAAGTCATGCAATAAAAATATTCAGGGTGATCCCGAATTGACGGACACTGATTGTACATTGTCGATTAGGTATTCTAAATTCATTTACTGTTTCCTCCATCATGACTTACTTGAGCATATACAACGGATTTTTTGAAAAAAAAAGTTCCATTTTTTAGTCCCAGCTTGAACAACGATGTCACATTGACAAATTTGATAAATTTTATTGAACTCAAGGAATGTTAATTAAAATTTTAGAAAAAGGCAAACTTGTATCTCGATACGTAGCCGAGGAAATACTTTTTATATAATCTTCTTGAGAGAAAAACATTAATGAGTTTGGAATCCGAAATCCATAATGAATTCTATGGTATAATACTCCTCTAATTAGCAGGATCAACCTCTATACCTACATAAACCGCATCGCTCGCTATATATTTTTAATTTTAATTCTTTTATTTCTTGTGAACTTCCGATGGGATCAGTAACATCGTGCACTAAATTAAAAACAAGCTCTAATCAAAACTCCTTAAACGATTTTTAAACTATTTCCCTATAAATTTTCAAACATCGCAAAGTTCCTATATTTTACTGATCTATTGATAAATCTGTTTCTGATAAGCCATATCTACCCCTGAAGGAAATTTTCAAATCACGTTTTATCAAAACATCTGAGTGGATTTCTTTATAAGGTGTGTACGTGACGAAGATTTAAACAACAGAGAGATAGATACGATGAGAGATGTTTCTTTCGATCTCATAAGATTAGATCCGAAAGGCAAATATAGAATTTTAGAAATCGATTGCATTTAGGAATATGAACACGTCTTTATATCGATTTTCATCTTTTAATTTTCAAAATTAAATGACAATTATACCTCCTCTTACTGAGTGTAATTAATTATTAACTTTTTACATGCTTAATCGGTGCATTATTGAAACAATGGCAAAGACGGTGTTCTGATTTGCGAAGTAATCCTTGCTTACAAGATAGGAAGTTTACACCAATTCTCAAGTCACTGCTGGCTTTTGTTTTACCGTTTTAGATCTTAGATTCTCAAAGGGTCCTTAAATTGCTTCTTCATAAGTTATTAAAGCACGCCTAGACATACGTATACACCGTTTACAATTTGTTTATTTCTATCCATCCAGCAATAATTATTACATGCAGGGAGTGTTGCGATCTTGTTCTTCTAGTTCAAATAACTAACTGATGAAGATTATACAAAATACAAAATACACGAGAAAACTGTGACACCAGACCTTAGATTTGTAAGTAGAAACTGGGAACTTGAACTTCAAGTAATTACTCTCACAAGGGGCTCTCTAAGTAATGACAGGACGACTTTTACTTCCTCTTAAATTAAGATATGAAAAAAGAAACTCATCAGTCAGGGATATTTTTGAAAATGGAACTGAAATAATTCAAGTGGAAATGAAATTGCATTTTTACTCTGCTGAGAAATTTTTTCTTTTGTTGTATGTATTTAATAAGATAGAGTATTGTTTATGGAATATTTCAAAATATCAATTTAAAAAAAAAACTAATTAACATTCGAAAGAATAGACAACTTATATAAAGTTTTTTTTTAATGAAAACTACTGTAAACTGCAGAATTTTTTTCTAAATTCTGTAAATTTTTTAGTGCAGCGTTTGTGTCTTTTATGCAGTTATAACTTTTGATCTAATTGATCAAATTGAACTCACAAAAATTTAAATGAGAGATCAATCTTGCAGCTAACAAGATATCATGTGTTCAAATGTGAAAAAAAAATTACAAGAATTATTTATTGATTATGAATAAAACACTAATGTTTTATAAAATTCTACTGTATATTGATGGATGGTAGAAACGTTACACGTGTTTCGCTACTTTTCATGTAGCATCTTCAGACGTAAATGAAAAGTAGCGAAACACGTGTAACGTTTCTACCATCCATCAATATACAGTAGAATTTTATAAAACATTAGTGTTTTATTCATAATCAATAAATATGCAGAGATTCTACGAAGTAAGGGTTGAAAACATAAATTTTACAAGAATTGTAATCTGTAACTCAGTCGATAAAGTAAAAAATGTTCCAAAAGTACATAAAAAACGTATTTTTTCATAAATTTTCCTTCAATTATTGATAGTGAAGAGGTTATAGAGCATAAATCCACAAAAGTCAGTTCCGGGGGTGCTGCGCGTCCCCACTTTCCCTCCAAAAAACCCCGCTTTGGTGAAAAAAATATTTTTTCTCTAATATTTCGTTAATCGTTGGATTAATCGTTAATTTTCTTTTTTCGATATGCGGGAATTTTCGTTTATTTAAATTTTTGGCGCGCAACCTCTATAAAAAAATTAAATTACTCGAAAACCAAATAACCTAAACTTATGAAGAAAAATCAAAATGGGTTTTGAAGGGAACATAAAGGACAAAATTTTTTGACATTCTCATTTTTACGAATACATAATTTTTAGTAAGTATATAAATATTACAATACAGGGTGTCGCTAAAAGGTACTATCAACGCTTCACCACAGATTTCCGAGCAAAAAAATGACGATTTAACCGAAATTATCTATTTCCAAAAAGACACACTTTTCAAGATACAACCCTCAAAAAGGGGTCAACCAAATACTCGTTTTCAAGAAAAAGTAAAAAATGAATAATCTGAGAAACTTCAAAATTGCCTAACACTATTATTAAGAACAATAAACTGATCTAGTTTTACAAACATTGACATACAGGGGTGTTCCTGTTGTTGATGTCTCAGTTTTTACTTAAGAGCTTTTTTATCCGTACGCCACTGATTGATTCTCTATTTTTTATTTAAAGGCTGAAGTATTTCTCAGCTATTTGCCCTTTTATAAAGGTTTCGTATCTTGCATCGTCTTCCCGTAATTATTTTTTTTATGATTGACCATGACCATTACCCCTGAAAACGCATTTCTGAAAAACTTTTTTTCAATTTAAATAATAATTTCAACAACAACGTTCCACCACAGATTCCTGGGTTTAAATTATGCCGATTTAATCGAAATTATTTATGTCAAAAATTACCCTTTTTTCAAGATAGGTACTAAATATAAACTTGAACCAAATACACATTTTCGAAAATAAATAAAAAATGAATTAAATGAGAAACTTTAGCTTCACCGCCTATTACAATTATTCTAAAGGTCAATAAATGTGAAGAAAGTCTTTTCTGTGTAATAGAAATTCATTTTTTTAATTAAAATGAGCTTTTCACAAAAAATACGTTCTCGCGGCTTAAATCCATCAGTAAATTTAAAATTAGATAATGGTTAACCACGTAAGATACAAAAGTTTTATAAGAGGGCAAAAAGCAAAAAGTTTATTAATACTTTTACGCCTTTGGATAAAAAATATACCATCAACCAGTGGCACACGGATAAAAAAATTGTAGGGAAAAAAGTGTGACGTGACACATCAAAAACAGAAACATCTTGTAGGTATGTCAATATTTGTAAAACATTGTCAGTTTATTGGTCAGTTTCTCTGTTAATCTATTCTTCACTTATTCTAGAAAACGTGTATTTGGTTTAACTGTAATTAGCATAAAATACGAAAAAAAATACGTTGTTTTCATTAAATGTACGGAAAATGCAATAATTCTAAAGTATACACTCAGGTGCATCAAAAAACGGGCCACGTAGTATTTTTTTAATCGAGCATATTTTTTAGCTATTTTGGCTTTTAGGTTACGCTTTTGATTTTTTATTGATATAAGCCTTCCTCCTGAGCGATTCAAGACACAATATGATACTTTTCTCGTTTTAATAAACAATAACATAACTTAGAACCATAATTGTCACTTAAATATAGTATGTCATTGTATAAAAACAAGCTATCTAGCAACCGAATAATGATAAACAATAATAGCAAAAACCCGGCGCCCTTTACGAATTAAATAAAAAATGAAATGTGAAATGATTGAATTTCAATTTTATAACATCAAAGAAACAACAAAGCTTAAAAAAATGGATTTAGCTGTACTCCCGCCAGACTTGGCTTGACAATAAATTGCAAGCAGAAGACTGGGGTTGAAAACGAGATGACTACAATTTTCATGACTCAAGATCCAAAGTGAACTTCTGAAAACTATATTTTATGGATGAAAAACAGGCTGTGGTAATAATTGCGGTTGCAGAAAAGCTGGCTTGCTTTGTACTGCGGCATGTTCTACTTGTTCCGGAACTGCTTGTAAATCTTTTCTTGAAGAAGAGCAAGGAATTTAACAATTGCCAGAGCTTCCATCAACACCATCAGATATTGAGAATTGATTTTTTTTGTATTATTATTATTATTAGAATTTGATTTAATAAATCCATTTTTTGATTAATTTGCTTAAAAGAAAAGACTTTCTGCCATTCAGCAATTCTGAAATCCTATTTTTGATCAGCTATCTCAAAAACGCCCTATATTATTATTTTCATAATATAATATAATACTCTTTAAGTTTTCATTAAAATTGAATTCGCCACTATACGAAATAATATTTCTTGTTCGACAACCTCGCAAACCCCTAATGTATCAATTTAGGTATATCAATGTATCAAATTTTTTTTAAGCAAATTATGAGTTTTTTCTCCATAAGACCTTTCAAAGTGGTTTCAAACGTTTTTTCAAAAATCCATCCCTCCGCTAATTATTCTGAAATAATGCATTTTTTTTTCAACCAACATTACTCCACTAAATTATTGTCACATTGAATGTAATGTAACAGAACTGGTCACTAGCGGAATGCTTCTTCTGATTGATTTTTTATAAGTGATAATAACAGGAATTTTAAATTTGCAACAACATTGCATTATTTCATTATTAACTAATAGGTAAATTGATAAACTGTCTCTTATTCATGATTTTTGCGATTCCTCTGTCGGTAATAAACACTTTGGTCATACCCACAGTGTAAGAAATGTCATACCTACCATGCAATGGATTTAGGATGCTAGGATTTACAACCCTAGGTATGTAAATCATAATCAAATTTCGTATTAGTAAATATAGACATTCCTTTTCTGTAAACAGCCGATCACTCTTTTGTTTTTTTTTATTCTTCAACATTAAATTGGAATCAAACTAACGCAAGAACAAAAACCAAAAACGCAAAAACGAAAAACCAAAAATTCAAAACCAAAAATAATCAAAAATGCAACTACAATAATTAAGTACCTATGTGTGAATAAAGAGAGCACCAAGCTTTACCTTATATCTAGTCTCAATTAAGCAAAAATTGACAGCAACATGAAAGTGACAGTTCAATAAACAGGCAACCTCACTGACATTATAATGAGAGCCACCGCTCAAAATGGAAACTAAACATAATTCGTTTAGGTTTTAGGTATTACCGCTCGTACAATGTAAACATAAAATATATGTAGTTATCTTACTGAGAAAAAGTAAAACCAGTCATTGTAAATGTCAAAATCCTAACTTTTGTAAAATGAAAAATAATAAAGAAATGGGAAAAAGGATGGTTGGAAGCTAGCTAAAGAGTTTGAAATATGTATGAAATGTAGCTATTTTCCACTATTCCTTTTGCTAATTTCATATTATGAAGAAACACCATAATTTTCGGAGATAGAATACATAAGTAGGGACTAAACCTATGATGGTCACCTTATACTCGGCATACCCTAATCAAAGAATCTGAGCGACTATAACACAAAGACAGGTCCTCCATAAAAAATTCTAGACGATCACAATAGATTTTCTCCGGAAATCTATAGGCCTGGGGGTTGAAACGTTACACAATTATTATTAAAAATGGTTTATTGTAGATTTTTTAGTTGTAAGAAATCTCTCGATGAATTAGTTGCAACCAAATTTATTGTTTATTATTATTATTATAGTCAAAATAGATTTTCCTTTTTGAATTTCATTGCATAGGAATTATAGGAATATTTTACTAATAAGTATGAAATCATTTTGGTATCAATATTTTAATACGCGTTTTTAATATTTTTTAAACAATTATTTAGAATTAGAAAAACAACACAAAAAGAAACTTTGTATATGTATACTATTATACTTACCTACTTGAAACAGTTATTATTATGAGCATTATTAAGGAATTTATAAACTTCTATTTAGAAATGAATCAAGGGTGTGCATAATGCAATTAGTGTTTTTTTGAAGTTATGATATACATTTCGTGACGATATTGTTTCGATATCGTATAATAAATATTGTCGAAAGTTATTAATAACAAAAATATCTCTTTGTATGCAATCAAATGACGGCATGGAATAATCCTCCCAGGACTAAAATATTCATTTGAAGCTCAATTTTCCTGATTGGTCATGTCATAATCATAATCATGAACCATGATTATGTCTTTCTTGTAGGCCTAAGAATTATTCTCTATACTTTTGAGGTATTCCTTCTTTACAGACAGTGATTTTTGTATCGTATAGTGTTTAATTAAATTCCACTTATTTAACTTACGATGGTAATAAATAAAAAATCGTCTCTATAGTAAATATCAAAAATATTTATTCTTATTCTAGGCTACCTATAAGATAGATACTTTTGATCAGTTACCTACGTAATAACGTTCAAATAATTAGCCACGGCGCAAAAAAGAGATTTATTCCATATAGGCATACATTAATTTATTCACAAAAGATTTTTCAACCTCGAAAGTTGTAACTTTGTTTTTATATGTTTTTATAATAATTTAACGTAGGTATAGGCATTTCATAATTTTCAATAAATAGGTAGTCACAATTATTTTAAGTACAAAAACTATAAGCAGACTTACCTAAGATATACGGGGGAAAATCACAAAACTTGTGTCAATTCACAAACAGTTTTCACATTATGGAATAACATAATAATTTAAAAGAGACAGCATTAAACACTTGCAAAATTAAATTCCTTCAGTTCAAAAAAATGTAAATTATCACCACGAAGCACTCGATTTCGATCGTGGAAGTCGCTAAATGAGTCCGCGATAATAATATGTTGGTTGATTCGAGGACTTCGGTTGCACTGCAAGTAGGGTCAGTGGTGAAGTTTCAAAGTTAAGAGTTTGCGCCGTTACAGAAACATGCCCAATGAACCTTTATAGGAGGGAGATGAGCTGGGAACACACAAAGGATCTGACATCCTGTCACGGAGGGACCATTCCCTGACTCCCTCACTTTCTGGTTCTAGAACGCTCTTGTTACGAAAGCGTGTTTCTGTGTCACATCTGAAAGTACAGGATGATGCTCTTCTCTGGGTAAATACTCCAAATTTTATTTCCACGCCGATAGAGTCACTTTGCATTCTCGTATATTCGCCAAAAATGTCAGATTAAAGATGTTTATCTGATTTCCATGTGATATATTTCTCTATTGCTTGTCTGTTGATTTTTTCAAAAATCAGAATATAAATCAATTTGCTTATTTTCTTATTCAAGCAAGAGTTTTTTTTTATTCTTCGGGTCCACCGTATTTCTCTCTCTCTTGTTTCTAAATGATATAAAATCAGTACCTTCTCGCTTTCGAATATATACGAGTACCTTTCTTGAAAACTTTCAGTAGAATAATTAAAAGTTTACAGGTAGGTATGCCATTTCAGCAGGTCATAACTTTTGTTCTTATTTACTTAAAAAAATCTTACTCCCCTATTTACAAACAAATTTCATCAGTTAAGTTTGGTAATACCTATTATAATACGTATAGTCTCCGTCTCATTTAAATACTCGTATAACATACCTACTCATCAACTATGCAGTGAGGACTTTTATAGTCTTCCCCCCTCTTTAACTGCTGAGCAGGATAACGCAGCAGGATAACAATTTATGCAGGATAACAGCTACAGAGAAAAACCATCGCGATCCTTTAGTAAGTCCGCAATACTTTTAATCCGGAAAATAAGCACGGGCTTCATTAATAATGCGGACCGTGGTTGCAGCTGAACAAAATTTGAACTGTCAAGTCCTCAGTGATGTGAGAGCAATATAATTATTAGCAAGCTGCAGTATGTAACTATGTTCTATACTCTGTTCAGGAGCTAGCCTTGCTCTGCCGTGTCAAGGATGCGATTCTGTGAAGAAGTCATGGAACGAATTAATGCCGATGGAAACCTCTCGTCTTCCATTACTTTTGACGATGAATCACCTTTTCCGCTATCAAGTAGGTAGGTATAAGCTCAACTCTTCTACTGTACGTTTATGGGCACGTGATATTCCTCTCCAGCATACGAATCAATGTACTTAGTATCCAAGACAGTTAAATATCTGTGCCGGAATGCTAGGCGGACACATTCTTGGGCCATTTTGAGGCTATTTTATTGTTTTTTACAAAAGGATCTTGTATTTATTGATGTCTAATTTTTTTGATATAAATGATCCCTTTAAAATATTTTTAAAAGGGAGTCTTGCGGCTTTCCGTTGCACATTTTCGAGCAAGGTCTTGTCGCGAATGGGGTCCGGATTCCAGACAGGCCCGGCGAATTCGAGAATTGGTGGGACATTATGTAGTGTAGAGTTTAGAAGCGGATTTTAGGGAGATACGAGAAAAACGCTTGCGAATCAGGAGCAATTTTGAGTTTGCACGTTTACAAACCTACTCTATATGATCAGAGACCAACTTTAGTCATTGTTACCCCTCCGAGGTCGCAATGGGAAGTTACAGACTTTAGGGATATCTGTTTAATGAAATACGAAAATGAGGAATTATTCTTGCCCATGTGTATCACCACCACCACGCACTTCTCGATATTAAGGGGGAGTAACCATTTTATGGACCACTCGACCACTGAGTTTAAATCTCGTTGTAGTAGTGTACGTTGGTTGGTAGCTGGATTGACTTATAACTTAAATAGAAACCTTACTTGATATATTCAGCTGAAGATCACTGATGTAGCCAGCGAAAAGTAGTGGTCCAAGTACTGAGCCCTGTGGAACTCCACTCTTCACTCTTGACTAGTCTATCCGATGAGTAGGTAATAATCCTCTCCAACTCGAATTCGGAAATGTCTATAGGACAAAAAATTCTAAACCCACTGGTTTAGTCTTCCTCGGATTCCAAAGTGGTCCAACTTAATCAGTAACCTATGTGTAGGAACTCGATCGAAAGCTTTGGAGAAGTCTAATTAGACCACATCAACAGGTTGTCGACTGTTTAGGAGATGCAGACCAATCATTGAAGCAATGAAGTAGATTAGTGACCGTCGAGCGACCTTTAATAAAGCCGTTGACAGGCAATCACGCGGTTTCTTGAAGAAGAAATTCAGGCATCGCCTCAGAGATAATAGTCTCCATGACCTTATCTGACAATATCACCTTCAAGCTTATTACCTTTCTTACAGATTGAAGTAACTGCGGTCAATTTCCAGCCCAAAGGAAGACTACCCTGACGGAAAGAAGCTTGCATAATTCGGGATGGTGGGGTTTTCAAAGACTTTGCACAACTTTTAAGAAAAAAAGCTGATATTATAGGTTCATCTGTGAAAAAACCCGCGAGAAAGATGATCACAAAGATTCAGCGGATCCCCTATTAGAAGAACACAGAGACCTGTCTGGCTTTTGGAGTAGTGGCTTTTCAGAATTCTTATCGCCTTATTTACATCAATTTTTTGAATGGGAATTCACGTAATAATAAATCTGAACTACAAGAACTATGCACTTCAATTAAGAAGGTTCCATATTTTTATCCATATCTAAATCTTCATAAGTAGCAAAAGTCTGTCTGTGGCTTAAATTTTTTTACATACACTTCAAGCAATAGCGCTTTTTAACATTCCTCAGGTAAATGTGCCATTAAATATTTTACGATTGACGGGAAACCATCTTTACAAACTCATCAGGTATTACATCATCCCTTAAAAATCTATCTAGATATACAGGGTGTCTCAAACTTTCTTTATCAGCTGCATCCTCAATACAATTTTACGCCTTTAACCCCTTCATAATCATCCAGTTCTTGTTTCTTCAGAATACATTCCTAGTTTTTTGCCTGACAGGATTTCTTCTGAATATAACGACATGCAATTTTGGAAAATCTAAGCATATTTAGGTTGTCAAAAAAAAAAGTATTTTTAAAAACTATCATTGTCAATAAGGTATATAAAAGAACCCGCCTTGACGTCAATTTGACGCCTTGAATTTGATAACATTATCATTCTTGTATATAAAATGAAAGTACCTACCTTTGAATGAGGTGTCACAAGCCCCTACTTCCCATTTAAAAAATTAGGAGTCGCAACACTCACTCGAATAAGAGGGTTGACTTTTTAATATCAAAAATCGACGTGTTTCGGGATTTTTTTTTTAAGTTATACTCGTACCTACACAATTACTAAAATAATGAATTTATTCTATCTCGCTGTTCCACACTGTATGTCGGTAACTGCTGATTTTGTCATTATTTGCCGAGTAATTTTACTTAGTTACGTGAAAAATCCTTCAAGTTTTGAACTGGTAAACTTTCGACTCCGTAAAACTTTAACTTTTTTCGACCTTATGTATTGATTTCATGAAAAACGAAAAGGGTCTTATCGTCAAAGTAAAGCTAAACAAAGCTGCTTATTACCACTGTAATTCCTCTCTTAAGGTTCGTCGCTCGCTTTGAAGTCTACTTTTAGGGACAGCAATCTGGTTTTTTTCTCTGTAAAATCGTCATTTATCTGTTTTATTAATTATTATTGTTTTTGAAACAAAGTACAAACTTATCCATAGAAAATTAGTAAGCTCGACAGGGAATCATTTTATCAATAAAAAATGTTTTAGAAGTATTATACGATTATACGAGTCCTTATAGGCATAGAAAAAATAATGATCTGTACGATTTTGCTGAATATTGGACGTTTATACATAGAGAAATTATTGTGAGGCTCTATTTCACTAAGTCACCATAGATACCTAGGTACTTAATTGGTTTGGTATTGTTAGAATCAATCCAAGTCGCCTAAATTGTCACCTGCAAGACTGGCGGACGGATAAGCCTACCAGGATCCTGAGAGCCCTCTTCTGAAGAAAAAAAACTTTAAGGAGTGACATTCTCGGTGCTGCCCCAGATGGCGATATGATTAAGGGCTTAACAGAATATTAAGGGAGACAATGTGTTGGAGTTGTCTCAAAAGGAAGCAAGAATTATCCAGTTTAGAATTTCATCGATGTGAAAACCAAAAATTTCACGACCCCTCTGGGCTTACTCAGGCGATTATCATTAGGGGTGTCAGGGGGAAATGGTAGACGTGATCCAGAAGAATGAAAATCTATCAACTTCGTTTTTGCTCAGTTCAGTTTTAGTCTATTGACTCTAAGCCATGATGTAGATGCTTTCTCAAGTGTTCTAAAGGTCGTTTGTCTTTATCTTAATGAGAATAGTTGTATTGTCTACATAGTTAAAGCAAAGGGAATTTGTAGAAGTTATTTTGGGACCTAATTCTTTGATGAAAATTAAGTATAGTAGTGGATCACGGATACTGCCCTGTCGGACACCCGATCCAGTCAATTCCACTGTCTGAGTTCTAACCCTGGAGACCAGGAAAGGGCGTATTCCCACAGCTTCCAGTCTCGGAAGAAGCATTCATGTCACACACTATCGAATGCCTTGGAGCGGTCCAGAAGCCACCCCACCTTGGATGCCTTTCCACATTCCCCCAGAAATAAACTCCGTGAGTTGTACGAGAGCAGTCTCGGTAGATCTGTTTGTTAAGAATCCATGCTGGGAGTCAGACAGAGTCTCAGTCTTTTCAAGAAAGTCTAATAGACGGTGTGAGAATATAATTGAATCATTTTTTCAAAGACCGAAAACAGGCGGGTCTGTAATTCTCGGGATTTTTAACGTCACCTTTTTTGAAAATGGGCTTAACAAGGGCAGCTCTACGAGTGTATGAGCCAGTCAAGTTATGCAGTGTTTGGAAATCTCATCTAGGCCCGATGACATTTTTCCCTTGAATCTTGAGACGACTGCAATGATTTCCCCGGGTGAAGTGGGATAGAACATGGAAGACGAAGAGACAGGAGTTGCTACATTAGACAATGAGTATGACTATAAGTGAGGGAATCGTTTGAGAGAAAAATGTTATTGAGCATTTCGGATATTTCCTCAGGATCCTCAGCAGTTGTTCCCTGAAAGTTAAGCTCTAAGATTTTTTGAGAAGGGTTTAGATAAGGGACCACCCAGATTTAATTGGATTTTCAGATTCGCTAATAAAAATATCATTGCGTCGTTTTGTTTCCTGCCTTATCAAGTGCTTGAACTTTCGTTGCAGTCTGAGAAGTTGTAATTTGAACTGCGCGATGGAGGGCTGTGGAGATTAATTTTATCATATAGGGGGTGAGCCATCTGGGCCCGACGGTCGAGTACTGTGAATTTTCTAGTGGAAAATATTTTTCAAAGTAAAAAAGATACAGTATTCGAGAAATAGGAAAATTTTGAATTTGTATCTGGTGCATGATAGTGTATTCGGCCATCTCACATGTAATAAGGGGGAGGATTTTTTATATCTCGTTTCCATCTGAACAAGGGTTCACTGATGGGTGTGCAGCACTGTTCCATGATAGAAGCTCGAAGGGTAACATGCAATGCTTCATGGTCCGATAAAAAGGTTGGTATGGTAGGTATTGTGTTGCTGTCGAAAAGTTTCAGCATTATTTGAAGTTTCATACATACTTTTCGACATAAAACTGAACTGTCAAATGGCAAAGATGACGTTGCAGTCACTGTCAACTTCAAAATTTTGAAGGAAATGGGGGAGGGGGGGCGTGTGAGATCTCATTTCAAAGGTTTTTCAATTACGTATCTAACACAAAAATTATTTTAGATTTTAATTTTTTACTAGTCGGTTAAGAATTTAAAGAGAATGGGAGGACTTTAAACGTCGTCGACAAATTGGATCGAAAATTGAGGAGGGGGACTATAAACGTCCTCACTGATACAAAGACTATCAAAATTGACATTTAACATAATATTTGTAACACAATTTACCGGAAAATTGAAGTATCTTTAAAATGAGGTCCTACAGGACCCTTCACCATGCCATTTAAAAAATTGAAGTTGACAGCGACGTGATCTTTGACATTTGACGGATTGGTTTACGTGAAAAAGTATTAAAATTCATGATATTTGATGTACTTTTTGTTTCAAAGTTCTAGCTCATTCGAGTAAAAATTAAAGGTCACGGGAGGGACTGTTAACATCCTCACTGTATATACCTTGCTTGGGAAGAAAATGCATATGTAAATCTATAATACCCATCAGATTAAGATTAGGAACTTTCCACAAAGTTTCAAAACAATTATTGTGGGGGGTATACAATTATTCCGATAATATTATTCAAAAATTGTTTGAGTCGAAACTTGAACAGCAATACCATGTTGAAAAATTTTATTGAACTGCAGGAATAGGAGGAATTTGAATGGCTGTAATTTCGTTACCGATAATAATAAAAATAAAAAAAGCATCTTAATAGTTATGTGAAATGATGTGTTTTGTCAGCGGAAGTTGTTTAAATTTGACTTGACAGCCATGTTGATTTCAAGTTAAAGAGTTTTGGTTCCTAGTTCCGCAGTTTCATATTAAGTATCATAAAAGTTTCTCACAATCAGAGGTATTTTTAAGTTTACAATAATAACAGCTTAAAGATAAAAGTTTGTTTTCCCATTTACGATGAGCGCGAATGTTCATAAATAACAGTAATAGTTCGTCTTTTAACTAGGTATCCATCTTCTAATCACTTCCAAGTAGAAACTGACTCACAAGAAGTAGATACGCTAACATCGAAACTTTGAAATTACAACTCATCGTAGTCAAGCAGCGGTCAATGATCCACCGAACTCGATCATCCAGATCTGAACACAAATCTAAAAATTAAAGTTGGGAAACTTTTACATCTAAAATTTCCATTCCAATTGCTTTCAAGGGAAATTTACGATGAGCAAGGTTAATTTTCTGAGAGCTATGCTTGAAATAGAAACTTTAGCATGGGCATAAGTAATTTAGGAACAGACTTGTTGAAATTTCATAAAATGGTCCAATTTAATTACGTTTGATCATGAAAATTAGAAATTCGTTTTCCACGAACAATGATAATATAAATTATGCATCAAAAAGAAGTCTGAAAAGAAGTTACTCTTAATAAAGAAGTTTACAAAATAAGTTATAGGTAGGAACTGGATGTATTATACGAGTGGTTACTGCTTTACTTTTTATGAATAACGCGGAAGATCAGATGAAACAGAAAATGTATCAAGGATTGGTTGAAATGTGGCGTGTTAGTGTTAAAAAAGTGGTGTAATCTTTTCCAGAATTCTATAACTTAATGAGGATCTGTCTGAAAGCGAATTAGTACTTGAAACATTACACTCTCAAGAAAAGCTTCATAAAAAAAAAATTACTTATGATTTGACGGATCAGAAGTCGGTTCTGGTATAAAAAATACCTCTTAGCTTTAGCGGCTTACGTAAGCCTTACAAAAAATTATTTATTAATTTCCAAAAATAAGAGAGAAATGGCAAAAATAAGAAAATTAGATTTTTCAGTTTTTCCAGGATATTTCATCAACGACTGAAAATATCCTGAATTTTTTTTCAGATTACTACTCGGCATAAAAATACGCAACTTTGCCCCAATTTGATCGGCTTCGTATCTCTTAAGATAACCGAGATCCCCATGCTTAAGCTCGAAAAACGGACACCCTGTATAGGGGTGGAGAACATTATAGTACACCAGGAAGGTATTCATTTGCTTTGCAAATGAAAGGGAAAGCCACAAAACGCCCTAAAAACCCGGTTTTAAGAGTGCAATGAAAGTAGGTACGGACCTGGCAGATGCGATGATTATACATCGAGTCTATGGGATGTAACCACTTGAGGACAAAGCCAAGCGCTTCTAAACGTAAACAGTCACGTACTCGGAATATATCCGCTTTTGCGTATCGTGAAAAGACCATAGGGATTGATGTTACGATTTTTGGATTATAAATGCAAAATAAATGCAAAATTCAAAATAAAAACCTTGCTACTGTTAATCTAGAAGATATTCCTTATTGCCCTGAAAGTGAAAAAAATAGAAATTCGACCCTTATTTCGCTCCTCGGTTCCGAAAAAATTGATGAAACTTAGGAGCCGTGGATGTAAATAATAACCAAAAATACTTTATCAATGACAGCAGCCCATTTATTCGACGGAAATAAAATTCGTTGATCAATTCAACTTCAAATGGTCAGTGAAGTCAGAGAGATCGGTGTTTCGCTTATCACTTTCCGCTCATCAGTCTGACATATCACTAACACCAACACAACCATGAGAGGGTGTGCGAACAAAGAAAGCCAGCGACCCATACAAATTTTATGGAACCCGATCTTCTTACATGGAACATCTAGTGACTGAAAGTACTACACACCTAATTAATTCTTTCATATTATCACTCCGAGATTCTCTCCGGGAAGTCTGTGATCTATCACTCCATTCCTGACCATCAAAAAAGCGATTTCTTGCTACCTTAACAAACAATCAAAAATGGAGGTCACATGGACGATTTTCTTGAAAGAAATAGGAAAAAGTATCAAAAGGAAGAAAATTGCCATTAAAAAAAATATTACATCAATAACGGCAATCCGTTTATTGAACAACACTAAAGATAATTATTGATTTCAGGGCCGTGTTTTTTTTACACGGTAGGTACCTACGACCTAGCTATTTCTATTATTTTTTGTTAAAATGAGATTTTAATTGGTTAAATTTATGACGTCATCATTTTCGTGAAACTAACTTTTATACGAGATCTGTATAAGTTCCCATATTGATCCTTCAGGAGCGATTTATGCAAAATAATAACAAAAAAGAACAGGATATTGTTGTGATTTGTTCTAATATTCATTTCATTGTAGGTACATAGATACATAAAATTACTCACAGTTGCCTGTCTGTTCCGAGCAAAAAATCTTAATCCTTTCCCAGATACGCAGACATTTTCAACGATTTTTAAGGATTATAATATCTGGCTATCTATCCGAGCGTAATGTACAAAGTTTACATTGAACCATTTCCAGAGTTACGATCTTCATGTAATGTAAAGCAGATGGAAGCAGTGTACTTTTATATAAATTTAGGTTTCGAGCTTTAGCTTTCTCTTTACTTTCACTTTCGTACTGTTTTGTAAATACCAGAATACAAATGGGTACATTATTTGACAAACAATGTAACATTTAGCTCAAGGATACTTACTATACCTATACCTATTCCAGGTTCCTTATTTTCATCCATTTGCCACTTTATTTATGTACTCTTGTGTTATTATATAGGTACCTTGACCTAGCTTGTTCTTTCTGTTTAAAAATTAGTTATAATCAATATAGTAAGTTGAAGACTGACTGGTTTTCTAACGAAGTAGGTAGTTAGGTATACAGGGTGAGGAGCGAGAGCCTTAGAACATTCTTAAATGTAAAAGGGACTGATGGACTAAACAGAAGTCTGAATATTTGTGTAGGTATGTATGATTTCAATTTTTACGATCTGAAATAAGATATGTATTTACAACCCCACACCACTTCCGGTTATACCGGAAGCTGCCATCAATTTTCTTATTTTAAATAGGGAATCCTATATAATATTATTACATTTTCAGTTTATCTGAAAAATTTATTTTACTTTTTTTTTTATTTAATTTTTTTAAATTTAATTTAATTTAGTTAAATTTATTACTTTTCACAAACTTGAAGTATAAACACAATATTTATTAATTTTTTTCGTACAATGTAAAAGTGTAAATATATACAGGGTTTCCCATTTAAAATAAGAAAGTTGATGGCTATAAGAAAGTGAAAATCGAAATACTACATACCTACCTATACGAAGTTTTAGACTTCTACTCCTAACACTTCTTCATATAAAAATGCCCTGAAGTTCTCGCGCCTCACCCTGTACAGGTAGGTATATCCAGCGGACAACAGAAACGATAAAAAATATTACTCACGTTGAGGATAAGGCAACTTTTAAGCTTTAATAGTTATTTACATTACAAGCTACGAAAGTTCACTTTTAGGTGTGAGGAGTATTTGAATAGCCGAGGCGAAGCGTAGCGTAGCCGAGGATATTTAAAAACTCCGAGAAAAACATCAGAAATTGTATAACAATTTTATCCCTACTATAGGATACCACGTGAAAAATTAAGATAGGGACATGTAAACCGTTTTCTGCTGTCTTGAGTCGTTTTCATTGTAAGCTGCTTTGAAAATGAAAAATGGCGATTTTCACTTGTTTATAACTCAGAAGCTATTCAGTTTAAAGTCAAACTGTGAAAACCATTCTTACTGAATTTTCTCAGACAATCTAAAAATGTAACAATACAGGGTGTCCCAGCTTATTCGAAGCGGTCTCTGTAGGCCAAACGATGGATTTTTTCAAAAAACTTTTTGAAAATTCAAGTACAGGATCACAATGGCAATAATTTAAAATTATTTTGGAGTATACAGTGTAACCTCCCACCCCCCTGGCCATGTGATCTCTAGAAATTTGGAGCCCTTCGTTGTCTCGTCGTTCTTCGTAGTTTACCCTCAGTTCGTAAGATGGGGTTGCAGAGATTAATTAAACAGAGAAATAAAACACACAAATTCATATAACACCTATATTACTGCTCTTATTTGAATTTAATTACACCTTTTGAATTATTCACCATTTTTAGAATTTTTTACAATACATATTTTTATTTATTTCAAACTTTTATTTGATTTATTTAATTTAATTTTAGGTTGGTATGGAACTACGTAACGCTTCTCAAATATTATATGTTTGTTTACATTTTACTCCAGGCCAAGAGATTCCTTTTGTTGGGCTGATTTTATGACCCTATTCACTGGAGTGGCGAGTACCTGTTTCGCTTTCGCTTTCTAAACTATTAGACCTTCCACTTTTACAACTCTTGCTGTTGCAGCTGTCCCGATGGGATTCAGTTTCACTTTCAGATATCAGGGTTGCCAAATGGGGTGTTGTCTGGAGTTAGGTGATTTTATTTTAATTACACAAATTAAGTTGCAACTTGGTCACGTGGGGCCAAGTGCACTGATCTTTAACCCTTGTAGATTTGATTTTGGTTGTGGAGATCCTTAAGACAGGATTGGAAACACAGACTGACGGCGCTACTTCTATATACTCTAATCTACTCTAATTACGATAACTACTCTAAATACGATACTTTCTAGCCGCTGTGTTTTAGGGTTGGTGGCTAGTCTCATGATTGTGGAATAACTCATTACAGAAGGAGAACCGCGAGCTCCCGAACTTATTTTGTACTGAAATAACAAAATGGCTCACAAGAAAATACACAGACCATTCTCTTCCCTGTCAATTAGTGCCTTACACATACATTAATTGTGCCACATTCCGATTTGCTTTGCAGGCAACGGCAATCGATGGTCTCCAATGAGTCTTTTCCCTATCAGATTGTGTGTGTTTAAGAGAATAGATGCACCCCCTTGTACTGAACTAATTTGTTATCAGGTACAGAAGTATGTGTCTCGATTGAATGTTCGTATGGATCTGATCATCTTTGACTCAGTCCTGTTCTCTCTTCCCTAACAATTTATTATACAATACATAAGAAAAATTCCCAATCAGATTACCTAATTTATGCAATTAAATTAAATTCTGAATTCTTTGATTTTGGTTTTGATTTTGGTCTGAAAAGTAATTTACTGTGATCTTTTTTAACCCTGTGATTCTTTCTGATTGGATTTGAAAAAGTATTTTGAATTTTAATTTGAGAAACGTTGCAACCATACAGGCAGGCCCTGGCAGATTCGTAGATCTGGTTCCTGTGACAAAAGAAAGAAATATCAAAGAGAGCAGTAACTATAATAATGGAGCTAAATTCAATATTTACAAATTTAAGTTTAACAATTTATTTTCACCTGTAACAGTAGCAGGTTTCCTAGAGGAGGAAATGGAGGCTGGTCCTAGTGGAGGGACGTGGTTCCGCTCTCGCTCGGCCAGGTCGGTTGGACTGGATACGGCAGCCGGAACTGACGACACGGCAACACGGTCCGCCTTCTGGAGAGTCCGTCTTCTCTTCTTGAGCAGGGCAGCAGGTGTCTCAGTGGCACTTTTACTTAAATTGCTTCTCTTCTTTAATACGGGCACGGGCATTGACGAAGCGATTGCTTGGTTTCGTAACTGTCTCTTACTCATGGTGATGAACTTCTTAATTATTTAGGAGACTTCGGAGACTGGGTTGGTAGGTGTAAAAGGTACTTATTATCCGGTTCACGAAGCCACAGACAACAAGCGAGGGTAAAAGTGTCGGAAAAGATCCGGTTCGGTAGCCACAGATCTTAGAGAGGTAGGTATAGGAATTCTCCGGTTCTCGAAGCCAACAGAGATTTTAGGTACAGGACGGATAGATAAAGAATCCTCTGAAGTCAAAATCTCGGCGGTCTTATATAGTCGCTGAGCCCCTTCTCTCGCTACCTTCCATTGTATGTTAAAGTAGGTCACTCAAATAGGAAGCTCTTCCTTTATCTCATACAGCTTACTCTGAGTTTTCTGGGCTTTCCTTCCACGTGACTCATTCAAATTTAATCTCAATCGGTTTATCTCGCAATTCTCTAGCTGCTGACACTTTTCCGGTTTCGATATCATTTATTTCAAGGAAGTTGCTTTGTAATTTAGGCATTATATCCGGTGGAAGTTTTCAGTGCAGTTGCCTTTGTTGAAGTGGTTAAATCTCAGTTTTTCTTACTATTTAATGGGATTTTCAGTTACTTAAGTTTCTCCCTGGATAGTATTATCACTTGTTGATAACCTGCCTTAATTTCATAAACTTTGATAAGGTAGTTCTTCACGATCGAGCCGTTTTGTTCTGAAGTTTTCATTTCTATTGAGTTTTTCCGAGATTTTCTTCATGATATGGATCAGACGTAGTCATGTAAATGATTTGTAATTTATATGGTGCTGGTAGGTACTTGCTGTATTACTCTCTGGGCATGTGACTTATCAAAGGTTTCCTATTTCCCGGCATTTTCTCTATCTAGGCGTATTATGTCTGGAAATACTGATGACATATCTTAATTGGATGCTGACTGGTAACTCCCCGAGTTTTCTTATGTTCTGAATAAGCTGATTTTGAAAATTTAAGGGGCTGTATTTCTGGTTGCCTACCGATGATGCTCATATTCGAATTTTACGGAGTTTACCTTTGTCGAAAATGTGCCTGCCCCAGGGGCTATATGTTTCAACAGAGTGTTCCATATGACAGTGGCATATCAAAGTTATGTTTTTTTAAATGGAAAGCTCCTATGTTATTGCATTTTTAGATTGTCTGAGAAGAAAAAATAGGATTGGCTTTTACAGTTGGTGTTTAAATTCAGAAGTTTTTGAGTTATAAACAAGTGAAAATCGTCATTTTTCAAGTTCAAGGCCCTGTACAATGAAAACGGTTCAAGATAGAGAAAAACGGCTTACATGTCCCTATTTTAACTTTTTATGTACTATACTATGGTATAGAAAAATTTTTACTTTCTTTGATTTTTTTATTAGGCGACGCGTGGAGAAATCTCATAATTTTTCAAATTTTTTATCACCCTGTATAAACATTTCATCTACATGATAGGATAGTACATGAAAAAGTAAAATAGGGACATGTAAGCCGTTTTTCTCTATCTTCAGCCGTTTTCATTGTACAGGGGTTTGAACTTGAAAAATGACGATTTTCACGTGTTTATAACTCAAAAACTTCTGAATTTAAACACCAACTGTAAAAGCCAATCCTATTTTCTCTTCTCAGACAATCTAAAAATGCAATAACATAGGAGCATTCCATTTAAAAAAACTTAACTTTGATATGCCACTGTCATATGGGACACTCTGTATACTCCAAAATAATTTTAAATTATGGCCATTGCGATCCTGTACTTGAATTTGCAAAATTTTTTTGGAAAAAATCAATCGTTTGGCCTACAGAGACCGCTTCGAATAAGCTGGGACACCCTGTATACAGGGTGTCTCGTTTAAAATATTAACGTTGTTGCAATTTTTCGAAATAAGCGGCAACGTCGCAATGCCGAAAATATTTTAGATCGATAGAACAGAGCCAATTATTCAAGTGACTAAATTTTCAGAAAAATCCAATTACTCGTTTCCAGTAAACGTCTAAGGTATTTTAGACGTTAATACCATCGACTGTTAATCACCCTGTATACTAAACATTTATTCATAATAAATGAGAAAAATAAAGTTGTCCCCTCTAAAATCCATTTTTAATTTTCTCCATGGGCTGTTTTTTCTTCAAACCTTGTAAGCACTGCTATATTTTAAATTGCTCCTATTTTTCCCTTAATGGGTGGAGTTGGCGACAATTGTTTTTAATAAAATTTAAATAATTAATAATTTAGTAAAATTCAAAAATGAAATTCTAAGAAAATTGATGAATTATAGCAATGCAACATAATAATATCAATGTAGATTATACCAATGTTTTTACATATTACAGTTAGTAATAGAAAGTAATTTTTATAATAAGGGATGAATAAGATATAAGATAATGAAATGGGCAGGTGAATTTTGGAAACTTACTTTTTCGTGATGCTATGAGTCAGTATCGATGAACATTATTGATGGACTAGGGTTATATTTTCATAAAGTAGGGATGTCCTCAATTTTTTATAAAAAATACCTACACTAACAACAGGTCTGATATTCATGGTAGGTACTTAAAAATAAATGATAATATACGAAATATGTTCTACATTAATATTTTTTATTCGCTAATATGTATTATTCTATATTAGCATAACTATCCATCAAATAATTAATATATCCTAAGTAGTAAGAAAATAGGTAAGTATATAGACATAAGGTATTTGTAATAAGCTGAATTATCATGGAAAGCTCTTACTTTTTATTTAATTAACCTAGAAATATTTACTCTAGCCCTAATAGAAAACACATTATCTTTTATCTTTATTCCCAAAGGGTATAGGTATAGGTAAGCTTAACATAAGGTTTCTAATACAATATTTAATAATATTTTGCCATTTTAGGAGATAGCGAATGAAAATAGTCAGAATGTCTTATTTTGTAAAATTATCTAACTTTTTCGATATAATATTTGTTAATCCTTACATTTTCATTAACACGTCATCAAAACTATTTTTTTGTCGGGGTAAGGTTTTCATATTAGTTATAATCAAAACATTTAGTATTCAATTAATGATGATGTGGCCTTTAATACTGATTTTCATAGAATTTTCATCGCAGCACGTAACCCTGGTTAGATTAATATTTCTACTCTGTTCGCTACTTTTACACTTAAATTTACTTATAGACACTTACGTAAAATTAAAGTACGAAAATAAAAATTTGAAGGTAATTATTCAAATCATAGAGTGGCTGGATAATTTTGACCAAAATTTTTTAGCAGACGTATTAATAGACAAATGCCCGTATTCACAAACGATAATTTCCTAAATAATTACGTAATCAATTATCCCCATCTCATTCTATTGCAAAAAAACTGCATATATCCATCTCACTCATTTAATTAATTACGTAATTATTTAGGAAATTATCGTTTGTGAATACGGGCAATAGTATTATATAAAACTGAAATAATTTCGCTAAGCTTAATAGCTTCAATATCAATTTATTTCGATTACTGCAGAGGAAATATGTTTAAAGGCATCTTAGGTTTTACCTTGATGGAGTTATTTATTTTAAAATTAATCTTCCAAAGGTTGCACGTACTTCATTATTTCTATAAAACATTAATTTATTTGAATTTTAAATTATCTACTTGTAGAGTTGACAATGTTTTAAAATATGTGTGTTTTTATCGAAAAGTGTGCCTATATGCAAACAAACTCCATAAATATAATGAAATGTTCTGGTTGGGGGTACTTTTCAATTCATTTCTTTGGCTGACTTATAATTTTTACAAATGTGTTGTCATAGTCGTACGTTACCAGAAGTTTCCTTCTTCAAATATTTACTTGTCCTTTTATAGTTCATTTTTTTGGGTTAGTGTACATATCTACCATATATTTATTATTAGTTATATTAATAATTTATTAAAAACTGAATGGGATAATTTCAAATCAATTTTTGATCAAATAACTTACGAGTTGGAGAGAAACAAAATTAAATTTATAAAAGAAGTGAGTACACCTACATACCTATTTTTAAAGCTGATAATTTTTTTCTAATGTAGGTATTTATATTTTATAGGTTATCAAAGTTGAAACTGAATTTTTGCACTTGGAGCTTAATTTTTCTGTTATTAATTTCTTCGAGATAGACTTCTCAGTAATTTTGAAGGTAACCAATAATAATTATAATTAAGTATACATTATCCTAAATTGTTATAGTTTTATTTAATAATTTCAGATTTTCAGTAAAGTAATTATGTATTTGGTAATACTCAATAATTTGGAGGATTTACCATACTTTGCAGGAGAAGCACAAAATAAAAAAGAATAATACAGGAAAAAGATACTTACACACACTAAGTATTATGTACGCTCTTGGGAATGGACGCAATGTATAATAATCAATAATCATAGTCTTATGAATGAAAATATAAAATATTTATTTAAATCAATAAAAGAAAATAATACAAATACATTACTATGGAGACTAAAATATAAAATAATGTACCATTTTATTAAAAAAATAACACATTTCAAAAAACTTATTGCTTTTTGATTATGTTAGATTCTTTTGTATTCGATTAAAATTTAAAAAAATATTACTTGAGACAATTTATAATTTTTTTTTAAATACCTATATTAGGACCAATTATTATTCAATACCAAAATTCATCACCTAGAGATACTTATTAATTCAAATTAGATGTATTTTAAAGAAGAAAAATATCCTTAAATGATATATTTTTCTCGAAATGACTCAACAGACTCAAAATATAACTACTGCAACAGAAGCAGCTTTCCAATCTTATATCAAATGAACTATTTATGATTTCTCTCTAATAAAACGATAATTAGGAAGGGGGTCAACATTTAAAAATAAATAACTGACTGTTAGGAGAGAAAAAATCCGTCATTTTATTTTTCGATGTCCCAACAACGAAGAACGGTAGGTGAAAAAAGAAAATTACCTAAATTGCAGAATGTAAAAAATGTATAAAAAAAGTGTATCTCGACAGAGAGTCCCGAGTTATTGCAAAAAAAACACTTCTTTCAAGATGGCTGAGAATGCACATAGACAATCTTGGTTGACAATTTGACATTAAGCTTTTCTAAACCCCCCACCTCACACAATATCCAAAAATCAGCTTTCTCGGTTCACTTGCATTTCCCACAATTTTTTTTTCGGCGTAATGACTGGACTAATTAGACAATTTATTGAATTAGAAGCGCTTCTAAGAAAAAAAAGCAAAAGTTATGAGCCTAGAAATCTTCCGCCGTATTTATCCTATCCTTGCCTAGTCAAAGAGTTAATATTAATATTATTAATTATTAAAAAAAAGTGCAGACTATAACTTAACAAAATAGACGATGGTATCATTAGTAAGCCAAAAACACACCCGGCGGTATATAAAAAAGATTACGTTAAATTTCGAATTTAAGTCATTTCTTCTTTCATGGTATTTTTATTCGTCAAACTAACAAGTTTATTCTTCACATCTTTTACTAAAAATAAATAAAATGGCCGAAGGAAAATAATTTTTCATAGAATTCTAAATTTCTAAAACCGATGCGCTTCTCGAATCTGGTCGCCAAATTTGAATTTATATGACTAGGCTATTTATCAAAATATTCAAATTAGCTTCGATATTTTTTTATAACACTGATGTTGATTTTGGCAACAATCTAACAATTTATAATCTAGTAAAAACTTCACCAAAAGTGTAATAGCAATAGCGGACTAGAATACATGATTCACTTTAAATCTCCCATTCTAACGTAATACGTATAATGTAAAAACATGCTGTAGGAACAATATTTCCAATTTTTGTTGACCAGAAACCAAGAATTTGTGAATTGAATAACACAATCTATTCACGTTTCTTCTGAAAGATTATTCCGGAATACGTAACAAAATAAGTTTTATTAAATTCTAGGGAGACGTGTTCTGCTGACCTCTGGATCTTGGTGTTCATTATTCTTTCCCCTTTGTTTACTTAAATTTGATACCCCTATTTACTTGCTCTCTATATCTTATTAATAGACCTAAATATTGATAAAAATAACTCCTAGTTAGAATTTCATGGAAACATTTTTCTATTCAATATATTTATATTTATGTGAATCCCAGACAATAATAATAATCTTCTTGTTTAACAGGACTTTTTGTACATATATCTTATTATTATTATTATTACCTACTTTTTGAGGGAGTTCATTTTTTTATATTGCAGTAAAACAATAAGTCATAAAAAAATTGTTTTTCTCGAAAACAGTGCAAGTTAGAGCTTTTTGACCATGAGCATTGGTTTTATGTTGAAAACATTGACAGGATAAAATATGCTTTCACAATGCGAATTATCCCAGTGTCATATACAGGGTGTTTCTTAATAACATGCGAATATTTAAGAAGGTTATTCTTGGGTCAATTTTGAGAAAAAAACTTCATAAGAATGTATGTCCTAAAAGTCTTAACTTTTGAGATACAGGGTGGTAAAGTTAAAAAAAAAAAAAAAATTTCATAATATCTGTACCTAATACCGCTCTGGATATTTTTAATGAAATTTAATAGACAGGTATTACTCATCAAGAGGCATTCTTTCATGTACCACATTTCGTTTTATCTCCACTAGTCACATCTTGCAGAATTTTACCTGCATATTTTTATATTTTTTTATTGTCATTTTAACGATGATCTTGTGACCATGTAGAGACACAGATTTTATTTTTTTACGCGAAAACCGTGCATCGGACTGAAAAAATCAAGAGACCACATTTGCTTGGAAAGGGATGGGGACTTCAAAAATAATTTTTACTTTAAGAAAAAGCAGTGACGTAACATATTTTTCTTCAAAAACATTTAATTCAAAACCCGTACAGACGCCACTGGTAAAAGTACTAAAATTGCTTTCGCCTCATGAAATGCATGTTGATGCATAGAAGGCGTGTACCAAATTTCAAAAAAATATCTAGGCTAATATCACAGTTATAATAAAAAACAAGTTTTTTTCTTTAAATTTTAGCACCCTGTAGTTCAAAAGTTAAGACTTTTAGGACATACGTTCATATAAAGTTTTTTTCTCAAAATTGACCCAAGAATAACCTCCTTAAATATTCGCATGTTATTAAGAAACATCCTGTATATACCTAGAAAATTAAGGGCAAAAAAATTATAAGCAACCCTAAAATCTCCGCCACTGCCATAATGGAAATAATGAATTTTTTGTACAACTGCCATTAAAAGTCACACTTTTAACGACAGCTGACAGTGTTAAAAGTGATTGTTTACATGGAAGCGTGTTAAAAATACTTTTAACACTAGTGTTAAAAGTAATTCTATCTACTTTTTCTGTACTTACATTCTCTTTTGAAACTACATTTTCTCATGATGAAATCAGACAAAATTATAGGTGATAAGATTTTTTCATATTCTTTTTATTACTGGCAAACATAATATTAATAAAAAATAAGTACCTGATAGTCAAGAATTCAAGCCAATAATAATAATTGTTCAGAAATTGCAATTAAAAATAATTATTATGACATTTCTTTTATTTGTATACACGCATTTGTTAGTAACCATAGCGTCGGCAACGGTTGCTATGCATATAGTACACTTGTACTTATCTGTAATATTTTAAAATGCAATTTAAAGTTGAGTGTCATTCTAAATTCATAAATTTTATTATCAAAATAGAGCAGTTTCACAAAAACTTCAATTCGCTCCGCTACGCTTCGCTCATTTCACAAACCTTTTCACTCACAAAATAAAACTTCACTTTTAACACTAATATCATAAATAGCTATTTTTCAAAAAATCATTTTTCGAAAGCTAGCTGCGATGCTTTTTACTGGCAGTACTTGGAACGCTGATTCAGAATATACCATCAGGTATTACATTAAAAAATTCATATCATCGAAACGGTGGCTCCAATTGAAAAACGGACTTTGTTATCAGATTCGCCGTGGTTAAAAGTATTAGTGGCCAGGATTTCATCCAAAAACGACGTCCAAACTGAAAACAAATTTCAAAGGGGGGACCCTCTTTGGTCATTTTTTTTTTCAAAAAATTATTTTTCGAAAGCGAGCTGATGATTTTTTCTGGCAGTACTTTGAACGCTGATTCAGAATATAGGGTATTAGGGGTCGAATTGTCAAAGGAACGGAGCTCTTCTAATCAAGGAGAATCTAAATGTGAGAAATACAATAAGCCCGCTGGCTTCAGTGTTTGGGACCTAATAAACCATCTCTCACATTTAGTTAAAATACCAAATACCAAAATTAGGGGTCGAAAAAGCCGGGAAGTGTCTCAAATCGAGCCCCAAAAGAGGATCAAAGTCCTAATTAAAAGCCGTAGGGCAAGAGAAAAAGTACCTAACCGGACCAAAGACCTGATTTAATTAGTGGAGGGTCAATCAGCAACGGTCAGTACCTATATTACTTACAATTAACCAAAAATAGATATTTATTTAGGCGACATATTCAGTGAAAATCTGCAAGTATACCGTAGTATTAGTACAATCTACAGTTTTAAATTACTTGCACTTTGCACTACATATAAATTTCATATAATTAAACTTAAACTATGTTTCCCTCACTTAATAATAATTATCTAATTAATAAACTTGTAATAGTAATATTATTATTATTATTCTTATTAGCTTCATCATATACCCGTCTGTTGGTAAATACTAGTGAATCTGGCAACACTGCATGACCAACTCAGCTGTTCACGAGGGAAATGCGCATTATTTTCCTAATCTGATGTACCACTTATATAGGATAGCCAAAAATACTAATCAATAATCAATCACGTTATTTTAATAAAATGTGTATGATCATAATAATATGTAAATTATGCAATTATTAACTGAAATTGGAAATGTACTTCTAAAGTTTCAAGTGTAATCCTGAACGCACAATCACTGCGTGGATAGTTCACTTATCTGACACAGTCGACATCAGACAACCTGGTTTTCTAAATGTCAAATGTCAATGTTTTATTATTCAGAATATACCTAACCTCAGATTTTCATAATAAATAATTTTATTTTTAATTTTTAAATCTAACTTCAAAAGTAAACTAAAAATACTTTAACTTTTTAGAAAATCGAAAATGTGTATTAAAATATATTACCTAGTACCATTTTATATTACAATTTGAATATTTCGTAGCTTCGAATTTTGTATATTATGTCAGCCTAATAATACCAAGGAATTTACCATTTCCGTTTACCACATACCTACTTACTACCTGCTTAGTTATTTAATATTTTGAAATGGCAACCCCCAGTAGAAGCAAATACAATCAATTAAGAAGAAAAGGTGTTAACTTGGAGACTTTAAGAAATGATTTGAGGCAGAATTTTTACAAGCGATTAAAATCTGCCAGGTGTACGAATGCAGACCGCTTACGAAAGATATTAGACAATCAAGATGTTGGTGCAAAATTTAGAAATATGATTGAACTGAAAAAAATCATCATGACCGAAAATATGAAACATGAAGATGCTGAAGAAGTTTTGAAATTGATAGAAGACATCGAAGGAGAACTGTTGGACTTAAGTTTGGAATGGCAAGCGTGTGAACATGAGACTGATGAAACTGAAGAGATAGAGACCAGCGTCCAGTGTTTACTTGAAAACACTTATTGCATTATTTGTGACCAGATCAGCAGAGAAAGTTTGTGCCATCAATGTGCTGCTGACTTTAATGAAGGAAATACTTCTTTATAACCTCTTGGACTCTTCTCCTGCATGTAGAGGTCAAGCAATGATGTTTCAAATTAGGTGTGCCTTCAAATTAATGTCATTGAAAATTAATAGAATTTGAATATTCTAACAATTGACAGAGCTAGTTAAAGTTATAAGACTCTCTGTACAGTATTTAAAAAAGTAAGTTCCACATTGTCAGTTATCTTCATGTGTAATGGTATATTTTTCAGAATGGAGCATTGGCCGGAGTAACATTGTTTGTAACTAACATTTTTACACGAGACTCAAAAAATGTATCTTGCAACGTTATTAAATGGAAAGTTTTAATTTAGCAATTCTTAAATTATTATTTAAGGTCAATCAGGCAACACTTTCAGCTTTGGTGGAAGCGTTCTCTCCCTACTGAATCCACAACATTACTCCAGCCAACGCTACAATTGATGAAACTTTTGAATTGGCTTTTTCTATAGAGTAAGAACTAATCTAAGTACATAACTATATTAGGTCTTCCTTCTTACTCTATGGCAACAACTAATCGGTATGAATGAATTATTAAAAGGCAGACATTGCAATTCATTTCAACCATATTTTTTGAAGTGCATAAAGTCTTAAATTTAAATTGAATTGTAATATCTCTTGGTAAGCATACAATAATCTCATAATAAGAGTTTAAACTGCGAACAATATTATCATCTTTGATTACATCTGTCAATATAATCAACTTAACGACAATTTTGGTCTTAAAATTGACTTTACTATTAAATCAGAATAAGTTTTCTATATGAAAAATATTTCCTTCTACTCTGTTCAAAATTTTTTGTAGCCTTTCATATCGTGTGATCCACAAAATCGTTCATCAACTAGTGCCTTGGAAGAGAGAGATAGCTATTGCAGTCATGTCTGAACTCATTGCACCTGAGCACACCAACCTACCATTAGTTCGCATTTTATTTGACAGACTGGCAGACATACTTTATTTTTTCCAAGGCACTGGTTGATGAAAAAATCTTGTGGATCACCCGATATAAATCTGTCAATGTTTAAGTTGAAACATTTTGTTAAAAGAGTAACATTTTTGATGATGTTGACTGAATGTGTAATTATTTTTTTACAATAAAAATTTGTTATAATGTACCCTTGTCTTGTAAACGTACAGGGTGGTCCCGAAACAGGGGACACGGATATGGTGTGTTGCAGAGGATGTTCAGAAAGACTAAATTTAAAACAAAAAGTGTTTCAGTGATATAAGGTTGCCTTTTTCTAAAATATCGTGTGATTCACAAAAATTTTCATCAACTACTATTGCCTTGAACTCCAATCAATGATCTACAAATCATAGAATAATAAACAAAAACATGACTACTTGCATAATGAACTTTGTTAGAGTTAGAGTAAAGAAACTAACCTGGAACAGTAACGATACCTGCTGAGTACGTGTGGTGCTGAGTTTCTTACTAATTTTGCAGTTTGCATTGGTTGTATTACTTGTATTTCAAGAAGGATGAACAACTCGAGCCGTTGTAGGGTGTCTGTATTACCGACACTGACCCCTACTATCCTTAGTGTCGGTATTACAGGTACCCTAAGTCGTTGTTATCTCAGAAAGACAGAATATTGAATGAGAATAAAACAATATTTCAATTTGAGGTTTCCGTTCGAGTTTAGGTTTTTGAATGTTCCAATTATCATTTACCATTTTATAATTTCACTTCCAAAGCACAAAAAATAACAAAACTTATGAAGAATGGTGGTCAAAAATGTTATGATTCATAAAAAAAGTTCATAAAATATAATCATAAGTTATTGTTTTCGCAATCACTTTAATACTTTAATGAAACTGACAGGAATTGAAATTAAATATGACACATGAGAACTTGAACTACAAAAGTTATTTCAGAATTATTTTAGCAAAATGAGCTCAGACATGACTGCAATAGCCATCTCTCTCTTCCTAGGCACTATAATAGTTGATGAAACATTTTGTGATATCAAGAAATATCCTGAAAAAAAAATGAGAATCAAGATTTTTTATTTATTGAAAAAAAATACATTGTTTTTTATGTCATTTGGTATTAAAAAAATCTATATTAAACATTAAAAAATCTTCAAAATTTTATTCTTCTAAGTAACATTTTTTTACCGAAAGTCATAAATAATCTTAAGGTAAGCAATGTGACATATTGCGACATCATACGACGTCTTTCGATGAAAAAACTTTCATTTTTTCGAAAAAAGGAGAAGCAAAACAAAAATTGACTGAAAACTCTAGGATTTGGCGTTGGCCGTGAAATTTTTTAAAACGTCAAATTGATAGCTGTTGACGACTTATGCAAGCCTAGTAAAAAATTATTTATTTATTTTTGATAATAAAAAAGATATGAGTAAAATTAGCAATCTCATTCGCGTAGTCTTCAAACGCGTGACGTCAGACGACCGGAACGCACCCTGCGCAACATACCGTGTGTACTTGTGAACGCGTGTCGTGACTGTCCTGTAATATCACTGACAGCCACTTGTTCTTCTTATTTAATTTTTTAACGATGTTATTGATTAATACATTGACATTAATGACATAACATGACAACTGACGCTAATATAATTGAAAGCAGTTTTATTTTAACCTCACTGAACTGACCCTGAGTCCCTGACAGCTGTGTTCGTTCAGATCCAGGAAAATCGAAAAGTCAAATTTTCAATATTTATTAATGATATTTCCAGTTTAAAACCTCCTTGCTTCTTGAAATGGCATTAACAGCTCCGGCCTTAGGGCTCCATTTATTAAGTGCGTCCATAACAGTTACATATTTACTTTAATTTCAAGTTGACTGTGTAGAATTTTCTAGTTATGTAATAATTTCAAATTTAATGTTTTTCAGAGGCCCAGCCTGGAGTTATTGGAATTGCATACATTGGCTCAAAAAACTACAGCAATGATAGTAAGGCATATAATTTAGCCTCTTTGAAAAGAGGTACTGGAGGTCGTAGCAGCTTTAGCGGTATTGTGGCTACAGTGTTTGGTGCGTCAGGATTTGTTGGAAGATATGTGTGCAACCGATTGGGCAAAATCGGCTCCCAGGTGAATTCTTCAAGTCACTCTATCATTCTAACGAAATTGAGTGTTTGGGGCTTATAAAAAATACACTGAAATGCTACTTGTAAAAGCGTAGTGTTTAGGCCCCACAGTTTTCACAGATGTCGCACTAAACTTCCAAAAAAAGGGTGAATATCTAGATGAGCGGCATGGGTATAGGGCGAAATGGCTTATACTATCGGATAGATCGTGTCTCTAGGAGTATCAAGGTACCATTGAATTTTTGCGCCGGCAAGTAATAGTCGAGATATAAGGCCTTAAAGTGTCATCCTTGCCCTAATACGTGTATTCGTCATATGATTGCGCTCGAATTGGAAACGCTCGATCGTCGTGTTTCCGACGGATAAGAGAGCTGCCTGTTCGCGCATATAATGTTCGAATACACGTATTAGGGCAAGGATGAAACTTTAAGGCCTTATATCTCGACTATTACTTGCCGGCGCAAAAATTCAATGGTACCTTGATACTCCTAGAGACACGAGCTATCCGATAGTATAAGCCATTTCGCCCTATACCCATGCCGCTCATCTAGATATTCACCAAAAAAAGTTTCTCTCACCAGTCTCATTACACTCGTAATTGAATCGGTGGTAATCCTGTACAATCTGTCGCTAAATTTTACCCTACCATAGAAATAAAAATAAATCCTCAAAATTCCGGTTCGGTAAGTCAGGTCTTTGGTCAGGGTAGTTTTTTTTTTCATTTCAAGACCATTTTAAGGAAAAAAAAACCTACCCTGACCAAAGACCTGACTTACGACGCATTTATTTTTATTTATATGGTAGGGTAAAATCTAGCGACAGATTGTACAGGATTACCGAATCGGTTAGAATTAAAAGGCACTAACTCCACTTTTCAACATTTTTCACTTTATGGTGGATTCTTGTGTAAAAACCTGCATAGAATCGTTTGGTAATGAAAGCAAATAAGTCCCGTATGCACTGAAGACAATAAACTGTTAAATTTATAAATTTCCCTGCTTATGACATCGGGAGGGTTCCCATAAATCACCACAAAGTAGATCAAAAAAACAATTACCCTTGGTGGAGTTAGTGCCTTTTAATTCTAACCGATTCAATTGTAAAATTGGTAGTTTAGTAATAATTACTTGTACAATCTTAAGAACAATAATAGATGGCCTTACAGCAGCAGACTTTTTCAAATGCTGTAACCTGCTAGATCTGATCTGGCGGATCTATAGGTGGATGTGTTCAGGCAGATTTGGTATTCGGAACAAATGGCAGTTTTGAGGAAACCAGTCCATGCAAGACTGATCCGTCGATCCTTTTAACACGCATAAAAGATCTGGCTGGATTTAGGGATTTATATTTTAGATTTGTGCATGACGTGATGGTGTAAATATAAAATATTTTGAAAAGAAAAAGAAATTGCTGTTGTAGCAGTTGAATTAATTAATTATTATTGTTACTGCTGGCTATCCAGGTGATATGCAAAGGCGACTTGATTTCTCATTCCAATCCTCCACACACGAACGGACTTTTTTTAACAGATTTGTTCCGAGAAAGACCAAATTCCTTGAAAAGTGTATGGTGTAAGGCCAGATATTTGATTGATTTTAGAAGATTTCGGTTGAATTCTGTTAACCAATCTTTTCTGTTCTTTTTTCAAAAATAATTTGACTACAGTTGAAGCAATGCAGTTCTTGTATACTGCTTTTCTTTAGAATGCATACATTGAGAAAGTTTTATTATAATTTCAGGTGATTGTTCCGTACCGTGGAGATCATTATGACGTAATGAGGCTGAAGGTGTGCGGCGATCTTGGTCAAGTTCTCTTCGTTCCATTTCACCTTCAAGATGACGAGTCCTTGAGAAAAGCCATGAAGTATTCTAATGTTGTTATAAATCTGATTGGTCGAGACTTTGAAACCAAGAGCTTTAAATTCAATGATGTGCACGTGGAAGGTGCCAGAAGAATAGCGAGAATCGCTAAAGAGAGCGGCGTTGAAAAGCTTATACATTTTTCCGCTTTAAATGCCGCCGATTACCCGGAACCTCTCATACTGCCGAATGGATCCCAGTTCCTTGCCAGCAAATATAGAGGCGAGAACGCAGTACGAGATGAATTCCCCGATGCCGTTATTTTTAGACCGGCTGATATTTATGGACAGGAAGATCGGTTTTTAAGGTTAGTATTCTATATCAAAGATATTTGAATTGTGCATGGTTCATAGGAATGCTAGAATATTTGAAATGCGTTATTTTCTTTTAGATACTATTCACATGTCTGGCGGAGAAATGGTCAATTTTTCCCATTGTGGAAAAAGGGAGAATCAACAATCAAACAGCCTGTAGCTGTAGCTGATGTAGCCGCGGCTGTTATTAGCGCTATAAGAGATCCAGAGGCTAACGGAAAAATATTCCAAGCAGTTGGGCAAGTTTAATTCATTTCTATTTATTAAAAAAATTAAGTTAATGAATTGATTTTAATGAAATGAAAAATTATGGTTAATGCTTGTTAAGATACAGGTAACAGCGTCCAAGATAAGAATGTACCTACATTAATGAATCTTCTGTTTGGCATCAATATGCTGACAATAATAAACAGATGCATAGCAGGGGCTTGTAAGGGAGCCCAAAATATAGTGATTAAGCGCAACTTATCTTGATAAGTGCAACCTTATGAAGTAATAGGCCTTGAAAGTTTAGTTTCAAATATACTTAAACTTAGAAACAGCGTCTGGTGTACGTTGTTAGTGTACCAAGAGCATTCATTGTAGCATTTTAAAGGGTTAATAAGGAATTATATACCCTTAAAATTTTACCTAAATTTTTAACCCATTGGCATATTTAAGAAATTATTACTTTATTTTATGAGGAATTCAATTCCCAAACTTTTATTTCTCTTGTCATTTTCAACAAAAAGTGAGTTTTGAAAATCTCAAGCAACCCAAAAAGTATAAAAGTAAACAATATTAATGAAAAGGTTTGTACAAAAATCCAGTTTTATATCTCAAACGGTTCCTGAGATATCGTCAAAAAGCTGAAAAAAAAATTTTTTTCACACCTTTATCTCAAAAACGGTGGGTTTGCTGAGACCCATGTTAACAGGAATTTTTTTCTCAAAACGCGCTAAGGAGTCACACCCTTCATTTGCCTTTGCCGACACATGTATTGAAACACCCTGTATGTGTGTACATAAAAGATAAGTCATTAAAAGATTTTGAAAAGAGAATACTTTTTTCATTGTAATCTTGGACACCTGTTACACTTTTGCAATGATTTTTTTTTACAATTTTTCTATTGAGTGGTATAATAATAATTGAACATGTTTACAGACCAAAACGTTATTACCTGTCAGAGCTGGTAGACTGGTTCTTCAGATTAATGCGAAGAGACGAGAAGTCTGATTATTATTACTGGCGATATGACATGCGCTATGATCCTATGTTCAAGCTGAGAATAACACTGACTCAGTTGGCAACTCTGGGATTCCCGGTGGGCAACCTCCATTGGGAGAGAGTGGAAAGGGAACATATAACGGATGTAGTTGACAGAGAATTGCCGACTCTAGAAGATTTAGGCGTCACATTGACTGCAATGGAGAATCAGGTTCCGTGGGAAATGAGGCCCTTTATAAGGGATGCCTATTATCAATTCGCAACCAATGAAAGATTCGATCCACCTGCACCACCCAAAGTTGTCATATAAGATGTGCGAGGAAAAAAATTAATATAAAATTGTTTATTTAATGCTGCTAGCTGTAATGCTTTCAATAATAATGTGTAAATTTTCTCTAGACAATATAGATGTTATACATGATTTTAATTATTGTTTTAGAATTTACAGAATACTTCTTCATAATAATTAAATGATGGATGGTCCCAGGGAGATAAAAAATACTTCAAACTACAAACATTTTCTTTTCAAGTTTTTATTACGTTTTTTTAACATCGATAAAAAGAAGTTTATATTACAGTAGTATAAGTTACAACATGAGTCAGAGCAGTTATGTAGGTAATAAAAAGGAAGTATGTTCTGAATTAAATGATACAATGATAAAGCACAAAAAATAATGCTGTCAAACTACCTGGGGGACTATTCTCGAGTTTGCCAGAGAAACTGTTATTTCTGGGAATTCTAGAATAGACCTCCCCCTCCCATGGGAATTATACCCAGTCATTCACATTGTTTTCTGAGTGAGATTCTCAGGAATATGCAAATCGAATCGTACTAGTCATATCTGTAGTTGTTTAGTTTTTATTAGCATGTGAATTACTTAAGCACTACCAAGCTTACTTGAGCATTACAGAGCGTTTTGTTTTGTTTTTTCTGTTCAGTGGGCACTACGCTTTGAAGTAAACAGAATGAGTGACAGGTCCTTTTGAGGACGTTGGAGGCGACAATAATAGAGATCTTGATCAATGTAAAAGTGATGAGTATGAACAAAATGTGTAATTTGGACCTGAATTGTCTGTTTGTGAAGCATAGGCTATTTTGAAACCGATGGCCGATGAGTATAGAATAATGAACATTTCGATATTGGGATCAGGGTAGGAAAAAATCTTGAATTGAAATAGGGATTGTTGAGTCAGTGGCTTGTTGATAATAGTCTTTCTCTAAATGTAGATAAGACTGTCTGTATTACTTTTGGTAATTATGCTGGTAGCATACCTAGTACCTTAGGACTGAAAATTGAGGAAGAGTCTATCGAGAGAGTTAGTAGAGACTACTAAATACTTATGAGTAGTTTTGACATGTCCATAAAGTTTCAATCACATAAAGGCTATAAAGTTGCCATTAAATATTGAGCAGAAGTATATTCTGGAGTTCATCTCATATCACTATCAAAAATTACGTTGTAAATTAATATCACACTGCTAAGACTAGATACAAGTCCATCCTGCTGCCTTCTTGTTCTAAGGAAGTTGGTAAAAGGAACCATGCTGGTTCAGCAATAAAGTTTTTTAATAAACTACCAAATGAACTTCAAGAGATTAGTTTTTGTTTTGTTGCGTTTCTTTTTTAGTGTATTTTGGTTTTTATTAGCCATTTTATTAAATCTACGCTTAGTATAGTTCCAGATGGTCATAGATTTTGAAAAAATACTATGGTAAGTCGATCTCGGCCGCATAATATTGTTATACAGCATCCAGGCTTAGGGCTTTGCAAATTGGGAACTGAGGCTAATTCTAAAACAGTATAGAAGAAGCTTATATTAGCCAAGAAATGCTGAATACCATTTTGCACTGGAGCATGGTAAAACTTAGCAGCACCAGAATAAACTACAAAGATCCCAATGAATCAGACTTACAAAATGTAGATATGGTCGAACAGGAAGTCTTCTTGGACTTCTATAAAGCCTCTTTCATCTCAAATCATGAGAACATCAAGAGACTGTTTGCATATTGAACAGGGCAGTATATTTTAGCCTGTACTTATTTTTTTGAACTGGTTTCGCTTTGATAACCCAGAAGATCGCATAAACTTGGGTGATCCATCTGCACCTATTTCTGAACTGTTCAAATTACTCACAAGCAGCCCTCGACGAGTTTTTTCACTGGGCCCCTATTACTTGCATCGATGAAATGCTGGTGCTCTTCCAAGGAATGTTTTATCTTACAGGAGAACACACATGTTACGTTTTAATTTTGTTGGACTCGATAAAATTAATAAAAAAAATTCTCTTATTATGGTTAGCAGACTGGCCGGATCTCATTCATCAATTTCGTGTGTTATATTTCCATAGCCCCCACATTTGCAGAAGGGTTCTTTGGCTCTTCGTATTATATGTGGTCAATCTTGGGTAAGGCAATGATCTCAATTGGATTATTGTTGAAAGATGTCTCTTGTTTTTTATTACGTTTGTTGAGAGCAATGGTTTGCTGGGAAGGATCTTGTAGGGCTTTATACTAGGTACCTTTCGTCTGGGATTTTGATTATTCCAATCTGTCCACCTTTTGAATATAAATTAAAATGAAAAAACATAAAACCTGAATGAAATGAAGACTGCAAATGAGATTTCTGGAAAACAAAAATAAATTTGCAACATTTTTTAGAACATCTGTGTTTTAGAGTCTGGTGACTAATATTTATTGTATTAGATGCCCATGCAGTTTCTGGTTTATCCATGCTCTACAAGTAATTGCACCTATATGAAAAAGTTATGATTAGGTACTCAAAAGGGCACTTCTTATGAAAAGTTCTTAAAAATTAGTTTGTATTAGTTTTATTTGTATTACTCAATGAAGTTCATATATGAAGTAACAATAAATTCAAAATAATCTTGATTTCATCTATCACATTTTAGTAGATGTCTGATTCATGTTATCAATAAACAATAAGTACCTAATATAATATTTAATATTATTAAAATTCATTTTAAAAATACTGTTCAGTTTTAGATAACTACCTACTTTAATGTGCAGTTAAGAAAATCTCTTATTTATTTATTTTTTTAATTAGGATAGTCTTTGGTCAGAATTCCTAGCAAATGATTTTTATAAAGTATGTAGGTACTTACCTACCTAAATTTTAAGTCAAATTTAAACATTTATGTCTATCCTTTGGTCGAATGATAATATTTTGTTGTCGATATCATAACTATTGATAATAATTGATTGAGCAGAATTAATTTAACTTCAACCCTTAAAGTGCAATGCTCCATTTTCACAGGTTAAATCATAAATTGTTTCTGTAAAGTTTTTGGCTCGAATGTCTCCTTTTGAGCTCACCACTGAGAAAAGCATGAGAACATTTGTTATTACTTCACCTGTTTGTTTCATAAAATATTCTGGACAATTCTTTATTTAATACATTTGTTTTAGTCTATTTTTAAGTATATTAATTAAAGTTTAATAATAATAAATAAATTTCAAGTTAGGCAGATAAGTCCAGCTCCAGGATAATCGAACTCTTAAGGCCTGTTTTCACGCTCATGAATTTCGGGTAAATGAATCATGCTGCCAATTTGCACAAGTAAACTGTTGCACGAAAATCAAATTAGTTCACTTTCTGCACAACCAAACAGCTAGTGCTAATAATCAATCTTCCTGGTCCATTGATGTATTCTTAAATAATTATTTTTGCTCACACACTCAACACACTAGAAATCTTGACTGTACTAGTGGACAAATTTGCCCTGCTCAAATTAGCACGCACAAGTGCAAAATGCATGAGAGTGAAAATGGGCCTTTATAAACCACTTGAATAATAGTTTCGTAATTAACAGATTTACAGTGTAGGCTTGCAGAAATATCTCCATTAATCTAACGAAAAGTATCAGATCAATTTTTAGGACAGAAAGAGGGACCGGGAATTACATTAAAATAATTATTGTCAAGCAGTCAAGGCTTCTCAGTAGTCAACTATAAGTAAATAATTTGAATTGTAAAAATTAAAAAATTATACAAATCTTATTAAGTCAGGTAACACTCGCTTCATATTTTCTATGATTAAATTTAAAAATCCGAAAACATTTGCTCAAGGATGAAATTAAAATTGAAATACATTTTCAATGTGCTCTGAATATTAATACTATAGTGCTGATGAGCACACTTGAGTGACTGAATTGAAAATATTACAACGAAAATTAATATTATGAGAAAGCTATCAAAGTCAGTCACATAGAATCAGAGTCAAAAGTGAAATCACACATACAATATACTTTTAGTAACGATCATAAAGAGGAATAATGATTACTATGATTTCGGCCAAACAGTTGCCATCTAGGAACGATTCCTCGATTTTTAATCGCTCTCTGAATCTGAATGATTCACTTGCTGGCTCTTAATACACTCCTGAAGTTGTAATATATGCTCGATCGGTTGAGGTTTGCCATCGACACCAACCCTGCACGGTTGAATGGTACCACACTTTGTCAGATTGTCTATAAGTTGCACCAGTTTCATAGCTTCATACTCTTTCTGTAATATTCAAAACAAACATACGAATTAGCTAAACTGTAAACTGTAAGAATTTTAATAACTTCTAAATTACCTGCTCTTCAGACATGTTCTCCATGGGATCTGGTCTGGGTTCTTCAAAGCATCCAGTTACCGGGTTTATTCCGTGTTTGTGCTCTGCATACTCTTCAGTTTCGCTGTCTTGGCTGTCAGAACTGAACTCGGTCTCTCCTTCATCACGGCGACCACCTAGCAGACCCCTTTGGGCAAATAAGCCGGCTGCGTTACCGTATCCGGTATATTTTATCATACGTTGGACTGCAAAATTAAATCAGATTAATCTCGAGAACTAAGAACTTTTTGATGCATGTTGTATAAAACTTTCTTCCTTAAAATGTCGATTGCTGAAGTTACGTTATACTACTATAAACTAGGACATTCTGTAATAAATTCCAGCCCGATTTGGAGGAGTGCCGAAAACCAGGTGCCTTTTATGGAAGGAATCTTTTTACAGCTGTGACCACTTTTGTTATCTGGACCACCTCCTTGGCAGTGACCCAGTCGCCCTGCTTTAGGGAGTCAGGGAACATTTGGATTAGGTGGATTTCAGTAGACCAACTGCCCTTTTCATGACACCTATTTGATAAGTTGAGTCCTTGGAGAGTACCTGTTCCAGCTACTGTAGTGGATGCGATTTCGCTGAAAAAGGATCTTCAAGACTCCCTTTGTGATTTACGAAGTTTGTTCTTGAACTCCCTTCGGTGTTAGGCCAACCAGTTAGAGTCTTGGTTCTTAGTTTTTGCTCTAATAAAGAGTTTCTTACCCTCTTTTTTCATCTGCTCAAGTGCGGAGTGCGGGGGAGGGGATTTTTGACCTAATATTGAATTAAAATTCAGCAAAATACAATTATTTTTTGTCTATTTTGACTGGACTATTTTAATATTGAATGAAAGTTTTCTCATTGTTATTCAAAATAATGAGTAATAAAAAATTTAAGCTTACCATTCTTTTTACACAATATAAATAAGAAATCAGCTGTGAAGTCTTTCAGCTGAGTGTAGGGCGATGTTAATAATCGACAGAGGTAATTTCTTAAAGTCGTCCCTTCTTCTGGTCGGCTATGCACATCTTTCAAAGGAGGTAAAACCTGAATTCGCAAGTATTTTCTCATTGATCGATTACTGGTGGCACATTTAAGAAGAACGCAGATAATAGGAGTTAAAATCTCAATGTATGATCCGTCCTGAAAAATAATAAACACTCTTAGATCCAAAAATACTACCACGCATAGTACATACCGATTCATTATGAAATTTTCCTTTCAATATCATCAATATTTCATAGACTGCAGTCATATTCTGTCCATCGTATTGTAAATTCTTGGAAAGATTCTGATCTTCATCACTGACCGGTGTTAATAGGTATTTGTAGCTTTCATTTGGCATGTTTGTTAGCAAGTTCACCACATCATTTTGCAGTACAGTTTTCTTTTCCTCGCTTTTAGTGGGAATCAGAAGATAGTTGCATAAAATTTTAACCAAGTCAATGCAAGTTGCAAGTTCTTCCGGGTCATTACCATTGCAATGAAGAGTTATGTTGAAGAGGGCTTTCATAAGTCCACTTACTAATTCAACTTGTTGATCCTTTTTTTTATAAAAATTGAAGTAAATTTATTGTGTGTAAGTAAATAAAATTTTAAAATACTTACTGTTAAGTATATAGATGGATATCCTTCGGATATTTCATTTTCTGCAGCTTGCTTCAACACTAGATTGAGAACACTGAAGAACTCTTTGAAACCCCTCAATTCGGTTTTCAACTTTGATCGAACTTGAGGTTGTAGGGCGGTAATAAGAAATATCAGTTTCATATCCAATATTTTTATTTCTTCCGAAAAATTTGGTTCACTAAAAAGATTACACAATCATTAAAATCAGGGAATTAGTAGTCCGAGACCAAAAAAAAAAACTTCACCAAAAGACCACAATAAAGGCAGTAATTTTTTTTCAGTCGCTCTTTCAAAAAATAAGGTTTCTCTTCATAAGTGCAGCCAAGTGGCCCAAAAATTGGGAAATATGGCCCACCGATAGGTTCTTGCGAAATATCTCAAAAACAATGTTGAATTTCGGAATGTGGTTTGCGGGCATCTGGTGCAAAACAGCCCTGTCCTCTCTCAATTGAGGTATAACACTTATTCGTTTTAAGGAACAAAACAATTTTTAATTTCAAATTTGAACGGCCCTACATAAAAACTGTTTGAAAATTTGTGTTTTTTCAATAGATGTTGCCAATTTCCCTCCTTCCTGCAAATCTACACGTGTGATACATCAATTGTTTGCAATTCTTTCTCTACTGAACGATGTAAAATTCAAATATGGGGTCCATAAGAAAAATAGAAGTGGACTGTCGTCATGCAAAATCTGGATCGCCTTGATTTTTGTTGACATAGTCGGTAGGTACATGTCAACTTTGTGCAGTGGGCTCAATTCAAAATTTTAGAACTGTAGCTATAGTTATACAGGGTGAATGAAAAAAATTTAAATCTGATCTCCTAAAAAGTGCAACTCTTTCCCTTTGAATCGAGTTTGTACCTCCAACCCTTTCCGATATTCCAATACTGGCCCATGAAGTTTGCATAACCCTTTATAGTCGCACTGTTAAGATCGTTCGGCCAGGTTAATTTTGGGTATGGGGGAAAAAGATCTCCTAATACATTCAGGCTATAAATAAATTAAATTTTAGGAAGTATTCTATCCAAGTACAAAATAAAAAAAAATACCATAGCTTTATATGCTCATTTCGAATTGAAAGATAAAGATGACAGATAATTATTGTAAATCTATTTTATGATTGATACCAACCTGTAGTATTTTATTCTTGACACCAGACCGTCGAGAATTCCAACTTTAACACTTAATTTGGCAGCACGCAGGCAATTAAATATTACATTCGACATACATTTTCCCACTTCTCGTACAAGCTCTTCATTTTCTTTGTTCAAAACAAAAGACTTTTCATGTAATTTGGAGTGAAGTTTCATCGCTTCCATCCATTCTTCCGTCACGAGATCATTTAACGATTTCTTCTCACGACTAAGAGAGAACTTGAATCAAAATAATAACAACACCCAAATAGTTCCCTACACCTACCTCAATATCCTGATTGCAGTAAAACATTTTGCTAGAGTACTTGGATCTTCAGATTCACTTACAATCTTAAATATGGCATTCCACAAGTCGCTTCGTTTATTATCTTTGTCTAATTCTGGAAAAGTAAACAATCCAGAAGCCTGAAATATTAATTTATTATGTAGAACAGTCCATGAGTCTAGGAGTTTCTAGCACTGCTATTTTAGGTAATTGAACTTATTATTTAGGTACCTAATTGAAATATTTTACTGGCACATATTACAGGGTCATTTAACCATTTTTCTTCCATTTCATTTTTTTCTCTATTTAATAATACGCCACTTAGCAGTAATGACAAATTTAAGGGGGTCATGTGAAGATAATATTGGGAGTTAAAAAAAAAGTGGCCCTGTTGCTAGGATAGGATGTCATAAATGATTTATGTCTATGAAGTTATATTGCTTGCCGCATGGTTTTTATAGCATTCAGTGTAAGAAAATTTCTTTTTTTCAAAAATATTATTTTCTAAAGAAATTGAAACAAAATTTTAATTTTGGCTTTCTGCTAGTTTGCACATAAGACATTCCAGATTCCCCAGCCTTTCCAACATTGTACCTGAAGTGTTTAGTAAATTTGTCAGGAAAAGCAGCAAACTGATTTTCCTTATTTTCTCCTAATATACAAAACTCATTCGCTAGAGTCACACATTTGGACATTCTTAGAATCCTTCCTCGCCGCGTCACAGCAACCTCAGGCAAAGTATATATCTTTCCTTCCAAAATATAAATGCCCTTCGTGGTCACCTTGCATTTCAAACAACCGATCACAAGTGTGGCTTTGAAATACAAACAAATGTAACTTATACTATAACAAGCCAGTGGCGGATCCAGTTAAGTGGAGGCCCCAAGCGGTCAAGATTTTGGGACCCTTACTATTTAACTCATGTTGAAAAAGTTTTATAATCATTTTAGGGGGACAGCCTCGGGGGGGGGGGGGGGGGGGAGGCTACAGAGTATCCCCGGGATGAAGGGGGTTCGGGAGTCCTCCGTTCGCCACTGTAACAAGCTGCTTGTTATGAACAAGTTTTATAATTCTGAAACACTCCTTCATAACAACTTGGAATTACGTGTGCCAATATTTACAATTTTTAGTCACAAGATGTTCCTTGAGAAAATTCTCATCAAACTTTTTTGACAAACCCTGAAACTTAACACGGATGTTTTGAGATATTCAAGATTATAATTTGTTCTCTTTCGATTGGACAGGATAGAACCATATTAAAAGATCATAAAATCAATCAAGAATTTAACATTTTTGTCATTATAATGTAGATAAGCGACTAGTCGTACTCAGGCATACCAAATACACTAGGAGGTAGTATATTTTTTTATTTTAATCTTGGTCTGCTCTTCAAATAAACAAAAACTTTGGGAGACCACAGGCCTTGACATAAAGCATGTAGCTTTGAAATTTCTATTCAGAGAAATAAGTAACGGCGATTCAACAACCATTTCTGAAAAAAAAAAACTTGAAATAAATTACCTTCTCAATAAATTTACCAAGTGATACGTCCGCTGTTTTCTTCGATAAAATTATATCATTAATTTCAGTCTCCATTACTCTTATTCTTTGGAAAACCACACTCGGGTAGGTACCGGGTATCGCACTGGTTTATGAATGCAATATTTAAATTAAATGTAATTATTTACCATTCCTATTTATATACTCAGCCTTGTTCTATTCTGATGATTCTATGTTTACAGAAGACTATCATCTATGTTTAGCTAATATTTAGGTAAACCTTTCTATCACATTTTATCAGCACATAACTGCATAAATATAAATTTTTATCAGTTTTTGATCCTACTACTTGCCAAACCCCGATTCATCACAGAAGGGATACACTGCTTTACACTTGCGTTCACAATAATAATAATTGTCGAAGTGTATGTTGTTTTGTGTTATTTATTATTGTTAAATTATTATGAATGAAAGTAAAAGTATAATTTTTTTTATAGTGAGTGGGTGTGGGTTGTTGGTTGTTTCGTTTGTTGTCTCCGACGTTTGTACAGGTAGACGGGTATACGCATGCGTGTATCAATCAACAGCTGACTGTTGTGTATTATGTGTTGCATAGTTGTAGAGGTCGACAACAGCAACAACAAAAAAAAAGACCGGCGGGAATTACTTGTTATACCGTATGTCAATCAAGACTCATGAATACCACTTACTATAATCTTAGATAAGGAACTCTCTTTCCTTGTCTAAGACCATAAAAGCTATCATCCGGAGAGTTTACCTTATCTAAGAAAAAAATTATCGTCGCAAACAGAAACGTCAATGTCAATATTGATACTATTGTGCCGACTAGTATAACTTTTGACATTATAATAAATGCACAGTAGAGTTATTTTCTTTAAAAAATTTCAAAAGAAAATCATCAATAATAAGCAAAATTGTTGAATGGTTTCTAGTTAGTGAAAAAAAATCAGTTTTTAAATTGAAAGTCAATATAATATTAGGTAACTTCCCTACAAAATGCGTAATAATTATTGCGCATGCGGATTTATCGGCGCTTTAGCAGTGATGAATGAAAATCGAGCCTCGAATTAGTTCGATCTAATTCGATTCGATTCAATTACAATGGGTACGTTCACCTGACGTCAACCGTTGAGTTGTTGAGGTAGCGCTTGCGTTCAGACATACCGCTCACTTATACAACCGTTGTTCAACTGTTGAGTATTTTTGTGAGCGTAAATATTTCACGCTCAGCACAGTCAACGTGTATGTTGCGGACATGCGCCAAATGGGAAGTAAAAGTTGCAAGTAAGAATGCTCCTGATACAATCAACGACAAATAAATGCTAATAATTACTTCTATGAACTTGAATCGTATCCAGAAACATGTCACATATCTCTCGATGTCAACAATGCGTTCAGACTATATCCAACATGTTGAAACAACTTACACTCAACCGTTTTGCGCTGCTATTCAACAGTTGACGTCAGGTGAACGTACCCATTGTGTCCCCTCTGCTGCTGCTGTTCTTATTCCAATCTGTCTTGTCCTTGTATTAGGGGTGGGTAATCAAGGAGGCTATAGGCGTTGGGCACTCTAATCTGGAGTGTTATTATCTATTCCATAAAATTTGGAACATGCCCAGCAGTCCGTTCGTAAATTCACCACAATGTTCCACTGAAATCTACCAGGTAGTTTTTTAGGTTACATTTGGAAAATTGTTGACATTTCCAGTTTTTTTAATCACAAGAAATGAAAAATTGAGTATTTATTAGTTCAAAAGTTGGTTGGACATAGCTCATCATCCTCTGAAGCGACAGACAGCGAAAATGACCTATTATTTTTCATAAATTCGAAGAAATGTAGATATAAACATACCAAAAATTAAAATTACCTGTTATATAGCAAAAATCGTTTGCCGCTATTCTGCTGATGATGGTGATTTTAAGTCACATTTTAGACTTATGCTTATGTTATGATGTTTCGTATATAAAGCTAATGTAGATTGTTTATTACAAATTCAAATTACAATTATTCGAAAACTTCATCGAACTGTTCATAAATTCACCGAAAACCGGAAGCATCGATGTCGTCACATGTCACTATCCAATGAATGCGACGGAAGTCAGCCATCTTGGTAGTCCAAATTTGATATTGACAGTTGACTTAACCCAAACCATGCCATAAAGCACGACCGGTGATGCCGGTGATTGACTGTTACGTGACGGACGGTCGGCGGACAGGCAGAAGTTATATTCTTTCAGTCGTGTTCTGTCTCTGTCAGACATCGTCCGCTATATGGTCCAGTCCGGTGCTCATCAAGATGCAGCGTATGTCATTGGTGGAACAAAATATGCCGGGTTTATTTATATCCCAACTAGGTTTTGCCAATGTTTTGCCAAAAATATGCTGCGTTTTGATTCGTAGAAGTCAAATGGTAAATACAAACCCAAACCATGCAGTGAGCGTGAGCTATTAGCTGTTGCTTCAGTGGTTTTTATGTATACACGTTATGCCTCGATCAATTCAAAATGTACGCGCGCAGATTTAAAACATGTAAGCAAGCAATAGGAGGGCTAGAAGGAGAAGGTGTGGTTTGGCAAAACCTAGTTAGAAAATAAATAAATGCGTGGATCGCAGCAGTAGCTCACGGTCTAGCGCTAGCCTGTGGTTAGAGGTTAGAGTACCCGTTTCGTTGACAGTTTGTTCTTTAATGTCATGCTTAATTATGTAGTGATAGGGGAACCTGTATTACCGACACTGATGCTTTACTAGGGTAGCGCATTCTCATTCTCACAAAAAGTTGGGAATATCAAATTTAACTTCAAAAACGTCAAAGGGCTTTCTACTTGTTCGCGTTGCCTAAAGGTAACTTCCTTAATATTTTAAGCTCATTATTAGTCTTTTGTCAATACTTACCTGTTACTGTGATTTTCTGGACAAAAAAATGCACCCGGCCCCATCAGTAGACAGTTATGATTGCAGAAAATATACGGAGCTCAGAAATTCCGTATACCTGGAAGTTTGTCAGATAGGTTTTATTACATCTTGATGAATCTTATTTTTAGGGATCAGTATGGGAGGGTCTTAAGATCACACTGCCGTTCGTGTGTTTACCAAGACGTTTTTTCTCAGTAACTACGTTAGATATCGAGTTTAAAATTATACCCAATACCAAAGTCTACAGCTTCGTAAATCCTATAAACCCGTAATGTTATTTTTAATACCCACTGAAAGAGGATTCTTTGATATTGATATTTCTATTCGTGTTATTAGTTTCCTTTTTCAAAGTTCGCTTTTTTCCACTTGATACCTACGCCTGTGACCAAATGTGCCAAAAATATGACATCCAGCTGTTCAAACATAACCGTGTTAAGTAAACGTCAACGAGTGAATGAGCTACCATGGTAAGCGTTAGTGTCGGTAATGCAGGCTCCCTATGTAGTGAAGTGGTTGATGTCTGAAGCGTGACACGACATAGACATAAGACATAGAGCGTAGATGTAGATGAGCGTAAATGTCTACTCTGTAAATTTTTGAACCTATTTATCATTCAATAATGATAATGTGAAAATAAGAATTTATTTTATTTTATATTCCCACTCACTGAGACTTTGTTGTGATTTGATTTTATTTTAAAATAATAAAATGTTTATTGGGTAATTCGAAGGTATTCCTCGAAAATAAATATAATTGATACAAAATAATTGAAAAAAGTGGAAAAATGTCGACAAGGTGGTAAGTTTTAAATTGCACTTAGATATTGTGAAGAAAATATTTTTCAACTTTAACAAACTGATCTACCAAATTTCTGCTTTTCTGAAAATTATTAAATATTTTTAAAGTCTCATTTACTTAGCCAATTAACCATGTTACAATAAAGTTAACACCACAGCTTAATTGTTTGTAGAACATGATATAATCATGATACTGGTACTGGTAGGTACTACCTAGCTACTTACCTCTCATTCCTGCTAAATTGACAATCCTAATAACTAATAACAAGAGGCCGGGGCTACTTGTCATGGTAAGAGAGACAGCGGCTAGAAACTTGGAAAGTAAGATGACCGAAATACCTCTTATTTGTGAAATTAATAGGACCAAATTTATGGTACTTTTATGGTAAAAGGTTACGCAGAGATGTGATACACTATAAGACCAGGACAGCCGCTTCACCTACAATTTACCTGTTGTCTGTGAAATTCGGCCATACAGTTATTCTCATTCAGAAAAAATGGCAGTGTGCATAAAAACCCCATCGAAAAACATGCAATTCTTAAATTTGTTTACCTAAAATAATAACATTCTTTCTTAAAATCAGATCAGTGGGCACTCGCACTCAGTTATACCATATACACTAGGAGATAGAATAGGTCTCTAGGAGTATCATGGTATGGTACCGGTACCAGTGAAAATGTGTGGAAATTGGTAACAAGGGAGACATGGCCAGTATAACAAATCACTATCAATTTGACAATTTTTTTTTTAAGTTTTCCTTGTCCTTCTCGAATGACCCATTAGTTTGCGTTTGTGACTGGCCTCAATAAGGACTGGTGATACAAAGAAATCGTTCGCCGGTGTGTGTTTTATCATTCCAGAACCCCTATTTTCTCTATGGTCCTATTATAATTTAAAGGTAATTTCTACAAAATATGAACTACAAATTGAAATGAAAAATGAAATGTAACAGTGTAAAAATGCGACTGGCCACTGATCTGAACAATTACCATTGTTTTTATAAATTTATAAATAATTTAATTTTCAATAGTGATTCCTGGTGACTGAAAACTTCCATTTCCTTCAGGTATCCCATCTACCAGAAAGGAGGACCTCAGTTGCGAGTCTTCTTACCAAACTTTTGGTTAAAGCTTGTGAAACCAAACCCCCCACAGCCTTCCAGTGTGGTACAATTTGCTTGCTCGATGGAAATGACAAAACACGATGTTAAAAATTATTTAGAAAAAATATATAATGTAAAATGCATTGACGTTCGTACAAGGATAGCAATGGGTAAAACCAAAAAAGACCCCGGCATGGGATATGTGATAAAAGAAGAAGATACAAAATATGCTTATATTACTTTGGTTAGTGTTGGTGTTAATTTAATATTAATTCGATAAAATAATATTTTATTATCAAATAAATAATTTTATTTCAATTTCAGCCCCCTGGTGAGACTTTTCAGTTTCCAGATTTGTATCCTACCGAAAAACTAGATGAACAAAAAGCCGAAGAAGAAAAAACGTTGGAGGACATGAAAAAGGGGCATGTAGCTTTTAAAGAGAAAAACAAAAACCGAGGAAATATACCAGGATGGTTCAATATCTAATAGAAGAGAGACATTGGCTTTTATAAATTCAAAAATAGGCACTTTGTGTATACTGGATGTTTGATGTTTGCATCTCTTATAGAGATAATGAATTTACAAAGTCCAATTTATTATAATATTCTGACAGTGCCTATCAATGTATTGTTTATTAGGAAACAATTCTTATTGCTTATACGAAATATTATTCCGACTGTAATAGTTATTGTTCTTAATAAATTTAGAATCTTAATTTGATGTATTTTAACTTTTTACTAGTGAGATTATCAAATACAAGGTGTTTCTAAATGTAGTACCATAAGTTGAAGGGCGTGTACATGAAGCTCAACTAAATATTAGGAAAATTCAAATAAATATTTTTCCGAAATTGTTTTTTAAACAAGATACAAGTAGTGTCGATTTACAAAACTGGTTTTTATTGTATATTTTCTACAGAGAGACTTTATTTTTATTATTTTTGATTTAATACTTTAAGATAAGTACCATAACTGAAGTACTAAAATGAAGAACTCAAGTACCATAATTGAAGGACTTGTAGATACAGTCAAACTATGAAGAAAGTTCTTTCCGAAAATGTTTTTTAACCGAGGTACAGGGTGTTGAAAATTCTGTTTTGTAAATAAAAAAAATAAAGCTCAAGTGTCAGAAGTTTTCAAGTAGCCTCAAGGGCATCTGACGTAACCTAACGACTGCCGTGAAGCAGCCGGGACCCCCTTTTTAAACGTACCTCCTGGAGCACGATTGATCACGGAACTTTTTGTTAATGACACTTTTATTTTCGGGGGGAAAAAAATGAATTTTTTCCCAAAAAATGTCAAACTTGACAGTTGTTAAAGAGACGTGACAGGTGGTTTGGGTGTCATTTGTCATCATTTTTAAAGCACAAACTACTAGCGAAGTCAAAATTCCTAAATCGAGAAGGAAATTTTTTTCCCATACAAGTTAAGTCGCATTGAACTTTCTGTTGTCAGTGGGCGCTCATGTCACGTACTATGTTATGAATAACTGAAGTTAGACTGCTCTTAAAAGCTGAGTAGTTGAAATGAAAGTAAGATGTTTAATATTTTGGTTTTCCCCCAGTATAGAAAATGTAGTCCAGACATAACTCATATTTTTTTTATTAGTAGTTACTAGTTAGGTACAATAAATAGGTAATCCATAACTGCATGAACCATTTACATTAAATCCCACTAAAGCAAAATGCTTTACTTCCTAGTACCCAAAATGGTTTAAATAACCCAACATAACTTCTTAAATGATTGTGAGGAATTAACTCAAGAAAACCAACAATAGCAAGTTGAAGTTTACATTTCACATTCTTCCGCTGAAAATTCATCCATTAAATTCTTCCTGCAATTTAAATTGCCTTCGTAAATAATGTAATCAATTGTGTAATTTTCTGATTCACCAGAGAAAGATACATGTAATTTACATGGTTTTGTCCATTTTGTCTCGTGAAGTAACTTTTTGTTGGATATTTTCCCATATTCAATAGTTCCCTCTCCGAACATGTATTTCAGGTCATGAGTTTTATCTTGACCATCGCCAAGTTTGAGTTTCTTAACAGGTAACTTGTCATTGTTATTTATAACGTTATGAAACCCATCACCTTGACCCATTTCTTGTAATAATATATCGGAACTGGTACCAGTAGCTTCATTTGATTCTTCTGTTTTTTTATCAACGTGTAATGAATTTTTCAATATTTCATAGAAATAGTTATAATCTCTTAGACAAACTGAGTCTAAATAATGGGTGCATGAAGAAAAATCGCTTTTGAAAAATATTTCGATGTTCTTACTTCCCTTAATTGTCCTTCCAAACCATTTCAAGATAGCCATGTCATCCAAATAATATTTAACATATCCCTTGTGATTTTCTATTAAATCCACATAGAATTTGTAGAATTTTTGTACTTCATAAAGACTTCTCTCGCTATCGCTACTCATTAAAGATAATATTATTTCTGTTTTATGGAAGAAATAAATTATTTTGGAGGCTTCAATTTAACTTACAAGTCAAAAAATAATAAGACTGTTGCTGGGTGCATGATTACCTATGTACGTTGTTATAGCAACCACATGTTTTGTCAATACTAAATTTATTGTAGTTGAGATGTTTGTTAAAAATTTCAGTGTAAAATGCGTGTAACATTTTGTACAGACCTTGATAAAAGTGTAGTGGTTGCCAATTGTGAAAAAAGGGGATGGATTCAAGTTGGACCAGAGGATGAATGGAACATATACTGGGCTGGCACTCTTACCTGTCGCAGTCTGTTCAGTGTTGATAGTGGTTATCGTATGACTGATAATCAGTGAGTTTTGCATTTACAATAATAATAATAATTGAAATAAATTATTATGTCTTTTTAGGATTATAAATCATTTCCCTAATCATTATGAAATATCAAGGAAAGATCTCTTAGTAAAAAACATAAAACGATACAGAAGAGACTTGGAAAAGGAAGGAAATGTATTAGCTGAAAGAAGCGATTCAAAGTACATCTACTTGGACTTTATACCTGTAACGTTTGTTTTACCAGCCGATTATAATATGTTTGTTGAAGAATATAGAAAAGCCCCTCAGAGCACTTGGATTATGAAACCTTGTGGTAGATCGCAAGGCTCTGGTATATTCTTGATTAATAAGTTGTCGAAGCTGAAAAGATGGTCAAGGGAATCGAAAAGTCCATTTCAACAACAGCTGACGAAAGAAAGCTATGTCATTTCCAAGTAAGAATTTTCTACAGGGTGACTTTTCACTGAAATTTGAAGTTACTTATACATTCAAGTTTTCATATCATACTTGACAAAGGTCGTCAGAACAGTGATTACTGATGGATGATAAATAAAAATAAATAAAAAAAGCACGTTAGTCTTTTATTTATCACCCATCAGTAGAGATTCTACAAAGTAAGGGTTGAAAACATGAATGTTAGCAAGTCTTGAAAATTTTTTTCGTTGCCTTGAAAAAAAAATTGTAGAAAAGTTGGGAATTTTTTGTGTTACTTATTATGGACCCGAAACTAATTGATCGTTTGATTTCAGATATATCGATAATCCTCTATTGATTGGTGGTAAAAAATTTGATTTACGCTTGTACGTCTTGGTCACTTCTTTCCGTCCTCTGAAAGCGTATCAGTTTCGTTTGGGCTTTTGCCGATTTTGTACTGTTAAATATGACTCCAGTGTTGCAGAGCTCGATAACATGTACGTCCATTTGACCAACGTTTCAGTCCAAAAGCACGGGGTGACTAGTTCTTGAATCTGATCCGAAATTGTCACTAACTTTTATTTAATTCAAGGGCGAATACAACTCACTCCACGGAGGTAAACTGAGCGTGCAAAATTTGAGACTTTACCTGGAAAGTACGAGAGGAAAGCAAGTCACTGAACGATTATTCGATCAGATCAGCTGGCTGATCATTCATTCATTAAAAGCAGTGTCTCCTGTTATAGCTAATGATCGTCATTGTTTTGAGTGCTACGGCTATGACATCATTATTGACAACAAGCTCAAACCGTGGCTAATAGAGGTATGATTGATCTGATCTTGAAGCCCTTCAGTCAGTTCTCTTAGATTTAGACATCACAGGCTGATGGAAACCTTTTTGACGTCACAGCTGGTTCCAAATTAACAAATTAATTAGTGAGGTAGTGGATCTGTTTTTAAATCTGTGACTTTTGTCATCTCTAGGTAAATGCATCCCCTTCATTGACATCTACTACGGCAAACGATAGAATTCTCAAGCACAAGTTGTTGGATAACATTTTTAACATTATTGTACCACCTCATGGAATACCAGAGTAAGTAAATTATTATTATTTAATGATCGAATCTAAAAACTACCCTAATTTTTTGCAACAGCGTCAGGTGGAATAAAATACCCGATCAGGAGGCTTTAGGAGAATTTGATCTGTTAATAGATGAAGATTTGATTAACTTACATGAAGGAGATCATAGTTATTTAATGAAAAATAGTTATAAATGGAGATGAACAGTTTGTTGGAGTGCATATTATTAAAAATTTTGCATGTCTTCGTCTAGTTATTAAGCTTCTTAGTAAGTGTGATTCCTAAAGTACAGGGTGATCTATTAGCTCACCATCAAATTGTGACAAGTGAAAGGTGAAATAGCTTAAAAGATAAAAATTTATTTAACTTTACCTTTGTTTTACCTGTTTATTTAAAAAAATGCCATTAGAGGGTGCAATTTTTATTTTATTTTTTATATACAATCATATAATATAAACAGGTAAAACAAAGGTAAAGTTAAATAAATATCATCTTCTTAAATTGGCTCCTTATGCAGGAAACTCTGTAAATAATTCAAATCAGACATTATGGTTATATGAAGTTTTCTATTTTAAACTACCTCGCCCTTCACTTGTCATAATTTGATGGTGAGCTAATAGATCACCCTGTATGTCTTTAAAACTACATACATAAATGCTTATCAATTTATAGAAATAATATTATTATGTTTAAATTGACTCGACAGTGTTGGTTGCTTGAAATGTAAATGTATAAACGTTTTAAGAAATGTAAAAGCGTTTTGTGATTGAAATTTGTTTTAAAACATTAGTGTTTTATTAATACAGTACAAAATCACGTCTTTAATATGTAGAAAGATTCATTTTGAAAATATTGACAGAAATTTCATTTTCTAGCATTTTCGTAAGTCATCATTAAATAATAAATTTATATGTATTATTATGATAATTATGAGATACATGAGTATAATCTAGCAGAGCTGGGAGTATCTTAAAAAAAAGATACTTTTCAGTATCAAAGATACAAGATAGTATCTTGTATCTATTTTTTTATATCTAAGATACTTTGCGAAATAGATACTTGTTCTACGTTGCAAGTTACGGCTTGCGCAACATTGCCCGTTTGATTATGTTTCTTGCATAAGGTCTAGGTGGTGATCTGTCATCAGGAAATTTTATAGTATTTCTTCTATTTCTCCTGTCTCCCATCTTATGAATGGGACAGAGCTTTGACAGCTTCTACTTTTTAGGGAAAATGCCAGTTATTAATCGATTTAATCGATCTAAATCAAGTAATATGTCCTTTGTTTGATTGGTTGTACCTTTTTCGATTATTCTCTCCAATGACAATCAATAATGTCATTTTTTAATATTGACAAACACATTTTACAAGTTGAAATATATTTCTGAAAAAAACCATGAACATGAGGAAAGAAATAAAACAATTAATCGCATCTTGCCAGAAAAGCAAGAATGCCAATCGTCCCAAAACTTTGGAAGAAATGATAGGATTAACATTAAACGAAGAGTTAATGGAAGAGTTCGGTATTGAAGAAAAGAAACGCAAACGTCTCAGGGAATTCGTCTGCGAGTTTACAAGAAAAACCAAAGTAAAGGAAAACAGGTTAAAGCTACTACCTGTCTACCCAGAAATACCAAAGTTTGATGATTCTCACAAGCAGATCAGATATTTCTCGGAGCAATGTCCCACAACAGTAATTTCAAGATTCCTAGAACAGGACATAAGGACAATGATTTCAGCAAGGGGTTTAGAAACAAAATATCCACAGATAATAGATCGAATAATGGCAGAAGTGCAATCTGAATTTCTTAGGCTCACTCACAAAGCTGGCGTGGATTTGAAAAGTAAACCGACTGATTATACAGAAAGAGTCGGTCTTTCTCCGTATCGTTTTTTTGGGAAGACACATCTGTATTCGTTGTACTTGAAACACAGAGAAAAGTTTTTAAAGCGCTGGTTGCTTCATTATCCCTTTATAAAAATGATTTATAGAACTTGTGTAGAATCTTTACCGGAATTGCTCTTTACTCTTGATTTACATAATACTCTGCTAGATTTGAAAGATCTCGACAATATTTTCTCGGAGCATTTGAGGGAATCTAAAAAAATATTCAAAATCTTTTACGCCAAGATAACTAAACTCGCTGTGTCAGATAAAACAAAAGTTCCACGCAAGATATTCGATCGTTACATGGCTACAAGCACGGGTCTGCTTTCAGTTTACATGGGTCAAGCAATATCAAGGACTTTGTTGCATATTGTCGAAATCACAGGTGATGAAGATAAAGTACCCAGTCTGAAGTTAAACATCGATTTTGTAGAAAACTCTTTAATTTTAAGACCCAATGCCCTTGATGTTGTTACGTGTTTTGCGCAGTTCATGACAAAACTGATAGAGATAGGAAGAGGTTATCTGGTTTTAAATGGTGCCAACACCGAGACTGAACAAGAAATAACTTTATTCATTACTGACGAATTCCTTGCAGAATGTATAGACAAAATGAGCAAAAATATCGAACTATTTTATGAGCCTGTAGTAGAATATACAAACTTTTTAGAGACAGAATTCGGCGGAATGTTTGATCATTGCAGGGATTTACCTGCACCTAGTCAAAATGAGTCTCAGAAAGAGTTCTCATTCGCAGATGGATTAAAAATGATTGAAGATATGCAAGGATACATGGAAAAAGCTTATGCAATTCTAAGCAATCAGTACTTTGCGATTGGTCAGTTGATAATCTTAGATTACTACGAAGGTATGAAACAATCTCTTAAAGAACATATTGAGACCATATTTGTAAAGCTGTGCGCCCAGCATCAGTGGGAGAATGAAGACATATGTGAGAGTTTTGTTTTAATAAGATCTAGAGCACTGCAAAAACCTTCCACAACCGAGGAATTGATAGAGCAGGGAAAATATATGGTTTGGGTTAAGGGGACTTTTTTAGGTGAACTTACAGAACGTATACAGAATATGCTTTATAATTTGACACCGCTGTTTGATTTTGGTACATTAACACCAGCTCATATGGATCTCAATGCCGATACAATCAACTGGCTATACAAAATCGAACCGATTTTAGATCAATATTCAACGATGTATGAGCAATTGAAGTATGATATCGAAGAGAGATTACAAAATACGATCGCAGAGGTAAACAAGAGCACAGGGGACATATTTCCGTTTCTAGTTCTGCTTGATAACATGGACGATATAACTAAAGTTAGGAGTTATCTCCATCAAATAGCTGACATTATGTCAAAGTTACGAGAGATAAACAAGAAAATAATTTGGATTAATAAGGAAGAACAGTGTTTGGGATTCCCTCAATCCCAGTACAAAAGATATGAGGAACTGACGTTGTATGTTTATCCTTTTTATCACTTATTAAAAGTCTGTGGAAATCTACAGAGAAGTGTAGGTGTTTGGCTTTACGGGCCATTCGAATTTCTGAACGCCGATGAAACTGAAGAGAAACTTGAAGACTATCTGAAAGATCTGTTGAAAATGCAAAAGGCTTACAGGAATAAAATTAGACAAATGAATGTTGAAAACAACCCGGTAAGATTTCAGGGTGTTCTCGATGATCAGGATTTCTTGAATTGGCCTTCACCTTTGAAACTGACAGCCAGTTCGATTCAGGTGATAAAAGATTTCAGACCAGCTTTAACTTTAATGAGAATCATGTGCAACGATGCGCTTATGAAACGACATTGGAAAGAAATGTCTGAAATTGCAGGATTTGATATGACCCCAAATGCAGGTAAGAAGTTCTATTGAGTTTTATCAGGGGTTAAAATAATAAATTAAAATATACTAATTATAGGAACAACTTTACAAAAGCTGGTAGACTTGAACTTGGAAGCAGATATAGAAAAATATGAGGTAATAAGTTCAGGTGCTACGAAAGAAAGAGAACTACTTACCAATTTAAGAAAAATGCAAGCAGAATGGGTTGATATTTATTTCAAAACAAGTCAATACAAAGACACTGCGATAACGATATTGACTCAACTAGACGATGTACAAGTTGTGTTAGATGATCACATAATGAAGACTCTAACTATGAGAGGATCAGTATTTGTTAAACCGTATGAAACAGAAGTTAGAGCGTTCTATGAAAAATTATTGAGAATGAACAACACAATTGATGAATGGGGTAAAGTTCAAGCACAATGGTTATACCTTTTACCGATTTTTTCCTCAAAAGACATTGTAAGTCAAATGCCAGAGGAAGGCGGTCTTTTTAAAGAAGTAAACGATACATATAGAAGATACATGGACGCAGTGGCAAGAAATCCCAAAGTAATTGAAACAGCTGGAGCAGCTGGGGTTCTCGAAACTATGAACCACTGCACTGAATTGCTGGAACAGATTAATGAAGGGGTTGTGAACTATTTGGAAAAGAAGAGGCTGTTCTTCCCGCGGTTCTTTTTTCTATCAAACGATGAGATGCTTGAGATCTTATCCGAAACGAAAGACCCTTTACGAGTTCAGCCTCATTTGAAGAAATGCTTTGAAGCCATCAACAAATTACAATTTGATAGCGATTTAAAGATATCGGCAATGTATAGTCAAGAAGGAGAGAAAGTTGATTTTAGAGACATAATTAAAAGTAAAGAGGCGGGAGGGAGTGTGGAAAAATGGCTGATTCAGGTAGAGCAACAAATGATTTTATCTGTAAGAGAACAAATTATAAAAAGCCATGAGAATTATTTCGAAATTATGCGAACAAAGTGGGTCCAGCTGTGGCCAGGACAAATAGTCCTAGCTGTTTCTCAAATGTTCTGGACTCGTAATGTACACAACGCGTTAAATCGTTGTGAAGAAATGAATATTGAATCTTACTCGGAGGAACTGAAAGAACAATTGCATAACATTGTCGCTTTAATCAGAGATCCTACACTAACTACCTTATCTAGAATAACCATTAAAGCCTTAATTGTAATAGATGTACATGCTAAAGATGTTGTCGAAGAATTGTACAAGAACAAAGTAAAGAACGACAGAGAATTCAAATGGCTGTCACAGATGAGATATTATCTTGAGAATGAACAATGTTTGGTACGACTTGTAAACGCAACTGTGAAATATGCTTATGAATATCTAGGAAACACCGATAGATTGGTAATTACTCCTCTGACTGATAGATGTTACAGAACTCTTATAGGGGCATATCATTTGCATTTGAACGGTGCGCCAGAAGGCCCGGCTGGTACAGGAAAAACTGAAACTACAAAAGATTTGGCTAAAGCGATAGCCGTACAATGCGTTGTTTTCAACTGTTCAGACGGTTTGGACTATAAAGCAATGGGAAAGTTTTTCAAGGGGCTCGCTTCCTGTGGAGCATGGGCTTGCTTTGATGAATTCAATAGAATCGATATAGAAGTTCTCTCTGTAGTTGCACAACAAATTCTTTCCATCATTCTTGCAGTAAGAGCTAACCTGAGCAAGTTTATTTTTGAGGGGAGCGAAATATCCCTGAATCCTGCTTGCTATGTTTGTATAACCATGAATCCCGGATATGCGGGCAGGTCTGAATTGCCAGATAATCTGAAAGTGTTATTTAGAACAGTCGCAATGATGGTGCCTGATTATGCAATGATTGGAGAGATTTCATTGTATTCCTATGGATTTACGAACGCTAGAAATTTATCTGTGAAAATTGTTACCACGTACAGGCTTTGTTCTGAACAGCTATCCTCTCAAAACCATTATGATTATGGAATGAGAGCTGTGAAATCAGTACTGTCAGCTGCTGGTAATCTTAAAAGAACTTTCCCACATGAAAATGAAGATATTTTACTTCTAAGATCCATTATCGATGTTAATCTACCAAAGTTTCTGGCACAAGACATTCCGCTTTTTGAAGGAATTATTTCTGATTTGTTTCCCGGCATAATTCTTCCTAAAGCCGATTACAAAAAAATTACAAGAGCTGTCCAGACAAGTTGCACAAAAAGAAAACTGATTCTAAAAGACTCATTTTTACTCAAGATTATTCAGACTTATGAAATGATGATAGTAAGGTGGGGTTTCATGATGGTAGGTGAACCGTTTGCTGGAAAAACTAGCACTTTGAAAGTCTTAGCCGATTGCCTGACTTTGTTGAATAAACAAGGAGAGAAAGAAGATAAAGTCACCTATAAAATTTTGAATCCGAAAGCAATCACAATGGGTCAACTGTACGGTCAATTCGATCCTGTGTCGTATGAGTGGTTCGATGGAGTTATAGCAACTATATTCCGAGACTTTTCAACAGATTTAAGTCCTGACAGGAAATGGATCATCTTCGATGGGCCTGTAGATGCTGTGTGGATCGAAAATATGAACAGTGTTTTAGATGATAACAGAAAACTGTGCCTTATGTCTGGAGAAGTTATGTCTATGACTCAACCAATGTCGCTCATCTTTGAAGTTATGGACTTGGAGCAAGCTTCCCCTGCTACGGTAAATAACTTTATTTGTACACCTTTGGAAAATATTTATTTGAAACTTGAACTTTCTGGAATATTCTAGAACATTTCAGAACAATTTCAAACATTCTAGAATCGTCTCTGATAGATTGTAGAGCATTTTGACCATTCTGGTAATTATTCAACATTAAAAAGTATTCCAGAACATTCTAAAACGTTCTATAAGATTATCGAAAGCATTTTAGAAACAATATTGCATGGTTCTGAAACATTCTAGAACCATATTAGAACCTTCTGGGACATTCTAGAACATACCGAAACATCCTGGACCACATCAAATCATTCTTAAACATTCTGGAACAATCTAAAACATTTCTCAACATTTCAAAATATTTTCCAACAGTCTAAAACATTTTCAGACACTCTCTACCCTGTTTTATTCTCGAACATTCTCGAATTATTTAAACATTGTAGAAAATTTTATCTATTCTATCCATTCTTCGGTCTCACACAAAAATCACACTGAGAACCTCCTAGAACATTCAAGAACATTTCGGCACACTATCCCACCAAAACCTTCTTGATCTATGAGGGATGAAAAACTACCATGCCATAAAAACCGCTTGGGGATTCATTACAGGTCTCTCGCTGTGGCATGATATTCATGGAACCGAGCGCTTTGGGATGGAAACCTTTTGTGTCATCATGGATTCCAAAATGCAATCCGGAATGGTGTGGAGAGTACAAACAAATGATAGCAGATTTATTCGATTGGATAGTTCCACCAAGTCTGGAATTCATAAGGAAAAATTGTCATCAGCATGTAAATCCTGGAGAAATAAGTTTGGTTAAGAATATGATGCAACTTGTGGAGATGTATTTAGATAATGCTTGTGAATCGAGCGTTAGAAAAGAAGAGGATTTCAAGAATATGCTTCTTTGGATACAAGCTGCATACGTTCAGGCCGGTGTTTGGGGATTGGGATCGATACTCGATACAGATTCAAGGGTGAAATTTGATGAATTTTATAAGCAGCTGTGGAGAGGACAGATTGAATCGTTGCCATATCCCGAGAGTATGGAGAAGATGGAAATGGTGCTACCTAATGAAGGAATCTTGCTTGATTACAGTTATATCTTCAAAGCAAAAGGAAACTGGAAGTATTGGCCAGAAGTTGTGAAATCAGAGCGAGTGGATGAAGCAAAAAATATATTGCAAGTGCTAGTGCCGACAGTAGATACAGCGAGATATTGTGCCCTCATTAACATGCACATTAAAAACAATAATCCCGTTTTATTGGTAGGACCAACTGGCACTGGAAAAAGTTTTTACATCCAAGATATTCTAATGAATCAAATGAATAAAGACATTTATGAACCGGCTTTCATCACTTTTACAGTCAAAATTAGCGCCAATCAAACTCAGGAAATGATAATTTCTAAATTAAATAAAAGAAAGCGAGGCCATTATGGACCTCCGAAAGGTAAAATCTCCGTTATATTTATCGATGACGTTAATATGCCTATCAAAGAAGTGTACGGAGCACAACCGCCACTGGAGTTACTCCGTCAGTATTTCGATCACAAGAACTGGTATGATTTGAAAACGACAGCCCCGATTTACTTATACGACCTCTTATTCTTAGCTGCAATGGGATTAGTTGGTGGAAGCCGACAAGAAATATACGCAAGATTCTTGCGCCACTTTAGCATATTCTCAATCAACGATTTCTCAGAAGACAGTATGTCAAAAATATACAGTAATGTTTTGTTATTAGGTTGGAAGAATAATGGATTTCCCAGTGATATAATCACGATTGTTAATCAAACTGTAGCAGCAACCTTGGCGGTGTATAGCCTTGCGATGAATAATTTGAGGCCCACTCCATCAAAAAGTCATTACGTTTTCAATTTAAGAGACTTCTCACGGCTGATTCAAGGATGTGCGATGCTGAGGAAGGAATCTGTGGGAGACGACAAGAAGATATTTTCCAAGATATGGGTCCATGAAGTTTTAAGGATATTTTATGACAGGCTTATAGAACAAACAGATAAGGACTGGTTCTTTTCTCAGTTGAAAGGTCTGGTGCGGGATAACTTCAAAGACCACTTTGAACAGGTGTTTGAGAATTATCCGAAAGGTGAACAGGGACAAATTACTCAAGATTCGTTGAAAAGTTTAATGTTTGGGACTTTCTTTGATCAAGATTCAGCCGAAGATGAAAGAAGATATGAAGAAACGCCGGATGTAAAGCAATTTTTAAATTTAGCCATGAACTGTTTAGAAGACTACAACTCGACTCACAAGACAAAGATGGATATAGTCCTCTTTGATTACGCGTTAGAGCATTTGTCAAAGATATGCAGAGTACTCTCAATGTCTTGCGGCAGTGCTCTTTTAGTAGGCATTAGTGGCTCCGGAAGACAGTCTTTAACAAAACTTTCGGCCGTTATTTTTGGACAAGTTTTGTTTCAACCAGAAATCACCAAAAATTATGGTTTAAACGAATGGCGAGATGACATTAAGAAAATTCTAAAAGAATCTGGAGGAAAAGGGAAAAATGCAGTTTTCTTAATAAGTGAAGGTCAAATTCAGGACGAATCATTCTTACAAGACATAGATTGCCTACTTAATTCAGGAGAAGTACCAAACATATACCAAATTGATGAGAAACAGGAGATATTAGACATGGTGCGATTAGCAGCACAAGGTGGTAACAGAAATTTAGATGTCAGTGCATTGGAAGTGTTCTTTTTCTTCACAAAGAGATGCCGTGAAAAATTACACATAGTTCTCTGCTTCAGTCCTGTGGGGTCGACATTCCGAAACAGGTTGCGTCTCTATCCGTCTCTAATTAATTGCTGCACCATAGATTGGTTCGAAGATTGGCCTGAAAACGCACTAGAAGAAGTAGCTCATGCTTGGATGGGTGATGTTCATTTATCTGACGAAGTAAAGCATTCTTGTGTCAAAGCGTGCAAGTTATTTCATGTCGAAGCGAGAATAGCTTCGGCAGACTTCTTCAGGATATTTGGAAGGAAAACTTACATTACTTCGGCGTCCTACCTTGAACTTATAAAATCTTTTACATTACTAACTAATAAAAAACAAACTGAAATAATGAACGCAAAGAAGCGATACCTGGGTGGTCTGGAAAAACTTGCTTTTGCTGCCGAGCAAATTGCCGAAATGCAAAAATCTTTAAATGAACTGCAGCCAAAATTAAAAGCAATGAGTGAAAAGGCAGCTCTCATGTTGAGAGAAATAGAACAAGAAACTAAAGCAGTCGAGAGAGTATCTGATATTGTGAAAGAAGATGAAAAAATTGTCAATAAGCAAGCCGCTGCTGCGGAAGCACTGAAGAAAGAATGTGAAGCGGACTTGGCAGTAGCACTCCCAATCCTAGAAGACGCTTTAGCTGCTCTAGATACTTTAAAACCGGCAGATATCACACTGGTGAAGTCAATGAAAAACCCACCGGCTGCAATTAAACTGGTCATGGCCGCTGTTTGTATCATCAAAGGAATAAAACCTGATAGAGTTCCCGATCCTTCGACAGGTAGGATGGCGCTAGATTTTTGGGGCCCCAGTAAGAAAGTGTTAGGAGACATGAACCTCTTACAGTCACTCAAAGATTTTGACAAAGACCACATCAACCCTGATTATATGAATAAATTAAGAAAAGAATACATTACTCACAAAGATTTCAAACCGGAAGTCGTCGCAAAAGCATCAAGCGCGGCCGAAGGACTATGTAAATGGATTATTGCAATGGATAAATATGATAACGTTGTAAAGATAGTTGCCCCAAAAAAGGCCAAACTTGAAGCTGCAGAGAGAGAGTTTCAAGAAGCCATGAATCTGTTGAGAGCAAAAAAGGAACAAGTAGCATTATTAGAAGCAAAACTTGCCAATTTAAATGAGCAATTGGAAGTAGCTACTCGAAAAAAGCAAGAACTTCAAGATGACATTGATTTGTGTTCCAATAAATTAATTAGAGCTCAAAAATTAATTGGTGGCTTAGGTGGCGAGAAAACTAGATGGACTGAAGTGGCAAATGCTCTTCAAGATCAGTACGATTCATTAGCTGGTGATATTCTCATATCATGTGGAGTAATTGCTTATCTATCAGCCTTTAACGCTCAGTTAAGGCAAAAATGTGTAAAAGACTGGCATTCTCACGTCAGGAAGTTATCAATTCCTTGCGGAAGAGAATATGACTTGGAAAAAGTTTTAGGTTCCGATGTGAAAATACAAAATTGGTGCATCAACGGTTTACCAAGAGACAGCTTTTCTACAGAAAACGCTATAATTCAAGACAGTTCAAGACGATGCTCTTTATTTATAGATCCTCAAAGTCAAGCTAGCTCGTGGATAAAGAAACACGAAAAAAAGAACTCGTTAAATGTCGTTAAATTTTCATACCCCGACTACATGAAAAAAATGGAAACTTGTGTTCAGTTAGGTTATCCGGTCTTAGTTGAAAGTATAGAAGAAGACCTAGAAGCTCCACTGGATCCCCTATTGTTTAAAAAAACATTCAAGCAAGCTGGTATTGAAGTTATCAGCTTGGGTGAAAATGTAATTGAATATAACAAAAATTTTAAACTTTACATGACTTCAAAACTAAGGAATCCTCATTACCTTCCTGAAGTGTTCAATAAGGTGACACTTATTAATTTTGCGTTGACGATAGAGGGGTTACAAGATCAGCTGTTAGGTATAGTTGTGGCAGTTGAGAAACCCGAACTGCAACTCCTCAAAGAAGAATTAATTGTTCAGAAAGCTGAAAATAAGGAAGCTCTTGGTAAAGTTGAAGAAAGTATACTGAAAACATTAGCCGAATGCAAGGGTGACATACTGGAAGATGAATCAGCGATCCAAGTTTTGGACGAATCTAAAGTTCTTGCAGCCGACATCCACAAAAAGCAAGAACAATCTGTGGAAATTGAAAAATCCATTGAGGAATTTCGAATGAAATATAAAGGCGTGTCGGACCATTCTGCAGTTTTATATTACTGCATATCCGATTTAGCTAATGTAGATCCAATGTATCAGTATGCTCTGGAATGGTTTATTAATCTTTACATAGGGTCAATCCAGAAAGCAGAAAAATTCAAAGAGATCGAAAAGAGGTGCGACAGTCTGATCAGAGCTTTTACATATGACCTTTACAATAATGTGACTCGGGCTTTATTTGAAAAAGACAAACTTTTATTTTCATTTTTACTCTGCTCCAAGATCATGATAGCCCAAAATAAATTAGACGAACGTGAATTCATGTTTATACTGACTGGAGGAGTAAGTGTGGAAAATTCCCTTGAAAATCCTACCTCTTGGTTACCGAAAGGTTCATGGGATGAAATATGTCGAGTAGATGAACTGCCATCTTTTGCAGGCTTCAGAGATTCTTTCGTAAAAAATGCAAAAGAATGGAAAGAGATCTACGATCACTATTCTCCCGAAGTTCAATCTTTACCATCGCCTTGGAATGAAAAGTTGAGTCTATTCCAGAAACTAATTATTATACGTCTCTTGAGACCTGACAAAATTTTAGTTGCCACTACAAAGTTTGTTCAAAATGAAATGGATGAGAGATATATCAAACCACCACCTTTCAACATAGCTGTATCTTATAATGACTCCTACAGCTTATGCCCGTTGATATTTATACTGTCACCAGGCACAGATCCAATGGCTGCTCTCGTTAAATTTGCAGAAGAAAAGAAGATGACTGATAAATTCCAGTCGATTTCTTTAGGTCAAGGTCAAGGACCAATAGCGCGATCTTTGATAGAGGAGGGCCAACTTGAAGGTTTATGGGTTTGTTTACAAAATTGTCACTTGGCGACATCATGGATGCCCAGCCTGGAAAAGATTTTTGAAAGCATGGACTTTAATAATACCAATGATAATTTTAGACTTTGGTTAACTAGCTACCCATCAAACAAGTTTCCAGTATCGATTCTACAAAAGGGCGTTAAGATGACTAACGAGCCTCCCACTGGTTTGTCACAGAATTTACTAAAGTCTTATATTAACGATCCGGTCAAAAATCCCGATTTTTATGACGGTTGTCCGGGAAAGGAAGAAATGTTCACAAGATTGTTATACGGGGTGGCATTCTTTCATGCTGTTGTACAAGAAAGGAGAACTTTTGGTCCTCTGGGATGGAACATACCTTACGGATTTAATGATTCCGATTTCGATATATCCGTGCAACAAGTGCAAATGTTCATAAATGACAGTGATGATCCCTATGAAGCATTAAGTTACCTCATAGGAGAATGTAACTATGGGGGTAGAGTTACAGATGACTGGGATCGAAGGCTAATTGTAACTATTCTGGATAATTTTTTCAATCCAAGTGTTGCTTCTGATACATCATATCAGTTCAGCGATATCAGCAACTGCTACGGTCTCCCTTCAAAGTCAGATTACTCTTCATATCTTCACCATATCCAGAGTTTACCACACGTTCATTCGCCAGAAGTTGTGGGTCTACATATAAATGCGGGCATTACTAGAGACATGCAAAATTCTTCTCATATGTTAAGTTCAGTTCTTAAAGCTTATGGAGAAATGCAAGGTGGCAGTATTGGTGAAACTGACAAATTTATTATCTTATTGACGACGGATATTTTGTCAAAATTACCTGATAAATTCGATTTGGAAGCAGCCAACCTAAAATTTCCCGTCGAGTATTCGGAATCGATGAACACAGTTTTGGTACAAGAGATGGCCAGATTTAACAGACTATGGCGAGCAATTAACAATAGTTTGATAACAATGCAGAAGGCGATACAAGGACTAGTGGCGATGTCTCCTGCTTTGGAAGCATTCTCCAATTCACTCATATTAGCAAAAATCCCTTCTTCCTGGATGAGCGTTTCCTATCCCAGTTTGAAAAATCTACCAAATTACGTAAACGACTTTGTTCAAAGAATGGATTTTTTAAATAAATGGTTCTTAGAAGGAAAACCCAAGGATTATTGGCTATCAGGATTTTTCTTCACTCAAGCTTTTTTAACAGGTAAATAAATATTTATTTTAAAATTTTGCAGAATCAATAATAATTTAATCATTTTTGGCGAAAAGTGCCAAATTAACAAAATAGTGCTTTATAAAATTTAGTTGCTTTTGTCTTACTGCATTTTTAGGGGTCAAACAAAACTATGCACGTAGACACACCATCGCAATAGACAAGTTGACATTTGATTTCGAAGTGATGAGAGAATCGAACTTCAAGCAAGAAGCTCTGAACGGTGCATATGTATATGGACTTTTTTCTGACGGCGCTAGATGGGACAGGAATAAATGGATTCTAAGCGAACTGTTACCCAAAGTTTTACATGACCAGGTGCCGCACATATGGTTGAAACCCATCAAGAATGAGGACTATTTCGAAGGAACCAGGTATAGGAGTCCCGTTTACAAGACATCCGAAAGGCGTGGGACCTTGTCTACAACGGGGCATTCTACAAACTATGTTCTACCGATTTTATTAGACACCGATCGAAGTGCCACGCACTGGATCAAACGTAGCGTTGCACTGTTGTGTCAGCTGGATTGAGAACGCATTTTTACCCTAAAATATAAATATTTTTTATGTATAGTAGATGCATTTAATTTTAATTTAACTGGCTTAATAATAAAATAACCTATTCAATGTTTTGATTAAATCTTATATGAAAATTCAAGAATTGTACAGAATTACCATCAAATTGGCATAAGTAAGGATTTAGTAATTATTTTTATTGTAAAATACTATAATATCACCATAGAGATTAAAAGTAAACTTTAAAACAGATTGATAAATAAATGAATTTGTGTATTTTTATTTTACAATAATTTTTAAAAACATCTACATATTATACAAGTTTAAAAATATCTATACAAAATGAATTATTATATTTGAACATTGAGAATCTCTTCATTAGCACTTTCCTCGATATGACTTTCTTCGCATATTTTCAACATTTCACAACCTTTACTACCTAGATTGTTGCATACTGAGTATTTGATAAAATCACCCTGTGCGTTGGGCGGAACTTCTGATATTGATTCCAGTTTAAGGTCACTCTGTACATGGCACGGTTGGTCAGACGTAAGAAAAGGCACTGCTGTGTTAGCTTGAGTAAAGAATGCCATTTTCTCCCTACATAAAAAAAAAAGTACATCAGATGTACACATTTTACGAATATGTGTATTGAAAATAAATGGACATCCTATTTTATAAAATTATTTCAAATAGGGCCATATACAGGGATGATTTATGTGAGTGTAATAATTATTTTGCCAAATATATTTTTAAATTATAGGTAACTGCGCCGCTGTTCGCACCAAGCTGGCAACGTACTTGCGGTTTATTTAATCAGACATTAATAAGTTTTAAACACTTACTTGAATGAAATGACATCGGGTTTCTCTGGACCAACTTTACTCCTCCTGAATTTGTATATCGCTTGAGAAATTTTCCTCAGCATCTTCTCAACTTTCTTCTCTTCAGTAGATCTGGCAATTCCGCAGTCTTCGGTGCACGCTATGACATTCTTGAACTCCTCACTATCCATTATCGACGAAATCAGATCATGGTTCCCTTCATCTTTAGCTCGTTCCAGTTTCCCCAGCAACTCTTTCAGTTTAACCAGCTCGGAATTGAGCACGCTCAGTCTGGTGTGCTGCGCTCTCAAATCCAGCTCGATATCGATGGAAGTTCTAGCGACTCGCGACGTCCCGCTGCAGGATTTACAGGAACAAAATATTCCCGTGTTGTTCCAGGATTTCTTCAAACGCAGAGACTTTCTTTCGCGAGCGTTCCTCTCGAAAGGAGTCCTCGTGTCTCTTCTGTACAATGACATTGCGCTGTCGCTGTCGCTCCTGTTCAATCGACAGATGTAATGACTCTTTGAGAGATTTGGACTCGGAGAAAACGTCTGCGATCGTCTTATTATTCTATGAGTTGCAAAGTCCATCTGTTTGCCGTGTTCCGGCTGGAAGTGGCATTCGGTGTTTGTTTGTTTGTCGGTTTTTTCTAACGCACTCGCTCCGTCTTGATGCTCTCCAGAATGTTCGGAAACCGAGTCTTCAAATGTAAATTTCACAGACGACGGTCTAGTCTCATTCAATTTTGTTTTATTCGCGTGAGAAAATTCATATTCTTCATTAATTATGTTGTATTCGCTCAGATCTTGTAACGAATTATATTTTGGGGTTTCTGAAAGTGAAGGCTCTTGGGAAGATTTAAATGAAGGCACTGACTTGGTGATTAGTTGTGTAATGGAAGGCTCGGTTAGAGTTGTAGTCTTTTCTTTCTCGTTTTCTTGAGGTTGTGAGGAATTTGTAGGAAGATTTAACAAATGCAGGCAAAGGATATTGTACCATTTTTGCGAAACACAATCCGGATTGAAATCGGCCAGACTTATTTGAGCACAACCCTATTTCGTAGAAAGCAAATTAATGATAAATATTTTAAATGGGAAAAGAAATACTCACCACACATGTTTCAGAAGAATTTTCGTCACGGCACCAGACACTAATTTGCAAAGTTTTCGAATGAATTTTATTTTCAAGAACAGAAATGGAGAAAAATTCATTAAAAACTGGTGCTTTTAAATTGTTTGTCATCTCGGTGCAATGAACGGACGAGGAACCAGACGGAATTAAAGTGGCTTTTAAATATCTGCAAAAGTAATACATTAAAAGAAATTTTTTCATTAATAAATCATAATTTTTAATTTAAATTTAGCAACCAAGTGAACCATTTGATTGACTTTATGTAGTATGTTAAAATTAAACAACTACTTTTTTTAAACAATGACCATAAGGTAAGTTGGGGTTAGACTAAAGTGACCATATTTTTGAAATTCAAATGCGGGACACCTAAAACAGGACACAAAATAGATACCTTAGGTGAGCAAAAATATAACCAAAGGCAGGGTTTGGTTGTCAATGTTCAAGGTCAAACAATTTCCTGGCATTAGATATTTTTACATGACATATTGACATTGACGCATGGTATATTTTTGGGTACTACTGACTGGCAAGCACCATCACACAGAATATTTTTCTGGTACCTAATAAGAAGTAACGGAATGATAGAATTAATAGTGTAGAATAATTATTTAAAAGAATTATTCATTGTAATTCCGGAATTTTTACAACCCTCACACACAAGGCAACAAGATGATTGAAATGACTCAAGCAGGTCTTTTTAAACAGCTGTTTCAACAAGTATTAGAAGATTTAAATAAATAAATTAACTGATTGAAAAATAATTAATTAAGTTAAATTAATTGAAGATTTCATTTGTAAGGAATGGAATAGCATCCAGTTTGAAATATAGATGAAATAGGAAGAAAGGTTGATCACACAGGTATTTCTGGACTCATGAGCTTTTGCATACCCTATCCGAGAACCGAGGGTGGCTGCAAGAAAACGACACAAAGAGAAGTGGGTCCTAGCTGAATTTTCGAGACGATCATCAGGCCTAGGGGGGTGGTTGTTACCTTACACCGCGATGAAAATTAATCCATTGAATGGTTGGGTACGTTTCTTGAGAAGGAATGTGTCCCCTACTTCGTGAAAATTACTAGAATGGTTCCAGATGGAAGTGGTTAATGCATTTATAAAATTTGTTTTCAATCCATTAGCCTCAACCCAACTTACCCTATTAATTGATGTTCTTATTTACTAAATTGATTAATAATGTTTCAAGAATTGATAAGTAAAAAAATAGGTAAAACTTACATGTACGAAGTTTTGGCAATCTTCAATGAATCTAAATTACGAGCTTTCTCTAAATGGACATTTAAAACATTATCGCTATCGATGTAGACTAACTTAATTTGAACTTGGGCAGTTTCAGAATCCAAATCGAACTCGGGTAATTTACCCTTTCTGTTGATGCACTCGAAAACACCGGAATCCGCAGTGACAGACTCATCGCTTGCAGCCGCCGAAATGGACTTTGCGGGGGTTACACTATGAGAAGTTGAAGGGATCTCCAAATCAATGATGTCTTCGTATGACGGCTCCTGGTACAATTCTTCATTGTTCTTATTGTACTGTGGCCTTCCCAAGCCTGATCCTTGAGACATGTTATCTAGCTCCTCCAAGTGATCGGTCAGATATGAAGTGTATGAAACGGGACGTCTTTGCAGACATTTATTTTCATTCAGAGACATTGTGGATAATTTCGCTTCAATAGCTTCTTCGTCAATTTGATTTACTTCAAGTCTTTGATCTCGTTCATTGATTGCGGGGAAATACGATACATTTTCATATAGAGGAGTTGTGGGGGTTGAATATGAAGTGATCTGAGGTCTCTCGAATGGTGGCAAATACATGAGATTTTTATCAGGTAAAAGTTGTTCGATTCTCCTATGTAAGTCTGTCACGTCAACTTGCTTCTTATAAGTGGGCTTCATACATTGCGGGGCTCCGTAAATGTCTATGAAACTTGGAACTGAACTTAGACTACCCTTACTGCTGGTAGTTGAAATCGAACCTAAACTCGAACTTGAACTAATCGATAACGTACTTGAAGACAACGCTTTCAATTGCGACTCCAGATATGCCATCTGCTTCAACGATTCTTTCAATTCTTGTAACAATAATTGCTTTTTCTCGTGTAATTTCAGTCGATCTGATATGGCTTTACTAGAAATTTCAAACACTTGATTCAAATCGTCTTCCAGTTTTCTACACTTTAACTGAATCGCAGCTATTTCCTCTTTCGATTTCATTTTGGACGTCATGCTTTTGAGCTCTTTCAAAAGTTGTTCCTTCTCTTGGAAGAGCAACAATCGATCCTTATCAGATTCAATTTGGCCAGGGTCAATTTTATCTTCGGACTCTGCCAAACTCTGCAATATGTTCTGAACCTTTTTTCTAGTTTCATCGTATTCGAATCTCATTTTAGTAATTTCAGCTAATCGACTTCCAATCGAGATGGACTCATTAGAGAGATCTGTCTGTGATGCTATGCTTAACTTTTCTAAAGGTGAGTTTAAAATGGGAGATTCTGAAAAATCTTCTGAAAGTTGTACTCTAATAAGATCATCTTTCAATTTTGATAGCGAGTTCATAAGTTCAATTTTTTCTTTTTCGCCGTAAGCTAGAGATTTCTGGATGCTCCTCAATTCACTCATTATTGCATGAGCTTCATCAATACTGTAGCATATGCCTTGCGAAGAAGTCAATTTCTGCTCCACACTGTAGTGGGGAAAAACAGATTTTTTCATTTTTCTGGTATTGCAAAAAAATAATGATCTTACCCTCTTAACGTGTTGACACCAAGTTCTGTATAGGACATTTCATTCCGAATCTGCTCTAGCTCTGATTTTAGTTTGGAAATTCGTTCTTTAGCCATTGTCAAATCGGTCTTGAGCACTTCCGGGTCATATTTTGTACTGGAAGTACTGCTTGAAGAACATACTGAAAAAAAAACAGTTGTAAAAAAATTAAAAACAGTGAGGAAAGAATTACAGCTTGTTCTTGAGGCAGTGGGATCATTGAGCGTTGTATTGAAATGTTCGTACTCATTTTCAGCTAGTAACAGTCTTTGAGACTTGATATTGTAAATATCTTTCTTCGTCTAAAAACAAAGTACAAAGAAAAAATTAGATTTTATACACAAAAAAAAAAGACTTTATGCCACAAATTTTAGCACGTAACAGGACTTATTATTCACTTACATAAAATTCCACTGATCACATTATAATGTTGATCTATGGATATAATGAAATCAGTTGGAGAAACAAAAGTCCCCCAAACGAATTCATTAAAAAACAAGAAGAAATAGCAATTTATTCTGCCCAAGGGTGTCTTTTTTTAATTGACTTAAGTTATTGTATCTTTGACTGCTTAAAATAACGGTCACTAAGATCTGTAGCATAAAATATTGGCAATACTGGTAACATTGTTTTCAACCAAAACACTCACCTCCAAAACATTTTGGGCCGTTTGCAGATACTCTCGCAACATTGATTCTTGAACATTTCGCCATTCTTGTCTCGGGTCTTCAAGCTGGGTTGTTTCTGAAAGAGTACAAATATAAATATATGAAAATGATCGTTTCCTTATTGGAATAAATCGTCTTAAATGCATCTCAGACCACTTTTTGAGCCTGAATGAAACCTTACATTATTTATATGTAAATACTTACGAGTGAGGTGGTTAATGAAATACGGCCCAATTTGTCCATCATACGCTTCTTCCCACCCTAAAGGTAGTTCGTTACCAACACAGTCAGCAAAAGTTTGAGGCTTTGTGAACCTGCATAAAGCAAAAACATAAATTATTAATAACCCACCATCAATTGTTATTATTGAAGAATCAAGTTGAGACTCATACATAAACAATGGTCCTTAAAATATCGGCTACAAATTTTTTTTAAGACCAATTTTTTGGTTCTAATAAAAGAGTTCTTAATTTTTTTGTGATGTAAGTCAGGTAAGTATCAAAAAAATGAAAAGCCATAAACACAAGTTTTTTTTTAGAATAAATCTTAAATGATTTTTAATTGGTAAGAACCTCTCAAGAATAAAAGTTTGTACAGAACAAGTTTTAGGGGTGGCTAATTTTATTCATAACACCTGACTTTTTTTAATTCAATCCGTGGAGAAACCCAAACAGAGAATAGAACAGTAGTTTTCTAAAACGAAATATTCATTTATAGTTATTTTAATTATTCTTTGTTTAACTGTTTTATATAGAGAGTAAATTAGAATTAAATCAGAAACAAGATAAAATTGAAAAACAATATAATGGTAAAAGAAAATATGAAGAAAAAGAGTTTGATAAGGTTTTTATTATGAAGGATTAATAAAACAAATAAAAACAATAAGAAACAATAGAAATAGAAGATATGCCGGAAACGACAAAGAGTGATTATGGAAGATATTGCGAAAGATAAGCCAGAAGCCAAAGAAAACATTGCTATGTTAAAGATAATGGAAGGAAAATTTAAAGAAAATGATGAAAGAAATGCAAAGAAAATGAAATTCAAAGTGGAATAGAGAAAATGGAAGAATTTGACCAATAATTTTCTGAAAAGCGTATTAAGAAATGGGATTGGAAAATAAGAGAAGACAAAAATAAAGAATATATTTAACGATAATTTAATATTGGGTCAAACTGCATAAAAGGGGTGGAATAAAAGAATGTTGACAGCAAGGAGAACGAAAAATAATTAGATTGGAATTTGAAGAGCAATGATTGTGAGAAAAATGTAAAAAAAAAAGGTTAAAATAATTATTATTTTGAATCACAAAAGAGAAGAACAAAGAGATAGCAACGAAATAGTAAAGAAATCAGAAGGGAATAAAATATAAAAAAAAGGTTGTCAGTTGAATAATTAGATTATGGAAATAAAGAAAATCAACTTAAAAAGAAGTGACAAAAACAAAAAAAAAAAAAAATTAAGAAAATTACGAACTTAAAATTATACAGGGTGAGTCATTGATATGGGAAAGCTCGATTGCACCTACACCATTAAAGATATTGAAATGAACCAAAAAGTGCTGTAAATGGGAGGGTAAAGTGCAGTTTGTAAAATTATTTTCAGATACACAGGATGGCCCAATATCGCTGTACGCCATACAACTTTGTTATTTTAAATGGGACACCCTCTATATTATTACATCTTTAGATTATTTGAGAAAAGTCAAAAAGAATGGTTTGCAAAGTTGAAGTTTGTAATGAGCGATTTATGAGTTATAAACAAATGAAAATCGCGATTTTCCATTTTCAAAGCAGCTTATATTGAAAACGGCTCGAGATATGGAAAAACGGTTTACATGTTCCTATCTTAACTTTTCAAGCGGTATCCTATTGGACGGATGAAATTTTTATACAGAGTGGTAAAAAATTTGATTATTTTCATCACCCGGTATAAAAATTTCAGCTACATGATAGGATACCAAATTAAAAATTAAGATAGGAACATGTAAGCCGTTTTCCTCTATCTTGAGCTGAAAGGGTATCTGAAAATAATTTTACAAACTGCACTTTACCCTCCCATTTACAGCACTTTTTGGTTCATTTCGATATCTTTAATGGTATAGGTGTAATCGAGCTTTCCCATATCAATGACTCACCCTGTATTTAAAAAAGAAGGAGAAGCAGGAAAATAATTTTGGAGAACCTGTGAGAGACAGGTTTAAGGAAGTTTGATAATTTTGTAAAGAAGAAGCGAAGCAGCGAGAGACAGCAAGAGATAGAGAGAGAGAGAAACAGAAGACCAAAGAGAGGTTGCAAAAAAAGGATATTGTAAGATTTTGGCATTATAATAATTAGTTTTAAATTATTAGAATGTAGTTTTAACAAATTTTAAAAATCAGAGAGCTCGCGGTAGGTTTTGTATTTTTTTTTTAAATAAACAATTTGTCAAGTTACAAGTCATAAATTAGACAATTTAGTTCTACAAAATTTCAAATTTTTGATTCAAGTTAAATTGAAAGCAATTTTTATTTAACTGAACCCAACTGGGAGAGAGAGTGCCCTCTAAGATAATTCAAAAATTTTGTTTATGGTATAATTTTTTTAAGGAATTCTTATACCTAGTACACTAATAAGGTTCGTTTATATTGTTCAAATCATAGCATGAAAAGTTTTTTTTCTTTGTTTTTCTGAAAAATGACGAGAGCTACAAACAGCTCGAAAATTTCTTCGAGGAGCTCGAAAATAGCTCGAAATTCCTGTGCTTTTTGTTTTTCCCGGAGTACCTCCTTCCAAATTTCGGTAAAATCCTAACACGAAAGAGTTTTTTTTTTGTTTTTCCGGGAAATAATGAGAGCTAGAAACAGCTCGAAAATTTCATTGAGTAGCTCGAAAATAACCCAAAATTCCTGTGCTGGTTGGGTTTCTACACAGATTGAATTAAAAAGTCAGGTGTAATGTAAGCATTATAAAAGAAAAAATTGCGATTTTCCCTCGTCAATTAGAGACCTTTTTTGATACAAGAAATCACCGTCAGGTTTATTCGTCAAAAATAATGGTCATTATTCAGGTTAGTTGCCAGTCGCACACAGGCATTCCTATGTGTACTAGGAGATAGTACGAATCTCTAGGAGTATCATGGTACCAGTGAAAGTCTATGGAAATCAATAACAAGGGAGATATTTGCTTTGCTATAAATGTAATTACCATTGAAGTGGCCCATTAATTATTTGACGATTTTTGGAATTTTTCCTTGCTCTTCTCGAATAGCTCATTAGTTTGGGACCAGCCTCAATAATACCCCCCCCCCTTACCCCTATTCGCTCTATGATCCCCTTAAAATCTGAAGGTAATTTCCACAAAAAATGAACTACAACTAACCAAATAATTGCTAATATTTATTTTAGAATTACACATTTGATAATGTCACATTAGTTTCGAGTTTTCAAGTCAGTTACCTAAGTTTTGATAAACTTGACAAATACCAAAGTATTGACCAGGGTTTTGACAAAATAAGACTGCAAACTGAAACCATAGAAAAGCAATCAATATCAAAAACAGATTGCATTCTGTATATTCTTACCTGAAAATTCAACGCAATGTTGTACCTACTTGTATACTTTGACTTTGAAATATTACGACTGAGTTTTTCAATTTGGATATGAGAAATTATTACCTACTTCTTTTAAAAACCTCCTCCAGAAATTAGGTACTAATATGTAGATTCCAATTTTTTCAGGAAAATCATAAATCGAATAACTCGATTTGCCAAAATAGGAAAATTTTGAAAAAATTACAGAGCAGCACCCAGAACCGGTCTCTACGAGGTACACCAGAAATGATTTCTTGCAAACAACTACAGGGACGGGTATTTTGATTCATGTCGAACATCCCCAGTACAATGAAAAATTGCAAAAATAGAAAAATTTTGAAAAAATTGCGGAAGATCACCACAACCGGTACCTACAGGGTAGTATACACCAGAAATTATTTTTTGTATTTTTTTGTACTCGTATTTTGGCAAATCGGTTTTTTCCAATTTTCCATTTTATTGGGGATGTTTGACATGACTCAAAATATCCGCCCCTGTAGTCGTTTGCAAGAAATCATTTCTGGTGTAACTCGTAGGTACCGGTTCTGGTGGTGCTCTGTAATTTTTTCAAAGTTTTCCTATTTTGGAAAATCGAGTTAGTTAATAATTTCCCATGTCCAAATTGAAAAACTCAGTCTCAATAATTAACTCTAAGGCATTATTTATTGTTTACTTCGATGTGAAAAAGTTGCTTGAACTTGAAATAAACAACACAAATCAGTGTAGCTATCAGATAATATTTCAACGTATGCAAGTACATACAGTGCGTTCAAAAATTGTCAGCTATCTTTTTGGCAGCTGTTTTCACACCAGTGCAATGTTGCCATACTTCAATAGTTATTTATGCAACAAGTGCATAAAGTGGTATTTCTTTCATGATTGGGAAAGTTTGACTGCACGAGCCGCAGACGAGTGCGTCAATCCCAGAAGTGAAAAAAGGCACTTTATGCATGTGTTGCATACAAATTTTACCTACGAGTGACCTTAATTATTAGAACGAAAAGTTATTAGTAAAATAAAATAAAAAACACTTCCAATGTATTCATGTAAGTGTTGTGAAGCTATTAACAAGCCACATTCGATTGAAAAATAATTTCTTCTGATGGTGTAGAAGATATCACGTTCATTGAATCATCTTTAATGGTATCCATTTTAGGTAACTAAACGACATAAACAAAACACAAAGTAATGATTGTAGATCTGCCGATCTGCGAATAAACTACGACCGAGACTACGACGTTTCTCTAGTATAGGTGTATGGTGTAACAAACTTTAAGGAGCGGACGGTGTCGGGCTATGTAGTCCAGCACCTAGTGGAGAACTCAATACACTTGCGCTCGGGCCACTCACTAGAACTTGTACTACTACTGTACTTAGTTTTCTTGGCCGGCTTGCAGTGCCTTGTCAGATTATGACAAGCGTTAAATAATCAACCGCTACCACTTTATTTCACTTGTTTCAACTTTAGGCACTCTCCATGATGATAATGATACATTTTATGAACCAAAAAATGTGTAAAAAAAAGTACATTTTATGAATCACTCGTAATAGCGTGATGTTCGTTTTTTCCACGAGTTTTTCAACACCCTGTATATCATTCTCAATTCCTTTTCACCAAGATCATAACCATATATTATTATAATAATAATTCATGCCCCTTTAATAAAATAATAATAATAATAAATAAAAAGTGAAAATAACAAAAATTAAATTATGTTTAATTTGGTTATAAAATGAATTAAATAATTTAAAAAATAGTTATTCAGCCATCTGTTGCTATCAATCATACCCTACAACAAATAATAGAAATTCCAATACAGTTAATCACGCATTTTTGTAATGTAAATAAGAACAAAACTGTCAGTGTAAACGAATAATTATTAGAAAATGTGTGCGAATAAATAATAGGACATTGATATCAAACAATTGTATGTATAAATATTGCAAGATCAGAGAATTCCTCAGTCTATCCCACATAGCAGAAGACAGTTATTGACATTACCTATCCCTGGGGTCAATCCAAGTGGTTTGCCTGGAGTTGTGGTCAATGAAATACAGTTTTCCATCTCGATCTCTCGCGTATTCCCAACCATCAGGCAGAGGCATTTCTCCATTTCTTTTCCTGGGCATATTTCCTTAAATACTCCATGAATATTTGGGGAAATATTTGGCCTTTTATTTCTTACAAGCTACGTTGGAAGCACAACCACACACACAACATGCTGCACTTCTTGTACTGGCAACCTCTTTTGCGGGCCTGGCAAATGAAACACTGGCACTGGAGGTCCAGATTCCGAATTATTGGAAATTCTTTCCAGATAAATAGATACACTAAATTTTATGACACGAGATACATTTCATTTCACTAATGTAAAGTGCTTTGGTATGCAGTCGCTGACCGCTGACGCTGACATCAAAATCTGACTTACGTTCGTTACGAGGAATGCGAAAGCGAAAACGTCGCTTTTGGTAGGGTGACAGTTTTATTTACAGTTATTACATAAACTGTCACATTCTTTCGTGCAATGTCAACACTGTCACAATTAGTGACATTTTCGTAATCACTGCTTTAGATCTACGGTAAATTCAACCTAATTAAAAATCTTTGATGAATAAAATAAACTGTTAGGTCAAGTCTCAACTGAAGTATCTCTCTCAGTTTATCTTTCTGGCCTTCTCACCGTTGCGTATTTACCCACTTGACTAAAATTCGATAAAATTTAACGCTGATGTGCAGTGTTTAGTGAAAATTACCTACTTCAAAATAAGATAAGGGTAATTATTGACATCCGTGGCCATGCAGTCACATTTCACTACAATTTTTGTTGCATTGTTACATTTAATTTTTATTGTAGCTTCATTATTATTATATTAGTAGTTCATTTTTTGTGCAAATGATCTTTAGTTCATTCTATAAAAGTACCAATAATATGAATAGTATCACAGAGCAAATAATAGGGGTGCTGGGACGGTAAAACACGCACCGGTTACCCTCCGAACGATTTCTTTGTATCACCGATCCTTATTAGAGGTCGATTCCAAACTAATAGGCTATTCTCGAGAGAGGCAAAAGGAAAATTTCCACAAATCGTCAAATAATCAATAGCGTCAGACTTCCACTGAAAATTGGCACCGGAAGTTACCATCGCCATCGCCCATCATCAAGTGGGTAGTGCTAAAGTGCTGTAAACTAGCATTGATTTAAAAAGTCAATTTAATTGAACGAAACGTTTGTCGTTGGATTGTCATATCTACAAAATAAATCACAATTTAATATGCAGTTTTATTTTACGTTACCTGAGGTATGTTTTTTAATGCCTAAATCTGAATTTAGTAATCAGATGCAGAAGTAATGAGTTATTATTGACGTGTGTACATTACTAAATAGTGAATACCTACACGAAAGTGATATCATTATAGTCCAATAAAGTCTAAAAAGTCATACGTATCGATTAAGAATACACATCCTTTTGATAGTTCGATTTATTTTGTTTCATATACGTGGTTTTTATAGTAACCGTCCAGTTTGTCTAAACACTCCATCCCGCATAAATAAGTATACGTCAACATTGGTTTTGAATGAGAATTAAATGCACAACACAGATGATAGAATGTCATTACGTGAATAAATTTTATGTAGTTGTCAGTGGCTCTCAAACTGACGTAAGCGGTTCAATTAATTTTTTGAATGATTCCTTCAATAATTACGCTCGTTCACAACTTGACAATTAACTGTTTGACATTTTCTGGTGAAATTAAAAATATTAATTCGGACGGTTAGTAAGACGTCACATCTGACTTTTTAAAGTTAATCCTACTATATTACTTGATCCTGATTCATACATTTGCATTATTTATTATATCCGTGATCTTTTAAATTCATATCCGGTTTTCTGTAGTTTACAGTTCAAGGCAACAGATGGCGCCACTTTCTTGACCCCCGTTTAAATTCTCGCACTCCGCACTGTCACTGTCACAGCGGCAGCAGAAATCTGTTACAGAATAATAAATAAATTTATTATTCTGTGGTTCTGTCTTCTGTCTTCTATCATTCCAGCTTCCAGGCAGTCAGTCAAGTGAGTCAAGTGTAAGTGTTTGTCTGTTCTGTTCTGTATCTGTAATGGGTGTGTTGCTAATATGCTCAATTTAATGTTTGTTTAATTTATATTTTAAGTAAAAAATTGTGTTTTTATTATATTCGAATGGTAATTATTAATTGAATTTAAAAAAATAATGAAATAAGAAAGTATCAAACGTCTGCTGCAATTGCTTTCTTTCCAGTTCTCATTCTCAATCAACAATCAACTACTATCCCTTAAAAGTCCAGCCAGGAGTAAACGTGAAAGAATTTAGAAAACAAGGGTGACCCACATAACATAACTATTTGGTTTTGTGTTTGTGAAAGATAAAGCACATAGCAAGATAAACAGTGCTGGTGTGCTGGTGCTGGAACTCAGTGCATATAGATAGAGTGAATGAAAGGAAACTAACAGGCTGAATAATTCCATCATAAGTTCCATACACCGAAATGGCCCCTGTTGATAAAGATAATTCCACTGTAAGTAGTAAAGTTTTAGGATTACTTTTTGTTGTGTTATTAGATTTTTATTTTAGATTGAAGCTCAAGTGAGAAATTTAACACTATCAGGTCATGTAGGATTTGATAGTTTACCGGACCAGCTTGTTTCCAAAAGTGTTCAAAATGGATTTGTGTTTAATATTATGTGTATTGGTGAGTCTTGTTTCAAACATTGTTTTAGTAACCATTTTAGATCAGATTATACAGCGTGGTGATAAACTTTGGTATAATATTCATAACTTTGTTATTTACCTTTTTTTTTCCGAAACCCCATTCAGCTCGATTTTATTTGTAAAAAGGCATTTATCAACATAAAAATTATTTTTTTATCAAATCACATTTTTGAGTTGTGACGTCATATTTTTTTAAATAGCAACCCCCATTTTTTTGCCAAGAATGGATTCTCCTTTTCTTCGTGAATACAACGATACCACACACTAGGGGTTTATTACTATTCGCTGACAAGATACAGGGGGTTTTGTTAGAAAACAATTAGTTTAGAAACAAATAAAATGACAGTTTATTAAAAAGTGAATATTGAAAATGCAGGGTTTAGCTTGATAGCGACTGCATTGAGTTTATTAGCAATTAATTATCGAAATTGCTCAATTCGTCCGCCAACCCAAGTCAAGATGGCCTAAACCAAAACAAGACATTCCTTTCCATTTCAGTCGTAAAAAAACGAAAAAAAAATTTGATGGAAATTATTCCTAGTCCCTCTCCCTGGCCAAAAGCGTGGCTGACTTGACTTGGGTTGTCCACCAAGTACTTCCCGACATTGCCCCGCACGAATGTAAACACTTTGTATTACACGCTGAATAGATCTTCTAAATTGTTGGGCCTATTGATGCAAACCCCTGATTTTAAATGCCCCCAGATAAAAAGTCTAGAGGTGTCAAGTTGGGTGATTTAGATTTAGATTTAGATTCATTGTGAGTGAGCCATTTTGACACCTCCACTATTATGACCGTAGGTCTATTATTGAGGCTCACATCTAGTCGTGCTACACTTATTTTGTTTTTCTAACAAAACAGCCTGTATCTTGTCAGCGAATAGAAATAAACCCCTAATATGCGGTATCGTTGTATTCACGAAGAAGAGGAGAATTCATTCTTGACAAAAAATGGGGGTTGATGGGTATTTAAAAAAAAAGATGACGTCACAGCTCAAAAATGTGATTTGATAAAAAAAATTGGTATAACTGTAGAACTTTACAAAGCTCATGTCACTTTTGAGGTTATAATCGTACAGTGTTGCCTGATTCACCAGGTACTATTTTACAATATTATATTTTTCAAGAGAGATGACCTGAAATTGACTAAAATCTTAACAGTAACATTAATCACTGTTATAAGTCATCTCTCCCCTGAAATTTACAATTTCTATGGATTTTTAGTAAAAAATCTAATTATTAATTATTACCCTTTCATTTTAAAAAAGATTACCCCACATTTCCATTATCTGTCAATTATTGGCTACTCTGGCAACACAGCGTAGTGAAGTTTTAAAATCAAAGTAAAATTTTATTAGAAACATACTTCACCTTTAAAGAATCAGATTGTCTATTTACTTATCCGTATCCGTTACACTTCTGATTTGAAATTGTAGCTGAACCTCTAATTTTTATTTTATTTTAGGAGAAACTGGTTTGGGAAAATCGACACTGATGGATTCATTATTTAATACCAATTTTGAGTCAAATCCGAGCCCTCATACTTTACCAACCGTCAAACTAAAGGCCCATACATATGAACTACAAGAGAGTAATGTGCGACTGAAGGTAATTTTATAACTTTACAACATGTTTTATATCGAAAGTGATGAGATCAACAAATCGTCGTCTTTCTTACATAGTGGCCTACCTAACTGTACTGTAAGTAAAAAATTTTTAGAGGAGAGCTAAAAATTTCGTGAGCGTAAAGAGTTCCACAAGGGAATTTATTCTGCAGAATTGGTTACATTTTTGTCAGTTAGGCCAGTAGGTATGTGAGATAGGCGACGAAATGAGAATTATAAACGATTAATATGATTGAAGATATAGTAGGATTCGGTCAAAATATTTCCATCTTCTCAGTAATGCGTAATATTTAATTTATAAAAATCCAAATATTTTCAGCTAACCATAGTTGACACTGTTGGTTACGGTGACCAAATCAATAAAGATGACAGCTTCAAAGCCATCGTTGACTACATAGACCTTCAATTTGAAAACTATCTGCAGGAAGAATTGAAAATTAAACGCTCTCTAACAAATTATCACGATTCAAGGATTCATGTTTGCTTATACTTCATATGTCCTACAGGTACGTTACTCATGGTCTTTAAAATCAAGTTATCTAAATAATAACTAAGTAATACTCCGTTGTTACAAAAAATATGTTTGTTTTTCTGTGGGTTTGTCGGTTTATAAGTAGTTATTAACCTCCCTCTATCAAAAGTCAAAACATATGAGAGAAGAGAAAGGTTTTCTTAAGGCTCATCAGTCTTATAATATCAGGCAGACACTGTGAGACCAGTGCTGGTCGAAGATTGAGAATTTATATAATTGTCATTTTATGGAAACATCATAGTGACCTCTACAATGCTTAGTCAGTACCATCTAGTGGATGACATTGAACCTTGTATACCTCAGGGCCCAAACAACATTTTTATTTTTATTTTAAAGAAAATTCATGGGGTTCTAGGCTCTTGTTCGTTACTGATCTAATGCCAAAGACAGAGAAAAGCATTCAAGACATGGAGGCCCATTTCTCTCTTGTTGGAGGTCATTGGTATCAGTAAGTGAAATTCCCAACCTTTTGCATAAGGTCGTTGATTATGAATCCAGAAAATTCACATAGAACTCCGAGATCTATAATCAGTAGTGCTGCGTTGGTCAGTTGATCAGTAACTCGCGGTCTGTCTAGCCTCATATGGCCAGAATTGGGTAAATCCTTTAGTATGGAGACTTAGGTGACATGAGAAATCACTCCCTCTGCCAAAAGACCCCATTGTTTTGTGCTCTATGCACCTCTGCTATAAGTTTCAGCTTCCTGTGGTTTAATAATTAAAATTACTCTTTATAGTTGACTTGAGCGAATACTATTTAATTTTTTTTCGTAGGCCATGGCTTGAAATCAATCGATTTAGTCTGCATGAAGAAACTTGACGAGAAAGTAAACATAATTCCAGTAATAGCCAAAGCTGACACCATCAGCAAAACCGAGTTATCCAAATTCAAAGCCAAGATAATGGGGGAATTAAAAGGCAACGGTGTTCAAATATATCAGTTTCCAACTGATGACGAGACCGTATCTGAAGTGAACACTGGCATGAACGACCACTTGCCGTTCGCTGTTATTGGTAGCACTGACTTTGTCAAAATCGGTAACAGGAACGTTAGAGCCAGACAATATCCTTGGGGAACCGTGCAGGTCGACAATGAAAGCCACTGCGACTTTGTGAAACTGAGAGAAATGCTAATCAGGTATGTTATAATAATTATAGATACATATCTTATCTTCCAATTGCATCATAATGAAATTGATATAATTTTAGAACAAATATGGAAGACATGCGTGAGAAGACCCACAATCAACACTATGAGTTGTTCCGCCGTCGACGACTTCAAGAGATGGGCTTTAGTGATGTGGATGCTGACAATAAACCAGTTTCTTTCCAGCAGACGTTCGAGGCGAAACGTTCAAATCACTTACAGGAACTGCAACAGAAGGAGGACGAGATGCGACAAATGTTTGTTGTTAGGGTCAAGGAAAAGGAAGCTGAACTAAAGGAGGCCGAAAAAGATGTAAGTGTGATCGTTGTTTAAAAATAGATAGTTTAATTTTTTATGCTCTTCTAGTTGCACGCAAAGTTTGATAGACTGAAAAAGGATCATACTGATGAAAAAAAGAAAATTGAAGAATCACGCAAGAAGCTCGAAGACGACGTTGTTGAATTTAATAGAAGAAAATCTCAATACCAGCAGATGGGTTCCAGCAGTCACCACACTTTAACTCTGGGTAAAAGCAAGAAAAAATAATCTCAACATTGGCAACAACAACAACTGAAGAAAAAGATTATATTAAATACAGCATATATTTCAGTGCTCTGCATTTTTTAATTATGGATTGTAATAATGGTTTGAATTGCCTAAGACTTTTATAATGTTTAACTGTATTAATTATTTATGAATTTTTTATCTTTAAATTACGTAGGTACCTATTATGGAATTATATAATTTGGTTTAACTAATGTTAGTATAATAATATAATGTATTTATTTTGTATTTGTCCCATTTAAAAATAAAGATATTAGGTAAAGTTTTTTGAGTTTAATGTTACATGGAAAGTATAAATCAATGAATGTATCTACTGTTACAAAATTCACTTTATTTATAACAAATAAGTTACAATAGTTTGTAGCAATCTATTATTGTTTTCTGATATCAAATAACTTACACTCGCAAACTATTGTCACTCCTCTAACTCATCACTGAACTGTCTCATCACATTCCAAACTATTCTTCACTGTCCCCTTACTAGCCTTCAACTGTCTAGATCAGCTGAAGAATGTTCCATACTGAATTCGAATAGGCCAGAATATAGACGAATAAGAAGCACAGATATTCCTAATCCGCCAACTATTCAATTCTATATCGCAGCAGTTAATTTATATTGTGCCAGGGTTGCTTGACAGATTCAATGCCTCTTATTAGAGAAGGAGTTTTTCGGTGCGCATGTAAAAAAAAATAACAATTCGGGCTAGAAGTTTTAAAAAACTTATTGCATAGTCTTATTACCCACTTGACATGTCTCTTGCCAGAGGTACAGATTTCTTTTTATTTGCTTGTTGACTTTTAATAGGCTATTCATACATTTGCAAATTATAATTCCAATTATATTACTCAATATTATATAAATTTATGAGCCTTCAAGGGTCATTTTTATGACTTCAAGTCTACTTCATCTTCAAAGTAAATATTTATCAGAAATAACCAGTTGAATAATTTAATTTGAAGATGAGAGATTTGCTCATTTTAAGATGTACCACTTCCATATGTATGGAGTGTACCCTGGCAATAAAGGGGGTTCGGGGTCCTTTTTTTTTAGAAAATTTTTAGAAAAAAACAGAAAAAATGATCTAATCTAATCTAATCTAACGGCACCATCATATCTGGTCTTCAAGAACAAGATTATGATTGTGTCACGAATCTATTAAGCAAAGCAAATGTGAATATATCTCTAGGACTCGAAGTTTCTATTTTTATGGAACATACAGGGTGGCACCTAAGACGCCTCGGTCTGTGTAGCCCAAATCATGCACGATTTAAAAAAAAATTAAATTGGGTCTTATACAGGGTCGTAGTGCCTACAACTTAAAATTATTTTGGACTATACAGCATGTCCTATATGAGAATGACATATCAAAGTTATGTTTTTTTAAATGGAATGCTTCTATGTTATTGCATTTTTAGAGTGTCTGAGAAGAAAAAATTAGATTGACTTTTACAGTTGTTGTTTAAATTCAGAAGTTTGTGAGTTATAAACAAGTGAAAATCGTCATTTTTGAAGTTCAAGGTCCTGTACCACGAAAACGGGTCATCATAGAGAAAAACGGCTTACATGTCCCTATTGTAACTTTTCATGTACTATCCTATTGTATAGAAACATTTGTACTTTCTTTGATTTTTTTATTTGGCGACGCGTGGAGAAATCTCAAAATTTCTCAAATTTTTTATCACCCTGTATAAACATTTAATCTACATCATAGGATAGTATATGAAAAGTTAAAATAGGGACATGTAAGCCGTTTTTCTCTATCTTCAGCCGTTTTCGTTGTACAGGGCCTTGAACTTGAAAAATGACGATTTTCACTTGTTTATAACTCAAAAACTTCTGAATTTAAACACCAACTGTAAAAGCCAATCTTATTTTCTCTTCTCAGACAATCTAAAAATGCAATAACATATAGGAGCATTCCATTTAAAAAAAACATAACTTTGATATGCCACTCTCATATGGGACACTCTGTATAGTACAAAATAATTTTAAGTTGTAGGCACTACGACCCTGTATAAGACCCAATTTAATTCTTTTTTAATCGTGCACGATTTGGGCTACACAGATCGAGGTGTCTTAGGTGCCACACCCTCTGTATATACTTGAATCGCGTTCAGCGTTCCGCGGGTAGTATTGTCGAAATATTCTCCACATGCTGCGCCCCAGTGCCCCCTCGTCCATACTAATAACTAATTATTCTATTATGAAATTTTGTTATCAATTATTTTGTATCTTTTCGCATCAGCCCGCCGCTCCTGTGAACTTGCCGCCTATGTGTGTGCACATCTGCTAGGCCCGGCCCAGAGACCAATTGTAGGTACCTATACCTAAATAGCGGACATCAAGTGGGTCGAAAATAAGAAAATAATTTTTTTTTTTTTGGTAATTGATTACAAATAAGTTACAGGGGGTTTTGTCTTCAAAATCCCCTGTAACTTATTATAACTTATTATTATAGTAAGCAATATTCTGAAACGGTTATTTGACAAATTGAGGAAAAACTCTATGGAAATCATTCTTCAATTGGAACAGAACATCAAAACCGTTTCATTAAAAAAATTTCTAATTAAAGCTTCGGATTCGGAGTAAATTATCATCTTTTTCGAGCAGACACATACAGTGTGTGTCACAGGCATGGTACACCCCCTTTTTTATTTTTTTTTGAGATAATTTTTTGAAATTTGCTACGTCGCATTTTCTCGATAGAGCGCACTTTTTAGCAGAAAATTGAATTTTTTCCCACATCCGGTTTTTCCGGAATTGTTACCAACTTTTTATATTGAAATGGGACACCCTATATATTATTATATTTTTGGATTCTATACATTAGTACGAATCCAACAATACCACATAAGTACCATTTTAAATGTCAAATTTGTTTTTATTTAATTTTTTATTTCTCAATTATAGTGTGCCATGACTTCATGCAGTTGTGTTCGTCACAGATGCCAAATGGGTACACCAAAATGTCCCTCATTTAGAGTACTAGTAGATGGTACCTCGGTACCAATATGGTACCATTTGAAAAAAATGAATCCAGCTCAAAAAATCATTCCGGTGCGCATAATTTATCCATAAATCACTTGATTTAGTACTTTGAACAAAAATTCGATTTTTCTATCATTTGATGATACAATTGGAGTAAAACGAAATAGTCATGCACACTATAATTGAGAAATAAAAAATTAAATTAAAACAAATTTGACATTTAAAATGGCACTTTTGTGGTATTGTTGGGTTCGTACAAATGTATAGAATCCAAAAATATAATAATATATAGGGTGTCCCATTTCAAAATAAAAAGTTGGTAACATTTCCGGAAAAACCGGATGTGGGAAAAAATTCAATTTTCTGCTAAAAAGTGCGCGCTTTGTCGAGAATATGCGACGTGCCAAATTTCAAAAAATTATCTCAAAAAAAAAGAAAAGAAAAGGGGGTGTACCATGCCTGTGACACACACTGTATAATAATAATTGATTTTCGTCTGAATTCCTTCTAATAAATTGATAAAGTTCTTTCTGTAGGGAAAGAAGTTTAACTTGGTTGATTAAAAAAAATCCAGGGCCGGATTTTTTAAAGATTAAATGCGAAATCCGGTATCAACTGCAAATTGTTCAGATTGGTACATAATATCTTCGATAAAACTGAGTCTGCTTGTGTCAATTAGTGTAGGTAGGTACTTACATCTATAGTTGCCAGTAAGATAATAATAAAAATCTTGTAATAGTATTCATTAAATAATAAAGCTGAATCCAAAATTAGAAGATGAAGCCTAAATAGTCATAAAAGATTTCAAAATTGCGTCAGTTGGTATACAAGTGTACAATAAATAGTTATAATAGTGGAGTAAAGTGAGATTTCTACTTCGGAAAAATTGGCGGAAAAGGTAACTTTTTTTATCGAAAATTTGTCAAGATATTAGGAACAATTAACATACAGTGTGTCCGGAAATTATGTGCAAAAAATTAAGGGGGTGATTCAACTTGATAAAATATTGCCAAAAGTATCTATAAATTACAAATAAGAAACTTATAAGCCTTCAAAGTTAATTTTTTTAAATCAATATTTTTTATAATTTTTTTTCTAGTGTACGGATTTTTATAAAATTTTAGTACCTTCAAAAAAGGTCTATAACTTTTTTCGTAATATTTTTTTCTGAGTTTTGAAGACGCACAATTGAAGAAAATGGAAAAATATTAGGAAAAGGTCCTCTTTGTCTGTCACGATAAAATGATCTGTTTCCGAGAAAACTGTTAAAAAATATGTCAATTTTTTTTAGAAAAATTGAGGATTTTTCATCACTATGTATAAAAATTTTATCCACACTTGATCCGTTTTCAATCTAAGCGGCTTTGAAAACGGACACTTGCGATGATTTTCATTTCTTCCTAACTCATTATAATAATCACTGGTTACACATTTAAACTATAAAAAACATTTTCATAATATTTTTTTCAGGCAATCTGAAAATGCAATAATGTAGAGGGTGTCCGTCATTTAAAATAAGAAAGTTGATGGCAACTTCCGGTATGACCGCGGAAGTGGTGTGGTATTGTAAAAAATATTTTAGTTCAGCCTCGTTAAAACTGCTGAAATCATACATGTACAAATTTTTAGACTTCTTTATATTTTAAAAATGCCCTAAGGTTCTCGCGCCTCACCCTGTATACAGGCTGATTCATAATATGTGGGCAGGACTTCAGGATGTGATAGCTCGTTCAAAAATATGAAAACAATTCGCAAGTCAGCAGTCCTATCCTTCGTTTTTCCGCTTTATTGGATTTAAACTAATTAAAAAACTTGCAAACAAATTTTCTCGTATCCCAATATCTGCATACAATATATTTTTTTTTTATTGTGCTCATTTTAGAGACCGATGCGTTTAGTGATGCCCCACCATCCCAGATAGCACCGAGTGTCCTATGGACGTCCGTTGAGTATCCATTATACGTCCATTGGTCCATGGACAATAAATGGACGTCCTACGGACTTCTCCGCACGGACTTCCTATGTACGTCCACAAAAGTACGTCCATTGGACGTCCATCGAGTTATTTTTGACTATTGCGCATGACGTGCTGTCGCAGAGAGGAAGAGAATAGCAGCACAAGTGCGCACGCACCCGCTAAGCACCCCATCTTCCATTCTTCCACTATTATACAATCCACATTCCTACATTATTATACATTAATTCGTCCCAAGGAAAGACTTCCACCATTCCCATCAAACTCAAGACTGCTAGCGTGAAGATGAAGACATCTGCATTATACAGTGAACAAAAGAAAGAAATTCGATGAATCTTTAATTTTTAGAGTTTGTGAAAAATCCTCGGAAAAATCCAAAAACAAATATTTTCATTAAGTTTATCAATATTATCAATGAAAATTACCAGATTTTACGTAAAACTTAATGATAGAAACACGTAAGTAGGTAAGTACCTAGTCGTTTTCCTGTATCTTTAGCCGTTATCAACGTTGTTTTCAAAACAGAAAATTACCGTATATACCCTATACCTATCACTACATTTATTGGATTTTTCAAAACTCTAAATTACAAGACTTATCGAATATTTTCTGTCTTTTGTTCCTCACTAAGATATTTATCAGCAAATGGTTTGTGGACATCCGATAACGGACTCTCTATGGACATCCGATAAACGGACTCCCTATGGACGTCCGATAACGGACATCCTATGGACGTCCGGTAACGGACATCCTGCGGATGTCCAAAGTTGTGACAAATGGACACTGAGTGGACGTCCCATGGACGTCCATAGGACAAAAACGGACGTCCTATGGACGTCCGTTGGTACATAGAGGGATGTCCATTGGACGTCCATGGGACTACTTTGTGCTGTTTGGGATAATATTAATTCAAAAAATCACTCATAATAATTTACAGGTGATACCATATCCTACCGACAGGGTGTATCAGCAGAGATGTTGGGTTAAACTTGAAGGGGTGGTGCCTCTCATAAATGTAAGTTAAAAAAATAAGTTTCAGCTCAAAATGATGTTTCGTTTAAAAGATACAAGGGTGCCAAACTTTAAAAAAATATCAGAGTGTTTGGTTATTTTGATTTCGATGAAACTCAGCATGAACAATAAGCAAACAAAGCTTTTTAATTTGGGTATTTCAGATTTTGTAGATGTCTTCCAGTGGCGTAGATAGTCAGGATTGCAGCCACTTTTCCCTCCCTATCTTTTACGCCACTGACTTTATTGCAAACACAAAACCGTTATTCAATGATCCATATATTTTAGAACAAAAAGTATCCTTTGGGTTTTTTCATATAGCGCACCGTTTTTGAAATATTTTAATTTTTCTCAGGTAATGTTGGGCAATTTACATTACAAAATATTGTTGATTTCATTAAAATTTATCCGACTAGAATTTTTATGCAAAATGTAATTAGTGACATTGCCCGAGGAAACTTTAAATATCTCAAAAATAGTGCGTCTTATGGGAAAAGCTAAAGAATATTTTTTGGTTCTAAAATCCAAGGGCTAATAATAGTACGGTGTAATTAGACCTAAACCTCAACATCCAAAGTAAAAGTTTTCCTCCAACACCAAATTGCTCTACATAGTCCCCTTATTCTATGGTAAAAAGTTACACCATTTTGAGCGTCGGGTTTGGGGGTGAGGGGGGGCGAATTTGAAAAATCACTAGTTTTTTTAGTTTTTCGTAAATATTTCAAAAACTAAGCGGTTTATCCTAAACATTGTTATATACAAAAATGTTCTACGTTAAATTTCAAATAAGAATGGTCCTTTTCATAATCACTCTAAATTGTACGGTTCAAGAGTTACAGACGGTGTAAATGTTAACTTTTTCGTAATTTTGATAATTTAAAAAAAAAATAAGCTTCGTAAAAGAATGTTGCTATTTCAGTGGCCGGTGGTATGTTAGTGATAAGCCCTGGAAGGAACGACAACCTCACCACCTTATCAAGGGGCACTCTTTTTTAAGGGAAAAGACGCTTCCACAGGCCTAGGCCATATAAACCTGTGGTACGGAGAAACCCACCCTGAACTTTCTACGAACATTGCAACATAAATTCACTTCTTAAGCATAAATATCTTTCAAATTTGGAATGTTCAATGTCTTTATTAACTTCACTCATCCTCCAGCACATTATCCTCCTCCTCTAGCTCGTCGTCTAAGATGCTATTATTGTCCATGTTATCACATGCTTGGCCTGAGCAATTGCTGCATATGCTAGTGCAGTTTAGACCACTCCTTCTGCATTCACAATTACGAACGCATATTCATCTTTGCAAGTACACATTATAAGGGACAGTAATTCCTGGGGGGCTGCAGGACGTGCTGTTGTAATTGGTGTCAGGTGGTCGCCAATCTTCTTCCAACCCCACTCGAGTGGATCCTTATCTTCATTCAGCCACTGTTGTACCTGGTGGTAGGTCCTAAATGAATGCTGTCTGGACGCTCCTGAAGTGGGGGGTAGTGCATCCAACTTCAGTAATGCATGTATAGGCTGCTTTGCAATCGTTTTCAAGTAGGACTGGTAGCGGAGACAATCTAGATCTTCAGTGTTCTTGGCTCCAAACATTGCAAGTAGGAAGTAATTTCCTGCATCAGCCACTGCACTGGGGTCGGCTTTGGGGTTGTTGAAGACCAGAAGTTTTTCACGAAGAACGGTGTTGGCTTGAACTTTCCTATAAGGTGCAATTTTTCCCTTCTTATAGACAGCAGACACAGTGTCACATCCTGTGAAGTATGTATGTAACCAGAAGTACAGGGTGGGCCAATAAGCGAGGTAAGCGGCTGTATCTCAGAAACTAATGATCGTAGAGAGTTACGGTAAAAAATTTTATAGGTTAAGTGGGCAAGGGAAAATGCTGGAAATTATTTTCAAGTTTCCAAGATGGCTGCCAGAGGGCGTTTGCACCATCTTGAATTACATAAAGTTACGTTTCTTGTGATTTTCCCCAATGAATGTAACAAAAAAGTATTTGCGTTTTAATGTTATCTTAAAGTTTAACATTTTTTATAGAAACAATTTTTCTCTATCTTTCGAAATAAAGTGGTGGGGGGTATTTGAATGTTGTTTTAAACAAATGCCTGTAACTTCGAAACGGCTTCAATGATTTGGATAAATTTGGTATAATTGGAAAGAGCATTTCTTGGGCTTTTAGGTTTCTTGTGACAATGACAGTTGTGACCTACACGGCCGCCGATAGAGGGCGTTATTCGACATTATAACCAAAATATTGGATTTTCTCAAAAAATTTAAATGCAATGATATGACTTTTTTTAGACTAGAAAATGGACAAATGATTAACCAATAAGCTTGCTCAAACCGCATCTTAATATCTTTTTCCTAACTCAAATTATTTAAAAAATACCAAACCAACAAAATCCATATATCCCCATTTAAAAATGCATCGGTCGCTTTCGATAAGAAGGCAAGTAGTAGGCCATGGAAATAAAAGACAAACTCCTAACTTAAATATTGGCAAGTAACGTCAAACTTCTGTCACACACGCAGCCCACTATTATTGTTGATTGCATATAATTTGAGTACTATCTAATCAAAATGCTTCTCACAAAATTAAATAATGAAGCCGTTGACATGATTGCGATTTATTTCGAGTGTTTTCAAAATGTAGCTATAGCTGCAAGACAGTACGCGGCACGGTATCCAGATCGCCTTCATTACGGGAGAAGAATGTTTCCGCGCTTGGTACAGCGATTACGCGATACTGGAAGTTTTCGTTGTGCTAAACGTCACAGGCGTCGCAATGGAAGGACCGAAGAAAATATTATCAATGTCTTGGCTTACAAAGAATTTTATAGACATGTAGAAACTAGAACATGGTCTCTAATAGAGTTGGGAATTTGTTGCACGGACAACTGTTAGAAATATTTTGAAAGATTATAATAGGTGAATAATTTTATCTTATTCCAAGTATCTTAGCACATACCCTCAAATACAAATTCAGTGTTATTCTGGTTTTATTATTTTTTACTACTGATTATGTTGTTTTCTACTTTTATATTACATCCTTACCACATAGTCTTGCACCAGACGCTAAATAAACAAGATTTCGATAATAGATTAAATTATTATCATAATGGATGCTAGGCATTATGACTTAAGGAAAACGGAAATTTCTTAAAGGAAATTCTCTGGACCGACGAGGCTACCTTTAATAGTGATGGTAGAGTAAACCTTCATAATATGCATTATTGGTCCGCTGAAAATCAACGTTGGTTAAAAGAGAGAAGTGCACCAGCAGGGACGCTGGAGCCTAAATGTGTGGTGCAGTAGCATTGGGGACAGAATTATTGAACCTTACTTTTTTGATCAAGCTTTAACTGGTAACCGCTTCTTAGAGTTTTTGATCAACGACTTGCCAATTTTGTTGGAAGATGTGCCACTCGAAACTAGGAGAACTATGCTTCTGCAATTAGATGGTTGTTCGGCACATTATTCAATTAATGTCCGAAACCATATTTACTGGATCTTTCGAGAACGCTGGATAGGAAGGGGAAGCCGATTTCCTGGTCCGGCAAGATCTCCCGACTTGACATGTCTTGATTTTTACGTCTGGGGACGCTTAAAAGAAATTGTTTTTCAAACTCCACCAACAACACGAATGGATATGGAAAACAGAATTCGAAACTCAATTCCTCAACTATCAGCGGCAGAAATCGAGGCTGCGGTTCTGCTGACTCAAGAAAGACTGGAACAATGTGTGGAATATGACGGAAGGCAATTTGAACACAGAAGGCATTAATCTTTTTTCAAAATGGGTCCTTTTTCAGGACCACAACTTTATTTAAAAGGAAAATCGTTACTAAAACGCGTGAGGAGTTTGTCTTTTATTTCCATGGCCTACTACTTGCCTTCTTATCGAAAGCGACCGATGCATTTTTAAATGGGGATATATGGATTTTGTTGGTTTGGTATTTTTTAAATAATTTGAGTTAGGAAAAAGATATTAAGATGCGGTTTGAGCAAGCTTATTGGTTAATCATTTGTCCATTTTCTAGTCTAAAAAAAGTCATATCATTGCATTTAAATTTTTTGAGAAAATCCAATATTTTGGTTATAATGTCGAATAACGCCCTCTATCGGCGGCCGTGTAGGTCACAACTGTCATTGTCACAAGAAACCTAAAAGCCCAAGAAATGCTCTTTCCAATTATACCAAATTTATCCAAATCATTGAAGCCGTTTCGAAGTTACAGGCATTTGTTTAAAACAACATTCAAATACCCCCCACCACTTTATTTCGAAAGATAGAGAAAAATTGTTTCTATAAAAAATGTTAGACTTTAAGATAACATTAAAACGCAAATACTTTTTTGTTACATTCATTGGGGAAAATCACAAGAAACGTAACTTTATGTAATTCAAGATGGTGCAAACGCCCTCTGGCAGCCATCTTGGAAACTTGAAAATAATTTCCAGCATTTTCCCTTGCCTACTTAACCTATAAAATTTTTTACCGTAACTCTCTACGATCATTAGTTTCTGAGATACAGCCGCTTACCTCGCTTATTGGCCCACCCTGTACATCTTTCATATCCCCAATGCCTTGCTGAATGTCAGAAATAATGTACACTTTTTCCTGGTGATTTCCTTTTTTAGGTACGACCATTTTCAGTTTATTCCCTGAAGGTGCGTGGACAGTCAACAGTACTAATAAGTCCGTGTCATCACCAATAACACACGTTTGAACATCTTTCTTTGCTTCATCAATAGCTGTTAAGACTACTAATAGGTCAGCATCACCCGATGCTTGAAGAACCGTGCAACCACATTGTTGCAAGTGCGATGAAAGCAGGGTTATTAGACCCATCTTGTTTTTAGCACTAGCTAAAAATTCATTTTGATTTATGTTGACATGGATTATTTGAGTCTTCTACTTTGACCACAATGTTGGAACGTGATCTTCGTAGGTGTTCTTGATCCTTTGTGTTACTTCGTTCGTAACCATCAAAAACAACAGTCGCTCTTCCATAATGAGTACACACGTAATCACTATATTGCTCGCAAATCTGTTTAAATGTAGCAGGCTGTTGCCAGACAACACGATGTAGGAGGTGGCCTCCGTCAATTATATAGGACACTTTCACTGGGTCATCGATGTTTGATGATTCTTTTGAATCTGAAACCAAAACCGTCATCATTGATGATTTTTTCCCCTTCCTCATCAAGCTTGTACTACCACGTTTCTCCTAACAATTATTTTTACTTTTTCAACCTTCTATGGTGCCTCTTAGCCTCTTTTTGACTATAATACTGTGGTATATTATTACTCTTTAATTAAATCATTTACTTATTTCTATATAGCTGTATTTGGAAAAAAAAAACCTTAAAAATTGTATCATTTTTATTTTTACACCGTCTGCAACTCATGAACCGTAAATTTTACAGGGAATATGCATAGGACATTTTTAGTTTAAAATTTCATGTAGAATATTTTTGTATATAACACTCTTTGTGCTAAACAGCTTAGTTTTCAACCAATTTCCAAACAACTAAAAAAACTACTAAATTTCCTACTTTTTCTCCCCCTCCCCCCCCAAACCCGACGCTCAAAATGGTGTAACTTTTTACCAAACAATAAGAGGGTTATATAGAACAATTTGGAGTTGGAATAAAACTTTTACTTTGGATGTCAAGGTTAGGCCTTTTTTTAGGTTAATAACACCGTACTAATAAATAACGTTTTCGTATTTGCAAAAAAGTCAGTGGCGTGAAAGACAGGGAGAAAAAGTGGCTCCAACCTTGAATATCAGATTAGTGACATTTCTTGGGGGAACTTCAAAAATCTCAAAAACGTTGCGCCACATGACAAAAATTAACAAATGTTTTTTGTTCTAAAATGTATGGGTAATCGAATAACGGTTTTGTAATTGGAAAAAAGTTAGTGGTGTAAAAAATAAGGAGGGAAAAGAGGGGAAAGAAGAAAAACTTACATTTATGAGAGGAACCACCCCTTCAAGTTTGGTCCAACATCTCTGATACATACTGTATATCATTTTATAAAAACAACCTATATATATATATGGAACTGAACTTATCTTATAACTTAAAGAGCTAGGTACTTACCTAATTGTTTTATTAAAATATTATTGCCCTAAGTATACCTTTAAGTACGTGATACAGTAAATAAAAATTATGACATGAGACAGCATCTACTTCCGGAAATAACTTTTTTCATCTCTTGACTGAAACTATATGGGTAGGTGTAGGTGTGTTAGTGTTAGTTTACCCTATCTAACTTCGGAATCATCAGGGTATATTAAATCAATACATAAATAATAATCTAGCGTACTAAGGAGGCTAACTTGGACTCGAATCCTAATTACCCCCAGCATCTAAGTAATGCATAATTCAAGGAATAAGGAGCCTGCAAGGAGTTATACGACCGCAGCGGCCTAAATCTTGATTTGAGGCACCGGCACCAGCGAGTAGTAAGTATAAGGCGCATAATTCGATGATGAATACCCCTGATATCGAAGCTGGGTCATCTCAAGTCCCGATGGGGGTGGCCGGAGAAGTCTGCAGTCTAGAGTAGATAGATCACACCTGAGGGAGTCAAACTTTCGAACCTCCAAGTCGGCTTCGCTCGCTATACTCTAATCCATGATTTGCAAATGTTTATTCCCTGTATGACGGGGATTTTAAGGGGTAGCCTTGTTGCCACTTTCGAATATTCAGGTAATGTCCATATATCATTGCTATATAAGACATCCAAGATAAGTCAAATTTTCCTTACATATTTTACAAATTTGTTTCTTAAATTCGAAACGAAAATTTGACATTAACATTAACCTTAACCTTAACTCATTTTTGTATAGGCAATCAAAATTATGCAAGTAGTGTCACTGAAGCTTGCGCTTATTAATTATTGTACCCCGCTATGCTTTTAACTCATTATAGCCTCGTTTCCCGGAAGTAGTCCAGTATTAGTCTAATGGGTGCCTGTGCAATTCTTTTTGTTCTGCTGTTTCGGTCCCAAATTTTAATAGTCTAGCTCCTTCCAGGGCTGGGAGCTCACATATTAAGTGGTGTGGGGTTTCCTCCCCCTCTCCACATCTCCTGCAGTCTGGATTGTTCTTAACTCCTATTATTGTGAGCTGTTTCATTATAATGGACAGTGTCCTGTTAAAAGTTCCACCTCCCATCTTAGCTGGTATTTACTCAGCTTTTTTATTTAATTTGTTTTATTGTTTCGATGGTTCTCTGGTAAAAACTGTTTTACAATACCATACCATATCTCAAAATCGTAACAAAAAACTCAGAACAGGACACGATATTACACGATATATACTCTGTACACTGAGAGTTGTCTGTTGTGATAACTAAGGATACATCAACTCATTATGTTTCTTACTCCTTCTATTGCATTGCATAGTCAATCGAGTTAAAATGGGACGTATTGTCAGAAATACGTTTGAATCGTCAGCAATTCTAAAAAGATGAGCGAGAGTGAGACGGAGTATCGACTCGCGTCTTGATACGCTTAGATTGATACGATATTACGATAAGATTGTCGTCGCTACTATCAGTAGTGTCAGTGTCAGCGTTAAATATACTAATAAGGTTTGTGTTGTGATTTGAAACGTTTTTAATACGAAATTAGCAGAATTACCTGTATTATTGACTATTGTACGGTGTGATAAACTATGAGTAACTTAATTTCGCGAATGCCTAAAAATCTATTTCCTTGTTTTGCCTGGGAAACGATTGAACTCCCTAGTACGTGGTCTTGTGGTAAAATTGCTGGAATATTTTACTTGCAAATAAGAAAACGCAGGTGTTATTCTTTCTTTTAAACGACAACCAGCAGGTAGGTGACATGATATTTCTATCATGATGATAACAATAATAATTATTATCATTCTTATTTACTTGCATTTCATATATATTTGTTATCAAAGAGTTGCAAGGCTCTACTTCGTCAATAACTTGTCGAAATAATATTATATTTGTAGGATATTCATTATTCCTCAACACACGCCACTGACACGAACTGCGATACCACATCTGGTTCGACTTAGAAATAAGTGTACGATTCAAATCGAATTAAATGAAATTGTTTAGTCAGAATCAGTGTGGCATGACAACGGACAACTCTCAGTGGACAGCGTGTACCTACCTACTTACTACGATATTTTTGAATTTTTTCCTTCACCCGCACTTTTGAGGGGCTTTGAGAATTTAAACGTATTCCAAAAATCATTTAAGGTGCAAAAAAATCATTTAAAGAGTACATCGTATCTTATTGAATAAAAGAAAACCAACCATAGATGTCCAATGACTATTGAAACAAATGGTGACAGCGTCAAGTCAAACTAAATTAAATCAATGGCTAATAATTGTTCACCTATTGGCAATTAATCTAAAACAATTCAACAATGATAATTGATTTGAAATTGGATAGACAGATCACAGGGGACAGATGCGACAGCAATTTAGGTAACTGTCAGAGATTATCAGGGTTCTTTAATGGTAAGCATGTATTGTAAGATTACTAATGTTTATTTGTGTTAACACACACAGCTCTACGAAAGCGTAGAAGCGCCACACCAGTTTTATTTTTAAAATTCCGAATTTAGCCGGGCCTAGCCTATTTATCGCCTATTGTCCTTTCTCCCACCCCCACCCCCTTCTTAAGAAGAAACCTAAGGGAGAGCAAAAAGCAATTTCTTGTGGGTCAAAATTAAACACCAATCGAAATGCGCATTATTTATTAGATTAGGTAAATTCTGTTGCGCCGGGATGTTTGGGGGGGGGGGGGGGTACCGAATACATCCTCCAAGAATGAGGGGGGATCGAGTCTTGTTAAATTTTTCGACAATATCTCAAGAAGAGTTCCAGATACCTACACAGAAGTCATCTTTTGTGCACACCTTCTTTATGAGCGATAATGGTGTTATTTTTTCATACGACAGTGGCGGAGAATTATGGATCAGTGACGGCTCGTGGATTGCAAAGTTACTGAAATGTAGATTATTCGAGTCACTGGGTGCCAGAAGAATTTTATTTCTCATTTTTTTGACGATATCTCAGGAAGCGTTCCAGATACCTACACAGAAGTCATCTTTTGCGTGCACACCGTATCATTAAAGAGCGATAATGGTTATTTTTTCATACGACAGTGGCGGTGAATTAGAATCAGTGGCGGCTCGTGGATTGTGAAGTTAGTGAAATGTAGATTCTTCGACATACGGGGTGCCAGAAGAATTTTCTTTTTCAATTTATCGACGATATCTGAGGAAGCGTTCCAGATCACTACACAGAATTCATCTTTTGTGCACACCTTATCATTAATGAGCGATAATGGTTATTTTTTCATACGACAGTGGTGGAGAATTAGGAATTAGAGCCAACATCTGGTCTCAAAATATGGTCAAAGCCTTCGTTACCTACTTTTATTATCCAACTAGCTGAATCGGGTTCGGCGTTCATCGCGTAAGTAGTCCGTACAGGCCATAGCCGTCCTGAAATATTCGGCGCCCAAAGGCCACTGAAAATATTGCGCCCTTTTTCATAAGAAAAAACCTTCTTGCGCATCAATCGCAGAAACAGTGTATTTTTATGCGATTCAACTATGAAAATTTTTGCCGCCTTTTAAATTGGCTTTCTGAATTTCTGAATTTTTCAATAGTCAGGTCGAATTTGCGTAGTGGTTTACTGTGAAAATTTCATTTCATTTCGTTTGAAAGCGTGCCATAAAATAGATTTTTACATATAATTAACCAAAAAAAAAATGGCAAAATTTAACAATTTCGTCTCTTGTCCTATATACCCGCCACTGACTAACTTTAAAAAAATTACAGGCGACTTCTGAAAACCAAACATTTGAAATTTTAGAGAAATAAACATCATGTAAAAAATTCGAATAACTCCGCCATTTCTCTTATTTGCTTCTTTAAATTTTGGAGAGTTACAAGCAATTAGTGTAGTTGTCTACTCCGAAAATTTCAGGTAAATTCCCTCAAAAATGTGCTCATAATCAATTAAAGAAATTTAGCCATTTTTACCATTTTCTTACCCACGCCACTAGCTTACTAATGAAAATAATAAAAATTTTATTGCATTAATTCAAATTTCAAATCATTTTAATCCAATCTTGTTAATACAGGTTTTTAGGAGTTTTTATTTTCTGCAATTGGGGTTGGCAGGAGCAGTCATATCTGCATGGGTGGTCCCGCCCGAGCCGAGCGCGATGAAAACGGTGCGCTGGTCTGGTGCTGGTGCTGGTTTTAAATCAAGCAGTCCCGGGTCTGAATATTACATTCAATCGTTAAGTTATTAAACAAGCCTTTAATTGTCATCCTCATTATTTTGTTGTGAAAAGTTTTCTTTCTATATTGCTTATACAGGGACTAAAAAATAGCCTTTTTCCCTAAAATTCAAAAAGCCGCCATTTTGAAACGGCTCGATCGATTTTGCTCAAAAAATGCAATACCAGACCACTACTTGTGGATAATATCTTCCTCCCATAAAAATTTCAGCCTCCTAGATTGAAAACTGCTACCAGAAAACCGTGCCACAGGACCGGATGTTTCGAAATTTTAAAGGACACCCTGTAGAAGTAACGCGACTTTTGAAAAAATTTTCAACGAAAATTTAACGTCATCCCAAAGTTTCACAAGAGTAAAAAATTTCTTCCACTAATCTTGAAAGATGAAGCTACTAGAGCGTTTTTAAAATTTTAGAGAAATTTACATCATGTAAAATAAATTTAAATATCTCCGCCATTTTTTTTATTTGATCCTTGAAATTTTTGAAGATTAAAGAGTATTAGTATAGTTGTCTACTGTAAAAATTTTAGTTCAATTCCTTAAAAAATGTGCTCAAAAACTGTTATAGAAATTAAGCCATTTTCACTCTTTTCCTACCCACGCCACTGGCTTATTAATGGAAAAAATTCTAATTTTTTTGCATTAACTCAAATTTCAAATAATTTTCTTTCAATCCTGTTAACTTGATGTGAAAGTTTTTTTGTCATCTTGCTCATACAGGGATTCAAAAAATAGTAAATTTTCCGAAAATTGAAATGGTCGCCATTTTGAAACGGCTCGGCCGATTTTGCTCAAGTGCAATACCAGACCACTCCTTGTGGACATCTTACTCTCACAAAAATTTCAGCCCCCTACATTGAAAACTGCGGCCAGAAACCGTGCCTCAAAGTCCGGATTTGGGGAACTTTGAAAGGACACCCTGTAGAAGTAACGTGACTTTTGGAAATTTTTTCAACGAAAATCTAAAGTCATTCCTCAGCTTTACAAGAATCCAAAATTTCGTTCACTAATCTTGAAAGATAAAGCTACAGGAGCGTTTTGAAAATCGAAAAATCGTGATTTTGGAGAAATAAATATATATATATATATAATAATTTTTACGGGCATATCGCTCTAACCTAGGGCTTCCTGAGGCAGTAAAAATTATTTTGAATTTTTAATTCTTTGCGCTCATTAACATTATATATATATATATATCGTGGGCAGGTGAATTTTGGAAAACCACTTTTTCGTGATCTGGGGGTCATGATCGGTGGACATTTGATGAGTTTGGGTGATTTTCGAAAAGTGATGTCGTCCTCAATAGTGTATTTTTTTGTTAAAAAATACACTAATACATAGGTTGGCTAACGCCGTCGGGAACAAGCCAGTGACGACTGATGGATTACAAAGTTAGTGCAGTATGGATTCTGAACTTAATACTAATAGGTAATGTTTGTCAGACTCGAAAGAAAATACGCCGCAGGCGAAATTATTTTCAATGTTCAAAGTCACGCAATTTCCCACTAATTAAAAGTTTACTCGGATGTGAAAACTAATAACTAAATGACTAATAAATAAAAAAAATATATTTCAATAAAAAAAATTGTACCTCAAAAGGCTTTAATCCTTGGGCTACAGCCCTATTTTACCCTGTGGTTACAAAGGCCCTGATCTGTATACCATATTGTGGAAAAATGCCCAGGATGCTGCACGCACCCCCCGCCTCCTTGGGTATACCTACTAATAACTAATTCTATGATGATATTTTGATATTTTTTTATTATTGTTATGAATTTTGGTTATATTTTTGCTTTTGCCCGCCGCCCCTATGAACTTGCCGCCTGCGTGCGGGCACGCACTACACACCTGCTAGGCCCGACTCTGATTCCGAGTTTTAACTCGGAATTCCGACTTTAAACTCGGAACAGGCCTAATAACTTGGAAACTGAAGACGTGCGGAAAAAACGTCGAAACAGGTCTATTTTGTTATCAAAGGGGACATATTTTGGTGACAAATTTAATTATCCAAGTTCGTCCCCTTGCCATTCCGAGTTTAATGGCGGAATTCCGAGTTTAAAGTCGGAATTCTTAGTTTATACTCGGAATTCCAAGTTTAAACTCGGAATTTTAAAAATAGAACTGGTGTGGCGCTTCTACGTGTTCGTACAGATCACACACAGTATTATAATAGTAACAACTCTCTATATCGCGGAAGTGACTAACAACAATGACAGAAACTTTTATCAAAGTTCCACATTAAACAAGTAGTCGAACCAGGACTCTAGCTTAAGGTCTTGACCGTTGCACCACGAATCGATTGTGAAAAAATTTCTGTTAAAATAATTAAAAAAAATATAAACAAAAAAAATTCACAAGTTACGTCGATTGTCTCTGATATGATCTAATGGCCTGCGTCAAAATGACTAGATAGGTATTCCTTGTAGCTCATTTAATCGAATAAAGAATTAAATTTCCTAACAAAAGCTTGAAAGTAAAAAAATGATGAATTAAGTTAAAATAATCTTCCTAATGGCTTTCCGTTGTTGTAAGTAACAAAATAAACTAATGAAACAAGGAAAATTGTGCAGCTGAATCAACGAATTACGTAATTAAATTTCATACAGAACATTAATTACTGGCTTAGGCCTGAGGTTAGAAGAAAAACAACGGCCAGTAAACTCCCCAAGATATAAAATAAATCTTGTTTGTAAAATTAAAAATTAAGATTCCATTAACTGTGGAGCGATAAAACGAGGAAAAGTCTAAGGAGAACGGAAATTTCGCAAGGGCAATTTGAATAAAAATTAATATTTTAACATTCCGCCCAATGACAGTCGGTTAATAGAGTTGGTTAACTAAGAGGCTGCCGCCAGTTCATTTCCCTATTATTGTCTCGACTGTCATTTGTTTCGATCGTCTTTTTTAATTAATTCATTTCTTGCGACCGACGACGATAGTTTTAATATAGATAATGGGAATTGATTTTTTTCACATCGTGATGAAAAAACTCATCAACTAATACCAATTATTTTCCGGAATATCAAAATTCTGACATTTAATTTAAACGGAGGGAAATTAATTTGCTTTAGGTAGCTATACCCATGAGCAACTAGATCATGATGATAAAGGACGAAAACTCATTATAGCTCCACGAGCATATGTCTTTTTTTTCGAGTTATGGGATAATTTACTCCAGAAATTATATTAATACAGTTCTGATTGCGTATGAGTGACTCCTATATAAAAAGAGGACTCATGTCTGGTCAATACCCATACTGTACCTACCTATTTTATTTCATTAATTAATTATTAGCAGGCTTTTAGACTTTTGCAGTAGGTAGGTAGGTATGCAGATAATCCTATTTATTAAAGTTGAGCTTTGTAATAGTCTGGCTGTTTGTCACTGTGAAATATCTTGCAAACTATAAATAGCGTTAGCGTTACTGTGGCTAATTGTGAGATTTCGGTTTAAATATCTCATATAGTAATAATAATAATTATTATGAATTAGGTACGTGATACTCATTGATAATTATATCAGGAAAACTGTAAATCTTGCATGATATCAAACCTGAAATCTTATTCATATCGTAAAACAGCTGATCCCGAGTTTTGTATATTTCTGACCACCGTTAGAGAGACAAATAAGCAGTCTCCAGACTTTTATTCCTCAGTGTATATTTAAGTACGTACGTATGAAAAATCTTTAGTGTACGTAAAATGTCTTATATTAAGATTTATGATTTTAAAACTTGCTACTTAACAACGACGTTTTATGCATGTGTGCAGGGGAACTATAAAAAAGCTAGAGAAAATAATTTTATATAACTCTAAACTCTACATTACTTCCTACTTTGTCATAATTGAAAAACAAGACGGAACTTTTAGCATGCTTTATCTCATTCAAAAGGATATATTCACCCTAGCCGGTGATACACAGTAATTTTGCTTTACACTACACTGTGAAATACATTTCTAAATAAAATAGAGTAGAAGTTATAAGCTCGCGACGGAGTTAAATGATATGAAAAGCGTGGAAAATGAAATCATATACTTCCCAAATGACATTTTAATCTCGATTTCACGCAAGCGGAAAAAACTTCACAAATTTGTCAGGTGTAAATTTAAATAGCAAAAGCCATTAGTAGGTATTTCTGTAGTTTACGTACGTACACATTTGTGTATTTACCTACTTACAGTGGTTCATAATATACATATTTTTACTGATGACCATTTAAACCTCAGTACCTATATAATAGTTATTTATGCAACAAGTGCATAAAGTGGTACTTTTTTCACGACTGGGAAGTTTGACCGCATGAGCCGCAGGCGAATGCGGCAATCCCAGAAGTGAAAAAAAGGCGCTTTATGCATATGTTGCATACAAAATTTTATCTACGAGTGAACTAAAAGTTATTATTATAAAATAAAATCTTTCCAATGCATTCATATCTTATGTAAGTGTTTCTTTGAAGCTATTAAGGCTTTTTTCATCACGTCAGTTCATAAAGGTGACATATTGCTTCTTTAGATTTTTGAGGTAGGTACCTAACAGATTTTGTGCAGCCATATTTGATTGAATAATAGTTTCTTCTAGTGCGGAAGATATTTCATTTATGATTAAATGTAAACATAAAATATGTCAATTATATAGCCAAATTTGATTGAAAAATAGTTTCTTGTGGGAAGAAGATTTTTCATTCATTGAATCATCTACAAAGGTATCCATTTTAGGTAACTAAACGACGCAAAACACAAAATATTAATTGTAGGTACATAGATCTGGCGCACTGCTAATAAACTGCGACGTTTCTCTAGTATAGGTTGATGTCAACAAGCATTTGGAGCGGTTGGCATCGGGATACTATGTAATTCAGCGTTCAGCGTCTCGTATTGCAGTGCGAACGCCCCGATCGAGCCAACTGAGCCGAGCCGCTAGCGTTCACTAGAACTTCTACTCGGCGAGCGTGCATTAACGTGTCAGATTTAGCGTTAAATAATGAACCGCTACGGCACTTTATTTCACCCGAACTACTTTATTTCACTCTTCAAGATAATCATACATTTTATGAACTAAGAAACGTCTAAAAAAGTGCATTTTATGAATCACTCGTAGATAAAATCAATTACGATGCTGAAACTTTAAAAATAATAAGAAAAATCAACTTTTTATAGGTATGCGTACGTTTTTATTTTATTATTTTTTCGAGGTTAAATGTGGGGACCTGCTCGGTCATCTTCAGATATACGAAGTTGCTGAAATATCCTGAAAAAACTGAAAATTCGAAATTTCTTATTTTTGTCAACTTTTTTATTATTAAAAATATAGTAACATTTATATTATGTTACTAGGAGTAGAAGGCGATCATTTTGTGTTGAGCTCAACATAGTACAGCGCAGGCGAAGCCGAGGCCGTGCAATTGAGCGAAACATGAGAAAGGAGTATTCTATATTGCGAGTAACATATACGATTTTTTCCGCAAGCTTTATACATATCAAAAATTAGGTAAGAAACAATTTGGGAATACATACCATCAGGCATCATGATAGAAAATTTAATTACCAGGTTTTGCGTACCTTTGGAGCTGCATTCCGATCAATGACGACACTTCGAATCCCAAATTTTCGCAGAGAATACAAACTGCTCGGGATAAATAAGACAAGGATTACCCCTCTCCATCCACAGTCGTTGGAGCGGTTTAATGGGACAATGGAGAAGCATCTCTCGAAGGTGGTGATCAACAATCAAAGAAACTGGGACCATGCAGTATAGGTACCTGCCTTTGTTGCTGATGTCGTACAGAGCAGTCTTCACGATACTGCCGGGCAGACACCGGCCAAAGGTTATATTCGGCAAGGAGATTCGCCTACCCTGTGATTTGGTGTATGGTTCACCATGCAAACAGTCCACCACCCGAGATCAAAAACTATGTCGAAGAATTGAGAAACTCCGTGGCGGAAGTGCATTCCCTTGTCAGGAGGAAGATCAAGTTGGCCAGCGATCGAATGAAGACACAGAAAGAGACAAGTGGGGTTTTATAATTCAACTAGGAAGAAGGGTTTGTCGCCCGCTTCAGCGAACCGGTGTTCCCAAGTGCAAGATAAAGGTAGTCCACCTGAATCGTCTGGCACCCTACTGCGGAGACAGCGAATAAGTTCGAAAGGCGCTCGAAAATAAAAGGGGAGCAGTAAAACGAGAAATAATCCACCTTCGCGAACAATGATTCTAGATACGTATGTATTTGTTTGTTTACTTCCCCAATTTTTATGACGACTCAGCCATTCATTCATGGAAATTACACTTTCGCAACAAGTCTAGTTACATGTTACATGACACAAATGATACATTGCCGGCCAATAACTAGTTCTATACTAGAATGGTTCCGCATTCTACTCATGATCAAAATAAGTGGTTTGAGGTAGTTTTAACTCAACTTACTTAAAAACTATGGGAAATTTCGAATATTTATTAGCATACCTATTTTTATAAGAAAACTTTAGGTAATCCAACGCTGATAAGTAAGGTCTTGTAAATCCATCCATGGGCGTAGAACTTGTTGAGCGAAAAAGGGGCCATACCCTGAATCTAGCTCAATATTAGTCCAATAACTTAGTCCATTTACTCTCTCCAAAAGTATTTTTGGATTACCTTTGGATGGAACCTTCAGTAATGATTAAATATTTTGAGCTCGAGCACTGTATGATGGCACTGTGTGAGTCCCGAAAGAGACGTTTATTAATAAGGGCAAGCGCCTGATATTACCTATATGCATATGAAAATCATAATAGACATGCCATACCAGTGGTCTCAAGAGAGTTTGAAAGATGCTTTTTCTCTTGTCGCGTCAACAAAAATATTCCCAGTACAACGTATCTCAAACTTTTTGAGAAAACTATGAAGGTCGGCCCTTATTTACATAATTAAGAGAACCCTCCTGTGAAATTTTCAGTCGATTTTTTCTATTACTTATCTGCTGAACTTCAATTATAAAGGAGTTAAGCCCCATTCGTCAATTTCACCCCTCACACATCACGGCTGACAGGCGGGGTGCACCGTCTTTGACCGTTTCCCCCACCACAATTCAACCCTTAACTTCATACAACTTCCCCGCGAGGCAGAGCTTTGCGCTGACATCAACTCCCGTAATCACGACGGCCAGCAGAGCGCTTTTCTGGTCCGCACTCCGCACTCTGAGCGCGACTATCGAGCAGAGAAGGTCGTACTTCGTCAGCGCTTCTGAAGCCGGTCCGATACCACGTATCAGTGTTGCGGTAGGTTATTTACGAATCGAGAGTGTGAAATTTATTCCCCTTTATTGCGAGAGGGTTGAAAAGGGTGGTCGGCTTATTTTGAAAGGCGCGGGTGTGGTTTTTTTGTTGGGGATTCGTCATTTTTTTGGAATTCTGTGTTCTTGTTTTGTGAAAGACTAACCGAGAAGACTACTGAGGTGGAAGGACTGGGAAGAAACTGAAGCAAATTGGTTATTGGTTGTTCGTCGTTGTACTACGAAGATAACAAAATTAAAGCCGTAAGTGTAATTATTGTTTTTATTAAATTTTATTGAATTTATTATTAGGAAAAAATTCTAATTTGAACTGTTATTGTTAAGTTGGCATCGACATTCTTCAACCCAAATTTGAAATTTTTACCCCTTAAATATCGTTATTTTTATGTTAATTAAACTTAACAGTTTAAAATAGAAAAATCTCCAGACATAATATTATGAGAATCGAAAACATTTAAGAATTTTTTTTCTCTCGGTTTTTCTTTAATACTTTTTGAGGAGACGTAATGGAATAACAACACTTTTTAATCTTCGATGAGTCCATAGATATGATTGAGAAGAAAATTTGAGAAAAATACGAAGTATAAATGTAATCAGCTGCTGCCTGCTGAGTAGCTACTGTGTTTAATGCAATATTTGTAGAAAATTTCATAAATGATTGTTTTACTTTACCTGCAGTCCCTATAAAGTAAAATACAATAGGATAAAATCTAAACCTAAATTATGTATATGTATAATAAAATACAGGAATTCAACTAAACTGATGAAGAGTTGCATGAACTTCAAAAACGGTGGCAGAGTAGTTGAAAGTGTCTTGTAGCGTAAGTGGTACCGGTACCACACGTCATGTTTTTTTTACTTACAGCTATGTTTCTTGTTGACAATAATAATTAATAATTTTTTTATAATATAGTCTATAGTTGTAAATTTTTCCCACGTTTACCAGAAAAATTTCCATAATTATATAAATTGAGGATTTGAAACGATCTAATTTAATATAGGAAATAAGAAATGATATAATTATGTATTAAACTAAATAGGTACACGAGAGGCTGATGGTTATTTAAAACACCAATTAAATCTTCAAATATCTTAATTAGCAATTAAGAAACCTGATTGGTTAGTTCGATAGTATTTTTAACAGCTGTCAAAAATGACCAATAAGGTTTCTTAATTGCTAATTAAGATATTTGAAGATTTAATTGCTGTCTCGAACAACTGGTTCTTAATGTAGAGCAAAATTCTTCATGAAATTGATTAGGAAGTGAATACTTTAATTAAATTTTGTGAATTTGCTAGAACCAAGAATTCAGTAGTTATATAAATAAAATAAATGCGTCCCTTGAAAATTTCGAATTTATATGATTGAAATGAAAGTTTTATGGTAATAAGTTTTCTGAAGTACTTACTTATAATTAATTAAGTTACCTGCTGATCGTTAATAGAACACGAATTTATTTTATAAATGGCGACTTGAAAACCCGGAACTAAATTTAAATTTATCGATTAAATCGGTTTAAAACGAGCATGTCAGAATGTTATTAAAGTGCGATTTCATAAAACAGTCCCCTAAAATACGTAAACAATATAAATTAATCGAATCAATTAACAACGGTCTAATCAATGTTTCGGGTAAAACGGCAAACAATCCGCAGCTCTAAGAAAGGTTTTTATTTTTCCACTCCTGTTTTTATCTACAAGTCGGTAAATCAACCGTAAAATTGCTTTTTCTGATCAATTACAAAGCTCCCAAATGGAACGCGCTATAATCACTGAACAGAACTTGGCTTTTTTAGTCCATTTTTAAACTGAAATACTGAAAACCTTCTTCCAATCTGGTAATTGCTTTAAAAGTTTATGTAATGCTCTTGGCGCTTTATAAAAACAAATTACTAAAATAAAAGATACCTACATTCATATTGCAAAAAATCTTTAATCCGTCAATATTTGGAATAATAACCGTGAGTATTGAGTCGCTCAATGACATAATTGAAAAATTGAACAAATGTAATTTATACAGTACCTATTTGACATAGGTTAATGCTGGTATACCTAGTTATCAAGACATCCATATAAAATACGAAGTCATCAAAAAAAAGGACCCGTTTTAATCGTGTCTAATGGTAAAGACCCGGCTCCGTTTATCTTATTTGCAGATTTTCGTCTTTCGTACCTATAGTTACTCTTCTGGACTACGAATTCTGAAAAAGCAATAGCGGATTAAAAGATCTCTAATAAGAGAGAGTACGAAATGAGTAGTCCTTAATCAAAAGTATACCCCCGCAGTCCTGTCATGGCATGAAACAGACTCGTTGACGAGTTATAATATGGTAATAAGTACATAAATCTGATCGAATTCGCGACTTCGATAAACCAACAAAAGGGCACAACTTCCATCGTGGTCTGTCGACGGTCATCTTCAGAAGGGACGACTCTCTGATGGCACACACAGAGACTTGTATTGTCCTCTATCACACAAGAAATCAAACAAATCCTTTTTTTTTGACGCAATATCGGGTCGAGTTGGCCATAAAACCGATAAAGTACTTTTTGAAGGGAATTTTATCTCTACTAGTCGCGGCCCCACTTTTTGGCCCCACTTTCGGACGGTGATACCTTGATGGATAACCTCTAACTCTGCATCTGCATATTTTTTTTTCAGAAATTTTGTTTTTGAGAGGAACATGCCATTAAGTACCTAATTCTCCTGCATCACTTTTCCCAATAGCAAAAAGTATCACATTTTCTTACGTCTCGCAGCTTATAAAATGTGAAAGAAAGAGATTAAGATTGTCAAAACAACTCTCCAACTATACGTATCATGCAAATTTTCAAACGGTAGGTACACGAATGCCCCAAAAAAACCCGACCTCAAATAATCTCCCTTTACCAGTTTATCAGTAGGTATTATCAGAAGTTTCATCCAGTCGAGATGACCGAAAGATGTCATCAATATTAGCACGGATGGGAGCTCAATAAAGCTTCAAAAATTCATATTTATTAACTAATTTAAGTCTTGTTCTGGTCACAGCAGTCATTCTAATTTTGTGCAGTGCATTTTCCTTGTGTCACTTGGCGACTAAGACCATCACCGACTCTCTTAACTCTCACACGTTTCTTCGGACAAGTTTTTCAGTAGGTGTATAGTACCTATTCCAAAAAATGTGTTCTCTATCAGAATCAATAAAAATCGTAATTTTGAATTTCGAATTTATCACGCAATTCTCCAATAGATCAGGCTAGGTCTACTGAATGGGTTTTGTAAAGGCGTAAACAGCGGGCAAAAATCTTGTACACGGGCAAAACTTCCACACTACCATCAAGCTTCGACATGCTTTCACTAGATTTTCAGTCGCATGTACACCTACTTCCACTTGCGGTTTACCCCTCGGATCTTGCCCAAGCAAAAAAGACTGTTCGACACGTAAACTTATTACCTAAATTTGTGTGACCGAACGATTCGCAGCATTGCTGCAGAAAAAAGGTCCCTAATTTAAGCATAACACTTTTTTTTTATAATGAATATTTTTTTAAACTGATGAAGAGAGATTTTCGAGCTATTTTCGAGCTCTTCAATGGTATTTTCGAGCTGTCTCTAGCTTTCAGCGTTTTCCGGAATTTCGCAACTTTTCTATTTGTAATGCTTACACCGACTTTCTTTAATTCAATCTGTGGAGAAACCCAAACAGCATAGGAATTTCGAGCTATTTTCGAGCTACTCAATGAGATTTTCGTCAGTAACCACGGTTATGTCAATTCCTAAAGCAGAATTTGGAAAATTATAGAGTCGGATGATTTACCACACCAGGAATGGAAATGGATCAAGGACAGAGAAAAAACATTTTTTTTTCGTTTTTCCGGGAAATGGCAAGAGCTACAAGCAGCTCGAGCATCTCAGTGAGTAGCTCGAAAAAAGCTTGAAATTCCTGTACTTTTCGTTTTTTTCGGGAGTACTTACTTACTAAATTTAGGTCCCATTTTAGCACGAAAAAGAGTTTTTTTGTTTTTCCTGGAAATGGCAAGAGCTACAAACAGCTCGAAAATCTCTTGAGTAGCTAGAAAATAGCTCGAAATTCCTGTGCTTTTAGTTTTTTCCGGGAGTACGTACTTTCCAAATTGGGGTCAAATCCTAGCACGAAAAAGCGTTTTTTTCTGTTTTTCTGGAAAATGACGAGAGCTAGGAACAGCTCGAAAATCTCATTGAGTAGCTCGAAAATAGCTCGAAGTTCCTGTGCTTTTCGTTTTTTCCGGGAGTACATACCTACTTTCAAAATTGAGGTCAAATCCTATAGCACGACAAAGCGGTTTTTTAGTTTTCCGGAAAATTGCGATTTTCCGGAAAACGGTGGAAGCTAGACATAGCTCGAAAATATCATTGAAGAGCTTGAAAATAGCTCGAAAATCCCTCGTAATCAGTTTAAAAAAATATTCGTTTTTTAAAAATGTGCTATGCTTAAATTAGGGACCTGCGGAATAATGATTTTCACTTAATATAAGGGTAAAAGAGAACCAGACATTAAATTAAATGATGAAGAGCATTTTCTTGTTGTAACATGGAATGCTTTCCAGAAAACATCTAGAAGCTCATCTTTTCTGTTATTAAGGATGTGATCTAACCACTCCTGTTCCTTTTGTCACTCAGTTTCAAAGTCGGAAAGTTATAGGTACTTAGGAAAATGTTGCTTGGTTTTCTTTAGGCACAAATGGATTGCTCATTCAAGGGTAGATCTACACTACAGGATGGATCACACTGTAGCTTTGGAAGCTCGGTCATAAATATTATATTTTTTATATGTGTATTTATGCTAGATAGAAAAAGCTAAGAAATCAAATTAACAGGACGGGAGGAACGTTTTTAGCGAACTTTACGTTAGTGCAAAATTTATTTATAAAAAGTCAGTGGCGTGGCGTGGGACATGGGAAGGAAAGAGCATAAGCGCAATTTTAAAGGAACTGATTTCTATCAAACAATGTACAGTTCATCGGTTATTTATTGGCGGAGAATTCTCTGAATTAATCTGGACTGATAGCAAAAATATTGATTCAGGCAGTGGCGTGCAAAAAAAAGATGCTTATAACTCTCACTATGGACAAAATCTTGTCAATTTTCACCTGATAATATTCAATATCAACCACGCCGCCTATGGCAGGTGCAATTGGATAAACGTTTTAAATGATAAACACTCATTATCGAGACAATCACAAAGATAAGAGCGAACAAAAAATCGAATGTTCAGGGAGATCCATGCAAAAGTGTTAAATTATTTCTGTTCTCTATACATTTAGATAGGACTTTTTTGAATCACGAGTATACCGATAAAATTTTTATTGCTTATCAATTTTCAAGAATTCTCCGCCAATAAATAATCGATGAGCTGTACAAAATGACAATAATATTCATAATTGAATCAACGTATAAAAATACACTATTTTTCGGTTTTTAGACAATTATACAATTATTATATTGAAGTGCAATAATTTAAAAATATTAAATTAAATTAATAACAAATAATGCATGAAATTGGCGTTTACTTTATCGCACTATAGCAATAATTAAATTATTAATTAACCTTGTTCCTCTATGGATATAATAAAGTCATAAAATGGAAGTGTATTGGTTTAATTAATACCGAGTTTTAAAATAACTCCTGAAATTTCTATGTTGATAGCAAATTAATTTTCTAAATAAATAACTAAAGCTCGAAGTTAGAAAATTTCGAAAGGCGTTCTTCCAGCCGAAACTTTTAACAAAGTATTGTTATTATCGTGTAAAGTTGTTAAAAAATCAATTAACGGCTCTTCTAATTAGATCCTATTCGAGTTAATTGAGGCAGTTTCAACACACGTAGTTACCGACTGAAAGCGCCAGCCTATAATTATTTTCTCCTGAGAAATTTAATCGATTTTCGGTCAAAATATTGAGATTAGTGTTTGAATTTAAAGTCTTAAAAATCGCGCAATCGAACAATATTTAATTCCCTAAAAAATATAAGCGAAAGCATAAAGAAAATTGTATAGTAGTTTTTTTTTTTAGACGTTTTATATTCATAGAAGAGTTTTCATGAATACATGGTGGTGTTTCATTAATCAGTGCAGAAAATTCAACTGGAGATTCCTTGCTGAATTTTAAGGGGGGTTTGTCATAAAAAAAAATTCTTAAAGCCTCCCCTAAGAAGTTACATCCCCTTAAAGTAGGGTAAAAAATTCACATTAATCGATTTTTTTCTGAAATGACTTGAAATAAAAAAAAAGACGGCTAGGTATTCGAACACTACTACCAGGAAGCCTTCATAATCACATAATTTTATCCACCCTTATTCTTTGCAAGGATAATGTGTATCATACTATCCCTAAAAGTTTTTTTCCAGAACTTTTTTCCAGTAAAGTAATAAATTTAATCATTTTAAAGTTTAAACAATTTCTAATGGAAACAGTATTTTATCAAATTTCAATATTCCTGTAGATTAAGGTGAATACTCGTATGAGTACTCACCTCATTGCATCCTTGACAATGTATACTTTAGCTATTCATTGCCTTGATGCAAATTGCCTGGAGTTGCAAGGTTTTTCGAGAAGTTGATAATGTAACGCAACTAATTTTTATTTCCTGTAAAGTAAAACGTACCATCCTTCATCTCAATGATGATGAAGTATCTCGAGTAAAAAATTCTTGGTTGAACGATCTGCGCAATTTTCTGAGAACCGTACATGCACCAGTTAGGAGGGCACCTGTATGTAAATACGTAATTCATTGGACACCTTAATGGAGAGATAATCTTTCATTTATTTTATACTTAAGTACTTAGTGCATAAATATGCCTTGGAATAGCAGGCAGTGATGTGGGTTGTTATAAGAAACCACTTAACGTTTTAAACATTAATAAATATACATTTAGACACTACTTGTTCTTTGAGTGGTTTTCATTTAACACGTACTTAAACTGGGATATTGATCTTCTTGTCAATACCTCGGTAAATGGAATAGAGGAAATGATAATTAACAGCTCGTGTTCATGTTTGTTGAGTCTTGTAGATCGTGCATGGAGAAGTGCTTAGAGGTGCTTGAAAATACTACCTCTTCCCAAAAATTCTAATTCGAAATCAATTAAATTTTTTGACGCAACGTAAGTAATTTTAAACAATTATGTATTTTCCTTAATATTTTTATAATTATTATTCTATTGCTTGTTACCCAAGTCAAGTTAGCCACACTTCGGCCAGCCACTCTTTCGGCCAGGAAGAGGAACTTTGTTTAATGTCCAGCAAACATTTTTATTTTCGTTATTGACGGCTTGAATGGAAAATATTTGTTTTCTTGTTGATAATAATAAACTTTATTATAACATTTCGGAGCTTTTTCAGCAAATTTTCAGTAAAAAAGTTTGTTTTTTCAATTTATAAAGTCCGTGGCCGAAAGCGTGGCTTGGACATTATGAACTTTTGGGCTCTTTGAGCAAAATTACAGCAATCGTGGCCGAAAGCGAGGTTGGCCATTATGTTAAAATTTCGGGCTCTTTTCGGCAAGATTTCTGCCAGAATTTTTTTCAGTTTCTTAGGTCCATGGCCGAAAGTGTGGCTGGCTATTATTATTAATGTTTTGAGCAAAATTTACAGCAAAAATGACATTTTTCAGTATACTAAGTCGTGGTCGAAGGCGAGATTGGCCATTATTATAAAATTTTTGACTTTTTGAGCATAATTACAGCAAAAATTACATTTTTCAGTTTCTCAAGTTCGTGGCCGAAAGTGTGGCTGGCCATTATTATGAATTTTTTTACTTTTTGAGCCAAAATTACATTTTTCAGTTTATTAAGTTATGGCCGAAAGCGAGGTCGGCCAATGTTAAATTTTCGGGCTTTTTTCAGCAAGATTCCTGCCAGATTTTTTTTGATTTCTTAAGTTAGTGGCCGAAGACGTGGTTGATTATCATATTTTTTTTACTTTTTTGAGCAAAATTACAGCAAAAATTACATTTCTCAGTTTACTAAGTCGTGGCTGAAAACGAAGTTGGCCATTATGTTAAAATTTCAGACTTTTTCGGCGAAATTTCCACCAGAATTTTTTTTTTCAGTTTGACAAGTCCGTAGCCGAAAGCGTGGCTGGCTATTATTATTAATTTTTCGACTTTTTGAGAAAAATTAAATTTTTCGGTTTACTAAGTCGTGGCCGAAAGCGTGGCTGGTCATTATTATAAATCGTCGAACTTTTTTCATCAAAATTTCAGCTTAAATGATTTTTTTAGATTATTAAATCCGTGGCTGGTCTTTATGATGAATTTTTGGACTCTTTCGAGCCAAATTATAGAACAAATGATTTTTTCAGTTTCTTAAGTCGTGGCCGAAAGCGTGGCTGGTCATTATTGTAAAATCTCGTACTTTTTTCAACAAAATTTCAGCTTAAATAATTTTTTTAGATTGCTAAGTCCGTTGCTGGTCGTTATGATGATTTTTTTGGATTTTTTAAAGTCAAATTTCAGCAAAAATGATTTTTTCAGTTTATTCAATTACGGCCAAAAACTCGTCTGGCCATTATTAAGATTTTTTTTGCGGAAAATTACAGAAAAAATAATTTTCTCAGTTTGTTAAGTAAAGCGTGGCTGAACCTTATTACGAATTTTTGGAATTTTTTTCCAACAAAAATGATTTTTTCAGTTTCTCAATAAGGCCGCGGCCGAAAGCCTGGTCGACAATATTATAAAATTTGGACTTTTTTGAGCAGAATTTCAACAAAAATGATTTTTACAGATTCTCAAGTCCATAGCTGAAAGCGTGGTTGGCCATTATCATAAAATGTCGGATTTTTTCAACAAAATTTCAGCAAATATGATTTTTTCGAAAATGGACGAAAGCGTGGCTGGCGGAAGCGTGGCTAACTTGACTTGGGTCTGCTTGCTAGTGGTAGAGGAACACATTCAGTTACGTGTGTAATTTTTTATTTCCCAATTAAAGATCAATTTACATCTAACGGCACGGACACGGGTCGAGTTTCCACTTATCAACACATCAGAAATTTACTACTCTGCATAGTTCATATGTACTTTGTCATAGGTACAAAAAATAACAAGAAATAATTGTTTCAAAAAATTGTGTGTGTGTGGTTTAACTTTCACAGAGTGCAAATGTTCGAAAAAATTAATTGATACCAAAAGTTTTGCAATGTGTGCATGACAAATCTGTTGGATCAGGAATATTACAACAAGTGGTGCTGGATTGTCCAGCAACCTGTATAATATATACATCTTTGAAGTTTCATAATATAAAGTAGGCGATGTACGACAATTTTTCTTACTTGTAAATGTGAACACAAAAGTAAATTGTACCTTGTTTGTTTGTTCGCGAAGAATGTAATAACTGCATTCATTTCGTTCCGTAAAAAGCTAAACAAACGTCTTTAATTTCCATGCTGACTTGATGAAGTTTATTACAAGGGGTGAATAAATGAAACAAGATTATAAAACTCTCCTCCGGAGGAAGAATTTTTAATTTTTAGGTAGTAAAACGAAATAGGTAGTAATTTTAATTAAAAACTTGAAAAGTATCCTTTGTTTTGGAAGGGAGTATAAAATCAGAAGGGGCTCGGTATGTTTTGTTCGGGCGTAATTAGAAGGAAATTAAACAGTCAGTCGGGGATGGTCAAGACGGCCAACTCTTTCCATGATTCTGATTTATTTCGGAGTTTTATGGTCCGGAGTTTGAGTTGTTATAAATCGGCGTGGATTCGACGTGCTTCATAAAACAGCGCCAACGTCGATGCGAGATCCCATTCCAGATAGTCGACAGTTCAGTCTGAACGCCTGTTTATCTTCCGCGAAGTCAAGTTGCAGGCGTTCACTGCTAACAAATACTAAGTCTGCTAAGTTTTCCCGCGAGGTAAGTTCTTATATCAACTAGTTTATAATATTCCATTGCTATTCATCGAAAAAAAATATGTGCCCAAAGAAAAAATTAAGAAAAAAAGTTACATGATGCGAAACAATTTTTCTGAGTTCATTTCTGCACCCCTTAAAAGAACAGGGTAAAATTAAGGTTACGTTTATTGAGTGTATTCTCAATAGCATACTTTCTGTAACTGATTCCGTATATTAAAGAAGAAATTTAAGAATTTTTTTGACACCCATTTGAAGGGGTCGTATCTCAACTCAACAGAAGGAATCTCTGTTTCAGTGATTCAGAAGAAAAATTTCAGTGTTAATTCGCTGGGCAGTGGGTACTTCACTGCGGGTCATCTGACCTGTTTGTATCTACTCCATTTAAATAAATAAATAAATACATAAAAGAATAATTGTTGCACAAGGTACCTTTAATAACCAAACCTTGACGTATTTGTTTGCTCAATGACTTCTGTTCGTGTTGGTCTAACAGAAGTTGAGATGTCCGTCTCTCCTCTGTATTTAGGCTAGATGGACTTCTCATAACCCAGTAGGAGAGATCGAGAGGCGCTATAATGGTTTTTTATTATACAGATATGCCCACAGTTTATATCAGAAAGAAGATGCTTTGTCTAGAATCACGTCGTTGAGTGCCTAAACCTTGAAAACTTTTTTATTGAAAAAAATTATTATAAAAGTTCTTGTTAAGCCGGATACTATTGCTTCTAGGGTAGGTTCAAAGCCCTTATACTGAAGCTTGCGCTTATTGTACCGCTTTGGATAATTATCTCATCAGTCCCGTTTCCTGAAAGTATTTCAGTATGAGTCTTTCTTGTTCTATTTCTTTTGGTTCTGCCATTTCGGTCCCAAATACTAGAAGTCTAGTTCCCTGTCCCTCTAGTGCTGGGCATTCACACATTAGGTGGTATGGTGTTTCCTCCCCCTCCCCGCATCTCCTGCAATCCGGGATATTTTTCACTCCTATTATTGAGAGGTGCCATTAGTGAACAGTGTCCTGTTAGAAGTCCATCTCAGCTGGTGCTTACTCAGCTTTTTCAGTTACATCTTCTCTGCTCCCTCTTCCCTTCACCCACCTAGTCGCTTGAACAGCACCCCAGTAGGTTTAGGTAAGGTTTGCATTGAAGTTGCTCTATTTTCTCCCATGAGGAAAATTAGTTATTGGCCTTTTGTGTCAGGTTTTCTGTCCACTAAGATCCAAGTTTCATTAAGCCGGATACTATAACTACTCGGTACTCGGCAAGTTAATAATTATGTTGCGAGTATTTGTGAACATTTGTGCAAGTAAAATTGAAAACCGCATACATTTACATCCGCATGACAGAGCGCTTGTAAATATGGTGTTGAAAACACTTTGCATGTAACGACCTGACCTGGAACAGTTTGCCGACAACGAACGAGAAGTACAAGAAGTAATGGAGTGGCCAGTAAATCTGAGTTGCACGTCGCGTCGTCACTCGTCATATACATTACGCGGCACTCGCCAAGTACTCGGCAAGTAGCGCGTAGTGAGTAGCTGGCTTAACATGCAACATTCAACTTGCTACATGTACTAACTGCAGGGGATTCCCCATGACATTCTGGAAGCGGTGCATGAGCCGAGATATCGATTCCCGCGTTGACTTTAAATCGTTGAAGGTTGTATTCCTAAGGAAACACTTCTCTTGGAATGCTATTCCAATAAAGGAATGCGGTTCTATACATGAAAGAAGTCTGAAATAAGATTACACGAGGTGTAACGAGCTGAACCTGATATTGCGGCTTGACGTATATTTCTGTCCGGCCTCGTTCTAGGTGGGATCAAACGGGCCACTTCTTTTGAACACTTCCCATATAAAACGTCTGTAAAACAGGCTCAGGTCAGCTGACGCTAATAATTGGATTCTTAATGGAGTTTTCTGTTTTTTAGGATCTTGGTAGGCAGGCAGGACCCACTGGATAGGTAGGCATATAATTTTCTGAAATTGTTATGGAAGAGAAAAATAATAATTATATACAATTAACATTGGTAATAATGTTACCCGCATATTTCGTCCGTATAACTAAAGAAACTGCCGCAAATTTAGATTATTATTAAAATATTGCCCTGTTCTGTCAGAATTTCAACTTCCGAATAAGAGCCCGGCAGCAAATCTCCCTCAATTCGTCACGGAGACGAGCTAAACGAGTCCGAGATAATGTCTCAAGCGACGTCGCTGAATTTGTTTTTCCCAATCCCTTATAATCTATCTATAAGGTCCTCTGCTGCAATAATCTGATAGAGTAACCGCCATTTGTATTCATGGCCGACTCGATACAGGAATGAAAAACAACGCCATCTAGATAATAATAAAGCGACGAAATACTGCGCCAAACTTAGATGGATTCTGAGGGAAATAATAGTGTACATTTTCTCGATTGATTCAATCGCTTTGAATATTCCCGGTATACTAAATAAGAAACGTGGATCTTTCATATAACAGTCAAAACTAGATGAACAAACAAAATTTATGGGACTGGCAATTTATCACCAGCACCAGAAGAAGGAAAACGAGTCAATAAATGATTTACAATTTTGAGATCGCTCAATTTGTCAACCCCGTCCATATCAACTTTATGTTGGGCAGCAGAGACGTGGGTGGATTGCTCCTTGGGGGGTTTACGATTTCATTCTCGAGTGCTGTGATATCATAATACATATACGAGTATCCGAGGCAGTATGTACATAATATAACTTTCCATTTAAATTCTAATTTAACTTTTCAATCATTTATCATAGGTAGGTAAGTGTACTTATCAACAAAATAAAAGAAATTTTGAAGTTGAATAGATACTCAACTCCTTAGTTCCAATAATTGGAAGTATATTATTCAAAATTCATTAAAACTTTTTAAGAGTACCTGTAATTTTATTTACTCTGAAACGAGTGTGGGTGTTTACTCATTCTGGAAGGCAAGGCTAGACAAATTTGACTTGGTGAATACCTGAGTACGGCCCATCCATTGTATTATTATAGTGAGTAAACATCGCTGAGTTGTCATAGGTACAAGCGTAAGAAAACAAATATTAAAGCCCGGACTGGAGTAGATTTCTTTTTAGTGTTTCACCTTTTTAGTTTTTATTAACAAATAATGTCAGCTTTGTATGGCTTTAGATTGCATAATATGATATATAGAGGAACCTGGACCTTACAAACTACCCCTGGCTCTTCAATGTCGCAGTAGGCCTCAACCGGTGACGGCGACATGATGAACAAACATCCAGACTCTGTCAAGGATGTTCTGTACGTAGGATGACGAAGAGTATGACACTCCCCTTAAACTTTTAAAACTGTTGGAATTAAAAAAATATATTTTGACAAAACACTTATAAAAATATCCCCAAAGAAAGAAGATAATCCACAGAACTATACAATCATGCGAGAGTCTAGAGCCGATTGTCCAAGCGACGCGTTTTCTCTTATCCAACGGTTGTGGTAATTCTCATTCCGATGTTGCTTCAGAAGCTTCAACATTCAAATGCGCCGGATCACCACCATGAATGAACCAAATTGCGTATTTCCAACAGTCCAGGTGATTTGTCCTCCAAAAAAATGTCTGAAAGCTATGGGCGTTGAAAAAAAAGACAATTAAAAAAAAAACAGATGTTGATGTCTACCTATTTCTGGTTAGGGCAAATTGGATGATTGCCTGCCTTGAGAATTTAGCGTCGGCCGTGAAAAGTACTAATAGAACCTGTTGCAGTAAAAACCATTGTCGAAATCGATTCTCGGCTCGAAATAATTTTCTGTCAGAGCATGTACTTTTGACGTTGATATGGTCTAAGTCAAACAGTTATACGTGGCATCTATTTACCAACTTTTGCTGGCTGCTATTCTTCTAGGTATGGTACCATGCATCATCCTGCACCATATCTAAGATTCGTTCTTCCTGGTCAATTGTTGTACTGGATCCCTTACTCGCAAATTCAGAAGCTTCAAGCAACCATTTTCTTGAGTAATTAAATCAATTTACTTATTCAAGGTGTCCCAAAAATGGAAAATAAAAACATTTTGCTCGAGGTGGTTAAAGGTGTCGGCTTGGGTAAGGTAAAGCGAGTTCAAAAGATGCAAAAAAATACGAAATCAACCTCTTCCTTTCGACCTCGTCTAACATCATCCGAAACTAACTTCTTTCCTTCTATTGGCATTCTTGATCCAGGTGTCTAGCCGGACTTTGCTGAAACGAACTATTTAACCCTTAGAGGGGAAAAATAGTCGCTGAGAGCATGAGACAAGAAAAACAAGGGTCGTAGGTTGAGTCGCTAGTCTAAGAGGGTCAACAATAACAAGCAGGTCAGCAGAACAACAGGTACTCTTTATTAAAATAAATCACAGTTATTATCACAAATTATTAACTTGAGCACGGTTAACAACAATAAGGAGCAAGAGCGGGTAGAATCTGAATGAACTGATCGGTTAAAACTTGGTAGGCAAAGGCACTTAGCTTCGTAGGGTCTTCGGGCGAGGGTGAAAGTTTAGCTGGTGGTAAACTTGGTTTCAGGTACAGCCCCTGTGCTGCCTTCTTGTTAGAAGAGGAACCGTGCTTCCATGAAATAGTTGGTTCCGGGAGAAAAAGTTGCCTCCAGGTAAAAATGTGCCTCCAGGGAAAAAATTGTCTCCAGGTAAAAAGCAAGCCAAAAACGTGGGCGATGTTTATAATAATTTAAGTGAAAGTTCACAACGCAATTTCGCTAAAAATTCCTGTGTTTGCGGAACCGACCTTCCTCTAGCGAATTCCAGGAGAGAAAAGAAAGGTGAACGGGCCGGTATGAAGATGAACGCACCTGATTACAACTCGACAGTCGAGGTTACGACTCGAGTTGGTCGATGCACTAACAACCACCATCACTCACCCACTGCGCACGCCCGCCGTCGTCTCTGTGTTACCGACATCTAGCCGGTACGTTACATTGCAAATCAAGAATAGATTTAATAAACAAACCAAGGTACACCTATTGTGTTAATATCATTTGGGCAAACATTTTTCACTTCATATCAGCCGATTGTGAGTAAAATCAAGTATCCCGTAGACTGTTGGAATTGTCTGACTATGAAAAAGCTTTTCGAAGCGGGTTTCAGGTACCTATAGTTGCCTCAGCATGCCTACCATGTCCATAATGACCTACATTTCACAAATTTGTCACTTCTTGTTTTAAGCATTTTCTGTTAAGAACACACCTTTGAATGCAAAGTTTGGATATTAGGCCCAAATCCCCGTATATCTTGGAACATCCTTGAAAAGCACGAGACGGTCAAGTCCGGCATCAAGGCAAGCCGGTATAAATAATGTAAGGCAATAATAAAATATGGGCAGTCGGGCGGCGGTAACATACCTCTGGTAGTTTAATAAAAACGTCACCCGTCCCCGTGGCCGGCGGCGGCGACGGCACGTGCGGGGGGCTGCCCCCGATACATTGTGTGTCCGTGCAATATTAATATGCGCGTGAGGCGGCTGCCTCCATGCAAATGTTTGTGCGCCGGCCGGATTGATATGCAAGTTAAACATTAATGGGGCCCGAATATTGTGTTTGCCGCTCCATTGCCGAGACGCTGGCATGCGACCGGGGGCTCTCAGTGTCCTCAGCACGTTTCGGAGACTTCGGCAGGTTATCAAATATGGAGCAAGAGAATTCCTACTTCTCCTGTTTTCTTATTGCATTGGTATACACTTTTATCAAAGTTTTATACGCGCCTCAAACTTTTGTGTTTTCAAAATAAATTGCGTCTTTTATTAGCTGACCGAATAAACCTTTCATGGGAACTAAATATTTCAAATTAATATAGAAATAAAAATGTTCCCATTAAAATGCAGGATGATTGACGTATTTAGACTATTCGTTAGTACATCTCGAGGATGGTTAACGACAAAAAAATTGTTTGAAATTAAAGTTGTGGATCAGTTTGTGGCGAACAAGTTTAGATGTAAACGAGAATTACGAAGAAACGATTTTTGGGGCTTTAGACGTGGAATACCTTGAGACTTTTCTACCAGTCTTTAGAATGTCAAAACAATCGTTTACACAAATTTCATGGAGTCAAGACATGAAGTCATCCGTGACAATGAATTCGTTATTTAGCGTTGATACCATAACGTATGGGTTTTATAATGGCAAAATCTTCTACTGAGGAAACTGTTACTAACTCCAAATAAACAATAATTGTGTTTGGTGCTGGATATTACACTGCGATACACTATCTACGCCCAGTTTATCCATATGTGTACCAATATGCGAATGGAATTGTGGTAGTTGGACAAGATTTCTTCAAGAGTTGTGGTGGTCATCATAGTCGGGATTCTCGCTCAATGGGTTTTAAGAATGGAACCAATGGATCAAAATAATTTGGATTAGGGTTGACGTTGGAAACTGCTATATGTATATTGGCCCATACTACTGAGGGTGGTGAATTTTTCTCCAGTTGCCAGTTTGGAAGAATCTTCTATTGGATAATGGTGGTTCGTTTGCTCAGTACTTATAAGGAGAGTCTCTACCGGTGAAGTTTTTAATGCGCCCGGCATAACCAACCTTTGACTGGAGCCTGGTAAGCTTTGCCCAAAAAAATATAGGAAAGTATGAGAGACATTTTATTAAAATTGTTACGAAATTGTTATACGATATACGATTTGGGGGAACATCTGACGATTCCCAATGAAACTATTATTTCAGGGTGCAAATCTCATTAATTGGTTGATGTTCTATAAGGTTCACTAATGCCGGGTTATTTCGTATCTGACACAAAACGATTCGAGCGGCCTTGCTCACTCCTTCTTCTTTTTCTTTTTCTTCCAGCGTTGCTATATAGTTACAATGTGCTGGCAGGAAGGAAAAGTGGTAGGTTAACACGATTACTTCATTGAAATGAAATCAATATATCGATCGTGATGTTTGAACTTTAGATAAAGACCATTTTTTCAGGAACTAAAATTCCCGTCATGAACAGACAAAAACTTTTTAGCGAATAAAACTATATATTACGAGACTCTAGATAGTGATAATATTCGTTTCTAATAAGTAAGAAAAGTTCAATGACATTTTGTGAGAGTTTTTTAGCATGACATTATGCTTTTAGCTTGACGATAATTATCCTTAGAAACCCCACAGGATAGCTCTAACACTTGTTTTGCTTTATTAAATTTGTTACCTATTCCTCCTAGCGTATTTAATCTCTCTTATATGTCTTAGTTAATTACCCCTATGGCTTCCCTAATAATTATATTAGGTTTATATTCCTCTACCTAATACCTAAAGTGACTGCCCACGCGCGTTTGTCAATTAGACCTCCAGAGGGAAGCCTTATAATGGACAACATAATATTGAAACTCGCGCTTTTTATGAAATTATTATTCCTCATTTTATACATATAGATACCTATAGCATAAATGTTTGAACGTGAGACCCACAAACCTTGAGTAAAAATCATCACATCTGACAACAAAGCATAATGGAGCTCTTCTTTTAGAAGAAGTTTTTCGATTAAAGAAGACTTAGTTAATTACTTTATATACCAACACAACTGTTTGCATAGTAAGATAATACCTGAAGGTAACTTTAGCGGGTGAAAACACGATCGAAAAATAATATCGTTGACCATTACTATTATAGGTATTTATACGGGGTGGTTAACATTTCGATGATCACCATTGGAATCTCGGAAACGGTAAGACTTATTACGATGTCGATTGAATTAGAGAAAAACTGCACTTTTTTATACGTTTTATTATAAGAATCTAAAACCAAATTTCGGGCAACTTGATGGAAGGGTCTATTAGGGTGACCCGTGCTTTCTGATGAATCATTCATGGATTTTCTAAACCCCAACGCGACAGTTTTGCCTATTAACGAAGCCATCGAGGCGAAAATGGACCTCATCACTGAAAATGATTTTGTTTGCAAAATCAGCAGGCTGCTCAAGGATCCAATTGGTGAATTCTCTTCGCTGTTCATGGTCCACTGGCAGAAGTTGTTGAGTCAGTTGGATTTTGTAGGCATGCAGCTGTAAATCTTGTGCCCGATGGCGGATTGACGTCTCTGGCCTTTCTGTCACACTCTCGCGAACTGACGTGATGTTTTCTTCTGAACGACCTCTACGAGCTCGTATCATGTGTTTTACGTCATTGCGACATTATGATATGGCGCGCAATTCAAATCTTGCCCTCTTATTGAAACACCCATTATATTGAAGAAAACCTTAATATGGTGGTCCTCACTGCAAGTCATTGGAAAGGAAAACCAAATGATGGTCTTCTTGGAATAATAAATAATTCCTTCGACGGATACAAATCACCTGAGTTTGCATACAAAGACAGCCCTCTGTTGCGATTTTATTAAGGCTCGTCAGTCTGCCTTAATATAATAATATAACCATTACATCATTAGAGGTGTGGCAGTCAAAAAATTTTTCTTTGTTTGTAGGGTACCTACTTGGAAGTATCTTAATGGGGAATGTAAAAATGTATAAAGGCTAGTACAAAAAAATACAGGAGTAATTCGAGTAATAGAAAAAAGTCATATAAGGTACACATTGTGACAAAATTATTTATGTACTTACCTACTTAAATAATTTTCCCTCGATATCTGAATGTTTTATTTATTGTGTGTAATCATGACAACACTGCAAAGGTTTCGTCCGTCGATCCCGCCAGTAAACGGGCCCAGCTCGAGCTGTAGAACGGAAAAAACTTTATACTTGATTAGTAGCGTTAAATTAGGACCGCCAGGAAACTTAATTAAATTTTATATAATGAACTAACTGAGGAAATGCTGAACAAAAATAATTAAAAACCTAAATTTGCTTCGCCTGTGTACAGTTTAAGTGACAAACTTAATTAACGGGGTTATTCTCTTACGGCTGGAGACACTTGGCCCGTTCTTATCGCCCTCCTTCATTATATTGTATTCCTCAGCTAAGATTACAATCCGAATTATACCTTCTGTTCTTTATGCTGTACTCCAACGCACAATAGGCACTATTCTTTTTTGCAAGTTATGGTAATTAAAGCACAACCGCAATTCTGAGGCTTAAGAAAAGATGGGTTTTTAAAAGTGTATGGTCTTTGCTTGCAATGCCGTCTTAATTTAGAAAATGTCTACTTTTACAGATGAGACGATCGGACATAACAAGTAGAGAGTTGGACAAAGTAATATTGTTTTTACATACATTTAAGTACCTTATCGTAATTGAGCAGTAGCTATACCACCAACTAGGTACCTACATACTATTATAGAATAAATGGTGCTTGACGAATCCACACCGGTTATTGCACTACTTGTGACTGTCAGGAGCAGCATGCTCACCAAAACATCATGTTCATAAACAGAGGACAATAATAATAATTATTGTTAATCACCAAATCGTGAATTAGGTAACAAGTTTTATAAAAGTCACTTGAATCAAGAGTTTTATTAGGCAGGAGCGATGTGAGTGTTTACTAATGGAACGAGTGTTTAGAGAAGCTTGAGACCGAGTCACTTAAGTACTATACTTTCTCTACCTCAAAATAAAAATAAAAAGATTTTCCATGCATAGGTGTCGTAGTCAATACGTTTTTGGGTTTTATTCTTCACCTACAACTTAATCCTCGATCCATATAAATTGTGTCAGGCACACCTCGTTAACGTCTTCAGACTTAAAATCTAAGAACACTTTTGGTATGTATAACGTTTGTAATTACTATAGTATAGTAAATATAAGGTATAGGGATTCTGCCTCATTCCTTATGAGAAAATAGATGGGAAACTGGAAAACATGGGAAAAATACCTGTAGATCGGTTTCTCATACCCCTAGACCGGGTTCCCGCACGGAACAAGTTGCATCCAAGCTGATGCATGCAGCTGAGACTGGAACTGATCGAGCTTTATCGAAACTTAGTTTAGGCGGTATCAAACCGTGGGCGTTATTTTCTACTCATATTATTTATGTCTAGAAACAGATCTTCAGGTAGTCTTATATGGGATACCCTCAAACCAGGAAGTTACTTTTAGCTTGTTATTAGGTATTACTTGCAGAAAGTATTCTCAACTCGAGAAAAGGTGTGTGGAAATTTGAAAATATGTTTAACTAGTCTTTGACCTACATAATAAAAATGAACAATCGTTTTAAGCTATGGGCCCGTTTCAAGCAACTTAATTTTCTATGATTATCTAGAAGTTCTAGACCTTTTAATTTGAGCAGTTCTAGGTAGACCTCCGTCCACAGAAGGCTAGGTTATCCTGTAAATGCAGCTTCGAATCGCCTCCACTTGAGCAGATTGATTCTCCTCTTCATAGCGTTAGATCGCTTTGTCCAGGGAGCAGTTCTCTGGTTTGGATCGGCTTCACGGCTTGCCTTCGGTGAATCGTTTCTTCGATGTCGGTTCGGTTCTCCACCGCTGGATTTGCTTCTTAGGGTCGGCTCTAATATGGAGCTAGTGTTTTCTTAATAAATAAATTTATTTTATTTGCAGTGGGTAAATTTATTATAGTTTTCGTGAAATGTGAGTTTGAAATTAGTTCAAGCCGAATCTGGGAAAAAAAGAAGAAATTACTTGATCCAAACCCAAACCAGGGATGATCGCAATCAGCATAGCTAAAGTAAAGAGTAGCTAAACAACCAGATACCTACTTGAATGAACCGTTTGCTATCTTTAAGACGTTACTATTCCCTAATCAGACAAAGTGGATGGGCCTTTAGGTTTTGCACACTTCTCATTAAGTCACCCAGATCACTTCGTTGTGGTATCTGGTGTCAATTATTCAAATAATTTTTGATTTAATTCCGTGGAAAATGATAAGATCATAAAAAGGCCAAAATTTACTGATTTTAAGAGTTTGCTGATGAGTGTTCAACAATACTCTAGCTTAGGTTTATGACATGAAATCCTGGAAATTCGGTGTCCAAAATCCAAACCGAGGGGGTGTTCACTTGTGGAAATAATTGTACACTAACACTAATATTGTAGAAATAACTGATGTTTTTAGGTATAGTCTGGAAATAACTGAAAATAAATAATTGAAATAGTGGAAGGGTACAGGAACAAAACCAGCTCAGTCACAAATTACATATTTCGAGAAAAACGACTTTTACATATTTGAGGTCTAACAGGTTTTTATTGAGTAATAATTGTTGCTGGAAGAAATACATTATGATTATTAGTAGGGATTTAGGAACATTCGTAAAACGTATTTAAATTTATTTACAACGTTCTGATAACCCAGCAGGACCGGTAAAATAAACAGCTCGTAAACAAACCGGGGAAATCTATTTTTATTTTTTTTGCAGTCGATGGAGTCGGAGCTTCCGTCTTTTGACATGCGTCTTAGGTTGGGTCGGGGTGGGGGGGGGGGGGGGGAGGATGGGGTCACGCTTTTAAAATTTACTGAAAATGAATTTTATCGGAAAAACGGGTATATCTGAGCCGGATTTGATCTGACAAAAAAATTATGGTATCGAAAATTGAAGAGCTTGACTAAACACGGAAGTTCGTTCCGACCTGAACCCTTTAGCTCAACTGGTTCGCGAAATATTGCGATATTAAGGGTGCAAAAATGAATAAAAATTTAACTGACTTTTGCTCGGCAGGTGGTAGAGTAGGGCGTCAATTTTTTGCGAGAGGAAGGGTGCCACCGAGTACTTTGACGGGCCGGAGGGAGGGGGTGGTGGGCCAATTAGGAGGGGAGATATGGGGGTGAGAAGAAAAATACGGAAACGCTCGTAAAAAGTTTATTTATTGACCTACAGAGACCAGGCACCGCTCATTTTCTTCGTTTTTTTATCTGCTACCCGGTCGTAATCCAAAAAAAAATTATTTTCGCAAGTGCGCGCTTAGCGCGCAAATTAAAAAAAAGTCATTTTTTTCTCGCGTTTTTGGGGGTGAAGGAAGGGGGTGGGGAAAATTTTTTTTCCACCACTGAACGGCATTTTTTTTATCTTTAATTTGAGCCCCACTTGAACGAACCGGCAAAGTCTAGAGAAAGTTGGAAAACACTCTTTCATCCATTCTCGAAATAATTTTCTTACCTGAAGCAGCCATGTGCTGCACTCGCTTGACCATGAATAGATCGAGATGCAGTCTTTTGTGTAGCGCCTCTTTCTATTGTGTACCTGCCTATTGTTTTCGTGAAACCGGCGCGTCATCCCGGGAAAACAATAGAAGGCTAGCAAGATAAGAGAGCTGACTGAGAATGAAAAACAAGGCCAACAACGGCCCAAATGTAAGAAAAATCGACCCGCCAGCAGATGAAAAAACAGTAACTCGATGTGTTTTTTCATTCCCGATCGTTCAGCGATCAAAAGCAAGCAAGAATTTTCAAAATCGATCCATAATTGAGCGAGGTACGAGCGAACAAGCATTCGAAAATAAATTCCGAGCGCGCGTTCCCGGCCGATCGTGACTGTGCCCGGAGTATAGACAAGCGGAGAGCGTAAGCTCCGCCCACGGCTGCTCGGGTATCTTTCTCGCCCGGTTTAAAGAGAGATCTTCATGTATAACTCGCGCGCGCGGGTAAGATACGCACGAAAAAAAAACAAATAAATAAATAAATAGATAAATAAATGTTTTCTCTTTCCAATTATTAGCCTAACAAGAACCCCCCACCCCTCTCCGTTCGCCCGCAATAAAGCCTAGACTTTGCCGGTTCGTTGTGCCCTTATTTATGGTCGGATCGGGTTCAAGTGGGGCTCAAATTAAAGATTAAAAAAAATGCCGTTCAGTGGTGAAAAAAAATTTTCCCCACCCCCTTCCTTCACCCCCAAAAACGCGAGAAAAAAAATACCCCGACCCAACCTAAGACACATGTCAAAAGACAGGGAAGGTCCGACTCCATCGACTGAAAAAAAAATAAAAATAGATTTCCCCGGTCTGTTTACGAAATACCGGTCCTGCTGTGTTATGAGCTCCTTTTATTCTCATTTTTTAAATTTTTTTAAAACAATAATAGTGTTTTACTTATCATCGATCAGTATGCAGAGACTCTACAAAGTAGGGGTAGAAAACATAAATTTATTAAATTTCATTCCTTGGAGCAATATTCCATCTTGTGGATTAGAAAAATGCTACTATAGATGACATTTTAAACTTAAAATTACAAAAAATGGACTTGGCTGGTTTTATTCCTGTACCCTTCATTTATTAATGTATGGAAATAATTATTGTACATTTTTTCATTACGTACATTATTGAGGAAATAACTGTCAATAGTGTGGAAAAACTGGAAATAAGTGTAGAAATAACTGAAAATAATGTGAAAATATTTAACATATTTAGTTACCTATGTTAAAATAATGGTACTCTTTTTCATCGAGTGAATATCCCCTCTCTCCAAACATACAAAAAAAAATTGAGGAGTTCATTCTTGATTTTCGAAACTTTCTACTTATTCAGCAAGCTCGGTTGATACACCAGCCAAAATTCAAAAGCTCGTCATATTACACTTCTCCCAAGTACCTACCTACTTTGACAAGGCTGTCGTCACGCGTCAATTGCAAATAAAAATTAACCACCCCCGCCACGAATTCAGAAGCATTCTCCAATTAGCGGTAGGTACACATTATCAAATTACATTTCTGCGAAACAGTAAAACTTGATAATTTTCGAGCAATATAAGGGCGTGACGAGCACTTTATATGCCCTTAAACTCCTTAAAGGGGACCACTGATGGCGTGTTTTGGCCGATCGTTTAATGAAATAAGAAGCTCGTAATGTAATGGAGTCGAGTCTCGCTGATTCCTTGAACAAGCTCGAATAGCAGGCAACCAGTCACTCAGTCATACCGCGTTTACATCAACCAGAATAGCCTTGCAACGAAATATGCTCATTTCAAAAATGGCTAACTCAAATTAGATATGGGAATATTGCACTGTGCAATAATTAACTACAATCCTTGAAGGAGTTCTATACCAATTTTATGCCAAAGTAGTTTGAAGTTACACTTGGAAGAGTCTGACGATAACCGATTGAAGACCCCCAGATCAACTCTTTCACAAAATTACACACAAAATTACACCACCATCACCAGCAAAGATATGAAACATATCCCTTAACTTAAAGCAAATTTAGGTATTAGGTACCCTTACCCTACGTTGAGTTACCAAAATGGTTTCTTGGAGGAATTACCAGAAAAGGAAATTAGGGTCATGACCAAAATATTATATTACTGATGAGGGGTTTTTGATGGGAGAGGAGATGTAAAAATCTTAGAAGGCATTTTTATTATTATTCAGTTTTCAAACTGTGACTATTTAGCCTGAAATTCTATCAAAACACGGGCAATATATTTCACAAACAGAAAAATTGTCTGGGATCGGGACTATAACAGCATGTTTAGCAAGGAAATGTAGACTCGCCAGAGGCGGCGGTCGACAACCAACAGTAGCAACGATCAATTTCACGCTTATATTGTCCCATCATTGCCTCTTCTCTCGTTGCCATTCTTTCTAAATGCTACAGAATTGGAGCTTGTTTTATTCCTCTTCCAACCAGTGGTGCCAGAATGAGAAAGCGTCAAAGGCAAAGTGTTGTTATTCAAATTCAACTGTTTAAATACACAAGACAAGGGGGCTGCAGTGTATTTATTTATCACGAATGAAATCATTTGGGGTATGCAGTTCTTGGTCTTTCTGAGCTCTAAGCTCTAAGCAATAGCCACACTTCAGGAAATTATTTAATAATAATTATAGGTGATCTTACGTACCTACATTATCGAAAAAAAAAAACTGTGAACGAAATTTTGCAATCTGTCGAACTTTTTGAGGATTTTGGATTTTCGTTAAAAACTTTCCTAAAGTCGCGCAGGGTGTCCTTTCAAAATTAGAATAAAACCGTTCTTGTGGCATCATTTCATTCAATCAACTGAACTGAAATTTTTGTACGAGTGATATCCAGAAGGAGTGGTCTGGTGTTGCATATAAGCAAAATCAGACGAGCCGTTTCAAAATGGCGGCCATTTGAATTCTCGAAAAAAATTCCTAATTTTTGACCGCCTTTATAAGCAATATAGAAAAAAAGCTTTGAAATTAAATTAACAGGATTGGTAGAACGTTTTTAGTAATTTTTTTGACTTTCATAACGCCACTGTAGCTCTATCTCTCAGAAATTTCAAACAATGATCATGTCTTTTTTATCAAAAAAGCCCGCATGTGCCTTTTTTCTCTCGTAAAATAGTCGAGGCGAATACAATTCGAGTTTGTGGGCATTTGTCTCTTGTAATATTCAAATTGGTTGCTTTTTGGCAATGTCGCTCTTGATATTTTGTCCAAAATTTTTGACAAAATTGTTATAAATGTCATTTGTTAAATCGGCAACAAATTTTCAGAAAAATTGACAAATTTTGCCAACAATGTCAAATATTTATTTATTTTATTTTAATTTATTGGAGGTGGGATCAGTGATAGATCGAATCCTCTTACCAAAAGTGTTACTGCGAAAAAGTTGGGGGCCTCTATTATGACACTTGGTAATTGTAACCATTATTGTATTGTAGTTGTATTGTGACACAAAAAAGCAGTTTGAAATAAAGTGGTCCCTTAAGGGATTGAAAAAGTAAGTAAGTGATTGCCCAAAACTGAGAATGAGTAAATTAATATAATAAAATTTGTCGACCTTCAAGAAACTTTAATATATAAAAACAAGAAATTAATATATCTAAGTAAGTATTTCAGACGTGTAAATAACTCTTCGAGAACTTCCTTACAAAGAAGAAGAAAATATGAGTGTATTTGGAAGTGGATTGAATTCTTTTTAGTTGATTAGGGAGCAGTCAATTTGGATAATGGGCAGATGTTTGATATATTCGGCTTCTCTCTAAGTGTATTACACTACCGATAGTATTGATGACCGACGGCCGTCCGGTCGGGCCATTTTATTATTGCAACTCGTATTATTCTTATTTCTAATACAGCAAATGGCCATTCCTTATTAGCTAGATTGTCTTAGGATACTCCGATCGCGGATACGGGACAATATTTCAATCTAATGCATATCCGGACGACCCCTCGGGTGAGGTGCTGTGTTTTATGTATATTGGATCGCTTGCAATCTTGCATCCAGGTTTTCTATCTTATGCATGGACGTCACGTTTTATAGAAAGACGATTGGATAAATGTAGCAACGACTTTAACTACATTCTCGTGATTAGCTTAACAGGATTTAAATCTTTTCATTTCTCAATTCACTTCACTTGTCACTTTCTCTTATTCACTAAACACATAGTCTTCTTTGTTTACTGTTTACCGTATCAGTATTCTCTAGTAGCACCCTAACTAATCCAATGATTCATTTACTAGCCTTCTCTCTTATTAAATTTTCCGTCGCTCATCTCAACTTTACCGACTGAACTGAATATTCCTTGTATACAATGTAAATGGCAATCTCCAGTAGGTAAGGGTCACGTTCGTCAGGTCAGGTCAGGTAGGATGGCATTAACTATTTAAGCAACAATCTTCACTTCTTCCAGACTATCTAAGCCCATACCCCCCTATAACCCCATACCTTGGAAACCAGTATGATTTCCCTTAACATCCTACGAGGTCTGTTCAGAAAATATATGCGCAACATTGCTTACGATGATGTTGCTATGAAGCGAACGGCATCTTTCAAGTGATAGGAACGTTTTAAGGATGGTCGACAGTAGATTGAAACAAATTTTGCCCCTTATAGATCCTCCTCCACACCCGGGCCCCCCGCAACGCAAAAATTGTAGACTTCTGTGGCATAACGGAAAGTGAGAGGAGCCTAAAAGTGTCTACAGCGATGTAAAGTATGTTTCCTGCTCAAATTTTTATTTGTAATAATTGTTATACTTTAGATACAAAATATACCTATTTGCTCGCCTATTTGATAAAGCTATAAGTTGATATACACCAATCAGTTGCGGTTCGTGGCTTGTAAGTTTGGTGAAGTGTAGATTCTACAAGGACACCAGGTCCGGTCAGCTCGATTTTTTTTTAAATGACCGGTTAGACAATGTCCGGTCAGCTCGAAAATTCGATTTTTTCCTCAAAACGGAAAACCAGGTCAGCTGAAAAAGTCGAGTTTTGTGTATAGGTACCTAAGCCCGGTGAGCTTAAGTTTTAATTTTTACACGATCCGGTTTAACAGTCTCAAAAAAAATCGAATATTCGGACTGTTAAACCTTGCAAAAAGCGAATTTTCGAGCTAACCGGACTTTGCCTAGCCGGCTCGTGCAAGAAAAAACATACGAGTAGACTTGCCAAAAAAATTGAGCTTACTGAATCTTTTCAAACCAGATTTTAGAAAAAAAAACTGACTTGGCGCTTTAGTCAGTTTTACAACTAACGGCCCGGACAAATTATTACAATTTGAATAATTTAATTACCTACCTACATCAAAATTAATTTTTAATGTAACGGTCATATTTCAAGAGATTTCAGTTCAGTTACTACTTACAAAAGGGCAAACAATTTTTTAATTATTATAAAGGATTAAAGTTTTTTTTTAAATAATTTATAGTGGGAATGAAAATGATATCAGTCGGTATACAAGCTCCCCTCTTTAATTCTCACCAGGGGTGCTCACCGTGAAATTTACCTGTTCCAACTGCAATAAGAGACACCTTTCTTTAGGGTGTAGGGCCTCTCCCTTCTCGTGATTTAGGACTTGTTAGTCTAGAATTTATCACACGATGAGTAATTTAATAACCACACATGTTCAACGCACATGTTCCGAGTTATGATTAAAGGACGACAAATGTGGCCAAGTCATTAACGAACACTCCTTGGGGGTAATTTTTAATTAGTTATTACAACATTAAAGTCGTTTACATTTCGAGTTATAAATAAACTCATCATCTTTCACAACTTGCTGGTTTTGTATTTAATAATTTTGTTTGCGGTTTAATTTAAATAAGCTCCTCTATATTAATTAAATTTTCAAACAATCAATGATTTAAGGTTTGGTTACGAGTAATATTAGGAAGTTTTATATCTAAAAAGCAGAAGAAAAATAAAACCCATCATAAAATGAAATGAGCTTCCAGATCCAGAGGTTGTATTTTAAAGTGCTCGTGAGGGCCAAGCCAAATTTGATGTGCTCGAGCCACCCTACATTTAGACATAAGTGGGAACTACTAATATTATACGAGTACACAACTCCTAATGAAAGACCTGATATTCAATCCGTCAATATGTTTATTTAACTAATAAGATATCCATTAACTAGATGATGGTGTGTCTTCAGATGACGTCACGTGAATGCAGATGGTCCCCATTAGTAGACAAGTGTGAATCTGTGACGATACATGGCAGTTCAACTCTGGGGAGACAAACTAACGTCATTGCCTCCCAGGAACTTAGAGAATATGTATCATCACTCTTATCTATTCGTATATGGTGAATTTGTATATTATCAATCCAATTTTTTCACTGTTTGGAGGAGAATATCACGTCACAAAGGAAAGAGTTTGTCTTCTACTTTTGTAAGATTTTTTGAAGTCCCTAAAAAGAAATTACAAAATGTTATTTTGGTAATCCTCCACTTTACGTCGCCGCCATAATGCGCGTGCGCGGAATATATCAGGTCAGGTGGCAGTTTAGAACACCAAATGCATGCATAGTTGCCAGCTTTATTTACAATACCTATATTTGAGGGATCTACCTATTATCAAATAATGAACTTTTTAATCTTGATATTCAGGTCTTTGGTCAGGGTATACGTTTTTTTTTCATTTTAAGGACATTTGAAGGAAAAAAAACCTACCCTGACCAAAGACCTGATTTATAGTGATCCGCATTTTTTATTCGACTGGCCAAAATTTCCTTAAAATGAAAAAAAACCTACCCTGACCAAAGGACCTGACATAAAATGTGTTTTTATTATCATGCATTAATAATAATTCGTTGATTATCAACAAGGTAATTCATTATTATCAAGATTAAAAAGTTCATTATTTGATAATAGATCCTGCAAATAAAGATGATGGCAACTATGCATGCATTTGTTGTTCTAAACTGCCACCTGACCTGATATATTCCGCGCACGCGCATTATGGCGGCGACGTAAAGTGGAGGATTACCGTTATTTTCTCTCCAAATATTATTTTCCCTCTTATTAAACTAATATACCTACATATATGTGTATAATCTAATATTGTAAATAATCTAATTTTGGTATAAAAGAAATTAAAATGTTGTAATAATGCTCATCGAGTTTTGAAGGTAATATCCTGAGGAATTGATTTTATGGAGGGGTTGTAGGTCCCTCGAAACTAAACTACCTAGCTCGCAACATTTTTTTTTACTTCTTGCTGGCGTGGATTGTGGGTGGGCTTACTGTCGAACCGCTCCTCTAATCCGTATTACCACTCGTAGCTGTTTTATCTATGTACTTAGAATCCTTGAAATTTTTATATTAATACATTGAAGTCATTGAATATTAAACTCAATGACAACAATTATTAGATATCAAATTCTAAATCAAATTTGAAAATTACCACTTTAAGAGTGATTGTGTTATATTGCTGTGGTTACATCCTGTGTTGCGGAATAGCTTCCTTGGTCAGTAACTACAGAATGCATGTGTGGTAGAATTTCTGAGCTGTTTATTGGCTCAGGAGTATTATTTACGGAGACCCATTAAGGTAATTAGGAGTAACTGGATCGTAATTAGCAATTGCTTTCTCTGACAGCCGTGAAGAATTCCTCATGCTCAGTTTCCCTGTTTGCAGACGCTCTTGAACTGACGACCAAACAAGAAATTGCTCTATGTATTAGCAGCTATCCAACGAACATAATATTATACAGGGTGATAATTAAATGTATATTCTCTAAAAATTGGCTATTAAACTAACAATAAGTATTCACTAAAGTTTGGAACAACTGTTGGGGCCCTTATAACTGATATGTTACACATATACATATAGATAATAATAGTAAACGAGAAATACAACTTATGATTAGGAGCCCAATTATTAGGAATTGTTGTTGTAAGTTATTCGATACATCGAACAAAGATCCATTAGAATTATTATTGTGTCTTATTACATTGACATTGAGATGAATTCTGTATCTGCAAATGCAACCATGAAATCGATTAACAAAATTCATAATCAATCTTAAACAGGCCAATTATAGCCGGGATGGCACATCAAAGCAGGCCCTGGGTTGTAATCAACGCTTCCAATTAAGCAACGCTCCTGGCGGCTGCGAAATCAATCAAAAAACTAATTGAAAGCCTACTGTGATCCCTAGAATCCTGACTGTTGACTCTCCCTCTCTCTTTCTGCACTGCTGGAACGACCCTAAAGTGGAACATGTACGATCTGATAATCCTTAACTTATAAAATAAATACGAACACACCATTATTCCAAGAATTATTTTAAAAATCTGACATCAGAAGACCTGTAGGAATATGGAGCTGTGTTTATGGAGCAAAGTGGACTTTTGTTATGATAAAAAATTAAAAAAAAAATAGTTTCACAAACTTATGGGATTCATTATTCCGAAGATGAAATTTCCAAAAACATGGCTAGCTACATGTAGTTGGTACAAACATCGATTTTGGCCAATGGTTGTAAAATACGACCAAACTGCGTTCTGGCCGCTAGCATATTGGTGTTTGAATCTAGTGTGCCATGCAAACTGCATTTTAAAAAAACTTCCTGAAATATGGCCCGAATTGAAGCTGGTTCATGGAAAACCCCGCTATTCTCAAAATTAATGGTCCGGAAAGAGATAGAACCAAGATGCAAGGGACATTCTGGTTACATGGCTAGCTGACCAAAACACAACGAAGTCTTCAGAATTCGTCACTTACCAAAAGCAGCTCCTATCTAACATTGAAACAGAAGAAGAACAATAAAAGTTATGCAATCAGAAGAATGCATGATGAGTGTTTAAAATATACGAAAAGAAATTTCAGAAGACACTCATAAATGTTCATATGATCTGCGGGAAAGCTATCGTTGGAAATGGACACGGTGAGAATTATACGTAAGCGAAATTTACGAAGTGAGAAACTATAAGTAATGTACTGAACAACGCTAAGGGATGGATGGTAAAACAAGCAAAAGCAATGCCACTACAATTGTTCGTATAAAAATAAATAAATGTAGGTATGCCCTTAAGACACCAAGAAGTATACAGATATTATGTAGTAAACGGTTTTTGTTGCGTTTTATGATGTTTTCTGTCTCTTTAAGGATTGGTTAATTGATGGCCTTTGGACATGTTTGTATGCTTGACGCGTTTTGGCAATGTGACAAATTTTATAACGCTTTCGGGTTGACTGGAGAAAGTCAGTGCACGTTCTGGCAATCTCAGAAGATCTAGAATACGCTTTGGCGTACATAAAATGACCAGAAATTTTAACTCAAAGGTTCATAGTTCGGTAATAGCTGGAAAACTACTGTACTATACTACTGTACTATTTTGTAAGGAATCCCATTAATGAACCACTTTCTACAAGTACGTTTTCTCGAGAAACTTGAGAGGAGCAAGGTTGGATAGATCCCCTACCTCCAGTTGATGTTGATCCAGAGCTTTTCTTCTTTTGAGTTCTAATGAGTCGCAATTTACTAGCAAGCAGGAGTCTCCGTTTCTGCAAAATCTGCAGACGCCGTCCTCTTGTATGCCTAACTCCCTTAAGTGTTCCTTGAGCCTAGAATATCCATTCACGAATTCCGTCAGTGTTCTGGGACGTTCCTTACTGAAATTAAGGAGTCTCTTCGACCTCTCTCGGTTGAAGTTCCCAAGGAGTTCTTTAGCTTGTTTCAAACCTGAATGGTTCCTCCCATGGACTTCTTTTAGTTTTTCTTCATCTTTTTGGAATTCTACATTGAAGAATATGTCTTCGAAGCTACATAATAGTTCTGGTCCATGTCCCCTAAAAGGATGTTAATGCTCCTGGTCTTCCACGTTCTTTTCCCGCAATTCCAGTATGATCTAATATCAATGGAAACGACTTGTAAAATAATTAAAAAAAGTTTTTGAAGTAGTCTCGGTTGTAAATCGAGGATGACTTGGATAACTGGATTGCGTAGATAAAAAATGCGTTTATATGTATAAAGATACGAGCGACGCGGAAAGCGCGTACGTAGACACTTTCGTCTGAGGACGAGAAACGAATCTTGTGGATGCTAGAGATAAACTCCTTCTACCGCTACGGTTGGAAAAACTGCTTCCTGCTGGTCTGCAGAATATATTTTCTTCTCTTCGGTATGCCATTTGCTCACTCTCGGTCCAGGTATAGGTGTTGTTGTTATACAACCCAACAGACATCCTAAGAGCTTTGACAGTGGTCTACTCACAATAGGATGGAAGATTGCGAAAGGCCAGGATTGAATGGAAGTAAAAAAATGTAAAATGAAAAAATGGGACGCAACAATAGACATCAGAGCCAATATCTTCACAAAAATTGTGATAACAGCTCTGAGTGGACTTGGCGCAGTTATTGTAGACGTGAAATTTCCGGAAAAATTCAACCTAATCACCATCTGGCATCCTTATTGAATCAACCAATAGGTTCTAGTCAACTAATGGGAGATTTGTGCTGTAAAATTTTTGAAAAATCCAGTTGCACTATAGAGGAATGCATGTAAGAAACGTACAACCCCGTGACTTCTAATTTAATGGTTCAAAGCCGCTACAAACACGTTTCAAATGGCATTTGATCAAAATACTTCCCAGTAAACGATTTAAAAATGAGAACTAAGGTTTTTACATGTTTTCTTCGTTCTACGCTTTCTTCTGATAACAATTACTCGAAAAAAAAAGAAAAAAAATGTTTAATAAGAATCTTGAGGATGATTTAACTGTAAAATTCATCTATGACGAAAAGCTTTTACTAGCTATTAAAAATATATAGTAGGTATTTTTTTCTTATTTAGTATTGGACCATACTTTCTTGACATATTTAATTAAAATTTTTATTAATAAATTCATATAATCTCTTAACGTGTATGCCATCTTTATATCAATGATAATCGACAATCTGTCTCTGTCCAGGTTCTGCTTGTCTGTTTCATTAATAATTTTCTGCTGGATTCAATTTAGTATTAGACTTTATGTGATTGTGGCGGCCCTGTTTCGCGATATTACTCACTTTATTGAGTTTTGGTGATATTGTTTTTATTGGAAATTTCTCCAATCCGTGGCTTGTCCCCCGTTTCTATCTATTGTGTTCCTGTAATTATTTCAGGTCCTAAGACAGAAAGATTATTGAGAACAGTATAGAAGAAAATAAAATTACACAATACTCGAGGAAATGAAAAGCCAGTTCCGGCTTAAATAGGTTTAAATTGTTACGTTCTCTGCTGGTCTGGTGGGTTGCCATGGAGAAAAACTCTGTTCACATGCATAAAATATTAGCTTTTAGGGTAGTTTATAAATTTTATATTTTCTGCTCTATATAAAATTTATTTTAATCTTTAAATAGCTTTAATCTTTTTTATTATTTCTGTATTTGGTACGGTATACTGTCAGGTAGATTCGTGTTCTAATTTTATGTTTTACAAATATTATTTATAAAAAGATAATTTTTATAACTTAAAGAAGGTAGCTAACAGATATTAACAAAATTGGGCGTTTCTACGTACAGTATAGATGAATTTCAATACCATCAAAAAAGCCTTTTCACAAAACTTTCTATGAAAACTGCAATTCGACAAACTTTGAAGGAACATTCTAAATAATTAATTATATTCGAAATATTCCCAAAAGCTCTACAAGTCATAAAGATATCGTCAAAAAATACACGAAAAAAGGTTCCCATTAAAATACAGTTTTTGCGATAAGTATTTTTTGACACCCTGTATCTCAGAAACTGTGCGTCAAGGAATCACTCCCTTCATTTTCTGATACATGTTTTGAAAAAACCTTTCTATCATAGCAGTTTTAAAATAATTGTCGAAATTTTCATGATATACTGCTAGCTTTGGCTGAAAAAAACTAATTCTTTTCTACATACGCTTCACTGTAATGACAAATAGTACGCATTAAATCGAGCATTAGGTACATTAAATTCGGTTCTTCATCGTCGATGTAAAATTTTTAATTTAATAGAATAGCTAACATTTTCCAATATCTGCAAGCCATTCTCCAGATATAACAGTCGAAGTGATTAGGATAATCTCCACCTCTGGTGTCATAATTCCCTAGCCTGGAAGTGTCGATTCCTGTGAAATGGTTGGCTGGAGTACACTATCCAGGCGCTCTTGATGATTACGAGATAGAAAAGGAGAGAGGGGAGCAAGGGAACTTCCTCTTAGATGTATTACCTTTCTCTAACATTGTTATCCGCAGCCATATTGATAACTCGTAATATCAGTAAAAATAATCAAGAGATGAGCTGTTCTGCCTCGGATGGTTCTGGTTTGTGTCAGAATTCCTGGTGATCGGAATTATTTCGCTTGTGCATAAATTGTATGGTTGGTAAAATGCAAGTATATTAATGGCATTTTATAAATTGGTCATAAAAGAAAAATTTTGTTACATGAACTATAAGGGGTGATCGATGGGACTACTCGTCCAACCCTCGTTAGACTATATACTTATACAAATCAACAGTATTTCACGCAATAAGACGTAAGTACCTAGACACAAGACTTTACATAAATTGTAAATATACAGAATATACAGAATGTATAGTAGAACTCTTATTAGGTTTTTCAAATTAATTTCAGACCTAGGATGATCCTCCGAAAATGTCAGATGTAATATCTTGCAGTAGGAATAATAAGTGTCATAAGCAATGACGATTCATTCATGATACTAATCATTTTCGGGATATGACAAAAAAAAACTGAATAGACATTCAGCAAAAAAATCTCGAATCTATTGAGTAATCTTGCTCATCCTGATTTCACAGTTTACTAAATAAATAAATACGTGCCAGTATCGGAAGGACTGTCACAATAGCTCTCGTGGAATGGTCTCTCGGGGCTTCACACCATTCTTCAATTTCCTATTTGAAATAGTTTTCTGCTTTAAATATGACTAACCGATCGAGCCCTGTGAAATTTTGTTAATGTTATATTTTTATCATGTTCTTAATAGTTTGGTAATATGAAGGTACCTGTAATTAGTAATTATCTTAGAGATTATCTTAAGCCATTCAAACACCATAGATAACTCAGATTCAAGATTCTTCATGCAAATGTGTTAATACCTATAAAAAGTGTTTAAAAATTCAGGAATAAGTTTTGTTCATTCAACAGGTAGGCACGTCCCGGTTTTAGCTCAGAATTTTTCATCTCTGATTTCCTGAAATCTCTCGCACATTCTGACAACGAATCGACTTAGAGGGTGAGATTTTCTTGCATGCATAGTTATTAAGTACAGGGTTAGAACTATTTAATGGGGGACTACAAACTTGCGATATTTTGAGATTAGTATTTTGAAAAAAAAATAATTAAATATTTCCAGTGTTTCCTGAAATATCCTGAAAAGACTGGAAAATCTTATTTTGCCATATCTTTTTTTGTAAGTTCAGGGGGTGATTGATGAGATCATTTTAAGAAAAAAGTAAGTATAAACGTAATATGTCCTAAGAGGCTCAACTTTTTAACTACAAGGTGTTGAAATTCAAGAAAAAAATAGTTTTTTAATAATAACTTTGATAAGAATCAAGATATTTTCGTAAAAATTTGTATACACCTTCAAAGCAAAAAAAAAGTAGTACGCCACTGCTTATTTATGATTTTTTTTTTTAATCTACTTTCATTTCTGCGTAAATATGATCTGACTTTTTTTTAAACCGATACAAGGTTTCCTGATTAAAAAATAAATATCATTTTAGACACCTGTGTTTGGGTATAGAGAGTTGGATTTTACAAATGAAAATAAATTCACAAATTCGACAATTTCGCTTTTATTTACGTTAAACGACGTTTACTATCCACATGCCATTTTTTTAAGAGTCAGATATTATGAGAACACGGTTTTTTTCTATCGGAGTACAGGATTGAATGGAACTTCTGCAGTTATGTAGCATTTTCAGAAAGAGGCAACCTAAAAATGTATTCAATTTTTTTTTATTAGAACACCTTGCATCGGTTGAAAAAAGTCAAAAGAGCATATTTACTCAGAACTGAAAGATGATTTGAAAAATAATTTCATTTTCATAAAAAAGCAGTGGAGCACTACTTTTCAAACTTGCATGAACGCCACTGCTACAATAACTAAAAGTTATACGTTGGGAAATGCCTCTTGATGCATGGAAGGTACCTATACACAAATTTTCACGAAAATATCTTGATTCTTATCGAAGATTTTATTAAAAAAAAAAAACGATTATTTTCTTGAAATTTCAACATCCTGCTGTAGTTAAAAAGTTAGGTCTCTTAGGACATATGTTTATACTTACATTTTTCCTAAAATGATCTCATCAATCACCCCCTGAATTTTCTCGGTTCATTTTAGATACACCCTTTATTCAAGTCTTCAAGAGCCACCCAATTCGACACTCAGAAATTTTCAAAGTCGACAAGGTCCTACAGTTTTCGTACTCAACTTTTGATTTTCATATGGCCGCCATATTGGTTTTTCATGTAATTTCTCCAATAAAAATTCAATTTAACCAAAAATATATCAAATTAATTTTTTTTTTCAAAACTTATAAAAAAATGAAAATTATTTCTCTTCGAATGCCTTCAGTATGACGTCATGTTGCTTGACTTGGTTTTTCGATTAATAGTTTTTGCTTATGACGTTCGATAAATATATTTTCTTATTTTTTTCGACAATAAAAATTTTGAAATTTCATTTTTATTTTATAGATTTTTTGTTAAATTACTTTTTCATCTTGTCCAGATCTATTTGAGTAAGTTTCTCTCAATTTCATCTTTTCCCGGAGCTTTTTTGTTTTGGAGGTGTGTCATGATGTTTTTGACTTTGCTGCAATCGGTGAGTATGTGCTCTTGTGTAGATAATTTTTTCGATTAATGTTTAAGATAAGAAGTGGTTGATCTTGAACTGCTCCTGTTTTTGTTTATGGATGGGAATTCCGTGGGTTTTGTCTTTGTGAGGACTTTTGTCATTATCCTAAGGAAGTTGTCACTTGTGTTGAATGTTTCGAGTGTCTTTCGCCACTTCTCGTTTTTGTGTTCATTTATTGTTTTTTCCCTTTGTTTACCAAGTGGGCCAAAGAAAGTGTTTCGTAAGGAATACAACTTGTAACGATTCAAAGTCGACGTTAATCGATATAATCTGCAGTGCATATGCCTTTTCAATATAAAAATTGAACAAATTATTCAATTGAAATAATTTTTGATTTAATTTGCTTTCTGAAAAACTCGTGTGTTATTAATTTTGCATTTGAGTGTAATTTGCAACTACAAATAAATCATTCAAATCTGAATGTGTAAAATATTTTTTACACCTGTTTAGCTCATAAATTAATATTAAGCCATGTTATAAACCTAATAATTATACACACTTATAATACTTCAAAAATAGTTAAGAAAATTGCTTAGATAATCAGATGATGCAAAATTTAACATTTCCAATAGTTTATAAGCAAAATACAATAAAAATGCAGATTATGATTAATGTAGCTTCATAACATATAAAATTTGAATATTGTATACTACAAGTATAATGTGGCTGTTTAGTAATATGCATAAAATTACGTTTACGATCCGACAGGAGAAATTTTTATTTCCAAACTTCTGAATTGAATTTCGTAATAATTTATTGATGGAAGTAATTCATGATCATAATAATAATAGTTCTGAATGGAATTTCTCTTCCATCAAATATCTCCAATTTTTTGCATACGTTAAACGGGTAATACTATACTCTGCTATAGACTGTTTATTAGTTTCTTTAGAAATAATAAATGGTGTTGAATCGGGATCTGGTTTTTAAATTTTTCTGAGGCTTTTTTGCGATGTTACAGAGTGACTAACGTTTTTTAATTCGAAATCCTGATGGAAACATTGAAAGTCTTTATTTTTTTCTCGATTCAGTTTAAGGGTGCCAAGAAATTTTTTACCACAAATGTCAAATTGCATAACCAAATTTCATTAAGTTCCATCAATTCGTTCAAAAGACACTGCTCATCAAAAATTTCGACATAAATGAATCACCCGTAACATCGCAACGGAGGACCGGGGAAAAATTTCAAAACCGGATCCTGGATCGCCTTTAAATCGCCATTAATTATTGGAACATTTACATTTTCTAAAAATTTCATACAATACCTTTATCACAAAATTTATTGCTATTACGGATATCTAGACATTAATCAGGACATTATTCCCTTATAAAATTTCATTTCATGTGAATATTTTGTTTTAAAAATAATAAAAAATCAATCTTATAAAAACTAATAATTTCTTGTATAAAAATGACGAAACTAAATGATACAGTTTAATAAAGTATCAACAGTCACGTATTGCAATAATTTTGATAATGTAAGATTAAAATAAAAAAAGACAGGAATAAAAATTAATAGAGAACCTGGATAGGTATAGCCAGTCTCAAAGGCAGTGTCGTGCGTGCCAAGAAAAAGTAGCAACTGAAATGGAGGACTTGATTCAGTACATTTTTAGAGAATGAAGCCCTAAGATTATGTGCTCAAAAAAGAAATTTAAATGGGATTCAAAATGCTGTGACCGTTTAAGAAGCTTTTTGTAAGAAAATAGTTTCACGATTTAATTTTTCAACCACAAATAAATTAAATTTAAGGTATCATGTTTTTCCTGTAATGATATAGCATAATGTAAGCATTCATTTACATAATATTATTATACAGGAGATAAATATATATATGTACTACTAATACATACATAACTATATATCATAAATAAATAGGGAGGGTCCTTTTTATTAAATTTACACGGTTTTTCAGATCTCATGCATGTAGAAAAAAATAATTGTTGTTGCAACAAAACATCCATGTTCAACTAACCAGAAATAAATTTGGTCGAAGTTAACGTATTTACTATTGTTAAAAGTTTTGCATTTGGCTATGCTTTTATTCTCAAAGCGATGACAGTCGAAGTCTGTGATTTCCTACATGCCTAATTACTGACACAGCTGTCCAAATATGAGGCGACATTCCTGCTCTCTTTGCTGTGACTTTGGAAGCGTTATTAATGTCTGTTTACACAGCCAGACGGAGATTTTTACACGTATCCCCGTCGCATAAATGTCTGACAGGTATGCAACTAATCCTTAATCCTTATTTAGTTGGATATTATACGACTGGATAAGTCTCTTAGTACTTTTGAGAAAAAATTTAATGTAAGTTACAAAAATACGATACATGCCTGTATATTATTACAATATCTAGGTACCTTACGTGAAATATTTGATAACGGTATAAAAAAATTAATATAAAATCATATTTCAATTAAGTGCTCTGAAAGATAAAACATTCCGGTGAAGGTTTCGATGTAATTTCAACTCATCAGCCTGCCATATCATCCAAGAAACACAAGGAGAGGTTTGTATCTTACAGAGAAAACTTAAGACCCATCTTAGTCATTAGAAACACCATGGCTATTTGGCGTATTGCCGTTTAGCGAATGAAAGTACAAATTAAATAACTTTCATTATCACCGCAAGAGGTTTTCTTATAGACATCTGTAATTTGTCACTTCATCACTTGTTTGTTAATTATTGACTGAAAAAGCGTTTATTGCTTGCTACGTTTCTCTGTTTTCTTAGTTGATGATATTTTTATAACCCTTGTATACAGGGTGTCCGTTTTCCAGCTTTAGCATGAGGATCTCGGTTATCTTGAGAGATACAAAATCGATTAAATTGGAGGAAATGTTGCACAATTTTAACCTTATATTAATATTCTAAAAAAAGATAGGAAAACTTCAGGCATTGCTGAAATATCCTGAAAAAACTGAAAAATACAGATTTCTTATTTTTGGCGATGTTTTTCATTGTTGCAATTATATAAATAATTTTCCGTTGGCATGAGAGCTATCCATCTTTTTTAAAAATTTCCAAATCCAACTAGATCCCAGAGTTTCAAAAAATGACATGGCGGCCATAAGAAAAACAAAAGTTGACTATGAAAACTCTGGGATCTAGTCGGGTTTGAAAATTTTTGAAATATCAGATGAAGCTCCAACTTCAGGGTAAATTTGTTCCGAGTCCTATAAAGATAGTCAACGGCTTATGCAAGCCAACGATAAATTATTTATCAATTTGCAACAATAAAAAAGATAATAAATAAGAAATCTGCATTTTTCAGTTTTTTCAGGATAGTTCAGCAATGACCGAAGTTATCCCAATTTTTTTTTAGATTATTAATAAGGTGTACATTAATATTGTGCAGCTTTGGCCCTTAATCGACTTCGTATCTCTGAAGATAATCGAGATCCCTGTGCTTAAGCTCGAAAAACGGATACCTGTATATTATGTAAGATGGAAGAAAACTTTAGGTTCTTCGAACTTTTACTACTGTCAAAATTGTTTAAATTTCGATATCCATCGAAACAATCGAAAGTTTTCGAAAGAGACTTTGAAAAATCTCAAGAAATACAAATTTTCCAGAAATGAGAAGGGAATATTTTTATAAAAAATACTCTCATTAGCGATTGATGCTGAGAATTATTCCAATAACTTTCGGTACAGCACTTTAATCAGTGAGCACTTAGTTATAAAGTATTTATTAATTTACTGCTTCGTTACACAAATAATTAAGAAAAAACTTTTAACCAATCAATAACACTAACACCAACACCGAGCGTCAAGATTTTGTCCGATTTATTAAATTTATCATTAAATAAAAATGTGTCGCCGAATCGATAATATAGAAAGCTGAAGTAATTAAAATGCCTGCCTAATCATCATCGGTCCCACCAAATATGGGAAATACAAAGCGATAATAATTAATCATCTAGAGATAGTATGAATAAGTAATTTATAATTAGATTGTTAATTATCTGTGGATATCATAGAGTAATGATTTAATAACAACGGAACTTCTTTCTGTGTTTGTATAATTAACAGTTTTATTTTTAGTAGCCCACGTTTTTTTAGATAACGAGATAATTATTCAATAGCTTGTTATTTCAAATTAACGGTCCCGTAGAACAACTTTCAGATTAATTTTCGATTTTAATTATAAATCTTGTGTTGGGAAACATTTTAGGTAGGTTGATTTTTTATTTTATACATTTTGATTATGATTACATGCCCGCTTATTCGCACGTTAACCGCACTTCGATTTTCAATTCCATTAAGTAAATAAACATTGTAAGTGTACAAAAGAGATTCATTTGTGTGCTGTTGCTATATTACGTTATTATACGATATTGAGGATTATATAGTAGGATTAACTTTAAAAAGTCAGATGTGACGTCTCACTAACCGTCCGAATTAATATTTTTAATTTCACCAGAAAATGTCAAACAGTTAATTGTCAAGTTGTGAACGAGCGTAATTATTGAAGGAATCATTCAAAAAATGATTTGAACCGCTTACGTCAGTTTGAGAGCCACTGACAACTACAGAAAATGTATTCACGTAATGACTTTCTATCCTCTGTGCTGTGCATTTAATTCTCATTCAAAACCAATGTTGACGTATACTTATTTATGCGGGATGGAGTGTTTAGACAAACTGGACGGTTACTATAAAAACACGTACATGAAACAAAATAAATCGAACTATCAAAAGGATGTGTATTCTTAATCGATACGTATGACTTTTTAGACTTTATTGGACTATACTGAATAATTTATTATCCATTAAGGTATAAAAGGATATTTTTGAAATTTAAAAGCATTATATTCATCAACAAAAGTAATATCTTCTGGCCATTTTTTTTTTTTGGGTAGTGCTCAAGTTTTGACCGAAAAGACAGGCATAAATACATCAGCTGACAACATTGGAATTATTGAAAGTGTAAGCAATGTTGCCATATTAGCGGAAAAATCATCGACGATTAAAGGTCTGGAAGCAAAAGGACTGAGGTCAATAATAAGGGTGACTGGTAAGCTGTCTTGAGATGGAAGAAAATACAGATTGATGTGTTCCTCATGATTATGTGAAGTATTTATGGTAGGGTAGAAAACTGGATTGGTGTACCTCGGATTGAAACCTATTTACACTATAATAGTAGACTTGGAGGGGTGGTAGAGACCACCACTATCTAAAGCTTCTGTAGAACTCTTAAAACAATAGAGCTTTCAAATATATCGTGCCAATAATACTGATGAATCTGATGAAAAGAGCCGGCAGAAAGGACGCGCAGAGTTTTTCAGAAGCCGATAAAACTAGTTTTTGTCGATAAATTAGTCGATAAGGTCATTATTTACATCCGCGTGTCCTATAGTTTCACTATGGCACTTATTGTATAGGGGTGGAGGACATATATAGGTACGTCCTCCATTTTTCTGGAGAACATACCTTTTTTCTTCTGGGTGCTACTGTTAATTTCGAAGATATTCCTTGCCCTGAAAGTGAAGAAAAAATAGCAATTCGACTGTAGTGTCAAAGAGGCCTTAGTTGTGACCTTAATATTAGTTTGCAATAGCTGTTTTTAGCTTCTTACCCACCCAACACCCCTATTTCGCTCCTCGGTCCCGAAATCATTGATGGAACTTAGGACACGTGTGGATGTAAATATTTACCGTCGACAAATTAGCAGCGACGAACCCGCTATAAAAGGCCGGCTACAAGTCCGTTTTGGCAGTCGAGCCCGGGTGGTGACTAGGGAACTACTCAATCTCTTCGCCGAGTGCTGATTGGCACCTGTTCCTTTCCTATCTATCAGGCGAGTAACTATGAATAAATCCGCAACCCCTACTTTTTGTAGGAAAAAACCAGGCAGCAATCACATTTTTATTTTGTATAGCGGTTACAAAGTTTGGTTTGAGTTACAATAATAATTATTGCTCTGAAAAAATTCTTGCTTATCACTAAGGGTACAACAATGGAGTACACAGTAGTCACAGTACAATCGCATTTTTGCAACCTATAAAATGTAAAAAAGAGTTCACATAAAAGCAATTTTCATGTAAATATTCTCCCTCTGTCCCGACCTGTTTTATTTTTTTTTGAGAAACAATAAAAGGGCATGTTACGTTGGACATCCTTTCCGTACTTGAATCGCACCCTGGTTTCTTTATTAAGGGCTGAGAATTTTAGACGCTTGCACGATTACTGAGGGGTTGAAGAGAGTGCAATCTGCCCTATTTCCCATTCCCTTAGTCTATAGGTTGTCGACATTTAGCTGTTTGTGATTGTTCCATCCACTAAAAGCCCTTGATTTCATTTGTTTCCTGACATCGACTGTCCTGATGATGGAAAATTTATGGTTCCTACATTTTGCGTTATGTTTTTAAGTATTTGTAATTACCACTTTACACACTTGCAGTATTTTATAAAATTTTGTTTCAATATTTTAGCACTTGATGTTATTGATATTGCAAAAAGTCATGACAGCTCTTGGCTAAGTTTAACCAAAAAGGAAGTAGATATGTATATGGTTGAGGAATTGTCGTAAAATCTAGAATTTATTTCAATCAAAGAGGTGCTCTTAAATGATTTAAAAGAGTTTGATTTTTTCCTTTCTTTTGTAAATGTTAAAGTTATGAAAATGTCATTAATTGTCGGTCACTAAAGTTCAACTAATTACTCATTGTGGGCTAACCAACGTAGATTGGCTTAATTTCCTGTTCTTTATCAGCTGAAACACAGGATACGCCTCTGCGAGTATCTCTATACAGTGCTGTCAAGTTAACAATATTCCGAATATCTACTCTACATGCTGTGGTTATGGAAATTGTGTAATATTTTTTGACACGGAAACTTAATTTAGTATTACCATAACCCCCCCCCCCCAGTACATTTGTTAATACATTCCACTTTAAACACAATAAATTTAAAGCCACCGATTTTTTTTTGCATCCATTTGTTCATAATTCGAAATGCGTAGTAATGAGTAGTAAGTGCATTTTTTAAACGTAGTGTATATTTCCGATTATTCTTTTACTCGAAAATCATCGTAATGATTTCTGATGACATGTATTGCACCTCAACATCAGTTATGGGTCCTCCTCCTCTTAAGTACCGTCTCCATCGAGATTGACGCTTATTTCGGCAAATCCAACTTTATCCTGAGCTTGGTGCAGTAGTGTATTTTCATTCGTGTGGGTCCAGTCTCTGATATTACAGAGCCATGACTTTTTCTTCCGATTCCTCTTCTTTCCTCTATTTTCCTTCCAGTATCAGTTGCAGCGGTTCAAATTCTTTATGGCGCATTATATGACACAGATAAGAGGCATTTCTAATTTTTATGGTGACTTGCATCTCGTCTCACTGATGCCCAGAATATTCCACTTCATTGTTTTCATCTCGCTTTTCGCATAGACTAGTTTCCCCGCTTTATACATTGTCTTTACATTCCAAGTCGAAATTTTGATTTTCCTCCCGGGGGTTCTTGTCACCCACTGACATTTGAACGTTTGCCACTGACTGGGGACCGTAGTATAGTTTTGGTTTGCCATAATAATATTCTTGGGAAAATTAACGCGATGGATTCCCACTTGCCTTTCGCATCCTATGCCGTTGACGATTAGGTTTCCTTCTTCCGTCTTTGGGTAACATTTCTCTTCCCTAGGACAATAGGGTGCCTTTGGTCGTACTTATACAAGGAGTAGCGTTGAGTGCTTGTAATACCTGCAGACACTCGGTCCTCATCTGCGTTTACAACTCTTTAATGTTGCTTTATGCTTTACCACATGGAGGTGCAGAGTGGAATTTCTCTTCATTGAGATCAGGACCATGAAGGCGTTTCCTGATATCCTCCAGTACTCTTAAAGTTTCAAATTATAAATATAGTAGGTATATCCTATATCACAAAGCTTATAAAAACCTTTTTTAGTAGGTATTTCTTTTACGTTATGAGTGTTTTTAGCTAGTCACTGCACCTATTAATAATAATAATAATAATAAAATTAAATGTTAAAAATCAATAATAAAAAAACAATTAAAATTGTGCAAAATATAACTTTTCCTCCATTGCGAATTCAAAATAAAATCGTGTGCAATAAAAAAATACTTGAAAAATTATAATACCTACCTAGTCTATTCTTCAACGCGAGAAGAATGATGGCTATTATTCATGAGGACGAAACGTTACAACCCAGACATTATTATTAAAAAGTCATGGCAGCTTTACATTTTTTTTTAATACAATGATGTTACGCCTAGCCCAAGAGTGCGAGAGGGCAGGACCCTGATGTGAGTTCGATTTTCAAAGCCAGCTAGCAGGGCTTATAATAATTATTGGCAACATAATGAACGTTTTGTTAAAAAATAGTCTCAAGATGATAAATTATTATTATCTATTCGGATTTCAAATTTAAATAAACATTTTCATTGATTTTTTAGATTAATATTAAATTAAACATATTAGATTAATTCTAAAATCTTCTTTTCAGGCTTAACAAAAAAATGTAAGCTAGAAGACAATTTTATACTTTTGTCACATTTTATTATTTTAGAGATAATCTGATACCTACTTGCATAAATATTTAACTTGGCTCCTACCTTACAGGATACCTATTTATAATTACAACGAATTAACGCAATGTTGACACAACATATAAATCATTTCTTACATGGATTATTAATTCCTTCGGTAGCCTCATTAATGCTCTTTTACTTTGTGGCATTTGAGGAGCGAGTATTTTTGGCTATATTTGTTTTACTTTTAATTTAACCATATTACAATATGGGGATATGATATAACTTTATTTATCAGTTAAATATTTATTATTTTAGTCATAATCACAAAGAAGATTATGGTTTTTGATAAAAATAATAATTCTGGTCTCTCATTTAGATCGGTTGCCTTGTTTTGCCATAAAGTTATTTTTTGTCGTATCCTACTATTACAATAGCAAGTTCAATAACGTTTAGTCTCCATTAATGCTACCAAAGTACGTATTATTTACCACGATGTATGTTCAACTTTTTCTTTCCCTATAGTATAATAACCACAAAGTGCAGACATTTTGTTAGGATAGATGTTTCTTTAAACAGAAAGTAAATTTTGGCGGTTCTTTAACACATTCGCTGCCATGGCGGACACCGGTGTCCGCTGTTATAAAGCCGGACTACGCTAGAGAGGACACCGGTGTCCGCCCGATACTTTTTGATATTATAACATAACAGCAAATGCTAAAATTACAAGCAATGAGAACGTGTCCGCTGTGGCATGGACGCATCTCTCGCCACCCATGGTTTCTGAATTCCCCCCTCCTATTAGATTTTATACGTGTGTCCGCTATAGATGTCCGCTTTGGCGCTGAGCTTAGGTGATGACTAACACTGGAATCTACCCGCCGTGGCGGACACGTAATACTAATGATAATATAGTTTACTGCCTACACCACTTATTCAAATTTTCAAATAGTTCCTTAGATAGGTAGTTTAAAAACAATCCATGCAAAATCTAGGTTGCATTGGACAATCCATGCAATACGTGGTCACTTTTATGACTTTGTTTTTAGTTATTTCATTTTTATTTTCTTTTGATAACATCCTTTACAACATGCAGTGTCCGCCAGAACAAGCTTGTCCGCTGAGGCGTGACCGCTCTGGTGTGGTAGAGAAATATTTTGTGTCCGCTGTGGCGTATACGATTCCTGAAGGCGTAAAATATTTCTGAGCGCCGTAGAGGACACCGGTGTCCGCTAAGCATTTTTGAAAATAACTTGGAAGTGGATAATCAGATTCCAAAAAAGTAAACACATTTCAAAATGATTTTTCATGACTGATAACCTACCAGTCATATGCCCGTATTCACAAACGATAATTTCCTAAATAATTACGTAATTATTCAAATGAGTGAGATGGAGATATGCAGTTTTTTTTGCAATAGAATGAGATGGGGATAATTGATTACGTAATTATTTTGGAAATTATCGTTTGTGAATACGGGCGATAGCCTGTAGGAACATTTTTATGATTTTAGCTTGGCAGGGAATGTTTTAATTAAAAATTTTAAGGGACGATAGTAAGCTTAGCAAAATTGGCACTCCTAAGCGCGATTTTTTATAAGATGCAAACGGCATTCGTTTGTCTACGATTTGTCGCTGATCCAAATGCCTAAATCGAAAAAATACAAATTCGTTTGTCCACCTAAACGTAAATTTTGGTTGGGCAAACGTGGACAAATTAATGTCGTCTGCATTTTATAAAAATTCGCACTTAGGGGTGCCAACTTCACTGCATGAGCTCCTTCAGGTTGTGAATAATTACCATTAACCATAAGGCACGTTACGGGCTCGATTCCAATTGATTTGCTTTAATATAGATTAGATTTAGATTTAGATTCATCGTGAGTGGGCCATTGTGACACCTCCACTGCGACCGTAGGTCTATTCTGACTCACATCTTAAGGAAGCTGACCATCTTGACCGTTGCTAATGTATCCAGGTCATTCGGTGTGGGAAAGTCTCTCCCGAAGGTTTGTGATCTGGTTATTCATCTTCCTTTTTCTCGGGGGAGGTTTATTTCTCTTCCTGGTCCAGCAGAATCGAGCTGCTTCTTGGAGTCGGATTAGAACCGATCTCCACTGCTTCTTCAGTTGACTGGAGATCGAGGTTTTGGCTCTCCTCGTGAGAGAATATTTGTTTTACACACTCCATGGATGTCCTAGGAGTGGCTGGGAAAGGTTGGTCCACCCCCGCAGAGATATACGGTTTAACGGAGAGCCCACATTCGGACATTCTCCGGCGCCGTTGCCCCTAGTGCAGACCTTTAGTCACGACACGACAACTAGGTTGGGGGTGCTTTAATATAAAGCTTGCATCAAATTGCATGGTTGCGAGATTCCAAATCAACTCCTATCAAAGTTCAAAGAAAGTTATTATCGGAAATAAGCGATTTAAGTAGCCGTTTGAGTTACATTATTAAAGTCATTAAAGAGCAAAGCGTGAACCTAAAGCAAAAGCGGGTGTGGTAACATTAAAGCAAAAAAAAAAACTTTTCTTTTAAAAGACTTTTAAACTTCAAATTACGCACTAAGGGAGCTGAAACGTCTAAAAAGTATTTGGAAAATGTAGCTACACAATTTTTGTTGATGTACGTTGTGTCAATTTATTATTTCTCAGTTTCTCCCCTGCTAAATAATAAAAAAAATCCAACTGACCCAAGCATTACAAAATAAGCTGTACAAAATAATTTTTGCATAATCCTGAAAGAGATAATATTAAAATGTTTTCGTTAGCTCGTATAAATTATAATAATTAGAACATGAATTAATTTTTCGAATTTTTCTTTATCATAAGAATTAAGGAATGAGATACATTGATGCTTGAAGAATTTAAAGGTTTTCAAAAATTTTAAGACAGCTTTATCTGGGATGGAAAGAAAATTATTAATCCTAAAAAAGGAGATATAAAGATCTGAAATCCGGCACTTTATTACACTGTCATTTATATTGAAATCGTTTTTAATTTTGAAAATCTTTAAGATAGGAATTAAACTCTGCTGCAGGATATTACGTGAATAAATCAAGTGACCTGTCACTTTTTCTCTTGTTTTAGTATCAATAAGCTGCGTTGCCGTTTTAATTGAATTTTGCCGTTCTTTGCTTGACTGCATGAACTTTTGATTCCAGAAAATATCTTTATAGGATAGAAATAATGTTATGTCGTATGTCACACTCTTATTATACCTATGTACCTATACGCATTTTTAAAAGTTGCATTTTTCGATCAGATTAATGCAATAATTGCTCATCAAAGCTTGATTTAATTGAAAATCTGGCTGTTAGATTTATATTATTTAATTCTCGTCATTGCATTCGAACGCATAATACCCTATTTATTGTCTTTCCGAGAGAGAGAATCTGGATTATGCGGATAGAATAGACCCTAATATGGAACACAATTGGCAAGGAATGATGCGGGATGCAATGACAATTGCAAACCATGCGTTGGCTGTGAGTGCTTCAATTGTTTGCTACTGTGAGAGCTGGGATCTACCAGTCGGCCGCCCTTTTACCAGCGGCGGCCCTTCAAAGACTAGGTCAGGTCCCGTCCTGAACCTGATCCGGGATATCCGCAGAAAATTCCGACTTGAAGAATAATACTAATTTTAATTTTGCGTTAAAACTGATGGGACATACTTCCTATATAATGAATGTGTAAATTTCTTTTCGGCTGTTATAGGTCCAACGATTCTTATTCTTAAAATGCTTCTTAATAAATAAAAAAACTATAAAGAAAAATGTCTGAAAATAAAAAAAAGGCGACACTTGTGGTAATTATTCTTCTTAAGAAATAATATAATAATAATAATAATAATAATAATAATATTATATAATAATATGACAAGCTATATTATAACAAGCGATATAATAATATGATAATTTCAAGAAACATAATAATTAATAACCACTACCACTATTATAGACAAATCGATTTACCCCGAAAATAATATTTTCCCCTCGGCGTATTTATCATCACGAGTCGACGTTGGATATTCGCATATGCGACCCGTCACGGGGCGGAAGGGGCTGGCCACCCCTGTCAGAATAAATGCCTTGTTAATTGGATCTGTTTATGCTTGCATTCAGGCCCTCCAGAGTTATACAGATCCGAGCTACGCTTGCATTTATCTATGACAGGCACACTCATATCAAGCTATGGACCATTTGCCGTCAGAAAAGTATTATGAGTACGAGGGAGGGTAATCAATCCACCAGTATCAGCATCGCTTATCTGGATTGTTAAAAGTTGTCATTCAGTTTTTTTTTTTTGTTCCACTCGGTGATTATTTACAAAGTTTTCCATCATGAAATGATGTTGAAAATGTCAGAATAGTGATTTACGTCCTCTGCACTATTAACTAAAGGCCACTTTACTAGATTTGATGACAGGGTATAGTTATCTATTCTATAAAAAGGACAAATTATGAAATTGCATTTTTTTATTTTAACATTAGCATATCTACATGAGTTAATTTATAAAAAGTTATAAAAAGAGTAGGTAGGTAAAAAAATAATTCATTTTAGACCTTTTTAGACATAAAAGCTGATTTGTGTCCGTTTTCTTAATGGTGGTGTGTACAGGGTGATAGAAAAAATATGAATAACACGTCCTTCAGGATTGAAAAAGAGGAAAACATCTGCTTTCAACAAGTTTGTTTTTGTTTAAGTTTTTTTTTCTGTGAGATCTGTTTTGACAAGTTCCTGCAACAACGATTTTTTTGCGCGAAATGGTGATCTTAATTTTTTTCGAAAGATCCGGTTTTGACAAGGTCCGTTCAGCTCGGAAATTCGCTTGTTGCAAGGTCTGCTCAATCAGAAAATTTAAACTTTTTTTAGCTTGTAAAACCGGACCTTGCGGAACAATTTCAACTGACCGGAGATTGCAAAAACAGATTTTTCGAGCTGACCCGATTTTGCAAAAGTTTAATTTTCAAGCTGATCGGATAATGTCTAAACGGATACTTCAAAAAATCGAGGTGACGTGACTTTGAAAAAATCGAATTTTCGACCTGACCGGACTTTGTCTAACCGGACTTGAAAAAAAAACACGCCGACTGGACTTTATTCTGTGTAGAATCTTCACTAACTTTGCAATCCACGAGCCGCCGCTGAAGTATAAGCCCCCGTTACAGAAATAATAATTTTTTTCTGCAACGGGCTAAAAGTTTGAAAAGTTACCCCCTTTGAGAGGTATAAAAATGCCGCTGTTTACCGGGGGAAAAGTAAATTAGCAGGGGAAAAAATGAGTACTTTTTCCCTGATATGGACGCAGCTACTATTAACACTCAGATATCATCATCAAATTTATATCCAACACGAACACGAAAGTTATACACTTTATCTTTATATTTACTTTTTTTTTATACATTATACAGCTACCTATTTTCAAAAAAATACATTCTGTGATAATTTTTTTTTTGATTATTGAAATTATTGAATAAAATTATTTGACAAACTGAAGGCAATGTCGAAAAGAAAATTTTCCAAAATTTAGAACTTTTTCTCCATTTGGGTTAAGAGACTTGCAACAAAAGCAGCAACAAAAGCAGCACATTTTAGATATTGTTGACAGAAATAGTGGGTGAACAATAAATTATTGTAAATTGCTACACAACTAATGTTTTGTTTTTTACTAATCAGACTAATAATTATTAAAGTCCAATAAGGTTTTTCACGGTTCTCTTTGAACGCTATTACATTTAGTAAGGCAGACACTTCAAAGGTGTTAACTCAGTAATAAAAATCGTCACCAACCTCAATGAAATCTAATGACATCTGGAGAGCTTCAAGAGCCCTCCAGTGAGCCCTTTGATGGATAGATCGCAGAATAAACAAATCATCGTCACCAGAGGGTCCCACCTGCTGGAGCGATTAGTCTGGAGGATGTTTGGATCGTCGTAAATACCACACTCCGCTGTTTATGGCTGTGTGTTTCCTGCCGAGTGACAGAATTGGAGATGTTTGGGTTATTCAAGTGAATTTGTAACGATTAGCGACATCCTGCTGTTATTTTTCACGGCTCGGTGATCGTTATGACTTCTGTCAGGATGAATTTCAGAGATGCTGGATCATCGCATTTTTAACTCTTAACGGAGCGGTGTAAATTTCGTCAGAAAAGAGCTTTTTATAACCAACAGGTATCAAAAACTCGACATTTTTCTAAATAATAGAATGTCTTAGATTATTATTTTTTTTTTAATAATAATTGAGGACCATCAACAAAATGGTTACAATAATTAGGTACCTAATTATTGTTATAGGTACATAATTAATTATTAATATTAATTAAAAAATTCTAGAACGTTTAAATGATGGGGGTACAGAATTTTTTACGTAGGTAGGTTCAATTATTGCTACCACCCAAATGTGAAATCATAGGTGCCGTCAAAGACGTCTGTCAAATCAAAGACATCAAATATAGTGGCACTGTTGATGTAATTATCGCAATAAAAACATTATGCCATTAAGATGTGAACTCGGATGTGAAGCTTCTTCATCGTGTTCAAAAATAACATCACACATTTATTTGCTTTACTATTTTATGATCGAATAAAATCGAATGAAAAGTTCTTATGAAGTTAAGTTTGAATACATATTTCAGTAAAAAAATAGATTTCACGGATACCTAAGCAATTATTAGAAAAAATTAATAACTATTTAAATTAAATAATCAAACCACAATTTTAATTAAAGTATGATGGATGACTTAATTATTAAATAAATGAATAAAAAAAAAATAAAATGAATTAAGGATTTAGTTTACATTATGATTCAACGATTTAAAAATAATTGTTTTGTCAGGGCAGCTGTTTAATTTTTCCACCGAATCACGCTACTCTTTCAAGCAGCTAATTATCTGCGTTCAGGTAATAATTAATTACGTATCTATTGGATTAACTTCTTCAAGAATCTTTAACGAACTAATTGAGTTTCCCGCAAAAAAGTAATTAAATGTCAATGTTTGTTTTATAGTCGTTCCAATGTCAACTGAAGCAGTATAAAAACTTAAAAGCGGCTAGTAATCTCATTAATTCTTTGGTGAAGTAGGCGCAATAATAATAATGGATGTTAATAAAAAATTTAAAATATTTTGTAATAAATTTAATCATAATAATACCAATCTTTATTTGACCCATAGAAAATATCGCTGAATTTCTAGTCCACGCATCAACCCTCTAATACTAAAATATGGCAAGATAATACCGTTGATTGAAACGTTCAAATATAGGTCTACAGCGCTCGAAAAGCGACGAAATGTGATCTTACCCGAGACTTGAACTTGGTGAGCTTGATTATAGCAGTATCTGCAGATTTATAAAAAATACGGCTTGTGAGAAATACTACGGTATTATGGTTCTAATCTAATTTTAATTATTATTATGTTATATTGTAATTAACTAACTAAAAATATAATCGAAGTATGATACTTGTAGGTTTAAATGACGTACGAGTATAAATTGTAAGCCTCACATTATTCAACCCAGGTTAGATTAGTTTTATCTCTCAAGAAACCGTCAGAGAGAGGGCCAGAAGGACGTGATTTGTGTAGAAGATATTGTCAATCATTGTTCGATCTGTTTACATAAACCTGAACAGGACACTTTCTTCCTTTATTGGACTGTTGTCTAGTGAAATACATCCAAGCAAGCCAGTTCCTTCGAACTTTAACAATAAACACAGATAAGTTGCATTATTCACAATGGGAGATGCCAGGGATACTGAGATATTTGTTCTATTTGTGTTGGAGAAGTTCGACACTTGAAATGTAAATAAATTGGAAAGTCGGGTGTTTTGGGCAAATCCTTTGATTTGCATAAACAAGTGGCATTTGCTTGAACGGAAGGGAAGTAAAAATAAGGATATTATGTTTTGTTAATAGAAGAAGTGTTTTTTCTCTCTACTGCAAACGTCTTTTAAACGAATTGGATTATTATTATACACACTTATGAATATGAGATTTTATAATCTTTTAACCATATTTTATAAGAATTCTATGAGAATTTATGAGGAGTTTTTTTTAGCAAAATTTTTCTCAGGATACTAAAACAATATTAGTGACTAATCTGAAAATGTACTTACATGGATACCTTTTTAAAAAGATCGACATTATGGTAAAGTTTAAAATATTTTTATTAAACTGCTTGAGCTTTTAAAAAAAATCTGGTCCAAGAGAGATTCCCTAAATTGTGACGAAAATATATAATTTTTCCCATTAATAAGACAGAAAAAACCCCCAGGTTATCCCAACTCATATTCAAGCCGATATACCTTAGTTGCAGAAAATGGTCAACAGGAGACTCCTACGGTATAGCTTGAAAAACATGAGATATCAATCCCGCCCAATCAGGATTCAGACAGCAACGCAGCACAATAGACAATGTAGCAGTACTTCAGATACACATTTAACCACTACCGCAAATTGTCCCCCTTCTTTGCAACATACAAGTAGACCTCTACCAGACAACATTAAAACCAATTTCCTCTTTCACGCCCTGGAACAAGACACTACCAAAATCCAACACCTCACTCACCAGATATAACAACCTTGAAACCCGGCACATACCTACACTACTGATGCAAGCCTTCATACCCCTAATCAACTCGTTCCATTTTAACAAAATCATCTACACGGATGCTTCCAAATCTGAATCTGGCGTAGGCTGTGCAGTCACCTCTACTGACCGAGCCATCACAACAAGAAGTTTTGTTTCCTTCATTATCTTGGTATCCAGGGATTTATTCAATAGAGCGACCTTATCGGGGATCATTATCAATGATTCGTTGCTTTAAGAGGAATCAATTGACCACATAATCAGTTACTACTTTTTTGAGATTTGGGTGTATACCTACAGTCAGTAACGTTGTTTCTGAAAGAGTAATATTGTTCTGAGTTCTCTAATCACCAAGGACTGAAGTTATTATGTAACCAAATATTTTGCATTTTCCAAAAATAAAGAATTTTCGTTAACCAAGAAGAAAGTTTCTTAATCAATTAAAGCCAAGAAACATCTACCCTAAAACACTTACCAAGATTATGAACGTGTTTATTTTCTTTCTAATTCCTATACTTACTTGTTGTATCTGAACTTAAAAGCGTACCTACCTACTTAACATCCTGTATATTGGACCCTATATTCTAGATCAAGTCTGGCTTGCTCTGGAAGTCGATCCTCAGTAATTGAATCGCCATCCAATAGCCATAATGCGCTAATAATACTTCATAATGCCCGATGGTATCGGCAGTCTGATGGAATTGCTTTGTCTCGGGGCCGCCGGCGACCTTTCACCCCTTTCCTTAAGGGGTGTGCGCGAGAGGCGAGCAGGTCTCTGTGAAACGACGCCGATGAAGTCACGGATTTTGTGATACGATAAATGATTTGCTGTTAGTTGGAGTATGCTTTTAAGACAAGAGACAAAAAGTTAATTTTTTTCTAAGAAAATTGCTCAGCATGCTTCATGCATGTTTATTATCTACATCGTACATTATCATGAAATATGATGTACATATAATGTCGATGTGAAATCATATTGACGGTAGAAAGTACGGCGAGGGTGAAGGATTCAAGGATACCTACCTACTTATTAGTCGGGATATTTGATACAAGTGCTACGCCTGGTGTTTTTTAGGTTATACGTACACTTATGGATGGTTATTGGTTGATCGTTTCAGAAAAAAAAAAGAACTCAAACGATCACTTAAGCCATCACACTAGCATCAACAAGAACTCCCAAAGGTACTTACAACTAGACTGCAGTGTCCTATTATAAACAGCACATAATAGAGGCACAAGCAAAGCACGTGACCAACCATAGAATAGCACAGATAAAAATCAAATATAGATTCTGACAGCCTGGCTCAAAAATTGGAAAATTTTAACAATTTTACTGAAAGTCCAATAAAGAAAAAAAGAAAAAGGGGCTTCACTTACTACCCGAATCCAGGTGTTACTGGATCTGGATTGGGATAGTTGCAGAGGGTGATTTCTCACTAGCACCCAGGTCCCCATTGGACCCATTGTAACTCCTTTCAAGTGGACAGCCCCACTACCTACTCATACTCCAACCATCCGACTCTTAGGGCAGGGTGTACAGAAAGTCGAGCCCCGGCGGGGTCTGTCCAATTCTGGCTATTTCAGGCCAGACTTCCCCAAATATGGCAAACAGGCTCCACATCTTCTGCATTTTGGACCCTTTGCATCCCAAGTGTATGAAGTTTAACCAATTTAGCCTGAAGTGGCCAATTAATAATTAGGAGTCTTGGGCTTGTTCTTGATATAACAGTAGGAAACATTTAGCCCTTTCTGCCAGGGCTAGTAATAATAATTGCTAACCTGTCTTGGCTAAATGTCTTTAGGTTTCGCCATATTTTTACGTGTTCTTGATGGTCTATCTTTAACTAGGACTCTAATAGAAGCAGATGAGTCAAAGGCACAAATGGTTCAAAGCCCACAGGATATGTTGGCTTGTATCTTCATCGTGACACTATAAGATCCAGTGGTTTTTGTCTAGGTCTCGGGGAGTGTATAAGAAACATAAAAATTTCTGAAGCCAGAACCTCCCCAAAATAAGCAATTATCTCAGTCGTAAACTTAACAGGACACAATGTGAAAGGATTCAGAACATCTTTTACATTTTTTCTTACAGTTATCAAAACTTTGTCGCCTCTTCGAACATCAAGCCTGAAAAATTGGAAAACAGAAAAATTCGAGTAAACTCGCTAAAATTTTAGGTTTTAGACAAAAAGATGAGAACCTAGCCAGCGACTACCAGGAGATGAAGTTGTTCTCTGTTCCCTGAGGGTTCTTTGGCTCTTCCAAATCAATATGCGCCCTGGTTTAAAAAACAAACAAACAAATGAAGCTTTATGTATGAATAAGTCTGAGCTTATGAATATCGTTAATAATTGTAAAAAAAAGATAATTGATGTAAAAAAAACATTGCATATGTATTGCATGTTTAATTGTTAAACTGTACCGCAACACACATACACCTCACATTCACAAACTCGCATAATTGGGGGATTAATTAATAAATGATATCTCCTCATGCTTAATGAGTCGGTAACAAAGTGAAACAAGGCGTAATTGATCCGGCTATTAAGGTAAACACAAAACTCCGGGTTACCGGAGCAAACACCCGGAGCGCGGGGCAATGAGATCAAGGAACGCTTTGTTTCACTAACTAAATAAATCAGGCAGCCCTTGCAGGGCAAAACGACTCGTCAACGGGAATACCCGTGTGGATAGGGATACTACAACAGGACCCACTAACAGTGTTGCCGGAGTTACAAGAAGGTTGATTGAGATAAATAATTTTCAAAAATAATATATAACTGTTGAAAAAACTACAAAACTACAATCACCTACCTAGCAGTTTTGAACCTGCTAGTTTTAGTAGTAATGTTGATGTTTTTTCTTATTGCGATAAATTTTAGTAACTGAAAGTACTGAACTGACAAATTATCTTTGACGAAATCGTTTCTCTTTCTCTTTCCTTCGTGTAAATACCAGTTTAAGGTATCACTTAGAGTACCTTTCACAAGTAGAGCAGTTTTGTGTGCTCTTTTGCTTGACATATAGACGGTTTTTTTGCCTTGAGATTATGAGCGAGACCTTTTGATAGGATATATTGTATCAGGAAAATACTGGCCTTTTCCATTGCTTTCTGAAGTAGAAAATGTCACGGTACCCTTCTCGGACTGTAATAGGTTCTTCAGGTTTGAAGCGTAGGAACGCTGAAAACCATGATAGTACAAATTTAATAAAACTGGGAGATTTGAGATGTTTTATTTGTGAAAAGACACTCCCATTAAACACTCTTGCCAGTGCTCTTACAACAGTACGAGTAAAAACAATCCTGACTGCAGAAGATGTGGGGAGGAGGAAGAAACTCGAAGTCCATATCACATATTTTATGAATACCCAGCCTTAGAGGGAAAAAGACCTTCAATATCAGGCATTATCTTAGCAGAACCATAAGAAATAGTGTTCTGTAGTCAAATCAGTATCTTATCGCGAAAAAGTACGAAAAAATTATGATGGGGTAGCTTCGAACGTTACATCATGCTGAGCCTCATGCTCAACACCTTTGGATCAGAAACATTACAAGAGGAAGAAATGGGACTCCTCTCATGACAAAATCTTCTGACCTCTATTGAAAGGTCGGGAAGTTTTGAGTAGGAGTTCCAGTATGGTATGGCGAAAAGGGCGCTTGGGGTACTCACCCTCTCCCCTCCATGTAACAAACGAACTTTTAAGCAGAAACTGCGGTATTCAAAATTCTATTTTAATTATTTTTTCAGTCGCTGTCAGTTATCTTATAAAAGACTTTTTGCCCTCCAATTTTTGGATATTACAAGATAATACTACCATCAAAAGTAGCAAATTGCGTTTTGTCAGGATCTATGACCTGGCAACGATGTATAGAGTTCTATACAGTTCTATAGAGGAATGGTAGAACTTGGTTGTGTGTGTGTATGTTTACTAATAAAACACGCAGGTAATTAACCGACGCTAATTTGGTAATAAGCGTCCGCAAACACAGGATTCAATTAACGACGACCAACAACGTCAGTCCTACTCGCTTCTACATTGACTAGATATACGATGTTGCCATGTGGGATTCGATTCAGAAATTCTAGTCACGAAAGTGAAGAAATATTTCAATTATAGGAATTTAGATAATAATTGAAAGTAAGTAGACAATAGAAGCCCCAATTTTAGATGTGTGACATTTTAAATGTTATTGCTTCTCAACTATGTTGTTTGAATCGGATTTTAGTGGAGGTTTTTTCTTGAATCCTCTCTAGAGTGTCCATAAATACAGCGTAATCGAACAGTCTTTTAAGTCACGTTATTTTTGTTCATTAAAACTAATCAGACTTAACTCTCAATTTATATATTATATTAACAAACCTTTCCTTAACAATTATTTGATATACGGTTTATTACAACTCTATTCGGACCACGGTTGAGCATGAGAATTCAGCTGGTTTCGTCTGGTATAATCTTGAAGTTTTTGTCAGTGAACTATGTCAATGAATTCGATCAGTGGATCTCAGCTAAAGCTATCACTTTTGGCCAACTTGATCTATGGAAGTTGTTAAGTTTTCACTGTAATTTGCTTATCCAAATAATTTAAAATGTGATAAATAGCTATCATACACGAAAATACCAAAAATATTGACAAAAAAGCTTAAAGGAAATGCTTTCATGCAAACATTTCTTGACTTGAGTAGGTGTAGGTAGTTAGTAAAATGTGGCAAATTCTTCGCCAGCAAGAATTGACAATCTATGTCAATGAGGACATTTATAGTTTTTAGTAACGCATAATAAAGCGCGATTTTTGACATATTTTTGACATATTTTGACACATCATCCTATGTCAAAAAGTTTTTCATAATTTGTCACATTTATTTGTCAAACTTCTTATCACATTACCACATAATTGTTACTGGGCATTGAACAAAAGTATTATAAAAGTAGGTTTGAAAATTATTAAGAATATCTCTATCGATAGCTTCAACCAAAATAACAAATTTCGTAGTACCGTCATTAAATTCAAGCGCTACTGTGGTATCTGAAAAATAAACGCGAGCAATGTTTCTTTCCAATCAACATATCAAGAGTTGTAAAGAAAAAGAGAATTATTCATAAAAATGTAAATATTTCAATCGTAGATTGCATTAGCTAGAAACCAACATATTTCCTCTCTCCATAAACTGACCGCATGAGAAGTATTGACCAATTTCCTCCCCTAGCACTAGTCACGAAATCGGAAACAACATGGGAAACTTGCAGCGCCCGTTGGAGATTTAATATAACAACACGGAGAGGCACACGTTACGCGATATTATTCAGAATCCAGATTAGAAATGGGGTTCCCCTTCCCTTCCCTGGAGCCCTGGGCCCCATACATGGCTAATGGCATGCGTGTGCCAATAAAGTGAACCTATTCCTTCCCATAATGGACTCCAGAAAGACAAATTTGCTTTTTACGCTCAAGTAGAGAACGAAAATTGAAAAAGAATCTGTAATAGTTATCCACCCTATATTGTGAACGTTGCTGTGGATAGGGATTCTTGTCAGGATAATGGCCTCGAGTTTTATTCATTTGAATGTAGGTACACATTATTCTTATCTGCTTGTACCACTATATACCAATACTTACGATCGTGCTACGAATATGTTGACTACATCCAGGAAAGATTCTAAAATCGCCCCATGGATCTATAATAATACTTTAAAAATGACAAATTTTCTATGAAGTTTTGACTATGTGTTAAATACAGGCTGTTTTTTAATTGAATGTCAATATTTAAAGGGGTGATTTTTGGGTCCATTTTAAGAAGAAAACTTCATAAGAACGTATGTCCATTTTCAGCTTGCAAAATTAAGTGGCATTACTGAAATTGTTAATAATTAGATAATATGGTCGTAATCGTACCGAGCAGGTCGAATCAAACAAAATGTGCGATAGAAATATAAAAAAAAAACATGCTGACAATGCAGCCGATCATGTTTTCTAGAGGAGGATGAGATTTTTTTTTCTGATTTGATTCACACACTTTCTTTGCTATACTCAAAATGTTAACATATACTTACCTAAACACATGAAGAACATCATTTCTGATGAGAAATTAATTTCGAGGTTTATGTTTATTGCCTCCTACACAATGTCTTTACGATACTTCGCACATGCCTAATATAAATTTTTCTTGTTTCAGATAAAATCACGGCCATTAGGCGTGTCGGGGGGCGGCTCCATGATGACGATGGACGTGTCCCCCGGCGGCGGAAGCGCCACTAAAGAGCCTGCCGGGCCCAAGCCTTCCGGTGGGCCGCAAGAATGTGCTGGTTGTTGTAAGCCCATCACTGAAAGGTACCTCCTCAAAGCTCTCGATCTCTACTGGCATGAGGACTGTCTCAAGTGTGGATGCTGTGATTGCCGCCTCGGGGAGGTGGGTTCCACACTGTACACAAAGGCCAATTTGATATTATGCAAAAGGGACTACTTAAGACTGTTCGGAAATACTGGATACTGCGCTGCTTGTTCGAAAGTCATTCCTGCGTTCGAGATGGTTATGAGGGCCAGGAGTAACGTGTACCATTTGGAGTGTTTTGCTTGTCAACAGTGTAATCACAGGTAAGATGTAATAATTGTACAAGTAACAAAATAACTATAAAATTTATATTACTTTTTATCAGAATGCTATATATCCAGATCTACCTACTGTTTGGTGGGATCCAAAAATCTTAAAAGCCAGGCTTTCCCGACAATGTGTTTTGAGCTTATTCTTAAAACCCTGGACGCGAAGAATGCTCTCGTTCTCGTTTTCAAGAAATTTTCAAAAAGCGATTATTCAGCATGTTGTCAAGTTTTCCGCCACGTTAAAAATTCTCGTGGGTATAGCCCATTTCAAAGAAAGGCAACAATTTTATCAAAATAACTATCTACTGCATAAACTGCTGTTTATCATGGAGAAAGCTCTTAACTTAGGAAAGAGTTAATAAAATTAACTACCGCCATTAAGGCTTCCCCAACCGGTAAAGCAAAGTTCTCGAACATCATGGAGAGTCTGGAGAGATTGCATGTGATGTTTTAAGGTCTTTCGACCTTGTCAGGGATCATGGACTGTTGATAAAACTCACGCTTATGGCATTCCTATAACTATAGTTCTGCTTATAGCTTGCAAGTTTTCTTAGAGATCATGCTCTTCCCAGACTGCCATTGATGAACTTCTTTTTGATACATTTTCCATCAAAGCTGGAGAAATTAGGATTCAATTTAGTGTGATAACAATAAAAATCTACAGTAATGCCAATGACGATATCTCACTGACAACTTCTAATTCTCACTGACTCACTGATATCTTCTAATATCATGGAACCGTCCGCTGACGCGATAAGAGACAGGAGGAAGTTTTACTATTGAAAAAAGACATGTACCTAATAAATTATTGCTTAGATTGAAAGCAACCAGGTCCAATTTAACTCTAAGAAAATTAAGAAAATCTACGTTTCTGTATTTACAAAAAAATGTTTTGTAATTGAACTTGGTCGTCTGGACAGACTCCTCCTCTCACGTCTTCACTAAATTTTCTTGTCGTAGATTTTGCAACAAAATAACAGCATGGAATGATCATGGTTGATCATGGTTTTGGTACTCTGGAGCAAACAAGTGAGATGAGCTTTTATTGCAGTCGTTTTCATTGGAAATTTTCAAATTTCCTATGGAATATAGAGCTATGGAAGGAAAAAAAAATCATGTCGAGTCATCTTGCATAATCTTACATCGATTACCAGGGTGGAGGTCCTTCTCGACATTTTAATAAAGTCCACAAGGTTTTTCCACGAGAGGAGTTCCATTTCATCCTCTTGTAGTGCCTCTGGCACAAAAATGTTGAGCCTGAGACCACCATACCATACACCTCTCATACGTCTATGTAGTGTTAGTGTTAGGAGTCCTCGTTGTCTGTTCCACGGTTGAGACGGAGTCCTCCCTTACTCCCATAAGTTGTAAATAATTTTAAAGTAATATTTGTTGAAAAGGAAACATAATGAAGTAAAAGTTACAATGCACATAAAACAAATAAAATTTTTGCCTGTGTCGTAGTAAAATTTCCTGGATATTACAAAAGTCCTGTATTTAATTATTCCCGAGATTGTATACAATTAATCATAGAGAGAGAAAAACATTCGGGGCTAGCTAGCATTTATGTTTAAATTTGCATGAATGGAAGACAAAGCCTGGCAAACAACGGCTGACGTGCGTTCCTGGGACGGGGGCGGCGGGGCTGCAGCAGGGTCGCAAGCCCCCATTGTTCTATACTGAAACAATGGCCAGCGACGCGAAATAATCCACTTTTATTGTTGGCAATTATTAATATATTTAACTCCATTACAGATTCTGATATATGTGTGTATTGTCCCTTTTGTAATTGGAGTTTTTGCCTGACTGACGTTTGTTTTATTAGACTATTGTCCGTTTATTAGATAATGTTTTGTTGCGAACCGAGTTTGTTTATTGTTTTTCGGATAATTTGCCTAAGAAACATTATATGTACGCTGAAATGAACAACAATATGTGCAGGGTCAGTTCAGTCAGTGGACTGTAAAACATGGATGATTTAGCTACATGTGCATGGGGGCTGTAATAGCCATTGGGGGTTTGTCTGTTATTCAGCAAATTTATGTAAAGTTCAATTTTCTAAACAACTTATGAATCAAAAAATATTAAATATACCGCAGCTTGGATTGGAGAAGTGGAGGGGCCATATATTTTAATTCTATTTCTAAAAGCCGTTTCTGAAAATTATGTACGACCAAAATCATTATATTCACAGGCACCCAACATATTCCATAAACTGAAAAGAAACCAAAGGTGTCAACTTCTCCTCGATTCTGCGTGTAGTAATTCCGGTAAATCAATAATTGGTGTCACAACTATTGAATTTTTTATGTGAGGCCATGAAAAAAAGTGACATGGTGTGAGGTCGCAGGATCTACCGTATTGCTGAAAATATTTTTCGATCAGTCGTCATGCAGCTGAGTGATAAATGAGACAAAAAAGATTGGCACAATTAATCGCCTAGCATTAACTGCTGCCCAAACGCCGACTTTAACAGGATGAAATAGATTTTCAAGAAACGCATGTGGATTTTCAGCAAACCATGATCTGTAATTTTGGGAATTGACATAATCATCATTCAAATCGTGCTTCTTTAGTGTAAAAAGTCTTGCTGAGCACTTCTTCATTGTCTTGTAAATGTTGCGAAAATCATTGACAAAAACTTAACCTCTCAGGAATTTTTCGAGGTAACAAGTCTTGCAACCACCGTCACTCGAAAAGTATACAAGTGAGCATTACTCCGAAGTTTGCTCAGTTTGCTGAGCTAGATGACGAACTGATGTGTGAAGATCGTTTTGCATAATATTGCTAACGATTACCAATATTTCTTCAGTACATCTCTTTGGCCTGCCAATGTTTTGACAACATTTCCTGTCTCTCAGATATATCGCTCAACAGCTTTTCTGGAATTATTAAATAAGAAACTAAAGTAAAGAAACTTAATTATGCAGTTATCTATAGGGTGTTACTGTGAGGTTGGCTAAGCTTCACAGGCTGATTCTTCAAACTAAAGTGAACAAAAAATTTCCCATTAGCGTGTATCCGGAAATAAACCGTTTTTGAGATACAGATGTCAAAGAAATATTATTTTTCCAGTTTTTTTTTCACGATATCTCGGGCGGAACCGTATGAGATACAATGCTCAGCTCTTATACATACTATGTGCTCACTGATCCCCTTATTTTTGCCGTAAAATGAAGGTTTTTAAAAAATTCTGTGACGTAAATTTAGGGTATTTTGAGGATTTCGACCCCCTAAATTCTACGCCACTGAAATAAATGCGATTTTAAGCAACGCCTTTGGACCGTCCATGTTTTCTACACCGAAAAGGTACTCTTGGTTAACGGCTCTAAAATGAACCGTTTCCAAGAAAAATTACATTTTATGAGAGAAAACATCAATTATAGGAATAAGTTTTCACTTCCTTTAATTTTTCCAAAATGCTGTTTAAAAAACGTTAAAGTGATGTATTCTCTCATAAAATGCCCTTTTTTCTCGGAAACGGTTCACTTTAGAGCCGTTAACCAAGAGTACCTTTTTGGTGTAGGAAACATGGACGGTTCAATGGCGCTGCTTGAAATCGCATTTATTCCAGTGGCGTATAAATTAGGGGGTCAAAACCCTCAAAATACCCCAAATCTACGCCACTGATTTTTTTTTAAAAACCTTTTATTTTACGGTGGAAATTTAGACGGTAGACAAATTTCTCGCGTATTGATTGTCATTATAGGTAAGTTAGAATAAACAATTAGCATAATCAGACTATCAGATCAGCTGAAGGGATTAAGGTTCGATTTTTTTAATAAAGATTTAAAAAATGTTTAGATAAACTCTAAAAGATTAAGTTTGTCTGAGATTTGAATAGTTTTTTGTCGGTTGAGTAGCTCTATTCTATGACTCTTATAGGGCACTTTACAAGCCAATGGGGAAATCACTCTTTCCTGAAATAGAGCTATTTGAGCCGTGATAGATATAGGTAGGTACATACTCGACACGGTCTCTTGACTGTCGTCCCTGTCCGTGAAAATCTAAATGAAAGCACAAACTGGACTTGATTGGGTTCTTTCCAGTGTTATCCTAGAGATATCTGAATTGAGAAAGACTTTTATGTCTACTCGTGCATTTACTAGCAGCTTTACATTTATTTCAGAAATATCCTCGATTGTCCAGGCATAATCCTAGCAGATTGAATAAAGGATTCCCGGTATAAACGAGCCTGCTGAATGCGACGATTAGCGCACAACACATGATATACTGTGGGGCAAATTAGTGCTTCTATACTAAGACAATGCAGCCCCGACGTGTTGCCAAGCAAAGGGCTTTTATAAACATTTTAATTGGCCTCCTAAATCATACCATTCGACTCTGCATTGTGCTGAAGCTAACGTTGTAATAACTAAATTCAAAAGCTAAGGGATGACATACACGTAGAAATTTAATCCTTGAACATAATACTTGAGATACCTACCAGCCCTCTCTCCCATCAGCAACCCCTCGGGTTCTAAAAGGTATATAGTTAATAAATTTGGATTTTTGGTGTACCTATAATAGTAGTTTTACTTTTAAAAATGCCTTAGCAGAAATTTTTATTTGGGTACCTATATCGTTCCAAAAAATTGCCGTCTTTTACTTTTCATAGCCAGTTTTCGGTGAAAACTTGCGTTTTATTGAACTGAATACAAACATCCCTTATAACTTTCTCTCTCTCTCTCTCAATAGAGCGTAACCCCACCGAGGGTTCGCTTTCATGAAAAAAAATCGTTATTTTGGTCGATAATGTCGTTTAATATTTGCGGTAATGTGTACCGCATATTACACATTGTGAGCACCCTGTATATAACTCGACATTACGATTTATCATGCCCCGAATAATAACTCCCGCAACAGTAGCAGGCAACGTGTCATAACAGCGGAGGACCTTTGATTATCATTCTCAACCGACTCGGGCGCCAGATAGGGCTACGATGCGACTACTGCCGGCCAGGATTTAATTTGTACAAACATAAATCCTCCAATCAAGTAAACAATGGCGGCTATCTCTGTGACTTTATGGGCGCAGTTAGGTGGAAACCTGCGCTAATAACGTTAATATATGGGCCGGCATTCGATATCGTTGTCTCCATTGTACCGGCAGTTATTCTGCTAGCACTAATGGGGACTCCGCGCCGTCATTTTTGGCTGGTAATTGAAAGAGACGTTTGTAAATTGATATCGTTTGAGTGGGAATTGTAATACGCCAGTCCGGAATGTAGATGATTGTAGAACAATGCCGGCAATCGGCCACGCCGGGAACGTAGCATTGCAATTCCCGGTGATTTTCCCCATTTTAAAGATTATACCGTGCTCGATTCGTTCGGATTAGAATTTAAGCGGTTAAAACGCAATGAAACAAAGTGGTCGTCTTTTCGGTTTAAATCTACTCTACTCTCTGGGAAATTTCATAATAATATTCTATTCAGAAATAACTCACAGTGAAATGGCGTACATTGTTTTGATTCTCTCTCCTTTGTGCTTTTAATATTGATATGAACCCCTCCCGAGATTTTCCAAAGAAAAGAAAAATAATTAAAATCGGTAATACCTAGTATGTAGTGATCTTAATGAAATTACTTAAGTACTGGTGCATGGGTAGCTAAGTTACTCAAACTGAAAAAGGGAAAACGAATTAACGAATTGAAGGGCTTGTAGATAAAGCTAAAATATTAAGAAAACTTGGAGATATTTTTTGCCCAACCTTATAATTATGAACTTTTTATGACAGATTTTATATTTATTAACCCGTATTTGGAAAAATTGTGGGTGTAACCGAAGCACCCAGTGGCGTAGAATCCGGGGTCACACAGGACACGTTTTGTCTCGTAAAAAAATTCTGAGCTTTTTTTCCAAATTTTTTCCAAACCCACAATTTTTACAAATACTTGTTATGATTATGAAATATAAGACCTGTATACAAAAATTCATAATTATTGGTCCACTCTGTAGAAAGACACTATATAAAAACCTGTTTCGTAAATCGACACTTTAACACTCTGTATCTCGGCTGAAAAACATTTTCGGAAAAACAATAATTATTTGAATATTCTTGTTAATTATGTTGGCTGTATCTATAAGCCCCTCAATTACTTTACACTGAATCACCTTGTATAACGCTAGCTTATGACAAATAATTTGTTATCATACAGGGTGTTTATTGTAAGCCAAACTTCATAGGCTAAAATAAACAAAAAATTTCCCATTAACGTGTCCGGAAATGCACCGTTTTTGAGATACAGGGTGTCGAAAAAATATTATTTTTCCAGTTTTTTGACGATATCTCGGGAACCGTGTAAGAAACAATGTTCAGCTCTTATACACACGATGTACTCATTGATCCCCTTTTTTTCGCCGTAAAATAAAGGTTTTAACAAAATTCAGTGGGGTAGATTTAGTGTACATATTTTGAGGGTTTCGACCCCCTAATTTCTACGCCATTGGAATAAATGCGATTTTAAGCAGCGCCTTTTTTTCTAACCTTTTTGGTTAACGGCTTTAAAGTGAACCGTTTCCGAGAAAAATGTCATTTTATGAGAGAAAACATTAATTATAGGAATAAGTCGAGGAATAAGTCACTTACTTTCATTTTTCCAAAATGCTGTTGAAAAATCGTTAAAAAGTGATGTTTTCTCTCATAAAATGCCATTTTTCTCGGAAACGGTTCACTTTAGAGCCGTTAACCAAGAGTACCTTTTTGGTGTATAGAAAACATGGACGGTTCAAAGGCGCTGCTTAAAATCGCATTTATTCCAGTGTCATAGAAATTAGGGGGTCGAAACCCTAAAAATACCTTAAATCTACGCCACTGAATTTTTTTTAAACCTTATTTTACGGCGAAAATAAGGGGATCATTGAGCGCATGGTGTGTACAAGAGCTGAACATTGCATCTCAAACGGTTCCTGAGATATCGTCAAAAAACTGGAAAAAGAATATTTCTTCGACACCCTGTATCTCAAAAACAGTGCATTTTCGCGCGAACACACGTTAATGAAAAATTTTTGTTTATTTTATTTTGAAGAATCGACCTGTGAGTGTGAAGTTTGGCCAAGCTTACAGTACAATGTGTGTCCCAGCTCATTCGAGTCGGTCTGTGTGGGCTAAACGATGAATTTCAATTTTTTTTTTGCAAATTCAAGAACAGGATCACAATGGCCAATCATTTATAATTATTCTGGACTATTATACAGAGGCTTCAATTTTCCAAATTTTCAATAATAGCGTCAATAAATAAGGAAAACTAAAATTGAAGATTTTGGCTTTTTCTAAATAATTAGAAAATCAAAAATAATTTTCTAAATTTCTTCCTACCATTGCATCGTCCTTCTATAGTTGCCCAATTTTTCCCGATTTAACCGACCCTATATCTCCCACGGTTTCCGAGATCCCCTAATTCTTATCATGGACACAGGACACAGTAATGTATTAGTTGAAAATCAAATTACAAGATTTGTCAAAATTTACTAAAAGAAATAATTTTTCCAGATTATTGTACCTGATTCGATTAAAATATTTCACGAGTACCTAACTGTTATGTTTTCGGGTTGCAAGAATCACTAATTATAAAATTCCATGTAGTTAGATATTCATATCCACGTGTTGGTCTGATTTCGCTGGAAATAAAGTCTACTCCTTTTTATAAATTGAAATGACTGATTAATAAAGACCAAAGCCCATGCATATATCATTCACCATATTTGCAGAGCAGTATAATACATCTTAAAAGCAGTAATTATCCGACTAATCAGTTTATTTCTTTTCTGAAAGCTCAGTAAGCTTAATAACACCATAGCTATTAGATAGTAGTCTTTTCCTAATTTAATTTTTCTAGAAACAATATAAATAAGCAGATTCCTAATTTAAAGTTTAATTTTGAAGAAATGGTAACTATCAAGACTATATCAAGCAAGCCAAAACTGCTGATGTCGAGATTTCTGAAACAAGTGTTACAGCCTGCTATGTTTTTTCAATTATTATTCCCAATTTTTTTATATGTAACTTACGATCATGAAATGTTTTAACGGTCCTTCGAAACCACAAATAACCAGAAATAGGTACATGAACAAAGCGTATCAAGTTTAGTAATGGCACTTTTGAGCGGTTAGATTTCATCACTCTCCAGCTCCACCCACGCGCTATCTGCATTCACATATCACCCCTGATGCAGTCCGCTTTCATATGAAGAGTTATAGCTTGTGGAGTTAGTTTTTCATCGCTCGCTATTTTGAAAACCATCCGCTGAGTTATAACCCAGTAAATGCATTTCCACCTTATGATTCCCTATTGACTACAAAACCATTCTGGATGAAATTTAATTGATAATATGTCATTGGAGATAATAAAAAAAAACTAATTGAATTTACCAATAAATAATTTAAAGTATGTCAATTATATTATTTTGTGATCTTTTGTTACAGGTTCTGCGTAGGTGATAGATTTTATTTATGCGAGAATAAAATCTTGTGCGAGTACGATTATGAAGAAAGGTTGGTGTTTGCCAATATGGCATACAATCCTCCTCCATTATCGCATCTGAAAAGGCAGACTTCAATACCACCGGTTAGTATTATTTGTATGTTAATTAATAATTATTAGTTATAATTAATTATTAGTGGACAAATTATATAATTATACAGCGCTTCCCAAAAGTAACGGATAAATTCGATAAAACGGAGAGGGGTGTTTTTGAAAAAATAAAAAAACAGGTCGATTTTGTTTTTGAGTTGTTCAACTTTTGACATAATATTGGGGTATACAGGGTGATGCGCGAAAAAGTGGTGACGTCATCGGTATTTTTTTAAAAATGGCAACCCTTATTTTTTATTCCATTTTTTGATACTTCATTTAATTACCAATACGGTAATGTGATCATTTTGTAACGTTAAATAAGGAAATTTCGGAGAAAAGAACTTAATTTCGACAGATTTAATAGACTTAATTTAATAGACAGATCTTATAAAATTATCACGGAAACAGTCATTTTTATTTGATATCGTTTTTATTTTTATCGCTAATGTTCCGATTTTCACATCAGTAAAAAGTGCACAATTTCGACTCATAAGCTGTTTTCTTAGAAATTTCCTTATTTAAGGTTACAAATTGATTACATTACCGTGTTGTTAATTGGATGAAGTATCAAAACATGGAAGAAAAAATAAGGGTTGCCATTTAAAAAAAATGCCGATGACGTCACCACTTTTTCGTGCATCACCCTCTTTACCCAAATGTTATGTCAAAAGTTGAACAACTCAAAAACAAAATCGGCCTGTTTTTTTATTTTTTCAAAAAAACAGCCCTCTCCGTTTTATCGAATTTATCCGTTACTTTTGGGAAGCGCTGTATAATTATTATACAGGGTGTTCACTACCATCTAGTACAAAATAAAGGAGGTGATTCTACGACTTATTCTATGAAAAAAGGTTTATATTAAAATAGGTCCGTAAACGCACCGTTTTCGAGATACAGAGGGTGTTCAAAAAAATGTTTTTTTCTTACTTTTTTTGCGATATCTCAAGAACGGTTTGAGCTACAACAGGCTACAGCTTTTGTACAGATTTTTTACATTAATGATAGCTACTTTTAAGGCTCCAAATTAATGTTCTAAGATATGCCAGTAGTGAAGATTTTAGGGCTGCGTAAGGGTTCCACCCCCCCCAAAAATTACACTGGAAAAATTGTCCTTTTGAGAGCAAAATTTCAAAGCGCCAATGTTTTTTACACAAATAAGTACGTGAAAAGCTGTGGAAAATACATGACATAAAAAATGAAAAAAAAAACAAAAAAAATTCCCATTTAGTATTGAAATACAATAAAATTGATCCATATACATGGCCACTGTAACGACAACACGCAATTTTTTTTATGCAAGAAAATTTAAAGAATAATTAGTGCAATAAAACGTTAGTGATTGATTACTAACATTTCCTCGTCGGTATAGGTCAATGAGTATATTTTCTTTCAAAGCTTATAAAATATCTTGTCAACCGGTTTCGGGTGCGTTAACCCATCCTCAGGACAATTGTCAGTTTACAAGATTCTCAGTCCCAAGGCAAAAAGGTAAGAATACATTGGATTATGTCAAAGCAAAATAAAACCTTTGGTGAGATGTAAAAAAGAGACCGATGTAAAAAAGAGATACTTTAAGGTACCTACCTATTTGTTACTATTCTAAAAATGTCTTATTTTTGTAACTTCAGCGGGGTTGTATATAGATTGATATCGCAGAAATCGACCAAATTTATGTACTAATTTGGTTCTAGGTCCGCTTCGAACGAATAGATGTCGCTAACGTCCAAATACATGTATTGAGAAGATAGAGTTTCCCGCTTTATTTCAGCCTCGGCTGTTGGGTGATTGTATGTAAACAAATGCATCAATAAATCGATAAATAAATAAATAATATGACCATAAATAGTCATATTTGTCATAGTCGTTGTCATATCGGCACCATTCCTGCTTCCTGCTTCAAGAATCTTATCCCAACTGCTGAAGTCAGGAAGAACTAGATTAAAATCTCATCAGGAATCTGGAATAATATTTAGCAAAATAATAATGGGAACGGTATCTTTTTCAATTTTAGTGTTATCACGAGAATTGCCACACGGAGAAATTTACAGATAGCTCAGACAAAATACAATCAACCACTGGCAACATATGTACCATTTTGCATGATCAGCTTTTACATTATTATTAAATCAGAAAAGTACCTACATGAACTGGCCTTAGCAATATACAAGCTACACCAGGACAGGGGTCGTGGCTATACACAGAATCTTTCTCATTTACATTTTCATACTTCTTGCTCTATTGTTTTTCAGGAGCATAATAAAGGTTGACTTCATCCAGTCATTTGGTATCATCCGGCGGCGTTTCGTAGATGTCGTTAGATATATTTTTATTTTTGCTTCCATATTCTTTTGCTTGAGAAGTTTTAGTATTTTCGCACTGATATCATCTGGACCTCTTGCCCGTCCATTTTCGCTAGTTTTATGGCTTTTTGAACTTCTTCTTTTGTTGTTGGAGGACTTGTTTTACTTTTAGTGTATTTTTTAACAAAAAATACACTATTGAGGACGACATCACTTTTCGAAAATCACCCAAACTCATCAAATGTCCATCGATCATGACCCCCAGATCACGAAAAAGTAGTTTTCCAAAATTCACCTGCCCACGATATATATATATATATATTTATATATATATATATTTATATATATATATATTTCTCCAAAATCGCGAAATTTCGATTTTCAAAACGCTCCTGTAGCTTTATCTTTCAAGATTAGTGAACGAAATTTTGGATTCTTGTAAATTATTCGAATGACGTTAGATTTTCGTTGAAAAAATTTCCAAAAGTCCCATCACTTCTACAGGGTGTCCCTTCAAAATTCCATGAGCCCGGTTTTTGTCATCTCATTTCAGGTCGCAGTTTTGAATCTAGGAGGCTGAAATTTTTGTGGGAGTAAGATATCCACAAGGAGTGGTCTGGTATTGCACTTGAGCAAAATCGGCCGAGCCGTTTCAAAATGGCAGCCATTTGAATTTTTTTCCAATTAATGGAAAATTTCCAATTTTTTGAGCCCCCGTATGAGCAAGATGGCAAAAAAACTTTGAAATAAAATTAACATGATTTGAAGAAAATTATTGGAAATTTGAGTTAATGCAATAAAATTAGCATATTTTCCATTAATAAGCCAGTGTCGTGGGTAGGAAAAAGGGTGAAAATGTGTCAATTCTATAACCGTTTATGAGTCCATTTTTGAAGAAGTTGAATCGAAATTTTCAATTTTTTTTGCTTTAACATATAATTTGATGTCTTAGCTTCAATTCGCCTCGAGTAATGTAGCACTTTAAACGAAAAACAAAAAAGTTTTTCGCTTGTGCAAAATTAGCTTGCACTTATTAAATCGATGAAATGGTTCGCAATTTCTTTTTTATTTTTTTTCACATTCAATTATGAATGGTTCTGAAAATTAGAAGAGCAAACGCAACAACAATTAAATCACCTACATGCAGGTGAAAAAAGTATTCAAATTGGTTTTTTAATAACAAAGATACGACCAGTTTAAAAAATAAAATGTGTAGGATGAAGTATTGGACGTACTACATATACCTACTCGGTCATCGCTACAAATTTGAAAGGCTCCTTGACTGAGTTTGTTAGGCAAGGGTGTCCTTGCCTAAATAGTAAACTGTTGATGTGGGTTCGAAACCACGAGAGAGGGTTATTCTTTTTTTTTTTGGTAGGTAGGTGGTTTTCCGCTTTTCCCCCCAAAAAAATCGGATTATTTTTTTTTATTTTTAATTTTATATAAAATTTTATATTTTCACGCGCTTATGAGATCTGATTGACGTCATTGTGCCGATTTGACGAAAATAGGACCGCCTCTACTATTATATCTTGTGTAAGTCATTGCTTCACTCGGAAAACGAAAAAACATCACATTTATCACATTATCGGTCCTTTATTTCGCTCTTTTATTGCTATTACAATTTTGTACAGAGCACAACACATTGTTGTATATCGAATAAACTGATTATTAAAACACCACATTTTTTCTTCTTTGTTTTTTTTTCTTTGTGCTAGATCTATACATATATTATGTTATGTGATAGATTGTTATAAGTAGTATTACGGCTTTATTTATTATATTAAAAGTGTTTATTACTACATGGATGTCCCATTTAAAAAGAACTGGGTAGGTACATGGGAATCTCTGAAACGATAAGAGATACAGGGTCAGATAAATTAGAGAAAATTGCATATTTTCATTATTATTAAGAATCTGAAACAAAATATTTGTAAACCTCAGGACGCTGCTGAAATATCCTGCAAAAATGGAAAATTAAAAATTAAGATATCCTATTTTATGAAAGAAGTTATATTTTTTAATGTCATTCGATATTTAAAAAATCAGGAAAACCAAAAATTTTAATCGTCTTTTTCGAATTTTCGAACAAAATAAGCTCTGTTTAACCGAAAGTGATAAATAACCATTAAAGCAAGCAATGTGACGTCATTTTGCGACTACATACGACGTCATTCCGTGATAAAACTTTTTTATTCGAAAAAAAGAAGACGATAATTTTGAATTTTTTTTTTAATGTGATAGCTTTTTGGTAGCCCTTATATCTTGTGATCCACAAAATTTTTCATCAACTATTGCCTTGAATAAAATTAAGCATGTCTGCCAGATAAAACACAAACAATCGGTAGGTGTGTAAAGGCCGGTCCAGACGCAACGACTAATTGAACGACATGTCGAATCAGACAAAATGAATCAAGTAAAATGTGAATAAGTGAACTACTCCAATCAAAGATCTACAAATCATAGAACAATAAATAAAAACATGACTGGACTTGCACTGCATAATGAACTTTGTACTTTGTTGAGTAAAGAAACTAACCTGGAACAGTAACGACATCTGCTGAGTATGTGTGGTGCTGAGCTTACTACTAATTTCATTTGGCATTGGTTGTATTTCAAGGAGGATGAAAAACGTGAGTCGTTGTAGGGTACCTGTATTACCGACACTGACGCTTACGAGCCCTAGTGTCGGTAATACAGGTACCCTAAGTCGTTATCTCAGAAACACAAAATATTATTATGTCTCTCTGAACGAGGATAAAATAACAATTCAATTTGACGTTTCAGTTCGAGTTTAAGTTTTATAATTTACCATTTTATAATAATTTCACTTCCAATTCGAACCAACGCACAAACAATAACAGAATTTATTAAGAATAGTGGTCAAAAATGGCATATGAATCATAAAAAAGTGGCAATAAGGTAGGTGTTTAGTAATATACCAGTATATTCATCAGGTTATTAAATTGTAGTTATGAATTATTGCTTTTCGCAATATCTTTAATATTTTAATGATACTGACATGAATTGAAATTAAATATGACACAATGAGAATTGGAACTACTAAAGTTATTTTAAAATTATTATTTTAGTAAAATGAGCTCAGAAATGACTACAATAGCCATCTCTCTCTTCCAAGGCGCTAGTTGATGAAAAATTTTGTGGATCACACGATATAATGTGTTTAATACAATACCGAATAACACGAAAAAAACAACATTAGGTATGTCCGTAAGAAAAACAAAATTTGACTATGAAAGCTCTAGGGTTTAGTTGACCGTGAAAATTTTTATATCATCAGATGGATAGCTGTTGACGACTTATGCAAGCCTACAAAAAATTAGTACTCGCACGGTAGGTACATGGTACACTATAATATTATGCGACTATGGAAAATTACAGAAAGCCAATTTAAAATGCGGTTAAAATATTCATAATTGAATCGCATAAAAATACACTATTTCTGCGATTGATGCGCAAGAAGGTTTTTTCCAGCTCTGTACGCTGTCTTCAGTCACATCCTCGAATAGTTCCCCTATTATGTACTCCCTCTATCTTTTCAGTCGTACTTGTAAATCAAACAACCTCTTTTCATTCTTATCGTCTATTTGGTACCCTTGCACGCCTGATTCCAGCCGTTTCAGTTTTTTTTTTTTTATGGAGATATAAGGCATCGTGTTTATTTTCATAATTCTGGATTTGTGGACAATTTTGTGTGTCCTCCAGACTTTTTCCTCTTTTTTTTTCTTTTGATTTCCTAGTCGACTCTTTGATACACTTTTCTTTTTCTGTTGCATTCTCTCTTTTACTTTTGCTTCTTGCGTTGTTATCAAGAATCTCTTCGTTTTTTTTTATATTTCCTCAATGTTATCCTGCATTTACGTACAGGCTTCTAATTTTTCTCCCAGTAGCTGTAATTTTTTTTTTCTTAGTTCGTCTTTTAATTTTTCTCGGTCTATTTTGTTTCTTGTTTCCTTTTTCTTGACATGGACGTCATGTCAATATAAATGACATGATGTTGTCATGTCATGTACAATGTAAAGTTCATTGACGATTGATTTTTTGTCCATTCCTGAGGCATATTTCCAGAATGGAACATTTTTGTCGATCGGTGAAAGCAAAAATAGAAAAATCGGTGAAAGAAAAATTTTGTGGATCACACGATACATACATACTACATACTTATTATAAGTTAAAGGCATGTACTTAGTGATAGTGATAGTAAGTGCCTAAATTGTCCTAACAGCTTTCATGTTTGTTTCGTTTTGTTACAGCCGACACTTCCTGGGCACCTGCTGAACGGGCACCGTCCTCCCACGGGCCTGCCGCACTCTAACGGCGATTTGAACAACAACATGAGTGGATCGGGAGGCGGTCAGCAGCCGCAGCAATCCTTTACAGGAGCCCCTTCTCACCTGAAGGGCAGTCCCATGTCGCTGGGTGCAACCAGCTGAAGGCAACGACGCTAATTATCATTAGATCCAGGTAGCCTTGGTGTGTATAAGATGTTGTAATTAATTGAACGTACTGCATATTTACTTCTTGTTCTATGAAAGGACGTTTATTTTTAAAGGAGTCTTGGTTATGTTAAATCTTGACAATGTAATCGTTTGATGAGTTTACGGCATGCAAGCAGGTGATTTAAAATTAATTTCTTGCAAAAAATTCATTCAGGTCTTTTGACTGCGGGTGCGATTTATTATTTTGAACAAGTAGCCTCTCTCGGAAATCAAATCGATTACTCTTTAAAAAAAATGCGTACGTGGTAGACTTAGATTTGCAAAACTATTACAAGGCAAGACGTTGTGTCAATCGACAATTATAGGAAACTTTTCTTTGTGTCATATTATACCTTCCTGTCTACCTATAAGGAAGTCATCAGAACCTTGTCCAAGGCTATCTCGATCCGGTGATTTTAGCACTAGGCTTATAGTCTGTGATTCTTATTGTCTATGATGTATAACGCGATCGAGGAGGGTGTATAATAGAAAACGTGGTATCCCAGGGGCGTAGTGAAAAGTATTTTAAGGTTCTTTTCTTAGTATCAACTAATTGGGTTATGGGGGGGGGGGGGGGGGGTGTAGGGGCGTTTATATACAAAGAGGAAGTAATTGAATTTACGATTTTTTAATGATTTTTTTAATAAAATCTGTAATATGTAATTATGTTTAAAAATAAGTAGGTAATTAATACCTTAAAAATATCTATTCAACTACGCCGTTGGCTTTTGTAAATACAAACATCGTATAGACTTGTAATGTAATTTAAACTTCTAAATGCTCAATAATTCAGTATTTCAGAATATTACTAATTAGAGTGCAATACGTTACCGAGCACTGATTTTTTCTGTTTTTCAAAAGTTTTCAATATTTAGTTTTTCTGTATTTATTTTCAAACACAAGTTTTCAAAATACCAAAGAAACATCGACGGTTTAGTAGGTACCCATTTAATATTGTGTGTAATTTCAATTCTGTACAAATCATACAGCTCTATACAAGTAGTCTACCTCGGCAGATCAAAAATTTAATTCGATATTCTACTGGATAAAATTTATTATTACTAATTAATTAAATTAATGCAGTGTTGTTCATTAAATTTATTCAATGTTTTGGTCGACCTACCTACTACTGCTTCCATCACTTCACTAAAGTAAATTCGACTTTCGATTCTACTAACTTATCTATTGCAGTGATTAATCTTGGCAACTATCTGTAAGTTTCTTATTTAAATAAGAAAAATTATTTCGATAGTTCCAAGCCAATATTTGTTAACAACAATAGCGGAGGGGGTATATATATGTTCTCAGGGCTACGACTTTGGAAAAACCAGCTTACAGAATAAAGGAGAATCCTTCAAGACTGTCAAAGCAATTTAAATTCAACTTCCTTTTTTGAGAAACTTAAAAAAATTTTATATTTGAATTAATTATTCTAATCGATTGGATAGTCGAATTTGCTTTTTTTAAATAAAATATCCAGGGTGTAAAAATAATATCTTACTTCCAAGATTAATATACGAACTGCTGATAGCACTTTTAAAGAGTGTGTATAATAAATTCCATTATAAACTTGATCATTTCACATACTTTTTATAATAAATTCATTTGTATTCGAATAAGATCTTATTATATAAACCTGTAAATACCATCCATTGTTAGAATTAGTACTTTAATGTTATAAACTCTACTAGTTGTTTACCTTATAAATGTTATTCCTATTATTAACTCCTTTATTACATATTATCGTTGCCATTTTTTGTTTATTGTTTAATCAGGATTTATATTAATTTTTTTTATATTTATTCGCAAGGAATGTACATATGTTTTTGACTTTATTATATTAAAGACATGAAATGTTTTTTTCTCGTTTCTAAAATGTTATTTAATAGGTGCCAATAATTATTATATAGGGACAAGTACTTACCGGAAAGTACTTGCGGGACAGTGTCATTATTATACCAATGATTTGACCAAAGAAATAAAAAATTTATGTCTGCTTTGTGCATTATTATTTTTTTCCCAAAACCAAAACTAGCTAAGTAAATTAGTTTTAAATTACCCTTTTTGTTGGATTTTTTTGAACAAATTTCATTTATGGCTGAATACATTTTTTGCCATCACAGAAAGTCACTCGAGATAGTTTATTTCTGAAAAAGATAGGCTGGGTCATTTGCAGCCAATCGACTACCCAGTATCCTTTCTATTATAATTTATAATATTGAATAATATTATGTTTTACCGCCCATTATCTGATAGCAATTACAAGGAGATCGAAGAAAGAAGTGTAATAAAACATGGAAGGTAGGTAATGAAAATTTATAGAAGTACTCACCTAATTAGATGATGGTTGGAGATTTTTGCATTTCGAGCTTCTGCATGAAATTTTACGATCTGTAACATAAAAAATTACTGCATGAGTATTTTAATCGAGGTTTTTATTCTTAAATAAGAGATTAAATTGATTCAATTTAATTTTGATTCAACAAGCAAATTCAACATTTATGTAAAGGTATAATTTCATCGAGATTGATAGAAACGTTTCCAAAATAGAGATTCACGTTTTGTGTCCGGAATGTCTTGAAATCATTGTTGCTTCAGAACGAAACTTTCAAGCTAAATTTGCAATAATCGATGACATAAATAACTTCGATCCGTTAAGTATATTTCACTTTTCTTTGGCTCGATTTGAATACATTTTCATGGCTGAAACATCATCACCGTGAATAACAAAGTTAAATTATCTGCAACAGAGTGAAAGGGGGTGAAATTCGCCCTCTTCCACCCCGTAATTTTAAATTTAATTCACCGATGTTAAGGAAAAATCCGCCTAATAAAGGCCGCTTATTGTTGTAACTCTGAGTTAACAAGCTACGAAATTAAAGATGGTCCAGATAGCGACTTCATCACCGCCCGAGAGAGATGAAGGTAGAAAACGTTCCCGAAAGCGAGAGAGATAAAATAAATATGGGGTGGGGAGTAATTTTTCTTATGCGGCAAATCTGAAATTGCTGTATATAATAAGGGTGGTTATGTGACATAAATGGACCCTGCTCCGGGGGGTGCAGCGTCAATTCTCAACTTCAATATAGGGGACTTCAGGGAAGGAGGGAGGTTTTTAATACAGAGCGTTCAACTTGCAGTGAAAATTGACTTAAACTGAAGTGCTTGTTTTGCATTTGCCCAAGTCTATTTAATGGAAATACATTACCTACTTGTATAAGGTAAGATTTCGTTTGTCATGTCTGGGGTTTCAGAAGCAATATTTAGGTAGGTACAAATTCCAAATTACATACATGTACAAACAATAATTAATAAATAATTTGACATTTACTGGTGGTTTAACTGAGGAAAGTATCGGGAGAGCATTTTTAAGGAAACGTTTTTCAAAATATCTCTCAATTCCCTGAATGAAAATTATTCATATTTTGCAAGCGAGTCCATCATACAAGGACCTTCAAAAAAAGTCTGATATAATTTTGCTCTAAAATGGACCGGGGTGATAATATTAGGGGGTTTTAAAATTTGCATGGGATTTCGTATGGACAGTCTGCCGTTGCAACACCCGGTATACAGTTTTGCCGGTGACAGTAGACTTTAGAACATCTGTTATCGACGCACATTCTCGCAGCTAGCAAGAAGTTTCAATACTTATTTATGGCGACAGGAATCAAGTTCAATTTAATGCTGAGAAAAATCAGGCAGTCATCTTGTCCAAAAAGGTTAAAGTTTTGGAGCCAGATATGGTGATGGAGAGACACTCTCTTTCTAGACAGTCCCGAAAATTGAAGAAAAGTAGGTGACCTGAGCTTATTTTACAGATTTTTTTATGGGAAGTGTTTAAAAGACGTGGCTCATTTGATCTCACCTAGAACGAGGCCTGGCAGAAATACAAGTCGAGCCGCAATAGCTTATCCCTGTCAGGCTCAGCTCGTTACACCTCGCACTCCTGTATTTCATTGTATAGAACCGCATCACTTTGGAATAGCCTTCCAAGGGGTCTATTTCTCGAAGAATTAAATCTGCAACGATCCAAATTCAACGTGAATAGATATCTCCGCTCATGCACCGCTCCCAGAGCATCATAGGAATTACCCTGCAGTGCATGTGCATTTTCAATAAAAATAAGATATGAACACATAAGTTGAAACACCCCTGTATATACAAATTATAAGATTTATAGTGAAATCATTTTCCCATTTATGAATGAGCGCCGCACGCCTGTAGATCATCTTACACCGTGCTTTAGAGTGTGATCAGATCCGTGTGTATATCGTGCTGCATAACATCAATATATAGCTACCTACTTTATTATTTTCAAAAATACGACCATTTTATCAAAATGGCCGACGTTTTATATACAGGGTTGTGACGATAAACTACCTTTTTTTTAAAATACAAAGGCGTTTCTTAAAATCTTGTTTCGAATTTATTAAGACTCTTCAGCAAACTATCGCTCAACTCTGAAGCACTAGGTTGCTATTCGACATTTTTTAACGCCGTTTTTGAAAGATTTTGACATTAGACTTCTTCATTTCAATATAAAATGAAAATGTAAAATGTTTAATTACAAAGCAGTTTCGCCTGGTGTTGCAAGTGAAAGTCTTTCTTCATTTTTTCAAATGGCAGGACCTATTATACCTATTACATCAGCTCATCCGAAAGTACTTTAAAAAGACGAATCCAATAACATGTCACAACAAAGGATTGAATTCACTAGTTCTCATCAATTCCTTTTTTTTTCTTTGGAAAAAATCTGTAAAGTTATAACATGTAGGTACCTAGCCTGACGTATTTATTAGGTATAAACGGCCAATGGTTTGTATGACAATGACAGCTCATGTTCGGAAATAAATATATTTCAACAGTTTTATTTGTTGAGCCTTTATAATATAAGTGCCATATTATTATGCCACTTATCTCATTGCCTTGAAACCATGATTGCTTGTAATAAATAAATTTTTAATAACCAAAAACACAAATTATTGCAATCCTATGTTGTAACATGTCATTTAATTCGTCCTTTAAAGTACTTTTGCCTGAGCCCGCACGTAATATAGTAAATGAAGGAATGAATGCAGGTCGTATGAGTATAAAGCACATAAAGTGCAATTACTAGCCTGTTAAATAGGGTCGGAATATTCCTCCATCGCCCTAACATTTGTCATATTGGCAATTCCCGAAGCCCCCAAAATCAAGAAAGCTTCCATCTAAACAACAACAGAGCCACCAGAGAACGAGAACAAGCGCAGACACGTGTTTCGCCCTACTGGGGCTCATCAGTGTGCTGCATCTGGAGTATCAGGAGGATGTTTTCGGATGTCTGAAAGCATTTGGTCTTAAGCAAAACCATTACACGGTTCTCCGTGCGGTTTAAGTTGAGTGACATCTAGCGATCAGTCTGAAGAACTAATCATACGAAATCATACGACCTACACTCATTCCTTTATTTATTAATCATTGAGTATACTTGCCGTTTCTTCCGCACGTAATATACAGCCTGCAATTTGAAAAAAATGAAGAATATAAGCACTTTGCAAAACATGGCAACACTGCTTTGTGACTGTAAATTTTACAGTTTTATTGACAAAAACTTGAAGCAGAAAAATTTAAAAATCTTTTGGTGAAAACAGATTTCAAAAATACCAGATAGTCATCTATACATGTTGCTTCAAATTTGAGCCAATTTTGCTGAAGAGGCCTATAATAAATTCGAAACAAGAGGACGGAGATCCATATAACGTGCGTAATTGTATTTTTATTTCCCAGTAGTCTTAGAAAATGTAAAATTGTATGTTTTTAGTTTTTCTATTTAAAAATGGTAACATATATCGTCACAACCATGCATGGTATATTAAACGGAGCTTTTTATAAAAAAGATCTCATTATCCGAAACGTTTTACCACCTTCAGGTTCTTTAATAAGGTACAGGGACAAATTATACGAGACACCGTTGAAATTTGTTTTCAACATCATCATCATCAAACATTCGGCAAGTTTCGCCGTTAAAGAAGATAAAATTAATAACGAAAGTCGATTTTGCGGGTATTTAATGCGACCTCTCTCATATTGGATAATAAACAAACCTCGAAATCCCTTTATGAGGTGTTTCCACGTTGAGTGTCAATGAATGTTTTGGAACGACAAAAATTTATCAAATTTTCAACTTCATAAAAGTTAATTAAAAAATACTGAAAGTTCATTTTGCCGACCACCATGTATTACCCGCGTTTTAGGCACAAAATTACTGCGATATTGTGGGCTAATTTTGTTGGCAATTAACAATCGGCACGATATGACCGCAGAAGTACTGAAAAATCATTATAAAAGAAATTATTGATAACGATGCTGTTTTATAAAAAAATGATATTATTGTTATATTATTTTATAAAAATGTTAGGTACAGTAATTCGTTGTTTGGTCGCATTTGTAAGTGTTAAGAGAACATTATTGCAATGCAAAAAAAAGTTATTCTTGTTCTTTTCAAGTAGCCAATTCACGATTATAAAAAATTAATTTAGTCAGGATTCTGCACGTCATCATGAGAAACTCTCTGTCATCGTTGAGTGTGGTAATGACTTCAAGTTTAAAAGTAAAATGAACGTCTAAATATAAAAATTTTCACATTATATTTTTAATAATCTCCCCCAATCAATATTAAACTAGCTTGGTATTTTCAATTTTCCGTAATCGTATAGGTAGTGAAATCCCTGAAATAATAATTATAAAAATAACTTTCCTTTTAGTTCCTTCAAATTTAACGAAGGATTAAACTAATAAAAACTATAAATTAAACAAATTCTTCCTATAGAACCGACCTTTATAATAGGAAGGAGCGTGGGTCTGTGTGTAATCATGTTTACATTCCGTAAATGAAAAAGGTCGTTTTCAGAGAATAATATTATAATAGATGAGCGATTGTGAAGCCATTATTCACGAGATGATGATAATGCCACGAGCTTTAGCGAGAATGTAATACTATGCTTTTTCTACTCTATTATATACAGGTGGTAATTTTTTATACTACCCATCGTTTATTGGGATCTCCTAAACACTAAGAATTACAGGGTTGGTTAAATTAGAGAAAAGATCAGTTTTGTGGCCATCTCGAATACGTCAAGACATACAGAAAAATCGAATATTTCTTATTTTTGCCATATTTTTTTAATTATTGGAGATTAATAATTATTTTCTTGTGGGCTTACATAAGCCGTTAAGAGCTATCCATCTGACGTTTCAAAATTTAATCAAGGAAACCAAAAAACTATCACAATAAAAAATTATTTTTCAAAATTCCCCTTCTTTTTTCGAAAAAAATAACCTTTCTTCAACCGAACGTCATAAATAACCATAAGTCAAGCAAATTTCACGTCATATTGCGACGTTTCAAGACGTAGTTCTCGGTGATAAAATTTTCTTTTTGTTTTCGGAAAAAAAAGAAGAAAATTTTGAAATTTTTTTTTGTTGAATGTGATAGATTTTTGATTTCCTTATTTTTTTTAATACATAATGACACGAAAATCCAATACGGCGGCTATAAGAAAAACAAAAGTTGACTAAGAATAGTCTAAGATCTAGTTGGTTTTGAAAATTTTTGAAATGTCAGATGGATAGCTCTTGACGTTCTATGTATACCTACAAAAAATTATTTACTAATTTTCAAAAATATTTGAGTTATGGCAAAAATAAGAACTCTCGATTTTTCAGTTTTTTCAGGATATTTCAGGAACGGTCCCAGATATCTTGTATATCTCTACGGATTCGAGATGGTCACAAAATAGAGCAGCTTTTCTCTAATTTAACGGACCCTGTATATCTTAGCGTTTAGGAGATCCCAATGATGAGTAGTACAAAAAATTCCCACCCTGCATTAAAAAAAAAACATTTTTATTCAATATATTTTTTTTATTTATTTTTACTGCTTGGAATAACTTCCAGTACCGAGTACCTACCAACTGCGCACGCGTGGATTCTGAGAAATGTTAGTTATCGTTCCTATTCACAGCTTTGCTCTGTTTATCAAATTTGCAGCTTTTCATTGGTTCACTAACGGGTATTATGAAGTGCTACCAGCTGTGATTGGACAAGAGCCGGGTATTATGAACTACTTATAATTCAACAACTACGAATAATAACGTTCATAATTCATCCAAACAGCTCGAATTATTGGAATATTATTCAATAAGAGCAGAAAAAAATACTAAAAAACTAGATACCTAAGTTACACTTTTTTGATAACAACTTCTACCTACTAAATTTTTTTAATTTCTCAATCTTAACCAGCTGTTACGAATAGTAATAATCCTTCTGATGTTGGATAATATTATCTCCATTCAGTGGTGTTAGGTTTATCATCTGCAGTTTCCCACCGTTTCTAAATAGCGGATTTTTGCCTCTTGGTGAGGATTCACGAAACCACTGAGACATAAAAGACGCGATTGTCGCATTTAAATAAGCGCCGTGTTCAATGGCTCGACAACTTGCCGATTTATGCCGACAGAGCACCGCAAAATATGTATTTGTATTCTGTCTCTGCGCCCAGCGACGTCATCCCATTGATACTCCGAAGTTGTCTCGAAGTAGAGGAGTTGATAACAGTTGGCGTGACTTACGTCACAACCCCCAACGGAATGCCAAGCGAACGGTTCCGCAGCGTCCTTTCGGTTCTTTCAACTCCATTGATCTGATTATTTAGTCATAAAACTATTTTATATTCCCACTATAGAGTCCGGGAAGCACATTATTCGAGATTCATGAAAACAAAGCCAATCGATGCGGAAGATGTTATTATATTTTACGTCTAAAGAAGCGAGTTACTTGCTTGCAGGAAAAATTATGTTTATCGAGTGGGTACCTACTGATGGACTAGTCTGAAAGTTACAAGTAGATATTACCGATTTGTCAAACTTTTTAATCAGAGTGTAAAGTTTAAGAGGGGTTATTAAAAGACTCCTGAAAAGTGTCATTTCATTTTTAAAAACCTATTCTAAGGTGATACCCCAAAGATGTTTCCGAGAAAATTTTTTGTTTTCATCCCTTTAGCCTATGAATGGAACACTACCCATAATTTTATTTCTTATTTAATTGCATCAATAAGATGTCTGACGAAGTTGTCAGAGCGACAGATATATGCCCGTATTCACAAACGATAATTACAAAATAATTACGTAATCATTTATCTCCATCTCATTCTAATGCAAATAAACTGCATATCTCCATCTCACTCATTTAATTAATTACGTAATTATTTAGGAAATTATCGTTTGTGAATACGGGCAATAGTCTCATAAAGAATCCGATTATCTTTTAAATGAGCGGTCACTTGACCCCACTTTCAATTTAAAATGCTTGAAACGGGGCTGCTGGTGTTGGTCAAGGTTAAATTAAATTTGATGTCCAAAGGTGTCCCCGAGAAACAAAAATTGACCGGTCTCAGGAATTCACGCAAAACAAAACACACCAATATTCAGGGTGGATATTTTTCAAAAAGACACCCGGTATGTACTGAAAATTACCCTGCCGTTATAAATTGATTTAAATCATCATAAAAAATCATTTGTTCCTTGATATTTCCTCCAATACTAATTACATAAAAAACTCATTTAATTGACGATAAATTCAACTGAAATTTTAATTTGTGAAATAAAACATAAGCTTCAACAATGTCTTCTAGTTTTTACGTTACATGCTGTGATGTTAGGACAACGTTTAGCACTAAAGTGCATGGTCATCGTTTTCTCGCCCGTACCTTGTTGGTCAGAGCTGTTCCCATGCAGTAGTGTCTTAGGGCTGCTTAGCTGATTAAGTATTTAGAGTTCACTAAGTGGCGTCCCGAGTCCCGGTTCCCGAACACGTCGATCTCATCAACAAGGACAAGGATATAGTTGAGTTGCTTGTCCATCCACAGAACCATCAGGATTGACTTACTTTATCCATTAGCAACACTTTTCAATACATTACGACAATCATATAAAAATTCGATCAAAAATATGAAGTATAAAATATAAGACATCTCCCCGATCTAGTAACCATGGCTTAAAAATCGATATTTTAGCTATTGGCAAACTTTTAATAGAGGGTGTTTCAATAAGATTTAAATTGCGCGCCATGTTTGACAGTCACAATGTCACATGATTATGACGTGACAGATAGAAAGTTGACAGATGGGAATTAGTAAAGATGGAGCATTACACGATAGAACAACGCGTCCTGATTGTCAAAAATTATTATCAAAATGGTGAAAGTTTAATTGGCACTCGGAATTGAACAAGATTAGTCTCATTAACGAAGAGTTATTACCACCGCAAAACTAGAGGGCGTTATCTGACATGTAAGCAAATATCGCGATTTTTGTTGAGCAGACCGTTTTTGTTGAGTTTGCAAGCTTCATGTCTTTTTTCCCAAGCATTAATTTGAATTGTGGTAATCCTTGGAGATCTTTCCAGAGGTTTTCTCTTTGGGTTTCCTCTTCTTTCTTTATTTTGTCTTTGAGAACATATTCTCTTAGCACGCATAAGGGTTTTTTGATTTCCAGGTATACGGCTCTGTATTGGAGTCTCTGATATTGAGCCTATTTACGTTTTCTGATAATTAATAGTCAGCTGATTCGCGAAAATTCCAGCTCCAGCTGACATGCCAGGAATGTCACATATTCTAATACAGAATGCCAGAATATTTCCGTGCATGTTCAAAAGCGCACGGCTGTGACGTGATAGAACATTCTGCGTCTGGTGGCACTTGTGAAGTTTCCAGAACTGTCGAGATCCACGTCCGGCGTGTATACAAGAGTGTTTAGGCAGTGGCTACACTTAGTTTAGATTGGAAGTTTGATTTGGATTGGAGTACTACAGAGTAAAGAGCAGTTGTGAAAGCAGATTAATGCTCACCTTAAAAAAAACGCGTTTCTTTAGTGGTAACATCTCTCGACATAGAAACTGTGACTATAGGAAACACCGACATGAAAATGTGTCCGACTGATTAAAAAAGTGTTCCCGAGCAGTTAGGTACTGTTTGTCGCTGTTTTGTTTTCATTGTTGGTGTTAAAAAAAAAAACAATTAAATAAAACACAAGCTCGACTAGACCGTTTTCATAATCTTATTAGACTGGTTGCCGTATTGTGTTACTTTCATGACATAGTTATTATATCTGTCAAATTTATTCCAAATAAATTGCTTAATTTTTTGGCCAAATAGACAACAAAATTCACAATGGATGCAACAAGATGTATACGGTAAGAATAATATTGTGGAAACATTATTACTTTATTTAAGATCTCTCTAAAATTATATTAATTACTTGAAGTTACAGAATTATCATTTCAGGAACCAAGATGCCCTCAACACAGAATTTATTTACTACAGTTCCGTGCTTAGAATAATCGCTCCAGCTTTATCCATCTTAGCCGATAAAGAGATGATCGCACCGTGGATTAAGAAACTTTTCCGACCGGAATATCATAGTTCCAAGTTCCGCGAAAAGAGGAATAAGTAAGTATCGATTTCTTTTGTGATCTATCAATTTTAGTGTTTTCATAAAACGTCACTAGGTACCTATAATAAATATTGGAGTCCAAATTTTCACAATCTCTAATATGAACTGGCTTGAAGAGAAGAACCTTTTAGCTCTTATAAATAAATACGATTAAATACCTTGCAGGTATCTTGTCGATTTGACAATATCCTTGTTGAATGACGAGGCATTTGGAATATTCATGGCAACACCCCCTGAAGGAGCTTTAGCGGAGTTGTGCGATGTCAAAGTGGAAAGCGTACCAGCTGCCGAGTGGGAGACTGATAAGACCTGGCAAGAAACATTGCTTGCCCTGCCTGATGACTTCATAGTCTTGGAGTGTTCCGTCCACGACGACAAGGAGGAATGCAAGAACGACCATTCTCTTGACAAGGTGAGACCAAAATTACATAGTTCAAATTGTTTAATTGTAAGACTAAGATTTTATGACTCTGAACTTCAATGCTTATTATCGATCAGTCCTCGGATCTTATCCCCAGCAAGCATCTACTAACGCCAAAAACATGTGCTTTCAGATTCTGGATCAAGAATTTCAACTAATGCTCTACATCGTCAGGCCTTATGCAGCAATGGTTAGCAATGGCGAAGATCGCACCAAAGTTGCTTCCTGGATACAAATTCTCTGTTCAATCTGCAATGAAACCTGTTCGAGTATGAAAGCGATAAGAAACGACTACATGATGGCTCTTATGGGGTAAGACTAAAAATGAACAAAATATTTAGAAAATACTTGAGAACATATGCAATATGCAGATTTTTTTACCATATCTTTCCGTTAATGCCAAATCTGTGATAAATGATGACACCCTTTTAAGGTGAGCTTTTCAATTTTAACAAATGGTCTATCTAACACTTATTTCTGTAATAAATAGACCGGCCAATATTAAAAATATATGCGTGACTGCCATGAAAGAAAAAAATCATCTTCAGAGGTGAACAGGAGTTTTTGGGGGCTGGAGAATTCTGATCTACTTTATCCAAAACTACCGATCCTGTAAAAATTATCCTGTAACATTCACCTCCAAAACAGTTAGGAAAGCCAATTTATACAAACATTCCTTTGTAGTACGAGAGCTCACTGATAAGAGTGGCATCGTGCACCGCAGACGCTGTCGCTTGGTGGAGAGGTTATAGAGTTAGAGCTCTCTTCAAGAGGGAAGCCAAAAATACACGGTCGCTCATATGTCGCCGAAGAATTCTAAGTAAATTCAGACAGTTTCTTTGGGCAAAAATAAACATTTTTGCTGTTGTCTGGTGTTTTTGATTTTTTGGGCAAAATTTAAGTGGCTTTTTGTTTTTGGCTTCCCTCTCGAAGAGTCACCAATATTACAAATAAATGGATCATGGAGTTTCTGAAAAATCATGTAACACAAAGTGACTGATTTGGTCGCTTTGTGCCAACCACAATTAACTGGTTTATGCCTAAATTTTAGAAAATAAGCCAGAGGAAGATTGTGAAACTGATTGCCGAGTATGAAGTTTCAGAATTAATTTGCCTGCATCTCTTCACTGTAAATCCTTATAGTTCATTTTGGAGATTAACGAACATAATCACTTACTTTACCATGTTGTGAACACACTCTGGCTTTTGCCGTTTTTATTTTGTTTTGACAAGAACACGCCCATTATCAATAGAACATCGCTCTATTACAATTATTGTAGACAGTGCACCTCATTGTTCAACAGTTTCAAACAATAACGCATAATAAACTAATTAAAACACCATACTTCCTAAATTCAATGCTTTTCATATGTCGAATGGGAAAGTTAAGTTGACTATATCTCTATTAGTAGAACATCTCTTACTAGTCTGCAAGCAAAAAAATATTTTTTTAATAATTCAATAGTTATCTGCAAGATCTTCGAATAGCTGGTCCTTTCCGTGATTACGCTCCGTGGAAGACGCTGGTGCCTCTAGCGAATGCTGCCAAGGACTGCTGTGGAGATGCCCCTATCACTGATCCTACCGGCCCTGAAGCAGACGCTTTCCTGTCAGACCAGCCGGTGCCCGATGACGGCGCTTTCTGTTATGTTGCTCTAACTGGAGATCTTGTTAATACAGTGCTTAATAATAATTAATTATCCTTGCAACAGTAACAATGTTTATTTAGGAGTAAATTAAATTCTAAAGCGGATCTTAGTTCGTGGATTATAAAAATATTTATGGCGTTTTTGGTTTTTGTGTTACAAAACACTTGTTAAACTGTTATACAATTTTGTGGTACCCCCTGTATAGCATCTTCAAATATAATACCTATAGCCTACAGGTATACGATTAAAATGATTGCGAGTTAAATGCAGTAAATATCTTCAAAACTTCGGGCTGTTGGCAATTTTCTAGAATTTGTGGTAGGAGAAACTTACATCACTATTCCTGATGGGATGGGGTGCACATACCTCCTATATTGCTTTGTATTTAATATGGCCCTTGTTATGGGCAATGGTAGTCTGAACTATGAAATAGCGAATTAGTTAGTTAACAATAACTTGATTGAACAATAGCTAATGTATATTTCATGTCTGATATAGCTGTTATTGCCCAACCTAATCTGAAGTTATTAAACACAACAGCCATCGACCGAGACAAAGACGACGGGAAAGCCTCCTATGGCAAGCTGGAAACGGAGAATGTGTCTCAAGGAAGCGCCAGTTTCACACTCCTTCCTGCGAATTATGTTAGGGATTTCTGCATACCAATGAATCAGAAATAAAATTCGAAAATAGAAAAAAAAAATTTAAACACATTATAAACTACTACTTTTTACACACTTTAAAATGTGGGTTTTATAACAAGGTATCTGTACCAAAAAGGCCAGGTTCCAACTAAGGCCATGGCCTATTCTAGCTAAGTTCCCAACCCTGTTTTAATTTTTTGGAAAAGCATTTTATATAAAAGGAATCTAATTTGACAAAAGAGGAATTTGAATTGAAAAATCACACTGACGTTTGATAAATAGGAAACGCATTTCACAAATTTGGAAAATAAAATTGACAAAAGACGAAAACAAAAAAAAATTAATATTAATAAAAATGCACGTCCACGTTGAACACCCGGTCCGTGTCCGTTCCGTTAGATGTAAATAGACCTTAATACGCTCTCCAAAAATTGATATTTTAGGGAAAAAAATAAGTACTTCAATTTTCCATCAAACATTCCTACATATCGTTTAAAATATTTATCAGAGAAAGAGTGCTTGGGTCCAAAATGGCTGCTAAGAATAAAAAAATCTGTATCCTAAAAACTTTAAATGATTTTATGAGCTTTCCTCTACGATGAATCGTTTTCGAGATATAATAGCCTAGTCTAATTATACGATATCTTTAATATTACGAAAAAATTTTAGGACAAATTTTGTGGTCAAAAATAAACAATTTTTTTATTAAACCCTGTTCGGAAATGCACCGTTTTCGAGATACAAAAACGAGTGTCAAAAAAATATAATTTTTTCAGTTTTTTGAAGATATCTCAAGACCGTTTGAGATACAGAACCCAGCTTCTGTAATAATTAATATTAGTTACCTTTTTAATATTAATTCAGTTTTTTCCATGTGCCATTTGCGGAGATCTCAGGAATGGGAGAAGTTTTTGGCCTTCATTGTCCGACACTTGTTTTGAAACTTCCAAAGCGGGTTTTTAATTGTAAATGGCCATTTTTCACGAAATCGGCCCACGTAAGCAATTATGACCAAAAGTGTCTTTTTTGTGTAGAAAATATTGGCGGTTAAATCTGCGCTTTTAAAATGTTCATTTGCTAAGTGTCGTAGATATTAGGGGCAAAAAAAAACACTTAACCCTAAAATCTCCGCCACTGACTTAGGATAAAAATTAATTAGCATTAAAAAAAGTAACTAAAATCATTGATAAGATGTGTAAAGAAGCTGAATTCTGTATCTCACACGGTTCCCGAGATTTCTCAGAAAATACTTGTATTTATTGTGAAGCCTTTTTTTTTCTTGCTTGTAAGTATACCTACACAAACACCTGTAGGTCTAATCGATTTTTGGAATTGGAATCGTATAGAACTATTATAGAACTATAAAAACCTTCTCGCGTATCAATCGCATAAATAGTTTATTTTTATGCGTTAATTCAATGAATGAATATTTTCCGCGTTTTGGAAATTAAGTTGTTACTATTTTTAGTTGTTTACTGTGAGAATTTCCGAGAAAATTTTGAAATTTTTTTTAATGTGATAGATTTTTGGTTTCCTTAATTTTTTTAATACCGAATAACATGAAAATCTAATATGGCAGCCATAACAAAAACAAAAGTTGACTATGAATACTCTGAGATCTAGCTGGCTTTGAAAATTTTTGAAATGTCAGATGGATAGCTCGTGACGTCCTATGTATGCCTACAAACGATTATTTATAAATTTCCAAAAATAAGAGAGTTATGGCAAAAATAAGAAATCTCGATTTTTCAGTTTTTTCAGGATATTTCAGGAACGGTCTCGGATATCTTGTATCTTGAAGGATTCGAGATTGCCACAAAATAGAGCAACTTTTCTTTAATCTAACGGACCCTGTATCTCTTAGAGTTTAGATCCCAATGATGGGTAGTACAAAAAATTCCCACCCTGTATATATTTCTCTAAAACGCGTAATTTCGATATTAAAAGAGCTGCTGTAGCTTTATCTTTCAAGATTAGTGAACGAAATTTTGAATTCTTGTAAATCTTTTGAACGACGTTAGAAAAAAATTTCTAAAACTCGCGATTCTTCTACAGGTGGCCTTTCAAAAATTGAAAAATCCGATTTTTGTCAAATCATTTCAGGTCGCAGTTTTCAATCTACGAGACTGAATTTTTTAATTTTTTAATTTTCGGAAAATTGGCTATTTTTTGAACCCTTGTATGAGCAAGATAGAAAAAACCTTTTACATCAAAATCAACAGGATTGGAAGAAAACTACTTAAAATTTGAGTTAGTGCAATAAAATTTTGCAATGTTTCTATTATTAAGCCAGTGGCGTGGGTAGGAAAAGGGTAAACATGGCTAAATTTCTATAACCGTTTATGAACACATTTTTGAAGGAATTGAACTGAAATTTTCATAGTAGACAACTATACTAATAACCTTATAATTATAATGAATAATTATATAAAGAATAATGGAAAATTTCGAGAAGCAAGTAAGAAAAATGGTGGAGATTTTCGAATTTTTTTTACATGATGTTTTTTCCCATAAATTTTAAAAACTCTCTTACAGCTTCATCTTTCGAGATTAGTGAAAGAAATTTTCTACTCTTTTCAAACTTAGGGATGATGCGTGATTTTCGTTAAAATTTTTTCCTAAAGTGATGTTACTTCTACAGGGTGGCACTTCAAATTAAAAAAAAAAGTCCTAAAACCACGGTTTTTGGTCGCAGTTTTAAATCTAGGGGACTGAAATTTTTGTGGGACTAAGATAATTAAAAGGAGTGATCTTGTGTTGCATTTGAGAAAAATCGATGTGCCGTTTCAAAATGGCGGCGATTTAAATTTTCGAAAAAATAGCTATTTTTCAATCCTTTTTGAATAAGCAAGATAGAAAAAACTTTTAAACCAAATTAACAGGATTGGAAGAAAATTATTTGAAATTTAAGTTGATGCAACAAAATTTGTATTACTTATATTAATAAGCCAGTGGCGTGGGTAGGAAAAGGGTAAAAATGGCTAAATTTCTATAACCGTTTACAAGCATATTTTTGAAGAAATTGAACTGAAATTTTTACAATAAACAACTATGTAGGTATATAATAACCTTCAATCGTCGGAAATTCTCAAGAAGGGTTTTTATACTTATTATTATAATAGGATAAATTTGAAAAGATTTTTGGTTTTGGAGTTTTAGGTTTGGCTTTAATTTTATTTTTAAAAGCTATCAAAGTTTTAAGACTTAGAGACTTTTTAGTCGTGTGATCACAATTTAGTGATTAAATATAGTTATAAAATAAAATAAGGATTAAATAAAACATAAAATATGACAAATATAGTGAAAATCTGAAAAATTAAATTTTTAGATTTTTCGATTTTCTTGATACTTTTAAAAAATAAAAGTGAAGCCTGAACCTAAAGCCCCAAAAAACTGTTCAAAATATTTTACTTTATTGCCAGATGGTTCAATATTATACGATCTTCTACTAGTCTAGGTACACGTTTTACATTATTGTTTTATTTTTTAATTTTTTAAATAATTGATGTACTGGAGTCGTTATATTTCAAAATATTGATAGATGCAAAATGAAAAGCGAGACTCACTTATCCATTCATTATTCTCATACAAAATTGGACTTAAAGAGAACACAACTCATAATATTCGGGAGATTATAAGATTAATTTGTTCACCTTGACAAAGTTGGTGTTTCTCGTAGAGACCATTCTCCAATGAAGAGAATCTCGAAGTCTATAACGCGGGAGACGAAGGGCTGCCCGCATTGCATACGAATAGAGCCCTATAAGCTCGGCAATTAACAACTTCTAACAAGATTGCCAATTTGCGCCAGCCCATAGGATCAGATATAATCGCCGATTTTTCTTCCGCAGCTAATTATTTCACGTCAAAGCTATTCACCGCTGCGCCATCTACATTTTAATTGGAAATTGCTAATAAAAGTGCCACTAGAGCGATGGAGCCATGTTAGAACCGTTTGGAGGAAGGGAGTGATTCAAAGTCAACTATGCCTCGGGCTTTTGTGGGTGGTAATTGGAGTTGCGGAATCAGTGTTTTTAACTTCAATGGGGTGGAAGTCAGTTAACTAGTTAACTTCTGCGAACAAATGTGAGCATTAAAGATGATCTAATCACGATCGTATCCTTTGATGGAACATCAATTTTGCTTCATCATACCTAAGTTGTTACTCATTTCGATCTTTAGGTCACAATAAAAATTATAGGGCAAGCTAATAATTTAAAAATTGCATATCTCATTTATTACATTTTAACATCACATAATATTTTTAAATACCTTCACACAACATTCCTATCAATCAATCTCAATATCAATCTCTGGAGATAAGGTAAAAAGTCGTAAAGTTCTTCCTTCGGGCATAGGTGAATAGGGAGGGAGGTTTAGGAGCAAAGGTTTTCTACGAACATAGCCATAAAAAAATGTTATAGGCAACACTTTTTTGAAATCCGAGGTTATGCTGAAAATTAAATCATTTCTGATCATTTTTACAGCCTGAAATGGCATTGTCAATTTCTACAAAGTTGGTTATAGTGTGTATTTGAAAACGAGCTACCCGCAATAACATAAGAATAAACTGGAATTTGAAAAATCGGAAGGACACGTCAGAATATTAAGAAAACGACTCACTTACTGTTAAAAGTGTAACGAATATCTACCAATAAAAAGAATACAGTTTTGCACATCAGTTTTCATGTAAAACTCACAGATATTCTGAACGTCCTGTATGGAGAGATTTTAGGTTTGAGAAAGCCCAAATGAAATCGAGAAGTTTGCGAAGTAGAATTATTTATTTAGCTTGAATATGCGGGTGTCAGTTGAAGTAGTCCTTTGGGAACTACTAGGCGTCAGTTCGTAAGTATAAAATGGGAATCAAAGCTAAAGTGGCAAGTTTAAAGTGTTCAAGTAATAAAGACGTTGATAGATTTGAGCGAAATAGCGAAGGGAGTAACATGTGCAATTCTTCAAATCGTTCTGTTACTGCCGGTATTTCGAAGGCCAGGCACATTCTATTCTCAATAAAAGCTTTCATATAACAAGTGGGCGTTATGAAAAATTCGAATGAGACATTTGTTTCTAAATTAAACCGTCGTAATCGTTCCACTTGTAAGATTATTGATTTCTATTATACAGCTCATAGCTCTATTAATTGAAGGGAAAACACTGACATTTCATGTTCCGGGCCATTCGATCCTTCCCGTAGGAATATAAGACGAAGGACCTCCACGCTCCCATATTACAAACTTTCGTGTTAAAGTGTAGAACTGTCACTATGCAGGGCCAAAGCCTACTTTATGTTATGTTTGGACAACACGTGCTCTTTGACGCTTATACCGAATATACAGCTCTATATTTCAACTTTTATGCTTTTTTGAGAGAGATTTGTAAAAATTGCCTTATTGTATAAGAAATGAACAGTAAAGAATTATTGGATAGAATATTAGGTAGGTACCTATTTGCTAAAAAGGAATACAACAATAACTTAATGTCATATACTGGGTGTCCGTTTTTCGAGCATAAGCACGGGGAGCTCGGTTATCTTGAGAGATACGAAGTCATTTTCAGTCGTGGCTGAAATATCCTGAGATTTCTTATTTTAGCCATATCTTTTTTATTGTTGGAAATTATTTAATTATTTTTTTGTAGCAGGTTTTTGTAGCAACGGAAAACGGCTCAAGATATCGGAAAACGGCTTACATGTCCCTATCTTAGCTTTCTGTGTACTAACCTAGGGAGGTAAGCGGTTTTTCGATATTTGTAGCCGTTTCTGATGTACACTGCTTTAAAAAATTGCGATATTCATTTGTTTATAACTAACAACCTACTCAATTTAAACTGAAACTGAAGAAACCATTCCTACTGGATTTTCGTAAAAAATTCTGAAGTCCTATTAAAAAAAAAGATAATGTTGTGATTACTGAGCCAAGGAACACCCTATATATGTATAAAAAAGTAATGTCTATAGAACATAAATTCAATTAATAAATTGATCTGCTTCGGGTTTTTCGAATTCTACAATATTATTAACTGGAGAAAATGAATTTATTTGTTACATTTGACTCACCCTGTATAACTGATTACTCAGCGTGCATTGCAACATTGTTAGTTATCTTCATAAAAAAATACTCTACATCCTTGACCAATACTTCAAAATGGCGGCCTTCAGAAAAAAAAAGATAGTGTGTAGTGTGAAATGATAAACTATCCAAACTAAATATTCAAATATTCGTCTTAATCGTTTGCCCAATAAAAAGGTATAAGGGATTAAAAAAGAATTTCTAATTTTTCAGGATATTTCAGGAGTGAATTGAAATGATCTCAAATCTGGTTTCGTGGTGTCAATTGGACAACTTTCTCTTAATTTACCCGAAGCAAACACTTAACGTTTCCGAGATTCCGAGGTTCTCATCGTGCCGAGGACTAAAGTACCCCCCCTCCCCATATAAACAGAAAATTCCGGTCACTCATCAATGCACAGCCGACTCAGTGTTCCACGTATCCGAGATTCGAGGTATTTTCAAATCGGCTATGCTAACGAAGGTTTTCTGCAGTTTTACTTCGTGACTCCAGATAAAAAGACGACTGCAGACGCATTACCTTTCCACGACATCCCACCCCTCCCAGTACTTATACACACAGTTCCCCTTGGAACTCTCTAGGAGTGGGGAAACCCACTTGCAACGTACTTGCATACTGTAGAAGCAAAAAATCTTAATTCCTTGTGAAAATAGAGTTCCTAACATGGAATCCTCCAGAAACGTTCTCAAGATTTATAAATGGCTCAAGTTTGAAAAAAAATTATTTTTCTCATCATAAAAGAGGTCTTCTTCTTCTTTAGAGTTTATGGCCTTTAGCTTTTACTAGCTATTTGGCCAAATAAAAGAGGTCACCCAATTGTCAATTATTATTACCAAACTTCGTTTCCAAACTTTTTGTAACCTCTTCATCTTTATTTTTTTGGGAGGGAAATCCATCATTGACACCCAGATGTGGTTCTCACTATCGGACTCTCATAGGTTAAAGCACCTCCCGTTTTCACCCACCTCCGCTCCGGAACTGTCTAGGATTAAATCAGTGTTTGATCTCCTAGTCTCTGTTTTCCTTTTAATTTTTTTTTTTTTTTTTCTGTAATATTTTCGTCATGGAGGCCTCTACCTCTTTCAAATTCTCATCGCTTTCGAGCATTTTGGATACCATGTTCTCCTTGATTATGGGCCCTTCTATAGCAGTTCTCTTCTTTCTCTTATCCACCTCGGGCAACCGAAGAGGGTATCCATCCTCCAGATCATCTACTTCTGGACAATGGTGCAAATTTCACTATCCGTTTTCCCTATTCGCTTCAGGTATGTCTCAAAACAATCTTACCATCACTATCCCTGTCTCCACATTTATCCAGTCTCTCTGCCATTTTTTGTACGAAATTACCCTCTATTTCTTCTTATCATCTTCAATGAATTCTATCAGAGAGTATAACGTTTTTCTCTCCTCGGTCAGTATTTCTATCGGTATCATACCTGAGATCACCTCGAGACTGCGCGATAGGCACTGCTTATGCGGAGGACCATCAGTCTTTCTACCTTTTCGATTTCTTTTCTGTATTTTTTTTATTCGTAGGTATTACCCCGAGCCAGACAGGAGCTGCATAAAGGATTATAGATTGTAGTGGCTTAATAGCACTTTTCTCATGTTTGAACCAGGTCCTTTCGTGTTAGTTATGATCTTAATGATAGAGTGTCCAAGCGTCCTACCGGCAGTACGCGCTGTCCTGCTAGCAGTACCCAATTCAGACACCGTTGTTTTCAATGGGATCTCGACCTCCCTGAAGGACGAAATATTCACCATTGATTCCGTGGTAAAATTTTGCCTATTTGATGTGCAAGTCTCAACTCGTTAGGACTTTTAGTAACAAAGATACGAGGTGAAGTATAATTTATTCATCAGTGTACGCAGTTACAGCGGCGTGTAAAGTACCCATCTGTGCATAATAGGTACAAACTTAACAAAAGCGACCAATTTTGATAAAAAAACCCAATTACCAATGGTGTGAGTTAGTGTTTGGAGAAAATTATTTAAGGGCGGAGTGTTATGGACCTATTGCTACCTTTTCTGTTGCTACCGTTCTATAGGATCTCGATAATGAGAAAATGAAAATTGATATTAAATTGCTGAAAAAACATGGTAAGTAGACAATGTATAAAAAAGTACATAATATGTAATAAAATAATAAAATTAATTCGGAGCTTGAAAATAACTTATATATAGAAATAGCTAATAATAATAGTTCGGTATTACACGCTACAGGCTACGTATCGCTAGTTTATTATAGGTTAGGTATTTTACGTTTACTACCTATGGAACATTCTCCGCTCGTATCGCGCTGAAATCCTCGCAACGTTGCCACATACAAGTCGTTCTCCAGATTCTCCTCCACTAAGTGAGGTCATTGGTCAGTGTAGGTATTTTCTTCCTTAATGAAATTCCAAGAAAATGAAAGAAGTCAGGTAAGGAAAAATTTCATTTTCTTGAAATTTCAGGGAAAAAATACTTACCCTGACCAATGATCTCACTTAGTGGAAGAGAATTTGGAGAACGACTTGTATGTGGCAACGTTGCGAGGATTTCAGCGCGATACGAGCGGAGAATTTTATTTTATATTTTAAAGAATGTTCTTGTTTTTTTATGAATAAATACGTTACTCAGAAAACTAGATTTTTATTTCTTAAAAATAAAAAATTAATCATCTAACCCGCCTATGGTATGTTCTTCTGTACTGCCGGAAGCTTTCCACGTCCTTCTGGCAGGACAACTCATATTTAAAAATAGCGTACTGCCAGCAGGACTGACGGGTTTGTCCAACTGTCCTTCAGGAAGCTCCTTCCAGCAGGACAGATGCCTGGACGTTCTATCATTAAAAGCTCTGATAGTTTTTGAAGCTTTTTTACATGCCTAATATAGGTGCCTAGAGACAGTAAGTCCCTACGGTATGAAACCGTATGCGAGGTCAGCACCAACGACCAACGTTTTCCCCATTTCGAAAACCACCCTCCTCGCTTTGGGCTATTGAATAATGTGAAAGGTGCCGATATCTCACGGGCATTCAACATTCTTCACGTGCCTTTGCTTCTCCTCCACAATCGGAAGCAAAAAAAAAATTGACATGTCCTCAGACCAGCCATTGCATTTAGATTTTAGAGAGACTTGTATCAATCTTATATTTCATCGAAACCTTTACCACATTTTGAGATATTATGAGAGGTGCTGTTTTAATCAAGCGCAGATGTCTCGTTTTCGTTATAGCTTATGCTTAAATTAACGAGATTTTCAGTGATAAGGTAATTACAAGTCGTGTTTTGTCTCGAAAATCCCTAGTCATATCATAACGCTAACGCTACTCGAGTATAAATTCTTCCATGCAGCATGCAGCGATAGAATTCTAGTCTTATGGTGGTTGTTTTATATAACTCATAAGATTGCACGAATTACGATTTTCCAGCCTGTGAGTGCATGCTATAACCGTAACTTGTTGACGAAACTCTATATCGATGTGTGACAGCTAGAAGGAGGGCCCGATATCTCCCGGTGCGCTAATTCCGACGCGGCCCGCGACACCTGCAGCACTCTTAGTAATTACCTCCCTCACACACGATACTCAGACAGGGTTGCCGCATCCAAATGTATTTATTATTCTTCGTCAGGTCAGTTTTTAGTTGCATTTTGCTGTCTGACGTGGTAGCTATTGAAATTTAACGACAGCCATAAAATAGTTAAGTAAACAGTAATATACAGAATTCAGTAGAGTACAAAATTCAGAAAATTTGATTATAATTGAGAAGTACCTTTTATACTTTCACAGAACAGATTTTCACCTATTTAAAGGAAACATTAATATGAGATACTTTATGTACAAAACAAAATATACTTATGCAATAAAAAATGGGGTCATAATCAAATATAAAATCAATCCGACAACACCGTGATATATCCAGAAAGAGCATCCTCGTTTCCAGAAACATTTCTGAAGAGGCATTTGAAACACTTTTCATTATTATTCTTATTATTTATTCGAAGTCGTTAAAAACAATGTCGTTCGTTTCCGCGCCTCCTCCGCAATATACAGGCGAGTCGAAGTGATTTCATGAGATGAATTTGTTGCTGCAAAGAACTGCCTCGAAACAGTTGCTGGAAATTGGTTTCTGGAGTGGTGTTTGGAATCGTAAAATATAAGTAGACAATTTCTTGTATTGGTTGTTTTGCGTTTACGTTAGTTCGAGTATTATTAACGGATCTGGTCCATGACATATTGCCTCATCTTATTTTTCTCCTGTTGGTTTTGAGGAAAGAAAAGTAGAAAGTATGAAAAGCCTACTGAAATATTTTTTCAAATAAATTCTAACAGTATGTTGATATTGTGCGTGTTCTGATCATAATAACTTGATCGACTAATGTTGGAGAAATAATACAACTTGAAATTGTTTTTTTTTCGTCTGAAGGATGGAGAAATAAGTGAGAAACTTTTAGGGGATGATTCAATGGCTCATTCCAAGGGAAAAAGTTACTGTTACCGTGTTTTTTCATATTTCAAGAACCGTTGGAGGTACAGAGCTCTTTTTTTTTCAATTGCCAGTGACGGAGATTTTGAGCAGGTTACGTTAGGTTTCTTTTACCCCCAAATTCTGTGCTGCTAAAATTGACATTTTGGAAACCAATTTTAAATCGCCGAGGCTTTCTTAATAAGATAGGTGCCCTTGGTCAAAAGCCCTGACGTGAACAGTCTTTGAGAAAAGGGATTATTAATAAATCTTTTTTTACTATGAGAAAAAATTTGAATACATTACTGTTCCAGAGAAAAAATCATCAATCAGATAACTAACATAATAATAACGCCTTTCCTTTATTATAGTAGGTAATTGTTGAAAATGTCTACCTCCAGTAAAATTACAGAAAGCTGATCTCCGCTTCTCATTAGAGTACCTTGACCGATTTTTATTGCATCAGAGTACGAAAGGTTAGTGTCATTTTCGTCGGTCGTCTCCTTTTAATTTGCAGATACTCTTTTGCGTCAAAGTTGGTTCACCTGATTCTGTTCGATTTCAATCGAGATTCACAACTACTGTCATTGACGTGCATGTTAATAATTATTAAGTCTAACCGTTTCAAAAAGCGACGATTCTCTGCACTCTTATGATCAAATCATTGACAAAAAGTGATTTTTGTGTGGTAATGATACATCGTGTGAAATGTGGTAAGGATACAACAGCTGTTCTCTCAAAATTCGCCAAAACTTTTGTGGTTCTTTTCTCTGGTTGTACATCAAACTGGTTAAGCATTTCTTCCTCTAGCTCTGCTGTTCTAACGTGCCGAGATCTTACAACATCATTTGTCCTGTTTTCAATTTGTCCTGTATCACAGAGACGTTTCCGACGGAGTCTCGTAAAGATGGTCTGATGAAGTACTCGTACTTTCGCAGAGGGTACCGTTCTTCAGGGGTACGTAAACGTTCGATGTAGCATGTCAACTTTTAGTTTTTGACATTCTTGTTTTCAAAATGAGACTTATTAAAGCACGATGTGCTTATAAAAAACTACACTTGCGATATCAGCTGCTCCTCCACCAATGCAACTAGAGGCCCTGGATCAATGATAGGCACGGCAAGCTTATCGAAATTCTCTGGTACAATCTGCCGAAATCGTGGTATATCGCAACGAATTTATGCGTAGATCATCAAATTCTAAATCCATTTTATACAGCACAAGTTTGTACAACAAAGACAAAATTGTACAAAGACAAAATTCACTCTCTCTCGTTGACTCTCTCTAGGAGCAGTTTAAGATTAATTACTTCACAAACTCCCAGACAAAAGACACAGCCAAACACGTTTCAGTCGAAAAAATCCTCTACACACCAACCAGTGACCACATCATTATCACCGACTTCGACGAAGTCAAAAACATCATCACACACCTCAAAAACGAAAAAGCTCCGGGAAAAGACGAAATTAGCAACATAGTCTTGAAACTACTCCCGAATGCCTACATCCAAGAAATCCCGCAAATCGTCAACGCCTGCATCACACAATTTTTTTTTCCACGATAGTGGAAAAATGCAATCATCATACTCATTATAATACAAGTCTGATAAAACAAATAAACACACAGAAAGCTACAGTCTTCTTTACAGCATCGGAAAGATACTGGAAACGATCATTTTCACACGACTCAAAGATACACTCGACGAGAAACCCCCCCCCCCGTTTAGTTTTCAGAGAGAAGGACACTCCACCATACCCAAACCGCAAGATATCAAAACAAGATATAAAAAACACAGCGAAACAGTCAAGTGAAACAATAACTCAAGAGATAATTGATCGGAAATTAACAGCGATTTCTGCATCGGAGACATTTTTTCTTTAAAATTTTAAATAGGAGGACACAATATTTTTAAAAGTGCACACAAGAATTTATGGTGACTGATTCACATCGAGTATTGTAGAAACTACTGAAGGTTATTCAAATGTTTATGCCCACTACGGAAGTTCCGAAGTTCCGTTAAATAAGCAAGATCCCTTCGTCTTCTTAACGCAACTGTTATGACGATGTAATTATGCATCATTACGAATTTGGAACGCTTTACATGTTATTACATACATATTGGTATAACGCCCTTCCCGGGAGGACCACCGGAATGGCACTCATTGAGTAATACGTGCCGGATCAGCCAACTCCGTGTTCGCTATATGAGCTGTGGTTTCTCCCCCGGCCTCTGTACCATATCCCTGGCCTGTTGTTGACGTTGTCATTCAAATACCTCACGCTAATTAACTAATTAACGGCATTATTGGCTTCCATGCTTGTATATCTACCTATTCATAAACTGGTGGAGGGAGGCAATGAACAAGTACAGTAGCGTACTTGAACGTGACTAAATGGTACATTGTATTATTTCATTGACCAGTTTTGAGTTGTGATTCTCAGAGTGTGTGATGGACATGTCCTATAGAACTTTATCATAATAAATAATTAGTGGGAGACGACATGATCCTAAATAACATGATAACATGATAACATGATCCTTTCCCCGCTTTAGGAATGTTCACGCAGCTTTCGGCATTTCTTTTCAAGATTCTTAGAAAATTGATTTTGTAAATTGTTCTGTACTTTCTTTTCAGCAAAACGCTTATACATCACTGGGTGTTGCATATAGGAAAGGTCACACAGGGAAAATACTGCATGATTCAAGCCGCTCTGGTTTAAAAGCTGATAGTTTCCTGGGAAACTGTATACAGTACATTTCGGTTTGTATTGGTGTGGTGAAACTGCTTCTTAAAAATAAAATACAATCCAAGCATTCATATGAAGAAATAAATCAATTCAACAATAATATTAGGAAGGTAGCACCTGGAGATGGGACACGCGACAAGATTCACCTGGAAACTGACAAATTTATGTACAAAATGATAGTTTACTTCAACCCCATGTGAGACACCACTGGTGTATGACGGCTCCAATCCTAAGCCGACCGAAATACGAAAACGCTTATTGTGGTTATTGATTAAATTATTGTGATTATCAATTAGCTCTATACTAATTACTAATATAATAAATGCTTCCATATTATTTAATAACGAATAGTTCACTCAGAGAGAGCTGCTAAATACCGGATAACAGAGCGTTGTTTCAGTGGAGCTCTTCCAATTAAGTCTCAATCTCTTTTGCAGATTATCATTCATTTATGTTAGCTGTTCATTCTCTTCGCGCGAAACGCAGATTATTTCCCTAATAAGGTTACCACGAATTAAATTTTCATACCAGGTGATGCAAATGTTATCATTCTTGACGTATTTTTAATTTAAAGGTAGCTCAAAGAAATACTACAGGTCTCCCAAATATCCACGTTATTTCAAAGCAGAAACAAATGGAAAATTTGGGCAATTTTTAATATACCCTTAAGACTTTGTGGCTGCATCCTCAATACAACTTTACGCCTTTTAACCTCCCAAGTGCTTGACAGGATTACTGACTTTGTTCTGACTACAATGACAGGCGATTTTTAGAAATCTAATAAGCATTTTAAGAAATTTTTCATCTACTTTCTTCCGGCGCGATTGGTAAACTAAGAAGCCATTTTTTTTGGCTTCTTGTTAATTTTATTTAAAAAAATGTATAATTTTGCGTATACAGGTGTTTAAAAATAAGTGCAACACCAGAGCACTCCCTACAGATATCTAATCAGATTGCTATAACAATTTCAGGTCCTTAAATTGCGATGTGGATCGTGATAACAAGAACTGCTTCTTCCTAATTTTGAGAAAACATCCTATCAAGTGAATTTTTGAAATTTTTTAACGAAAATTCAAAGTCATCCAAGTTCAACAGGAGTTAAAAATATTGTGTGAAAAACTTGAAAGATAAATCTACAGGAGCATTTTGAAACCCAAAAATTTGCGTTTTGGGAGAAATAATGACAAACCCTGCCTAATACAGAGTTCCCAAAATCTATCTCCTATTATTTACAGGCAACATTTTATTTCGGGAGAGATAGACAAGACATAGAAACAAGACAGATAGAAAGAAAATCAGTTGGTTCTAGTGCTTATGCTCATCACTAAGAAAAATGGCCATCCATGTCTTCAGCAGTGTTCTTTCATTCTCAGTCTTTGGCATAAGATCAGTGAAGAGCGTGAGCCTCCTAGACTTGAGCCTACGAATTTACTTATTTTGGCCTTTGTATATTTTATTTTCGAAAATAACTTTTTTTTACCAAATTGACACTCAATATTGAGACGAAATTCTTCCTAAGCTGCAGGAGCGAGACAACGCTCGCGTGTCTTGTCAATATTTCCTGGAGCTTCTGTTTCTGCGGCCCGGACAGCCGGTCAGGAATCGCCGCGAACAATTGAGTAGTATTCTCTGAGTCGTCGACGACCGGTTTTTGGTGGGGTAGCAAGGTTCCCAGTTCCACCATGTTGAGCAGTTCCTCATCTTCCTCTGCAATGAGCGCGGGAGACTCGATTTCGGAGGGGAGTAATGGTACCTCCAAAGGCGAAGTCATCCCATGGATGGTCAACACGGCATTTCCCGCGTCAAGATGGCACCTATGTTGTGTAGATGGATGTGTGCTGTACTAGGGAAAACCCCTCAAAAACCTAGTCTATCAGTGAACTGTTACAATGCTAATTTCAATGCTAATTTACAGAATGCTTCACGCAGCCCGGAAAATGACTCATCGGCTGCTCATGGCTGGTAGGTACTGCCCGACAATATCCGAGCCATCAGGAATGGTCTTACTAAAATGCCAGTGAACATAAACGGGACGCACACATATACGCAAGCTTGGCCGGGAGCACCCTCTATCGGCAGCGCGGCCACTGTAGCCTCCGCCATCCCATCCCCGCGGGATCTCCCCGACGGTAGGAATCCTTCGTCCTCTTCTGGCCTGTTCGCTGGGTAGACTTAGCGATCGTTTTTGCGACCCCCTTTGTCTTAGTCATGGTATCACGCGAGTCACCTGCTCTGGCGTAAAGTTATTTAACACACGCAACCTGACTTAGTTGTTCTCACAGTTATCTAACACACGCACCCAGACGCGATCTCAGAGTTTCTGCATCTCTCGATCTCTTCGCACTCCGAACCCACTTTTTCACTCCCCACTCCGATGAGTCCGATCACGGCAACGTGAAACGTGAGAGTCCCCGGGGTTCCCTCTTCTCTCTCGTTTCAGCCGTACGTGCAAAGTCGGTCATCCTTATTTTACTAACAAAATAAAAAGTGATTTTCTACGTTCCAGTTTGAAGTCTCCACATCCGTCCGCGTCGCATTCTGAGGCTAATGACTCCGATTAGTATTATTACGACATCCCCCCTAACTACGCACTTCTATCGGATATCATAATAAATATTCTCAGAGAGCATATTTTTTTCAGAGGGACCTATTTGGTCCGTCTCAATATATAATTAAGTTGATATAAGACGTGAAGAGCTTAGAATTTTCAGAGTGAACTTTTGTTTTTATTATGGTCGTCGTAATATTTTTCATATCATTCGGTATACAAAAAATTATTCGTTTTTTTTTCCAAAAACCAGGAAAACGTTTTTACTTAGAATGACGTCAGTATGACATCATGTTGCTTATCTTTTGTGCTTTGCTTATGACGTAATTCGATGAAATAATTTCTTTTTTTTAATAAGAGAAAAAATTTGATTTTACTAGAAACAACGTGAGTTATTATAGGTAAAACACGCCCTGTATACTTTTTTTTATGCAATTAGACAGATACAAAGTTGTATGTAGTATGTAGGTATACAAATCATGCAACAATTTCAACACTGGATTTTTTCGGTGCGTTGAATTATTATTTGTTGCAACACAAATTCGTTGTGTAGGGGAAGGGAATTAAAAGGAAAATGGAAGTTGATAACAAAGAACAATAAGATAGTAATTCAAGACTTAATCACCAGAGAGGAAGTGTAGAACTCTAGAACTATCAACTTCCCATCTAGTGCTCCGGCACATCATTGCCCATAGTCACTTCTCGCCAGTGGTGGCCCTAACTCCTTCAACAAGTCTAGAAATATTTAAACCTGGAAATGTAGATGATCCAAATATTTGGAAGAATATTTGATGTGAACATTTTTGAGCTTTTCGAATAAACAAGCCATCAAGAAACTACTTTTCAGTTAGTCACAATTTTAATATTACCCAAGTTAAAGAGTAATTTGGGTTAGCCTTTAACATCCAATTATTTTGAAGCCTTAACGCAAGAACCGGGTGTCTCCTGAATTCCGGAACTCCGGTAAATCAATCACGTGATCTACCTCTCCACAATTTTTTTTCCAATCGCATCCTCAACAACCAGTGGTTTTCAAACGCCCAAGTGTGGCATCATGAATGTTCTGTCTTCAGTTATGTAATTACTGAGTTCCGAATTCTACTTTGATTCATATTAATTTTCAATAAAATGTTGTAAATCAGTAAATCCTAGTTCTTTTTTTCCTTATTGTATTTTTTTGACAATGAAGACAAATAAGTAATTAAAAAAAAAACAAGAAATAATATTTTTGGACATTTTTCAATTCGGCGTCTGAAAGATTCCATATCTTCATGTCTGTGGTTAAGGGTTAATCCATAGTTATTTAAAAACTGCCCATTAAACTCCTCTTGCATATCCGCCACTGTATCCCAACTCCGACATCTAAGTGCATGTAATCTCTCTACTCTACGCTGCGGGTATGCCGCTAATGTCTCCCCTGGCGGTCGTTAGGGGGCGCCGTTATCGCCGCTAGAGCCACTGATTGCTTCATTTCAGACAATTGCCTGTTTATATTCGGCTGCGGACCACACAGCTCACGCACGAGTCTCGAGCAGTCCTGCCCGGAGGATGGAAAACGGAAAGGAGGATGGGACGCTGTCGTGCCACCAGGATAACAGCCAGGATAATCGCAAGACAAGGTGCTAAGTGGATAGGGAACATTGTAGCAGGTAGAGGGAGGTTTAAGCTTTAGGTTAGTCGTCATGCTTGATCCTTTGGAGTGTTTTTTATTTTTTACGGTCTTTTTATGGACTTTAGTTGATTAAGCTTCCTCGCACTTCTTATTTTTTGGTCCTTGTCTGAATGTAGGACGTCTAGAAAGGAGATGGCACTTAAAATCCGAAATGTAACAAATTATTTAAAGTGACTATTTAATTAGACTGACAGACAATAACTGAATAACTTATTTGAACAAATTATTTATTAAGCACAATCACTGAAGGAAAACTTATTTGAGTTGAAGGGTGGCGTTTCTCTTTGGAGCTCGACTCCCTTGCTTTAAATAAATGAAAATCGAATGCGAAGTTTGTTGCTCCTTTCTTCAAGATTTTACATTCTTAGAATTTCGGATCTTCACAATCCAAAGAGATTCAGACAGTCGATACGCCAACAACACGGTCACTTTGTGCGATAGCATCCAGGGACTAAACAGTTGTTGGACTGTGTAAACACGACAGGTCGGGAAAAGGGTATAAAAATGAATGCCACTAAGAAAAAAAAAAAATTATGATATTCAGTGATCAACCGCACGATGCCTCCCTACAGGTAGATCAACACAACATGAGAGGCTATCTCAGTTCAGACGTCTTGGTTGTTGCATTACGGAACAACTAGACCCAGACAAAGACATTTAATGCAGAATTGATCATTCTTCTGTAACGGCAACTTAAACCTGAAATTGTGTCAAAGAATGATCAAGTGTTACATTTATCTGTCTTTCTATATGGAGATGAGACCTGGACTCTAAAGGCTACTACGATCAATTGCCCAGAAGCGTTCAAAATGTATAGAAGAATGCTCCAATAACTTGGACAGCTATGCAGACCAACTAGGCAGTGCCAAATAAGAGAAGAGAAAGATATCATATTTGGGGTTTGTACTGAATGAGACATTAATTTGGGACATAAATATCTTAAGATTTGTACAGAGCCGTATCATAAAATTTTAAACTGTTGCCTAAAATCACCCTAAAACTTAATTGAATCATTCCTTTGCCTCCTTAATCATTGACTTTACCGATTACATTTTCATGAATCGACACGGCATTTACATTAAATCATTGCAATGATTATACCGATCAATAAACATGATTCGGATAACTCAATATTAATTCCACCTTGCAAAATAATAAAACGAGCCCTTTATCTACAATAGGAAACAGACACACAGCCATACATTATCCGATATCTCCGATATCCCGCCATAAATCTAACTTAACTCGAGTCGCGACTAAATGAGCTTAACTGTCTGTATATCCAGCGCGCGATACATTCGGCAATTAAGCCCTTTAGCCAGATTACCGAGTATGGGGGCGGCCGTTTAACAGTTGACAGCCGAACGCCGCCGCCGCCGCCGCCGCCGCTCGAATAAAGGCAAATGACAGAATAACGAATACGGCACGTAATGCGGCATTAAAGCGCCGCTCGGCCCTAATGGCTATTATCTCATAACTGCCGTGTTTAGCCGGTGAAATATTGAACACCGAACACATGCACGAGATGCAGAACAGGAATCCCGGGTTTGCACTCGGGACCAATAGTCTGGAAGCTGTGATCTAATCAAGCATACAGGGTGGAAATTTTTGGGATTTACATTTTCCTGAATATCGAACTCGTTGTTTCCGTGGAGTTGTGGGTAAGCATTTCCACATCTGGTTCAATCCATGACAGCTGAAAGCCCTAACAATGCTCGATACAATTCATATGTCGGTACTTAGATGCTATTTTTCTACTCTCTTGCGTGGTGGAAGTAGATAATCAGGACAAACCGAGACTGGCAAGCCTCGTCGTCGACTAATAGTCCATGCAGGCAATGGGCATGTCTTGATTTACAAAAGGTCAAGGGGAGTTCTAGTTTAGTAGAGTTGTACAGTTTGGTGTCTTCATTCCGAGTTGACGACCTTGAGCGACCGCCGCTCAAGATTTAGCCGTCGTATTTGAAAAATGATACCGAAAACCAGTTTTCCGAGAATTAACTTCTCCTTTCCAGGGCCACCTATGTTAAAAAAGCTATTACAAAAATTATAGGGCATAGCATTTGCTGTAGGACTAAACATCAACCGTACAAAAACAACACTTATTGTACCATTCACAAGAAGACTGAAGCTTCCAAAAATCAAAGCCATCTGCTTGAGAGAAATGGATTTAGAATGGAATCTAAAGAACATTGGGCTGAAGCCACCACATTCGTACATTATGCTAGTGAGACCTATCATCACATACGGAGCGGTTGCTTGGTACAAAAGAACTAAGTTAGCAACAGCAAGGAAAAAACTTGAAGATCCAGAGACTTGCGTGTCTCTGCATCACAGGAGCAATGAGAACCTGCCCAACCGCTGCGTTGGAAGTAATCCTGGATCTGACACCACTACATTTAGTGATAAAGAGAAGAGCTGGAGAATTTCTACTTAGGATGTCAAGAGTAGGAATCAGGAGTGGCTGTGAGGGGCTCCTGATACTGCCAAAAGACAAAACTATTAAAAAATTCATCTTCGAGAGGAACTTCATCGCGAAATGTCTACGAAAGATGAATGGAACAACACCTCAACTGTACTTTCAAAGAAGGTACGATGAAATGATACACAGACGGCTCTAAAACCGTCCAGGGAGCCGGGGCAGGAATCTATGGGCGCACCATGTACTCCAAACCAATGGGAAAATCCCCAACCATACTACGAGCGGAATTACAAGCAATAGAAGTATGTGCCCAAATAAACCTCGACAGAAACTACAAAAACAAAAAAATAGAAATATTGAAATATTGGATAGTCAAGCAGCCATAAAGACGCTGAGCTCTTCGACCATCAGCTCCAAGATGGCTTGGATGTGCCTAGAAAAACTTAACGAATTAGCCAGGAAAAATAAAATTCAATTTTTCTAAGCACCCCTCACGCAATATTAAAAAAATCAGCTTTCTCGGTTCACTTGCATTTCTATCTCGTTTTTTTCCTCATAATAACTGGACTAGCTCGTCGTTATCTATGTAGAACAACTTTCTTCTTGAATTTTATTGTCACAATCAGCTTGAGTGATTTTAAGCTTTAAACATTTTAAGTTTACGCAATTCAATCTCTGGTAATTATTTAACCGGAGATCATAAAATGGAGCTATTCTTAAAATACGATATTAGAATAAATAAAATGGAATATAGAATGTCATTCTAAATAGATGTTTTTATTCTAGCTTAATTCCATATCACTCTGCAGATTTCTCCGTGCGATGGTGATTTTATCCATCTTCTAATCATGACCCCCGTACGACCACGAGGATTAGCTTCTCCATAACCGCAAATGGTACCTATATCGTACTTAGCCGTGACTATCGGAGCTCAGTATACGCTAATCGGCCATTACCAGGCCCTCTATAACGATATCTGCAGTTAACCATGACCGATGCCCAGCTCTCTAAACGTGTCGTTTGTGGCGAAGGGGAGAATTAGGAATTACTCCCAGTCGCCTTTACATAGTGGCAGTGGTGCACACTTTGATACTTTTTGCCTGCTAGATTCAGAGTATCTAAAATACTATTTCCAGTTGCATTGTTTTGATTATTAATAATTTACTAACTTATTCGTGGCTGTCTATGTAAGTCACTATGTTTCTCATGAATATAGGACGAGATTATAGGTCTTTAGTTTTCTACGTTCTGGTGTGCTCTTTGTTGATACGGTAGACTGATGAGCTGACTAGCGATAAATTACTGATTGTTGTCTTCATTTTTCGGGATAGGAGTTTTCACTAACTGTGTTCAACATCCATTTTAACAGAATCACCTACCACGCGATCTCCGAATAAATGTATGGAAGGAACATAGATTTATTCAAAAATTATACAAAAATATTAAAATAAAATGTTGTCAAAAATGTCAATTATTACGAGCACAAAAATGAAAAAACCTTCTTGCGCATCAATCGCAGAAATAGTGTATTTTTATGCGATTCAATAATAAATATTTTCTTCCTATTTTTTTTTATAATGAATTTAATGAAAAATAATCCGATTTTTTTTTGGGAAAACTCCCCACCTACCTACAAAAAAAAAAGAATGATCCTCTCGTGAATGCGAACCCGCTCCAACAGTTAGCTAGTCAAGGATGTAACAAACTGAGCCACACGGTGCGTTTCGAATTTGTAGTGATGATGGGGTAGATATATGTAGTACGTCAGGTACCTACATCTACTCATTTTATTTTTTAAACTGGTCATATCTTAGTTATTAAAAAACCAATTTGAATACTTTTTTCACCTGCATGTAGGTGATTTAATTGTTGTTGCGTTTTCTTCTAATTTTCAGAACTATTTATAATTGATTGTGAAAAAAAATAAAAAAGAAATTGCGAACCATTTCATCGATTTAATAATTTTATATAAGTGTAAGCTAATTTTGCACAAGCGAAAAACTTTTTTATCTTTCGTTTAAAGTGCTACATTAATCAAGGAGAATTGAAGCTAAGACATCAAATTATATGTTAAAGCAAAAAAAATGGAAAATTTCGGTTCAACTTCTTCAAAAATGGACTCATAAACGGTTATAGAATTGACACATTTTCACCCTTTTTCCTACCCACGACACTGGCTTATTAATGGAAAATATGCTAATTTTATTGCATTAACTCAAATTTCCAATAATTTTCTTCAAATCCTGTTAATTTGATTTCAAAGTTTTTTTGCCATCTTGCTCATACAATGGTTCAAAAAATTGTCAATTTTCCGTTAATGTTCAAAAAATTCAAATGGCCGCCATTTTGAAACGGCTCGGCCGATTTTGCTCAAGTGCAATACCAGACCACTCCTTGTGGACATCTTACTCTCACAAAAATTTCAGCCCCCTAGATTGAAAACTGCGGCCAGAAACCGTGCCTCAAGGACCGGATTTGGGGAACTTTGAAAGGACACCCTGTAGAAGTAACGTGACTTTTGGATTTTTTTTCAACGAAAATCTGAAGTCATTCCCAAGCTTTACAAGAATCCAAAATTTCGTTCACTAATCTTGAAAGATAAAGCTACAGGAGCGTTTTTAAAATCGAAAAATCGTGATTTTGGAGAAATAAATAAATATATATATATATATCGTGGGCAGGTGAATTTTGGAAAACCACTTTTTCGTGATCTGGGGGTCATGATCGGTGGACATTTGATGAGTTTGGGTGATTTTCGAAAAGTGATGTCGTCCTCAATAGTGTACTAAAACTGCACGTTCGTCTACTTCCCTGGAGAAATTAAATCATTGGAGAATCAGTTCGGAGTTGCGCCAGTGGCCTGGCACGTGGCATTTCGATAGGATCGCGTGTGCTATGATTGGCAACGGTCACCACAATCCCAATTCATTTTATCTCCCCGCACATGCAAATCAAATGAAACTGTGAATTATAGACGTATCAGAGGAAAATCTAAACGAATTTAGATTAAATATTATTTGGGTATTAATAGCTTCTCTTTTCATTTCCTCTCTCTGGTGTTACACACTAAGAGCTCTGGAATCATTATAACTGGCTGTCTCATATCACATGATGCCTATCAGCGCAAATGTTTTGTTTTTTATATAAATAAAAATTGAACTTCGAGAACTACGAGGTGAACTGGAGACGGGGACGGAATTCTCCCGCGCTCGAGTCAAGCTCACACTAGTCATTTAGCAGAACACGAAGATACGCGGTGGTCAAATGAAAACGAAAGAAGTCTTATAATTTAGAAGCTGAAGACGCGAAAAACGCCGAAACACGTCATTTGAAACACAGCTATTTGACATGCAATTCTCATATGTGACCCTCTCTATGGTTCAAAATAATTTTAAATTATCGCCATTGTGATCATGTAGTTGAATTTGTAAAAAAAAGGAAAAAATCCATAATTTGGCCCACAGAGACCGACGACTCGAATGAGCTGGAACGCCCTTATACATATAAGCTTCGAATCAGCTAAAATCACTTGTGCATGATTAGGACAAAGAGTCCCCACGCTGTAATAATAAATTGATGAGGTATTTTCAAAAACTTTTTTGAAATTCCAGCTTTCATTAAACTAAGAAAACATTCCGTTTATAATAACTGAAACTTCAGTCAAACGAGAAGATTTTATGAGCGTTGATATTTACCTACTAATTTGAATATCAATGGAACAAAAATTTATTAACACTAGAGATAATTATGCAGAACTGCGGAGGAAAGGATTTGATTCTCTCCATCGCATAATATTCTACTGTATTTTAAGCGTCAGTGTCGTCTGAGTAATTAAGTGCATCATTAATAAAGATTAAAGGGTCTGCAGCAACGGAACCCGATCAGCCTATACCTCCCCTGCTATGCTAGTGACGAACACCCCCTTTCCAGTAATGCTGAGACTATAATACAGAGGGCACTGAGTAAATGAATGAAGAATGTAGACTTAAAATATACGCTGCGATAAGAAATACCATGATTAGTTTTGAGTTATTTTCATGGGTAATAAGAATTATAAGTGATACGAGTATGGCCGATAATTTTTTGGAAACCCAAGGCTGAAAATACAACAAGTTCGCAGGATGCCGCAACATGATCATGCCAAGACATGTTCGCTCATAGAGTCACGCCAAGCAAACGAAGAGATGACGATGGAAGAAGAGAGCGCCCCGCGATTACCATATCTGGCTCCACAACGTTGACTCTTTTGGACAAGATGACTGATTGTGTTTCTCGAGCAATAAATCGAACATGATTTCTATCCCCTCAAGCTAAAATCTCTTGTAGATCTTTGCTAAGTATTGAAACTATTGTTAAGCTCTCTGCGAAAATGTGCGTCGATGACAGAAGTTCATCCTATATCTAAGGTATAGGAAGATATAAGTGTACTGGCATCGGCAAAACTGTACGTTGAGTTTTTTTGTCTCGGGCAGATTGTTATTATACATAAGAGAGTCGAAGATAAAATGGATTCCTGAGGTACGCCGGCATTGATAGAAATGATCTCCGAAAGAACTCCATCAACGGCCACCCAAGGAGCGACGTCCAAGGTAACTGGACAGTTACAAACAGAACTTCTCAGGTATGCCATAAGCCTTCAGTTTTGCAACGCTGTTCCACAGTTCCGTTGCGTAGATGAGGAGGTCTCTAGTGGTTTTTTCTTTTTGCGGAAGCCGTACTGGCGGTCGCTGTTTACATTAGCTCTTTCCAAGTAGACATGGGCTGGTCAATGGCTTTTACATGATCTTAGATATTACCAAGTGCCACTGGCCGGTAGTCTTTAGTATGGTCTTTTTACCTTTCTTGAGAGAAGTTTATAAAACGTTTAGAAGAGTCGACAGAAAACAGGTGCCAGTTCAGCCGCTAAAGTACGATAACGTCATCGGGACTAGAAGCTTTATTTAGGTTCAAGGCTACCATAATACGCTTTATGACCAGCTGTCGAAATACAATGTCTGAGATTTTATTTTACGGAAGGGGTAATAGGCAGGGTCTTCCCTGAAAATCGACGGACGAAACTAATAGTGCTAAGTGGTTGGCCTTCTCCCAAACCGTCGATACAATAGTCCCGTCGATCCGTGTAAGTGGTAGAATGGTGGATTTGGTAAAATTTTGACTAACTGCCTTAGTGACCCACAAAAAAGATTTCGAACCATTGGGACAGGTGAGAAGTTTATTACTGATTCTCTGGTTCTTGTATCTGTTTGGAGCACGGATGAAGTTGTGGTTACTTGCTTCTTTGACACTAATTGGTAGGACATATGGTGTTGAGACGAGTTTGTGGTCTGATGGATCCAACTGAGCTTTCACTGTGATGCTATAAATTAGAGAATTCGTAGTGAAAAAGAGATCCAGAATGCTAGCGAAGTCTTCTTCGCGATCAGGAATGTGGGTTGGTTCGTCAACGAGCTGGTTGACAATTTGTAATCTTTTTTCTAGTGGGAAGGTCTATTTAGATGTTTACAATTTTTTTCACGTGTGATACAATGATTTGTGGGTAGGCTCTTCCATCTACCAGTTTTTCGCTTTCCAGCCTCCGCGTCTTGGTCATCCCGTCAATCCATTTGAGCTTACGTCATCTGGCCTGGGATCTATTTGTGAATATTTTCGAGTCACCGGCGCGCGGTCTCATCAGTTCTGACCTTCACGCACTACTTTTTTTGCGTTTTAATAATGCAAAATATTCGAAAGATACTTGAACGCATTAAATGTTTTACAAATAATTGTTGGCAATCTACTAAAATATGTAAAATTCCAATTTGTGGTCCGTAAGAAAAATGAAAGTTGAACATCGAAATTCAAGATCTAGATTGCCTTGATTTTTTGACATTATTAGTACGACATGTCAACTATTATACAGAGTGAGTTATTTTAATGAAAGAAAAAATTGTAAATTATAGTTTTTTTTCGAGTGACCTGTATAGGGACAAATTTTTGAATCTGAAAGATTCATGGAAGTGTGGAGGAGTAGAAGTGTACAAGAAGTAGAGAGGAGTTGTTTAGAACGAATCTAGATATGTACCTACACTACTTCCATAATATCTTGGGAGTTGTCTTCAACCTGCGAACGCTGGCTTGAGTTTCTGAATTCTAAATTCTAAATCTAGATTTCCGCACCTGCTCTGCCAGAAGGGCATTATTTTCACAATTATTATTATTGTGTATATGTGCATACAAAGAGCGCGCGAGTTCTGTTCCTTCCGGGTGTTACTCTGTAATATAAATATCTCACATGCACTCTTGTGCTTTGTTTCCTGTATGGCCATCTATTATCTCGCATCCCTCATTATCCCTCTTTTTGCTTCCTGCAGCATTCCAGTCTTTGTATGGACTTGAGTAATTATCGCAGTCTAATTAATAGTGTATAAGCAGCCGCAGGCACTGTCACTGTTACTGCTTAATAGCAACCGGCCCCCTGAATTATGCAATGGTTTTATGCTGTTAGTATAGAAATGTTTATCTACAAAAGTAAAACGTATGCGTATGAGTAAGTACTAAGCGAGGAAGATCTACATGTTAATAATAATTATTTCTCTATGTATACAAAAAATCGTGTTGAACTTGGCTTTCTCCCTCTTAGCTATTGGTAATCTTCCGGCTGACTCTCGAATGTGTTGAACATCACCTGTGTTTGTCTTATGTCTCCCGATTCCAGTTCTTCCTTCCTTGCATTTTCTGAGTTTAAGATCTCCTCATATTTGGCCAGTAGAATCTTTAATTTTATCTTCTGATCCGCCCCAAGACTTCTCGACGCTTCTATCCACAATTTCAGTAGCTCCTTGGAGATATCGCTTTCCCAATTACTGTACTTTTCTTTAAAGTCACTATACCAGCAGAAAAAGATCATTATTTCTAGCAAACTTTCCTTCTAGAGCTACAATATTTTCCCAAATATTTGCAGAGACCTTTTCGTCTAGAGCGGTAAAATTGTCCAGAAAACTTTGTTTCATTAGAACCAAGTTCTGCTCTACAACATTGGTATTTTCCTCAATTTTCTTTTTTTTTTGTACTTTTTAATTTTACATCATTTCTTGATTTTTAACAGCAACAATAATTACATTTTGTATCATTAAATTTGTATTGGACACATTAAATAAATAAAAAGAGGCTTCTTCACCTTATTTTCCGAGAGACGCCACACCGTTTCTGTACATCATCATCATCATCATTAGTCATTACGTGGCGTCATCTTGAATACGTCCCGAACTCGATGTCTCTTTTAACACCCCGTGTAGTTCCGCTTCTAACTGTAAACAGTCAACCGCGGGACTGGGTGGTGATGCTCCTCTTTCTACCAAACCCTTAGTCAAAACTAATTTCCTGGGTGACCGAACTGCGACCGCCAACTACCTCCGGTTACCAATTAAACTAAGGACATTATTTTCCTAATTTCATTGCTATTCCATTAGAGCGACGCTGCGTGCTGCAGATAGCCTTCATGAGGACACTGCCGGACACTAGTGATGGGAGTAGTTGGTGATTATCAAATAGATATCATAAAATAATAATTTTTCAAGTGAAAAATATTTCATCGACCATATTGAATTACTCTTGATAAAATACATTTGCTTATGATGATGAGTCTTTAAAAAAACTACGTTCTTTTAAAATAATCTCTTCCCTATTTGTAACCAAAACATCACAATATTATTTGTAACTGATGCCCAAATTGTGAAAATTTTCCTTTTAGAAAAAATTAAGTTTGGAAACCTGGAACTTTTCTCAACAGATGTCATATATCTGCCATTTGAATGGTAACTACCCGTTAGAAATTTTTTAACTAGAGGGGACGGGGCATGTGATATGTGACATTTGTTTTAAACGGAATTTACTTTTCGATACTCAAGCTTGAATGAATATTTTACGAAAAAATAATTTTAATAAACATTGTTGTCCTTTTTTGTATTTTCAGGATTCGAAAATAATTCTTCCGAGTAGATTGCAAATTAAAATCTTCGAAGGGTCTGTTCTTCAAAAGGGTTTGAAGGTGAGATTTTTATTTTACGTCTTTAAAAGAATCATGTTCTGTTAGTTACGAACTTTATGCGCATGGTGTATTTTCAAATTACACTATGAAATAAGTCATTTTATTAAGTATCTACTAAAAATATAAGTACCTATAGTTTTTGCCCTTCACAACACATTTAAACTTAATTATTTTATTAAAGTTGCGGACTGCTCAAGTCCTTGCTGATGCATAGAGAGCAGTGCGCCAATCGAACAGCCATTAGCTTCCTTGACCTGTAAGTACCTATACGTACGACGGCGTACTAGTGCCACATCACAAATAATTTTTTTTTTTTATATTTCGACATTTTAAAACTCAAAATTTTGGGATTTAATCTCAAAATTTAGAAAATTTTTCTCAAAATTTTGACTTTAAACTCCGAAGTTTGCAATCCTACAAAAGTGGTCTCCGAGTTTAAAACAATAATGCCCATGTCACTCAACGAAGTCCTGTGTTGCGTAATTTAGTAGCTGAATTCTGGCCAGAATCTGATAAGTCAGGTCTTTGGTCGTTGTTAGGTTCTCTCCCCCTTGAAATTAACAACCTCTAGGGCTTTTTCTTCTATCTATTTTATTTTTAATTTTATTTTTTTTAATTTTCTTGAAATTTCAGGGAAAAAAACTAACAATGGCCAATGAAGTGACTTATTAGGTTCCGATCAATCTGGTTTGGAACCGATCAATCTGGTCATCTTTTTTATTCAGTATAGAAATCGATACAGATCGTAAAATCAGTACAACCTGGCAACACTGTGCTGTATTCCAACTGTATTTCAGCAGCGGAATAATCCCTTTGAATGCCTACTATACTTCTGTAGGCTGACCAAAATTTTGAGATTTATTCTCAAGACTTAAGCTCAAAATTTTTACTTTGAAATTTCAAAATTGTGAGACAGAAACTCAAAATTTTTAGTTCTGAAATGTCGAAATATTAAAAAAAAAAATTGTGCTGTGGTACTAATACGCTGTCGATCGTATATACGCATAGCAACAAAGCTATAAAATCACTAGATTATGACAAAAATAGTACCGTAATACCAGCAGTGCCATCGCATGCAGAATAGCCCCCAGATCTTAAGTGCATAGTTTTATACTCGAGCTTATCATTTTTTTTTTTATAGCATTTATTTCACAAAATCGCATTTTTTTGTATCTTTGTTTATAAAAGAAAAACTTTCTATGGGACAATCTAAATGGCCCCAGCGGACGAATTATGGAGAAAAAATACGAAGAAAATAAGGGCTGAAACAACTTGATTGTTATTAAGGGAGAACGACCCAAAAAAAACTAAAAATCACTTTTTTTTTCAAAAATTGTTAACGTCCTAATTTTTTAAATTTGTAGTACAGGTTCTTTGCGGGATAGTTGATATTGAGTTGATTATTAAGTCCTTAATAATGAACTGATTAGGGTTGTTTTGGCCCTCATTTTTCTGGGATTTTAATTTTCTACAATTCGTCCTTCGAGAATAACATTTACATTTACTTTGTCAGTTTTTGTTTTTTAATTAAAAAAAGCGATTTTTTGCACTAAATGGTCAATTAAAAAGGTAAATTCTTTTTTACCTTTTCTACAAGTTTTGATCTATTACAAAACTTTGACATAAAATAGCTATGAAACAGGAATTGCAAAAAAAAATTCATCCCCTAAAAAATGTCTAAACAACCTGATTGACAAAGGACACCTGGATTCAACGTACATATAGAACAATATTGTCACTGCTAAATCAAATCGAAACACACATTACTAACACCCGTTTTATTCCTAAACGAATTTTTTCACTTACACAAATAACAGTGTCTAATAATTTTCTATTAGTCTGAAGAATAAAAAAAAATGATTAAAGTTTTAAAAAAGATCTCTGTAAACCCGACCCTGTATCTCTACTACTTCTCAAGATCTCAGTGGTGAGAGAGATTAAAAAATGATCTGTATAGGTACTGGTATTAGGTATGTATATTGTATATCCCTATCTCATTTCCTTTTTATTTTCGAGCTGTCACAGAGTATGTAAAAAAGTTAATATGGACATTATAAAGAGTGGTATGGTTATATTCAAAATTGGGTTATTACAGAGGGGTACCTAAACAGTTTTTGTTAAATTTTGAGTTATGTTTTTATTATGTTTGTTTTTACCTAAGATTTTTTTACAAAATGTGAAAACAATCGCAATAAAACTGTCAATTATTATGAACAGCGCGCGATCTCACGAATCCTTTGAAAACGAGCTGGGTCTGTTCGGAGTATCTTGTTGAGCCATCTTCGAGAAAAACAGGAAAAAGTTACATTTTATGTTATTATTTTCGTAATCATTTCATTGACTACAACAGTAGAATTACAAAAATTAGAACGTAAAAAATTATAAAAAATCCAATTTTAAAGTCACAGCTAAGGCTATTACAAAAATAACATCAAAAATTGAAACTTTTTTCTCGATTTTCTCGAAGATGGCTCAACAGATTCAGAATGTAACTAAATCAACAGAAGCAGGTATTCAGTCTTAACAAATTACATATCTGAGATTTCTCTCTAAAATAATTAGGGAAGAGGGCAACAAAAAAATCCATCTTCAGAGGTAAATATCTCGAGAACAGGACTTTTTGAGGATTTATGCCCATGGAGACTTCTGATCTACTCTTAGAATACCACAGATCCTCAAAGGAGACGTTTTCTCATTAGGATTCTGAGGGATCCTTTCAACCCACTTTATGGGGATAAATTTCACGTCCTACCGCAAAATTACATTTGGAAAAAAGATAAACTTTAATTTAATCTCATTTTTTGTAGGGTGAACCGCTTAGCCGTTAAATCGATTTACAAAAAGAGCCCTATTTTTGCGAATGGTGGCCTTAAAGTGGCTCCTTTAAGGGTATCCTAAAGAAATGTTTTCCTGTACTAAATGTTTTATGTATGGTCAACCACCCGGTATGATGACTGAGGGCTTTGGTCCGAGTAAAAAAGTTGGTATGATGCTGAGGTATATCGATATAGTGCGAACATGGAATGCATCGTTTTAAAGGTAGGGGTAAATTTTGATGTTTTTCGTCAAAAAGTCCCCATATTCATCCTTTAAGAGCGATACCTACCTATAGAAAAAAATAAAATAAAAACCGATTCTCGTTTTGACTATTCAGTATGATGGCCGGGCAATAAGCAGAAGTGTGCAGGACACGACATGTTTACATTTTGCTTTAAAACAGTTCCTTATTGAGAAAGAAAATTGCAATGCTATTTTGAGTATATTACCCCATCACTAGTTAGTTTTGTTCTTGATACCGGGACGTGCAATGCTTGGAGTAACGCTGCTTGTTGGTAATTACCAAACTCCTGGCCCGCAGGACTCTACAGGAGATGCACTCCTGCAACACACTCCTTACGTTAATTGGTAAACTCATAGACCTACAACACAATTCGATCGATATTGTACACTAACTTTGTTATTCTGAAATATTAGAATTTGAGGAATAGATAGACTAAAATTTTTCAATATTTTTTTTAAGATCGCGTAGGTATTTTCGCAGTAGTAGAATTATAAAATATTCGTTAAGAAAGAATGTTCTGATTACGAAAGAATGCTTTAAAAAAATCGTCATAAATCTAGGAAATGTCAACTTGAAGAAAAATTTCTGTAAGTAAATCTTAATAATACTGTAATTTTATTTCTTCGACTGTAATTTCCTCTAAATATAAGTATGTATTCCAATTTCAAGAAGTTTGTTTTTTTATTAAACAGGCATGCGATATAATAGTTGAAGGGTTTCCTCATGCAAACTCTAAGGCGTCCTTTTATGGCAACTCGAATATAAAAACCGTATCGTGATCGCAAATCCAAATCTTGGCATGAGAAGTTCATAATTTGCATATAATAATAATTGTCGCGCTGTGTCCCCCCAGAGGGAGCGGGTACTCCGGCCCTACACCTTGAATCTATAGCAGGTATAATGAATAGATATGCAAATAGATCGCTTGTTATAAAGCCATACATCACGCTATCCGGCCCTGGGCATTAATACGGAATAAAGTCCTCTCTTATCGGACCTATTTATCTAAAATGCATTGGAGAGCAAGCGTGGACTTACTCCAAGTCATATTATGTATACGGCGGAGTTGCCAACTATAACTTTATACATTTTGTTGTAGAAAAGGTCGCATGGCAGCTATTGTTTCATTGCTTATTCAATGTAGTCATAATATGAAACAATTTTTTTTTTCACTTCATCGTCTTTTGTCATTTTTTTTTCATCGACCCTATTGTCTGACATATAGGGTCGACTTTCAAGACTGGCCATATGATAATGCATGGAAAACAAGAAATTTTTGGATTGCTGTTTCCCATTCTGACTTAGAGGGATAAAGATTGTAGGTATTCCATATCTTGTGAGTCATTTTTTTTACTGTAAACAGTGGAACAAACTTAAGATCACGCCGTGTTTTCTCGCACTCACTTATTTATCTTTAATTTGGTATAGGTACCTACCGCTTTCAAATCTCTAGGTGAGAATGCAAAGCAGCAGTATGCAAATTTCTTGCAAGTTTCCCTTGCATTATCATATGGCCAGTCTTGAGGGTGTTGATCCTGTAGTAGGTACAACAGACCAGCTGAAAACTAGAGTGATTGATTATGACATAAATGTCTGATAGTTTCACATAATTAGGTTTTCCTTCAAGACGGATGCAAAATTTTCCAAGACATTTATGAGCTCCTTTATTGTAGATTACTTGTTGTGCCGCTTAGAATTCCTTGAGCAATCCTTCTCATTCAAATTCCTAGATGTATAACAATTTAGGTCAATCTGGCAAGGTGGTAGGGGATTAGGGGGTGCAGGACCGGCGTCCGGGCGTCCGGCAAAGTACCCTTCACCCCTCAGTGTCACATGACGGGGTAACCGCGTCGTTACTCGCTGGTTTCACAGCCCGCTATCTGATCGCAGCCCTTAGCAGAGCTCACTGTTTCAATTTCGCACCCCCTGCTAGTCGACGAGCGCAACAACCACCGGCAACTTTATACACACATCATATACTGGGTGAAACTTTGTTTTTGTAAGCAGATAGGAAATTTTTACCGTCGCTTTTAATAGAAATGAGAGATTATTAATAGTGCGCAAAATTCAACTTTGGAGCTTGAGAAATAGAGCTTTTTTGTTGAGGCGAAAGCCGAGACAAAAAAATTATATGGCGGCCTGAGGAACAAAAATTGACTATGAAAAAAAAGCCTGAGATCTTCGGGGTTTTGAAAACTTTTGTAAGGTTAATCTGTTTTTGAGACACACTGGTAAATATATTTTTGGTAAATAGTATCTCCCCTAATAGGTCAGTTATAGTGTTCATGCATTTTCCGCTACACAAATACGTCCCGCACTCCGATCACTCCAGTCAAGTTCCAGCATTTGGTCTGTGAACACCTTAAATATTTTAGAGGGAAACAATATTTTTGTGTCATTTCTGTTCAGGTAGATTTTAAGTCTGTTGAGCTATTTTCGAGAAAATCCAGAAAATTTCCATTTTTAACGTAATTTTCATTTTGTTTTTCATTCATTCAATTTTAGATTTTCAATCTTTAATTTAATTTTTGTAATTTAACGTCATTTTTTTCTTATTGCGGGCTTAATGAAAATGACGTCACAAGCTGAAAACTTCTTCACGATTTTCTCGAAAATGGCTCGAAAGACTTAAAATCTAAATATAGCACCAGAAGCAGCTTTTCAATCTTAATAAATGACAACATAAGTCAAATAAGAAGAGCTATTTATTAATAGCAAAAAGGGGTAAGTAATAAATTATACATCCCTTATTCATTTGAAATCTATCTCACAAGGATAAATTTTTATCCTTATAGAAAGAGAATAAAAGCAAGACGTTTGTCTATTTGGGTGTCATGTATTCGGTGTGCTCAATCACGGCTAACCGCCGCCGACTCGGGGAATTTGTCACGCGGTGCGCCGCCGTCTAAACAACGCCACCCGGGGGCGGCGGCGGCGATATTTCCAGCGATCCCCCGGATAATAGCTGCGGCAGTGGTCCGTGTGCAAATCTGCCGTCAAGCCGATTCAATTACGATCTTATCTGCAAAATAGATGACAGTTATTTCCATGAAAGGGCGCCCGACCACTGAGGTCCAACATCGCGCAACCCCGCCACCGACAACGATCCTATATGAGGCCCTTAAAGGTCGACATACATGACCAGACTTTATAACACAACTTTAATGGTAATGCCTAGTGTAAGTACTGCAGGAAAAACCGCCGCTCAGCCAAAATGATTCCTGCCGTGAAGCAAAACAACAACTTTTACACACCATTACTTAATACACATGGCTGGAATTATTATTTAATGGGCCATTACAGGAATAATCCTGAGCTATCAAACATAAATGAGCTCGGGCTAAGTTGGATAAAAATTCAAATCAAAAATATCTACAGCGGTTTTCAAAATATCTGGTAAAAACTAGAAATTTTTTTTCTTTTTGAAAAACCATAACATTTTCTACATCGTGTAAGGAAATTGAATAAAATTAAGGGATTTGTATATTGATGACTACTACTGTCAATCAGCTTCGAGATGACTAGATGGCTCTGTGTGTTGGCCTGTCTCAGGAAGACCTAGGTTAGAGCGTAAAAATAGAACATGTTCAAATATTAGTGGGCCCAGTCAGTTTAGTAGCATTCTCTTCAGATTCAGAAGTTTATAGCAGTGACTTAAAAGGGCCATTGGGCGGTAGCTCTCGGGTAGGTTTTTGGGTTTGTTTGATTTCAAGAATTACCTTGGATTTTTGAAGTTCTGTTGGTATGAGCCCTGTTAGGATATCAGAGTAAAATTTACTAAGCCACATTCTTGTGTGATTTCTGCAGTTTTTTTTTAGAAATGCGGGGTGGATTTCATCTAATCCATCGTATTCTTTTCTGTATCCACGAGGTACTTGATGGCTTTGAAGAATAATCTGTTGTAGTTATTCCTTCTGGGAGGTATCTGTCTAACGATTTTGTCTCATTGTGCAGCAGATATATCCCATTGGGCTTTCTCAAAATTCCATCTTGACCTCGGCGTAGAGTAATTATCCGTATTTTAATTACAATCTCAAAAAGCACAGAGCGATGCTGGCTATGGGGAAAATCGTCCAAAATCTTCCTTGCGACCAGAACTGGGCGATTTTCGGTATCCATTGAGAGAATACCATCCGAAGCCTCGGTCTTTTAAGTGAACCCACATTAATAATGTGTGGGTAAGCTAGACAAATGACGTTAACCTTGTAACATCGTTTGTGTTAATTAATCCATTTTTTAATCGTTTGTGATGTGGTATAAGAACATAGCAGGTATGTCGATCTAGTTCTTTATGGAGCGACTCTATCTTATTTACACAGTTAAGATGGATTTTCGCTTTTTATTGAAAAAAATAATAACAAAAGGATCGAGCTACAAAGGATCATAAAACTTTACTTGTTCAGAAATGATTAATTTTGCTATTTATTAAACATCAGTGAATTAAAACTTGGGAATTACTTTTTGTATATTTCGTAGGACGAGGTCTAAAATTTGATTTGATTTTGATTCCTCTTTGAAAATTAAACTATCTCATTTGAAATAATAAGACAACACTCAAAGGGTTGAGTAAAAAAAAGATTAGGTGGAATCTTTTCGTGAGTTAACAGCTTTAAACAGCGGATGTAATTTCTACACATCAGAGAGGAGACGTTTTTCATTTTATTTAATTTCGTATGTAACCAGAAGATGACACTGGGGTGGTGTTTTTGTTGTTTGACAAAGAAAAGGGTGTTACAGAACGCATTCATCACGGACATTATAGGAGGGCGATCTAATCGATCTTTAAACGGCTTATTGCGGTCGCAATTTTTCTCACGCAGCTATTTTTGATACTAATAGGAGAGATTATTGTGTCAAAAAAGTCGCATCAAATCCAACACTGAAACGAACAATTGATTGCTGGCTATTTTTTCTTCCTCTGCGGGGAAATAAAATTTTCAATAAAATTCTGGAGGTTTATGTTGTTCCTCTGGATTAAATTGTGAAAAATAACTAACAGTAACAGATACATTTTATTTCATCCAAGCTTTACAATCGATGTATCCCAGCTATACGTTTTTCAATTAAAAATTTTAATAGAATAATTCTATTTAAATCAAACGCACTGATGCTCAATCTATTATTATTTTTAATCGCACTGCGTTTAAAAACAATGAAAGGTTTGAAATCCAATTCATTCACTTAATTGAAATGGCTAACAAAATAATTCATTTATAAAAAGCGTGCGTAAAGTGAAGCTTTTTATAGAGACAATTTCAAATAAATTTTAGTTGTCTTCTCGATAATGTTTTTTGCATCAAATTGTATATTTCTTCAAAGTAATCATCACTTATTTTAAACATTACTAGTTTCTTCGGTTTAAAATGGCCTGGTTCGAGTCAACTACCCCTGGGAAAGACGCTATCAAAAAGGTTAAAAAATACTGCCAACACGTCATTAAAAGAAGCAGTTGCCTCCGTGAAGGTGGCGGTCGCCGCGAAGGCAATCCTAAAAGCCTACGACCAAATTAAGCCAGGGAGAAACGGACCCCAGGTTCGCTTCCTATGAAGCTTACGCACAGGCCAGGACACCTGCTAGAGACCTGTGCAGACAACACAAGTGCAGAGTGGTTGAAGGGGGTTGTCCTTCATCTGGTGCTCTGGAAGAATGCAGTCCTTAAGACTCTGGTTGGGGAGGATTTACCAAAACCGATCGCCTGAACAGTGTTCTATCCTCTATCACAGTCCCCTATCCAGGCTAAGCGTAGCCAACAGGGGAATGTACACCGAACTGTGGGTCTCGTGGGGCAGCTCAAAGTCAAGTAACGCCCATGTTTGGGCGTTTCGATGACAACGGCTTTCTCGAGGTACTCAGGGAGATGTACATGTCCCCCTACTTCGGTTTGGGCTCCGGGCTGAGATTCAGCCAAAAGGAAAGCCCTTGTTCTGATCCTGAGGCGGAGGCAGCCAGGAGTGCGTTTTCCAGCGCCGGGGCTGCTACAGTTATGGAACCAGGCGGGAGAGAGGCCTTCTGAGGAGACCAACACCACAAGAGTCCAGCAGGCATCGGTCGCTGAAAACTCACTGGACTCTGCAAACATCGCTCCTACAGGAGACGGTGCAAAGAAGATGGAGGTGGGGCCCTCTTCCCCTCTTCCTCTCTTCACTGTAATGTCGGCGGTGGCATGTAGGAGGTTTGAACGAGGGGGCTTGGATATGGGTCTGCTGCAAGAACCATGGACCCTTGGGAGAGAAAGGAAGTATTAGACATAACACTATGCTCCCTTCGCATGATTGATGATGTCCGAAACTAGCATGTGTCCACGGAACCATCGTGTTCCGATCATGGACACATTAGATTCGACATTTCGTAATCCCAAAAAAAACCAATTGGCTGAATTCACCAGCTCATTAAAGGATAATCTAGATACGGTAAGTAAATCTGTGAGAGACAGAAAGGATCTTCACTATGTAGCCCACGAGGCTCGCCACGAGGTTAATGCGGTAATTTTGCAAGCATTTGAAGCTAACTGCCAAGCAACGTCAAGAAGAAATAGATCTAGCACAGTCTGGTGGAGCAGTGCTTTGGAAACCTTACCGTTGCAAGTACGAAAAGCCTTTAATAGAGCTAAGCGAAACCAAGAATGGGAAACTTACAGAACAGTTCTCACCCAGTAAAACAAAGAAATACGAAATGCCAAACGAAAATCATGGGGGAGTTGCAAGGAGCTGCAAGGATGTGGTCTCTACCACGTCCTGCGCAAGAATACACAAAATATTGGCAAAAGACGGTACTGGGGGCCACATAGGTACCCTCAAAAAGACGGAAGGGTCCTATTCGGCAACACAGAGGAGGAAACTCTCGCCATCTTCATGGAAACTCACTTCCCGGGTTCCCTATACCCCCAATTCTCTACAGGTTTTTGTAGGTATTTCCATCTTAGACGATCCCCGTCTTATTCACAAACACAACATTTTTCATCACACAATTTCGATAAGTTTTTTTGAGTGCATAATGACCTGTCGTCATCAATCACCCTGTATATTAAGTTGGCTTGAATGAGCCGCAAATTCTCATGCATATCAATTAGTCTGAGCATAACTAGGCTCTTTGCTAATTAAATTAATAAATAAATTTCCCTCGTTGAAGTGATCAGCTCCTGAAGGATTAGGACTTGGATGAAATCCCCAATCAAATATGTAGAAGTTCTGAGAAAACGGGTAGGTAGCGGTATTCCCTTTTCTCTTGGTTCGCCCTTCGCTCCTGTTCCCTTCACTTACTGAAGTAGGTTTAAAGTTAAACGCTGCCAGTTTGTGAAATAATCTTATGTAAATCTGTTAGGGCTTACGGAACACGTCAGAAGAACGGTGGGAAAATAGTCCGAGAAAGACGAGCTGTAGTTAACATATTTAGTGCGCAACACTAAACTATTAGAAGCGAGTGTAGAAGTGAGGTTTATGAGAACAATAAATACTGGAAAATCAAATTAGCAAACAGTTAGAGCAGAATAAATTTCGGTTTTCCTGTAGCTCTTACCCCCCAAGTTTTAGGTACATTACCCATGTATCTGGATTATTATTTTCTTTACGATTTTATTACGATATTGCTAATCTTTACGTTTTTAGGCTGCATTCTATCAACTGAACTGGATCAAATTGATCCCCGTTTTTTTTCAGTTTTTTCAGTTTTCCACATTGATCCCACCTAGAACGAGGCCGGTCAGAAATACACGTCAAGCCGCAGTAGCTCATCCCCATCAGGCTCAGCTCGTTACATCTCGCCTCACCTCATTTCAGACTTTTTTCATATACATATAGAACCGCATCCCTTTGGAATGGAATTCCAAGCGAATTGTTGCATGAGAAATACAACATGCAACGATTCAAAGTGAATGAGAATCGATATTTCCGTTCATGCACCGTTCCCAGTGCGCCATAGGGATTTCCCTGCTATTTCCCACTACAAAAATTAAATAGCTGTGGAGTGAGGACGCTAACGCTTATTCCCCCCTCCTTAAATTTTGAACCAAATGAGACAGAACTTTGGTACAAAAATTAAATTCGATGGTATATAATTAAATATGTCAAGTGTCAAAGATGATGTTGCAGTCGCTGTCAACTACAACATTTTAGAAGAGACATGACAGAGGGGGGCTATCAAGTCCTTCTTATAGGTACAAGGTACCTAATGCTTTATTTCAGAGCTCACTAATATTTTGTGGCCATCTCGAATCCGTCAAGATATACAAGAAGTTCCTGAAATATCCTGAAAAAACTGAAAAATCGAGATTTGTTATTTTTTCCGTATCTTTTTTATTATTGGAAATTATTTTATTGTTTTTTGTAGGTCAACATAAGTCGCCAAGAGCTATCCATCTGACATTTAAGAAATTTTCAAAGCTGACTAGGTCTCAGAGTTATCATAGTAAAAATAAAAAATTTTCTGAAAGAAAAAATTTTCATTAATAACATTCAGACAAGAATTTAAAAAAATCTTATTTTTTCTTGTTTTTGCAGATATCTAAAAATGTATTAGTGTACAGGGTGTCCTGTTTAAAACAACGAAGTTGATGTAGACTTCCTCTATGACCGAAAGTACGTCAACCTTCAAGATATTTTCATTAGACTCAGATAATTTTGAAACAACGTGTATTTCACAAAAATCGCGTAAGTATTTCATGAGATATGAAACACTCTGTACCTGCGCAACTAAAAAACTTTATTATATTTTTTTTCATTAAGGATTATTATTTGTTTTAAGATATAATTTCCTAAGTTTATACATACGTATATAGGCTAAGAAGCACCCTGTATTATTAATACGTAAGTTTGTTTGCGCTACCGTATGAAGACCGCTTTACAAACGGTATTTAGGATACGAACCCTCATCACTTTACGGGTACTTTTCTTTTCTGTTTTCCGGTTTTTAGAGTCCATTACCCTTGACGACGACCACGAAATGTTTTAATCATTTGAAATTATTTTGCATCGAAAAAAAGTGACAAGCTACATTCGAACCGGGGATCGCAGCGTGGAAATCCGGGCTCAAATATTTCAGCTATCACAATGAGCTGTGATCTAGGCACAATTTTTTTTTTCAAATTAGGATTTTGAACAGTTCGGAATTATTCAGTTTGTTTTAGTTAGAAAAGTCATTATTTAATGATACACAATATTTTTGTGCACAACTGTTTGCAGGAATGATGAGCGACTGTTCAACATCTGTAGCTTGTCCTGGTGAGCGGCGTCGCCTCCTGCGAAGTTTCAGGATGAAGAATAGAAGCATTTAGCGAATAAACTTGCAGATCCCACCTGGCTGTTCCCAGATTATTTAAACGTTTCTTAATACAGGCCATTATTTAAGATCGCAGTATGCTAATTAGGAACTCCTCGAGTACTCTCTCTCTCTATTGTCTCCCTTCCTCTTTCTCTTTCTCTAAGGGTGTGTGATCACACGCTGGCACATGGCAGTGTTTTGTTATCTTAATAACTAGGCTACTAGCTGTGGAGTTTATACACCCCGGTAAAGACTATTTATCGCGAATAAATTTAGTTTAAACTGGAAAGTTTAATTACCTCTAGATTTAGGTGGTAAATATATTCCTTCTCAGTACCTATATTGTAAGTCTCAAACTTCTTAATTTAAGACTGGTTAAAAATATTGGAGTAAAAGTAAACTGCCATCTTTAAATGATAATCATTATTATTTATTTGCACAATAATTAAAAATAATACATCTGAGTGAATAGGTAGGTACTTATATAATTTATGTTAGTTATAGGTATTGTTAACAGCAAACACATCTTTGGCTGTTGCAGACAACGCAGTCGTTCTTGCATGTGAGTCTTTTCATCCTGTGCAAACCCTCGAACATTGGGTGGTCAGCAGCAAATGAATGTTCTAAAAATAATAAGAAATATTTTATTGTATATAAGTGTCAGAAGTTTTCAAGTAGTCTCAAGGGCCTCTGACGTAACCTAACGACTGCTGTGAAGCAGCCGGGACCCCCTTTTTAATAACGTACCTCCCGGAGCACGATCGGTCACAGAACTTTTTTATTTACCACTATAATTGGTCACCCATCTAAGTACTGACCAAGCAAAGTCATGCTGCACTTTAGAGATCGTTTGACCGAAACTCTAGCAGCTTGGCTATTGTGATCGATTATTATTGTTAAAAAAAAAAACACTACGTAACAAACAAATTTATGGTAACGAATATTTTAAATAAGGAAACGTTAAGGTGTAAAAAAAATAATTTCTTACCTTGTAGAGATTCTAGTTCAGATTGTTGCAGTCCTGAAGGACTAGCGCTGACAAGAGCCAAGCAAATGGCTACCAAGAAGGCAAACACAATGGTTACTTTCATTTTGAACGATACTTTTTGATTTAATGATTTAATATTGAAAGTTCAGTGTCAACTGTATGAATTGTTTGGAGTCTGCTACGTTTTTATACTTTAGTAAGTTGTTTATTTTCGAAAGGGGAACTACAATAAATTAGAACTTACTAATTTTCCAGTTATTTTGACCTTTGTATTATAAATAAACAATAACTTAAAAGAGGTAGGAAATCCCCATGTTTAGATAATGAAAAAATCCCTTTTCAAATTATATCATCACTTTTTTGTTGATCTTATATAAGCCAGGTCAGGACATTACTTTGATAACACATTGTTTGGTTGCTATTTATATAATATTAAATAAACGGTTTTATCAGAAATTTAAATAATAATACAGAGTGTGATTATTTTACATTCTAGTATTCAATAAAAAATACCTACCCTATTTTTGGAATTTATGAAACAAAAACAAACTTGTAAGGTCTTTAATTTATGAAAACCTATACACAGGGTAAATGATGATGACGGTGATGTCTCAACACTAAATAAAACAATACGGTAAAAGACCAATGAGTTATGTATACAGGGTGTCCGGAAATTATGAGCAAAAAATTAAGGGGGTGATTATTCTTGATGAAATATTGCCAAAAGTATCTATAATTTTTTTTCGAAAACTCAAAAAGAAGAAAGTTATAAGCCTCCAAAGTTGATTTTTTTAAATCAATATTTTTTTATAACTTTTTTTCTCGTGTACGGATTTTCTTAAAATTTGACACACTAGTCACTGATGTTGCTTTACATCCTTGGTCCAAATTAGACTTGAATCCCTCGAAATCAAAAGGCCTTAACTGCCCTTGACCTTCAAAAAAGGCCTATAACTTTTTTCGTAATATTTTTTTCTGAGTTTTGAAGACGCACAATTGAAGAACGTGCAGAAATATTCGGAAAAGGTCCTCTTTGTCTATCACGATAAAATGACCCGTTTCCGAGTAAAACTGTTTCAAAAATTTTCCTGCACTAAAATTGATCACCATAAACTATGATCATTCTGCAACAACACCAAAGCATGCTTTGGAAACAGCTGCAGGATTGCCTAGTTATGTACAAAACAGAGACATTCGTATATAAATAGACTTGGAAATGATTTTTTTTTGAAAATGAAAAAAAATTTTAATCATTTTTTTTTAATAAAATAATAAAATAATTTTAATAATAAAAAAAAATAAATTGCTGTCAAAATGAAATCCAAAGCAAACGTCTTGTTTCCTAGGCAACCCTGCCACCGTTCCCAAAACATGCTTTGGTATTGTTGCAGAATGATCATAGTTTATGGTGATCAATTTTAGTGCAAGCAAATTTTTAAAACAGTTTTACTCGGAAGCAGGTCATTTTATCGTGATAGACAAAGAGGACCTTTTCCGAATATTTCTTCATGTTCTTCAATTGTGCGTCTTCAAAACTCAGAAAAAAATATTACGAAAAAAGTTATAGGCCTTTTTTGAAGGTCAAGGGCAGTTAAGGCCTTTTGATTTCGAGGGATTCAAGTCTAATTTGGACCAAGGATGTAAAGCAACATCAGTGGCAAGTGTGTCAAATTTTAAGAAAATCCGTACACTAGAAAAAAAGTTATAAAAAAATATTGATTTAAAAAAATCAACTTTGGAGGCTTATAACTTTCTTCTTTTTGAGTTTTCGAAAAGAAATTATAGATACTTTTGGCAATATTTCAACAAGAAGAATCACCCCCTTAATTTTTTGCTCATAATTTCCGGACACCCTGTATAGGTACATTTTCTTTCAGAATTATACAAATATCTTGTCGACTGGTTTCGGGGGTCAACCCATCCTCAGAACAACTGAACGCGAGATGTAAAATGTTACAGGTGTTCTAACAATGGCAAAGTTCTTATTGTACTCACTTGTCAGTTTACAAGAAAAAAAGGTAAAAAATTAATTTATCTCAACTAAACCCAATTTCATTAAATATTAAAAATCTATTTTTGTTTTTTGTTTCAATTCGAAGTTTTCCGCTCATTACAAAAGCTACAAAAACATTAATTTAAGGTAGTTAATTAAATCTAAGGTAGAGTTATAAATTGGTGAGCTTTAATGGTTTGAAAGTAACTATGTTTAATTAAACTCAGAATTGGAGCTTCTAGTTTTTCATGATCCAAGGCAAGCTTCTGAGGACACAGAAAAGATTCCAGACTAAAGATCAATTTTTTAAATTACCTGAAAAACGAATATAAAATTGTAAAACTGACAAGATAATTTATGGACTCAAATTCGGAGTGTGTAAGTTATGGCGGTCATAAACGACAACAAAAAGTTGTTATTTCTAGTTTGCATTGTGAACCTTGAAGAAGATGAAGGATGTTACCAAGGTCTGGATGTTACTAGATACAGATAGCAGCCGTCCGAAGGCAGGTTACCTAGGAATCAAGGATTTTTGATGCTGAAAAGCTAATAGTGGAATGATAACTATTTATTAGGATGGAGCTTTCTTAAAGGCATTATTTGGAAAGGTCCATTTTTGTTTGCCTGAAATTTTTTAGTCTTTGCTGTGATGTTTGTAGCACGCTACCTGATGGCATAATTATACCATTTTGTACCTATACAGGAATTTGCGGGGTTTTTTTTGGCTCATTTTATGACACTACGAAAAATTTCAGTCCAGTATGAAATCAAAGCGGCAAAAACGAGATTTTGTGTTGGTTGTTGGGAGGTCGATGGTGAGTCTAAATCCAAAAATGCGACCTTCTACTCCTTGTAGAAAAGGTTTCAAGCTTCCAAAAGCTTCCAAGCTTTCTACCAAAAGCTGGGAAATTTTTTTTTAACTTTGGGTATTCACGATGATTAGATCAAAAGTCACCGTGGGCGCAACTAAAACTCGCCGCTGGAGATGGATTTTTTCTCATGACACAAGTCGTCAAATTTTTTTTAAATATTGGCCTGCCTACTTATCTTTGAGATAAAAATTAGTTATACTCTGTACACTGAGTGTTGTCTGTTGTGATAACGAAGGATACATCATGTCGTTGTGTTTCTTACTCCTTCTATTGCATTGCATAGTCAATCGGGTTAAAATGGGACGTATTGTCAGAAATACGTTTGAATCGTCAGCAATTCTAAAAAGATGAGCGAGAGTGAGACGGATGTACGACTCGCGTCTTGATACGCTTAGATTGATACGTTAAGATGGTCGTCCAGCTCATCGGTTACTGTCAGTTTACAGTGACAGCGTAATGCGGTTTGTTATTTGAAACGTTTTTAATACGAAATTATCAGAATTACCTGTGATATTGTACGATGTGATAAACTACGAGTAACTTATTAATTGCGTGAATGCCTAAAAATCTATTGCTTTGTTGTTCTAACGTTAAAAAAACGGACTGGGTATATTCTCGCAACGAACTACAAAAAAATACACAAAATGCCTGGGAAACAATTGAACTATCTAGGACGTGGTCTTGCATGTTTGGTTAAATTGCTAGGATATTTTACTTACAGAAAAAGAAAATGGAGCTGTTATGCTTTCTTTCAAACGCCAACCAGCAGGTAGGTGACATGCTATTTCTAATCATAATATAACAATTCACACGCCACTGAAGAAATAAGTGTATGAATCAAATTGAATTAAATGAAATTGTTTAGTCAGAATCAGTGGCGCATGACAACAGACTGCAACACGTCTGCTGCTGCAGTCACATTTTAAGTCTGTTGAGCCATTTTCAAGAAAAATAGGAAAAAGTTATAATTTTGGGGTGTGATTGTCGTAATTTCACGTACAGCCACATTTAATCCTACATAAAAGTTGTGTTTTGTATCTCAAAGGGTTCCCTAGATGTCTTCAAAAAACTGATTTTTTTTCTTTGACACACTATCTCTTATTAGAAAATTTTTTGTTAATTTTTGACCAAAGAATCTTTAAAATTTTATGCAATATTAAAGATACACCCTGTATATCACATTAACATTAATGAATAACGTCAAGATGTTTTGGTCATTTTAAAACTGATTTCCAAAAGTCGAGAAAAAAAAGAAGAATTCCAAAACCGATAAGGAATATATACATTTAATCAATCTTGGAAAAGAACACATTATTTATTATTCAAATAAATGAAGTTTGGTATACTATTTATAATAATACAACACATATTTTGTTTCTATCATACTACTTAGCAGCAACCACATCGGTTGTCGTGGCACTCAATGCAGTCGCTCTGGCATGTGAGTTTTTTCAACTTCTGCAATCCTTGGAAAATTGGCTGCTGGTCAACGGAAATGGAATGTTCTGAAAAATATGACTTAAATAATAGTTTATCAGTTTACAGAGTGTCGTTTTCTTAGAGTTCGCTATGGGTAAACGCTAACAGCCAATATTATAAAGGCCCATTAAGCCAACGGGCGGATTTCAGATACCGTTTTTGAAGCTAATATCAATGTCAAATAACTTTTATTAATATTTTTCTAATCACTTTCATGTCAAGAATCACTAAATTTTGTATTTTCCATAAAATCCAATAAAATCTTTTTTATATGCAGAAAATTTGGTAAGAAATAATTAACATACAGGGTGTCCCAGCTTATTCGAAGCGGTCTCTGTAGGCCAAACGATTGATTTTTTCCAAAAAAAATTTGCAAATTCAAGTACAGGATCACAATGGCCATAATTTAAAATTATTTTGGAATATACAGAGTGTCCCATATGACAGTGACATATCAAAGTTATGTTTTTTTTAAATGGAATGCTCCTATGTTATTACATTTTTAGATTGTCTGAGAAGAAAATAGGATTGGCTTTTACAGTTGGTGTTTAAATTCAGAAGTTTTTGAGTTATAAACAAGTGAAAATCGTCATTTTCCAAGTTAAAGGCCCTGTACAATGAAAACGGTTCAAGATAGAGAAAAACGGCTTACATGTCCCTATTTTAACTTTTTATGTACTATCCTATGATATAGAAACATTTGTACTTTCTTTGATTTTTTTATTTAACGACGCGTGGAGAAATCTCAGAATTTTTCAAATTTTTTATCACCCTGTATAAACATTTCATCTACATGATAGGATAGTACATGAAAAAGTAAAATAGGGACATGTAAGCCGTTTTTCTCCATCTTCAGCCGTTTTCGTTGTACAGGGCTTTGAACTTGAAAAATGACGATTTTCACTTGTTTATAACTCAAAAACTTCTGAATTTAAACACCAACTGTAAAAGCCAATCTTATTTTCTCTTCTCAGACAATCTAAAAATGCAATAACATAGGAGCATTCCATTTAAAAAAACATAACTTCGATATGCCACTGTCATATGGGACACTCTGTATACTCCAAAATAATTTTAAATTATGGCCATTGTGATCCTGTACTTGAATTTGCAAAAATTTTTCGGAAAAAATCCATCGTTTGGCCTACAGAGACCGCTTCGAATGAGCTGGGACACCCTGTATATTAACATATTTTTTATATAAAAAAGGTGATGCTCTTGGGCAAAACTTTATTGTTAACTGTTTTTGATGAAAACAGCATTTTTCTGCTGAAAAACATAAAAGTATCAACATGTTTTGCTGTGGACAAAAACTTCACTTGTCTGTGAAAACCTTTTTTTGAACACATATGAAACGTTGAATATCTTGGAAATCGAAATGTCTTCATAGAAGCTTGAAAATTTCCATATTTACTAACTCGAGGTCGAGGAATTCGGAAAAAATACTTTAAAAAATCCAGGAGCGCGGAAAATTTAATTTTCCGTTATTCGTATGGCCTTTTTGGAGATTTTTTAAATTTTGGAAAACCAGCAGCACGCGTTTCCAATCCACTTGTATTGTAGAGTTAATGCCATTGGGGAGTTGGTAGTCTACAGAGCTGTGACAATTAATGGAGTTCTATGCTTTTAGTCGAAAAAAAAGTATGGGCTTTTTTTGGAGATTTTGGCTATTTCGATGCTCGTAACTTTTTTACTGTTCATCGTATCGACAAACGGTTTGCTGAAAAACATAAAAGTAAAGTATCAACATGTTTTGCTGTGGACAAAAACTTCACTTGTCTTTGAAAACCTTTTTTTATGATTTGGTTTCACTGGCTCATAAAAAACTTGTAAGCCCTCAAAAAATAAATAATTTTATCGACCAGATGTGTACAAAAGCTGAGCTTTGTATCTCGAACGATTCTCGAGATTTCGTCAAATGACTGATTTTTTTTTACTATCTCGAAGACCAATGTTAATAGGTTTTTTGATGTTTTGAATCAACCTATACAGGGTCCTGCAACAGTGCGTCCGTCTTTCCTAGCGCCTTTCCCGTGGTGGATAAAAAAAAATGTTTCGTACAAAAAATTATTGGTTTGGAAATCTTCATGCCATAAAATTGTTTTACACTATACAGGGTGTCCCATTTTTGAGGTATTCCAACAACAAACATTTTTTCAAATGGAAAGCCCTGTATTTATTCTATTTTTTCGATGTCATTTTTTACCGTCTACATTGTTGTCTATTTAATATTTGATTATATTACAGTGTTGCCGACTTACAAATTTTTTCCCAAAATTCTTGTATAAAACAAGCTGAAGTTTAAGAAATGGTAGCGACCCCGTTTTTCAGAAGGTAAAAAATATTCTTAGCAATAACTTCAGTGCGGTTACTAAGCAACATTGTGATAATGAGAAATATGAACTTAGTAAAATAGGGTGTTCAGAAAAAAATGCCAAACTTTGCAAACTTCAAAGTAGTTTAACTATTTTTTTTCAAATGGAATGCCCCTATTTTTATATCACCATTCCATAGGCCTTTTTCTTCTCTTCAATTTGATGGTGCATGTTGTATGTCTAAACCCCATAGTTACTGACATGATCAATATTTTCCACAAAAGTTACCATTTAATTACATTTCTATGCACCGAAGTAGGCCGCAATGAAGCAAAACAACTGTCAAAATGTAAGTATCCAAGTGTCAAAGAGACATCTAATGAAGTTAGGAATAAAAACCGATAATCCATATGTAAAAAAGTTAAATTATTTCATTCAAAAACATGCAAATGTAACAAAATTAAACATACAAATGAAAAACTATTATAATAAATGTTCAAAATGTCTCCCATTTTCATTCAGGCACAAATCAAGTCTCTCTGAAAAGACCTTTGCACTCTCCCTAGCATTTCAGGTGAAATGCTTGCAAAAGCTTCCACAATTCTTTGTTGCATATTGATTAGTGTCGTCGGCGGTTCGTTGAAAACAATTCCCTTCACGTATCCCCACAAGAAAAAATCCATTTTTGTCAGATCCGGAGATCTAGCAGGCCATCTGATGGGTCCATTCCTACCAATCCACTGGTTGGGGAAAATACCATCAAGATATACCCTGACGTTTCGCGAAAAATGCGCTGGTGCCCCGTCTTGTTGATACCACATTCTGTTTCTTATATGTTGAGGCACGTTAACTAATAGTCCGGGTAAAACATTTTGTAAAAAATTCAAGTACATGGCCCCATTGAGAGGACCATCGAAGAAATGTGGACCTAACACATACCCTCCAACAATTCCACCCCAGACATTTAAAGACCATCTATGCTGATTGTCAATTTGTCTCATAACATGAGGATTTTCAGTTGAACAGACATGAAAATTGTGCCTGTTTACTGATCCGCTGTTTTTAAATGTCGCCTCATCCGTAAATAAAACGTAATTGAAAAATGCAGGATCTTGGTGTATTTTCAATGTTGCCCAGGCACAAAATCCGGAACGAAATTGAAAATCAGCATTGGTAAGTTGTTGATGCAACTGAATATGGTACGCATGATATCGATTTTTCTTCAAAATGCGTTGTGCCGATCTCTCAGTTATACCGGTTGCTTCACCAATGTCTTTTTGGCTCATGTTGGGATTCTCAGTTGCTGTTAACAACACTGACAATTCGTTTTCCTCGTTGGTTATAGGTTTTGTTCTTTCTTGTTTTTTGTATTTCACACTTCCCGTCTCATTAAATCTATCGAATAGCTTCCTGAAACTCTTTTTACTCGGATGTCTTCTTTCTGGATAACGCATCGCGTAAATCCTTTCCGCCAATAAACAATTTTGATCAGCCTCGCCTAATACAGAAACCATATCTGCTAGTTCGTTTTTTTTCGAAATTCGTGATGAAAATTTGCAGTCTACTTATACCACGAAACGGAGAGACTTTTGCAGCAAATTTCAATCTCGGACATTCACGGAACAGCCACTGATAACAGCAGAACGGTTTTTAGCTTTCTAGTTTTCTTACAGTTTTTTACAGCGGAAGTTATTTTTAAGTGTTTAACGTTTCTAGTTTCAGTTTGAGAAAATTCAATTAATTTAGAGAATTCAATTCACACTGACACTTGGATACTTACATTTTGACAGTTGTTTTGCTTCATTGCGGCCTACTTCGGTGCATAGAAATGTAATTAAATGGTAACTTTTGTGGAAAATATTGATCATGTCAGTAACTATGGGGTTTAGACATACAACATGCACCATCAAATTGAAGAGAAGAAAAAGGCCTATCGAATGGTGATATAAAAATAGGGGCATTCCATTTGAAAAAAAATAGTTAAACTACTTTGAAGTTTGCAAAGTTTGGCATTTTTTTCTGAACACCCTATTTTACTAAGTTCATATTTCTCATTATCACAATGTTGCTTGGTAACCGCACTGAAGTTATTGCTAAGAATAATTTTTACCTTCTGAAAAACGGGGTCGCTACCATTTTTTAAACTTCAGCTTGTTTTATACAAGAATTTTGGGAAAAAATTTGTAAGTCGGCAACACTGTAATATAATCAAATAGTAAATAGACAACAATGTAGACGGTAAAAAATTACATCGAAAAAATAGAATAAATACAGGGCTTTCTATTTAAAAAAATGTTTGTTGTTGGAATATCTCAAAATTGGGACACCCTGTATAGTGTAAAACAATTTTATGGCATGAAGATTTCCAAACCAATAATTTTTTGTAGAAAACATTTTTTTTTATCCACCACGGGAAAGGCGCTAGGAAAGACGGACGCACTGTTGCAGGACCCTGTATAGCTGAGGGACTACTTGCACTCAGACATACCAAACACACTACGAGGTAATATAAGTCTTTCGGAGTATCATATGGTACTAGTGAAAGTGTGTGGAAATTGGTGATAAGGGAGATATTTGCTTCGCTATAGTTATGTAATTACCATTGAGATTGCCTTTTGACTATTTGACGATTTTTTGAAAGTTTTTCTTGCCCTTCTCGAATGGCTCATTAGTTAGAGACTGGCCGCAATAAGGACCGGCGATAGAGAGAAATCGTTCTCCTGATGTGAAGTTTCTATACCCTCCCAGCATCCTATTCGCTTCATGGTACCCACCCTTGAAATTTAAAGGTCATTGCCACGAATAGTTAACTACAAATTAGGAAACTACAAGGAAAATTAAATGTAACAATGTAAAAATTGTAGTAACGTCGTGAGAGTGGCTCGTCAGAGATACAGGGTATCTCAGAATAAAGGGGACAAGATTCTTAGGAAAAATATTCACTTGATTTTTATACGAAAATTATTCAGTTCAATTTAAAAAAAAAAAAAATACAATTTTTTGTAAAACTCCAAAACATCTCATTATTTTTTTATGAAATTTTTTGTGTCGTTTTTCTAATAATAATTAGTCTAATATTATAACAGCGATAATTACGTGTCTAATTTGAACCAAGGGACGTACGGTAGATAGGGCTACAGTTTTTTCATCCCCCTCCCCCAATTTTTACGTCGCTGGATAAATTTTGGTTTTGACATATTTTTTTGCAAAAGCTAGAGATCTCTGGTACAAAAAGTGGAAAAAGTTTTTTATGTAAATTATCAACAGTTTTTGAGATATGCACAATTGAATAGATAAAAATCAGTAAAATTTACGTATAAAAAAAAAAAAATTGAGCTAATAGCGCTAAGAAACGTGGCTAGATTTTTTTCGTAGTCTGGAGAAGAACAAACCTCACAATCTGTAAATTTTTTCTAAAAATAAAAAACCTTGTCGAAAAACCTATAACTTTGTGTCCTTCTCTAATGTCTAAATCGTACATATCTCAAAAACTGTCGAGAATTTACATATAGAAAATCTTATGGCCCTTTTTTTTTACCAGAAAAATCTATAATTTTGAAAATTATGTGAAAACCAGAATATATCGAGTGGCGTAAAAATGGGAGGGGGGAGGGGGTACACAAGTTGAACCCCTATCTATCGTACCTCCTAAGTTTAAGTTACACATAGGTAACTATTGCTGTTATACTACACTGATTAATAGCATAAAAAAATAGCATAACAACATAAAGTTTTATAAAAAAAATATAGTCCTTTTTGGAATTATACAAAAAATGTACTTTTTTGGTATGTACATGTTCAGTGTAACCCTGTAACTTCGCTAATACTCAATTTCGAGGGTAGGTTCATTAAAACTTTTTGTCTTAAAATCAAGTAAATATTCTACCTTAGAAGTTTGTTCCCTTTATTCTGGAACACCCATCAGTATAATGAACAAATTTGGTTTTTCTTTAGGTTAAAATTGACCTGTTACAGCTTTTTTCCAAACTTGGAAAAAATCGGAAATTTTAGGCGTGTAAATTTTTACAGTTTGAATTGTAAATTATGAAAAAAATGTTCACGGAAAATGATGGCAGCTCAGCGCTTCCTTACGATAGAATTTCAAGGATAACGAAACATTTTTTATGAAACAAACAGAATAATAATTCTAAGGCATTGAGTTAGTCAGGAACGTAATTTATTTTTAACCACCACCAGCTATTATAGGTACTATACTCCGTGTGTATAAGACATGTTTTGTATTAATCTATAAGTCACTCGAATAAAAATAGCAATAAACTATTAAAAATTCCATTCTTACCTTGTAAAGATTTTGGCTTAGATCGTTTCCAGCTTGCTAATGGAGTAGCCCCGACGAAAGCCACGCAAAGGGCTACCAGGAAAGTACAAATAATGGTCACTTTCATTTTGAACGTTGTTTTGGATTAGAATTAAATTATAGAAAAGTGAAGTGCTCAATAGACTGGACTATATTATTATGAATTGTTTCATCCTTCTTCGCTTTATATAGAGACCATTTTTAAAAACCGTATTTTTTTGTCTAGAATTACGGTTATTATAATTTCTATTAAGCTGACGTATGATATTATTAAAAAAAATTCGTGGCAGAGTTAATCCTAGTACTGAACTAAAAGGTCAGCAAAGCATTACCTTGATAACATCATTAATTACGTAACCAATTTTAATTATTACAGTGCAATTTTGTATACAAAATGTAAAGTTTAAAGCAGCTGATTTACTTCCTTCTTTCTTTTTGTGGGAAACAATTACGTTTTTGTAATAATTGTATCCACTAAACGACTAGGATAGTATATACCCCACACATTCTCCATAATTACATCATTTACAGTGATATACACGTTATACACGCTTACATAATTACACGCTTACATTATACATGTCATGACAAGAGACTCTTAAGTTCTCATTGGATATAGTTACTTTAAATCAAAGTGTAACTCCAATTTATCGGAGCAAGTTGGAATGATTCAGCAAGGCAGTCAAGGCACATCGCCACACTGTGCACTGCGAAGAAAAAGATATTCGACCAGAAAATAAATTCAACCGTTTTTTTTGAACAATCGGTTGTTACTGAAGTTGTTCAACTTCTAGCTAAACTTTTAGGGAAAAAAATTAGGTATAGAAAAAAAACTTTTTATGATAAAACCAAAAAGGCGGCCGTTGTTCGCGAAACACGACTTCACCCCTCAATTGGAGATGACGGAACACCTGCTGGAGGTTGATGGTCGAAAACTCGGATCTAGCTTCCGCCACGATGACAAAAATAACTTTCCTTTCAATCAATTTCAAAATTAAAATCTAAATATACATGACCATGAGGCTATATAATATTAATTTTGTGCGTGAGGTGTCTTAAGAGAGACGAGCTTTGGCAAGCCCGTTGGTCCGCCGAGCAGATAGACATTGGTTCGAAGCTCACTAGCAGCCAACAACTCTTCGTTGTGCTTCTCAAGACAAGATCCGGGATCCACTTTGCGGAAGGCAATGTCAAACTACTGCATAGTACCTTGCGTAGTAAAACCTTTCAAATAGTGCCGTTCGAACACTGGTGATAAAAAGTTCCCATATGTCACGCTTTGTTAAACAATTCAACTTTTATTCGGTTTAAGCTCGAGTTACCCTTAGGAAAGAGAGTATCCAGGATTTGTCATAAATATTTATTTATTAACTACTCTTAAATTATTACATTTTTTAAATAAATAAATTTTAAAATATACAGCACATATTTTACTTAATAATACATATTCAGCAGCAAATACAATGTCCTTGTTCATTGCACGCAACACAGTCGGTCTTGCATGTGACTCTTTTCATTGCGTATGCGAGTCTTTTCATTCTGTGTGATCCTTCGAAATTTGGATGGTCAGCGGCAAATGGATGTTCTGGAAAAAAATGTCAATATTTGGACGTTGTCAAAAGAGTAAAAACGATTACCTATGTGAAAAGACTCTCTACTTTGAATTTAAATTTTATTTTATTTTTATTCATCAACTTCAATACTATAATAATACTTTTATTTTTTAAGCTCCTGATGCTTATTAGAAAATAAGACACGAACTGAAACTAATAATCTTAAAGCTGACAACACCCCTCATAAAATTTCCTGGTTCATTATTAGTCCGAAGCGTCCCAAAAAATTCATCTTGCATGAACAATGTCAAAAAAATTAAACGGAAAGTAAATTACTTAACTTATAATGATTCCCTAAAATATTTACAACAATTTTACTCACATTAACAAAATAAATGAAAAAAAGAAATCCACTTACCCTGTAAACTTTGCAGATCTTGTTGAACCATACTTGCCAATGGACTAGCCTTGACAAAAGCCAGGCAAAGCACTACTAAGAAAGTAAAGACTATGGTTACCTTCATTTTGAATTCTGCTTTTGTTCTGTATAATTATTATTTTCAAGCTGTAGTTTTGTTGAGACTATATCAATTCTGATACTAGGTTCTCTTTATATACTTAATAAGTTAGTGTTTATTATGCCTAAAAAGGGGATGTACAATAAATTATATTAACCCTTGACCAAAAAATGTCTGAAGGAGATTATTCCTCGCTGTATTCGAGAATTCCCCTTGTGATATCACTTAAGTGTAACTCTTTCTGTCGAAGTTGAAGGTCAGGTCATCCTAATTAAGTATATGTATGTATTATTTTGATAACATGAATCAACAAACATTGTTATTCTAATAAGCGAGATCATATTGATTAACCCCAGACTCAATCTGTCTAATTACTTATTTAATAATTACTTATACATTTTTATTTTATTTATTTATTTATATATATTTATTTTATTTTTATTACATACCTTCACGCCACTAATATTATTTATTTATACAGAACACGCTTATCTTTTTACATAAAGACGTAGTAATTTTATTTATAAACAACAGCGCCAATACTTTATACTCATCTGTACACCTCTATTTTCGATTATGACCGACTTTTCAGTTCCTCGGGCAGGTGCTTTTATAGGTGATCTAAGCGGAAGAATAATTCTAGACTCTTAGTCAAGAACTTAAAAGCCTTTCGTCCTGAAAGGTCTGGTGCTTCGACAAGGTCGATATTTGCGGGCCGGTCCATTTTTGCAAGTCAAAGTCTCGTGAAAGTAGCAGTTGACAATCTTCTCTTCTGAGCCCTTTGGGTTGAAAAAGTCATACTAGAATGTCAATACATTTAGATTGAAACAGAACCTCCAACATACTCCTGACAATTCGCCAATTCAAACCATCCAGTTTAGGTATCGCTACTTTCGTCAGATTCTGAGCCAAAGCACTTCTCGGAGTTTGATAAGGGCATCCCACGTCTCGGTAGATTTTTACTTGCGACTTCTCGTTGGTAATTAGGTAGTAAATACTTCTTGTTAATTAACCTTCCTTATGGCCAATTTGTAGCCTGTTTCCTAACTGCGGATCCCGTCTTCTGTAACTCGTCACATTGGCCAAATTTATACCTGAGGACAGTGGCGATTGTCTGCAGTTTTGGAGATGGGCCCAACTTCAAATCGCAGGGTAACCTTGACTCTAGACTAGACCCGTCACTATTATTGCCGGCGTTTTATACCTGTAGTCTAACGTATGAAAGATCTGTGGGTCAATAGGAACATGTGCAGATAATGATTCTAGTCTCTTTGATACTAAGAAACTACCTTGGCCAGATATCTGTTAACGATCCTGTCCATGCCCTTCACGGTTCCATTGGAGTCTTGGTCTTACGTATCCCCAAGAGTCTGCTGATATTCTGGAATAGCTTCGACTCAAAATTCCTAGCCTGATCTTAGTGAAGCTCCAATGATACACCGAATTGACATATTCATTCCTTGGGGTGCCCACATTGTATTGTCTCATTGGAGCTTGTTTCTTGCTCTGGGGTCCATTACTCGCTGCAGAAGTAGCGCATTTCCTGCACTATTCCTTCACGTCATCTTTACAATTCATCCAGTAGAACTATTCCTGAAGCACACTGAGCGTCCTTGTTACGCCAAAACATCCGCCAGATACTTCATTATGCATCTCCCTGAGATTCGGTTTCCAGGGAAGCTGATCTGCTTACATTCTTCCTGGCCGTTTGCACCTGCAAAGATGCATTTCAATATTGCATCGCGGAGAGTGATGGAATCCCATTGTGACCAATACGACTTCATAGTACAAGATTTACGTGCCACCTCTTGCCAAGTTGGTTGTCGCCAAGTCTTGATCGCATTGAATCTTTGCCGGCTGTCAGTCGTGAGCTATAGAAGTTGTTTGTATTGCGTTTCAAAGTCAAACTCCTATAAATTTTCGATCCATCTTGCTACTTGACCCTCCGGATTCTTGAACTGTAATAGACATTTTAGGGATGCATGGTCGGTTCGGAGGAGAAAATTTTTACGTAAACATACCTACTTGGAGTATAGGAGTGTTCTACGAACTTTTCAACTGCCAACAGTTGTCTGCGAGTGACACAATACTTTCTTGGATAAGGTCTTGCTGGAATACTCGTATCGTAATATTTATGGGTTACGGTTACGGGTATTTCGAATACTTATCCTAAGTACAAACGACATTTTGAAGGTCCCTAGCTTGGTCTCTATAAAGTTTATAGAGGTATGGTAGGGCTTTGATTGCTATAAATTTAATTAGCTTAAAAAAGTACCGAATTGTGTTTGTCGAAAAACGCATAGTTTGTGAGTAAGTACAAGTAAAATTCGCAGTTTTTGTCGCGGAGAGCAGCGAGCACAAGTTTCTCGATGTTACTAAAAAATCAGGTGTACCAGTAAGTAATATCAATCAAATTGCAAAATTTAATAATATTAAGTAAAAATAAATGAAACAGGTCGACTAAGTATTGAGGGGGCACATTGTATTTGCAAAACACTTTCTGTCATTCTCCACTCCCACCAACCCCCGAGTGAAAAATGCACCACATCATTTTAATGATATTTTTTCTTTGCACTCCTTGTTCACTCGGTTACTGCTTTAGAGGTAATTTTGTCAAAATTCCAGAATAATGTCCCAAAGCTGATGAGAATTCCAACGCTTTGTGTAGTCCCTGTATACCTAAATAGAGGCTTCTCTTGAGATTTAAATACATTGCTTGCCAAATTGCGATTAAAAATCGAAAAAGACTCTCTTCATAATTTTGAAATCACATTCGATGATTCCACAACAAGTTCATATTAGAATAGGAGGAGTATCACAAACTTCCTAAATAAAGGGTTGCCTCGGCCAGAGTCGTCATCATTTCTGGACGTAGTCCTTTAATCCAGCCCTAGCATTAGCTTGTCAGAGGGCCGTAATTGGTACAAATGGGAGCTGAATTATGGCCCGGTAGCTTAGACCAGACACCTGGAGATGCAAAGCACAGGGATTATAAATGCATCCTTAATCGTTTGTAAACCCTTTACGTCAGTTACGTTATGATCCCTACCTCGGAGTCTAAATTTTTTACTTTTATTTTTAATTTGTTACTACTCAAGTCAGCATACTACGAAAGCCCACGACCAAAACTTTTGTGTCATAGAAATACGATCAAGACCGCATCCAATTGATAAATTCCAATATCCTGAACCCGAAAATCACAATATCAGACTGTTTCCGTGTAGCGTCTGACCTGACCACATTTTTAAAGATGTAAAAAAAATTACATTTAGTCTAATTTTCAGAATGTAAATTAATTGGGTTGGTCAAGATTGTTAATCGGTTTCGAGGTTCAAGAACCTCATCATCAGGCCCACGAGCTAATTAGAGATAGGTTTCTCAAAGGAGATCTTGGAGACGCTCTCATTTTGCATCATAGAACAACAAAAAAAAACGCCGAAAGTACTAAAGAAGTTTTTTTCAAGAAAAAAGTACTCGAGTAGGTACCTAAAGTATTATAAAAGTAGCTATGGTATTACTCAGCAGGATAATTAGAAAACTTTTTTCCCTTATAATTATTATTACAATAATAATTACTGTAGATTGAATAATATACAAAATTGCTTTAACTATTAGTTAAAAGACTTTAAGGCTACATAATTTCCAGTGTAAAACTTTTGAAGAGATAACTTCGTCTTCATACCGAAACCTTTATGTAGGTATGTTGATGAAGATTACAAAGATTACTTAAGATAAAAGACAGACAAGAACACAAGTGCTTTCGCAGTGGTTTTACAATCCCCTTATAGAGAGCGAGACAAAGTTTCTCCCGGTGTTTTTGTTCTCAGAGTCGGATGAGATCGGGGACAAGAGTTAATAATTAAGTTGTAAATCCTGTTTATAATGTTCCCTGCGTTCTCCAGACGATTGCGGCGAATTGGCGCGGCCGATAGGATAGGGCAATAAAGGCATCAGACGGCACACTTTGATGGGGCCGTAATCGTAGATAATTGTAGAAAGAGGGAATTAGCCCGACAACATTGTCGGCGAGTTGGTTTTTATGTGGACGGCCTGTAAAAACACCGCCCGGACCGGAAACTAACTCCGGCGGAGCCCTGGAAGCGAGCTGCGATTGTAGTCCCTCCCGGCTACTGCGGGAGAGAAAGAATGAAGTGCTCCTTCTCCCCGCCAACTTCTTACCGTCGATTTACTGGCCATCAGTTGCTACGAGGATTGAATTATAAGTCGAGGTATTATTCCGGAGTTTAAGATACTTTGCAACATAGACGTGTCGTCACTTTTTTGTTTATTTTTTACCAAAGAATCATCCCTTAAATTTTTTCAGTGTTATTTTGATACACCCTGTATATCTTGCACCGTGGATAGAACTAACAGCAGCAGACATTTTTCGTTTTTTGACCATGATTGTGATTGTATATGACTATGATAATTTTGAACAGCTAGTGAAGCCAAAAAAAGAAGTTTTCTTATCCTGAAAAAACAACGACGAGCTTTATAGCCACCGTGGGCTCAGGTTGGCTGGAATTCGAAATGTTAGACCCTCTTATTCAGGCTGCAGCAAGATGAAATATTGCAATTGGTACACAATAAACTTTTTAAGACTTCTGATGATTTGTGAGCATTAATTTCAAGAAATTAGGTTTTATCGAAATACTAATTCTCATCATCATGTTTACAGATAGCTCCTGGTAGCTATATAAGGATGAGGATGTAATAAGTCAGAGAAGCGTCCCTCGAAGTCGTCGGTTCTAGCTGACATGACAGTGTATTATATGACATTGGAGTTTTTATAGCTATAGAAACACAACGCTGTTATTATACATCAAACTTTTGACAAGGGTGTTTTATTTTATATTTGGGATGTCTTTTATTGTTTCCATGTTATTATTTTTTTTAAGTGACATTACAAGAACTAAGGAGGATTGAGATTGAATAATAGGAAATGTCCCCAACAATAAAATGAATAAAACTGAAACAAATATTATTTAATCACTGCAATTGAATTATGTAGGTTTGTGAAGAGATTTTTAACATTATAAGTTTACTACTATACAGGCTGTCCCGTAATTAGCGTGCAATACTGAAACAGCAGATTCTATTTTCAAAAATATGAAAAAAAGTTCCTATAAAAATAGGTCGAGAAATGCTTCCTAAGGGGGCTACAGCCCCCGAAAGGGGAGCCCATGAAGATGGTTTTTATTCAATACCTCCGAACCCGTTCAAGATAGAAAAATGAAATTTTGTGAATTTATCAAACTTTTTATGACCAATAAGATGCAATTACAAAAATTAAAAAATTTCCATCAGGGGGGGTCAGATAGGTGAAGAGTGAGGTTAAAATCACCCTAACTTTTTTTTGGGATTTGAGATCATATTATGAAATCTTGAAGTTTTTTACACAAAAAAGGTCGTCTTGCTGAATTTCGATAACATGCACCGTTTTCGCTTAAAATCGATTAGAAAATTACCTTACATGGCATAAAAATTCATATTGAAACACAACTAGAGAAAAATATTCAACGTAGGCCATGGATCACGGGATGTAATAAGTAACAGTTTGTTTGAAAATTGTGTTTCACGCTAATTAAGGAGAAGAAAAAGAAAATTTATTGAGCAAAAAAATGGCAAAAATTTTCAACAGCATGATTCCTATGATGGGGTCTCCCCTGACCGCGAGCGGGTCAAAAATTGCCATTTTCCGGTAAACGTTGACGTATGCGGGTGAACATTTGACGTGTAGGAGCTCTTCGGTTTGAAAATCATCGTCGGTATTCATACTCAGCCGCCAGATCACGACCATTGCAGAATCCATATACGAAGTGCATTTCAGCCAGCTCTTGGTCAGTGAAATTTTCCATTTTTACAAAACAGTACTCAATAAATTTTCTTTTTCTTCTACTTAATTAGCGTGACACACAATTTTCAAACAAACTGTTACTTATTACATCCTGTGATCCATGGCCTACGTTGAATATTTTTCTCTAGCTGTGTTTCAATAAAAATTTTTATGCCATGTAAGGTAATTTTCAAATCGATTTTAAGCGAAAACGGTACATGTTATCGAAATTCAGCAGGACGATCTTTTTTGTGTAAAAAACTTCAACATTTCATAATCTGATCTCAAATGCTGGCACGAGGTACATACAAAAAAAAGTTAGGGTGATTTTAACCTTACTCTTCACCTATCTGACTCCCCCCCCCCCCCCCGATGCAAATTTTTTAATTTTTGTAATTGCATCTTATTGGTTATAAAAAGTTTGATAAATTCTCAAAATTTCACTTTTCTATCTTGTACAGGTTCGGAGGTATTAAATAAAAACCATCTTCATGGGCTCCCCTTTCGGGGGCTGTAGCCCCCTTAGGAAGCATTTCTCGACCTATTTTTATAGGAACTTTTTTTCATATTTTTGAAAATAGAATCTGCTGTTTCAGTATTGCACGCTAATTACGGGACACCTGTATACATAAAGTCACAATATTTAGTGCACCAAACTCTAAAGAAGAATCTTACAAGAGTGAGGAAAGGGCGTCGTCATAAGAAAGAAATGTGTGCAAAATTGAAGCTAAATATCTTTTTTTTTATTTGACTTTGTCATCCTGTATCTTTAAATAGGGACGCACAAATTAAAAATGGCATGAGAGTCTCATTATTTGTGGCTAAGAGTTTGACCTACTAATTTGTGACACCCTGTATATTAAATTTTTTCCACCTATTTTCATATAGCTAAATTACTTGAAATTATTTAAAATCAATTTACTATAATATATCCAACTCTACCACGGGATTCCGTATATTCTAGTGCTTATTGTTGATTTTTTCTAAAGAAAATAAATGGAAGTGTAATTTATGCAAATAAAGAAAAATAAACTAAAGTATAATAGGGAGAAAATCATTAAAAACAAAGCAAAATGAAGATGTATACCTAGATTTAACAGAACCGTCGGAGGGTTATTAAAGCCCTTAAATGGTCATTAGACAAAGCGCCCTTAGATGTTTTTCACCGGTTAATATCTCTACTTAAACAAAAGAGAATGAATGTGAGGGCATCAATCATTTTTGCTCAGAAACGGCACAATGAGTTGGTATTTTGTCTTAGAGCGATCATTAAATTTCACCCCAACGAAGAAAGAAAAAAACATTAATTTTTACAAATGTTCCATAATGTATCATAAAGCTCACAAAAACAGGAAATCAATTTTGCAGGTATGATTATAAATTGCTGTTTCTAAATGATAGGAAAATAGAGAAAATTATTGAGTGTGAATGTGTGTATTTAATCAAGGATGATAATTTAATTAAGGATGTAAGAAACATTGGGATACAAAATTTTCTCGAGCAGACTATTCTCTATCCATCGCTTGGTTACGAAGACCCTTGACTTTTTTCCTAGGGTTTAATTAAAGCAGTGAGCTAATGAACTGCTCAATCGATATAATCCCTTACCGGGAATCCGATACTGCCAGCCTGGTTAATTTATTCAATGGTTAATTATGGCACTCACTCTTTATAAGGAGTTCTTGGGATTTTTATTGCCGAAGAGTGTATTTGGTTCTCGAGTAGGTAGGTCCTTCTTTGTGATTTTACCTGGGCCTCTTGATATTGTTGCAAATTTTAATTAAGTATTAAATTTCCACAAAGAAAGGGTTGATTTAATCACTTAAGTATAACGTCAATAATTTAACGGTTCTCGTATTTGTGGCAGCGGTCTGGTAATTAGCTTTTCATGTTAATTGAAGTTTGAGAACGTCTGCCTTTGGGAGTTGTTTAATTAAAATCCAAGAATGCCATACTAAAGAATAAAGACAATACTTAAACAAAATTGCAAGGATATTCCTATTTTATTTATTTCCCTTCAAGAGGAAATCAATAAGTAGTGTTCAAAAGATGATCACTGGAAAAACTGATGCATAATAGTTTACTATTCCTTTGGTACCTTCCAAAGCTATCAGATTATAATTATGTACCTTATAAGTAAAATTCTGTCTGTATGATAGTTATATGAGGGTTGTCTTTTAAGTTTTGCATACAGTGACATTATAGTAGGTGGCGCTAATCAAATGTCACCACTAAAACTTGACCTCCCTCTTTAGTTAGCCTAGACCCAAAGTTTTGGCGCAATAATCTTTTACAACTTTCGAAGACGATTATCTCAACAAGGTCTCTGTCTTCTTTCCAGGAAGTCAGGGACTTGTCCACAAGAAGCTGCTGAGTCTGGTGGAAAGACAAAATTTGGTGAATCTACACCAATTTCTGAAAAGTACTCTGCAACAAGGAAAAAGGCACCAGGTAGGTCTTAAGCATCTTTTCGGGGAGCAGGCAGGCAAGGAATATCACCGAGAAACCATCAGGAGGCAACGCTCGTTGAGAAGACGTGCACCACAACAGACGAAACATAATGGCTTGTATTGGTACAGCAGAAATGTTACTAGGAGCCCAGTTAAATGCCCACAATGCTAGTTCGACTGGTCATGCCTAGGGGCTGTATTGATACAAGAACTTTGGATCCATAAGGGGCAAATAAGAGTCTTGCCACGTGTGTATTGCAAGGTAATATGAGATATCAGAAATGCAACCCCAAGAGCCTGCGTCGTCCTGACAAGGTATCACACACATACAACAGAAATTGCGTTTGTCTTTCAGAATTCATGACGTGGGACCTAGTACTTATTCGGGTTAACATCATCATGGATAGCACAAACCGAAAAATCATAGAAGCATCAGCGTACTTCCAGGAGAAGTCGTCGGCATTTTTGAAGGAAGTTCTTTTGCTCGGCTACAACGTCAATGGACACAATATTTAATTGGGGACAGCAAGTACATCAACAAAAGAGATAAGCGAGCGAGTTTATTCTTGAGTCTAGTTTAGATACAATGAACATGGGGATTAAACACACTTATGTTTATTAAACGGAATCAAGATGTAATTGACATAACACACGCTAGTCCGTGTCTAAGTCATATGGTCATAGACTGGAGGGTATCAATTATTGAACCTTCACTCTTTGAGTATAGAATATTACAGTTCAAATTGGCTCTCGGCTACCCAAGGAGAGTAGAAAATATAGGCAAACTCTATGGTGAAATGAACACCTATCCAAAGTTCGGGCAGAAGTTCGACGGCTTTTTAATAAAGCCAAACATGACGAAAACTGCCATGACTACACAATGACTTTAACAACCTAAAATAAGAAAATAAGAAAAGCTAAAAAAGAAAGCGTTTCCGGGACTTATGTAGGAACATCACCTCAGCACCTAAAGCATATATACTTCACAAAGCATTGGCGAAGGGCATTGCTCAGGGAACAATGTCACTCAGAAAACCGGATGTGAACTATATGGAGCATGAAGAGCAAAGAGCTCTAGTTCTTATAGAAACTCACTTTCCAGGCAGTGCACTAAGAAGTGACAGAAACACCTCCTTCTCGTTCGGAAATTCGGAAAACGAATTTCATTTTTTACAGGGGAGGGGGAGGGACAACATTCTCCGAACAAAAGTTTGGGACAAAAGTTGTGTGGTTTTGAGGGGGACATCTTTTGCCCACAAGAACCATCCTCGAACAAAAAAAGTGGTGGGGGTGACTTTGCTGGGTGACCCCATTTTTTGTTGCTGGTTATGATTCAGCGTGGAGAAGAACAAACTTTTGTATGCATTTTTTTTAAATAAACGAAAATCCGTTTTTGTCTTCCATGTTTAGGGGATCAGAGCGAAATTGAAAAAAAAATCATACAAAAGTTTGTTTTTCTCCACGCTGAATCATAACCCGCAATAAAAAAAATGGGGGTTCCTATTTATACCAAAAAAGAAGACTGGGACACTGCTAAAACCAAATGCAATTTCGGGCTTGGACGAGATTCTGTCCTTTGTTGCCAGGCACTGCATTGCTGATCTTGCTCAGCCATTATCAGAAATATACAACAACTCCTTTCAGACTGGTGTATTCCCCGAAGATCTCAAGGCAGCGTTAGTTAATCCCATTTTCGAAAAGGGCGACGTCAAAAACCCTGACCTATCGGTATTTTATAAAATTCTTGAATTCCTTGTCTCGTCTCGTCTTATTGATTTTCTAGACGAAACAGAGATCCTTTCCCGCTCCCAGCACTACACGGTTTTCTTAAAAACAGATCTACCCAGACGGCTCTTGTGGAGCTTACAGACATCATATGTGGGCTGGCTTTTGGATCTATCCAAGACCTTCGATAGTGTGTGCCACGAGTACCTCCTTCAGAAACTGGAGAATGTCGGAGTTCGTGGATTGTCCCTTTCTTGGTTTACCAGCTACCTACAGGGAAGAACACATGCGGTTCAGATTGCTGGATTACAGATTACTCCAATCTCCTCTGGGTGCCACAGGGTAGTGTTCTCGGTCCACTTATTTTCCTTTTCTTCATTAATAACCTGGGCCCCAAAATTACCTCCCCTAATTTACTCTGTGTTAACTATGCTGATGATACAACAATTCTTATTAGGATAAAACCAGGCGACCTTCCTAGTCTGATAGATATCGTTCAACTTCCATTGAAAAGAGCATAATTATGGCTCAGGGAAAATAAACTAAAACTCAACTTGGACAAAACTGAGATGATTGATTTTCACTCTGGCCGATCACGTCTTCCCCTTTCACCTTGATCGAGCCGAAGGGTGCCGTGAAGTTTTTTCAGGAAAATATTCAGGACACTTTTAAGAACAAGGAGATCAGCATCTACGCCTTTCTTGATATAGATAGAAGGAAAGAAGCATCATTGCAGAAGAATACAAAGTTGATTCTGTCAAGAAACGAAATCCTTAGGCAAAAGAGAAGTAGACAACACAATACCCAAATGGACTCCGAACATGTCTCTTTGCGAGAATAGTTGAAACCAATGTGGGCAAGAACACTATTCGGATAAATACAGCTAGGCTAGAGGATGCATAAAATGTATTAGATAGCTACCTACTCGTATATTTTCTAAATAAAAAAAATAATTTAGTTTTCATGATAGAAATTTGTTGGTGGTAGAAATGAAAATAATCACTTAAACACGGATTCCCGAGATTACTATTTTGAAAAAGTTGAAGTATAATAATGACAGAAGATGAGGATACGGAATAGGTATTCATTTATCTTTTAGTGTTTTACTCTTTCCCCAGTGAATTGGCAACATTAAGGAACATCAGAGTCTGTGATAAAACTTTAATTAAAAGCGGGAGTCAAAGGTAGTTCGAGATGAAAAGCGATTTAATTTTAAAATTGAAAAGCGGCACTTGTGGAAATTAATATCATAACTGCCTGAAGAAAATAAGAAGTCGACTGTATAAATTACTCGAAAACAACAATGATTAAATAATTAATGAAATTCCTGGAGTTGGTATAAATTTTTAATTTACGGCACTTGCACAGCACAAAACAGAGTTCCCAGGAAGTTTCTCGTAATAATCGTACTAATGCAATGCTGCCAGATTAGCTTGATGATTCTTCTTTGAGTTGTTGCTTCTATTTTCAATTATTCCTTAAATTATCCTTAAATAACGATAATAATTATAATTAGAGTAAAAATGATTAATCAAGTAATGTAAGGAGGGTGTAACAGTTGGAGCCGGACGTAAGAAAAGCATTTTCTTGAAGCGGAATTTTCTTTCTTCTTCTGCTATAAATGTTACTCAAAAGAAAGATTTTTCCAATAATGGCAACAAGTTCAACTCACTAGAAAATCTAATGCGGCAATTAGTACCTACCTACTAGTATAGATACCTAAACTAAACCTTCGCAGAGTGTATAAGCATACAATAGCTCACGAATCAACTATTCCGCTAATTTACAAAGGAATTAATTAAGCTATTGTCCAGCAATTTCCCGACAGACTTTATTTGCAACGGAGTACAACTAACATAAAGCAATATTAAACTTAGGTGCCCATTGTGGGGCTTAGCCGCTGTAGCTTAGGTACAAGCTATAGAACTGCCGGAGTAGTAAAAGCCTAGCAAAATCAAATTAACAAAATAACTGACTGATAAAGCAAGGAAGGTCGGAGGGGAGTTGTAAATAAGTAACAGTAGCAGTGCAATGTATAGTACAGAGATTTGGTTTTGATTGAGGGCACCTTTATCAGAACGGCAGTCTTGCGTTTTATGTCGGTACCTGCATATAGTTGCATATAAAACCTGCATATACCTGCCATATAATGTCGAAAAAAAATTCTGAGCTTGATGTCCTTATTCAGCGGTTTGGCAACTCATGAAATAAGAAGAGACAAATCTGTCCATAACGTAACCCTATAAACGCAGATCGGTGATTGTGTATTCTACAATCGGGTCCCGGAACGCCCGGAATGGGTCCTGGAATTGGCTTTTCTAATTTAGCAGCCCCCAGCTCCAGGCAAAGGGTTGTGATACCCCCGCGCCGTAACGACCCTGCTTATTACTTGTTTTACGATATTTAATCTCGGTTTACACCGAGGAGATCGGAACGCTTTAATTAACTATTTCCCCCTTCGATACATTTAAATATTTGCATTTGGAATACCTTGCGTTTTATTAATATCCACCACGCAATATCAAGCCCTTGCGCGGGAACGGGAGGACACTATTGCGTCATTCGAAACGAAATTAAAATTTTAATTAATCGCAAATATGTGACAGATATCCATCTTCATACAAATAATGAATTCTGACGCTTTCATGAATAATTTCACAAGAGGACGTTGAATCTTTCGGGATTGTTCTGCGTAATCTTCTAATGTTATTAAATAATTAAATTCGTTTATGACTGAAGTAAGATAATAATAAGGAAATAAGAAATTTTATGTCATCGTTTTAAATTTTTTACTGTTTACGTAGGAGTAGCTACCTACTCATTCAAGTAGCCTGGCCGTAGCTTATTAAAATATTTTCCCAAAATTAGGAAATTAGGAGTAGATACCTACCTCATTCAAGTAGCAAGGCCGTAGCTTATTAAAACATTCTCTCAGAGTTGGGAAATTATAATAATGCGATATTATATTGCAGAAAATAAAAAATATATTTTTTTCAAATATAAGATAGAGATAGTGACAATAATGCCCTGTATCTCTCAAAGGGAAGAAAACCACGTTTTTATACAGGGTGTCTCTGAAAGGTGCGAAAAAAAAGCTACCACAAATTCCTGAGGCCTAAATAAGCCGATCTAACCCAATTTATCTCCGTCCAAAAGTGGATGATTTCGGAGATACAGGGTGTCAAAAGTTCAATTTTGTTTCCGTTTTTCTTAAATAACTTTTTTAATAATGGGTATATTTTCACAATATTCGGCTGAAGGGGCTTTTGTGGGGTGAAAAATTAAAAACTGCAATCATTTTTATTGTAAAATTTAGAGGGCGCCACCTGCGGTACCTTGAACACATTCAAAACGAACTATCTTTTTTGGGCCACTCTGTATTTAACTTTTAAATAAAAATTCTTATTCTCCAACGTCTTTTACCAAAAAAAGGCATACGTGGTAAGAGTTGATTTGAGCAGCCGTTTCTGAGATATCTGGATTTAAGAAAATCACTACGTGCATGGCCAGGCCTAAGTAAGTAGTTATTAGTAATTATTGTAATAATTAAACACAATTTGAAGCGAATTTTTAAATATTTTACTTAAAGGCCATACCAGGTTTCAGGTGTGAGCTACCTCTCACATGCCTGTGGTGCACGTGTTGAAGTTCACTCTTTTGGGGCCACCCTTTTTATCGGAAGAGTCCGAAAGGCACTATTTGAGAAGTATTACGAGGCAGAGTACTATGCGGTGCTTTTCCATTGCCTTCCACAAGGTGCATCCCGATTTTGACTCGAGTAGCACAACAAATAATTTTCGGCTGCTGGTGAGTTTCGAACCAAGGTTTACCGGCTGGTGGACGAACGCTCTATCCACTACACCACGGGACCCACTTAACGAATTTACATCAACGAGATCACTGTCACTATAAAGCAAGTAAGTAATTGGTGTCAAATCGAATCTAAAAAAACCAATTTACTTTAGTAATGACCGTACAGTATACTAATGAAGAAATGAACGATATGTTATTGGTTTTTGGATATTGCAAAGGAACTGGTTTAGAATCTTGCAGATTATCAGTGAACGATTTCCGAATCGTCGTTTACCAAACCATAAAACCTTTAATGAAAGACGTCTTCGTGAAACAAGGTAGGCTTACGCCTGTTTCTATTAATTAAGGTCGTGCACGTACGATAAGAACTCCAGAGGTTGAGGAAGATATTTTAAATAGGATTGAAGAAAATCCTAAACTCAGCACCAGACGATTGCGCTTAGAGCTAGGTGTATGCAAAGATACTGTTAACAGGGTGACCAGAGAACAATTACTGCACCCATTTCATGTTGAACGGGTATAAGACCTTTAACCCCATGATTATGAATCACGTCTAGCTTTCTGCCGGTTCATTTCCAAGAAGAATCAGGATAGGAACTTTACACAAGGAATTTTATTCACAGATGAAGCCTGTTTCACGCGGATTGGCATAACTAATTTGCACAATGTACATGTCTATGCTGGAGAAAATCCTCATGCGGTTGAAGTAAGCCATTAGTTATCAAAAGTAAGCCATTATCAGCATGAGTTTAATATCAATGTGTGGGCAGGAATCATAGACACTTTCATAATTGGTCCTGTCATTTTACCATCTCGACTTAATGGCGAAAATTATTTGGAACATCTGCAAAACGATTTACCACACTTGTTTGATCCCCTGCCCTTGGAACTTCAAAGATGAATGTGGTTTATGCATGACGGTGCTCCTCCGCATTTTTCGATAAATGTACGTAATTATTTGAGCGAACAGTATCCAAATAGATGGATAGGTAGAGCCAATGATGCACCCACAAGTTGGCCAGCTCGATCGCCTGCTATAACACCGATGGATTACTTTTTATGGGGAACTTTGAAAACCCTGGTGTCTTCTAGGCCATAGTAAATACAGAAGGTTAATTAAGGAGACGTATTGAAACCGGAATGGTCGTTTTGAAAAATGATCAAGAAATGCTCCAAAGAGTTCAATTTAATTTTTTAAAACGTATAAATCTTTGTATACACGAAAATGGAGATCATTTTGAACATTTGATAAAAGCATTTTTTTTAATTAAATTAAACTGAATTTTTGTTGTTGACAAATCTCTTATTGTCTGTTTTAACTAAAGTACCTATAAAGTTAAATCCAAATTTATGTACCTAGTCGTTTTTTTGTAGCTTTCAGAGACGGTTATTTTAATTCAACGCCTTTGCATCAAATTGTGTTCAATTAATACAATTACTTACTTAGGCCTGGCCATGCACGTAGTGATTTTCTTAAATCCAGATATCTCAGAAACGGCTGCTCAAATCAACTCTTACCACGTATGCCTTTTTTTGGTAAAAGACGTTGGAGAATAAGAATTTTTATTTAAAAGTTAAATACAGAGTGGCCCAAAAAAGATAGTTCGTTTTGAATGTGTTCAAGGTACCGCAGGTGGCGCCCTCTAACTTTTACAATAAAAATGATTGCAGTTTTTAATTTTTCACCCCACAAAAGCCCCTTCAGCCGAATATTGTGAAAATATACCAATTATTAAAAAAGTTATTTAAGAAAAACGGAAACAAAATTGAACTTTTGACACCCTGCATCTCCGAAATCATCCACTTTTGGACAGAGATAAGTTGGGTTAGATCGGCTTATTTAGGCCTCAGGAATTTGTGGTAGCTTTTTTTCCGCACCTTTCAGAGACACCCTGTATAGTTCGAGTCCCCTTCTCAAAATCCGTCTTGTCAAGTAGGGGTCTAGTTGCGAAGAACGCCTACGGCCTTTTGCCCAGATTTACCCAAGTGATTTCAAAAAGTTTCTCCCATTTGGAAGAAAATTACTGGGAGGCATCTAGGCACCCCCTTCCCCAATCGAGGGGAAATACAGCTATGTGCTTGGCATGAAGTTTAAAACACAGCAGCTAGATATTGCTCTCATCCAAGAACCCTGGCTAGACAAAAGTGGCCAAATTAGGGGTCTAGGAAACTCATCTGGTAAGTTAATGCCAGTCGGCTCAGAGCAATCGCCTAGAGACTGCATAATGATCAGAAATTAATAAATAATCCCATGTTAGTGCAGCCGAGATGTGACAGCAGTCCTAATAATAGCCCCGGTGGAGACTGGAAAGATGGATTTTATCGTCTGCTCGGCTTACATCCGTGGCGACAGGTCTGCTGAACAGCCTCCCTCCGCCCATAGTACGTGACTTAGTATCCTATTTCGAGAGGATTCACCAACACCAACCACAGAGGTGAGTCACTTTACAACTTTTTAATAGGAAATCGACTGATGTTAATCCACATCGGCTCTAAGTCAACCTTCGTCACAAAAAATAAACAGGAGGTTCTAGACATTACGTTCAGCTCCACTTTTATGAGCAAGAGGATAGCCAATTAGCAAGTATCCTCTGAACCATTTTTTCAGATCACAGATTCAACTGGAACCGGTCGTAGACTTTTGGCACAATATCTGAACCCAAGAGGAACAGATGGGGAGGGATACAAGACGGCCCTACGGTCTGTTATGGGGTCTTTGATTTACACAATCCAAGATCGATTAAATTGAAATCGCGGTGGAGCAGATCCAGGCACTGCAAGTCCAAATTGGTCTGGAACTGTCAACTGATCTTGAATGCTGTAGGAAAGAGCAACGAAGTAACTATGATCTGGATTTAGGGCCATGCTGGATATGAAGAGAAGGAACTTGCCGTCTCTTTGGCTAGGAAAGGTGCAGAATCCGAATTTATTGGACCAGAACTTGTTTTTCGGCCATATATGGCCGAAACAACAATACAAACCTGTGCTGAGAGGGAAATCCTCCAGCACTGGCAAAACCAAGACAGGACCATTCGAAGGTGTTTAGACAGGGTACTTCTAAAAAAAGGACCAAATAACTATTGGAGCTTAACAATTGAGGCTTAACTGAAAGCCTCAATTAATAGGGCTATACTGAATATTGAAATACTGAAGAAATACTGAGCACTATCAGCTGAATCATCATCTGCACAGGTTTAGTAAACACACTAAATGCCGCCTGTGCTTGGAGGATGACGAAACAGCAAAACACACCCTATGTCAGTGTTCCGCTTCGGGAAGACCCAGATTACAAACCTTCGGGAGAGACTTTTTCACATTGGAGGACATTGATACATTACCAATAGTCAAGATGGTCAGCTTCCTCCAGAAATGACTCAGCTTAAAAATCACGCTGTACAAATAGTATTATCTAAACTAAGGGACATATTCGAAAAAGCCAACCAAGACACAAAATTTTTCATTCGGGCGGTTTTTTAGGGCCTCAAACCGAAATAACCCTTGATGGGCCTTTAATTATTATTAACCATGCGTCAGTTTATCATTCTGCTGACTTTATACTTCTCACTTAAGTGGCGTATTTTTGAGGTAGATTTTGGTTGTAGTTTTTAGGAAATGTCGGTCTCCAAGAAAAGTTCAAAAAAAAAAAAGGATAGCTTATAGGCCATAAAAATAATCAAGTTATACTTAGATGAACTACACAATATTTCTCAAAAACTGCTTAATTGTTTTGGTTAAGTTTCCTATACCTAATAAGTGGTCAAAAAACATAAAAAAATAAAGAATGGAAATAATATTTAGGGTTTATTTTAAATGAGTACAAAAAAATTTAAGGGTGGTTTCTTGGCTTATCTAAAGAAAAAAGTTTCTGTTAACGTGTGTCCGGAAATGTACCGTTACAGTGTGTCAAAGAAAGAATTGGTTTTCAGTATCTTGATGATATCTCAGGAACCGTTAAATGTACAGAGCTGTGTACAGAGCTTGATTTCTGTACATTACCATTGATATAATGTTAACAAATTTTTTTTCGTATGTCAGTGACGGAGATTTTGGGTTTTTTTTTGTCCCTAAATTCTACGACACTGGAAAAATTGTCATTTTGGAAGCCAATTTTAAACCACCAATATTTTATACAGAAAAAAGGTACTCTTGGTTGTTAACGTGAAAAATATAAATCAATTTAGTGATATTGTGATTAGTGCTTGAAAAAATAAATAATATTAAGTGTGGGATTTTATTCAGCATTGACCGCATCTAGTAAATTATATGCACCGCATTTGAAACCTCTGCAAGCCAAAAGTATTCCCTGCCCAAAATTAAACCCGGCATTTCCATAATAATAATTATTACTTGGATAACTTATACCTACTATTTAACTTTGTCATGACAAACTCCTGATTAGATTTTAATTCGGGAAAGATTTATCGCGCCCAGGGTGTATTTTTTAAATTGAATGTGGAATTTAGGAGGATTTCAAGTCGTTAACGGGAGTTATTAATTGCAGATCGTGTAATTATTCTTGAAATCCGGCGACTTGGAGGAAATGCAAATAAAGCTATTTATCTCGCATTTTTGTAACAATTTATAACCAAATTAGCTTGGCAATTCTCTTAAAATGTAGTTTTAAATCTTTAGATCTGAATTGCAAAGAGATTTAAGCTGAGAAGATTACTCACCTTCAGTAAAGTAATTAAGACGCGCATCAGCTGATAAAAATCCATTCAAATAGGCATGATCCTACAATTTATTACTTAAAGGACAATCCATTTTTTTATAGCATCTTATTTTTATATTTCAACTAGGTACTCATACATAAGTATTATAATATTATATCTCAATTGATTCTCACCCTAATTTAATTTTTATTGATGTTACTTGCATGCAATTATAAAACCTAAAACCAAACAGATATCAATTAGTCGTCAACTCGTAGGACGCTTTCACCTCTGGAGAGATAATTCAAAGTCAGACTTTGCTTAATTCATCGGAAACGGAGAGACCGAAGCCAAGTCTGGTGTAAGAACAGCAGGATAATGGGGTGTAAATTGATAAATGCGACGCGATCGACGCGGGAGGACGAAGGCCAATTACCTAAAACCTGAACGGTTAATGGAATGATTGATGCAAAAAGCCCTGGATCGGTCCTTAATAAGACCTCTGGAGGGACACATTAGGACAAAACAGAAACTCGAAATAGCTTAGATAGCGGGCCTTACCCGCAGAGATGTGGAATTATGACAAACGACGACTGTGGACCCGAAAGGGATAATGTATGAAGTTGTTGAATTTAACTGGAAACATTTTTACTGTATTTACTTGTCTGTTAATAGATATGTCGCTTGATTAGGCATACGAGTATGTTTTCCTTGGTAGAAGAAATTTAAATTATGAGACGATTAGTTATTGCTTACATCTCCGCTCATGCACCGCTCCCAGAACGTCATAGGGATTTCCCTGCAGTGCATGTGCATCTTCAATAGAAAACAAAAAGAAAAAAAAATTGCTTGCTCTTAAAGTAACTAGCTAGGGTAGGGTGGGGCACATATGCAAAATTTCTGCTCTAACGTGACACTCTCTCCCCATTTCAATGGAAAAGGAAAAAGGAAAGGTACAACATTTGGTACAACATTTGGGATGCCAGTTGCTTTTTAATTTTGAAAATTTTTTGATGTCGTTTATGAAAATAATAACCTCAGTAATAAAAAAGAACAACAAAGATTCACTTAGGTTTCTTAACTTAATTCTTTTCCAATTGAGTCAATTTAACAAGACCTTTTTTTCCTGATTCAATTATTACCAAAGCGTTGACAAATAAAATATTTCTTAACGCAAGTCAAGTTAGCCACACTTCGGCCAGCCACGCTTTCGGCCAGGGAGAATGCTTCGATTAATTTTAGGCTAATTTTTTTTTTTTGTTTGTTAAGTCCGTGGCCGAAATTGTGGCAGGCCATTATTACAAAATTTCAGCAAAAAATGTATTTTTCAGTTTTTAAATTTAGTGGCCGAAAGTGTGACTGGTCATTATTATAAAATTTCAGAATATTTCAGGCAGTTTTCAGCAAAAATTATTTTCTCAGTTTAAAAAGTTAATGGCTGAAGGCGTGGCAAGTCATTATTATAAAATTTCAGACTTTTTTCAGCAAATTTTCAGCAAAAATATGTTTTTGACTAAAAGTGTAGCTGTCCATGATTACAAAATTTCGGACTTTCCTGAGAAAAATTTCAGCAAAAATGAATTTTTCAGTTTTTAAATTAAAATTTACCATTACTATAAAATTTCAGTGATCAGTTAAAACTTGTGTGTGGCTGAAGGACCTTCGTCCATAGCCAGTTCACAGATAATAAAAAAAATATATATAAAATTTCAGATTTTTTTCAGAAAATTTTCAACAAAAATTTGTTATTTCAGTTTTTTCAGTCCGTGACTGAAAGTTTGGCTGGCCATTATTACAAAATTTCGGACTTTTCTGAACAGCATTACAGCAAAAATAAATTTTTCAGTTTTAAATTTAGTGGCCGAAAGTGTGGCTGGCCATTATTATAAAATTTCAGAATTTTTCAGCAAATTTTCAGCAAAAATGATTTTCTCAGTTTATAAATTTCGTGGCTGAAGGCCTGGCAGGTCATTATTATAAAATTTCTGATTTTTTTATCCAATTTTCTGCAAAAATTATGTTCTCAGTTTATAAAGTTCGTGGCCGAAAGTGTGGCTAGCCCTTATTATAAAAACTCGAACTCTTCTGTACAAAACTTGACAAAAATATTTTTTCTCAGTTTATAAAGTTCGTGGCTGAAGGCGTGGCAGGTCATTATTATAAAATTTCATACTTTTTTCAGCAAATTTTCAGCTAAAATATGTTTTTGACTGAAAGTGTAGCTGTCCATGATTACAAAATTTCGGACTTTCCTGAGAAAAATTTCCAACAAAAATTTGTTATTTCAGTTTTTTCAGTCCGTGACTGAAAGTTTGGCTGCCATTATTACAAAACTTCGGACTTTTCTGAACAAATTTCAGCAAAAATGAATATTTCAGTTTTAAATTCAGTGGCCGAAAGTGTGGCTGGCCATTATTATAAAATTTCAGAATTTTTCAGCAAATTTTCAGCAAAAATTATTTTCTCAGTTTATAAAGTTCATGGCTGAAGGCGTGGCAGGTCATTATTATGGAATTTCAGATTTTTTCAGCAAATTTTCAGCAAAAATATGTTTTTTCAGTCCGTGACTGAAAGTATGGCTGTCCATGATTATAAAATTTCTGACTTCTTTATCCAATTTTCAGCAAAAATTATGTTCTCAGTTTATAAATTTCGTGGCAGAAAGTGTGGCTAGCCATTATTATAAAAACTCGAACTCTTCTGTACAAAACTTCACCAAAAATGTTTTTTTTTTCAGTTTATTAAGTCGTGGCCAAAAGCGCGGCTGGTCATGACGTTTCAATAATTACGATTTTTTCAGTTTACAGTGGTTTTTATTGGGTGAACAAACCAAATATTTCATTGTGAATAACGAAAACAAAAATTTGTTGAAAATTATACGAAGTCCCTCTTTCTGACTGAAAGTGTGGCTGACCGAACCGTGGCTAATTTGACCTGGGTAATTTCTTAAAATATTGAAACGATACTACCTAAAAATTTGTAATTTATTGAAAAATATTTCGATGAGCTTCAGCTAAGTCCACTAAGCCTCGGCTGTCCATTTTCTAGAATCTAATTAAAAATAGTCGCACAATTTATTTACAAAAAAAGTTACGAAATCACTCTTCACTCGCCTTGATTGTCTTTGGTTTCTGACAGTTCCGAAACTTGCAAAAGAAAAACTGGAAGCAGATACCTACTAATTTACTCGAACTGTCTTGCAAGGTATAAACTTCACTCTTTTTTTACAAGGGTTCTTTGGAGATAAAAGATTTGCTGGGGTTCAAATAAATTTACCAATTGAATGACCCGTTATAAAAGTTTTATAAGACCGCCGGTGTTTACTTAAACCCTCTGTTGTGAATATCCAGCATCATTAATAAAAAAAGTTATGAAAAATCTAATATGGTCGATAATTTTTGACCATACGGCCAAAGAGCCATGCAGACAGATTAAATTATATTAACCAATATTCGATATGCAGATTGTTAATTAAAGTCACTGAGAGGCACATATTCACGTGACAGCGATCTGTCTGTCTGTTCTCAGGCCTGTTGACGACGGCCACCGCTGTTTTAATTACGCGGTGTAACCGTGCATGATATATTAATATAAATATGCCCTACTGTGCTTCGTTGTCGCCCTTCTCTCTATAAGCCAGCCCTTGACATTTTCAGTGCGCCCCTTTTCCTGCAGGACCTGTCTGGATTACTTCAAGTTGCCTCAACTGATTCTCTTCACTTCAAAAACACTAAACACAGTTTTATTATGGACAATAATTACAATTGCTAAGTTGCGGATATACATTTTTTTATTAATCAATCAGCAAGCCATAAGTTTACGCAATTATTTAGAGCTGTAATTTTTTCTTTAATATCATCCCCTATGTTATTAATATCATCCCCTGTGTAACCTTTGTAACGTTAACAGCCATAAAATCACTGAGCTCATTTATTTTGTAATCAGTTCAAAGAAAACAAAGTAACTCTCCTCTAAGGACACACAGGTATGAGAGGCAATGAAGAAACAGACAGCCTAGCAAAGCGGGCTTCAATGCCGCTTATAGAGCCAGAACCTTTCTTGCGGACTCTTTAAAGACAAGATAAGAAAGGAATTTAAGAAAGAAAAATAGGAAAGAAGACAGGCCATTGGTATATAATACCAATACCAATACCAAGACAGGCCAAGATACCGCTTCAAACTCAACAAAAATGTGTTACGAATGCTAACAGGCTTCTTAACGAGTCATTGTCATTGTTTCTCGATTTCACAATCAAAGCTTATAGTTTAGGCAATATAAAGAATACGTTGCACTTTTATTTTAATAATTTTCGTCTCTAAGGAACTTTTTTCTCATCATAGTCGTCGTCATCATTAATACCTATAGCCGTTTGACACAACTTCACAATGAATTTAAAAGGGGGTAGACGGGAGAACAGTCGGTTATAAATGCTCCACTGTTGTGTTAATTAAGAGAAAGAGTTAATTATGCTTAACAAGTTATCCAGCTAAGTTCCAACGCTCTCTCCGTCGCCTGTCCGTCTCTCCAATATTCCCGTGTCGAAGCGCCAGGCTTTGTAAGGTAACCCCCTCGAATTCCCCTTCAAGCCTCCCTTGAAATGTTACTCTCTAGTCTCTATTCGGTGTAGTGTTTGTTCGCTCGGTGTGTTCTGAAAATTAGTAACTCTAGATTCCCATTCGGTCTTTTATTCACCTTGTGTCTCTACAGACTCTTGACTGTTAATCATTCTTGCTTCATCAGATTTTCAAGTACGTTCTTACTTTGCTTATATTCTCGTTAAATACTTACGTAATGGAGGGTTACGGGAGAACAATCGAGAAAGAATTTTCACCTTATCAGACAAAAATTTCCTTTACACTGTGTGTATCCTTTGATAAGTGAATATCATGCACGACTTAATTAGGTAAACTATACGTAATTCAAAAATACATATTTTATGTTGGAGGGTGTGTCGTTATCGTTGAAACTACTGAATTTTTCTTTATTTACTGGGCGGAGGTGCTTTAGTTAGATGTTAGAGAACCGGCAGAGGGATGAGAATTAACTAGATTACCCGCAGATCCCCGTAAGCGACTTCTTAAACGATGTTCCGGTGCATATTTTCAGCTCAATTTGCCGTTGGCTCATCCCCTTAACGACTTTAAGGTGCTTTTTTAAATTTATCAGTGACTCCCTTAAAGACGTGAGCAGGATTCGCAATGTTCTAAATCAGATACTTTTAAAAGAAATGGCCAGCTTACAACACTAGGATATTATTACACGAAGTATACGTACTGGATTAAATTTACTAGCGGCAATTTCAATTGCGGATGGATCGACTTCATTTTCTCTGTTTGAAGTTTCTTTAGTCTAATTATGTGATTGGAAAAATAAAAATGAAGGCTGCCAATACCTACTTTTATTAAGCTGGTGAAAAAAATATTATTGATTTCTAGAATTTATAACAGATTTAAAAAAAAATACAATAAGATAACAAAAAAACGAAGTTCTAGTTGTGTATTTAGGGCATGGAAGTGAGGCTCAAATATTCCATGATTCTAGCTCCAATAGTCTGGAATTTACACAGCTTTTTGAAAAGAAAAATTTTCAGGGATTGTCTCTTACATCCCTCGTATTTTTCTCTTTGATTTTATCACAATTTAAAAATATAATAATAAAACTTTGTTCTTATTTGAATATTAATTTTTTTATAACAAAAATGGGCATCTATAATATAAATGTACTGGCAACTGCGCCGATTATAGAATTCTGGATTTTGGAGTTATCAGCTCCGGCACACGCCGAGTGGCCGGCTGTTGCGTGTAATTGCGACTAAACAGGTTCACTGCCGCGTGCTAATTGAGCCCTATTGCTACATTGTCTCTAAATAACCAACCCCTCAAATCCTCCACGTCAACTCCCGCTGCCTTGCTTTAAATTAATTAAATAGTGGGTATTGTCAATCGCATGATTGTTTCAGACATTCACGGATTTAACGAACTTTTGTTCGTCGTTGAAAACAGACAGGCTTCTAGCTCGTTCTTCGCTCTGCCGTTCGTAATAATGGAGAGGTAATTGATTTTGTTTTTGTTTCTGGGGAAGCTTGATTGTTGTTGCAGATAGTTTAAATGGATAGGACGGGGATTCTGACTGAAGAAAACTAACATAGATTGAGCATTCGTTAGTTTTCAATCATCGAATCAATGAAGAATTCACATACTGTAAAAATGTTTCATTAAAACTCCCTAGTAGTTAGATGATTAAATTCTGCGCAATTTGCGAATTCATAAAAGGTACTTTTGATAAAGGTCGCCTTATCTTATTTTTTAGAAAAAATCGTTATTCAATGTTGAAATGTAAATTAATTTCATTACCAATCCCACGTAAATACCTAGATGCAGTATTTACATACCAGTGGGGACGCATGCCAGCATCTTCCAGGCTATACGTTAGAGAGAATACTAGAAGTAACTATCGAGGTAGTGAAATCTACATCCTCTGCGACAGTCAGGTTAGCCTGAAAGCCCTTGCAGCTTATTAAATCAGATCAAAACTGGTCTGGGAATGTCTGCAAAATCTGATTGACTTAGCCAGGTGTAACATGATGAATCTAGCTTGGGTTCCGGGTCACCGTGCGACGTCTGGTAATGAGGCTGCAGATCAAGTAGACAAGAAAGGCGCTGTGATGAACTAGAACTACACTGGCCCCGAACCAGTGTTTGGCATCCCGAGGAAGACTGTACGCGGGGCGGTGGCTCAATGGGTAAGAACCCAACATCAAGCACAATGGAACCGTATAACAGGAAACAAACATGGTAAGATGATGATTAAGGAGCCCTCTCAAAACCTTGCCAGACAGATCTTGCAGCTAAACGGAATGCAGATTAGAACGGTGGTGGGTCTTCTCACAGGACACTGCCACCTAAGAGTACACCTACATAAGCTGGGGATATACAGAGAAGAACCAGTTTATAGACTCTTCAATGAAGAAGATGAGACAGCTTCTCATGTGGTAGAGTGTCCAGCACTCGCACGAACGCGCTATGCGGTCCTGGGACCACTCAGCCCCGGGAGCCTACTGGCGGAAAAGACCTTGGTTAGCGGACTGCTGAACCTTGTCAAAGGAACTGAGCTCTTCTAACCAAGGACCACATAAACCATCTCTCACATTTAGTTAAAATACAAAATACCAAATATCAAGAAGTCATCGCAAATGAAAACCCAAAAACCACAATTCGATACAGAGCACAACAACGTAATGCCACTATCACTACTCTGAGGAGAATTTTGTATAAAGACCTCGGATCATTTGCTTATAAGTTGCAACTTACTCAAGAGGTAAAGGATAATGACCATCCACATCGTTATTTACTTCACCGTGTGGGCCTTGAATGAGTTGGAAAACGTCGCCGATTTCAATCGAAAAATCTATTTTTCGGGCGAAGCTTATTAATTTTTATTTTGGAAAACAATGATCGAATTATTCACACAATAGAGCCACAAATAATCGATAATGTTATGCAAAATTGGGTGGAAAAAATGAAGTACTGCTAACCCAACCACGGCGACCATTTTAACTGAAATTGTTTTTCATAAATAATGGGAACGCATACTTTCTTGAATAAAGCAACAATTATTATTTAAAAATATTCAACAATTATTGTAGTTTTGATCCCTCTATGGGGGATGCATGGAAAACTTTAAATTTTCAGATTCCTGCTTCCCACATTGACCAAGTCTACCTAGAGGGGGTAAAATGGTAGCAGATGGGAGACAGTTTTTTGCTTAATTCAGATCTTGTTTTGTATTTTATCATAAAAGACCAGAATTTGTATGTCTAAAATTATATTAATTAGCTCCCTTATGATAAAGTTCATTAGTATTTTTGCACCCTTCTGCCACGTAGAAGCGGAAGGATCAGATTAGTCAGTTATTTATAGTCGGGATCAACTCCCGCCGTGACTACCCGGGCGCCTCTCTTAATCCCTTGGAGTGTCATCAATCCAGGGATTTTTACCTGAACCGTTTATACTAAAGATTTAACCTATGGATTTTTATTATTTATTATGTGTGCGTATGACTGTACACAGATGCAGAATATGGCGATAAATTCTGGAATTATTCCAATCTAGTCTTTCCATTCAATTTTGACTGGAAATTATTTATTTGTAGACAAGATTTATGGTAGCAGAACATCATATTTTACTTCTGGACCATTATAAATTGGTAGGCTAATTAGGACAAAAAGCTTCTGAAATAAAACACAGAAATGGAAATAAATTTCAAAATATTAAGAAATTATCATCCTAGCGCTAATAGTAAATTGAAAAATACCTCTTGAAACCAATTTTATCTCATTCCCAATGTTCCGTTCCCATGTTTCCCTTTTCCATATAATTCCCTCCTTATTAGTGTATTTTTTAACAAAAAAATACACTATTGAGGACGACATCACTTTCCAAAAATCACCCAAACTCATCAAATGTCCACCGATCGTGACCCCCAGATCACGAAAAAGTAGTTTTCCAAAATTCACCTGCCCACGATATATATATATATATTTATATATTTATATATATATTTATATATTTATATATTTATATATTTCTCCAAAATCGCGAAATTTCGATTTTAAAAACGCTCCTGTGGCTTTATCTTTTAAGATTAGTGAACGAAATTTTGGGTCCTTGTAAAGCTTGGGAATGACGTTGGATTTTCGTTGAAAAACTTTCCAAAAGTCCCATCACTTCTACAGGGTGTCCCTTCAAAATTCCAGGTATCCGGTTTTTGTCACCTCATTTCAGGTCGCAGTTTTCAATCTAGGAGACTGAAATTTTTGTGGAAGTAAGATATCCACAAGGAGTGGTCTGGTATTGCACTTGAGCAAAATCGATCGAGCCGTTTCAAAATGGCGGCCATTTTAATTTTTGGAAAAAGGACTATTTTTTGAACCCCTGTATAAGCTAGATAAAAAAAGAGTTTTATATCAAATTCACAATATTGGAAGTAAATGACTTGAAATTTAATTTCATGCAACAAAATTTGCATTTTTTCTATTAATAAGCCAGTGGCGTGGGTAGGAAAAGGGTAAAAATGGCTAAATTTCTCCAACAATTTATGAGCACATTTTTGAAGTAATTAAACTGAAATTTTTACAGTAGACAACTATACTAATAGACTTAAACCCTTGAGAATTTCAAAAAGTAAATAAGAAAAATGGCGGAGATATTCGATTTTTTTTTACATGATGTTTTTTATAAATTAATTTCTCTAAATTTTTAAAAACGCTCCTGTAGCTTCATCTTTCAAGATTAATGAACGAAATTTTTTACTCTTATCAACCTTAGGGCTGACGTTTGATTTTCGTAAAAAACATTTTCCTAGAGTTGTGTTACTTCTACAGGATGTCCCTCCGAATTTCAGAAAAAAAACCGTCCGTGAGGCACGGTTTCTGGTCGAAGTTTTCAATCTAGAGCGCTGAAATTTTTTTGGTAGTAAGATACCCTCAAGTAGTCGTCTGGTACTGTATTTGAGTAAAATAGGTAAAGACATTCCAAAATGGCGGCCTTTTCAATTTTTGGAAAATGGCTAGATTTTGAACCCCTAAATAGGCAAGATCAAAAACTTTTAAACAAAATTAACAAGATTGGAATAAACTTATTTGAAATTTGAGCTAATGCAGTACAATTTGCATCATTTCTATTAATAAGCCAGAGGCGTGGGTAGGAAAAGGGTAAAAATGTCTACATTTCTATAAACATTCATGAGCTTATTTTTGAAGGAATAGAACGGAAATTTTGATAGTAGACAACTATACTAATAGCATATTTAACCTTCAAAAATTTCAAGAAGCAAATATAAAAATGGCGGAGATATATTCGAATATTTTTAAATGATGTTTATTCCTCTAAAATTTCAAACTTTCGGTTTTAAAAACTCTCCTTTCAGTTTTTTCCGAATTTATTAAAGGTAGTGTAAAAAATAGTATTTTTCAAGTAAAGTTAGCCAGTGGCGGGCATAGGAAAAGGGACAAAATTGTAAAATTTTGCCAATTTTTTTGATTTTTAAATTTAAAAATCCATTCTAAGGCACGTGTTGAAACGAAATGAAATGAAATTATCACAGAAAATTTTTCACATTAAAGCACTACGCTAACATGACATGACTATGGAAAATTTCAAAAAGCCAATAATTTAAAAAGCGGTGAAAATATTCATAATTGAATCGCATAAAAATACACTATTTCTGCGATTGATGCGCAAGAAGGTTTTTTGAATTATGCACGGGGGGAGAGGAACGTGACAACATGGTGCGCAAGACCATGTCCTATGGGCATACAGCCAAAGGGTGCCTACTGCCTACCACTTTACCCATGATTATGAGATAAACCGCCGTCGCGGTCGGTCCACGTCCGGGTGTATACATAAGAAGTGTTTACATTGCAATTCACAAGTGCTATGCGACGCGATAGTATCTTCGGCCCTTGTCGCCAAATGAAAAGCTCACTAAGCTGTCTACATGGGAAATTTAAGGTAGGTGCATAATTATCATCCTAGAAATTATACCCCTTAATTGCTCCCCTAATTATTTTCCCGCTGGTCCTTCGAGTAATTAAATTAATCAAAATTCCAAACCGCGTGACTTACTATACAAATAGAACAATTAAGTTCTTGGCAGTAAGTCTATACGCAACACCCAACTTACCTTAACTGCTCAAAATGTCGACCCCAGTATAACACATTATGTAAGAATATTTCGTAGTGCAATGTTTCCAACTTTTTGTAAACGCTACCAAATTTCCACTTTTCGTTGCCAAGATAGCAGGAGCTATCAATCGGTTTCCCAACTTAGACACTCCCTCCCTAACATTACTGTGAGGTCATATAAAGGAAAATTTAGATCTTACTGGATAGTTTAAAATCAAATCAGCAGTAGATTTACTTGTAACACTGTGTGGAGCAATTCTGTATTGTGAAAGAATTTTATTTTCTTTGGTAGGTACATTACTTCTATTTGCTCTAAAACATCTTAATTCATGTTTGAAGGTCTGTACATACCTCTCGGCTTGCCCAACAACGGCATTGATGGATACTCCCAAACGTGCTTACTGGCAACAGCGCTAGGCTATTCTTATTAACGCAATATTGAATACAATTAGCTGTTTTCTGTTTTATTTGATTGCCTAGCAACTCTAGTCACCAAAATATGCCGTGTGCAACTCATCCAACACATGCACACTGTCTTAGCTTCCTTGAAATAAATACCCTTGACCCTCACCCTCTGATAATGCAATCACTCTGCAAGGTGAATTCAAAAAGATCAATACCAAATTGCGAACATCGGCTTTCTGCCACTGCAGCGGTTCCTCTGACGGTAAAGACAGTCGTGATAATATATCAGCATTTGCGTTCGTCTTTGAATCTTTGTACCTGATTTCGTAGTGAAATTCCTGCAAAAAGACTGCATAATGTTGCATTCGAGCTGCAAACAGGCTGGGCAGAGCTTTTGAGGGCGCAAAAATCTGACCAAGCCGGCTTTTCGATTTAGGCTCACTTTCGTTATACCAGATTTAGTGACCGACGTTGGACAGCGAGGCCCCCACTCCTGTGGATGAGTCATCAGTCGCCACAATCAAAGGCAAGCTGTATAAATAATCTACCAAAACTGTATTTGATGTTATCTGTTTTTTCAATGCTCACAAAGCCTGCTCGCATTCTGTATTCCAATACCATTTTGCCCCCTTCCGTAGCAGTCGGTACCAATATGTCTCTTAGGTATAGCTCAGTTTATGGAAAATATTCAAAAGTAATTAATAAACCCCAATAAGGACTCAATCACTTGGTAGACAACAATGGTAGAGCAGTGAGTAATCCCAAAGTTATGGCAGGGCTTCTAGCTCAAAAATTCGAATAGAATTCCCACAACCAAAACTACCCAGACTCATTCATAGCAAACCAAACACATAATATATCGACTCCCACGGAATCCAACAACCCTATCAATGTCCCATCATGCTGGAGGAGCTCAAAGAATCCCTACTCATCATCAAAAACTCAAGTCGCGAACCAGATCGAATACCCCACTCCTTCTTAACACATCTCCATGATAAAGCTTTACACCATATCCTTAGAATCTACAACTTCATTTGGAACAAACGAACATTCCCCCAGTCTTGCATCGATCTACAACCAACAACCTTGTACAGTTGGAATCTGTGATCTCCGAGTCGTTCGCAGCAAAACAACACTTGGCATCAATGATGTTCGACCTTGAAAAGGCCTATGAAATGACATGAAGACCACTTATCCTGAGGAAACTTACCGAATGGAAACCTATACGCCTTCGTGAACAATTTTCTCAGTCAACGCACTTTTTCCGTAAGCATTAATGGAACCAATTCCGAAAACAAAATCCAACAAAATGGAATACCACAGGGATCTATCATAAGTGTGATCCTTTTTCTCATGAGTCATGACCATCAACGACACTGTTGAAAAAATGGGCCCCCTTTTGAAATTTGGCATGTATGCTTGAACCGTTTCTTTGTTCTTTAGAATTGAAAATACCAAGCAAAGGCAGTAAAGAAAATGCAAATTACCTGGTGAGTGTATAGGTGCGGGTGGCTTGAAGTCGTCCTTCTGGTGTTCGTGCACTGGATTGCTTGAGTTCACTTGCTTTAATTATCGGTGAAGAGAGCGGTTAATTTATCTTTATTTTTGAAATGTTCGCGAAGCACGAGAGGGAGTTTTTCGTTGAGACACGACACGAGCGAGAGTTGAAGAAGTAAGAGCAAGTCTTGAGTAGAGTAGACCGACCGTTCGTGGTGAAAGTTGAAAGAGAAGAGAGAGTGGTTAATTTCTTCTCCGTTGTCCAGGGGGATGCGAGAGAGAGAGAGAGAGAGAGAGAGAGAGAGGATAAGGGGAAAAGGATAGGATGGTATTGCATTATTACTACCCTTGCTTGAATAAAGACGAGGTTCGTTGTATGCAACCAACTTTACGTGGTAATAAGTTTAGAACAATGCTGATGACCTCTTGATAGTATAGGTACACGTAGCAAAAATAGTAAAACTACAGAAGCAATACTACAAGAAACCATAGACAACATTGAAAAATGGGCCACACGCTCCGGATTTAAATTCTTCACAATTAAAACCAAACTCATAGTTTTCTCGAAACGAGAATCCCTAATCCCCATCAGACTAAACCGATATCCCGACAGCGACAGAAACCAAATTCCTCGGACTGATCTTTGACTCGAAACTATCCTGGAAACCTCACATTGCCCAACTCAAAACAAGTTTCATCCAGCAACCATTGGGGTGCTCACTTTGAAACCCTGATGTCAATATACAAAGCCCTGATTCGCTCTAAACTCGACTATGGGTCAATCGTTTATTCTACAGCACGAAAATCCCATATTAACTCACTAGACGTAATTCAAAGAAAAGCTCTCCGAATAGCTTTAGACGCCTGCAGAACCAGCCCCACAATTACATCAAATTTTTTCTAGACACTCTATCAAAGAAAACCACTTCCATATCCGAAAGAACCAGACGACTTTTAAACCTCACCTCACTTAACATCTTACCACGAAACTCCACCCTTCTGACAAACAATCGACCATGGATAATGCTCACACCCGCGATAAACACACAACTATCCCTACTTCCCAAAGCAGATACTCCCCTTCCCTAATAATAGCCCAAACTGCCAGAAGCTTTACCTCAACTTTGTCAACTTTACCTCATCTCGATCAATGTACAAGAAATATTAATTTTTATTAATTTCCTGTGTATTACTATTAATCTACAATTTACCATTAAAGACTCACCCTGTACGACCTGATTGTCCAGCAAAACGTATTTTGGCCTTGTATTACAACAGAGTTATTATAGAACGTAAATTTTTCAATAAGTTTTGTTGTACCTACTCTTTTTTTATGGAACGAGATAGTTTTGTAACTTTTTTCCTATTCTAATTATTATTGTGTGAACCTAGTCAAAGCAAACAACGAAGTTTTTTTTATTTTGTAAAGATTGCTCTATTTATTTGTTGACACGGTCTGTAGATCTTATTTTATGGCTTTTGCATAATAGTTCTGTTAGTGCATGGAGTCACAGTAACATGCGTATGAATATAGCAGAACATTCCCAGTTTTCCATTTTCAATGAGTAGCTCTTTGCTTGGATTGCAGAAGGGGAGAGGCAGGGGTGCTCCAATTAGTGGTATTAATTAGCAAACACTTGAAATCCTGCCGCTAGAGGTCGCTAGAGCGGTAGATGAGAACCACCAAAGCTACTAGCAAAGATGCCAGGTTGTGCAGATATTTATATAAGCTCGGTTTGAAGATGACAAAAATCATCCACGTTGGAACGTTATTATTAGAAGAATTTTATAAAGTGGTTCTTTTTCCACTTTCGTAAATTGAGTCCAGATCTCTTCTCAAGAATAAGAAATTTCTTGTTATATTACTTCTGATTCATAGAAGTGACTTTTCTCAAGCTGGCAACTTCGCATACATTTACGGTAATAGAGTGGTGTAGGCAACCACTTGTGGTAATAAAATTTTATTTCCCCCCGCTTTTAATAAGGCTAATTTTACATTTTGTTCCGGGTATACCTACTCGTCGGCTCTTTGCCAGCTTTAATGATATAAGATCGCGTAGTTAGCTCTGGAAATCGTTTATGTTCATCTACATTGCGGATTAAATTACCTGACAAGAGGTTGCCAACATTACCTTACTTGAATTCCAACGTGAGTGAACAAATCCAGAATCCACTACCACTAATACGATGTTGGTGCTATTAAAGCTGTGTAGGTTTATTTTTAACGATCATTTTTTATTTCAATTTACTCTTGGATAATAATTATTTGAAGGGTAAGTAGTTGAATTAACTTTGAAACAATAACCAAACTGGAGGAGGAAAAAAAAATTGGTATTCCAGGACTCAAATCAATTATCAGACAATCCATCCTTATGCATGGCATCTAATCAAGCTTCCACTTTCCAGGGCACCGCATGCATATGAAGGGGGTGTTATCTACCTCCTTCCCTTGCCATCCCAAATGGACATACATGAAATCAATCAGGGCGCCATATTGCAGCCGCCTGATGTCCCGACTGCTCTTCCGCCTAATTGGTTCCATATCCAGCACCAACTGCGATGATGCGAGGCTATATTGCTGGAGCCCCTTCCACTTCACCCTCCCCGATACCCGTATGGTCAATTTGCTAGTTTTTAAATCCAACCCTGTCTGTCGCCAATATCGCATTCATTAAAGGCTAATTTATAATCGATAGTTAATTTTAGGGCATTTAGAGAGAAAGCGAGAAAACTGAAATAGCCAAACAAAATTAATTGACTGTGTGATTGTTGGATACACAGGTACCACTTGATTTATTGATTATCTGTATAAGTTATTTAAAAAATTTAAGCTATTTTGATTAACATTTTAGGATCCTAAAATTTATGTTTTCAACCCTAGTTTGTAGAATCTCTGCAACATTAGGTAATGTTTTATTTATCATCCATCAGTATTTTAGGAACCTTATACAGGATGGGAAATTGTAGCACTACCGATCATTGAGATCTCGCAAACGGTAACAGATACAGAGTCAGCTAAATTGGAGAAAAGTTGCAAAATTCTATGACTAATAAGAATCTCAAAAAATAGGATATTTTTAGTTAGGATAACTAGAAGCACTCCAAAGGAAAACATGGACACTTCTAACCTACTCTTCACACTACTCTTCTTGTCATACATCCATTCGATCCGACTCCGGTCCGGTGGTGCCCCAAGACAGCGGATCGGTGCGAGATCGGCAAGGCTGAGCACACAATATGTCATGCATGCTTCCGACTCCTTTCGGAACTTCGGCTCGATACTCTCGCCACTCTCGCCAATCTTGATTTAAACAATTTCGCGGAAGGTCCTGTACGCAAAATGACAAAAATTTTAGCAAAAACTGATTTAGACATGGTGGCACTTTGTTTAGATTAGAAGAAGATGAAGGATATCGGAGAGCTTTAATTGAGAACAGCGGAAAACTCAGATTTTGGGTACATGCTGCTTGAATAAGAAGATCTGCAGAAGGAGATTATTCCACACCTTACTTCATTGTCGATGTGATGAAATAATTGTAAAGGATGTATTTCTTGTCATGAAAGTTAAAATATGTATTTCAAAAAGTCAACCTTATTAGAAATTGAAGAATGAAAGGTCGGCGTCTCTTTGATGATGGTGGGCACTTTTGTTGTTGGTGCAACATGGTTTTGGGAAATGTGGAGTTCCATATACATCTGTCTGCGTACGGTTGCATCTGTCTGCATATAGGCCATGCAGGGTAGTTCTTTGTTGTAGGCTATTCGCACGAAGCTGTTGAAATTCGTACCCTTGCACTAGTTACATTGAATTTTTTTTCCTTTGGCAGCATGTAGACGAACGGGATCGAGCGATTTGAGAGATGTTGCGAGTCCGGCCCAAAAAAGCCTCAACGGGATGTTGTTCAGAATTTTGTCGTCATTCATTGACGTATTGTCATTTCTCAGATTGACAATCTATGTCGTGAGCTGATATTAAGCAGACTTTTGAGATTTCACTTCAGTATTTAGGAGCTTTCGTTTACGTCCTGCTGATGGTTGCAGTTGTGGTCGGTGGTAATGGTGAGAATTCTACGATTTCCTTAGGTTCATCGGTATTGCTAACATGGTTGCTGTGTTTCCTGGATGGAGTCCTTTTCTTACGATTCATGCTGTTGTTATTCATGTCAGGTTTCAGGTGCATCATCATCTGGAACGTTACTGAACCCTTTTCGCTTTGTGATCGGGGTTTCGGTACTGCTGTTTGGTCTGGTCATGCAGTACTAGATATTTTATCACTTCTTCAATAAGCTCCTCCGGTTTTATAGACGATTTTTTTTAAATTTTAGTGAAAGAAAAATAAATCCCGCATCTGGAAAATGACTGTACGATCGGACCATGTCGGTTGCAGGAATAGAAACGGGTGGGAGTGGGAATGGATAGGTGCCGAGTACCATTTCCCTTCTCAGATATTCGTTCGACTGTGATCGTATATGATCGTAGTCGAATCGGAAGCGTGCATGATAGGTGTGCCCCGGCATTAACAAAGAAAAATACAAGGCTTGTCACGTATTCTTACAGAAAGGGAATATTTTCTTCCAGCTGGAAACGTGCACGGGTCTAGCCTATTCCCAAGAAAGGCAAAAAGACCTTACCAAATAACTATCGACCAGTAGCACTGCTTTCAGTGATATCCAAGATTATGGAGATTTGACCAACATCTTTCAAAGTACTTGGAAGGAGCTAATGTAATCAACGACGGCCAGTAAGGTTTCCGCAACTGGAGACCTCATCACCTACGTGATGACCGAGCTGGGAGACCTTTTCCATCAATGCCGGTGTGCCTCATCAGGGATGCATTTTATCTCCGACTCTCTTCCTAGTATTCATCAACGATTTGCTTGAAACAACAAAAAAACCCAATATACAGTTTTTCCGATGACAGTACACTCATGTCTTCTTCTACCTTAGAAGCGCGAACATGTGCCATCGATGCACAAACTTGCAGAAAGCAAGAAGTTGCCATACTTAACAACAAAATGCAAGAGATTCTAGCTTGGAGCGATAGAAACCAAGTTCAATTTAATTTTGGAAAACCCCAAGCAGTCATCTTCTCCAAAAAGGCCAACGTTTTGGAGTCCGATATGGTGATGGCGGGACACTCTCTTACTCTTCGTTTACTTGGAGTGAGAACATGTCTTGGCATGATCATGTTGCAGGTCTGGCGAAGAAGTGCTTCTCAAAAACTTCTTTCGCACGAAGAAATTTTATACACCACAACAGCTTCTCCTCCTATGAGGCACAAATCCGACCATCCTTGGAGTACTGCTCACATGTTTGGAGCTAAGCTCCTAAACATACGCTGGGACTACTCGACTCTATCCAGAAAAGAGCCATCCACTTGATTTGGGACCAAGATTTGACAAAAAATTTAGACACTCTCGAACATTGAAGATGAGTAGCTGACCTAACTCTGTTTTACAGATATTTTTATGGAAAGTGTTCAAAAGACGTGGCCTTGATCCCACCTAGAACAAGACCGGGCAGAAATACACGTCGAGCCGCAGACGCTCATCCGTATCAGGTTCCACACGTTACACCTCGTACAACCCTATTTCAAACTTCTTTTATGTATAAAACGCATCATTCATTTGGAATTGTATTCCGAAGGGCGTGTTTCCTGACGAATATAACCTGCAATGATTCAAGGCCAACGTGAATCGACATCTCCGCTCATGCACCGCTCCCAGAGCGTCATAGGGATTTCCCTGCAGTGCATCTGCATTTTCAATAAAAAAGAAATTAAAATTCATTTAGAAAATTAGAAAATTGATTCATATTTGAGCGCCATTCCATTTGAAATAACGAAGTATGCATGTACTCCAGGTATAACCGAAACAAATGCTTCTAAAAATATGTTACTTATTAGTAGTAAAAAAAAGTTGAAGTCGCCAAATATAAATTCTCTCAAAAATCCCCAGAATATTTCACGAAAATTGACTTACTAATGCTCGTCGTGAAACACACTGTAAGTGTATGTAAAGACACTTTATAATATTAAAGTGGATTTGAAATTTTCCTATTATTGAACGCGTTTGGGTGGTGTTTTCAACCACAGGGGTGTAAAATAAACCAACTAAAAAAATTCAATTATAAGTATGTTTCTATATGAAATTATTGTATTATTGAGATTATAAATAAATTATACCTTGATATTATAAAAGAGTATATTTTTTCACTCTTAAGATAACCCAAAAGCCGTAATTTTAATTGTAAAATTTAGTCAAAAGTCGTTTTAGTCGTAATAATTGAACGATTTCATGCCCGTTCTCTAACTTGGTTACCAATTTGTTTAATGGATCGGACGTCGGTTATCTGCAAACTTGAGGTCGGGAGGTTGCCGGGGGCAGTTTAGTCACCCATCGAGGCGACAGATGGCGCCCCGATGGTTAAACTGTCCGTTATTAGATCTCGTCCACACTCATAATATGCGGTAGGTAATATTGAGGTAAATGGGGGTAAATTCAACCCTATCATCAGTTATATCATGTGGACTCATCTATATCCATTACGGATGAGCAACTGATGGACGGTAGCCTGGATATTTGATTACTTCTAAATCAATTACAAAGTCTCCTGTAATTGAATCGTACATAATAGGTAATAGGTACCTATACCTAGTTAAGTAACCTATTATAGGCTTATTTACCTACTTCTATGCAAAAAAGTATAAATGCCTCATGCCTACGCAATATTTATTGTAGGTAGGTACCTACTTCCTAGTAATACTATTATCGTGCAAAGTTTTTTTTTGTTTTTCATCAGTTGCATTTTTAAGGCCGCAAAAACTACAAAAAAAACCTTGCGCTATAAAACTGATAACACATTTTCAGCGTTAAGTAACTAAAATAAGTCTGACCCATCTTATCGAAAATAGGTACCTGTTGAAAGTTTAGAAAAACTCTTCCACTATATTATTAATTCAAAGGAGGCACCTGAATTAAATGTGAGCTTTTATTGCATATTCGGGAATAGGTATAAAATAAAATATTGTCAGTCTATTTGACATCATCGCCTCCAACATTGCATGGCACGATGCTTAAGAGCGTGCACGGTAATTAGCGCATATTCCCGGCATCAAGTAGGCCGATGACTGGCTCAAAGGAGCGACTCAGGCGACATGGCATACCACCTCCCGGCCGATCCCCAGACGTGACATCAAACGTCCTTTTATGTCCGCATTGTTTAGGTGCACGCAGAGACAGGTAAAGGGGAGATTTGCATACCATGTACAGGATTTTTAATCAAATCGTTTGTTTGGTGAGATTGTTTTAGATGTTGAGTTGTTATAGTACCTGGTAGGGAAATTGTTTTAGCTAAAGGGGTTTAAATTAGCATCGCTTTTAAAAGAATTCAGCCATCGTTTCGTTATAACAATCATTATTGATTGTCCATCAGACGTCCTATTTATTGTAAAACTGCGTTAGTATGGTACCATAGAGCATAGGTACCTGCTTACAAGCATTAAAAAATCTCGAATTGTTTTTATTAACTTAGCTATAAAAGAATTTTTCATCTTGTAACGGTTCCTGTGACACCTCTAGTAACTGCTCCAGATCGCTACATTTTTATTTAATTAATTATTTTCGTAACTATCATTTTTGTTACTGTTAAAAATGCGTTATTCATTGTCAATGGAAATAAAAATAATTAACTGATATCTAACCCCAACTTACCGAAATGTTTGATGAAGTGACGTTACCACTTTATTTTTGCAAAAATGTATGTACATATCTTTGTCAAAAAAGGACGTACAGCACGGCGGTAAGAAAATTTACTAGGTACTCTTAAAAAGTGACGTTTAACACAGCATGCTCCGAACGCTCGAATTACCAATTACCCTGTATAATTTGAATATAGGACATCCTGTATGATCGAAAATAGTCTTAAATCATAGACATTATGACCATGACCCTCTAGGTGAATTTGTAATATAAAATTGAAAAAATCAATCAAAAAAATTTCAATTTTGCATATTTTTTAGATTATACTTATGCGATTCTGAATATGAAGAAAATAATCTCCGAAACATGAGTCAGAATAAAAAGGATCAAACTCTTTTAATTATCCAAGGTTATTAAGTGACCTATTTGATTTTATTCAACTGTTCTTATTATTGTCCTTCAGTATATAACATAATGGAAAATAATGGAAATTATAAATATACAAACATACAATTAGAAACCTATGAAGTTAACATATAAAATCTTCTGATATAATATTTATTATTATACATGTTATAATTATGATTCATAATTTATATGCGCAGGACTTCAGGATGTGATAGCTCGTTCAAAAACATGAAAAAAAAGCTTTAACACGGGTCCGCAAACCCATCATTTTCAAAATACAGGGTGTCAAGAAAATAATTTTTTTTTTCATTTTTTTTACGATTTCTCAGGAACTCTTTCAAATATAAAATTGAATTTTTTTACACATCTTATCATTAATATTATTCCCTATTTGACCTCTGATTAAATTTATTTCATGCGGCAGTGGCGAAGACTTTGCGGTTGCTTGAATTTTTTTGCCCCTAATTTCTAAGACACTTCAAAAACAGGCATTATGGAAGCACATTTTTAAACTGTCAATGTTTTCTCTTGGTCACATACTCAAATGTAAACTGTTTTCGAGAAAAACAGCATTTTATGATGAAAAACATAAAAGTGGCAAAATGTTTTGTTGTGGACAAAAATATCACTTATTTTTGAAATTTTTTTTTCACTGACACATAATTTTTTTTTTAATTTTCCCTCTTAACGTAGATAATATAAATGACAAGATGTGGGATCTGTATCTCAAACAGTTCCTGAGATATCGTCAAAAAACTGAAAATAAATAACACCCTGTATCTCGAAAACGGTTCTTTTGCGTACCCATGTTAATGAGAACTTTTTTTCATATTTTTGAACAAACTATCACATCCTAAAGTCCTGCGCACATATTATAAATCAGCCTGTATACAGGGTGTCCCAATATTCCATGGACATGGATCAACCACAGATTACTGAGGTAAAAAAAAGTCGCTCGGACCAAACTTATCTGATGTATACCAAAATGCGTATACATCGTTTGTCCGTGAGAGGGCTTCAAAGTCTTTTGAAAATTTTAGTTTTTTTGAAATAGCTCAAAGTCGGCTGATTCCAATTCGATGAAATCTGCTAGATAAATTTCTTATTAAAAGTACTAATTTCTGATGTACATGATCATTTGACGGAAACCCGGGAAGGGGTGAAAGTACCCCTACCCTCCATTAAAATCGATCGTAATTATTGATAGGGTAGCAGGAACGCTGTTCATGTTTTTTTGTTTGAAAGATACATCGTTTTAGCCCATTGTTGGTCTCCTACAAAAATCTGTATCTTTCCGAGGTGCTATGTGATAAAATAAATTAGTCGATGGTACCTAACCAAAATTTTATTTCATTCTTTTAATTTGAAATCAAATTTCCAATTGTCTGGTGATTTTTTATCTAATCTCATGAAAGATGTTTAATATGGTTCGGTTTTTTTGTCAGGTGTTTGCAAACGTTTTTTTCAAACGCAGTAAACAGTTTGCAAAACGACGAGGTTCTAAGAAGAGTTCAAATAATTTTTTTGCACAGGATGGAACTTTGTATAGGGTCCAAACAGGCGCCCACATCGAGCATCTTTTATAAGATTAGATCAAATAATCACATGACAATTGAAAATTTGATTTAAAAATTAGAAAATGAATTTAAAAAAAATTAGTTATCATCGACTAATTTATTTTATCACATAGCACCTCGGAAAGATACAGATTTTTGTAGGAGACCAGCAATGGGCTAAAACGATGTATCTTTCGAACAAAAAAACATTAACAGCGTTCCTGCTACCCTAATCAAAAATTACGATCGATTTTAATGGAGGGTATGGGTAGTTTCACCCGTTCCCGGGTTTCCGTCAAATGATCATGTACATCAGAAATTAGTACTTTTAATAAGAAATTTATCTAGCAGATTTCATCGAATTGGAATCAGCCGATTTTGAGCTATTCCAAAAAAACTAAAATTTTCAAAATACTTTGAAGCCCTCTAACGAACAAACGAAGCATTTTGGTATAGAGATAAGTTTGGTCCGGGCGACTTTTTTTACCTCAGTAATCTGCGGTTGCTCCATGTCCATGGAATATTGGGACACCCTGTAGGTAAACAAGAAATACGACTATTAGACTAGAATATAGGCAAGAGTCTTAATACACCACAGGACACCTGTGTCAGATTAACCTCAGTCAATATAATTATGGTTTCTGGTTTCGGCCCTGGTAAAAATGTTTCACGCCTATGAAATAGTGCAATAAAATTTTCAAATATCCTTTCCATCGACTATACATACGTAGGTATACCAAAATAGTAATTTTTTTCAAAAGCTTGATCCATTAGGTGGTCCCTGCTTATTCGAGACGATCTGTGGTCCAACCGATGTTTTCTTTTCAAAAGAATTTTGCACATTCAAGTACAGGATCACAATGGCCATAATTTAAAATCATTTTGGACTATAGAGAGTGTCACATATATGAGAGTGGCTGTAAAGATATGTTTTTTTTTTAATGGAATGCCCTTACATTATTGCATTTTTAGATTGTCCAAAAAGTTAACAAAAGACTGGTTTGTAAAGTTGGACTTTAAATTCAGCAGTTTGGGAGTTATAAACAAAGTGAAAATCGTCATTTTTGAAGTTCAATAAGGCCCTGTACAACAAAACGACTCAATAAAGAGAAAAACGGCTTAAATGTCCCTATTTTCTATTTCATGGTACAGAAACATTGGTACAATAACCTGCCTGCTCTTTTCATTTAGCGACGTGTTGAGAAATTTTAGATTTTTCAGATTTCTTTGTACGTATAAATGTTAGACTCATATGCCGAATTCGCCCCTTGTCGAAATAATTACTCAATTCGCGAAATGATCAAAGCCAAATGATCGAATGCCGAAACTAGTGCCTTTTTTGGGCGATACCGAGTTGGGCCCAAAAAAGAGGTCTTTGGTCAGGGTAGGTGTTTTTTCCTTCAAATGTTCTAAAATGAAAAAAAAACTGACTTACCGGTGAGTTTTATTGCGGAAAAAAATAATAAATACCCATCGCATAAATAAACAGCTACATATCCGGGAATTGCTCATTTCTAAATTGCACAATTGGCGAAATGCTAAACTAAAAATGATAATCTACCGAAATACATTCATATTCGGCATTTGAGCAACTCCGGATAGTTCAGTTCGCGAAATGAGCAAATCAGTTTAAACAGATTCCGAAATAGGATATATTTTTGGCAATCGATCATTTGGCTTTGATCATTTCGCGAACTGAGTAATAATTTCGGCAAAGGGGCGAATTCGGCATATGAGTCTAACATAAACATTTCACCAAAGTCATAGTACATAAAAATTAAAATGGGGACATATAAGCAGTTTTTTTTCTGTCTGCGCCCTATCCATTTTCGCCTTACGGAACATGAAGCCCTTGGTTAGCAGGAACGTAGCCCGAATGATGTATTTTGTGACTATTCATAGCAGGTTTTCTTATGCAATATTGGTATGGAGTCACTGTGCATATGATTTTTGGTTTGCAGAGAAAAGTAATTAAAATATTGGATGGTGGAAAATAAGGTACCGTGATGACTGCAGAGATAGTTTTGTGAAACTAAATATCATAACCGTCCCGTCATTGTATGCATACCCTTGTCTTGTTTATGTTTATGTCTAGCCGTGTTTAGCAGAGAGGACAAAATCACATCTCGAATTTCTTTCTTGTTTTTTTCTTGTAATGCTGATTTTTCAAAACTAAAATTTTGTTTAGTTTTAGTAAAAATAGTGCGCCACTGCTTTTTTATGAAAATAAAATTATATTTCAAATCCTCTTTTATTTCTGAGTAAATATGATCTTTTGACTTTTTTCAACCGATGCAAGGTGTTCTAATAAAAAAAAAATGAATACATTTTTAGGTTGCCTCTTTCTGACACTGCTACAGAACTGCATAAGTTCGATTCAATCTGTGCTCCGATAGAAAAAAACCGTGTTCTCATAATATCTGACTCTTTAAAAAATGGCCTGTAGATAGTAAACGTCGTTTAACGTAAATAAAAGCGAAACTGTCGAATTTGTGAATTTATTTGCATTTGTAAAATCCAACTTTACTCAAACACGCGTGTCTAAACATAATATGATATTTATTTTTTTATCAGAAAACCTTGCATCGGTTTAAAAAAAGTCCAAGGGATTATATTTACTCAGAAATGAAAGAGGATTTAAAAAATAATTTTATTTTTCTAAAAAGCAGGGGCGTACTATTTTTTTCAAAAATATTAAGTGTAGCACGACTTGCACGAACGTCACTGCTACAATAACTAAAAATTATACGTTGGGAAATCTCTCTTGATGCATGGAAGGTGTACAAAAACTTTCACGAAAATATCTTGATTCTTATCAAAGTTATTATTAAAAAACGATTTTTTTTCTTGAAACTGCATCACCCTGTAGTTAAAAAGTTGAGCCTCTTAGGCCATACGTTTTTACTTACTTTTTTCTTAAAATGATCTCATCAATCACCCCCTGAATTTTCTCGGTTTATTTTAGATACACCCTGTAGAATTTCGACAGTTCTAAATAATCAAGAACACCTACATTTATTCGACCGATTGTGTTCCTTAGAAAGGATTTTTTTATTTTTGCTCAATTTAATTGATTTTCTTTTTATTTCTGTTCAGCAGGATGCAAATTCAACAGGATGCAAATATTATTCTTGTTTAATTTTTTAAATGCTATAAAAAATAATATGTAATTTCAATTTTTTAATTTTTTAATACAATAATACGAATAGCTAGAGTAGGTACCTATACCGTACAACTGGGTGACTTGGTCACAGTTTTCAAATTCTTTTATGCAAATACATGAATATAAGATTTTCTTTAGGAAAGTGAATTTTTTAGGCTTCAGGCCTTGAGCTAGTTTTGGCATATTTTGCAAAAATCTGTGTGGTTTAACATTTATTTTATCTTGCTGGTTAGAGTTTCAACTAAGCCCTCGTGTTTCAAGTTACTCCTCGGTACGGTACTTTTCATTCAGAAAAATGTTCAAGACAAAAAGCTATAAGTACATAAAAAAAATCAAAATTATTACTCCAAAAATTAAAAATTATTAGAGGTAACCCAGCTATGTCAATCACCTTTTCTCATAATATGATGTTTTTTTAAATTTATTTTACATTTTTTTCATTGCACCCCTGCATCATATTATTTGTGTATTACACAGTAACTTTGCGAGAACACATCAATCACTAAACCAATCGTGTGCTTCAAAGTTAGTAATTAAAAAAGTTGCAACAACATTATTCGATCAGCAATGCAACGAAAAAAGTAAAAATTCAATTATTTGTACGTGACATCATAATATCCTTCATAGGGATACTTTCTCTGGCAGATGATGTATCATTTGTATAGAAAATTACGCTTAATATGTAAATTTAAAAATGCAATAAATGCAGGAGTAAGAAAATACTACTACATCATCTATGTAATTTTGCTTATGAGTTTTTCATCCTAAGGTCTCGATTATGCCAAATAGACTACTTTTATGGAATAATTGGAAGACAAAAATGAAAAATGGTTAATTCTAAAAAAATAAAATAAAGAAATACACATAACTCGAATTTTAGTCGAAATTGCTGCTCAAGATGTCATTCCTTAACCCACATTATTTTGCTATAAGTAAATTCCTTTGTAATCAAAACTTTTTATAAGAGCATCGAATTGCTGAGGTGATCTATTCAGAAATATTTTCTAAAAAACGACTGTCTAACTCAACTTCCGCCATAAAACTTAACCCAGCTCTCCATCCCATATCTCCCAGATTGCAGCACATCCTGCAACCATCTCCTCCCTCCCGGCAAACCTCCCTCTCGTGGCTCCCTCCTATCGGTCAGCATGGGAGTTGCCTCCCATTCCTCCCGCCCGAGACCCCGCCTCCAGGAGGAACGGTGCCGGCGCCCAAGCCTCAGGGCGGTGCCGGAGATGGAGCAGACGCCGATCCTGGATTCTGGATCAGGACGGCAGTTAGACGACGGGCGGCCTAGAGTACGCCAGGCTGGAGGATCGGGAGGCTCAGAAAGGCGAAACTTAAACGTATTAAAGAGAAATGCATGAAGCTTCTATTTCCTATTTCTTGATTTTAATTTTTGACATACTCATCGACTTGAAAGTTGAATTTCCTACCAGCATACAGGCCTTATTAACAACAGAAGAAAAAGATGATATGATTTTTGATGAAAGAAAAAAATTTGAAAGATGATAATATGAAGTTTACCTCACTTGAACTTTCATCGAAACAAATAAAAACAGTGTTTGGCCGAAGGAGCAATCCAGGGCCAGGGTCATGTGAATAAAAAAAATAAAAAACTTGCCCAATCAAAGATTTTGAAACATATAATTCTGGATAGTCTGGATAATTTTGGAAAATATTACGCAGGTTATAGCATATTCATTTAAGAGCATAATCGTGAATAAAATCGCCCATAATAATCTTCAGATACGCTTTCTGTAAGACGCACTTGCCAACGACAATTTTATACCGCCGTTTAGAGGCAAAAATATTTAATATTTGAAAATACGAGTTGATATACTTGGAGGAATTTGCATTCCGAAATTACTAGCAACGTCCTCCCCATACCTTGAAGAAGAAGACCTGTTTTAAAATATTTTTGCAAGGATGCATCAACATTCAACATTCAACAAAGAATACTTTCAAAACTGTAAGTTTTGAAACAATCATTTTTGTAGTATGTAAAGTTTGGTTGAGCAAAATATAAAATCAAGGGATGATAAATATTGTGAATGCAGACACTGGAGAATGCATTAGATTCTCCCAAATATTTTCCACTCTCAGTTTCCGTATAGGGACTTATCATTCAAGCCCCACCCTCTGGAGACATTGTTAAATTGCTGATGAGAAACGAAGGGCTTGTCAGTTATTCAACTCTTGACGTGTGTTTATTATTATTAAATTGCTAAATAACAAACCCCCAGCCACATACTTGACGTGAATAAGTCTCGACACTATTATTTCTATTATGCTGTCAAGGTACGCGGTATCTCCCTCTTGGAGTTTACACTATAAATCAGATTTATCAAGCGAACAGGTTTAACTAAGTTACCGACGTTACAGTGACGACCTGAAGGAGGTAAACACAGACGCAGTAGACGGCGCTGATGCCCGGGGGGTCTATCAAACCTGACTGTATAATAACCGGTACGTCATATGCTATATGGATCACACAAGACACGGGAGTCTTCATCTCTATCAGGGTAACGCAGGAGAACTTCCAGGAGTTGTCTAACTATTAGACATAATCGTCTTAGTCATGCTTCAAGGATGTGGACAAGTTTGCAGACAGGACCACTATACTATAAGCTACTTGTCGAGGATGCATAGGTTTATTTAGAATCCAAGGGGAGAAAATGGAAAATAATTTCAAGTTGATTTTATAGTTCGATTAGTGAAATAAATTATTATTTAATAAATGCCGATAACTGTGATCTGGAGCCTCGCCCAACTGTGATGATTTTAGAAACTTTCTGTAATATGTTTCTATTAACGCTACCAAAAAATGAAAGTGTCGCGCCCCAAAAATTTTGCCTCATTTTTATCGGGGAAAACTCCCGTTAGTCCCTAGGGATTTCGATTTTTTTTCTCACGTAGGCATTTTCCTTTACTTATTGCTTTATTAAATCTAATAAACTGAAAAAACTGCATACAAGTTTTCTACAATGGTGATATTTAAAGGCGTGCAAAACCGCGTTATAATTGAAGTGAAGAATTGAGTTGGGGAAAGAATTGAAGAATAGAGGAATGTGAATTAAAGAAAGATGCTTTGAAATTTTCCGTGCAACATCTGCTTTGGACAATGATCAAAAAATTAACTTTTTGCTCTTGAAGTGATAATTTATTTTCTCATCGACCGAGTTTTATAATTTTACACTCGTATTAAAGGTTACCTTTTAAGAAAGAAATTCCAAGCGATGATTGACTTAGGACAAACATCAAAAACAAAGAATTGCACAAAAAATAACTCCATTCACAATTTATTCTGGAAACTTGTTTTGGAAGCAAAATTTTGGAAGCAAAATCCGAAGAAGCCTTAATTTGGAACACTTTGAGGATTTCTTTGCTACCATGAGCTAAAAATTTTTTATTTTAATTTAGGGAGAAATCGAAACCTTCCTACCTAAGAATGGTTCTAACCATGGTTACGAAAATTCCAACAACGCACTACTTGTCTGAATCGAACTAGTAACGATGGTTAGAAACCATTATTAGGTCAGCAAGGGCACTGATTTCTCCCGAAATCATTGAGATATAATTTGGTGCTGGTTCAACATTTTCTATCTGCTATCATGTCATCAAAAAAAAAAACTCTTGAAGTGTTCAGAATTGTAGTTCTGTTTGGACCAAGTTTATTTTCATTCAATTTTCTTTCCAAAACATTTTTGCAGAAGAAATTGTAGTTTCAATAATTTTTATGCAATTTTTTGTGTGTGTTTCTCGTAAGTCAATTTTCAATACATGAGGCTAAAATTTCAAAAATCGGTCCATGAGGAAATACCTTGACATCCCTATGTAAAACAGGTGTTGAAGTGAAAATTTCATAACAATGTTGTCTCGAGATAAGATATCCAGCTTAACATTTTTCTCATCAAGAACACACAAGATAAATTTCTTTAAAATCGGGTGTAACAAAAGAGGGGAGCGATTTTGCATGCCTTCAAATATCAGCCTATAGAAAATTTGTTCCCAGCTTTTTGAGTTTATATCCACAAAAGCAGGAAAACTAAAAATAACTAACGAAAGTTTTCCTTTGCCTGAATCAAAATTATGCAAAATTATGAAAACGGTAGAAGAGGAATAATTATTTTCTCGAAATAAAATTAGAAAAAAGTCTCAATGACCTTTTTATTAAATATATCCTGTATAACTTTAACAACCTCGTTCAGTGCTAAGAGACAGTTTCTGAAAGTAGCCCGAAGAGATCACCTGGAAAAAACTTGCGCATAAGACGCGCAAAAATTATGCAGAATATACGCCGAAAATGATATAATTTTAGGTGACACTCAGATTAATAAAGATAGAAGAACTCCTTATTAGGTAATGTCGATATGAATTTTTTGATTGGCTGGACGAGGTATTTTTCCCTTTACGATCGTTTATTTTTAAAGACTCTTGAAGTTATTCTTAACAATGTATGTCTATCGTGACTTCCTCCAAGAATAACCCCAGTTTACCATTCAAAAGTTACATCTGACTCCCTAAGTAAGATAGGAGAGAACCAGCCAGTTACCAAATTGTTACAAGCTACAAGTTACCAGTTATTGCGAGTTCATCCATTTCACCAAACGAAATTTTGGAAAGTATACTAATAGGAATTATAATAAGATTCTGACGTAAGTCGAGCTTTTACTTGTTTTTTTTTTAACCAAGTAATTTTGCAAAAAGGTGAAATAAACACCTTAATCATCCCTTGAAGAGAAATATCTCTTTTGTTTGACCTTGAAGTTCCATGAGCTGTTTTTATTTAGCAAAAAAGTGAAGGAACTAAAATTGATTTATCGACAAAATTTCTTTTTTTTCAATTACCTCTACCCCCGGTTGTTTCTGAAACAAACTAGCGACAGCACTTTAATTTTTGAGTAGTATGTGAAAAAAAAATAATAACATGACGTAATAGGGCATTTGAGAATCGAAATGAGTTTACTCGTTCCAGAAAAAAAAATTCTTCATGTTTCCTAATTGAACCGACTTCATAGCTCAAAATAATAACGAAGTTACCAACGGTGAACAGAAAAAATAAGAAAATAGACGATTTTTCATCACCCTGTGTACATACTCACTTCACGCCCATGGAGACTTTTGATCGCCGTAGATATATTTGAATTTCAACAATTTTAACCGAGGGATGATTTTCATTTAATCCGTGTGGGGTCCAAACTCTTAAGTCAACTTTAAAGTCAACTTTGCTGGCAGATATCTCTACAGTTAGACGAAAGTTATCCAGCTGCGGTTTTCAATGACACCTTAAGAATTAAATAAGTGAAAGAGTTCACTATGTAAAAATAATAATACCTTTAAATTTATTTTTTTTTAGAAAAATCGCGATATTTACTTACATGTCAGACAACGACGTCTAACGGTTGCGGTGGTAACAAAATAAAAAATTCGTAAGCTGCAATCGACAGAAGAAGAAAAACTCTTTGTAATGAGACTAATCTGGTTAAATTCCGTTGAGTAACGCCGGAATAATCGACATTTGAATTAATAAAGTATTGACGTTCCCCCACCACTTTATACAATGGAGTTACCAAAAAAACTGCAAAAAATCAAGCTATAAGCATTTTATATTTTGAATAAACCCACCCTAATTTTGAAAAATGATGAAAAAAATCAAATCTTTTATCTAATCATGCGCCCCATGGCGGTCATTTTAGAAGTTCAAAATTTTTTTCCAACGAATTTTAAAGGGTCACTTTCCTTTGAAAAAAAATTTTCCCTAAGGCTCTACGATGCTTAGTTTCTGAGATATTCCCGGTGACCATATTAATGACTCACCCGGTACTGGAGGTTAACGCAAGGAGCAAATTTGAAGAAAACGTTTTTCCCTCAACGGGGAGGGGAGGTGGTTGCCTAGATGCCCCGCACTTATTTTCTTCCAAACGGTAAATACTTTTTGAAATCGCTAGGGTAAATCTCAGCAAAAGGCCATACCCGCTCATCGCAACACGCTAGACCCCTGCTTGACGTCCTTTTCGTCCATTTGGGAGATACAAGGCATTTTTGTCACCATTTCTCTAATAGTAACTACGTAAAACGGGCGCAATACTCTGCGTTCGGCCGGCTGTTGCAGTTTAAATTTTTTACATCGCGATTCTAATTTTATTGATAAAAAGGCATGAATCGATAATATATTGAAAGGAGACCACGTTTTTTGAGCTGTGACGCCATCATATTTTTTTACATATCAATCGTCCCTTTTTTATCAGAAATCATTTCTCCCCTTCTCCATGAATAGAACGATACCACACACAAGTGGTTTAGTGCTAACCGCTGACAAGAGAATTTGGTAGAAACGAACAGTTGTTTTTTTTTTGGATCTTGGATTTTTTTATAATTTTGGATCTTCAGGTATTTGAGGCCGACTTGGTAAGGTTCTTTAACACATATTAAGCAAAAAAAATTACATGTCCCTGTTATACCAACTTTTCAATTACTTATATTTCGTGGAAATGAAAAATTATTTTAATAAACCAAAATTTTCAAATAAATCGGTAAATTTATGTTATTCGTCTCATTCGAGGATTCTCAATATGATTTTTTTTTTTTCAGTATTGGAACCTATCTATGTAGCTTGAATCAAATTTTCTTATGACAGCTATTTATGCATCATAAATATGCACCAATTCGTAATGATATTTCATGATTATATAAAAAAAAGTGCATATGAAGCTGTATAAAAGTATAGCAACGATCCAGGATTGAGAGGGTCATATTATATCTAAATGATCCATAAGGGTAGTGGGTGTGAATGGCCTACTAGATGATTGTGTGTGACACTGCTATAATTGGCCCCAGGCCGCCTGCGACGCGGTCGGCGCTCCCGCCATGGCCAACTCAGCATCCCGCTATCCCGTTAATTAGAAACATCATCTGTGGATGATGTCTCATAACAGGATTATCAATTATGCGTGGTCAGACGGGATGAGTGATAAAAAAGGTAAACTGATAATTTGATTTCGGTATAGAAAAAGCCTTCCTGTAAAAATGTCATCATTCGATATCAATGAATTACGCGGTTATGTACCAAAGCAGATATGGGTAAACATAATATTTAGGGAAGTGCTATTCATTTACTACTAATCTTTTTCCCAGAAACGAAAAGAAATAAGGAAAATAATAACCAATCATTTCTGCAATAAATAGAAACAGCAGCCTACTTGTAGAGAAATTATTTAAAAAAAATCAAGATTTAAAAGTGTCATAAAGCAGCTGAAAGTTCCGGACAAAGACCAGAACTATCCACAGCCCATCTACAAATCTACCTGAATCTCCTTTCCTCCCGGTCCATTAGAGCGAGGAGTACCATAAGGAAGCCGCAGGATAACGCCGACGCCGGCTGTTGTGCGGAACTCAGAGACTGTATCACGATGTGTGTTCCATCCCACAACCCTCTGGAAGGGATTCCTTTATCGCTGCCGCTTCCCGTCCCGCCATTGTGTCTCGCGTTGACGATCCCATTCACCCCGATACGGGACTTGTAATGCCGCTGCATTCAATACCTACATCCCATCATCCTTCAGAATGGGGAACGGTTATCTATACGACAAGGCCATGTTTGCTGGTTCCCAAACAGCACAAAGTAGTCCTATGGACGTCCAATGGACATCCCTCTATGTACCAACGGACGTCCATAGGACGTCCGTTTTTGTCCTATGGACGTCCATGGGACGTCCACTCAGTGTCCATTTGTCACAACTTTGGACATCCACAGGATGTCCGTTACTGGACGTCCATAGGATGTCCGTTATCGGACGTCCATAGGGAGTCCGTTATCGGATGTCCATAGAGAGTCCGTTATCGGATGTCCACAAAGCATTTGCTGATAAATATCTTAATGAGGAACAAAAGACAGAAAATATTCGATAAGTCTTGAAATTTAGAGTTTTGAAAAATCCAATAAATGTAGTGATAGGTATAGGGTATATACGGTAATTTTCTGTTTTGAAAACAACGTTGATAACGGCTAAAGATACAGGAAAACTACTAGGTACTCACCTACTTACGTGTTTCTATCATTAAGTTTTACGTAAAATCTGGTAATTTTCATTGAAAAGTTGTCAATTATATTAGTTTATGATAATATTGATAAACTTAATGAAAATATTCGTTTTTGGATTTTTCACAAACTCTAAAAATTAAAGATTCATCGAATTTCTTTCTTTTGTTCACTGTATAATGCAGATGTCTTCATCTTCACGCTAGCAATCTTGAGTTTGATGGGAATGGCGGAAGTCTTTCCTTGGGACGAATTAATGTATAATGTAGGAATGTGGATTGTATGATAATGGAACATGGGGTGGTTAGCGCGTGCGTGCGCACTGGTACTGCTATTCTCTTCCTGGCTGCGACAGCACGTCATGCGCAATAGTCAAAAATAACTCGATGGACGTCCAATGGACGTACTTTTGTGGACGTACATAGGAAGTCCGTGCGGAGAAGTCCGTAGGACGTCCATTTATTGTCCATGGACCAATGGACGTATAATGGATACTCAACGGACGTCCATAGGACACTCGGTGCTATCTGGGTTATACCTTTTTATTTCGCTCGTATTTATACTGTTGTGATGGAAGATCAAACGGCAGTTTTGGGGGAAGTTAATTTCTATTTTTGTTTGTATTAAGTGGTTTATGGTAGTTGTTGTTGGCATTTATTGACTTTCAGGTTGTTATGCTTGCAGAGAACGATATAGAATCGGGAATAGGCAATGATTACGACGTATATTAAATCTATACGAAATTTATTGTTTATTCCTTTGTTAATAGCTACACTCCTACATGTAACATACCACATCACAGGACGATGTTGTGTTTGGTAATTACTCTTAATAAAGATATTTCTATAATTGTATTTCTCTTCTTAAACGGTAGAAGTGTTATTGCAAAAATTGGAGATCATTCAATTATCTACAAAAGTTGTCCGAATACTTTTTTCCTATACCGTAGTTCCTATGATATCGCGAATCCAAAAATTGCAAAGGTCTTATTCTGCATACTAATATGCACATTGTTCCACACCAAGTGGGTATATGACATAGTCTACTTATGGGCCCTTTTTTATATAACAACTACTGAAGTTCTATCAAACAGTACCCACTTGAACAGAAGAACTCTTCCTCCTAATATGATGCTGTAGACTTGATTGAATGCTTTACATGCAGCGGTTTTAACCACACCGCCAGCAGATGCAAGAGGAGATGTATGTGCCCTAGATGCGGAGAGGAACATATAGGGTCAGAGACTGTAAAAGGGAGTCTTCTGTATTGCGGTAAGTAAATTACAAACATACATAGGATGTGAACCATGCCGCCAGGGACCATAGGTGTTTCGTTTATACCCATAGGAAACTTGCATCTCTGAGGCAGGGTACTCTGGGTGATGCGTCGCTGGTGGGAGCATCGCCTCGTGATTCCATCCCCTTCCCATAATCCACCGACTTTGAATCTTTGTTCTCAGAATGCTAGAGGTCGAAATACTAAAATATTTGAATTCTCTAGCGTTGTTTTAGTCAATAAAATCGTTGATATTTAGACTCCATTGCTGATACTTAATTTTTCCTGCTTCTCGGCTCGATGTGATCTACATCTTATACGCATCGATTTGGGAGACGCTGAGCTTCTCGAGCTTCTTCCGATTATTGATGTTGTGGCTGTTAGGTTGATTTTGTCTGGGAGATGAGATCTTATGGATATCAGAATGTAAAATACCTCCTTTTGCCGCCTAGGAGGAAGTCGACCTCCTACTTCAAGTTGTAGTTTTCTAGTTTTCAAATTTAGGGGAAAGTTTACTTGTCGGGGGCGACTTTAACTATTCTGAATACTCTAATTCACAATGCCTATTAAGTATAAGCTACTTGATTTAGTATTGTCTACTGGAAACTCTCATGTTGAGAGTTTCCCTGCGTTGATCCAGGAGCATCTCCATCATCCTACTTTGTTGATTTCATTGGCTTGTCGGGTATGAACTCTACCGGACTTGAACTTAAAGATACCAAAGCAGCGTTAGATATGTTTTATTTAATGACTTATTCGGTTTCCGATCGCTTTATTCTCAAAATATCTCCCCCGAATAAATCGAAGTTCCCGCCCTAGTTCACTAGGGAGATTGAGTATAACATCAAATTGAAGCATAAATACTGGCGGCGTTACATAGCCAATATCGTTCTTGATCTTAAGAGGGATCTGAAGTCTGACCCGGCCAAGTTCTGGTCCTTCATCGAAAACAAGACGAGGCTCAGGGTGTCGCAGAAGCGTGACGGTGATCTCTCTCTCTGATCTTAGTTTTAATGTTCCGAACATTTGCCCGAGTCTAAAAAGATTCACTGAAGCTGATTTTCTGAGCGCAGTAAAAGGTTTTCATCTCTGACGTCAGGTTAAATGTATTCTTCTTAGTAGGGGATTGTTTTATAAGGGACCATTGTAAAGGAACATGTTTTGTTAGAGTCCTTCTTGCATATTTTTAATCTTGTTTTAACTAATGGAGACTTTCCTGAGAAATGGAACATAGCTCGAGTCATTCCTGTATATAAAAAAGGGAACAGGGCTAGGATGTAAAATTATTATTTTCAGAGAGAAACACTCACCAACATACCACTGGATAATCAAAAAACAACATTTGATATTTTCTGCACAACGCTGAGGCAAATTATGGAGTTAGATGTGGACATTGCTTGTCTGTTACAGTGTTTTTGTTTTTTAATGATATCTATCAGTTTTGTATTCATTTTTTGTGATTGGTATTGCACTGTGGGATTGTTAATAAATAAAAAAATAAACCCATTACGTACGTTGAAGAGTCCAAAGTTATAATTTTTCTACGCTTGTATTTCCACTGACTGAAACATGGATGGGAATAGACAATCACGCTTGTTCTGACAGTAGAATTTTGTTTTGATAAACGACAGTCAATAAAAGGGTTAAACATGCAACTCTGATGCTGATTCATAATTACAGGCTGTTAAGGGGGTGATACATGCCCGCCCCCCACCCGAAACTGGTGCAGTTATAGTAGGATGTAGTAGTGCATGGAATTATTATTATACACATTATGCAGTGACGTAGGTTCTTGTCTCTCACTAAATATTCACATAACTGAACTGTTGTAATTATGCTTCCTGAATCTTATAGCAAAATGTCCTAAAAAAGAACGAATACCTACTCAATTTAAAAGACCTGGAACCTGCATAATTCTATTATAGACTGTGAAGAAAAACATTACTAGAAAATAGCAGAAAGTAGGATCTGGACATTAAAGAAGCGAAAATATTCTGGATAACCTCTGAGATTGAGCCTAATCTAGGTTAGCATATTAAGAGCATTTGAAAAGTATCTGATGAGAAGGTAGCAGTTAAGAGGGTATAACTGATAAAAAGAGACATTGGAGGGGACTCAAAAGTCTCATAATTCAAAGGTAGGAAACACGTTGTTTTGGAAGGTAAGTACCTAGGTACCCATTTATCTGGTTCAAGGGAAAGTACTCGAGGGGTACCTACATGACGTGGCCTGACATCCTTTACTGTCCAATTCCCATTCCCAAAACTTCAAGCAGCTAACCTGAAAAGTGAGCAATCCCGTGGGCGACAATAATAATGCGACCTCGATTATTATTTTGTGTAGAAATCATTGTGCCGGAAGAATTTTCCAGTAATCTTTTAATTCTTATAGTCAACACTTCTTTCTCCATGTAGGGGTGTATGAAGTTTCGCTATCTAAGAAATGCAATCAGATTATCACTGCACTCTATTTTCTTCGCACGCCACTGCGACTTACGGCTATTAAAAGCCCCCAGTTTTATAATAGCCGGTGCTGGCTCGGCACTGATAAAAATCAGTAATTAGCAACAGTAATTATGGCAACTAACGAGCCCGGGATCGGGTTGGCCGTGGCCGTGCCGACGCTCATTTGTTTCGGCTGATTTGTGTGCGCCCTCTCGCGTTAATCCCGTTTATAAATCGGTGCAGATCTGGTGGTTTTTGCTCTGTTCTGATTCAGGGTGCACGAGCTAATATTCCTCTTGCTTGACATAATCGCTGCTATGATAACGCCACTGCTGCGCGTTTTGTAGTGTAATAAGGGAAGAAAGTATCGATTACTATTGATAAGTACCTCCTAAAAAAAGAGTCCTATACTGGAAAATTGATTCCTTGCACTATTTAGAATCTCTGTTTTTGTACTGTTGAAGAATATCTAAGAATAAACTATTATTATTATTCAGAATTCTTCAGTTCAAGTTTTCCCCTTTATATACTCGTAAACCACCGCAATGCAATTGGATTTGCTGATATAATTAATTCCTTTTTGAACTATAGGTGCCTGTATTTATTTGCAATTGTGTATTAACGTTGCAATAATTCCAGTTCATCCATTATATTCTCCTACAGATTATTTACAACGAGCATATTGTGTATAATTATGTCAATATCACAAATTGATGCTTATAATACGGCTACTCATTTCACAGGCCAGGAGCATAATATGGAATCAATACTATGCATACCTAATAGACAATATTCAACGTCTATGCATGTTTGTAAGTTTTTTTCGAATAGTTAAAAAAACGGAATGATCTTGGAATAAATAGCAAGAAAATGGATAGGTACATGGCGATAGTCTTGCATATAGATTGAAATGGATCGCACCTAGGTAGGATGATAAGGAATTTATTTCTATCTCCCGCGTCAAATTCAACCCAAACCGAAAAAGCAAATGGTGCAAGAATAGGTACGTAACTACCAAAAGATAAAATTATTAGAAAATTAAAACGCAGCCACGCGCCATTGCGTTAAAGAAACGATTCCTGCCTGCACATTAAATATTCATAAAATAAAACGCTCTTATTAAATAGGGAAACAGACAAATACTCCCGCAAAGTCCCGGGTAATTTCTAATCAACGTGATGTAAGCACACTTCCTTTAGAAAATGAAAGTAATTAAATAATAAGAAAGCGCAGGGGTGTAAAAGAGTGGTGTCCGAAATGGATAGGAGTTTGAAAAATGTATGAAAGGTATCTACTCTCGCCCTTCACTCTGCAAACATATCCTCTCTCGCTCTTCATTCACTTGTAGACTCTCTGAAAGGAAACCGACGGTTAACAACACAAGTATCAGTTAATTTCTCCTCTTTTCTGTAAGAAATTCTAATCAGCCGAGAAACAAGAAAATCCAAGTTACAATGAGACACAGTAGGTTCTTTTGCGACATCCTTTTCGGCGATCCTAATCCCGGCATACCTCAATCAAAGAGCAGGGGTGATTACGGGAACCTCAACGGTAAAACACAACGAGAAAAACACAACGGTCCGATGGGTGGAAACTCAAGGAAAGATGATCACAGTTGCTTTTGGGAACAGAGCAATAGGATTCTTCCACTCCTCATGTTCACTGACAGCTGGCTGGATTGCTAGACGCCCGATCTCAGATTTACTCAGATATGATCGACTTTTTTCTCATTGAAATTATTTGTGATTTTATAAATTTCAATTGCCCACGATTTTCGTAGATACGGCGTGGTTATCCTGAAGCAGAACATGTTCCGCGAGAAATGACTCGTCTGTCTGGCCCAGGCGACAGTTTCTCTTGTTTTCGGTTACGCGATTGTTGACGTTGTATTATGCACCACAGGAGCAATTTATTCTATAAACTACAGCCGAAGAAAGTGGATTTATGTGGTCTTTACCTGAACGGAATTCGTGCGAAGTTGTTGGGTAAGTTAAAAGTTAGTCGTTTGCTAGGTATCGTGGGATGTTGGATTCCGTCATTCGTCAGCAGAGTCTGATCTAAGTGGGAGAGCTCTTCTTGGAGGTGTTGGGTCTGACAAATTGGGGATGCACGATTCACCAGGGTTTTTATTACTGTTAGTTTCTGGTTTGAATTATTTTTGGAGTTCTTGTGTAAATACCGATCTGTGCGTGTGAATTAATGAATTAAATGAATTAAATGCTAGGGTGTTGATATGATGAAGCAATTCCTCCATGGCCTCTTCTCCATTCTGCCAAATGACGAAGGTGTCATCTTCATCTAAAGGTACCGATCACAACAAGACGGTTTATTAGTTACGTGGTTGATGCAACTTCAAATAATTCTATGTAGATTGGTAACAACATGACTCAGGGGTCTGTCCATAGCAACTCCATCCATTTGTTCATAGAAGTCACCATTTCACTGAAAATAAGTTGTGGTAAGAATATGGTGGAAGAGAGAGGTGATGTCCCTAGAAAAAAGATACGCTGGATCTCTTGAAGGGTCTCGTCAATGGACGACACCATCTCAAGCCTACACACATCAATTAAGTGAGTATCCAGTAGAGGTAAAAATTTGTGCACCATTTTGAAACAGGAAAGAAGTTATTTTCAGACTATAATTTTCATCATTTTTCACGTTTGAAGTTCCTGGCCTATAAACTATCACGCATTGTCGGCTGTATAGAACGTTAATCGCACAATTCATTATTGCCAATTTAAAACACAAACACTGAATTATAACAAATATTCCGATCGCAAGGACTAATGACTTTGAAAGCAAACATGCAGTTTAAATGAAGGGAGTGAACATTGCTAATTGTTAGCAATCAATTTGTGAGTGCATATATGATTCAAATGCAGAAGTCGTGTCGGAAAATATATCAGAAGCATTAATCATGTAAACATTTCGAGAATTTAGGAGGGTGATACACCTATGAATTTTGTTATATCGTTTAAACGACCAATCGTGTTAGTCATATCCGTCACTGAATTAAAAAATATACCTAGTAAAGTGATAAATATCATAAACTAAAATAAATTTTAATAATTATATGAAAGAGTAGCGAGACAAATATCAATTATTATAAACGTGAAACATAATTATGAGCCAAAATATTTCACTTGATTTTGTATCGCTCGATGTCTATCCTCTATGATGAAAAGCAAAGGGGTAGCTACCCTTGCCAAGGGGGTGAAAGCTTGTATGGTTAAATTTGTTACCCAAAGATGCCCCACTCAATAACACAATTGACCTATTTCGGCGTTTGTCACCCTCATCTTCAGTTTCCAAGTTACAAGGCCTGTTTCGTTTTCGTTGGGTCAGCCTGTATAATATACTAATTTAGGCTAGGGTATGATGAGGGTGTTTTTAGTTGGTTGTCATTATAATCAGTAATCGGTCGTGTCATTTAATTTGAGTCCATGTTGTTTTTCAGCAGAGGAGAGTATAATATTATGATCGAAACGGTTTCAGGCTCAATGGCATTCCCAATACTTATCGATCCCCTGTCAAAAATGAAATGATACAGGAACACCCCCCCCCCCCCCCCCCCGTATATTAAATTTTAGTTTATTTACTTTACAAGCCTCCTAATTATAAAACAACAGCATCATAACAAATTGGTATAGCAATCGCTTAAACTGTCATTTTATTTCTGTAATAAATCTAGAAAATACGTGACTGCTACTCCAGCTTTTGGTGCAAGTAGGTTATACCTACGTGAATTAAGATATAGTGTACGATTTCCTCCGAACCATATTTCTCCATAAAGAGGCAGGGATTCCACAATCTGTATTTATATTTATATTTCACGTGTTGTTTCAGAACAATTTGTACCAATATTGCGAGTTGTAATGGGCCATAAAGCAGACATTAGTTCTGCAAAGGATAAGAAGGGAGGAGATGCCCTTTTAATATACCATCAGCCTATGATGAATAGGTGACTTTCATATTCCATTTTATAGAGTTTCTCAAAGGGTATTTATATAACCCTTGCAAATTAAAATTTATTGTCCCGACTAGATAAGTTTATGACAGAATTAAATTTGCGGTCATTCATATCAATGCAGCTATCTGCAAAATTATATAGCGTGAGTTCTTCGCAACGCGGTTTATTCTCAGTTAAGTTAAAAACTTTCAGTTGTGTAAAAAACTTATTAGTCGCTATGATGGAGGTTTTTAAGTTACCAATCAAATTGCTCCGAGAACATTAGAGAGAGGCTTTGAAAAAAAGAAAACAAATTACAAGGAGTCGGGAGAGAAATAATACACTCTAGCAGTTCTACATAATGCAACGTTATAATGTTACATAATACAGTGTAGACATACACTCATTGACATATGCTCAGAATGATTTCACTGTAGGCTCACCATCATCACAAATTATCAATTTTCGCGCATGCGCAGTAGAGACTTATGGTAAGATTTCGCTAATATTGAGCTCCATAAGAAAATACACGCGTTTTTGGCCTAGATAGTGGATTCTGTGAGTCGGAAAACCCCACGAAAAGTGCTCGGATTTCAGAGTCTAACGAGACTAGCCCTCCCCCCTGTTTTCGAGGATTCTGAATACGATGGTGGTGGTTTAAACTCTTCTCGAGTTGACCGCATCCCCTAAAACGGCCAAAAACCACCATTGTGAAGGGTAAATCACGGAACTTCTTTCTCTTGGCGGCCAAACTTGTGTCACCCACCCCCCCCCCCCCGTTTTCGAGGTCGCTGAACGCGATGCTGACGTCGAGGTCGGTCCCCTTTCGGGGGTTGTTCTTGGCCGCGTAGAGGGGTTGGCGAGCGTCGAGGACCGACCTCAACGTCAGCATCGCGTTCAGCGACCACGAAAACGGGCGGGGACGGATTTTCGTCGATTTTACGCGGCGAGTTCCCGTTTCACCCAGTCCGGGGGTTGTTCTTGGCCGCGTAGAGGGCTTGGCGGGCGTCGAGAAACGGGGGGGGGGGGACACAAGTTTGGCCGCCAAGAGAAAGAAGTTCTATGATTTAAACCTTCATATGGGTGGTTTTTGGCCGTTTTAGGGGAGCGGTCAACTCGAGAAGAGTTTAAACCACCACCATTGTATTCAGCATCCTCGAAAACGGGGGGGGGGGAGGGCTAGTCTCGTCCGACTCACAGAATCCACTAAGAACTGTCATAGGATATCTACTAACATTTATCACCACTAACCCCTGCATTACTTACAAAGTATAAAAAAAAAATAAAAATAAATAAGAAATTTGGGTAATTTTCTTCCTCCAGAAGCACCCCAACAGTGATAAACAAATAAAAAAATCAAAATTTCACCTCGGAAATCGTCTCTCGGGGGTTTTCGGAGACGCTGATTACGAATCGGCAATTTAGGTCCAAAAGCAAGTGAGGGTGGTTCTAACCACTCATTACTTCCCCAAGAAGTAGCGTGATTCAAAAAATTAATATTTCGCCTTGGAAAAGAGGTCGCCGGGAGTTTTGGGGTCACTGATCTCGAATTAGAGGTCCAATTAAAAAAAATGTAAAGAACCAGTACAATGAAAAGTTTTCACTTTTCCGTTTACGATAGTTGATTGATTTGACGTTTGAGATTTTGAGGGTTGGAATTACCCCCACTTGCTTTTGGACTTCAGATTCGTGATCAGCCCCGGAACACCCCCGAGAGACTATTTACGAGATGAAATACTGAATTTTTGTATCACTGAGCCGGGACCCGCTTTTTAACGTACCTCCCGGAGCACGATTTGACCGTTGAAATGACATTGACAATAATGTAAACACCACCTTTTTGTAATTATGTAATCGTGAAACAGGGTTAGAGCTTAAAGATGGTCTAACCGAGTATCGGAGAAGCCGCAACCCGTATGCGAGAAACACTTTTTCAGACTATTTGCCGCATATCTGCGGAAAGATTCAGACTTATGGATGAAATGGCAATAATTTGACAAAAGTCGAATTTACTGTCTTACCAAGTCTACTATTAAATATCTCGTATTTCGACTGACCGAAAGTAAGTTCGGACATCACCCACAGTTTCCACGGCCAACTGAGGAAGTGTTCCTAAATGAACTCGCCGACGTCTAGGTACATACAGAAATTTAATTTGCTCACACCACAGTTCATTTAAATATATTCAAATTCATAATGTTGAAATTCATAACTCGTGAAATTAAACAAACTCCGAGTGTAGTAGGTCAGTTGTAGTTGTAGTAGAAATCCCTGTCTTTTGATTTGTGAAATCAAATCATAGGCTTATTCGTGTGCAAACCCACTAGATCTATCATCCTGTTTATGAGCACGTTTCCCTTTCCAGATGACCTACTAATCCAGCTGATTCCTTTGCTAGACTAACGCAGCATTAGAGGTTAGCACAGATACTATAGATATCAATACAAGTTCCAAGCACGTTTCCTAAGTAAATCACAGTAGATGAGGCGTGCTGATGTTAATTTAACGTATTTAGAAAGCGCCCCCGGCAACGGGAGGTAGACCCTAATGGCCGCTAACTGGCCCCAACGAACACCTAATTCACCGATCTTGTTCCCTTAGAGGTCCGCCCTAGCTTGTCCTTGTTAACTCGATATATTATACGTGGCTAAGATATCCAGTATACAGGGATGAGAACTATAACAGGGAAATCTGGAATAAGACCAAAAAAAGTTTATTTTAGATATCCTGTATAAAAATTTTAAGTATCACATGAAAAAATTTTTTCTGCATATTAATTATCCTTCTGGTCATGCAATTCTAGTCAATTCATATTCTGGTCAAAATCTAATAAAAAAAAGTTTAATATCCTGTACTCGAGAACTTTTTTTCTTAGAATCACAGTCAAGGAATCAAAACTTTTATTTTCCGTCACATGTTTTGAAACATTTTGTAGAAAAAGAGAAACAAATTTCAATCTACAGGGACGAAAATTGGCGGTTGTAGAGTATTTCATAGCAAAATCACATAGAAACGTCCGACATTTTTCCCATGAGAAACTTCTGGAAGAACAAAATCAGGGTACCACTATCCGTTACAACAATTTTATAAATTTCTTCAATTTAAATTTCAAATAATTAATTTTCTTAAGTTGGTAGCGCTTATAATATGAAATTAAATGATATTTGTGAGAATAAGCCCCTACAATATGTAAATTTTTATACCGTGTGATCCATCTTAATCTATTTTCGGAGTTATTGGGGAGGGGCAACACTCTCCGAGCAAAAGTTTGGGACAAAAGTTTGCACACAATAACCACCCCCCCCCCTTTGACGATTTAAATAGAAACCCCCATTTTTTTGCGGGTTATGATTCAGCGTGAAGAAAAACAAACTTTTGTATGAATTTTTTTTTCAATTTCGCCCTCATCCCTTAAATATGGAAGACAAAACGGTTTTTTGTTTAATTTAAAAATATATATATTTTCAGCAGTTTTTATTGTAAACTGTCCTGAAAATCTAAAATGGCGACTTTCATTTGTTTATAATTCATAAATTGCTCATAACAAACTTCAACTGTGAAAACCATCCCTAATACAGGGTGGGAATTTTTTGTACTACCCATCATTGGGATCTCCTAAGCGCTAAGAGATCCAGGGTCCGTTAGATGAAAGAAAAGTTGCTCTATTTTGTGGCCATCTCGAATCCGTCGAGACATACAAGACCGTTCCTGAAATATCCTGAAAAAACTGAAAAATCGAGATTTCTTTTTTTTGCCCTATCTTTTTTATCATCGGAGATTTTTAAATAATTTTTTGTGGGCATACATAAGCCGTTAAGACCTATCCATCTGACATTTCAGAAATTTCCAAAGCCAACTAGATCCCAGCGTATTCATATAGTCAACTTTTGTTTTTCTTATGGCCGTCATATTGGATTTTCATGTCCTTCTGTATCAAAAAAATTAAGGAAACCAAAAATCTATCACATTTGAAAAAATTTCTGAAAAATTTTCTCCTTTTTTTTCAAAAAAAAGAACCTTTCTTCAACTGAATGTCATAATAACCATAAGTCAAGCAATGTCACGTCATATTGCGACGTACGTCGTTTGGTGATAAAATTTTCTTTTTGTTTTCGGGAAAAGAAAAAGAAAATTTTGAAGATTTTTTTAATATGATCCATTTTTGGTTTCCTTAATTTTTTTAATACAGAAAGACATGAAAATTCAAAATGGCGGCCATAAGAAAAATAAAAGTTGACTATGAACACTTTGGGATCTAGTTGGCTTTGAAAATTTTTGAAATGTCACATCGGATAGCTCTTGATGTCCTATGTATGTACGCACACAGAAAATTATTTATTAATTTTCAAAAATAAGAGAGTTATGACGAAAATAAGAAATATCTTGTACCTATGTCTTGACGGATTCGAGATGGCCACAAAATAGAGCAGCTTTTTTCTAATTTAACCAAACCTGTATCTCTTAGCGTTTAGGAGATCCTAATGATGGGTAGTACAAGAAATTCCCACCCTGTATACTGAGTTTTCTCAGACAATATGAAAATCTAATAATATACCAACCCTGTATAGCTGAATATTCTTTTTATATAAAAAGAGGAATAAGCATCGGTCTTAACTATGTAAGTAAGACCTAGTCGCTCTACTCTGGTAATTTGGCTTCGAGAACTTGCTCATTCAGTCACATACACATTTTTATTATATTTGGTGATTTTTAAGTTGAGTCATTTCTTTTATCACCCTGTAGAATTCATTAAGGTAAACAACTTTTCTTAAAAAATTCAAAATTAAATGACAGCCTTTTTAATAGTTTGAAAAAATTAAAGTTCATCCCTGCGATATAATTTAAACAGATAAACGATCAAACGAAACAATAATTTTATTACCTCAAGGTTACCCAGGAAACGAGAAAAAAAAGGAAATAAACAAAAAAAAATAATAATTTAGGTGAGTTGAAAAAAAAACAAAGGCTAAAAAATTCAACCAAATTGTACTTAATAATATCACTACTATTTTCCTCTAAGCTATTTTCCTCTAAGATAGGAAAATTTATGAATTTTCATAAGTCTGTGATTTATCGAAACACAAGTAGGTATTTGAAAAAAATCTTCTTATCAGATTTAAATAGATTTCTATCAGACCTTCATGAATAACTTATAGCGGCTCTGCATTTTTGTTAACTATCAAAGGCTGTATCCCTTTTATCTGTGATTTAATTGAGAAAAGTAATTTGAAAATTTTAGCCTTTGTGAATTCTCTAAGACGTTAAATGAAATGATTCAACTTAAAAATCACCTGGTATAAATAGTATTATAATCGAAACCAAACAACATTCCGAGCTGGGATTCGAACCACAGACGGTGGCAGCGTCAACAGTTTCAGTCAGCGACCTAAAATATAATTTTCAACATTTAAAATCAACATTTATTCTCAATTTTTTGAAGTTTTTTAGTGTATTTTTAAATACATTATTATAGAGGTGCCTTCAAATAATCTCGCAAGTCGTGAGATCACAATTTCAGACATGAGAATTTTCCTCCAAATCATGCCCCAAATTATGTTTAATTTGCTTACACGATATACTTATAATATACTTATACTTACTGTGAAATTGTAATACAAATAATAGTTTTCCTACTATGCTGATCACCCTGTATAAATTCAGTAGGCTCTGAATCAAGGTAGGCTTGTGGAATCAACGGTAGGACATGGATTTATAACTGAGTTATTCCTAACTACCCCCTAGACAATACGCCGACCCTTGGAGTGTCCCTCAACGCCCGCCTAGGTCCTGAAGATCGAACTATGTTGCCAATTGAACAAAACTTCTTAATTATAGTAATTTGTAGGTACATATATGTGGCTTGATATCTATAACCTTTATTTTCTGCTTATTCCTTACTTCACGATCTGGCTTTGCTTGATTACTTACAGCAATCAACATGAGGTGAAATACCATTATTCTTGAATCTGCTAGCTTAAAATGTTCCTGTAGGTATATTTACCTAACAAAATCAAAAACAGAGTTCAGTGTTTATTGAAGTTACTTAGCTGCTTCTTGCATCTTTTCCGATTCGAAAATCATTTATAAACTTATCCACCTTAATAAAATGATGGTTTTTACTTATTGCTTAAGTGAATTACGTATACTTTTTTAGGTATGATCAATTATTTAGAAAAGTTATATTGAAATACTTCCTATTTTAGTAACGGAGTTGTAAGTTTCCCATTTGAACTAGGAAGTACACGTGGCAACTTTGTCAGTCGAATTCAACGAGACGTATGGAGTAAGAGCGGCTGATTCATAAGGGGATCAAAGCATGTCCCTAATGGAATGCTTACTGTACGGTCAGCGATTGTCCGACTAAAAACACGCCACAAAATAAATCTAGGAAGCAAGTGACCATGATTTATAGGCTGTGGGGACAATCCGATACTGCAGACCGAAATCGTTTAAAACTTGGGCTCGGTCTTCGGCTATCTGTTTGTTGGAAAACACAATAAGAAGTATATGAATAAATCAAGGAGTAGATTCGATTACGTCTAGCATAAATTCGTAGTGTTTTCTTTCGTTGCAGAACTTTTTTTTCTAAATAGGTAGGTACTTGTGTAAAATATGATAAGTAAATTAAAATATTAATATTGTAGTATCTTTAATATTGCGAAAAATTTTACAACGAGATTGTTTCGTCAAAAATAAACAAAAATTTCCCATTAACGTCGTGTATCTGGAAATGCACCGTTTTTGAGATACAGGTGTCAAAAAAAATTTAATTTTATCAGTTTTTTAAAGATTTCTCCGGAACCGGTTCAGATATACCTACAACTCTGCTTTTGTACATGTCTTATCATTGGTATTAGCTATACCTTCTCAATACCAGTCAACTTTTTTTTTCATGTACCATTCGCGAAGATTTCAAGATTGAGCAAGGTATTTTACCCTTCATTTACCAACTCATGCATGTTTTCAAACATCCTAAGCGAGTTTTTCATCGTAGTAAATGACCGTTTTATCACTTTTGATCAAGAATGCCTTTTTGCACAGGGTCGTAGATATTAGGAGCGAAAGAATCTCGGGCAACCCTAAAATCAAACTGCATTGATGGCATTAAAACAATAGCTAATTTTAATGATAAGAAATGTACCTACAAGAGCTGAGTTCTGTATCTGAAAAAAATAATTTTTGTGTTGTTATATCCCGCACATTTCCGGACACGTGTTGATAGGAAATTTTTTGATTATTTTTGATCAAAGAATCTCGTTTTAAATTATAACCCTTCTTGATATTTCAAAACTATAAGAATTCTAGAAGGTATTGTACTCTGCTGACAGTCATTTCTAGAATGAGCTCCAATACAATTAATTAAAACATCCCCTGAGTCGTTTTAAAGTTTCAAACTTCTGTTGAGTATTTTGTCTCAGAAATGAATGACATTTTGTCAAGGAATGCTAATCTTTGCAGAGAGGGCACGGGTGAACGAAATGTTGCATTGAGCTTCGAGAAGAAACCGGCTTAGCATTAGTGAGGAAAGACCTAGTGGGTTTTGTAGTTCGTATGGCAGTTTTTGCATTCTCAGAAAAGATCTCGTAAGTTCTACTCCTCGTGAGTTGGAATAGCGTTAGTGCCTTGCTTATCTTCAAAAGCCTTTCGAGTTGCAGAGTCAAGATTATAGAGAGACAACTGAAAAAGTATAAAATCCGATAGATCTGCAATATTGAGCGATTTGAGAGCTTTTACTGCATTAGAATGAACTGCAAGAAATTTTTGAAAGTTTGAGTAACTAGGGGAACTTATAGTAGAAAAATCTTTAATTTGATTCAGATAGTGACTAGCCAATCTTCTTTTATTTTGATATCTATCACGAAGATTTTGGAATTCTCGGAATTCAATTAAAAATCGGAGATAACAGCCAACGCATCATCCCTAAGATTTGAGTGTAGATACTGAAACTTCCCTAACGGTGAGAGGGAGTTATTTTTATGAATCATGCTATCGAATAGATAATAAAATGAATTCCAATCCTTAATCCTGCCACTGAAAATTGGAAAAGATATGGTGGGAAGATGAATACCTACTCCGAAAAGAAGAGGGTGTCACTTTCTCTTCTTTTGCAGTGCTATTCCGAGGAAGAGTCTGTGCTACAACATTATATTTGCCACGAGCTGCAAATAATAAATCATCAAATTTTGAACTTAATTCACTTCTAGCCTATCAGCTATGATCCTGAACTTCCTCGAAGTCATCTTCGATAGAAGATAACTTCTCATAGCGCGGGTTTAGAGTCGAAAAATTATTTTTATATCAATGCTAGAGAGGCTATCAATTTTTATACATTTTGGGTATAAAAAATGGGTAATAATTTTCAGTTGAATGAGAAAATAATAATATAATTGAAATCACCAACACCTTATACATTGAAATTAAATGCAACTGTTATTTTAATAGGAAGGTAAAATCGACTTATGAATTTACGGAGGAAACAGAGTAAATTATTTTAAGGGATAATAATAGCGGACTATCTATCAGAGAACTAGATCGCAAAAATTCGGCTCGAATTGGACCAATGTTTTGTTCTCAACGAACACATAATGAGGAAAACTGTAATCATATAAATCGAAGAACCATTAGAAAAAGGATTGTGAGGTACTTACCAAATTCGTGGTAATGTGGTAGCGTACTCCCGCTCTCCGTGGTGTCGTCCCTGATGCAAGCCTGCCGGTGTCGGACGACGAGTTTCGTAATGCACTATAACAAAATGGCACTATATTGTATTATGTTGGGAGTCTAGGTTTAGTGATTTTGAGCACGAATAAACTTGTTATCACAGAGAAACAATGGAGTCCGAGAAAAAGAGAGAGAGCCGTTCGTCCCGCGAACCGACGCGCTTGTTGAGAGAGTTCAATTATTTCCGTTAAGTTCCGAAGGACCGTTCCTCAAAAATATTAGACAAAGGAGAAATAAAATAATAAATTTCAAGTAATAATAACAAAAATTGTATTTTACACGATCCTTTCTCTTCAGACGACCAGTTTAAACTGCCCTATTCGGATTAAATCTTATCGCAGATAGCCGGTCATTTTAATGAATCACCAATAATTCGATAATTATAATTTTCATAAATAAAATAAATCCTTTCAAACAAAATAAATCAAATAGGTACCTATTAAAAAATTTAATTAATTAATTTTTATGTGCGGTGATCTGGAAAAAAATCGCCTACATAATCTTATCTAATTTTTAATATAAAAAACTTAAATGATATCTTTCCATTCGGGATGCGATTCTCATTCTCGAGATGGGCCGGAAAACATGAAATTAAAATTAAGGAATTGAGTGCCTAACAACAATGTCTATTTGATGACAGCCGTTGTAGAAGAAAATTATGTTTCTCACTGATTAAATTTCTGTTCCCTATTCCCTATTTTCCCCATTTAAAAATTCAAATTTTCCCAGCCTCATTAAATCTACATTCCTTGCAAACCGGTAATCAAGATCCTTATTCCTCATATACTTTTTTTCTTATCCTGGACACAGAAAAATATTTTTCATTATTTTCCATCTTCATTTCATAACATTGCCGAAATGCTGAAATAGTATATCATACATCCATTTCAAGTTGAATATAAAAGAACAGAAATCATATCGCATCGCCACACCCCAGTGTGCTAATAAATCAACTGATATCTTTGTAATGCAAATGGAACGCGAGATCGGTGGCAGTGTCGGTTATATCGGTGGTTGAAAGACGCACAAAGCTGTCATTGCGGTCTCGATAGTTCGGCCAAGAGTCCGGTGTCCGGAGTTGGGCCCGTAAATCATAACTTCCCCGGAGTTGCGAGTCCGGGAACAGCGATAAGGGCACTTCAATGCTCGGTAGCGTGCTGATATAACTTCAATACGTGTTCTACGTCTACATCGGTATATTCGAATAATAAGACTTTATAGTTTATATTAATATATTAATATTGTATTAATAAATGCATTAATAAACGTTTTAAGATGTTGCAACTCATGCTCAATGAAAACCGCATCCCAAACGTATCAACAGCTCAGTTAACCGGCTTTTGTTAACGACTAGCTCCTCACAAATCTCCATCTCCCGATTCTCCCGGCGTATAATAAACACCCTCATAGAGCGATAAGGACCTAAACACCCGCACGTATGACAGCGAGGATCATTATATACGTGAAAGGCGCCACTAGCATCATTTATAAAGATAAGACCGTCGTATATCTGACAGGCCGCGTTCTATGATCGATTAGGAATCAATCCAGTCAATGAAAGCTGGGCTACGTGACCCCCGGGGTGTAAACCGGGGTGTTATCGCACTTCTGGTTCATAACACGCGAATAATGGTGCTTGGTGATGGTCTATGGGGTATGCTTGGATAGCTTGATGTGTGCACATACATGCTGACTTTATTAGCAAACTGACTGAATATCAGCTAAGGATGTAAAGTTTATGTCTTATTACTCTATTAAAAAGCTTCGTGTTGGTTTGAGAAACAAATAAATATAAATAACGAGATATACTGTATAAATATACCGAGTGATCAATCATTATGGGTTGGAGTTTCAAAACGGGTTAACTTCGCTACCTTTCCTGCAACTCTGAGAAGAGAGCTGCTGTTTTCTTTTTTTTTTTGAGCAATTGCGTTTAGAATAATAATTTTTTCTAATAATGTTGGTAATTATTTCCTAAACTTATCACAATCAAGACAATTAGGGCTTGTGTAACTAGGCTACATTTGTATAAAATTTCAAGATTGACTGTTTACGATACTTATTAGACTATAAAAGTGCAAGTTTGTTATTTTGTTATACAAGTCGGGCTAATAAATTAACCGACTAATTAAATGGCCCTAGGAGCCTTTTGAATCAATAATCTGAGATTTTTTGTACATTGTGGTCATTCGATTCACCAGAAGATACTTTGTGTGAAGTTTTCACAGTCAAGCCTTACACACTACAGCTAGAATGACTAAATTCACACTCCCCATTACAGTGTTCTACAGATTTTATCTTGCCTTGTTTGGAGAAGTTACTATTACATTCGAATTTAATGAGATGGATTGTTTGGGCAAAATTAAAAGAGACCTTCAGTTTCCCGAAACCAATCCCCTGGAATTGTTTTCTTAGCTGCTTCCTTCAAAACGCGAATAAACCTGTTGTAACTAGATGGTGTTGTTCCTATCCAACGAAGAAGAACCTTTTAAGTGTAAAGGTATAATATAATGGAGGGGGTTTTCACTCCAAACCTTCAAGCCCTTTTACGCCAATTTCATTGGTTACCATCACCTCAATCCATCGCATTTTATATTTTTCATAAACATTCAATAAGCTAGCTGCAAAATGATGTGGGTCAAGCCTTAGAGCTCAGTCTCAAGAAGTCTCTGCTACTGCTCTCTCTGGTGCATCATCTAACCCATCTAATGAATATAAAAAACTGTCCACTAACTTGAGATGCTTTTTTAGGGAACGATGAAAGTGTGATTTCTTTATCCAGTGGTAAACTATCCTTATCCATTAGGTGATGGTTTAATTTAAATTTTTTATAAAGTTTATCCAGTAAGGTAATTATTTTCTTTATATTCATCATCTCTTTGCATATATTCAGTATGATTCCAAAATTAATTTTTGGCCTCACTCACGACAATAAATTATGAAAGTTAAACGTGCCGAAGAGCAAACTTGCTTTAAAATGTTAGTAGGTACACCTTCAATCGGTTAAACAGCGCAATTGCTTTCGAGTGAAGGGAGTGATCAACATCAAGGAACTGCAATCAATCAGCGCAGTGAACCAACAACAGAGTGGATGGTGGCCTTTCTTTGACAAATGGCTGTGTGTGAATAGATAATCGACGTGGACTGAATTCCCGAACACAGGCCTGTCACTCAGAGTCGATTGTGCTAATAATGTGCCCTCTCCTGCTATCATCATCATGGCTGTCATGTTCATCGGTATCGACAGTAAGGATATATGAGGGCACGGGGACAATCGTGTAAGTTCCTTCATATCGTGTTCGACAGATATCTACTAATCGACTTTGTTAAATCGACGGTTTACAGAAACAGAAAATACATAACGAATCAACCAAATCGTTTTTTTTTTCGTCTCATCATTGGGATCTTAAGAAGTATTCCAAGTTTACTCGGACCGCGGTATGCCATGGAAAATCAGCTGAATGCGCCTGAGATAATCTTTAAGTTTTTGTCAATAAATTATGAAAATAAATTTTGGCAGTGGATGTTGGTCAGGCTATCTCTTTTCAGCTTTCTTTTGACCAATTTGATCGGTCCGATTTGACCAGATGGTAGAGGACATTCTAGCTAGCACCCGTATTCTTAAAAAATCTTAGCTATCAGCTAAGATTATTATTATACAAACTGTATATTACCATCCAATTTTTTTTTCATTATTCTCCAGCTATACCATTAAGGCGTAAATTTATGGGAATACAGTCATAAAACTATTTAATATCAAAGTAGAGCAAAATAAACGTTGTACTTGTTTAAATTTTGTGCCGAAGTTTCCTTCATATACCTATGGAATAATATAAACACCCAACTCAAGTTAGCCACGCTTCGGCTAGCCACACTTTCGTCCAGGACTAGGTATTTCGAAAAGTTTTCAGCTTTTTTTTTTGTTATTTATGGCTTAAATGGAAAATAAGGACAACGTAGTTACACTGAAAAAATCGTAATTATTGAAACGCCAGCTACGCTTTCGGCCACGATTTAATAAACTGAAAAAATATTTTTTGATGAAGTTTTGCTCAAAAAATCCCAAAACTTCATAATGATGACCAGCCACGTATTCGCCCACGGACTGAAGAAACTGAAAAATAATTTTTGCTGAAATTTTGCTCATAAAAGCCAGAAAATTTCATAAAAATGACCAGCCACGCTTTCGTGGCTGCTTTCGGCCACGAACTGAAGAAACTGAAAAATAATTTTTGCTGAAATTTTGCTAAAAAAAATCCCAAAACTGCATAATGATCGGTGACTGCTTTCGGCCACGGATTGAAGAAACTGAAAAATAATTTTTGCTGAAATTTTGCTCAAAAAAGAAAAAAACTTCATAATATTGACCAGCCACGCTTTCGGCCACGGACTGAAGAACCTGAAATATCAATTTTGCTGAAATTTTGCTAAAAAAATCTCAAAACTGCATAATGATGAGTGGCTGAAGCGTGGCTGCTTTCGGCTACGGACTTATAAACTGAAAAAAAATTGCTGAAATTTTGCTCAAAAAGTTCGATAAATTTCATAAAAATGGCCAGCCCGCTTCCGGCCACGAACTTTAAAAACTGAAAAAATAATTTTTGCTGAAATTTTGCTCATAAAAGCCCGAAATTTCATAAAAATGGCCAGCCCGCTTCCGGCCACGAACTTTAAAAACTGAAAAAATAATTTTTGCTGAAATTTTGCTCATAAAAGCCCGAAATTTCATAAAAATGACCAACAACGCTTTCGGCCACGGACTGAAGAACCTGAAATATCAATTTTGCTGAAATTTTGCTAAAAAAATCCCAAAACTGCATAATGACGAGTGGCTGAAGCGTGGCTGTTTTCGGCCACGGACTGAAGAAACTAAAAAATCAATTTTGCTGAAATTTTGCTAAAAAAAATCCCAAAAATTCGTAATGATGGCCAGCCACGCCTTCGGCCACTGACTGAAGAAACTGAAAAATCATTTTTGCTGAAATTTTGTTAGAAAAATCCCAAAACTGCATAATGATGAGTGGCTGAAGCGTGGCTGCTTTCGGCCACGGACTGAAGAAACTGAAAAATAATTTTTGCTGAAATTTTGCTCATAAAAGCTTGAAATTTCATAAAAATGACCAGCCACGCTTTCGGCCACGGACTGAAGAAACTAGAAAATCATGTTTGTTGAAATATTGCTAAAAAAATCCCAAAACTGCATAATGATGAGTGGCTGAAGCGTGGCTGCTTTCGGCCACGGACTGAAACTGAAAAATAATTTGTTCTGAAATTTTGCTAAAAAAATCCCAAAAATTCGTATTGATGGCCAGCCACGCCTTCGGCCACGGACTGAAGAAACTGAAAAATCATTTTTGCTGAAATTTTTTATTTATTTATTTATTTATTTATTTATATAAAATGGAATACAAACGGGACAAACCCAAAATAGTATTCACTATTGCTAATTGATGTGAAATTACTTTCATAAACATAACAAAATTAATCAATTATTTAATAACTAATATAAACATAATTATAACAAATTAAACTGACATACAATAACAAGTACCGTTAATGTGTTACCCAAAAAAACCCATTTAAACGAAACAAATTGACACAATAATAAATTATTGCATCAATTATACCTACTCAAACATTTTTTATGTAGTGCTTCAATGCACGATCGAGTTGAGAAGGTGAGAGGGCGAAAACATCCGCCCCAGAGAGACCACATAATGTATTGCAAGTTCTCAGGCAGCGATTTAGAGGAGAGTTCTGATAATAATTTGTGGCAGATGCATTCAAATAAAACACGTTCTTAATTCTAGTGTTATGCATGGGTACTGTATAGTGCAGAAATGCAGTAATGTCAGGAGAATCAACCAAATTATTAATAATTTTTGAAATAAACTTGGCTTCCGAAAGCTTCCGGCGATCTTCAAGTGAATACAAAGCAAGTTTTTTCACTATCGAGTTTTGATCACCCATATTATTAAAACATCTTTTTTTGACAATTTTTACAAACCGATTCTGTATAGAATTTAGTTTATCTATGTAGATAGAATAGCATGGACTCCATATAATCGAGCAATAGCCCAATAAGCTATTAACAAAAGCCATATACAAAATTTTTTGTTAGAAAAATCCCTAAATTCCATAATAATGGCCAGCCCGCTTCCGGCCACGAATTTTAAAAACTGAAAAAATAATTTTTGCTGAAATTTTGCTCATAAAAGCTCGAAATTTCATAAAAATGACCAGCCACGCTTTCGGCCACGGACTGAAGAAACTAAAAAATAATTTTTGTTGAAATATTGCTAAAAAATTCCCAAAACTGCATAATGATGAGTGGTTGAAGCGTGGCTGCTTTCGGCCACGGACTGAAGAAACTGAAAAATCATTTTTGCTGAAATTTTGCTCGAAAAATTCCGAAATTTCATAATATTGACCAGCCATGCTTTCGGCTACAGACTTAATAAATTTAAAAAATAGTTTTTGCTGAAATTTCGCTCATATAAACGAAATTTCATAAAAATGGCCAGTTATTCTTCCGGCCCCGGACTTGATAGACTGAAAAAAAGCCTGAAAGTTTTGCTGAAGGTTCGAAATGTTATATTAATATTATTATCAACAAAAACAAACCATATTTTCCAAATTAATATTTTCAAGTCCCTTTCCCTGGCCGAAAGCGTGGCTGGCCGAAGTGTGGTTAACTTGACTTGGGCAATATAAACAGCATTGTATAACTACTCATAAAACAATAAATGTATTCGTATAATAGTTGTTGGGAGGGAAGATAAAGCCATAAAACACTCAGACAGTCTGAATGCAAAACCTAAAACAATATTTGTTGAATTGTTGTTTGAATTTCGCAGATAAAACTGAATTTCCAGTTCTGCAAAACCAAACAATGCTAGAAGTTTGTTTGTTTCGCTTTCCAAACTAAAAAATCACAAACAACTTCGCGCTTAACTGCTTTGGAGCATACATTTGCTGCTGTGTCCTGTGTCCTGTATGGAGCTTAAGATAATTGGTAATTTATTCATAGGAAGATCCCGGAGGATTTGTTCTGACGTCATACGGCCAATTACGGCATCGCGATTAGATTAGGCGCAATTAAAAAGATAAATCCTCGATTTTAAAAAAGCATTCTGTGTCCACAACGCAGTAAGCCATGCTTAGAATGCCCGGAGGGAGATTTGAGAGTGGACGTTTAAAGCGAGTTTTTGTTTTTATAATGCAGGATTTATATCTTCCTGGTTTTAGAGGAATTTAAATAAAAAGGCTCATATTTGTATGCAACCAATCGTTTTTATCAGTTTTAAGCCGGAATTTTTGCCATACTTTAAGTTGACGTTTAGTAGATTATACATTGTCATTTTTATCACAGAGGATAAGGAAAATGAATGGGCTCGGTAGCGTCAATGGCTTGAATGTAGGTAGTATTATTTCTACAATAGAAGTTCTACATGTGATAATAAGGCTTTTTCTAAATTTCGAATTAATTTTTTTAAACGCTAACCTTTCTACCGGATGGCCATTTAAATGAGATGTATCTTGGGAACCTCAAAAACAAAAATTACAAACTATAGCCCTAATATTTCTAAAACACCTTATTCAATTTACATTTTTATTTTATTGGGGGCAATTTATTTTCTCGATGTCGATAACAGGAAAAATCAAAACATTCACATGTTTACCATTCAGGATGACGACTGCGTTCTCATTTAAGGCTCCCATCGGGGGGCAGATTGGTGCGCTAATTCACCCGAACACTCCATGTCGGTATAAATTAACAACCCCTGCAACCCCGTCCGTATCTCGCAATAAGTGAGTTATTATTCAGCGCCGGTTATAAGATTTCCCAGACAATGCAAGCGCAAACGGCAAGGATCTAATAAGGACAATGATAGAAGCCTCAGCCAAACAACTCACAGCCAACTTCTAAATTGTGGCATTTAGTCAAACAAAGGCCCCTTGGAGTTGGCATTGTAACTCTCAACTTCGGGAAATTGGGGAGAAGGGGGGAGGAGATCACGTTATGGAACATAACACAAGTCACAGTCACACTCGAATGGAAGCTGTTTCCAAGTTTGGAAGCATTAGCGACGGCAGAGTTGCCATTAAGTTGCATGTATTGTAGTGGTAGTAGAGGGTAAATAAAACGCAATACATCGACAATCGTCTGATTCTTCGTTGAATAATAAGAAAATAAGATTTATTTATTAGAAGCCAGTAATAACCGTCATTGATCTCCCAATTAGATTAATTTCACATCTTACTGATTTTGGAAGCTTTATTAACTGTTAGGTGACTAATAAATAAGTAGGTAACGGTACCTATGTAAGTAAACAGTAAAATTATTAAGTTATTTATTTGAATATTTTTAAAGAAATTCTTTACTAGAGGTCACAAAGCTCACATCACGGTGTAAGATAAATAAGGTGAGCGAACGGGGGCTGTATTTTAACAGTGAAGGTCGGACGAAAACATCATAGTCAGTGTATGAGAGAGTCAGGCCAGGTGGGCTCTCACCTCTTACTCTTACACACAGAAATAGGTTGTCAATTGAGTTGGAAATTTCAGGACTACTTTATTTTAATTTTTTCTGAAGAAGCGACAAGCAAAAATGGGTAGAAAGTGTGTTGTGTTTAATTATAGAAGTAATGCGATTAAACTATCATGGGTATTTCAATGAGTGACATCCCAACATTTAAATATTAATAAAATTAGCACATAAGAGCTCCGGTTTACCAGTAAATATGCATGAATAATTTATGCTAGCGCTTGCCCGAGTAAAGCGCTCGGCAGATCTAAACAGTGCGACTGACTGCGACAACACACCTGGGTAACGTGACAATTTCGGGTACCGTTTAAAGCTCCCGTCCATTTACCTTATACAGGGTGATTCACTAGCAGACCGACATCGCTTAAGGATAGATGTAGTTTTTTAAGTCGATTCAGGATCTGGTTTTGAAATTTTTCTGACGCCCTTCGTTTCATGCATTTTGCCGAAATTTTTGATGAGCAGTATCTTTTGAACGAATTGATGATTGATCCTTTTGTTGCAAGAAAATGATTCTTAAGCGTATTTTAACCTGCTTTAGTTCAACAACTGTTTCTTTACAATTTTTTTATGAGGCTGTAGAAAGAGGTCGCAGGAAATCTAGAGAGGGGGCTAGAGCTCAAACAATGGAGTGACTAGGAACTTCAAAGCAAATGGAAGCTGAAGTATAAATTCTAACTCTACCCAAAATTTGTCTTAATTCCCTCACCCTTTAGCTTATGTTGTAGGCACGGGACGAATTTCCACATCCGACAAATCGCGCCGAAAACCGGACCGTGTGAAAACTACTTTTGTGATGAGAAAAATCTATTTCCCCCAAACTTGAGGCCTACTTTTAAGACACAATTCTCCTTCAGGTACTTTTATTAAGTCACAATGAGAGTAATGACTATGATAAGGGTAACTTTATGATTTATTGGAAGATAAAACAGAACCAGGAGTTTATTGTACCCGTATCGACAAATATTAGTGACCAGTTGGCAAAAGCGCAAACAGAAGGTGTCGCTGGCGCAGAAAAGAGCCAGCAAAGGGAGAGGCAGCGCAGAGGCCGAGGCGGCAGATAAGGGAGACTTATATGACAGGGTTAAGGGTGATGAAAATGATAGCTCGCCGGCTTAGTTCTGTGGTCCTCGCTATAATAAAGTGATCTAGATAGACTAGACACCATCTCGCAAGTAATGGGGGATACAGAGAACCAGCTCGCGCCTTATCCCCTTCTTATCCCTTCCCTTCATAGCTTCGAGAAATTTATAACAATTATAACATAAACGTTACAAATGATATTCTCTGCTTTGTAAAAAATTAGTACCTGGACCTGGATTGAAAAAGTAAGATGCATTTGAGTCATTTTTGTCCCACACTTTTAGCCGTTAGACTAAAAATAAAGGGGTTGGGGGTGTTCAAATGTTTTTGTGAATAAATATCCGTAACTTTGAAACGACTTGCCGAATTTCAACAAACTTAGTGTCGTTGAAAATAGCATTTCTTATTGGACAACAAAACCCACCCTATTCGTAATAATATTTAGATGCTCAAATTGCTGTCCATTATGTTCTATGCATTGCTGGAGCCCGTCTCGAGTGGGAAAAACTGCAGCTTCAATTTCTGCTCTCTGTAGGAATCGAATTGCATTCCGAATTCTATTTTCCATGTCTTGTCTAGTAGTATGTTGAATTTGAAAAACGACGTCCTTTAACCTCCTTCATAAATAAAAATCCCGAATGGTCAAGTCTGAGGATCTTGGCGGCCATGGAAATAGGCTTCCTGTTTCAATCCATCGCTGCTGAAACACTGCGTTCAGATGTTCTCGCACGTTTATAGCAAAATGTGCTCGACAACCGTCCAGTTGTCTAACAAAATCGGTAAAATTGATTGACCAAAAATTCAAGAAAAAGTCGCCATTTAGGGGTCGATCAAAGAAATGATGACCATCCAAAAGATGGTGCAATAATTCTGCTTCCCCCAAGATGATGTCACTACCAGAGGGCCTAGTAGAGACATACCATCAAATTAAAATCAACACAAATAGGGTGGTTTTTGTTGTCCAAGAAATTTTCTTTTCAACGACACCAAGTTTGTTGAAATCCCAGTAGTCGTTTTGTTAATATACAAGAACCTCTCCGCCACTTGATTTTTAGTGCAACGGAAAAAAGTTTGGGACAAAAGTGACTGAAATTCATCTTAGCTTGAGCAGGCTCGAATTTTTTTGTTATCTTAATGATGCGAAATTCCAAGAAATACAACTTTTTTAAATTCAAGATGGCGGTTACGCTCCGATTGACCATCTTAGAAACTTGAAATTTTTTCCAGGATTTTCTTTCGGCCAATTTAATCAGAAAAAAAAATTACCGAAGCTTTCACAATGGGTAGTTTCCTTTCCGTGATACATTACCTATTTTGCACGCTTATTTGATCACCCAATAAGTACAGCAATAAAAGTTTTATCCTACCTTGATTCAAAAAGTATCAAGAATTAATATTTTTTACACATTCATTCTTGGCATAATAATTTTGGTATTTGGCCGCTTTTCTTTTCATCATGCCTCCCTGCTCGTATATTGACAATGAATGCGGGCGTTAAGTCCGAAGCTCTTAAAGAGGGCTATTAGACAATCAGTCTTCCTGCGGGCACCTTTATCCTCCCCCCGATGCCCCGGAGAGAACGATGGCCGGGCTTAGTTTCGAATCCCGCGGGATCTCCGGCCAGTATGGATGCATTATTCACCGGACAACAGGGACTCTTTACTGGACTCCGGGACAGGATATGCCGTAGATGGTATTAGAAATAGATGGAGGTAAGTGGAAGCAAACGGGGTTAATTACTGGTAAATTAATTAATAAATTATACAACGTTCGCACAATCGAATTTATGTGGCACAAGTACCTAAACGGAAGGAATATATTATTAACATTGTTGAAGGAACGAAAAATTCAATTTTTCCGCTGCTAAAACTAAAGGTAGGTACCTTTATTTTTTTTAGGTACCTTTAGAAATGTTACAAAAATATAACAAGTTAATGTAAGTCAAATGTTAAGTTACTAGTAGGTACCTGACTCTTTTTCGTTGTGCTCATAATATTTTGGCTTTCTTGAGGTTTTCAATGTTGAATAGGGTAAGATTGAATTGGAGAGCTGTGAATCCATTTTAATAAGAAGAAAATTCTAATATATCCCATTATTATTTCCACTCAAACATTGTGTAAATAAGTGCCTATATGTAATTTGTCGCATATAATTTACCTATTTGAGCAGCTAAGGTAAAACTTGTATCTTCTACATCTCGAGATCTCTGGGGATTTTTGCTGCTGACGTCCTATGTAAATATAAGCCTTAACCAGATCAAAGCAGTGGTCCATCCTTTGTCCTTATGAGACAATGGCGTATTTGTTTAGACTTTCCCGGCATAATATTTAATTCTCTAAATAGGGGCAGAAGGGTAGTGTACCCCTCCCGAGGGCGGCAGCGTACGGTGAGAGGGTAAATGCCACATCACTCGGACGGCAGACCGGAGTTCCGAATCGCCTTAGGGGACGGCTACAGTCAGCTGCAAAGGCTTGTGTTGTGTACCTACGTCTTGGAAACGTGCTCTGGCTGTCTGAAACAGAGATAACAGTTTCCAAATCTAAATTGCTATATGTCATGTGAAATTTACTTCATATAGCTGCATCGTCTATTTTACAATCATGTGTGTATAGACAGATTGACGGTTTACCTTTACAGTTCACAAGTTTTTCCTGATCCTCTACCTATTTTAAGAGCGGCCTAGCTGCGGATCTTCAAAATAAATTAATAACAGTGCTAGAAGAAAAAACTGTTTGAAATGAATAATTGAATTTATCTACTTGAACCAGAATGAACCTCAAGAATGCTCTGTGTCCAGAATTGGGTTTTTCACCAGCAACTTCCTAAAAAAAGTCCGTTGAAATTTTGAACAATTAAACACGCAATTCCCTTTCAATGAAATGAAACATGCAAATTCGCTTCGAAGCTTTGAAATTGAAGGCTCGGTAATGACGCTAAGTCCTACAAGTGATTAATGACTAGAGACAATTACGGAATCTAGCAATCACGTGTGCTTTTGGCAAAGAGACTGTTCGAATCTCCATTCGACCATACGGAGAGAGAGTGAGAGGGAGAAAGAGCTAGAACTTTGGGAATAATTGTGACCAATTAATCAATTTAACAAAAAGCCCGTGACAAATTGCAGAAGTTAGTAGTTGGGCAACACCCGTATAAAACATGCAACATCTGTACGCGATTTGTGTCCGGCAGTGGGCGTCAGGAATAGACTACGCGATAGCTCAGTGGATAAAATCTGCGACAACAAGAAGTTACCTCCGCAGATCGTTATTAAATTGTGATTGGGCAGGAATAGGCCATCTATAACAACAACATTCCATTGACAATATTTCCGACCATGTAAAAATTGTCTTTATGCAGTCTTTATAACCTGCCCAGACAAGGAGTTGGTGACCGGGTGCCGTAACTGAGACCCTGAGAGGATGCCGTACTCAGGGTTAGATCCTCTTGGGAAGTGGTTAAAAAAATAACTAACGTCTTGGTATTTGAACCCAAGAAGTTTTTAGAATCATAAGGACCCTAAGGTAGCATTCCGTTTGTTTGAAATCCAGAACTAGGGCTGAAGACCGCAGAATGGTCCACCATTCCACAGCACAAGGAGAGGGACGGGAAGGATTTCAGCCATGTGTTGTGAATTGATAACGAATCTCTGGAGGAGCTTACCGGGAATAGGTAAAAAGCGTACCTTGGTTACGATGAGGTTACCTGCAGAATAATGAAAAGGAGAACTGGCAAGGCAATAAGGCTTCGACTGTGCTTCTGGCAGAATACTAGCTGCCGGAGACATTGATTGCATCCACGACCCTTATCCAAGGGTTCCATCTTAATTGACAGCAAATTTATACCCAATAGAATCCACGATAACGTCAGGAACCTGGACTTTCGTCAGGACTCAGGAGTGAAAGCAGTTTCACATTCCTAATATATGACTCTCCTACTCCCCCATCTTCACAAAAGACGGAGCATCTGGTAATATTTAACGAGTGCTAGAATCTCAAGGTATAAGCATCTGGGACGATTCAAACTCCCACCATAGAGTTTGGCAACGAGAAGATCAACAAAGGTCAGTAACTGTTACAGTTTACAATATACCGAAAACTGGAGATACTAAACAGAGAAAGAAAACCCACTTTTGCAACATTGGGACTGAAAGACATTATTAACAATACCTTGGATGCCATCCGTATCAGTACTCGAGTGGCGAGGTGGTTAGTGACTGGATGATAACAAATACGGGAACAGTTAAAGGTATGGAGGTGACTACTAAATACCTTAAGACAGTCATAATAACCTCGTAGGTACTAAGAAACCTCGTCGAAACGGAAGACTTTCACCGAGCTGGAGGAACTGAGACAGCAAACACTTAAGTTTTTAATGAAGCTAAGAAAATGGGACGCTGGAACAATAATTGTAGGACCAAACTTACTGAATACAACAAGGACATATTCTTAAGGAAGCCATGCTGGAAAAAAATGAAGTTAGAATCCTTAATCCACATTGAATCCGCGTGTCTGCCATTTCGGGATCAATATATTAGTACAGATGCAGAAGGGTTAGCAAATGGGACAATTATTGGAAAACATAACAACTCCTTAAAAGAGAGTAGGTAATCCATACTACATGAAATATTTTTGTTTGCAATGACTTCAGACAGCTCGACTATGAATATTAGTGTATGTTCAGTCCCCAACTGACTCTCCGGGATTCTCCGCAGAAGCACAGGATGTTCTCCAACAATTGTGGTTTTAATTGAAACTAAATAAACACTCAATGCTATAATTCTGAATGCTGCAGCACAAGGATAGGAAAGCTTTTCTCGACTGGAAAAACATCTTAAATGGAAAATGCTTTTATTGCTTTCAGCAAGAGGGTCACATTAATTTTACTTTTCTATGCATGGTCTGCCGTATTTATGTGCCCAAAAGTATACAGCGTGGTAGAAAATTTAAAAATATTTATAGGGTTTTCTCAATAACAGAGGGTCTATCAGGCTTCGATTAGAAGCTGAAAACCCCTGAATGTGGCATTCGAAAGATGTTTTTTTTCTCTACATTTCAGAAACGGGCGAAAATATTACTTTTAGATTTTCCCAATTCGAACAGGTTGTATAGGAAAGCCTGCAACTGCCTAAAAGCTGGACTGCATTGCACGTTTATTTGCGAGAATTGTGGTGTGATTCGTGTACCAACGCCATGAGGAATCAGATTGATGACGATGACGATGACAACGACGATACACCAATCAATTACCCCGAGAAGCCAGAGAAGAGCAACATCGACAACGAAAGTGAAGCTGATACAGATTTATATTTTCCATGTTATACCACCAAAGGAATAAGACCTGAATTAAAAAAAACGCCTTAACTGTTCGCTTCCGAGGTAAAGACTGCACGTGGATTAGGCCTACCATGGAAACTACGTTCAAAAACAGCGTCGAAGTGGTGTGGTAATGAGTTTTAAGTCGTTCCCACAACATTCCCACTCACATAATATGTTTAGTCGCGATCAATGGATTGTAAGGAAAATTTGTCTGTATAAAAATTGTAGAGAATTGAGTCCTCTACAGCTTTGACAGTATGCCACTTATTTGCAACTTAAATGGTCGAAGCAGGAAACTGAGAAAATAGTAGAAACTACAAAACCAGGGGGAAGCTGGAGAACCTACAAAGCTAGGGTTGAAAGTGAACCCCAGTGTAACATAACCCGGGACCAGCAAGGACCCGGAACAACGTAAAAGAAGGAAAACCTGCATCAAAGTTCTCAGGAGTGCAGCTTAGAGGGGACTTTCTCATGACTTCCTGCGCTGACCAGGGCCACAGAGGACTGGCTGGTGCGGGTGTCAGCGAAATAGAACCCTGGTCAGGAGCGAAACTTGGCATCAAGGACGTTCCGAAACCTATATGAGCACCAGTGTGGATACCAGAGACCCAAGAGGAACCAGAAAAAAATCCAAAAAAGACTGGGAATTCAAAACCAGGGATTTAAAACCAGAAACGTGGATCCTTGTGGACAGAAAAGCTGACACAAAAGGCGAACAACTAATTTTCCTCATGGGAGAAAACCTATGGGAGAAAATGGAGCAACTTCAATGCAAACCTTACCTAAGCCTAACTGGGGTGCTGTTCAAGCGACTAGATGGGTAAAGGGAAGAGGGAGCAGAGAAGATGTAACTGGAAAAACTGAGTAAGCACCAGCTGTGATGGGCAATTGGACTTCTAACAGGACACTGTCCACTAATGAAACACCTCTCAATAATAGGAGTGAAAAATATCCCAGATTGCAGGAGATGCGGGGAGGGGGCGGAAACCCCATATCACCTAATGTGTGAATGTCCAGCACTAGAAGGAACTAGACTTCTATTATTTTGGACCGTAATGGCAGCGAACCAAAAGAAATAGAACAAGCACCCGCTAGACTCATACTGAAATACTTTCCGGAGATGGGACCGATGAGCTAATCATCCAAAGGGGTCCAATAAGCGCAAGCTTCAGTACAAGCGCTTTGAACCTACCCTAGAAGTAATAATAAAATAATAAATGGTCGAAAAATTGAAGAAACTACGCCGCTTGAAGAAACACTAGATAAACCTATTTTACTCACAATATAAACACCCTGAACCATTTCCACGTGAGCAACCCAGAGAAGAGTAATCTTTATCTTTGCGTAAGTAAGATCTGCTTTGAATCGTGGATCACACCATAGAGAGTGATGACTGTTCATAGAAAGTCAGGTTCAGGCTGTAGTTGACCATAAAATTTAAGAAATTAATTTTTTGGTATTCTAAAAAACAAAAAATTGATAACACAGCCAGACGTGGACTGATGATTGCCCCCACTAGGGGTGACGCTGTACCTCTGCACCAATTCGGAAACAATTAGATTTTTGGCGGTGGGTGTATGGGATCTTACAAAAATGAACGTCACTTTGGAAACGTGAGCTACTTTTAACACATTCATGGTGCTGTTTTGAAATTTTTTGACATGACATCATTTTGGATCCAACAGAGATAGAAAGTGGATTTCAGTATGAAAGTTGTAGCTAAAGATTAGCTTTCGTGAACTTGGAAACGCCGGAACTATAGAGCAAAAAATAAAGCTATGATATTTCTTGTATATTGAAAAGCAATGTAGTATTTTGTTATAATATGATAATTTTATTATAACTTTAATGTTTATTGTTAAATCTATTGGTGTTTGATATAATGTGTTTAAGGCGAATTGAAATTTTTATTTGTTTCTACTTTAACGTTTTTATAAAGAAGCTTTAATATCCAATATTGAGGTGAAGCCATAAGAGGTGATTACATGAAGCTCCGACCTATTTAGAATGCCGAGGGAGGAAATAGACCCTTATTAACAGAAAAACTCCGAATAAACATGCGGAGGAGTGATGGCTTTTCAATAATTGAAGTTCTCAGGGCGTGCGCTGTCAAACTCATTTCCGCTCCCAGACAAGATTTTTATGTTCTTGCGATTTTTTTCAATTTCCCCTTTGTCTTAACTCGGATCTCTTAATAATTTATTTGCACGGAAATGTGAAATTCGTTGCCATATTTAATCTGAGGTGATGTTGTTGCTTCCTATTTACGAGTCTCCTGCGAAGTAAAAGAAATACGTCTTCTTGAAAACGGAAAACGTATTTTTTATAGAATTATGCATTTATTAAAATGTAAACGGTTTTTGGACGCTCTCATTTTGGAATATCCTTAAATTGATCCTGAAATTGTGCTTTTATAGCGTGGATAACTTTGTATTATAATATAATATAATAGTTTATCTAACAAATCCATTATAAGTCAAATTTTAACTAAGTAATGGAATTAATTACTATTTCCCTATTGAATAATAGTGTCAAATGATTGAACAATGATCAAACTACTGCCAACTATCAATGTTCCGCTTGCGTTATTGTAGACTCCCTAAACGTCAATTATATCGTCGGCTGAAACTTTGATGTTTGAAGCGTCAAATTTATCACTTTTTTTAATGCTATTGAATGTTGTTATGCCTTAGAAAAAAAGCAATTTCCCTATTGTCAAAAGATATAAGAAACTTATAAATTTTAATATAAACAGCTGGATATTACTTTTAAATAATATAAAACTCCATCATTCTAGATTCCCCATCATTCACCTGAATATGTAAACAGATTTCGAGGATATTTTATAGAGAATATTTGAAACAATATATCAAAACTAAAGCATATGTGACGGGATAACTTTTTACTAAAATATATTTCCATGCCACACATGATCTACCGCATGCATATATGTATTCTTTCCCTAACCAAAGAGCCTGGAACCCGCATAAGCCCTCCAAGAGCCTCTGTATCTCACAGTTTCCATTTCCGGATTGTTTTATTCACGTCTTTAACGCTCCTTTTTCCTTTATTCGAGCGCCAATCTAGCGCTTTTCACCTTTCAGGCAACTCGATAAGGTTTAAACTTTTGTAGCGTAGGTAATTTATGGTCGGCAATTTATAATGAAACAGTTATCTGATCGCGCTGGCCCTGGTCGAACGGGGCTTTCTTGGCTCTTATCTGATTTAAGTAAGTTCTTGATATCATAATAGAGAAAGGGCTGTTTATATACTACGCCAATGGAATACGAAAACGCTAGAAACTTTATACAGTCTTGGTTAAATACTAAAGCTCTGAAGCAAGTGGCCGTTTCATCGTTAAATATGATATTTTTGCTTGCTGTAAAATAACATTTAATCCGTTCCATTCTGAAAATAAATGATTCAATTATACCTACTTCAGAATTTTGCCATCTCAATAATAACAATAAAGTACTCTGCCCTCGTTCCGGTGTTGGTCAGAGAGGCGTCATGAAAGGCAATCGAAAAAACAACCCCACGGAAATGTGTCGTCTGTTCCTTTGATGACGTACTCTCCAGCTTTCTTCAGTAACGGACGCACTTGTTTTAATTTTATGATCTTGATTAATTTACGTTTGGAAAGCAATAATTAAAAAACAAAAGAAAATGGTCTTTGTGATTATCAACATCTTCGATGTATTTATTGAAATAATGATTCATTTCTGAAAATACTGAAGAATTTAGAGTTGAAATTTTGTTTGCTGCCGCAGCAAACGAAAACAATGACAATATCTTTCATGTATAAAAGTAAGTCGAAAATCGATCAGTGTTCCCCCCACATCTCAATAACTGACTGAATTTCCCGCGGAAGTCATCTTCCATAGTTTCTAACTCATAAAGGACAAGTCACACTGGTTACCAAACCGTGCGGGAGCGTCTTTGAGCCGCAAGTTGTAGGTATATTGAATAGTTGGGGGCCATTAATCGATTGTCTACTGGGGGTGAGCTAAGTGTCACCCTACGTCTCCGTAACTTACGGGGTTCCGCATTAGTCAAACAAGCATATCCACTCCTGAACGGGTTAATAATCCGCCCTTGTCTCACCCTTAGCGATCAATTATTCAGGCCTTCCGAGTGGCAACCGGGATGCTTCTCGGGACATAAGGACAAGAGTAGAAGTGGAAGATTTCTTTTTGATTTAATTATTGAAAATTTATTTTTGACTATCGATTTTTTATAATTTCACATGGTTGACTCCAGCTTGTGCGTATTAATCTTATAATTTCTTATACAGGGTGATTCATGAGTGACCTTACATAGACCAATGGTGATAAGCGGACTTCAAGGCGGGTCGAAACCACAAAAGAAATTTTTTTTTTGTGATTGGTTAAGAAGTTACAGGGTGTTTTATGTCTCAGGTACAAAACTTTGATAGGCGATATTTCTGAAACGGCTGGAGATATTTTGTAGAAATTTACTAGGAATGGTGCATTCCGGAAACTCATCAAAACCGCATTCTGAGTTAATTAAAAATCCAGGACCGGACTTGAAAATTTTTGCCCCCATGGTCTTTGTTGAAAAAGTTTATTTTCTGACCGTGCTACTGAAAAACTGTCATCGAATTTGAAAAGATAAGAAAAAACTCTATAGAAATCATTCCTCAATTTGAACGGCACACGCAAACCGTCTCGAAAAAAAAAAGTCAAAGTAAAACTTCTCAGTAAATTATCATTTTCGAGCAGACATATTTTACTTAATGGTCGTCTGAATTCCTTTAAATTTATTTTTTGACTTGTTTGTGTGGGAAAAATTTCAGTGTAAATTAAATGTTATCAATATTAATGTTATAAACGGTTCTCAAAATGTCCTTTACCAACTTCAATACATTTCCTGCAGCGTTTCCATAAATTTTGGTTTCCTTTTTGAATTATTTGCCTGTTGTTTCTAATTTCATCAGCAACTACCAGTATTCGCGTCCTGAGCTCCTCTCTGGTACTTACTTCCGTTTTTTAGACTTCCTGCTTCATATGGCCCCATGGGTAATAGTCTAAAGCAGTGAGGTTGGGGGACCTAGGTGGTCAGGAATGAGGGCCGCCGCGCCCGAACCAACGATTGGGGTACTCATTGTGGAGATGCTCTCTGACTTGTCGAGAAAAATGCGGTGGTGCCCCATCTTGCTGGAAGGAAATAGCACGCCTGTTCACGTTCGCCTCTGCAAGCAAGCCGGGCAAAATGACTTGTAGGAAAAGTAAATAAATTTCCCCCGTGAGCCGCCCAGCAAAAAATGGGGTCCTATTAGGGTATCATTTGCAATGTCACACTGCACATTTATAGAAAATCTGTTGCGAGTTCTTCTGAACAACGGAGCGCGGATTTTCATATGCCCATAGGTGGGAGTTTTTTTTATTCGTTACACCATCCCGCGTGAACTGAGCTTCGATCAGTACACAAAATTCTACGCAGTCCATTCAATGGAACTTCATTGAATGGTTGAAGCCTCTGTACGCTTTGTACGTGACAGGGATGGCATCCGCTCTTCTTTTTTTCAAAGTTCGCCATACTCTTGATTGCGAAATGCTCAGTGCTTGCCCAATTCTTCGCGTACTTGTACTTGGATTTACTGCCACCATCTCCACGATGTTTTGATGGCTCAGATTTTCCAATTGAGGTTCAGCATTCCTTTGAACTTAGGGAAATATGCCGTGGTTTCGAGAAAATTGGAAAACAGATGCGAAACGTTACATGGGCCGGTATATTCTTCGATTGTGATCTTCTATGGTATTCTCTCGCAGCTGCTCTTGAATTTCCATTGCAGAAACCATACACAAACATAATGTCTGGTATTCGTTATTAGTGAAATGATTTGTGATTATGTATTAGTGAAATCTGAAAATTTTGTAGTTGACACCTGATTTCCCAGTAATAAAGCTTGGCCTTCTGTCCAACATTTTTCCCACAGAAACAAGTCAAAAAATAAATTTGAAGGAATTCAGACGAACATTAAGTAAAATATGTCTGCTCGAAAACGATAATTTACTGAGAAGTTTTACTTTGACTTTTTTTTTTCGAGACGGTTTGCGTGTGCCGTTCAAATTGAGGAATGATTTCTATAGAGTTTTTTCTTATCTTTTCAAATTCGATGACAGTTTTTCAGTAGCACGGTCAGAAAATAAACTTTTTCAACAAAGACCATGGGGGCAAAAATTTTCAAGTCCGGTCCTGGATTTTTAATTAACTCAGAATGCGGTTTTGATGAGTTTCCGGAATGCACCATTCCTAGTAAATTTCTACAAAATATCTCCAGCCGTTTCAGAAATATCGCCTATCAAAGTTTTGTACCTGAGACATAAAACACCCTGTAACTTCTTAACCAATCACAAAAAAAAAATTTCTTTTGTGGTTTCGACCCGCCTTGAAGTCCGCTTATCACCATTGGTCTATGTAAGGTCACTCATGAATCACCATGTATTTCTAAAAAGTTATTTTTAGTAATTTATTAATTCGAAGAGTATTTTTTTCAAAAAATATATACCAATCAGTTTTGGATGATAAACGAGAATAATTTCATCGGATACTCAGTTCTCTTTGGGACTAAGGATTAGGAACTAGGATTGTTATCATTACGTGAGTATCTACCATTACCTGCTTGTTAACAGTTCATCATTAATAACCAGGTGATAATTCCACAAAACATCTGCAGAACACGCAATCATAATCGGAAAGCAACATGAGAATACTTCATATTTCCTGGCAATCTTCTTGTATCTGTATTAGTTGGTTAAATCGTATCACGTAAATCACCAAACCTAGTGAACGTGAAATCTATTTCCATAACTTGGAAATAGAACATGATTTAAATTTAGGTAGGTATGAACATTCGAATTGCCCTCGTGATTTTCAATTAGTGAATAAACTACATTCAAACTTGATTCAATTCACAATTCAACAAAAAAAAATTATTGAATTATATCACATTTCACAATTTTAAATAATAAAACAAGAGCAATTTATAAATTACAAAAATTTAAACAGATAAGTATAATAAATCGTTAAATTAAAGTAAATAGAATACTTCCCCCATCGAAGCAGAAGGAGGGATGGTAATACCCATTACGCAGGCTCCTCTGTAGTCTTCAATAATTTTTTGTATTTGGCTTTTTTTCTTGAAGCACTGCTCTCAACGACAGAACGTGCATGTTTTGAAGATGATTGTAGGTAGGAAGGGGCTAAAGTATCAGAGCAGGTGGCGACCCAAACCAGACATTGACCATTTTTACAAGGATTTATTGTCATACCGTCAGGTCATTTACCGTCATCGTGAAGTAGTCCACTTGGTTCAAGAATTTCAGGAATTTTAGCAGCTAAAAAAGCGCGTCTAAGCGTTTCATTTATAGAGAAGTGACGAGAATGACGACCTGCACTTTTTGCGCATGAAAGACCATGCATGGATTCCTAGATTTGTTACTAATTCGCCGCATTTGCGTGGTTTGCAAAGGATAGATCCAAGACGGAGGGACATAGAGATACGAAAAGTATTGCAATCAATAAGTGTTCCAACTGATCGAGAGAGAAGGCCGTGCAACCATCCATTAGATTCTTGTTGCATATTCGCGATGTGGAGGGCTTTGAAGTGTTCAGATGTGAACTGAGAGGCATTGATTGTCAGATTACATAGGAGAACATCCCAGTTACGTTGAAAAGAAGGAATCAAAGTCCGAGATATTGGGTAACAATTAAGCTTTGGACGAGTGAGAAAATGCTGTTCACTGAGGAAAGGAACGCGGGAAAGATAAGGTTTTCCAACTTGCGTATGCCGATGCCTCCGTAACGGATAGGGAGAGAACCTAATGACCACTAAGAAATGGATAGTGGAGTGTTCAATATTGATTGGAGTCCAGATTCGATTTTCATATCCGTATCCACTGTTAAATGCTTTACTTTCCAAAGTAAAGCGGAACAAATAAGTCAATTTAGGTCTAACTAGACAATGTTTCAGCAGAAAATATGCGATATGACATTTCAAACTCTTCACATTTTCCAAGAAAAGTAGAACTTCATCGAACTTCTTTTCAACTGAAGGTTCAATTTGATCTTCTGTAATCGGAGATCCAAAGAGCGAAAACGATTTCTTGATTAGGATTCCAGGTGAAACAAAGTTCATAAAAGTCCACAAAAGTAAAGCTCACATTTACTGGGATTTAAAGAAAGGCCAATTTCTTTTGTTTTTTCGATTGCTCAAATAAAATCAGCAAGAACCACCTTATATAGATTGGGAACTGTCTAGGCTGATATAAGCAGCATTTTTCTTAATAAAGAGTGCTAAATTCTTTGATTTCTTATCAAGTACTCGAAGTGCTACATAGCAAAAAGTTAGTAGTGACTTCCAAGACTCAAATGAATTATTGTTGAAAAATTCAAAAAAATTCAAACACCAAGTACCTATTGGTCCTCCATCGAATTTCTTTAAAGCACTTAAGAAGCCCTTCGACGGTCGTCCAACTCAGCTTTCGATTTCGTTTGTCAATTTTCGTCCATTCTTAAAACACTACCATTTTGCAACTTTTATCCCAAATAGCTATTTCATTATTTTAGGTGCACTAAGAAGTAGAAATCAATCTCATTTATCGAGATGAATGCATTCAAAGACCGCATTCCTGTGTATGAAGATTGAAGACGAGGCATGGGAAGAGGGCTTCAATACATAACTGCTGGAGACTACCTATCATGCAGTCAACATTGAGGATTTATGATTACGACTCCGGAACATTTTTCGATTTGGGTAGGTACGTTTTGCAACTTGGTGGTCGAATTTCCAATTGCGTCTGAAAACCCTGTACCCTGAAATTCAACTGAACGACCCTCCGTACCTGATTATTATGGCAAAATCCTATTCAAACACTAAAACGCGTAGGTAGGTAATCGTCTTGGACATAGTACTTCTAGTACTTTCAATACCAACACTTAAAACTATTTTCCTTCTCCTTTCCGATCATTAACCACCCATACATGCTCTCCTTCCTGAAACTGCCTATCAATAGGAACCCCCATAATTTTGAACTTGTTTACTCTGTTGCTGAACTACATGCTCAGAAACTGGGGGCGCTCGTAACGAATCTAATCTTGCTCTTAATAATCTGCACATCATCAATTGAGAAGGGGTAACCCCTGTAGTTGCATGTTGGGTATTCCTATATTGCAGCCAACATTTTTGCAAACATTTTCCAAGGAACTCGATCCCTCATTTAGAGCTGCTTGAACACAGAGTTTTATGGTACGAACCGCATAAGAGCGGCGCCATTTTTGCTTACAAATTGTTTAAATTCTTGCAATAAAAATTACGAATAATTATCTGATACCAAAACCCTTGGCAAGCCAAACTTTTCCAAGACGTCTCTCACTTATTTCTACTAATTTCTAATAGGATTCATGTAGTTCATGTAAACTCTCTTCCAGGCAGTACTTGGCCACTCTATTGGTGTCACGGGAACTCTGGGCGGCATCTCCTTAAACTTTGAACAACTGACACAACTGTTTACCACCTCCTCTATATCTCTGTCCATTTTAGGCCACCATTCGTAAGACCTGGCCAGAGCTTTTTTTTTCACAACTCCCATGTGGGAAGAATGCAATTCCCCAGCACCTTTTTACGCAAACTGCGCGGAATTACTATACCTTATAGCCCCCACAACAACATGAAGTTGTCCACATTGTTGCGTCAAAGTAAAAAAACAAAGTATGGTTCCAATTCTCTTGCCACCCAAACTTTGTGTATGACACTACCTTCAACAAGTCCTTGTCTTTCCGGGAATTTTCACACATCCGTAGTAAACCAACGGTAATAACCGTGAAGTCTGCATCTCTAATATTTGTTAAACTTTGGGGAAAAGGGGCTCTTGATAACTACTCTGCCGAATTGTTTTTGGAGCTCACAGGTTAAATTGTAAAATTGTAATTTGCTAATACTGCCCACCGTTGCAACCTATTCGGAGCGCAAGCTGGGATTCCCCTCTGTGGATTCAAAAAATACTAATGACCATTCCTGCCACACAAATTTAATTGAAACTCATTTACCCAAAAAATTATGGCCAATGACTCTTTATGCAGTTGCAAATACGCTTCCTCAGGCACCGATAAAGTCCTGCTAGCAAAAGCTATAATGGTCTATCTATTTCATCACGATGAGTGAGATATTTTATATCCACTTTTACATAAGATGGATTGTGTTTCTCGATGATAGGAAAGAAAAATTCTCCTATAATTATAATTTGAACATAAAAATGTAGTGCAATGTGTAGTTTTGAGTTTTAACTTGTTAGTTCTTAGTAAATGAGAGCAACTTCAGCCTTGATCTCCACGTAGACTGACGTAGAGTTGATTTTTATAGTTTTTAATCTGCAGTTTCATTGCCCGATGAAGAGGTGAATCGAACCCTAGAAAGCTAGCAATTTCAGAAAAAACTTTGTAGTTTTCTTCCTGTTGACTACACTCCCAATATTTAACAAATGTGAACCACATGGTAACAACTTTCTTGGAGTGTAGACCTACACACTATTTTTCTGCCAGAAGATGTGTATCGAGTGCAGTGTTGTAGTTTTTTGTCACAAAATTGGTCACATGTTCTTAAGAAAGCCATGCTAGAGAAAAAAGTAAATGAACTTGCGATTCTTAGTCTACAATGAACGGCGTGGTACTATCAGTGTATGTCATTTCGGGATCATCCTGTATGTTATAGTTCGTTTCTTCTTGAGCGAGTTCTTGAGTATAAATTTAGTCCCTTTTCTATTTTGACTATACTTAAATCATAGCCATACACTCTTAGAGTCAAGCTATCAACTGTTAAATCTGCTGGAGCTTTTTTCTGAGGCCAGTAAAATTGAAGATGTGATGATTGACCACATTTCTTACCACATTATACACAATATGTCTTGGAATTAAAAATATAATATTATTTTATACTTATAAGCATTCCGGTTTTTAAATTTAGGATCCTGAACCCTTAAAAATGGCATAGGTAATAGAGTTCCCAATATTCCCAATAAAAAGTGAGCTCAATAATCAGTTATTCACTCTACAAACATTTCATAGCGTAATATTTATTCAGCTACAATAATATGGACCACCTACTACTAATATGATCGATTCAGAAAGCCTCGGTGCCTAATTTCTCATTCCTCTGTAATCCTGCACTCCTGAAATGATGAGATGGTTATCCTAAAGGACCACGAGCCTGGATTCCATACCCAGAGTATGTTATTGTTGTCTCTATCCCATGTAAACAGTCTTGAGAAGCACGATATTATCAAGAGAGAGGCTGTAATACCAATTACAACCACTGCTATATCAACATTCGTGGGCAGGGTGCAAACCTAAACTCACTGTAAGATGAAGATGTTAACCAAGGCGAGAACAGTAGCGTAGGAGTGTGCAAATATATGTGCCCCATATCGGTTAGTAAACCTTAATTGATTTCGTCATTATTTACATTATTAGATACCTATCAAAGTTCGCAATATCCACATCTCTAGACCAATATTACCAATAAAGTTGCTACTTAATTTCAATAGTTAGATATGCTTTTTAATTGTTCGTTTTATTAAAAATTGAATACAAAATCGGTGGTTTTTCGAATATACCATAACATACCATAATACACTTTAGTCAAAGGGGGAGGGGGAGTGCTGAGTTTTATAAAAAAACAAATAGAAAGAAGCTACCTTCCTGTTTCCCGTGCGAAAGAAGGAGCTACTAAACGTCTAATTGCGATTATAATATGAAAGGAAAAGCGATTCCGATGAATAGCTTTTTAGAATAGTAACTATTTATAAATATAATATCTTCAAAGATGGACCGCCGCTGTTTTACATATCCGCCCCTCCGCCCCTTAGCATATCGTTGCAATGCAAATACCGGTCTCAGATCCCTGAATCTAATTCTCGGTAGACGGTAACGATAACAATCCAAGGCTTCATAAACAGGCAGGTGGGAGCCTAGGAGGGTTCATCCTGCCGTCTTATGACAACATCCCGCAATTATGCTCCCGGGAGTGGCGAAGGGGTGGGGGAAGGCACCCCTGCCGCCGGCTATAGTCTTGGAGTTTGTGTGTAGCTATTTACATAGTGTCTTATTCGAAGGAAAGTCTTAATAATGTACAAAAACAGTACCTGCCTTAGTTAAGATAAGTGGGACGGCAAAATTCTGTTCGGGAAGGCAAAATGCTCGTGCAACTGCTTTGGCTTGGAACTTCTCGTACTTTCGCAAATTGTTCAAAAACTTCGAATAGAAAAGTTAGTAAATTAGTCTGGTAGGAGTATTCTGATTCTTATGTCCCTAAATAAGACTACGCTGCGTTATTATAAATTTTCATTATAAAAGTTTCTTATAAAAAATAAATCCTCTTGACTTTGTCATTATCCACTGTAACAGGTACCCACGGATTTTCCTCTGGATGACGGGATACCGTTTGATAACTTCACTAGTTCTGTGTGCTATTTTTTGTATTTTCCAGAAATTTCTACTGGGTCGAAGGAACTAAGCTTATATTTACCATAAACCGGTGAGGGTGACCGGTTGTCTCATGGATCGCTGTCCCTGATGCTTATACTTTCTTATAAACGTAAACATCCCAAGTTTGCGGTCACTGATCAGAAATGTATGAAGATATTGCCGTTTTCAAAACTCTATTCACTCTCTCTGTCGTATTTGATTACGGATGATAGTGGGCCTTATTATACCAGTTTCTCGGTATTTATGTTACTTACGCATCACAAACTCTCTAGGTGTGAATTGCATTCCATTATCACAAAAAAGTACTTGTGTAATTCCGAACAAAAAATAAAAATAGTATGTTCGTTCAAAGTTCGGAAATAACTGTTATGCTGTAGTTTTCAATCTAGGGGAAAGAAATTTTTGTGGGAGTAAGAATTCGTCAGGAGTGATCTGGTATTGCTTTTGAGTAAAATCGGTCGAGTCGTTTCGATGAGATCATAAAATCGATGAGAGTTAGGTATAGGAGACCCTATAATAGGTTGAAGGAGGACTTCAATACCTAATTGATGACATGATACAGGGCGTTGTATTTAAAATAAACAAGAAACATCGATTCGAAATCTTCAAAGTTTGTAGCTAGCTTTTGAACAGCCTGTATAAAAAATTAAACTTCCCAATAGATATTTAAACACCGTCATGTGTCTCCTTGTTGGCGCATGATGCGATAATTTTTAATAATGAAAAACGAAATTGATTTTATTAGTTTTCTGGACGGCTACATTTGAATTTTTTTTCAAAAAAATTGATAAGTATAGCGCATAAACGAGTTGGTAAAGGCTTGGCATCCTAAAACTGGGAAAAAAATGTACCTTCGTATTTGAAATAAGAAAGTTGATGTTGTGATTTTATAAAAGGATCACCCTGTATATTACAAAAATATTTTTTAAAAAGAAAGGTAAATCATACTTGGTGGAGCGGAATATGAGTTTTTTGTTATTATTTAATAATACTGCAGTAATTAAAATAATACTTATTTAATAAAATACTGCAGACATTGGTGGTGACTCAAAAAACGTTAATTAAGGTACTATTTAAAAAGAATCCAATGTATTCCACAGAGTTACTATACAGGGAGACAGATATTTTGCCAGTAAGGAGACTGTACATGTATCAAGCTATTTTGTGGGTTACCAAGAATTTCAATAAATTCACAAAACGGGCTCATTCGTATGCAACCAGGCAGGTAGATGACGAATTATTATCAATCCCGTTGTTTAAGAGATCGAAATCGCAAAGAAGTCTGTTTTTCCATGCACCAAAACTTTATAATTGCCTACCAAAGGAAATTAAAGAAACCAAATCAAGAAACATCCTCAAAAAACGCATAATCTCATTTCTTGACCAGAGGTATGACGATATAGCGAAGATTCTTGGATTTGAGTAATGAATATTTGTTGGTCTCACTGACTCTGTTTAGAGGCTGTATTCTCTAGGAGTACTGACTATTTTCCTGCCTCCTCAACCTCTAATTCTAGTATTTATTTAAATAGCTCTCTATGATATCAATTAGATTGTTAGGATAATAAAAGGTAAAAATAAAGGTGCATAGTTCGCAACACAAGCTAAATAGCTTAGGCGAATTTATCTAGTGTACAAAAATGTATATCGCTAAAATGTAAAGTTGATGAGAAAAAAAAAAAAAAAAAAAAAAAAAAAAAAAAATTTATAATTCTGGTATAAAAGCTACTTTGAAGCACTAATGAGCAGCCCTGTATACTGATAATCTTTAACCTTAAATTTCAAGAAGAAAATAAAAAAAACGCCGGAGATATTCGATTTTTGCATTATTTTTGGAAAATTTCAAATTTTCAATTTTCTAAACGCCCCTGTTTATCTTTCGATATTATTTCTCCAATCTTGTAGAACTTATGGAGGAGGACGTTTTCGTTAAAAACGTTCCCCAAAGTAGCATTACTTCTATAGGGTGTCCTTTCAAATTTTGAAAAAAACTCTTTGTTTCCCCCATTTGAGGTGACAATTTTCAATCTAGGAGACTGAAATTTTTGTGAGAGTAAGATATTCACAAGGAGTGGTCTGGTATTGCATTTGAATTTTCATAAGAAGTGGTAGGTATTTTTAACCCCTTTGTAATGTATTACAAGAGGAAAATATAAACTTTCAAAATAAATTTACAGTATGGGGAGAACTTTTTTTATTTCAAGGTAGTTTGCATCAAAAAATACACTAAAATTGCATGTTTAAAATTAGTTAGTCAGTGACATGTAGAGGGAAAGGGGCAAGCGGTAGGAGATAAATAATGGTCGGTTAAAATAGAGAAAAGTTGCAAAATTTTATGCTTATCAAGAATCTGAAACTAAATTTATGGACACTCAAGGTGTTGCTGAAATATCCTGAAAAAACTGAATCATGGAGATTGCTTTTTTCAGTTATATCTTTTTTATTACTGAAAGCGAATAATTTTTTGTAGATTTACATAAGTCGTCAACAACTTTGACATTTGAAATTTGACATTTCAAAAATATTCAGAGCCCGTCACTATAGATCCCAGAGTTTTCATAGTCGACTTTTGTTTTTCTTATGGCCGCCATTCGGTATTAAAAAAATTTAGAAAACCACAAATCTTCACATTTCATACAAAATTACTTCAAAATTTTATTCTTCTTCCTTCTAAGTAAAAATTCTAAAATTATTTCACCGAATGACGTTTTTTATGACAGTCGGTTAAACAAATATTATTTTTCTTTCGAACAAAGAAGAATAAATTTTTGAAGAAATTTTTTTTCAAAATGTGATAGATATGTGGTTTCCTTGATTTTTTAATACCAAATGGCACGAAAAAACAATAGGGTGGCCTAAACAATAAGAAAAACAAAACCACAGCTTAGAAAGTTTGTGAAAGTCGAATGGATAGCTTTCGATGACCTCTAGAAGGGTCGTAAAAAATATGACTGAAATGAGAAATCGCATTTTTTCAGTTTTTTTTTTCAGGATCTTTCAGGAATGATAACATCTTGTATGTCTTGACGGATTCGAGCTGGTCCCAAAATAGCGCATCTTTTCTCTAATTTAACCGACCCTGTATCTACCTCTTACCGTTTACGAGATTCCAGTGATGGGTAGTTCAAAAATTCCCATCCTTTATATCCATTTTTATGGAGCGTTTTCAAAGTAATTGAACTTTTGAAAATTTTTTTAAATTGAAATTTTTACAGTAAGCAGCTACGCTAATATGATGTGACCATGAAAAATTTCACAATTGCGAATTTTTTCTACAAATTTTCGGCTTTCAAAATGTTCTTTTAGATTTATCTAAGCTCAATTTCTATAATAGCACTTATAGGACTTTAAATTTTCGTTAAATAAATTTCCGAAGGTATAACATGGTTTGTACAGGCTTAACTCCAAAAATTCGCAAGAATCCTTTCTTTTCATCATGATTCGGGTCGCAGTTTTGAAGCTAAGGAGCTAATATTTGTAATAGCGAGTCTGTAGCGCTAGCGAGTGGTATGGTATTGCATTTGAGTGAAATCGGTCATGTAATTTCAAAATGGCGGCCATTTGAATTTAAAAAAATTATACTTATATTTTACACCCCTTTATATTCAAAAATAAGCGAAATTTTTAGTCAAATGGGAGAAAGATATTCAAAAACATCTTGTGTAAAAAAAAAATTTTTTATTAGTTTACTAGTGACGTAGATAGATAATAGCAAAACGTTACTTTGTTTTACGATCTTTATCTATGTTTACGTCGTTGAAAACCTCAAGCTGATAGACCAATCAGAATCGAAAGACATCTTGTATTTTTGCGATAACACAACCTGTCTTTGGTTTGTGATTGGTCGGATTCTGTGAAAATTTTGAGATGGGTGAAATAGTCAACAGCAGATCACCCTACTCACTTTCATTTCTATAACTAGTTCCATATTTAAAAAAATCAAAAACTACTTTGTGGACACCTTTTTAAGGGGTTGTATCTCAACAGGGGAGAGGTATATGATTAATTTTCAACAAGAAATCATCTCTTATTTTTTGCGCTTATTAAACACCCTATATAAAATAAATAATGAGTATAGAAAATAAAATATTAGGTAAGTTATGTAAAACAATAATTATTACATTAGAACAAGTATTCTGTTATCGTAAAAAGCGTGAAAAAGTATGACCGACTGTATCTGATGTTGACGAACATGACAATTTCTCAAAAAAGCATAAAACCTGAGATCATTATTCGGTATAAGCATCTGACATGAAAATCCCAATTTTAATAAATGAATAATGATGATACTTACCTTCCCTAATACACCCATTTACTATTAAACACCCCCTAAACACCCTAATCGCTGTTTTTCCACATCCAGCTTCCATGCTTATCCTCAGGTAAGCTCCTGTCATCAATCTCTCCTGTGCGGCCGGCGTCTCTCATGCAGAGCAGGCACAGAGAGAGGCATTATCCTTCGGGGGCAAAGCAGCCAGAGCACGTTATCTACTCAGAGCCGGGCTGCCGATTAGCGGGGAGCAAATCGCGTGTCATTTGTTAGCCTGGAGAGACTGAGAAAGCACAGGTGCCCGCGATCTACCTCGCTCATCAGGAACGGGATTTATAACTAGAGAGGGATTCCTGCGATGCATTATCGGCACTACTGCTTCATTATTACATCTTCCGGATAACCGGAAGGTTGGGATTTATTTCTTTCGCGGTTAATTGCTGTTTCAACCGCACACAAGAAAAATCTGGGAATTGTCTTCTGTAGGATGAATCTCAATTTATAATCCAAAGTTCGTTTATGCGGAGTTTGGAAAGAGACTCCTGTTTATCTGTGTCTGCCGGAAGAAATCAATTTCTTCCAAAAATAATTACTGAAACTGTTAGGTGATTGAGTTTTATTGTTTACCAATGTTGAGTTTATCAGTTTGGGGGAAAACATTATAATTTTTTGTACACGAAAATCTGCTTATTGTGCTTATTGTGCAATGGGTGTTTAAAAAAAAATTGATTCAATCTCCCTGCAGGCTCTGTTTATTAAATGTCTGTCGATATCGTCATTCGTTGTGAAGAGAAAGTTCCTTCTTCGAAACGCTTCAAAAACGTCCGCAAGATGTTCAAAGATGGCTCAAGTTTGAGGCAAATTGATTTTTCTCATCGCAAAAGAGTTCACCCAATTGTGAATTGTTAAAAACGTTCCCAAAGTGTTTGCAACCTCTTCATATGGTAGAAGGTTCTTCTTACCACTTCTTTTCTGTGCATAAGATGTTATTTTTAAAACATTTTTAGTGGCACCTTCTGATTCATTGGAGCCTCTGGTATCCGTTGACTCCATTCTTTGAGCTGTAGTCTCCTTATTGGATCATCTGCAACCTCTTTTTACCTCCTCCTGCAAGAATGGCAAAGAGAGTTTTTGCATGAAATCAGGTTAGCTTACACTTTCGATGGTCTAAAATGATTTTTACAGAATCATTCAGACACCAATTCAGACCCACGTAACTTTCAAAGCTTTTACAATTTCGTCGCAAGTTTGAAAGCGGATCAACTCTTTTACTAGCCAAAAAAATTACCAAAATTTTACGAAATCTTTTTTGGACCATTCCCAGATGCCTATGGGCATTGTTAACCAGAGCAATAATATATGCGGTTAATTTTTGATGGTAAATAAAGTGGGCGTTACAAAGACCATGACATATAGGATGGGAAACGTCAACGTTGCATAAGTGCCTTTACTTAGCAACCAGGGATCTTCCACGTTCAAACTTGCGATAACAAAAAAAAAGGAAAAATTCTAAAGTTACATGCGGTTCGAAATATGCTGTAAAAATGGCAAAAAGTGACTTTCTGGTTACAAGACAATGGTTTTTTAGATTTTCAACAGTGTAAATGAATCATTTTATATCACCATTATACTTTCCTGTTTCATGCAAAACCTCTTTTTTGCCATTCTTGTAGGATGAGGTAAAAAGAGGTTGCAGAGGATCTAATAGGGCGGCTAGAGATGAAAGAATGAAATCAAGGAATACCAGAGACTTCAATGAACCCAAATGTGCTAAATGTTTTTAAATGACATCTAATGGTCAGAAAAGAAGTGGTAAGAGCAACCCCTTACCTGATTCACAATTTGCGATGAGAAAAATCAATTTGTCTCAAGCTTCAGCTAATTTTGAGCATATTGTAGACGTTTTTGCAGCTTTTCGAAGAAGGAACTTTCTCCATTGCACTCATCAAGTAATAATTGCACTTACTTCTAGTAACTGTAATTCATTTTATCTGATAAATATTTTCTTTTTAAACTTAGTTATTGAACACACATCAGGTCTAAATACTTATGACAAGTATTCTGGTTTTGTAAGCTTTGTCCATTAGCAGCCATCTCCTTGCAGTGGTGTTATCAGTGAAATGTCTGCATACAAAGCAATATCTATTTCCAACTCGGAAATAGCATTCTGGAAAGACAATAACATTCACAGCCATATGTACACCATTCATGACATCAGTATGAGCGCTGACTGAGATCTAACAATCGTCCTCACTCCAGATCACTCACAGCTTTGACTATTATTCATGGCAATGGACTAACATAAAAGCTCCTATCTCTTGAAATAAACAACCACTGCTTGCCAGTAGTTATTTTGATATTTGTGAAATTTAAGAACATAATTATTTGAGTTCAAAAATGTATTTATAATAAATTTCATTGAAGATCCTTTAATAAACGAAATAGTGATATGAGCGATGGGTATAATGGGATACCAGATCACACTTACTATTATACAGAGTGGAAGAAAAGCCTTTCTAAGCCTAATTTTTTGTCAAACGGATGGTCAGAATTACACAAAACTTGCGATTCAGCTGTTTTAGGATATGAAGATACAGGGGGTGCAATTCTGAAGATCGCTGGTGATGGATCCTAAGATCCTGGCTCCATCATTATTGTTCAGATTCTACTATTTTTCAAATTCATTTTCGAGTTTTTGAAAAAAAAATGATATTTGCACCGATTGAGGTGGCAATGTCCAGTGGGATTAGCGGTAAGGGCATTGTAAGCCCAGTCGCTTGGGACGAATAACCTTTTCTTTTAAAATCGAGTTTAAAATTAAATACGACCCTTAATGTCTTTTCTTTTCACTGAGCGATCTTTTTTTTTAGTTCGTAGCCCCAATTGCTCTGGCTTGGATGCAGACAGTTTTCATGGATCATCCGCAACATACCTTCACGATGCAGGTGGAGATAAAAAGGTTTTAAAAAGACATGGAGTACTTTTCTAAAAACACAAAAAATATAACTGATAACTACCTAGGTATGTATAGTTCTAGCATCCCTTTTCTACTGAGGATGTAAATAGAAACAAACCTCTTTTTCAGCTAGAAAAAAGCATAAAAGTTAATTTACGTTTTCTTGATTAATATTCCCAAATGTTCTATTTCTAGCTTTTGATCTTCGTCCAACTATACCATCATGCAATGTCTAAGTAAGTAAGCTGCGACATTAAAAGAGCCTGGAGGCGGTGTGTCTGGAATGCCGCCCCCACCGGGAGAAGCCACGCCGCCATGAGATCAAGGCCACCGTCGCCAGACGCCGTCTCGAAGCGGCGACGCGGATTTTAGAGTATGTGAATTCAAAGTTCAACGTAGACACCGAAAAAAGTTAGGTGGGTTTTCAATCAATCGATAATGTTACTCCGAGTAAATTTTTTATCTGTCTGCCTCTCTTTTACGAGTCTAATTACCTTTTTGTAACATTATAATCTGTTGTAGTAATGGCCAACGCACCATGACACAGCCGCAGCCAAGAAAAACTACTCACCTTTTTTGGAAAAAAGTAGACATCAAGCAATGACTAAGAGATAAATTCATAACCATCCTACATAAAATACGTTGTGGATGAGATCGACAAAGAATTTAACGTAAAAATTGAGCATCTCTAAACACAACGTTCAAGCTCTGAGATGTAAAAGAACTTCTGCTTTCAGCCGTGTCAAATGTGTCCACAGAAAACTGGCCAAAGTGTATTACGTTCCTGGTAAGTGGTAACGTGGCTTTTAATTCCATAATTTTGTAAAAAATTTCTTTTGTTGCCGATTCAAAGGGTCTTTGGCAACCTTCAATCTGAATTTTCGTATTGTCAAATTGCCATGCATCATCTTGGATTCTTTTGTTTTTCCAACCGCTCATATCTCGCGTTATGATCATCCCACAGCAATCGTTCTAGAGTTGTTGAACTCGCTAGGATTTATTCTTCATTTGAGTATACGTCAAGTAAAACTCCCCAATATACTGGTAAAAAGTTATTAGCACATAAAGGTAAAAGTTCTTGCGCCCAGTTTCTCCATGCGTAGCTCTTTTTCAGTGCATCTAGGACCTTTCATCGACAATTGAATATTTAAAATAGACATTTAAATACATTTCCAGTATTAAGGAAAATATTACCTTGAAGCCTTTACTAATCTCGCGTTGCGATTTAACGCGTTGCGGTTCGCGCTGCATTTACCGCTTTTTATTTTTTTTTCGAGGGAGCCTTAGAGATAGGGGAGAGAGATGGGAGGATCGAAACAATTGATGCCATAAGCTAGGGGCGGGAGAGAAATCATCATTGTCTAGGGGGAGACAAATCTTCAGACAGATACAGGGTACGGAATCACTAATACGCACGATCCAAGCAACACACCACCAAGGTTCGCAACTGGGTAGAAATGCGCACGTCCACACCACAACACCTGGAGAGTTTGGGTTTTTGTTCTAATTCTCTTGCTTCCTCGCATACAAAATTTCCTCCATCGTTCGACGAACCAAGGCAGGGCTTTTTAGGACTGTTAAAGTATTTTGATCACCTCCTGGGTCTAGGCCCAGGTAAGCAGTGTCTCAGTGTATGGGTGTGTGCGTGTTTGCGCGCGCGTGCGTGTGTTTATAAGGAATTAGAGAAGAGAAGGTTTCTTGTGAACGAAGCTTGTTTCTTTCTGGGGTCCTTCTTCAATACACCGCTGTCGGTCGTTTTACGAAAATATTTTCCTAATATAAACTGCCAGGAGCTCAGGGGGAACTACTCATCATCCGATTGTAAGGACACTCTCGTTATATTTCCTACTCCTTCTATTGCACATTGCATAGTCAATCGAGTTAAATCGGGACGTATTGTCAGAAATACGTTTGAATCGTCAGCAATTCTCAAAAGATGAGCGAGAGTGAGACTCGCGTCTTGATACGCTTATATTGATACGATAAGATTGTCGTCCAGCTGATCGGCTACTGTCAGTAGTGTCAGTGACAGCGCTAAATATATTAATGAGGTTTGTGTTGTGATTTGAAACGTTTTAAATACGAAATCAGCAGAATTACCTGTGATATTTTACGATGTGGTAAACTACGAGTAACTTATTAATTGCGTGAATGCCTAAAAATCTATTTCCTTGTTTTTCTAATGTTTGAAATAACTACTGACGAGGTATATTTTCGTAACGAACCTCTAGGACGTGATCTTGTGGTTAAATTTCGAGATTATTTTACCGCATAAAAGGAAAACGAAAAAGAAAATTAGTTATCTTAAAACTTAGATCCTACAGCTAGTTTTATGAGAGAGAAAAAATAAAATCCAGTCTCCTCTAAACAATCAGAGGGTGGTGCACTTTCCCCGAATCAGTAATAATGTCATCGTGATATTATAATGAAATCCTAATGAAATCGGCACAGAAAAGGTCATCGCTGGCAGTAAAACTCCTGATTAAATTATGGAAGCAATAAAGACAAAGGTCGGCTCTTTTCATATAACGATTGACATGCCGAGTGGCGACTGCTGAGTCCTCCAAGGAAAGGTTACTTCAATCTCTCCTATATATTATTGCCTTGCATCCGACAGTCGCCAGGGGTGACTTCAAACTTCAACAGGTAATCGCCCTTCCCTTTCTCGACCCTTCAACCTTCAGTCCTTCAACTTTCAGTAATAGACATTTATGAAACTGACAATCGATAAATTTATCACTCTTTGAGCGTATTTGTCATTATAAAATATCAGTGTTAGATACCTAAACGTTGAATCTAATTCTCACAAAACTCTTGTCTATTATTAGTCGTAATTTTTTCGTGGGGGGGGGCTTCCCCCGAGTTGGCATCGGATATCTCCATTAACTTAAAATTCTTGTTTTGAAAACAAATTAAAATTGATAGTTTCATTTTATTATTTATTCTACAAGCGCTATTATTTCGACTATGCAATCTTTTATTTCACATTTTGGCTGCCAATGAGTCTTAACGGCCGTTCTCAATAACAACGAACGATAATGCATGATGAACATATTATATTATCTTATCTTTTGCCTTTTTTAATTTAAAATTAGGAACTTTAATTACATTTATTGAATTTTTGCAGAACTAGTTTTCTTATTAAAAAAAATTGGCATCATTGATAAATGGTTTATGGATCAACAGAACAAGACTCATAGTAAAAATAATCGTGGGGTGCCTATACATATTTACAGAGTTCTAATTCCAAAGTTTCGATAGCAAGTTCGTACTTTCCCAAATGGAGGTAGAATATTTGCTTGGATGTAGAATAAAATGCCTGAACTATCTGATCGCGGTGCCAGGAATAGAGCAATTGCGGGTGATGATGATGTCTGTGCCTGGAAGTCCGATACCACGCTAATGTTCCATCGCAGGTGGCTGCTCCCATGGCCGCCTTTATAGATAGCCGTCATTAGCGTCCCCAGCCACTGAGCCAATTTCCGCTTGAAGGAAGACACCGACGTCGGAGAGGTGCAAATAGAAGATTATTATGTAGAGGTACGCTGGAAACTTGAATGTGAAAAAAAGTGGCCCTTAAGAAACGTATTCATGTAAAAATCTTTATACTGGCATCGTGTTAAAATTAACTTATTTCCAGCTCAGTTTTGATTAAAATTTTACACAGAAAAATTGAAAAAACAACAAAAACATTGCTTATAAGATTACCCTACAATTATTATTGACCTATTTTGATAATATAACGAAGACTGCTTCGAAAATATATTCGATTTCAAACATTTTTACTTCCTTCAGTTTCAGAGGTGTTGAGTGTGGGGAATTTATTTCAGCGGGGATACAGCAGCCACTACGTAGCTTACCGCATGCGCATCCATATGACCTTTTTTTAGGCAAACTTAACCCAAAGCATTTTTACGGTTTTCTCCAATGGAAAGACTATATCAGTCAAAATGGCGTTGAATCCTTTATGTAGCTTGAACGGTTTTATCTGACCTGACCAGACCAGAGTTTCACGTACTCGTGGGTTCGAATAGCATCTCCTGGGCCGTGGAAAGTCTTTGATGATAATGTATGTTTGTGTCATCAGTTTAGTGAGTAAGGTAGAGTAAGGTAGAGTAAGGAGCCCAGTATTGAGTCCTGGGAAACGCCTTTATTTACCGTCAGCTTATTGTTGTGGTAATGCTATCAATAACCATAAACTGATACCGATTCTCAAAGTAAGAACAAAGACGACGCAGGGACAAGTTGCAAAGTTTGCGCTTAGTTTTTGATATTTTTAACGTTAATGTTGAACTTTTGCCATTAAAAAATGGCAGATAATCTGATCACTGTCACACTTACAGATAGGAATAATAATTAACAATTACTTAAAATGGAAAAAAATCGTTTCTTTAAATGATTGAAAAAAGAGAAAGGGACCGCAGCAAGAAAAATGTGTGGCTAAAGTTTAAGTTGCAAAGTCTTATTCCCTAAAAAGCTTTCTAAGGCCTTAATTAATTAACTTTCCGACTAATAATACCACGTTCGCGTTTACCTTTACCTATACTACATTAATGATTTACTACATGTAAACTTTAGCAAGTGTCTTTACATGTGAAATTCCATCCAGGATGAATAAATAACTTACTACAACTCCAACATGAAGTGATTTAGAAATAAGACATGCAGAGCAGTAAGAAGCAAGATATCGACTCGTAATTCGCCGTTTTCCATTATTAATGCCAGAAGATGTGAATAATGTGTGCATGTTTAAGTTGCTTGTGTAATTTCCATTTGGCACTTGTTAAATATGTAGTTAGTTTGGAAGTGGTTACCAAGACCTGGCCAAGTGCGGATACAGAACTTGGGCCTATTAAATAATTATCGCAGATATACCTACCTACATTTCTCCGGTATCAGATCCATTATTCACTTGGGGTAGCAAACGACGTTATTTATCAAGGAGCGGTAACGGTGCATGGGTAACAAAAATCTTGGAATTAAAGTTCAAGGCTTAGAAAATTTTATTACTCAGTGTCTGCCAATTTCTTTTGTTATATTATAATGTTCTATGTCTTCTCGTAACTTTTTCAGAGAAATCCCCTGAAATTAATAATCCTGAGGATGCCTAAATTTCGAAAAATTTCCTCAGCCTTGTAAATTTTTAAAAAACGCTGTAACTTTGGGATGGTTAGTCGCACTGACCCTCGGTTCGAGCGGAATCGACGAAAACCATACAGAGTTCATTTCAAAACTTTTCGCCCCAATAACTTTGATATGATTAATTAAAAAAATTAATTCTTAAAGTCTCTTTAGATGTCAATGTTTCACCCTCTCTCCCTCAACCACCCCTACTTTCGAATTTCGAATAGTATTCCCACCTTGTGATACATCATTTTAAAGGGAATTAGAAAGGTATAATACAATGGTGCTTCATGTGTTGAAATCGATTCATAATAAATACGTAATCTCATATAAATCGTAAATTTCCCCCGATTTCTTATTCTGTTCCTTCTATGTAAGGCAGTGGCAGCCATTATCATGCAACAGGCATAGATCACTGTCCACTTTCATCTCTTCCATCTCCCAGGCAGCTTTATCCCAAACACGTAGTCCAGATTAGTCAAGTTAGCCATGGAACTCTATCTTCTGACAACTCTGTAGCCGCGTTTTACGAAGTTCGCCATGAAACTTCATATCTTTTGTATCCCATGGCATCATGCGATGAATATAAATGAAAAGTCGTTAGGAGTTATATAATATATCTTCTTACATACCTATTATAGCGAAAAGAAACCAGAGAAGTTGGGAAATTGTGACCGAAAACTTTACGTAAAATGAGATTAATTATCTTGCCTGGTCGGTATTTCTAAGCTGACGCAGATGCTGTTTGTCTTGAAAATCTGAATTATAGACAAGGTAAGTAGGTGAAACATCAATTATTAATATTACCATTAATGAGCAGCCTATGCACTTCAATAAAATATATAAGGTGACATTTTTCAAAGTTTTCATTAGCAATATCTCTAGAACAAAATAATCTGCAATTTTTTCACTACCATCTCTGACAGTTCACTTAAAAAGCAATTACTTTGCGAATCTCAATAAAGAATTTCTTTTTCAGTGAACCGTCAGATATGGTATAGTGAAAATACTGCAGATTGCTCTGAGAGAATCTCTGATGACATTTTGAAAGTTGTATTCTTTCTGTTCGGCACACTCCTCTGGTGGCGGTAGTTAGTAGGAAGTCTTCGGACTTGGACGAGATTCCCTCCTTTGCTGTCAAGCATTGCATGGTTGATCTTGCTTATCCGTTATCGGGTATTTTCAATAGCTCCTTTGAGATTGGCGTATTCCCCGAAGATCTCAAGGCAGCCTTAGAAAAGCCCATTTTCAAATTTTTCAAAAAAAGATTACATCAAAAACCTTTAAAACTTACAGACCTATTAGTCTACTCTCTGTATTTGATCAAATTCTTGAACCCTTTCCCGCTCCCACTCATCAGTCTGCCACATCACCACCACTATTTATTTAATATTTCTTTCTGATCAGTACACTTCCCTGGTGGTGGTGATATGACAGACTGATGAGATGGAAATAACCATTGAAACATCGATGTCTCTGTCTTCACCATACCGTTAGGGCAAGTGGCAAGTGTATTGTTCAGAAAGCATTCTTGTTTCGCAAAAGTTGTCTACACCGACACGATAGTCGACATGTAGACAGTTCCATTATCTACATACCTACTATTGTCTACACCGCCCATCCCTGTTTACTCGTTTTTCGCCATTTTTCAAAGCGATGTCTTCACGCATAAAAATGAATATTACATTATTCACACTGGGTTTACAAAAACCCTCAGAACTTCTTAAAGTTATTTATTTCCAATACATTATTTATAAAACTCATTTATTTACACTCTACACAGACATTTATTTATTTTATTTATTTTAGTATTCAGTTCATATAGTGTATCACTGTGCTTTATGTCACTTTTTGGACATTACTGGTGGTATACCGCTCGCTATATAATTAGTAAAACGTGAAATATTGTGGGAAAAGCCCAAATTACAGTGTGTTAACTGTTAAGTAATAGATTTAGGTAAGAATATGTCGCTTTCATCACCTAAAAAAATAAAATAGAACGATAAACAGTATTTTAGTTGTGGATCGAATGTAAGAACCACAATATTTACATAAAAATAATGGAATTTTTGTTCTGTTAGCTACTATAAACATTTTCTAGTAGCATCGGTTCCAAAATTGACTCGTTGCTCACTCAGGGGCGCGTCAGATTAGACTATAACAGTGAAATATAATAAACCCTGGCACTGAGTCCTGAGGCACCCAACCCTAAATACAACTTGAACTGCATTAGACGGATAAGAGCTACTCGTTCTACTAAATCGTTTGAGATTGCACTGAAATTATAAAAAGCGGTTGTACGCCAAATTACATGTTTTTTGTATCAGAGATGTATCAGAGATCTTTTTATATATCTTAGGATTGACGAGTTATTAGCGAAAAAATATTTTTTTCCGTTCAAAGGCGTGGGTTTTTTATTGGGGGGGGGGAACACGTTGCACCCCCAAAACAAATATTATTTAAGGAAAATCTTAAATAAGATTTTTAAGAACTTTGGATAATTTTTTTACCTTACCGACTAGACTAAAATGTCTGGGCCGGTATTTTTGGAGACCACATAATTCGATCCTTTTTTGTTGAAGGGAATCTGACGGCTGAAGGTTACCTGGAAGTGCTGAAAGATCTTGTCCACCTATTGCTTGTCGATGTCGTTGATAATGATGATTACTAAAAGATCATTAGACTTTCCAACAAGATGGTGCTCCACCACATTATGCACTGACTGTTCGGGGGTTTCTGGAACAATGGATCAGACAAATATTTGTTCAGGAATGACCTGCCCACTCTTCTACACAACGGAACCAGGGTCTCTGGAAGAGTTTCATCGACGTATTGTTGAAGAATGCCGCCAAATTACGCCACAGTGCTCCAGAATGTAAAAGAAGGTTTCGAGAAGAATTTGTTCCCTTTATGAAATTTGGTGGCGCACAATTTGAGCATTCGTTAAACTAATGAAAATCTCTTGTGTCATTGAATTTTGATGCTTCCTCTTATTCTCAATTTTTTTTATATACAGGGTGTCCCAGCTTATTCGAAGCGGTCTTTGTAGGCCAAACGATGGATTTTTTCCAAAAAAATTTTGCACATTGAAGTGCAGGATCACAATGGCCATAATTTAAAATTATTTTGGGGTATACAGAGTGTCCCATATGACAGTGGCATATCAAAGTTATGTTTTTTTAAATGGAATGCTCCTAGGTTATTTCATTTTTAGATTGTCTGAAAAGAGAAAATAAGATTGGCTTTTACAGTTGGTGTTTAAATTCAGAAGTTTTTGAGTTATAAACAAGTGAAAATCGTCATTTTTCGAGTTCAAGGCTCTGTACAACGAAAACGGTTCAAGATAGAGAAAAACGGCTTACATGTCCCTATTTCAACTTTTCATGTACTATCCTATGATGTGGATGAAATGTTTATACAGGGTGATAAAAAATTTGAATAATTCTGAGATTTCTCCACGCGTCGCTAAATAAAAAAATCAAAGAAAGTACAAATGTTTCTATACCATAGGATAATACATGAAAAGTTAAAATAGGGACATGTAAGCCGTTTTTCTCTATCTTTAGCCGTTTTTGTTGTACAGGGCCTTGAACTTGAAAAATGACGATTTTCACTTGTTTATAACTACAAAACTTCTTAATTTAAACACCAACTGTAAAACCCAATCTTTATTTCTCTTCTAAGACAATCTAAAAATGCAATAACATAGGAGCATTCCATTTAAAAAAACATAACTTTGATATGCCACTCTCATATGGGACACTCTGTATACTCCAAAATAATTTTAAATTATGGCAATTGTGATTCTGTACTTGAATTTTCAAAATTTTTTTTGAAAAAGTCCATCGTCGTTTGGCCTACAGAGACCGCTTCGAATAAGCTGGGACACCCTGTATATGATAACAGATTGAACAATGATGATGGGACTTCCTTTCAACGATACAAACAAAGAACGAGGTAATCACTCAGAATTAACTATACTCTTCCCGAAAGCAAATCGAAGTTACAGCCATAATAGTGACCATGACAACCATCATAGTGGTCAGTGAAGTGCGACGTTGTATTAAAAAATTTCTTAAGTAGAACTTTTTTATCGATTTGTCCTGTAATGTTTAAGCGAAAGTCAAACAAGGAGGTATCGTTGTAAAGAGAATTCACGTACTTTTCCATATTATTAGGCATGCTACCTTTCAATGGCCCACCCTCCCCTGGTTCAGTCCTGCTTGGTTGAAGACTAATTTCCAATATGATTTTAGTTTTGAAAAATCAAGAATGCCTGGAAATTTTCATAAAATGTGTTTTACTGTGGAGTAAAGTGCCCTTCACGTAACAAATACGACGAAAAGTTAGTCGATAAATAATTTTTGTTAATTTTTAATTAAAATGATTGGATTTGTGAAATAAACATTTAAGAAGTGAAAAATCATAGTGAGCCAATGGTTTTGGAATTTGGTAGGTACATAGGTTATTGATTCTAAGCAACTTTTATTTTCTAAATAAATTTTCGTCATATTTTCTACATAAAAGGCACTTTACTTCACATAAAAAAAAAGTTTTTTTTTTTTTAATTTTCATACCTACTTGATTTTATTAAATTAAAATTATGTCAGACTTTAGTCTTCAATCACGCAGAGACGAACAAAAAAAATTCAAATCAGGTCGAGAATTTTTTATCTTTGATAAGAGTCGTTTCATCTATCCGGGGGCACACCGTGTAATAATAGCTTCGTTCGCGGATACAATCCAGAACCGGTTCGGAATCAGTTTAGAACTATTCCGGATTGTCGTAGAGCGCATGCCTAAGTGCGAACTGGTTCAGGATTTTATTTCACCGCGAACGAAGCAGGGACCGGATGAGAACTCCGAACTGTCAGATGACGAATGATTCCGTCTAACCCGCAGAGTAAGGAATGAGGCACTAAAAGTTCTTATTTTATGGTCAACAATTAATTCAAAATTTAACCTAGGTATATAATAAAGAATAAACGCTTTGGGCCTTTGTCACAGTATAGTTTATCTGTGTATTATGAAAAGATCTTTTGTGTAGCAGTACCTAACCACACAAACCTTTGCGATTGTTTTGTTTTACTGGTATCGGATACGGTAAATTATTTTTATAATGTTATTTACCTATTTTTATTGTATTATACGTCAATAAATAATTATATTGGAATAAAAAAGTGCGAATCTGAAAGAGGTAAATACTTTGAATAATATCTACTTATTTTATTATACAAATCATCGACATCAGAGCAGAATTACGCATGAGCAGCGGAACCGAACTACTAGTTCCTGCAAAATCCCAGAACTGCTAGAATCGGTTCTGAACCGATAATGAACCGGTTCGATGAGTACCGCGAACGCAGAACTGTTAGTACTGGTTACTAAAAATTCAGAATTTATGCACCGCGAACGCCGCTTTTCTCACTGCGCATACGCAAGAGTTCTAAACCGGTTCAGAACTGTATCCGCGAACGAAGCTATTAATAATAAATAATAATCAATACAGCTTGGCTGGCATTGATATATATCAAATAAAAAAAACCTCAGATCGACATAATTAAGTTGAAGATTTATTCACAGAATAATCCAGGCCAGAACGAAAGGGCGAGTGTATTCAAGAACTAATTCGAAAGGGGCTGTTCTAATTGCAACATGGTTGTTAAATCCCGCAAAGTCCTCGTATAATACTTGCGATCGATTCTGTTTGATTGAGTCAATTTAGTTGCTGGTCTTTATCCAACGAGCAGCATTAGAGGGAAGAAGAATAAGTGGTCAATTTGTAGGTTTAATTTGGGCACAAATCACCGCCAAATCAGGTTTATTTACGATATCAAAAGGATTGCAGGCGCAGTTGTCATATGTTGTCAGATAAAATATTCATTCTTAAAACATATTTATGTTATAAACAAGAGGAGTATTAAATTATATCTACGAAATGTGCAATAATATTATGATTTTTAACGCCGAGTGTAATTCGTCCCCTTTCCGGGTAAGAGCAATCCAAGGTAAATGCCAAAAACTTGAAAAAAGTCCTCAACCAACATGTTCTATGGGAGAACGAAAGAACCGTAGAGAGGAAGTGTGCGCACAGCTATTCTACTATCGTTATCTCGCTCTCCAACAATCGCTCTCCATTTTCATTCGCTTCAGCAGAGTAGGGACCAACCGGCCCGAAACGTTTTTAGATTTCTTATAAAAATCTTTTGAAAAAATAATATTTTCATCGAAAAACCTAAACCCAAATAAATTAGAAGACAAAAATTCAACATTAACGAAGGTTCAATAAAAATTATTAAATACAACGGTTCGGTTTCATCCTACATAACGCTAGGATTTCCTTCACCCCTCCGCAAAGAAGTTTTACTTCAAAAATGCGTGCTTCTGAAAAAAAGAGTTGATTTTTCATGGACCAGCTAAGATTATTAACAAGGAAATCTTACTTTTCAATAAGTAAATATTTTGAAGTCAATTGATTAACTAGTTTGTTATCAAAACAAGCGTTGTTGTAATATTATACTGACATAGATAAATAATATTTAACAACAAGACGGTAACCCTGACAGGTACCGACCTTGCAATAATGCTGACTAATTCTTGTTTTCAAGTAGGTGTATACAGTAAACTAATCCAGTTTTTCCCTAACATATCACCGACGGTACCCAGCCTGGCATCTACGCTTTCAGGCAAGGACATGACGGAGCTACCGGTCAGGTCCTGCTGACCGCCGCAATGTTTCACTAACGTCCGCCGACCCGCACGGGCCATTGCCTGCAGGCGCGGAGTAAACATACAGGCCACCGCCAGGGGGAGCCACTGAGCGATGGCCGGCCAACTGTCATTACTTTGCGGCCGCTCGAGCGGACCCGCTGCTGCTGTTAGTTGGAACGCCGGCTGGAGTGAATTACTGTTTAATTGTATCTCTATTCTCTATATTTAGGGGAAACTGTTTGTAAACAGTCAAACTATTGATTGGGGGAGTTTGGTTATTTTGCAATATGAATTTGATTAAATTAGTTGCGATTTGCGTTGCAAACCTGTTAACTTGTATAATTCCAGATCAAAATTGTTGACGGTAACTTGAAAAAGCCATTTCGGAAAAGTGGAGAAAGGAAAAAAAAATTTCAATCCTTTTCTCTTTGCGTTTCTCTTTTTTTTTAATCTGGGACTATAATAGGTAGGTACTTCTATGTAAATTTACCAATTTCGAAAAACAGTAATCGGAACCATTCAATCGGTCAAGTCCTGTTAACGGGCAGGTACTTTTATTTAGATAGTTTTGACAAAAGTGACGAGAGTTTTAGTTTTAGTGACGATGAGAGATCCGTCTGTATACCTATAGTGACTTTCTCTGTTTTATACAATAATTCAAAAATCAGGATCATTTATATCAGGAACGAAAAAATTCAAACTGCAAATTGAAAAGAATTCAGCTTTTCAACGGTTTATCTCGTGTCAGTATTTCACCCGCAAGCAAACAACAATGTTGATTAACATAATCAATTCTTTCGGAGAGCTGAACTCGCAGAGTTCTGTCAGTGTATCCAGTATTTTTTTACTGTCCATTAAAATCATAATAGAGCTTCCATATCTGAGCGTAACGGCGATTTTATTCATAACAGTTGACGCGATTACCATTCCCTCTGGACCAACAAAGCATCCGCGGAGAGAGAAACAGAACGAAATCGGCTTGTCACGGGAGAGAACAGAAGATAGCGCCGGGAACATAGTAGCAAGCAAAGCAAATAATAGAAGACCGCTAACTGACACAGCGGGAAAGGCGTAATGTAGCATGAACGAATGTGCAAAACAAATGACAAGCGTAAGCGAACACGGCGACCGCGATCAAACCTAATCAGATAAAACTCGCTCTACGGAACTTCCAAAAACACAAGAGGGAAAGCACAACAATTCCCCTCCTATTAGATTACTGCGGAAAAGTCGTTTTAAGCTGAAAATATTGTCACTTTATAGAAATCTTTATCTCGGGATAACTCTAGATAGACGAGGCGCCTTTCCCATAGAATATAGATGACAAAAATTTGTTTCATATCGTTATACAGATTATTGTATTGATAATTGGGCAAGTGCCAGTGATCACCATAGACATAAAGGTCCAGATTTAGATGATTAGAGGTCCAACATCGAGTCCAGCATTTAGCAAATATTCCAATTTAAATTACCTACATGGGAAGAGGTTTTATAAAATCAGTTAAAATATTAGCACCCTACCTAAGGGCTCAAATAACCTATTCGTTTAATTTTTCAATAAATCCTGAGAAATAAGAATAGGATATCGAAAAATACTTTCAACAAAGAGTTAATATAGTAAAGTTATGAATCTGTAGAGAATCTCAAATTTGACGCAAAACCGTTTTTTATAGCAAGAATTTCAAAACGAATACGAATTCTTCATACTTGTTCAATTAATCATGAAAAATTGTGTAGCTAATTTCCTCGCACCTATATCTGCTGTTATTACTACTGCTAAGAAGTTTTCTGGAATTAAAGAAGGGTTAGATGTATGAATTCTTCAACTTCATTTACTTCATTTATTAGAAGGTCAATTTATTTGAAGATCAGAACTATACAGGGTGATTGATTGAAACGCCACATTAGAAAAAATTCGACTTCCAAATGATCTAGGAATCTGAAATTTGGAACTTAGGCAACATACCTAATAACGAGTCAAAATGAAATATTACCAAGATGGTAGAACATTTAAAATGGCGAAAGCAATGGCCATCTTTGTTTTTTTAAATGGGACACCCCATATATTATTGCATTTTCAGATCGTCTGAGAAAATGTAATAACAATGGTGCTTATAGTTGTATTTTAAATTGAGTAGGCCATGAGTTATAAACAAGTGAAAATCGTGATTTTCCAACTTTAAAGACATTTACCACGAAAACGGCTCATGATATCAGAAAACGGCTTACATGTCCCTATCTTAACTTTTCATCTGGTATCCTACTGTAGAGTTGAAATGTTTATACAGGGTGATGAAAAATCTGACAATTTTCACCACCTTGTATAAAGATTTCAACTGCATATTTGGATGCCTTATAAAAAGTTAAGATAGGGACATGTAAGCCGTTTTCTGATATCTTGAGCCGTTTTCGTGGTAAATGGGTTTAAAGTTGGAAAATTGCGATTTTCACTTGTTTATAACTCATAGCCTACTCAATTTAAAATGCAACTATAAACATTATTGTTATTACATTTTCTCAGACAATCTGAAAATGCAATAAAATATAGGGTGTCCCATTTAAAAAAACAAAGATGGCCATTGCTTTCGCCATTTTAAATGTTCTACCATCTTGGTAATATTTCATTTTGACTCGTTATTAGGTATGTTGCCTAAGTTCCAAATTTCAGATTCCTAGATCATTTGGAAGTCGAATTTTTTCTAATGTGGCGTTTCAATCAATCACCCTGTATATAATGAAGATCAAATCTTTAAATTTTGACTATATGTGACTACCACCATCCTTGATGCAACGTTATAATTTTTCCCCTCAGTAAACTGGACCGATAATGAACTAAAAACCGTTGATAACTGAGAAATATACAGGGTGTCGCTAAGAGGTACCACCAACGTTCACCACAGATTTCTGAGTAAAAAATATGACGATTTAACCGAAATTATCCATGTCCAGAAAGGCACCCTTTTCGAGATGCAGTCCCTATAAAAGAGGGTCAACCAAAAACACGTTTTCCAGAATAAGTCAAAAATGGATTACCTGACAAATTTCATAATTTTAGCGCTTAGGTACTACTATTGTTAAGACCAATAAACTGACATAGTTTTACAAACATTGACGTGTTCCTGTTTTTGATGATATGTCTCACTTTTTACTACAGAACTTTTTGTTCGCACGCCACTGATTGATTCTGTATTTTTTATTCAAAGACTAAAGTATTACTAAACTTTTTTCTCTCTTATAAAAAATTCTTATCTTGCATCGTTTCTCCGTAATTAATTTTTTATTATGGACATATACTACTAAAAATAGTAAAAATTATGTATTTCTGGAAATTTCTTTGTTAATTTAAATAATAATTTCAACAACAATTTTTCACCACAGCTTCCTGGGTGCAAATTGTGCCGATTTAACCGAAATTATTTATGTCCCTTATTATAAAAATGGTCCCTTTTTCAAGATACAGGCGTTAAAATAAATGTGGAAAATAAGTAAAAAGATAATTCAATAATAAAATTTAGCTTCACCGCCAGCTGAGATAATTCTCAAGGTCAATAAATGTGAATAAAGTAATTTCTGTGAAATAAAAATTATTTTTTTTAATTAAAATGAGATTTTCACAAAAAGCTACGTTTTCCTGGTGGAGGCTATCATTAAATTTAATTATGGGAAAATCATGCAAGACTTCAATGGGAGGGCACAAAGCTTGGTAATACTCACCCTTTGGATAAAAAAATATAGAATCAACCAGTGGCGTACGAATAAAAAAGTTTTAGGGTAAAAAATGAGACGTGACATCAAAAAGCGGTATGTCAATGTTTGTAAAACTACGCCAGTCTATTGCTCTTAACATAATAGTAGTAGGCGGTGCAATTTTGAAGTTTCTCAGTTAATTTATTTTTGACTTATTCTGGAAAACGTATGAATTGACCTTATTTTAAGGGCTGTATCTTGAAATGGGTCCATTTTTTGACATTGATAATTTTGGTTAAATCAGCATATTTTTACTGGGGAATAATAAAACTGAAGCTGCGGACAATCTCAAAACCTTCAATTTCAATTTATCTATCCACAGGCTTGCTCAAACAGATATGCCAAAGATCCTCCAACGAGTTAAGAAGCATAAAAATAAATTAAATTTTGTGAAGAGAGCATTGAATAGCAATAATAGTATTGCTTGGCTTGAGAATGTACCAGTACAGCGCGAATAACTGTTTGCTTCTAGTCGCATAAAGTGAGAAATTCAAGTTAAGAGGCAGCTCTGACTATTTACTTGGCCGTTAAGCAATTTTCTAATAAATGGTAATTGCGTCAAAATTTTGTATACCAAACAAGAATGCTTCCACAGAGTCCGGTGCAGCAAAATGATGGACTATCCCATTAACGCAATGGTAAAAAATTTCGGCGAGATTCATCCCGCTGCTACAGCGAATCCGTCATAAACCGACTAAACCGTATCCGGTGGAATGTCTGTCACTTTTAGTCTTGCAAAATATTCTTTATTTTTAAAAGCAAGCTTTCGAGAGAATTTCCCCTCTTCATCAGGCTCTGAAAGGAAACGGACAGGATCACAACAAATGCCACAGTATTGAGTGCAAAAAGCTTACAGAAATTTCGAAGTTCGTGTCCACATGGCAGAACTTCAAAATTTCTGTATTTCACCCTCAAGAGAGGTTGAAATTGCAGCCCTCCATGAGTTCTCATAGTTTTCCTTTGTACACTTTTGTAGAATTTCAAATCTGTATCTTAAAAATGCACTTTCCCAGTCTGACTCGCTCTGAATTATTTTAATCTCGTGCATTTTATTCGGAAGATATGCCATAGTTCAGCAAGTCATGGAATAATACAAATATTAAAACTTGTTTTTTTGCTCAAAAAAGGTACATTTTACGAATAAACTGCAGGAAATCAAAATGGTTCGAAAAGAGCCAAACTGTGAAAGGGCATTTCTCAAATTGCAATTTTGGAACTCCACAAAAATGTAAAAAGTCAAAATGGAGTATTAAGAGCTGCAATTTTCAACTCCTTCTAAGAGTGAAAACGAATAAGAATTTTGTTGTCGAGAAGCCTTTGATAAGGTAAAGTTGAATGGAAAATCACGAGGAAAATCATGTTTCTTCAAATCTGAGAAATTAAATAAAGCCTCATTTTACCCTATCGCTATAGAGGGGTATAACTCCGGTTGGAGATGTTTTTCGAAATACACGTTTTATTCAATATTATTAAATAATCGTCATATAAAATCGCTGAAAAAGAAAATTAATTATCCGGAACAACATTTATTTTTAAAATTTCACCGCACCTATGAATTTCGGGTTCTTTTAATTGCAAATTTGGTTTCTGCCTGAGATCGACGCAATATTAGATGATTACCATGCAGAATGTCCCTTCTTATAGAAGTCACTATTATATTGGTATATCGTAAAATGTAAACTTTAAAAAACTATAGGAAATTATTCTGTTATTCGGTTAGATGCAAACGTGACAAAAAATAAATACAGGGTGTTTCATTAATGGTGCAGAAAATTCAACTGGAGATTCCTTGCTGAATTTTAAGGGGGGTTTGTCATAAAAAAAAAATTCTTAAAGCGTCCCCTAAGAAGTTACATCCCCTTAAAGTACCTATATATAGGGTAAAAATTCACATTTATCGATTTTTTTTTTAAATGACTTGAAATAAAAAGAAGACGGCTAGGTATTCGAACACTACTATCAGGAAGCCTCCATAATTACATAATTTTATCCACCCTTGTTCTCTGCAAGGGTGTGAATTATACTGCCTTTAAAAGTTTTGTTTCCAGAACTTTTTTCCTAATAATTATTTTTTATCTTTAAATTCACACTTTGGAGGACCAGTTCAATTGAAAAAAATTGTCTCTCAAAAATTTTACGGAAATTCAATAATTTTCCACTAAAGAAATAAAATAAGGGCATGTAACTGGTGCCCATTTTGAGCACTGTCTTAACAAAATATTGTTAATTTAAATTAAATATGATTGTGTTTATTGTTGATTATGTTTTTTGTGTTATTTAATGTTTATTTATTTCTATAAATATTTTGTAAAATATGAATGTAAAATCACAATTTATAATTAATGTAAGTCCGCTTATTTTATTTCTTTAGTGGAAAAGTATTGAGTTTCCGTGAAATTTTTAAGAGACAAATTTTTTTTCAATTGAACTAGTCCTCCAAAGTGTGAATTTAAAGATAAAAAAAAATTTTATTAGGAAAAAAGTTCTGAAAAAAAACTTTTAGGGGTAGTATGATTCACACCCTTGCGGTGAACAAGGGTGGATAAAATTGTGTAATTATGGAGGCTTCCTAGTTATAGTGCTCGAATACTTAGCCGTCTTTTTTTATTTCAAGTAATTTCAGAGAAAAGCCGATAAATGTGAATTTTTTACCCTACGTTAAGGGGATGTAACTTCTTTGGGGAGGCTTTTAGAAATTTTTTTATGACAAACTCCCCTTAAACTTCAGCAAGGAATCTCCAGTTGAATTTTCTGCACTGATTAATGAAACCCCCTGTATAACGTGCAAAAAAAATCAAGCAGTTTTCATTTCAATGACATAAGTAGCTACAATATGGAAGCAAGACATGAAAATTTTGATTTATTTAATTATTATGGTGACGTTAAGTTGATCACTTACTATTTTGTCACTTCAGAGTTTCAAGAAACTTCAAGTTTAAGTTGCCGCGAAAACAAACTTATATCGATAGGCTTGTATTTTATATAGAGGTTCAACTCGGTGGCTATGTTGAGGGTTCTGTTATTGAATAAAGCACTCACCCTGAACAATATTAATACAGTAACTCTCCTTGTTTTTCGGCCCGTGCATAATGTGACTAATGTAGTGGAAATCACGTGTCAGGATAGCCCACTCCACATAGACCGCCGCGTCATTAACTTGGTGGTTAACCAACCAAACAGTCTACCAGAGGAGATTGTATCTCTGTGATTTATCATCGACCTATAATGTGTGAACACCACTCTGTTAACAGGAGTTTGTTTTTTAAATTTAGGTGATTGCATTGGAATAAATTTAATGAACAATGGGAATGAATGAAAATGAAACAAAATGCGAGAGTTATAATTTCCATTCTGCATATTTTATTAAATGCTCCATGATCTCTCATCCCTTGTTTCGCAAACTGTTATTATGAAGCCAATATTTATTAGTTTCAATCTTAGTCATTAAGATAAAAAATGGCTATGAGCTGGCTAAATACCTTAAAAAAAGTGTTTTGTTCGCAACGAACAAATGAGGAAAACTGTAATCATAGAAATCGAAGGACCATAAGAAAAATAATTGTGAGGTACTCACCAAATTCGTGGTAGTGTGGTAGCGCGCTCCCGCTCTCCGTGGTACCGTCCTTGCAGACCTGCCGGGGCGGACGACGAGTTTCGTGATGCACTATCACAGATTGGCACTATATTGTATTATGTCGGGAGTCTAGATTTAGTGATTTTTAACACGAATAAACTTGTTATTACAGAGAAACAATGGAGTAATTCGAAATTAAGGAAGTGAGTACCTAACAAAAAGTTAAAAGCCAAAAACTCAAATTTAAAAACCTTCTTGGACATCAATCGCATAAATAGTGTATTTTTATGCGTTAGAGAATTTCGTTTACCTAATTCCTTTGAAAATGAGCTCTAATAAAAATAATATAAGAAATTAGCAGTTTTGACGGAATTTCTACCTACTCCACTGTCAAACTTATTATTAAAACGCAACTTATTTGCTTCTATGGTGTGATCCCGTTTGTAATTTGTTAGTGTATTTTTTCTAAATGCTGCTACGACTTATTTTAAATTATTTCTGATCGAAAAGGGGAAAATTTTGCCTGGTCGTGGAAAATTCGCACTGTGGATTGAAAAAGTCATAGAGATAGAATAGAGAGGAGACGACATGACATGACACAGATGGGATCAGGTCCGCCATATTGATACTACTTTTATGTCAAACTTATGCTATTGTTTTGAGTGAAGGCTTTTTGTGATGTTTCATTTGATTTAAGGTCTGTCTTTAAGATTTTTGATGTTAAATTGAAAAAACAAATATGGTTTCTTGTGCAGTTCGTACCTGCTGTAGTAGAGACTGCGTTGATAAAAAAAAATCCTCCGAAATAACATTCCAAAGGTAAGTGTCAACAATATACAGGACCGTACCTATTTGCATAGTACACTAAAAATCTAAAATTGAAAATGACCATATGATTATTTGCCGCATATTTTATATTCTTTTATTGACTTGAAAAACACAAAAGTCTGCAATATCCATCTGAAGACGTGTTAAAAATATGTATGAAATGTGAGAAACATTTTTATTTATGAAAATTTTGCGAATAAAAATTAAGTCTGACCCTGTCGAGACGCCATATTGTTACTCCTATAAGCTCCACCCAGTGATGCCGTTTTTTAATGTAATATTAGGTGATCATAGCGGCTCCTTTCTTTTCTATCTCTATGGAAAAAGTAGGTACATTTTTTATAACCTAAAGGCTCCTACTTATTATCATCTGGTTTATTATTATGCAGAAATCTCCTGGAGAAATATAATTTATTGACTTTTTTAAGGTTAATTGACCAATGGTATTGAAAATGTAATTTTTACGATTTAGACAGCGCCGTTTATAATTAGAGTTCACTTTAAATTCACTACCGCACATTAGCACAATTTTTCCCTGTCCAATTTGATAAGCTACGCGAGCGCGACAAGATGATACCCGTCCGTAAACACTAATACAGCAACACCAACACTAACACTACTAGTAAAAACGTAACAATTAACAAAACTAAAACGCTAAAAAAACTTGACGATAACCAATCGATAAATATCTGACTCATCAAATAGTCGTCTTCGATACATCTCCGGTCCAGTTATGAGAGTAGCTCTTATGCCTAAAATGATTAAGGTCCAAATTCGCGAATACTATTATTTATTTTTGTTTAATAAAAGGATGTTGGTATCTTGACTGACGAGTCTGCGCACAGGTGAGAATAAATTCTCATATGGGCCTAGTTGATTATTATTATTATTATTATCGATTTGTATTTTTGACTAGAAACAAAAGAAATTGGAGAGTTTGGAGAGGTTATAAAGTATCTAGTAGAGTAACTATTGGCTCTTGTCGTCTTTTTCCCCTCGCAGTTTGTTGCTTAATACCACCTATGACGTATTTTAAATTATTTTTGATCGAAAAAGAATATTTTGGGCCGGTCGTGGAAAATTCGCATAGTGTATCGTACCTACCTATATCGTTTGTGGGAGGCGGATTAAAAAAGCGGTTTCGTTTCGTTGGTTTTCCACATTCTAAAGACTCATCCCTACTTTCATCTAATTTATTATTATGCAGAACTTTTAAGGTTAAGAAATCGTATTGAAAATTTGAAAATGTAATTTTTGTGATTGAGACAGCGTCATTTGTTTATTAGTGTGATTATAATTTGAAAAGTATACCATTAGGTCGATTGGAATAATTAGAGAACAGATAGAAATAAATAGGTAGGTTAGGGGTAGTAATGGCGAATGAAATACATACTATGTAAAATCTTATACCTATCTAACAGGAAAATAATCGAGAAAAACCTACTCGCTCACAATTTAATAAGGTGACAAACTTACGGCTAAGAAACACGTCCAACCTCCAAACTCTCACAATATTAAAGTACCTAAGTAACCACCATATTAATATTACACACTAACACTACCGCACACAGAAATTAGAAAAATTCCAGATCGAGAAAAGCTATCCCGCAAGCCGCAAACCAGGTGGCAGATGGTACCGTATAAACACAACCACTATCAAGTGCCAGTACTGGTACTGGTACTGCCAGTGCCTACTAAAAAGTACTAGGCTAACAATAAATAAAAGTGAAACTGAAAGTACTGGAAACTGGTGCCTGGGGGTTGACGAATCGATATTCTGTACAGTTTACAGGAATCAAGTAAGTAGGTGGTGGTGGTAGTGGTTTTATTCCATACAGCTCCCGTTCAGGATGGTCCTGTATTTATTTATTAGTTGAGTAAAATCGCTGCTCTTTCTCGCTTCTTTCTAGCAGTTTCTTTTTTATGAAGATATAACCAGAATATGGGACCTTCACTATCTTGTAGAGTATGATTTTGTCCATCCGAAATGGAATGGTGCAATTTTTTTAGTAGTGGAGAATTTTGAAAATCGAATTTTCTGCTCCTGAAAAATTATTAGAAATATAAAATTTATGTTTTCAACCCTTACTTCGTAGAATCTCTGCATACTTATTGATTATGAATAAAACACTAATGTTTTATAAAATTCTACTGTATATTGATCGATGATAGAAACGTTACACGTGTTTCGCTACTTTTCATGTAGCATCTTCAGACGTAAATAAAATTATTAATATAGAATTTTATAAAACATTAGTGTTTTATTCATAATCAATAAGTATTAGAAATATATGTTTTCTTTTAAAACATCCATCGCGCTAATAAATCAACGGTTTGAGCTACGGTAATGAATTTTTCGGCATATACTCAAAGAACAAGAGCGCTTCTAGTGAAACTCAGCAAAGTTCGAAAAGCTGAGGTATTTTTGAGATAATTGATCCTAAAGTTGCCACGCGTAAATCAGAGCATTAAAAAGTTCACCGGTGTGAACTAGCAGCCATTTTTCAGCAACCAAATTTCCGATATTACCGAACGCTGACCTTACCTCATTCAACATATCTTTACACTGTCTCTAAAAATTTATCTTATATTATATAAGAAGACAGACGCATCAACGCAACTAAAGAAGAGCTTAATATAAGATGATAGCAAAAAACTCTTTTGAGAAAAAACCGCCCCCGAATGTTAAAAAAAAATTATTTCGAGCAGAACGCAACGGAAGATTGGGTTCTAACTAGGCCAAACGATTCTGCTGTGAACAAATTTTTCATAACATTCTGGGGCGGTTCACATCCCCTCTGAATTCCGCTAAGAGATTTTGGACATCATTTTCCGAAGTAAAATTCACAGCAGAATCGTTTGAGCCTAGTTAGAACCCAATCTTCCGTTGCGTTCTGCTCGAAATAAATTTTCTGAACATTCGCCGGGGGCGGTTCACGAAAGATCCATCAATTTTTTCGGGACCGAGGAGCGAAATAGATATGCTGGGTGGGTATATAAGAAGCTAAAAACAGCTATTGCAAACTAATATTAAGGTCACAACTAAGGCCTCTTTGACACTACGGTAGCATTTCTATTTTTTCTTCACTTTCAGGGCAAGGAATGTTTTCGAAATTAACAATAACACGATTATTATTTTGATATTTGCATTTGCACTTTAACAATTTTGTTGATCCCTTTTTCTATACCTGCCACTGGCTAACTTTAATTTAAAAATGCTATTTTTTACCTTGCCTTTCATAAATTCGAAAAAACTTACAGGGGAGTTTTTAAAAGCGAAAATTTGAAATTTTAGAGAAATAAACATCAAGTAAAAAATTCGAATATCTCCGCCATTTTTTAAATGTTCTTCTTGAAAGAGCACTGCTCCAGACGCCATAGTATAACCGGCAACATTCACGCTTAACAGTTCAGGCCGATTCACATGAAACTGCATCGAGCCCGCTTTTTGGAAACAGGAACCATCACCACCTGTTATATTAAGCTAAGTAACTAAACTACGTTTTGACTTAACTGTTTAATTGCTGATTACTTCATGCGCCAATGTTCATTATTAATTTTACATTTTAACTTCCATAGTTTTCGTAGATTCAGGATTTAAATCAACTTACAATTTTTGCAATAGATTATGTAATTCCTTCTCTTTTAATAAAGCGTAGTCACTTTTAATAAGTTATTGATTCTATGTTTAATAAAAAGTGTTAAAATTGACCTGTGAATTTTCTTTTGAGCGTTCTTTGTATCCCTTGAATGTTGCGCGGCGGTGGAACTGAATATTCGACAGGGAATATTCACGAAAAGGTTTGCTGTAAGCAATGCCCAATAAAAAATTTGATATCGTTTAAAAATTAGTGAATTATAAGGTAATTGAAATTTGCAATTATAACGTTATCTGTGTGTACACTCAACTCATCTTAATAAGATTTCTTAATAATAAACTGTGCCAATGTTCTATAATATTCATTCCGTGTTATCCATTTATGCTTTCCCTGCGTAATATTTTTATCTCCTCGAAATATTTCCCTTCCACACATACCCGCGCTTTACTTATTTATGTATCATAAAACGGCATTCATGGAATATCAAACAGAAAAGACTGGAACATATAGGAAACCGATCGAGACGGCTGAGTTGTTGCCGGTTTACGAGAAAAAGAACACAGAGCAGTCTGGAGTTTAATCTACAGGGGGTTGATTTAGAACGCACGCACGTACAGGAAATCGGACCGCAGATGCACCGCGATATTAGAATACCGGGAGTGCTACCCTCATTACGTACAGGGTTTAGTACAGGATGGCAGCATTATGGGCCATTCGAGAGGGGTTGTATGACACATATGAGTCTAAAAGTGATTATCGGTCCCTGGTTCCGTATGTGGCTGGATGTTTATGGGCACCACGCCGCGCTTAAGTGTTATATTGATGGGCTTAAATATAGGATATCGACGTGGAATTATTACAGGTTTTGGATATATGATGCAGAATGATGTTGTTGAGTTTAGTTATTGGATTGGAGCAGACGCACTTCCTCTGGACTATATCGAACATGAACATTTCAGGTATCATCGGAATGAAAGAAGATTTCCACTAAACTTATATCAAAACCATTTATTCGTATTAAAATGTTTGTTACTGCTGGTATGGTGTAATTTATAAGAAGAACTTATTCATGCAGCTAAACAAACAAACGCAGTAGTGTTTAAAGATATTCATCTGTCTTCTAATTCAATAACTAACTCTGTTAGCTTTCCTGTGTCTCCTACTCCTACTACTCACGACCCGCTGTGTTTCCAGGTTTCCAGCTTAGCTTCCGGTGCTAGCCGGGTAACAGTTGACGGTCACGACAGGCCAGTGCTTACTATGCCCTTTAATTAATATGCAAATGACACGGAATCTTAGCCGACTATCGATCGTCGGTGATTACCATCTTAATACTCGATCGGGCGACTGGAACAAGCAAAACCGTGTCACTCTAACCACGTGTGTGACTTGTTTATGAGTCTCTGCCTATTAATTATGCCATTGGAAAGGACCAAAGGGTACCCGAGTGGATTATGTCACGCTCCCGGTTGTGAGATGCCTTCGGAGATATAAATAAATCGGGCCTTGAACGCATGACTTCATTTTTAAGATACATACAATGTTCAGCTCTTATACACACTATGTGCTCAATAATCCCCTTATTTCTGCCTTAAAATAGAGGTTTTAAAAAAATCCAGTGGCTTAGATTTAGGGTATTTTCAGGGTTTCGACCTCCTAATTTCTACGCCACTGGAATAAATGCGATTTTAAGCAGCGCCTTTGAACCGTCCATGTTTTCTACACCAAAAAGGTACTCTTGGTTAATGACTCTAAAGTGAACCGTTTCCGAGAAAAATGGCATTTTATGAGAGAAAACCTCACTTTTTTAACGATTTTTCAACAGCATTTTGGAAAAATGAAAGTAAGTGGAGAACTTAATTTCTATAATTAATATTTTCTCTCATAAAATGACATTTTTCTCGGAAACGGTTCACTTTAGAGCCTTTAAGCAAGAGTACCTTTTTGGCGTAGAAAACATGGACGGTTCAAAGGCTCTGCTTAAAATCGCATTTATTCCAGTGGCGTAGAAATTAGGGGGTCGAAACCTTCAAAATACCCTAAATCTACGCCACTGGATTTTTTTAAAACCTCTATTTTACGGCGAAAATAAGGGGATCAGTGAGCACATAATGTGTATAAAAGCTGAACATTGTATCTCTTACGGTTCTCGAGATTAGTCAAAAAACTGGAAAAAGAATATTTCTTTGACACCCTGTGAAGTTTAGCCAACCTTACAGTAAACACCCTGTATAGCTATGCATGTCACCATTTTGGTAGTATTTATTTTTGATTCATTATTGTTTTTATAATTTGTTTACAGCTACTTTCAAATATCTTTTACTCAAAACTCATCGTTAATCACCAATATTGATAAAAAGTACATACATTTAAAAGAAGTAAGTAAAAGATTTAAGTGGTAGTTTCAATGACACGCCCTTAATCGCCCTCAGCAGACTCCGATTGGAACCGATTCAGTCGGTATCTGGGATACTTTTCCACTTACAAAAGCTTAAATAATTCATGTGTAACTCATGGCAGACGGGCTATCTCGTCGCTGCGATAAGCTGTTGTTGTTGGAAGTTGGAGACTCTGGAGAGCTTTCTTCCAACCTCCCATGCGTCGGGGAGACTCTCATATCCAGATAATTATTAATGAAATCATCGTTCAGGGGAAACTCGTCACTTCTTCCAACAACTTTTATAAGAGAAGTTTACCTAACATGCGATGGGATATCTTTAACTTGGCTTCGGGGCGCCACTAATTCATAGCCTCATAATTCTTTTATGAGATAAATAACCAGCTAGTGGGAGAGAATCTCGAATAGGGAGTCATATGTCACGTCTAAGTCTGAACTGAGAAAATAACGAGAATTGCTATTTCCTCTCCGTGGCTACTGTAAAGATATCGTTCATATAATGAATATCTCATTTATTATAGAGATCTTTATAAAACCAAAATAAACTTTGGACAATTATTGTAACAACTATAAACTGTTTGTATTAAGTGTAATTAATCAAAAGTGGCACTCCTTATTAAAGTTTACTAACTCCGTTAATTAACGTCCTTAAATTTTAAAGGAGATTTAAGGGTAAGGAAATTTTTTGTTTATCTTCCGATGAAATCTTCCGCAATTTAGAGTGTAACACGGTAGGCTGTTTAAAACTGCGTGTTTCATCACTTCCACGCTATTTCCTTCCACCTCACACTCCTCGTTCGAATCATTTCCATTTTATCATCTTCTAAACTGTCGTTAGACTATCTGCCGATGCACTGCGGTAATGCGAATTTGAATCAGGACCGAAGACACGAGCTGTGGAAACTACGTGATTGACATAAGATATCAAGGAGGATTCGCCGGGCCTTTTCTTTGGAATATTGATGTCGATCCTGTGGCTTATAGCCGTACTCAAGTATTCCACGTATGAAAGTGATTTGAATTTTTTATGATTCCGGACGTTCCGTATTGTATTTATGTATCACAGTTCAAATCCCTTAACGATGTGATCTGTAAATGCTATTCATTTTTTTCTCCTGAATCAGATATCTATCTTTATATGAAACAGTAAAATTCAGTCTTCAATTAATGTTCAGTTTCAAACTTAGGTATAAAATGCTGGCTTGCATTATCTCCAGGATAAATTGTCTTACTTAAGGAAAAGAAGCCGTCGTCTTGCAATACATTCAAGTCGGGAAATAAATCCCATCTAATGGGAGAGAGAAGAGGGAACGGCTATTAGTGAATAACAAGCTAATAATCGTTGAGAACATTGGAAAACAAAAGTGTGATTATCCGCTCCGAAACTGCTAACTAAGGAAGGTGGGAATTGGGGGAAAGAGAGAATAAGAGAAACTCCTCGAGTCGAATCGGAGATTTATGCCAGAACCGGTCTCGGTTGTATTGGGAGAAACTAAGAAATATTTTGCACGTTGCAGGGTTGTCACTGATTTAGCATTCCTTTTCTCAGTTACCTACATTTAATAAATGCGATTCAATTGACTAATCATGCCTCGTGTCTCATTGGTCGATGGTGCATGTTGCCATACAAACTGTTTGGTGGTTGCTGCAGACGCTATAAAAATCACCAATCGTACGTTTTCATTAAATGTCAACCAGACATTAGAAAATGTCTCGTTTTGGCGAAGATTTTCTCTATTTTATATTATTCGCCATTGTATAATCTAATGAATACAACGCGTGAAATCGTGATTAATTGAAAATCACATAGGTTTTCACTTGACGACATGTTGTTCCTCGTCCTTCGGACTCGGGTAATTAATGCTTGACGACACGTTACTCGGCAAAAAAATATTTTTTCTTCAAAAGATGTGCAATGTTGTCAGGTTCATGTGTCTGAGGAAGACGATTCCATTCGCGCACGTATTGTCACACTGTTATTGTGTCTTTTTTTTTTGTTTTTTGTTTTCTTTTTTAATTTTTTTCTCAAATCAGCTCGTTTAAAATTAATAAGTAGCTAGAATATACGTTTTATGAAATGAATATAAAACATGTGTGAGTATTAATTAAGTATGTAGTCACTTTTCAATTCAAAAGTAATTTCTTCATAATACTTCCCATCATATAAAAGTCGGTACTTGGTAAGCTTCAAAGACTCCTCAAACCCAGTTTTTCACCTTACGATTGGCTTAGTCAAGTTTTCAACCCCGTTTGTTGTTTCGCTGGATTTTAATTCGAAGACCGTCTTCCACCTCTTAATACTTCCAATTGAATTAAGCTGTACAGATTTATCTTTGGATTTAAACTCGTTACACGACTCTAAACAGTTTAATTCGATTTGAGGAAGGCACTAATTATCTTCTATGTGCCAGACACTTTATTCCGCTTTCAAGATAGAGAACTAAATGTAGTCGAAAATTCGCTCTGAATGGCTTTTTAGCTGCTAACTCCGAACTCATAATGCTTATTCAATGCAGCGAATTCGAGCGGAATCAGTTTCTTTGTTTCGTAGTTGTTCGTCCAGAAGTTTGCAGGAATTGTTCCTTGAATTTTCAGATCTTAGGAAATCGTTGTCAGTAATTTATTGTAATTACGGGGACTGTGTAAAGATGAAATCCAGTTTGGTTTTATGTTATTGAATGTTGCTAAATATTGTTTCTATTCCATGAAAATAATTTTTATATAAAATATGAAAAATTATTTAACTTCATAAGTTTAAGATATTCTGAAAAACAACAAGGATTACCCGTTACTCATTACTCATCATATTCTTCGAGTTTTACGTTTTTGAACGTACTGAATATTTCTATAATTCCTGAGTTTTTATTTCTTTTCAGACAATCATACAGGGTGGGTCATGGAGAGTCATACATTTTACATGTCAACTCCATTTTTCTGGAAATATACAGGATAGTGATGTGTGAATTTTGTGAAATTTGTGATAGTGACAAGTGAAACCTCCTTGAGGAAGCTGACTTCTTGACTTATCCTCCATGTCCTCTAGTGCGATAGAGTTTCTCCCGAAGGTTTTTAGTGTGGTTCTTCCCAGAACGGGCACTTGCATAGGATGTGTTTTACTGTTTCGTCATCCTCTAAGCATAGGCGGCATTCAGCGGTGATCGCTAAAACCATCCTGGGCAACTTGCAGTTCCCGGCGGCCTTCAGCGCTGATCGTTAAACACATACCAGGCAACTTGCAGTGCCCAGCACCTATATAGACCTATTACGGCTCTAATATCTTTTCTGTTAAGCTTCACTGGTTCTTTGGTCCTTTTTTTCTATAGGTTTCCTATATATTCGCCTTCGAGTGGTTCAATCTTGGTTGGTTTTGCCAGTGCTGGAGGATTTCCCTCTCAGCTCAGTTGTGTACTGTTGTTTTGGCATTATTCAGTGTTGTGGCAACTGCTGGTTCTAGCCCGATAAATTCGGATTTGGCACCTTTCCAGATCAGATAGTCGGCAATTCGTTCCCTCACTTCGTTGCTCCTTGCTTCGATGCTCCTTGGTCAGGTATTCAGAGTTAATTAACAGGTGCAGACCAACCAGAGTTAACAGAGTTCTATGGTATACATTTCAGCCTGGAAAGTTGTTGTGTGAAGGCCCAGGCTCGAGAAGACTCTGCTTTTCGAGCCAGCGCTACCCGCCTCAGCTTTAGTTCCATCTCTAGTACCATCTGAAAACTGCTGTCAGGAGTTCATTTCTGTTCTCCTCTCATACGTCTCTTCCCCGAGGACCTGATAAGCAGATCGACTCATTATGGTCTTAGGCATTATATCCGAGGGTGTACCCAGTGACTTTCTATGTCATCCAGTAACCTGAATCGTTATAAGTCTTTGGCAAGCTGCTAGACATCTGCAGCATTCTATCTAGTCCATCTGCTCTCTCTCTCTCTCTCCAAATGAATATGGAGAGGTGGTAAGTCCAATAGCCGCCGACGGTGTGGTGTTAATAGCACCATAGATCGCCAGACAAGCTTATGCCATGACCTGCAGACCTTTTGACCACTGCCATACGTAATCATAAGTCTAACGACCCTCACATAGAGCCAGCATATTTGTTTGGGTCATATTCACCGCCATGTTTTGCCACAGATCATTTTACACATCCACAAGGAGACTTTGGCTCTGTGTGTTACTTTTTCCAGTTGGGAGTTTCATGTAGTATTCCTAAGCTTTTTGTCCAGGATGACTCCTAGATCTTTACTTAGCGGCATTTCTCCTTTCTCAGCCTCTCTTTCTGGAAAATGGTACCATAACAAGTTTACTATACTTCATTTAATAACTAGGAGGAGTAACTTTAAATAAACCGCCAAAAAAAATTGCTTCTCATTGGTCAATTCATAGGCAAAATTACACCCAGCAAAACTTGTACAGGAAATTGAATCTATGCAACGCTCAACACTACGTATACGCTTGTTTTTTTATTGTTATGTTATTATTGTTTACAATGTCAGCGTCGAATGTGACACATCAGTTTTATAATCAGTTATTTCCAAAACCCTATAAGTTGTTCTAAATAAGTTCTTTAAAAGCTATTTCAAAACCAAATAAGTTCTTTTTGAAGCCCATTCAGTTCTTTTTAGAGAACAGACATCCTTTTCAGAATTTTGAAATTATTTTTGGCTTTCCATTTTCATCCTGCAAACGGTTTCAAGTGCCATTATGGATAGGTAATCCTACATCAAGTACAAGTGAGAGGATGTCTCCTCCAAAGAAACGGGAAGAAAAGCGTGTCACCTACAAGATTTTGGAAAAACTACTCTATATGCGTACTTCACCAATAATAATTGAAGAACATAATCCAATCGAACAAGGTGCGGATTTAGACCAAACAGGGACTGCTGTATGTGATAAAGTTAGTTTCAACAACGCACTTTGAATCTGGTCCTACAAAAACTGAAAATTGCTGTTTATTAATACTTACTGTTTGAAAAAATTGACTTATTCACAAATTATATATTATTAAATGTAAAATAAAAACTTTATCTACGATATTATGTGTCATATAATACATAGTCATAAAATATATTATTTATATGTTACTTTAAATTTGTCACATAAGTATTGCCTAAAATAAAGTACTTTCAATCAATTTAATATGAATGTTAATAATTATAATCCTTAATATTCTTCGAAATATCTATAAATTATTCAATTTCATTCTATTTATATTCAGAAAATCATTCAGCACTATAATACTGATATATTATGCAAATCACAATGATTTGTGATACTGCTGTAGAGTCTCTCCTGAAAAGTAGATTTCCTACACCGAAAACAAGTCCTATCTTCCTTATTAATAATTATTGTTTCAATTCAAATTTGCCGCCAAAAAAAATTTGGTGATTTAATCTGGTGACTTTTAGTGGTGTAAATGATACTTTGCAGTTTACTCCTCCTAGTTATTAAATGAGATATAGGGTTTACTGACATAAATGTTCTCTGAACGACCCTAGAAATGGTCGCCTCAGATCTTCTTGATCAGTTATGATCAAGTCATTGGCATATGCCTGGACGTCGACTCTCCTGAGTAAGAGAACGATCAGAAGGTCATTGATAATAAGGGACCCGCGCAAAGGTGGGAGGTCCCCAACTCCTCCCTGCGGACACCTTCTCGACGGTCTAAAAGTCTATACTTTTCCCGCTAATTGAGATCTTTTTCTACGTAAAAATGTAGACATCTGTGTGTAAGAATGCAAACATAGTTTATGTTTAAATATTATCTGTGAACATTAACTTTGAATCAAATTGTATTTTAAAACTGTATGAGAAGCAATTCCATTGCAAATATCCGCAGTTTTATAAATAACTAGCGCTTAACTGAAAACCGACCTTCTGCCATAACGTAAATAATTTTGAAATAGTGATTATTCCAACATTTTGCGAACAATTTTACTCGCAATTGCTCTCGCTATTTAACTGATGCCTGGTTTCCAGATCTCTGTTAAATATTTAAGCCCTGTCACGTATGCGTAATAAAATGTTGGTCAGCCCTGTATAATTAATAGCCAAGATTAATGGGCAATCCAAACAACAAGAATAGATTTAGCCATGTTGCCGAACATACGCAAAAAGTGTATCAATCCAACAATTTCGAAATTTTTTCGATAAAGTAGGGTCCCAATATGATACGCTCCAGTTTGTGGGATTCACATTTATGACATTTTTAATTTATCAACACTTACGTTTAAATTGAAAAATTATGGAAAAATCCGGTTTCTGTCATAATAGTCTCAATTGTGAAGACCTGCAGAAAATTTCCGTAAGACTTTATTTGTAGCAAATATTATAAATCCAGGTGATTAATGAACAGTTTATGGTTTGTTACCAAAAAAAATTCGCCCAAGCAATGCTCCCCGAAAAGGCTTTAGTACGAATTGTTAGCTCAAGATATGTTCTCATCAGAATGAAAGCATGAATCTTGGCATGCATGTAGCTTAGACGAAGGAACACGTCGAAAAATTATTTCTTTCATCCCCTTCCCCTTTTTTCGTGTCCCCAATCGTGTCCCCAACAACACATCAAAGCTTCATGAAACACCTTAGTTTGATCCGTTCTGCTACCCCTAAGAGCTTCAACTTTTTGTACCGCCAAATTTATGCCAATTCACTGCTTCTTCGTCTTAAGAAACGTGAAGCAGCAGATTTGGCAACAGCACGCAAAACACAATCCTAGCGGTATCCGGATAAAGGTTTGATACAATGTCAGCTCTCCTGAAAGATTCACGGTGCTTTAGGACATTTTGACGAGTAATATATCAGCAGCACGTAGCGGTAAGAGTGATGGTAAATATTGAACACAGTGCGTGGCTGTGCCCGTGCATATTTCACACGTGTCAGTACCTGTTTGAACAGGCCAGGCGCGTGCCTGACGGGTTATTTATTTAAAGGTTTTTACTGCCCAATGTGTGAATATTTCACCTGCCGCGAGACAGGTGAGTGATTGGCTGATGACAGGCTACACAGACCGCTGATTAGGGTCTTCATTGATCAACCATTTGAATTAGAGAAACAATCGGAAGGGATTGTGATGTGCTGTCAGTGCAGGTTCCCGCATCATGTCAGGATTTTATCTTGTCGCTGTGAAAAAAAATGAGCTCATGCGAAAGACTTATAATAAAAAAAAAATAGATTAAAAACTATTACCAAATTTCTTGCATATCCTTTTGCAAACAATTCCACAAGTTCTAAACTCTAGATTATAACTTTATAACTGTTCTGAGTAATCTGATTCGTGTATACGTCTGCAATTGTTTGACCAGAAGTTAGCTGCACGATAATCCCAAACACTAATCTAGAGTGTTGTTTGGCTTAGTAATATGAACCTTTATCACCAGATTCCTTGTGTCCTAATCCTGTTGGTACAGCCGGGTGTGCTTGTACTCCAGTTTATCGCGCCTGAGAAGTTACACGATATGGCCTCTTTATAGATCGCTAGGACCTTTGAAACTAGTCTAGATCCCAACATTAACGAGCAACGTATAGGGTGATCCGTAATAAAGATATCCAAGTAGAATCTACCTTTTAACTAAAAATTCTTGACAATAATTTGGCACGATGGTCTCTTCTGTAAGATCAAGGTAGGGCTCCCATCATTTTTGTGCTTTTTAAGTCCTACCTAAAGCGTTTTTTTAGAACCAAAGTCATTGGAGAAACTTCCGATCAATGGGATTCAAAGAAGTCGAAAAAAATATTAATTAACATCTCATCATGAATAAGACGAGGAAATTTGGAAATCATGTAAGCTTGCTAACATTAACTGGAAAAGTAAGTTCTGAAAAACCATGACTGTTAGTTAAAATTGGCTAAATTTCTTTCGTCTGTACTACTTACTTGTTCAAACAGAAGTTTAGACATGTACGTTTCTGGCTGTAGAAGGAATGGTCTATTTCAGTGGCTGTAAAACTTCATAAAGATTAAGATAATACCGTCTCATTGTATCCCTTTGCTTAATGCCGGAACAACGAGCAAATTACCATTAGTTATACACTCACTCGACGAACAACGTTGCCAGGTTGCCAGAATGTGATCCTAGTAAGAGAGGTTAAAATTAATATAGGACTCCCACTGTGTTTTGTTTAATCAGTTTGTTAAATTGGTTGAATTTTTTTTTTTTTACTTGTTTACTTAATACTTTAGTTACTGTTTCAAATGTATATACATACATATGTAGGTATACCTAATATAAAGTTTTATCGTAGTCACTTCATATTTTTGTGAGTAAGGAACGAATACAGGGGCACACTGATGAGCCCCAATAGGGCGAAACACGTGTCTGTACTTGTTCTGGTACTCTGGTGGCTCTGTTGTTGTTTTGATGGAAGCTCTCTTGATTGAGTTTCAGACACTGTCAGTGTGACAACTATTAGAGCGATACCTGCCTATTCTCTCTCTCTCTCTCTCTACTTCATATTTTGACATATCTACTGCAGTTCGTTCTTTTATGATTTTCACCCTAAGAAATAAATAAAGACAACTTCCCGGAGAGCGTTTGTTTAAGAAAACTCCTCCCGATATGTGAGAAGATAATATGACAACACCGGTGAATGAGAGCTTCACGCTGTCTTGGGCCCAGAGCGCCTTTTCACTGGCTGAGGGCTCCCGTGAGCGTTTGACGCTTTCCCAACTTTCCCAATTAATATTTTTACCATGCTTCACTTTATTATCCTTGAAGGAGTTATTCTTCTTCAGGATAATTGTCCTTAAGTTGGAAGAGGTTAAATTAGACCTTCTGTGATTTCTGTACTAAAAGCGTCGCTCTCAACTCACAACTTCTATACGCTCTCGCTTTTCCGCTGATGCGTATAATAGTATAAGAGGGAAAATGTAACCACCTTCCATCATTTTAATTTTATATCTAGATCTTTTTATTATCTCAGTGGAAGCGATAGGAAGTCGGTTTGGAACTTTTACCGCCTTTATTGTTGCGGTAATTTTTTTATGACTTAAGAAATATTTAATTATTGTGTCAAATTACTCACGATTGATATTTATACATTTCTTCCACTCCACGACTATTGAATGAACGTTCACTATTCTGTTGACTTCGGTTCAGTAGGTAATGACGGACATTCCTAATATAATAAGACGCACATACACGGACAGGAGTTAATCGCAATTCAGCATGTAAAATAATAATTTAAAAATCACGATTAAGAGCCAATCACAGCTCTAGAGATTCAGGAAATGACAGCATGTCTCGCATGATCACTCGAATAGAAATAACACATGATATGATACACGAACACCTTCGAACAGCAAACCATGTAGCTCGATCGCACTCCATTGCTGATTTGTTTAAACTTTTAACTGCCATTCTATATTATTAACAGCGCCTAGTCTACTCCACAAAATTAGGGGAATACTTCTTGTAGTTCCCTCGCCGAGTCCCTCGTCGACAAATGGGTAACTAGACTTTTTCAAAATTTTACATGAAGCAAGCGGCAAAAGTATTCTCGAAGTTCTCCAGCACCCAGGTTTGTGTATGTGTGCAAGATCGTCTTCGCACAATTTTCAATTGAAATTTTGAGTCTGCGCTATAACCACCACCACCACCACCACCAGAAGTTCCACTCACGGGATACTGTGAGCAAAACTGTGATGTGTTAATAGATACATTGTACTGATGAGTACCAAACAGGACGAAACACGTTTCTAAAATTTCCGCCTCTGCAGACTCTCTCTACCTCATTTTTGCCAAATCGTCGTTCATTATTGTAAAGTGACCGTCCTTTGTTCGAACTCCTGCAAAAATGGCAACTATGACCATTATGAATAAATACCACTTTTACCTTTATCTATGCTAATGCTACATAGCTTAAAAGGCTTTAGCTACTAAGGTATTTAGCGCCCATATCAGTTTGTTATGGTTGATCGTTTACCTTGTCTCTCAGTTTCCAGTCTCCCTAGATCAGGTTTTACTTGGTACATTTAGGCATGAGCTGTTGGTAAGTTCTGTAAGCTCTGCATGTTTACTTCCCGGGAAGTTGTCTCCAGAAGTAGGTACAAAGTCTCCTCCTCGGTCTTTGGAGTCGGGCACATTCTCGATTTCTTTCGATTTCCTCACAGTGCCTTTTCTGGGAATTTTCATTGCCTTTTCAATGGCTGCCAAGTATTTTCGCCGGGAGTTTTTTTTAAGTATCCTCCGGTTTTTTGGCCCGGTGAAATTGCCTAAATGCCTCCTCAAGAACCCTCCTCCTGGAGGGGTGTCTCCCTCTTGAGTCTTCTTTCCTTTAGAGGACAGGTGTACTCGTAGGCTTTCATTATTTTTGAATTAGTGGCTTTTTTTGAATTAGTGGAATTACTCAACAATTATTGGCGTTTTTATTCTGGACGTACATTCTTCCAACCCCTGTCCTACTGTCTTTTTATAAAGATTTTCATCAAGATTTTCACAAGGTTTTCATAAATATCTTCTTCAAAATCCATGATACCGGGAAAGAAATTTTGATTTAGCACTCATATCAAACTGACATAAAGCAATAATTTTACAAATATGGTCCTAGGATCATAGGTACATTGACAAGGGAACTTTCATTTCAGTAAAAGGAATTTTTGAAGAAAATATCTAAATAAGAATTCCAGTACCTATGTTAAATTTAATATCAAGAGATCTGTCCAGGGCCGCGCACACTTTAAAGAAATCATATGAAAAGTCAGATATCTATTTAAATATAATTCCTTGTGTCCAGAGAAAGACTGTGCGAGTTGCTATGATACCGAATCACCTATTCACCTGGAAATATCAAAGGATATGTGCAAGGACTTTTATTTGTATTCAATCCGAATATGTCGACAACGCTTCTCCCAGAGGATTCTTTAAAGTATCTGCTTGTATGAAAATTTTTATTAAGGAAATATTTATATTGCATTTTACTGAGCGTGTCTTTTTTGTTCCGGTACACTCGAAACCGGTGATCAATTTCAACACCACCTTGAGATGGTCTAATTGTATCCTGAATTCCGTTACGAATCCAATTAAACAAATTACTCATGTGTGTCTATTTATACTCGATTTTTTCAGGTAATATGCTTCTTGAAAACTAGCTGTTTTTGCATTTTTTTCAAAACTCTAAATTTAGGATTTATAATTAGACCATACTTTTTTCACACCCTTAGATAGGTATATGAACTAACAAAAAAAAAAAAAATACATATTGATTGTTTATTCCTTATAATGATTTACAGGAAGGAGTAGTAGGAGTAGTAGGAGTAGTTAAGAGGATGAGTAATTATTTTATGAAAAGAAACATCTAACGGAGTTACTAGAGGTGTTAGTTATTCAAAGATAGGGCGTCTTTCTCGAATCTTTACAACTTGCAACTCGGAACACGGCAAGCATGCAATCTCGTCTAATTGCCCTTGCAAATTCCTCTTTGCTAAAGTTTTAATAACTCCTTTATATCCAAAGACTGCTTAAAGATACCCTGAAGTTTTTATTTTATTTCTATTTCGTGTAACTTAAACTCTCAGATAGAAGTATATTAGCACTTCAACATGTTTTTAATTTGCCTTGAGTTCTTTTATCACTCGTCTCATCAACATTAAATTTATTGTCTTTGTTTATTTCGGACAATAAAAAAAATAATTTCGCGGAAAATTCACACACTTTTTCAAGTTTAAAGAACAGCGGTGAGTACTTCAAGAAAACTTACAAGCTTACCTACTCTTCGTCTGTGTGTAATGCAATTGAGTTACTCCATTAAAATGTTCAAATTTTGCGATCTATAGTTAAATCACTGTCGATGGATTTTACAGAATAGGTAAGGCGCTCTGCTGTCTCGCATGTGACAAAAAAGATTCACTTGTACACTTAACAGGCATGCAACATTGTTGCTAATGTAGGACAGAGAATTTTTGAGTTACCTTTCAATTATTATTTAAACCCTCATTTTATTACTGACTGACCGGTTGGTCCGTTTATTTATTTCTCTGTTAAAAAAAAAAGTTCAAAACCAATTCACAGGCTCTCCCACTTTGAACCATTACACCTTAGAGAGCGAGACTGTATCCAGGTCTCTTCGAGAGAGATATTCCCTTCCGAATGTTGAGTGTCTGCTTTTTCCCAGAGAGGGTCAATTACATAGAACATGTTTTGGTGTTTCTTCATTCTCCAAACACAGGTGACATTTTGCATTATCGACTAGACTCATCCTGTGTGTCTATCAGGGCCCTAATATCTGTTCTTTTGGACTCCAGTAGTTTCTTATCTCTAGTTTCCGATGGTCTTCCAATATGAAAACCTTAAAATGAGCCAATCCTGATAGATTTTACCAGTACTGGCGTACTTTATTCTCTGCCCAGGTGGTTTTGGTGATATCTGGTTCTGCATGGTTCTGTAAATTTGTATTCAATACCGCTTATGGCCAGAGAGTCAGCGATTCCATCCCATCCAAAGCCGGAATGACCTAGAGTCATTGAATGCTGTTTGACTCTGCCATACCAGTTTAAGAGTCGCTTGACTGTTTGAGAAGATTTTTATTGTTTTCCGCGTGCAGTGCATTTCATCCAGCATCCTTTACGCTGAGTTCAATTGCATAAATTTCGGCCTGAAATATTGTTGCATGACGACCCAGAGCTACTGCTTCAGCTCCCTTTGGAGTCTTGGAGCTCTCGGTATACCATGTGAAGTCTGCTTTAAGGAGGTCAATTGTGTCGCGCTCTTAAAATTCGTCTCTGCTTGGAAAGAGGGCGTTAGAAGCAGTATAGTTTTGGTTGTGTTTGGTATCATGTCTGAAAGCATACCCAGAAAACCGTAACTTAGAATGTCGTCCAGAAGTGTAGTCCGCTTCACGATAGAAGTCATTCATATTGTGTTTCGTAAGTGTCTGTACGTTATTGTCCATCTAGCCTCTCGTTTCAAGTATAATATGTGGAGAGTAGGTAGGTTTAGAAGAATTTTTTCCATAGCTGCCCACGATGTGATGCTCATTACTTCGCTAAGTATGCTTAAACTTGAAAGTTTGAAAGCTTGTAAGCCTTTGGACCATCAAGCTACACAGCAACATACGATCATTGGTCTAACGACCATTAGGTACATATAGTGTGTGTGTTCGCTTGGGACCAATTCCTCAAGTTCTTCTACAGATCTTTTTGCAACTCCATAAGGAAAGCTTTGCTCTGCGGATGATATTTTCCAGATAAAAGTTTCTCTACAGTAGCCAATTATTTATTTTTAAATAAAAGTGTTTCTCTCTAACAAAATCGAATTAAATATCGATTATTATAGCAATCGAATAATAGTCTGTAATAACCTATGAGTCCCTATGACATAGTTTTTAATACAACTTTAAAATTTTAACATAACACACGTAGGTATGTAGACCAGAAGCACAAAATACCGTTATAAAAGGTGTTCAATGAACAAATTAAATTTAACGCCATTACATCCTGCTTTGGAACCATGAAATCGACAACAATTGAAAAACCCTATCAGTCAATGAAGGCCAGCTAATGCTTGGAAGGTTATAAATAGAAACAATATTGTTAACATGTCTCCAGTACGTTTCGGAGAACGACTAAGGATAAACTAATATCCACACAAAAATAATGCCAAAATCTACAGGCATATTTTTGTTATTGATATTCCTAGCGTCATTGAAGTGTTCAGATCATTCGCCTGTGATACTGAAGTCTGGTTCGTCAACAAAAGAGAAAGAAGAAGCTCAGAAACAGAACTCTAAAATACTGAAAACTTCCTCTGATAAAGGAGGATCGAATTTGGAAGCAGAACGTGGATACAAGGAAGACAACGAACATAACCATTCATCAGCAGTAGATAAAGGTAAGTACTACCCCTTTCTTTTCTTTCTTTCTGCTTTCTGCTTAAAAAAGTCACTTTGTTAGATGCACCGTTTTCGAGAAAAATTCATTTCAAAAGCTTCAATATTCCATAATTTCACATCAAAATAATTGAAAAAACTATTGATACAAAACAGTTGGGGTAATTTTTACCCCACACCCCCAGATTTAACACACCCTAGGTGAAAATTTTCAAAGTGGTCTACAGTCTATCTTATTAGGCATAAAAACATTGGTGTATGTGGTAAATTTCGTCATCTTATGTAGAACGGTTTCGGAGATAATAAACCAAAAACTTCGTCAGGGTCCCAACTTTAATGGGCTATTATAACTCAGCGGGTAAGCATTTTCGGACCCATGTTCATATGAACTTTTTTTCTTAAAATAATCTCAGGAATCACCCTCTGAAATCTTTCGCAGTACTTATGTTACACCCGGTATATTACTCACTTACTGCCACGTACCGCGTAATGAGTAGCAGGACACTACCAGTGCATATAACCAATTATATACAAGACTGCTTCTTTCCTGTTACAGGACACTATGGTGAGGACACTTCATCCCTTAAAGACCACAAAAATTCCCACGGCTCTGCCATGGACCGACATCATTCTCAACAAGGTGAAGAAGAAAGCGACTCGGGTAGGGAAAAGGGACACCACCGAGGACACCATCGGAGCGGTTTCCACAATACCTACAGCAAGGAGGAGAGCGGTTCCAACAATAGTTACTATGACGACAGTGAAGATGCGGGACATATGAAGGAGAGGTCGAAGCAAAAGGGGCTCTATGGGGACAGTAAGATTGAAACAGCTAGGTAAATACATGTATACGTTCCTAAATCTTTGAGTTTTCCTCACAATTTTTCAATATTAAGATTTTTTTCCATTTTCCTTTACAAAACAGCTTTGGATTTCTATTTCTTTTGCGGGGTTGCCAAGTTATTAAGTTCTTCCAAGGCAAGTTCTTCCGAAAAAATTCACTAGCACTCTCTCTCGCTATAAAAAATAATTCCAGGGGTCATATTTTGTAAAATTGAGTGATCCTTTATTTTTGAACAAACTTGTCAAATTCGCAGATTTTTCCGCCAATGTAGACAAAATTCGTCTTACTATACGTAGTGTTTGTTATGTCATATTTGGGTTCATTGCAAATAATGCAAAGATACAGCAATAGGCACTTTTTAAATTTTTTTAAATTTTAATTCTAAACAGGTTTTTCTATTTTTTTTTTTTTTTCATTTAATATACCAAAACGAAATTTGAAAATTCTGATACATAGGGTGTTGTTTTACGAACACTATCATTTATTAATTTTTGGTAAGTCCAGACCTGGATTTTTCTTCCGGCTATTATGTCAAACGTTTGTACAGGGAAATGGAAACATTTTAACTTAACCAAATTTTAAAAAATTATACAGGGTGGTTCGTTAGTTATGGCCTTCGAAAGAAATTGGCGGTATCCATAAAACACCCCACTCCGTCTATGTTATTAAGGCCGTGAATTCTATACTGAAATATGCCGATAAAAAAATTAACAGAAATATGATTTTATATATTGTATGCTCAACGTAAAGGATATTTTAAATTCTTACAGAGAAAATGACGTAGACAACAGCCACGCAGCAAAGGAGCAGTCAAAACATGGAGCTTATGACCAAGGTGGTGCATACGAAGGCAATCGTGGGGACCAGAAGAATTATAACAGAAAAGCCTATAATGATAATAAGTGAGTAGTTAAATAAATAGGAATTTATTAACAAAAACAGGAGCGTCCATAAGGTAGGGCTCGAGAAAATACTTATATAGTAACAGCTCCCACATTTATAGTAGGTAAGTGCCTAGGTAGGTAGGTAGGTATCATGTGAGAAAATAAAAACGTAATTTAGGCAAGCCTTGGAAAAAAGTTTCATGTCTTAGATTGTTCTATTCTATTGTAGATGTCTTATTTTTATTAGTTTCTGATTTTGAGCGGCCTCAATGAAAACAGAAATGTACGTAATGTCAGTCTGATATGAGACCCCTTATATTATAATGTAAGTCCAAAATAAGTAATTTTAAATTAGGGGCATTGTGACCCAGTACTTTTGAATTTTTTACTTGAATTTGGGCCCACAGAGACCAAATAGGTATAGAGGGACAGTAGGGGACAGTATAGTTATGTTAGTTAATTTTGTAAAATTATGAAAGTCTACAAAATCAAAGCAATATTAACCAAAAATTTCAAATCATTTAACTTCCAGGCACACGACAGCCGAAGAAGCGGCGGGTGGCGGCGGTTCCTGGGCAGCGGCTGAGCGATATGCGGATCGTGAAAAGGCCCACCCGTACGTCTACCAGCCACCTCCAAGACGTACAATTACAATATATGAAGATCCGCGAGTCTATGGACACGGCGGCTATCCCCCAATATCGCCCGTTGTGGAGGGCGATCAAGTTCGTTTAGAAATCAGACCACCCCCACATGCGGGCTATTACAATGGGGAGGACTACGATTATTATTAGGGGATACAGTGAGAATATCTATATACCTACCATCTATCTACCCTTTGTCAAGTTTAATAATATTATCTGTCTTTAATGAAAAGCCTGCTATTTATACCCAAGCCTGAGAAATAAGGCACCTGACAAATTTTTAAGTACTATTATGACTGCTTTAATGGATATTTTTATTTATATTTTTATCAATGTTCAAAAGTTGACATTATTATATTATGGATCCGCGAAATGCAAAATGGAACCTTAATTTTAAAGATAAAAAATTAAAACTTGAAGGATACCTATGTGAAATTATGCAGAACCATAAAATATCACGATCAGTTTAATTATTATTATTTTATTCTAGCACAATCAATAAAATCTTTAATTTGGTGGTAGTGGTGAAAAAAACAATACTTTTTCAATAATACAAGTGCAGACATGCCTAAAATTTTGAAGCAGGTACAATAATAAACTTTTCAAACGAAACCAGTGACCAATGTAGTTATGAAAATAGGTTTTTCTTTTCAACCTCCAAACTTCTACTCCACTGGAATCATTTTTAAACTTATTTTGAAATTTTATATTATTATAATATGAAAAAAACAATTCCTAATAAAGATCTCTAGGAGTCTTTTAGTTTTTAGGATATTTTGATATTCCTGCATTCAACAAAATGAAATGAAAATTATTTCGAGCCATCATTGTTTATCACTTATTTATTTTTCATTATATAAATCAAAATAACTCAAAAACTAAGCCTCCTAGAGACGTTTATAGTAACTTTTTTCAGGAAATATAATAACATAAAATCAAAAAATCTGTTTTTAAAAATTTATTTTATTCAGTTTGGGGTCGGGAAAAGAACTCCCATTTCTACGCGCTAGTCGCTAGTGATATTAAATTTGAGAAATTAATTTTTTACCGAATATTTATGAGAACTTTCTAATATTATACATTTTACGCTTCTTGCTTTAGAATTAAATGGAAATACAATCTTAGATATTTCCTTATCCAAATTTCAATTTTTTAACTTTTAAATTAGCCTTCAGTTTTCTCTTAAACATTTAAGTGATCGGGTAGGTACTACGCCCAGGGATCTTAAATATCTTAAATGTTACTCTTAATCTTAAATCCTAAAAGCTTTTTTTTGTTGCTTCGGTCATACACGAATTTTTTTTTTCTTCAAATTTATGGTACCTAGGTAAGTGTGGTTCTAATTATGTCTAAGAATTATAGGTGTTATGGTTTGTCCAGCCAGTGTTGACCGGTGAGATGCCACCACCACACTGATCCTGACTATAAACGATTTGATTTTATGAGATTTAATTCGTACAATTATTATTATTATAATTGATTTATATTATAATAATAATTAGAAAATGTATTATTAAAATAATATAATTATTATAATTATTACAATAATTGATTTGATTTTTACAATTATTATAATAATTAGTATTAGTACGAATTAAATTACATAAAATCAAATCGTTTATAGTCAGGCTCAGTGTGGCATCTTATTGGACAAACCATAATATACAGGGTGTATCTAAAATAAACCGAGGAAATTCAGGGGGTGATTGACGAGATCATTTTTGGAAAAGAAGTAAGTATAAACGTATGTCCTAATAAGAGGCTCAACTTTTTAACTACAGGGTGTTGAAGGTTCATGTTCATGAAAAAAATTATTTTTTTTTAATAACTGAAAATTTGTGTACACCTTCCATGCATCAAAAGGCATTTCCCAACGTATATAACTTTTAGTTATTGTAGCAGTGGCGTTCGTGCAAGTCGCGTTACATTTAATCTTTTTGAAAAACAAAATAATACGCCACTACTTTTTTATGAAAATAAAATTGTTTTTTAAATTCTCTTTCATTTCTGAGTTAATATGATCTCTTGACTTTTTTTCAACCGATGCAAGGTTTTCTGATAAAAAAATAAATATCATTTGTTTAGACACGTGTGTTTGAGTAGAGAGTTGGACTTTACAATTAATAAAAATAAATTTACAAATTTGACAGTTTCGCTTTTATTTACGTTAAACGACGTTTATTATCCACAGGCCTTTTTTTAAGAGTCAGATATTATGAGAACACGGTTTTTTTCTATCGGAGTACAGATTGAATCGAACTTCTGCAGTTCTGTATATAGCAGTTTCAGAAAGAAGCAACCTAAAAATTTATTCTATTCTTTTATCAGAAAAGCTTGAATCGGTTGAAAAAAGTCAAGAGATCATATATACTCAGTCAAATGAAAGAGGATTTGAAAAATAATTTTATTTTCATAAAAAAGTAGTGACGTACTATTTTTTTTTCAAAAATATTAAGTGTAACGGCGACTTGCACGAACGCCACTGCTACAAGAATAACTAAAAGTTATACGTTGGGAAATGCCTCTTGATGCATGGAAGGTACCTATACACAAATTTTCACGAAAATATCTTGATTGTTGTCAAAGTTATTATTAAAAAAAACGATTTTTTCATTAACCTTCAACACCCTGTTTGAGCCTCTTAGGACATACGTTTATACTTACTTTTTTTCTTAAAATGACTTCATCAATCACTCCCTGAATTTTCTCGGTTCATTTTAGGTACACCTGTATACGGATTCACCTACTTGTCCGTAATGTTTAATAAAATCCTGAGGTTTCTATGTCATTAAGTTACTTTACTATACTAACTTACTTTAGCAATGTATCTATCTAGGACTTAGGTATATGTATAGGGTGAGTTATTTTTTTTATTGTTAATGTGGTTATCAAGGAAACTATTATAGTTAGTCAAATCTGAAACAAATTTAGGATATAACTTCACTCGGTATACCTAATCTGATATATTTGTGAAGACTTCAGGAAAAAAGTGCAAAGTCAATTTTCCATAAAAATGTGATATTTGCACTGTCGTAGGTAGGCACTAGTAATGTCCAGTAAAATCTATGTTATATCCACACAGGACACAGGAGATAAATTATCAACGTAGTTCACGGGGGGAAACGTGCCGCTCTAAGGTACCGAGGTAGTTCTTAGTTTTTGTCAGCTCTGCATAGCTTTCTGTTTAATTTTTAACAAAATTAGCATTTCTCTAATTCTTATGGTTTCTGAGACACCTGCACTAGAAATAAAATAAAATAACTCACCCTGTGAACCTTGTTATTGAATTATTAAAATAGAAATAATTATAAGTTTTATACACTATTTGTAAGAATTATATTAAACCATAGTTGAATTAGATATCTTTCATTTATTTTTTACTAATTAATTTTAATAATAATAATAATAATAATAAACTGTCTTTATTCCACCAATAGATGTACATTTCTTTACAAGCATCAATTATCAAGCTTAGGTATAAGGTGGAAAGGCGAAGGCCAGATAGTGTGACAAAAGCTGACACACTCCTGCTCACCTTAACCATGTATCACACTATTTAAATAAACATGTACAAGAGGCGCTAGCAACAGAGCATCCACCAATACTACGTGAAAAAAAAACAACATAGGAATATCCCAACCCAACAAAATACCAATATTAATCACAACCATATAGTAATCTCATCATCTTATCCCATGTGTAAATAGAGTACAATAGATAAACAAATAATACACAATAAATAAATAAACAAATAATATACAATAAATAACTCGTATGAGAGCATGATTGAGAAATGTCTGTCATCCCAAAAACGCGCGAGCACCGAACCTCCGCGTACCCATATGCCCCAGACACCATGGCCACCCACCGAGATCACAACAAGCATTGCCTCTGATATAATTGCGAACGGTACATTCGTTTGAAAGCCCTCACAGTCGCGCCCCTCAAAGCATCAGACAAGGGATTGTAAATCTTTACAATTTGGTAGCTAAAACTAGCTTTGAAGGCTTCGGTTTTGTGAGCTGGTATAGTTAATAAACCCCTAAATCTGACGTTGAGGTTATGCACATCAGTTCTGTAAGTGATCCTATTAAGTAAGTAGGGTGGCCTCTTATAGAGCAGAAATCTATGAAAAAAGCAACCAGCATGTAGCTCTCGTCTGTTGGACATGCTGAGCCAGTTATTTTCTTTAAGTTTATGCGTAATGTGTTGCCCGCGACGAATACCATATATGAACCTAAGGCAGGAATTCTGCAGAACCTGTATCCTACGAATATCCTCGGTACCAATACTAGGCCCATATACCATATCACAATAATTCAGTCTGGACAGAACTAATGAGTCGCAAAGTTTAGACTTAAGCTTTCTAGTCATGAAATGCCTTTTGTTATAGAGCAGCTTTAGATGGTAATAACCTTTCCTAATACATTCTGAGACATGAGACCTGAAACGCAGTGTACTATCAAATGTTACTCCCAGATTCCTGGCTTCCGATACCGTGCCGACATCAACTCCTCCCACGTTAACAACAAAACTAGGCGCCAACAGTTCGACAACACGCTGGGGACCAAATAGAATTATCTTAGTTTTAGAGCAGTTAAGGGCCAAGCAATGACCTTTAGCATAGTTCAATATGGCCTGTACGTCCAGATTGATCGTCCGCACCGCATTCTGCGCATCATCCGGACAGAAAGAGTGGTACATCTGAGTATCATCAGCATAAAGATGAACGGAGCAAGCATCAACACACTTTGGCAAGGCAAAGGTGTAAAGAATATACAGCAGAGGTCCAAGTATTGAACCCTGCGGCACCCCCGCTTTGATATTTCTCGGCACCGACAGTCTATCATCCAACTGTACCATCTGCTGCCGCCCTTCTAGATAACTCGACAGCATAGCACAGGCATCAGAACCAAGCCCCACGTGTTGACAAATGGCAAGCAGCATGTCATGGTTTACGGTATCAAAAGCTCTACTAAAATCTAACAAAATTAATGCCGTAGCCATACCAGAATCCCTCGCTCTAAGAATATCATCTTTAACATCCAACAGAGCTGAACAACAACCATGTTTAGGGCGGAAACCCGACTGTTTCACTGAGAGAACATTGTGTCTATCCAGATAGCAATGTAGCTGCCCACTCATGACCCTTTCCAGAATCTTTGAAAGCACCGGCAATATACTTATCGGTCTGAAGTCTTTGTAGCATTTTGGATTTGCCTGCTTAGGTATTGGCTTTACCAACGCTATCTTCCAGACATCCGGAAAAGTGTTGGTCTCCAAGCAACAGTTTATTATGTGCGTTACATACGGAATAATGACCTCTCCACAGAGCTTGAGCATAGCCAGACTAATATCATCGTAACCTATAGAATCCGAACTAACCGAGTAAAGCAACCTCTGAACTTCATCCGTCGAAACATAATCAAATTTAAAAGGATTGTCAACATTACCTAACCTGCTATCTCGATAGTGCGTTAATATCTCCGAGTCCGGAGTACCAACATCGATGTCCAGATAAAAGTTATTGAAATCTCCCGGATTATTTAGGTGTTCAGGAATGTGATTTTGCTTAGGAGACTTTAAGTATTTCCAAATTGCTTTCATGTCGCAGTTAGCCAGACAGCTCTGGTAATAACTTTTTTTTTCAGATCTACATAATAAGGTCACCTGATTTCGTAAAGATTTGTAAGAGTTGAAAGACTCAATTGTTTTAGTTCGTCTCCATTTTTGATGCGCCCTATCACGTAGCCTCATCATACATCTCAGTCGTTCCGTTAACCACGGAGCATATGGTTTCGTAATTCGAATCTCTCTGCGAGGTGCATACGTGTTAAATAATTCAAGCAGACAAGAGTTGAAAAAATCAACCTTATCGTTAACACTATTTATGTAGAATATCCGATGAAGCGGCGCCCGTGCGAGTGCCGCAGAGAAACTCTCAGGTGCGAATCTGCGAAAATCTCTAACTACCTTGTACTTAACCCCAGAACTCTCAACCGACAAGCGCAAGTCTATAGAAATCAAGTCATGATCAAGGGGGAAAGAGGAGAGAAATGGCAAAACACTTACATGCTGGACAAGCTGCTTATTTGACACAATAGCATGATCTATGAGGGCAGTGCCACGAGTTGGATGATCAACAACCTGCGACAAACCAAATGTATCACAGAAAGAACAGTATCTGTCCACAGCCGGTGAGTCTTGGCCCAGCAGATCAATATTTAAGTCCCCCACACACAACAGCTCATCACATGAAGGGTATATGGCTGATATATTTTCAGAGAGCTGATCAAGAAATGTACTATAGAATTTGTAATGAGGATTATAAACGACGCCCACAGCAATTTTTTGCCTATTAATTGACAGGTATATCCACAACTGCTCCGTCAATCCATAATGTTCACTTACCAAAGTATAGTTTAAATCTTCTCTAAGATACATCGCAACCCCACCATAACCACTATCATCCTGCCTATCCTGCCTCAGAATAACATACCCCTCCATATAAATATTGTCATCAGTAATATTAGAACTAAGCCAGGTCTCAGACAGGCAAAACACGTCAACATCCCTTTCACCACAATACGCTCTAAAATCATTAATCTTAGGCAACAATGATCGCACGTTCAGGTGACAGACCTTTAACGAATGAGCCATTAAGTAAAATTTAAGTAGGTAACTCTCAATCAATAATAACAATAACTACGAGCAGACAGCTCAAAAATCAACACACGAGCAATAATACATCATAACATAGGTGTCAAATCACATATATGTCTAAATTCCCGCTATATGATAGTAAATTCAGTAGAATTACTGTAAAACAAAAAAAGATTTTTAAATTACAATTTTTAAATTACGGTTAAGTACAATAATCTGCAGTATAACTGTTACTACAATAATCAGTTACTACAGGTAGGTACTTACCTACCAGCAAAGCTAGCAGAGAAAAACAACAAAATAAACCTGAGGTGACAAAAAGGACACCAGAACTATAAAGGAAACAAAAAAGCGGATCTGTATATAAAATTTCATCCACAGAATAGGATACTACATGAAAAATTAGGATAGGGACAGTAAGCAGTTTTTTGATATACCTATAACTGCTTTTAAAATGAGAAACAGCGATTTTCAGTTATTTATAACTCATAACCCACTCATTTTAGACTGCAACTGTAAAAACCATTCTTATTGGATTTTCTAGGGAAATATGAGAAAACAAAAATTTACAGGGTCCTATTTAAAAAACAACCTTCACTTTCAAATGACCATGAAATTGGTCCACAAGGTCAAAGTCATCAGTACAGAGTAATTTAATACACTTTCTTCAGCTGTTACCTGCCAAAGTCATGAAGATCCAAACTTATAGTCGCTACGTTATTCCTACCTGTGTGGGGAACATGTGCACCTTTTACTTTTAAAAAGGGTAGAAAAGTAATTTTAAAAAAGTTATAAATTATTTTTTTATTCAACAAGAAAATACATAGACACTTAATATGAACACTGCATGCTTTCCTTAACAGTAAAAAATATTTTAATAGGATGCATCTTCTTGATCTTCTCTTCTCTCAGCACTTTACCCTTAAAAACTCCTAACAATACCCTCACTTTGAATACTGGGTGTTCAGTAACTATACACTACTACCGGTTCTTAATCTTCTGCCAATTGTTAAATTTTTGGTATGCCGCATTCAGTAACTGATTCAAATGTTTCGTTAAGTGATGCGATAATGGAGATAGTTCTCGTATCAGCTTATCCTGTAAAATAAAAAATTGGATAATTCTAAGCATAAGAAAAAGTTTCAACAAGAAAATCTCATCATCTCATGTGTATTAGTCATCTAAATGGATATTATTACTGAGAGATACATCTCAATACTATTTTAATGATACAAATTAACCCAATAAACACCAAAGAAATTGAAATAGAAAAACATTAAAATAATAAATGAACTGCTCAGCTGAAGGAAAAAGATGTTTTCAAAATTAACAGTTTTTTATGGCTGATGTCCTCTAATATGATCCCCAAACAGTTTTCTGAAGGATTAGCAACAGCTTCATTTATTGAGATATCAAAAAACTCATGTTCTCAATCCTTACTTTGTAGAATCTCTCCATAACTAATGATTTTACTCATCAATCAAAATATTAGTGTATTTTTTAATAAAAAAATACACTATTTTACTCATCAAATTTGTGAAATTTGGAAAGGATGTTAAAAGAGTACTAGAAACTCAACTCAAAAACAAAGAAAGAAGGTACCTATGCTCTAATTCTAAAACTCAAATTTATAGCTTAGTTAACTGACCTCGAATGGCTTCAGTCTGGCTGTATGATACCTATGGAGTGCTTCGTGATATTTAACGGCCTTCTGTTCTTGGCTAGAGCTGGTAGGAGGGAAACACTTCCAAAAATGACCCAATAATTCGCAGAGAGCCAGGTAGAGATTCCGTACCTCTTTCTCTATATCTGCAGGCACTAGCTCTGTAAAATAAATCAATAATTTAATATGTACCTACTGAAATGCATATGTGATAAAATTATTTACAATTTAGTTACTATTAAACTTATAAAACATAATAAGGTACATTTTTACTTTCTTTAATATCCAAAATAAACTTTTTACTTCTTACATGAGCTTTTAATCAAGTAGTCCATTAATACACACTTACGAGCAAGTGACTGTTCCTGGAACCCCCGCATAAGTGCACCGCCAGGGGAGAGTTCGCCAAGAGCTCCAACGGCAGCTGCGGGCGTTACCATTGCAGTATTCACGTGGCTGCGCCCGTTCCACCCCCTCAGTTCTTGCTGAACCCCCCGCAGCACTTGATGCAACTCGCCCGGGCCCACCTGATCCATCGCGGAGTCCGGCATGGGACCGTGTAGGTACCTTTCCACCTGGAATGAAAAAAATTACAATCAATAATTTCCCGTTCAAGTATGAACTGTATCAGAGTCTATTATTTAAACCTAGACTGGACTAAACACGTTGTATGGTATCATTACCCAACAAGAAATAAAGTCCTCTCGCCTGTCTGATGGCGCAAATCTTTCCCTCGATTTTAAACCAACTTCCTGAAGAGCTACAAACTGGAAACTTTAATCATAACTCAGAACTGGATGACAATGAAATACTAATTCGCTTTCTTGTTTCTCTGTTCGTCTGTTGAGTGAAAATTGCAGAAAGTTCCAGATATCACATATACGGATTCTCTAATCTGACATTTTAAGACATTGTACCATAACTGACATTACTGAGTCTAGTAAACAATGCGTTTACTAGACTAGGACCCAGTCTAGCTTGGTTTCTATACCAAGAAATCTTCTCTTCTAGTCATAAATACCGTCATCTTGAAAAAGTGTGTTCCAGAGTGTTCAAAAAAGTGTGTTCACCAATCCTCACTCAGCTTTTTCAAGCACAGTGCGACGAGTGCCGTTTTCAGGAAGCGTGGATGATTGCTTGAATACAGTCTATCCACCAAAAATGGCTGCAAATCTCTCCCCTCTTACTACTTTCCTATTCATAGAAGCAATTTATTCATAGTCTTAATAGCGGGGAACCGCTTTGATTAGATTTCAATTTTAAAACAAAAATATCTCACCTTAGAAAGACTCAGGTGCGGAGCTGATTGACTTTGTTGATCACTAGTTTCCTCTAAATCTTCATATGAAATTTTTTCCTGAATCCTCTGTTTCTTGTTAACATGACCATCATCAGTTCTCTCAGTGGTATTCGATAAACCGTTCTGTTGCAAAGAGTCTTTTGCCTTATCGGCTGTGCCATTCGGAACTGTTGTTTGTTCGTTCGGTTTATTTTTTGTAGCTTTTAATACCTAAGAATAAAAGAAAAAAACGTCAAATTTCATTCAAATTTCTACAGGAGATAGAAATGCCTTTTTAATTATGCATCGGAATGATATTCAAGTGAAGATTAAAAAGCGGACTTCTTAAATATCACTTCGATGGATAAATAAAATGGTTTTTCCCATCTCCTGTAAAAACAAAGACTCTAAGACGACGATATTATAAATAGCACTCACCATAATCGAATGTTGATTGAATCGCTTGATCATAGCCTGACTAATAGTGCCTGAATTGGTCGTAGGTTTATCTAACACTGTTCCGTAACCCTCCCCGAGAGTTTTATCTTCAAATTCTGTAATATTTACTAAAGGATCTTCAATACCAAACTGAATATCTTTCTTCATTTCATTGTCATCCATTTTGCCACATTCTGTGAAGAGATCTTTGCTCTCTGCATATTTACGGTCCCTGTAAACAGAAAAAATGTCATCATAGCAGTAATGTAATTAATTATTATTATCGATAGATTGTAGTAGGACAGACTTTTTCATTTTTGAAATCAAGTTTACAATAATTTAATTATGTTTAGTTTGGCATTAAAAGGTCAATATTTATGTTGTTCTTGAACGAGCATTACAGATTCAAGTTCAAGTGAATAATAGCCATTTTTCGCAAGTAGGAGACATTATTTTCTCTATGACCAGCGGATGAGAAGTCATAACAATTCTACTGCACACTAGCAGAGAAACATTTAAAAGACTAACCGGTTGATAAGGATACTGTGTTACCAGTATCACTTAGTTTTGAGTTGTTGTGTTGACTGCTACACAACTGTTGACGGTTTCAAATGTATGACATTTCAGGAGCCTTCGGCTGTCTGTGACAGCTGTGCTCCTGTGCTTTAGAAATCCTGCACGACATTCCAGACCACTGGGGCACTGAATGGAAATGGAGGGTAGTCACCTTGAAGAGGAGATCAATTTCCAAGAGTTATAGAGACAGTACAGTTATGGAGAGTATCCTATGATGGTTGATACTGTAGGCAAGAACCGGTACATCATACTATTGTATCAAATTCTACAATGTTATCATATCCAGCTCACATTAGAACCAATTTGGAAATATAAAAAAAAAGATTAAGAGCTACTTAGCATCTAAAGCCTTCTATAACTTTGAGGAATACCATTCTTCAAATTTTACCGATATATAATCTGATGCCTAGACTGGGCTCCGGCTGAGCGACAGCTGCTTGACTCCAGTTTATTTTCTTGTGAGTGTTTGTACATTGTATTTCGACATTTTACTTATTTTGCTGTTTTTTTCTAATTTTTACTAAATATTGACTTATGTAAGCATTTCAATGTATAATAAATCCTTTTTTCAGTTTCCTATATTCAGATTTCTGACACGAATCAAAAAATTAAGTTGATGAATGCATCACTACCTGTGGAAATAATGACTTTGGAAAAACTTGGTCCAAAATTGAGATTCTGATAATTTGGCCGGAACATTTTCTTGGTATTTTCTCTTCACAGCCGGATATGTTTTGAATATGCATTCTATAATATCAGGAGTGATGTTGTACTTGAGTCCATTACAGCCATCAGTCTGAGGTTTGATATCGGCCAGAAATGCTCCAGAAACTCCTTGAAAATAAATCACAAAATAAATCAATGAGAAAAAAAGATAAACACCATACCATACCTATTTCTTGAGGTTGCTGTTTCTGTTTGTCTGTATACTGAGACGCGTGTTGAGCCCAAAACTCCTCAGAGGTTATAACTTCAGTCATAACTAAGTCCTTGTACAATTGAAGGAGAGAAGGATTAGATGAAAGCAGTTTATTTTTTTCTTCTAGTTCTCTATCAACCTAAAAATAGAGGATGATTTAAAATGAGAGTTCTTTGATAAAATACACTTGTGAATTTTTATTGTCAAAAAAATCTCTCTTTTTTTTAACCATTCAAGATAAAGTCGGTATATCACATCTCTTGGTAAAGCTTATCTGCAAATTGATGACTAAGTCAAACTTGGAAATATTGAAAAGAGTAAAACCACAAACTTGAAATTGAAGTAAAACTGTTCAAACTGGCAACCCTGTAAGCCCCCAATAGACGCCGTCAGTGTGACGTCACAGGGCGGAGCTAAGCGGTTCTGGTTCCATACAAACAAACCCTTCACGTGGTCATTGTTGTCAGTTGTCGTGTTTTTTCCTGAAGTTTGACCTGATGTTTTACCCCCACCTCCGCCAGTAGTCAATCGCCATTGACATCGAAGTGATTAGTGAAGCCATTACTGAAGTCATTAGTGATGCCATTATAGTGAATGAATACTGAATATTATAGTTTAGTTAAAATTAGGCAGTTCAGTTACTTCATATAGTTATATAGTTTATAGTAACGTCTGTCGGTATTTATTTATTGATTGGGTGGTTTGATTTGGGTGTTCCCGTAAAATTCCAAGTTTATCCTCTGTTTGTTTTACGAGAAGAAACCAAATCATTTTCCAAAGGTGAAAATGCTGTGGAATCTGGCCATGTTGAGAGAATGGAGTTCGAGGCGGAACTTCAAATAATTCGTGAAACCGTACCCGCCAGCATGAAAAACAAAACCTAATAGCGTTGTATCCTGCTAGCAAATTCAACAGGTAGTGGCAATGGGTTAATTGTTTTTTTTTATTTACAGATTGAATTAAAGGATGATTATCTCATTGGGAAAAGTATAATATAGTTGTTGTCCTATAAGGGTATAAAATGCCATCACCATCACATTTGCATTTTGCAGCACTTTTGAAGTTCTACTAATGAGACACCTCATTAAGAGCTTTGATGTTTGACGAGACAACTTCCATCAGAGCTGGCAAACCTGTAAACGTCAAACCTGTAAACAACGTTTGTTTGTATGGAACCCTGGCCGTTGGCCCCGCCCACTGACGTAATCACTGTCGGCGTCTATAGTAAAGCCAACACCTAAGGGACAGTGAAACCACCAAAGGATTCAATTCATTGTCATTCAGGAATTTACAACAACCCTCATATAAACAAGGCAACACAAAGGAAGATGATTGAAATGACCCAAGCAGGTCTTTTCTAAAACAGCTGCAGGAACAGCATCGAAAGGTCTAAATAAATAAATGAAATAAATGTAAAATGTAAAATAGAAAATAATTAACTAAGGTAATTTAAGATTTCATTGTAAGGAATGAAATGATATCCAGTTTGAAATAAAGATGAAATAGTGATGCCATTTGATTTTATAATCTTGAAGGAAGAAAAATTGATCATCCAGATATTTCTGGACTCCTGAGCTTTTGCATACTCTATCCGAGAACCGAGGGTGGCTACAAGAAAACGACACAACAAGAAGTGGGTCCTAGCGGCAATTTTTGTAGATGATCACCGGGGAAAAGGCGGGGAGCGGGATGGTTGTTAAAGTGTTCAAAAGCCTAGTTGTGTCTTTTTGAAAATGATCTGTCTTTGCTGATGAAATGTGATAAATAAATATGTCACTACTGGTTAGATTTTGGCCAACAGGGATTATTGTCACATTGAAAAAAATAATTTAGCGGCATTTTTTGTTTACCTCGAGCATAAAAAGTATTTTGAAAATAATCCATCTACTTGTTTGTTGTTTGTTTTTACATGGTTACATTTCCAAATTAAAAGAACATTACAAAACAAAATGTAGCAATTAGGGGCTGGCAAGCATAATTATATGTCAAACAATTACCTTTCGTTTGAATTTTGGTAGTAAAGTTTGTAGCATTTCCTTCACTTTATCTCTATCAGCTAACTGGCCTTGTGTTCCATTCCGATTTGTAAAATGAAATGTAGACGATACTCCATTGTGTAAGACAACTTGCAACTGAACTTTCGCCTTACCCTCCGGTGATATTTTCTGAGCTAAATAACAAAACATATGCGTTAAATTGTAATAAAAATTTTTCTTATGATTATCATTTTCTTATAACTATCACATCCTGAAGTCCTGAGCACATATTATAAATCACCCTGTATATCTAATAAACATTATATCCAATAAAAACGTCTAATAAAAGTAAACAGAATAGGAAAAATTTTTATACAGGGTGTTCAGGAGTTGAGAGATTCTTTGATATAGCCTTATATCTAAGAACATAAAAAAATAATTTTTGTTTAAAATATTCACAGTCCCCATTTTTTTCCTTCATACGCCGCTGGTTCGATAGTTTTTTATACAGGGTGATCAGTAACTCGCGCACTCCGCGATATACAGGGCGATATAGAAGAGCCCATTAAAATTAAGGATATTCTGCAAAAAAAAAATTGAATCCAACGGTTGGTTTTCAAGATACAGAGTTTCCCTCATCCGAGTTTGAAAGTAATTTTTTCAATAACCGTGATAAAAATTAATGAAAAATTCAGGTTACTGTAATGTCTGGAACGGATTCCATATAATTCATAAATTTTTTTCCCCACAAAACCTCTTTACAGAGGAATTGAGAATGTTGTAAATTGATGCCATACCTAAATCTGAAGTCTGAACTAAATTTGAAGTTTGGTAAACGCCTAAACTCAACTTAGAATACAAAATATTCAAATGCCTTCGTTGCTATGGAAATGAAAATAATAACAATACCATCTAACCCGAACTTATTCACATGTTCAGTGCAGTGTTGCCACCTTTTTTTACAAAAATTGTCATATCTTTGGAATAAAAGAACTTACAACAGTGCAGTAAGAAAATTTACCATCTTAAAAAGTGAAGTTTACCACAGCATGCTCTGAGTGCGCGAGTTACTGATCATCCATTTATAATATAATTATACATTTCTATAATTTTTTTTATTTTTGTACAATTTTGATACACTGCTTGGTTTATATCTGCGAGAATGTCTGTTAACCCGGCATTGGTCGCTAGGTGAATTGTAACACCAGTGGTCGCTAGCGAGCGTTTCGCTCCCATGTAAAATCAACAAGCAAATGTGCAATAAAAAGCACTTTGAATCACAATACAGGGTGTTTGGTGATCGGACATCTAAAATTAAATTTACAAAACCGCATTAGAAGCATAAAAAAGAATTTCCAGATCAGGCGTTGTCTTTTTTTTTGGCCGAGTATTTCCTAAACAAAGCCTACCTGGAAAATGTTATTATTTTTTAATAAATCAAATAAAAATTTAAATTTAATTAAATTTTTTATGAAATTTTAATTTGGCTGTCTAAGTACTGAAAAAATAAAATATTTATAGATGATTTAGTTTTACACTTTTGGAAATATTTCCTGAATGAAGCCCGATCAGGACAAAGTTATTCTTTTTATGTTGATGACGTGGTTTTGTATAATATGAAATTTTATTTTGGCTTTCCAATAACCGAACATCCTGTATTAGCAATATTTGTTGTAGATATTTTAAAATAAGGAGGAATAATGTTAACTTGCCAATATAAATATTTTTGGTATATAACTATAGGATTTTTTTACATTAAATAACACAAACTGATTCCTTTTTTAACTAAGCTAATACCATAATACCATAAAAACAACAAATAACTTCAGGTAAAGCAATTACAGCAACCCTTGCATATGGCTAGCAGACCTAAACATAAGAGCAGTTGAGTGACGCGGGTGGTCGCTAATGAGCGTTTAGCTCGCGCAGCGGCAACTGCGGTGAATGAAGCATCAATAAAAAATAAATTTATCCGATTTTCATTACAAAATCCTTTCTATGTTTCTTCTTAAGGCTATAAACTAAGCTAGAAAAATCGACAAGATTGTACGAGTTCAAGTAACAGAATAATCACAGTTTAAAGACAATGGTGAGCTAAATGCTCACCTAGCGACCACTCCCGGGTTAAACCAAGCAGTGTATCAAAATTTTACAAAAATGAAAAAAATTATAGAAATGAATGCTTGATCTAAAGAACAATAGGTACCTTCGAACCAGCGGCGTGCGTGGGAAAAAAATAGAGGGTCAACGTGATCTGCAACCCTCGTTCCCTCCGCTCGTGCTTCAATTCTCTATCAACAAATTCCAGCAAAAAGTCTGTAGTCATGAGCAAGAACTTTGTGCAAAATTTCAACTGAATATCTTGAAAAGCAACAGAGATATTATTAAAACTTCTTTTAAAATTTTACTCTGACACCATGTATCTTGCTTGAAAGAGGAACTCTTATGTGAAAAATGAAAAAAGGAAAATTTCTTGACATCCTGTATAGCTGAAGCATCACTCACACTCTGGCTCACCATACACACTACGAGATAGTACGAGTCTCTAGGAGTAGCACGGTACCTACTAGTGAAAGTCTGCGTAAATTAGTAATAAGGAAGATATTTGCTTTGCTATTCTTGAATGGCCCATTAGCGTGTGGGACCGACCTTAGTAAGGACGGGTGATACAAATAAATTGTTCTCTGGTGCGTGTTTTAACCCCTTAGCACCCCTATTAGGTCCACGGTCCCCTTAGAACATAAAGGTCACTTCCACAAAAAATTAACAACCTACAAATTATTAAACTACGATGAAAATGACATGTAACAATATAAAAATTGTAGTGAAGCGCGAGTGGCCAGTCATCTATTCAATCTATTCAATATCAGGCCTGATAGTTTGGCTGAATATTCGGCCATATTTCAGACTGAACATTCGATATTCGGCCTGAGGCCGAGAATACTATTCATTGCAACACTAATGAACACATATCATAATGGTAAAAGGTAAAGGCCAAAATGGGAATATATTTCTTCCTTTTTTTTGTAGGTAGGTAAGGGATGAAATGTTTTATTAGTTTCCAAATAGCTTCTCAATGGTAGCTGAATAAAGATTTTACAAGAACTTCAATATCAGTATGACTCAATAAAAAATCAGCTATGCTATTAGTGTTTCTCAAAAGATGTAAGCAAAAAAGGTAGAACAAGAAGATAAAAGAATTTATTATCAAAGGCAAAGGTGTATGAAAATGTAAATCTCATACACATAGAGGATTCAATTATTTACAATAATTAGGTATTAATCTTACATTTGATGTCAGCATATGAATGAGAGACAGCCACTGTATCTCTGTTCTCAACCATCCAAATTAACCGCTCATCCATTAGAAATAGTGTTCCGTCGCCTTTCTTGTACCTCACTTGAGGAATTTGCAATAAGACATCTTCACTTGAAGTAGTCATTTTTGTATAATTATTTTACCCTCACACAATAATCAAAACCTTTTACCCATCAATATCACTTTATGACAATACAACCACGAAAATACATCGCGTTATTTGAAGCACTTTCAAAACTAAAAACTTATTTTTATTGGAACACAATTTAATTGATATAATGTTTTTTTTCTGTTGGAGTTAAGAGAGAATTAAGTTGCAAATTGCAAAATATATTCCTAATTCCTAACCTTACTTTAGTAGGTTACGACCTGTTACGACGGTTCGATATTATTTGACAAATTTGCAAATTACGATTACGATTATTACCGATTCCTAATAGAAGCTTTGAATCATTCGTGAAATGTACCCAGTGATGCGAATTGTATTATACACGTTGTATTATACACTTGTATAATATAGTCCAATAAAGTCTAAAAAGTCATACGTATCGATTAAGAATACACCTCCATTTGATTGTTCGATTTATTTTGTTTCATATACGTGGTTTTTATAGTAACCGCCAGTTTGTCTAAACACTCCATCCCGCATAAATAAGTATACGTCAACATTGGTTTTGAATGAGAATTAAACACAGCACAACACAGAGGATAGAATGTCAATACGTGAATAAATTTTATGTAGTTGTCAGTGGCTCTCAAACTGACGTAAGCGGTTCAATTCATATTTGAATGATTTCCTTCAATAATTTACGCTCGTTCACAACTTGACAATTAACTGTTTGACATTTTCTGGTGAAATTAAAAATATTAATTCGGACGGTTAGTGTAACGTCACATCTGACTTTTTAAAGTTAATCCTACTATACGTATTTTTTGTATTATACCAGCACATTTTATACCGGTATTAAAAACAAAAAGAAGAATTCTCTGAAATAGACCTTCCCAAATGACAGAACTGACAGAAGTGACAGAACCGAGACCATCCATACCTTGATTGCCATGTGTGATTGTGTCATCGGCTTAGCCCAGCCTAGTGACTTCACAATCATTATACAACGCATCAGCCATTGGGAGACTTTAAAAAATTATTATTACTTAATGGATATTCCAATAATTTTCTTAATACGATTCTTTATAACAGCCTTTAATAATCAAAACAGAGGTTTCGAAACAAGACAAAATCAAGAAGAGATTATTGAAATAAATCCGACTAATTCTCATCAATCGGACACAGTAGAACAACCTATTTTACCAAAACACACGTCTTTATTACCTTACATAGCAGATCTCACTCCAAAGATTTCGAACGTTTTCAAAGAATTAAATATGAAAATTGCCAAAAAAAAAAACATAATATTATACTAATAATAAGTCGCTTTTCACACAACTTAAATATAAATTACCGTCCCTTTTAAGATCAGATATCGTCATCGTCTACAAAATACCTTCAAAATAGACCTTCAGAATAGTACTTTTTTGTGTAAAAAACATTGGCGCTTTGAAATTTGCTCTCAAAATTACAATTTTTCCAGTGCCGTAAAAGTTAGGGGGGTGTGAAACCCTTACGCAACCCTAAAATCTCCACCGCACTGGCATATCTTAGAACATTAGTTTAGGAGCCTTGAAAGTAGCTATTATTAATGTAAAAATCTGTACAAAATCTGGAGCCTGTAGCTCAAACGAGTCTTGAGATATCGCAAAAAAAGTAAGAAAAAACAATTTTTTTGAACTTTGTATCTCGAAAACGGTGCGTTTGCGGGCCCCATTTTAATATAAATTTTTTTAGAGTAAGTCGCAGAATCACCTCCTTTATTTTGTACTAGTTGGTAGTTAACACCCTGTATATTATATACAACTCCATATTATTATATGACAACAAAATTAACAGACATACATAACAAAAATTATCAAAAAACAATTGACAAAAATTGACGACCTAATAGATAATTTTATTTTTTTAAACAATAATATCAATCAAAAAATTTGTAATTATTAGGTATACTATTTCTAATTGTTCCTTGTCTTAATACTGTTAAGTAATAATTATTATAAATTTTCACTCACATAACATCTGTTCAAAGAAAAAATTTGATGAAAATTAATTTTTTTTTTATTAATTTAAATTACCAACATGTTTCCAGACCTATTTAATTGGTCAAATTGTTGTAAGTTGTCTTAAAAATGTAAGTGCTATATCGAACTGTTTCCTTTTTGTCATTCTAGAATCCCGAAGATGACCCAAATTGTTTGGTCGAAACGTTGATTATACAGCGTGATCAGTTAAGGGTACGGAGCGGCCATATCTCGGTAACTATTGGTCCTAGAGCCTCGAATTAAAAATTTTCCAGACATTATAAGTGACCATGAGAAATTCAAGGAAAATATTTTCAAGATGGTCGCACTTCCGGAAATACCGGAAGTTGATACCTACTTCGTTATTTTAACGGGGACACCCCTTATATTATTGTATTTTCAAATTGCCTGGCAAAATCGAATACAGGTGGTTTTCACAATTGGAATTTAGAGTGAGTAGTTTATGAGTTATAAACAAGTGAAAATCGCAATGTTTCAACTTCAAAGCAGTGTAGAACTAGAATGGCTCAAGATATCTAAAAACGGTTTACATGTCCCTATCCTAACTTTTCATGTTTTATCCCACTACTATGTAGAGTAAATTTTAATACAGGGTGATGAAAATTATCCGATTTTGTTTATAACTCATAAACTACTCAATCTAAATTCGAATGGTGAAAACCACCTGCTGTATTCGATTTCTTCAGACATTTTTTTTTCCGGAAGTGCGGCCATCTTAAAATATGAATATCTTAAAATATTTTCCTTGAATTTCTCATGATCACTTATGTCTGGAAAATTTTTAATTTGAGGCTCTAGGACCAATAGTTACCGAGATATGGTTTCTCCGTACCCTTAACTGATCACCCTGTATAATAAAGACCATACTTTAAGAAGGGACTTTTTTGCCCATAGCCCTCAATAATTTTCAATTTAAGTAAAGATTTTATATACTTACCTGCTTCAAAATTAAATTAATCAGCCGTTTTAAAATTATCTATTATCAAAAATATTATTATGAATAAAATATTATCGAATTATCTAAATACATTATACAGGTAAATGGTTACATTTGTACATTGTAATTATTATTGAATTATTTATTTAGCAATAAAATTTTCAAAGAGTCTGGAAGACAATGAGGAAAGCTACTTTAATTGGACAGGAGGTTAATAAAAATGCATAAATAATTGTGAGAATTTTTATTTAATTTAATATTTTTTTATTTAAATTTTTTCGCCAATTCCGCTTTTTTACATTCATTCATTTTGTTTATATGTATAAGCGTTAATTAGAACATTAAAATATTTGTTAAGAAATATGCTTGAACATTTATCACAAATTTGATCATTCCCAAAATTATTATGGAAATTTGAAATTTAATATTAATTTCTTTTTCACCCCTAACATAATATACTTTCCTTCAGATAATAATTACCGATGTTATTTAAAAATATTCCATTAATTACATCTGTTTGTTTTGCTAAATCATTTGGTAAGTACATTTGGGATGATATCAATAAAATTATTGTAGTCATAGTCATTGATTTATCAATCAATATCCTTTTATATCAAATCCCGTTTCACATTATGTCAATTATTTTTCACATTTACATGCAGTGACAGTCTGATAAACTTTGGAAAAGCATTTTGTATAAAAGGAATCTTATTAACTCTTAAAAAAAGAGGAATTTCAATTGAAAAATCACACTGATGTTTGATAAATGGGAAAAGCATTTCACAAATTTGGAAAAGCAATTGACAAAAAACAAAAGAAAATGACTGTGAGGTCTCCCTCTTTCTCTCTCACGTGCAGAATGCGAGCTCACCTCCTGATATAACCTGGCATTAGTGGCTTTTGTACATTTTGGCATCTTTGGAATGTTTACGTTTATGATGTTTGGCCAAATAAATTTTACTTCCGGTCTCATATGAACATTCTCCTCATTTGTACATTTTAGTATGTTTGGAATGTTTACCTTTATGATGTTGGTTCAAATAAGCTTTAATTCCAGTCTCATATGAACATTCTCCACATTTGAACATTTTAGCATTTTTGGAATGTTTACGTTTATAATGTCTAGTCAAATCATATTTAATTCCGGTCTCATATGAACATTCTCCACATTTGTACATTTTACCATCTTTGGAATGTTTACGTTTATGATGTTGGGCCAAATCATCTTTAATTCCGGTCTCATATGAACATTCTCCACATTTGTACATTTTAGTATGTTTGGAATGTTTACCTTTATGATGTTGGTTCAAATAAGCTTTAATTCCAGTCTCATATGAACATTCTCCACATTTGTACATTTTGGCATCTTTGGAATGTTTACGTTTATGATGTTGAGTCAAATCATCTTTAATTCCGGTCTCATATGAACATTCTCCACATTTGTACATTTTGGCATCTTTTGAATGTTTACGTTTATGATGGCGGGTCAAATCATTTTTAAATCTGGTCTCATATGAACATTCTCCACATTTGAACATTTTAGCATCTTTGGAATGGTTACGTTTATGATGTTGGGCCAAATTATTTTTAATTCCGGTCTCATATGAACATTCTCCACATTTGTACATTTTATCATCTTTGGAATGTTTACGTTTATGATGTCGGGCCAAATCATTTTTAAATCCGGTCTCATATGAACATTCTCCACATTTGTACATTTTAGCATCTTTGGAATGTTTACGTTTATGATGTGGGGTCAATTCACTTTTAATTCTGGTCTCATATGAACATTCTCCACATTTGTACATGTTGGCATCTTTGGAATGTTTACGTTTATAATGTATGATAAAATTACATCTATTATTTGTTTTATACGCGCAATGGGCACAGTTATAATACTTCAACTCTCCTCCGCTGTTACTTTCAGTAGATCGTGCCTGAAGTGCCTCACTTTCTTGAACAGACTCACACGGATCGAGTTCACCCTTAACAATTCCACGGCCATCACGACTCCCGGTCAGCTGCTCCCAACCCGGTTTGTGGTCCTCGATGTCAATCTCTTCTTTCAAGGCCGACATCGATGAGTCTTCCGGTTCTTGCTTTATTGAAAGAGGTGCCTCAAAAGTGTTCTCAAAATTATTTAATTTAGAAGACTGCTCGCAACCAGCATCGTTCTTTGGTTTTTCTTCACATTTCAACTTCGCCGAGTTGAGTAGCAAGAAGTCCTCCACTTCCTCGGACACCATAAACTGATCATGCTCATCTGAAGCTTCCGTTTTGATGATCATTTTCTCCACCTGCTGATGATGTTGAACGGGACGATAATCATTACTGCCCTCATTTAAACTCATGGCGGTTAACTTCTTTGAAATTGAGGATGAAGCTAATACCTATTACTGCCTCTCTTCTATTATCCTATTACCCACTTCTCAGTAACTATTTACTATTATTATTACACCACACATTTATATCGTCTTATTATTTTATTACTTAATTATTGGATTGGTATCACTCACAGAAATGGTTAATAGAATATAAAAATATAATATGAAAAAGTAAAAGTAAAGTAAAAGTATAAAAGTATGGTTATGGCGAACGGGCTGCGGGCTGGGCAATGGGAACGACGTGAAACGTGCGTAATGTCAAGCGTCAAACTACTCAAAGTATGATATGAACGTCAAGTCTCCACCTGAGGAGTGCGTTCATAATAAACGCCGTGTGAATGATAAACAACCTACCGGCGGCCCGGGCGAATTACCGAGCGTTCCTGGATGTACCTATGTCCTATGTCAACGCGCGGCCTATGACGTCATGTAAGGAGCAAACGACAAACGACATGGCAAAATAATAACGTGAAATCGTGGATTAGTATAGTATAGTGTATAATAATTATAAAATGATCTGTTTTTTTTTTCATTTAACTACATAAATAATTAATGCAATATTTAATAATAACCCATATTCGCTGACGTTATTATCGAAAATTGTATTGATTAATTATGGTGTACTTCCAAATAGTCAGAATTCAAATATTTAATTTAAATTTAAATATCCCGCCAACCGGTACACGCCTACCACCGCCATAAACGCTTTTTAGTTACGGAACTCTGCGGGCAAGGGGCGCTCAAGTTTGTATCCAAAATATTTACATTGAGTCGGCGATCTTAAAAGTATGATAGTCTGTCGTGGTGATGTCTCTTGGCCAAACGGCGATAAATTAAAATTCCGATATGAAGTACTATCAAACAGTAAGTACCTACTTTAAATAATTCTATTATTTACTATTAATACATTGGTTTGAATGTATTTTATGTTATGTGCGCAACTCCGCCATATTCAAATCAAACCCCTTCTGGCAGTCGCGGTAGTCTGAAAGGTGTTTATTTAAATCCCAACTAGGTTTTGCCAAGCCACACCTAGCTCTCCTATTGATTGCTAATAAGTTTTAAAACCGCGCACTTACTTGTGAACTGGTCGAGGCATAACAGTTCACTATTAATCGTTTGTATTCTACCATCAGGTCTAGTATTATATTTAATTACTACCGTATTTAATTTTTAATTACTAAACTCAGATCCAAAATAGTAGAGTCACTAACTGCCATTACTGAAAAAGCAATTTTAGAGAAGCGGCACGTAGAAACTGATGTTTAGAAGAAAATTTTCTACTTGCCGCTTATCCAAAATAGTTTTTTTTAGTAATGTCAGTTAGTGACTACTATTTTGTATCTGGAGCTATACCATATATTTAATTAATTACCGTAATCGGAAAATTGCTTGAAAAGCTACTTTGAAAAAGCGGCAAACAAAAAACTTTCCTCGAATATAAGTTTCCGCTGTCCTGCAACCAACATAACATACACAAAATAAAGAAACCAGCAGCGGAAGAACGTAGGTACGCTTAAAACATAAAACTTGGATTAATTTTTAATAAGTAAAAGCGTAAAACCGCAACAACAACAATACAACTTTATCCTTTATTGCCATTAGAATTAGTAGCCCTTATTCTTATTAGAGAAGAAATGAAGAGACGAGAAAGATCGACCGATCATTCATTAGACTTTCAGCAATCAAAACAAGGCATTTGCATGCATTGGCAAAACTTAGTTGGGATATAAATAAACGCGTTTGACTGATATATAATCTTCCGCATCACGGGAGTTCTATCAGGGTCATAGATGTTTATGACAGTTGACAGTTCATAATTTTATCGTTGTTTTATACGAAAATGAACTATTTGTCGCATATCTATAGACTTTTGGCATACACAGACAACGCTGTAATCAGCTGTTGCTGTCAGACTGCAGACAGAATCAGCAGGAGCAGGCAGCAGGCAGAGTGCACTGAGTGCAGACGCAGAGCAAACAGCACGGCACCACAGTCACAAACCACAAACGTCAGATGAGTTTAACCAAATAAAGGGAGACTCAATTTATTGCCAAAATATCTGCGCTTTTTTTTCCTTGTTTTGACTCAGCCAAAACAAATTTTCATTCCATTAATATTACAAACAAGTCGTTACTTTATGAAAGCTTAAATTGTGCATATCTACACTTATTTATAAATTTTCCACAATACTTTATAAGATTAATATCCAAAGTGTCAAATTATGGCTTCCTCTGTAGCTGAGAAGATTAAAGAACGGAGATATAGAGTAAGATTCAATCAAATCCACATTAAAATTCTCAACTTACTTACTTTCATCATTGAAGGTTCTGCTAGGTGATCTGCCAGAGGACTTCCTGCGTCTGGAGCGCACCGCATGGCAGCAGGAGGCGGCCGACAGGCAAGCGGCCATGGCGCTGCAGCAGCACTACCTGGAGGGACCCCCTGCCGGAGGTACCCCCGCTGGGAGGTTCAGCGTGACCGTGGTGCAGGCCAAGCTGGCCAAGAACTACGGCATGACTCGCATGGACCCGTACGCTCGGATCAGAGTCGGACACTGTGTTTATGAAACGCACACCGATCCGAACGGGGGGAAAGCGCCACGATGGAATAAGGTGCTTACTTGGTGAGTACAGTTCGGGGTAATCAGCGGCCACTCGTATTTGTGCCAATATCTTTTAAATTCTAAGGGACCTTTGAGCGAGCGGGGGATAAAACGTACTCTTGGGTATTTCTCTTTGTATAACCCGTCCTTAAACAGGGCAATAAGGAAATATCAAAAGGGAGGGGGGGGGGGGTTATTGCATGAATCCTGATTCAAATGGTCATTATGAGGATGGAAAAATTGGATATAGGGGTGAACCTGCACCTCGGTCGGTTTTTTAAGTATATTTCGTTATCTCGAAAACGAAACAAAATTCGGATATAGTTCATAGGAAATTTTTTGTAGATAATGCGATTCTACATTGAAAAGGTTTATTTAAAAAATTCAGAAACAATAACTTCTGTCAAAAAAATTAAAAAAAGTTATTTAAAACAAGCAAAAAATCGGTTTTTTTTCCTTATCCTTTTTTATGTATATCTTTTCTCTGAGCAGAGATAGGCTCATAGAAAAACGAGTAGATTAAATTACCTTTAAAATGATGTGTTAAAAAATATTACACAATTCTTGTTCAAAATCAAAAATATCATTTCCCTTCTGTCTACTAAAATATGATAAAATACGAATTTCAGTCCGCTGCCGGCTGGAATTAACACGATCACAGTAGAGATTTTCGATGAGCGTTCCTTCACCATGGACGAGCTGATCGCGTGGGCCCAGATCACCATCCCCCAGCAAGTTCTGCACGGGGAGACTCACGAAGACTGGTACCCGCTCAGCGGTAAACAAGGAGAAGGTCTGGAAGGAATGCTCAATCTCGTCATGAGTTGCTCTGTAAGTATTTCTATGAAATAACCCTTTTATGATATTCTTAACGGCAGTTTATTTCCAGCCATACGGTGCTTACATGTACGGTCCTCCGGCTCCACCACCGGTTGTCGTCGTCCCAAGCGTCGGGGGTGGTAACGCCACACCCCTGAAGGTCTTCACGGCTCCGGCCGCACCGACACAGGTGACTGTTTTGAGCAGTTGCGATCTCAAGCAGGTAACTTTTTCAGGTCGCGTTAGAAGTTGAGAGATTTTTCTAATCCGAGTCTCATTTTTAGATTGAAGAAATGTTCCCGAACATTGAAAAGGATGTGGTCAAGACTGTTTTTGAAGCTAATAGAGGGAATAAGGATAGCACTGTAAATTCATTGCTGCAGATGTCTGATTAAGCTGCAAGTTTAATGTTTTATTATTGTATTAAGTGGTGTTAGTTTACATGGTGGAAAAGAGATTGAAGGTGATGATGAAAAAATAAGCTACAAAAGTATTAATGCTCTGACAAAGTACCTATGAATATTTCGGAAATTGACATATTATGTATTATAAAAAGCTTGTAAAGCTGCATGGAAGTTTCTGATTAATTTCAAAAACAGCAATTATTTAACCTTTGACTGCAATTATCTAAAAGTTAATCACCTAAATGCACGCTAATAAACACAAAAAAACTATACCAGACTGATTACAAGTGAGTGGTTGGCTTGCCTTGCCACACTTGAAAACTTCTCAGTTCTCTTGATTCAAATGTTATAACCGAATTTTTATTATACAATTGTCCAATTATTGCATTCCAAAACTAGATTTATCAGGCTGTCGAAAGCAGTCTTATTAGCAGGAGAAACAGAATCCTACATGTCACTGATAACCGGGATAACTGTCTAGAATCAGCTGGTTCTTTATTCTAGATAGCAGTGTTGTCAGATCTACTTATTTTTGCTCATATCTTGTGCTGAGCAACTCTCTCAAATATTGACATGTTCTATAATAAATTCAGTTTTCTAGATATTTTGGTATTAAATTCCTAACAGCTAATTGTTTTACCATGAAACTAATGCTACTCTGAATGAATATGATTAATCGATCTTGACTGTGTTTTTGTTTAATAACGGATGTAAAGTTGACTTACACGAGGTATAATCTCATCTCTTAATTCAGGCGGAACTGCGCATTATTACTGAATCTTTTATGTTAGTAACTAAAAAAATTGACCAATCTGAATTTTCTTGTATTGTTTGAAACTAGAAGCAGGTTGCCAATAATGTTTAATTGACTCATTTGACATCTGTGGAAAAAAATATCAAATTAAGCAGCAGTTCACACTGTATTGTAGAGATGAGCTTTATCTAAGCTCATGGTAGGTACATATATTTTTATCCAAAAAGTCTATGTTAATCTAATTATTATTATTACCTATAAAGTTTTTGATGTTATATTAGCTTATAAATTTTTTATGTATGAACACTTATTTGTTATAATAAATTTGTTTTTTTTTTAATTGCGCTTATTTTTATTCTACAGGTGTTTTTTAAGGCGATACTTTTTTTGACTGTGTATAGAATTCATCATGGCAGGCTTTTTTTACTAACTTTTATTAAAAAAGCCAAAAGTAAAAGAGGTACAGAAGTTTTTTTGGAAGTTTGAAACAAGCCCTGTAATATATTCATTTATAAGCGATTTCTTCAGAAACTTGTTCAGGGCGATTAGTCTAGGTGGGAGGGGGAATGGTCCCACTTTTTGAATTTTGGATTATATCTCAAAAACTATAATGTTCCTATAAACTTTTTTCAAGTGAATTTATTTCTCTTATAAACATTTTCAAAAATTTCAACTTTCTGAACGTGTAACTCGAAAACAGTTGAGAATTAATAAAAAAACTACGAGTTAAAAGTTTTAGACAATTTAATGAGTTTTAATTTATTATGAGTAAATTTTTCCCCACGACGCACCGTTTCTGAGATATAACAATCCAAAAAGTGGGATATTTGATGAAAAATTAGTGGTAAAATGATTTTTTTTTTCGAAAATTCTTGTGGAGCGTGTAACTCAAAAACGGTTGGGAATTCGAATCTCATGCATAGAGTAAAAGATGTAGATAATTTTATGGGCTTTCATTTATTATAAGGAAATTTTCCCCTACCATCCACCGTTTTTGAGATATAACTAAAAACCCGAAAAGTTTTAGTGGAAATGATTTGTTTTGAAAATTTCAACTGTTTCCAAGCGTGTAGTTCGAAAACGGTTGGAAATTTTTTTTAAATCTATGTGTTGAAAGTTTTAGACAATTCAAAGCTTTCATTTCTTTTTAGGACATTTTCCCCTACCACGCACCGTTTTTGAGATATAACTGGAAATCCAAAAAGTGGCACTGATTAGAAATGCGAGTAAAAAATTATTTGTTTCGAAAATATGAACTGTTTCCGAGCGTGTTAGTTCGAAAACAGTTGAGGATTTTAAAAAAACCTATGGGTTAAAAGTTTTAGACAATTTTATAAGCTTTCATTTACTATAAGGAAATTTTTCCCTACCTTTTTTGAGATATAACTGGAAATCCAAAACGTTGCACTGATGAAAAATGCGAGTAAAAAATGATTTTTTCGAAAATATCAACTGTTTCCGAGCGTGTAGTTCGAAAACAGTTGAAATTTTTTTTAAAAACCTATGGGTTGAAATTTTGGACAATTTTATAAGCTTTCATTTACTATAAGGAAATTTTCCCCTACCACCCACCGTTTTTGAGATATAACTGAAAACCCGAAAAGTGGGATGTTTGATAAAAAATAAGAGGTAAACGTAGCTCGAAAACGGTTGAGAAATAAAAAAACTTATGAGGTAAAAGTTTTAGACAATTTTATGAGCTTTAATTTATTATAAGGAAATTTTTCCCTACCATGCATCGTTTTTGAGATATAACCGGAAACCCCAAAAATGGGACTTCCCCTTCCCTCAGCTTTCCACCTAGATATCAGGACTTTTGGTTTGTTACACCCTAAGACCCGGAGCAAGTTTCTGAAGGAATTGCTTAGGTAATCGCACTCTATACCTCCTTCCTTGACTGGATTATTAGTGAAATTTGATTTAGTTTTTCTAACTTTTGTTTTCATTTAACTTACCCATTTTAATGGAGTTATTTTAGTTTATTTCCTATTATTTTGGTTTTGTCTCCTATGTAGCCTGGAATTGTTTATTGAAATCTGTTTGATTCGTTTGATAATTTATCACAGGGCTGGACTTTAATTTTATTTAAACTTCAAAAGGCTGTCTCGTTTATTTTTGACTTTTTTTTTTAAGGAAAGTTAGTAGAAAAAGTTGTCTGCCTTGATCAATACTATACAGTCAAAAAAAATTATTACCTTAAAAAACACCCTGTGTATAAAGTGAGTACTTTCCTTAGCTGAACTGAACGCCTTACATGAATTTACTCCCCCATGTATCAGTAAAATCGTCCAAAATTTTATTTGACAATTAATCTTCATCCATTCACAGATTTGTTGTCAATAGAAGAGTTACTCCAATAAAAAAATCACATTTAAGAAAAGAAAACATTTATTATTCAATATATAGGGGGGGATTTTGTAAAAGATAGGATAAATATAGCTTAAATCGTATAAAAATCATTGGTTAATTCAAAAGAGCGATATTTAAAAAAATATTCACTTTAAACATAATTGGCAGCTGTGTACTCAAGTGGTTTTTCTCTACCAATCACAGAACAGCCTTTTTGTAAACAAAAACTAGACAAAACACAAAATACTAAAAACTATTTAGGCACTGCACATTTCACAAGCCCCCGGATTGAGAAGCGAGCAAACAAGAGCTGCATCCTTCTCATCTTCAACGTCCTTCTTCTCCATTTCTTCCTCTTTAATTTTGGGCTGATTCGTCGAAGCGCTTACATCGCTACAATTAACAAACATCTTACTAAATCCAGTTTTAAGTCCCATCTTCCAGCTATAAAAATGCATGGACGTTAAAGTGGGATAATTCGGCTTACTCACAAACAACGTCATCACTTGACTCTGATCTATAAACGCTCCTCTATCCTTCGCTAAATTTATAACAACCTTCTGAGAAAAATCAAAAGCCGTTTTATAAACATTCCGGATATCATCCGGAATCGCGGAAACATTTTGTATATAACCCTTACTTTCGATTATTTCACGTTTAACGGAATCATCCCACAACCCCTTATCGGTTAACTCGGCGAGCAAGTGATGATTCACTGTTTGAATTATTCCAGACCCGGTTTCTTTAATCGATATGTTCGACATGTACGGTTCCGTGGATTTATTAACACCGAGAATCCTAGAACAGGAGTTTGTGGGTGTGAGTGCAACGAGCTGAGAGTTCCTGATTCCGTACTTCGATATGCGATCTCTTAAATTATCCCAGTCCCACATGTTGCTAGGCTGGACATTCCACATATCAAACTGTAATATTCCTTTACTGACGGGACTTCCCTGGTATCCGGGATAGGGTCCGTCTTTTTCGGCCAGCTCGCAACTAGCCTCTAATGCACCGTAGTAAATGGTTTCAAAGATTTGCTTATTCAATTGGGCCGTTTCCGGACTATCGAAGGGCAATCGAAGGAGAAATAGCGCGTCTGCGAAACCGGCTACGCTAATAGCGATTGGGCGATGCTTCAAACTGAAATCTTTCGTTTCCTGAAATCTGTAGAAACTGATATCGATGATTTTATTCAGGTTACGAACTAGGAGGATGGTGATTTTTTTCAGCAGCTCGAAATCGAAGCTTTTTCTGTCTGCAGCGACGCACCGGTCTAGGGAAATTGTTGCAGCGTTACAAGCGGCTATCTCTTTGGGCGATGTGAAGTTAATCATTTCTGATGAAAAGCTGGCCCCTTTGATTGTTCCGTTGTGCTTTTGGTTGCTCTTTTTGTTGCAGGCGTCTTTGAAAAGGAGCGCCAGAGATCCGGTGTCTATTTGAGCGACGATAATTTCTTGCCATAATTTTCTAGCGTCCACTTGACGATTATAATTTCCTTCCGCTTCGTATTGTTCGTATAGTTTTTTAAATTCCTCTCCGTAAGAATCGGACAATCCGGGCGACTCTCGGGGACACATCAAAGACCATTTACCGTCCGACTCGACTCTCTCCATGAACAAATCCGGTATCCACAAAGCGTAAAAGAGATGCTTGGCTCTGAGCTCTTCTTTCCCGGTATTTTTCTTTAAATTCAAGAAATCGATAATGTCATTATGCCACGGCTCCAAATACACGGTCAAATCACCTCGACGTCTGCTATGTGCTTGATCTACGTACCACTCGGTTCTATTAAACACTCGTAACATTGGTGCGATTCCGTTTGAGACTCCATTCGTACCGGCAATGTATGAACCTTTCGACCTGATATTGTGTATATTCAAGCCAATACCGCCGCCTGTTTTCGTTGTAAACATGCACTGCTTGATGCAATCGTAGATCCCTTCAATACTGTCATCCGGCATCATTATCATGAAATTGGATATCAGCTGTGGTACTGGTGAAGCAGCAGCCACCAAAGTCGTGCCAGAATGCATGCAGTACTTCTGAGACAGCATGTTGTAAGTATCGATAGCGGCGTCTATGTCTTCACCGTGTATACCTACAGCCACACGCATGAAGAGATGCTGAGGTCGCTCGACAACCTTTCCGTTGATTTTCTTCAAATAGGACTGCTCGAGAAATCTGAAGCTGGAATAATCCAAGAGGAAGTCACGATCGTAGAGTATGACAGAGTTGAGGCGATTGGCGTTTTTCATTATTACGCCGTGGCATTCTGCTGATACGCTTGGCTTGATTGCCTTTAACTTCTGATCGAGCGAGTTGTGTAATTTATCGATTACCTCTGAAAGAAATTAAATAAGGAAAGGGGAAAAATTAAATGAAAGATCGCACTTACCACTGAATTGTTTTTGGGTTTCTTTGTGTAAGTTTGTTATAGCGATGCGAGCGGCCAAAATATCGTAGTCGGGATGATTTGCGGCCTTGGTGGCGGCTATATTCGCTGCGAGATTGTCCAATTCGACTGTAGTAACTCCTGGATATAATCCTTTAACCACCTCCAGTGTAATTGATAACTAAAACAGAAACATCTCTATGAAACTGTTATACTTTCTCTCACATTCTGGAATTTCCTCTTGAAAAAATTGGCTTTGAAAACTTGAGATCTAGTAGGCTTTGAAACGATTTTTCAGAATAATATCAGCAATAAGGACTGAAAAAAACTGAAGCCAAATTTCTACTTATTTAATTTAATTTATAATTAAAGAGGTTAAATGAAGACTGATGGTGCTGGTGCCGGTGCGTCAATAAACTTTATGTATGTATAATAATGAACCCCAATTTATACTTACAGGGTCTATAACATCCATGTTCAATCCGTAGCAGAGCTTCTTTATCCTGGAAGTAATCTTATCCAAGAAGATCTCTTCTCTGCGACCATCTAAAGAATTTAATTCAGGTATTAAGGAAAATGTTATGAGAGATTCATCATCTTATATTTACCTCTTTTCAGGACGTAATTCTTCGCCATATTTTGAGGCATTTTAAAAATTACACTTTGATTACTTCCTTAAACAACCTCCAGTTCCAGGTTCCAGTCCAGACTAGGCTGGGGCTGGGACTAACAAAACAAACCACCACACTGACACTCAGTTTAAAGAAAGCACCACTAAACTATAACTTAAAAATTAGGTACCTAATCTCGCTCAAACTCGGAAACTAAAAATTAAAATGAGACCGAGTTTACTTTAAAGAATTATTTCTTAAACTCTTATCTTGTCCTTGTGTGTGATACTCTTTTTACCGCCAAAATTGATTAAACCCAATTAATCACCAACCAACAAAAACAAAATGTACATAAATAAAGTCGGTAACTCGACAGTGTTTGATACCAACTTAGGTAACATTAAACCTAGTTCCTAAACACAGCTTCCTTCCTGCTAACGCGCAGGCGCGCAAGATGCTAAAATGAAAATAATTTTCAAATTGTTACTTCACTAAAATACGGATTTCTGGTTTTATTTTTGTAAGTTAAAAATTTTAAAGCTTCATTAGTACTACTTATCATCATAGTGTGTTCATAGTTTTATTTTAAATAAGTCTTTACAAATAATTGGCGAGTATTATGAGTTGGAAGAGTATTTTAGTTTTTAATGGACTCAACACAACAAATTTAGGAAGGGGCTTGGATATACAGGATGCACCATATATCCTTGTCTATATTGCTATGTCCTAACGCTAACAGATACAGGGTCGGTTAAACAAGTCCAAATAAGAAGCGCAATTTTGTAGCCATCTCGAATCCGTCCAGACATACAAGATATTGTGACCGTTCCTGAAATATCCTGAAAAAACTGAAAAATCGATATTTCTTATTTTTGCCATATCTTTTTTATTATTAGAGATTAATAAATAATTTTTTGTGGGCTTACATACGTCGGCAAGAGCTACCCATCTGACGTTTCAAAAATTTTCAAAGCCGACTAGATCCCGGAGTTTTCATAGTCAACTTTTGTTTTTCTTATGGCCGCCATATTGTTTTTTTATGTTGTTCGGTATAAAAAAAATAATAAAAACCAAAAATTGTTAAAGTTCAAGAAACATAAATTAAAATTTTTGTTTTTTTATTTACAAAAAATACAACTTTTTAGATCGCATTTCATAGATAAATTAAAAAACCATAAGACAAGCACTATTTCGGCGTATTTGAACAATGTTGACGTTTTTCGACGATTTCTTTTAGGTTTTTCTTTGAAAAAAGAAGAATAAAAAATAAAAATAATTTTTTTTTAAGTTTATTAATTTTTGGTTTCCATTATTTTTTTTATATCGAGCGACATAAAAGAAAACAATATGGCGGCTATAAGAAAAACAAAAGTTGACTATGAAAACTCTAGGATCTAGTCGGCTTTGAAAATTTAAAAAATGTCAGATGCAGTCACAGATATCTTGTATGCCTTGACGAATTCGAGATGGCCACAAAACTGCGCATCTTTTCTCTAATTTAACCGACCCTGTATCTATTAGCGTTCAGGAGATAGCAAAATAGAGAAGGATACATGGTGCACCCTGTATGATGTATCATCTCATTCTCATCACATCACTGCATATCAGTCACATCACATAAAGCAGCATACTGTTTATTGTTTATTTTAATTACGGTGAACTAGAGCTCAGAATATTCCTAATCCTAAGTTCTGAGTTTTGACTTTTTCCAACCATCATAATCTATTGTGTGGCGTAGTGGGATCCATGAACATTAATAATAATAAAATAACATAAACAATAATAATTATTATCAAAACAAATATAGAACATAACCTTGCTTTTCAATTGTTTTCGTTCTTTACGTATTGTTTATGTTTACATTGCTTACGCCAAACGTAGAGGATGAATTGTTTACGCGTAAAGGCACATCACTGGATGTGGAATTGTGGATATATATCGGGCATGCCGGCACGCGTAACATTATTCGAGGTGCTTTTTCTTGTTTCAGCGGTTTCAATTACATTATCAAAACTATTTCAACTACTACGTCATTGATTTTATGAGCACAAAAATGAACTATTTCAAAATATTTAAACTGACTATGCTGTCGATCATAAATTGGGTGAATATAACAGACGTTTATTATGTCTAACCCTTTAACACAAAATATATTCAAAAATTAAACAAATTTTTTACTAGGAATCATTATCACATTTATTATTGGTCGACCATTTAACGACAGCCTATAAGTAGAAATTTTTCAAAACTTGAGGTTCCACTGGTTTGAAACCATTGAATCAGTTTCAATTCTGACGTCACTAATAGTTTAACGCAAAAATGATATGTTTCGAAGTCATAGAAGTAGTTTGAAACCGCTGCAACAAGAAAAAACGCCTCCGGTGTTCAATTAAATCAATATGGCGTTCTAAGATCCCTTTTGAGTTCCTGCTGCGCTTCACGTCATGAGTCGAGTTCACTATAATCATTGTAGTCCTTCCTGATGTTTTATATTCACAGCAATTTAATGTTGATGAAAAAAGACAAAAGACAACGTTGGCCGGGATCGCGGAATCTGTCAGCGTTGTCATTTCTGCCACAATATGCGATAATAATAAATTATTTTAGGCGCGTCAGTGATGGCGATGACATCATGGGCGGGGTTAATGGCAATGGTTCCAAATAAATTAACATGCGTGTGACAGTTTTGCTGCTTTGCCAAATTCACTGAAAAGTTTCACGTCACACATTCAAAGCTCTAAATCCTCATTAGAACAATATAGGACTAGTTTATTTGTTATTTCTATGCTAGTGCTGCTGAAGCTAGCGTTGTTTTTTGTTCCTATTGCATAGACAATATTTGCACCAAAGTTTTAAATGATAATTAACAGTGGAAAATGAAAATAGGGAAAACTGTGCTGTAAATTACAGTATTTTTAGCTGGATGGAAAGTTAAAATATTATAAAGTGGAAGTATTTTATATCTCCCTCAAACTTATTTTGTATTTTCTTTTTAACTTGCTTGGTTTTCGAGCAATTAATTTTTTCAAAATTTCAAATAAATGAAAATTTGCGCATAAAAATTAAAAATTTTTTCAGTAGCGATTTTCTCTAAAACTAGGATAAATACAATAAAATTATAGACAGGAAATTAGTCCAGCTTTTTCTCATAACAAGAAAATCTTGTAATTTTCAAGCAATGCCTAGTTTTATTAGGGAAAGAAGGATATTTCCACAAAATTGTGGTTTTTTTGGGTGGAGGGAAGAACCACAGGCGACCCCTGAGAACAAATTTTTGTGTAAGTGTAAAGGCATTAAATTTATTGTAAGAAATGTTATACAGAGACCCATCATTAAAAAATGTGGCAAATTGATTGAATAAAATATAATAATAATAATTTTCTCTTTAAAATTTCCTATGAAATGAGAATCAAATTCTGCATTTTTTTAAAAAGTGTAGGTATTCATGTTGCAAAAGGTAGTTAAATTATATTATAATCAATTAAATTAACGATACAGTATATCGTAATGGCCGGGACGGTACAACAGATGTACAACAGGTGTTGCCCCTTCGGGAAAATCGTGCTCGGTTACAGTCTTATTGTTGCCACGGTCCATGTATAGCACTCGAACGCCCAATTGCAGAGCACCGCTGGCCGCTATTATGTGAATGTGGTCGCTCTCCTTGTACATCGGCTCTACCTCTTGATGACAAAAATCAGCTACCTGGAACAAATCAACCGCAATCAAAAGGTTTCAGGGACATGAAACAAGACAAACTTACGCTTCTATGTCCTTCAATGAAGTTACTGTAAAAATCCTCTTGCTTTTGTAATTGCCCACTGGTGAGTAATCTTAAATATACCACCATGTAATCGGAGTAACCTTGCTCGTTGAAGAGGGTGTGTAATTCTCGTCGAGCGCCTTCAATGTTATCAATGTCAGTTAAACGTTTCAGCACTTCCATGTACTAGAAGGGTACATAATTTATTATTATCTTATATACATAATATTGATTGAGACTGAAAAATCAGTGCTATGGAGATAACTGTACATTTTGATTTATATCAAAACAGAGGTGGACTAACTGGTTCACATTTTTTCATGGAAAAACTAAAAGTGACACTTGGGTCTTGACAGTGCAACTCATGAACATAATTTACCAGCAGCGCAAGACTTACAATATCATAAAAATCCTCCACGGTGAACTGCTGGAAACCGAGCTCAACGAGGGTGTTTTTGCTTTCCTCGGCGCGCTTACAGAACACCGCGAACTCTTCCTTCTTCGGCAGCAATCTTTCGATGTTGGCGTAACTCAAGGCCCGAAAGAAGCAGTTGCCGTCGGGTCTGGTCCTTCGGATAAATTTGTACTTGCTACACAGATCTTTGACTTTGTCCAGGTAAATTTCATCGTTGGAATATTCGTTATTTAAGGTGGCTATGTCTTCCAGGTCGCCAACTAAAGGGATCGAGTCTGAAATCTTTCAGGCAGGAGTTAGAACTGGAGGTTAACCTGCTGATTAGCGACGGTTTTACCCCTACGCTGGCCCCCCTCCACTCTCTCTGCTTGCTAGGCTCCGACACGTTCTCAGCGTTGCCATATGCAAGCCCTTCTCCTACGTTCTGCAGACAATCCTGCGTGCTTCCTGCCCGCTTCCGCACGAGACCGTAATAAGTAGCTACCGGTTCCGTCAGGTATTTGGTCAGGGTAGGTTTTTTTTTCATTTTACGAATATTTGAAGGAAAAAAAACCTACCCTGACCAAAGACCTGACTTACTGCAGCAAATAAGTGTTTTAATATTATTTGTAATCAAAAATGACACTTTAAGGCCGTAGGAGAACGGAGACACGGATTTCATGTGGCAACGCTGAGAGCCTGTCGACTCAGAGCTAGCAGCACGCTAGCAGAGAGAGTGGAGGGGGGCCAGCGTAGGGGTAAAACCGTCGCTAATCAGCAGGTTAACCGAACTGGAACACTCGAAGATGTTTACTTACCTCTTTTTCGATTTGTCGTTGTTGGGCCAGGATTAATTCATCTTGGTTGACTGTTGGGGGAGTAGCACTTGCGGCTGTGCTGCTCGAAACACCGCATTCGTCGCCCATAATAATTCTTTTAAGCACAAAAATATTATCTAGTTCAAAAGGTACCTGTAAGGCAGTCTAATTAGATTAATATTGTTCTCGCAATACAATAATAATATTCTCTCCCTGTCTCGTGGATTATTGTTTATTTTTATTTATTTATCTCTTTTTCTTTGGTAGGGCAAAAAGCAACATGTCAATTGTCAACGAGTTTGATTGACGTTTCAGTAATATCTTTTTCTATACCCTTATGGCTTTGACATTTTCACATTTAGCCAGCTACATTAACGATTATTGATACGTAAATATTGCGCATGCTCAGAAGAATGCGTTAACCTTAAAGCAATTTTAGAGGAAACGTTCATTAATATTTCGTTCCGCGTTTCATAAAATAACTGCGGAACCAATTGATTCGATCTATTTAAGCTCTAAGTAAATTGATAAACTACTTTAAGTACGAAAAAATGTCATCCACCTACCTCCATTTCCCTATTAAGCGTTATTTTTAGGAACGATGATGTTAATATGATTCCAGTTGCCTCTTTGAATTTGCGTGGACATTAGTAAAAGTCTAACGCTTATAAAAACTACTAAACATGACAAATAAATTATTCTTAATCGTGATTCTAATAAATTTTTTAAAATTAATAATAACATCTACTTCCAATAATAATAATTATTGGAAACAAAACAAAGATATACGATCTAATAAAAATGGAACAATAACGCATTGTAAAAATGATAGAAGTATCTACAAAAATAATATAGTGAGTAAATGAGTAAATAATAAATATCTTTTAGAAAATAGGATACTTAATTATTATAAGTTTTTAGGTTAATATTCCTATTTTTGAGCCAGAGTGGGATTACAATAAATCTCAAAAGATAAATACAAATCCCCATATACCGCTAGAGGTTTACAAAATATTTAATTGCACAAGAAATGGTTTGTTCAATAAGAAATATGGACACCAAAATAAAGAAAAAATTACCACACGAGTGTTATTTAGTTCTGATTTAAAAAATTGTGCAATTAAATTCGATATGGATAGTTTAAAAAGTAATGAGATGATTAAGTCCGCCAAGCTGTATTATTATTTCGACACGGTTGGTATAACATACAGGCAAAATGTTAACAATCAAATAGTTCTGAGAGTTTATCAGTTATTAGATGATTTTGATAAAATATATAACGGAAAAAATAGTTATAAGGCGATGGATACACAAAAATTATTAAACGTTGTCTATATCAGCTCTCTAAAAACACCGTATCAGGTAGGTATTACTTAAATTATCTCTTTCAAATGATTGGTTAAACTTTTCAGGTGTTTACAATACCGTCAAGTTTATTGGAGTATTGGTTAAAAAATAAAAATAATAATTTTGGAATAATATTAACACAATCGAAGATAATTGCAAATAATCGAAGAGAACAGGTTTTGTGCAACGAGAAAAACTATTCACAAAAAACAATGTTAGTTATTAAATCAGTTGAAAGTAAGTTACCTACTTTATAATTTACGTATTTACATATTATACTCTATTATTTTTTCAGACGTTTCTGGATTAAATCTGAGTATCCCATCAAAACAGATGAGCTATACTGAACCGAATTCAATAAGCAAATTGAAAAATAATTTTTGTTCAAAAATTAATTTTACAGTCAATTTCCAACGAGATAGTTTTCTGGGAAAGATTATAATCGCCCCCAAGACACTTGAAATATATGACTGCGAGGGTCAATGTTCCCTCCATCAATTACCCAATCATAGAAAACTGATGCAGCTCTTCAACCTCAACGTATCGGAAACAAGATGCCCGGTGTGCGTACCACTCAGTTACAATGTCACCCCCATAATGTTCTATGACCGTTATGGTAACATCGTGATTAGAATTTATAATAATATTATTGTGTCCTCTTGTGGATGTCTTTGAATATGTGATAATAACAATAATTATTATAGGACATGAAACCATGATATTTAATATTTATTAATATACATATCATAAATGTTATTATGAGTAGCGAAAATATAGTCTAAAAAACCAAATGTGTGGTTGGTTCCCGTAAAAGGCTGTATCTTGAAAGGGAGTCCATTTTGGATATAGATAATTTCACTTAAATCGGCATTTTTTGAACCCAGATATCTGTGATTACTCTACGTCCATTGAATATCGGGACATTCTGTACAGGGAAGAGATGCCGGCAGATTAATTCTGGAACAATTCCGACAGAAAATCGCCAGAAAAATCTCAATCGATTTCAAAATTAATTTCAAAGAATCCGCGAGGATTAGTAAATCGAAATCGTTCTGTTTTGGTTAAATGATGCATTTTTTAATGAGCTCGGCTAAATTTTCGGTTAGTATGCGTGTAATTCAACCAATTATACTCATTAATCCAAACAAAACATCAAAGAATACAATCATTACAATTACAATAATTACATAATACAATAGAGTAAATAGAATTTTCACTTATTTTCTGAATAATTATAACACCAAAAGAATAAAACAATAACAATTAAATCAATTAACCTGCGCACGGGCCTATTTTATAGGAGTATGAGTATTTATTTATTGAGGGTACCTGTATTACCGACACTATCGCTTTAGTGTCGGTAATGCAGGTTCCCTAGTGGTCAGTGGTGAAAATCATAACCTTACTCATCCAGATAGCTTACCTAGTCTAGGATACCACTCTAGCTATAGCCAAATTAAAGAAGAAGAAGAACCAATATTTTTTCTAACCTAAAATATATTCATTTTAAATTTTAATTTCAAATTATTTATTTATTGTTAATTAATAATTACTTGGAGGGTTTTAATTTTTAATTTGCTTAAATTTTGAATTAGTTTGTACTTTCCTAAATCCCAAAGTAAGTAGTTTGAATAGTTTGTAAGGTCCATTAAAAACTGTAAATTTCTGTCTCCTCTCATGCACCAACTCACCAACAATCTCATGTCCTTTTCAACATTTTTAAGCCCCTGTGAAAGTAGCGAGGCTTAACACAACTTGCGTCCCCCACTATTTGTAACTCAGCAGTGTCGGTGTCCCCAAGTTAGTCCAAATAGGCTTCAAGGCCTGTTCGTAAAGTTCTAAATCACTTTTGGTATGTCTACGAAGTACAAGCAGTCACCTTTTCAATGAGTCTCTAATTTTCAAAACCTTTGGTAACTTAGGATTTGCGTTCAAAGGGCATTATTACATAATGACCAAGCTTTCTTACTCTTCAAGTTCTTTTATCTCTGGTACGGTACGATCAATGACTAACTTACCTGTTTCATCATTTTTTAGACGACTCACTTTCTAGTAAGGAAGGAGGAAAGTAAAATTACGCCTCGAATTATTTGTGACCTACTGAAGAAAGAAGCAAGAGACATGGATATCGTTGAGAGTGCTGAAATCAAAACAAAATCGTCTGCTAAGAAATCTGTTTGGACGCAATGTGAAGTGTGTGCGATAAAATTATCAAAAAAGGATACAAACCTCCATTCAAAAGACTGTCCTCCAGATAAAAATGACCCCAAGTATCCTTACATTGCTTCTGCTACCTTATACAGCAAAGTGGCTATAATTAAACTGACTGATATTAAAAAAGCTGTCGGTTTGAGCTCGAACGATTGTTGCAATATCGTTTTTCTGAGCAAAGATTTAATGGAAATGTGCGGCCTATCGATTGGTGAAATTGTCATAATCGATATATTAAACGGCGACAGTGCAATTGCTAAACGAGCCTGGCCTTTATTTACATCATCTTGTCAAAATTCTGTCTATGTATCAGAAAATGGTAAGTGTTACATTTTTCATAGTACGTTTTTAAAGTCCGTGATAATTACAGGTACAGGTAAAGGTACGCTTGAAGAAAATCAATGGGTGTCGTTACAAAAACCGATGAAGACGATCCAGGAAGCTGAGAGAGTGACCCTGAAAATTTTGAACAAGCGAAGAAATTCCCGTTTGAACGAAAAGGAATTGATAAAGAGGATAAAGAAGCTCGACCATGTCTTAACCGTTGGCAATATAATATCGTTGCTCTATTTCGGGAGAGTTATAAAAATGGAGGTAACGTCGATTTCAAATATCGAAGATATTGAGTCAGAGCTACATGACCAGTTTGCTGCGATTGGTTTAGGAAGTTCGTTTTCAAAAACCGGGAAGGAAACTGTATGGTCTTTTAGGTATGCATTGATTTCTTTGTGAATACGGGCATTTAACTATTATTAAATAAAATATTTCAGTAATGAAGAAACCAATGGAGGGCAGGTTTCACCACTATTATCAAAAATCGGAGGTTGTTCTGAAGAGATAAGAAAACTTAAACACGTCATCAAGGCGTACATGGCAAACGAAAGTAAAGGAAACGGTATTTTACTGCACGGTCCCTCAGGAACAGGTAAAACGATGCTGGCAAAGGCAGTCGTGAAAGAATTAAACGTTCATATAGTAGAATTAAAACATTCTGATATATACAGGGATAGTAAAAGCGCCGGAGAGTATATCGATGGAATATTTGAAGAAGCCACGGACCACTCACCCAGTGTCATTATAATCGACAATATTGAACAAATTTGTCCGCCCCGCAATTCAAAATCGAGTGAAATCATCCAGAGAACTTCATCAATCCTATTAGATAATTTAGACGCTCTAAAATTCAACAACTCAATTGTATTTATCATCGCTATAACTAATAATTTGGATGACGTTAGCGCCTCGTTTACTACATTCGGTAGATTTCATATTACTCTAGAAATACCCGCCCCGGATAAAAATACCCGGCAGCAGATTCTTTCGAAATTACTAGAAGAAATTCCTCACGAATTAGACGAATCGGCTGTTAAAGATTTATCATCGAATACGCACGGTTTTGTCGGAGGCGACTTGGCTAAACTCTGCGCAGAGGCGAGTTTAAACGCCAGCTTACGAAGTAGTCTTAAAGTCACGTTAAACGATTTCAAGTGTGCGAGAAATATCGTCGGACCCAGTGCATTGAGAGGATATGAAATTGAGGTAAGAATTAAAATAAGTGGTGTCGGTGTCAAGATTTGATTTATTTATTTTTATAGGTACCGGATGTTAAATGGGAAGATATAGGAGGTCAGGAAGAATTGAAAGCGACCCTGAAGAGCGCCGTCGATTGGCCGGAAAAACTCCGACTCTACGCTACCCCACCGAAAGGAGTCCTAATGTTCGGACCTCCCGGGTGTTCAAAGACTACGATCGCTAAAGCGCTCGCTAGAGAAAGTGGATTGAATTTTATATCCGTTAAAGGTTGTGTGTGCCGTTTAAATAAATTATCTCAATTTTTACATTTTGTATATTGCAGGCCCGGAACTTTTGAATAAGTACGTGGGTGAATCTGAACGTGCCATTCGTGAGATATTCAAGAAGGCGAGACAAGTAGCGCCGGCCGTTCTATTCTTTGACGAATTCGACGCTTTAGCAGGCGATCGATCTTCCGGCTCCGGTTCCGGTTCTAGCAACAGCGTTAGGGATAGTATCGTGGCTCAATTACTAGCAGAGCTGGACGGGTTTCAGTCGTTGGAAAATGTGATAATTCTAGCCGCTACTAACAGACCGGATCGAATCGATAGGGGTCTGCTGAGACCCGGTAGATTTGATAAAACTGTTTATGTTCCTTTACCGGATAATGAGACGAGGCAGCAGATTCTACAAATCTGTCTTAAAAAATTGATTGTAAGTACACTCTATGAAGTGGTTTATTCGTTCTAATTAATTGTAAAATTTTAGACTATGGACATTGAATTGAACGATCTAGTTAGAGCAACTGAGGGTTATTCCGGAGCTGAATTGAAAGCGTTATGCAATGAAGCTGCGATTATCGCTCTTAAAAATAATCCGGACAATCTCCTAGTTACCCAGCTACATTTCCAGAAAGCACTTGAGTCTGTTAGACCGTCAACTTCATTTGATTTGATTAAAATTTATAATGAGTTTAATAAGAAGAACTAGCACTGTTGAGTTTATTGTGTTGACAAATTTTATAACTTATTAATAAAAATATAAAAAAGATGATTTATTTCGATAAGATTCCACTTCTGCAAGAGCGCAACCGTTGAAATGATTATTGTCAGTCAACAAGCAGGAGACTCGAAAGTTTTCTACCTTATTTTTTTTTTGCCACAATATGGGTTGGATAAATCTATGGGTTCTTTATTTTAAAGGAGGGAATATCGATCTTAACTATGTAGATAAGATAAAGACACAAAGTCGCTCTACTCCAGTAATTTTTGGCTTCGAGAACTAGCTCAGTATCTACCAGTTCATTCTATCTAGACACAATTGTAACAAATAAATAATTGAATAAACGGACACAATAATAATATATCCATGGCGAGTATATCCATAGCAGTCTGCACTCTAACCCGCCGAGCTACCGCCCGCTACTAAAATTTCGAAGTTCAATCGGTTATTTTTGAATTTTACCTTCTTTTAATTTCAACAGAAATTGATTTGGAGTGTTTGGAATTGCGCAACGATGAAATTTGAATCAAATCCCATAATTGGCCGTTAGCGCAAGCTTTAAATATTAATATTAACAATTAAATTGCAATCACTTTTTGTCCCTAGAAATAGAAATTACTTCTACTGCTCAACCTAAACGAAAATTTTCCTACTTTGGCAACACTGTTGAGCATTTCCGCACTGCGCAGTCACAGAATAGATACAATCAGAAGCTAAACTCGCCGGCGGCGCCTTTGATCTTTTAGAGACAAGCCACATCTCTAGCGGCCATTGCTTCAGAGTAGAAACGCAGGCCCGCCACAGAACAGGTACAATTCTATTCTGTGGGCCCGCCGCCCGCATTCAAAACTAATGAAAGCTCATCTCAAATCATGGCGGATCTCTATGCGCCGAGTAGATGCGCGAACTCGGTATTTTTATTGAAGTTTATATTCTGATTGTACCTATTCTGTGGCGCAGTAGTCAGGCAGTCAGTAGTGACTCTGACTAGTGACAGACAGTTCTTGGTTTGTTGTTGTTACGATTTAAAAAAGTGTCAAATGTTTAAATAATAATTGCTATTACAGATATTTATCATTGTTTGTCCATTAAGTTACTAACGCTAATATGCAATAACTTCTCAATTTTTTCTTTTAATAATTAGCTCATACATAATTAATATTGTTAATAATGTGAGGTTATGTTATCATAATTTGTGTTGTGAGACGCCTAGAAACTTAGAATATTAAACATCAGGAAAGACTATACCGTCTAAAATAGCTGCGCCCGTCAGTGTGACGTCACTGGGTGCATGTACATGGTTCCAAGTAAAGAAACCGTTCCCGTGGCCATTGTCGTGATTTAGTTGAAGTTTTAAGTTCACGTCGTGAATGTGGTTCCGAAGTTTGACTTATTGACTTTGTTTTCGGGCATTGACCTGGTATCGCTACCAATTGAATTATTGAACTATCATATTTTAGGTTTCCGTCGAGCTCGAGCCGTCTGTCGGTAGTTTTATTTTTACCATTGAAAATTCCGCTACAGTAATCAAAAGTTTTAAGTGAAATTGGCAACCCTGCAACTGTCAAATGTATTTTGAACCTTAACCGTTTGCCCCGCCCACGCTGACGGCGTCCCAGGTAAACTTTTAAATTGGCACATAATAGTTAATGTGAGGTTATCATGATTCATGTTTGTGAGCTTATTAGAATCTTAGAATATAAAACATCATGAAAGACCATACTTACCGTCTAAATAGTGACCGTCAGAAGGGATTTTATTGAATATGACGGACACGATACCTACGTCCAGTCGTATTCAAACAAAATGACGTATTAACTATTAATAAAGTTATTTAAAATAGGTTTTAATATAATTAACCTGATAGAGAGTAATTAATTCAGATTAGAATAACAAAACCACAACTAATAATAAATTATTAAAGATGTGTATTCAAAAAATTCACCAGAACGAACAGTTGTCGTTATAGCCTTTCCTGATGTTTTATATTTAAATGTCCCTTCTTAGTTAGAACGCGCGGGAATTTTAAAACGTATATTGAGAAAATGTTATGTTACCGTCACAAGTATACAGGGTGTTTCATTTTTTACCAGTGTCATAGAGTTAGAGAATCGCAAAATAAGTGGACGTTAGTCATAAAATATTTTTCAGAAAGACATAATAACGGAGGTAGAAGTCTTCAAAGTTGAAATATGAAAATCGAATTCTGGGAATAACTTCAGGGCCGCTTTAGCAATGTTGTTCAAATTTGCTACACATAGTTCTGAGATAGATACCTATTGTTCAGTGGTAATAACTTTTCTTGAAAATGTCCAGTGGCGTAGATAATGGGTGGTGGCCCCCATTTTCCCATCCCATCTTTTACGCCTCTGGATGTTTTTCGTGGATGATCATATTTTTATATTACACGTTCTATTTTGAAAAGAAAAATACTCTTTCAAAATTTTGATATTAAGTATCGTTTCCGAGCTATTAGAGGTTAAACATTTTCTGCGTCTTCATCAAACTGTATAATTATGTATTGTTTAATGTTCATTTTATGTGGAAAAGAAACACAAATTAACTGAAGACTTCTGGGACTTTTAAGCTTAAGCTGTTTATTTCACTAAATCTATTAAATTAATTATTATTATTAAACAAAAAAAAAATGTTTTTAACTTTTACTTTGTAGAATTATAAATAAAACACTAACAGCTGCGGGTATTATAAATAGGCTCATTAAGTTAACGGGCAGATTTCGGTGGCTATTTCTGAAGAAGGTATCGAGTCTAAGCCGAAATTTTTTAAATTTATCTATTCTTGACGTGAAAGTAATTACAAAAATGTTACTATAAAAAGTAATTTGACGTCGATATTAGCTTCAAAAACGAGCACAGAAATCTACCCGTTAGTCTAAAAATGAGCCTTTATAATATTGGCTGTAGTTAATTAATTAATTTCGTCACAATTATCAAGGATAATTTCTAACACCACTACATTTAATATTTCATTTGAATATTTTATGAGCAATGGTTCTATATTGCTGAATGCAAACAAGGAAAAGTTGTTTAATTTACAAAAACCTGGAATTTATCGATTAAACTGTTCTCATTGTAATTCAATTTAAATAGGACAAACTTGTAGAAACCTAGAAATTAGATACAATAACGAACACATAAACTCTTACAGACTCCAAAATGATCAAATTTTGCAAAACACTTAATAGAATAAACAATCACACTCTAACAGCAAACAACAAAATTGAATTACATACTTCATCATTGTGATCATTATTTTAAATTAAACTTTCTTGAATCTCTAGAGACACACATCAGACATTTACATAATCAACAATACACAGTAATAAATGAACAGTTATACACATATATCGTTCTCCACTGCTTGATTTTTTTCTTGATATCAACAACTTAAGAAGATTCTGAAGAATTTAAGCATTAGTGTTTTATTTATTGTTCATTGTTCGTGCCAATTAAAGGGCAACGACAACAGGATGGTTATCTACCTGATACTGATGGTATGACGCCCTAAAAAATGCTAATTTTCGCATTAATTTATTTTATTTATTCATTTATTACTATTGTTATAGATATTTTGTCGATTTTAACTATAACAAACCTCTGCTCGACATACGACATAATTAGGAGTTACACTAAAATAATAGTCATGTTATCGAGAGCAATATGCTATTTAAATGTAAATCTGTGATAGATACCTGTACGACGAGAGCCTATCGACAATAAATCGGGTTTAAATTAAATAACATAGTTATTGTAATAACAATAAAAGCGACTCTAGTGGGTTCAACTACAAACTGACCGTATCATTAGCACTAGCACCGTGAGGTCTGTTGCATTGTTACTATATAGCAGAGTGGTATCGGAATCAGTCTACGTCGAAATAATGAATATACTAATTGCAACAATTATAATCATTACTGTGTGTTTTATGGGTATGTTGTTATTTTTTATTTTTTACAACTAAATTAATTTTTTTTAGAGCTTTTAGAACCATTTTCAGTTTTGAGGTCCCCATTTTTTTAATCAAGAAGAAAGATAAACGCACTGCGTAGGTGGACCCTCTACAACTGTAGCTTATCATAAACGAATTTTTCACTCATTATATTTTATTTAAATAATGTAATAGAACATTGACTCGACTTTATATACCTACTTTGAAATCATACAAATACCTAGGTATACATAATATGCTTTACATAGATTAGATATATCGATCATAACAGAAATAATACTTTCACTTTAATTTAAGTTAACTAATTTTTAAATTATTTACAAGCAGTAATATTTTTCTAGCCCATTGCCTATTTCAAACACCCTCCTATGCCGTTGTTATACCAATAATATAGTCTCAGTACTGGTAATCACAAATCTTCTAGCCTCTGGTCCATTCAGGGAGCTTGACGATGAAAGACCAGCGTTTAAAAATTAAATTAATTTAAAAATGGGACGAAGCTAACTGAACTACATATCAAAATACTCAGAAAAAATTTTGAGGTACCTTTTACTATGCCTGAATACAATTTGAAAAGAGAGAATGAGAAAAGTTTCAAACTAACGCACAATTTAGTAGTTTGCAGGCTTGGGGGTATTTTTTTGCCTATACTCGAGTATTGGTTTCCTTCCTCTTGTACAGTCAATTATTGACGAATTGTTTAAAAATTGTAAACCAGAACTAACAAACACAACGCGATACACGATACAATTCTGAGCGACCTTACTATCTTGTTGCCAGCTGGTGTGGCGAATAGCTTCTGCCACTCTCAATCTCAATAGCTCCAAGTGCTGCGTTCTTCTTAAAATGGGCTTCAACAATCCTATTAACTTGATGACAATGCGCTATCAAGGCGGAGTTACCCAAAACCTTGACTGGTCTGAACCTCCTTTTGTCTTCTCAGCATTTGCCGTTATTAGCATAGAATTACTCTTCGTATTACTTAGTCAGGGCATCTCAAGCAGGATTTAAAATTGTGAAAAGAACCCAGCTCCATCGCAGCAACAACTGCATGTTATAGTAAATACGCGCAAATGCAGGTCGATGTACTTTCATATATACTCTATGAGTAGAAACGAGTTCTGGCCTTATTAATTCCTCATTAGGTTAGCTTTTCTCAGTTTTCTTTGTCCGCACTCACTTATATTGGTGCCAATTTTGTGGAATTGGCGCATTCGTGGAAACAAGGAAAAAATAAGTTTCGGTGAGGTCGAGGTTGATAGAAGTCCTCATCTGTTTTGGTGGTGTGACTTCAGGTCAAGGTTAGATGGCACCATGGAGGTCTTGGTCTATCACTGAGGAGATGGAAGAAGAACAAGAAAGAAGAAGATGAAGAACAAGAAGAGTTATAAAAACCATCCCTAACATTGTCATGTAATGGGCCCGGTTGTCCCTTTAGGACCTCTAACAAACGGCTCTAAATATCGGAAAATGGCTCACATGTCCCTATCTTCATTTTCTTATTTTTCTTCATTATTTTCTTTCACTCGGTACATATCATGCCGTTTTATGCATTAAGTCTTGAAGATGATATAAGAAAGTTTCTGCCACATTTTGGCACATCTCGACGGGTATAGCGGCGATTTTCTCCCGAGGCCGATGTTTAAATTTTTTTTCTCAGTTTCGTCATTGAAACTCGAGCAGTAGGGGCTGTACCCTCGTCCTGTTGAAACTAAATGTCTCCAAAATCTGTTTCCTCCCTTACTCCACCCAACTGAGACTCAATAAAAATTACCGACATGGAAGCGTAACGTTCAGCATTGGCAGTCACAGTTCCTCCATCCTCCTCAAAAAAAATAAGACCCAGTTACCAGAAATTTGGAAATAACCCACCACATGGTCACTTTTGGGGAGAGAAGCGATCTCTCGTGCAGTTGCCTTTGGTTATTTTGAGCCATGTACCGGAAATTTTGCTTATTCACCACTTCAGAGAGATGGAAGTGGGCCTCGTCACTATTGAAAAAAGTTGACTTCGCGTAGATTTAGTTCAACCTTTCTTAGGAGCTATTCACGCGGTTTTGATAGTCGAGAGACTTCAACTTTTGGACAATCATAACTTGTAGGGGTGTAATGATTGGCGTGTGAGCGTTTCCTAACGTCCAATTCAATTGACTTCCGGGCAGAGCGCCTAAGGCGACTGTTCGATAGCAAAATTTTCGGGTGCCTTACCGTTTTGGGTCTTTCTAAACTCCTAGGTCTTAGTGTAGAAGCAATTTCTTTCAATGTACCCACCCAACTGGCGATTAAATTACGGTGAGGGACGGGATCACCACGCGGAAGATCTAAGTGCAGTTTCGATCCGGCAAAGAACAGCAGGAAGCCCGCTTCCGCGAACATCAGGCAAGCAGAGGACAAATTCCTGGTGTTCTCCTCACCAAACCATGGCAACGACTGAAAATGGCCAGTTTCTACCTCTCTACCCTTTTAAAAACTGCATTATTGTCTCTTTTGCTCTGGTTCTGCATTCTACGTCCACGTTCTGCGTCATGGTTGTGTCTACAGATACACCAGAGACTTCGATGACATTTCAGGAAACTATAAAAGAACCGTCGTGGCTGTAGAGTCAATCGGTTGTAGATTGGAAGCGGATGAAACCCCAAGTAGCTGCCATAGAGTAAGGATTAAGGAAGAGAGTTAGAAAACAGAGTGAAGTGATTGTGACAAGTGAAGTGAAAGAGTATACATGGTTATATTATTTTGTTATAATAACTTTTGCCCCATCCCGTATAACCATCAGGTTGTCTGCGAAAGATTTATTTCAATTGAAGGGATGTGGGGATCAAAAATGTCGTTCGTTTTACTCCCTACTCCATTTACTTTATTTTTTTTATTACTCTTCAAGGTTATTGAGTTACTGGAGGACTGTAGATAATTTATTTTATCTACTCATTTTTTTTTAATTAGGGGAAGTACAGAGGTAGGGGTATGTTGTTATTAAACAAGAGGAATAGTAACATTATTAGATAATATAATTATTATGAAGAGTGAAAATACAAATTTGCCTGTTTAATAAGCTAGTTGCTGTTACCTGACCTGCGTGTATGCCTATCGCTAGGCAAAAAAGTCCCTATACATTTCAGGAACTAATTACGAATAATTGCTCTTTGAAATGGCCAAGATAATTAACATTTACCTATGCAGGCTGCTCGCGGTTGTTAAAATTCATTGATACATGCATACAATTTCGACTATAGTCGTCAATATATCAATCAGCTTTCTCAATAATTGTTTATATTTCAAAAGTAATTGTTACATAACATGCAGTAAATTATAATTATTATAATTTAATGGTTTAACGCAAAAACTTCGCTTCGTATACCTAAATATTAACAATAGCTAGACGACCGTGGTCAAAGAAGGTAACCTTGTTTTGTAACGATTATTAACGATCCCGGGAAGATTTAATCTAATTATTGCGTCCATTATTATTATTACATTTTTTTTCCCCAGAAACACACGTCCTGATGGCTAATCAAAAGAAAGGAGGCAAGAACGCTACAGATCTGACAAGTGTGTCATGGGCGCATGCTGTAAATTCTGTTGCACTGCTGAAAACTACTCTTGCAGGTAAATATATCCATTTTATCGTTTCGAAAAAATCTCTTCGTCTGCCTAAACCTAAAAGTTTTTTGCTTTAACGTTTTGTTCAAATAAAAAAAATTGGTTCCGGAGAGACGAGGGTAGACCATTCCCGGGTACCACTTCCCCTATGCAACAAGTGACGTTCAAAGTAATTGTAAATCTTCAGGGGCTCACGTTTTGGGGGATTTACCACGTCGATCAGCATTCTTGATTGCTGAACTCTGGACTAAGTTACACGAGAACTGCAACAATTCGACCGAAAGATTTGAAGAGAGTTATGAATGAGACGTCCATGAGATGCGGAATCATCAAGCGATCAAGCGAGACCAGCACGATTCAATTAAACGTGTATAATTTGGCCAAATAATAAGTTAAGTGTAGGTAATTACAAAAACAGCTACTGTAATTATTTTCCAATCATTTTGCTGATTTCGACAGTAATCGTTACCTTCTTCTTCGTCAACATGTTATCCTGGAGATTTGCATCAGCAGCTTCTGCTTGCATTACATCTTCGGCGAAGGAGTTGACCTACTCACAACGTCCACAGCAGTTTAGTCAGAAAAGCGAACAAAACAAACCTGATTTCTTAAATTAATATTTTCCGGTGCAGTTGATTTTATGTCAGTGAAGTTGGCACCCCTAAGAGCGAATTTTTAAACTTTTTTCTTTAACAAACGCGGAAAAACAAATTCCGTTGTATTTTATACAATTTATGGTACTAATGGTGCATAAACTAGTCTAGTACTCATTTCTAGTAGTAATTCCGGAGTAAGTTAGTTATCGAAGCCATTCTAGAAAGTCATCCAGGGTCATAAGCCGGGCTAGAAGCGACTAGAGAAGCGGTAGTGAACAGTGGACGATATTAGACATAATTTCTCCTCTCCGTTGCTTTTCCCCCTTATATCGTCTGTCTAGACCCTTTCATTTTGGACGGAAAATTATGTTATTAAAGAGGAGAGGATCTGGAAGAAGGAGGATATCGTGGCTCAAAAACCCGAGGACGTGGTTTAAAAAAAACAACCATACAGAACTGTTTGGGCCGGCAGCCAGAAATGGGCAAAAATGAGTAGGTATTTCTAACTACAGGGGCGATTTCTCGCTCAGCAAGGCTTGATCTTGGCTATGAGCAAGGGTGGTTTTCTTATGCCGAAGTATCTCGATTTTAATTCAAGTTGACAGTATTTATTTTGCAGCCAAAACGATAAACATGATAGAAGCAGACGTCGTTATTGGGAAAATCAACGGTACAGGAGCGACCATACCGATTATGGGTCATCCACCGGCCAATACTTCGGATCTGAGTTTGGAAGACTTTTTGACCAACATAACCACCTACGATTCCAACAATAAAAAATATTCGAAAGGGATAAAGCTGGACTTCAAAAGTGTTGAATCCTTTAATCAATCTCAGACTACGTTGAGCAAACAATATCCAGAAGTAAGTAAATTATGTCGCCAGGTTAACTGAGCACGTCTTACTTGAAATTTCAAATACCTGTGGGAATTTTGTTTCATTAAAAATATATAATGGGAGTATGTGGGAGTATTTTTCCATTTAAATTCCATTTAAATGATTCATTTGCAAACAATATCGTCAGTATCTTATTACAATTTTATCGCTTTCACGTCCAGCTGGATTATTTCTTATCATTCCAGGAGTAACTTAACGCTGAACAAAAAATTTAATTTCAGCTCAATATTCCCTTCTGGCTGAACGCAGACATCCTCTCCGGACCCACCTCCACCGGCAAGTACAACGCGACCCCCGTCGATCCAGAGGTATTCTTGTCGCAAGGTAAACACTACCCCAAGGCCGTGCTCTCCCTCGGCTGGGTCACCACCGTGACATCCTCCAACCTCACATACACCGACCACCACGTCCAGGAGATGCACACCTGTCTGCGCAACCACAACGTGAGCCAACCGGTGACTTTCGCGGTGCGCGCGGGGGTGGCCGCGGAATCGATCCCGCAGATGAAGACGTTGCTCACCTGGCCCAACTCCACCCTCACCGTTTGGTACTCGGTCAGGACGGATCCCATCAACGTCACCCACGCGAGGGCTCTGATTGCTGCCGTCGGGAGGAACAGGGTTTATCTGGATTGTCCGGCTGACTTGAAGAAGAAGATCTTGTCCTCTTCGAGTATGTTGAGGAGTTCTGTTCTGCTGCCCGTTCTGGCGGTTACGATCGTTTTTTGGGCTTATTTAAGAGGGTATTGAACGTGAATTAATTATCGTCATTGTATTATTATTGTATATGAATATTTAATGTGATCTATGTTAATTCAAAGGATTTAATAAAATGGCCTAAGCAAAAAAGAGAAAAATGTTCTTGAAACGAAATATACCCCCCTCCCCCCCCAAGAAAACAATGTAAAAACAGTACCACAGTCATGCTTGGTTTTAGCACTACACGTTCTGCCAAATGCACCTCTTGTTTGTTGCTGTAGACTCTTCTGCAAGTCTTTGTTCCTACCAGTCGTACCATTTCCAATTATATTCTGGAACATGGCCAAAGTGGAACATCCGAATTTGTCAGACCTTGCCACTAAACTGCTATAATTGCCAGAAAGCTTCAGTGACCAGTCGTTCAACATTGGAAACCTTCAACCGAAGTAGATCCTCCACCAATAGAACTCCAAACTTTTGAGCAAAATTACTACAAACTTTGCTTGACTAAGAACAGTCACTAAAGCACATCTATTGGCAACAACAGTTTGGGAATCTGTTCTAAATGGACTAAAGAGCACATTTTCGTCGATGTGGGGAAAAAGTGAACGTGAAAGGCTATCATAACATGGTTTAGATGGCTGTGAGTAGAGGTGAAATTATCGACAAGTGTTTCGTCCTACTTTTGGGACTCATCAGAAGGCATGTGTGTCTATCAATACACAGCACAATTTTGATGAAATCTCCATTGATGAAATTATCGGAAACGCTTAAGAGATAACGAGAAAAGATTCGACACTCTGTGTAACAGCTAAAGTTCTATTACGCTTATCTCAATCCTCAATCAAATCAATCACTCTTGCAGTTAATTTAACGAGCACGATCGAAAGCCCAGATGTATTCTTCTGAACGAGTACGTACGTGACAATAACAAATTTTTGGTAATTGGTGAATCAGCCCCGGGCGGAATGCATTAAGACCGAGTGTTTGATTCATACATTTACACCATTCGACTATTCCTAATCCTTGGTCTGTTGGGGGTGGTTTGAGGTCTAATGACACGTTCCACCCTTAGTTATAACAAGGTAAATCGTGACACGCTTGACATTTGGATATTGTGTTATTGTGTAGTATAAGTCCCTTTTATGTAGGTACCTACCTATAATAAGTATCGTATGTGTTTGTAGTATAGAATACAATAATGTTGACCATCTGTTTGTATTTAATAATGGAAGATATTCTAGAGATATTCAATATTAATCTCTATATTCACAGGTGGTGTAGTGTGCTGTGCTCTGTGCTCCTAATATGTATTTATCTCTTATGTATGTGTATAAAAAATCTAATACTATCTAGAGGGGTTGTAGAGTAGAAGAAGGTAATGGATCTAATTTTTTGCTTTCCCAGCTTTCTCAGCGTGGAAAATGAACCGAAATCTTCTCGAAGCAGGAACCCTAAATTTTTTGTAGCAGGACGTCACCAGACTTTTTTTTCGTCAATTCTAACGCCTTCTTTACCATATTCGAACTGCCTTGTTATTGTCTAGCCCTTTTTTCTTATTAGTGTAAGATGGGCACACTTGAGGAAACTCTTGTGGTGTCTTTTTGAATCATCCAGCCTCTTGTTTACTTTCTTTTGTCAACTGAGAGAATCTTGTTTTGAGGTAGGTTGCCCCCATCCCGATGCATCATCAGTCAATCACCTATTTCGGTTATACCATGATGAAGTCCAAAATTTCTTCTACCATCTACATCCTATTCCCTGGCAACATCTCCCCTTTAAATTGCTCTGGCAAACTTTTAATAGTCTCTGGTTGTGTATTTCTTTGTGTCTTTACAGTTTGATTAGGTTCATTTTTCTTTCTTCTTCATTCTTCCTCCCAGGAAGATTCAGCCTATCGAGGTGTCGTTTTTGGGACCTTAAACCAAGCGTTACATAATTTGCATGGCCATGTAGTTGTATTGAAAAAAATATCGCCATTTTTGGAATATACGTCCCTTTTGGTCATTTCAGGATTTGGTTAACGTAATTCGCTAATTCCAAAATTCGTATCTTCGGCCTATTAAATTCTTTGACCGTGGTATCCCTGCAGAAAAACGCTTCTGAGTTTCCTGGTTACAATAAGCTTTTATCTTGGACTTTTATTTGTTGATCTGGACGATACTTCACATACCTCCTCCACTCGACGGCTGCTCGGAACTTGATGCCACATCCTTTTGTTCCTCTCGATGATGATGTCTTGGGGAATCTTCACTCCGAAAGGGTTCCTATTCATTTCCCACATTCTAGGCTTTCTGCAAAAGTGTTTCTGAGTTTCCTGGTTACTATTCCTCTTTATCTTGGATTTTTTTCCTAGGGGCCAAACGATGGATTTTTTTTTTTTTTAATTTATGTGTATACAGGGTGTTATGTGCTAATATCTATAGGTAAATTAATTGTTTCCACAATCACGATTTAAAAATAATTAATTTAGAGGGAAAGCAATTTTAGATTTTCCATCAATGAGGAAGAAATTTACATTCCAAACATGCTTCATTACTTCAGAAACGGATTAGCAGCAAGAAGAATTTCCTGACAATGCTGCTAGAAATGTGAGTATACATTACTGATAATAACGCTAACGCTGGTTGGGTAATTATCTTGAAGTAGCTTCTGGCACGTACTATTTACATTGACAACATATCGCGGTCGCTAAGACAACTCCTGTCTCGGTTGTCCCCAAGTTAAAGACGTAGACCTAAAATTTGCATACAATACATGCACGCATCACGCGTCTTTGATATATTTTAATTTTTGCTTTCAACGGAATAAAAAAATTCAGATAAAGTGTCATTTATTTTAGAATAAGCTGCTTAACCACTTACAGGTGTCATTCATTACTCTTTGTTGAACACTGAACACTGAAAAGGGGAAATTAATCTTCTTCAGCGGAGTCAGCTTATTGTTTCTTTGAAATAAACAAAATACGACAGCAACCTCTGGTTTTCACTGTGGAGTTCCCCTAAAGAAACCCGCCAATTTTCTATAAGTATCTTCTATAAATAGGTCCAAATTTTTTCTACCCTCCTGTAATACGTTTCATCAAAAATTTTATAGCACTTATGTGAATATTTCTCCAAGAAATTGGAGAAATTTTTGAGAAGCACTTTTTGCCAATTCTGCATACCTACATGAACATGCGAAGATATGTTCGTTCATGTCAAGCAAAGGAAGAGGAGGCAATAGAGCAAAATAGTGTCATCATCACTCTATCTGGCCCCAAAAAATTTTTTTGGGCCTTTTTGGAAAAAATGAAAAAGCAGAAAGAAATTTCTGCTTGCTTGAGAACTTATTTTGCCGTAATCAGATATACAGAGTGATTTTTACTTTTTCGGAAGAAAAGGAAATAGCTTTTTTCGAAATGGTTTTCGAAAACTAAGCAAAATTTCGAATTGATTTTTGTAAAATATGCCAATGCCAGGCTATTTGATAGTCACATGATCCAAAAGCATTTCCCAAAAAACATTTTCATTTTGTTTTTAAATTTCCAAAATTTGACTTACTTAGGCTTAATTTCAAATTGCAAATGGTGTTTGGAGCTTCAAGTAGGTACTTATCCAGGAAAAAACCAGCTCTCGTAAGTGAATTGCATTAAAAAAGTCAAATTTGTCACAAAATATCACTTTTCGGCCACTGTAAAGAAATGTGAAGTAGTAATTAACAATTTTCATGGTCCATTACAATAACAGATCTTAAAAGCTTAGGTACATTAAAAAATGTTACATTTTGAAATTAAGTCTAAATAAACCAAATTTTTAAAATAAAAAATAAAAAATAAATAAAAAAAGCTTTTATCAAAAAAATATTTAAAAATGGTATCTTTTTGGATCATGAGACTATCAAGAAGGCTGAAATTGACATATTGTACAAAAATCAAATCGAAATCTTGCTTAGTTTTCGAAAAATAGCACTTTTATGATTTTCAAAATTTCAAAAAAGCCATTTTCTCGATAAGTACAAATCACTCTGTATCTGAATACGGCAAAAAAGTTCTCAGGCAAGCAGAGATTTTTTTTGTTCCAAGTTTTTTTTGTCAAGTCAAATTGGTTTTCTGAAATTTTCCATAGTCAGGTCAGGTCATATTAGCGTAGCGGTTCACTGTGAAAATTTCATTTCATTTCGTTTGAAAACGTGCCTTAGAATGGATTTTTAAATTTAACAATTTCGCCTCTTTTCCTATATGCACGCCACTGGCTAACTTTATTTTTGAAACGCGACTATATGCTGTACGGAATAAAATGTTATTATGACGGTAACAAAGAAACTGGAATCGATATCGTGAAAAAAAATTAAAGGTGTTCAAAGTCGGAACTTTGCAGAAATTGTGTGATTAATTATTATCGGACAAAAACACTGAATATTTTGAAAACTGAACCAATTTTTTTAATTTAAAAAATGTCATTTCGTTAACTCATCATAATTATAAAGGAAAAACAAAACTAGAGTCCCCAATGTCGACCGGTGATGGAGAAAAAAATATTTTGCGAAGCTTTTACTCGTCAAAAAAATCACAAATTTCATATTTTTTCAAATTTTTCATCACCCTGTATAAACATTTTACCTACATCATAGGATAGTACATGAAAAAGTAAAATAGGAACATGTAAGCCGTTTTTCTCTATCCTGAACCGTTTTCGTTGTACAGGACCTTGAACTTGAAAAATTACGATTTTCACTTGTTTATAACTCAAAAACTTCTGAATTTAAACACCAACTGTAAAAGCCAATCTTATTTTTGCATCTCAGGCAACCTAAAAATTCAATAACATAGGAGCATTCCATTAAAAAAAAAAAAACATAACTTTGATATGCCACTCTCATATGGGACACTCTGTATAGCCAAAAATAATTTTACATTATGGCCATTGTGATCCTGTACTTGAATTTGCAAAAAAAATCAATCGTTTGGCTAACAGAGGCCGCTTCGATTTAGTTGGGACACCTGTATTATAATGACCCAATTTTTTTCTACGTAGACCTCATTGATTGACTGTGATGAGAGTATCAACAATCCCAATAAATGTAATAATACAGGACGGGAGCACAGCTGTATCCAGGAAAAAAAACTTGTTTCTTGTGTTGTAGGTGAGTTTTTTTAACGTTATCGATCGATCCGTCAACCCCCAGCCCCGGAAAACCGGTTTTCAGTTGCAGTTTTATTTATTGTTAGCCTTCCTACTGTTTTAAGTTTTAGTAGTGTTTACGGTGCCGGTGTCACGTCACCTCTCTCCTATAGGGGGTTGCATTTCTCGGTTTGAAAGTTTTTTTCAAATTTGCGTGTGTGCGGTAGTGTGTAATATTATGGTACTTGGGTACTTTAAGGTGTACTTTAATGTGAACTTTATTATGTGAACATTTCAGCAGGGAGAAATTAATTTTGCAGATAGAAACGCAGGAGAGTTTGGAGGTTGGAAATGCCTTTTAGCGGTAAGTCAGCTTGTTAAATTATTGTGAGCGAGTAGGTACTCGATTGTTTTTCTTGATTGTTTTCCCTTTTTGATAATATAATACCTGCCTATTTATTTCTATCTGTTCTCTAATTATTCCAGTCCACCTAATTTTTCCAACCCACCTAACAATTTCTAGTTGTAAATTCTGTAGGTATTTTTATGCGATGTCAAGTTAGCCACGCTTATGGTACGATTAAGTTTAAAAAGTCAGATGTGACGTCATACAAACCGTCCGAATTAAGATTTTTCATTTCACCAGAAAATGTCAAACAGTTAAATGTCAAGGTGTGAACGAGCGTAAATTAGTGAAGGAATCAATGAATTGAACCGCTTACGTCATGAAGTTTGAGAGCCACTGACAACTACAGAAAATTTATTCACGCAATGACACTCTAACCTTTGTGCTGTTCATTTAATTCTCATTCAAAACCAATGTTGACGTATACTTATTTATGCGGGATGGAGTGTTGAGACAAACTGGACGGTTACTATGAAAACCACAGCCACGCTTTCGGCCAGGGAGAGGGAGTTCGATCAATTTCCAGCAAAAAAAAATTTTCCGTTATTTACGACGGAAATGGAAAATATTTGGTTAACCTGCTGTTTAGCGACGGTTTTACCCCTACGCTGGCCCCCCTCCACTCTCTCTGCTAGCGTGCTGCTAGCTCTGAGTCGACAGGCTCTCAGCGTTGCCACATGAAATCCGTGTCTCCGTTCTCCTACGGCCCTTAAAGTGTCATTTTTGATTACAAATAATATTAAAACACTTATTTGCTGTAGTAAGTCAGGTCTTTGGTCAGGGTAGGTTTTTTTTCCTTCAAATATTCGTAAAATGAAAAAAAACCTACCCTGACCAAATACCTTTGTATTACGGTCTCGTGCGGAAGCGGGCAGGAAGCACGCAGGATTGTCTGCAGAACGTAGGAGAAGGGCTTGCATATGGCAACGCTGAGAACGTGTCGGAGCCTAGCAAGCAGAGAGAGTGGAGGGGGGCCAGCGTAGGGGTAAAACCGTCGCTAAACAGCAGGTTAACCTTTTCTTCAGTTTTTTTGGCAATTATTATTATAATATTTTAGACTTTTTTCAGTTAATTTTCAGCAGAAATATTTTTTTCAGTTTATTAGGTTCGTGGCTGAAAATGTGTGCTGGCGATTTATTATAAAATTCCTGACTTTTTTCAGAAAATTTTCAGCAAAAATGATATTTTCAGTTTCTTAAGTCCATAACCGAAATTTTGGTGGTCATTATTATGAAATTTCTCACTTTATTGAGCAAAATTTCACCGAAAATTTTTTTTTTTAGTTTATATAAAGTTCATGGCCGAAAGTGTGGCTGGCCCTCGGGCTGGCCATTATTAAAACAATTCAGACTTTTTTCAGTTAATTTTCAGCAAAATTAATTTTTCAGCCTCTCAAGTCCGCAGCTGAAAGCGTGGCTGGCCATTGTTATAAACTTTCAGATTTCGCAAACCTTCATCAGTTAATTTTCAGCACAAGTTTATTAAGTTTATTTTTAAGTCCGTATATAGCAGAAAGCGTGGCTGGCCATCATTATGAAATTTTCGACTTTTTTGAACAGAATTTCAGCAAAAGGGGTTTTTCAATTATTTCTCAAGTCGCAGAAAAATTTGTTTTTGCAGTTTATTTAGTCCGTGCGGCCAAAATTTTTCACAAAATTCAAAAGATTTCAGTTTCTTAAGTCCGCACTTGAAAGCGTTTGCTGGCCATTATTATAAAATATCGGACCGTTAATTATCAAAACGAAAATAAATCGAATGCTTTGCATTTTTTAGACGTAAATAACCGAGTAAATAACGAAAAAGTCACTCTTCCTGGCCGAAAGCGTGGTTGGCCGAAGCGTGCATGGCTAACTTGACTCAGGTGATTCAATTAGGAATATTTTCACCGATTTTTGAATTGGCTTTCTGAAATTTTCCGTAGTTAGGGCATTTTTAGTGGTTCACTTTGAAAATTGGATTTCATTTCGTTTGAAAACGTGCTTAAGAATGGATCTTTAAATTCAACAAAAAAAAAACAAAAATGGCAAAATTTGACAATTTTGTCTCTTTTCCTGTGTCCGCCACTGGCTAACTTTACTTAAAAAATACTATTTTTTACACTGCTTTTAATAAATTCGAAAAAAGTGAAAGGGGAGTGTTGAAAACCGAAAATTTTCCTACCCACGCCACTGGCTTATTATAAAAATAATGCATATTTTATTGCATTAACTAAATTTCAAATAATTTTCTTCCAATCTTGTTAATTTGATTTCAAAGTTTAATTGCCATCTTGCTCATACAGGGGTTCAAAAAATAGCAAATTTTCCGAAAATTCAAATGGCCGCCATTTTGAAATGGCTCGGCCGATTTTGCTCAAATGCGTCCCAAATTTATTTTTTAATTGGGGAAATTTCAACTGTGGCTGTACCCTCGATTTTACATCTTTCAACCCCCGAGTAACCCTTACTTGTTTTTTAAAATTAGTATTTTTTGCTCAGCAGGATTACCGGCCTTGCTCTTCGTTCTGAATACAATGACGTGCGATTTTTGAAAATCTAAGCTTGCCAAAAACAATAAAGTATCTTTAAAAAAGCAGTGTTGCCAAGTGGTAAGAAAAATCACACCTTCATGTTCTTCTCTCTCATGTCATTCTCTCACCATACTTTCATTTCCATGGTTTTACACTTGACAACAATAAGCGTAACTATGGTAAAGCATGACAACGAATAACAACAATACCCAAGTCGACATGCCACGTTTAGATCGGCTTAGATTTTCAAAAATTGCATGTAATTCTATTGAGGAAGAAGTCAGTAATCCTGCCGGACAAAAAAAGCTATGGGTGAAAAAGTGTAGAGTATTTTTGAGTCATTTTAAAAAGACCTCAGGTGTGTTCCTTTTCACTTTTTAGGCAACGCTGGTTTGGCGAATTAAATATTCTTAGATTTTCAAAAATCATACTCAAGAACGTCCAACCTTTTAGTGTTGGATGTCCAATTTTGGCTTGCGAGCTCGCTTACAGATATGACACATCCGCCCCTGCTCGATATCAAAATATATCAGGCCCCCGTTGATATATCAAAATAATTCGGGCCCCCGCTTGAAAACTTAAAAATATTTATTGAAGCTAAAAAAATAATCGCATTCCTCCCTGGTTTCTGATAAAACGAAAATAAAAGGAGTAAAAAATCAAAAATCTCCCAATCACCATCACCAATAATCCTCCTAGCCGAAGAACTCGAAAAAAGATCAACGAAATCCGACGCGCGTCCTCAGAGCTGGCAAAGATCCTGTAGCTGTCTGGCAGGCTCGTGTTGGTGGTGTTCAGTGTTCAGTTCAGTTTCAGTAGTTTAGTCAGTTTTAGACGGTTGCGGTGCATCAACGCGCGGAGCCTCCTCGATCCGCCAAGAACACGCGCTAATGACGATCTCTCCGCAATTATCTCGGGATTGATTAATTGGACGGTCGGTGATTTGAGAATTTCGCGGATTTGATCCCAGTTATGATTCGGTCGGTTTTTGTTGAGATTTGTGTTGCGTGCGATATGGCGTGGTGACACACGCGATGTGTGCCAAAAATCTGCCAAAGTTCATGGTAAATGATGTAATAATAACGTTTTGATTTTGGAAAGTGTCGGTAATGATTTTTTTTATAAGTAACTGGTTATATTTAAGGGTAGTTTAGTTATACTTGCTATCTTGCTAAATATATTGTTGCAAATATTCCGAAAAGTTTGAAAAAAGTTGTTTTTTTGTTAATTTCTTCATTATAGGAAGCTGCTAGAAATTTAAGCTTAAAAATTATTTTTTTTATCCCCTTTTCCAAGCTGACCTCATTGTCATAATGTTAATTAAGAATTTTTTACATATCAAAATGTGAGCGAAAAATGTCTCTGAGCTGTTAGAGAACAGAGAATACGTCAATTAAAAAAATATGACATTAAAGGTACCTGTCACATTTTATGAATGAAGATAAATTATTCTTGAATTCTTATATTATTAGTACCTACTTATACAGGGTGAGTCATAAAAAATGTTATTAATTTTAATAGACTAACAGCCAATATTATAAAGGCTCTTTAGGCTAACGGGCAGATTTCTATGCTCTTTTTTGAAGCTAATATGGACGTCAAATAACTTTTATTAACATTTTTGTAATTACTTTCATGCCAAGAATAGAAAAATTAAAAAAATTCCACTTAGACTCGATATTTTCTTCAGAAATGGCCACAGAAATCTGACCGTTAACTTAATGAGCCTTTATAATATCCGCTGTAAGAAAGTCTTTAAGATTTTTTGTTTAATCAAAGCATTTAGTCTAAAGCTTGGTCTAAAGTTGAAAAAAAGATTTTTTAATATTTTTTTTAATAAAAACCGCATGGACCGCGAATTTTTGATAATTTTTTCAGTACCTATATAATCTGTACAATATTGTTCATAATAAAATCATTTGTACAGGACACCCTTTCGGTGAGAGAAAAAACCCTAGCAAATTTAATGTTCCCAACACTAACTTCGATTGATGATAAATAAAATTATCAATTTTAAAATTTATTGACATAGATATGTCTGAGTCTGAAGATGCGTATTGAATAGGAGCGAAATCCGTGTAAAGAAGTTTTAAGAGTGGCTACCAAGCTAAATTTTTCGATAATAATAATATACTAAAGATGCAGGCATTATACAGTTCCCGCCAAAATTCACTATTTTTTTCTGGGCATAACTTTGTGCTTTTTAAAAGAGTAAATTTGAGCACACTAGATCTATGGTTTGAATTTTAATTCCATAGAAAATGGCGCTTTTCTACTAAACTTAAAAATCACAAAAAACAATATATTTCAAAAACTGAAAGTGTTTTGCGAGAAATTTCGGCATAATTCGTTAGATAATCACCAAAACGTAATGCCGATGATGAAAAAATGACTTTTTTGTATACCAGTGATGGCCAAAATGTGGTAACTGTCGAAATTTGAACATTTTGTTGCGAAAATGGCTTTTGAAAAAGTGTTTTGCTGTGAGTTAGGAAAGAAAACCTATTTTCTCTATACTTAGTAGCCAAAAATTTAAAATAAATGTGAAATTGAAATATTTTTTTCTGTTTTTCTGTTTTTGGTGCAAAGGATATTCCATACCCATACGAAGAAATCATCTTACAAGTATGTATTTAATAAAATTGAGCTACAAAAAGGTTTATTTTTGAATTTCCGAAATGTTTCCCGATTGTCATAATGTCCTAGCTTTATTAATTTTATTTTCCAAATTGACTTTTTATCAAGTTACGGTGATGGAGAAGTATTATTGCGCATTATAAGGGCATTAAATTAGAAGGTCCTAAGTATTTTTGTGACCTAATCTTAGATATTGTAAGATTTCTTATTCGCGTCGAAAACGCTTTTTGCACTAGAAACATACAAAAATGTGACATAATTTTCTCTAAATTCAAAAATTTCTCTCCTGGCATTATTTCTATTGCTTCTCGATTTTTCTAATTATTATAAACAATACCAACTAATATCGCAGTCAAAATATTTCAAATTAAAAATTACAAGACACAGAATAAAAATTTTCAAAAAAGTTTAAATTTCCAAAGTTACCACTTTTTGGCCACTTGTACCTATAAAATCTCCTTCATATCTAATGAATTTTTTCCAAATTTTTCACAAATTTTTCGCAAATTTTCGAAATATATTTTTTTTTTGTAATTTCGAAGTAGGTGCGATATTTTTAACAGGCGCTGTATTTTGTCCCTGGCCCCTCTTTCATATCGTTCAATTGACAGTTATTTTCATTTGTATTATATTTTTTTTAATTATTACCCTTAAATAATAATAATTAATGATAAGTTTATTAAGTTATTACCGAGGATCTAACAGTTTTTACGTATACCTTATTATCTTTACAATATGTTTTTTGGTCACTTTAATCCATTGTCACTTTACCATTTCTACCAAAGCAGCTACTCATCAGTGCCTCAAAATATATTTTTTCTTACGATCATTACACTATGCGCATAGTTATTTGTACGCAAATTAGGTATAAGATTTCTCACGTTTATAAAAGTGTGAGTGAAAGTGACATAAGGCATATGACGTATAAAATTTAGCGATCAATAGCCCAAACCACAGAGTAAACACTATTTTAAGATTTATAAAATAGACAAAATTCGATGACAATCTTTTTCAAACAATATTTATTTTTACTATCAAATCGCATATAAGATACATTATTATGCTGACTTATGTATTAGTATTAATAGTATTATATACTAATACACTCAAGCCACATAGTTCAATCGAATTGGGAGGGCAGGTATTATAAAATTCTAGGATAGGGAAATAATAGGGTAATATTAAATTACTGGCATTAACACAATTATATCTGTCAATTTTCACGCACTCGCAATCAGCTGGACCACTGACCAGTCGATTATACTGTAATACTCGATCGGTTGATCATGGCATATTTTTATTATTTATAGGATTATAGGTAATAATCATAATATAATGATTAATACATAAAAATGAATACATAATAAAATTATAATAATTGTAAATATTCGCAAGTGAATTGAAATAATATTAGTGGCGTAGTTAAAATGAAGTGAACGATTTCAGTCACTTGGATTTTGAGACTGACAATAGAGTAATTCCGATTCTGATGTAGAAAATGCACCACCGTTTAACTGAAGAAAAGAGTATCTTTTCATGCTCGTAGAAAAAGTATAGTGTAAAACACGTGCACAAAGTAGCATATTTTTCACTCGTCTGAATATAAAATTTTTACAGCTTTTTCTTTTTCTTTATATGTAATTAATTGCTCCTTCCGGTTTTATCCTAGTAGGTAGGTAGATAGGTATAACATCATGATATTAGAAATGATTATGAGAGAATTTTTTCTGATAAAATTAGTGGATTTCGATTCAAATTTCTAAAAAAGAGAAACAGTGTTAAGGTATGTGAAGTGTATGAATAGGAAGTGGGTACCGAAATGGTGACTTATCAAGGACTAGGTCAAGTTCGTGAGAATGAACTGCTCTCAAAATTATTTTTATAAGTCTTGAAATGATAATAATAAACACGTCGAGATTTCCTTGGTCGTGAAACTTTGAATTCGTGGATGGAAAAAACTTACCAAGAAACTTACAGACAATCTCATAAAAATTTAAACTATCAATTTTCTTTCCGTGTTAATAACGCAATCATCATCTTAAAAGTGTTATAATTAAGTAGCAGGTATAGGTACAGTTACGCCTGAAATAAAATATTTACTTACCTCATTTTAGCTCGTTGATTTTCCAAAGCAACAATGAAGAAAAAATATTTCTCTTCAATGCTCACTTAAAAAAAGTTTATACCTACTTAAGTCGGACAAAAATTCGCTTTACAATAAAAAGGATGATTCTTCTTTTAGGGGCAAACAATCCCACGAAACTCTAAAATCTTCGCCACTGACATATTACAAAAGTTAGTTAGCTAATATCAAAATATCAATGATAAGATCTGTACAAAAGCTTAGTTCTGTATCTTATACGGTTCCCGAGATTTCTTTAAAAAATTGGAAAAATAATAATGTTTTCAACCCTTAATTCGTAGAATCTCTGGCATACTGATGGATGATAAATAAAACAGTACTGTTTTAAAAAAATCTACTGTAAAGGGTGAATCAGTTTTTTGTAGCAGGACTCCACCAGTTTATAGAACACCTGTTTTAAGAAATAAAACTTCCCAGAAAAGTTTAGAAAAAAAGATACAGGGTGTTGAAATATAATTTTTTTCTGTTTCCCCATATAATTTGAGCATTTCTCAATATTTTAATTTTATATATTTAATTTTAATTTTAGATATAAATAACTTCTTGTCTTGGTATAAAATTAAAATATTGAAAAATGTTCATGTTATGCGGCGAAAACTGAAAAAAAAGAAGTTTTTCAACCCCCTGTATTTTTTTTATAACCTTTTCAGGACATTATGTTTATATGGACGCTTTTATTCCTTAAAACAGGTCTTCTATAAACTTGCGAAGTCCTGCTATAAAAAAACTTATTCACCCTGTATAATGATGGATATTATCAATGTTACGTGTTTTGTTACTTTTAAAGTAGCATCTTCAGACATATACGCAAATACGTAAATGAATTGATTGAATCCGTCATTATACAATAGAATTTTTTAAAACAGTACATTTTGATTTATCATCTTTCAGGTTGTAAAAGGAATATTTTTTTGATACCCTGTATCTCAAAAACGTTGCAGCTGCGGTACCTACACACGTTAAAAAGAAATATTATTTCGCAAAATAAAGATACACCGTATTTCTCTTTATTTTTATCTCTTCAGTTTCCTACTCGGCTTATCCTCAAATTTATACTCGCTCCCTAAGACCTATACCAATATTTCCAAAGTATTACTACCACCCGCTCGCCGGGCTATAGGTACTTATAATAGCTCGAAAATAATTAAATAAATTAACATGAGATGGAGATAATTGATTACGTAATAATTAAATTAATTGAAAAATCTTAAATTTCATTTTCTTCAATCATTTCTCGTGCAGCTCTCCATTTAACTGTTTCCCCAGCTATTTCCTCTCTTACCTCCTATACAGGGTGTTTTTAAAAACATGTGCCGAGAAATGAAAGGTGTGATTCTTTGCCTCGTTCTAAGAAATATAATTCTTATCAACATAGGTCCGCAAATTTACCGTTTTTCAAGATACAGGGTGTCAAAAAAAATATTTTTTTTCAGTTTTTTGACGATATCTCTTATCCGATTGTTTTTTTTTCTCTTCCTATTTAACTTGTCCACTCATTTTCCACATTCAATTTTTCTTTTGTAGTAAGTAAGTACTTATTTTCCAGATTTCTTAAAATTTTTTGGAAAAACAATTAGACCGAAACTCGTTAGACCAAATTTATCTTACACCGTTGACCAAACCAACTATTATTGCTAATTACTCAGCGTAAAATAAATTTTGTCTTTCTCACTCTTCTCATTTAATTATTTCCTCACTTTTCCAAATTAACTTTCAACTTCATGGCTTACGAAATCCATTAGTCTCTTGTCTCTTGCAGAGGCTTCCCAAAAACAATTTCCCAAAACAGGCAACCTTATTATTTTGCCTCGACTAGACATTCAAAAAATTTTCAAAGCCGACTTGATCCCAGGGTTGTTTTTAATTTTAATTTTCATATGGTCGCCATAGTTTTCCATGTCATTCGGTATCAAAAAATCAACTTACCAAGAAAGTTATAAAATTGAAGCCTTTTTATTCTAAATTCAATTTTTTGGGAAACTTTAAGATCGATTTAAGAAGCTCACGATTGTTTGAGTAAAACGGACCACCTTAATGGGCGTGATCAATGAAAAGACAAGCTGTTTGTTTAAAAAATTACCGTACTTATTACCACTTGTTGTAATACATTCGGGCGTGAAGTGCAAGAAAAACGAGGACAGGGCACGTATTGTCTCAAGTGAATCAGACAATTAATCGGGTTTATTTTGAATAATGATGACAGCCATCATGCTTATAATAATAATAAGTAATTGTCTGCTCGGACTAATTAATATTTCGGAGCGGGCGCGGTATTGTGTCCCAAGGACTTGAATTTACTATAACATCCTCTCTATATTACTATTACTACGACTATTAATAGCTCGCTAGAACTATTTTTGAGCAATTGTTCCCACATTTATTTTAAAGCACATTTGGAATTATTATTGAAATTTATATGGCGCCTCAACATTTAGGTCACAGTTGCGAAAATTTCGAAATATCTGGTAGTGTAACCAGAAGTGCCAAATTTATTTGAAGATGGTATCAATTAAATGATGTATACGGTTTTAATGATTATTTTATTCGATGGTGTATTGGCTGTTTTCTCATGATCCAACAAGTTACTGCTGGTTAATTAAACACACTGTATAAATATATGCTTTGGTATATTTTAATATCTACAAGGCTGCTGTTTGTGCATGGAGAAAATCAATTCGTGACTCTTTTATTTAGGGAAAGTTTCATGGCGATAAATTTCGAAAATATACCTCGCATTAATTTTAAACAAAATTATACCCTGTATGGGTATACTGTTATTATGAGACGTCACACAACCCCCCTTGTTATTAGAAAAAAACAAAAAAATCGACTTCGATCGGATGACATTTTTCAAAAGTGCCCATTTTATTGAATTTATTCCGGAATTTTTTATGATTGGAATTCCGGAATTACTTACATTCCGGATATGATGCTGTTTTAAATGTGTAGATAGCACGCGATACCATAAAATAATCGTCGCTATAAAAATAAAATTAAGACAATAACACAATTAAAGACAATTAATTTAAGATTACCAAATATAAATAATTACATCACGAAAAACACCGCCAGACAGGTGAAGCAGCCGTCTGGCAAGGTTGCTCTAGCGACCTTCTTTGTGTAAATTCTGTATGAACGAATTAACAATTAGGATTGAATTATTGTAGGTATTGTAAGCATTAAAGATACGGAGTAATCATAATTAACCTCTCGGTAGGAAGCTTTACTACTTAATAAGACCTTCAACAAGTAATTCTGGCTTGGGGTGATAGAATTAGAGTTCGGTTTAACTCCAAGAATATCCAAACAATTTTTTTCTGAAGAGGTCGAAGATTTTTTATCTGATACAGGGTAATTTTTTCCTCTGGGGTTATTATTGAATTTACCGGACATAAACCTGGGAACGAACACTTATAATAGGATTTTTTCTCGGTAACGGTACATCGCGAAAAGATTCTGTTTGTACACTTACTTAGGGAAAGCATGGACGTACAAACTTCGTAGAGATCGTTTTTCGAAAAAAAATTAGGTGAGCGACAAAAAAAAATTTGCCACGCATCTATCATTTATTGCCGCTCACCTATTATTTGCATTATTTCGATTTTTTAGCGATCAAAAAAAAAATAACAAAACAGTGGGATAGAGACGTTTATTACCTACAAAAAAGGTGGATATAGTTTTTTATCTTAAACGTTGGGAAAACTGTCAAAATCGGGAAAAACTTTTTCAAGTTTTTTTTTTCTTCAACATATAATTTGAAGTCTTAGTTAGCTTCAATTCATCTCGCATATACAGGCACTTTTTTATCGAAAAATAAAAAATTTCGTAAAATAAAAAAAAATCGAGAGTACCTATCAGTTCAAATCCATGAAAGCATCATTACTTTTTTTTAAGTAAGTAGATTTTTTTATTAAAAACATGAGGCAACTAATTTTTTTTTACATAACACAAAAAAGATGACAGATTTTAACTATGACCCGGAATCTGCTGATCACAGGGCCGTTGTAGCGTCATAGAAAAATTGTAACACGAAACATAAGAAATTTTAATTTTGAAGGGGAATCTACTGAAACTCCTTTGGAGGGCCGAATGTCCGACGCTGCCGGCAGGCCAAGGTCAAATTGTTCTTATGACCGCCAGACCGCCATATTGTTTTTCATGTCATCTGGTGTTACGAAAATCAACTTAACAAAAAACTTAACAAATTAACAAAAATATTTTCACCGAATTATGTCATAAGCAAATTATTAACCGAAAAAAACAGCCATACTGACGTCATTCTAAGAAAACTTTTTCTATTTTTGAAAAAGGCTTCAATTTTATACATTTCTTGGTAAATTGATTTTTTGATACCGAATGACATGGCGAAAAACAATGGCGACCATAAGAAAATTAAAACAACCCTGGGATCATGTCGGCTTTGAAATTTTTTCTTCGAATAGCTTCACAAAAAATAATCAAATAAGAACTTTTTACTGCATTTTACAATCTGTTTTTGTGAAACTGGTTGTAGTGTGCCATCCGATTTGTGAGGCTCATTTCATAGAATTTTTCCTGCACTTTCCGAATCCGATGCCATTTTTCCCGAAAGGCGATCGGAAAACGTGTTTTTCTGTAAAAAATGTGAAAAAATTTCATGATTTTCAATTTGCCGATAGGCCGTATTAAAATATTTCGGTAGAAAAAATTTTCTGCTAAAGGTAGGAGAGTGTTTCCACTTAAATTTGAGCACAAACATAGAAAACACAGTACCTTACCTGTTGCCACACTTTGAAAAATGTGGCACCTCTGCTTTGTGAATAAAATTTTTACATTTTTAGTCTAGAAAATCAAAGAAAACTAAATTAATTTTTAATTTAAATAAATTAAAGTTTTTTGGTGAAAACGGAGTTTGAAAGTGTCAAATAATAGTAATTTAATTTCTCGCTGAAGAGAACTAATAAATTCGAAACATGATATTGGAGATCCAGATGACATAATTTGACGTATTGTTTTCTCAGTAGGTAGTTTTATAGACCATTAAATTAAAAACATGACTTTATATTGACAGTGTATAAAGACAAGTATCTTTACAAATACCTTATTTTATTAAAAGTCGAAAAGTTTTGATTTTCTCGACATAAGCCGACCGTTTTACCAAAAATATCGAGTGTAAATTAACAGACCTTTATTACGCGATGGGATAATTTTAAAGCGCAAGTGACTGAACCCTTTTGCGGATTGGCGGAAGGGCCAAGACGAAGGCTAGGAAGAAGAAGGGATCATTATTTACATCTGCGGCTCCTACAGTTTCACTATGGCACCTATATAGGGGTGGAGAACATACCTATAGTAACACCAGGAAGGTATTCATTTGCTGGGGAAATGAAAGATAAGCGAACAAAACGGCATCAAAAGAAGGTCTTCCTGAGTGCGGGCCTGTTTAGAACAGTGAATATCATAATAAACATGCAAGGTCAGAGTGTCGAGAGGACGGCGGAAACCGCGGAAACACCAGAGCCGGTCTGGTAACAGACGCAACATACGCGGCATGGAAACGTAGTCGGAATATAATAGCGAGCGATGTCGCGTATTTTTGGAGTATAAATGCAAAATAAATGCAAATTTGAAAATAAAAAGCGTGCTACCGTTATTCTCGAAGATATTCCTTGCCCTGAAAGTGAAAAAAAATAGAAATTCGACCGTAGTGCCAAAGAGGCCTTAGTGGTGACCTTGATATTAGTTTGCCCTGGCTGTTTTTAGCTTCTTACCCACCCAGCACCCCTATTTCGCTCCTCGGTCCCGAAAAAATTGATGAAACTTAGGAGCCGCGGATGTAAACAATTACCGAAGAAGGGACAGTACGGACGACTAAATCTGGAAATATTTACCATCCCTTTTTTTTCTTCACTATTTTCTCAACTCTACTCTCAACTACGTTTCGAGATTATACACGCACTGATAACTAATAACAAACGAGAACAAATAACTGACTAACTCGGTAAATTAAACGAGAGTAGTTTCCCGTTAATAATCACCAGAATAATATCAACTTCAGGATTAGGAAATTAATCTAAGATTGCTTTTGTTACTTTTTTAGATCTTAGACTGTCACTTTTATAAATCAAACATCAAATTTATTCATAAATGAAAAGTGTCTGGCATCCCATAATTTTTCTTTTACTCTAATTAAGTGGGGAGAAGATATCTTATTCTTCTTATCTTCATTTGGAACTTTTATAAATAATAAAAATGTCTTAAAATTGTTCGAGAATTTTTTTCGTACCTTATACCACCTTCAGCAGGTTGCTTATACTAAGGTACAGGGACAAGTTATTTGAGACACCCTGTACATTATTAGATCATGGTCATTTTGTGGTATTAAGATTTCCTAAATTTTGAAGATTTATCCTCGATTTTAGTGGTTTTTTTCTCTTTTTTTAGGCGGTTTAAATCGACATAAATTTCATATTATACGCAAGAACGAATATTCTAAACTCTAAACGTCTTTCTGGGTCGTTAGAAAAAGACGCAGCGACGAAATTGTAAACAAGACGTCTGTGGCGGTTTGTTAAGAAAGCTTTTTTTTTGTATTAAATGTTGAAATGTATATTCTCGTTCACAAAAAAGGAATAAACATTTTTTAGTACAATTTCAACGATTCAATGCTTGTATCAATTTCAAAATTGTATAGTCTGTTCTACATATGCATAATGCATAATATGTTTCATGTGTGTTTGTTATGTTTATTGTATACACTTACACAAACAATAATACATAAATTCCACAAGCAAAGACTATTGCTCGTTTTCTACCATTCATAAATTGCTGTAGTGGGTATTCATTCTTACGCTATTAGAATTTTCCTTCCACTCTTGAAAGTTTGAATTTTTTTAATAAGAAAAAAAAGTAATAATCCTTTTTAACATTATCTTTATAGCAAGTCCAGGACTCGCTTGCATATACCGGAGAATCCTGTTAGGACTGCATGAATATTAAATTTTAGAAGGCTCAGGTCATTAATCTTGAACCGTAACATTGTTTTGTCTACTCACCTACTCAATGTCGCCAAATTTGTTTGCTCAGTTTTATGATCAGCCAGTTTTTGCTTTGCATTGTGTTGCAGGTAAGATTTATAACCGAAATCATAGCCACCTTAATAAAAAAAGTAACTTGTAACATAATACCTACAGAGTGCTGAAATTTATCAGGTTTTTAGTTGTTTATTTTTTCCTATATCGCCCCTGAAGGACCAATATGGGAACTTCCGAGAATTTTACACTTAAAAAAAAAAGTAATGATCCTTGCATGGTTTTGAACTCGTAATTTCGGCCAGCGAGGCAGCAGACTTACCCACTAACCCAAGCTATTATCTGAATTCCGTAGAGCTCAGCAGCTACGGAGCGGCCATAGAGCTCTTATGGCCTCCGACTTTGTTTCAGGGACCTACACCTCGTCAACATGGGCTTTTGGGCTCCTGAAGCGACTTATACCCGCGCCAAGAATAAAAGACCCCATCGCCTGGCACAGCTGCAGAACGAACTTCGGCTTTTGGGCTGGCACGAGGCTCTGGAGGTCCCTCAACGACGTCTTCATCAGTGAATCTAAAAATCCCATTAAAGCGGCCTGGACTCTCATAAGCAACCAATGCAAATCAATAAGCACGTCTCGTAAAATCTTAGAACTTGAGTACCGAAGCAAGGTGACTACAGATCCTGAAGAAATGGCACAGATGCTCAATTCCGTCTTTCTTTCGAATGACTCTCCCACATGTAGTCACACCCACGGATCCAACATCTCAACACGCGCCTCTTCTTCCTTAGTGTTCTTTCCGACGCCATCTCCTTAATTATAGTTAAGTAGCTTCCAGGTTGACTAATCCTGGGAAAACATGACAAAACCGTATCAGAACTCATGCAGAGAGCTCTGAATTCTGTGGAGGAATGATGCCGTAAGGTGGGGCTAAGAGTAAACCCAACGAAAACGGCACTGGTACCCTTCACCAAAAGACGAAATATGTCTTTAAACCTACCATATTTCTTTAACGAACAACTGCAGAAAATTGATATGGAACTCACACCTGAAGAAGACCATAAATAAAAGCAAAAGGGCCCTGATGTCATGCAGAAGGTCCTTTGCAAAAACATGGGGCCTAAAACCACATGTGGTTCACTGGCCATTAACGCAAGCCATGAACACCACATCAACAGCAGCGCTAGAAGCTATACTAAACCTACCTCCTCTTGATATACATATCAAAAGCGAGGCGAGGATAGGGGCATATAGGCTGGAACAAAATAACAACTGGGGTAAACCTGGACCACTAGGTCACTCCAGAATAGCTCATTTCATCAATGATCCATTACCTGTGATGCACTCTGATGGCATGAGCCCTAAAATCACATTTGAGAAAAGCTTCAAAGTCCTAATCGACTGGGAAGAATGGAAACAAATGGAAGAGCTATGACTGAAAAGAGGACTGATCTGGTCTCTATCATTGGGGAAGTACACCACAATCATGCAAGCCGAAATACATGCAATACAGCAATGTGTCGGAGAATGTATGAGAAGGAACTACAATAATAGAGAAATCTACATACTCTCCGACAGTCAGGTCAGGCCAGCCTGAAAGCTCTTGCATGCTACAAACCCAAATCAAAACTGGTATGGGAATGTATCAACGACCTCAACGATCTGGCAAACCAGAACAAGGTAACACTTGTTTGGGTACCGGGTCACCGAGGAGTAGTTGGTAACGAAACAGCCGCCTTCACAGAACCGGAACCAATGTTTGGAATTATCAAAAAGATGGTACGAGGCGCGATAGCTAGTTGCACAAGTAAACCAACACAGCAAGTTAATGGTAAAAGAACCATCTCCAAAACTTAAAACAGTGGTGGGACTTCTTACAGGACACTGGACACTGCCACCTGAGACAACACCTGAAGAAGCTGGGTATCTTCAATGGAGAACCAGCATGCAGACTATGCAATGAGGAAGACGAAACATCTTTCCATGTAATCTTTGAGTGTCCAGCACTCAATCGAAACAGACACTCAATCATGGAATCATTGGGAACAATACCAATGACATGACGTCGGGTAAAGCTTTGTCAAGCAAATTTCTGAACCTTGTGAAGGGTACAGAGTTATTTGAATAGCCAAGAACCAATAGCTATGGAAAGATACAATAAGCCTAAATGGCTGCAGCATCAGGACCTTAAAACCGATTTCCGTATCTAGCGACAAACAAACAAACAAAAAAGCTTCCAGGTTTAAAAGTAAGAAGTCTTCGGGCTTGGACGAGAATCCCTTTCAGATTGGTGTATTCCCCGAAGATCTCAAGGCAGCATTAGTTGAGCCCTGACCTTCATCCTGACTTTCTTGACAAGACAGAGATCCTTCCCGCTCCCAGCATGGTTTTCTTAAAAACAGATCTACCCAGACGGCTCTTGTGAAGCTAACAGATTTCCTCAGAGGGAATGCGCATCGTGGAATGGGTTTTGGATCTCTCCAAGACCTTCAACATTATGTGACATGAGTGCCTTTTCAGGAACTGAAGTATTTAGGAGTTAGTAGTGGATTGTCCCTTTCTTGGGCGTCTGATGGCCGACCTGTGCGGTTACCTTTTGCTCATATCTCCTCTGGAGTGCCACAGAGTAGTGTTCTCGGTCCACTTCTTTTTATTTTCTTCATTAACGATGCTGATGATACAACAATTCTTATTAGGATGAAACCAGGCGACCTTCCTGTTAAGTTAATAGAACAACAAGAATCTGCTAAAAGTTTTTGCATCAGCGTCAATAAAACACATCTCTTTTACTTCTAATAAAACAAATAAAAGCTCTAAAACCTGATCAAATTTTACAATTAAAAATGCATACCTACCTAGTCCTTATTTGATAAACGAAATTACAATAAATTACAAAACAAACAAACAAACAATTCCGATTTTTATGTGACAATAAAACGCAAATACAAATAATGCCAACAATACAATGGAACATTAGCGGAAGAATTGTTTATCCCCCAGATACATCTAATGTGTGTATTTTGTCTATTTCTTCTCTATGTGCATGAATTAAACTTTAAAAACCGACTCTATCTATTCAAATAAGCTATTTGCTCGTTTTATTGCAGCCCGACCCGTCGTCTCTTCAGTAGAACGGTCCTCGTCTGGTTCAACGTTCCGTGGGCAAACAACACACGATGCCTTATCGCCAGTGTGAATTTTGACGACGAAAATGTGGATCAACTTAACGAGGCTGATACTGTGTCTGTATTTATTCACCGCGTCCGTGCGTGGCTCCTATGAAGCGAAAATGACGTACCTCAAGTGGCACGAGCAGAACGCGCTCAAAAAACATCAAAGGACCTTGTCGACCACGACCACGGAGAAACCGGTAAGGCATAACAGCTGGGACACGCTTAGGCTCAGGCATAACCATTTATCCGCTCGGTATTCTAATTTGGAGAAGGACTTCGGTGAAGTTTCCGATGACGAGGGTAAACTTGACGCGGTCTCTTCGAGTCATCATAAGGCGAGACACGGGGGGAGGAAGGGTTATTATACGACCACCGTCACCACCACGACCACGGAGGAGGGACTCTTCGGAGATTACGGAGAAATGGAGTATGAGGACGGTGGAGATGATAATAATTATTGGGTAAGTTTAATTATTGCATTTTGTAGAATCGTTTTTATGATCTCTGATAAAAAAAATTGAAAATTAAGCATCAAAATTTTTTGATTATTTAGAAAAATTTAGTTATTCCCAAATTCGAATACCATGCGAGAGCTCAATGCAAAAACTCACCGCTGCGATTACTAATTATTGTTTTTGCATGATCCTGGATTTTTTTGCTTTTTCGTTTGTTCGTATGTACTTTTCCCTTGCGGGTTGGCCTATTTAAGCACGATTGGATTCAAGATTTAACTCGCTTTTCCGTGAAAATATTTTATTAACCGAGACAAGAGTGTTTTTTTATGTATTAACGATAGAGTGAAACTTCGGGGACCTTAAATTATTAAATTACAATACTTAAGACCTCATAAACTTCACTTACAGCCTCAAAACTTTACTATTAGTTTAATTTATCAAGGACGCGAACTAGACCTTCGATTCCAAGAAAATTATTGTCATATTTATGAGAAAATAATTCTCCAGGAAGTGAAGAAGAGCCGCAAAAGAGTATCGAGTTAATTTTTGTTTAGGTAATTTGTCAAAGTGAAAAATGCCCTTTCCTTCCTTCTACCCGCACAAGCAAAACAGAATTCGTATCGTTCGTTGGTGAAAGGTCGTCAGATACCCTTCTAAATCGTGTTAATACTACTATATCGTGAATTTAAAATAACCGCGTCTTACGACCGCGGTTTATAATCGTTAATTAAACTAAGTGATCTGCAACCATACAGAAAGAGACAGAGAGAAAACGGAAAGGTCTACCTACTCCTGTTTTCCTTTGGGCTAAGCCCTGGTCCTTCATCCTATAACATCAGAATCTATTAGTCAAAACAGTTGGTAACTACCTAAACCTTGTGACTAAACTACCTAAACCTTGAAGTGACGATGCTACACTGGATAGGGTCAACTCGATTTTTTTTGCAATGTCCGGCTAGACAAAATATGGTCAGCTCAAAAATTTGAATTTTGCAAAGTCCGGTCAGCTCGATTTTTTTTTTGAAAGGAGTCCCGTTTGAGAGAGCCCGGTCAGTTCAAAAATCAAAAATTCGATTTTTGCAAAGCCCGGTCAGCTCGATTTTTTTTTTTTGAAAGGAGTCCCGTTTGAGAAAGCCCGGTCTGCTCAAAAATTAAAAATTCGAATTTTTCAAAGTCCGGTCAGCTCTAGAAAGCGATTTTTTCAAAGTCCAGTGAGCCCGATTTTTTTAAGGACTTCCGTTTGAGAAAGTCCGGTCAGTTCAAAAATCAAAAATTTGAACTTTTCAAAGTCCGGTAGCTCTATAAGGCGATTTTTGCAAAGTCCGGTCAGCTCGATTTTTTTTTGAAAGGAGTCCCGTTTGAGAAAGCCCAGTCAGCTCAAAAATCAAAAATTCGATTTTTGCAAAGCCCGGTCAGCTCGATTTTTTTTTTTTTTTTTTGAAAGGAGTCCCGTTTGAGAAAGCCCGGTCTGCTCAAAAATTAAAAATTCGAATTTTTCAAAGTCCGGTCAGCTCTAAAAAGCGATTTTTTCAAAGTCCGGTGAGCCCGATTTTTTTAAGGACTTCCGTTTGAGAAAGTCCGGTCAGTTCAAAAATCAAAAATTTGAATTTTTCAAAGTCCGGTAGCTCTATAAGGCGATTTTTGCAAAGTCCGGTCAGCTCGATTTTTTTTTGAAAGGAGTCCCGTTTGAGAAAGCCCGGTCAGCTCAAAAATCAAAAATTCGATTTTTGCAAAGCCCGGTCAGCTCGATTTTTTTTTTTTGAAAGGAGTCCCGTTTGAGAAAGCCCGGTCTGCTCAAAAAATAAAAATTCGATTTTTTCAAAGTCCGGTCAGCTCTAAAAAGCGATTTTTTCAAAGTCCGGTCATATCGATTTTTTTTGAAAGGAGTACCGTTTGAGAAAGTCCGGTCAGTTCAAAAAAAAAAAAAAATCAAATTTTGCAAAGTCCGGTCAGCTCAAAAATGTGATTTTTTCAAAGTCCGGTCAGCTCTAAAAAGCGATTTTTGGAAAGTTCAGTCAGCTTGATTTTTTTGAGGTTAATGAAACTTCGGTCAGCTCAGAAATCAAAAAACGATTTTTGGAAAGTCCAGTCAACTCGATTATTTTGTAAAGCTCCCGTTTGATAAAAGTTCGATCAACTCGAAGTTTATTTTTTTTTGCAAGGCCCGGTTTGATATGGTCTCAAATTTTTTTCCAGATCGGGTTAGAGAAGGTTCGAAAAAAAGTTTGAACTTTCGAGATAACGGGGCCTTGTCAAAACCATTCCAAAAATCAAATTTTGGATTTTCTTTTTAAATTTCGAACTGACAAGACTGACCATCCAGATATTGCAAAAAAAAAACGAAAAGGCCCCATTTTGTCAAACCGACCTTGAAAAAATATATTTTATTTTTGTAGTCAATTTGACAAAGCTCGAAAGAAGCTTGAATTTTCGATCTGACGGGACCTTGTCCCAATGAAAATAAAATTTGAACTCGCCGGCTTATTTCATGTCTGATATTCCATTTATATCCGCAACCACTTTATTACCGATCTACAGGGTGTTGAAATTGAAAGATTTTTCTTTTTTTTTTTTCTTAACAGCTCTTTGAGGAGATAGTTAATCAAACTTTAGTCAAACAGTTAGTCACATCACAACTCACACAGGATCATCCCAGCTTTAAATACCTACCAAAAAAAAAAGCCAGAGCCTCTTTTATCATTTAAAAATTTGAATTTATTGTAACGAATTAGAGGAAATGGTTTTTTTCTTCTTGACAACTATACAAAAAAAAAAAACAACTATACAGGGTGTCCCATAATATGTGGGCAATCTCCCGGATTTGGGTAAATTTTGTAAAAATAAATGAAAAAATAGCTATAAAATTAATTCCTCAGAGACACCCCTACAAAGATATTAGCTGTTGAAGTTGAGGGTTGAAATCAATTTTTTGCAATAACTTTTTTATTTCTTGACCGATTTTGATAATTTTTGGTGTTATTTTGTATTATTTTGAACTGTTCAGAATAGTGTTTCTTAATCTTTGGTAGCACAAACATAGATCTCGGGATGGCATAACCCCCTCATTCACTTGAAATAAAACAATAAAAATAATAATTTTACAGTTTTTTAAGGTTAATTTTCTTTTTATTCGACATTTTTTACATGAAAAATGTATCCTTTATTATTTCGATAGAGCGAACCGTTATCGAGATAAACGTCCTTCTAATAGGTGATGCGTCGCAGGAACTTTCTAAATTTCAAGTAAATTTTAACAAGATGGCTGACCTATGACAGTAAATTGAGCAGGAAACAAAACAATAACTTAATTAAATACACGTCAGTGTCAAAAGATTTCATTTCATGCAGATTCAATTCTAACTGATTTTCTGCGTATTCAGCGTTTATGTAACTCATTTTAAAATCAGTTAGAATTGAATCTGCATGAACTGAAATCTTTGACACTGTTTGACGTGTATGTAATTAAGTTATTGTTTTGTTTACTGCTCAATTTACTGTCAAAGATCAGCCATCTTGTTAAAATTTACTTGAAATTTAGAAAGTTCCTGCGACGCATCACCTATTAGAGGGACGTTTATCTCGATAACGGTTCGCTCTATCGAAATAAATAAAGACACATTTTTTATGTAAAAAATGTCAAATAAAAAGAAAATTAACCTTAAAAATCTGTAAAATTATTATTTTTACTGTTTTCTTTCAAGTGAATGAGGGGGTTATGCCATCCCGAGGTCTATGTATGTGCTACCAAAGATTATGAAACATTATTCTAAACAGTCCAAAATAATACAGAATAACATCAAAAATTATCAAAATCGGTCAAGAAATAAAAAAGTTATTGCAATAAATTGATTTTCAACCCTCAACTTCAACAGCTAATATCTTTGTAGGGGTGTCTCTGAGGAATTAATTTTATAGTTATTTTTTCATTTATTTTTACGAAATTTACCCAAATCCGGGAGATTGCCCACATATTATGGGACACCCTGTATAGAAGACTGAAAAGTTTCAAAGTAAATCTCAAAAAAAATTAGGGGGAGAAAACCTGAATGATGGGATTGGGCCTATATGGTCTGCCTAATGATGTAAGCCCTACAAGGTAACCCGTACTCCAAATTTGAGCTAAATATCTCAAAAACTGAAGGAGCTAGGAAGAAAAAAACTTTTTTTCCCCAAATTTTAACACCCTTTCTTCTGCTTTCTTCTCCTCCTTTCTTGGTCTCCGCATCTCTTTTGGAGGTTGCTGAAACAATTCAAAGAAGATGTTTCTTTTCATGATTCCAAATTCATATTTGGAGTTTCGAGAGTTTTCTTTTTGACGGTGAACGAAATTTCCAGTTCTTTGTTTGTTCTATTCAAAACTTGCTCGTTTTCATTTGTAACCCTCTCCAATGTCATGTTAAATAAAGAAAACCAAAACGGCACAGTATGTCGTGGTCTAGTCGTGTATGGTAGATCACACCCAAAGAATTTAGCGTAATAACACGACCGCGTCTCAGAGCCATCATGCAAGTACTAGTGTCTTAATTATTGAAAGGTGATCGTGACTTCCATAAATAGGTCACACGGTCAATTAAGAATGTGCTGAAAATTAAATGTAATTTGCGAAAGTCTGCTCGTCCTGACCAGAAAAGAGAAGTTCTGGGCTTGTTCTCGTAAGACTTGACTTCTTCCCAGGATGAAAGACAGAAAACAGTTTCTTGGGATTCTTTTTACATTGAAATGAACCGCAGTTCGGTAATGCGATTGTATGAATGACATTCAATAAACGAATGACTCGGTAGGATCGAAATTTTTAACCGCAAATATTCCGAGTGAAATTGAGGCTACAAAGAAGAAACAACAGATAAATTACTCCGCAGTAATAACCCTTCATTAACTTACATGCAGACTGGTTAATAAAACGATTTACACAAAAATGCCTGTATGATTTTACGATCGTCAAAACTGCAATGGAACTGTCGGTGCTGGTGCCATAGTGCTTCGAACCCGAAATTCCGCTCGCTAAAGCTAAAATACAGTACCTACTCATTACTCACTTAATGGTCATGCAGGCTACCTTCCCAATAATGACCAATGAAGCATTCGTGGCATATTGGCGGTCAATTTCAATCACCATCACCACAATTTACTTAATATACGTGGTGGCATCGTTCTTATAATGATAAGTCGACGACGAGCCTCAGCCTCAGGCCTCAGCCACCGACGACCACATACAGAGACGGGGTTCTTTGAAATCATTAAATTATTTGTCAACTGGAGTGGCTGGTGTTAGTGTTTTGTTTTCAGCTTGTCTAGTTGATCACAACAACCGGTCGATTGATAGATCTTGATTGATGATGTCACTAACCCGTCCGCGACGGTATTAATAAAATCCCACGATGCTTTAACTGGGAATCGTTTGACTTCTATTATTGCATCCAATGAAATTAGTTAGTTCTGTGATGGGGAGATATATCAATGAATCTTTCTTTCAGATAAAATAAATATGTAGTACAAAATCATGAAGTAAAATTATTGCCCACTATCACACGGTTTCTCACTCCATTAATGGCACTCTGTAACTGTTGCCTGGGTGTATCGTTTATCTCAATAACGAAACATAGAAAGAAATCACATTTAAGCTTGCAGAATCTGGCTGGCTAGGGTGTTGGTATATTACGACAGATAAGTCGATCTTCATAAACCTCTTTCACGAAATTGGTTGTTTCGGAAGTTTTTTGTATCTCTGGGAACTGACCTACATGTATATGATATTCTAAACAACTTTAAACCTGGAAAAAAGTCTTGGTGAAAAGTGTAAGTTCCGGGAAAACTATTGACAAAAATTTTACCTGCCAGGAATGTCTCGGAGTTACTTTCACTGCTATATCACCGACTGAATAAGGACAAAAATGAGCACCTTTTCTGAGAAGCTTGTAAACAGGTTTCTACAGAAAATTCCATCCAAGAACTAGAAAGCTTTTCTTCGGTTCCACAACAATCATGATAATTATTCCAGACAGTTCTAAAGAGAACATTCCACGAAGCTTATACTCCCATTGCGGAAATAACTAACTTCAGTTATTTATTTGGCAATTTATTTTTATTAATTAACCTTTCCTTTGAAAAAAAGAACGGCCTTTAGAAAATCAATAAGTAGCAGTGACAGTTCCTATGTCCTCGTTACTTGGGATATCCTAGGTGCGAGAAACCCTGTTTACGACTATTTGGCGCATATCTACTGACGTATTACATCAGCCAATTAACCACGACGAGATTTAATTCTTAAAAAATTCTTTAATCAGTTTATGGTATCAATAATTGATATATGTACTCGCTTATACATTATATTGACAGGTGTCCAATCATGTGTATTATATATGTAACCTTTATTTTGTTTACTTCACATATAGATTAATAGAAAGTAGTAGCAACTATTCGTAAAATAGATTTATTAATCCACATTTAATAATAATTATACATAATTATATTATTGATAATTATTTATTTCTAATGTTTATTGAATTCCAAGACTTAATTAAAAATATCCTTGCGCAAGTACAGAGTAGGTAATTAGTTAATTAAAAAGACCGCTCGAGTGTAAAATCTCCAACGACACAACAACCAAAAAACCAGTTATTTCAAATCAACGATACAGGCATTAGTAGGTAGGTACCTACTTACAGTAGTTGAAATCTCCTAATAAGAAAATGGTAGCGGAGAGAAATTTATCAATCAAAAAAATAAAATATTGAAATACGTAGGTAGGTATATCCGCATAGTCCGCGTATATACGAACCGCAAAAGTGAGAAGAAACCAATATAGAAATTAATCACGAAATTATAATAATAAAAAAAAAAACAGAATATTAACTCAAAAGGGCGTATTTACAAATTCATCCAAAACTGAGTTAGACACATGTACTCTCCCCCTCCTCTTAGAGAAAGAGGGAGAGAGAGAGAGAGAGAGAGAGAGAGAGAGAGAGAGAGAGAGAGAGAGAAAGCGGTAGACCATCTTAAAAGGACGTATCCACAAATTAGTCTGCTTTGTTAGATTAAAAAGACGTATCTGATTTTGTTAATTGAAAATGACGTATCTACACACTATACACTATGTTAGAACTAAATGGCGTATCTGCAGATTTAAAATTTCATACGCAGATGATACGCCTTTTACTCGTATTAGCAATTGGTACTTATGCGGTTGCGCGGTCTTTTGGTAGAGTATGAGGTTATGATTACAATTCAATATTATTCAGTTACCCATTTAGTTACGTCAAAAATTGCTGAATTTATTTTTTGACAGTAATTTAAACCATGGACCTATACCATTATTAAGAAAAATAGACGTATCTGCCAAGAGTGGTAGGTAACTGATGTTAGCTGAAAAGGGCGTATCTCTCAAAATGCTGACAGACAAGTAACAGAGCTCAAATAATTCATTTCATGACATAATTGAGAATCTTAAAAGTCATAAATTTTTGCAGATACGCCCTACCTAACTTATAAAGAAAAATAGACGTATCTGCCAAGAGTGGTAGGTAACTTATGTTGGCTGAAAAGGGCGTATCTATCAAAAGTCATGCTGACAGACAAGTAACAGAGCTCAAATAATTCATTTCATGACACAATTGAGAATCTTAAAAGTAATAAATTTTTGCAGATACGCCCTACCTAATTTACATTAATTATTAAGAAAAATAGACGTATTTGCCAAGAGTGGTAAGTTATGTTAGCTAAAAAGGACGTATCTCTCAAAATGTTGACAGACAAGTAGTAACAGAGCTCAAATAACCAATTTCATGACATAATTGAGAATCTTAAAAGTCATAAATTTTTGCAGATACGCCCTTTTGAATTACCACGACAGCAGAGGGTGGTTAATAACGATTCGATCCTTACCATTGTGCGAACTAGGAAGTGGTAAGAGATACGATGATGAGGTCGGTTAAAATAAAAAAAGCTGCTCATTGAAAAATTGAAAGAAACATTTCGGGAAACTTCTGACGCTGCTGAAATGAGCTGAAAAAAATTTGAAAAATCATGGAAAACTCTTGACTATACTTAATATGTAAAGTTATAAAAAATAATTATTTTATTTTCTGTAGGTAAAAAAAATATGACCAAAATGAGAAACCTCGAATTTTCAGGTTTTTCATGATATTTCAGCAACTACTGAAGCTAGCCTGAATTTTGTTTCAGATTCTTAATAAGTATAAAATAGTGCAACTTTTCCCTAATTTAACAAACTCTGTATGATGTACACCTGTGCCTAATTAGCCAATCTCGAGGCTTAGTAAACTAGAAAACTAGAAAGACTTTGGCTTAATAAAGAAAAGCCCCAGTTGCCTTTCTGTTTTAGATTTCATTTTTAAGATTCCTGATTGAATAAATTTCTTTACGAACAATCTTCTTTATACTGCCGTCGTATTATCGTAGATATGCGATGAGACAATTTTGTTCCTTATTTAAGAGAGCGATAGTTATCACTGCGAATTACAACTCCAGCGATTGCAACAAGATCTCTTCCGTGACCTTGGCCTGCCGGCGCCGTCGGGCCTTCGGCGAGCGAGGAAATTTTTTATTTTTCGGTAAAAGTGCCAACATACGCGAGACTAATAATTAAATTCAATACTTCAAATTATATGTTGAATAAAAAAAATTGAAACAAAGTTCACGATGTAGAAAATACAGGAAGATGGATTTATAATTTTTTACCTATTTTGACGGTTTTTCCAGCGTTCAAGGTAAAAAAACTATATCCAATTTTTTTTGTAGTTAATAAACGGCTCTGCACTGATGTTTTGTTATTTTTTCGATGGGTCAAAAAAAGTCGAAATAAAATTTGAAATAATGCGAAAAATGATAGGTGAGCGGTGATTTTTTTTTTCAAAAAACGATCTCTACAAAGTTTGTACGTCTTTCCTTTCCCTACGCAACTGTGCCAGCAGAATCTCTCCGCGATGTACCGTTACCGTGAAAAAATAGTAGTAATTTTGAATTTATTTAAAGTTCATTAATCAATGATTCTGTAAGTTATTGAGAAGAGGAAGGTGGCGAGAAGAATATTAATAAAAATATAAGACATTTGTATTCAAGAGGCATGAGAAAAAGAGCCGTTGTTGCTACTCGTTCATCCTTAAATCGTGCCGTGTACCTCTTGTTTTTAAAAGAAGTACATCCTGTTTTAGATACATAATAATAATTAGTGGCATTGCTATTTATGTACTATTACTCAATTATTAATTAAAAGTATGTAAATATAATATGTAATTTGTGACAAGAAAAATACATTGAATTTGGATTTTCTAGTGATAACCTGACGAATTAAAAATAGCAAAGGTTAACAGTCGCCGAAGCGTATATACAAAGTGGTTTAGTAGACCATAATTCCATAATGTCAATATCGTAGTTATTTGAGAAAAAATAATCAAATCATAATCAAATAAGCAGAATTTACGTAAATTACAGTTTTAACTGCTCGGAAAACTAAACAAAAACACGATGCGTTTGTTTCCTGGTTACAGTCAAAACATTCGAGAAAATCATTTATTTACGATTATAAACTGCTGGAAAATTAGGTTTCCACATAAATAGATTCACAAATTTATTTATTACGTTGATTATGCAATATCTACAGAAGCGATATTCCAGGAATTTAAACAATTCAGGGAGCAATTTTATTTATTGGACACTGTTAAAATATTCAACAATAAGAAGTCAAAAAATAATGCGTTAGAAATCCGGATGATTAAAATTATTTCTCTTTTAAATAAATTTATAAGTTGTGGTGAGATAATCCCCTCATGTATCGTTTTTCGCCCAACTGAGCTGATGGGGCCTTATCAAGAACAAAATTCTTGGCCCAACTCGGTATTGCCCGGATTAATAAAAGACTGTATAGAGGACGTTTAGGTAGACAACTGCAATATTGCTTAACTTGTGTCTAAAGACACATATTCACCGCTAAATTTCTCATTTAGCAGGATATTTAAGATGTTGTTTCATGAGAGTTTCAATTATAAAGGTCATGATCAGCTGTTTGTTTACCAATAACAAGGTTTTTCCGAGATACGCTTGATGATAACCAGGTTGATATGTATTTCCCAAGCCCCTGAATGAGTTTTTTTCGTTGTTATCAATAAAGACAGTCGACGGACTTTGTCATGAATTATTGTTTCTTAATTTTTTTCGTCTTACAAATTGTGTGGAATATTTTTTGTTGTAGTCTTTTTTGAACGTTCCTTTTTGTGGTTATTAGCTAAAATGTTATGATGTTCATTAGCCTATGATGTTATAAGGGTGTATCATAAATATACCGACAAATTTTTAGGGGTAGTAGGGGGGAGGGAGTAAAAAATAATTTTTTCTCAGAAAACATTTGCCCAAAAATGTTTCGTTTTCGAGATACCTATAGAGCGGTAAAATTAAAAAATTAAATGAATAGCATGAACAATAAACAAACAAATCTCTTTAATTTGACTATATTTTAGTTTTTGTAGATGTATTCCAGTGGCGTAGATATTGAAGGTTTATATATTTTTTATTTATTTATTTATTTCTACTTTTCCCTTTCTATCTTTCACGCCACTGACTTTATTGGAAATATAAAAACGTTATTCAATAGCCCTTGCTATTAAGAACAAAAAAGTATTCTTAAATTTTTTTCAAATTTCTCAAAATTTATGAGTTTTCTCAGGTTATGCTGGGTCATTTACATTATTGAAAATAATTGATTATTCGTATTATTGATTAGTGACCTGAGGAAACTTTAAATATCTCAAAAACGGTGCTGTATGGAAAAAACTAAAGAATACTTTTTTATTCTAAAATCCATGGGCTGTTGAATAAATTTCTTGTATTTGCAAAAAAGTCAGTGGCATAGAAGAAAGGGATGAAAAAGTGTGGTAAAAAAATCCAGTTATATCTACGCCACTGGAAGACGTCTACAAAACCTGATATGTTTCATCATCAAAATCGGTTCAAATTTACGCGAGTTATAATAACCAAAAACTTGTAATTTGTGAAAATTTTGACACCCTGTATCTCAAAAACGAAGCGTTTTTGGACAATGTTTGTTGAGAGAAAATGTTTGTTTTTACTCCCCCCCCCCCTACTACCCGTAAAACTTTCTGGGTATATTTATGATACACCCTGTATAGTCGAAAGTTTACTTGTCTTTATGAATTTTTTATGCTATTTTTCCCCAATATAATAAAACTATACAGGGTATGTCAATTTGAAAATTTGACACCCTCGAATTCCGCTTAAAAAAATGTTTCTCAAAGAAACCCCGAAACAGGTAACATTTTTTATACAGGATGTTGCTTGGCTGAGTAATGAGGACATTGTCTATTTTTTTTTAATTAGACACCCTGTATATTATTTCATTTTTATTTTGTCTGAGAAAAATCAGTTAAAATGGTTTTTACAGTTGCAGTTTATGAGTTATAAACAAATGAAAATAGCAATTTTCCATTTTGAAAGCAGTGTACTGCGGAAACGGATCAAAATATCGAAATTTATGTACTATCCAAGAATGTAAATTAAATTTTTATATAGGGTGATGAAAAATCTGATAATTTTCCTCACCCTGTAAAAAAATTTCAAGTACACTGTACGATGACACTTGACAAGTTAATATAAGGACATGTAAGTCGTTTTGCGATTTTTGGAGCCGTTTCCACTAAATGCAATCTGTAACGATAAACCATTCTAACTGGATTTTCTCAGATAATCTGAAAATGTAATAATATACAAGTGTCCTATTAAAATAAAAAAATATGCAAGACGTCATTACTCAGCCAAGAACAACCTGTATAAAAAACTTTTTTAATAAAGAGGACATTTTTGTAATGGGAATTCGGGGGTGGCAAGTTTTCAAATTGACACCCTCTAAAGCATAAGCAGTATTTTTGCGAAAAACGACTTATCAATTACACAAAAATTTTAACTTGGTGCCTGTAAAATAAAAAAACGACATACCAGCTTTTGGAAAATAATCACAGGCTTGTACTCCCTGATATTTAATACCCACTTACTTTTAGTTCTGTCGAATATCATGGCGTTATAGCAGGTGTTCCTAAGGGATCAATGTTTCAACCTAAATTGATTGAGGTGTCTCGTCAATAATCTGCCTTATAAGACATGAATCAAAATGACTTTCACTTTATTTGAAAGCTTGCCAACCAAAGAAGGCGTTTAGATCTTTTGAAGATATCTTCGGGTGCTAATCTTTGACACATCGACATGATGATCTTGAGGTGCTATAAATCCATGGATGTTCTGATTCGCAAGGGGAGGTAGTTTTATTCATCTATACATTATCGCATCTGTTGAATTCGTTTGTCTTTCTTATTAATCTCTCTTTTGTGAACCATTTTAGGAATCGTTATACCTACATTAAAAGGTAATATAATGTGAAATGTTATTATTAAGACATGCACATCAGATATAATATTTTTTCAGACGAAGCTAAGTTTCATCTTTCAGGCTACGGTAATTCCAAGAGTGCATAATCGACTGAAAATCCACACAATTGCAGTGAAGGATTACATCGTATAAAACTGAATGTCTGCTTCTAGAAGACTTATTTCTAGGTGCATGTATAATAGTCTCCCGCTAAACCAGCAATACCTACAGAGTGATAATTTTTTTTTCTCAATTTTAATGTTCTGAATTAACAATGCACCTTGAACTAAACTAACAACGCAAGAAAGTACCTATATGTACTTCCAAAAACTCTGAAAGTGACTTGCTGGTGAACATTTTGAGACTTTTTTCTTGGACGTCCTTTGCTTCTCTTTGACCTCTTTTGTATAGGTTATAATTTTTTTTTTGGACGCTTGAAGTTATTTTGTAACAACCGTGTCTGCTATGACTTCATCCAAGAACAACTCCAGGTTACCTTACCTTCAAGAAGTGACATCTGACTCCCTAAGTAGGAGAGAACCGTCCAGTTACCTTTTGCAAATTCACTATCCATCTCACCAAGTCAATTTTTTGGAAAGTTATACTAAATATAAGTGTCGAAAATCGCAAAACGTCAAATTTGACATTTCCGACAGATGTCAAAAGTGGGACAGCGGAGCCGCGCGTAGCGCGCAACGATTATCGCACGTGCGGTCATTTTGGAAGCGTCTCGACATCCGAAACGCGATTTCGCAAAAATTTTTCCGAAAAACATACAGGATGTCCCGAAAATGTCGAAAAACCGCCCGGCCAATATGGTGGACATGTTTTTCACGGGACCGACACCGATTGATCGCATTTGACGGCCCGAGAAAAACGAGCGCGAAAAAATCGCGAAAATTTCGCACGCGACTTCGAAAAACGCGAAAATCGCGTGAAAAATGTCGTTTTCGCGTCGCGTGATTTTAGAAGAACCGCGTGCAACAGACGATGGCTCCGATCGTATTTTCGTTTGCGGATTCGGAGAGATCTGTCTTCTTAGGGTCCCCGACAGAGTATCCGGAGTTTCTCCGACCGTCCGTGTGGAAAAAAGTAATTTTTTTGGAATAAAAGAAAGACACAGAGGCGTCCAAAAATCGCCTTCCCAATTCAGATTCAGACGTGAGTCGAGCTTATTATTGTAACTTTGACTCGATTTTGACTACATTTAACTCGTTTTTGCTTAGCAAGTGATTTTTCAAAAGGTTGCAAAAAAAAACAAAAAAAAGTAAAATCAGAGTTGAACGCTCAAATTTATCTAACCAGGCTGATTAGTGTATAGAATTTGTAATAATTAAGTATTCTAAAATTTATGTTATTTTCATACTCTGTCACCTTAATCCGCCCACGAAACGCTCGTTTATACTGTTGCTATATCGTAGGTCATCGGGACGGTACGCACGGTGTTGGTGTTGGTGTTGTACATACATTATATCGGGCCTAAAAATAGAACGATATTTATTAGAATTAATTTATTTTGGACCTAGAATTTGGCTCGCACCTCCGTAATCGTATCATGATCCGCTAAGAGGTTACATCTGCAAGAACTCAGATGGCTCGAGTGAGTGCATTTTTATTACTCATGTATAATTCGGAAGTGCACACTTGGGTCTAAGACGTGAGCTATTTTAATTGCCGCTCCGAAAATACATTTTTCGGTGCTGAGTTGAAATAAAATAGGTAATTCCAGTCTGCTGGTGCAAAAAACCAATCAACATTATTTTCTAATAATAATAATAATTAATTAATATTTTTATGGTCTTTAGCATAACAATGAATGACATTACGTTTTAAATTTCAAGTGCCTACTTATTTATATGCAAATTTTCTTATTTTATTACCTGCTTTTACAATGCGAGTCCGTACAGTTATGTCCCAGATTTCACACAATTTCAAAATCCTGTTTGAATTTTTCTCTAACAGCTTCGTAGGCGTTAAGTAATTTTGTCATTAAAGATTTGTCATTCCAGAAAAATGCAATATTATTGGGTGCGATGCAAAATGGTAATTATTGGATTTGTTTGTGAATTTGTGGCAGAGCTAGAGTATACCCATATTAAGATACCATTATTACTACGGCCGTATTTACCACAGTTTCATCATATTGTAAATAATCTTTTTTGTGAATTATTTGCCAGCCCAGGTCAGGTCCGAAAATTATATTTTTTTCGATTTTTTTGCCAGCCCAGGTTAGCTCCTTAATTTACCTTTTGCCAGCCCAGGTTAGCTCCGAAAATTATATTTTTTTCGATTATTTTGCCAGCTCAGGTTAGGTCCTAAATCTATCATTTTTCCAGCTCAGGTTAGCTCCAAATTTTACATTTTTTTCGATTTTTTTTACCAGCCCAGGCTAGCTCTGAATTTGATCTTTTTTCAATTTTTTCCCAGTCCAGGTTAGGTCCTAAATTCACCATTTTGACTGCCCAGGTTAGCTCCGACATTCTAGACTCTAGAGCCGCCACTTTTCGTCGTAGAAAGGTTAAATTTGGCTGGATTGAAGAGGCGCAAACACGTCCTATTGAAAGTGGTCCGGATCCGAGAATTTTAAGGCCCCCATTCAGATCCGTACTTTTTTTGCAACGTCCCGCCTGTAGTATTTTTTCTCTCTAACGGTACATCGTGGAGAGATTCTGTTCGCACGGTAACTTAGGGAAGACATAGACGTACAAACTTTGTGGAGAAAGTTTTTCGAAAAAAAAAATAAACAATAGGTGAGCATATCATTTTTCACCACTCACCTGTCATTTTTTGCATGATTTCGAATTTTTTTACCGATCGAAAAAATACCAAAACAGTGGGATAGAGACGTTAATTACGTAAAACAAAAGGTAGAATAGTTTTTTTTTACCTTAAACCTTGGAAAAACTGTCAAAATCGGGAAAAACTCCGGCAGGTCATTCTGATTGTTTACCGCGTCCGCCATTTGTATCTTTTTTCTTCGACATATAATTTGAAGTCTTGGCTTCAATTCGTCTCGCATATATTGACACTTATTTTTTTATGCACTGTTTTTTTTATTAAGTAATAAAGGTACCTACGTGAATTTTATTAGTAAAATTTGGGACGCCGTAATATCTATATCGATGCGAAACTAACTTTTACGCGTGGTCTCGGCAATTTAGGCTGGCTTTGAGAAAAACGTTTTCATTTGCTCACACGATATAATGTTGCCTGAATTGCCACAAAAAGCTGTTTGTTTATATTAAGTTTAAAATAATTATTGCTATTGGTAATAACAATTTTTTTTTTCTGGATTATTTGTTTTATGTTTCATATCAAATATCAAACTGAGAATTGAGACGCCCATCAATTGGTTGAATGTTGGTTTAAAAATCGAAAAAGTAGGTCGATTTCTATTTCCAAGGGCTTTCCGCATCGAAATGACTAATTTTAATTAATGGGATTGAAACAATGGCAAACTGCCTCATTTATATGCTCAAACCGTACTGCTCATTAGTTCTAAAAGATATTATTATCATAATATAGCAATCGTACCTACGTTGCATATAGCCAATGCCCATTTCCTCTTCAAATTACATAACATTTTCAAATCTGGCATTGTTCAGTTTGGCAGGTGGACCACTCAAATAAAATTAATGAACTATATTATGATGTCACGGTTCGTCAGCATGAATGAATGAATGAATGAATGCAACTGGAATTTTTATTTGTAAACTTAATAAATACATAAATACCTGAATTGTATAAAAGCTGCTTTATAATAAAATAATTAGATCTGTCCACAAAATTTGATGATTAATGAGGTACCTACTTAACTATCTGACGGGACGGGTATAAAGTCCGCTTCAACTCTCAGGTTTATTGAACTTTTCTCTGAAGTTTTCTTGGTTCAGCATTTTCCATTTTCCTTGGTTGATTCACGCGGTGTCGGAGATAATTATTTCTCCCGCAGCTAGAAATTATGCCAATTTTTCATGAACCATGAACCATTAAAATTAATGTCGTCACCTTTATTTTTATAGAAACGATTTGGATTTTTAATTAAATTCAACACTTCACGGTTGGTGACGGTCTCGGTGACGGTCTCATTAAAAAAAGGAAGTTATCTTTAGCGAAACTTTTGCAATTGATAAGAAACCCCTTTTTAAGAAATCAAAGTTTCCTTAAACTATGCCTGGAATCGTTTGGCATTTGGAAAAAAAGGCATTCGAATAATTTTTTTTTCGTTTTTGGCGCCCAACTTTGACATTTCTTAATATTTTAATTCTATATGTACTAAGAGAAGTTTTTTTATTATAATTTAGAGCAGATAAAATGAAGTTATTAAACATGTGGAGAAAAAATATCAGTGGCGTAGTTACAGAATTGTAGGGGGGGGGAGGGATGCGAGAAAGTAAAGAGAAGTTATTTAGGTATTTATTATCGTTAAGGTATCTAGGTAAAAGAGAGAGAGAGCGATAAGATATCTGTATAACATAAAAGGTAATGAAATTTTGAAAAGCTACAATTCTTCTCTTTCTCACACACTCATCAAAGTGGAGAGTTCAAATTATGCGCCAAATTTCTGCACCAATTTTTTTAGTGCTCTAACACCGATAGGCCGTTACAGAATACTTTTATGAAATTTTTTCGCCAAAAAAATTCTACGCCCATGAACCAATGTTAGCTTGGGAAATTATCTTTTTTGCGAGTTTTTTGCCAGCCCAGGCAGCTCGGGAAATTATGTTTTTTGCGAGTTTTTTGCCATCCCAGGTTAGGTCTGAAATTTATCTTTTTGCCAGTCCAGGTTAGCTCGAAAAATGCTCTTTTTGCGGTTTTTTGCCAGCCCAAGTTAGCTCAAAAATTGATCTTTTTTCGTTTTTTTTTTGCCAGTTGACGTTAGCTCGAAAAATTATCTTCTTGCGCCCAGGTTAGCTCGGGAAATTAAATATTTTGACAGTCCAGGTTAGCTCGGGAATTTTTTTGTACCAGCCCAAGTTAGCTCGAAAAATTATCTTTTTGCGGGTTTTGGATCAGTCCAGGTTAGCTCGAAAAATGATATTTTTGCAGGCTTTTTGCCAGTCCAGGTTAGCTCGAAAATTGATCTTTTTGCGTTTTTTCCAGTCTAGGTTAGCTCGAAAAATGAAGTTCCAAAATTTACCTTTTTGCCAGTCCAGGCTAGCTCGGAAAACTATCTTTGATGAATGAATTTGAATGAATGATGACAAAAAACTTCTACGCCCATGGACTCACGAGACTTTCCACTATCAGCGTTGGAAAAATGAAATAATATTGCGGTCTGAGGAAGTTTAGACTCGATTTACTTGGAGATTATAGAGAATTTCGACTTTCTTTTGTAAGAAAACCCAATGCTGATAAGTAAAGTATTCTGTAAGTCCATGTGCGTAGAATTTGTTGAGCAAAAGAAGTAATATACCTTGTACTTACGCCACTGATGAAATTTCCCAGTGGCATTTTTAACTTCATTATGTGTTCTCTAAATAATTACAATAAACCTAACCTCTTAACTTAAAAGTAAAATATCGAAAAACGCCCAAGTTATGCGACAAAAAACTGAAACGAAATAATAAATAAATAACAAATAATAATAAATAATAATAATAATAAATAATAAATAAATGAAGTAATATACCTTGTACTTACGCCACTGATGAAATTTCCCAGTGGCATTTTTAACTTCATTATGTGTTCTCTAAATAATTACAATAAACCTAACCTCTTAACTTAAAAGTAAAATATCGAAAAACGCCCAAGTTATGCGACAAAAAACTGAAACAAATAAAATTATAATTAAAAGCCCTTCAAAGCACATGTTAATGGTACTTTTATTACTTTTAAAAGGTCTTCTGTCAATTGGTAGAGTCCTGCCACAAAAAACTGATTCACAATCACCATGATGTTAAGGGGGTACTTCAGCCGTGTATTTGTAGGGGTATCGTAGTTCACATTTTTCTCTCTTATTTGTGCATCAATTTCGTTCAAGTTTAAAAATAATTAAAGAAGAGGGACAGATTGAGGTACCTATAGAGCCCGATTTTGAAAAAAATAAGTATTTTTAATATTTCTAGGGCTATCAAATTGACCTTATATTGCATGGACGCTGGTGAGTTAATTACTGCAAAAATCAAAAAATCGGCTCTATAGGTACCCGCATTTGACATTGAACAATTATCCAAGCTTTTGAAAATGTTCTTAAAGTAAGCCATTTTCACAAAAAACGTGAACAGCCAGCACCAAATTTCGACAAATATCGCAATACAATTGCCTACATTTAAGGGGCTGACTTTAAATTTAAAGACGGCGAGTTGGAATCACGGTCCGAGGTAGGGCTGCGGCGACATTCCAGTGCATACACCGGAAGAAAAAAACATTGTCCCATCTTGACGGCGCAATAAGGAGGGATAGAATATACATAAGTGGATTAATTTCAAACAACTGACTGGATACCTATCATAGAAAATAAATGTATTTAATTATCAATTAAATATTATTATTATTGAAGTCTTTAAAATTATATTTTTAATATTTTCGATTATATTATAAGGAAAACTATAACGTTTTAAACTATGTTTCATAAATTAGAAAAAAAAAATTTTTTTTATGCTAATAAGGTGTCAATGAAAAGAGCAAGGTAAAGAGCTTTTCTTGGCGATTAAAAAAAAATTCAATAAAAAGTTTTCACCTTGTAAGTCGGAAGTTTCCAAATATAATCTCCAAAACTGGTGAGTAGGTAGGTATATCTACATATACAGGGTGATTAACAATTCGATGGTCACCATTGGGATCTAGGAAACTAAGAGATACGAAGCCGGTTAAATGGAGGAAAAGTTGGCCAATTTACCTAATTGTTAAATTGGTGGCTCTTGACAACTTATCTTAACCTACAAAAAATAATTAATTAATTATCATCAATAATACAAAAAATATGGCTAAGACAAGAAATCTCAATTTTTCAGTTACCTATTTCAGCATATTTCAGTAATTGCTGAATTTTTCAAAATTTTATTTTCGGTTTCTTAATAAGCATGAAATTGGCCAACTTTTCCTTCATTTAACCGACCTCGCGGTTTCCGAGATCCCCATTAGTGGAGCGAAATTCGTTATAAAAGTCGCTCCGTTATCGTTTTTTTTTTCATGACGTATAACCAGGAGGTCAGACCTAATAGGTTTAGTTAATCACATAATTTTGCATTCAGAACGGCTATTTAAGACCTTTTTGGGTAGGTCAGGACTTTTATAGGTATTTGAAAAAAACATAAAAATTTATGATTTTTAAAAATTGTACTTTTGAACATTTACATGACTATATCTTGAAAAGTAATCGAGATATTAAAATGATTCTTTTATCAAATTAAAGCAGACAAATGGGCGCTTCTAATGGTGTATCTTGCTGCCCTTAATTATATACATCTGGGTTGCAATAATAATACAAACGGTGTATGTTGCAAAACGTGTATTGATATTTTCACTGAGCGACAAACTTTTTTATTTATGAAAATTTTTGTACACATGCAGCGAACAAAATGAAGCCAAGATATAGTAGAAGTTTTTAGATAAAAAGTATTCTTTTTAGCGATTACCGTTTGGTAGCTATGACCTTTTTTTCAACTGATGTCGCGCCAATATCGTGCGCTACCCCTTACATAGAGAGTCGAGTCAAATGCAAGGCCTACTACATTACCAAATATAGGAATAAGGTATAATACAGGGTGAATTATAAAAAACGCCCCAAGCGATAATTCCGTTAATTTTGAAGATATAACAAAACTTTTTGAAAGAAAGTGGCGTAGTTTATCATCATCTATATGTTGAGATAAACGCTCGATCAACACAACTTGCTGTTTAGTACATTGTACTGTCTTCAGTACATTGTAGGGGACACTCAGTAGAGTACAGGAAAAATAATTTAAAAAATTCTGGTCTTCAATTTGTTGAGATAAAAAATGCCAAAGTTAACATTTTACTATCTTTGTTTTTCGGTATTTGCAAAAACTAGATGATTTTACAGATATAAAAAAGGGTACTTTAATCGTTATCAATTAAAAAAATTGCTTAAGATGTAGTACTGGCTTGGAAAATTTAATAAGAATTTTTTTCTTTTCTAAGATGCTGAAAAAAAAGCATTTGGCAACAACGGTTTTGATACCTTGACTATACCTACATTCTTAGATTTTAGACGAAATTACCAAATAGCAACTGTTATTGTGTTAAACGTTGCCAAATTTATTGTTCAATATTTTGCTTATATCTTTTAAAATGTAGCTCTGGAATTTTTTAAATTATTTTTCCCGTACTTCACTGAGTGTCCCCTACAATGTACTGAAGAGTTTATCCGTCATTTTCTTAACACCCTGTATATCGATCTGTAATCAAAAGAACAAAATATCTACAGGTCGTTTTGAAAATTGTAGAAGACCAAAAATAAAATGAAAATTCTAATTTCATTTGGGGGCTAAATTTTATTTAAATGACGTTAGTGTATAATTATTATTATTTGTGGCGCACTTTGAAAAGTTAACTTATAAAAATAATAGGTAGGTACATAAATAGTTTAGAAAGTGTTTTGTGCATATTATGGAATTTTATTATGTATTTTTATAGATTTTGAAAGCTCAGTAGGTTTTTTTTTTTTTATTTATCTACCTACCCACTAAACTTATAAATTACAGTACCTAACTACAATATTATAAATTTTAAAAGCATGATCAATAATAATATACGTAAGTAACTATAGTTTTAACAAAATTATATTTAATTTTGATCTTGCAGTCAGTATGAGGAAGTCTGCAGTCAGTATGGTAGGTACTACATGAACCTATAACTGTATACTCAAGAATAAACTTCGTAAAAAATATGTGAAATAAAACAAAAAATACGAACTACTATACAATACCTGAATTGACATAAATAAGCCAATATTCATATGGGGTGGGATGTCTTTTAAGGCGATACTTTGACTGTATTATAACTCATCAAGGCAAACAACTTTTTCAATAAACTTTTCTTACTTAAAAAACTCACAAATAAACGAGATACAGCCTTTGGAAGCTAGGTACCTATTTGAAAGTTTTTTGCCTTGATCAGTTCTATAAACAGTTGAAAAAAGCATCTCCTTAATCAAAAAAACAGCCTGTAGAATTGGATTTTGAAAATGTTTGACTGGTTAGCTAGAGGCTAGACCATGCAATTATACATCTTTCGATCCTTTTAGAGTTTTATTCAACAACGCGTATTCAATGATTTATTTATAAAAAAGCTGTGTGTGCTGAAGACAAAACAGTTGTACAAAAACCGAGGATAATGCCTACAAAATATTTTATGTTGTTATTAATATAATAATTATTATTAACTTGCTTGTGCGGAAAAACGGCAAGATGAATGCGGAAAGCGAATTATGTTACAAAAAGAAAGTTTTTAGTTAACTAGGTACCTATCATAGGGATTAGGGAATGAAGGAAAAGCTACAAAAGTAATCAAAATATTTCTTCTCAGTCCGATGATGATACATACCTACCTACAACACATACTAGAGAGCCAAGCGATTGGCTACATCGTCCGTGCGTTCGTTTACCGCTCAGCCATCGCGCGAATCGAATCACAATAATTAAAAATTCATAATTCAATAACTACCAAACATACGACAAAAATTCATCTTTTAAAACCTTCCTTAATACTTTGGCTCCAATTTCTTCGCTGCATGTGTAAAGAAATTTTCAAAAATAAAAAAGTTGCTCGCTGACTGATAATATCAATACATTTTTGTGGAAATTTTCAATTACCTATTGATTTCACAATCAAATATAAAAGTCCTAAAAACAAGGTTACCGCCAAAAAAAGCGCTTATGTATGCACTTCAATTAAAAAAAAAAATTCGTCGATAGCTCAATTAGTTTTAAAGATATGACAATTTACATTTTTAAAACACATTTTTTTTCCTCAGTCGACTATAATCCTATATCTTCCACTCTGAACAATTCAGAATTATTCAGTTATAGTGGAGTAAAATCGGCCTGAAATTATGCTGTTTTTTTTTTATGAAGGTATAACCAGATGAGACCTTCACTATCTTGTAGAGAATGATTTTGTCCATCCGAAATGGAATGTGACAACTTTTTTTAGTAGTAACGAATTTTGAAAAATCGAATTTTCTGCTCCCGAGAAATTATTAGAAATTTGTGTTTTTTAAAACATCCATCGCGCTCATAAAGCAACGGTTTGAGCTACGGTAATGAATTTTTCGGCATATACTCAAAAAACAAGAGCGCTTCTAGTGGAACTCAGCAAAGTTCGAAAAGTTAAGGACTTTTTGAGATAATTGGCCGCAAAGTCGGCCCAAGTAAAACCGAGCATTGAAAACTTCATCATGCGGGTAGCTATGTGAATTATTGGGAATAGATGTCTATATGTACGGACTTTAATGAAGAAAACATTATAGAAAAATTTTTAAAAAGAGATTCAGCGAGTTAGGTCTCATAGTTTCCGAAAATACCTAAAATACCTACGGAAGAACTCGATCGCTATTCCAATGTGCGTGCGAAGCATCAAAAGCTAGACTTCGCATTAGTTATACGCAAATGTAGTAACTCGGAGCGACCGAGCGCAAATTCACGGTAAAATAAAAAATCGGTTCCTGGGAAACTATGAGACCTAACTCGCTGAATCTTTTTTTAAAAACTTTTCTTTAATGTTTTCTTCATTCAAGTCCGTACATATAGACATCTATTCCCAATAATTCGCATAGCTACCCGCATGATGAAGTTTTCAATGCTCGGTTTTACTTGGGCCGACTTGACGGCCAATTATCTCAAAAAGTCCTTAACTTTTCGAACTTTGCTGAGTTCCACTAGAAGCGCTCTTGTTTTTTGAGTATATGCCGAAAAATTCATTACCGTAGCTCAAACCGTTGCTTTATGAGCGCGATGGATGTTTTAAAAAACACAAATTTCTAATAATTTCTCGGGAGCAGAAAATTCGATTTTTCAAAATTCGTTACTACTAAAAAAAGTTGTCACATTCCATTTCGGATGGACAAAATCATTCTCTACAAGATAGTGAAGGTCTCATCTGGTTATACCTTCATAAAAAAAACTACCAGAAATAAGCGAGATAGAGCAGCGATTTTACTCCACTATTAGGTAGAAGTGTAAAAGAATAAAATCATGTCTGTGTAAATCTATATGGATATTGGGAGTCTGGGTACCATCGCCTTTTGCTTGCAGTGTAAATCTGGTGCACTTAAATTGACGATTTAACTGCCGCGGCTTGACGTTCATAACAAAAGAGACTCTATCCCAATAATAGTTTCTGTACTTCACGTCAGACTTGCTTTAGCTTAACGTCCTCTGGAAGATTCACGCTTACTATCTCTTTTCGAACTTTCCCGTTCGTCCCAAGACTTAATGACCTAGAGGGTGAAGTACCCCCTTAAGTCCAAAGGACATAAAATCAGTTTCCAATAAGTTATAGCCCTGCTGTTTCGTTTTCAATGGGCCACCATTTAACTGAAATGGTTCTAACGCTTCTAACCAAATTTTGCAGATAGCAACTCCTGAACCAAGGAAGCCACTTCCACTCCGGCCGTAGAAGGTCGGGGAGAAGATAACTGAGGGTGGAGAAAATTTTACGTCAACATATAAATGGATGAATTTTTTGTGTGCAGTTTAATAATTATTTTATGGTTCATTAAGATCACCATCATCATCAATAATCCAAGAGAAACTCTTTTTTTTACATTGCCTGAGGCTGCGTGCATTGAGGTGTATCATTCTTTATGGGATTATCTTACTATTTGCACAATGAGATTAAGTTTATGTTATGGTTTGTTTTGTTAAATTGATTTGCGAGAAATTGTTGCGTAGGAAGTCACCGTAAGCTGTTACTTTGATTACATTTATTACAGAAATAAACTAGTACATCCTTATGGCAACACTTTCAATATACAGGTGTCCTCAAAACTCTTACATGTAGATAATTGTAGATAAAACATGCTGCGAGTACCTTCTAGAATTAATTTTCAAAATCACCGGACCAGGGATTGAATTGACTGAAAAACTTAAATAAGAAAATTTATTAAAATATTCAAAGTAATCGTTTTTGGAGGACAACACTCACACGTCCATCATGTATGTTGATGTACATACAAGAAAACATTACCCTTTGTCTACAGCTCAAAAAAATAATAAAAGATCATGAAGGTAAATAAATCGACTTCCCACGAGTGCCATACGACCACTTATCATTTTAATGTGAATGGGAATGCAAAATACTTGTGGATTTTTGCATTAAAAGGCTTTACGCTCACATTCACTTCCACGCAGTGTGTCACCATCACCATCACCATCCCGTCACGTTCATTCTCCCAGCAGTCTTTGACGGAGTTACGCGCTGATGGCTTGACAGCCCAATTAATATTATTGCCTGCGTATTTACTTAATGCATTTCTGTTTCAATAGAATTCTAAATGCTGCCCGTAATTAATGTAAATTAATTACCACACCAATTAACTAGTCGTCTCTGATAATCTATGGAACAATCTTATCTTAGATTAAGTCAAAGGAATTAGGTTTGAGATTATTTGGACATTTTAATTCACTCTCTTATGATACCTTTCTCTCTAATTATGTTTTTTCTTCTTCTTCTTCTCATACTGTTACGCATTCATTTTAAATCAGGCCGTCTTGCCTATCATTCCCCTCTTCCCTCTGGGTTGACCGCACGTGTCCAGGTCCTTTTTTGCTCCTGTAAGCTCTGGAGTTCCCCAGGGCAATGTCTTTGGTCCGCGCTTATTCCTTGATATCATCAACGACTTAGGTAGGTCCAAAATAAATTCCACAAATTCCTTTTAGCAAAACTGAGTTGATAGATTTTCATTCTGATAATGTCCTGATTAAGCCTAGAAGGATTTGAAATTTTTGGGTTTTCATTTCATCAATGAAAATTCTTCACGTGGTGCATTACCAGAAATCCCCAAAATTTTCTTCGCTTTCAAGTTCAAACAATTCAAAAGTAAGTAAAAAACTCTCAGAAATGGTTTTTTGTTTGGTTTACTAGTAGTACCTACCTCCTGGTGCTGGTGCTGGTGTTGGTGCTAGTGTTATAATAGTGCTAGTGCTACTAAATTAATTTATGCAGGCATTTATATTTATAATAAGTAAATAGACACACAGTAAACTCGATAATCTGATAAAAAAAATTATGTCGCAAGTCGTTTCACAATAATAAGTCACAATCTCCGCACGGTTCCCACCTACGAAGTAGCCGAAGAACACACCTCAGGCCGCCAATTTACCGCTGCGGTGAGGTATAAATAAAAATTCTAATGAATCTAAAAGTGACTTTATGGTGATTGAAAACGCGTGGGTGCCAGCATAATATGATGCCAAAGCGAGTACGTACATGTATACAGGTGAATGCATGGAAGAGTCGGCCCACTGGTCGTTAATAAGGCGTCATTGAGTACGAAATAATTATTGTAGGTACTTAGAAATAATGGAATTTTATATGCGGAAGTATTTTTTATTAAACATCATTTATATACGACTGTATCATACTTTATAGGTACATACAGGTTGATTCATGAGTAAGAAGAAGTAGTTGAATGACATTATGACATTAAGACAATTAAAATCTATGACAATTTTTTTTTCATAACAAAAAGCAATTTTTTGGGAGGCGAAAACCTCTTCTACCGAGACGGCGAATTGAAAATCCAGGACGGTACTTGAAAGAAAATGGTTTGTTTGTACTTTTTTGACAGAAAAACACATTTTCTGATCAAATAAGAACTTTTACTGCATTTTACAATCTGTTTTTGTGAAGTCGATCGGAAAATGTGATTTTCTGTCGAAGAAAAAATGGAGGAAATTTTCTTCAAGTACGGCCCTATTCCTAGATTGAAAATTCTGGCAGTAGACTATCCCGTAAATTCGTTGAGACAGCTTTTGCAATGATTTTCAATGAACTTTGAGGAACATCAGAAACAATTCTAATTGGGCAAAATTGACGGGTAAAATTGAAAATTGAAGTTACTGAGACAGGTTCTTGGTTTGATCTGTTTTTGTGAAGCTGCTCGAAGTGTGCCGTTCGAGTTAAAAAGCTCATTTCATAGCATTTTCCCGTACTCTCCCAATATTTGTCGGTTTTCCTGAAAGTCTACCGGAAAATGTGATTTTCTGTCAAAAAATGCGAGGAACTTTTCTTCAAGTACGCCCCTGGTTCATAGATTTAAAATTCTGGCAGCACCATCCCGTAAATTCATTAGGACAGCTTTTGAAATGATTTTCAATGAATTTTGAGGAACCTTAGAAACAATAAATTCTAATTTGGCAAAATTGAAAATTGAAGTTACTGAGGCAAGTTTTTGGTTTGATCTGTTTTTGTGAAACTGCTCGAGTTAAGAAGCTCATTTCATAGCATTTTTCACGCACTCTCCGAATTCGCTTTTCTATTAAAAAAATGCGAGGAACTTTAAGTACGGCCCTGGTTCCCAGATTCCTAGGTTCCTAGGTCCCTAGGTTCCTAGATTGAAATTAAGGGAAGTTTTTTTGTCCTTCATTTTCCTATTTATCTTTTTAAACATCCAAAACGAGTTTTTCATCGTAAATGCTGATCATCGTAAACGCCACTTAATTTCAATATTCCTAAATATTTTCTTCCACAAAACGCCATTTTTCTCGGAAACGGTCAACTTTTCAGCTTTTAACCGAAAGTACCTTTTTGTTTAGAAAACATGAGCGGTTCTAAAGCGCTTCTTAAAATCGCCTTTATTCCAGTGGCGTAGAAGTTATGGGGTTGAAACCTTCAAAGTACCCAAATTTTGCGCCACTGAATTTCAATATTCTGAAAATTAATATTTTCTTCCACAAAACGCCATTTTTCTCGGAAACGGTCAACTTTTCAGCTTTTAACCGAAAGTACCTTTTTGTTTAGAAAACATGAGCGGTTCTAAAGCGCTTCTTAAAATCGCCTTTATTCCAGTGGCGTAGAAGTTATGGGGTTGAAACCTTCAAAGTACCCAAATTTTGCGCCACTGAATTTCAATATTCTGAAAATTAATATTTTCTTCCATAAAACGCCATTTTTCTCGGAAACGGTTGACTTGGGAGCTATGAACTGAGAGTACCTTTTTGTTGTAGAAAATATTGACAGTTCTAAAGCGCTTTTTAAAATTGTCTTTATTCCAGTGGCGTGGAAGTTAGGGGGTTGAAACCTTCAAAGTGCCCAAATTTTACGCCACTCAATTTCCTCAATTTCAATATTCTTAAAATTAATATTTTCTTCCACAAAATGCCATTTTTCTCGGAAACGGTCAATTTTTCAGCTTTTAACCGAAAGTACCTTTTTGTTTAGAAAACATGAGCGGTTCTAAAGCGCTTCTTAAAATCGCCTTTATTCCAGTGGCGTAGAAGTTAAACGGTTGAAACCGTCAAAATACCCTAATTTTACTCCACCCAATTTCAATATTCTGAAAATTAATATTTTCTTCCATAAAACGCCATTTTTCTCGGAAACGGTTGACTTGGGAGCTATGAACTGAGAGTACCTTTTTGTTGTAGAAAATATTGACAGTTCTAAAGCGCTTTTTAAAATCGTCTTTCTTCCAGTGGCGTGGAAGTTAGGGGGTTCAATATTGTTAAAATTAATATTTTATTTAAGAAAATGTCATTTTTCTCGGAAACGGTTGACTTGGGAGCTATTGCCCAAGAGTACCTTTTTGTTGTAGAAAACATTGGCGGTTCTAAAGCGATGTTTAAAATCGAATTTATTTCAGTAGCGTAGAAGTTAGTAGGATGTTAGACCCCTCAAAGTACCCAATTTTATACTGAAAACAAAGGGATTAAACACAAAATGTGTATAAGAGCTGATTTCATCTATTTCAGATGATTCTCGGGATATTAGCGCAAAAATGTGAGAAAAAATATTCAATTTAGGCCACCTGTATCTTGAAAACGGTACATCTGCTGGATATGTAAGTTTATAGGAAAAAAAGTTTATTTTTTTTTTATATACAATCACCTCCTACCTGTTCTAGGTACTTGCTATTTCCAGGCACTCTATATGGGTAATAAGAGAACAAGTTTTCACTCGTAAGAATGATGGCAGCATATTTCGTTCTAAAGTTTTTTTTTTTATTCCTTCATTGTAGTTGTTATGAACTTTAATCACATTTGACTTTATTACATTAAAGAAAAAAATAATTAGTTCAGAATTCCAAGGAAATATTTTATTGCTATGCTACGTAACAAATCCACCGAGATAATCCATACGAGCTTCATGTTATTGAAAGTTGTAACTGTATGTTTGTATATGTAACTGCATAAGATTATCTGTAAATGAGCTTGACCTTACCTAATATGTCAAATGTAAAGTAATAAATAAAGAGCAATCACAGCCATTTTCTACATTTTGTAACTAAAATGTAACCAAAATATTAATATCTGAGAATGCTCAAACAAACATTCATATACCTAAATATTAGAAGAAGTAATATTTTCGACCACAGATGGTAAAATTTTAATTACCTACGTGAAATTAACGTGAAACTATTAGCTTTATTTGCGTACAGTTTACTGGCAGGTACTTACCTATGTCTCTTCAAAATTTAAAGGTGAGCTAGCTTAATATGAAAAAAGAAATTCTCCACGTTTTTATGACAAAAAAATCTCCAGTTATTGTTTTTCAATTGTACTTCGAATAATAATTGTCATTCATCTTCGTTATTAATCCTCAGGAGATAAGTAGATACCAACATGAGAAAGCGGAACATTTACTTTGATCATCTTTCTGACCATGCACGTTTAGGAAACAATAACACAGATAAAACGTTAATTAATAATAAATTATACACTCCTACTTGGCTGGTATGTAATTTCGGGCGCCGCAGTAATTAGATAATATACAGGGTCCCACTTAATGCTGTTTTAATTACAATAATTCTTCAATTAATTATTTTGTTAATTCAGGATTTATTAAAATCTAACTTGGTAGGTTTTAAAGCACCAAAAAAATTACAAAATTTTCCGAAATTTTCAACTGTTTACAGTTTGTAAAAAATTAATTAGGAGATATCATTTTGTAGGACCCTGTAGCTCTTAAATCAAAACGGCCACACATTAACATTATAATTACATACCTACTAATGTTATCGCATATCTTTCGACAGTGGTTTAGTTACCATTAATTATGATTAACGATAATAATCATTGACATCCGACCTTTTAGTTAGCTAACGAATTGACAGATACAGATACCTATTATAACACACAAACCCTGTCGATATCATTGAAACAACCCAGTCCGAGTAAAGTTCATTGACTGATGCTTAATAAATGTACATGGCGTATGTAAAAAAGATGAATCATGTGCACCTTAAGTGATTCAGATGAGGACTCTCCAAATAAACCAAAACTTTATTAATGCAGTTTATTGAAATAAATTGGTTTATTAGTAATCGTCCCTCAAAATGCAATGGCGTGTATTAATGCAACGGCCAATGATGATGCATTATTGGTTTATTGAACGTGAATTTTATGAAAGCAATAAAATAGGAAATTATCTACATGCACATAATATGATACGGAACTAAAAGGGAATCATCAAATTGTTGGGAGATTAAACTTTATATGATAATAAAATCCAGTGATGACTGATGAGCTAATAACACAGTTAGTATTTTTCAAAAATCTGGAATATTTCATTTCACATCTTTGCTGTTTTTTTTACGAAAGTCAATATTTTATTTTATATTTATCTTATTTAATGAACCTGTGATTAATTCAATTGAGTGATTAAATAAATAATAACGCGAACAGTTTCTTATAATATCAATAACAACCCTCGATATAAATTGGCGCCCAACGTGGGGGCGAATATTGCTTATGACAGAAAGAAACGTTGTAACTGGTTGTTATTGTGAAAAAGTCACTTTTGTTATAGAGGGGGGCATACTCTAGCGAATTTTAAATTTTAAATGACGTAGCGACTTCTAATAGCTGCCATGAAGGACATTTGAATCCCTGCAGCAATTTAAAACAATTTTTAATTTACATAGCTAACTGTTATTACTAATAAATGAAAGGTAGCAAATTAACGAAATAGTTTATTTAAATGATACAGATATTATTTCAAGGTAACTAATTTCTGTCAAATTTGATTTAAATGCTTGTAGCTTGTACCTACCTACCTAATAAAAATCTGATTACATCACATGCAACACAACTAATAATGTGCATAATATATTATTATTTACAGCGAAGATAAATACCGGATCTTAATACCTATTAAAAAAATTATCGTGGGCAGTCTTTGCTCTTTAAGGCGCTAAAATTATAGCGCAGGTGTAGTATTGAAATTACTATTTAAATGCATAATTATTTCTATGAATGTAGGTATACGAATTTTGTAATTTAATGGCGTCTTTCATTAATCAAAACTATGCACAATCACCTTGAAAACATACATTAGGAAGGTACATTACCGATTGTTCTAAAGCTGCTCAATTATTTTAGAGATCATGAAATGAAAAGTTTAGAAATTCGAGTACGCCCACAAAAGTATTGATGGGGTTATTATTAATGCAAGAAGTATCTTTAATTAATTTATTGATGCCAATCAGTAGTAGTAGTAGTCGATGAAGCAACCGGGCTATATTAGGTATAGGTACATAAATATCTTCATAATATTGACGGTGAAAGTTGTTAAATTTGAACATAAATAAATATTCATTACATTTGTCATCACTTACTTTATTGCTATCACTTCCACTTAATCAGATAGCAAATATACCTACCTACCTGCAAAGAGGTAACAATCAGAGAAGCTCAAGCTATAAGAACTGTTTCTGGAGAACAATAATAAGGTAGATACTGTTACTGTTATTTTTTTGCTGTTTGTTCCATTTTTTATTGGTGTCAAAATAAAGGCAATACCATAGACTCGATCCCAGTCATGCAAAAAAAAACGAAGAAAAAAAAGAAACCGCGATTTTTAACGTAGCGCCGCTATTTTTGAAATTTAAGCGACATAAATTGAAAATTGCGCCAAAATAACTCTTAGACTAACTCGTAAAAATGATTCCCGAGTCGCGGTGCCCGAAAATTGCGAAGGAAAAAATTTCAGAATTTTAGATGATCGTCGAGTTTTTGATAACTTCGGCCTCGTCGGTCTTATGAAAATCGCGAACGTATCGTCGTGTAGATGAAAAATAGTTTTCGACGACTGCAAAGTTTCGTCGCAATCGACGCAACCATCTGTCACCTATGAGCTGTTGAAATCGAATAAATTTTTTTTGCCAATTTTCACAAGCGCCTATACGGCCATTTTGAAAGATATCGCGATCGGAATCGTTGCACAAAAAATCGTTGGATTTTTTTATGTATGTAGGTACATTTTGTTTTTTTGGTTTCTATGTAAATTTTTTTTTGTATGTGGATTTTTTTCAGGTAAATATACAGGGTGTTTACTGTAAGGTTGGCCAAACTTCACAGGCTAATTCTTCAGATTAAAATACATAAATTAAAATGAACCGTTTTTGAGATACAGGGTGTCGAAAAAATATTATTTTTCCAGTTTTTTGACGATATCTCGGGAACCGTATGAGATACAATATTCAGCTTTTATACACACTATGTGCCCATTGATCCCCTTATTTTCGCCGTGAAATAAAGGTTTTAAAAAAATTCAGTGGCTTGGATTTAGGCTATTTTGAGGGTTTCGACCCCTAATTTCCACGCCACTGGAATAAATGCGATTTTAAGCAGCGCCTTTGAACAGCCCATGTTTTCTACATCGAAAAGGTACTCTTGGTTAACGGCTCTAAAATGAACTGTTTCCGAGAAAAATCTCTTTTTATGAGAAAAAACATTAATTTTCACTTACTTTCATTTTTCCAATAAATGCTTGAAAAATCGTTAAAAAATTGATGTTTTCTCTCATAAAATGCCATTTTTCTCGGCAACGGTTTATTTTAGAGCCGTTAACCAAGAGTACCTTTTTGATGTAGAAAACATGGACGGTTCAAAGGCGCTGCTTAAATTCGCATTTATTCCAGTGGCGTAGAAATTAAGGGGTCGAAACCTTCAAAATACCCTAAATCTACGCCACTGAATTTTTTTTAAACCTTTATTTTACGGCGAAAATAAGGGGATCAGTGAGAACGTAGTGCGTATAAGAGCTGAACATATTATCTCATACGGTTCTCGAGATATCGTCAAAAACATGAAAAATAATATTTCTTCGAGTATCTCAAAAACGGTGTATTTCCGGACACACGTTAATTGGAATTTTTTTTATTTATTTTAGTCTGAAGAATCAGCCTGTGAAGTTTGGCCAACCTTACAGTAAACAGCCTGTATATAATTTTTTTTTAGGTACCTATGTCGATTAGTTTTAGGTAACAGGTCGCAATTAATTGTAAAAACAAATATTTTCAGTGTGAAAATAATAAAAAAAAAGAAAAATTATAATTGATTTCAGGGATTATTTAATTTAAAAAAGTGTAAGCTAATTTTCGAGCAGTGAGGAATTTTTTATTTTTCGTAAAAAGTGCCAACATATGCGAGACGAAATGAAGTTAACACTTAAATATATGTTGAAGAATAAAACTTGAAGTTCACGATGTAGAAAATACAGAAAGATACCAATGGGGGACGCGGAAAAACCGTAAGAGAAGCCTCAACTCAATGACCTGCCGAAGTTTTTTTTTTATTAAGTCAGTTTTACCAAGGTTGAAGGTAAAAAACTATTTCTTAGAACGTCTCTATCACACCTTTTTGTAATTTTTTTGATCAGTCAAAAAAGTTGGAAAAAATTGGAAGTTATGCGAAAAATGATGGGTTCACGTCAAAATTTTTTTTACCGTTCCCCTAATTTTTTTTCCAAAAGCGATCTTTACGAAGTTTGTACGTCTATGATTTCCCTAAGTAACTGTGCAAACAGAATCTCTCCACTATGTACCTTTACCGAGAAAAAATCCTATAAGTGGGACGTTGCAAATAAAAGACTGCAGCACCATTGAGAATCTTCCTCTGCTGTAAACCTCCTCAAGAAAACAAGATGTAATAAGCTGCCATTTTCGAAATCGAAGATGTCTTTGACACTCTTCCCCTCACTGTCATTATTAAAATATTAACAGACCTCCAGCTCTCTGGCAATATAATTATTTTAGTACCTTCAAAACTTTCTAAGAAACAGATTCTCCAGAGTAAGAGCTTCAGACGGTATTTGCTCAAGAGAATGGAGTTCCACAGTAAGGCTTCATCATAAGCGGTAAAGATTGCTTCTCCACAACGCAATCCGTGCATAGTAATAAAATTTTGTCAAACTTCCAATCCGTCGACTCCGAGGTTACTCCTCAACGCGGAAAAATCTCCTCAAAACTGTGTGTGATCCGATTAGTCGACTGAAACTTCCATCAACCACCAGATCGACCAGAAGGAATGAACTGGTAATTCGTCGACTCCGAATTAGACATTACCCAACGATGACTGCCGAAAACCTTTTTTGTTTTTGCTTGCTTTTATGACTCCCTCAAGTAATCAAGAAGGCAAATTCCTCAACAAGGTTAGCAATATTTTAGCCAAGGTTTTGTCTACCAGACCAGCAGAGCTCCAGGATCAAGTCGTGGCTAGACTGTTTGGCGCATTCGTGTCAACACTGCCAACAAAATATATCACAAGCTGTCTCGTCTCCTTGATTGTGAAGTCGCCAGATTGGTTCTTCTGTAATTATATCCTCTTAACGTTGGTACACTTTATAGTTTAGATAAAATTAAATCCATGCAAATATTTTAACAATCTAATGGTCCGTTATAAGGTGTTACGATCGACTAAGGAGGCTATTAATAAAATAGGCCAAGGAATGGTTGTTTCGTTTCCAAGAATGAACTTGTCAGGGTTTTATTATTGAGCATAACTGGAAGAAGTTCCTTGCCACACAGGAATGCAATGGGAGCATTTTTACTCAATTTTTCTTTGACCACAACAAGTTTATTCCGCAGAAGATTCGTCCAAGATAATCAGTTTCAAGAAGCAGCAGCTAGCATCATGTCCAAACAATAATAATTGTAAAAAATAATTGAACTAGAGCGCAATTCTGGAGCAAACTAGAACAACTGGTTATTTCGTTGTCCAATTTTCATTCCTATGATTCATACAACGCCCTCAGCATCTTGAATGAAAGTCAATTTGTACAATATTAAAGGTAGATGGGATTTTTATGTTTTTGTTTGCAACATTGCTCATCGATCCATCTTCAAAATAAATAACAAATCCTTATTCCTCCATTGTTTACCTTAGAGCTTTCACTACCTCGTAAATATCTGCAAAGATCACACAATCAGTCACTCATTGAAGCAATAAACGGTGACCGGAGGGTAAAGGGAAACGTCCGTATATTGAGGCTCATTGTTTTGACCAGACTGCCAATTCATCATCCGCATTCGCCGGATCGTATAGCACCAGCACGAGCACGAGCAGACCGGCCTAGCTAATTCCACGGCAAATATTTGCACGAGACACTGACCTAACTCTAGTTTAATTATCAGGACAAACGTAAATACTCGATACTAATTACATACGCCATACACCTTGGCATACATCGTTGCCAAGCTGATTAAATATAGTGAACTTTTATTAATAAACATAACGTGTCGTATTATGGTACTGGTACCGTTTCAATAATAATAATTACACCTGTTTGGCGAGGTTGATGACTTTTGTTATTTGTAACAAATGCTGTTTCTCAAAAATTCTCGAGTTCCAAAATTTCTTTTTCTTGACCTCCGCATTATTACATTTTCAGTAAGTCTTCTGGGTGGTCATCAAATCACGACGGTAATCGGGGTCAATAAAATCCTGACATTAACATTAAATGAATATCTCGGCTTGTTTTTTTTTCGGACCTGCTAACTGCAGTTGATGTCCTTAGGTATGCATACCGAACCAGAGACAAAGGCGCTTTTAGAGGCCGCAATTAGAACTACCTAGACACTAGACAAGCCCGATGCAAACGCTCTTATTATACGGAAAGTTGCACTATGCCACTATTTATAAGAGCGCTATGGATGGAGAATATGCCGGCGTGGCTAGCAGACGGTGGAGCTGGAGATGCAATTCCGAGTTGTTGCTCTTATTTGCTCGCGTTTCGGATCATAAAGACAAAAGCCGGCATTGTGAGCCATGCAGAGCACCGGCACCGGCACCAGCTCTCACGTGGAATAATAATAAGTCAATGTAATCATTGAGGTCTCTCTTAGAGGCCGAGCGCAAGATATGAGTTTACTCTGGCTAACCGAGGAATCGAGGATTGGAATGATAATGTCTTTCATGTCTTCATTATCGGTTTACGATAGATACATCGACACACTCAACATTCAACAAACGGTGCTTGCAGACTTGGAATAATAGATAATTACCTACTCTGGAATTGCGACATTCTTTTTAATAGAATCTCCGTGACCGATATCTCTTCTCAATGACTTGCTATCGTCATATCAGGTCAATATGTTGCAGAGTTTTCCTTTGCTTTTCACCATCAGTTTGTCACTGTTTAGAAAGGGCAGAAAAATATCAATTTTCCTGATATACAACTTTTAACCAGAAGTCGTGGGCTATCTAGAGCATTCTCCTTCAGAGCAGCTACTATAACAACAGAATCATATTATACAGTGTCAGTGTGTCCAAGATAAGAATTAACAGCATGGTGGGTCGGTTAAATGGGGAAAAAGTTGGGCAACCAGAAAGACAATCCAATGGCAGAAAGAGATTTCAAAAATTATTTTAGATTTTCGAACTATTTTGAAAAAAAAAAACGATTTTCTAGTTTATTATTGAAGATGAGGAAAAACTTAAACCACATTTTTGTGGCACTTATTGACCCGATTTATTTTTGCAGTGCCAGTTTTTTTTTATTTGATGTTCATATTTGCAGGGCCGGATTGAACTTAGATTTTTAAACACGGCCTTGGACTTTTTATTGCGAAAGTTGAAACATATTTTAATTCTGAATTTTCCGCGGCAACGAAACCATCAATGCAAACGAATTTTGTTTTATATTTCCAGGTTTTTTGAACATCCTCTACAGCACTCTTCATACCGTGTCCGCCATTTCGGGTTAACCCTGTATATCACAAACATCTCAAACAATAATAATTGTTATTGCATTCGTGGGTGCACCCTTTTCCAAACAATTGCCCTTAATCGGTAAATTGTTAACCGTTCATGATAATTTTCTTACGGATATTTTGACAATAATTAAAATCGACAAACAAATGAGGTTGTCTTAAAAATATTTTTTTTTAACGCGCCTTTAAACGTCGAATTAGCTTCCTTCAGATTTTACCACCAATTACGGTGTCGATGAAAACAGGAAAAAATAATGTGACTTTGTCCGACTTCTTCTCAGGGAGATGCGCGCTGAGACGCAACGGAGCTTGCATCCGCAAGAATCACCGCAAATGACTTTTCATCGTGAAGATTGGAGTGTTGATTGCTCATATCGAGTATCGTCGTTTCAGGACAATTAAACAGTAGCGACGACAAGTAGTAGCTGTACCTACCTACCTTCTCGAAACCTTGCATGACGCGTTGTTTTTTTTTTTATCGTTCGTTGCTTCTGCCACTTGCCGCAGGTGATATTATGGTATTGTATTATTGTAAAGTTGAAAGCTTTATCAGCAACGTACTCGTTACTGTAGTACCTACTCTACACTTACCTGAGATGGGTATCTTTCTTTTATAAATACTTCGGTAGGTACACAGGGCGATTTCAAACTGACAAAGAAAATTTAACTGAGCGCTGGCTCTTCCTCTATTTCTATGCAATAGGTTTTGATATTATAAGTACTTAATACTTATTGCTGTCAGAAAATAAAAGACAAAATTATAAAAAATCTGATGGTTTCAATTCGGTAGCCATTTTATAGGTAGATACCTACAAATTATAAAACTCTTTTGAATAATTAAAGAGAATTTTTCCCTGTTAAAATTTTGCTCCATAATCCGGATTAATGTAGTAAACGTTGCGATAAAATAAATGTAAAACAATAAAGAGCGGCTTTTATCTCTGAATGGAATGTCTGAGATGTCTGTTAAAGGTATTAAGGTACATAATTGATATTTAATGCCCGTTTATCTGTAATTTGATGCTAAGAGCTGATGGTTTTGAAGCTATTATAATCTGGATATTAAAATTTTTACTAAACTGGTAGCAGCAAATCTTTATGATGCTGTAGGTACCTACCTACGATACAAGCCGCACTAATACATTATTTATAGGGTAGTTAGTCTGCACGAAGAAAGATTAACTCACACAAAAGTTATCTGGAATTTTTGCAGTTGATTTCGAGATTAAATTGAATCTTTAAATTTTACCGGGCTTTTATTTTAATGCGTTTTTTATTAAGGGTTGTTTCCTGATTGTGTTGAGAGGTAAAGCACCTCTTACCTCTAGATTATGGAATTGATGACCGAGAGAGGGATGAAAAAGCTGTTCCAGGACGAGAAGATTTCCATTTTGCAGTAGATGTTATAATAAAAAATGGTTTAATGCAGGGTGTCGGAAAAGTATGTTAAAAAACTCGAGGAGTGATTGGAGTCAAACAAAATTAATTAATTTTGGCTCTTCCAAAGTATTCTAAGACTCAAAAATGACATAAAGTTGCAGGCTTGAATCTTTTTTTTCAAATCGAGTTTTTTAAATAATATTTTTTTGTTAATGAATCGATGTAGGTAGTTGTCCGATTTTGTATTTTTGTTGTGTTCTTGTCATTCTGCATGAAAAAATAAATTTAACCAAAAATCTATAAACTTAAAAAAAAATTGTTCTTTTGTCGAGAAAAAGGAAAATGTTTTTCTCACAATGACGTCATTAATGCTTGCTTTATGTATTGTTTTTTGGGTAAACGGCTTGTGCCTATGACGTCAATCTGTAAAAATATTTTCTTCTTTTTTTTTGCATTTTATACATTTTTGGTTAAATTGATTTATTTTATACAGAATGACACGAAAAAACAAAATGGCGGTCGTAAGAAAAATAAAAGTTGACTATGAAATTCTTGGATCTAGTCGCCTTTGAAAATTTCTTTTAAATGTCACATGGAAAGATCTTAACGGCTTATGTAATCCTACAAAAAATGATTTAATAATTTTCCAATAATAAAAAAGATATGATAAAAACAAGCACCAAAATTATCGAAAAAATGAGCGGAATCCGTTACCGGGAAGTGTCTTTTTTTCGGGAATTTCGTTTTTTTTTCGCGAACGACCTAGCAAACACTTCAAGTGTCTGAAAAGAGTGAAAAGTGCACCGATCGAGTTGAAATTTGGTTGGGACGTAGCTTGACACCCTTGAAAATGGGCCGGATCAGAGAATTATGAGGCCCTTTTTCAGGACCGTACTTTTTTTTCAACGTCCCACATATAGGACTTTTTCTCAATAATCGGACATTGCGGACAAATTCTGCTAGTACAGTTACTTAGAAAGAGCATAGACGTACAAACTTTGTAAAGATCGTTTTTCGAAAAAAAAAAAGTTAGGTGAGCGGTAATCGGCCCTCAAAAAAAAATTTCGAATGATTTTTTGATTATTTTTAATTTTTTTCACAATTTATTTGACCGATGAAAAAAAAAAACGAAACGGTGAGATAGAGACGTTCATTGCCTACAAAAAAGATTCAGACGATTTTTACATGAAAAGTCGGCAAAAGCGGCTTATTCAAGAAACAAAAAAAAAATCAGTTTTATTTTCTAAAAATTACAAATAATTTTTTTTATAAAAACGTTTGTATAAAACGTTTAATTTTATAATCGTTTAAAAAAAAACAATTGAAAAAATCCTACTCTTTAACGCATGCTTTCGAATTTTTTTCGAAATATTATGAAACGATCGAAAAAGTAACAAAACGTTATGATAGAGACGTTCTTTACCTACAAAAAAGATACAGACGATTTTTACGTGAAAAGTCGGCAAAAGCGGCTTATTCAAGAAATAAAAAAATCAGTTTTATTTTCTAAAAATTACAAATAAATTTTTTTGCCAAAAATGGTGCATCCTAGCGAAAAATCAAATCAGACCTTTTGTTCCGTCCCCATTTCCCGTTCCTACACCCGCCTGTGCTCCGGACGGTAGAGTGCAATACGACGTATCGATACTCGCCCCGCACCCCTGAAGGAAGAACCTACAGGTGAACAGAGACTCAAGATATACTTCGAGACGGTCGCACGCAAAAATATCGCTCCGCGCTCCGCTATATCCGCACGCTCCGCTGTTCGTTATCCAAACTGTAAGTACCCGCTTGTTTTCCCTAATTACTTCTTATCCTTATCAATATATAATTCTTTTACCCGAATTTATCGCTACACCGCCACTATTCATTAATCCGCGTTTATTGGGAATTACAGGAACTAAAGCTGTTTCTGTACCCTACCGCCGGCGTCTTAGACAGGTCGTAAAATACAATTGCGCCTGTGATAAGAACCCCAAACACCTTTTTTGAATAGTCGTTCTTCAAATGCTATCTTTTTTATTTGAAATATTTTCCCGGAAAATTACCGGTTTGGGAGCGGAAATCGTTAAAAAAAAACAATTGAAAAAATTCTACTCTTTAACGCATGCTTTCGAATTTTTTTTCGAAATATTGTGAACCGATCGAAAAAATAGCAAAACGCTATAATAGAGACGTTCTTTACCTACAAAAAAGGTGAATATAGTTTTTTACTTAACCGTTGTCAAAACTGACTTAATCTGGAAAAACTTCGGCAGGTCATTGAAACTTTTCATACTTGTTTTACGCTTCCCCAAAATATTTCTTCGTGAATCTTCGACATCGTTATACTTTTCTCAATTTTTTTTTCTTCAACATATAATTTGAAGTCTCAGCTTCAATTCATCTCGCATATATAGGCACTTTTAACGAAAAATAAAAATTTCCTCGCTGCTCGAAAATTAAGTTACGCTTTTTTTTTAATTAAAAAATCTAAAAATTATTTTTTTTAAATTTATTTTTCTTGGACTTTATGTATGATTGAGAAAATTAAAAGAACAATCGCATTGAAAATTAACTCACCTAAATGCTTGTGGAAAAAGTATCCTGATTGGTCTAGACCTGAAAAAATCCACCTACCTAAAAAAAAACCATAACAAAAAAAAAATGGTACCTTAAAAAAATACTACACACGTAAAAAAATCCACATACATATCCACAAAAAAAATCCACGATTTGACAAAAAAAAATGTTTATCTCTTACTATTCGTTGGTGCTAAAATGAAATCAAAACTAAAAAATTAAAATCTACAATAAGAGAGAATTATTACCTTTAATGGAAGCCATTAATTTTGTGTAATAATTAATGAGATTAATAAGAGACATGGCGTTAAAAAATTGCGTTCTATCTATGTATATTGTTATTAGATTTCAAAGAATTCAGGCGCCAGGTTGCTTTCAATAAAAAATACATTAATATGCAAACATAGTAAATAGTAAATTTTATTACAAAATATAAACTAGCTTATCTAGTTATAATATATGTAGTAAACTCTTTTTTATATCATAGCGTCTACATTCTACAATATATTATTTATTATAATATGTATTAACGAATACCTAGGTCTAGGTGTGTTAGATTTGCTATAAGTATTAATAATGACTCGACGAGACGTTTGATACCACATAAATATTCCTTCTTGTGATTAACTGGCATATATTAATAATATCAATAATATTAATATATTAATATGTACCGGGTGAGGTAGATTAATATAGTTTTGAAACGATAAATAACAGATTAGCGAGAAAAAATGTGGTGGGTGTAAAAATATAAGAAATAAAAAAAAAAATATTTTTTGACAATAAGTCAGGATTTAATATCAGCAACTCTTCGAGATCTTATTAAATTTTTTTAGTATTTCAAATGGTTGCAAAAGGTTTTTTTGAACCTAATTTCTACGACAGTGATTGAAAAAGTGGCCTTTTGAAAGCACATTTTAAGCAATCAATTGGTTTCTACATTAGAAAAAGTGTATACCTGGTCAAAAGCTCTAACGTGAAGCTTTCAGGTAATCAAAACCTCTGCATACATACACCCATTGCATCGATTTCAAATTAAAAAATTATTCCTCTTATTATTATTTATAGTCAATAATTTTAATAGTTATCCCACATCTCCTTGTATATGATCACGTAAGTACCTATGCTTCAATAAACTTTATGATCTAAAATACATTGAATGAGACTCGCGCTTTTCCAAGGAATGTCATAAATCGGTCGTACGGTCGAGTATTATTACGTGTGTAGTGAATTTATTTTAACCAGTAGCAAAATAATAAGTTACACATGCGAACTTTATGACTTTATGCCCGATTGAGCGGCTAATAAACATTGTTCGCGTTTTTTTTATTTCAAATAAGAATTCAAAGACATGAAGAAAAGATGGTGATTGCATTTCTGTGTATTCGCTCTCGATGTAGTATTGTTGGCACGTTCTCGATACTTTGGATTTATAGCTTATGTTTAAGAATTTTTTTCAAATAGTTGTTTAGGAAAACGAATTATTAAGCTTTTTTGGTTTAGAATAGTTTTTTCTTCAATAAGCGGAGAATGTCGGCTATTATTCACGAGGACGAAACTAGGCGGGTGTTGGAAGGTTCAGGTGAATAATAGCCATTCACTGCAAGAAGAAGACGCTATTATCTCTACGACTTTATTTTATTATTTATTATTTGATAATACACCACGTTATTAAGACACGGACGTCTAATTATTATGCTTATTGATTAATTATATCGTTCAACCGTTCTCCCGAATCTTTTTTTTACCCTTTCGATCGAACAGTCGTTGTAAATTAATATTTCTGGGAGTACTGGCTTCTTACTTATTACCATATTTAAAACGATAACGTCTATTCATAAATTTTTCCATGGTTTCTACCTGTTTCATCAGGAAACATTCTATAAGCTGTAAATTACTCGATCTCCTTTGAATTCAATTTTTTTAACAAAAAGATATAAAACATGTTAGAAGGAAACGTTGTATAAAGGTGGAAATGAAATGAAACTTTACACGCAGCGCTTTGCAATAATTAATCATGAGCTCATAGTCCCGCAGCTTTCCAGCTTTGACGATTAATTTATTACAAGCCTGCCACGTAAATAACTATTGCGTTGCAGTTTTCGCTTTTTAAAAACCCAGGAAGAAGTAAATTACACGTCAAATTTATATCTAAAGGTAGTTGGGATCATTTTAAGCGCAAAAATTAAATCGGAAAATTCAAGTTTTCCGATTTTTCCGATTTTCAAGATAAAGATAGAAAGACATGTCTGCACCGTGGTATTTCCCTCCATCTCCAGACCCCCTTAGCAATATAATAGTAGTATTAAATATATGGAAATTGCAACTTTTCTGGTTTATTGATTTATTTGTTTACCTTAGGGTAGGGTTCTGTATTACCGACACTGCCGCTGTTCTATGGTAGCGTCAAGAAGAATTAACCAAGTTGCTTGTACGTTAATGGAAAAAGTAACATTTTTTCAAGTCAATTTAACATTTCTAAGTTTTCACAACTTTTTGTACTATCGAGAATGAGCTACGCTATAGTAAGCGCTATCAAATGTCGGTAATACAGATACCCTAACTTAGGAACATTCCTAATCCCGATACGGTATTATAAATATCTCTAATTCCAACCATTGTTTTTTGGGCCACTATGTGAATCAACCTATAATTTCGAATATATGCCCTATAGCCTTCGAGATAGGGTTGCGACTACTTCCAAACCCGGTAATGATGTAACGTAAGTTCATACTCGATTGCTCTGCCTCTCCAATTAATTCCTCATTACTGGGAATTGCACTAACCTCCCACACGCTCACTTCAATCAGTTCTTCTCAACGATTCGCATCAATTTAATCCAACTATTATGGTTTGCAATCAAACTCGCTAGAACTTCGACACCCTGAAGGTGTTCTCTTTGCAATTACTTTCGTTCGATTCCCACCTATTCAATAATTATTATTAAACTTTATCCTAGAAAATTGTAGCATGAGCATGGCGAAGAATCTACGGCAAGAATGACGCTTAACGAATTATTCATGTAGCAATTAAAATTATTGTTTGGTGATTCACTTAAAAAAATAAGAGCCTATGATTGAAACGTGATATGCCACGTCAGCATATAAAGAAAGTGTATCCTGTATCACCCTGTATCATAGTACGTCTAGGAATAGGTATAACTTGAAAGGAAAAATGTTTTGACTAGTTTGATTTATAAATTTTGATTAATTGTTTCGAATGGTATTAACACGGTTTAGAGGGGGTATCTGACGACCCTTCACTAACGAACGATACGAATTGCTGATAATTGGTCCTCTCGGATATGACAGGACTTCACTCGACAATCAATCACGATGAAGGAACAAAAAAAAAGAGTATTATTTTTTTATCGCTTCCTTTTTTAGGTGCCTAGGTACATACTATATTTCCGGACACCCTGTATAAACGTTCCTATAATGATTGGTCTGATTTATTCAATATTTTTGCGGTTCTCAAGAAATCGGGACTCGTTGGTTCTATTTTCAGTAAAAAACGAATCAGAAGATTAAAAATCCGGATTGAGAGAGGGTGATTCTTCACTGGCACCTAGGCCTCTCTGTTTTGGACCCTTCTTACCTCTTTTTGATGGAGTCCTTAATTCCTATACATGCTCCATAGCGTCATATTGCTCACAATGCTCCTGGGACTTCTACCCCGGAACTTCTACCCTATCTTTGATGGATAAAAAAGAAATACTTTATTGAATAATTCGGCCGATAGAAATAGCGAACTACTTACTCGTGGAAATTATTCCTCGATTTATACCGACACATTTCATTAGAGCTAGGGCTTTCTATTTTCAAACTATTTTCCAATCCGACTCAAATTGTCCTGAATCTATTTTTTTAGGGAAAATTGCACCTTCTGCCAACAGTTAATACCTCTGACAGAAAGCCATTAAGTGTAATATATAACCAAGAAACTTTTAACGACTTCCTTATTATAGGTAGAATTAATTTATTCATTTTTTGCATTTATAGATGCCCTAAATTAAATATTGGACGAAGCTAACTAAACTACATATCAAAATACTCACAAATACAAAAATTTTTGGGATATGTAGGTACCTTTCATTATGCATGAAATACAATTTAAAAAGAGAAAATGACGAAAGTTTCAAACTAAGTACGCACAATTTAATAATTCACAGGTCTTGGATATTTTTAGCCTACACCCCTGTATCGATTTCCTTCCCTCCTGTGTAGTCAATTTTTGATGAGTTCAAAAGTTGTACAGTCGAATGCCTCATTCTCAAGTGAATGGTCTTCTTATCTATTTATCTATCATTCTTAAATATTTATTTGTAATTTTATCAGACATCTTAAGGACGCTATTAGTTACCCACCAGGTAGAAGGTGGTAAAAAAGCTCACAAGTTATTGTAAATAATGTACCTACTCGAGTGCATGTGTCATCATTCTGCAATTGCATATTGCATGCATTCTCTATGAATGCATCTTGGAGTTAATTTGCATATAACACATAACACATATACCTACCTACGTAGCACTAGCTACCCATAATTACATCATCACCGTGAGTAAAAAAAATGGACAAACGGTAAGCTTTCACGTGATTAATGGCACAGCCTGAGGGACAATGACACTTGCTCTTATACACCTCGTACAGGAATATTAAATTGTTTCATTTATTTTTTTTTTTGTCTGTGAATGGGACAGGTTAATTTCAAAATTAATTAAGATTTAATAAATTTATGTGTTTATGTGCGTCATGTTAAATGAGAAATTAACATCTTCTGATAGGTATTAGTAGCCATTGATTTTACAAGCGACTATTATCCGCAAAGTATCTGAATCGGTTATCTGACCTGGCAATTTTTTGTCCTGGCAATATCACCTTTTGTCAAAAATTCCAATAACTCGTATGTCAACTTTTTTCTGGACTATGAGCATACTCGCTACAAATATCTATAAAAAAAATGAGTCATACTGGTGACAAGCTTACTTACTGGAACTCCCATTTGGAAAGAGAAAGAACCAAACTCTCTTGGTGGATGTGTAAAAGAACCTGAGGCAAAATATGTGGAACTGGACACATATACAAACATACTGGCTTGATGTAATGGTCGTCATACCTTCGATTGCGTATTAATAGAAAAAATTAAAATAGGAAGGCCTGATTTATCTTAAACACAATATTTAAGTAACCGTTTGATAAAATGACTTAAGTCTCCTAGAAGCCAAGCAAGTGGCGAACGAGGAACTCAGAAAAAGCCTAATAGTTTTTATGCAAGTACTCATCATCCTCACATCAGTTTAACTAAAATTAAAACGTCATACAAATGAAGCGTCTGACGGGTAATTACGTAGCTATTAGTTGGTAATATTTTGTTGAGAATATTAACCGGAATATGAAGAAGTTTCATGAAAATCTAACGGTTGCATAAGTACAGTTTCTAGCTAGGCCAGTACCAGTCAGTCGTGTATTTTTTCTCTTACTGATTTTTTTGTTCATTTAATTTGAACTGGACTCTTCCTTAGCCGTGGACGAATATAAGAGTGTATACAGGTAAGACATAGCCGCTTCACTCTGTTAATTTGGCTTCGAGAACCAGCTCATTCAGCCTCAGACACACTTTCAATATATAAATAATTTTATAAACGAGCACAAACAACCATGCTGGGATTTGAACCAGAGACGGTGGCAGCGTCAATATCTTCTCTTAGGCCCATTCTACACGAACCACAAAAACGCGACCGTTTGCCTGCGAGCGACACGCGTGTGTCACAGAACCACAGAGTTTAAATGGGGCATACTATACGGGCGACTTTGCGGTCGCGTGTGGACGCGTTCGTTGGCGTGTCGGCGTTTTGAACGCAAGAGGTTGCGTAAAAGTCGCGCGCCGGAGACCGGTGTGTCATTCTATATGTAGCAACTTGCAAGCGTTTGGCCGGCCGAGCCGATTTGTCCTTTTTTATTACAGTCCACGATTTTAGTAGTGCACATCATTGATGTGCTTGCAGTGGCGGATTTCCGATTAGAATAGGTAGGCTATAGCCTGCGGCGGCAAATTTTTATGGGCGGCAAATTTTCGAAAACGAAAAATATTTTCGAGTCCTAGGAAATTGCGTGACCTTGGGCATTGAAAAAAATTTGCCTGGGGCGCTTTATCGAGATGCGAAAACCGTTTTGAACCCTTTCGAAATCCCGCTTCGCCTTTGAATTCATATTCTTTTTGAAGCCTACAAGAACACGACCTGATTTACCCACAGGCAAATTAGGATATTCTCAGGATATCTCCAGTGTTCTGCGAAGCTAAGATGAAACACCCCTAAGGTCAGGCGATTAGCACCAACCGGGTGTACCCACCAACGTCTTTTTTTACGTTTTTTTGGCCAACAAACTTAATAACGTTAATTGGTGAACTGCGATACACCCAACTTGTACGGGATCCATATCAAAATATGAGCCGTTTTGTCGCTAGTCTAGAATGGGTCGCGTTTCACTCGCCGGTTATACGCGCTACAAAGGCGCGGCGTCTACACGCTCGTATAGAATGGGCAAAATTTTGAAGCGACTAAGCGACTAATCGGTCGCGTTTTTGTGGCTCGTATAGAATGGGCCTTAGAAATAATTTAAAGAAAAATTATTACAACTTTCTTAATACCACAAGGCTCATAAATTTCCATTTATCGAGGTACTTGCACACCTTGTATAATAATATATTTTATTTGTATACAAATCTATTTATGCTTGAGTGCGGATAATAGTTTATTAAGATACAAGTACCTAATTAATGAGCGCATAATGAACCGGCGGTATTTATAGTTTATGGTTTTTATGCAAGAAAATCACCGGGAGATGTCGTAATGATAGACGTGTTACTGGGACTGGGCTATTAGACCAGCAGCCTCAGGCCAGACTTTTATGCTTCGGCTTGTGGGTTCTTCAATTTCAATCAGCGGCGTGTGGTTGGTTATGCTGGATAGATACATGAGAATCTAATAATACATGAGAACATTTATATTGAGTTAGCCAGTTATTTGCAAAATAGGAAGAAAAATGCAACTTATAATGAATGAAATATTAAAAAATAGTTTAGAACAGTTGAAGAATCTTCTAGACGACATTTTAGATTCTAACAGACCGGAATCCATGCGAAGAAAAAAGAACAATATACTTTCGAGTCAGACGTTCTTCAAAGGTTTGTCGATATAGTCCAGTTTTTCCCTTTGGAGATAATTATTAGCAAAACATTTTGTTCGTCCTTTTTATGAATTCGTCCAAAATTTTCGGAATATGAAAACGGAAAACGAATTTAAATGTACGACTTGCGCCATAGGATACACCCCAGGCAACCAAAAACATAAAATGGTAGCAACTGGAATGATAAAGGATCAAAATCCCCTATTAAAATATAATTTTTTGTTGATTATCTAATTTTTGTAGTCTCTGGATTTTTGCCCCTATTGGTTGTAACGTCTCTCCCTTTTTTGAGAGGATATATCAATTATATTATTAGTTAATTAATTTATGAATTTATAACCCATGCGGAGGGCTCAAATCGCTCGTGAGCGTAGTCTAGATAGACACTCCCTGGCAGCTAGCACTGGGAAGCTAAAATCGCCGAGAGTTAGGAGATAAGGTCTCGTTTTTATCCTCACTGCCGGTCGTAGTTTCTGGGTCAAGTTCATCAGAACGATTATTGCAAAACAATACGAAAAAAAATGAAATACGAAATTCATTTATTAGGGTTTAAATAATAATAACTGGGAAACATGGGTTTCACCATTGAATGTCGATCGGAATTTTTATTTTTATTATCGGATATTATAAATAATTTCTCTTCTATTTACACGCGGGGGATTCGTTCTAATAAATTTGATCAAGGGAAAAATTCTACTCGCGTGAAATGAAGCGAGTTTTCCTATCAAACAATTAATTTACCGTATTACGAACGATCACTACTCGTTTGAAATATCGGATGCCGACTTTTGTTTGTTCGTCTAACTCACCGAGTCAATACCTACAGTGGGTTAGACGGCAGGGTGCGGATAGTGATTGGATTAGATGGAAATCGTCTCCGTATTGCGAACGATCACTACTCGTTCGAAATATCGGATGCCGACTTTAGTTTGCCCATCTAATTCACATGGCCTAAGGGGGATGCTATACTAAGTCCAAAATAATTGGATCAGGGATGCAAATCAATTCTTCACACCATCTGAGTCCTCGTTCGAATCCAACTAACGGCTAGCATTATTATTGTTGCCTAGACCTAGAGAATAATAAATTGAACGCCACTGATTTATTTAACGTCTTCATTCTAGTTTATTCAATATGCATCTTTGCATATAGGGGTCTTTATTATTCTGGGAGTTCTGACGTTGACTAATCTCTGTCTCTGATTGCAGGAAATTATGTGTTATAGTGCAATTATTTCGAAATTGTTTAGTATTCTCTAATTTGTTTTACCTTCCTTTTTCTTTTTTCTATTGTACCTATATCCGAAGGCCGGTAATAAGTAAATAAGTAAATCGTAAAGCAAATTATATACGCAGATATAAAATAGAGTGACCGTTAACTACTCATAAATTCTCTTTCATGAGTTCTATTTAATGGCAGTGAAAGGTGAAAGTAATAATAATTGTAAAAGTAAAAGGCCCATTTTCTGAATAAAACGCTAAATTTTTAAGTTATTTAATTTGGCTTAAAAGTATCTATCTATTAATTATTTAATTATTATTATTAATAGCCCGAAAATGTTGATATAATCAGTTGAATGGACCGGCGATGGTAATAATGACGGCTTTTAGAAATTAAATTGCTACTTCAAAGCTCAGGATCGTTCGTTTTCTTGTTAGAAAATAAACAACAATTTCCATTGAAAATTATTGTAATTCTGAATAAATAATTTCCATGCAAGGACGCGATAAACATCGTGTCTCTGTTACGGGGGGGACTGTGCTACTGGTATTGAATACAATCTTGACTTGTCGGAGCTTTTGCAGTTATTCAGCGATACAAAGTATATTCAATTTATCGTTTATACTACACGAAAACGTGATAGGAAATCAAGCGATTAATATTATGAAAGCTTAATCAACGATTAGTAAACTTGATTAAATATTCATGTGCACGCTGTGAAAATTAACTCTACCTACTCTGCGGATATTGGATATTTTGAATGCACGAAATTTCGCGCGCACAAAAAAAATTGCAATTTCTTATTGTTGAATAATTCGACAATATTTTTTTAAGCGGTCATTTTGGAAGCGTCTCGACGTCGGAAACGGGATTCCGCGAAAAAAGCGCGAAAATTTCGCACGCGACTTGAGAAAACGCGAAAAACGCGTTTTAAACGCGATTTTGCCGTCACGTGATTTTCGAAAAATCGCGTGAACGGGAAAATGCTTCCGATCGCATTTTTTCTTACTGATTCGGAAAGGTCTCCATTATTAGAGTCTTCGATAGGGTACCCGACGTTTCTCCGACCGTCCGTGTAGACAAAATGGCGGTCGGCGCGAAAACGTTTTCAGAATTTTTTTTACGTAGAGCAAAATGGGGTCGCTATCTCCTCTGAAGGCGCTGGGCGTCGAGAGACTGATGGTTACCGGGTTCGCATAGTCGAAACATATGTCATCAGTGGATTAGGCTATATTTAATTTCGATATCTTCAAAAATGGCCGCTCTACAGCGATTTAAAAATGGCCTACGAAAAAAAAAGAAAAAGTCAACTTTGACAGTTTGCGGATGACAGACGGTGATATCAACAGAGACCAAACTCGGTGTGAATGTTTACCCATATTTCGACTACCCGATGGTATTACAACGAAACCATTCCGATAATTTTTGCAAAAGTTATGATCGATTGTTTTTCGGAAAACAGTCGAAAATTTGCGAAAATCGCGAAATTTACGTTTTTTGACTGCCGGAAAAATTTAAGATGGCGCGGGAAAGTTAGTGAGCAAAATTTTCCGAAAATTTTTAACGGGATCATCGAATGACATGTATAGCTCTCCAAAATAAGCGTTTTAAAGTTTTCATGTTTGACAGTGTTTCCAAAATGGCGGATCAAAGTAGGGGGTCGAGTTTTTTGTAGACGTTTGCGGGGTGGGTTTAGGTTCTCCAAAGGTGCCAAGCGTCGAAGCTGTCACGGTTTGTATTACCGAGGAACGTATTCACCGTGTAGGCTATGTTTAATTTCGATATCTGACAAAATGGCCGTTCTGAAGCGACTTTAAAATGGCCGATGGAAAAAATGCAAATTTTGACTTTGACAGTTCATAAATGACAGACGGTAAGTATGACAAACGTCAAACTTGGTGTGTCGAAAGATACTTTTCTTAGCTATCCGCTGGTACTGAAACGAAACGATTCCGACTTTCCGTTTGAGAATTATTAATTATTATAAGATCGCGTCCGAAAAAACACACTTTTTTTCGTGATTTTTTGAGAAGAAAATGCGAAATCAGCGCCATCTTAGAAAACTTACTGCGTCAAAAATATCGGCGAAATTTAAACAAAAATTGTTTCTGTGGATAGTCAAAGCATGTAGTAACACGGTGGTGTGTCCAGTTTATACAAGTCTATGCACCTTTCTCAGAAAATGTCGGTGTTACGGGCGTTTCAAAATGGCCGACTTTTTTGACATCTTTTCGACTTTGACGTTTGGAAAAATTGACATTTAGATAAACTTGCAACGGCATGTCAAGGCCACATGTATTTCCGTCATTTTGATACTACCGCCAATTCTGTCCGATCGTTTTTAATGAAATGGCAGCTGATTTAGTTGAATGGAGACAGAAGCATTTTTGCCGTTTTAAACTGAAAATACAAATTTCGAAGCACTTTTTTAAACCTTCCTGTATATAAACTATAACTGATATCGAAACCAGCTACACTACCAGCGATAGACAAAGCATGCAGAAACATGGTGTCACCATAGCGCGGTTTTTTCAAAAATGGCGGAGCTACGAGTGTTTTAAAATGGCCGATTTTTTTCGAAAAAATTTCGAGTTTGAGGTTTGAAAAATGACAGTTGCGATTTTTTCCGGTGCCTCTTGCATCAATATGTTATTGCTGCACATTTTGCCTGTACGACGAAACCAAAATCTGGCCGCCATCTTGATTCTTCGATTTTATTTAATTTTTTTCGTGTGCAAAAACACGTGTTTTTTTTCGATTTTTTCGAACTTTCGATTTTGACATTTTTAAAATGACAGTTTGAAGTAGTTTTTCAAAAAGTTTTCGCGAGGGTGTCGTAGCTCGGAGTCTTTTCGTTCCAGTAAAATTACGAAATCTCCGCCATCTTAATCTTACCGAAAACTATGACACATACAAAAAATTACAAGAAAACTTTCTTTTAGGAAATCATTCAAGCTTTCTTTCTTTTCAGAAGAAAAAAAAAAGAAAATGGTATCAATACATAGTAGATTAGACGGAGGTTTTTTTAAGGAGGCAGCATCGGTCTCAACTATGTAGGTAAGCAATTATGGGATTCGAGAACTAGCTCATTCTACCAAGCCGCACTTTGACTATTTAAATTGTAACGTCTCTGGGATAAGGATGGACTTTCACAAATTTATACTCGACATCAAAATATCAAATGTAGTTGTATACGAATTAATAATTCATTCCAAGGATTCAAATCGCTCATGAACGTAGTCTAGATAGACACTCCCTGGCAGTCTGCAATCGACGATCGTTAGGCGATAATGCCAAGTTTTCATCCTCACTGCCGGTCGTAGTTTCTGGATCAAGTTCACGGAGCAGTCATATAGATATTATCATCATATCATCATATAGACGACTTTTTTGATTATGATTTTTATGATTTTATGATTTTTTTAGTTCGATTATACCTAAGAAGCATCATAAATATCGCAAAATATCGTATGCTCATTAATTAACAAGTCCTGAGTTGGCCATGGAGATCTAAACGTATGTAATGATTTAGTTTTCTGTTAATAATCCGCTGTCACGGTTACTAACTGTAACTGTTATTCGTTTATAGGTTATTTCAAAGTAACTGTAATTTTACTGCCAGTTGTTAGTATCCTCTACATAAATGAAGATGCGACAAAAATTAAATCATGTAAACTCTTTCAAATAAGCCGAAGTCAACACTGAATCTGGCATTTGAACATTTGAACCCATAAAATGTATTTTTATATCCACAGACACAGTCAATGACGAACCTTTCGGTAGAGATAATCTGTTTGTTTATTTTATTTTTTTAATTTAATTGCTTGGGGAATGAGGGGTAAGCCTTACTTAATACAAACATTTGTTAAAATTGATATACTCTGCACTCTACAAGATAACTCTCAGACCACGCAAAATAAAACTTTCTTATTAAAGAGATGGGATTTCTTCTTCCTCCCACTGTCATCTGGAATCATTTTCTCTTTCCTTAAAAATTTTTTAAATTAGATTTTCCCGCAAATATTACACTCTTAGATGCTTTTATTGGTATCATTAATCATTCATGAGTTCGCTGTATTATTCTTCTCAACCTACCTACGATCGCGCATATTGAAACACTTCTTCTTTATGTAGGTAACCATACTATGGGCGTAGATGATCTTGAGATTTATTCTTATCACTATCACCACCGGAACGATTGTGTTAAGGCTTACTTACCTATTATACGAGTAGCACAAGAATTAAATTTCATAACTTACCTTTATTGAAGTATGTAGGTATATATAGTAAACGTTTATTATTTACTGGATGTTAGAAGGTAAAAGTGACGATTGCGCATTATTTTCAATCAATTATAGCAAGACAAATCAATAATTTTAATGTTTAATGGTACATTTTATAGCCTTTTTATAGCATGTCATATAAACGAAGCTGGAGAAACACAGATGCTAAGTAAGAGTTATGAAAATAAATAAACTCTTGTACTCTTCTTGTATATCGCAATTAGCTGTATCTACATAAGTTTTATTGCAATTCTTGTATGTTTACATCATACTAGTACTAGTACTACATATATCGCTGCACGCATACAACAATGACAGGATTAATTGATATCTCTATAATTAATACAGATTACTTCGTGCATTCTAATTAATGTTTGTTGATATATGCATGCATCATGTATTAAAAGCCTCAGAACCGAAATAAGTCCAGCCGGAAAAATCTGGATAATATCTCTCATCGTGCTCTACAATTGGCTACCGCTAAAGAGTACACCCTCTTTCTGCAAACATTTTCTTTAAATGCTAGCCGCTTTTGATGTATTGTTAAGTCGCCGATTGCTCTGGTATATTTATCTATGACTGCATTAATGTTATTGTTATTCCTTCTATTTGTGAAAACCAAATGGGCAAATATCTATTTTTAATGTTCCCTTTCCAATAGTTATTGACAATTTTTTGTGAAGGATAAAGTGGCATATAATGAGGTGTGACGTCTTCAAACGTAAATTTAATAGCTCCATAAATACGAAATAATAATTCATTCCAAGGGTTCAATTTGCTCGTGAACGTAGTCTAGATAGACACTCCCTGGCAGTCTGCAATCGATAGGCGATAAGGTCTCGTTTTTATCCTCACTGCCGGTCGTAGTTTCTGAGTCAAGTTCACGAAACAATCCCGTTTTTTACATCGTCAAGAATTGGCTAGCTGCAATCTGAAATGTGGTTGTCCTAGTAACCAATCTAAAACAAGCAAAACAAGCAAAGATCAGCATAATTCGTTCAAAAGATAAAAGTGCCTATAAGCCCTGAAAAAGTAGATTCTGGAGCTTTTTTTTCGTAGAAAATATGATTCTATTTACTGCTCCTTACGAGTACATATATCCGAATCACCTGTTTCACAACACTCACTGTCATATTACTGGTGTCATATCATGCTCAGAGGAGATCGGCCGAGGACAAGATAATGAGGAAAAACAAGCTGCTTGGTTGAAAAACGAACTAAAAAGTGACTTTCAATTTATCAGCTCCAGAATTTGCGGTTATTAAAGCTACTGCCGCGAGAGAGATGGATCAGTTAAGACGGGATAATGTCCTCTTGTGTGGTTTGTTTTCAAGTTGGCTGGGCTGCAGTAAAATTTGTGGAATTTTACACGACTTAATTCATTTACTAGGAGGCGTAAACGCTGGAGATAGGAGATAGAGAATCATCTATTTCTATCACCGGAATATCAATTTCATCCAACCAGCGCGTGTCACTTCTCGGCGTGACAATAACAAGTGAACAAGTCTAGAATGTTGCCAAAGCAGCTTCCTGGAATTTCGACTATTTAATGTTATTATCGTGTAACGACTCTAATATTGATAGAATGATACTGTTCTAGTTAGAAAAATTGGTTTTTCAGCACTCCTGAACCTAGTGCGAAAGTTTTGCTAAAAATAACATCCTCAGAGCATTAAAGACAAGGATTCTAGTGCAAGCATATGTGTACACGAATAAGGCATTAGAAAAAGTGGTTATTAAACGACAAACATGGATAATTTTCCCAATCATACATAAAGTACATGAAAAATAAATTAAAAGGCATCGATTTAACGATTCTTTTAATTAAAAAAAGTGTGAGTTATATTTCGAGCAGCGAGGAAATTTTTTATTTTTTCGTTAAAAGTGCCTATATATGCGAGATGAATTGAAGCTAAGACTCCAAATTGTATGTTGAAGAAAAAAAATTGAGAAAAGTATAACGATGTCAAAGATTCACGAAGAAATATTTTGGGGAAACGTAAAACAGGTATGAAAAGTTTCAATGACCTGCCGAAGTTTTTCCCGATTAAGTCAGTTTTGACAACGGTTAAGGAAAAAACTATATATATCTTTTTTGTAGGTAAAGAACGTCTCTATCATAGCATTTTGTTATTTTTTCGATCGGTTCACAATATTTCGAAAAAAATTCGAAAGCATGCGTTAAAGCAGAGTAGAATTTTTTCAATTGTTTTTTTAAAGAAACGATTGCCGCTCCCAAATCGGTAATTTTCCGGGAAAATGTTTCAAATAAAAAAGATAGCATTTGAAGAACTATTCAAAAAAGGTCTGATTTGATTTTTCGCTAGGATGCACCGTTTTTATAAAAAAAGATTATTTGTAATTTTTAAAAAATAAAACTGATTTTTTTTTTGTTTCTTGAATAAGCCGCTTTTGCCGACTTTTCAAGTAAAAATCATAATTATCTTTTTTGTAGGTAAAGAACGTCTCTATATCACAGTTTTATTGCTTTTTCGATCGGTCGAATGAATTTTGAAAAATAATAATGAGTGATGATGGCGATCCTGGCAGGATCGCCATGTGATAAACTAATAGAAGTAATGTTGTAGGATCGCCATGTGATTATCTATGAGTGAGTTTGCAGGATCGCCATGTGATAAATAAGGAGGATGTGCAGGATAATTAAAGTTGATTGGGTTTTGACCGGTTTATTGGTTAACACTTACACACTACATAACGACGTTGTCTATGACTAGTAATACTTACATAATTATATCTAATACTATAATAATTGATAATAATCTATAATCATTGATAATAATCGATAATAATAATCGGATGGTGTGTCTGTCCATTATATATGGGTGGGTCAATGCCAACGGCATTGCTTACCCTTATATTCAGCATTTCTTGCAAGGTTGAGTTAGAGTCTTGTTATTAAACATATTATTTATGTGTGTCAGTATAATATTACAAATACTACTTGTTTTGATAACAAGATAGTTAATTAATTGACTTTAAAATATTTACTTATTGCAAGTAAGATTTACTCGCTAATAATCTTAATTGGTCTATGACACATCCATCACAGGGTGCTAAGGTATGTTCTCGCCGAATTAGAATGTTTCTTAGGATTTTGCCGAAAAAATACGAAAAACTCCGAGCGCCTAACCCGAAACTGGAAACGAAGCTGCCGAGACAGTGCACAGTGCCGTCGAATAGTGCCGGCTGCTGACCGAAAAATATAAGATTAGCTAAGCGCTACTTTTGCACGGATTAACTTTTCGTATACGAACAACCGGCCCTTAGCTATCTTTATTAGTATGTACTAAGTATAATGTTCTGCCTGATGAAAAATTCATTCACTTGACTTTTAATTGGTTTAAAGCGTCAGTAAAACCATACTCAATGAAGCAATGTTTCTACTATAATAAAGAAGGATGCTCAGAATACCATACCGTGGACACAGAGGAAACAAACATCAGGGAAGTGCTAATGCTAATGTTAATGCCACAAGAAGCTTTTCTTTTGTTTGTTGTTTGTATGATCAAAAAGTTAAAGAAATCGTTTTTTTATTAATTAATGTGAAGAGTGCTCATAAATCAAGGTGTTTTTTTAAATTTAATCCCAGACAGGAGAATAAATCAATCAATCCTAATGAATATTCTGATATGATTATTATTATATTCCTTATATTAATAAACGGCGTGGCTGCTCGTATGAGTGATTGAAAACTGTTGCCTGAATTTTTTTCTCCTACCTACTACGAGACGATAATGAATATGTAGGTATGTATAAAAATAAATCGTTACTTTTTTACATGACATGACGTGAAATATTTTACACTTGACTTTGGAAAATTTTGTTTGTCTCGCCGCCGTTCCACGCCGGGAATCCTAAGAATAGACCAATCAGGGTATTTTTAATTCGTTACAATTGAGCGCATATACAATCCGAGTCTGGTCGTTTATTATTACAAACCATTCTGATTCTAAACTGCAGCAAGTGATACGTGAGACTATTCATACCGAGATACTTACTACGAGTACAATGAATGTTTTAGGGATAATTCGTGTTTTAAGTCTGCTGAGGAATACAAAACACATATTATAGGATTTAGGTGTATATGTTGGGATTGAATTCGGAGTCTTGGAGTCTTTCATGTCAAGAATAATAAGCCAAAGTAAACCGAAACTCTACTAAAGTAAAGTAACTCCTTTCTATCATGTTCGTGTGCTTTTTAGTCGATCAAGGAAACAGGAGAGGTTAAAAGCTTTATACAAAAGATGATGTTTGTTTAGGTTTACCGAGGGCTTTACACTCTCTTCTATTCTATAAAAATGTATCATAACACCGACTGTTTTTTTTTTTTGTTACATGAGCCCGTTTACTCTGATCACCAGGAATGAGTTAGGTTAATGATCGATAAAGAAAAATTATGTTTTTCATCACTTTCAAAGTTTTTTTTTCAAAATTCTGAAACAGGTCAATTTTATTTGTAAAAAAGGCATTTATCAACATAATTTTTTTCGTGAACGTGGCTTCGAAAAGAGTTGATTGTATTTCGGGCAAAAAAAACGAACAAAACGCCGTTTGATTTTTTGCGCTACGCCTCTTCGGAGCCGAGTTATCGAGGTTTTAAGAAATTTTGAGCTTTCGCTCTCCCTTCCCTCCAAATTCTCCAAATTGTCTTACCACCCCATCCCAACGGGCCCTTGAAAAACATCAAAATACCCTTCTAAAAAACATTAGCTGAACCCCCTACATGCACTACCGGCCAAGAACAAACCATTTGAATTTTTTTTGCACCGAAAATTTTCCAAGAAAAAAAAGTACCTTTATTGGAAGAACAACTATTTCGGTAGGATCAAAACGGACGGAGCCATCCTGTTGAAACCAGATTCTTTCGTTGGGCATATTGTTATTCGCACGGTTATGAAAAGCTACAAGTGCTATAAGGATGGAAGAGATAGAAAAAAATGCGGTGGGTATACGGTTCTATTCGGTATTATAACAATGGCAGATGAGAAGCTGTGTAACATAATCAATAAATAAACGAATTACTAACAAAAACACTTAAATCAAACGATATACATGGCAATAGTTCAATTTGTATTTATCTCGATTTGTATTTAATTCTCATTTGCAAGCTATGATTATACAGGTATCTCTAAAGGGTGCAGAAAACATTCTACCACAGTTTTAATATGACAATTTAACCAAAATTATTTATATCAAAAAGACACCCTTTTCAAGATACCCGCAGCGTTTAAAAGGGGGTCAACCCCTTTTAATGATGAGAGAATTAAATGATGAGAGAAAAAATATACAGGGTGATTCAGTCATGATGGATCAAACGAAGCAGGGTGATGGAGGACTTCGATACGCATCGAACAAAAGACCACCCCTAGCCGCAATACACATAATACATCTTCTTAAAAAAAATATTTAACCTTCTAAACGCCTCCCTGTTATTTTTAACTGTTACCTCGATTCCAGCCAATTTCCCTCTCAATTCCTGCAAGCTGGAATATTCTTTGAAATAAACCAACTCCTTGTAATGACCCCAGAGAAAAGCCGAGCGGATTCAAGTCCGGGGACTTAGGAGACCTTTCAGTCCTTCACGCCCAATCCACCTGTCAGGAAAGCTTTGGTTAAGGTGATTTCTTACATTTAACGCACAAAAACAGCTCATTCTGCAGAAGGTTGGAGTTATGTTTCACCACATAACTCAAATAATGATCCAATCAATTGTCTGCCCAAAATTCTCGCCCATAAATTAACACTAAATTTGTGCTGAAAGTTGTGACGGCGGATCAAATGCGGGTTTTCTATGGACCAACAATGATATGATTGTTATGCACATGACTGAAGTTGGACTCGTCCGTCCAAAGAATATGATCAAAAAAGTCAGGATCATCTCTTTCCCTCCTTAGCATTTCTTCATAGAAGTCGACTCTTTTTCTATTATATTATAATATGTCATTTCCATCCTATTTCCTAACACTTTCCTAATCGGTTCGGGTTTAACTGGATTGCTTCAGCGATCGAAAGCAGGCAGGTGTCGTCAGGAAGGGAGAAGTTCGAGTGGGCATTGCGGTGAGCGGTGGATATCCCCAAGACGGCCTTCTAAAGCGCCTGACAGATGACGGACTGTACGCACAGGCGTACGCTGACGACGGGCTGGTTCTAGTAACCGGCCAATTTCTAAGCGTGGTCTGCGATCGCATGCAGAGTGCATGCAAGATAATTGAAAAATGGTGTGAAGAGGCCGGTCTGACCATCAACCCTGGAAAGACCGACATGGTCCTCTTCACAAGGAGAAGGAAAAAAAGAGGATTTAAACCACCCAAGCTGTTCGGCAAACTCTTAACTCTTAGTGGGGAGGCCAAATATCTTGGAACGGTACTAGACGAAAAACTGACCTGGAGGCCACAGATTGACAGAATAGTCACAAAAACTGTGACATCTCTATGGCATCTAAGAGGGGCAATAGGCAAGGTGTGGGGGCTAAAACCGAAGGTAATGCACTGGTTATACACGGGCCATCATCGGACCAAGAATCAGATACGGTTCGGTGGTCTGGTGGAAAACAACCACAAACAAAACCGTCACAAACAGGCTAGCTAAACTTCAACGGCTCGCCAGTTTGTTAATAACAGGTGCAATGAGAACCACCCCATCAGCAGTCCTGAATGTCATTCTGGAACTGCCACCGCTTCCCATTTGGATAAAAGGGGAGGCCATGGCGGCCCACCTAACAATGCGGGATTCGAGAATATGGAAAGGCGGAGGATACAAAGGACGTGCAGAGATAGCCAATGTTGCTGAGATGGAGATTCCAATCTCAAACCTTATGGCTACCTCAAGAACAAGGAACAACAGAGAAAAAAGGAAATATACCCTGCAAATTCCTGAAAAGGAAGAGTGGGAAAAAAGGGAGGTAACCTTCGCACCAGGAGGACTAGTTTGTTTCACAGACGGCTCCAGGAACAAAGGCTCTACCTAGCTGGACGGAAACTGGGAAGATCCTATCCTCTTGGGTCTACCACAACTGTCTTCCAGACGGAGGTTTACGCTATCCTGCAAGCAGCCAGATTGGAGCAGATAATAGAAGCCAAGGAACGGACGATATACATATGCACAGATAGCCAGCGCTGAACAGACTGGCGGATAGGAAATCAGTGCATGTCGTATGGGTTCCCGCACACTCAGGTGTACCAGGTAACGAGCTAGCAGACCACTGCGCGAAGCTCGGGACCAGGGAAACCTTTTGCGGACCAGAGCCTGTACTGGATCTGATCAAAAAACTTCTCAAAGAAGCTATGCAAGAAGGGCCTCGCAAGGGTCTAGAGGATCACTGGAAAATAGCATCAGGCTGTTTCTGGCTGGTCCGATCGGAAACACATGGACCAGCATGTCCAAAATGAACCGAAAAGAACTAAGACTACTAGTCGGGGTGCTCACCGGTTACAGCAGTCTGAACAGACATCTACAAGTTATGGGGATTACTCAGGACCCGGTCTGCTCTAAATGCGGAATGGATGATGAGGACTCTTACCATTATATAGACGTATGGGAAGTATACAGCAGCCTCAGGCTCAACATTTTTGGGTCTGAGGAGCTACAAGAGGAAGAAATGAAACTCCTCTCATACAACGACCTTCTGGGCTTTATGAAAAGGTCGGGGAGGTTCGAGTAGGAGTTTCACCATGGTTCGGGTACGGCGAAAAGGGCCCTTGGTGGCCTAGTCGCTTGGGGTGCACCACCCCGCCCCACCATACTACTACTACTTCCTAATATGGCATGGATGGTAATTTTCTTGTCGTAGAATGCGTTGTACGGTTGAAAATCCGGTAATCCGGGTAAGTTGCAGGCTGTTGTAGTCCACCTCGACGCGTCACTCTTGCGGCAAGCCGGGCATTTCCTCTTGCGTATCCATAGAAGTAATGCATTTCGGCATATTCAGATTGAAAGTAGGACATGAGGAACAAAATAAAGCAAAATAGGTCCTCGCTATCACCCTGCTTCGTTTGATCCATCATGACTGAATCAGCCTGTATAAAAAAGAAACAGTGAAAGACAAAAATCTGAAAAAAGGCTTAAAAAAATTGCCTTGTTGCAATGCACTTATCGGTCGGTATACCTTTCTCTTAATAACTCCAGTGTTACGAAACGAAATTCATTAGTTAAAATTAATAATAATAATAATAATGGCGGATATTTTTGGCTCCTTTATATTTAGCGAGTGCGTGAATACGGCGTGCTATAGGTAACGGAAGTAGGTCAGTAGTTGTGATGAGTTCATTATTATATTATAAGTCTTCCGTTATTGCATAATATTGTACAGTGTGATAATTTGGCTGAATCTGGGAATAGGTAATTGTGTAACAAGACCAACAAGTCAGTGGTTTCATTATAAGTTTTAACTACTTGTTACTTGGAAGTTAATCTTGTAAAACAAATAAACAAACTCATCCGAAGATTGTTTACAATCTAACAAATGGTTTCGTATAATTTAAATCTTATCAGAAACCGCTTATGTGCAATCCGGAATTTTTCAATTTAGTAGTAGGTGCTTCACGTCATTTTTATTAAACACGCGCGAGTATTCATGATGCAGTATACAGAACAGGAACCTGTTTGTTATAAAAAATTGCGTTCTGTTTCAAAGTGTCAAAGACAAATAATATTAATCTCTAATAGCCTACTTTTCGCTCTTTAATGGCATTAATTTATGTCAAAAGCGCGCCCACGAATGAAATAATAAAGAATTCTCCGGACAGGACACTAGTTATTCCTACGATACGTGTTTTACTCTTTACAAATTATACCGTACGATTTAATGTTTTAAATAAAATATGTAACCGGCTATAAGACTCGTAAAATGGATTACGTTATTATGTCAGATTTATCTTCAATAGTGGAGAATAGAATGGAGGTTTAGTTTATTATCAGTCACTTATTATATGCTACTTGACATTATCAAAAATAATTATTTCTACTTGAGTAAACAGGATTTATATTCATATATTTCTTGCATTTTATCATACACCACTACTTACTATACCATCACCACCATATATACCTGCGTATGAGCTATTATAATATTTTTTTTACTTAATTTTTTATGTATTTTTGTTCGAAAAAGGAATAGTTTGGGTCATTATTTACAAATTATTAAGCGAAAATTATTTTTTTATACAAGGTGATTCAGTAATGAGTACCATAAATGATACGGGGTGTACCTACTGTCAAAATAATACGAAAACCAAGAATAACTTTTTTTCCAAAAGTGCTTCCCTAACAAGATACAGGGTGTGAAAGGGTCGATTTGGAAAACACTTATTTGATCGTATCTTCTAACTGGGTTGAACTATTTAATTCATTTTTGGTAGACATCTACTACATGATAAGGACCGTAAACGGACAAAATTTTGTCGCATTTGAACAATCCAGTGGCGTAGAATTGGGGGTCATGTGACACTTTTTCCCCCAAAAAAAAAAGTTGCTGTTGGGTTTTTTCCCATTTTTATTTGGTTTTTAGTATTATTGGTTCAAATACCACAAAAAAGGTACACTTGTTTCATTTGCCCAGAAGCGTCCGTTTCCGAGATATTCTGATTTGCGTGTAACTATGTGAAATACCAAGTTGCAAAATTAGGTATCACAGAAAAAGTTTTATTAACAACCAAATAAAATACTTAAAGTCGAATACATCTACCTACGTAAGTTTATAATTAACTGAAAAATAATAAAAATAAAATTAAAGTAAGTTTTCAAAGTGTCCTCCATTGGCACGAATGCATTGATGTAAACGATTTTCCAAATTAAAAATTATTCTGCCAATACTTGGATTGTTTGTTAACTCTGCAAAGGCATTCACAACTCTGAGCCTGAGATCCTCTAAAGAATTTACCGGTGTTGCGTAGACTTTGGTTTTTAATTGCCCCCACACACTAAAATCCAACGGGTTCAAGTCCGGTGATCGAGCAGGCCAGTGAATGGGAGCATCAACTCCACGACCAATCCATCTATTTGGGAAGTTTTCATTAAGTCATTGCCTTGGCTGCCTGCCATAATGAGGCGGAGCACCATCGTGCATAAACCAGAGACTGCGCCTGGTTAACAGAGGAATGTCATCAAAAAAAGAAAAAAAAACTTCTTCCAAAAATTCCTGGTAATTGTTCGCGTTTAAATTTCCGGGGAAAAATGAAATCCAATAATTGTATTTCCACGTGTAGCAGCCCAAACATTTAATTTAAATGTGTGTTGGTAATGGGTAACTTTGGTGGCTCTTGGGTTTTCTTCTGCCCAAACATGTGAATTTCTCATATTAAAAATGCCATTTCTTGTGAAAGTGGATTCATCCGTAAAAATTATGTTGGAAATAAAATTGCGGTCTTGGTTATGCATATTCAATAACCATCCACAAAACTCCACACGTGCAGCATAATCTTCAGGCAAAAGGTCTTGAACTTGCCTCAGATGGTAGGGATATAGCTGGTGTTCCCTTGCAATGCGCCAGGCACTGGCTTGCGAAATGTTTGTTTGGAGTGCCAAACGTCTTGTACTTACTGTTGGATCGTTTTCTAACAATTCCAAAACTTGTTCCTCGTTTCCAGCTGTGCGTGTGGTTCGTTGCTTACCGTTGTTTAAAAGTTTTGGTTTTACATTACCAGTTTCGCGACAACGCCGTTCCACTGACAAAAAAGTCCGCCGATTTGGCACTATTCTGTTGGGATACTTTTCGGAATATCGTCTAACTGCCGCATTCGAATTTCCAAAACATTCTCCTAATGTTAAGAGCATATCTGTGTACTCGCCATTAGAAAACCTTTCCATGTCTTTAGCTTTTTTGATAATTTACTTTTTGACAAGTTAGTTTTTTAATTGTGAATTATTGATAAATAAGGCGCCTTCATAATTTTATTTGCAGTTTAATATTTCACATAGTTACACGCAGGTCAGAATATCTCGGAAACGGACGCTTCTGGGCAAATGAAACAAGTGTACCTTTTTTGTGGTATTTGAACCAATAATACTAAAAACCAAATAAAAATGGGAAAAAACCCAACAGCAACTTTTTTTTGGGGGGAAAAAGTGTCACATGACCCCCAATTCTACGCCACTGGATTGTTCAAATGCGACAAAATTTTGTCCGTTTACGGTCCTTATCATGTAGTAGATGTCTACCAAAAATGAATTAAATAGTTCAACCCAGTTAGAAGATACGATCAAATAAGTGTTTTCCAAATCGACCCTTTCACACCCTGTATCTTGTTAGGGAAGCACTTTTGGAAAAAAAGTTATTCTTGGTTTTCGTATTATTTTGACAGTAGGTACACCCCGTATCATTTATGGTACTCATTACTGAATCACCTTGTATGTTGTTATTAGGACTACTACTACTACCAGTAGCGGATATCCAAGTTTACAGCTTAGAAAGACCGGTACTAACTTTGCAGCACTCAAAACATCGCTAAACCTTTGCACTTTTTTCGTATTCTCAATATAAGTTCTAAACTATGCAATTTTTGAAAATTTATATAAATTTTATAAATTTAAAGTAGACTAAAATTGCTACAATTTGAGATCAGAACCAGCTCTGTAGGTTTAATAGTTACCGAGATACGGCTCTTCAAAAAAATTAAAAAAAAAAAAACTTTTTCCAAAAAAAGTGAAATTTTATGATTTTGTCAATTTTACGGGTAAAATCGTAGGTGAAGATATTGTAGCCAATGCTATCTTAAAAAACTTACTGCGTCAAAAATATCGGCGAAATTTAAACAAATATTATTTCTGTGGATAGTCAAAGCATGTAGTAACACGATGGTGTGTCCAGTCTATACACGTTTCTCAGAAAATGTCGGTGTTACGGGCGTTTCAAAATGGCCGATTTTTTTGACATAATTTCGACTTTGACGTTTGAAAAAATTGACATTTAGATAAACTTGCAACGGCATGTCAAGGCCACATGTATTTCCGTGTTTTTGATCTATCCGCCAACTCTGTCCGATCGGTTTTAACAAATTGGCGGCTGATTTAGTTGAATGAAGACATAAGTTTTTTTGCCGTCTTAAATTGAAAGTACAAATTTCTGGGCACTTTTGTAAACCTTCCTGTATACAAATTATAACTGATATCGAAACCAACTCAACTACCAGCGATGGACAAAGCATGCAGAAACATGGTGTCGTCGTTCGGTCGTTTTGAGCTACGAGCGTTTCAAAATGCCCGATTTTTTTCGAAGATATTTTGAGTTTGACGTTTAAAAAATTACAGTTCCTATTTTTTTCTTTGGCCCTTGCATCAATATGTTATTGCGCACGTTTTGCCTGTACGATGAAACCAAAATCTGGCCGCCATCTTGATGTTTCGATTTTATATTATTTTTTTCGTTCGATTTTTTCGAACTTTTTGATTTTGACATTTTTTAAATGACAGTTTCAATCCTTTTTCAAAAACTTTTCGCGAAGATGTTGTTGCTCGGAGTCTTTTCGTTCCAGTAAAATTACAAAATCTCCGCCATCTTGATTTTCCGAATCGGAAAAAATTATTTTCTTGATCGCGTTCACCAAATTTCAGCAAAACCTGATATTTGGGCGTCATTTCCTCCAGAAATATGCACGTAAACGAAAAACGGATTTCGATTCGGAATTCACAACGCTCCCAACGTGCCTAGCTGCAAATTTGAACCGTTTTCATTTATTTTTTTCATTTTTTCTCAAAAAAATCCTATCGATTTTTTTGATCACAAATTATTTCGCCGTTTTCTCCGAAACAGCGCAAGTTTTTGAGAAACATTTTTTTTTGGTCGACAGAGTTCGCCGATAAGAAGCGTGACGTAAAATTCTGATCGCGAAATTTTCCAAACTGGCCGCTACAGACGCTTTTGAAAATTTGCAAAAAAAATTTTTAAAATTTTTAAAAAAATTGCAACGAAATTTTGCAGTTTTCAAGAACCATTTCTCAGCTACACATCGATACCTTTTTGATCACTCCCCGACCGACGTGTGACTAAAGTTACGATCAAAAATGTGCGAACGGAACAATTTCCCGTTTAAAATCGTCACGATTTCCGAACAAAATCAATGAAAATCAGCTAAAATTCGGATTTTTTTTTCTTGATCTTCAAATACCGGGACTCGGGGATCCTTTTCGCGAGGTTGATTGTTGAACTGGAGGAATTTGCAATTTTTGTCGGTAAAATTTAAAAAATGACGACGCTGTGATTTTTCTAAAATGGCCGATTTTTGCTCCCAAACTTTGGACTTTGACATTTAAAAAGTCACATTATCGATTTTTTTTCGATTTTTTTTACGACCACGTTCGAGGTAAGGGTAATGCCTTTATTTTGACATTTCAAAAAAATTGTTTCGCGACTTTTAAAGTCACGGGGATTTTTTTGTTGTTGAAAAATAAATGAGTTTTTTAGGGTTTTTCAAATTTGACATTTTTTAATTGACATTTTCGTTTGTTCTGTAATTTTTTCTTCACGGCCAAGTTGAAATCTTGGTATTCTCTTCAATTTGATAACAGCAAATATTATTTCAATTAGCTTCAATTTACGCAAAGAACGACGCTCTAGGCCATATGGTTGACTCAGAAATCTTAAAAATCAAAAAAAAAAAGAGAAAACTGCATTTTTTACTTAAGAAAATTTGTTCTATTTAGTTCTGGCAATGGTTCGATGAGGGTGCTTTGAAAGGAAAAAACATTAATCACAATGCGCAAATATCAGCCATCGACCCACATTCTCACAGAGAGCAAGAAGTTTCAATCTTTAACAATGACTTATGGGGATTCCCCTGTAGTGTATTTTCAATAAATGGAAAAATACAGTTTTTGTTCCATTTTTGTTAGGCTTGTAACGCATTTACGGCGTTAAAGTTTATTCAACGTACTTAACATCAATTAAAAAATTGTTTTCTCGAGCTAAAATTCCTGGCGACCTTTTTCCTAAAAGTATCGCGTATAAGTTCACAGACCCTTGATCGGCGCAACAGGCACGAGACAAACACGTGCGTCACTGATCGTACAAAAAGCGATGATAAAAGCTCGTTAAAACTGAAAATAAATCAGACGTTTCTTCTTTTCTTAGACTCATCATCAGCTTGATCAAAAATATGAAGAAAAACCAATTTAACAAAATGAGTAATGTGAGAATTTCTTGAATTCTCGATTTCTCTAAGAGTAATCTCAGTTAGATCAGAATTAGCTGTTTCGACATATCTTGAACTCATCAGCTTGGTAAAGATAAAAGTCCCCCACTAAAAAGGTTGAAACTGCAATAAACCAGTTTTTTTGTTTCCTAGATTTTTTTAAAATTAAATGGAATTCAATGTTTCTTTCTTTTTGAAACTCATCAGTTGGATAAAAATTTTTGAGAAAATTGATTGTAAAAATCGAGTTAGTGAGGGAGCTGCTTGAAATCTTCACAATTTCTGTAAGAAGAATCTTAAGAGGTGAAAATTGAAAAATACAATGCTGGATACTTTCTCAAGTATGAGGTATTCTTTTTATTATCTCTCTCTCTATTCTTTCTCTTTAACAGTGTGCCATTGTAACATTTTTTCATCAGCACCCTATATGGATGTAATTTTTCTGTCTCAATTCCCGCCTCGCCTATTCCTATTCGTTCAAACGAGAATAGCTTGGAATAGCTTGAATCACAATCAAATTACTGGGTTGGAAAATGTATTCAAAATCATTACAGAGCCCGCAATCGCTTTCACGGAAGTAATTAAAAATTTTGACACCTAACCATTGTTCAAATATTCTTCCCGCCGTTCCCATATGGGCTCGTGTAACATGTAACATCTCCGATAATGATGAAGCACTTTCGCTCGATAACATGATGGGTGGCACGAGTATTATTAAGAAATGCAGATGAGTTGCATCCATTATAAACAATGCAGGACTCAATAATAATACATATCCAACTATAGTACTTAATAATAATAATACACAGAGCCTGTCCTTTTAAGTATAGTACTATGGTAGATTTAGAATGTATGTCAACGAGAGTAAGTAATAATTGGTACAATTATTTGAGTGTACGTACATTCAGTCTTTTTTTATAGTTCCATAGGAATCATATGAATTAATTTAAACCTTGTAGGTATCTAGGACTGCACTTTATAAATTGCTGGAGTGTGAAATTTCAACTCTAAGACTAAGAAAAATATGCCGGATCATCTTCATTAGCATTTCGAAAGCATTTCTTTTCTTAAAGCTGTAACACAATAATCACATCGCCTTGGTTTCATTTTCCTTCTGTCGACTTTAATAAATAGGTAAGCAGGAACAGTGGCTCAAGTATAAGGTTTCATTAAAGAAAAAAAATTTGATATTGTTATTGTTATCTAAATATAAGTTTGCGCCTTTAGCGCCATCATTGTTACTTTAACATTGAATATTCGTGGAGAAATTACAAAGCATATGTAACATATTTCTAAAGCGCATTTTAACAAGACCATTGCTGTCTAAATTTTATGTCCTTCATATTATAGAAGTTGCAATACAGGGGAGGGGGAGTGATAGGATATATTGTCCTGCTTGAGTGCCCAGAGTTGGATTTTCGGCAAACATTTTTACCAAGCCTTATCTTCAGGATGAGATAGTCAGGACATTGAAAGCGTGGGAAGGACCTTATTGTAAAATTGCAAAACTCTGACCTATACTGTCTTTGTTGGGAAGCGAAAAGTTTTGCTGCGTGTAGAAACGGGACCAAATTTCTTCGGTTTTCGTTTAATAATATTATTTCTGCCTTAATTTCGTCAAGGTAAATTATCAGAAGCGGTTGTGCTTTTATTTAAAAAGATACAGGCACCGGAAATGGATAAAAAGATAAAATTTAGATAAGGTACATTTATTTTACAGGTGAGCTTTTCGAGTCCGCTGACGCTTTTATCTTGCTAGTCTTGCCAGTCGATATTCCCTAATAAGGACTTCTTCCTTCCTTTTTATTTCCCATATACCATGACATCGTCCTGGTATACTATAGGCATGTTTTTCAGGTCAACCCTCGTATATCGAAGATAGGGCGACGGTTTCAAAAAAGATTGTTGGAATGGAAATGTTTTTAAAAATTTAAATCGCCACGCCATGTTAGATGTTGAGGTTGGTCACTGCCGGAAAGGCTAAGTTAATTAAAGATATTATTTGCCGGAAAGTCTCTTGTTAAATCTTGTATTTTAGATCGATTTTGAAAAAAAATAAAATAAAACTATCAGTATCAGTGAAGAAAAACTCGCAATGGCAGTGGTTATTGTGGACAGTTATTTCGAAACGCAGTTTTCCGAAACAACCGGAACACTAGTTCGTTTTTGGGTTCAAATCTCGTCAAGGTATCGTCAAATCTCGTCAATAAGAAGCGGTTGTGCTTTTATATAAAAGGATACAGGGCACCGGCAAAAGATAAAAAGATAAATTTAGGTAGGGTAGAATTACAGGTGAGCTTTTCGCGTCCAAGGTACATTTCTTGTCCGCCGACGCTTTCGTCTTGCTCGTCGACATTGCCTAATAAGGACTTCTTTCTTCCTTTTTATTTCCCGTTATACAATGACATCGACCAGATGTACTATAGGCATGTTTTCCAGGTCAGCCCTCGTATATCTCAATCCCTTTTATGTCATTTTCAACATATCGTCATCCTCATTTTTACAATGACTTCTCTCCCGCTTCTTCCACATCATCATCTTTGACTTCCAATAACTCGGTACACTTTTTAACCACGCTGATGAGCTCAAGATAACAGCGAAACAGCTAATTCCGATCTAAATGAGATTACTCTTAGAGAAATCGAGATATTTTCAAGAAACTCTCACATTACTCATTTTTTTTTCAAATTAGTTTTTCTTCATATTTTTGATCTAGCTGATGATGAGTCTAAGAAAAGAAGAAACGTCTGGCTTAATTTTAGTTTTAACGACTTTTTTGGCGCACTGTTAGCCACACTGATGAGTTCAACTACGAAACAACTAATTCTGATCTAACTAAATTTACTCTTAGAGAGATTCAAGAAACTCTCACGCATTATTCAATTTTTCCAATCAGTTTTGAGAAGTAGCAGAGATATAGCAGGGTGGGTTGATTTTGAAAAAAATTTGCACAATTTCATGCTTATTAAGAATCTGAAACGAAATTCAGGATTTTAGAACTTTAGTATTTGCCGACAGATACTCAAAAAAAACTGAAAAATGAAAATTTCTTATTTTAGAAGTGAAATTTGGCCACTTTTTGTTTTCTTCTGGCGTATCGTATTCCATTATCGTTCCATCATGTCGCATCAATTCTATTTTTTTTTCCAAGAAATAGACTCACCGAATGTTATAAAAAACCCATATGAAAAAATTATTTTCTTGGGAAAAAAGAGGAAATATAATAATTTTTTTGAATTGTATCAGATTTAATGTTTCCTTGATTTTTTAAATCGAATAATATGCAAAAACAATGGAGGCTGTATAAGGAAATCAGAAGTTAAATATCAACACCCTATAGGATCTAAGCCAGTTTCTAAATCTAAGTGGGCTTTAGGGCTCACGCTCATCTCTGATCTTAGTTGTTACGGTCACCAACACAAGATGTAGCTACTGATTATAGATCCCGGATTTCCGTTTGAATTTTCTGGATTAGGAATCAACTGATTTTATTAAAAAAAATATATATTGCACTTGCTGATGTGGCTTGCTGATGAGCTCCAGCAAGAGCCTTTCTCCTGTCTTTGACATTAAATCAATAATGAACATGAGCCCTAGAAGAGAATTTCACTTGAAATAAGAAATCTCGATTTTCTGTTTTTTCATCATATTCCAGCAACGACTGAAGGTATCCTAATTTTTGTTTCAGATTCTTAATAAGCATAAAATCGTGAACTTTTCTCAAGACTTTTAAGATTGTGAACTCCCCTCTACTCTCCAGAATTGACATAATATTGAAGAACTATAAAAAATATACAATTTATACAGGAGAATGATTTTTCAAAGCTTCAAAGCTCTCTTCTTCATTTTCTTTCTTTTCTTCTAGAAATGTAAATATTGTTTTATACAAAATAACTTAATAAGTAATAAAACAACAGAAGTTATAACTCTCGGCAAACATTAAAATTAAACCGAGAAGCCTTCAAGAATGTATTATTTAATTTGTAGCTTTACATCAGAAAGTGAATGTGTTTGTTTTTTGTTTTTGTAAGCCTATAAACATCGCAACAGCTGACTTTATGCAGCTCTGCATTCTTGTAGTCGGGAATGCAAACACCGTTAAAACTCCTATCTGCTCCTTTGGTTTAGTAGGTACTTACTTACCTACCTAATGCTCTTGCATTGGAGAGAAATATTTGTTTATTTTTTTAATGCAAGTAAATATTCCCAAGACTTTGTCGGGCAATAAGAAGACGTTTTATTAGTGTATCTGATAAGAAATATGAAATATTTAAGCAGCTATAATTTTTTTTTATATACCAAGTCTCAATTATAACTTATTGACCTATAAAAACTTCTGCAATGATCAGAAAAAACATCATTTTGAATAATTTTTAAAGCCTCAATTTGATTTTTTATCCCCACCGCTCTCACCCCCACCATTAATTGTGGTCATATTTTTTCTAAGTAGGACACTCTGTATATGTTTGTATTTTCATCTTTCCGGAGAAAATCCATCAAGAATGGTTTTTATAGTTTCTGTTTAAATTGAGTAAAATTTACCGCAATAGTGAGGGTGAGAGCGGTGGGGGTAAAAATTCAAATTGACGCTTAAAAAATGTCAAATTTGCTTAATAGCGAATTTTATTCCAATTAGTGCGTTCCACGCTGTATAATTTTCCGTTCTAAAATTGCTCAGCGAACTAGGTGGTCTTGTCTAAGATAGAACCTTGTTTTAGGAAGACGAAGACGGAAATATATTCGCCTACGAAGATGACACAACTTACGACGAGTCGTACTTCGACGAGGAAATGAAAGATGAGGGAGTGAGTGAATCTACGACGACGACCACGACGACGACGACGACGACGACCCCGCCGCCGAGACTTCGTCACTCTCTGTCGCCTCTCACGGAGTATAAATGGGACAGGCTGGGGACGAGGGAGAGAGTGACCCAGACAAGACTGCAGTCCTTGCAGTTGCAACCAAGACAGAACACACTGCGTAAGTAAATAAATAATTCCTTAATAATATTAGTGACAAAAAAACTTTAAAATATTTTTTATTATGTTGTTAGGGCCACTACCAGTAGCGTACATTCGAGTTTGAAGCTACGAAAGATCTGTGCTAACTTTTTAGCACTCAAAAAAACCGCTGAATTTTTTCATTTTTTTTCTTATTCTCAATATAAAGTCCTAAACTGTGCCATTTTTTTTTTAATTTATAAATTTGTAAATGCCTAAAATTGCAACAATTTGAGACTAGAACCAGCTCTTTAGGTTCAATAGTTACCGAGATACAGCTCTTCAAAAATTGAAAATTAAAAAAAAAATGTAAAATTTTTTAATTTTGATTTTGTCAATTTTCGACCCCCATATGGGGGACAATACTCATTTTACGGGTAAAATCATGGGTGAAGATGTTTGACTAGCTTTAATTCAAGCAAAAAATTACGTCTCTATCTCTAAAAATTTTTTTATCTCTAAAAAATCAAAAAAAAAAAAAAGAAAACATCATTTTTGGCAAATTTGGTCATTCTCACAGAGAGCAAGAAGTTTCAATCCTCAACAATGACTTATGGGGATTTCGCTGTAGTGCATTTTCAATAAATGAAAAAAAAACAGTTTTTGTTCCATTTTTGATAGGCTTGTAACGCATTTACGGCGTTAAAGTTTATTCACGCGTACTTAACATCAATTAAAAAATTGTTTTCTCGTGCTAAAATTCCTAGCAACCTTTTTCCTAAAAGTATCGCGTATAAGTTCACAGACCCTTGACCGCTGCAACAGGCACGAGACAAACACGTGCGTCGCTGATCGCACAAAAAGCGATGGGTTATTGGAAGTCAAAGAGGATGATGTGGAAGTAGCGGGAGAGAAGACGCGGTAAAAACGAGGATGACGATATGTTGAAAATGACGACATAAGAGGGCTGACCTGGAAAAAGACGAAAGCGACGGCGGAAGTGTACCATGGACGCGAAAAGCTCACCTGTAATTCTACTTTACCTAAATTTATCTTTTTATCTTTTTCCTGTGCTTGTATCTTTTTAAATAAAAGCACAACCGCTTCTTATTGACGAGATTTGACGATACCTTGACGAGATTTGAAACAAAAAACGAACGATTGTTTCAGTCGTTTCAGGAAACTGCGTTTCGAAATAATTGTCTACAATAACCAACGCCATTGCGAGTTTTTCTTCACCGATAGTGAAATAATGTTTTTGACAAATAATATCTTAAATTAACTTATACTTTCCGGCAGTGACCGACCTCAACATTGAACGTATAGTATGGCGATTTAAATGTCAAAAGACTCTCATTAGTCCATTCTAACAACCCTATCTGCAACCGTCACCTTATCTTCTACTAAGTAAACAGAAACAACTGACTGCTGTGCATCTACAGGTTCATTCATTTAAACTGTGTACTTCCACTGTAAGTAAAGTTTATTGTTTGATTCTCGAAGAACTCTTGATAAAAGGGTGAACGGAACATTCCTTTTGAGTTTTGAGACACGACCAGTAGGTAAATTGTCTACCTCCAGTATCCAGTTTACAAGATTTGAGTTTGTTTGTAATGGAGATGTATTAAATAATGAAAGCGACAAAGTGATTTAATATATCATAAAATAAAATAAATCGTCTGAATAAAAGACATTGTTACGAAGAAATAAGGTTTCTAATGATAGGGACATCTCTCATTAGAAATTTTTGCAGTTGGAAAAAAAAAACAATAAGGTAAAAAAGGGATAAGATAATTTTTGTTGCTTTTTAGATCTAGGGCTATCACTTTTATAAACAAAATAAAAATTAATTCAAAAATAAAAGGTCAACTGGCATCCCATAACTCCTTTTCCTTTATTTTTAAGTGGAGAGAGAGAGAGTATCACATCTGGTTAATTTGATCTCTCTATCTCAAAGTGTCAGAAAAAATGATCTTTTCAACAATCTTTTCAAAACCTTTTTCTCCTTTTTCTCACTACCCATGCACACAATTTGGCCTTATAGTTTTGTTTTTTTCTCTCTCGTCCCCCCCCCCCCTCCCTCCACAGGCTTATTGCTACATAACGCATATTGATATTAAGTACTTTAGTAGGTTTCATTAAATGGTAAATTTGCTACCCTCATAAAAACTGGCAGAAATTTATGAATGCCAATAATAATTTCAATTACCTGATTGAGATGTCATAATTTTGGAGAAGTCGTTCGCATCAGGAGCGCGTCCGTTCTTTGATATGCCAGAATTTATGAAACCGTTATTCGTTTAATGATTTTATTAATTTAGACTTTATGTATTTTGGCACACTCGAAGTAAATAAACCGGCGGGCATTTTTTCATGGTTTATTTTAATGGTTATTAAGCCTATCTATTGATGGGAGGGCATTAAAATTCCTGTTTCCTTATTATCCTGCTAAACGAAAAGGAATGTAAATGAAATTAAATGCTCTCCCGAACTCCCGAGAGACCTACACGCATTTGTCTGAGTGAGTGAGTCATCAAAAACTCGTGAAAATCCTTGTGCGTTATAAATCGAACGGTTTTAATGGGTTTTACAGATTTGTTGAAAATTAACTGTTAGATGTGATGGGTCGTTTTCCAGATACAGAGGGTGTCAATAAAATTTTCTTTTCCAATTATTTGACGATATCTCAGGAACTATTTGAGATAATAAAACGTCAGTAGCCGGGGGTTGCGTGAATTTTTTTTGTCCCTAATTGCCATAGCACTAGGTATAGAAAAATTGATTTTTTGAAAACGCATTTTAAACCGCCATTCTTTTTTACATAAAAAAGGTGCTCTTAGTCAAAAGATGAATTGTGAACTGTTTTCGAGAAAAACGGAATTTTATGATGAAAAACATAAAAGTAGCTGGAACAATTTTTTTGATAATTTTTTTAAAGATTTGTTTCACCGCCACATGAAAAAAAAATAATTACCGCTCAAAAAGTAACTAATACCAAAATAATGAAATGTCAGTTCTGTATTTTTCAATAATTCCTGAAACGTCACCAAAAAAAAAACTGAAATTTTTTGACACTTTGTACCTATTATAGCGAAAAAAATATTTGATAGGATTTTTTTTTCTTACAATGATCATCACACCTTTTATTTCCGGACACATGTTTTGAAACATCCTGTATAATAGAAATTACAACACCACGCCTAATTATTGTGTAACTTTGCCACCATCAAGATTGAAGTAAAAAGTTCTTCATGCTCGGAGTCTTTGGTGACTTTGGATCTTCCAACTACTATAGGTAGTTACATAAAAATATAAAAAGCTGCTGTAAAAAAGTCGAACTTATGGTGTAACATGAATAAAAATACATATTCAGCTATTTCCGTTCTAATTTTCACGAAGCGGCTGAGCTCAAAATAATAAATTCGGTTGCACTTATTTCCACATTTGTAATGCATGCATGTGACCGGATTCAACCAGTAAATGAGAGTAGGGAAGTTCTCACACTTATCGTAGGTGTGTATTTTATTATTGGGGAAGTGCACTATTATTGTTGGGAACGTCATAATAATTGAAAATTGCTGAAATTTAAGGCATTATATCAGGAGGCTTGTAGATATCTACAGCTAAAATAAAAATAAAATTCAATTCAATAAAATTAAAAATAAATCAAAACATCTTTTTTCTCGTAAAAAAATGTTAAACTTTTTTTTAAAGTTTTTTTTTCTAAAAGCCAGATTAAATTGCTATAAAAAAGGCGTACCTATAAAATTTCGATTGGACGTTTTTGGGGAAAATTCAAATGAAGCGTTTTTAACATTTTTGAATTTTTATTATTTTTATGTAAAATTTTGATTATGAGTAGGTACCATAAATTGACTCGTTGATAAAGCTGAAAGATCAAGAAAATTTCGATAAATTTATTTTCAAAAATGTTTTCTAGCCGAGATACAGGGTGTTAAAATGTCCTTTACAAACAGATTATTCAACACCCTTGTATCTCGGTTTAAAAACATTTTTTGAATTTTTTTTTTAACCTTTCTTCATATTTTAGCCTTACCTACCTACAACCCCTTCAATTTATGGTACTTACCTAATAAGACTTTTAAATAAAAATAATTAAAATTTTAAAAATGGTAAAAAAATCCCATTGAAATTTCATCCTTTTTATGCCAATTCATTCTAGCATTCCGAAAAGATGTAGGTACCTACATTTTAAAATATGAAAAAAAAAACTTTTTTTTTTCTTTTTTTACGAGACAAAACGTGTCCTCTAACCCCGGATTTTAAAGCCACTGGGTGCTTCGATCATACCCACAATTTTTCCATATAACGGTTACCTAGTACCTACTAAATAGAAAACCTGTGTACAAAAATTCAGAATTATTGGTCCACTCTGTAGAAAGATACAATAAAAAAATAGTTTCTCAGATTGACACTTGAACATTCTGTACCTCAGTTAAAAAAAAAAATATCGGAAGTTTTTTGAAATTTTCTTTCTTAATTTAATTTCTTCGTAGAAAATTCCGATTCGCGAGTTACAGGGTGCTTTTATACTACATACTTTTATTTCTTACGCACACACTCAGGACGCACTCACCTGTTAGTGTATGTATCTACCTGATGGGATCTGTCCTATGGCGCAAGCCGAAGCCACCGTGAATTTTTATTCGCTTTCAAAATCTAGATTGCCTTAATATTTTCTGTCATAAATAGTCAGTACATGTCAACATGTAGGTCAAATTTGACATTTTAGAACTGTAGTTGTCATACAGGCAGAGTTATTATTGAAAGAAAAAATAAACTTTGAAGCTTTTTCCAATTATCTAGTGATTTATAAAAAAAAATTGAAAGACGTCAAGTGTCTTCTGGAAAAGTGCACTTTTTCGCCATTTAACTTACAAAAATGTCTCTAACCGTTTTGAAATTTTAGAAAAATAATGTAAAAAAATCGAGTATTTCCCTCATTTTGACCATTTGCTTCTAGAAATTTTTCACGGTTAAAGGCAATTAGTTAAGTTGTCTACTCTAAAAATTGCAGTTCTGTTTCTCAAAAAATGTGCTCATAAATGGATCAAGGAATTTAACAATTTTTACCCTTTTCCTACTCCATGGGCGTACGAATAGAAAAAGTGCAATTTTTGTCAGCGTCTGCGGTGCAGGATTTTTGCACCGCAGAAACAAAAGGCAAAACTCGTCCTTTGTTTCCTACGTTTTGCTTCAAGCGTCACCAAAATATTTACAAAAACGTATTGTGTATAAAAAAATAAATAAATAACAGGGTTATCCTAAATAAGTGGGAAAAATTTAGGGGATAATTCCTTCCCTCATTCTAAGAGAAAAGTTCTCATCAACGTGAGTCCGACAATTCGCCGTTTTAAGATAAAGTCAAAAAAGTAACAAAAAAAAGATTTTTTTTTACAGTTTTTTGATGATATCCCACACAATCAAATTTTGTACATACTTTACCATTGGTAGTAGCTACTCTTTTAATGCTGTCTAATTTTTTTTTATATTATGACAGTGGTGGAGCTTTAAGATTTAAGGGTTGTTTTAAATTGTTTAAAATGGTTTTTAAAAATTATCTAACCCCATAATATTTACGACACTGGGAAAGTTCACATTTTAAAACCATATTCTAAATCGCCAATATTTTCTACACAAAAATGTACTCTTGGTTTTTACATAAGGTCAAATGGTACCGATTTCTAATTTGGGAATGAACGTATTTATGAACAATTTAAAAAAACTCGTTCGATTTGAGTGAAGAAGCTGGCAATTGGAGCAGTTCTATCGCAAGGTTTGACGAATTCGGATGTTTCACTTTGGCCATTTTCCAGAATACAATAGGCTGTAATAATTTTTTTCTTGCAACATTTTCGATGAAGTGAGTGATGTAGACTTATCAAAGCTGCAGCATCCTTCCTATAAAAATCCAATTAGGTATTTGGCACGTTTTTGTTTTTAAAATTTCACACCACTGTCTTTATGGTAAAAATTGTGAAGGTAAAATGCCGTCAATGGATTGTATATTTTGCGCTATTGTTCTTCTGTGTTCAAGTCTAGGATTTAAATGTGGGCATTTCAGATGAAACCATAAATTTGACGTTTTGCTGAATTATTTTAAAATTTGAGTCGTTGACTATAAGCAACTTCATAACCTGTAAATTTTTAATTAAACAGGAATACGTGTCTCTGTACTCTTTTTCACCAATAAGCGCCTTTTCAAAATCACAATTAGGTATCATCTACCACATCTTCAGCCAATAAATGTGCAGAGTGAGAATTGTTGTCGTTTATTTGAATTTTAATTAAAGTAAAATCGAGCTGTGAATTTATTCCTGAGTTTTGACTTCTGCCAATCATCATAATCTATTGTGTAGGGGGTGGGATTCCATAAACATTAATAATAATTAATAATATGAACAATTAATATCAAAACAGGCATAAAACATAAACCTGTTTCTATTCTTTACATTCTTTACGTATTCTTTACATTCTCTACATATTTTTACGTCAAACTTAGAGAATTAATTCTTTACGCGTAAAGGCACATCGCTGCCGTTATTGAGATATCTTCAAAAAAACTATAAAAATTTCTTTTTTTGACACACCTTGTAGATCAAAAACGGCGCATTTGCGGACCCACGTTGATGGGAAACTTTTTTCCCTACAATGAGTCAAGGAAGCAACCTTTTTTTGCACCCATTCTAAAATTACGTATATCAATTACAGCAAATGAAGATATTCTTCTTGATATTGACCAATTGTTTTTCTCTGATTTACAGACCTCGGTTACAGTGCCGCCAGAGATCATTTCATGAAACTGCAAAGTCAAGGAAAATGTCTGAGGCCGTTGCCGAGGATAGTGTCAGTCCAGAGCATCCACCCAGATCCGAGCAAGACGTTCGCGCCGCATTGCACGATTCTTCATCGATGCGGGGAAGATACCGGCTGTTGTGATGATACGTCGCAAACGTGCGGACCAAAAACCCAAAGTGAGATTAATCTTTATTTTTATGTAAGTATACTATCTAAAACATATACTCGCCCATAATAACTCCCTTTACACTTTACCTTTTTACCTATATTTTACCTTTTGCGCCATTACATCCCAGGCCTATCTTTCTTCTCTTGTCTAAAATAAATTCGATCAAAATAATCTTTTCCTGTAACACACTGTATTTCCTGTATCATTGTAGGGAGGAACTTAAATTAATTTTTGTAACAACCAGGATGTTGCGTTTAGAAAAAAATCTTTGATACCCCAAACCATTAACCTCCAGAAGACACAGAAGAAGAAGAGACACGGAGTTTGGTAAAATTGTTCCTCTCCGTGCGTTCGACCAGGTTGATGCGTCTAGACAAGAGGACAAAACAGTTACTTATTAAAATCCGTCTAATTAATCGGTTAAAGGCGTTGAGTATGATGAACGGTCTGTCTGTCGGATTACGAATCAGTTCCTCTCTAAGCTAAGAGATAACGATCTAAAACAACGCCAGACTCGACTCTAATGAGATTAGGTATTCCGACTGGATCTCCAGGTCTAGGTACCTCCATCTTCAGTCATTAGGAGTTCCCAACACGTTAGGCATTGCCTCGGGGACGTGTCTTCGAGTGACTTGATATGTTTGATTTATGATGGCGGTCTGTCTTTTTTGAAGATGCTAGTGCTAGTGCCCGTAAATTGCTCCTAATTTGTTTTTCAAGACCAATTATTTCATAATCATTGATACATAATACACTTTCTAAAATGTTTGTTTATAAGATGACTTGAGTTGAGTCACTATTATTATTAGTATGGCAAGTAGGGCATTTTATTAATGTACTTATTGTCTTCATAGTATTTATGTTTGCAAGAAAAATTAGAATGTATGTTCAAGCTAGTACATACTTTCATAATATTCACACGTACTGGGGGAATTCGTAAAAATCTCACTTCACTTAGTTTGCATTAAACGTGGGTTGATTTCTAAGCGTAAGTTAAGTGTCCACCTCAATCGCCTATCACGTCAAAAATGAAGTAATGATAAGTTTAACATCTGCTGCATTTATGCCGTTATTCATGTAACGTTTTAGTTTACAAATTGAATTTTAATTTTCATATACATACAATGTATCTATACGGTTACTAGCAATAAATTCGACTATAAGCATTGGAAGACTTGACCTTAGCTTATAATAATTCTCTTTACTGCACGCCTCTCATCTTCCGGGCAAAAATTCACCGGGGTGAAGTTAGCAAGGCCAGTTATTGTATGGTAATTAATTACCACGTAACAGTGAAATTCTGTTGTTTGATTTGTTATATTTTCGGCTTTAAAACTATTACACCCTTCATGGACCTTCAAAATATTCACACATAACTTCCTCCAGTATAAATATTATCTGTTGAATATACTCGTGCCGGATGTTTAGCCACTCCAGTTGCTAACTTCACATGCACGAGTTAAAAAATTCCGAATTTGATGAAGGTCTTTCATTAAAATAGGTCAGCAGCCATATCTTGTGATTTATTGGTCCTAGTTCCTAAAAAAAACAAAACTGATTGGACATAAAGTTACCTCTACCACAGGAAATTGATTGAGAATATTTTCAAGATAGGCGCACTCTCGCAAGCACCAATAAAAACTTTTTTTGCCGAATTCCCATTTTCGAGATATTGCGATAAATGAAGAAAATCAAATTAACTCGACATTTTTTGTTGTTGAGTACCAATTCGCAGTAAAAATTAAGGAAAGGTTTCAAAATTTCAAAAATACTCTCGCGGGGAATCAAGTTGTTGGGCGGTTTTTGTCCAGAAGTCCCATTTTCGAGATATTGGGAAAAACGAAGAAAATCAAATTTCTTCGATTTCAGCACTTTTTTTGATTAATCGGAAAAAATGATTTAAGTAAATCCTACCCATTTATTGTTGTTGAGTACGAATTCGTAATAAAAAAATAGGGGATGATACCAAAATTTCAAAAATTCCCCCTTCTCCCTCGCAAGGAGTGAAGTTGTTGAACGGTTTTTGTGTTCAAACAAAATTAGCCTCTAGAAAAAAACCCTTTTGTGTATGACAGAAGTCCCATTTTTGAAATGTTGAGAAAAATGAAGAAAATCAAATTTCCTCGATTTCAGCACCTTTTTAGAATCATCGCCAAAAATGTTTCAAGTAAATCGTACCCATTTTTTGTCGCTGAGTACGAATTCCCTATAAAAAAATAAGGGATGATTTCAAACATTTCAAGTTTTCAAAATTTCAAAATTCACCATTTCAAATTTATCAAGAAAAAGGAACAAAATCAAATTTCCTCGATTTCGGCACCTTTTTAGAATAATCGCCAAAAATGTTCCCAATAAATGTTTAAATAACGATTTTTTCTCGCCGAAAAGAAAGGAGGGAGGGAGGTAAAGAATAGTTTTTAAAGTTTTTTACATTCGTAATTGAGAAAAATGAAGAAAATCAAATTTTCTTGATTTCAGCACATTTTTTGCATAATCGTCAAAAATGTTTCAAGTAAATCGTGCCCATTTTGGCACCCTCCTCTCCCTCGTAAGGAGTGAAGTGTGCATGGTGGTGGTGGTGCTTTTTTTGTTCAAACAATGTTAGCGTGAAAAAGAAAAAAACCGTTCAAACCGTGAGAAAAGGAACACTTTTGTAAAAAAATACAGAACTCCCATTTTCGGGACATTGCGAAAAATGAAGAAAAATTGTCAAAAATGTATGCGAAAATGTGCCAATTTTTTGTCGCCAAAAACGAATTTGCAATCAAAAATGAGGGATGTTCTTAAAATTTCAAATTACCCCCTCTTCCTCGGAATGAGTGAAATATGATGGGCTTTTATTGTTTTGTGTTCAAACGATTTTTCCAAACGATTTTTCAAAAGACAATTTCAAACCAAAAAAAAAACTAATTTTTGTAAAAAACAATTTTCTCAACAGCACGGTTGTTTCTCGGTGCTCGAATAAACCACCGCAATATTCGAGAAATTGCGAAAAATTATTAATAAAATCAAATTTCATCAATTTCAGCACCTTTTTTGAATAATAGCCAAAAACGTTTCCGGTAAATGTTGAAATAATATTTTTTGCCGCCAAAAACAAATGCGCAATAAAAAACAGGGGATGCTTTTAAAATTTCAATGTATCCTACTATTATGTGGTTTCAATTTAATTACAGGGGGATGAAAAAAATTGATAATTTTCATGTAGGTACTATATATGTAAAGTAAGTCAGTTTGTCGCCCTATATAATATTCTTACCGTGTACAGGGTGTAAATTAATAAATGAAAAAAAATAGGGGATGATTTCTTCCTGGTTGGAGATAAAGCAGGTTTTTCAAAAGAAAATATTTTCAATAATAAATTATTTAACTCACATCACTTAATAAAAAATAAGTTTTGAAGTTTTTTTACAGCCGTAAATTTCAAAAAATTCAAAAAAATAATTTGGATAGTCTTTTTCCTTGAAGATTTTGACAAAAAAATGGCAATATGCTTTTTTTAAATGTCAATTTAACTGTGAGGAAAAAAAGTTACTTGCTAAATATGTTCTAAGGGTGGTCTTTTTAATTTGATGGGTGGTTTTAGTTGGTTTATAAAGCACAAGACTGGATTTTTCGCTTGAAAGAGAGTGTCTAAGTTAATATTCCCTGTATACTTATCCCAGTGCCGGAATAAGTTCAAAAGTATCACTAAAATCAAAAAACATAAATTCCCACAGATAAAATTCTCTGTTACTCTTTTGCATAGGGTCTGTTTTTTTTGTAATGACGTTCAGGTGTGGCTTTAAACCTATCCTGCTCTGTTTTCATTCTGGATGGTTTCTTCAAGCCAAATTTTATATTATGTTCATGTATATTTATTTAATCCCCCCATTCCTTGCTAGTTTTTTGATTTGTTTCTTAATTTTCGAATATTCTCCGCTTTCAATTTCCAAAACAGGGTTTTTGGTAACATAGATAGCTAAGGCTTTCTTGTTAGGTTGTTGCCAACTCTTTTATTTTTCTTGCCAAATTTTCATGCCTTAGCACTATTAGCCTTACACGAAACATGAGTGTCTGGACTCTCTTCTTTCCAATCCAACAGTTCAAGGTCTTCCTGGAATTGTTAATAAGAATTCTCCAATACTTTGAAAAGGGAAAACCAAAGCGTCTGTCATTTATTAATATTACGTACAAGGAATTATACGTTATTCTACCTTATTGTACTGTGCAATTTAGTACATACATACCTACATGTCTCAGCTTTAAACACAGTAGTTTGCTTTTTTCAGTAAAACGCTGAATTGGAAGTTTACAGTTTCAATGTACACCAGCTCCAGTTCACTGCTCTATTCTTGATCTTCTGCTGTAGCTACCTGGAATTTAAATGATACAGTCTAATCTATTTTTTCCATCTCATCCCATCAGTCAATTTGAGTTTTGTGGTTTTGATTATTCTATTTTTTCAAACTATTTTATTAGATAAGTCGTGTCTTTAAATTTTGCAACTTATTTGCTTTGACTTCGAGTGTGACCTAGTTATGCTTACATGCCTTCAACATTAAGATGCTTTTAAGATTACTTAGAATTCATCATTATATTCTTTACGCGATTTACGGGTTTACGGATAAATAATTAATTCTTTACATTGACTTCTTTCTAGGTAAATAATGTAAAGAACGTAAAGAATGTAAAGAATGTAAACAAACAATAATACCACCACCACCACCACCCATCAGTAGATTCTTTCCAACTTCATTGAGATCTGAATTCACATTATCCAATAATATGAACTACTGCTCTTCTCACGACAGTTCACGCTGCAACGTTCATCTCTACAACTGTGCAGCCCTTCTATTACTGCTAGGCTTGATACGAGAACCCTGAATTACTCTCTCTTCTACCACTTTCTGAACCCGCCACTCTCTGACGGTTCATTTGTTCTATTATAAAGCTTCATGGCTCCAATGATTTCCATATCCTTAACTACCTACAAGAAGTCATTTTGCATCCCTCCTACGTAATATCTTCTCGATTTTATTCTAATTTTGGTACTAATACCAGGTGGTCATCTTATTTCTAGAAATTATGTCACGTTCTGCTAATCTCGACGTCCAGAAATTGGAGAGCAATTTCCAAGCTCCTCGAAAACATTATAATACCCCATGTCTGATTATTAAATCCGTGAAATAGATCCACAAATTGCGTTGCATAACTATGCAAATATACACAAGAATAAGTAACCATTCCACGTTCTCGAGGGCATTCTGCAATAATAATCCTGCGTGTTGCTCATCGTTGTTTGTTGTTGATTCCCGGCTTGAGTCACAGAGCTGATCCTTGTGTGGTCCGAGTTCTCCGCAAACAGCGGTGTTTATATTCAATGTTCAATGCTAGGAATTCCTCTTCAATCTTCTTCATACAACACGGGCGATCGTCTCTCCTCCAGGGCGCGGTGATCTCTCTCAGGAACCATCTGCTGGGTTATTAACTCCGACGAGATCTGATTTCGATCGAGCTGGAGCTGCGTCAATTAACTCTCTCATGATTTATCTCTTAATCGTCGGATCGGAATTACTTTCACTGACTGCCTATTTCAGTTTCAGGGTAACGATTTGATTACAGCGCTCGTTGCGCGGTGTTGTCTGAATGCGAAAATAGATTGAGATGTATCATCGTTGAGGGTTCTTGATAATGTGCCTATGCCAATACTTGAAGGGGGTCAATCTCTTGAGGAAGGTTTTTTGTTTATTTATTTAACTCAGTTCATTTTTTAAAGATTCTAATTTGGGAATGAACGTATGTATGAACAATTTCAAAAAAACCAGTGCAATTTGAGCGGAAGAAACTGGCATTTGGAGCAGTTCTATCGCAAGGTTTGACAAATTCGGATGTTTCACTTTGGCCATGTTCCAGAAGACAAAAGGCTGTAATAATTTTTTTTTCTTGCAACGTTAAATATTCCAACATTTTTGTGAAGACAGCAGAGCAATCAGTGCTTTGAGAACGTAATTTTGCGACCGTTCCTGAAATATCCTGAAAAACCTGAAAAGCTACAATTTGTCATGTTTCCAATAACTCCTTTGAATTGAATCGATCAATTCAATTCAACATAAATGTTAAACATCTCTGCTTGATCCCTCAACCTTTGTTCACTTCAGAATTAACAACTTATTTTCAGTTTGAACACGCCTCTTTGTTACCATTTCCTTTAGCATTCTAGAGATCTACTCTAATTTTATAAAGTGCTAGAGCTATTTATCTGCAACATTGATTCTCGCAAAGTATGTCAGAAATATTTCACGCGCAATTTAAACAAACACTCTTTGATAATTAAAAAAAAAAACGACTCAACGCCAGATTAATTGTCCGAAAACAGAACCTTCAACTCTGTTTTTACGAAACAAGCTATTCGAGATAAAGATACCCAGAGACATTTCCAAGCGGTATCGTCGGATTCCACCAGTGCCAGATGACGTTATTTCTGCACAACTGGGATCGCGTCCCATAACGCAATCATAATGTATCATCTGCGGCTCTGCGAAGTTCGCGGCAGCAGACATCAGAAGAAGCTGGGTAGTCTCTGGGATGTACGATGTACTGGTACTACGACGCGAATTATTTAATGAGAGGGAGCTGAAATGCAGCGAGATTATTGAAGGCATTAATGTTACTGATCTAAAACTCTGCCAACTTATATATTTCCGGGATTTAATTATAGATGACTTGTCGTTTATGCTGTGTTTAACTTGCGTTAATAAACTTGAAAATTAACATGGTAAGTGTGTGACAAGCTAATATGATATCCAAGAAATGGCTGCAAAAAGACGTATGCGCACTTTTCTAACCAGTTCTGGGGAAAAAACTAAACATTCAGAGTGGTGAACTAAAAGTTGTTTCTCTTTTAAGTCTCTTATGGAATTCCCGTAATCATCACTTTTTGTTGCCTACTTTTAACGCTATAAAGCTACTTTTTTCAAACACTAACACTAGAGAATTATATGAAAACTATAAACTCTAAGGTGAGTTTAATTCATAATAACTTTATCATTGTCCATACTCTTGTATCAATCTAGAGGACGAGTCGGGAGAAAGGAGCTTAAACTCAAAAAATAGATACTTCTTGCAACACTTTTACAATTCTAAGCCCGATGACAAATTGATAGGAGCACTTTGTACAAGCAAGAGGTACAAAAAAGCATTAAAATTAACTTCTTTATATAAAAATAATTTATAGTAAGACAGAACTAAAGAGTCAGATTCAAATATACAAATAATATGAAAATGACTAAAAAATGACGTTAGAGAGACGTCATAAAAATCACGTATAAATCTAAGAAATGACGACAATAATCACGTAATTTTTTGGTAATATGACGTCAGGGGCCAAAGATGACCATAAAATGACGTCATTATTACGCGACTCGGCTTCCTGAGACGTTATTGCCATACTTACAATTCTAATAAGTCCGATGAGAAATTGATAGGAGCACTTTGTACAAGCAAAAGAGAGAAAAGAACATTAAAATTGACTTCTTTGTATTAAAATAATTTATAGTAAGGCAGAACTTGTAGAGTCAGATTAAAATATACACATTGTCTTAAAATGACGAAAAAATTACGTTATAGCGACGTCATAAACATGACGTAAAAATCTGAGAAATGACGACAGTAATCACGTGATTTTTTCGGTAATATGACGTCGGGGACCAAGGATGACTAAAAAATTACGTCATTATCACGTGACTCGGCCGCCTGAGACGTTAATGCCACACTTACAATGCCAATAAGTCCGATGAGAAATTTATAGGAGCCCTTTGTACAAGCAAAAGGTACAAAAAAGCATAATTTATAGTAAAACAGAACTTATAGTCATATTCGAATATTTAGTTTGTCTGAAAATGTCGAAAAAATGACGTTAGAGCGACATCAGAAATGACGACAATAATCACGTCATTTTTTGGTAATATGACGTCGGGAACCAAAAATGACGTCATTATTACGTGACTCTGCTGCCTGGGGTATAATTCAAGTCTTGTACTTTTAAATCCGTTAAATTATTTTTTTGAGTAAAGACAAAAGGGCATGAATAACAAAGGTTTATTATCATACGAAGGTAACGTCAGGAATGCTCGCGGACCCCCACCAATCGCCGTCTCGCTCGGCGGTCCTTCCTGCCGCTCGTCGCTAAGCCGGGATTTCCCACGCCTGACAAAACTCTTAACGATTTTATGCATTGATGTATGTAAGTAGACTATCATGGATGACTTCAATTGATATCATGAATGATTCCGGACAATTCACGATCTCGGTATAATAGAAATGGACATGTTACATAATTCACCATTTTGTTGTATAAACGGTACCCATAGAAGTGGTCACTTTGACGAAAGTCATGAAGAGAAAAATAGTAACCTTTGAAATGTGGCTATATGGAAGAATATTGAGACTATCCTATGTCGATATAAAGTTACGAACGAGGATGTGTTGCGAAGACTCAAAAAAAGTGAAAAAATGAGAAGAAAGCAAAAAGGTGAACGAAAGAAAGAGAAGACTCCGTCAGGTGGTAGTTGTGTAAGGACGGAAAACTAGGGTAACGTGGTCGTGTTTACTGTACTTTCCGCCGCCTTTGGTTCCCTCAATTCATCCTCCAGTCACCGATTTCCATTATTTAGAACAATAGCACTTACTGTAAAGGAAAACGAGACCCAATCTGTGAAGCGCCGGGATTATACCACTCAAGATATTATACTGAAATGTATGTTTTATTGGCGGATTGCAGCAATGTGAAAAAATATTATTTGTCGCTTCTTCTCCTCTTAAATGCGGCTTTCGTTGCATCCTCACCCGAGATAAAATTTTCGTTATCCGCAGTACCAGAAGCTTGAAATTTTCCTCCAAAAAATTTCAACGAACTTTAAAAGGCCTCAAGAATTTTATTTTGCATTTTTTCTGTACCAGATAGCCAGTTGCTTGCATTGTCATTTGCTTTTAACCGGATTTAACTTCCCATTGTCATTTTTTTTCCAACCTCCGACATTTATCTTGAACATATATATAAGGTATAAGGTTGATAACTTAGGTCAAGAGGCGATACAAAACGCTCCTGTTAATATCAAGTTTTCATGAGTTAATAGTTCGGTTTTTTAAGTTTTGATTGCTGCACTTGTCTCATTGAAAATAGTGTAACGTGATTGTGTTATTGAATCAGTGGGGGCGCTCTTCTACAATAGTTAAAAACAGGAAAAACTTTGATATTTGGTTAATTAATTTCTAAATTTTAATTTCCATCAAGACAGTGTATCGCATCATATCGCGTTTTTTTTTTTTTTTTTGATACTGCTCGAGGTCGCTGATATCGCCGCTGTGTATACCTGAATCAGCTGTCTGTTGTTTACATTGTTTTTTGTAGCGATGCCAGGCTACTGTTTGGTTTGTTCTTCTGCTATAACTCCCACAACTCCCTCTACTAAATGCAACGGGTTGTGCAGGAAGTCTGCACATATCAAATGCCTGAATCTTAGTGACCTACAAGCAAAAACGATGTCCTGGAACAAGTGGCAGTGCTCACATTGTAACGTGGCCCAACAGAGTGCTTCCTCTCATACAGCGTTGATTGAGGATGCAATAAAGTTGCAGTTTGAGACATTCAAGTCCAATATAATGCAGGTTATTACTGAGGAATTTAAGAAGATATATGACAGATTAAATGCTCTTGAAAATGATGTCATCATAGTGAAAGAAGAGTTGAAACAAATCAAGGCTGCCGTTCCAACCGAAATGCAGCTTCCGGGGGTGTCTGAAGTAATTTCGGAATTGGATGACCGAAGAAAGCGTTGCCGCAATGTCATAATTTACAACATTCCTGAGTCAGCATCCGAATCTGTGGCTGATAGGGTGCGGGATGATCTGGACCGTGTCGTTGAGATTCTATCACCTTTGGGGACATTTGCACAACCCAGGAAAATCGTGCGTATTGGTGCGACCAGAAAGGACAGAGTACGACCACTGAAGATCATATATGATACCGAAAGGGAGGCTGGTGAGGTCTTGCGTTCGAATAAGCGCAACAAGGATCGCAAGCACCTCTTCCACGCTGATCTGACGCATGTTCAGCGCACTACCAATGCAGCGGTGATACACGACTTTAAAAAGAGGATTGAAGAGGGGGAGCAGAATATCACCTTGAAGTACAGAGACAATTGCCCTTATATATCAAAATTTAAGGGCCCTTCTTTGGACCGAGCAAAAAACATGTAGCCGCCCAACCTAGAGGATCCAATATTAGGTGTTATTTCCAGAATGTGCGTGGTCTGAGGACTAAAACGTCAGACTTTTATGTAAGTTCATCTGCTTCGAGCTACGATTGTGTTGGTCTGGCTGAAACTTGGCTGTCTGAGGATATATCAAGCTCTGAATACTTCTCTGATAATTTTTTTGTATATCGAAAGGACCGCCAGTTCAGCCGGCTCAATGTGGTCCGCGGTGGCGGTGTCCTCCTGGCACTGAAAAACTCATATATTGCATCTTATTTGGACCTTGGTTTCCTATCAAAGGAGATTCCTTCTATTGATTGCGTTGGGTGTAAAATTAGATTAAATACTGCTTATCTGTATATATTTTGTATCTATATTCCACCGGACGTCACCGTCACCGACTATGAGACTTTCTTTGAAATGCTTTGTAACTATTTGTCAAATGTCAGTCATGTATTACTACTGGGAGATTTTAATGCTCCAGACTGGTACTACGGATTGAGCAGGGGTCCTAAGGGTCGGACATTAAGTCGTTTTCTAGATTATAACGACTATAGGCAATTTAATCACGTAAAAAACAGTAATGATCACGTGTTGGACTTAATTATGGGGAACATTGACTGTGACGTATCTCGTGACAACATACCGTTTGTCCCCGAGGACACACACCATCCCTCCCTTTGCATTGAGTTGGATTTTGTCGTTTCCAGGGTAGGCTCTTTTTCATGTAATCCAGGTACTAAGAAGTATAATTTTAAAAGGGCTGATTTCCCAGGATTGTATCAGGCTCTCCTCATTCAAGATTGGTCTGAGCTGAGGTTTTATGATGATGTGAATGAGGCCTGCTCCTATTTTTACCAGAGAATATACTCGATTTTCAACCAGTTTGTACCTCACTATAATAGCACTAGACCGGGATCTCGTACTTATCCACCTTGGTTTAATAAAGAGATAATAAATTGCATCAAACTCAAGCATAGGCATCATGGCTGTTTTAAGCGTACGGGGAAAGTATTTCATTTTCAAAAATTCACAGAACTGAGAGCCGTAATTAAGCACAAAATAAAAGATGCATATCGGAGTTACATTGATAATTTACAGGGTAGCTTGGTGGATGAGCCCAAGAGATTTTGGCAGTATATTCAGAGTAAGAGGGGAACATCTAGGATACCGGCTTCTGTGATTGACAGTGAAGGTTTGAAGTGTGAAAATCCCACTGATATTGTGGAAAATTTCGCGAAATATTTCGCTAGTGTATACTTACCATCATCATCTTCCCAACGAAATGTTTATACTGCCAGATCCCAGTTCGACTCGCTGTTCGTTGATGTCCCTGAGCTATCTGTGGACGATGTCAGTAATGCTATAAGGAAGCTCAAACGTAAGACTACGGCGGGTTCCGATCAGATACCTAGCTTCTTGATTGGGGATTGCGAAGGTGTCTTCGTTGAACCTCTAACCCTTATATTTAACTTGTCTCTCAAAACATCAATCTTTCCAACTATTTGGAAGACAGCTAAGGTGTGTCCGGTATTGAAGGATGGTGATCCAGCTTTGATCAGCAATTACAGGCCAATCTCCATCCTTAATAACTTCGCTAAGGTCTTTGAGGCGTCGGTGTATTCTTGTATTTATCCTGCTATTCATCAGGCAATTTCACCGTTGCAGCATGGTTTCATGAATGGACGTTCTACGGTGACAAATTTATCTTATTTTACGCAGTTTGCTGCTGAGACTTTAGATTCGCAGGGGCAGGTTGATGTGGTCTATACCGATTTCTCGAAGGCCTTCGATAGACTTGATCATGATTTGCTGCTCGGAAAACTTGAATATTTTGGTTTCAGTTCACGTCTGAGATCATTTTTTGCATCTTACCTATCGAGTCGACAACAGTGCGTCTTGTATAACGGCTATAGTTCGCGTTCTTTTACCCCTACATCTGGTGTACCTCAAGGTTCGAACCTGGGGCCGTTGCTCTTTCTGATTTTCATAAATGATATTACGGATGTTATCGATTCTTCTAAGCTTCTTTTCGCGGATGACTTGAAATTATTTTCGGTAATCAATAGTCATGATGATTGTCTTTTGATACAGAACGATATTGACAATATTGAAGGGTGGTGTGAGGATAATAGGCTGCAGATGAATACGGGTAAGTGTCGGGTAGTTACTTTTACTAAGAAAAAGAATCCCATAACATACGACTATAAGTTCAGGTCCGAGATATTAGCACGTAGCAGTACTGTGAAGGATCTCGGTGTAACATTTGATAGTGGCCTTACGTTCGCTGACCATGTGACCCTCATCACCAAGTCATCTATGAGGATGCTTGGGTTCTTGCATAGAAACTGCCGAGATTTCAACAACTCTCACTGTCTGAAGGTCTTATACTATTCTTACATAAGATCTAAATTAGAATACTGTTGTCTGGTTTGGTCCCCCTATTATTTCTGTCAGGTCAATGAAGTGGAACGTGTACAGAGAAGATTTCTGAGATTTCTGAATTATAAAATGTATGGTGTTTATCCACAGAGAGATATGAACTGTGATTTTTTGTTGGAGAGATTCGGTTTCACGACTCTACAAAAGCGACGGAAGATTGTTGCAATTAAGTTCCTGTATCAACTCTTCCATAATCACATAGATTGTCCTTTGATGTTATCGCTTTTTAGTTTCCACGTCCCTTGTCAGAATTTAAGGACTACAAGAACATTTTCACTGAGGATACCGCGGTCTAATGTACTTGTAAAGTCACCCGTGTACGTAATGTCGACACTTTTTAACCGCATTTCGACCATTTGCGATCTTAACATGAATAGCATGTCAGATACCTTGGTGATCGCTGCTCGAGAATTATAGGATTTATTTTCGTCGTTGTAGAACTGTGAAATTATCATTGGTTTTGATATCAATTTATAAAATGTATGTGCCTGATATATCATGCATTTTGATATGTTTCGCTGTAATTATGTCTTCTGAAACTTATTATGTTGAAATATTTAATTGTTAATTTGGTTCACAGTCTTATGTTTTGTAAATTGTCCTGTAATTGGATTTTAAATCTGTTGGGCAATAAACATATTATTATTATTATTATTATTATTATTATTATTAACATAAGGCCCCAGAGATTCTGTTCAGCTCGCCTATCATTTTTTGCCCCTCACCTATCATTTTTCGCATGATTTCGTATTTTTTTTCAAATTTTTCTTGATCGATTGAAAAAATAACGAAACAGTGCAATAGAGACGTTCATTACCTACAAAATAGATATAGTTTTTTGCCACCAAAGCTGGAAAAACTGACTTAATCGGGGAAACGTATAACTTGAAGTGTTGGCTTCAATTCGTCTCGCATATGTTGGCACTTTTATCGAAAAATGTGATATAGAAAAAAATAACACAAAAAAGAGATGATAGATCTTAACTATGACAAAAACATGAAAAATTTCACTTTCACGGAGAGTTTACTAAAACTCCGGGCCTAAGGCCCGTCGCTGGCAGGCCAAGATCTCGGTCTTATATAAAAATTACTTTTTTTGACAATTACAATTCCCGGGCTTTCTTCCTAGACGGTTTTTTCTTTACTCAGAATTTAGAGCCCTTCAAATTTTTGCGAACCTTTGTACACGACCCATGTATGTATACCCAGAAATGGAGAACCTTAAATTTAATGCGTTAAATGCGCTTAGTAGCACTTTTTCTCACAAAAATACAAATAAATAATTTATAATTTTCTTGGGAAACTATTAAGCCAATTTGAACTCCATTAAATTCTCAGGCATTATCATAATTAACTAGGTAACCGTTGTAGCATTATAAATACTTATTTATTGTATGAAAATAGAAATTTAACATATTTCAATAGCGAATTAGGGCCTTGAAGCAGAAAAAAAATCTTCTCAGAAATTCCTCTCAAAAAAAGCTCTTCTCCTGGAGCGATTGAACACTTGGGTAGGGCTCGTTCTCCAGTTAATAATGAATTGTACCGTTATCTGCTAATAAATATAACACTCTTAATTGAATACATGACACTAGAAAATTTAATGATTATTTTACGACCCATATCTGTCGAAATAGCGGCTACCATTATTACACACCTCACTTAATATCTCCTCTTCAGCTGATCAGAGTTGAGTGCTCTCGTTGTCGTTATTATTAGTAGGCCTAGTCGTTTCTTAGAATGCGTAGAGAACTTAGAACGATACTAACTATTAAAATAAATGTTAGCGACAGCGACAGGAGCTTTATTTTCTTAGTGTTAGTGTTAGTGCTTCTCTTAAAATCGATTTCAAAATAAACTAAGCAGAATGCATAAATGAGTGAAATGCAGGTCTCTAAGTATAAAGCACATAAAGTGCATTTACTAGCCTGTTAAATGGGGTCGGAGTATTCCTCCATCACCCTAACAGTTGTCAGTGCCCGAAACTTGAATCAAGAGAGCCTCCACACAGACAACAACAGAGCCAATTTCAATTTCATTCGTTTTAATTAAAAACAACCCGTGAATCTTGGAGGTATGATACTGGAAGTAGGCTCTTCTCGTTAAGGGATGTTTAAGGTGCTTGTTTAGCCTTTTTCAGAAAAGCAAAGTAATAAAGACTCGAATACAAGTTGGCTGACGTCATAACCTTTCCAAATTAAGTTGATGCAAAATTTTGACTTGTAAAATTATTTGTCGCTGCTCTTTTACTCGGGAAATCAGATGAAAAGCTTTCAGGTTGATCTTGGAGAAACGGTGGCATTCACAAGTTATTTAAAAGTGACTTCAAGAGTCTCCTAAAAATGAACACGAAACTTCTGATATTGGAAATCGAAATCACCGAAACTTTGATATTAATTTGGTGATTATTAACGGAAAAAGCTCTTTCGTATTAATTAACCGAGTTAATTAGATCTTCGTTGTTTAAGTAATCATCTAATCTTCCCATTTGGTCATTTAGACGGCAACTATACTGACCAATTGCTGAAATAGGCGTATAAATTTTTGAAAAAAAAATCACTGCCTAAGTAGGTGTCATCATCAGAGACATGGGTGTCATAAAAAATTAATTAAATTTATTCAATCATTAGTAATGTTTGAACTCACCAGTGTCTACACGCACCCAATAAATTATTTTCATAATCCATCAGATACAATACCGATAGAAATATCGTGACCGGGTATAGAAATCTCTGAATTCGCTGTCACGAGTGTTTTATATCATACATAAACTTTAATAACATAAGCAGAACTTTCCTTTGTGCGTCTCGCACGTCGTTACTTACTCTCGTGGTCTTCGGAAATCAAAGACGACAATGTCGAGGACGATGTTTCTTGACCTTTTGTGCTGCAATAAATGCAACATGTAAAAAACCTGCGGCTACAATGTTGCCAGTCCTGCTCACCGAAAATAATATTCAAAAAATTGTCTTCTCTTCTAGCAGGCTCTTATTACATTGTTGAACCCATCAATTTTTTTTCTAAAAAGGTCGAGACTAGTAGTGTATTCCCTTCATTGCGGCAGCCTCTCTGATTCCGTTTCCCTCAGCCCTTAGGAACTTCAGGATTTGAAGGGGATCGAGACTGGGTATAGAGTCCCTCAGTTGAGCTGGTGTTGTCCCAGAACATTTTTTCTCTCGCGTTCTAGTGCTCCGCAGTTCGTCAATACGTAACGAGGTGTCTCGTTTTCTTCCCTGCAGAATCTGCAAACGCCTTTTTTATGCCAAGTTTCCTCTTCATTCCTCTTCAAGTGTTCATTGAGCTTTTGCAATGACCCGTTAGCATTCTGAGACTTCCTTTGTTGAGGGTCAAGAGGTTTCCTGACCTTTCTCGGTTAAAGTTCTTGGATTTTCTCAATTTACCTTCTTCCTTTTGGAGTTCTGCTTTGAAGAACGTGTCTTCAAGGCCACTGAATGGCCCTGGTTCTATGAAGGCAGCTGCTGCTCCTTTTATTGCCAATGAGTGGGCACGTTCGTTTCCCCCAATCCCAGTGTGTTGCCCAGTTGGTTGTGTTTTTGTAGGCCCATGCCATTTTAGAGCTGATGACAGAAAAGCTCAGCGTTTTTATGGCTGCGATTTCCCTATTTTTATTCCCATCGGTTCGAAGTAATTGGTGCCTGGCCCATATACTCCTGCCTCAGTTCCCTCGGTAGCCTTTGAACCGTCTTGTGTACCATTTTATTGTACCTTTTTTTGAGAGTGTGTATGGATGTGTTGCTCTGTTCCTCGTTTATAGACAGTTCCATGATGAAGTTTCTTGAAGCTGAATTTCTTGACAGTTTTCTCTTTTGGCATTATCAGGAGGTTCTTACAGACGACAGGGGTTGATTACTCGTTGACTCAAGTCCCTACCTCGATGAAGGTTTAAACTTTTCTGAGGGGAAAGCCTTTGATGACTGTACTATTACAGCAGCAACAACCCAGCCGGTAATCTTAAACATGGCAACAATGGAATGGCTAGATCAAAGAACCAAACAATTCCATACGCCCCCTCGCGAATCTATCAGATCCCTCGTCTTTGCGAATAGTAGGAATTACACAACTCCGCGACGTCGTCTATGGGCAGGCAATAACAATTGCAGACTTTGATTACTTTCCGCGTGAAGCCTCCCACGCGGGATCTGATGACAAGAACGATCAACCTGAACTTGAACACCCGGTTGCAAGTTCGAATGAACATAAATCGAGCGAGCAACTGCTAATTTACAATGTGCGACCTACATTTTGCCCAAAAATAATAAACACGAACTGTTGATCGTTATTTGAATATTTTAAAAATAGAAATTGGAACTATGAAGTTTTTTTTTAATCTTCAGTCACGATAACTTTCAGAATTTCTCTCACAGAAATTATGGTGATGATCGGTTCTCATACGTGTCTCTTTTTTTTCTTATTATGAATGAATGGATGAAGAGGATGCCAGTGCCAACTTATTGACAAGAAAAAAAACATCCTTTAAAGGGCCAAACCCATCCTGTGGCTTCAAAGCCAAATTCTTCGTCAGAACTTCGACAGGAAGAAGAAAAACTGAGTAGGAACCTTTCAGGATGAGACAAGCCAAAGAACTCCTCGGAAACTTCAACAGAGAGATGTCAATAACATGTCGAAGACACTCCTTCATCTTGATAAGGAACCTCAGAGTACTGAGAAAAATTACACATCCAAATAAACCTTCACAGAAACTACAAAAACAGAGAAATTGTGTTATTGACGAATAGTCGAGCAGCCCTAAAGACGCTGAACTATTCGACCATTTCAGCTCTAAAATGGCTTGGCCTAGAAAAAATCAACGAAGTAGGTAAGAAAAATAAAATTGAGGGAAATGAAAGTGCCAGTGCCAACTTATTGACAAAAAGAGGAATATTAACATCCTTTAAAGGACCAGAACCATCCTGTGGCTTCGAAGATAATTTCTTCAAGGCAGAACTCCGAAAGGAAGAAGAAAAACTGAGGAGGAACCTTTCAGGTTCGAGACAAGCTAAAGACTCTTCTGGAACTTCAACCGAGAGAAGCCGAAAATACTCCTCAACCTTAGTAAGGAACATCTCAGAGTACTGAGAAAAACTACATGCAATAGAAGTACCCATGTGTCCAAACAAAGCTCCACAGAAACTACGAAAACAAAGAAATTGAGTGATTGACGCGCGGATAGTCAAGAATTAGCTATTGAGCTCTTCGACCATCACCTCCAAAATGGCTTGGGGGTGCCTAGAAAAACGCAACGAATTAGGCAAGAAAATTTAAATTTACCTCAAATGGGTAACCTGGTCATACTGGAACTGAGGAAAATGAACTTATCAACAAGAAAACCATCCTGTGGCTCCGAAGATATCATTCTTCAAGGAAGTGGGAAAACTGAGAGAAATCCATTAGAGGAACCTCTCAGAATTGACAGGTTCAAAGCCTCGACCGAGAGAGGTCGAAGATACTTTCCGGCCTCAATGAGGAACGTCTCTGAACACTGAAGAGATTCCTGAGGGGGCATTTTAAGCTCAAGAGGAACACCTGAGGCAGTTAGGCTTATAGAAGAGAACAGCGTCTGTAAATTTTGAAGAAAGGAAGACCTGATCACCTGCTGCAGAGCTGCGAAGTGTTAGAGCTCAAAAGAAGAAAGTAAAATAAAAAGAAAAAAGAAGAAGAATCTGGGTCAACGCCAGCTGGAAGCAAGGGATCTACCCAACCTTGATCTTTTCTGGAAATGGGCTTCTGGTTCTTTTAGAGCCTTTGCTATCGGAGGTTGGCTCATTAATATTGTTATCTTCACTTTATTCACTGATGCTCTGCGAAGAGAAGAAGAAGAAGAAGAGTGAGCTACAGTTAAACCACTCCTTCAGATTTCTTAACCATTTTTTTCTTCTTCCTATACTCCTTCTTCCCTTTATCTTCCCCTGCATTATTGTTCTCTAGAACTGTCTGTTTACCATCAGCTATACTATCAATAAATATTACAAATTTTACTATTTCATTATTATGATTGTATCTATAGAAGAGTTAAAAACAAAAAAGTATCGATAAGTAACATTCCATGATCGCTGGGAAACAATCCGAATTCCGAACGCCTCCGTACAAAATGAAAGAAAACTAATAGCCAAGTCTGAAACATGCAAGTTTGTTACATCCATCTCTTCATAAGTAACGAAATGAATTCTGATTTTATCGCATTATCCGTGAAGATATTTGAATGGAATAATGCAATTATCAAGTCGTTGAAGAAATCATACACTACGTCTGCTACCAGTCTGGACGGATCTTTGGTCTTCGTTGGTCAACCGTGAAATTACTTTTTGCTGTTGTTTTTCTTTTATGTCTCCACTATAATAGTCTACAGTGTAGAATTTCTTGCGTGTGTGTACTTTATAATATGAGATTTCTATTTGTTTTAAAAATAGGAATGTAATAATAATATAATAAATATATTTTTTTTATTTTCAGGTAACTGAAATTGCCTACCAAACTACTAAAGTAGAGATGTTAACTTTCATGAACCATACAGAGTGCGCATGTGTAGAAAGGGATAGTAATTCTCCAGCCACCGTCTTAGAATTATCAACACCTCAAAGTAGAATTATTAGTAGTAGCGGAACATCTACTTTAACCACCCCTCCAGAGAACATGCAAAGGTTAGTATTAAAAAAGTTACCTAAAAGTACTCATCTTCACTTAAATAAGCTTAAATGCAAACCCATTAGATTAGTAGAGGCCACTTACCTTCGCCGTAAATTAATCATCCTCCACTGTAAAAAGTAGTCCTGTACCCCGGGATTTTGGCAGTTTTTACGGTGGGGATCATTTAAAATTGATTCCAGCTTTTAATATTTTTTTTTATGTTCTTGTCTAAATAAAGGTGCTCTGTTGTAGTTGCAAATGCCCGGAGGAATTTTCCCCTGTGTATGGATACGTAACGAAGTGCTCTTGTGATTGTGGAGAATTTAACGAGGACTGTGACCGAATGAAGAAAGGGAAGGAATACTTCAGTCTAACTGACAGGAAGTGAGTGAGAATAACTTTATCTCCTCTGTTTGTTGCTCAATTTCTCATTGATCTTACAGATGTATCCTGGACGAAATTTGTGGAGTGCCGCAATGCGAATACGGAGCGTACATGAAAAACAAAGGCCGATGTCCGAGAGAGGAAGATAAATTCGAAGAATTCGCGAACATGAATCTCAATTATTTATGAACATTTTTTATTATTCAAGTAACGATTTACCAATACATAGCTCAACAAGACCAGTGAAAATTAATCAAGAAAAAAAACTATTTGGTGTCGATTCGATTTAAATCGACTGTGCGTGAATATGTTGTGTGTTCTGCCTGTGAATTGTAAATGTTTATTTTATTATTTTTAATTATTATAATTTTTTATGTACACCATCAAATACCTAGTCTCCATGAGTGTAATTAGGTGCTGTATTATTAGCTTGTAATTAAATTTATACTTCCATCAAATAGTTTCTCATTCCTTCATTACAATTTACAACAAGCGTTAACTACCTTATTCCTTGGTACCATATCGATGGTGCCTTTTCCCAGTTCCCCCAGTTCAACCAGTTCTCGTTAAATTGTCAATGCAAGTAAGTTTATGCATGCAAGAAAAATTTCATGGTGTCACCCTCGATCTTATGAGGAAACACTTCTCCGTCTTTTTTATTCTTTTGAGATAGTTTGTAAAGCTACCATAGCCCATGTTGCGCTTCGTCCACGCCGCTGTATTGTTTTTGCTTCACCCATCCACATCACCTACCACATTACTCGTCCTCTCTCTTGATTCTCTTTTTTGGCCGAACCGGTGTAGACTACTAGAGTTGTATCACCAGAAAGTGTCCTCCATACTCTTTCTAACGCCCTTATGACCAAAAAACATAATGTATTCTGGTGGCAGTAGTTACAGCAATATTGAGCTACTTCAGGCATGATTTTTTTTTTCTTTGCTTCTGGTCCACCTACATTTTGGCACCAACACTCTCAGTGCTTTTTCTATCCCATAGTAGCTTCTTTTCACCAACGTGGTATGCAAAAAATGTCAGCCAGGAGTTACCTACTTTGACTTGATATTCCCCCAGCTCGAAAAATAGATTCTTTGCTGTCGGGCCCAGTCAAAAAGTCAAACCGTGCGCATTACTTCCTCGTAGCAGAGCGGGTGTAGCATGGAGCGGTCTTGAAGTAACGAAGTTTGACTTGGTGAAGCCGTTTCCCTTTCCTCTTCTGCGGTCTCCCTACCCTTACTCTTAACCAGAAGGAGACGGCCATTGACAGGTCTCGCAATAGTCATTTTAAAATTTGTTACTAAAGTTTAACCACCCTGGGCTGACGAGTAGAATATAACAAATTTAAAATCCCTCCCAAGCGTTAAAACCCAACATAAAATTTTGATGTTGAAACTTCATTGGTCTAATTCAAAAGAAATCGACCTTCTCTCGTAGTACTCTAACCTGATGATCTGGGTGACAAAATGTAGACACAGCTCTCAAACACATCTAGCAACTAATGTGAACTGGTCTTCTCCGCCTTGCTGTACTACCGCTATCTTGGGAATCTCAAATATGTTCCATAGCTTTTCATCTTGGGGACTTGAAACCGGGAAAATTAGGTTTTGAAGTCTGGTCCGGGAGAGTTTGAATTCCCAGGGAGAAAAAGAAAAACCAGAAGAATCCAAAAAATCCAAAAACTTTGTTCTGTATAGTACAAACGTGTTTTCTTTAAATAGGTTAGGACAGTTTACCGACAACGAACGGGAAGTAGAAGTTATGGCGTGGCAAATAAAGCAGAGCTGTGAATACTTGAATACTTCGCAAGTGCCGAGTAGTGTGTCTTACGACGCGGCATGTAATAACATCTAATTTTTTGAAAATTTCTATACCATAAAATTGCTTGCTATCGCTTGATATACCATAAAATTGCTTTCAAAATGTAATTTCAAAATGAAAATATTACGTTGTTGGATGTTAATCGCAGGTATTGTGAAGTAATATTGTTGTGCTGCAGTTTGTTCTATTGGTTTTATTATCTGGAAAACTATTTAATGAAATTAATCAAACTAGAGTTAGTAAATGTCTAATAAATAAATAAATAAATAGAAGTATGGGAGTAGAAAAAATAATTTAACAAAAGAAGAGAAACATTTTCAAGGCTTGTAATAATTAAAGGAGATTACATAACGAACTATCAAATTTATGACCTACTTTTGAATTATTATAACCATTAACGTAAAGTTAAAAGGAGAAATTGGAGGTTCTATAGTATAGTAAAGGTCTAATTAGCAGGAATGACGTTTTGATGATACATTGCTGTTATTCCACTTACAATTTTCCGTTGTAGTTTTTTATTCAAAAGACACCTTATCGGTAATAATTACAAGGACTTCCACGTAGATACTCCGGTATTAATTACTGGCCTTTTTTGAGCTTCTAGATAACGTTTCCTCATTCTAAAACTTGACTTTAGTTATTTATTTCCTTACGAACTTTCCACTACATTAATTATTTCACATTTCACATGGATCTAGTAGCTTTAAAAATATTTATATTTTATGTTTTATACTGCAACATTAATGTACAATCGAAATTTTTAACCCGCACCAAAAGAAGTAGCAAAGGTGACTTAATACTTGTTCACGTGGTAAGTACACTATCATTACACCATACTGTTAGTATTATACATATGTTCTAGTTATTTCGTCATGGGGAAAGAACACCTGTAGACAATGAAACATACCCTACAGATCCTTACCAGTTTGAAAACTACTTACCCCTAGGAAAGGGCCAACTGACAGATGTAAGTGGTGTTCTTATTAACACGCGCGATTGTATCGAAACATTTTTTCAACATTTTCAGAAAGGCAAAAAAGGAGAGTACCATTTAGGACAATCGTTGAATGTAAAATACAGCGATTTGATCGGACAACTCTACAATCCTGAATTACTGCAAGCCTGGACGATAGATTCCATCGAAACTAAGATGTCTGTTGAATTAGTACTAGCAGGGCTTGTCCCTCCCGAAAGCGTGGAGATGTGGAACCCGACTCTCTACTGGCAGCCTATCCCTTACGATTACGTTGCAGAAAATGACAAGGTTTGTGTTGTAAAATTCATTCATAGTAGCTTTAAAAAAGTATATTTTTTTTCACCCTCAATTATAGGGACCGGTTATTTCACTGCGATATCACTGTGATATCACAATATTACGATACGAATGTCGTATTGTTATTATCAACGAGTGATATTGGTGTAATGTCACAGGAATATCACATTTACATAACATTTCAATTACGTCCCTGTTACAGCTACTTATTCATATCACAGTGATATCACTGATGTGATATGGAGAAATGCTACTTTTTTAAAGCATTTGTGCGTTACTTTTACTAAAATTGTGAAGTCCCTAACATTTTTGGTAGGTTCTAGATCCGATAAAATGTCCCAATTTTCCAAATCTGATGGAGGAATACTTGAAATCGGAAACTTCCAGGAAGTCTCTAAAAGAACACGATCTGTTTCTAAAAATTATAAGCAACTTTACTGGAAGTAATATTAAAACTTTCCTGGATTTAAAAAGAATAGCTGATGGATTGGAAGGACAAGTGAGTATAGTATCGCTGCTCCAGGACCGGGCTAAATTATTTTTCAATTTTACAGCAAAATTTCGATTTTAAACTTCCCGAATGGGCTAAGAAGAATCTAGCCGCAATCAAATCGATATTAACTCAAAATTTATACAAGGAAATAACTGGCACGTTGCCGTTGAAGAAACTATTGTCAGGTGAATACAACCCAGTCGAACCTAATCACCACAAGAGCCTTACCATAATTTGCAAACAATTACAGGGTATTTTTTGAAGAAAATCTTAGCAGACTCCACTGATAAAATTGAAGACAAACTGAAACCGCCAGGAAGGAAGTTATTTCTATACTCAGGCCTTGACATTAATATAGGATCCCTCCTGACAACCCTTAATTTCTCTGCTGAGGTAATCGGGACACCCTCGTATGGATCGTATGTTTCTTTCGAGATTAAGAAAAATGGTAACGAAAGTTTCATTCAGGTAGGTCTCTCTCTCTCTCTCTCTCTCTCTCTCTCTCGAGAGAGAGAGAAAGAGAGTATAATATTAAGTAATAAGTTTTCATAAATTTTTCAGTTAAACTACGACAACAATGAAAGTGGAGATCCAAGAACGTTGCAGATTCCAGGATGTAACGACAAATTATGTCCTCTGACTGAGTTTCAAAACTACGTTGAACAGTTTACCACAGATCAAGACTTATGCCAAAGTCCTGAACTTAATTATTATTCGAATGGTGCTACAGGATTGTACGTAATTAATATGTGGAATGTGATATTTATTCTAAGTATGTCCTACTTATTATTTATTTAAATTTTATATGAAAAGTAATAAAATAAAGTGAACATTTTAAACTAATAAAATAAAAAAATGTTTTTTTGAAACAAAGCTTATTCTATTAGTATGTTTTTCTAAACAATTGTATGTTAGTGTAGCTCGCACACTCCAAATACGTGATGTTATAGAGCCCATTAATAAAAATTAAGGATGAGCTACTAAAAAAAAATTGCTATCGAAGAACACGAATTTTGACGAAATCAGTTTCTCAATTAGGGCTTTGAAAGGCTCAAGGATATATCACACAAGGACGATTCTGAAACTGCAAGCGATTTTCTCCTGCGACTCTTCGTTCTCGAGATATGGCCGTTTAAAGTTGGAAAAATGCAAATTTTTGAATTATTTTTTTTGGTGCCACGAAATGGTGACTCACCCTGTAGATGTATCATTTTAGTTTCTAGCGGAATGTGAAGAAGGATCCTTAAGGTCTCGAAATAAATCATTTTTGCAAAAAATTCATTCAAGCCTTCATGAAATTAATCGCTGAATCGCTTAAAATCAAACCTTAAAATCTCGAAATGAGTGCCACGAAATGGTGACTCACCCTGTAAAGATTTTATTTTTGTTTCTAGCGGAATGAGAAGAAGGATCCTTAAGGTCTCGAAATAAATCATTTTTGCAAAAAACTATTTCAAGCTTTCATGAAATTAATCGCCGAATCGATTAAAATCAAAGCTTGAAATCTTGAAACGGGTGCCACAAAATGGTGACTCACCCTGTAGACATTTCATTTTAGTTTCTACAGGAATGAGAGGAAGGATCCTTGAGGTACCGAAAAAATCATTTTTGCAAAAAAATTCATTCAAGCCTTCATGAAATTAATCGCAGAATCGCCTAAAATCAAAGCTTGAAATCTCTAAATGGGTGCCACAAAATTGTGACTCACCCTGTAAATATTTCATTTTATTTTCTAGCGGAATGAGAGAAAGAATCATTAAGGTCTCGAAATAAATCATTTTTGCAAAAAAATTATTTCAGGCCTCCATGAAATTAATCGCTGAATCGCTTAAAATTAAAGCTTAAAATCTCGAAATGGGTGCCACAAAATGGTGACCATTCCCCTGCAGTGTATGAACCCTTTCAATAAAAAACCGTGTAGACGTGATGATTGACTTTACTTTTTGATGGATGAGATTAACCATTTTGATGACAGGAGTGTCATTCATTTTAATGAGTATAAAACTGACAATCAAAATCAAAAAAAACCCTCAACAAATTATGTTAAACCAGAGATAAATCCAAAATTATTTTTTCAAAATTATGTGTCCAACTGAAATAATTTCTTATAAAAATGCCTCTTATGAACCAGTTCCATTATGTAGGCATCACCTTTAACTCGAAGGATATTCTTCCTATACCTACATCCATGTTCTTGTGAGGAGTTCTACTAAGTGCATGTGTCTTAATAGACGATTTCATCCTCGTTCAGCATGGTATTCCTCCTCAATGGCCACTGCCAGTACCAAGGATAGACATAATAGTACATTAGAACTTGTACATATTGTAAGTACTTTATTTGATGCTTTGATAATTCGCTTCAGTGTTCTCTCCTCAATTTTGTATTAATTAGAGGACATCCCCGAGATTATTTTAGGGACGTCATAGCCGAAATTTCGGCTATGCCGCGTTTCCCCACTACGAACGATTTAAGCAAAAAAAGTACCCAGCGGTTCTGACATTTGGGGAGGTATCTGTACCTCCCCAAAGGGGAACCAAACCTCTGTATTATCCCTGAAGAATCAATTTCCACTTCACACCTCCCATCGATATTACCAGAAATTATTATTCTAAGAGATTGTGTAATAAAAAAATATATTTTGCTTGCATGTGCACCCAGATATTTAGACATGGTGACAGAACCAATTTAGCCTCTGCCACTTATCCCACAGATCCCCATAAAAATGAGCTTTACTATCCTTTTGGGCTTGGTGAGCTCACTAATGTAAGTAAATCCCGTACAAGCTTTGTTGGGCGTTCTAATAAAAAAAACAGCTCCCACGTTTTCAATTATCGCAATTATTTTCTAGAAAGGCAAACAGAAAGCATTCAAATTAGGACAACTTCTCAGGAGAAGATACGACGGATTCATAAGCAGAATTTTCACCCCACCAATAATCGAGGCTAGAAGTTCAGACTCCAACAGAACGAAAAATTCCCTTCAGCTGGTCTTAGCGGGACTCTTCCAGCCGGTCGGAGAGCTTATCTGGAATGAACATTTATTTTGGCAACCGATTCCGTTTACCTACACACCACGCAGTTTTGACAAGTTATTTTACAGCATATTTTGTCCGAACTATAAGAAATTCATTGTTGAGGTTAGAAAAGCGCCTCAGTATGTGGAGGAATTGAAGAAAAATAAAGCCTTGTATGTTTATTTAACAGAACATACAGGGAAAGTGATAAAGGACCCTGAAGATATATTTCTGCTGTATGTGGGATTGTTGAGTCAGGTAAGGCTATACATCAAAAATTGCATTCTTGAGCTTGATATATTATAATATATAGGAAGAATTTGGACTCAAACTTCCCAGTTGGACTAATTGTGTTTACCCCGAACCTCTTCGAGAAATCGCCAGTCGAAATTATTTATCCAACATGAAGACAAGAGAACTCAAGCAACTAGGAGCAGGTTTGTAATGAGTCGATTAAACGAGAGTGTTTCGGTCAAATAATTACCGTTAATTACCTTACTAGACTTTCCAGGAGTGACCGACCTCAACGTCGAACGTTGATGTTGAATTTACCATAATAGTTAATCTAAAAAAGACAATAGTTATATTTTATGACTTTTAATTTAGGTTTTTTGCTGGCGAAGATCATCAACGACAGCGTCAGAAAATTTGAAAACCTGACAAACAATCCTGTGAAAATGTTCTTGTATTCTGGGCATGAATTTAACTTGGCATTTCTGATGATCACTTTAGGGGTGTTCGAGGCCCACATACCCCCGTATTGCTCGTATTTGGCACTGGAGTGCCACAGAATCAACGGAGTAAACGGAATTAAGGTTCGTCTAAATTACAAAATATCTACTTATTTTTCATAAAAGATATACTATTAATAATATTTCAAATAATACGCTCTCTAGATTTTATATTTTTTGATACGGCAATAATAGCCCCTTTATCAATAATAATTACTATGGTGTAATATTTTTTTATAATAGGAAATTACACTTTTAGTCGTTTTAATTGTGATTGCATGTTTTTTTATATAAACTTGGGAATTAAATTTTAGATTGATGCAACAGTGCCTTATAGTCTGAGTAACTTATTAAATAAGTAGGTAGGTACCACAAATTACATTCTTTTAAAATTATTTGAACCTTTTATTGTAGGTGTAGGAAGGTACTACTAGCTGTAAGGTAGAAAATAAATTAGCTAAGGTAGACGCAGCTTTTTCAGCAACCTCTCCAATTCCGTTTCCCTTAGGAATTTCAGGATTTGAAAAGGATCGAGGCTGGGTATAGAGCCCCTCAGTTGAGCTGGTGTTGTCTCAGAACATTTCTCTCGCGTTCTAGTGCTCCCCAGTTCGTCAACAGATGACGAGGTGTCTGGTTTTCTTCCCTGCAGAATCTGCAAACGCCATCTTTTTCCATGCCAAGTTTCCTCAGGTGTATAAAAGAATGGACTCACAAGTGCCTGGAGAATCAATGGAAAATAGCATCAGGCTGCAGACAGGCCAGGCTGTTTCTGGCTGGCCGATCGGAAACAGATGGACCAGCATCCAAAATGAACCGAAAAGAACTCAGACCACTAGTCGGGGTTCTCACCGGTCACAGCAGTCTGAACAGACAAGTTATGGTCTACAAGTAATGGGGATTACTCAGGACCCGGTCTGCACTAAATGCGGAATGGATGATGAGGACTCCTACCATTATATAGGCGTATGCGAAGTATACAGCAGCCTCAGGCTCAACATTTTTGGGTCTGAGGAGCTACAAGAGAAAGAAACGAAACTCCTCTCACACAACGACCTTCTGGCCTTTATCAAAAGGTCGGGGAGGTTCGAGTAGGAGTTCCACCATGATTCGGGTATGGCGAAAAGGGCCCTTGGTGGCCTAGTCGCTTGGGATTCACCACCCCGACCCACCATCATACTACTACTACTTCCTCAGGTGTTCATTGAGCTTGCAGTGACCTATTCGGAATCCCCTTAGCATTCCGAGACTTCCTTTCAGTTTGTGGAGTTTTTGTAGGCTCATGCCATTTTAGGGTTGATGATAGGAGAGCTCAGCGTTTATAGCTGCTATTTCCCTGTTTTTGTAGTTTCTGTCGAGGTTTATTTGGGCACATACTTCTATTGCATGTCGTTCGGCTTGAAGTATGCTTGGGAAAGTTGCCATCGGCTAGGAGTAGTTGGTGCCTGCCCCAGTTCCCTCGGTGGTCTTGAGCCGTCTGTGTACCATTGTATTGTACCTTCTTTGAGATTATTCTTCTTCTTTGCTCCATTCCTCTTTCGTAAACAGTTTTTTCTTGAAGCTGAATTTCTTGACAGTTTTCTCTTTTGGCATTGTCAGGAGGTTCTTACAGACGTTCAGGGGTTGATTCCCATTCTTGACATTCTGAGTTGAGCCTCTGCGGCCCTGGCACTTCTCTCTATCATTAAGTGTAGTGGTGTGAGATCTAGGATTACTTCCAATGCTGCTGTTGGGCATGTTCTCACTGCTCCTGTGATGTAGAGCCATGCAAGTCTCTGGATCTTCTCGATGGATTACTGTTAAAATATTTTTCATCAAACAAAGTGTACCAACTTTGGCATCACCAGGTTCAAGCGGAGATATAGACATAAAAAGGAAAACAGAAATAAGGTCCTCGGGATCTGAAAAACTGGAAGAACAGCTCAGTAAAGTTACTCGCATTTCTTCAAACAACTTATACGACTAGCAAAGGATGTATCTAGGACAGTCAAAAAGGATAATAAACATAGCAACGAACATGAGGAATAACGAATAAGGAACATGAGTTTGAACAAGCAGATCTGGATCTCCAAGCCATTACAGAAACTAAAAAGAAGGGTAAGCAATCAAGAAAACAAAACTAAACAATGGACATATGATGACTGAGTGGGGCAAACAGAGACAAAATGGCACAAGGGGGGGTTGGTTGTATTATACGGGAAAACTTGACTAGATATATTACAACATGGGAGACAACATCGGAAAGGGTCATGAGAATGATAGAGGAAAATTAGGATGATAGAGGTCAAAGACAAAATTTGGGAAAAAATCAAAAAGAGGTCATGGATGTTCTGAAGGGAGGCATCGTTCGTTTGGGGGATTTAAATTGTCAAACAAGACCAAAGAAGCAGCCATGCCGTAGGAAGTCATGGAGAGTTAGCAAGAAACAACAATGGGGTCAGAATAATAAATTTCTGCATAGAAAACAATCTTATTGTTATGAACACTTTCTTCAAGCACAAATGCACGAGGGAGGTTAGAAGCCGTAATGAGAAGTCAAAAACAGACTAAGTTATAGTGAGCAGAAATTTGAGACAGATGATAAAAGACGTGAGAGTGATACTAGGCCCCCCCGAAATAAATAGTGACCACTTCCTCCTCCTATCCAGAACTAAAATTGGATCAAATAGAAACAGCTTAAAAAGAGGACCACAGAAATACATCAAGAGAGGTGATCAAGTCATATAAATTACACGATAAAGATACAGCAGGAAGATACAGAAGTAAGGTCCAAGAGCTGATGGAAGGTATCGAAATTGAGGATAACTGTAGTCCTAGAAGCCGGAAAAGACATCTGCAAAATATCTGACACAAGCAAAATAAATAGAGCTAGAAAACAAACGGCTTGGTGGAACATGAAGACCAAGAAGGGAGGTCAAACTGAAAAAACAGAAATGGAAAGCATACTTAGGCAACAGAGATACAGGCAAATACAAAGAATTCCAAAGACAGAGAGCCAAGGTCAGTGAAATGGTATAAGGGCGAAGCAGACCTGGGAAGATTTTGGACACAAAATCGAAGCAGATTGTCATTCGAATCAGAAGATATTCTACAGGAGCCTTAAAAACCTGAGATCAGATAATAAAAACCAGGTTAAGAGCGAGAGCGGAACACCACTAATAACGACTAAACAAGGCACCATTAAGAGGTGGAAAGAATACTTCCAGAGCCTTTATGGACAAAGTCAACAATTAAGCCAACCACTGACTGAAGAGATTCGATAACGGTAGAAGATATGAAGACCAGCATACAAAAACTAAAAAACGGAAAGGCTGCAGGGCATGATGGCATAACCGCAGAAATGCGAAAAAACATTGGCGAGAAGGGGCAAGAGCTGCTGGAAAAATTTGTAATAAAGCATGGTCGAAAGCAAAAATACCAGATGACTGGAGGGTTGGTGTTATAGTCCCAATATTCAAAAAGGGTGACAAAAGAGACTGCAACAAGACCAGCATACAAAAACTAAAAAAAGGAAAGGCTGCAGACGGCCTTGTAATCTTCGCAAAAAAAACGAACCAAAGATCAGAAAAAACCTCAACGTATGATTACTGGTAAGACAGAAAATAGAATATAAGTGTATAGAAATGAATGAAAGGAGTCAGGAGCCTAGAACAAGTGAACTCCTTCAAATATCGGAGTTCACATAGAAAGCCAGGGAAATCAATACAAGAATCCAGAGTGCCGCTAATGTGGACCATAACCTGAAGAACGTTTTCATAGGGAAGAGGGAGATTTCTAGAAACACCAAAATAAGTCTTTTCAAGGCAGTTTTCGTGTCCGTTCTAATTTATGGGTGTGAGAGGTGGGTACCCAGGAAGAGACACAAAATCTTAGGATAGGAAAGTCCAAACCGCATCGAAAACCGATAACTGGGATGGTATGGCCATCGGAAGAGGATGAATAGGGACAGACCAGTCAAGAAAGTCTGGGAGGCAAGGAGACAGGAGAGGAGAAAGAAGGGCAGACCACCGACCTCATGGGACCAGAACATGAAAAGAATATTGGAGGTGAGAGGGATCACTACAGCTGAGGCAGAAAACATGATGAAGGGCAAGAAGAAATGGCGTAAATTCGTGTATGAAGTGAAATGACAGCGATCAATGCCCACACCTACCTACGGGTAGAAAGGCTTAAAATATTTGGCAATGTTTGGAAATATTTACGAACAAGGTCATTTATGTGCATGCGACTAGCCCAAACATTTCCAAATAATTTCCAAAGCTGTGTACAGAGTACAGATAATTCCACTGAGTATCCTACACCTACCGCTCGTGTTACCTATATGGTTTCTATTACGGGACGTTCAATGCTATATATGGACTTAGAGCGCGCAATAACACATAGCTTAGAAAAAGTAGAGTTGAGCATTTTGAAATTTAGGTGCACCTTGAATTTGTCATATGAAAAAAGCACTTTCTTTGACTTTAAATAAAATTATGAGTTAGAAAATGAATATTTTTGTGATAAAGATAGAATAATAAGTCTTTGTAGTGAAAGCTAATAAATGTCATTTTCTTCACACTACTATGTGTTATTTATTCAACTCATTAGTCATTATGTGTTTCATGTAAATTCGACTGTATTTTTAATTATGTATTAGTTTTGCAGTCACTGTTTTAACCTTCTGTTTTTTTCCTGATTAAGAACTAGGTACCTATATCGGATGTTTTCGAGAATTAGGTTTCGTTTTTATCGGAAATGAGACATTTGGTAATTAAGAGCTGATTGAGAGCTATATATATGGGATGTTTTCGAGAATTTGGGTTTCGTTTCTCGGGAATGAAACATTAGGTATAGTCTACCTATGTAAGAGCACCACATCAGTGCATTTCTTCACCAAAACGTTCATCTTGAAATTATTATTAACGTAAGTTCAAGGCATATAACATATTAATAAGTTTTTTTCCCTTGCAATTATTAAAGTAAAACATGATTTGGAGTTTTCGTCCCATCTTTGTAGTCTTTGTATCAAAAAATTTTACCTCGGCTGTCTTCTCAGTTTAACACCTAACAGAACGAAGAATAAATCCTCTCCATGTACCTAGGTACCATGTTCCAGAAAATGTATTTATTGTTATGTAATTTAGTACCTAGTTAGAAAAAAAAATTCGTAGCAAGCATACTTACCTATAAGATATTTCTGATTCAGGTATACTATGAAGATTATTCATCAGCAGAGCCTGTGTATATTACTCTTCCTTCCTGTGATGAATTTTGCCCTTTGGATACCTTCATTAACCTATACAAAGCGTTCTTACCGGACGAAAACACATGTGGACTCTAATCACATTAGGTGCGTATTAGTAGGTACCTACCTATATCTGAAATCATTTGTTTTGTTTCAAATCCTGTAAGTACCTAGTTAATTCCAAATATTAACTTCTCTCATAATAATTTTTTTTCACTACCGGCTTAGTAAATGGATTGTTAAAAACCGTTTTGCGCATCAGGAATTTTGGAAATTGTGTTTTTTATGGTTAAATGCTGAAAATTACAATTCAATCCCTTTAAAAATGCGCTCATAAACGGTTAGAGAAATTTAGCCATTTTTGCCTTTTTATAACCCACGCCACTGGCTTATTAATGGGAAAACTCGCAGAAAACTCTATTATCGATATAATTCAAGGGTTCAAAAGATACAAATTTTGACGAAAATTCAAATGGCTGCCATTTTGAAACGACTCAGACCGATTTTGCTCAAATGCAACATCAAACCACCTCTTATAGATATCGTACTTCCATAAATTATTTAATCCCCTAGATTGAAAATTGCAACCTGAAATGGTAATACATAAAAGGTTTTTTTCGAACTTTTCGAACACCCTATAGAACGAAAAAAAATAAGTCTACTTTTCGCTACTAATTTTGAAATATAAACCTTCAAATGGCATGCTGAAAATCAAAAGTTTGAAATTAGTACTCCCACAAAAAATATGCTCATAAATGGTTACAGATAATTTGCAAATTTTCTCCCTTTTAATACCACCCACGCCACTGGCGCATTACAGGAAAAAATAATTTTTTCCACTAACGTATTAAAGCTCGAAAAATGTTCTTCTAATTTTGTTAATTTAGTTTTAATTTTTTTCTATCTTCCTTATTATACAGAGGGGTAAAATTAACATTTTTTCGAAAATATAAATAGCCGCCATTTTGAAACTGCTAGACCGATGTTGCTCAAATGCAATCTCAGACCACTCCTTGTGGATATCATACTGCCACAAAAATTTCAATCCCCTAGATAAGTGCCACTTCACAAATTTCCGAATAATTATTACATTTTTTATTATCGGAAAAATCTTGTTGAGTTTTTCTCTTATTGGTAATTATTTAATGTATTTTTTTGATGAAAATAAATAAGTCGCTAAGTCTGATTTTTTTGTTTCAGTTTTTTTTTTTTTGCAAATCTGGTTATAAAAAATGTTAAAGTCGAATTTTTTCTTCTCGAAGGACCAACCATTTAATTATTGAAACAGGGTGAAACGGTAATGAAACAGGGCAGTAGCATTCTCCTTTGCGAGAGCACTAATCTGATCTAAAAAAAAAATAGAGCCGACGAGACCTGGTCAACTAAAAAAAAAAACAAGTTGACTGGACTTTTGCAAAAATCGAATTTTCGGCAAAACTTGCGCAAAAAAACATCTAAAAACTGGATTTTGTCAAAAAATAAAAATTTTATCTGACCGGCAATTGCAAAAAAATTAAATTCCAGCTGACTGGATTTTGTAAAAAAATCTTTTTTCCAAAAAATTAAATTCCAGTTGACTGGACCTTTTAAAAAAATCAAGCTGATCGGTCTTTTACAAAAATCGAATTTTCGGCAAAACTTCGGCAAAAAGCATATAAAAAGTAACCTCAAAAAAATCGAGCTGACTGGAGTTTGTCAAAAAATAAAAATTCTATCTGACCGTAATTTGCAAAAAAAAAATATTCCAGCTGACTGGATTTTGTAAAAAAAAACTTTTTTCAAAAAAATTAAATTCCAGCTGACTGGATTTTGTAAAAAAAAATCTTTTTTCAAAAAAATTAAATTCCAGCTGACTGGATTTTGTAAAAAAAAATCTTTTTTCAAAAAAATTAAATTTCAGCTAACTGGATCTTGTAAAAAAAAGTCAAGCTGACCGGACTTTTGCAAAAATCGAATTCTCGACAAACTTGCGGAAAACCCCCATCAAAAAACTAGACCTAAAAAAAATCGAGCTGACTGGATTTTGTCAAAAAAGAAAAAATTCTATCTGACTGGAAATTCCAAAAAAATTAAATTCCAGGTGACTGGACCTTGTAAAAAAAATCAAATTGACTTGAATTTTGCAAAAACCGAATTTTCGGCAAACTAGCGGAAAAAAAACTATCTAAAAAGTAGACCTAAAAAAAATTGATCTGACTGGATTTTGTCAAAAAAGAAAAAATCTAACTGACCGGAAATTGCAAAAAATTTAAATTCCAGCTGACCGGACTTTTGAAAAAATCGAGTTTGCCAGCTAACTATACCTTGTTTCTTGAGCTGAAATGTTACACATAATAGGTTCCTGAAAATTAATAATTTCCCTTTTTACTACCCAAGCTACTGACTTATTAATAGAAAAAAATTAAACTTTTCTTCTACTAACGTAAAGTTGGAAAAATATGCCTCAAATCCTGTTAACTTAGTTTAAATTTTTTCCATCTTGCTTATAATACAGGGGTTCAAAAAATGTAAATTTTTACGAAAATTCAAATAGCCGCCATTTTGAAACGGCTGGACCGATTTTACTCAAATGCGGTACCAGACCACTCATTATGGATATCTTACCGCAAAAAAATTTCAGCCCCCTAAAATCTGCGACTTGAAATGATATTTCCGAAATTTGAAGGGACGTAATTTTAGAAAACTTTTTAAATTATAATTCAATGTCAATAAAAAATTGTACAAGATAGCAAAATTTCGTTTACTCTTCTATGAAGATGGAGCGGATGTTTTCTTGAAATATTCATATGAAATTTTGCACATAGGTATAGGAATTTTTTTTGTATTTTTTTGGAATTTTACTCAAAGAAAATTGAAGCACGAAGGGTGAAAACAAAGGTTATAGAACACAATGATCCCCCCCCCTTTTCCCGTCTTTTTTTTTCATCTCCCGTTCTTAATTAAAGTTACCTAAATAATTTTCTGCTACTTTTCGAATTTCTTGATTGTATCAAGATTAGGTATATCTCAAAGACATTATACATAGAGAGAAAAAAATGTGAATGTACTATTTTGTAGGGAATTTAATAAGCTTTAATTTTGGAAAAGTCTATTGAACTTTACCTACTATGGAACTTTATTGGGCGTTCTCAGAGAACCTCCCCTACATATTTCTGAAACTCTTGTAACTACCTATGTATATGATTAAAAATGAGGCAAAACTTAATTTTTTGGTCTTTTTCATGTGTCATCTTTTTCAATGAGATCATGCAATACCTATCATTAGATTTATGATATATGTATGTAGAAACATTATCCCTTTGCGATAATAAAAATATAAAAATAAAAACTGCAAAACAATAGTAATCAATTGCAAAAGATTAAGTATTAATGATGGCTAGACTTTGAATTTTTTTAGCCGCGCTTTACTTAATTCCCGCAATTATACTGTAGGTATTATTAGCTTATTAAAACAATAGTTGCGCACGACTAATAAGTCAATCATTAGTATTGAAAAGGATTAACTCTATGGATAATGGAAATCGTTATCCTTAACATAATAAGGTAGGCCTAGGTCTACGTATGCCTGACTATTTATATATGAGAGGTACTTATATCGAAAATAAAAATATGGTGGTATTTACTATGATGGGTAATAAGTAGTGGAACCTATTTATTTATCAATAGTTATTATATTTTTCGCTATATAAAATTGCTGTTTCAATTTTTTATAGTCAAAGAAACATCTTCAATAATAATTTTTATAAAAAAATTTAAAATGATGATAGAAATATGGTTTATCTAAATTATTAGTAACAACTGCCCTGGGGAAGTTATTATAAAGGCTGGGAGAGAAAAATTATTAGAATCTTAAAAAACTGCGAAACTATGGTGGCTCTTCACTTATTAATTTGTGCAACCCTTTTGTGCTTTTCCAGTCCCGCTTCTTCTACGGTACATATACATGAGCATTATAAGTCATCAGATGCACTGAAAACAGGGGATGATAACACCATAGTTCAGCTTCATGTTGTAAGTACTATTATTATTATTATTAAGTTCATCACTTTATTTTTACCAAAATAATTTTTAAAAAATTCTGCTTTTCATAATAAAATTAAAGTGGCTTTAAAATTTATCACTCAACCGGCCCAAGGCTCCAATAATTATTTTTAATTACATGAAAATAATTAAGGTAGAGCGAAACATCCTGTCAATAGTTTTTTTCTTATTATTTTTTTTTATTATTATATTATTTTATTATTATTTTTATTTATTTCATTAGTAGATCACATTTTAAACGATCTACTTTGTTAAATAAGAGAAATTACCCAATTTTATATTTATTAAGAATCTGAAACGAATTTAGGAATACTTCAAAAGTTGCTGAAATTGTCTGAAATACTGAAAAAAGAATGATTTGTTTTTATTTACAAAAATAAAAGTAATAAAAAATAAATATAATAAATATCTGGATTATCCATTGAAGACAGCATCAGAAGAATTGACATTTTGACAATAGATAGAAAACTGGATAGAGGATTCATAATTGACCCTACAATAAGATTTGAAAAACACCAAAATCAACTAGAGGACGTCCACTTAGAAAAATGTCAAATTTATGAGCCAACTATACCACATTATAAATCCAAATTTCAAGTTAAAAATATTGAAGTTATTGGACTATTTTTCGGCTCTAGAGGAACTTTAGTTAAAAAATATATTGAATTTAGGAAATTTTTTGGATTAAATAAATCTTTAGACATGGAAATTGTAATCAAAATTCTGAAAAGTTCAACGTACATTTTAAGAAATCATCTTTTTGGTTTTAAACCGAAATTACAATAATTTTTTTTTGCAATAATTTTCATTTAATAATTTTATTTTATTTTTAAGTAATATTTTGTATACTGTGTCTTAGGGCAAACTGGTATGCCAGTCAGTTGTTTAAATAAACTTTATATATCTAATAAATGAAAAAAAAATTATCCAAAAAAAAACACTTTCCCTTTAATTTTTAATATAGAATGACATGGTGGCCATAAGAAAAATAAAAATTGACACTGAACGCCTTAGGATCTAGTCGGCTTTAACAATTTTTGAAAATTCAGATGGGTAGCTAAGCTATCATGATGATTTACGTACTTAAACCTACAAAAAATAATTAATTTATTTTCTTTCAATAATCAAAAAAATATGACGAAACTAAGAAATCTCGTTTTAAAATCGAAAATAGTATTTACCTATACCGTTTTTTTGAGTACCTATAGTTACTATAAATATAACGTTTCTTCCTTATATATTCGTATTATTATCTGCCAAGGTTGTCTAGGCCTGGGTAAGTACTTACTAGTACTGAGTGGTTCTAACAACATCTAAATTAACAATTAAGTTGACATAATAGTATTTCAAGCTGTTATTTATTAGGCTGTAAACCGTATTAACAATAAATTATTATTCTATTTTTTTATTATTAAATTTTTTGAATTATTATGGAAATGGCATTAGTCGTTTGTACAGGGTGATTCACAGTCGATGGTACCTTGCACGTTTACAAAAATCGAGACATACTTTTTTTCTGAAAATTTGCTCATTTAAATAATAATTAGTCCTGATCAATCTTTCTAAAAATTTTTTTTTTTTTGATTTCTGGCATTTCACGTTATACCGGGAATGGCTACACCATTTTTTTTTATTAATGGAATGTCCCATAAACAGTGACCGCCAAAATGTTGTCCTCATATTAGAAAATTTTTATTTTTGACTTGTCAAAAAAACTTGAGAACAAAAAAATCTCTGCGCGTGCTTGAAAACTTATTTCCCGTATTCAGATACCAATACAGAGTGATCTTTACTTATCGAGAAAATAGGTTTTTTTGAAATTTTGAAAATCATAAAAGTGCCATTTTTCGAAAACTAAGTAAGATTTCGATTTTATTTTGGTACAATATGTCAATTCAGCCTATTTGATAGTCACATGATTCAAAAGCATTTTCCAAAATAGAATTTTAATTTTTTTTATATTTTCAAAATTTGACCTACTTAGACTCAATTTTTTATTAATGTAAGCTTTCAAAATCTGTTATTGTAATGGATCATGAAAATTGATAATTATTATTTCACATTTCTTTACATTGGTCGAAAAATATGACAAATTTGACTTTTTGATGCAATTTTTGCACTTTTAATTTCTTTAATTAATTATTATAATAATAATAATTTTATTTATAACATATTAAAATATTAGCATACATAACATATTATCGTATACAAGTGTTGTTTACTGAAAAAGTTTTCACACTGGGTACACCTAAGTATCCATTGAAGGTACTTGTGTGTGTACCGGGGAAACATGACAGATCAATATTTTTCACATTTTTGAAGGTTAGCATGAATATGTCCCCAAACAATAATTAACGTAATTATGAATTAAAATTACACAAAAAAATTCTAGCTATCTCAAAATTGACTTTCAATCAACCCAAACAAAATTTTAACCACCCGAGCTATCGATTGGTAAAAAAATAAAAGCAGCCGCTCACATGTTACAAAACAGGTAATTAAAACAAAACAACCGGAAAAAGTACCCAAATGCAGAAAAAAAAAAAAAACATCCAGCGCAATACCATATACAGGGTGTCTCTGAAAGGTGCGGAAAAAAAGCTACCACAAATTCCTGAGGCCTAAATAAGCCGATCTAACCCAACTTATCTCTGTCCAAAAGTGGATGATTTCGGAGATACAGGGTGTCAAAAGTTCAATTTGGTTTCCGTTTTTCTTAAATAACTTTTTTAAAATTTGGTATATTTTCTCAATATTCGGCTGAAGGGGCTTTTGTGGGGTGAAAAATTAAAAACTCCAATCATTTTTATTCTAAAATTTAGAGGGCGCCACTTGCGGTACCTTGAACACATTCAAAACGAACTATCTTTTTTCGGCCACTCTGTATTTGACTTTTAAATAAAAATTCTTATTCTCCAACGTCTTTTACCAAAAAAAGGCATACGTGGTAAGAGTTGATTTGAGCAGCCGTTTCTGAGATATCTGGATTTAAGAAAATTACTACGTGCATGGCCAGGCCTAAGTAAGTAGTTATTAGTAATTATTGTAATAATTAAACACAATTTGAAGCGAAGGCATTGAATTAAAATTATTTTACTTAAAGGCCATACCAGGTTTCAGGTGTGAGCTACCTCTCACATATGCCTGTGGCGGGCGTACTGTTGAAGTTCACTCTTTTGGGGCCACCCTTTTTATCGGAAGAGTCCGAAAGGCACTATTTGAGAAGTATTACGAGGCAGAGTACTATGCGGTGCTTTTCCATTGCCTTCCACAAGGTGCATCCCGATTTTGGCTCGAGTAGCACAACAAATACTTTTCGGCTGCTGGTGAGTTTCGAACCAAGGTTTACCGGCTGGTGGACGAACGCTCTATCCACTACACCACGGGACCCACTTAACGAATTTACATCAACGAGATCACTGTCACTATAAAGCAAGTAAGTAATTGTTGTCAAATCGAATCTAAAAAAACAAATTTACTTTAGTAATGACCGTACAGTATACTAATGAAGAAATGAACGATATGTTATTGGTTTTTGGATATTGCCAAGGAAATGGTTTAGAATCTTGCAGATTATCAGTGAACGATTTCCGAATCGTCGTTTACCAAACCATAAAACCTTTAATGAAAGACGTCTTCGTGAAACAAGGTAGGTTTACGCCTGTTTCTAATAATTAAGGTCGTGCACGTACGATAAGAACTCCAGAGGTTGAGGAAGATATTTTAAATAGGATTGAAGAAAATCCTAAACTCAGCACCAGACGATTGCGCTTAGAGCTAGGTGTATGCAAAGATACTGTTAACAGGGTGACCAGAGAACAATTACTGCACCCACTTCATGTTGAACGGGTATAAGACCTTTTACCCCATGATTATGAACCACGTCTAGCTTTCTGCCGGTTCATTTCCAAGAAGAATCAGGATAGGAACTTTACACAAGGAATTTTATTCACAGATGAAGCCTGTTTCACGCGGATTGGCATAACTAATTTGCACAATGTACATATTTATGCTGGAGAAAATCCTCATGCGATTAAAGTAAGCCATTACTTATCAAAAGTAAGCCATTATCAGCATGAGTTTAAGATCAATGTGTGGGCAGGAATCATAGACACTTTCATAATTGGTCCTGTCATTTTACCATCTCGACTTAATGGCGAAAATTATATGGAACATCTGCAAAACGAATTACCACACTTGTTTGATCCCCTGCCCTTGGAACTTCAAAGATGAATGTGGTTTATGCATGACGGTGCTCCTCCACATTTTTCGATAAATGTACGTAATTATTTGAGCGAACAGTATCCAAATAGATTGATAGGTAGAGCCAATGATGCACCCACTAGTTGGCCAGCTCGATCGCCTGCTATGATACCGATGGATTACTTTTTATGGGGAACTTTGAAAACCCTTGTGTCTTCTAGGCCATAGTAAATACTGGTTAATTAAGGAGACGTATTGAAACCGGAATGGACGTTTTTAAAAATGATCACGAAATGCTCCAAAGAGTTCAATTTAATTTTTTAAAACGTATAAATCTTTGTATACACGAAAATGGAAATCATTTTGAACATTTGATAGAAGCATTTTTTTTTTATTAAATAAAACTAAATTTTTGTTGTTGATAAATCTCTTATTGACTGTTTTAACTAAAGTACCTATAAAGTTAAATCCACATTTATGTACCTAGTCGTTTTTTTGTAGCTTTCAGTGATAGTTATTTTAATTCAACGCCTTTACTTCAAATTGTGTTCAATTAATACAATTACTTACTTAGGCCTGGCCATGCACGTAGTGATTTTCTTAAATCCAGATATCTCAGAAACGGCTGCTCAAATCAACTCTTACCACGTATGCCTTTTCTTGGTAAAAGACGTTGGAGAATAAGAATTTTTATTTAAAAGTTAAATACAGAGTGGCCCAAAAAAGATAGTTCGTTTTGAATGTGTTCAAGGTACCGCAGGTGGCGCCCTCTAAATTTTACAATAAAAATGATTGGAGTTTTTAATTTTTCACCCCACAAAAGCCCCTTCAGCCGAATATTGTGAAAATATACCAATTATTAAAAAAGTTATTTGAGAAAAACGGAAACCAAATTGAACTTTTGACACTCTGTATCTCCGAAATCATCCACTTTTGGACAGAGATAAGTTGGGTTAGATCGGCTTATTTAGGCCTCAGGAATTTGTGGTAGCTTTTTTTCCGCACCTTTCAGAGACACCCTGTATAAGGAAACATAAAGCTCAAATATACAATATCACTATCATCAGTCAACAGTTTCCGTTAAGATTCCATTCTTAAAATTCTCAAAAAAGCATCTGTATTCTCAAAAATATACCGAGTTATTCTTTTATTAAAAAGTTTAGCATTATTTATTGCCCTAATATCGCTTGGTAAGATGTTATAGAATTTTGGACCGAAGTAACCTAAAAACCTCTGAGTTGTCGTCCTCATCAGTAATGGGACTCGAACATGTCTATTGGCATAATTTCGTGTATAATAGTGCATATTAAATGTTGTTTGCTTCAACTCAACGTTCCTATATGTAAACATAAGAGCAGATCGGACATACAACTGTCTTAAATCAAAAAAGTTACTCTCCTGATACAGTAACTCTGTAGAGTACAGCCTAGGTTTTCTATACATCACCTTGAAAATGTAACGCTGTGTGACATTTAAATTCTCAACATTGGTAGGATATGTAGCACCCCATATTGTTATACAATATCGAAACAAAGATTCGGCCAATGCATAATACACGATTCTTAATATTTTCAGGGGAAAAATATCTCTCAATCTGTAAAAATATGGTATAAGCTTTCTAACTTTTTTATTTAGTTGTTCCGCATGTTCACGCCATTTGAGATTTTGATCAATTATGACACCGAGATACTTTATATTGGCCACATTCTCTATTCTTCCTGTGCATCTACATCCCATCTTATTTACCTGTAAACAGTTATGAGAATGAATAGCTATTTCCTTAAAATCTGGCAGATTAACCCCGTAAATACTATAGTACATGAATTTTGTTTTATCTATATTAAGTGATAAAAAATTATTATCTAACCACTGTTGGATGATGGCAAACACTGTCATGGAATTTTCCTTCAGCTGTTCCCAGTTTTCATCCTCAAATATCAGGACAGTATCATCTGCATAAGAGACAATTTTTGCATTTATGTCAAGGTGTAGCAGTTCATTTATGTAAGTTAAAAAGAGAATAGGTCCCAATACCGTTCCCTGAGGGACTCCACGAGTAACCCGTCCAGGCTGACTAATTTCTTTATTTATCTTAACCCTCTGTGATCTATCATTCAAATAGCTCCTGAAAAGGTCACCCGCAATCCCCCTAACTCCATATTTGTGTAGTTTTTCAATCAACAAATCATGTGAGACAGTATCAAATGCCTTGGCTAAGTCTAGATAAATTGCCAAAGTTTTCCTACCCCTATCCAAAGAACCATAAAGAGTCTTTGTCACACAATACACAGCATCTTCTGTACCTATATTCTCACGGAATCCAAACTGTTTATCTGAAATGATATTATTTCGCCTAAAATGACTATTTAGCCTCTGTTTTATTGAATGTTCAAAAATTTTACTAATGTTATTAGAAATAGATATCGGTCTATAATTATCTGGATCGACACGGGATTTATTATTGCCTTTATAAACAGGGGTAACCAACGTATCTTTCAAAGCCTTTGGATATATACCCTTTTCAAAGCACAAGTTAATTACAAAAGTTAATGGTGCACATATGAAGTTTTTAGTAGCTTTCAATATTTTTGTAGAAATAAGGTCAATCCCTGATGAGGAGTTATTCTTTAAATTTTTAATATTAACCAGAATTTCACTCTCCGATACTGGATTAAGAAATAGACTAGTACAATCTATGTTTCTATCTTTCATAGATTTGGAAAATGTTTTATTCTTACTCATCCTACCAGTTACGTTTAAAAAATGTTCATTAAATACCTCTGCAACTTCACAATCTCTCTGTATAATCCGATTTTCAACATTCAAAACAATTCTACCATCCTGCCGTCTCCCATCTAGCCCTTCATTCACCGTGCGCCAAACTTTCTTTATATCATTTTTTGAGTCATTTAATTTCTTTGAGTAATAGTCTGCTCTGGTCTTTTTAAGAAGGTTATTTAGATTGTTTCGATAAGTCTTGTAGTGTTGTACCAACTCTAAGTTACAACCATCCTTAGCAACCTCTCGCTTAAGTTTGTCTCTAGTACGTATTGAGTGTACCAGTGTGACCGTAATCCAAGGTTTAATCTTCCTATTTCGACTATTGACCTTAATATACTTTTTTTTCTTTGCTAATTCAATCTCATGCTTGAATATCATCAAAAACCTGTCATATGCAGCATTTGGATCAACGTGCGAATAAACCTCATTCCAGGTTTCCGCTTCTAAACCGTCCCGCAATTTATTAAAATCAATATAATCCATAAAATATGAATCATCAGCAGACCCATAAACAGATTTAGTATCTATGCGCATCATCTGAGAGATCCCCAGGATGACCGCGTAATGATCCGTGGTGTCACATTGTAATATCATAGGAGTAATTGGATAGTTACGTTTGTCTAGTTTGTTTGGAAATCTAACAAAAATGTGATCAATAGCACTTTTAGTTTTATTTTATTATAAATTGTTTTATTAAATTGAATTAATTATTGTAAAGTAGCATATAGCGTGTTTTATAAAAAAAAAAAATTACAGTATTGTTTGGAGCTTCTAGCTATCTAGAAAAAAACAGCTCTCATAAAAAAAGGTTTCTCCTTAAAAGTGAATTGCATCAAAAAAAGTGTGAAATTTGTCACAAAATGTCACTTTTCGGCCAATTTAAAGAAATGTAAAATCATAATTAACAATTATTACAATAACAGATCTTGAAAGCTGGCATTAAAAAAATATTACAATTTGAAATTAAGTCTAAGTAGGTCAAATTTTGAAAATATAAAAAAAATTGAAAATGTTTTTTTGGAAAATACTTTTGGATCATAATTATGTGATTATCAAATAGGCTAAAATTGACATATTGTACCAAAAAATCAAATCGAAATCTTGCTTAGTTTTCGAAAAATAGCACTTTTAAAATTTTAGAAAAAAGCTATTTTCTCGATAAGTAAAAATCACTCTGTATATCTGATTACGGCAAAATAAGTGTCCAAGCAAGCAGACATTTTTTTGTGCTCAAGTTTTTTTGACAAGTCAAAAATAAAAATGCTTCCCATAATATGATGCCAACTTTTTGGCGGTCACTATACAGTGTGTCTCAGATTCGCTTTTCTATAAAGGAATCTCGGTTCCTATTACACCTACATCGAAGGTTAAAAGGGGAAAGGGGTACATTCGATAACCGGTTTCAGATTTACGATATCTCCGAAAACGGTGGCTCTTAGAAAATAAATTATTAATACATTTTTTATAGATAATTTTATGATCTACAATTTTTGTCTGAGGTAATTTTATGATAAAACTTTACGTTTTGCTGAAAATCGCAAAAAATCTATTTTTTTGACCTTTGACCTTTAGTATATTTTTTTCCACGTACGGGAACGAGGGGAACTTTTAAAATTTTTCTTTTTAATTATGTTTTGAACAATTTTACTCATTTTCAGCTTGTTGTGAATTTATATATATCTTTGAATGTCTAGACTGACCGGACTAAAAGGTCAAAAACAAATTCAGAAAGCGATAATAAGTCCCAAACTCGAAACTCTAATAATATTCGTCCTTGTTATCCAGAGGTAGTTTTCTCCAGTCTAGATGCATTTATTATTATATTATTATTATTCTTCAAATTTTACCTATCTAATCGTGATATTTTCCAAGGTCTCTCGACTTTTAATTGAGATGTTTTCCTTGAGAAAAACTCGAGTCAATTTTGTTTTTTTCTACAATGAAATCCGATGTCCTTCTTTCATACTTTTATCACCTAATGTTATAGTTATAATAAGTTTTATCTAAGTACCTAAGTACTTAAGTAGGTATGGATTGATACTTTCGGTTCATTAGAAAAAAAACTTCTGTTGAATGAAAAATATGTGAATAAATTTTTTTTTCATATTTGTCCCACCTTTTACCTTTTATAGACGCCAATGTTAATAATTTGCATTTTTCAGTCATGAAGAGTATTCAAACGGACCGTCTCGGATAACACGTAAGGCGTAGGGTTTTACATCTTAGCAGACCAAAAAAATAGAGTTTTTTTCATGACAAAAACAGTAACGAAACCCCTCCAGAATGAATACCCCCCAGATTTTAACTGCACAATTTTCTACTTGAAATTATCATTTTTTTTTTTTATTGCCACTTTAATGCAAAAAAGGCATTTTTCTTGTTTTTTTTTGCTTATAAAAGAAAAAATGATGGGCAATCTAAATGGTCCCAAATGTTAAAAATATTAAATAACATTAAATTTAGGTAGTCCATACCCTCTACTTCAATCAAAGTCTCCCCAGTGCCGTTGGTTGCTCTTACCGAGGGGGTGAAAAATTGGTTGTTAAAAATTACTGTAGAAATCAATATATCCACTAATTTTAAGTCATTTTCCTTTTATAAACTTTTTTCTTACAGCCAATAATACTTTTTGAGTTATTTGCGATTGAAATTTCGATTTTTTGCTCCGTTTTTGAACGGTTTTTCACAAATATCTCAAAAAGTTTCAGCTTTACCGCTACGGCCGTAATAAACAAAGTTGTAGCTAATAAAAAAAAACAAAGAAAATGGTTTTGCTTATGATTGCTCCAAACTTATTATTAACTGAGTAATGGCTTATCAAAAGCCAACTTTTGCTTTTGGAGTAAAAATCGAAACATTCAATCTCAAATTATAAAAAAATGATGGATTTTTTTATAAAAACTGATGGAAAGTTTTTGATAGTGCTAGTGCTTAAAAAGACCTTCATTTTTATTTTTTTATGAAAGGTCCTAGCATAAAAACTGACCGAGCTATGACGAAAATAAGATAGACGCCGAGTTTTGGCGTAGAAAAAACGGTCAAAACAACCCCTTCAAAATCACCCTAATTGAAAATATTTGTTAGCCCTTCTACAATCCACTTCCTTAATATACCATTAGTAAATTCTGTGAGTTGGAACGATGAACAAGCCTTAATTTTGCAAAGATAACAATTTAAAGTCAATTTTTTTTTTTTGAAATTTCTATAAAAAAGTTCGTTTTTTCAATATAAGTCAAAAAATAAGGTAAATATGTAAAAATTATAAGATACCAAAAAGTTTGTTTTTCTTTCACTGAAAATTTTCATTTCAGGTTTTTTTTCGTAAGTGTAAAATTGAGGGAGACATGGCTGTCAAAAGTTGTGGCTAGTGGTTGACTAATACCATTTTCGAATCTTTCAACCCTTGCCACTTTCTAGAATAAGGGTGGAAAAAATATCAATCCTACATGAGTTTGTAGGTCTTGCATTTACCTTTAAAATGTTTTTGAAAAATTTTCTAGCATCAAAATTGAGGAAGTTATAGTCAAAAAACCATTGAACTGTTTTTTGCAGTTTTTAAAAGTTTCAATAAAGTTCAATTAAAAAAAAATGTAATTGCTTATTTTAACATTTACATCTAATAGGGGTGGTTTATGGTAAGGGTTGGTGGTGGTGGTGGAGGTTCTAGCTCACGAAAAATATTAAACAACATCAAGTTATCTCCACTGAAATTATTACAACAAAAATTGAAGCAATTAAAAGTTTGAATCTTGTTTATAATATTTTTATCGTAGTAGGGGATAGTTTTTACCCCTGAAAATATTCAACAATAAACGAAATAGCATTAAATAACATAAAGTAATCTTTACTTATTAACTTATTTAAACAAAATCCAAACATTTTAATGCTTTAACGTTATTTTTTTTTTTTTTCTTGCTATCGGGGTGGTTTTCACCCTTGAAAATAATAAGCAACCAACGGCGTTGGGGAGACTTTTAAGTTTAAGTGGAGCACAACCTAAATCCAAATTTCATGCAATAAATCGGAGGTGTTATTAAATTTTTCCAGGTTTCGCTGTTTTTGACCTCTTTGTACTGGACTATTGATATCCAACCCTAAAGGAAGGCTTATATTATAAGTTTAAAAAAATTGGAAATATTTTATTAAACTGATATATTTTGATCTCAATATTAGCAAAAATCACATTTAATTCATATCAACATTATATAATATTAAAAAAATATATTAAAAATCAACCACCAGTACCACAAGCAATACCTACCCCTGATAAGAATGTTTGATAGGCCAATATAAAGGTATACATTTCTCTATCCCTCTTCTTATAAAAACCCTTTCTCGGCAGCATGCTTGATTACTTCAGCAATTCTTTGTCGCTTTATTTGCTCTTTAAAAGGACGTACGATCCAGACAGAGTCAAGCGGAACTGCATCATCTCCCTAATCAATTATAAAAACAATTAGTCATATTTCATCAGTTCCCTGAACATACCTGATTTACCTGAATGGAATCCAGATCAGAAATGTCCTCATCGTCCATAAGAGACATATTCAAAGCTTCAATAGACATGCCCAATCCAAAAATAAAATTCTTTTTTATATCCTCCTGGATCACCTCGAGAGTAAGATGTTTCAAATCTGAACCAAGGGACTTAGTAGTCGCTAACAATGTCTCGTGGTACGTCCTTATAAGATCATCCCAGTGGTTTTGAACCAAGCCGGTCTCTGTACAGGTGTACAGGAAAAAAACTATATCTGTAGATAATGAGGTGTACCTGAACCATATAAATTAGGAGATAACGTTATTAACGATAATTAATTGTGAAGATTTTTACCGCGAGAGCTGGAAATCAATAATAGCGGCATCTCTAATTGTACCGTTCTCATTGTTCTGAAATAGAAAATTTGGAATCCATACATCTCCGTGAGTGATTACGGATAATGAATTACGTACTGAGCAGCATTTACATATTTTCCTAGAAAACAAGAAATACTCATCATCTTTTATTTTAATTATTAATTTGATACCTTACCCATAAAAATCATCACTTATGGCACGATCAAATTTTTCCAAATACGAAGGTGGCAGCTCTTTCTTGATAGCATCACGAGTAACTTCGATTATGTTGGATTGGAATTTTTCATACCATCCTCTGAACTTTTCGCTAAAGTATGTCTCCTGAAATCAATTAAATAGCAACATTTGATTTGAAATGAATTAGAAATAGCAGTACCTTCAAAGATGATGCAATTATTTCAAATTTTTTCGGTTGCTGGTCTTTAAATGCCAGAGACACTGCGTGGAATTTCGCTAGAAGTTTGATCACATACGTGGCGTATTCGTAGTTTAAACCGGAACTTCGTGACAGGCTTTTATATCCATCGTAGCTCATATCTTCCAAAGCTACATAATCATTTTCTCCATCACTGTGTGATGATAAGCACCTAAAAAAATGTTGCAATATTTTTTTTATTCCATTTATTTATTTTCAATCTCTATTGACATTCACCTCTGAAGATGTATTTTTCTCTCTCGTGGTAGCCTTTGCTGCCACACATTTAATTTCAAATATATGCCCCCCCAAACTGTCTAAAAATATTTTTACAATTTTTTATGTTTTTGTTTATTATAATTTTTTATTTTATTAAAGCCAATTACGAAAATGATAACACAAAATTAAAACTGTTTCACATTCTATTGTCTTTCTAAAGGGGGGGTTGTATATAAAAATACATGTAAGCGCAAAGGACTGTCATGAGAGAGAAAAAATCTCAAAAACCCAAGTTTTTTTAGGCCCATGGAGACTTAATCTACTCATCGAATTGTACCATTCCCAAAAGAGGGAAATTTTCAAAAATTACATCTTTGAAATGGGAAGGGAAAACAGGAGGTTACAAGAAAAGTTGTAGCTTATGAGTTTTTCCATAACATTCGTGTATCCTAAATTTTTTTTGCTTGCTTGGTCCCAGTACAGGAGGCGCCAAAAGTCGACTCTGGGGCTAGGGTAGATACCGATATTACCTACACTGGCACTCACTCGGGTACCACATTCTCAATGGCACAAAAAAGTGGGAATAAAGTTGAGAATGTCAAATTAACTTCAAAAAAGGTAAATTTTTCTTACTGGGGTACCTACCGCGCATTCTCAAAGGCACAAAAAAGTGGAAGTAAAGTTGAGAATGTTAAATTAACTTCAGAAAAAGACACTTTTTCTTACTGGGGTACCTATCACATTCTCAACTGCACAAAAAAAGTGAGAATAATGTTGAGAATGTCAAATTAACTTCAAAAAATTGCAATTTTTCTTACTGGGGTACCCACCGCATTCTCAAAGTCTCAAAAAGTGAGGAAAAAGTTGAGAATGGGAAATTATAACTTTAAAAAGATTAGTTTTTCTTTCCAGCCTACCTACCACATTCTCAAAGTCTCAAAAAGTGAGGAAAATGTCAAATTAACTTCAAAAAACTGACACTTTTTCTTACTGGGACAGCTACCGCATTCTCAAGGGCACAAAAAAATGGGAATAAAGTTGAGAATATCAAAATAACTTCAAAAAAGGTTAGTTTTCCAAAAATGACACAATTTGGTATTAGAGTTATGTTTCAACAACAAAAAGAGGGGTTTCTACTGGTTCACGTTGCCTAAAATTCTGGATATAGTGCACTCATAAAGAAATTATGGTTGCAGACAATACGACCCCCAGAATTAGCCTACCGGTAGGAATTAAAACTCAAAAGCTACAATATTTGTCAAACCTATTTTCACCCCCCTCTGCTGTTTTGTTGTAAGATAAAAAACCCGTTTCCACTCCCAAAGGTGTAATTTTTGAATTTTTTGTAACGTTTAAAGAATAAGAAACTTGGTGGCCTACCCTTTGCAAAATCCGAGGGGGGAAATTTGTCTGGAGTGTTTGTTACCGTTAAATAAATTGAGGTCAGGCACATTGGGAATCCCCACCAATCAGAGAGAAAAATTGTCATTTCAGAGAATACCAGAAAAGATACATACACAAGAGACTGAAAAGAAAATTACTGTGGGACATATTTGAATCCAGTGACATTATTAATTGAACATTCCATATTGAACTCATATTTTCTATTACATAATCCAGTAAATGCGAAAATAAATAAATTAATTTGCTTTAATCTCCTCCCCCCCCCTTCTCTTGATAGGCGATATGGTGATGTAATCATTTATTGGGCCTAAGCGATACCCCCTCATGCAGAACCCATACAACTTATGTTGGATTTTTTTTCTTAAAGGCTGCTGCTCGGGGATATAATAGACCAGATTAAAACTGATTACCCGCCGGGGTTTACATTACAATACATACCTAGGAATGGTGCAAACAGAATCTTCAATAGCTTTGGATTCTATGAATTTCTTTAATTCAACCCATACCTAATGGGATAAGAGAAAAAAAATTAGGAAAGTTTCTAATAAAGAAAAAATACAAGATACCAATAATACCTACCTTTTCATAAAATATTATCTCATTTTCGAAAAAATCCGTTCCTCTAAAGGTTTTTCTCCTTCCAACGTTCTTCAGCAAAGTTTTCGCTATAACTGGAATGGTGACAGTTTCTGGTGACTTGCTATAAAAGTTACAAAAATACGTTAATGATGCTAAGGATATGCACATGATGGGTATACCTCCTGAGCAGTCAGTCGTGACTTTTTCATCTGATGTCAGATTCAAAATTTTTTGGTGACTTTATCTGTCAATTTTGACATATTATATTCCTTGAAAAAAGGAATAGGACGCTCTATATTTTTTCATATATTCAAAACAATATAAGCATTCAATTTCTCTATTTAGCTCTTTTTTCAGATTCAAAATTGGCTCAGCGAATAACCAAAAGATGGAGTAACCTCATCAAGGTGGTCATGACTTTTTATCTGAATTTTCTCTGAAGGGTTTCAGCTGTCAAAATAGCTTGACAGCTCAAAGTTATTCAGAGAGAATTCAGATGATAAAAAGTCATGACCACCTTGATATGGGGTTACTCCTTCTAATGGTTTTTTCTGAACCAATTTTGAATCTGTAAAAAGAGCTGAATAGAGAAATCGAATGCTTGTTTTGAATATGTGAAAACATAAAGGGCCTAATAATTTTTAAGGGTCATCTATGAGATATTATGGCCTGGTCAATATTAAGATACAAAAGTAATATTAGGCATACATTTTCACTTACTTTTCATTTAATCCAGTTACTTGAATAAGGAACCGATAAATATTACTTAAATAAGATTCCCCTTTCTCTGAGGAGCCGCCCAATTTTATTTCATTTATTTTCAAATTTGTCAACTTTGTATATTTTTTTGCAATTTCTAAAACAACATTTTCGTCCAACTTTTTTGAAATTAAATTTTGTAGTTCCCTGGCGTCGATCAGCGACATTTTTACGATACGAATTTTTAGAACTACCAAGGCCACGAAGCCAACACGAGTAACACGACGACAATAATATCATTAATTATTATTATAAAAAATAAAAAAGTGTTGTTATTGTTATTATAAAAAAAGATAATCGTATTCGTAAGTGTGGCACTTCAGAAATAAAAATAAGAATAAATAGCCAATGATGAGTGAACTACGAGTAAACCATATTGCGCATGCGCAGTGAAACAACAAAACCTTAGATTAAGAAACACTCAGGATAAATAATGATTAGTTGCTTTCTTTCGCTCAGCCGGTTTGGATCATGCTCATGCATGCAAAGTTGTGATGTTTATCAAATTAGAAGTCGCACGTAAATAATATTTTAATTATAAGTACCCAGGAAGTACCTACATATGAATAAAATAAGAATAAACAAACACAAAGTAGGAAAACGAAAATTTTCTAAAAGTTACGTTTTGCGGATCCGGATCAATCCGTTTAAAACCTAAAAAATTCTACGACTCGGAGGGGCAAAGGGATTATTGATCACGATCCGAATTTAACAAAGAGTAGCCACAAGATGAATCCGTTTTCAAGAGAACGCTGTTTGATCCCAAACAAATCTTAGACTAAGGAAACATTCAGGATAAGTAATGTTTATCTGTCTTTATTACATTGTTATTGCATTCTTTACATGAAAAGGATAAAGAATATTTCTTTACGCGTAAAAGTCCATCTTGCAGCAACACCTCGCCATTAGAGCGGTGGCAAAAAGCGTGGTGCCACCGTTTAAAATTTGACGCGTTTTACAGTCTTGCAGCCTGATTTGGTGCTGTTAGAGTGATATCAAACACCCTCTTATTGTTTTTACCTTATAAAAATCTATTCTAATTCACTGCTTTATTATGGTAAAAGAAAATATTATTTTAATACGTCAACAAATAAATAATTAAAAGAAGTTTTGTCATAAATTACATAATTATATTTTCAGCTTTTCCGACATGGAGAAAGGACGCCGAACTCTCCACAATCAGAATCATACCCCAAAGATCCTTACATCAATGCAACTTATTACCCTGTCGGATGGGGCCAGTTAACTAATGTGAGTCATAATAAATCTTTCAATTATTTTTGTAATTACAATTACAGTAGTAATTTTTATAGGTAGGTAAACGAACTGAATACCGAATTGGAGAAACTCTAAGACAGAGATACGATTCTTTCCTTGGAGATCTCGTCTTTCCGCCATCGATGTTGGAAGCTAGAAGTACAGATTACAACCGGACAAAAGCATCCTTGGAATTGGTGCTGGCTTCTCTGTATCCGCCGAGATCTCTGCAAAATTGGAAATTTAATCTGGACTGGCAACCGATACCTTATAATTATTATCCGACACACCATGACAAAGTGAGGAAGTTCTTTATCATGTTTCTTTTATAATAATTGGTTTTTTCATGTTTTAGGAATTGTTTGGTATATACTGTCCCCAGTATTTAAAAGACTATGATGACCTAATTAATTCCCAAAGAATGCAACAAGAACTTGCGAAATATAAAGATACTTTCCAATACATTCAGGAAAATAGTGGAAAAAATATAACAATATTTGAAGACGTATATGATATGGGATTTGGTTTTTCAGCTGAAGTAAGTATTAAATAACATGCCCAATAAATAAAAATACTTTAATTCAATTGAATTTATAGGAATTATGGGGGTTCAAGTTACCCAAATGGACAGAGAAGATTTGGCCGGACGTTGTCATGAACATTTCAATTAAACAGTACTACGTGTACATGGGAACGCCCGATTTAAGAAAAATGGCTTCAGGTAACCGACCTCATTATCACCCCAGTTTTCATTCATTATAATTCCTATTTCCCTCTTGGTTTGTGGAGGGAGTGTAAGTCAAGTCATCAGACTTATTGGTGCTACATTTACCTCGAGGTTTAGATCTTCTGGAAAGCAGAATTTTCTTCACAAGATTTCACACAGTTTCTTTTCTGAAAGAAAAGAACCCAAAGAAGATCTTATTCTACATATTGCAATGGTAATCACTGGAGGATTCAGCGATTGAAAACTTGTTGCAAATGATGAATATTTTTTGAGCTCAACAGCAGTTTAGTGAAGGCATTTTTTAAACAATTAATGATTGTATCATTCTAAAAATAATTTAATAAATAATTTCTAGGTTACCATATGAAGAAAATCCTCCACGATATCGATGGAATAGTCAATAACACCAAAGACCAAGCGAAGATTCATTTATATTCGGCGCACGAAAATAATATAGGACAGCTTCTCATCTACATGGGGGTGTTTGATAATACTTTTCCGGATTATGGGTCTTTTGTAACTATTGAAGTTCATAAGCTGAACAATCAGTATAGCATAAGAGTATGTATAAAAGTACATACAATAAAAGTAAATAATAATAAATGTAACCATTTTCAGGTTCTGTATGATAATCGATCAGAATCTGGCAGTCCAAAAGTATTAAAAGTGTGTGGGACGGATATTTGTTCGTTGGAAAAATTCAAATCCAAGTTTGAAAACTACCTTCCAGACGATTCTCTTTGTGGTGCATAACAACTCCTCTACTGAGGCTGTAAAATAATAAATTAAATTAACACTTTACCAGTCTAGACATTTTCTTTTCTATTATAATACAAGATGGGTAATTTTGACATTTTCCGAATTAGTTAAGCAAAAGTTTCCTCACTACCAGAAACCAGTTATCGCTTTATTCTCTTCAAGTTTGAGTAAAAACCTTTTGTATAAAATATAAATGCAAAAATAGTGACATAAAAACATTCCATAAATAAAATACTCTTATATTCACAATATTGTTCAAAATGTACAAATTTGCTACAATAATTAAAAAAATAAACCTCCACCAATCAACTCTGCAATGGAGGTAAAACATTCTTAACCCAGTCCATCAACTGTTCAATTTCCCTCTTTTTCAGTTCATGGAACGTATTTTTCAGTCTCACAAATTCACCTTTAACACCCCTTTGTTTCAGCTGCTCGAACGTTTCCAGGCCCCACTCGATCGGGACAAGAGTGTCCTTATCCCCGTGGCACATGTACAGGGGGACATTTGACAGAGTCCCGTTTTTGTACACCGCAGAGTCTCTGTTCAGAAACGACGACAGAGCGAAAGCACCGGCTAATTCGGTTAATGAATTGTACGCCATGTGCAATGCTAATGCACCACCCATTGAAAAGCCACCTGAAACAGTTAATGTGTGGTCAAATAAGATAATTATTTTGATGATGGCATCACTGATGAATAGATTAAATAATGTAAGGGTAAATATCTAGATGAGCGGCATGGGTATAGGGCGAAATGGCTTATACTATCGGATAGCTCGTGTCTCTAGGAGTATCAAGGTACCATTGAATTTTTGCGCCGGCAAGTAATAGTCGAGATATAAGGCCTTAAAGTGTCATCCTTGCCCTAATACGTGTATTCGTCATATGATTGCGCTCGAAGTGCTCGAACAGGAAACGCTCGATTGTCGTGTGCCCGACGGATAAGCGAGCTGCCTGTTCGCGCTTACAATGTTTGAATACACGTATTAGGGCAAGGATGAAACTTTAAGGCCTTATATCTCGACTATTACTTGCCGGCGCAAAAATTCAATGGTACCTTGATACTCGTAGAGACACGAGCTATCCGATAGTATAAGCCATTTCGCCCTATACCCATGCCGCTCATCTAGATATTCACCAATGTAAGAAATGTATGTTTATGTACCTACCAATAACAATTCTATTAATAGGAACGCCTTCAGAAATCTGTGTATTAATGAGACTCTTTATTTCCAATTTAATTTTTTCCAGCGATGCAGAATCTTCTGATACGTCAGGAGAGATACTTAATCTGTCAAACCATACGGTGCTCAGCTAAACAGGGAAGATAAAACAATAATTAAATCAAATCCAGATCGATTTATAGTTTGTGAGAAAATAAAAATGTTATCTTACAGATTCAATCTAAGACATTCAAAAATTATAGTTATGCAGATACTTACTTCTCTGTTTAAAGGTGTATAAGGCACTGAGGGTGCAGTGGGGAAAAGGAACTTTATATGCGGCGAAGTGAAGTCACCAACCAGGAACTTGATCCAGTCCAAGACACCTCGACCCGTATCACCTATAAACAGAATGAGAATAAAATCTTAGTGAAAATGACTAAAAATTAATTTATTGGCAACACTGTCACTGTCCTTCTTCATGAAATTTGTGTAGCAATTAGCAATCATTCATCTGGAATTCTGGAATAATCGAATCATCAATGTAGAAAACAAACAGTAGACAGTCAGGCAGTCGCCTCTGGATTATACCCAAAGGTCATGCATGATAGGAAAAATACAGTGCATACTGCATATCTATAGTAATGGCCATAGATAATATGCAGTGTGGGTAGCATAGGGCAATGCATTTTAAATGGGCAAAAAACTGACAGCGTTGTCAGTTCAATGCAAGCAGTGCCACAGGTTCATATAAAAATATTAAAATCGAAAGATAATTGACATTTTTATTCTCAGGATTTCTAGACAAAAAAAAATAATTGAGGTTCTGTTGAAATGTCAAAAAGTAATAATTTTTGATGTTTGTATAACGTATAGACTGCATATTGCAATGCTTGTGGCTATTGCTTTTACATTATAAAAATATTATTTAAACACATTCCTTATTTACAGAGGTAGGTAAAATGAAAATCGTAGTGCTTGTTGATAAAATTTTATTTCTTGCTACTTTATTGATGACTTTATTTATCAAGGCTTCCCTATTTGGGAAATGACGATTATTTGATAGATAGGCAGGTATACTGCCTTTGCATTTTATATATTCATTAACACTTTTAGAAAAAACAACTTCGAGTCGATGTCTCAGTATTTTTGCCAGTTATGTATAAGATTCTCCTTTGGCCGTATACGGCAATGTAATCATCTTCTATCTTCACGTAGTGCCTATCACTTGCAAATTACTTCTTTTCATCAGGGGACTTAGGTCAAGTACTTACTTTATTCTTCTTCTCCAGGGGGATGTTACCAATGAGTCTCTTAATATGTGCTTTTTCAGTATTAATTTAATTTAAGTACTGATTCAAATTAAATATTTCAAAATATTAAATTAAAAATACATCAACACTCGTATTAGCTTGGAGCCTAGGTATTTGCTGTTGAACTGAGAACTTGTTGTTGCGGTCCAAGAATATTTCGTTTTGTTTAAAACAACAAAACAACATACGCACTGTCTCCGAGAAAGAAGGATAGTGTATTGGTTTTTAGCTTAAGTGCAGAACACTAATATTGATACTCAAAATCGCTGTCCGTTATTCAAGTATTCAAGAAATAATACAAAAATAAATATAACTTCGTGAATTATTTTATGACAGTTTTATTATTTACTTAATTATCAATGTTTGGTTACCAACGCAACGTCAATTATTGCCACTACAACAGAGTATATGTCAGTTGAAAATTCAAATTCCGCATCTACCTAATTATTCTGTGGAGTAAGTAAATGTAGATCTTTAGGAAATGTTTTCTCGCAAGAAATTGTAGAAGGAATGACAAATACCGCGTCATAGCATTTGCATTCATTTAGTATAATAATAATAATAATAATAATAAACACCTTTATTTATCACCATCATACATCCATATACCAATTTAACAATTCACCTAGACACTAATCCTGACAGTGACAAATTGGGGCGAAGTTCAACTTGAGGATCACATTATCCTCAGCTGCTCTCCCACTTAACCCCCTGATAACAAACATTGCTAAACTTTTACGAGCTGACAAAATATATATAATATTACAATAAAATAACATGTGAACGCGGCCATCCAAAGTACACATAATAATCATCACCTATTCCTGACAATCAATGACAATCAGAGCCACACTATCCCGCGCGCAGACACCAAGGACAATCCATGGTCGTATCAACGATTCAGACTGCCAGGAAGGAGGTTCAGCAACGCTCTGTTAATTATTAAATTCAGTAAATAACTAAAAAGCCCATAAGAATCGCAAAGCTCACCCAACCCCACCAACCACACAGGTATCCGTCATGCACTACAGGGGGAACACCACAAGTCGACCGATCAGGATGACAGTCCTTTCAATGATTTAAATATGCTGTGATTCTAAATAATAGTCATGTACTGATCTTTTAAATTGTTTTATATTTAATTTTTTAATGCATTCAGGTAGCGCATTATATATCCTGTAGACATTAAATGTAAAAGTTCGCTCGAACATAGCAAGTCGGTATCTTGGAAGAGATACTGCATCTCTTCTGCGGATATTAATATTATGAACATCAGTCCTGTATCTAATTCTATTGTATAAGTACCCCGGCAGTCGAGTGGTTACTATTGTATGATAGAAGCATGCTTGATGATACCTGAATCTGTTTTTCATATTAAGCCATCCAGCATCATTCAACTTGTGTGAAATGTGCTGATATTTCCTTATACCATATGAATACCGCAAACAAGCATTCTGAACTTTTTGAATTTTATACATTGTTTCCGAATCAAGGCAGGGAGAAAAAACAGGAGAACAGAATGTGAATTGGGACAGTACCAAAGTTTCGCAAAGCTGTAATTTCAATTTAAGAGGTATGTACGATCTATGAGGATACAATAACCGTAAACTTGAATAGGCCCTGCGGAGACAACTGTCAACATGCAACCTATTATATAAATAATATAAATAATAAGTCATACTTATACTTAATTATTATTATCAATATAAGTTTGTATTATACCTACACCTACGAATATGTTCTGACTAACTAAATAATCGAAACAATTTTGTTCATAAAATGGATATTAATTTGAAAAAGAAGAATATAATAAACTTTGACGGGTTCAAAAGAATATAATAATTAATTAATATCTGAATATTGTAATATTAATGTATGAAGTTATAAACTCTACTGTGCTGTTCCATGTTGTGCAATCCTCACTTATGACCGAGATCAATGATAATAGAGCAGTCTGCGGAGGTACAAAATGTTACAGAAGTGCAACGAATTAAATCATTTTCAAAATGAAGAGCGTACGCTCGTGGACGTCTGCTTCCCAGAAGTACGACAAAAGCGGCAACTATGAGCGCCATAAGAGCACTGCTGCATTATAACTATGGCACTTACTATAGTAACACAGGAGAAGGTCTTCAGAAATTATAATTATTAAAAATAGAGTCCTTGCTTATAATTACCTGATCCATGTAAAAATATTACAGCAGCTGAAGGGATTTTATTTGATTGTTTAATTACTTGTAAAGGACCCAAGATGCTCATTTTCAACAAATAATGCAAATATGTATACAAAATACACTAGGAAAGCACTGGTTTGTTGAACAACGTCTCGATTGTATTTCCCTTTAAATTGTTTCCTAGATAGTTTCCTTGAAAATAAAATACAAAATTACAAAATTAACATTACAATTCAAATTCGGTATTTTAGTTAGGTTAGTAGTTTGTGACGTTGCGGTTGCGAAAAAATCGACTTTTGACATTTTTATATTGAACTTTCCCTTCTTCTTTTTCGTGATACCGGTTGAAGGTTTTGATTCTAGGTCAGTTTATGCGCAGCAAAAATGCGCAATACTTTTTTAATGCCAACTATTACTTTTGCATTAATAGACTAATGCCCGTATTCACAAACGATAATTTCCTAAATAATTACGTAATTAATTAAATGAGTGAGATGGAGATATGCAGTTTTTTTTCAATAGAATGAGATGGGAATAATTGATTACGTAATTATTTAGGAAATTATCGTTTGTGAATACGGGCATAATTAAGATATTGCATACTTCCCCAAGACTATTTTATTGTAGTTTTTAACTACAGCGCCGGCGCATAACTTGTCATGAGCTAACCTGACAGTTTTTCTATTTAATATTAGCTGCTTTCTTTCGACCGTACATTCGTGATCCGAATGCGTTATAACGCGTTTGGATTCAAACAGGCGTGCTCTTTCGTAAACGGATTCATCCCCACTCTTTACCAGATTTGGATCGCGATCCGTAATCCCCTCACCACTGCGAATCATAGAATTTTTAGGATCGGAACGGATTGATCCGGATCCGAAAAACATAACCTAAGATTCCTAAGAATATGTTTACGTTTTCATACTTTATGTTTATTTATTCTCATTTTGTTCATGTACATTTTCGAAAGTAATGGAATAGTCTTACATTTAGAATATTATGATGGGTTATTTATTGGGTATACGGGTATACCTACCGCATCCATTTCGTGCCATTTTTAAATATTATAAATAAATAAAAAATTATTATTATTATTGTTAATTATTATTTCGTTTTAATAATTCGACTTTATCAATTTTTTTCCATTTATCTTACAATAATAATAGTTCGAATCAACTTTACACTTCCCTTTGCTGTTCTTTCGTCGCGATAAGAAACGGTCCTATTGAATCCGCGATTCAGTGATCCGGATTCAACTTTCAGGATCCATGATTCAAAGTGGCTGAGCGAAAGAAAGCAGCTATTATTTTAATTTAATGTGATCGTAATCTCAAAGCCTCAACAAACTGTGGAATCATAATAAAATATTTTATTTTTTATGATTTATTTCTACCACTATACTTGTCCTTATCACGTTCATCTGTAGAAACTCCTATTTCTCAGGATGTAGGTATTGGATTTTGTGCCACAACTTCCCGCAACATATAACAATTACGCCGCGTCCTAGCTGCATCCGGGGACTGCGTTGCGTGCGTTGCGTGCGTGCGTTGCGGGGAACGATTAAAATAAAACACATGCAAAGCAATGGGAGTGTCCTCAGTAGACGCGTTTGCCCGCAAAGTCGTACGATAAAACGACACCGCAACGCACGCAGTGTTTTAAATTGAAATATTTAGTTTTTTCATCTGTCAAAATCTTGCGATTTTTGCGGCGGGCCGGAAATTTTTGTAATTTCGATTGCCTTCGTGCCAAAGCGAAACATTTTGTGCAATAAGAGAAATCTATTTTACAAGAACAAGAGTCAAGGTACACTGGGAATGTGAAAATGTCTCGAATTTAGGTTTTTAAAGTAAGTATGAGGTCTATTAACTTCTATTGTAGACCTTTTTACATTTAATCTACCTGCTATTTATCTATCTATCAAATCTATACCTATTTCTATAGATTACTTGCGTCTTATTGTTTCTTTCTCTTAAGTAACATGTTTCTTTCTGTGATTTTCAAGTCTTTCACGCCGCGTCCTAGCTGCATCCGGGGACTGCGTTGCGTGCGTTGCGTGCGTGCGTTGCGGGGAACGATTAAAATAAAACACATGCAAAGCAATGGGAGTGTCCTCAGTAGACGCGTTTGCCCGCAAAGTCGTACGATAAAACGACACCGCAACGCACGCATTGTTTTAAATTGAAATATTTAGTTTTTTCATCTGTCAAAATCTTGCAACTTTTGCGGCGGGCAGGAAATTTTTTTAATTTCGATTGCCTCCGTGCCAAAGCGAAACATTTTGTGCAATAAGAGAAATCTATTTTACAAGAACAAGAGTCAAGGTACACTGGGAATGTGAAAATGTCTCGAATTTAGGTTTTTAAAGTAAGTATGAGGTCTGTTATGGGTTTGATAATATTGAATAAAATATAAGTAGGGGGAAGCTACGCCGCCTGCGTGCGACGATTGGGCAGACGCGAGCGACGAGCAAAGAGAGTAACACACGACGGCGCTATTAAGACAGCCTAACTGTGATTGTAATAATTAATTTTATAATGGTGACTAATTAATAAATAATAACTTCTATGCTTTGTGTTTGCTTTAATAATAATAATAAACAAGTAACACAACATGGCGCAGTCATAAATAACGTACCTATAAATAAATTAAAAAATTTCTTTCAATAATTGATAAAGAAAAGTGAAGTGAAAACGCAATGGAATTTTTAACACAGCCGAAGCCGATGAACTTACAAGGAAACGTTCAGGAAAATTGGAAAATATGGAAAGAAAATATGGAAATCTATATGATTGCAAGCGGTTGTATATCTAAAGAACCAGAAGTAAGGGCTGGTATAATTTTATATTGCGTGGGTGAAGAAAGCCGAAAATTCCTGACGGATTTGACGGAGGTGCAAAAGAAAAAACCGGATCAAATACTGAACAAACTAGAAGAGGTATTTGCCCCGAAGGCCAATACGAGCATAGAACGCCATAAATTCAATACAAGAGTGCAAAAACAAGATGAACATTTTGATGAGTTCCTGGCGTCCCTGAAAAACATTGCAATAAATTGCGGATACGGCAACCTTAAGGACGAAATGGTGATGGACAGAATCGTCTGCGGAGTAAAAAACGAGACTGTAAAAAACAGACTACTTAGAGAAGATAATCTCACATTGGATAAAGCAGTGAAGATATGCCGAGCAGCAGAAATAACAGAAAAACAAATCAAGGAAATGATGAAAACGACAGCTACGAGTTCCAGAAGTAATAATGATAACGAAGATACCACGGTGGACTACGTCGCTAAGAAGAACAAGAAACCGCAGTCAAACGCATGGAACCAGAGATGGAGAACACGGGAGTCAAACCGGCCATCAGCGAATAGAGGAAGACAGCAACAGATGCCGAGTCGGAGTCAATTATCGCCAATGCCAATGATAAAGAATTGTTCCAGGTGCGGATTTGATCATCCAAGAGCGAAGTGTCCTGCGTACGGCAATCAATGCAGTAAGTGCAAAAAGCAAAATCATTTTGCGAAAAAGTGTAGGAGTTATTATTATGGTAAAAGCAACAACATAACCATTAAATCAATGAATAAAAACGAAGTTTCAGATAACGATAGCGATAGTTATTCTGAAGGATCTCAATTTGTTTTACATTCAATTAATTCAAATAAGGAAATTAATAAAATTAATAAAGAATTTACTGTAGATATAAAAATTAAAAATTCTGGTCAGATTTTGAAATGTAAATTAGATACTGGAGCTCAAGTCAACGTTATTCCCTTGCATATTTTTGAAACTTTAAATTATGATAAGAAAATAGAAAATGTAACTGGGTTGAGTGTAACCAATTATGGGGGATCAAAGCTAGAAGTAATGGGTTCTTGTATAATCAAATGTGAAATTAACGATAAAACTTGTAAAATTTGTTTTATAATTATAAAAACAAAATACAAATCAGAGCCACTACTAGGGTTTAATACAATAAAATGTTTAAACTTATTAAAAATATCTGATGAATCTGTAAACATTGACAAAATAGAAGTGTCAGATATATTTGAAAAATATTCTGATGTGTTTGAAGGTATAGGAAAAATTAAAATAAATCCTTACAAATTCAAATTACGAAGTAATTATGAAACGTGTGTAGTTCCGTGTCGCAAAATTCCATTTAACTTGCGTGGTAAATTGAAAAATGAACTTCATAGGCTGGAAAAAGAAAAAATTATTTCTAAGGTTAATGAACCTACAGAGTTTGTAAACCCGATAGTAATTGTTAACAAGCCAAACGAAAAAATAAGATTATGCCTAGATCCTCAAATTTTAAATAAAAATTTGTTGAGGGAGCATTACCAGTTGCCGACGTTCGAGGAAATTTCAGCAAAATTTGCGAATTGTAGTTATTTCTCAACGCTAGATGCGAACAAGGGATTCTGGCAAATAGAACTTGCAGAAAGTTCGTCATTATTAACGACATTTGCAACTCCCTACGGGAGATATAAATTTAATAGGTTACCTTTCGGCTTAAATAATGCTTGTGAAATATTTCACAAAACTTTTAGTAAAATTTTTGAAGACATAAAAAATGTATGTATTTATATAGATGACCTTATAATTTACGCAAAAAATAAAGAACAACATGACGAAACTTTAAATAAAGTACTAATGAGAGCGCGAGAAAATGGGATTAAGTTTAACAAAGCAAAAAGCAAAATAAATGTAAAAAAAAGTTAAATACATAGGCCATATAATTTCTAATAGAGGCATTGAAGCAGACAGCGATAAAATTGAAGCTATAAAGCGAATAGAAGCACCAAAAAATCCAAAAGAATTGTCCCGTTTTTTGGGAATGGTGAACTACCTAGGTAAATTCATACCAAACTTGGCTCAATTAAATGTAAATTTGAGGGGTTTATTAAAGAAAAATACGAGTTGGGTGTGGACAAATCATCACGAAAGGGAATTCCAAAAATTGAAAGAGGTCATAACCCAAACTCCAATTCTTAAATTTTATGAAGAAAATAAACCTTTAGTTCTTTCCGTTGATGCAAGTAAGGACGGGTTAGGGGCAGTTTTGCTACAAGATGAACGTCCGGTGAGTTATGCATCAAAAACTATGAATGAATGCCAAAAAGGGTACAGTCAAATAGAAAAAGAAGCACTGGCAATATTTTTTGGGTGCAAACGTTTTGAACAATACTTATTCGGTAAGCATTTCGAAATTGAATCAGACCATAAGCCTTTAGAGACCATTTTTAGCAAACCAATTAATCAGTGTCCACTGAGAATACAAAGAATTAGAATATATTTAGAAAATTTTGAATTCACGGTAAAGTACAAACCGGGCAGTCAATTAGTAATTGCAGACGCTTTATCAAGAGCAAGTTATGATAATTTAGACTTTAATTTAAATGATCGAGAAATAGGAGCACAAGTCAGAATAATTAATTGCTATGACGTTAATATGAATATTGTCGAAAAAATTAGAACTAAAACATCGGAAGATTCTGAGCTTATTAAATTAAAAGATGTCATAAAAAATGGGTGGCCAGATAATAAAAATCAATTAAATGACGAGATAAAAAGTTATTGGAATTATAAAGAGTTTTTAGTTGAAATCGATGGTGTTATCTATAACGGTCAAAGAATGGTCATTCCAAAACAATTAAGGAACGAAATATTAAATAAAGTACATTACAACCATATGGGAATAGAAAAAACAATTTTGCGTGCTAGAGAAGTAGTATTTTGGCCCAACATAACGAAACATATAAAAGACAAGATATCAACATGTGCCATCTGTTTGCAGTATGAAAACAAAAATACCCGCGAAACTTTAATAAATCGGAAAGGGCCAACAAGGCCATGGGAACACATTGCGGCAGATTTTTTCAGTTTCGAAAGTAATAATTATCTGCTGATAGTAGACTTATTCTCAAAATTTCCGGAGGTAATAAAAGTTGAAAATGATACCACCAGTAATAGGGTTGTGGAAGTATTTAGGGACATGTTTTCTCGTTATGGGAAAAGTGATATAATTTTTACTGATAACGGGCCTCAATTTAATAATACAAATTTTAAAAATTTTTTGAATAGCTGGGAAATTCAGCACCAAACAAGCACACCTAATAATCCACAAAGCAATGGCTTTGTAGAGAGGCATATACAAGTAATAAAAAGAATTCTAAAGAAAACCATAGCTGATGGGAGAGATGTAAAATTGGCATTATTGGAGTATCGAAATACCCCGATTGACAAGGATACACCTTCTCCTTCAAAATTATTTTTCGGCAGAAAACTGAAAGGATTGTTACCAATCAGTGATAAATTATTGCTAAATTCAGATATCAATTTTGAAAAAATAGTTAAAACCCAGAACCTAAAAAAAGAAAAACAGAAACAATATTATGATCAAAATAAAAAGGACTTGCCTACTTTAAAAAATGATGATACAGTCATGATTCAAAATTACAAAACCAATAAATGGGAACCAGGTAGAGTCATCCAGATTGATTACACCCGACCTAGAAGCTATCTAGTCCAGTTAGATAGGAATAAAGGTAAATATTTTGTAAGAAACCGTAAGTTTTTAAGAAAGCGAAACACATATAATTTTTACAAACATACTGAAAAGGAAATTATGGATCAGTTAATTAACAGAGAAATTGAATTAGAAATACCAACATCAGAAGGTTGTGGTTATGGTAATAATAATGACAGTGAAAAAAGTAAAAATAAAATCACAGAGACTTTAATTAATCAAAGTGATAATAAAGGTTCCAGTAGAATCATAAATGACAGTGTTCAAACTAGCAATAAAACGAGAAGTGGTAGGGAAGTGCGTAAGCCACGATACCTCAGTGATTATGCCATGTAAGAGGTTTTCGTGTCGGTTTATAGTGTAGGAGGTTTAGGTTTAAATTTAAATGTTAGCATATGTAACTGATTAGATTTAAGTTATCCATTGCTATGGATATTACTATAAGATTTTACTGATTAAGTTTTTTTGGATTTATGTTTATAAACAATTTATAAGTATAATTTAGTAGTTAAAATTAATCTGATATTTAATTTAGAAAATTAATGTTTATTATAGAGAAACGAATGTTTGTTCCTTTTAGTAAAGAAAGGGAGATGTTATGGGTTTGATAATATTGAATAAAATATAAGTAGGGGGAAGCTACGCCGCCTGCGTGCGACGATTGGGCAGACGCGAGCGACGAGCAAAGAGAGTAACACACGACGGCGCTATTAAGACAGCCTAACTGTGATTGTAATAATTAATTTTATAATGGTGACTAATTAATAAATAATAACTTCTATGCTTTGTGTTTGCTTTAATAATAATAATAAACAAGTAACACAACAAGGTCTATTAACTTCTATTGTAGACCTTTTTATATTTAACCTACCTGCTATTTATCTATCTATCAAATCTATACCTATTTCTATAGATTACTTGCGTCTTATTGTTTCTTTCTCTTAAGTAACATGTTTCTTTCTGTGATTTTCAAGTCTTTCAAGCTCCAACAACCTACTGGTTTCCAAATTAAAACGTATTTAATCTGAAGCTGCACCAGAAATAGTTGGATTGGAAACCATTTTCTCGCCCGCACCGCACGCATTCAGTTAGGACACACTCAAAATTTCTCGTGCGAGTTTGCGTTGCGTGCGTTCCCCGCATCGCACGCAACGCATTACCCGGATGCAGCTAGGACACGGCGTCAAGCTCCAACAACCTACTGGTTTCCAAATTAAAACGTATTTAATCTGAAGCTGCACCAGAAATAGTTGGATTGGAAACCATTTTCTCGCCCGCACCGCACGCATTCAGTTAGGACACACTCAAAATTTCTCGTGCGAGTTTGCGTTGCGTGCGTTCCCCGCATCGCACGCAACGCATTACCCGGATGCAGCTAGGACACGGCGTTACGCCGTCATCATCATACGTAAGTTATAATCTTCGATTTTTCCCTTTCCCCATGATCCGGTTCATTTAATTTAAATTGCAATACAATATACAATTATTCTCGAGTTTGAAAACTGTCTACCTTACTACTGTCTATTCAAATTCAATAAATCTCAAATAAGGTTAAGGTCGCTGCGATGGTTCAATACCTACATAAATAATGTAAAGAATGAATAAAGAATGTAAAGTCGACGTAAAGAATGAGAATAATGGAAGTTGGGTTATGTTATATGTTGTTTTAGTTTTATTTTGATGTTTAGTTACTTGAATAATAATTGTTCATGTTATTTAATGTTTGTAAATTAGAATCACCTTACATGTTAGATTATGGTTGTTGGCAACAGTCAAAACTTGGCATTATTTACATTATTTACGCCTTCTTTACATTCTTGACAATATTTACCTTAAAATTCATGTCAAGAAATAATTCCTTACTGGTAAAGAATCACCTAAAGAATAGAGGTAAATAATAAGGCACACATCATCAGTATTCATCACTTCATCAGTGATGTGAAAAAAGTAAAAAATACAAACAATGCAAGAGTTTTGACTTCTGTCAACCATAATCTATCGTGTGAGGTGATGGGATTCCACTTTACATAAACAATAAATAATACGAACAATTTATTATTATTCAATTTTTTCAATTGAAATTATTGAATCAAGCAAAACAAAACCAAAACAACATATAACATAACCCAATTTTCTATTATTTACGTCTTCTTTACATTCTTTACGTATTGTTTACTTTTTTATGCATTATTTACGTATAAATCTTTTTTGTCAATGTTTGACGTAAATAATACATAAAAATGTAAAGAATACGTAAAGAATGTAAAGAATAGAAAACAAGGTTATGTTTGACCTTTGTTTTGGTGTTTTGCTGTTTACTTGAATATAATTCAAGCAAAAGTCAAAACTTTGCATTGCTTAGACTCTTTACATTCTTTACAATTTTTAAAAAGGTCCATGTAAAAAATGTCTTCACCGGTAAAAAATCGGGTAACTATTATAGAATGGTCCCCCCAACCCACCCCCTCTTGCATGCTGACTGTACAGTGTTTTACATGATCTGGAAATATCAGCCTCTCCAAAACTCACACTTTTTGTCGCCAACTCTTGGAATAATAGTCGTGTTCTTTTGATGTGAATTTTTGAATCATACGAATCTTGATTTAATAAAAAATGTGATTCGTTCGTATGCTTGGATCACAAATTTTATATCAAATACAGGGTGTTAAGAAAATGACGGATAAGCTCTTCAATACATTGTAGGGGACACTCAGTAAAGTACGGGAAAAATAATTTAAAAATTTCTGGTCTTCAATTTGGTGAGATAAAAAATGCCAAAGTTAACATTTTACTGTCTTTGTTTTTCAGTATTTGCAAAAAATAAATGATTTTACAGATCTAAAAAGGGTACTTTAATCGTTATCAATTAGAAAAATTGCTTAAGATGTTGGATTGGGTAAGGCTTGGAAAATTTAATAAGAATTTTTTTCTTTTCTAAGATGCTGAAAAAAAAGCATTTGGCAACAAGGTTTTGATACCTTGACTACCAACATTGTTAGAAATTAGACGAAATTACCAAATACCAACTGTTATCGTATTAAACGTTGCCAAATTTATTGTTCAATATTTTGCTTATATCTTTTAAAATGTAGCTCTGGATTTTTTAAAATTATTTTTCCCGTACTTTACTGAGTGTCCCCTACAATGTACTGAAGAGTTTATCCGTCATTTTCTTAACACCCTGTAGAGTAAAAGAACGCATCAGACATTCAAAGGTTATGTTTCACATGTGAAGTTCATTAAATCAAAATGAATCAGAAAATTTTCAGGATTCAATGGATAGAGAGGAGATTACGGATCACGATCACAAACGTAGCTAGAGTGAGGATTGATCACATTTCAAAGAATAGGTCAATTTGTGCTGTGCGCTATTTGCCATTTCCAAATCCTAAAGTACCTGGAAAGTAACTTAGTTCCGGATGTTTTAAACTCTAAGAATGTTCATTGTTCATGTTTCAGTCGAAGGTAAATGTCAATGGTCGCGTCATTGTCAATGTGAGACGTTTCCTACATAAAACAAAAGTCATTATTGTCAATGGGATACAATTTTTTTTACGTAAAACATTGCCCTCTGCCTCTTCTGTTTCTTTTTAATTTTTGTCGGTCTTCAAAAACTAGGGTTCAAGAAGAATGGCTGCCGGTGTAAGTAAATTTTCGATTTTTTATAATATCTCATAATTGTGAGCTCATCTCCTACCGATCATAACTGAAAACTAATCGGTAACCGTGGCACTAATTAATTTCGTTTGTATTTTTCACAGACTCTCTATACTTACCCGGATAATTTCCGAGCAGCGAAGGCACTAATAGCTGCCCAATACTCTAAAGCCAATGTGAAAGTGGCCCCGAATTTCGTCTTCGGCGAAACCAACAAGTCCAAGGTTTTCCTGAAGAAATTCCCCGGAGGAAAGGTACCTACTGAGGATTAATTATTCGAATTCCGTCTGGTTTCTTTGAAACTTTGAAATACAGTTCTGGAATACGATAATTTCAGGTGCCAGCTTTCGAGTCAGCAGATGGCAAGTGCCTCCAAGACGCCAATGCAATCGCGTATTACGTGTCAAATGAACAGCTGAGAGGCAAAAACGACTATGACAAGGCTCAAATTCTTCAATGGATCGGCTTTGCCGAGGCAGAGATTCTGCCCGCCTCTTGTGCCTGGGTTTTCCCCATTTTGGGAATCATCAAGAACATTCCTGCTGGAATGGAGGTGAGCGACTGTTTTGATGTAAAAATGATTCGTTTCTTAAATATGTTCCAAGTTTTTAATGTGAAAGGTTCTATTTAACTGTAATGTTGGTCACTTTGTGTTAGCCCTAAAGCGTAATTAGGCTTAACCAGGCAAGGAGCTCATAAAGACAGAAGCTAAGTTGTAATGACCTATACCTATAAGTTGGCTTTTACAAAATTAGATTGAACTTGGCAATGATCTGGTGCATATTTCTCATAGATTACCAGGTCATTGTCACTACTCCCAAGTAACGTCAGATTTATTTATGATCACTGATAGGTCTAGTTTTAAATGTCAGTTGACCTCATCAATTAAGTTAAAGTAATTAGGACTTTTATTGCAACAGTGGCTAGAATTATAGAACTAGAGCCTCTTGAAGGCAGTTTTTTCAAGTACTGTAGAAATTTAATTGTCCTGATAAACCTGAGGAAGGATTATGGAATAGTAATAGGTACTAAATAATAATCAAAACAGTGTATGAGCGTTGTTTGTTGTTTAATCCTCTTCCAAAGGCGAATCTTGTGTAACTTTAACGAGATTCGTAACTCTTAGAGGTAAACTATGTAGAAGATATTCCACACCATTTAAATTATATTAATGTTTAAATGGCACTATTAATATCATTACATTTGTAGCTCCTAGCAATAGAATTATTAATTTCAACAGTAATTATTGTTCTTGCATGCTACTAAAGAAGGAAATTACTTATTGAATAATTTTAATAACTTATTGATTGAATTTGCAGGCATTTGAGAGGGCCCAAGAGGACATGAAGAAAGTCCTCCAGATTTTGGACGCCCACCTACTCAATCACACGTACCTGGTCGGCGAAAGGATCACCCTGGCCGATATCGCGGTAGCTTGCAATCTCTACAACGCTTACAAATACGTCATGGATCCGAATTACCGCAAGCCGTTTGGAAACGTGAACAGATGGTTCACCACCTTGATCAATCAGCCGGAATTCAAGCAAGTCCTGGGCAATTTCGAATTCTGCGACAAGAAAGCCGAACCGTCGACCGTTTGCGCTCAATCTGATAGTGGTAAGTACTCTTATACGTTCTTATTGGGCGGAATTTTGTGTTGTTAATTAATGTCTTGAATGTTTCACAAGCTGCTTTGAGGAAAAGTAATACTAATACTAACACCAATACCGGTGGTGCCAGTGCCAGTAATACTAGCAATTCTAATACTAATAATATTACCCATACAGAAAAAAGTAGCAAGAAGAAAGGTGAGTGCTTTCTTTCATTGCATGATTCATTGTCTTATTGATGTTAAATAAAACACGTGTTGCATAGTGAGTGAATTAATCAATATGTGTGCCCCAACAGAAAAGAACAAGAAAAAAGAAGAGAAGAAGCAGGAAAAGAAACAAACGCCCAAGAAGCCGACAAAAGAACCAGAACCAGAACCAGAAGAAGAACCTGACGCGGCGGAAGAACTTCTCGCCGCCGAACCTAAATCTAAAGACCCATTCGAATCGATGCCCAAAGGGTAGGTAACAATACAGACGTTTTTTATAGCCTCGAGCTAATTCCCATTAACCCAGGACATTCAACATGGACGATTTCAAACGAGTGTACTCCAACGAAGAGGAATCGAAATCCATCCCCTACTTTTGGGAGAAGTTCGACCCCGACAACTACTCGATTTGGTACTGCGAGTACAAGTTCCCCGAGGAGCTCACCAAGGTGTTTATGAGTTGCAATCTGATCACCGGAATGTACCAGAGGCTAGACAAAATGCGGAAGCAATCTGTCGCTTCTTGCTGTCTCTTCGGGGAGGACAACAACAGCAGCATCTCTGGCGTGTGGGTGTGGAGAGGTCACGAACTTGTCTTTCCTGTAAGGCTTGCTTATTACGTAGATAGATCTCCGATTACTTATCGTGTAACATTTCTTTAATTCTACAGCTTAGCCCCGATTGGCAGATAGACTATGAATCGTACGACTGGAAGAAACTCGATCCCAAGTCTGAAGAAACTAAGGCTTTATTTGAACAATACTTCAGTTGGACCGGCACAGACAAGCAGGGAAGAAAGTTCAATCAAGGGAAGATCTTCAAATGAATTCCCCCCTGTTGAATTATTTTTAATAATGTGAAACGTAATAATTACATTTCATAAATCGGAAACTTGTTTTTATTGTCTCAGATTTTGCCACACTCCTGTCTTGCAGTGTCGAGATTATTTTTTTATTTTGTAATAAGTACTGAAGTATAATTTACTTGTTAATATTTATTTCATATTTTCAGTTGTATGCGTTTTTGAATAAAAATACTCGGACAGTAGATGGGCATGATACTTCCTTTCCCAAAAACCTGGCCGCCGTATTACAATTGAGATGAAAAAACCTGATGCTTCATTTTATGTGATACGATTTTAACTATAGTTCATTTTTTTATTTAGATGGACTTGTCAAACAGCTGTCAAGTTGGTAGCTTGTGCAATCTTTAATTTAAACAATAATTTTCATATTATCAGATGGTTGCCTGTTTTCTTGACCTTGACAAAAAATTTATGTTGTGACTAGAGTCACCGCAATTCGGGTACAGGCTATGACGTCACCTGCAAAACATGTTTCCTTGTTGCACTATTATAAAATGCAAATTAGGAAATTCCAACTCTATTTTCTGTGAAAATAATCCTTTTCTAGTATAGTTAATCATTTTTTGAGGATCAATAATTTCACTGTTTGGCATAACTGTATCTATAGTACGATAAAGTTTAAGAAGTCATATGTATCGATCAACAATACACATCCATTTGATTGTTCGATTTATTTTGTTTCCTATATCTCAAGTTTGTCTAAACACTCCATCCCGCATAAATAAATATACGTCAACATTGGTTTTGAATGAGAATTAAATGCACAACACAGAGGATAGAGTGTCATTATGTGAATAAACTTTCTGTAGTTGTCAGTGGCTCTCAAACTGACTTACCCCGTTCAATTCATTGTTTGAATGATTCCTTTAATAATTTACGGTGCTTCACACCTTGAAATTTAATGTTTGACATTTTCTGGTGAAATGAAAAATCTTAATTCGGAGGGTTAGTATGACGTCACATATGACTTTTTAAACTTCATCCTACCATATTTCTTTTCCCATTGTTCATAAGTTGTAAGTTTGCCACTAGATGACAGCTGCTGCAGCGATACACGCATGCAGTTTCCTATAATAAGTCGAAGGTTCGCTATTAGATGGCAGCCGTACAGGGTCCTATAAAAAGTTGAAAGTTTGCTAGTTGCACATAATTATAGAGTCCTACAATAAGTTGGAACTTTGTCGCTAGATGACAGCTGCAGCGGTACACGCATGCAGTTTCCTATAATAAGTCAGAAGTTTGCCACTAGATAGCAGCTGCACATAATTACAGTGTCCTACAATAAATTGGAACTTTGCCGCTAGATAGCAGCAATAGTTATATTCATATTTGGTGTCTGCATGAGCTAGAATTTAATAAGTCAAGAGTATTGCCACTAGATAGCAGCAGGTCATCACAAATGTATTGCTGGTTGCTGTTAGAAATGTAAAGGAGCATTTTACTCATTTTAGTAATCGGTAAGTTAAGTTTCTGTGTAGCGTAAATGTCAAATTCAAATTGTTGTTGGCGTTTACGTTTACAGAAACATGTTAATAAATAATAAATAAAAAAAGATGGACGATGAAGAAAAAGGTAAAAACGAACTGCCATTAGTACCACATGTCTTTTAAATTTGCGGTTGGTAGCACAAATATGACTGTGATTTCACTAGAAACGCATGATAAAAATGCATTAAATTAGAACAAGTTCTAATTCCGTGCATTTCCACGCGCATGTCGTTTTTGCTCAGAAATGCATGGTGTGAATACAGAAATGCATATGCATTTTGATGCTGCAACCGACATGCCGCATGGAAATGCACATGTGGAAACCCTGCTTTAAAAAATGAAGCTCAAGAATTCCGCTAACATCAAGAGGGTTTAGTCGCCTTTCGTTGGCATTTTTAGACAAAGTTCGAGGTCCGAAAAATTACTCTAGTAACCACCCTGACTCTTCATCCCTGAAGCAAGCTCACCAAATTCAAATTATGATTTTGCATTATATAAAAAATAGTGTATTTGCTTATCAAAAATACACTAAAAGGAGAGTAAACAAAAGTCCTCTTGACCACAATATCTGTCTTGACTATTGACTAGAGCAGGGGAACAATACAATTTGAATATGGTAAACCAATTGAATCGACCAAAAAAGTCAAAAGCAATTTGTTTTCCATTTAAATTCTGCAGGTAAAAATTGCGCGCAAAGATGAGCGTAAACGGCCGAGCGCTCCTCGCATCTGCTGCTCTACCCCTACGCACACTCTCACGCGCTCGGTCGTTTTCGCCCATGATTGCGCGCAATTTTTACCTTCAGCATTTAAATTTAAACGAAGATTGACGACATTTTTTATAGCTGAAATTTTTTCAAAGTCGTTTGAAAAATTCGAATCGGACGACCTCCAGAGCATTCAGCCTCACTGCAAAATATGATATGAAGAACTACAACTTCTGATTGCAATTACGCGAAATCTAATTATACAACAGCGTCTGGGTTTTGAACAAAGAAAATAAACGCAATCTCGCGAAGAAATGGCGACGTTACGAATTAAAAAAAAAAAACGCTTTTTTCGAAGTTTTTGGGTTTTATCCCTTAATAATAAGCCGATCGGGTTGTTCCAGCTCTCATTTTCTTCATATTTTAATTCTCTACAACTCGTCTATCTATTGGGGTCATTTACATTGCTTACTTCAACGGCGTTCTCTTTCTATGAAAGCCTGTTTAGAGTATACGACTGTAACGACCTATCGGCATTAAAGTAATTGGCGCGAGAAAATTTCACTGATAAAATAATAACTAGTTTGAAACGGCTAACAACCTCTGTTTTCCAGTGACCGTATCTAAAATGTCGAGCTCTGCCTACGACTTCATAAATTTGTAGATCCCGCTAAACAAGCAAACAATGACCTAGAACGGGTAACAAACGGTATAGCTAAATATCTAAGTAACCTTCTCTTATCTAATCGCCTTTTAATTAATAAGCCTGAGTTGTCTCTATACAGCGCGACGTAGCAGAAAACGAGCATCCGCGGTTAATTACCGTTTGAAATTATAAAAATCGCGACATCGGCCATTTTGGACGCATCTATCGACGACACGTGTAAACTTTCCAGATTTTACGGTGATGATTACCTTTAAGTGAATCGTCTACCTAGCTATAACGGTTTAATAAACCTCAAACATAGACAGTAGCTGTGTTCGCAATATATAAATTATTGGAGACTTGAAGAAATCTTTTTTTCTTACCCAACTAAGTTATAAGTGAGTTAAGATTCTCTTGATCTACTTGTTGTGTAGAGGGTGTCTCTTTATTTTTAGAATTTCTTACACGGTTTAAAAACGTAGGGATCAAATGTCTCGTTATTTTAGGACGTTTCGCAAAACGAATGAAAATGAATATAGCGCACAAAAAAAGTAATTCAGTTCTCACTTAAGAACTTCTCGCTTGGAATAAAATCAGTTTATCATAATATAATTTATCCTTTTGCAGAGCGAATAACTTCCTTATTGCTTTTATTTCAATTTCTATATGTATTTCTCTAACTCAAAGGAAAAGTTGAGCTGGGAAACGAAATCTTTCATATATTTTAGCGCACATAATTTTATTTAACTAGTTTGTTCATGGCACGTACAGACGAAAATTGCCAGGCGAAAATCGTGACTCGCAGAGATCTGTGCCAAAATTCGTGTTAGGCAGTAGTTGTTCTGCATTAAAGCTCATATGAAGGGGAAAGCTTGTGTGCCTATGAAAAAAAAAACCTAACGTGGAGGTTTCATCAGTCTTACACACTGTATTTTAAGTTACTTTTTAAAACGAATTTTTAAAGCGTTATTCTGAATAACAATAAGTCCAGATAATAATTATTATGGAAATGTTGGATTATTTTTCAAGAATCGACTACTTGAATAAAATTGATATTCCGTGTTTACGTTCCTTTGTGTGAAAATTTGCTTTCTCGCAAGACTTCAAAGCGGAAATATCTGCAACATGACGGTTTAAAGAGAAATGCCGAGAAAAGGTATTTTGTATTTAGTCGTTAGTCCCTAGAAAATGTTTCCCTCGCAAATATGTCCTGTTAGATACGTGAGAAAATATCCACTCAGGGTTGCCAATTTATGCCCTTTATAAATTGCTTCCCTTTTGCTTCCTTTCATCTAACGTCGTTGTTCTCAAGAATGCGCGAGGATTTTATTGGGGGTTTCTATCTGTTTATTATAGTAGGTGGGTGTATACTAAAGAAATTTCTTAAAATATTTATTTTCGTTTGCCTTTTAAGGGTGTTTAAAAACTGGGATATCAGCTCAATAGTTTTGCATGCATTAATTGAGACTTTCCACAATTTAAAAGTTACCGCGATATCACATCACGTGATTCAAATCGATTATTCCTAAAGCATTTTGAGGCGTGATCTTGGGATAATTAATTCATTTGAGGATTTTGATCATTAATTAAATTATTATTGCTTTAAATGTAAATAACACATGCGTTTAAGTTTGAATTATCTCCTTCAGATTTGAAAATTTCAGAGGGATTTTGACCCCAGAGAGAGCAGGGGGTGAAGAGGACACCTATATAGCGGCCCGTGATAGGGTCATAGGTGTTTTTGAAAAAAAAAGAAAACAGAGAAATCAATAAACGATTTTGAATTTGAATTTGAATAAGTACCCCAGAGAGGGGGTTGAAGTTTGTGAAGAGGAAAGTCGTCTTATTGGAAAGTCGTGTTATGTAAAAAATAGATGCAGACCAAAAGGTATCGTAACAGATGTTAAGAAATCATGTTAAGAAATCATCACGTAGTTACTGCAAGTGCTTTAAATTTCTACAACTCTTTTTATCAAAGTGAAAATCTCACCGCTCGGCAACATTGCTGCAGCAAAGAGAAGCATCAACTTTAAAGGTACTTTATTAGATATAGCAGAGCATACCGACATGTACTTGCTGCTACCTGAACTTCGAGCTTTGGAAGCCAAAGGTATAAAACTTTGCATTGAAAAATAGGATACTCTTTGGTTTATTCTACTAACATTGAATTGCAGTACCTACGATTCAATTGGAGCTTATGTACTCGTACATTCCTATAACAATTGATGGAACAACAACTAAAGGTTTTTTAGTCAAATAATTTTATTGTTCATTCTATGCGGTAGATATTGGAACTGTTGCTAAAGAAGAAGTATATTTTTCTGCTGTGTCGATTTCAAATGTGTCGACTGAAACATTAATGACTTTAATGTAAAATTGCAGATAAACGTGAGATTGTCTCGGAATAATTGTATTGTAGCGGCAACTAGACTGGAAACGAAAACACAATTATAAAGCTATTGGATCAAAGACTTGGTTAGTCCGCATCGTCGTGCAAACAGAACGTTTCCAGTTCGACGCAGATTCGCTGTTCCATCGAAGCTAAGTCAAGTCAAGAAGCACTGGCTCGTACACTTCATCGCTTATTCCCCACTCGGATTTACTACTTTTATAAAGAAACATTCAGAGAAAGAGTAAAAAAAAATTTTTTTCTCCACTTTGTATTTGTTTCTCTAAAAAGTGGCGAAAATAACACGCTTTGATGCTGTCCTGCTATCACGTTTGACACAGCGACGTTCAAATTGGATAGGATTGAATTGGCTAATGAAAGCAAGTGAACCGTCACCGATAAGGTGGACCAAATAATAGTTCATTCGTTAACAGTTACAAACAAATTACCCCAGCGTTAACTTATCCTTATAAATCGTTATTTGCAAGCATGCCCATGTGCCTAGTTCACGAATGAAAATATCAAATAGCAACTGTAGATAGACGAATCATTTGAATAATATAATCCTGATTAAAGTTTTCCCCAAATGAGATGAAATAATAAAATAGTCACATGCTTGATCAGGTTAAATAGGTAAATCAGATTTGACTTGAAGGGTGATAACTGAACACATAGGGTAACTAAATAGATATCCTTCAAAAACGCCGCCTAGAAATATTCCAAGAACTAATTAGGTAGATACATGCGATATGCGATATAGATGGAGCAATGTTCCAGAAAAAGACGAGAAATTCCCCATTCCGGGGACTCCCATATAACGGAGATCGACATAAGTGCCGCTTCATGGCTCCCGAAAAATCTCTCCGCTAGATGCACGAAGAAGTTACCTACGTCTATTAAGGACGACAAAATTCAACGACGGAAACGACAAAATTTAATGAGCAAACGGTGTCGTATACACACGAACTAAATGTCGACTTTACGATGCCAGGAATATGTGTCTCTCAAGGCTGTTCCGGAGGTGTAAAGTTGAGGCTGTGCAGTAAAACAGGGAGAGATTACTTCACTTGGCCAGTTATTGGTCCGCAGAGATTCACCTGGTCTTTAGCTGGCTTTACAATTAAGATCTAGTAGGCAATAAATTCACCACTCCCGACACCGGATGTCTTCTATAAAGTCGCTTGTTATGGCGTGGGAGTAATACGCATCGAAAACTTCTTAATTTATGTGCTTGGAAAGTTAATAATTTTCCGGAAGTCGGTAGTATACCTAGAAGGAGGGAAATTGAAAGCAAGGGGAATGCTGCAATTGAAAATGGCTAATTCGATCACAAATAGTTTAGTTTGAATAATTTATATTACATAAGTAAAATTAAGAGTGGGTGCAAAATTGAGGCGGGGATTTACCTTCATAGTGTTTGCAACGAGTGTGTAATGCCGTGAGTGTGTAATTGAATTGTAGCTAGTAATTGAATTAAATTATTTTTTAAACTTGCCATATCTTCGATATTAAAAGACCAACGAGGATAATTTTTTCACACGCATTTAGGTGAATTAATTGTCGTTGCGATTGTCCTTCTAATTTTCAAAATCATTCATAAGTAAAGGTGAGAAAAAATAAAAAATAAATTTCATCGATTTAATAATTTTTAAATAAGCGTAATTTTATATTTTTCGATAAAAGTGCCAACATATGCGAGACGATTTGAAGCCAACAGTTCCAAATTATATGTTACAGAAAATGTAGAAAATGTAGAAAATAAACAAAAAACAATCGGAATGACCTGCCGAAGTTTTTCCTGATTTGGACAGTTTTTCCAACGTTAAAGGTAAAAAACTTTATCCTCCTTTTTTTAGGTAGGTAATGAACGTCTCTATCGCACTCTTTTATTATTTTTTTGATCAGTCAAAAAAAAGTTGGAAAAAAATTCGAAATTATGCGCAAAAATGATAAGGTGTGCGGCAAAATATTTTTTTGTCCCCCACCTAATTTTTTTTTCGAAAAACGATCTCTACAAAGTTTATACGTCTATGCTTTCCGTAAGTAACTGTGCAAACGGAATCTCTCCTCGATGTACTGTTACCGAGAAAAAGTCCTATATAATTTTAATGATTCGTCTCGAAAAATTTGGATTAATTAAAGCAGATAGTTAATTTTAATCAACCCGAGACGTTCTAATTATTTCTGACGATGACTCAAGAATTCGATTTATTCAAACTGAGCAACGATTGTTTGCAGTTGCGCCGAATTTTTTACATTCTGGGACGACAGCTTGGAATAATTACTTTCCTCGGCATTGTAGTTAGTTTAGCCCCCAATCTGCTTAATTATCTTCTTTCTTTATCTTTGCTCGTCCGAATCTGCCGAAACGCCATTTGGGAACATTTCATTTCCCTTTACCATCACGGTTCTATTAAGATAGCGGGGCCGTTTTGAAGCGATTATTATTGCATTTTGGGGAACGCAGCTTTAGTGTTCGGCGCGTTATGAATCGTGCAGAATTTTTCTCCAAACCACGTTTTATGCAATAAAGTCTCTATAAGATAACAGCTTTGTGTTTCACTTATATACCGGGTGAGTAATAGTAAACTAATAGTAAACTAAGAGTCGTACAGTCTCAGGCAAAAATTAAAAAAGCGGCCCTACAATCTTTGAAAAACAGCGTAACCTGTAGCCCAAATTTGAGCTAAATATCTCAAAAACTGAACGAGCTATTAAGAAAAAACGAATTTCTTTTTTAATTCTTCTCAATTCTTTTTCAACACCCTGTAGATCGGTAACGATTTTATATAAATGAGGTATATAAATTGTGCATGTCTTCATCACACTTACTTAATTATTTTCAAGCTAGAACAGGACTGTAAGCTGTAAATCTTTGAGAACAGGGGAATTTATGTAGGTATATATATTCAGGTTAAAGTGCAGTGACTTTTTCGATATGTGGGATTTTTTCAGTATTTTTTTTCGAATTCCCCGACCTCGAATTAGCAACTATGCCGAATTTCGTAATTTTGTGAATACTTTTTTCCCAGCCTCTTCGGATAATATTCTCGGAGTACTCGTCTTTTTGGGCGGAGGCAAAAATCGATTTTTTCCACGCCATCATGTGTTATATCATTTCCGGGTAATTTTGGGTCGCTGATTACGCCTACGTAATTGCCAGGTCGGTACGACGCGTAGAAAAGAAGTTATGAGCATCCGAAGTGTGAAAACGTCGAAAATCGGTCATACCTACGCGTAACTCGATTTTTTCAACTTTTCATCAGGTTTTCTTGCGGTTTGTGATTTTCCACAGTTTGATCCACATCAGAGTTCAACGTTTACTTGAGAACTATATGAGGCACAGAACTATATGAGGCACAGAGTCGGTTAAATAAAAAAGTGCCCAATTTTACATTTTTACACACAAACTGAAACAGATCGATTGTTCTTATTTAAAGGGAGCTTTTTTATATGAACAGTGGTGTCTAGGGCTCAAGCTTATCACTGATCTAGTACCAAAGGCAGAAGTACAATCAGAATCTTCACTGCTTGAGACACGAATCGCAATTTCGCACTTGTTGGAGCTCATCGGCATGCCACGTCAGTAATTCTCTATCTTTTGTGGAAGATCAATAAGATCAATTGGTTATCATCTCGGGGATCTATCATCAGTAGCGCCATCTGTTAGAGAAACTGTAACCATAGAGAGAGGTTATTCTTCTTTGAGTATTTGACAAGTCAACAGGGGAGTAGTAGCTTAAGCTGCCAGAACGCTTGCGCTCAAATTCATAATAATAATTGCAAGTGAAATTCTCGAGGAAAATATTAAATGAATTATTGTAAAAAGAAAATTCGCGGGTTCTTGGGCTCATATAGAAAGTAATGATCTGCTAAAGACAGAGAAAACCACTTCTGAAGACAGAAAAGACTGAAGAAATTTCGGAAAAAATGGTGTAAAAAATGGAAAAAAGTGTAATTTTCCATCTTCTGCATAAAATCAGTTGACTTCATATCCAGAAAATTCACACGGAACTACGGGATATATAATTAGCAGCGACGTTTGTGTTGGTGACCGCAACTACCACGTTAATGGCCATCCAGGCCTTCAGTGGTGTTAGTATTTTTCACTGCCTTTGGTGTCTAAACTCAACAGAAGTTTTCTTTGCCAAAAAAACTTAAGGAATAGAGCTTTCTAATATATCACTAAAAATCTTTTACTCACCCAGTTTGATGATTGGTTCGGGGAAGATATTGAAGGTAAAGTCTGAAGATACTGAAGAGAAAAAAAATCTGATTTGCTGTTGATCAGTTGATCAGTCAAGGGCTCAAAGGGAAATCAAATCCGGACAGGTAATATTGCTTTCTAACCAGTAGTAGGTCTATTCGACAAGAGATGGCGTTGCTTGTACCATTTTTTGATTTAAATGAGGAAATATGCCAATCTTGGATATTTCTGGATAGAAAATAGGAAATTGAAAGGGAATCTTATTTTTCTTTTAGCTCTAACGTATAATTATACATTACAATATGATGAAAATAAGAAAATCAATTTTTCAGTTTTTTCAGCATATCTCTGTAACGACAGAAGTTATCGCAAATTTTGTCTCAGATTCTTGATAAGCATAAAATTCTCCACTATCCACAGGGGTAAGTACGAATTTGGTGCTTTATATTGGCTACAAAACAATGTTTTACTGGTAATCAGAGGTATGTAAATAATAAAATTCCTAAGGGATTGTTTATTGTCTATCTATAGTTTCCACTCCCGGTGTAAAAGGTGTAAACACAATAATTAATTATTGTTGCATTTACATTATTGCATATTTTCGCATAGATATTTGTTGAATTATTTATAAATCCACCCTGAAGCATCAGAGACCGAGCAGCTTTAACACATTCCATGAAATAAATCACCCGGAAAATTCATGCCCCTTTATTAACCGGATAATTTCCTGCAGGAACCGCGGAAAATGGCGACCTTACCATTGCAGATATTTTAAAGCGACAATTTAATAAAAGTATCTATAACTTTCATCAGATGAAAATGCTGTGTTGGATGAGTACGTCCTACTCGTGCAATATATTGAATAAAACTTGCTGGCCTGCTCCCTTGAATTTATATAATAAAGTCCTAATATTTCAAGCACGCCTCTTCTCATTTCCAGACAACTCGGCCTGTTTTCCACTCTTCTTATTCCTCCGCAAAAATCATTACCAACTTTCATTATTTGCCTTTAAAGTCTTTCAAAGCCAAATTCCGCGAACGCTGGTGAATTAGCGAAATTATCTGAGAACGCTGGTGTAGTAATTTGTTTGAAAATGTTCAGTAGAAAATTTCAAATTGTTTTTGCATTTAATAATATAACGGAATCATTCACCGGGCAGAAGAGCAGCGGATTTTAATTATCGCGCAAAAGGAAGTTAATAATCGAAAAATTAGATTTAAATTATGAAGAGGCCCTCGAGGTTTCTTTTTAGTTGTCATTAAATAATTAACTAAATATTTAGACAAGTCTAATAGAACTTTCAACCCTTCCTCAGCCATCTTTTTCTTAAGAGCTGGATGCCACAGCGACTATTCTCAGTTTTGACGTCAAACCTATTTTTTCCGCACTAAAGATAATTTCGAGATACAATTATCTCTCACGATGGAACTGACCAGTGGCAGTTTCTCCATTTCTCCAAGATAGTGCGAGGATCTGGGACTTGGGTCAAAGGCAGCATTTGACCTCGTTGGTTTTAATAGGATTAAACAGTAAGATGCCTTTGCCTATGTGCTGGAGCGAGAAGGTATAATAGCAACTTTGCCTGTATTTAAGACGGTCCTATTCTGTCCCTTAGGTCAACGCCGAGTGGGGGCGGGGCCAGAGATTCTAACCAGAGACCAGAGATTTCAATATGCAGTGTTGCCGCAGTGGTAAATTTGTACAACATTTAAATAAATAAAATGGCTAAAGTACATTTTCGGATATAGATCTAATAAGAAACTGGGATACTAGGAGACCTTGAGCTGGTTTACTCGAGACCTGTTTTTAAATATCCAGCAAACAAAATTGCCGGGTATAGTATGTGTTTCAAAGCAGTTAAATTGTCTTTTTCAGCTTTCTCATTATGCATTCTGCATGAGTAAATTGAAAACGGGTATTTTGTTTCGCGTTACAGTCGCAACAGAGAGCTCGGAGTATTACGGATAAGGATGCTTTTATAAAACTTCCACAGAAGGAAAAATTAAAATAGAAACATTTTCGCTGGCTTGTTTACAATTTCGTTTCGTCCAAAAACAAATGAAGGGATATTATTAAATTTACAACTTCTCATCGAGGAAAGCGTGCCAGGATTTTCTTGCGAATAACCATTGTATCCGGAGTAAACAAACAACAAAAAAAAAACAAGGTAAAACATATTTCACAAGAAGAAAACGTTACCGTTTGTTCCTTTGTTGCGAGGGGAAAATTGTTTCCTACGATTAATTTTCGCTCTAAAATTAATTGCATTTTTTGCGGGTGTATCATGAAATTGAAAATGTTAAATTTGTAAATTTATTGTAAATATTGATATAAGATTCTACTTGAGTTAACTCTGCCGTCATTTCACATGCATATAATACAATAATTAATATAACAAAGCAATTCAATTATTTCGAGATAATAATTACACTTTATTTGTTCATAATCTTCAAAAAACAAGAAAGAAAGTAGAAGAATTGAGACAAAATCATGTAAAAAGGAATCGGGTCTGGTTCTTTGTGAGTTGTTAGTGGGATGAGGTCTCAGGTTTCATTTCTTTACCCCACTTGGTGGGGTCCTTCTCTATCCACAGCCTTTTTTCACTTGGTGGTAGGTGCGTAATGCATGAATAATGGGAGCCTCGGTGGTTGGGAGTGGGGGTAACTGTGCTAGATTAATGTTTGCACTTACCTCTGTCTTCACGAAGAGTTGGAACCTCAAGTAGTGCAGTCCCTGAGTCTACGTCTCCGTAAAAAGACACTTTTCGTCAGCTTCCCCGATACTCTCATGCGTTGCATCGCTGTTAGGAGGAAGATGGCAGTCAGGTTTTCTAGGTTCTATCTTTTCCTGAAATTAAACTCACCATTACTTTTTTCTCTGCCAGAAAAGGGTAGAGGTGGTGCCACGTCTAATAAAGGCATGAAAAACAGATAAAACTTTTTGGGAAATTCAACTTTCTCTCGGTTGAACGCTCTCATTTTTGCCACGTCGCTGTCTTCGTTTCAATTCATTTGAGAGAGAAAGCAGAGCATACTATGTTAAATGAAGCGTTCTTTGTTTCGGTAATTCGACATCTTCTCTTGTGGTATAGGGTAATGATGGTATAGGAGTCAAACTATATCAAGGTTTGCGATTTTAATCTTTTAATTTCTACTGGGGTAAGAAGAATTTTACATTTCACCTTTAATGAGCGTTTTTGCATCAAACATTTGCTACAGTACCTATTTTATATCCCTTTTTGAATTCCTCTTCTATTATTTACAAATAACTCCATTATACATAACTAAATGTCTAATACGAGTATATTATATGTTTAATCAAGTATATACTGTGATTTATTATGACATTACCTACAACATACAAGAGCCGCTAACACACAACGTTAGTTCTCATACGAGCCGACTGAACTACCGATACATTACAGATTATATACATATCTAGTAGAAAACCATGTTCAAATTTAATCCATTTGCGACAATTTGCATCCCGTGGCCCGAAATGTAGGTATAGAATGGTCGCTATAAATTAAGCTTGATACGAACATGCAAAACTAATTTCAGAGAACTTGGAATGCATATAAATACGTACAAACACACATGTCCAAGCTCTTCGACCAGTAACGTTGACGAACTTTTCCAATCATGTCTGGAGAGACGACCGGGAGATGAATAATTATATTTGACAGAGATGTGACTGAACTATAACACTTTTTACACCTCTAGAATCCTTCAAGAGGGTTATTTAGTATCTTAGTCTAAACAAGATAACATCTCGCCGTGCTTCTTTGATGGTCACTTATTAATATGCCATTGTATAATAGATTCGAGGTAGCTTTGAAATACATAAACTAAGTGCTTACAGCAGGGTTATGGGCTAGGAATGGTTTTTTGGGAAAAGAAAAAAATTTGATTTTTTAAAGTGAAAAAAATTTTCTGTTTCCACTGACGCTAGGATGTTGCGCCAGCGCCTAGTCACCGATAGAGACCTCCCCCGTAAACTGCACGTGGAAGATCTAGTCGGCTACACTAGAATAGAATCTTCAGTCGACCATAGAATCGAAATCTGCTCGATTACACAGTCACGGAGATTTTATTCCCGTTTTAAAACAATTAAATCCTACTAAAAATTGAATCAATTCCTCCAAATTCCGCTACCATTTCAAAGAATTCAATAATATCCGTAGCCCTTAATAAGCTGTTTTGTGCGAAATATTCCCTTTTAAGATTCTCCCCTGCCTGAAATATTTGCAAACTTATTCGGGAAAAAGGACATCATTTCAGCAGGTATCGTTGACGAAACGCTGTAATCAGGATGAAATATTCTGATGGTCCCGTGTCCTGATCCACATTTGGCGCATATTGAGGTCGCTCGACCCTTCTTGGCATTTACACTGATGATGGCACCTCCCTTACCGAAGAACAGCCCGGCAGCCTGTGTGAGAATTTTATATAAAATGAATGAATATACCGCCGTTTCAACGGGATGACTCGCAATTATTCGTAGATCAGACCCCTTGCGCCGCCTGCGGGTAATCGTTTGAATTTTTCACAAAGCGCTGTTTTTATGAACGCTCATAACGAAAAAATCTATTGCCTCCTTGTTAAGTTACATGTGAAAGTTCGGTTTTTATTGGAACGGTTCCGGGGAATTTCTGTTTACCTAAAACCATCGCTCGTTTGATTAAAATTGAGTTTTTTAATAATTTCATTGCCCTTTTTTTGAATAAAAATAATCAAGAAATACCTACCTTTATAATAGTGGGGTAAACTGAGAGAGTTTTGACAATAGCACCTTATCCCAGATATTATCGGTTTAAGGAAACAGACCATATAGTTAGATTGTCGTAGATGTATCTTTGAGACTATAAGGCAGCCTTATAGGGAATTTTCAGTTCACCAGAATATAAAACTTTTATATACATAGTCGTAAAATGCATGTATCGATTGTGGAGAATTTACAATGTACACCGCATAAATCAGAGGAGAGGTGACCGTAAAACGGCTTCTTTATCATTTACCGCACGCTTCTGTGGTGAAAACTGTCATGCATATAAAAATTTATATGAGCACATCGATTTTCTTTCATCATTGCGAATTCATATGATCTCTGCGGTAATTTTTTGTGTTTGATTCTATTCAAATTCAACGTCTTGCGTTTCTTCTACGACTGAGAAGCTTATCTAGCAACTCCAAAGAAGTTCAATGGCTGCTTAGACCAAAAAAATCTTCTTTATAGAGATGGTTAAAACAACAAAAAAAACTTTGAAATAATATTTTTTGTGTTTTATTACAACATTCCGTAATCAAATTTCACAATTTTCGATCTAATTAAAAAAAAAAATAATTCACCTCTGAGATACATTTATCAATTCCAATTTTAAATTAAAAATGCAGCAGGTATAAATATAAATATGTAGTTCGGAATGATTTATGTACCTTGGGACTCGCAGTCTGAAGCTTTTCTGATGCGGAAGATTTATACGGACTGTAAATTCGCTGCGAAATGATTTTCCTAAAGCATTTTCCCCGAAACAGGCTTACAAGAACAGTGTCGATGTTTTTATTATTATTTGTCAAGATGCCAATCACCAGATTCTAGCGAGTATTGCGGGGATTGATTTTTAGGCTATTGCTTTATTTGTATAATCTAATCTACCTACTCAAACGTCGCAAACAGACACACAAAAAGAAAGTAATAAATATTGTTTAAATAAATTGTAATAAAATAAATAAATAACACTCTGTAAGCAATTCTTGCAACAAAAAATCTCATCATAAAGAAAAGTCATCCTTTTCTTAAACATTTCTCAAACCTTTACCTAATGTCCCTTGACCCTTCCCAAACCTTTCCCAAACTTTCCTGCCTTCCTCAATACTTAATTATTTTCTTGTGAAATTTTCTTACCAAATACTATTCCAAATTAAAATATATACGTAGCTTTTTCTCTCAAACATTTACCTCTCTCTAACCTTTCCTAAACACTTCTCAAATCTCTCCTAACTTTTCTCGAATATTCACCCAACCGTTCCCAAACCTTGCTCAAACATTCTACAAACGTTTCCCCCAACTTCTCCTAACCGTTCCCTAACATTACCAAAACTTTTACCCAACGTTTCCGAACCTTTCCCAAACCTTTTCCTAACATTTCCACTTTTCCCAATTTAATAGTTTTGTTGTGATATTTTCTTACCAAATACCATTCCAAATTGAATTATATTCAGAAATTTTTCTCTCAAACCTTTACCTCTCCCAAATACTTGTAAATCAAATAACATCAAATAACATTCCAAATTAACTTATATCCAGAACTTTTCTCTCAAACCTTGCCCAAACTTTTCTTAAACGTTTTTCTCACCTTCCCCTAACATCTCTTTAAAATATCCCAAACATTTACCTAATGTTTCCTAACCCTTCTCAAACCTTTCCCTAACATTTCCAGTAGGTATTGGGAAAGCTTGATATAACTTTTTCAGAAACAGAACTTTTTCTCTCAAACCTTTACCTCTCCCTAACCTTTCTCTAACCATTCCCAAGCCTTGCCCAAACTGTTCCCAAACGTTTTTTCTGCTAAAATACCTACCAACTTAAAAAGTAAGTAAAAGAGAGTTATTACCTGTTTCTATTACATATGTACAAGTAATTTTGTAAATAACATTTTAAGTCATAAGTCGAGCGAGAGTTTTTTATTATTAAAGGTTTTGTTTACTATACTTTTTCTACGACCCTGAGTTAAATATAATTTTAATTTTATATAATTTCCGAAAACAACTCATAAAGTGATAAATAAAAGAGAAAATTCTGGGCTTGCGAGTCAAGCCATGATGATAACTAAGTCAGTTAGCATTATTCATTGTAATGCGTAAATTGTAATAGTGTACATTAGAGTAATGTACACTATTTTTTCTACGACCTAAGATTAACGCACAATCTAATTTTTTTAACACTTTTATTTGAGAGCTTTACAAGGAATGACTTTAATGAAAGATGATTGAATTAATAGAAAAGCTTACGAGATATTGAAAATTAGGTACCTGATATTGTTTTTGTATAATTTCTGGATACAGCCATTAAATTTCTTTTATCCACATTTCTTTATAAATATTAAAATTCAGACTTCAGACTTCAGAAAAGTTATGCCTTAAATATATTAAAAATTTATTAAATTCCATGTTATATCGATCCTATTACGTTTCGATGTCTCACGCTCATAATACTTTGTATAAAATGCGAGTTCTGAAATTGAACGAACTTCCAGTCTTCCTATCAAATGCAGTGCGGCAAATCTTCACTTGAAACAAGAAGTAAAACTGAGATCGAGCCCAGGTCGTATCAAAGTTTGATTATGATTTATTCAGCGAGTTTTCAGGAAACCGGTCAGGTTGTTTCAAATATTGGACTTTATATCATCCCCTTTCATTCAATGCCACTTAACTAATAAAGTTTGATAGAAAGTAAAAGATATCGGGTAGTAAAGTTAAGATTATTAAATATTGATCTCAAAGTCCTGAAACATCTAACTAGTCAAGGAAAAATTTCATTTTTCTTATTTTTAATTTAAATATGTATAACAAAATATGTCGTTATATAAAAAGTGGCGCTCAACGTGGGGTCAGAACCTACGTCCCTGAGATTAAAAGCCTCTACCGATTGAGCTAGCCGGCCTATTAAATATTAAAAAACTGCTTCTTTCTATCTTCAATCTTCTTCAATCTATCTAGCCTAAATTAGAGCATGATCCTGGTCACGGCACCAATTTCTGTAATGTACCTACCAGTTTTTCTCGAGTAAAAATCGGTGTAAGGTTTCGATTTTAGCATGGGCAGTTGGCATTAAGGTTGGGTCCTTTCAACACCTATTTCTTAATTCTTCAAGATTACTAATTAACTACTCACATAATATGATAATAATAGTAATAGTTAAAGCCCACATTACTAGTTTCTACCCGTTATTAGGTAATCAGTTCACCTTTTCTCCATCGTGGAAACGGAATTTGTCAGAAGAACTGAGACGTTGCCGTGATATTTTGTATGGTTTATTTTTTGCAATAATGGATACGTCTCTAGTCAGTTTCACGCCCATATGTGCAATAATCAAAAGAGTTGTCACTCGAGAGCTTTCGTCTCTCCTATGAAATCACGATGTCGCAGCTTTCAGTCTGACAGATACGAGAGAGTGTGGAATATTACTTCTCCGAATCAAAAACACATTTATGTGACGTCCTGGTTTATAAGTGTGAAGTTTTAGATATAACACGCTGATTTCCTGGGGTATTGCTCTTATGTTTAATATTTTGAATGAATAACAAATAGTTCTAAAATTACGTTTTTAGGAAGTCGCTTTCAAGCTAAATTTGGGTAAAGCTTGTCGTCGAAATCACGAAATGACGTAACTCAAAAACAAAATTGAAATTTGATATATGTTTTCTACCTACTACATTTAATTATCGGCTTTAAAATCTCACGAAGTGGCGTATCTCAATTCCCCATACTTTCATTATAAAGCTCATGAAGCTGCCCATATAGTTAATCGTATCTCACTTTACACTAAAATTGAATTCAATGAAGAACTTTAAAACGATTTCCGGTAAAATTAGAAAAACTGAGTTACGTCATTTCGCATTTTAGGCTAAAAATGAACTCAATGAAGATCTTTAAAACGCTCTCCTGTATTAATAAAACTGAGTTACGTCATTTCGTGATTTTCTACCGAGTGACGAATTTTCTATCTAGAAAGTTTCATAAAGTAGTAAAGCTTATAGCGCTACAAAACTTAGATTGCATCACGAATGGTGATAAAAATCAAATTATTATACACCCTCACCGATGGCGTTTGCTTTATTGTCGGGTTACGGCTAGCCTCGAGTTATTCTTCTGGGATAAAAATAATTATATGTCTGGTAGTTCTGTTAAAAATCGTAGCATCTGGGACCTTTCCATTGATACATCGCAAGTCTATACGTAATTGTAATACATGTCAGTATGAATTTACAACTTTACATATTTTCAGATTTGACGCAGTTACATACATATAATATCACTGGTCTCATTGGATAGTTATGCTTATGTAATTTTGAAAGCTTGTTAAGTTTAGGAGGAGAGGAGTTCATTAAACTATCTGAATTTAATGGATTGGTTTTGTTGGATAATATTTGAAGCCAATATTTAGCCATTGTAGTGACCATGGTCATAATTTCATACCCAGTGCCGTTAAGTTATCATTACATATCAGCAATAAAAGACAAGGGATGAATGGACTCGATAATGTTTTAATGTATTTACCTTTTATCTAATAAAGTTAAAAAGAAACTTTAGGACGTGAGAAAATATACAAAAAGTCGCTGTTGCACAGCAAAATGACGGAAAAATGACGAAAAAATGACGACAAAATGACGTTAAACCGACGTCATGAACACCACGTATAAATCACGAATAAATATGAGAAATGACAACAATAATCACGTGATTTTTTAGTATTATTACATCGAGGACTAAACGTGACTAAAAAATGACGTCATTATAACGTGACCCTGCTACCTGGTTAAGTATGCTCGTTTTAAGACCATTTTAACAAAATTGCATTAGAATCACATGAGTTTGATTGAACACAGAGCAGAACTTTGACTTTTTTAATATTAAAAGAGGTTGATTTGGGTAAACAGTCATACTATATGGTAAACAAGACATTCCGAAATGTTAAATTAACCTAATAAGAATAATTAATACAGCTTTCAATCTCAGGCGGACTTGATTGTTGGAAGAGCCACGCGTGTTTGAGTAGGAGTAGATAGTATTGACGAGCCTCGATGGGATAATCAGGTCAGATGAGGGGAGTCAGTGCAACAATTGATCCGTTTTCGGGAGCGTCGAGATGCTGGGGTAACGGCGCCGCGATGTCGAGTCTATGTGGCGCCGGACACTGTCGACCGACCGACGCCGCGGGAAGATTCCCGGAGCAGCGCCGTAGAAGAGTTTTATAGGGAGAGAAGTATGGGCACTCCATCAGCGGGAGGGAGAGCTAATTGGGCTATTATTGTTATCAGCTTCAATTTTCTTCCTTGGGTTTTTTTACCCGATCGCATCGTGTTCACGTATAAGTAGATGGCCTTTTGTAGTGCGAGGTTTTAAAACGACAAAGAGTCTCCAGTTTCAGAGTCTCCCGGTCTCCAGCTCCGCTCGATCTTAGTCTATCTGTTGCCTGTCTGTTTTTATAATATGACTTTACTTGCTGCTAAGTATACGTGTCAACTACTAACTGTCAACCTTTTTCATCATAATATAATAAAATATTTTTCTTAGTATTAGTTTCAGTGGGTAAAACGAGAGATAAAGAAGTCTGAGAAGATATCCCTAATTATACCCAGATGATTTGTCCCGGTGGATTACAATAAGAACTGAGATATTAATTAGCTGGAGGGAGGGTTTTGTTATATCTAGCCCCTGAGGGGAGTGCCATAATCATAATAGATCATCAAATTCACGTTTCCTTTCGAAGTAATCGCTTGTAGACAAAGCTTAAACTAATAATAAATGAAATTTGCTACACGTTACATAAACGTAAACATATTTGCTCTGCCAGACGTTCGAGGTAACTACGTTTGCCGTTGCGAAGATCTTTATTGATCGGTTCTTACACAGACCGTTATGAAAAATTATTAATTCCTTTGAAGAGGGAATGATTTTGTAAGAGAATGTCACTGCTGGCTGACATCATGGAAAAGAAGGACGATGAAAAATTGATTGGTTTTATAGAGCAAGATAATAAAAATTTATGGGTGAAAAAGTATCCATGCACCACTTTTTCCCCCTTAATTATTATTTAATGGGCCCTTTTAGTCCTAATTACTTGTTTAGAGTGGACAACGTGGTATTAAGAATTCTGCCGCGACTAGGATTATTTTTCCATGAAGATCTACTACAACAGCAAGAGACAAGACAATTCCTTCATCCCAGATTCTATAACTCCCCGAGTAGCAGAGCAAGGTAAAAAAGGCTTGATATTTTCGTGATTCTAACGTCTTGTGACCAAAAAATGTCAAAATGACGACATATTTTTCGCGATTAATTGATGAAATGATGACGTCAATGTGACGTCTTTTTTTAGTCATACTTCATAAGGCGCCACTGCTCACTGATAAAAGTCGTCTAATTGACGTCGCTCATTTTACGTCAGTTTATTGCGAAACAATTCCTCCATTCCAGATTCTATATACTACCGAAGTACCAGAGCAAGGTAAAAAGGACGTGATATTTTAGTGATTTTTCGTCATTAACGTCGATGTCACGTCATGAGACCAAAAAATGTCGTAAAAATGACGACATATTTTTAGAGATTAATTGATGAAATGATCGACGTCAATTTGACGTCTCTTAGATATTCACTATGACGTCTTCTAAATTAATATGATGCTTAAAAATTACGTCATTGGGCTGTAACATTTGCTCGTGATTTTCACGTCATATACACGTTTTTCATAGGTGTGACTAAGTAGGGACGTGGTTATGACGTCACCTTGCTACTTGCTATTTGGGAATAGTTAACTTGATTTGAGTACTGCCATAACATTACCACTTCTGTTGAATTACTCCATAACATAAACCGGTTAAAAATCGTGTGTTTGAATTTAATATTAGCAAACGGAAGACATGAAGTCCAACAATTCTAAGAGATGTCGCCTTTAAGACGATTTTATGACGTCTTTTAGATATTCACTATGACGTCTTCTCGACGGCCAATAACGACGTCTTTTAAATTATTATAAAGTCAAAAAATATGACGTCATTGGGCATTTTTACGTCATTTACACGTCACTTCATAGGTAACTAGTGGGTAATTAGGAACCTGGTTATGACGTCACTTTGCTACCTGGGTAGGTACTTGGGAATCACAATAGAACTGGATTTGTCGAAACTTACAACATCAATTCATTCTACATTAAGTTCTGTTATGGCAATTTTGCCATGAAATTCGAATCTTGCGATAATTTTATGCCACCCGTTGTATAAGTAGAGAAATGTCACATTAAAATCTGATAACCAGACGTACAATAAATAAAAAACTGCTGCTTAGAAACATGTAGGAAGAAGTTTTAGATATGTAAAAGTTTAAAACATTCCCTCTAGGTAATATGATTATCTCCGCTTGATGGGACTAGTAACAATAAAACAGAAATAGGGGGAATCTTATATATGGAAACTGAATTTCGGGAAGCAGGAAAGTTTGATGTTGCGAAATACTTTGCTGCACTTCTCAATTAAATTTTCTCCTCCATACGGAACGAAAGTTTTATTATCGACAATTACATTACTGAATGAGAATCTCGCCCAAGAGTTTTCGCTATTCAATATTTAGATTTTTTTCTGAATACACGAAGCGCAATTGAAAAAAAAAAGAATTTTGTTTGAGGATTTTGAAGTACATTGCGCAGCATCATTGCAAATGAAAATGCACATAATGTAACACTAAACCCCTTTGATATCAGAAACTGAAAACATAAGTCCAGAAACATGAGCGTCAAAGTCGTTGCAGACGCTATTTCCTTTACTAGATAACTAGTTTGCGGCTGTTCTGTACTCTGTAGTAGGTGTGATGGTTCTGTGTTGGAAAATATGTAACAGAATCTGACGTCCGCTGTCGCCTCTAGGGAAAGCCTCGAACCAGACACTATTATCGTCGGCCTTGGGGCCTAACTGGCAAGTGTAACATTTCTCAATTACCGAATATTTATGTATACAGTGAGTCATGAATTCTACTATTTTTTTGATAAAATAGACTTACAGTGGACTATTATCACAAAAATCCAGATATTTTCGAACTTTTTTCAGTTTTTTGAGTGCGTTAGAGCGGATATTTCACCTTTACAAAAAATTGACAAGCATTCAAAGTCGAATAAGTGGCCCATTCAAAATCGGTCCAGTGGTGGGGGAATAAAATTTCCGTAAAATCGAGCAGCTTTCAGTTCTACGGCCGACAGAGGACTCTATTTTAGTCTAGCCGACTAGATCTTTCACGTTTAGCATACATGGGAGGTCTCTAGCGGTGACTAGGCGCTGGAGCAACATGCCAGTATCAGGAAAAAGATAGAAACACCGCTCCAGAACAATTAAGCCAGGGCAGGGCAACGTGCTACCACTAATTTGAGTTAGAGTGAATCAGCTGGAGAGAGGGCAACTTCCTAGCTTCAACGTTGATTCAGGATGAATTTCGCGCAACTTTTGAGACATAAGAGACATCAGTGGAGTAACTGCGTTTTTTTTAGGGAGAATTCGGGGAGCTGCCAACCGAGCGGTTACTGTCGTCTTTTTAAACAAATAATTTTCCCTTTTTATTTTTCTTAATTTATTGATTTGACGTTGCGGCGTCGTGACGTTCGGTGCAGCGTCACATCCTTCAAACTAGGAAATCTATGAAGTAATATAAAGCAACAAGATCAAGAGTTAGAGAGTTCGATCTTTGTTTTAATCCTTTTAACGTTAAGTAATTTGAATTAACAGGAAGAGGGATAATTATTGCAGAAATTAATCGGTGCATGAAGAACGTTCTCGCCCCACTTCCTCTCATTACCAGTTCTAGCACTAGCAACAGCACCAGCTTGATTACTTAGTGTTCAGATTTCTGATAACTTACTAATCCTGCACATTCACCACTGAACGCAATATGGATATAGACAGCGTGGTAATATGCAATTTAGGGGTTTCAGAATGCAGTGGAAAGAGAAGCTCGAATTCCGAGAGCGTAACTTGCATAATTCCTAGCACCGATGTTCTGCGAGACTGTCGTTTGACACATGGCATAGATGAACGTGCCTGGCATACTTCTTCGAGATAAATTTTTCAAGTACATCTACGAGTATTTGAATAATTTGTCGACCGCGCAAACAGCGCGATGAACATCTTGCATATAGCAGGGCGGGGACTTTATTTAAGTTCGTGTAAATTCATGTTTTCAGTGAAAGTGAAAATGTTGCTATAGTAGGTGATCCCGAAATGGTGGACACACAAACAGTCATCCTCACGTTGCCAGGAGAGGTAATTCTGACAAAAACGCAAATTCCGAAGTTACGTCTAAATCGGGAACGAAAATCCTAGATAGAGATAATTAAGATAGATAGAGATAATTACTGAGATAGAGATAATAAACTGAAATAGAGATAATTAATTGAAATAGATATAGAGAACTCTCTAACTCTCTGCCTCATTCTGATGCAAATATTTCTAATGTGGGCGTATATGCAAACGCACCGAGGGATAGAGATAATTAAGTGATATACTAATAATTAATTGAGACAGATATAATTAAAAATTGAAATTGAGATTTAATTAACTTTCTAGATGAAAGGTTTGATTCCCTCATTCTGAGACAAATATCCGTAATATGGGTATGCAAACGCACCGAAGGATAGAGATAATTAACTGGGATTAAGATAATTAACTAAGATAGAGATAATTAATTGAAATAGAGATCTAATAAACTCTATAATTGAAAGGTTTGATTCCCTGCCTCATTTTGAAACAAATACTCCTAATACGGGTATGAAAAAACCACCGAGGAATAGAGATAATTAACTGAGATAGAGATAATTAATTGAAATAGAGATTATTAATTGAAATGGAGCTTTAATTAACTCTTTAAATAAAAAGTTTGATTCCCTGTCTCATTCTGGGACAAAGATTATTAACTAAGATAGAGATAATTGAATGAGATTAGGATGATTGATTGAATTAGAGATCTAATTAAACTCTCTAAATGAAAGGTTTGGTTCCCTGCCTCATTCTCAGAAGACAAATACTCCTAATACGGGTGTGCAAAAGCACCGAGGAATACAGATAATTAACTGAGATAGAGATAATTAATTGAAATAGAGATTATTAATTAACTCTCTAAATAGAAGGTTTGATTCCCTGCCTCATTCTGAGACAGAGATTATTAACTAAGATAGAGATAATTGAATGAGATTAAGATAATTAATTTAAGTAGAGATTAAATTAACTCTCTAAACGAAAAGTTTGATTCTCTGCCTCATTCTGAGATAAATACTTCTAATATGGGTATGAAAAAGCACCGAGGAATAGAGATAATTAATCGGGATAGAGGTATATAACTGAGATAGAGATAATTAATTGAAATAGAGATAATTAACTGGAATACAGATAATTAACTGAGGATAGAGATAACTAACTGTTGATATTATTTTCTGGACCTAGCTAACTGGAAAAAAGTTGGAGGTCCAAAAATAAACGTTAACTACAAACAGAACCATTTTTTTCATTTTTTTATAACCCAGAACAACCTTCTATTTGTGGTAAGATGTGCACAAAACTGTTTACTGTATCTGAAACGGCTCCTGAGATAGGTATCGTCAAAAATATGACGATATACGAAATGAATATGATATTTTGACACCCTGTATCTCGATTATATGTTTAATTATAAGCATGAATTATTCCAATTACCCACTAATACTTTTATAGGGACAATAATAATAATAATAATAATAATAATAATAATAATTCTAGATCTTACCTTTATTTACCTTTTAAACTAGCAATGAATCGCTTTCTAATTGTCTAATTAGATAAGTTCTCTCTCTAATTAATTATCTCATAAATTAATAACCTCTCCAATTACCTTAATGGGTTCTTTCGATAATAATTTCCAAATAAGAAAATCCCTAGAATGAAGAAGCTGCAAAATAAAGATATGGATGTAGTATGGAAATTATTTCCATATTTTATTAACACCTTCCATTGTATTTGCTTTCCGAAGTCCGCAAGAAAATCGAGTGACTTGAAAAGATCTACAGATTTCATATTAATTAAAGACCTAATTAACGGTGGCTAACGGTGCAGCTCGACGTTATTTTGGTGGAAGGTATTGTATTTCCATATTTTTAGGGCCGTTTTCGTGAAATGTAGAAACGGGCTTTCAAGATAATGTCAGATTTTCATTGAAAGTGACCCTCAAAGCGTAAAGAAAAGCGATTTTCTGCGTGGCTGTGATTGCGTTCCTTTATCGAATGTCTCTCCGCCGCTATACGGAAATTCTTTCTCCATTTACTTAACAATGATATGCAAAAATATAACGAACTGGATATTTCTCTTAATTTCAGTGCAAGGAGTCGAATAAGTTTCGTGAAGTGAGATGGAAAAACTCGGAAAAAACAGATTCTTATACCGCCTTCTATTGACCACGTCCAGAAGAAAAAATTAAAATTTTTTTCAATTTCCTATTCGGCTAACTTCACAATTCTACAAATCTCTCTGGAAGCTAAACGGTTCGTTTGCGGAGGGGGGGGTCGGAACATTCCCGTGAAGTTGGCCCCTGAATTATATGAAACCACTAAATTTTTTAGGGTTCTTCGAGTAGAACTAAAACAATTCCAGTTCTGTATATAAATTTTTAATAGTTACGCGGAACAAGGCCCTTTTAAAAGCAAAAATCCTTTTTGGGGGCTCACTTCACGCGTCTCCCACTTTTGAATTTTTTCGACAAAATTTTGAAAAATCGCGCAAAATGAGTTCTCGGTAACCTCCGAAGAGTTCTCATTAAAAAAACCGGGTGAGCATGGTTCAATTATCGAAAACAAACCGTTTAGCTTCCAGAGAGAATTGTAGAATTGTGAAGTTAGTCTCGGATCTGAAATTGAAAAAATCATATCTTTTTTCTGCACGTGGTCAAAGGAAATTATTGGATCAAACGATGCTCATACCGGGTGAGCAAGTTACCACTCCAGCAAACGAACCGTTTAGCTTCCAGATCTTATTTATTTAGTAAGTAGTAGGTACACAAGAAATTAAATATTAATTGAAAAGCAGGTTTAAATAACCATACAGTTAACCTGATGGCGTCTTTCAACATACGCAGAAGAAGATGATGAAAGAGAAACATTGTTAATATTTAAATCCGGACCGGACCAACCCCCTGATTATATTTCACGAGACTTTAAATTATGAACGGCTTCCTCCTAAAGGCTAATGAATGTTAGTTGCGTTACCGCGATACCATCCCCGTCCGTTCCTGTGTGTGCTCCCTTATCCTATCAACATATTATTGGGAAAGTTGAGAGAAAACATGAAAAACGAATACCTTTGTAAGGTAATTTAGGGCGACGTTATCGACCACCCTGCTGGCTTCTTCGAGGCGTTTGAATCCATTGTCGGTGCACCTATTCCCGATACAATTCAATTGCTAAGCCCTTTATAAAGGCTTTGGATCGGAATTTAGTGAGATAACAGAAATGCCCATACCACACCCACCCATCCGAATCGCAGTACGTACGTTAAATTCACTGGAATCCACGTAAATGTGAACATAAATGTTTATCGACCTTTGTAGGTACTATTCCTGTCTTGAACACAAAGCGAGAGCAAAGGCTTTGTGAAAAGAGCAATTCCTATTGTCTTGCATGATGAATGTCTACACGAGATCTGTCTTCCGCCGCTGTTGCGGAGCTGAACTCCATAAATCCATAATCTCACAGTAGAGAACATTATTTGTTTATATTTTATTATATTTAATTAAAAGCTATAAGTACACCCCCCTCCCCCCTGAATCAAAATCTCTTTGACCCGATGATAAGTCGTCAAAATTTATGTTAGACGTCAGAAAACTTCGAGCTTTAAACACAGTGGAAACCTCTAAAATGTGGATAGAAAGGAGAGTGCTGAAGACTCTCTAGCGAGCAGAACACGTAGGGCACGTAAGCAATGAAAAAGTATTGAATAGAATGAAAGTTGAGACACTTGGAGAACGAAGGGAACTAGAGAGAGATAGGATTTGTCAATAATAAGCAAAGCGAGCTACTTAAAATGACGTCTTTATAGAGTGTTTTATTGAGTTTGCTGAGAAAGGGGGATGTTTTTTTTTAGAGCGCATAGCGGGAACAAACAATCAGTTTTCCAGAACTATTAAATTAAGTTTTAGTTCGTATTGCAAGACAAGATGTGTATAATCAATTAAACGAAGATTAAAGTGATAAAAAATAGGGGAAAAAACCCCATCTTGAAGCAAAAGCTCGCTTTTTATTCCTGCAAAATCAGAAAATTTACTCATTACTTTGTCGAGAAAAATTATATATTTTTCAATTCAACCCCTGAGCAAATTTCGGGGAAGGGAGGTAAAGAACGCTATTTAAAAGCCAGGTAGCTCAAAAAAGAAAAGGGATCCAAAAAGGGGCGTGCTCCTTTGAAATAAATCATATATACGATTTCCAGCGCTCTCGAAAGTTCATCTGTCCACTGCTATTAAAGGCTTGCAAGTCGAACGACCAAATGGTGGCGCCGATGTCACCCTAGATCGACAGAGTGTTCTGTAAAATGATTATATAGTGGGCTCAAAAATAATTTTCACGAAAATAATTGATTAAATAGAAAGGTGACAACCTGGAACGGTTACTGGAGATGTCAACTGAAGCGGAAATTCCGGAATCTTCTTCTTGCGATATGCCGTTCGAGAGACGGGTTTCTCGAGAGATGATGAGAGAGAACAGTAGTTTCTGAGGTGGGCTTATGAGTACTGTTTCTTTGGGAAACGTTATCAAAAAACCAACCTCAGGGGGTTTCTCCAGGCTGACATAAGCTTTTACCCAATTCTGTCAAGGTGCTCTTGAAAAGACTTCGGATGCTTTTCCATTTACCTGCTCTCTAAAATTTTAAAAAATCAGCTTTTCCGAGAGAAAGTAAAATAAAATCTTGATCACATTTCAAGCGAAGCTTTCTCTTTACACTCCTGGAATTCCGGGATCTTCTTCTTGGGATGTGCCGTTGAGAGATGGGTTTCTCGAGAGATGATGAGAGAGATCAGTCGTTTCTGAGGGCTTACGAGTACCGTTTCTTTAGGAAACGTGGTCAAAAAACCAAACTCAGGGGCCGTTTTTTTTTTAGACTGGCGCAAGCTTTTACCATTTTCTGTAAAGGTGCTCTTGAAGGTAATTCTGATGCTTTTCTTTGCTCTTTAAACTTGGATGTTGAAGTAATGGTAGTCATTAAATGTGGGGAATTATTGTTTCTCTTGAAAATAGTATTAGGGCCAGTTTGATTGGTGAAATTATTATAAGTTTCATTATTAAAGATCCAGCCTGTACCTATTTCTATTATTAACATTATTATACGATGTAGAAAATAACATATTTCCCTGCTGTGAGTATTAAAATAATTTCTGCATAAAATTCTTGTTATGTGACTTGATGATACAACTTCATTGCTAGAATTCACTACATTCCTTCTCCATTCTTCTGCTTCGTATGAACAGTAAAGCCAGACTTTTAATATAAAATCTTATGCATACCGGCTTTCATCCATCTCTCGGGAAGCCTTTGCGAATGCCTCTGCGAACAAGGAAATGTAATCACAAAAACAACAACACCATTTTCCGCTGTTAACATGTTTTTTCATCAATTACATTTCCTGTTACCAAGAAAATTACTAATTTCAGTAGGAAATCATCGTTTCGCCGGCAAACAAAACAAAAGTCAAGTCGTTGGAAGGCTTATACCCTCGTTCGTCTATTTCCCAATCTGTCATATTATTAATGTCTCTATTAAAGATCTAGTAATGAGGAAATTTCAAAAGCTTGATTGCTTTGTAAAAAATTCTGGGTGTCATTTTTTAAAGCAAATAACTGAAAAGAATGCCGCGTTCATAAGCACGCCCCGAAATACTGATGTCTGAAACTGTAATGAATTCAATGCTCATAAAGCTAGCAAAAAGCTCTCAAAATTTCATTAAAATCGGCTGCTCCGTTTTTTTTTTGATATCAATAATGTTTACAAGAAATGTTTGTTTTGACTCCCCCTGCTACCCCTATGAATGTGAATACTACCCCTACGTATGACTTAATATGAATGTTATTATTTGTAAAGTTATCGACATTTAGAGTATCTTTTTATCTAGCCGGGCAAGAGTAATAAAGTCCCCTCCCCCCGCAAGTTAAACCGGGAGAGCGTGCCGGCCAAGACCGATTTCGACTCCGTGATAAATTCGACCCGGAAACGTCTCCCGCAGGAAGATTCATGGTTACAGTTGACACATTATATTGCTGATACCATGCAGCATTTAATGATAACGAAGTGGACCGGTGGCATTCATTTGAAATTTGAAGCTGCTCCGTACTTTAGGTGTTTCCCATTTATTTTTCGGCAAACTATGGGAGCGATATTTAAGATGAGTAGGTGGATTTTATAGAACTTTCTCCAATCTAGCCCCACCCCTACTATATGAGATTTTAGGTACCCCACACCTGACACCAATATTACGTTCTTAAGTGATAAAGCCTGTCAACTCATTTTGTGTTATTTTTTTTTCTATTCGCTTCTGAAGGACCAATAAGGAAACTTGCGAAAATTCGCGTAGAAGTGAGACCCCTTTCTTAGCTACACGCAGGTATTTCCGTGATCTTATTCGCATCACCGCGAACAGAGTTACAGCGAAAAATGTGCGAAAGACACTTTTTCCTTTGAACACTTCCACACGACTAAATCGCACGCCATTTTATTAAAATCATTCAAACAAAGTAGGCGGTTATATTAAACAGAAGTAAATACATGCAACTGTAGCAAATCAGTGCACGAAATTTGAACTTTCACCGGAAAGTCAATTTTTTGAACGTCAAATGTGAAATTTGTTCAAAAAAAGTCGGCCGTTTTAGATCAGTTGTAGAGCCGCCATTTTTTAAATTTCAGCGATTTTTTAAAAAAATTGTGACAAAAGAATTATTCTTCAACTATACTTTTTCCGCAAGTAATGCCCTAGTCGTTGTACCCAGAAATTGCGAAGAAAAAAATGATCGAATTTTAGCTAATTTTCCCGTATTTTCCATTAAACTCGACGAAATTTTCAAAGAGAAAATGAGAATTTCTGATATTTTTGACTGTTACTTCGGCCTCAATTATCATAAGAAGATCGCAATAATAGTACCGGCGTGTAGGTGAAATTTGGCGCTGGGCGACTGCAAAATTTCGTCGAAATTGACCTAATAGTTTGTTATTTATAAGCTGTCAAAGTTGATTAAAAAAAAAAGTTGGCAAATTTTCAAAAGCGCCTGTAGCGGCCATTTGGAAAGATTTCGCGATCGCATTTTGACGTTTCGGTTGCTGAGGAGATACCCTATCGACGAAAAACTATTGTCGATTCCAAGCGCCCAGCAATCCCGGAGAAAATGGCCGATAAATTTTTTTCCTGAAAATGAAGAAAGGTCGGCGATGTTTTTGAAGAGAAAATGTGCATTTCTGATATTTTTAACTGTAACTTCGGCTTCGATTATCGCAAGAAGATGGCAAAGGTACCGACGTGTAGCTGAAATTTGGCGCTGGGCGACTGCAAAATTTCGTCGCAATTGACTTAATCGTTTGACATTTATAAGCTGTCAAAGTTGATTTAAAAAATTTTTTTTGACAATTTTCAAAATCATCTGTAGCGGCCATTTTGGAAGATTTCGCGATCCAATTTTGACGTTTCGGTCGCTAAGGAGATACTCTATCGACAAACAACTATCGTCGATTCGAGACGCCCAGAGTCCCGGAGAAAATATCCGGTAAATTTTTTTTTCTGAAAATGAAGAAACAAACACTTTATTTCTAGAAGAACGATCTCGATAAAGTTTGTACGTATATGCTTTCCCTAAGTAACTGTGCAATCAGAATCTCTCCGCGATGTACCGTTATTGAGAAAAAGTCTTATAGGTGGGACGTTGCAAGAAAACGTACGGCTTTGAACGGGGGTCTTTACATTCTCGGATCCGGCCCATTTGGAGGTGCCGAGCGAGCTACCTCTGACCGTTGAAAAAGCAACGAAACTATTAACTTTCTTTGAATTTTTATTTTTCCAAAACTTCAGTTAATATGTCCACCTACTCACATTTCAAGCGACGATATTGACAAGTCTATTGAAGTATCAAAAAAAGTAATTTAACTGTACGCCGTTTGAGAAACTCTTAAAATTTATTTACACGTCGTGGATAAGATAAACAGTTTTTATGGAGTTTCCTTATTGAACTCTGAAAGTTACTTTTCAAGACAAACATACCCTCTTCTGCAAATACTTTTTGTTTTCCGCATCCGCAGAGCTCTTAAATAAATTAATTTAAAATACTTCATTATACTCTTATATCATATAAAAATTAACGCAACACTTTCTCATTTTTTTCTACAAGAAAGTTAAAATAAAAAAATGGTAAAACAGTGAAAGAGGTTCAAAAAAAACTTGCATGAGCAATTCTTAAAAAAATAAATTCGTTTATATTAATGTTAAGTAAACCTACTTGACTTTCATAAGATCTCTTCCAGCATGTTCTCTTATTGCAATCAAAACAGAAGAAAATCAATGCGGTATTGTTGGCTGAATTTCCCAGAAAACATTGAGTTATTCTCCATCTTATCGCTTTCCATAGAGAGTAGTATGAAACATGGAGAAACCAGTAGGGATATTTGTATCTTCAGATATATATTCTTCTATAGATAAATTCAGCAGATATCGTTCAAGCGCAAGAAGTTCAATATGTATGCAAAAATTTAAATCTAGAGCAGAATATTATGCTAAAAAGAATAAATAAAGTAGTAAAAAATAGGTACAGCGTGTTCAAATTGAGGTTGCAATATTGCATAATGAGCTCGGGAAATAATAACGAAACTTTCAAATTAAAAGTATCAGTATTAGCCTGAATTTGGAATTTCTTATCTCTTTATTATCGATTAGCTGTAATGTATTTAAATTCGGGGCGTAAAAATGTCGATAATGCTTATGTGGAAATACTTACTGAATCTCCTGGTTAAGATTTAGGTACTAATAATTTGGTGGAGTAGCATATTATTTATTGCAAACGCTGAAAATTCGGGATCTATCTTAAACTATATTTACATGCGAGGAGCGGTTCGCTCTCATTAAATCTATTAAAGCAGAAAATTTAATTTACATAAGGGTTACGTGAGATTTCCCACCAGGGTATCAGTTTAACAGTCCCTAGAAAAATCCAAACCGCATTACGGACGATCAATACTCGTTCAAAATATTGGTTGAAGATTTTATTTTGGAAATCCAATCCACTGAGTCAGTACCTACAGTTGGCTAGACGGAGGGATACGGAGATACGCTGAACCGGAATAATTGGGCCAATGGTGGAGTCACTTTGACACAATTGAAGTTATTATTTAATCAGATTTTTTACTCGCTTTTAATAAAATTGGACATCCAAGTTGTAACAATAGGGTAGTAATCATCAAAAACTTCGCGTGTGAAGTCCTACTTCCCCCATAGCTCCTAGAAGTAACTATCACGATCACGTTAACGAAAATTAATTGTTTCGAGTTCTCGTTTCTTCTCGAGCTTCTAGCCAATAATAACACAACGATATCCTTTTTATAAATATCAGACAATGCAATACGAAATTAAAACAAGACGTTAGCTCCGTTCATTGTGCTCCGACTTAATTAAATATAAGCATTAATTTTACTAATATTTCCATTACGCCGAAACTTCACAATAATATTCTCGTGTCGTGAAATAATGTAATTTAGTTGGAGGAGTTAGGAAAAAAGATTAAATTCCCAGACAAAGTTAGGATCCTGTTCGAATTCCCATCGCACCTGTTACCTCCGCTACAGTTTCCGACCAACATCCCTGAATTAATTAACTCTCCTTTTCATGCAGCTTCGAGATTGGGATGTTGTCCGAATAATAATTGTCATTTTCCTACATTCCTTTCGGCTTCGGTGATCCTCTTTCGATGGAAAATTAAATTCGCCCGGTGGGGATATCAGTATACAGTGTGTTGGAAATAAACTACATGAGGTGACGGAATCTCAGTTGTCAGAAATTCGAGACTCCTAACAAGTCACGGAAACTAAGTATTATACATGCTGTCTGGCTTACTGCTGGCAGACGTGAAAGCTGAGTTTAAAAGCACCTTGAAAGCACTCGAATTTGTGTGCTTACTGAAGCTTAGTGAACTCCCAACTAAACTAATTAAACGGTTCGCTGGGAGACAATAATAAGACTTCTTTCACTTTATCCTTTCGTTGTCCTGCCTGAACTCATCTAGCGCGTCGTTCTATAAATTGGATTCTATCTAAGAATAATACCTAACTTTTGTAATTGTGTGTTTATTGCAATTATTAGAAAAAAATAATTCCTTTTTTTTACTGTTTCCTACTTTCCATTTAGAAAAAATGTTCTAAATATACCTTTTTGTTAAAACTTAAATCAAAGAATGGTAAATCTCTTGTCGAATAGTTCACTATTCCATACCACTGGCGCTCTTCTTCGAGAGAAAGACGATATTTTCGAAATACCGAGGTTCAGCTTCCTCTAAATGCTGATTCTTCACCGCAACTGAGGACATGTTCTTTGCCCCTTTTTGGGAGCGGACACTGCGCCTGTCAGAATTTACACTTTGATAGAATTTGAATTGATTTTTCTCTAGAAGTTCCCGAAATCCACCTAAGATCGCGTTCCTAGACGACTATAATATTGAAATGGATCGCACATTCAAGCTGATGCTTGAAAAGAAATCAAAAAAATTAGACAAATGAGATAAAAGGAAGGAAATTATTGAATAGGTAAAACAAGACAAATACTCCCGCAGTAATCCGGGTAATTTGTAAAAGGAAATGAAAGGAATGAAATAATAAGAAAGCACAGAGGTATAAAAGAGTGGTGTACGAGTTGGATAGGAGTGTGAAAAATGTTATGAAAAAGATCCACTCTCGCTCTTCACTTTTTTATGCTCTCTGCAAACGTATCTTCTCTCGCTCTTCATTCGCTTTTATACTCTCTGAAAGGAAACCAACGGTTAACAAGGCTCAGTTAATTTCCTCGCTTTTCTGCAAGAAATCCAAAATCAGCCAGATAGAAGAAAATCCAAGTTACAATGAGACACAGTAGATTCTTTTGCGCCATCCGTTTCGGCCATCCTAGTCCTGGCATACCTCGATCAAAGATCAGGGGTGACTACGGTAAACACAACGAAAGAAAAACTACAACGGTCCCATTAGGGGAAACTAGACGATCTTTAGTAGCATATATTCTGCTGTGAAATTACAAGAAACCCCAGCTATTTCATTCAATTACTATTAAACGAATCACGAGCCTTCATCTTATTTATCACCAGAGAGTGGTACGTTTAATTCTGATAAAAATATGCAGATATATTTCCGATGAAGAGAATCAAATTCCGACGAAGGGTTGCGTTGAAATCTTCCTCAAACAAAAATTAATTAAGAAAATTCCGACGTTTTAGGAAAACAAACTGAATACGTCCCAAGTTTAACCAAACCAAATCTTAATGAAAGAAGCCCACTTAAAAAGGATTTAATTTAATTTATTAAATGGGTGCCTGCTCTTCTTATATCAGGGGTTATCCTTGTCTGCCGAGGCGGAATATCTGGAAGCATTGCGTCGACATTATAATATCATGAAAGGAGCACGAGCTGCCGCAGTTTGCGTTGGCTACAATAGAAAGGAAGGATTTGGCACACGAAAACGGGGGCATGCTCTTGCCAAACCGTATATATACGGAATGTTCCAACAAAAAGTAGGTTTCCCTCCTTTATTACCGGAACTGGTGTAACTAACAATAATTTCGTCAGCAGTTTCACGGACGATACTAAGTGGAAACTAGTTAGGAATGTTGTGATATCGATTGCTTTTGATTAGATTAGTTGGGCAAGTGAATGGTAATTTTGAAAAGCCATGGTGTCAAATCGTTGATGTATCTTCAACCTCTCTCTTTTTTTTCACACAATTGTAAGTCCATTTTATTTAAACATAAATCGAGCAGGTGCCTGAATTTATCATAGAAAGTTACCCTGTTTACTCCTTTCATTCCCCATACGTAATCATATTATGAAGTTGATGGTTTTTATTACTCTGTGATAAAAGAATAAAATTTGCTTGCTTTAATTGAACTCTCTGGCTCGGAGATACTAACAACAGGACGAAGAAGTTTGTGTTTGTGTATTTTTGGCAGTCCATAAAGTCTGGGTGTCCTGGCTTCGGTATTCATAATCTGCCCTTAGCCTTAATCGTGGATGGTGGAAGTTTTAACCAGCGGATCGAGACTGCTGAGTTTTCCATATCTGATTCAGTCTTACTTGACCAATAGAACTCAAACGGTGAAAATTAACAAAAGAGTATCTGGTGAACGTGAATTTGACATGGGAGTACTACAGGAATCAATTTTAGGTCCTTTTTTTGTTCTGGTATACATAAATGACATTATTTGCTGATGACACTCCTCTTCTAGTTGCACAACTTGATTTAGAGAGCTGCAGACGCGAGATGGCAAGCTTTCGGGCAAATCAACTTAGTTCTGAATCTGGGTAAGACCGTTGGGATGGGAAGCGATGTTCCGCGTGACGTTTCCTAGAGCATGCGTATTGATTCTTCCTTAATGTGGGAGAGGCAGGGTGGTAATGTTGCGGTCAGGGAGCTTTCTTGTCTGGGTACTTTGTCTGAGGACACATTGCCGTATGTCAGTCTCACTTTTCTCTTTACAGACGTGATATATACAAATCTTGGTTGGGATTGGTTTTAAGGCCGACTGTCTTGGTAAAAAATTCTTGGCATTCTTAGTTTTCCCTGTATTTACATATTTCAGTCTCTGTTATACCTACGTCAGAGAACATCTGAGAGATTACGTCTCACTAAATGACATTCATGAGAATGATACACGAGACGTGGGCGGGATCTACTTCTCCCGCAACATAGAATCAAGAGGACGAAAAGCTCAACCAATTATTTTGGTGGTAATTTTTATGATGCAAGGGTGGAGGTTGTTATCGCGAAGTTTCCACATTTGGTCAGGACAGTCAACTTATAGCCGTCTCGGAACGGGGAAGCTCTGCCGGAACATCATCTCCCTTTTTACCAAAAGAGTGGTAGAACGGTAATTCATGCAGGCAGGAGTAATGTCTTCTTTCCAGAAGAGATGAAGAGATGATCAATTCCTCAGCAGAGGTAGAAAAACACACGATTCTAAAGAGAAGTTGAACTTTGATGGGGGTCCAGAGACACGAGTTCACGAGGTGGCGCTCCAGAGAAGATGCCATTTCCGGCAGGACTTTTATGTTCTCTACTCATGCGTATATTTCGCGTTTTTCTACGGCTGCTAAATTTCGCATTGCGGACTTTATTTTGGCGAATCAGGGAACGGGATACAAAATATTCCCGCCATGTTACATATAGATGCATAAAAGAGTGAAATGCAGGTCTCATGAGTATAAAGCACATAAAGTGTGTTTCGTGTTTCGCCCTGCTGGAGCTCATCAGTGTACTGCATCTGGAGTATCCGGAAGGATGCTGTCGAAAGTGAACTCACGGTTAGTTCTTTAGACTGACAGCTAGATGTCGCTCTACTTTACACCACACGGAGATCCGTGTTAATTATTGCCCTAAGGATGACCAAATTCAATTCATCCGACAGCATCCTTCCGGATACTCCAGATGCAGCACACTGATGAGCTCCAACAGAGCGAAACACGTGTCTGTCACATTTTTCATTTGCGTGTTGATGAAAAAATGTCAACATTACTTGATGTCTGTGTAAAAAATAATGTACCTACCTATTTAGATGAAATAACTTTCATTTTGTAGATGAAAGAAATAAAAAAATACTTTCGATACCAATGCAAGGTGACAATAAATAACAATAACATACGTAAATATAGTAAAAACAAATAATACAATCGTTTATTCAAACCGGGTGGAAAAGTTTTAAACCCTAAATCTCCAAATCCCTTCGATTGTCTACTACTTTTCTTTAAAGCCTCGACAAAATTATGTAACAGTCGACAATCCTCGAAGCTTCCGACCAAACCCCATAAACCCAGAATTTAGATCCCCCGGGAGAGCGGAATGGCAGCAATTTTTTCAGGATGCGTGTCGTATGCTACAAAAAAATCGTGTGAGGTGCTCGTAGATATCCTTAAAGACAAGTGGGTTTAAAAGGCTGCCTGAGCCTTTTCATAATGCACGGAGTTCTAGATCCAGATTTATAAAAGTAGAGCATGGACGGGGTAATTCTTAACCGGATAGGTCGACACATATATTGATTTTCGTGTTTAATTTAATTGTCGCTTAATTCTGGATAAGTTAATTGTAAATTCCATTTCACGCATCAGCGCAGTTATCTACTACGTTAATGCTGATGAGTAATTCGTTATTACTCGTTATTCATTATTATTATTATTATTACAAAGGGAGTTTTGTGCATGAGAGATAAATTTCCTAGAATCTAATGATTCATGGAATTAATTTAGCGAGCATAAAAAATTGAAGCTCAACGTGTAAACGGTCTAATTTGAAATTATAATCTGGTTAAGAGAAAATGGGAAGGTCCATCCGCGTCTTCAATAATTCAGGATTGAGTAAAGCGATTGATGCAATTTTTATGAGCTCGGATGGACGAGTAGGATTACTTAGAAATATTCAAACGCAAGAGGTAGGAAGAGGTTATACATCTACGTACATACATTTTATATTACTAATTTTATTACAGAATTTTATTCCACATTCACTAATTATTTTTCTTTAATTAACTACACAGTAGATTCCACTATTATAGTTCTTGAAATAACTCATCAAAAAACTCATCTACCGAACGCGTTCCTTATATTTCTTATAGGTAAATGGCAGCATAGATTCTAGAAACGATAATACTCGTGTCGCTATCATGTTTGAGAGCAGCTGATCGCGAACTTTTCCACGCAACCTCGATTCATTCCAGACTCCAGCATGTCCAGAATTGACCCGAACAGAAAAAAAAGAAGAACAATAGATAATAGATCTCTGAAATGGGATTAACCTCTTTTTTGTTCTAATTCTAGAAATGTAAAAAATTAAATTGTTTATGTGGAAATACTGAGTCTCATGGTTGAGATTTAGGTACTAATAAATTGGTGGAGTAGATTTCCCGATTTAACGGTTAATCAGATAAAATATGACGGGAATTAATAATCATTGTGCTGATAAAGAAGCGATTTGAATGGAGATATCTACGGATTTGATGGTATTTCAATTATTCAAAATAAAAATATTATTTATTGAAAACGCTGATTCAAGATCGCCTATCTGAAACTATATTTACATGCGAGGAACAGTTCGCTCTCACGAAGTCTATTAGCGCAAGTTTTAATAATAATAAATTACTGATACGTTTATGGCTATAAATCTTTAAAAACAAATTTATAATAATTAAGGATACTAATGTCTTAGGAACCATTTTAGGTGGTATAGGTATCTGGGAAATTTTGGGATCCACCTCTCAACATATATTAATTGACTCCAGTCTCCCAGATTATTCAAGAATATGCTATTATTCCCGATGATTATTCCATTTAATTGAATTCCTCTCCTGGACCGCAATCGTATGCATAGCTGCAATTATTACATAAACCCATTGAATAAATCATCGTTACTATTTTATTGAATTATTTATTACAAGTTGACAATGTGTTGTTTTAACATCCACACACTAATAAAGTGCCCTAATACAGAAACATTTAGAATTAATATTTGTCATATCACTGGGATAATTAACAATAAATTACACTATTGCAGCTCTAATGATCGTATATTATGGTACGTATTTCTGATTTTAAATCTGGCCTTTACCAATTTATTGAAAACACAAAACTTTAATTGCACTTTCTAATTGCGCACCTCGGATCTGGTCGCATTTTCGACTAGAAAATTTTCTTTTTGAGGCTCTATACCTCTACGACCAATAGTTCCTAAGATATGGCCGGTGGCAAACCCTAAAACTGTAGGGAACCTGTATTGCCGACACTGACGCTTACTACGTTAGTGTCGGTAATGCAGGTTCCCTATAAAACTGGACATCCGCGCGGTATTTGTCAAATGACATCCCCGCTTTTTTCAGGTTTAATTCGAAAAGGATCGATTGTAGAGAAAAAACTGCAATAAACAAAATTGAAGGAAATTAAATTTCCTACAAGTTTAGTTTCTATAATTTTTACAAAAAAAATTGAAAATGGCTGAGTTGGAGTAGAAAAACACATTTTCATAAAATTCAAAATGGCGGCATGACATGCACCTCGGATCTGGTCGCATTTTCGACTCGAAAAAAAAATCATTTAAGGCCTTTGCGTCTAAGACCAGTAGTTCCTAAGATGGCAGGTGTCGAATCTAAAAACTGGACATCCCCGATAGTTGTCAAATGACATTCCCGCTTTTTCAGATTTAATTCGAAAAGGATCGATTGTAGAGAAAAAACTTTCATAAATAAAGTTGTGAGAAATTAAATTTCCTACAAGTTTAGTTTCTATAATTTTTACCAAAAAAATTGAAAACGGCTGAGTTAGACCAGAAAAACACATTTTCATAAAATTCAAAATGACGAAATGACGCGCGCACCTCGGATATGGTCGCCATTTTGAATTTAGACTACCAGGGATCCCCCTTTTAACGGGTAGACTAAGAAAGATCGACAACGGAATTTCTCCCAGCTTAAGAGTACCTACATAATGATATTTATGGTAAGAAAACGAAATTTTTGGAACTCCTTTTTATATTTTGTTGCCTATAAGTTAATATCGTAGGATGCGTTTAAAGTGCAATTGAGGACATTTTGAGAATCACTTCCATGTGGAATTCGCTTCAATTCCCCTGGAGATTCAATAGTTACCAAATAATAATTCAATTTCGATCCTCAGGGAAATCGTTCCCTTATTCTAGGATTTCTAGGATGCATTTCAGGAGGGTGTACAATGTACATGTACATGTCAGTTTAATTATGAGATTGACGATTCCTCATCGTTATGATGACATTTTACACTCTCGCATTCCCCATCCACCACCACCATCATATTTGATAAATTACGTACTGACAATCAACAGGCTTCATAAAAACAACAAAAATTCTTTTAAAAAGTTTCTTCGCGCTGCCAAGCCAAGCCAAGCCAGCCGAGCTAACACCGGATAATAATTCTAAAGTTAACTTTCTGTTATAAACTGATAACTTTCTCATTACATTTACGTCGTTAAAAATATTGATTGCTATAATTGCAACCCCGTGTTGGGGCTTTTGCACCCTTGTCGGTAACTGGCTTTAAAAGTAGTGATAGTTGGTATATCGGGTGTTTCATATTGGCCAATACAGGGATTTCAATAGTAAAAATAAAAAAAAGATTCAACTATTGGCTTTCTTATAAGTTTTAGAGAGAAGTGTTATAATTTGTTATTATTGAGATACTGAACGAAAGAACGAAATTTTCGTACTTTTTTGATAGTCTTGATAGAAGTCCTAAACAAACTCTGCGATTTTTTATGAAATATTTTTTATGCGTTTTTAACAGCGACTAAAATTGCAACCATTTGAGACCAGAACCAGCTCTGTACGTGAAAAACTTACCGAGATACGGCTCTCCAAAAATTGACAATTTTTTTTTTCAAAAAAGGAAAATTTTAAGATTTTGTCAATTTTCGACTCCGATATTCATTTTACTGGAAAAAATGTTGTAGCAAATGTAAGTAACTATCAATTTAAGCAAAGAACTACGTCTGTAGGCCATATAGTTTACTCACAAATCTTGAAAAACCAAAAAATGGGAAAACTGAATTTTTTGCTTGTGTTTAGTTCTCACAATGGTGTGAAGAGGGTAGTTTGAAAGGAAAAAGGAAAAACCATGTAGGTACATCCACACGAAATATTTATTTAAACTACTAATATTGCAATTATTTATTTAGCATATTTACAAGGAATTATTTTTGGTTAGGATTGCTTCATGGCTGATTCATATAAATTGTCTAAATTAGCCTAAAAAATCAGCGTCGTCTTCTCTTTTTTTTGCAATTTGAAGCTCGGCGGTGTTATGACAAGAGACGCCGGAGCAAAATTTACCATAACAAACGTGTTGGCTCCTATGATTTACCCGTAAAATGAGTATTTTCCCTGATATGGGGGCCGAAAATTGACAAATTTTTTTTTTTTTTTTTTGTAAAAATGGTGAATTTTTGAAGAGCCATATCTCGGTAAATACTGAACCTACAGAGCTGGTTCTGGTCTCAAATTGCAGCAGTTTTAGTGTATTTCAAAAACGTAAATCCTAACAACATATAAAAAAATCTGAACTAGCCGTTAGTTTGCGATTTTAGCGATTTCTATTATTAGTGTTAGATATGACTGGCCTAGTTATCCAAATAGTAATAATTAAAAAATTAATCCGAGTGGATGACACCGTTTTAGATTTTCTGTTGCATTAATCAATGCAGGGGTCCATTTAAAATCCGAAACCCTCTAACTGGAACGGTAAACTAATTACCGCGGCTCAAAAATAGCAAGTAATACCTACAATTTCGTGCCTCTTTTATTTAGACCCTTTCATTATTTTCGCATTTGGATACCTCCACGTGTATACAGGAGCTTAATGTGAATGTATAGCATGCCGATACGCTCATGAATTTTTATTTTGTAAGATCATGATTAATTAAAATAATTTTAAACTCTTGTAATTAAGGGTAAATCCACGAATGACGTCATCGTGCTGAATATCTTTTTTCAAACAGCTGAATCAAACTTTTCATTTTTCTTAAAAAAAAACAATATTCAATTCAGTTCAATTCAATTTTCGAATAATTGCTTTTTTCTGACCCCCCCTGTATAATCAATGTAGAAAAAAACTAATAAAAGAAAAGTTAAAGTTTGGCACCTTAGAATCGAAAATATTAAAATGGTTCCATTGTCATGGGAAAAAAGTCTGTCTACTGTTTGCTGGAACGTTGGTTAGTCTTAAAGGTGACTAATTTGATGGTGATAAGTGACTTGACGACCGTAGCGCCATCTATATGTGCGACATGGCAATCAATTAAAGCAATTGCAGCAACAATGATTGCTCTTTCAGGTCTACTTCATTCAAAGCCGTTTGAATTATTAGTGAAAAGTTGGAATGAAGTCAAAATCAAGGAATTAAAATGTACCTTTTTTGAAAAAACAACATAATTTAAGTTTTATTACTGAATGAAAATAGAATGAAAATATGAAAAAAGATATGTATATGGATTGCTTGTTTGTTTTAAAACATAATTACGTGAAAATTCTGGGATCAAGTCAGCTTTGAAAACGGTAAAAATGTCAATGTCTTGATGATGCGTTAAAACCCGAAACAGGTAGACTCAAGCTCAATAAATAGGTAAACGTTTTTTACTAGTTAGATCAAAATTGTTGTTTTTCCTAATATGTTGAGTATGTAATAATAATAACTACTTTAAATTAAACAGAGGAGCTTTCACGAGCAATATCTACAATGATGTTATTCTTTCATTTAAGGTAGATGAATGTAAAATATTTTGACAATTTTTTTATTTCTCCTCATCTATCCAGACGTCTCTCTATGTAAACATAATTACATTATCCGCATTGTACCTACCTAGGTAGATTGCCTAATAAAACAATGAATTAAATTGCCTGTTATAGGAAAAAAACAACCGCGGCATCAACATCCTTCACCCCTTGTCTCCATTATCTCCATATCAACTCTTTCATTCTTATAGCGTCATTCTTTATGTAGGTAATGTCAAATTTTCCGAACCACATTTATTGAATTTTAGCCAAGACTTTTTCAATAATATGACCTAATGAACGGCGATCTTTCGAGTTTCATCCCTCCTCTAATCCTCTATCCTTGACCGTCCTTGCCGGCTGCTCTCCCTCAGCAATCGGTCCATGTGGCGCCAGTTCCCAACGATCCCGGGCGCGCTGCGAACATCAGCTCCTTCCTGTTATCGCTTCACATTCGCGCGTCGGTATTTCGCTTATTTACACTACTCACACCGCAGGAGTAATAAAAATTTTGGAATCCTCCGAATTGTGAATTTTGGAAATTAATAATTACGATGTCCACTACTTGAAGTCACAGCCAAGGATCTTTCTTTATTCAAGAGAAAAAGTTCAAGTAAGTTAATGAAAAGTTAACCCTTCTCGATCAAAACTTGTCTTCAAACAATTTTTTGAAATTTATAAGAATTTTTCTATGGCCATGCTTTTGATTAGTCTTACCTTTAAGTAGCTTTTTCCTCTTCGTCTATTGTTGAAAGAAGAGGGGGAAGTATCTACTTTCAGGGCTCTTTGTCTGTGTCCATTTAAGTTGTCAGCGCTGCTTACTCGTTTTGACTGTCATTGTCATCTTCAGAGCTAGAATAAGGTGAAAATATTGTAATTAGTGATTTAAACTGTTTTTTTTAAGTTATACTAACGCATAAATTCAATAATTCCTTTGATATTATTTTTTGGGAAAAATATCAAAAGGGGTATTATGCCATTTATTTTTCAAGTTATGACGTCATATTTTTTTTTTTGACAGCCTATTTTTTATTATTGATTTTGGCGGTGCTTTTTATTCCGTTCAAGACCGTAAAAAATTTTCAACGTTATTAAAAAAAAAACGAGAATAACGGTTTAACGTTCAAATATTAATCACAATTGCATGTTTTTTTGTTTCAGTGTGTGTGTAGAGGGTTTGTTTGACCTCGGAGAACTAGCTCCATTAGCCAAAGACTTCTATTGGTTTAATTTAGGATTCCCAAATTTATTATATTATTTAAATTCTTTTATTTTTTATATTGTGTATTTTTATTTATATTTTTTGTTTTTTTTTGATTTTTTAAGTTTCCTTTTTCCATCTTAAATTTTTGTTCAACAATATTGGGAAGTGATACCCGCATCAAGAGGCACATCAGTTTTTTGTTTGAAATTATGAAAACAATTGAAAAATCATATCGAAGAGTCATATTAGTAACGATTACTTAATTTGTGAGTTAAATATTTTAATAAACAGAAATTAATTAATGTTTTTTATTTCATAAACCGGGAATTTTATAATTAATTTTCTCTATTTATTAAATTTTCAGCTCGGAAATTCTATTTTTGCCTCAGCTCAAATTTTTTTATTTTATTTTGATCCGGTTTACAAATTCCGGTCAGCTGGAAAATTTCTATTACGCAAAGTCCGATTAGCTCGACTTATTTTCTTTGGCAAAGTCCGGTCAGCTCTAAAAAGCGATTTTGTTAAGTCCGGTCAGCAAAAAAATTCGATTTTTGCAAGTTCCGTTCTGCTCGAAAATTCGATTTTTCCAGAGTTGGGTCAGCTCAAAAATTCGATTTTTGCAAGTTCCGTTCTGCTCGAAAATTCGATTTTTCCAGAGTTGGGTCAGCTCAAAAATTCGATTTTTGCAAAGCCCTGTCAGTAGATTTTTCTTTTCTTTAAATTTGCCAAACGGAGTTTGACAAACTCCGGTCAGCTCGAAAATTTCTATTACGCAAAGTCCGGTTAGCTGGACTTATTTTCTTTGGCAAAGTCCGGTCAGCTCTAAAAAGCGATTTTGTTAAGTCCGGTCAGCAAAAAAATTCGATTTTTGCAAGTTCCGTTCTGCTCGAAAATTCGATTTTTCCAGAGTTGGGTCAGCTCAAAAATTCGATTTTTGCAAGTTCCGTTCTGCTCGAAAATTCGATTTTTCCAAATTTCGGTCAGCCCAAAAATTCGATTTTTGCAAAGCCCTGTCAGTCGATTTTTCTTTTCTTTAAATTTGCCAAACGGAGTTTGACAAACTCCGGTCAGCTCGAAAATTTCTATTACGCAAAGTCCGGTTAGCTCGACTTATTTTCTTTGGCAAAGTCCGGTCAGCTCTAAAAAGCGATTTTGTTAAGTCCGGTCAGCAAAAAAATTCGATTTTTGCAAGTTCCGTTCTGCTCGAAAATTCGATTTTTCCAGAGTTGGGTCAGCTCAAAAATTCGATTTTTGCAAAGCCCTGTCAGTAGATTTTTCTTTTCTTTAAATTTGCCAAACGGAGTTTGACAAACTCCGGTCAGCTCGAAAATTTCTATTACGCAAAGTCCGGTTAGCTGGACTTATTTTCTTTGGCAAAGTCCGGTCAGCTCTAAAAAGCAAGCGATTTTTTCAAAGTTTGACGGTTAGCTCTAAAATTCGATTTTTGCAAGTTCCGTTCTGCTCGAAAATTGGATTTTTCCAGAGTTCGGTCAGCTCAAAAATTCGATTTTTGCAAAGCCCCGTCAGTAGATTTTTTTTTTCAAGTCCTGTTTGAAAAACTCCGAGCACCTCGAAAATTTTTATTACGCAAAGTCCGATTGGCTCGATTTTTTTTTTTACAAAATCCGCTCAGCTCGAAAATTTCTATTACGCAAAGTCCGGTTAGCTCGACTTATTTTCTTTGGCAAAGTCCGGTCAGCTCTAAAAAGCGATTTTGTTAAGTCCGGTCAGCAAAAAAATTCGATTTTTGCAAGTTCCGTTCTGCTCGAAAATTCGATTTTTCCAGAGTTGGGTCAGCTCAAAAATTCGATTTTTGCAAAGCCCTGTCAGTAGATTTTTCTTTTCTTTAAATTTGCCAAACGGAGTTTGACAAACTCCGGTCAGCTCGAAAATTTCTATTACGCAAAGTCCGGTTAGCTGGACTTATTTTCTTTGGCAAAGTCCGGTCAGCTCTAAAAAGCAAGCGATTTTTTCAAAGTTTGACGGTTAGCTCTAAAATTCGATTTTTGCAAGTTCCGTTCTGCTCGAAAATTGGATTTTTCCAGAGTTCGGTCAGCTCAAAAATTCGATTTTTGCAAAGCCCCGTCAGTAGATTTTTTTTTCAAGTCCTGTTTGAAAAACTCCGAGCACCTCGAAAATTTTTATTACGCAAAGTCCGATTGGCTCGATTTTTTTTTTTACAAAATCCGCTCAGCTCGAAAATTTCTATTACGCAAAGTCCGGTTATTTCGACTTATTTTCTTTGGCAAAGCCCGGTCAGCTCTAAAAAGCGATTTTTCCAAAGTTCAGTCTGCTAAAAAGTTTCGTTTTTTATAAGGTCCGGTCAGCTCAATCTTTTTTTTTGCAAGGTTGGTCGATCTGAATTTTTAAGCTGCCCAATTTTTGTCACCCCGGACCTTTGCAAAAATAAAGTGAGCTGACCTGACTTTGTTTCTTGCAACAACAAAAAATAAATAAATAGATCACTTCACTAATTTTGAAATCCACGTGCCGCTACTGAAATAAGCCAGTGTTGCTAAATCCTTTAAAGCCCCTATTTAGTCCTTAGGTAAGTATTTATTCTCATTTGTTCTCTCAATGTTAATTTTGGTTTCAATTTTTTTAACAATTTTTCAAACAAATCTCTTTTATCCCTGAATCTTTATTCAGGAAATAAATGGCACCTTTTTTATTTTTCTCGCATTATTTGATTTTTTATATCATTTAATAAGCTTCCAGCTTGCTCTGCCACGTCGTATTTATCATCTACCATCACGCAAGAGAATATCCACAGCTCTAATTTAGAATAATAAGTCTCTTTATGTGTAAGCGTCACATAAATTTCAATCAGCCACCCGCTTATATTAATTATGAAATTTGTGTTGGAATTAAATGGGAGATAACTTTCTTGAAAATGTAAATTTATGTTTGTATCTACGTGAATCTAAACACGTCGTGTCTGTCTGTCTGCTCCTGACGTTCCAGGTTGTTTCACCCGCCAGCCTTATATGAAATCAGAAACCACTAAAAAGTGATATGTCACAACGTACAATTATTCATGTACACCACATTCATAATGAGTAAAAGGGTCATTTATTACTCGAATTTCCTAAACAAAACATTAATTATCTAATTAAATGTTCAGGAGATTATCGGGCGGGTACTAAAAACCAAATTTTCCCGGTAACTACCGCCGTTTATTAGAGCACGTCACGATGATAAATCCAGTTTGGGTGAATCAGAAGGCTTTTCCTTTTATGCAGAACGATTTACGAACGATAGACGGGCGGAGGGAGTGGTAAAAACTACTTAGGTGATTAAGGGAAAATTTTGCATCCTAGATCTAAGGCTACTTCCTTGCATAACTGCATAATGGTAAAACGCAAGTACTTAAACTAAATAAATGGTGTTCATTAATTAACACTAACACGTCCCAAGTTGGTACTGGAGATGGAAACGTATATCATAACTTGATTTTCTATTGATATGGAATAGTAGTAGTAGATAACGCTGTCACGGTTATGAGCAGTAACTGTTATTCGTGTATAGGTTATTTCAAAGTAACTGTAATTTTATTGCCAGTTGTTAACTTCCGAGACCGGCGAAGCCGATTTCTTCGGTAGGTCTGTGACACTCTAGAACACTCTAGAAGCGCCATTTTTCGTCGTAAAAATTAACGGCATCCGTTGTCAGGAAATGTATTTTTTGGGGAATTTCGGTTTTTGGGAACAACCTACAAAACACTCTAAGTGTCTGAAAGTTGCATCAATTGAGTTGAAATTTGTCAAGGACGAACCTTGGCAGCCCCAAATATTGAAAATGGGTCGCATCCGGGAAATTAAAGGCTCCCGTTCAGGGCCGTTTTTGATGCAACTTTCCACCTTTTAGGACTTTTCTCGGTAACGGTACATGACGGAGAGATTTTGTTTGCACAATTACTTAGGAAAAGCATAGAATTACAAATTTTATGAAGATTGTTTTTCGAAAAAAAAATTAAGTAAGTGGTAAAAAAGTTTTTCATCAAAAATTTTTTTTTCATCGCTCACCTATCATTTTTACCCCGATTTCTTTTTTTTTTTAATTTTTTTGTTGACCTCGATAAAATAACCAAACAGTGTGATAGAGACGTTAATTACGTACAAAAAAGGTAGATATAGTTTTTTACTTTGAACGTTGGAAAAACTGTCAAAATCTATTCTCCATCTTCTTGTATTTTCTACATCGTGAACAAAAAAAAAAAAAAAAAAATTTCTTCAACATGTAATTTGAAGTCTTGGCTTCAATTCGTCTCGCGTATGTTGGCACTTTGATGAAAATTCGATTATGAATGACTGTGAAAATTATATTTGAATAAAATTTAAAAAAATAGCAATTAAATTTAACAAAACTTGTAACAATAAAAAAATGTAATAAAAACAAGAAATTGGAAATGTCAAAAGAACGTATTTTTTAGATTGTTAAAAAATTAGGAATGATATAAAAAAAATAAAGGGGATAATTTGAAAGTGTCTGTCAAAAAAAAGTGAAAAATAGTGAAATTATTATTATTTGTAAGAGCAAAGAGAAGCAGCAAGGGATGAAGAAAAAAAATTTAAAAACCAGATAATAAAATAAGCAAAAAAAAAAGAAAGATTGAAAGTAAAAGAAGAAGGTGAAAGAATCTTGGCGAACATTAAATAGAAGAACACGTAAAATCATATTGAAGAGTTGAAAAGAAGATTTAATAAGAAAATTACTGTATTTAACAATAAGGAAGGTGTAGGTACAATGAGAGCTGGCGAGATAATAAAAAATATTGGAACGACATCTGCTGAGTATGTGTGGTACTAGTACTAACTATTAGTGAGTTTATTACTGATTTGTGGCGCTCTCGCGTGAGTCATTCTTGTCAAAACAGTCAATTTCCAGTTTCCACAATAAACAATATCAGAATAGTCTATCTTTTTGAATGATTGAGGATAAAATGTAAAGTTATTAAGATTTTTTAAAGATTTTAAGATTCTCAAACAGTTATGCCATGAAATCAATTATGTGAATCATAAATAGTAATAATCATAAAAATTACAAAAGTTATTGAGGGTTCTTAATTTGAGCCTGCAAACATGACTTTTGATAGATACACCCTTTTCAGCTAACATAGTTACCATTCTTGGGAGATACGTCTATTTTTCTTAATATAAGCTAGTTACCCTTAACCATACTCTTCCAAAAGACCGCGCAACCGCTTAGCAATTGTTTTTAAGAGTAAAAGGCGTATCTGCGTGTGAAATTTGAAGATACGTCATTTAGTTCTCAGATACGCCTTTTTTTCTAGCAAAGCAGACTAATTTGTGGATACGTCCTTCTTTTCAAATGGTCCACCGCTTTCTCTCTCTCTCTTTCTCTCTCTTATAGGGGGGTGGATGGCACATGCGTCTAATTCAGTTTTGGATGAATTTGTAGATACGCCCTTTTAAAGTAAAAAAAAGCGGAGTAAATTTTATTGCCACTACTTGTCTGCTGGTGCTGGTCAGTTGGAAAAATGCGAATCTCGAATATGAATCTAATGTTAACTTCAGCCGAGTATAACACGGACGATGGACGATTATGAAGTTGTATATGTGGATTTTAATAACTCCGATCTTGACGTTGATTATTACCTTTGGGATATCCCGGAGTTACATCGAAATCCCTTTAGTAATTTTAGTCGTGAAATGAAAATGACGGGTTGACGTGGATTGTGATTTATATTAAAAAAAAAAATGTACATTCATTATTATTACAAATATTTATTTCTCTTGATGGCTTTTGAGTTTTTCAACTGTTTTCTTTGTCAACCGATTTATCTTGAAGTTGAAGCATTAGAGAAGAAAATTGGGCTTGAAAATAAGTGAAATTTCTGGACGGGAGGGATGGTTTTTCAAAAATGGGACACCTTGTATAAATTCTTATATCACTCCTTAATCAATATATATTTTTTATTCAATTATTTTATATCAAAATTTCCGTTTCCTGTACAGTAATTGTCTGTTTAATTTTTCCTTTGTTTGACCTTTAGAGTGAAGAGAAGAAATCTCTGGTTATGATGGTCATTATCACCGTAAATATTCAACTGATTATCATTTTATCCTACTGGTTATATCCTGTTTGTCGTGACCGTGAATATAATAAGTAATTAGAAGTTTTATCTCTATCTCTAACATTATAATAGAAAATACTTAAATAATGGTTTATATACAGGCTAGTCCATCACTTATGCCCCCCCCCCCCCCCGAAATAAGGGTTAATTTCAAAGATAAAAAATTAAAACCTTTAGGATTCTTATTGGTAATTAATAATAAAGGACCACAGAGTGTCGTAATCAGTTTAATTATTTTGTTTCAGTTCGGCCTCCAAAGGTAGAAAAAACAGTAATTTGATGGTAAAGCGACAAAAAATTTGATTTTTCTTCAATACTCTATTATAATATATCGTAGAAACGATTATTATAATCAAGATCGCTGAAAATAAATATCAAAAAACTAATTATAAGGCTTTAATAAAATAAAATACTGACGACGGCCTTAGGCCCTCCATACTCCGAGCCTTTGGCCCGTAGTTTCAGTAATATCCCCGTTAAAGCTAAAATATTTCATGTTTTTTGTGTTACCATTTTTCTATGACGCTACACGGCCCTGTGGTAAGTAGATTCTCCATCAACATCAAAAAAACTTCCTAAAGTCGCGTTATTTCTACAGGTGTCCCTTCAAATTTCGACACTAACCGTCCATAAAGGCACTGTTTGTGGTAGCAGTTTTCAACCTAGGAGGCTGAAATATTTACAGATTTACTCAAGTCAAGTTAGCCACGCTTCGGCCAGCCACGCTTTCGGCCAGGAAGGGGAACTTTGTTTAATGTCCAGCAAATTTTTTTTCTCGTTATTGACGGCTTGAATGGAAAATATTTGTTTTTTTTTTGTTGATGATAATAAATATTATTATAACATTTCAAACATTTTTCAGTAAAAAAGTTTGTTTTTTCAATTTATAAAGTCCGAGACCGAATAAAGCGTTGCTGGCCATTATTATGATTTTTTCTACTTTTTAAAGCAAAATTACAGAAAAAATGACTTTTTTCAGTTTATTAAGTCGTAGTCGAAAGCGAGGTTGGCCGTTATGTTAAAATTTCGGACTTCTTTCACTGACAGATTTTTTTCAGTTTCTTAAGCCGTGGCCTAAAGCCATTATTATGAATTGTTTGACTTTTTGAGAAAAATTACAACAAAAATTACATTTTTGAGTTTATCAAGTGGTGGCCGACAGTATGGCTGGCCATTATTATAAAATGTCGTACTTTTTCAACAAAATTTCATCTTAAATGATTTTTTTATATTATTAAATCCGTGGCTGGTCATTATGATGAATTTTTTGACTTTTTTGAGTCAAATTTTGCAAAAATTATTTTTTCAGTTTATTCAGTCCTTGGCCAAAAACTCGGCTGGCCATTATTGATTTTTTTGAGCAAAATTACAGAAAAATTTATTTTTTCAGTTTGTTAAGTAAAGCTTGGCTGGCCGTTATTATGAATTTTTGGAATTTTTTGAGCCAAATTTCAGCAAACAGGATTTTTTCAGTTTCTCAATAAGGCCGCGCGGCCTAAAGTCTGACCGACAATATTATAAAATTTCGGACTTTTTTGAGCAGAATTTCAGCAAAAATGATTTTTTTACAATTTCTCAAGTCCATAGCTGAAAGCGTGGTTGATCATTATTATAAAATGTCGGATTTTTTCAACAAAATCTGAGCAAAATATGATTTTTTCGAAAATGGGCGAAAGCGTGGCTGGCCGAAGCGTGGCTAACTTGACTTGGGTGAAATATTTACGGGAGTAAGATATCTACAAGGAGTGGTCTGGTATTGCATTTGAGCAAAATCGACCGAGCCGTTTCAAAATGGCAGCCATTTTAATTTTCGAAAAATTGGCTATTTTTTGAGCCCCTGTATATAAGCAAGATGGTAGAAAAACTTTGAAATCAAATTAACAGGACTGACAGAAAATTAACAGAAAATTATTTGAAATTTGAGTTAGTGTATTATTGCATTATTTCTCTTAATAAAGTCAGTGGCGTGGGTAGGAAAAGGGTGAAAATAAACACATTTTTGAAGAAACTGAAGTGAAATTTTCACAGTAGACAACTACCTTAATATGATATAATCATGGAAAATTCCAGAAAGCCAATTTCCAAAATGGCGAGAGTATTCATTGTTTATTATTTACTGCAGACATATTTCAAATTTTCAACTTTCCAAATGCTTTTGCAGATTTATCTGTTAAGTAATTTTTTTTTCTTGACACAATTCTATACAAGTTATGGAGGACCGAGTGGAGGACTATTAATTTTCGTTAAAAAAAATTCCGATGGTCACGTGGTTTGTACATTTCAGAAGCTCTATATGGGCTCGTAGTTCTGCAAAAGAGCTTCATGCCTCTAAAAGTAGCTTGAAAGCTCTTTTGAATTTTTTTCCAAATATTTGCAATTCCCAATTTACTTTAAAAAGAATTGCAACGAAGCCACAAGTCCTTTTGTAAAGGGTTTGAAGCTCTATACGGGCTGGAAGACCTACAAAAGAGCTTCAAGCTCCTGAAAAAGAGCTTTACGCCCCTGAAAGTAGCTTGAAAGCTTTTCTTAATATATTTTTTCCCAAATATTATGACGCTGAGACTTAATCCGACAAAAAAACATGGGGCAAAAGACGATTCAATTGAGAATCGCCGCTAAAAAGACCGATTCTTTTTCAGCAGTAGCTGATTTTTTTTGTATTAGCTGTAATCTGTAGCGATGGATCTGGCATTGCATTTGAGCAATATCGGGCGAGCCTTTTCAAAATGGCAGCCGGTTGAATTAAAAAAAATATTTTTTTTTAACTCAAGTATAGGTATACAGGTTGTTTCAGAGATATAGGACCAAATTTAAAGGGGGACTACTAGTTCCTTTCATAAATATAGGTTGATAAAATTAAAAATTTGAGGTCTAAATGAAGTTTGGTTTAAATTTAAAAGATACAGGATGTCAAAGTTTAAAAAAATATGACAGTTTTTGGTTGTGAAACTCGTGTAGATATAAATTGATTTTGATGAAACTTGGTTAGTGCCACTTTTCCCTCCTTATATTCTACGCCATTGACTTTATTGCAAATACAAAAACGTTATTCAATAGCCCATGCATGGATTTTATTATTTTTTTTCTCACACGGCGCACCGTTTTTGAGATATTTTAGGTTTTCTCAGGTATTGTTGGGCCATTTACATTGCAAAATCAAAATCGATAATTTTGATTTCATTGTATATGTACTATCTCAAAAATGGTGCGTCGTATGAAAAAATAAAATAAAATTATTTTGTTCTAAAATCCATGCGCTTTTGAATACCATTTTGCTATTCGCAGTAATGTCAGTGGCGTAAAAAATAGGGATAGAAAAGGGACCCTGAATATTAGATTAGTTACATTTCCCGAGGTAACTTTAAATATCTCAAAAAACGGTGTACAAAAAAATTAAAGGGAACTATTTTGTTCTAAAATGTATGAGCAATCGAATGACGTTTTTGTATTTGCAATAAAGTCAGTGGCGTAAAAAATAGGGACGAAAAAGAGTTATAACCAAAAACTATCATATTTTTTTAACTTTGACATGAAACGTTTTTTGAGCTGTAATTATATCTCTGAAACACCCTGTAGGCGAGATAGAACAAGAGTTCCAAATTAAATTAACGGGACAGGAGGCAGTTTTACACGAACTTTCCGCTTGTGTAATTTTTTTCGTTAATAAGCCAGTGGCGTGGGTATAAAACGGGTAAAACTTGCTAAATTTTTATAACCATTTTTATGAGCGCAATTTTGATGAAATAAGAGAATAATATTTACACACGAATCAATGAGAAAAGTCTTTTCATTTTTAGAATGTACCGGAATTTTTTATTGTAAGTTTGAACAATTATTTTGGTTGTACCTTATTACTTTACGCCTCCAAGCACCGCGCTAATGAGTTTGAAAACAAATGTTTTAATTAAACCGTTAACTAGGAGACAATAAAAACATTTTATTGCTCAATTCGTTTTTATGGTATAATACAAAGTCGAGGAGGGCCATAAAATCATGCTGGAAGATCAGAAGCTCGTAAAGAAATAGGTACCAGATATATTTTTACTGTCGGATGTGCCACGTCAGCAAGTGGTGAAATAATCATACCAAAGAAAGCTCTTTCTCTTACACAACTGTCTCAACAAAATATATTTTCAAAATTTTACAGGAATCTTGATTCGCTGCTTTCGTATTGATGATTTCGCACTATATTACTCAATTTTAATGAGTTACTATTCCTCATCCTAAGAAGAGACGCTGAAGGATATTAGAAAGGTAAAAATAAGAGGAAAATAGGAAGTAATAACCCGAACCTTATAATAAGAAATCTGGTGATGTGGGTAATAGGACAGCGAGATTATTTATCACGCTTGTAAAGTGCAAAATATTAGACGTTTATGAGCTCGCTCCATCTTCTTATCAAAATTTATGCTTCCGATATATTTGAGTTTAAATAAGTCTCGTGTGGATCCCTGGAATTTACTTCATTTTTCAGAATTAAATATTTTATACAGTCACACAATCGCCATCCCTCTAATCCAGACTATGGTATTACTGTGGGAGGCAAAAATTTGCCAAAGTAATTGATGAAATAATCATAATTAGCTCGATCGCCGTTAATGATAAAAATACTTGAGCAAATGTGTTTGTGTCCAGCGTCGAGGACCAAAATGTAGGGGGGGGGGGAGGACGAAGGACCAGGCTTAATGCCAAGACTGACAGAAACACATTAGGTACGTTGAATAAATTAATAATAATTATCAGTTTACTATTTATGTACAACGAATATTCGCGCGTTCTTTGCCGCTCCCTTCGATTAAGGGACTAGGCACTATAAAGCATCAGCACCAACGTCTATATGGTACGAACGGCACACTCTCTCTCCTTTCGAGCTCTACTCTACTCTGTCGTCTGTCAATGCTACTGCTCGACTCTTGTGGTGGTCTCCGGTCGGGTGGATTCTTCATTCTTCATCCCCGATGTGCTGTGGGTCTGTGCGTTTGCTAGGAAACACCCTGGAGGCGCCATTTTTCGTCGTAGAGAGAGTTGAAATTTGGCTCGATTGAAGAGGTGTCTAAGTGTCTGAAAGTTGCACCACATGGGTCGGACCGAGAATTTAAGGCAATGGATCAGGGCCGTACTTTTTTTGCAACGTCCCGCATATAGGACTTTTTATCGGTAATGGTACATTGCGGACAGATTCTACTAGTACGGTTACTTAGGGAAAGCATAGACGTACAAACTTTGTAGAGATCGTTTTTCGAAAAAAAATTAGGTGAGCGGTAATCGACCCTCAAAAAAAATAAAAAAAATTTTCTCATGATTTTTCGATTCTTTCGAATTTTTTTCAAAATTTATTTGACCGATCGAAAAAACAACAAAACAGTGATATAGAGCCGTTCATTGCCTACTAAAAAGATAATGACGATTTTTACGTGAAAAGTCGGCAAAAGCGACTTATTCAAAAAAACAAAAAAAACTGTTCTTTTTTCAAAAAAACACAAAAAAATTTTATTTCGAAAACGGTACGTCCTAGTGAAAAATCAAATCAGATCTTTTTTAATAGTTTTTTAAATCCTATTTTTTTTTATTTGAAACATTTTCCCGAAAAAGGCCCGGTTCGGGAATCGCTTCACGCATGCTTTCTAGTTTCTTCCGTAACAGTTGGAAAAACTGTCAAAATCGGGGAAAAATTCGACAGATCATTCCCACTTTTTCCCGCGTTGGCCATTTGTATCTCCCTGTATTTTCTTCATCGTGCATTTTTTTGCACCTTTTTTCCAACATATAATTTCAAGTCTTAGCTTCATTTTGTCTCGATTATGTGGGTACTTTTAACGAGAAATAAAAATATTTTGACGTCGATTTTCACCGGTCTTGAATCTTCAAATCAACCCCTCCACCACTCAATTTTTCTGCAGATGCATTTTTCCACATACGTTTTTCTTATGGTGGCACACTTGTTGCGAAATTTTTCTCAAAGAGAACTCCCTCTGCCCTACAACCTTTCCCTGTACATGCCTCTGGTCCAAAGGAATTGTTGATTAGATCAAGTCGGGGAAAATAAATATTTTACTGAAAAAAATACATTTTTGCCGACTTGCACCTCAATGAAGGGGACACACAAAGAAAAATGTAAATACACCATTTTTTAGAAATTTTAATCCACTTTGAGGGACAATTTTGGATATATTATGCGCCCGAAATTAATGACAAAAACTTTTATAAAGCGTGATCTACAGCTTTTTTATGGAGCACTTTTTATTTTGACGCCAATTTTCACCAAAAATTGCAATAGTGGCACTTTTCACCCATTTTGGACCCTCCACTGCTCGCATTTTTTTCTTTATTATTATAAACCTCTACCATTTCCTCTTATTAGCGATCATGGTAACAATTTTGTTTAAAATTGGTCTAATTTTTTTTAATTATGTTAAATATGTAGATAAATAATTTTTGTAGCTTTATACAGGGTGATTTTTAAGTAATTGATTTTAACACCCTGCAGAATTCATTAAGACCAATAACTCTACTCAATCAAAGAAAAAATAAAACAGATACAAAGAGCTTTTGGTCGTTAAGAGCCCGCGTCGGCTAGATCTTCGTTATTTTATAAAAGCTGAACTGCGCATGTCCCCAACACAGGTAGGAATAATGCAGCGACTATGAAATTTGGATCATCGTGGCTTTGGCACAACTAAAGAAGGTGTGCTGATAAAATCACTCCTCAAAATTGTTGAAGTACAAAGTTTAATTTTTTTTTAACTTAACGGCCATATAGGAAATGCAAATTTTATACACCTTCTTCAGCTGTTCCCTGACAAAGGCACGATGATCCAAACTTCATAGTTATAAAATAACGAAGGTCTATCACTTGCGGCCTCTTGCTCTATAAGAAGTAGGTGGTAACACTTTTTAAAAGAAGATTATTATAAGAACTACCAACAAATATAACAGAAAACAATATCCTAAAGTCGATTAAAACTCTTCCCATTAATTTAACTTACATTCCAGAATAATTTTAATTATTCCGCGTCAATAAAATTAAGTTTGAAGCTTACGAGGACTATAACGAGAAATTAGTAACTTCGCTAATTGCTTCCATAATTATGAATATCTTCATTTAAGCATATTGAGCTCTTGATGATGAGAAACTTTCCAGAGTGTAAATTGTCAATCTTTACCTTCTAGCTGAAAAGTAAACCAAACCTCAAGAAGACACGACCCGATTCAAGGACGACGTGAAATGAAGTGTAAGTGTAAAATGATCCGGAAAGGTGTCTGAAAGAGACCGGGATTCCTTTTCAGTATCAATCAGGTGTGGGGTAGCAGATATCTCAAGAAATGTCAGATGTCAATAGCAGCAGAACTATTACGCGAATTCCGGTGAAATTTCTTGATTACTTCTCTATACCTATTCCAGATTGAAGCGGAGTCCTGGAAATCGTTTAATGTTATAGGAGTAAGTACCTACTACCTATATGGCTTGATAAGCCTGGCTTTTGAACCTGGGTTGCAGTGGGCTTAAAATCGATTGGAATACTTGGTAATTGGAATTGTAATTATCAATTTGGGACGGGGTAATGAGTTCCTGTTAGTTTAGATGCCATTCAACTATTGAATAAAAGGTCATAAAGTGTAGGGTAACATTTTTTGATAACAATTTTTGTTATCAAATAAAAAATTTAAATACTTTAAATTTAAGAAAGAATAATTAGTCCATCCTATAGACGTAAAAGTAACAAAGGTGAGGTAATTACTTTCAAGGTCCATTTTCTAAAATTTTCTGTTAAGTTAATGCGATAATTACACACACTGCTGGTTTGCTTTAATTAGTAGAACTGGAGCTAGCTGTTACTTTCAAGCCCAGACAACCACTTAATTTTTAAATTTAAAGACATGATCAAAGCGGGTTTTTATAATAAATGCAGCAGCGTTATTTTTGCAATTAACAAGTAAACATAGTCACGTTTTACAAGCACCTACTCGTAGAGCTGGAACAGTTAAAACATATTTGTGTGTTAATAATTACATTTCTCTTCATCCCCTATCTACATACCCTTCCATCGTGTCATGTACATGTACAGTCGAGTAGAAAGAAAAATAATAACCTTTTAACACAACTTGTGACGTAACTAGGATAAAAAAAATTCCTGTAGAGATAAATAGTGATTAGTCCTAGTTTAAGGGAATGTAAAAATGGTAAAAACTACCCCTCCGGTACATCAACCGCAGGAAATGCATTTTACAAAATACCTGAGCAGTTTGAACAGTTTGAAGCCGCAAGTCGCAACGTAAGCCGTTAAAAAGGGGTTAAAAGCCCAAAGCCTAAATTCCTTTTTAAACATAGAGAGCTTTGCAATTCCCAATTCACTTTAAAAGAATTGCAACAATTACAAATTACAATTACAAATTTCTTTATTGTACTTGAATTACAACAGTCATTGTTCAGTACAACAGCGTCATTACAGAAATTATAAAAACAAACATAAAGACAAACAGTAAAAATTTAAAACACACAGCAACGAAAGCCATAAGTCCTTTTGTGAAAGGCTTGAAGCTCTATAAGGGCTGGAAGTTCTGCAAAAGAGCTTCATGCCCCTGAAAGTAGCTTCAAAGCTCTTTTTAATTTTTTCCCAAATATTTGCAATTCCCAATTTACTTTGAAAAGAATTGCAACGAAGCCACAAGCCCTTTTGTAAAGTGTTTGAAGATTTATACGGGCTGGAGTTAGAAGTTCTGCAAAAGAGCTTTATGCCCCTGATAGTAGCTTGAAAGCTCTTTTAATTGTTTTTCAAAATATTTGCAATTCCCAATTTACTTTAAAAATAATTGCAACGAAAGCCACAAACCCTTTAGTGAAGGGCTTGAAGCTCTATAAGGGCTGGAAGTTCTGCAAAAGAGCTTCATGCTCCTGAAAGTAGCTTGAAAGCTCTTTTTATTTTTTTTTCAAATATTTGCAATTTCCAATTCGCTTTAAAAAGAATTGGAACGAAAGCCACAAGCCATTTTGTAAAGGGTTTGAAGCTCCATACGGTCTGGAGTTGGAAGACCTACACAAGAGCTTCAAGCGCCTGAAATAGAGCTTCAAGCCCCAAAAAGTAGCTTGAAAGCTTTTCCTAATACATTTTTTTCAAATATTATGCCGCTGAGACTTAATCCAACAAAAAAACATGGGGAAAAGATCAATTCAAAAAATTGAGAATCGCCGCTTAAAGATTTAAATCGCACATCCCTACTCAAGACCTTCCACCGTCTTCCGTCTTCCCAACAGCAGGAGGCGAATTGCGAGTTGCAATTCGGAAGAATATTATTCTTTTAAAGAGCTTCTTCTGTCTTCCTTCATAAAAAGCTTTGAAATTGTGAATGCAAAAAAGAGCTTCAATTCCTTTTAAGGACTTAACAAGCCCTCAAGAGCTTTGTTAAACCCCTCAAAGAAACTGAAGCTCTTTTCTGCATTTACAATTCCAAAGCTCTTTTAAAAAGAGGTTCAAGCCATGGAATTGAAATTCTTAAAAGGGGTTAAAGAGCTTAAAAAAGGGCAAAAAGAAGAGGAGAACACTGTTACGGGCGGTAGCCTGCACTTGGCTGCTTAAAATGAACCAAAATATCTTCTGATAACACAGCACAACTAAAAGGAGTGGAAGTTTCAATAAAAGGGCAGCCTCGCGCTTCAGACAAGCTAAGCTAGACATATTCTGGATAGAAATGGACTGGACAAGATAATAAAATTAAACAGGCAAGAACGTAGACTGCTGATTATAGTTCTCAGGGAATTAAAGTGGAAGGGGCACCCTATCTATCTCAAATGCAGAACAGACGACGAATTCTTGCCACTACCTAAGTGTATGCGAGGTATCCAACAGCCTTGGCATTCTCAAAATCTTTGGCTCAGAGGCCTCTCTGATGAGGAAGAAACTCATCATCATCAACGAAACTCCTCTCATTGAATAACCTAGAAGGCTAGATTCCTAAAAACGCCAGGGAAGTTCATACCTCCATTATTTGGGGAGAGAGACCAGAGAGACTACATACAGATAACAAGAACATTGCCAAAAGCTTATTTATAGCTTGGAGCGAACCAGGTTACTGGATGCCATAGAAAATCACAGTCTACTGGGTGAGTATGATCTCGGACATATTGCCTAAAATCATCATGAAACGCTCTGCTTGAGGAAAAAGACGTGTGGGAGGACAACAGAAATGAACACTCAACAGCAGATTTCTGAACATCTATAAGAACTGGAGCTGTGATAGCGCTGGCGTGAAGTAGAGAGTCTTCTCGAGCTTAGTGGAAGGCCGAAACCTATGCCATGTAGCTCTGCGCGCAGATGCAGAAAAAGATGCCTTGCCAACAGACCAACAGAGATCAATAAGATATTTTCAGACAGCCAAGCGGCTTTAAAAGCTCTAAGCTCTAGCCAGTGCAAGTAAAAGTTGGTTTTGAACTTTTGGTTAAGCAACGCTGAATGCCCTAGCAAGAAGCAACGATCTGGGCTGGGCTGAGAGGGAAGACCACCAGCACTGGCCAAACTTACCAAGGTGGACCATTCGAAGACCTTTATACAGGGTACCTTGAAAAATGATCTTTTAGATAATGTTGAATATTCTATTGTCTTCTGAAAAATGATGAATCATTAAGAATGAAACACCACTTAGTATTGGCCGAACTGATTTCTCTGAATCATCACTATAGCAACCGAGAGAGGATTTGAAATAGTTTGGTCAATTCATAATTGAATTAGTGCCAATAATTAATCATTCTGCAACAGTTTATGAAATACTGCACTTAATACCGGCCATCAATTCGCTGCAATTCAGGTGATTCGATGTGAAATATCTGCAGCGTTCCAGCTCTACTTACCAGTTAAACCTGCTTTCTGCTTCTTGACTTCCGATAGACTAGACTAGAGATTTCAGGGGAAAGAACGAGGGATATTTCAATCCTAATCGATATTTTATGAACACCACAAGAATGTTCGGTTTAGATTTCTAATATGCCCTCCGGCCGCCGACCCCATTACATATTAAGCTGATCTGTCCATGGAGCTGCAGGGTCGATTTGCATGAGAGAGATTTGTTTTCTAATCCCACTAAAACAATTGGTTTTCCCGGTCATGACTACTGTCTGGTCATTCTCCTCTTTTGATTCATTAAAGCGCTTGATGTATTATGCATTTCCTCGTATCACATCCATCTTCTTTCTCACACTTAGCGGAATTTTCTTGAGTATCACATTCTATAAGTTATTTCATTTCTCGCCCTAGACGACTTAGATGAGTTTTATTGATCTAATCTAAGTCAACTCCTTAAATTATGGACAGAGAATATTAACTAAAGACTAACATTCAACAATCACTCAAAAATAAATGAGAATAATAGACGGTCTGTGGGTGTTTTAACATGCCTTTGGATTTATAGTAAGAAGATTTTTTCACCCAATTGACAATTATTCAATTATTTCATTATTCTCTGTTCATAATTCAAGGAGTTGACTTGATCTAATCTAAGTCAGCTCCTTAATAGAGAATAGTAATACTTACAAACTAACATTTAACAAGCACTTTTCATCATAAGATGATTGCGAGTTTAAAGAAAAATATATTGCTATGAAAAAACCACCCTGAGCAATGTTATGCCAGAAAAGTGATTCTTTTTCGTCGCCCACAACTGTACAGCCATATCTGCATTCCTGCCATTAGATACTCCGTCTACTCATTAAGCCAGACTGTTCTAGATGCAGATCTGAGGAGAGTGTAACCCATAAAAACCGCAAACGCTACGTGTCCCGTTACAACAAAGGGAGCGAAGTTTAGTGACCCGAAATAAACCTGCAGCCGGCTTCCAAACAGCTTCATTTCTGTGTCATCCTGAGTCCCGTAACCCTAATTTCCCTTTTATGGAGACCGGGGACATGGTCACGCGCTGCGGCTTTTTCGCTCCTGCCGCTAGCTTTCTTCAAGCTACCTACCTACGTAATTGCCACCGGAGTATAAATATTCATTTAGCACGTCTCCCGCTGCAGGACTTGTTTTCTATACCGTGATAATTTTAGTGTTAAGGCCGATAGGTAATTAAGGGCAGCTATCAGAAAGGATAAATTATCGATTTTACCATCAAAATGAAATGACGTCACTTACTGTTAAAAAACTATGTTGATTTCGCCTTTTGTAATATAAAAGCTCTTCGGGAATCGAAAGGAAACTTTACTTACTGCTGGAGTTGCTGGGAGTACGTTCTTTAGGTACCTTCCTAGATCAAGTCGACCAACATAATTAACCTGTAGTTGATTGAACAGACCTCGGTTGTTTCTATTTTACTTGTAGTTTGATGTTGAGATAGGTCACTGCTGGGAAGTCTAGTGAGGTAATTAAAAATAATTACTTGCTTGAAACACTTCTTTACTGTGCGTTAAAAATTTAAATGAGCGCGCAATTTTGTATCGTTGATTGTTTATTAATTTCTCAAATTCCGTTAAAATAGAAAGGTGCTTTTGTTTAAAAAGGAACAGGCGCTGGAAAAGATAAAAAAGATAGATATAGGTAAGTGACTGATCAAAGGGTCCGTGAACTTACACGCGATACTTTTAGGAAAAAGGTCGCTAGGCATGTTAGCTCGAGAAAACAATTCTATTTTTGATACAAGGTACGCGTAAATAAACTTTAACGCCATAAATGCGTTACGTCATGTCGACGTACCTACCTTTGTATGCAGATTTTGTGGAAATTGGGTATTCATTTTGAATGTGCCTGCACAAAATTAAATAAAAATCGAATCATGTAAATTCGTCAAATTGACTGCTGAATGCTCTCTCGTATCTAAAAGAGAGGATATTGAAGCATTTATACAGGGTGGAACTGGTCATAAGTTTCAGGCGTATAGGGGACATCTCGGTTAGTTTTCATTCAATTTCGTCGCGATTTTTTTACATTTTTATGGCAATTGTAGCAGTTTAATTGCCAGGTCTGACTAATTCGGATGTTTCACTTTGACCATGTTCCAGGCTGTAATAAATTTTTTTCTTGCAACGTTAAATATTTCAAATTTTCGATGAAGGAAGCTCTATCAAAACAAACATAAAACATAACGCTCTCTCTATTATTTACATTCTTTACCTATTATTTACATATTCTTTACATTCTTGACTTAGTCTTTATGTCAAACGTAGAAAATGCATTTTATCTGCATGGGATGTATCCTATGATGCAAGCCGAACCCACCGTGATATTGTATCCCGTTCAATAAATAAATTACGACCGCGATTGAATTTATAAAACAGCAAAATGAAGGATTTCTGACAGTCTCCAGTTTTATAAATTCCATCCCAGATACCTATTATTTTTATCCGAACGTCGGCAAATAATGAGAAATCAGTCTTGAGGATATTTATTCTTTTATGTTTGGATGCTGGGGTCCATATTTTATTAGCTCTATTCATAACTTTTGAATTTTTGTCTTTTGAAGGTACATTATAGGAAATAAAATTAGAAATATTGATATAATTTTATTGAAATATTAACTATAAAAATGTTCACATATTAACAGATTATACATAATGATGTCAATTAATTTACATAATATTATATCAGTATAAAAGCATAACAACTATATAACAATAATAATAATAACAATTAATACGAAAATATTGGTATTCCAGCTCCATCAGAAAAATCCCTAATTGAGCGCCATCGTTTACGACTTCTTCTAATGCACATACTGCTCGCTCTAATTGTAGCACATCCTATTTTTACTCTCAGCCAATTCATAATAATGCTATAAGGAATATGCCATTTTTCAACTAGTTGTTCTGCAATTCTTCTGAATAAAGTCTGAAATTCATTTCCAAGAAAACCATCAACCGAAGTAACTAGTGGGGTAAATGAAGCATGTCGTCTTTGGCTTGCCAATGTATATTTTTTCTTTTTTTCGGATTCGGCTCGATTTATAATGCACTCGGGAGAGAGAGAACTGTAAGATGGGGCATCAGTGTCTACAACACGAATATCAAACAACGCCTCAACTTGCGGCTCCCAGACTCCTCGGCATCCCAAATCAGCTTTTAGTGCAGGTTCATCATTTTTTTTTCCATTATCTTCAATCATAGGTTCTCGAATACAATTTCCCCATGCAATTTCCATTAAGTCACCTAAAGCATCTCTAATCTCATTATGTCTTCTAATTATTAAACCGCCCAAGCGGCAGTTTAAAGCATGGTCAATTGAAAAATTTTGACCGCATCCATCACATGTGGTTGGCATATTGATTGGGACTCTACCATAACGAATAGCAAGACCATCTCTGAACTCACAAGGGGATAAGTCGCAATTTGATCTTTTGATAGGTGGACAAGACAACCAAACACCAGTTTTCATTTTCTTGTCTGTTGCTCTCAGGATTGTTCGTTGACGACTAGGTGAAAATTTTTTTACTGCGTTAGATATAATCATTTCATTGCTTATCTTCTTCGTTTCTTGTCCTATCTTTAGAGCGCTCCTTAGAGTGGCATCATGGGTATTCTTATCGAAAGGATTGTAGTTAGACATTGATTCAAGAAGTGTTTTAGTTCCAGCTACTGACGTTTCGTAAGTGATTGTAGCATTTAACACTGGATCAGACATACCAATTCCTCCTTGTCTTATAGGCAAGTGTAATATTTTACACTTGAATATAATTATTTTAATATTTTAATATTTTATAGGAAATAAAATTCTTCAGATCTATCCCAATTACTTATCTTCCGTTTAGACTTTACAAATAAAAGAAAGACTCGTCTTAATTGGAAGAATATACAGGGTGGTCCATCACTTATATCCATCATTTATTTGTAGAGATAAAAAATTGAAACTCTGAGGATTCGTGTATCTACCGCCTATACATTTGAGGGGAAAAAATTGCGTTTTTGTCATTACTTTACCAGTGACGTAGATCAAGATTGCTAAATTTCTACATCATTTTTAAGACACGTTTTCAAAGGAATTAAACAGAAAGTTTCACTGTAGACAACAAGATTACTTCACTAATATTATGGTATGACCAAGAAAAAATTCAAAAACAAAAATTCTTTCAAAAATCCTTCGTTTGATCCACAGAGAGCGAATCGAATGAGCTGGGACAGCCTGTATATTATTGATTTAATATTAATCCATGAAAAAATTAAAGGGCTTTTTACGCTCTAATCTAAAGAGCTTTCTAAGGCAGACAACACACAGAGCCGTCTAGTCATCTCGAAGCTGTTCGGTCTCCTTATGACCTCGTCAGTACAGCACATCGAGAAAGAACCAGAGGATGCCTGCCTTAGGAAGACAGCTCAACTCTTATATCCAACAGTGTCACGCAACTCCGTGACTTGAAGAGCTATCGCCATCTACCGATGGAGACAAGAAGTACCGGCAGCGATTACCTGCTTGCATCTATCGGGGAATAGCATCCGCGAGCATTTTGAATGCTTTGGGGCAATGTTTCCCGGCGAAAAGTGCTGGCGAACCGCCGACAGATGCCGCTACCATCGAGCCCAATGTTTAGTATCAAGTAGTTACGAGATAAAAGTCAAAATAATTTTTTCACGAAAATTTTTATTTCTAATGTTAGTTATACAGGGTGTCCAGTAAGCACCTCCTAATTTCTTCAGAGCATACAGGGGAGGTTTAAATAAACCCAGGTTGTCATAAAAAATGTCTAAAGTGTCCCTAAACGGAGATAGAGATACAGAGCCCCAAAAAGGGTACCCAACGGTTCACTTTTTTGCTCTAACTTTTGAACCGACCTGTATAATTCGATGGAATTTTGATATTTTATAGAGACCATGAAATTAAACCATATTATCAGAGTGGATGTTTGACGTCGTCAGGGAAGTCAGGAAAAAACTTATCACCACCAAACTCGTTGGGTCAAAGTTTTGACAGGTGTCATTTTACAGAACTAAAATCTTACTTTTTAGATACTCTGGTCGTTCATCTTTAGAAAGGTTCTCAAAATTTATTTCGATAAAACTAGCGGTTTTCGAGATAAATCGACTTTTATGCGAATTTTTACCAAGTTCTGTCAATAGTAATCAGGTGTCAACATTTTTGGCAGGGGTCATCTTAGAGAGCTGAAAACTAAATTTTGAGATAGAGTGGTCATTCATCTTTCAAAAAGGTGCTCTTAATTTATTTCGATAAAACAAGCGGTTTTTGAGACAAACCGGTTTTTATGCAAATTTTGACCAAGTTCTGTCAATGGTAATCACCTGTCAAATTTTTTTCACAGGTGTCATTTTAGAGAGCTGAAAACTTCCTCAACTTCAAAATTTTCAGAGGCTCTGGGGGTTATATCGTGAGACTTCATTTTGGAGGTATTTTAATTATTCACACAAAAATTATGGTTTTGTTTTAAATTTTTTAATTTTGACAGATTTAGCTTTTATATCAAACTCTATCTCATTCTCCTCAGAATTTAAAGGGAAGGGGGAGAGAAGGACTATACACGTTCTCACCCTGTTAAAATTGAAATATTTCTTCATCTGCAATTCGCTTCTACGAACCAAATTCGTACTCGAAAAAATAAAAAACAAGATTTAAAAAAAAAGTACGTTAAAAGTAAGTTTTCAATATCACACCAGATTGTTGGACGTCATCCTTCTCAGAAAATTGCCCTACTTATTGGGGAACATAAATATTAAATCGTCGTTTTAAAAATTAAATTGGTTACTAATGGAGAACTCTTGTTACCCTTTGAAGCGCTATTAGTAATTATAACTTTATTTAACAGGTAAACAATCCCTAATCACGTAAAATCGATTGGCATACTTTTATTAAAGGATCAGGTCAGGTTCAAACAAGGATCTTGACGAAATTTTAGGCTTTAATAAAATATCATAATATGCTTGTTTTTTATTAAACATTTTTTATAAAGTTATTCTACAGTATCTATTATAATACAACCGCTTATATATATTGTTTGTACTCTTCATTAATTGGGGACCATGACCGAATTTCTCCATAATGATGCATAGCCCCGCAATCCTACCTACGTTTATTCAGATCATAATTATAAAAGGGCTCTTTTTATTAATCACATTCATTGAAATCTTCAAATAGCATCCAAATTATTTATATTAATAATGAATTGCAAATATTTATATCAAATTACTGGGTATTATTGGTTGAAATTTAGGACGAATATATCCCATCCCGATAACGGAGATCGAATCTGTGCCACCCACCTGGATGAAATGAGTATCGCATTAAACAGGAATGGGTCATTAAATTCTTGAATATGATATATGGAGTGCTAATTGCGGAGATTATTCGGCATGTAAATTCTGATGGAATTTAATAATCCAATGCATTTTAATTATGCCAAACACACCGTCGGTAATTAAAAAGTTAACGAACTGGCACAATTAGAGATATCTTGATGATTCTCTTTTAAAAAGACCTCAACTGATAAACCATGATAAACTCAACCATGATAAAGATCATCAATCTAATATAACTATTATCACCACCACAAAACCATACAATCATTGTGATCATACGAAGTAGCACGATCGCACTTTAGTTACGCAGTATAATATATAATAGCTGTGGTGTGTTATTGAATAATATTATATTTTTGATTTTCTTATAAAGACGTAGAGTAATAGCGTCTTCTTCTCGTGAATAATGGCTGTTATTCGCTTGAAAATTACCTCCTCGTTGATAATGTGCACAGTCACCGAAGGCTTTTCTCTCGGAACAGTTTCAACCTTCATCGATTCGCGTGAAAATTGATTAGTAATTAGAGGATGTCTTAAATAACAAAAGAAATGATGGGTAAAATAAGCTTATTGATCCCAATTTTCATGAAAATCGATGGAGGTTTAAAGAATTCTAAGGTAATAGCCTATTTTCACATTCACCACTATACAGGGTGGTCATCACTTACGTTCATTCCCGAAATAGAGGTTAAATTTATTAAAGATAAAAAATTGAAACTTTGAGGATTCGTGTAATTAATACAGGACCATCATAGAATCGCATAATCAGTTTCATTAGTTTTTTTTTCTAAAAAATTCTAAATTATTGATAAAATGGCGAAAAAAAAGTTTTCTTCCATACATCGGTTGAAATCAATTAATTAAATTAAAATCGCTGAAAAAAAATGACAGGTAGAATGATTGATTTATGGTGTGTAGTGTGTAATAATAGAGTGGTTAATATAATCTGAAAAAGGTAGGGTAGGTATCATAAATTCTTAAGTAAAATGAGTAAATAGTAGTGTAGTGCAAATTCACAGGGGTTATGCCATTGAAGGCTAAGTTTTACTTTTTTACGCCACTCTGTGGTCCTGTATTGATTACATAAATCCCCAAATTTTAAATTTTTTATCTTTAAAATAATTAAAAGTGATGAACCACCCTGTACTAATAGGTATAGCAATCATTCTCAGCTCGTTGAAAAATATTTTATCAATTAAGTTCCCAATTTTTCAATTATTAAAAACAGACTTTTTTATCAACCTGAGACATTATTATTATTATTCAACGTAATTATTCAAATTTCATTCCAGCCTATACCTTTTTAAATTAATAATTTATCTCAACTTTACGAACGAATATGTAAAATCAATTTCATGAATTAATTGATATTGAAATGATACTTTAAAGATAATATTGGCATGATCAAGCTGCTCTCAATTTAACTTTTAATGAAAAAATTCAAAATTTCGATTACGTAATCTGAATGCGCGGCGTGAGCTTTGAGGTATAGATACCTTAAGTACACAAGGGAGCTCAGGTTTTAAGTTATTAATGGCTCGTTTCTTTCAATTTTATTGTGAAAGATTATTTCAATAATTAGAGATACCTATACCAATTATTCCCTTTCAAGATAATACTAACTAGTAAGTACTAAATATTTTATATTTAGTTGGAAAAAGAAAATTCAATTTAATTAAAAAATAAAAATTAATTATCAAACTCAAATAAGTCCGACCTAGGTATACCAATTTTATTAAATTTAAAATTCCTGCGGTTTATCGTTTAAAATATCCGGAAAGCATTTCCGATCAAAGCTGTTTTCGACAGGAAAGTTGCTAAAAATTCATAATCGATATACACCTCCGGTATCTCCGGACAAAGTAAACATCCCCTAATTATTAGTCCCATCATACTTTTTCGAATGCTTCTGAAAGCAACTTTCTGATATCGAGAAGCGGGTGAAGGGAAATGCGCTCTGACTAATGAACTGAAGACTTGAAAGGATTCTTTTGCGAGCTAGTAGCGCATAGGTACTACGAATTTCATTAGCAAAGAATAATTATTATTAATCAGAGCAGTCATTGTTTAGGATAGATGAAAATACATACAGTGCGCGAGAAAAGTAAGGAATAAATTCGATAAAACGGAAAGCGCTGTTTTTTTGAATACATAAAAAAACAGGTCGATTTTGTTTTTGAGTTCTTGAACTTTTGACATAACATTGGGATATACAGGGTGATGCGCCAAAAAGTGGTGACGTCATCGGTATTTTTTTTAAATGACAACCATTATTTTTTATTCCATTTTATGATACTTCATTTAATTGCCAGTATGGTAATGTAATCAATTTGTAACCTTAATAAATAAGGAAATTTCTGAGAAAACAGCTTGTGAGTCGAAATTGTGCACTTTTTACTGATGTGAAAATCGGAACATTAACAATCAAAATAAAAAAAAAATCGAATAAAAATGACTTTCCATGGTAATTTTATAAGATCTGTCTATTAATAATTAAGTCTATTAAATTAAATCTGTTAAATTAAATTAAATTAAATCTATTAAATCTGTCTATTAAATTGAATCTCTCCAAATTAAGTTATTTTCACAAAAAATTCGTCGTTTAAGGTTACAAAATGATTACATTACCGTATTGGCAATTGAATGAAGTATCAAAAAATGAAATAAAAAATAAGGGTTGTCATTTAAAAAAAATACGGATGACGTCACCACTTTTTGGCGCATCACCCTGTATACCCCAATATTATGTCAAAAGTTCAAGAACTCAAAAACAAAATCGACCTGTTTTTTTATTTATTCAAAAAAACAACGCTTTCCGTTTTATCGAATTTATTCCTTACTTTTCTCGCGCACTATACAGGGTGTCCCATAATATGTGGGCAATCTCCCGGATTTGGGTAAATTTCGTAAAAATAAATGAGAAAATAGCTATAAAATTAATTCCTGAGAAACACCCCTGCAAAGATATTAGCTGTTGAAGTTGAGGGTTGAAAATCAATTTTTTGCAATAACTTTTTTATTTCTTGACCGATTTTGATAATTTTTGGTTTTATTTTGTATTATTTGGGACTGTTTAGAATAGTGTTTCATAATCTTTGGTAGCACATACATAGACCTCGGGATGGCATAACCCCCTCATTCACTTGAAAGAAAACAATAAAAATAATAATTTTACAGTTTTTTAAGGTTAATTTTCTTTTTATTTGATATTTTTTACATACAAAATGTATCCTTATTTATTTCGATAGAGCGAACCGTTATCGAGATAAACGTCCATCTAATAGGTGATGCGCCGCAGGAACTTTCCAAATTTCAAGTAAATTTTAACAAGATGGCTGACTTTTGACAGTAAATTGAGCAGGAAACAAAACAATAACTTAATATACATACACGTCAGTGTCAAGATTTCATTTCATGCAGATTCAATTCTAACTGATCTTAAAATGAGCTACACAAACGCTGAATACGCAGAAAATCAGTTAGAATTGAATCTGCATGAAATGAAATCTTGACACTGACGTGTATGTAATTAAGTTATTGTTTTGTTTCCTGCTTAATTTACTGTCAAAAGTCAGCCATCTTGTTAAAATTTACTTGAAATTTGGAAAGTTCCTGCGGCGCATCACCTATTAGAAGGACGTTTATCTCGATAACGGTTCGCTCTATCGAAATAAATAAAGATACATTTTGTATGTAAAAAATATCAAATAAAAAGAAAATTAACCTTAAAAAACTGTAAAATTATTATTTTTATTGTTTTCTTTCAAGTGAATGAGGGGGTTATGCCATCCCGAGGTCTATGTATGTGCTAACAAAGATTATGAAACATTATTCTAAACAGTTCAAAATAATACAAAATAACACCAAAAATTATCAAAATCGGTCAAGAAATAAAAAAATTATTGCAAAAAATTGATTTTCAACCCTCAACTTCAACAGCTAATATCTTTGTAGGGGTGTCTCTGAGGAATTAATTTTATAGCTATTTTTTCATTTATTTTTACGAAATTTACCCAAATCCGGGAGATTGCCCACATATTATGGGACACCCTGTATATGTGATATAAAGTGGGTTTCATATAATATAGAGTTTTATCTACAGAGGGTTTCCCTTCAAATGGAAGCACCTCAGTTGCTTTGTTATTTTTTTTTTGTGAATTTCAAATAACTTTTTTTCTGTAGGTATGTACAGTTCTCCGAAGCTTTTCTAAATCGATAAACTACATTTTATCCGTTGCAAATAGCTAGAACCGATTTTTTGATCAAAAATAAACGCTAAAAATTGAGAAAACTTGTGAAAGGCATTTTTTTCGAACAATTTTCTTAAAAAAAATCATCCAAAAAATTCAATTCAATTTTTTTTCTCAAAACGGTTTAGTCTACTCTACTCAACCAAACTTTTCCGGTACCTTTTCATAAATAAATTTTCATATATCAATATTAATTGTATTTTTTTAACAGTGTGGCAGTTTTAGCTCAATACACAGGACTAAAATTATTGTAACTGGACAGCCAAAATGGAAATTAATGTATTCGAATTAGTTTTACATTTTTGTAAATATTTTCTAAACGAGGCCTGATCTCGAAAAAAGTTATTATTTCTTTTATACTTAGAATATCATTTTATACATGGCGTTTGATTTTGATTGTCCAGATACTAAAATGTTTTTTTTTTTAATAGCAGCCTTTATGTTACATTTTTGTCAATTCTTCCTAAACGAGACCTGATCTTGAAAAAAATTATTTCCCATTTAATGCATAAAATACAATTTTTTTATGAGGTTCGATTTTCGTTGTCCAGTTACAAAAAACAAATTTTCGCAGAGCAGCCTTGGTTTTACATTTTTGTCAATTCTTCCTAAACGAGGCCTGATCTTGAAAAAAGTTATTCTTTATTTTATGCTTAAAATACGATTTTATACATTACGTTTTATTTTGGCTGCTCAGTTACTAAAAAAAATATTTTTTGGCAGCCTCAGTTTGACATTTTTGGAAATATTTCCTAAACGAGACCTGATCTTGAAAAAAGTTATTCTCTCTTTTATGCTTAAAATGCGATTTTATACATGACGCTCAATTTTGGCTGTACAGTAACTAAACAAAAATTACTAGCAGCCTTAGTTTTAAATTTTTTTATAAATATTTCCTAAGAGACATGTTTTTGAAAAAAATTTATCTCCCTTTTATGCTCATAGAGTTAAGAAAATCATTAATCATGTATCTTAGATCCTAATACGATGCATTCTGTATTTTTTTCAGGTTCAACCAAGATGAAATTTTATTTCAGCCATTTCCTCTCAGCTCTGCATCTCCTGATCTTGTTTGGTGAGTAAAATTTCTTTAAATTTTTTCTCCCGTATCGTATTAACTTAACCGAAAAACTCCCAAGGTAATCCTGTACCCCATTCGCAACATTTTAATCTTGTTTTATCCTCTTTATAGAGGGTATTAGGTACGTGACTCGCTAGTCGCTACTCAGCGGAACGCACGTCCTTAATGCGCTTTTTTAAGCATGGCCGAGTGTGGATATTTTTATAAGCATTTTAAATATGATGATATAAAAACGAGGGAAATAAGGAAATTTTATGGATAGGTTGGGAGGGAACTTCCTGCTGATGATTCGTGGGGTTCGTCTGATAAGTTTATTTTAATGAAAAAAAAAGAGTAAAACCTACTTAAGTAGGTAGCGATTTAGTATCTTATTAGATTTTTGCATCTACTGCAATCACTTTTTTCATACTGCACCCGAGATTACTTCCCACGCAAACGCAACCCTTAAAACTTAAGAAACTTTAACTAATCTTAATTTTCTTCAGATCCACTTGGAATAAGTTTTAGAATCACTGCAGGTATATATTCATGGATATTGTTGGAAAGTTTCCATGACGTTCTAAATCCAATAAAGTATAATTGACTCTGTTAGAAAAATTACTTAGACACTTTCATATTTGAGTTCAAGTTTTTACGGGACTTTTTAATGCAGTGGCGCTAAAGTAGGTGGCTCTTGATAATGTTTAATCACCTCTTGGGATTTACAGACTATCATTAGATAATTGAAATTCTAAGCGATTCCGGGAGAGTGGTGCGAGAACAATAACGTAATTGTTATTGTGTAACTATTACGTTTGTGGAACAGTCTGTTCTGATTGTTACGTATAAATTTGCGGCGTTAAAGTTTATCGTGGAAGTAACGTATGGTGATCCAGGGGAACAGGGAGGGGGGGGTTATGGAGAAGAGAAAAACGGGAGTTTGTAGTTTGAAGTCACTAAATGCCTTATGCTTTTAGGATCAAGAAAAGTTTTACAGTGGAGAGAGTGTCATTGACTGAGGAGTTCAAAGGAAGAAACGTAATCCTCAAGTTTAAGGCACCTCCACTACAAACACAAAACTACCCATACTGTTTACTTGGTAGATGGAAGACTAACTTTCGCAAAGCATCGAGCTGAAGGGTTGTTTATCAAATATTAATTTTCCAGTAGTATATGGGGAGTCTTTTCCGCCCTATATGCGCCTTCGGGGCTGAATCACAATGTGGAGAACATACTTAGCTGGAGACTACTTTAATAATAATAATAATCATAATAATAATAGCTAAATCAAAATATAAATTATAAATCTCTCTTTTAACAAAAGAATTCATGGTAGTTTCATTTTTTATTATGAACTCTGAGACTTAGGGATGTTGAGCTGATGTTTAAAATTTAAACCGTAAAAAGGAACCGTGTAAGTATAAAGAGTAACGACTTAATCACGTCCTCTCTCTTGGGATCCCAAGATGATGAAATATTTGAGTTAGAACTTTCCAAGAAATTTTTTTCTAAGATTCTCGTGAAAATACGGACTTAGACTTTACTTGGTGAAATGTTTTCTACAGACGTTTCTTTACCTTACTACTGCAAGTGAAAACTCTATCAAGGCAGCTTAATAAATATGGCTTAATAGTAGTTGATGGCTTAAGTTAAATAAAAAAGTTATACACTCTCCAAACTCTCCTCGTCGGCTTGTAAAAGGATCTGTGACAAAACATGGGAAATTGGACCCAAACAAAAAATATGTAACTATGCTTCCTAACCGGACCTCGTTACCTTCCGCGCCAACGGCTGATCTAACAAGATCCATTCCCACAGTTATCTTAGAGACCTCGGTTTCAGTGGTAATGCTTCATTTCAAAATGATTCGCGCGAACGTTTAGGGAGGGGGTGGGGCTTGTCTCGGCACCTTTCCGAAACCACATTGTTAGGAACTGAGACCGATTTTTTCTATCATGCTCTTTTCTCGAGAGTTCCAGGTCGATCACGGCACTGTTAGGGTTGCTAGTAACGTAAAAATAAAGAATGTGTTTAAAATTCAGTTGTTTCATTCATCTCAAATCTCCAGCCTTTTGCTTCAAGGCAATATTTATGCCTTGAATTTTTTGTACGTTATTGGAGAAACCAATGACTACAGTTTTGAGCTTGATTGTTTTCCCGAATCGTATTGCCGTTGCTTACACATAAAACGACGTCCCTTGCTTTTAAAAAAATTCCAGGTGGCGACGTCATCAGATATGAAAGAGGCAGCTCTTTCAGGAATTAATTATTTTATCCGTAGATGAGGATAACTGTCAGAGACTATAAGAGGAGAAAACAAAAACATATCGACCCCTCAAAGATCCAAACAACTTTCTAGAGATCTTACGAATCGCATCCTCTGAAAGACCAATCAGCTGGATCATCAAGATCAAGACCAACGACAGAATATGAATTCCGAAGCCAGGACATCCAGACTTTATGGACTGCCAAAGATACACAAACTCAACGTGCCTCTTCGACCCATTCTCCGACAGATTCTTCTGTCAACTATCTATAACCAACCTGCTGCAGCCACACGTCTGATCCACAGAATTTTGAAATGAAAGACAACGTAATTTAACAATATTTTTGTATTATACGACAAAATTAACATAAACTCACCCATCACAATTCACTTACAAGCAGATCATTACAAAGTACACGACATTGTTTAACGGTATTCAAACATTACGGATTCATTCATTCATACAATGTCGGCCGGGACAATTTTGATTATCAATCAATGATACAGACGAGGGTTGTGACTGGATAACCAGTCAGATGGTATTAACGGTACATTCAATCCAGTATTTCAGTTAAATTATTAAACGGTGGCGTAAAGAAATCTATTACGGGAGACAGAACAATATTCTGAATAATAATAAACCACATTTTCGTTAGCATGAAATTATTTCGCTTCTGTAATGATCGGTGTTCTGAGTGACGCCTTAATTCGTTTCAATCGATTACTGATTGTGTAATGAACAGTGAATCTATACCTGGCTCTTGATCACGTCGTCAAACTTTCTCGAGTCATTAATTTCCTTCCCTATTTATTATTATTTTTGTCTCCCTTAACGACCGGCTATTTGTTTGCGCTATTTTTTTTTAGTTGATTCCCATCAAAGTTAAAATTGTTCGTGTTTTTTTTCGTGTTACCATGTTTATATAACGCTACACGACCCTGTGATCAGTAGATCAAGCTGTCATATTAATTTCATAACGTTCAGCGGGCGTATGTTTACATCTGATTGCTCGGTAGGTACCATCACCACATTGTGTGCCAACATATGCGAGACGAATTGAAGCGAACACTTAAAATTATATGTTGAAGAAAAAAAAAACTAAAAAAAAGTGTAAAAAGGTAATCTTCGACCAGCGAGGAAATTTTTTATTTTTTGATAAAAGTGCCGACATACGCGAGACTAAATGAAACCAATACTTCAAATTATATGTTGAAAAAAAAATTAAAAAATTACCCGATGTAGGCAATACAGGGAGATACAAATGGGGGACGTGGTAAACAGCCGGAATGACCTGCCGAAGTTTTTCCCGATTTTAGCAGTTTTTCCAACGTTCAATGTAAAAAACTATATCTACCTTTTTTGTAGGCAATGAACGTCTATCGTACTGTTTTGTTATTTTTTCAATCGGTCAAAAAGATCGAAAATCGGAAAAAATCGAAAAAAATGCAAAAATGATAGGTGAGTGACAAAAAATAATAGGTGAGGGGCAAATTTTTTTTACCGCTCATATAATTTTTTTTTTCGAAAAAAACGATCTCTACAAAGTTTGTACGTCTATGCTTTCACTAAGTAAATGTGCAGACAGAATCTTTTCGCCATGTACCGTTACCGAGAAAAAATCCTATAAGCGGGATGTGGCAAAAAAAGTACTGCCCTGAACTGGGGTCTTATAATTATTCTTGGATCCGGCCCATTTTCAATAGGTCGTATTTGGAGGTACCGAGGTTCGTTCCTGTCAAATTTTAACTTGAATTTTCTACGTCGTTCCCGAAAAAGCCCGAAATTATGAAAAAAAGACACTTCCTGGTAACGGATCCTGCTTATTTTGGCATCGTAAGACATAGCTCATCTCTTCAATAGAGCCAAATTTCAACTTCTTACGATGAAAAATGACGGCTCTAGATCTAGAGTGTTTCTTAGGAATGTCACAGGCTAACTGATTGACAAAATCACAACCACAAAATTGACAAAGTTATAGGACTTCGTTATAATGTCTACCGCAGTTGTAGACGAAATGTTCGGAGCAAATCTCCAATGGACCACGGCACAAGAGCCCGGAATCGATTACAATTTCAAAGGTAGCTAGGCAACTTTAATAAAAGAGTTACCTTAAATTGATTTCACAAAATGTATCTATCTACTTATGGCTCACTAAGCAACTATCTCTACTCTATTGATTTTGTTAAATTGGAACAAATTTCTACCGTAAACCTCTCACAAAATATAGAAAGTCAGTTTTATCGTTTTTTTACGGTAGATAAATTTTTCAATTTCCAGGTCATTACAAGACGTGTACCTACATCATTTACAGAAGGAAACTAGATTTTTAAACATTTATTAAAGAAAGAAAGCTTGTACCTAGTAATTGAACCTCAATTTAGAAAGTAAGTTGTAGTTAAAGCAAGCTAATCTTGGCTTTCTTAGACCTCCATTTCGTAGTAGTGAACTAAAATTAACTGCCTAGATTAGGTAGGATTTATCCTTAATTGAGTCAACAGAGTTGCCATTAGTGGGACTATAATCATTATAATACCTACCATTTATTTATGGTTTTCTTTTTTTCTGAAATTATATCAACTTTAAACCTAAAGTTATAACGACTGCAGTTGCAGTTAGTAGTCGTTAGTACTACTTTACAGTCACCCATCAATTGCATTTCAGCAATTCGGTGAACGATTTAACGATAGCAGCTGTCTGAGCCGTTACAAATGTCTGGAGAGTCTGAGAGACCGCAAGGAGAACGAACGCTCCCAAGTTTAATTAGGAGAATTAGTCAGGAATATTGAATCGTTAGCATGGCGTTATTCGCCGCGTCGCGTCGTCTCGAAACCCCAAATACTCGTACAATCGGACTAATTTGAATCATCAGTGTTGCAAAAATAAGTCGGAAAAGTTTTATAAAAGAAGATACGATGGTTAAAGTTTTCTGTACGGATCCTGTTGGGAATTAACTCCCATCAAGAGAGATTTGTCCTTATTTGCATAGCGCGCAAGTCGCAATTGAAAATATTCCTTATTATTATGAGTTTGTCGAGGTTTACCGTAAAGATAATTTCAAATAATGTCGCTGTGCTTCTGCTGGTTTCTTTCTAACAACGAACCCGAAGCTTTAAAACTTTTAAAGCTCACAATCGCCGTATAGTCTTCAATTACTTACAGTCTAAATTAAAATTTTCTCTTTCCTTTTTTTTTCTCTCTTCCGCATTTGACTATTTTTTTTGTCAAAAAGTATTTTTTCATAGCTTTCTGAGAGTAAAAATTAACATCAAGGTAGCGTCATCATAAATATGCTAAACAAATATGTAGCTATGCTTCCTAACCGGACCCCGTTACCTTCCGCGCAAATAGAGTTATCTTAAAGAGATTTCAGTGGTAATGGTTCAGTTTAAAATGATACCCGCGAACGTGGGGTTGTTTTTATGTGAAAGAGTTCATTAGATTTGGTGACAGTTGTATTGAAACGATTGATCGTAACTGTGCTTCCTAACCGGACCCCGTTACCTTCCGCGTAAATAGAGTTATCTTAAAGAAATTTTAGTGGTAATGGTTCAGTTTAAAATGATTCCCGCCAATGTTTGGGGAGGGGGTGGGGCTTGTCTCTGTGTGAAAGTTCATTAATTTCACTGTTAATTAGAGCTTCAATTAACGTAAAATAACGCAGGTGTATAAAAAATTCAGTTATTAGATGATCACGATCACATAACGTAAGTAATTGTCGGCCATTTTGATGGAAAAATTTTAATTAGGGATTTCAGGACGGTATAAACTGAAAATTCAAACATTCAAGACTTAAAGGCGGGATAGCCTCGAATCAAAGATAGACTTCTGGGCGAGAATTCAACAAAACGTTCATAAATCATCAAAGAGGTTCTTCTTTTTAAATCTCTCAGTTAGGCCTTCGATATGGGGCATGTTAGCTAAGGGGCCACTCTGATTTTGTGGATTGCGGGCCAGGCTGGCTATGGAGAGAACGAACTTGCCGATTCTCTAGCCAGGAAACAACAATACGCAACTGGGGTGAGAGGGAAGTTCTCCAGCACTGGAAAATCTTACCAAGATTGGATTTATTAATGGATACAAACTAGGGTCTAAGGAGAAGTAGGTTTCCATTACTTCCATCATCCTCTTTGCAAGGCATTCATGATTATGAAGCACCCAATCATGACATAACTTGGGAGATTATGAAATAATTTTTTTTTTTTTCTTAGCCCAATACATCCAGGAATAATTCCTGGATTTATGAATACACTTAGGAAAAAGCTAAGAAATCTTTTCCGATCGCAGAGCGCGGATATTTATTTCAGAAAGCCTTACTTGACCGGCTGTTGAACTCTCTAATGATCCTCTTCTCGAGAGAGATATCTGCAGACTGCTCAATTAAGCGCTGAAGTAGCAAACAAAGTTAATTAGCTTAAAATCTTACGTACAGTGTGATTCAGTACCCAATCCAAATAAATATTTTCCAAAACAAAACTAACATTGAAAATAATGAACGTAGATGAACGTCGTAGACCACCGTCCAAATTTTTATTTGTTCTACGATGGTTTTTTCTTGACTTGGCATACAAAGCTGCATTTCAGCTGCAGTTTCATCATAAATAAACAATTCACAACAATTCTACCAAAACTATCGATTCAATTTCCTCCACGATGGCATTATTCCGACAATCCGGGCGAATAACTTTTAACGATGCTCTCCTGAAGATTATTATAACTTCGACCGCAAACTATTCGTAAAAAAAGGAGCAGCGATATCTGTCGAAGTCCAAATTTAACAGACTTATACTTCGGGAACAGATTGAGGAGGGATCGATCAATTATTACTCCGATATCAATTAATTCCTATAAATTCCCCCTTGTTTGATTAAGATATGGATGGATAGTACCAATCTATTCATTTTTCGCCTGACAGTCAATTTTTTTAACGCATATCTTTCTCTTGAAACGTGAATTTTGTTAATTAATCCAGTTTTTTCGGATCGTCGGTGATTGGTTAAAAAATAACAGGTATGTCGATCTAGTTTTTTATTGTTCGATAGCAGCTAGGTTATCCTTCCCGCTATTCTCCTTAATTGCTGTGGTAGATGATCAGATCTGATGTCGTCCTTTGTAACCAAGACTTAAAGGGAGACGTTCAAATGTAAATACCTTTCAATAGTTATTGGAATCTTGTAACAATTTAGCAATATCATCCCCCGAGAAACAGCGATAGCTATTCCATTATTCCTTTGAAATATTCAGGTGCTTTCAACGTTTCCCTCTTTCATTAAAAATTTAAAGGACTCTACGAATACTTTTCCTAGTCCCGACACGCGAGCCTTTTAAAGCTTTTAATTGATCGTTTTTATTGAACCGATTTCTATTACGTTTTCCAACTCCAAATTCCCGGTGACTTCAAAGCATGCACCCAAACAGAAGAGGATTGATGAAATAAAGATCGCGAACGGAAGATAAAGTCGTGGGAAAAGCTCTGAGGCAGGAAGGAGTAAGAGACTCGGCATCTTGGAAACGTTACCCGGTTCCTTGGTGCATATAATATTACTGGAAAATCGATTCCGTGCATATTTTTACGCCCGGCAGTCAAAGAACGTTTAGGCAGCGTGACAAATTATCCCTCGCGAGTCGAGTATAGTGGAACGTTTGTGATTTTTTCTTGAAAGAGTGTCATTATTTACTAACGGCCAAAATAGGGTTGATTTAAGTTTACTTTATGACCTACGACCAGGTCGGAGGACCACGTTGCGGATTTGCTGCCAAGATTTACAACCAGCTTAATTCTCTTTGCAGTCGTTTCTGGATATGATAAACTGAGAGCAACTGCAAGTGTTCAGTATTTACTTCACAAACATGCACTTAACTTTAATAAATGGCCGGCATTATTAACCATTTACTGCATGAATAAATATTTTTCACACAGATTGTATTTCTCTTCAGTATTTCTATTGGCAGTTCCTGAATTTACTCAAGGAGTTTTTCATTCCCGACGTATAGCGTATTTCTTTCTTTTGAGTGATAATCAATCTTTTTCTGTGACAAGAAAATCCCGATGATAGAACATCGAAAAGCTTTTCATGGAAATTTTGAACACACTTACTGGGGGGACTATTCTCGAGTTCGTAGGAGTCGATTCCCGCACGAGCGTTCCTATGAAAACCGGTCAACCTAGGGTACCTGCATTACCGACTGTTTTACCTGACATTACCCACTTGATACCCACGCCTGTGACTAAATGTGCCAGAAATATGACATCTAGCTCTTCAAACATAGGTATCCATGTCGAGTTTGCACTTTTAATGGGACCGATCTCAGGTGATCGTTCCGTTCCCACGAATTCGAGAATAGCCCCCGGGAATGGAAGTAATGATGGGCATAACTGAATGAAGCGTCGAATTACAGCATTTTTGGAAGAAACGTTAAGAAATGTGATCAAGATAAAATCTAAATCTCCCTGTACGGTTACATTTCTGCAGCTTCGTCGTAGCGTTCTAATAACTCTACGTGTTAATGTAATTGCTCCAAGAAAACCACAATTTCAAATAATTGCGATATGAAATTCCTCTGAAAATTATTCAAATTTCAGGAGTATTACTGAAATTATACAGGGTGTCAATTTGAAAACTTGCCACCCCCAAATTCTTCCTTGAATTTTTTTTTCAAAGAAATCCCGGAACAGGTCAATTTTTAAATTTAATTTATGTTCTATTGACGTAAAAATATTTTATACAGGGTGTTCCTTGACTCAGTAATGACGACATTGTCGATTTTTTTAAATGGGACACCTGTATATTATTACATTTTCAGATTGTCTGAAAAAATCCAGTAGGAATGGTTTTTACAGTTGCAGCTTACATTGAGTAGGTTATGAGTTATAAACAAATGAAAATCGCAATTTTCCATTTTGAAAGCAGTGTACATCGGACACGGCTCTAAATATCGAAAAACGGCTTACATGTCCCTATCTTAACTTTTGAAGCGATATCCTATGATGTAGATGAAATATTTATACAGGGTGATCAAAAGTCTGATAATTTTCGTCACCCTGTATGAAAATTTCATCCACACAATAGGATACCGCTTGAAAAGTTAAGATAGGAACATGTAAGCCGTTTTCCGATATCTGTAGCCGTTTTCAAAATAAGCTGCTTTGAAAATGAAAAACTGCGATTTTCATTTGTTTATAACTCGTAAGCTACTCAGTTTAAACTGCAACTGTAAAAACAATTTATATTGGATTTTTTCAGACAATCTGAAATTGTATTAATATACAGGGTGTCCCATTCAAAAAAATAGACCATATCGTCGTCACTGAGTCAAGGAACACCCTGTATAATTTTTTTTTTCGCCAATAGAACATAAATTACATTAAAAAATTGACCTGTTTCGGGATTTCTTTGAAAAAAAATTTCCAAGGAAGAATTCGGGGGTGGCAAGTTTTCAAATTGACACCCTGTATACCGATCCACTGAAACTATACCTTATTTTAGAGACTGCTGCATCTCCAGCGTATTTCATCATTTATTTATAAGTGATAATAATTAATTAGGAGTGCAATATCCAAATATCAAGTTCTGCCAGAGCTAGTAGAATGATTCGTCTGCATGTTTGTGTCTCGGAATAATTATTGAACCTTATTGCTGCCCTTTATAATAATATTATGCATAGAAAGCGGGATCTCCTGTTCGTTTAATAATAATTACCTCGGTGAAGTTAAGCCGACATATGCAGATATTTAGCATCTATGTCAGTATAGGTTATGCATATTCATGAAGCAATATTATAAAACATTAGCTTGCCCGGATTATTAACCCGACTGTTTGTGACAGTGACTATGAAATGTGAATTCTCCGACCTGACCATTACGCTTTAATAAACAACGGCCGTTTCGACGACAGGCGTCGTGAAAAATTGCTGATGTCTATGCAGTAGCAGCTCCGATTGTTAATTAATAATCACAGTCCCTGGTCAGGCTTAATAAAACCATATTTTTCGTTTTTATATGTTTCTGTGGTGTATTGGTACACCCATAGCTTTGATTGAGATCCATTATTATGCATAACCGATCCATTTGTTGCTGTTTTACTTTCTGTTAGCGTTCTATATTCAAATCACTGTCATAATATGGAAAAAGATATTTCCTGACTTAATCATTCAACATCGCATGCGTGGATTCATCAGCAGAACCTTATGTAAATTGAGCCTTTTTCGTGATTAGGTTTTTTTCCTGGAAATAATTTAGTAATCAAGGTTTGTATGTAATTGGAATTGGAACATGTTATCGGTATTCAATGCTATCGGTGTTGTAGATTCGGTCATATGGCGAGTGAGTGCATGTATAAGAGTAAAACTGGCATGCTATCGGAGTTGTAGATTGGGTCATATGGCCAGAGAGTGCATGTATACGAATGAGACTGTCATATGTGCAAGATTACGATCAGAGGGACATAGAGCCAAAAATATGTAAATCCAATCAAGATTTTTGTTAATTGTAGATATTCTACGATTGTTTTGAATGCCGGACTGCCGGCGGATTCTTCAGCAATGCAAGGATATTGATTTCCATCATTTTCATCAAAACTTTAAAGAAGAAATAAATAAGTTTTATTATCTGTCACCGATGAAGCTTTTTATATAAAAATCGTCACAAATCTTCAGGGAATAATTAGTTAAATGGTGGCGGGTATTAAACTTTTAATCTGATCGCGGTTAACGCAATCAATGGCAATAATACGGAAACGAAATCTTCGGGGATTTGTGGATTTGTGCCTGGAGATTGTCCTGCGTATAAGAAATGACGCGTTTAGAAGAGTAATGGGCGGTTTGACAAACCGAGCACGTTCAACTTTTACATCAATTTTATCCTAAACGGTCCACCGACTAGTTAATATATCTTCTAAGAATTTAGTGTTACGACCCTTAAATCTAGTATTATTTCACTGGAAGGAAGTTGTACAGAAATAACTCAAACGACTGAGAAATAGACGCTCTCAGAAGCAGACATTGTTGACAAAGCAAGTGGGGATTTGGATATTTATGTAAGGAAATTATGATTAAGAACTGTTGAAATTCAGCTGATTTAGAGAGTTCTTCTCCTTCTTATCATCCATTATCTTTAGCATATCATAACATTGTATGTCACCCAAGGTAAGGTTAAAAAAGCATGATAGTTTGGTGATTTCTCGTCAGTAACGTCGATGTCACGTCATGTGACGTCAATTAGACGTCTTTTTTCAATAATATTAAACAAGGCGCCAGTGGTCACTGATAAAAGTCGTCACACTGACGTCGCTCATTTCACTGCAGTTTATTCTCAAACAACTCCTTCATCCCAGATTCCATACAACCGAAGTAGCAAAGCAAGGTACAAAAGGCGTGATATTTTGGTGATTTTTCGTCAATAACATCGATCTCACATCATTTGACCAAAAAATGACGTAAAAATGACGCAAAAATGACGTGAAATATGCGTCGTAAATTTGACGTCTTTTATTTGTGATATTTTATACGTTTTATGTCAATTTATTTCGGAAAATGCTGCCATTTTAACGACATTTTTGCCAAGTTTTATAAATTATATAATTTGAACCTTGCTTTTCTAAGAAATTGTAATAGAAAAAAAATCAATATTTTTCATTCAATTTCATCGATCGATGGTTAAAAAAAGACATACATATCTATGATGGACATTTACTACAAATGCAAGTCGGAGAACTTAATTCAAGCTTACATAAAGTCATTTTTACATATAAGTAACGACATAGGTATTATCTTTCTGACAGCTTTATATGACGTCTTGTAGACGGCTTAAAACGACGTTTTGTACGTAACTTTTAGTCATATACACGTCATTCCATAAGTAGGTAACTAGAGACCAATCAGAGACGTGGTTATGACGTCACCTTGCTATCTGGGAATATGACCATTCAGAAAAAAGTATAATAATGAAAATATCCAGGATTTTTCGGTAATCTGTTTCACCATGATTCCTTCAAATGCCACTCTTCTTCAGTTCATTAGTGAACTACCTGAATGTAGATATATATATATTTTTATGTTAATTGAAAGATGTAGAGTAGAACTGTTGACAATAAAGAAGCAATACTGTAGAAAATTGATAGCCGAATCAAGAAATTGTTGAAAAATACTTATAAGAGCAGGCCACCAATTCTTCTGTTCCGTTGCGAGAGATATTGAGGCAGATTTTCAGGCTCTTCCTCGGGGAGCTGCCACGAATTGCATGGGAGGAGGCGAGATGTCTCACAGCAACAACATCGTGAACTTTTTTTAAAGTTTCTTTTCTTCAACATATAATTTGAAGTGTTGTCTTCAATTCGTCTCGCGTATGTTGGCACTTTTATCAAATAATAAAAAAATTCCTCCCTGGTCGAAAATTAAACTCTAGTGGCCTGTATGCTCCCTGTATTACCTGTAGGGTGGGATGGAAATGAATAAATAAATAAATTCATTTCTTTAGCAACGTGCATGTTTTACTTTCCATTGCAGCCGAGTTTTTAACTCAAGCTAAGTGGTGCAAAAATTCTTTTTGTAAACTTGCACCGAAGAACTACGAAGAATAAAATAAAGCTTCAAATAGAGAGAGAGAGAGAGAGAGAGAGAGAGAGAGAGAGAGATCTCTTTGATGTCAAAATATTTATAGTTGCCGGGTCCTTACTTGATAAGATGCAAAACTAAATTTTAACTGTTTGAGAAGTTTATCTTGAAGTCGACAGTAAACGAAAACGAAATAAATGAAATAGCTGACTAGGCAACAAAGTAACCTTTTATCATAATTTGTTTGAAAGATTACGTTCTCGAATAACTTCCAGCTCCAGCAGATGATCGAATAAGTTACCTGTGAATATTTCGTCATGTATTTACATAAAATGTTGAAACTTTTTTTTTCTTTTGAATTCTTAGCGAAATTTCAAACGATTTTCTTCTCACTCGACATCCCGAGAGTGATTCATAAGAGGTGAGAACGGTTGAGTTGCCCAGATCGAAACTCATTTTAGGAAAATTGGCAAATCTTACGGTAAATTTAACCCAAGGAAATTTGAGATAGGGAACGTGCATATTACGGGCAGAACGTCTACGGCATGATCGCGAAATGCGTTATTAATGTGCCGTTCGGGGGCTTTTTATTGTCAGTTATGCTAAATATCGCGAAGTTTGTTTTAGAGCCTTTCGAGATTCAATTACACAGCTGGTTTTGAGAGCAGAAGGAACACTAATTTAATACAATGGCTTGTAAAGTGATTTGGGTACCTAACTATATTAACTTTTTATCTTCCCTGCAGGCCCTCGAAACCTGAATCTCATGGTAATGTGTGAACGAGCGGCACGAATACGAAATACTCACCCTCCCGAAGGATGGACGCGGCGCTTTTTCGATTTTTTGATCTTGTACCTCGTTTCCTGTTCATCGACGATAACGTTTTTCTTATATAAAAAATTCCAGGACGCTGCGACGGTGCCTGAGATTGAATAACTTTTTTAATTTTTATTTATTAGAAACTTTTCAACAAACTTTCATCGAAGATACATTTTTAAATGTTCATTTAGAATGCAAAATATGCCTACCTGAATTTAATAATAATTTTTTAAACAAAGACTTCTTCAAAGTAAGTGATGAGGACTTGAAATCAACAAGAAAATTGTCGCCTCATCTGGGAAAGCTTTTATAGAACTTGAACTTTTTTACAAGTTCTGGAAAGCAATTCGATTTCGAAAAGGATAAGTAAATAAAATTGACACTCTTCTGAAACGTCTCTTCCATGGGGATTTTCAAATAATTTTTCTAGTAAACAGGATTTCCCATACACAGATGCAAACTCTAAGCAACTCATACGTTCAAAGTACTGACGATTACACTGATAAAAAGGGACAAGAAGTCGAGTATCATGATGCGAAAGAAAATTACATTTCAAATTGATTTTTCACTTTGCCTCAATATGACTCGTATTACTGGGGGAATTGGAAATCTCTACAAAAACGGTCCGAGAGGAAATGAAAATGTATACAGAAGCATTTTCATCCTCTTCAGGATTCATATGTTAAGGAAATTGTAGGACTGAATCTTATTTAACATGCCTGACATGAGACAAAAACAGAAGGCATTTTAAAACCTCCGGTGTCGTGTATATTCTGATTTTATTCCTTGTGATGTTCTTTCCTTGTATCTCTGCTCAATATAAAATTACGTCAATCTTGAAAAAGACAGAACTGTAATTACCTGTAAAAATATGACAGAGAGATGGACTTATATTCTTAAAGAGATTGCTCTTTATTACGCTGTGAATTCATCGCAATAATTTAAAAGCATTTTTAACAATTTATGCATAAATAATAATTATTTATGCTCAACATCTCATTAGATAATAATTCACAAAACAATTTGTTATCGTTTATCAAAGGAAACGCTGAGAATATTCTCGTTTTTAAACCCTTTGAAAAAAAAGGAGGTTTCACTGGCAACGACGGTAGTCATCAACGACGACCACGAGCTCAAAGACCAAGCTTCTGCTTATAAAAAATGTCAGCTTTTCTTCCTTGTTAAATTCATAGGGGGTGTGAGCTTTCAGAAGTATCCAAAGTCAATAAAAAGTGGTAAAAAAGACGTTTTTTTGTCATTCTGATCGCCACTTCAACTTATTACAAGAATGAAGAGGTACAAAATTGAACTCGGAACCACTTCTAATGAAAGAGAAGAACGAAAAAAATCGTTCTGTTTTGCATTTTGATCACCAATTCAACTTGCAAGGATGAAGTGGTATCAAATGGAACACAAAACCACTCCTAGTGAACACAAATAACTAAAAGAACGATTTTTTGTGGCATTTTGGTCGCCAATTGAACTCACAAGAATGAAGTGGTATCAAATTGAACACAAAGCCACTTTTATTGAAAGAAAATACCTGGAAGGACGTTTTTTATGTCATTACAAGGATGAAGCGGTATCAAATTGAACACAAAGCCACTCCTAATGAACACAAATAACTAAAAGAACGATTTTTTGTGGCATTTTGGTCGCCAATTGAACTCACAAGAATGAAGTGGTATCAAATTGAACACAAAGCCACTTTTATTGAAAGAAAATACCTGGAAGGACGTTTTTTCTGTCATTATGATCGTCAATTCCACTTACAAGAAGGAATTATGGTATCAAATTGAACACAAAACCACTCCTAATGAACACAAATAACTGAAAGGACGTTTTTTCTGTGACATTTTGGTCGCCAATTGAACTCAGAAGAATGATGTGGTATCAAAATGAACACAAAGCCACTTTAACTGAAAGAAAATACCTGAAAGGACGTTTTTCTGTTATTATGATCGTCAATTCAACTTACAAGGATGAAGCGGTATCAATTTGAACACAAAACCACTCCTAATGAACACAAATAACTGTAAGGACGTTTTTTCTATGGCATTTTGATCGCCAATTCAACTCACAAGAATGAAATGGTGTCAAATTGAACACAAAGCCACTTTTACTGAAAGATAATACCTGAAAGGACGTTTTTTCTGTCATAATGATCGCCAATTCAACTTACAAGAATGAAGTGGTACAAATTGAAAACAAAACCACTTTTACTGAAAGATAATACCTGAAAGGACGTTTTTCTGTCATAATGATCGCCAGTTCAACTTACAAGAATGAAGTGGTATCAAAATGAACACAAAACCACTTCTGAAGAACGAAAATTGTGCGAAGGATGTTTTTTTTTGGATATCGATCAATCGGGAATAGTTTAAGGTGCAATTTGATACCTTGACCATCCGCATACGTTGAAATGGCGAGCAGGAATTCTAAATAAACGTCCTTTATTAATAACAGGGTTAATTTACTTTTATAAGTTGGCACCCCATAATAATATGATAATTACTGGAGTTTCCAGCAGATGTGTAGCCTTGTACCTAATCTTCGTTTAGAATTCAGCGCGTAAAGTGAAAGTGAGTTTATGTTTTCTGGAGAGCTCATTATTAATAATTTATTTCAGCCACCTAAAATTGCTCTCTGTGGGGACTTTCTTCAGTGGCTGTTTGTGGATATTTCAGGATGCGCGGTAAATTTTTCATTAACTCTTTGTTTGTTTCTTTCAATAATGCAAAACCTATCACCTTTTATTGCAAGAACACCAATGAAATGTGTAAAAGAGCGTAAACCGCTCAATTAGAATTATCCATTAATAAAAGAAAAGTAGATACTTCATTTTTCTATCATGGGAGGGGAGTGAGCGAGGGGTAAACCATACAACAATGGTAAATTGTTGTCATTCTGTTATAGCAGAATCAGATGCCATTTATTGAAGAAGTGAAAAATATTAGATAGTGTTTTGCAGGGAAAACGCCAACAATGCGACTGAAAAGAGTGAGCTCTCGAGAGTTTTTCAGAGCTCCGTATGCTGGAAGTGTCGGCTCAGATAAAAATCATGATAAAGTGAACTAAAAATAGCCCTGTAAACGTGTGGACTGTTATCTTGCTAAAATGTAGAGATTTGTAGTTCCTCTAAATCGTGTCTAGCTCAGATGTTCATAAAGAGATCGGAAACTATCTGTATTTTCTATGAAAGCTGCTTTGTTTTTTTACGTTTATTTTAATGCAGGTACTCCTATCTATTTTATAATGACATTTAACGGTTTCTCACTCCAATAAGGACACTCTGTAACAGTTCGACTGTTACTTATCCTCTCGATTTCTTGACTTGGCATCCAAATTCCATGAAGTTTACTCCCATTGCGAAAATACCGCTCAACTATAAAAGTTTTTTGCTCTTACCTGAGCGTTTTTCATTGATTTTACACGTTACTTTTCCAGGAGAGTTGGCTAATTCGGAGTCTAGCAACAATTAAATTTGAAGTCAGCGCAAGCTTTATATTAAGACAGAACGAGCAGATATCGCGCCCGATATTCTTCTCGTGTTATATCGTTGTTTCTAATTAAGATATTTCACTTCAAGAGACTCACTTATTGTCATTCAGTGTAGTAATAATAATGAGCACTTCGCTAATTAATGTAATTTCCCACCTTGACGACTTGGAAAGAAATCACCTCCTGAAGGTAAATTTTGAGTATTTCTTACGCCCATTCGTGATTTTAAAATTAAGTGGCACCTAAAATTTAATAACAACTGATGAATCATCGTCTGATTTATTTTTAAACACATGGCAGAATAATTAAAAGCAACCAGATTAAATCAGTTTATTTCCATCACACAAACATGGACAATAAAAAAATGACTAAATTACTGAAAAATGACATCTGCATGATATGCTCTGTGTCCTCCGAAACTTCCCCCACTTTGGCGTTAAAATCTCCCAAAATTATTACGAACTCACGGCTTGAGATGATTGCCAGGACCTCTTCAAGATAGCCATAGAATCCGTCAATATCTTCCTTTTAAGCTATTGATGTAGGAGCATTAACATGAGTATCATTTACTGCATTATAACCGATAACGGTATGACCATCACAAACTCCCGCTCAGTTTGCCCAATATCAGTTTTTGGGGCGTAAGAAGTGGTTCTGGTCCCTCAGTAGCTCTAAAATGCTATTGCCACGCCAGTGAGTTTCTGACAACCCCAGGGCATCAATATTGCAGCTTTACATTTTCCTCACGATCATCTGCAGCTTTCCAGGATGCTGGACCAATCCCTGGATGTTCCAGTGTTCCAATTTTTCTCATCTTCCGGAGGTTTCTGTATTTGTTGGCGTTTTGGTCTTGGTTTTAGTTTCAGTTTTGGTTGCAGCCGCACACTTTCTGCAAGGTACCTGATTCCTCATATCCTTGCAACCGGTATCACATTTCACACCATCCGAGCCGGAACCGGTATGGCGCTGAGTGTGAATTGGGTTGCAGCACTTGCTAATTCTCTGGCGCAGTTAAGTTGAAGAAAGCATAGACGTACAAACTTTGTAGAGATCGTTTTTCTAAAAAAAAAAACAGGTCCCTATCATTTTTCGTAGATTTGAATTTTTTTTCGACCGATCGAAAAAATATAAAAACAGCGCGATAGAGACATTCATTACCTACAAAAAATGTAGACATAGTTTTTTATCTTAAACGTTGCAAAAACAGTCAAAATCAGGAGAAATTTCGGCAGGTCATTCCGACTGTTTCCCGCGTCGGCCAGATACTCCGTATCTTCCTGTATTTTCTACATCGTGAACTTCAAGTTTTTGTAGTTGTAAACACTCGGGAACAGACTCCGCCAAGTGATAGTTGTGTAACGACGGAAAACTAGGGTACCGCGGTCGTGTTTACTGTACTTTTCGTCGCCTTTGGTTCCTTTTCTCCACTTTCCAGGCACCGATCTCCTTTATTTAAGACAATAACACTCACTATTAAAACGAAAACGAGACCCAGTTTACAAAGCGAGGGGTTGATAGCGGAAAGTAAATGACTATGCATCTCTCTCTACTGCCGGATATGAGCATGTCCTGAACTTACCTTGCTGTTTGAAGCTAGCAGTCTATAATCGTTGGAAGTCCCTGTCAATGATTATATAGGCTCTCGGGTACGCGGTGCGCGACAGCATTGGTTCATCTTGACTGTCCTACCAATTGCCCCAGTTCATGTTATGTAAAAAAATTGCCCGAGAGTCTTATTCTCTGTTGATTTTAGAAGTTTACTTAGATTACCTAATTGAATAAATCTTGAATGAAGAAAAGGTTGTTTTCTATTTTATCTGCACCACATAGTCAAGATTAAGCTGAAACAAGTAGGTCGAACAATTATCCGGCATTATTATAACGTAGAAAGCTTCTTAGTAGCTTCAAATTTCAAAGAAAAATTTCTAAGCTCCTTATCAAGTTTTGTTTACTCCCCTCTAAAATCCAATTAAATGATGGGAAATCTGAGATCTGTTTCCAATAAAATCCATTATCTTAAACGTAAATCGCAAAGATATTCTATCCCGCACTATATCTTCTAACCCCCATCATGCATTAATACCGTATCGGGGATAAATTAAATTAAATAGAAAAATCCAATCTCCTAGCCTGAAACTTTTCCCTCTGTTTCAATTTATCCGCCCCCATTTCCGAATAAAAGCATCAAACTTCATAGCGAAATGTTTCGGAGGTTTGAGGAAAAAATTTGATGAAGTGTACTAGTGCTCCTCGACACATGTTTATAAACAGTTTTATGAATTGTACTCGGGGGCTTCCTCGGCGAGCTTTGATGAAATGTTTCCTGCGAGAGCCATGAAATTTTATAAGAAATCGATAGGTTGATGTTTTCAATATGCGGCAAACTTCTTCCCGGCGTCGCAAAAGGAATGACAATGGGATTATAATCTATGCAACCGACGGCGGGGAACTTCAACCTCCTGGAACAATATTCGGTTGGGATTTCGACATTCATCCCGACTCCGCAATATCGCCAAGATCGGCTGGTCTTTATGCGGTTATGAAAAGTTACATAGATCATGTGAAATGTGTTCCCAATATTATAATCGGTGTAACCGTTTTATGGGCAGCTGAGGCCTTGAATAAGTTAAAAGTCACTTATGACAAGAATTCTAAAAGAAAACGCAACTGTTCTCTTATTCGGTTCTAAAATCATGTCTCGATTATCGACACAACTTCACGTGCTATTTGCATTTAATTTTCAATTGATTAATGATTAATGATCAAAATCCCCAAATGAATTAATTATCTCAAAATCGTTTTCGCCCTTAGTTTACGGTAATAAAGGGGCAAATGGGTGTTTCGAGCCAAGGAAATAATTTTTCTAGATTCTGAAAATGAAAATGGCGGCCATTTTATAATTTTGGCGTAACAAAGAGACTCCAGGCTACGACCCTCCTGTGAGAAAAATGCGAAATAAAAATTTGAACTGTCACTTTTTGAACGTCAAATCAAGAGTATTGAAAAAATCGTTTTTTTCTTTAAGAAGTGTCATTATGGTGACATCTAAACCGCGATTGAAATTTTTTGACGGTGTCAAAATAAACGCATTATCCGCGATTCCCATCTGGCAGTGCAGAAAAAAATGCCAGAGAAATTGGAAGTGTCATTTAAAAAATATCAAATTCGAAAAAAATACTCATTTATTGCTCAACAAAAAAAATCGCGGTGGCGTTAAAATTCGCGATACAATTTTTTTAGCTGTGCCAAAATATAAGTAATACCCTAGACTCAAACGTGGTTCTAAAAAAACGCGAGGAAAAAAACAAAACTGCGATTTTTTAAGCGTCAAAGTCAAAAAAGCGCGAGAAAAAATCGGCAATTTTCGATCCGTCGTAGCGCCGCCATTTTTAAAATTCAAGCGACAAAAATTGAAAATTACAATAAAAAACTGTTCTACTACCTCGCCAAAATAATCCCCGAGTCCCTGTTCCCGAAAATCGCGAAGAAAAAAAATTCCGAATTTTAGCTGATTTTCGCTGATTTTGCAGGAAAATCGCCGATTTTTTGAATGGGAAAATGAATCAATCGGACATTATTAATCGTAACTTTGGCCTCGTGAATCTTAAGAAGATGACAAAGGTATCGGCGTGTAGCTAATAAATTGTTCTTAAAGACTGCAAATTTTCATCGCCATAGGCAATCGTCTGTCTTCTATGAGCTATCAAAGTCGATTCAAAAACAATTTTTGTAAAATTTTGAAAAGCGTCTGTAGCGGCCATTTTGAAAGATATTGCGATCGCAATTTGAGGCTGCGTTTCTAGTCGTCTAACTCTGTCTACCAAAAACCATAGTCCGTTCAAAGCCTGCGCTGTTTCGAAGAAAACGGCCAAATAAATTTTTTCAAAAAATTAAAAAATGTATTGTTTCTAAACTCGAACCGTTTTCCATTTTCGTCCTTAGTTTCGGAGAAAATGGCGTCCAAAAATCAGATTATACGTTAGAAAGGGGCAAATCGGTGTTTCGAGCAAAGGAAATAATTTTTCTAGATTCTGAAAATCAAAATGGCGGCCATTTTGTAATTTTGGCGTAACAAAGAGACTCCAGGTTACGATCCTACTGTGAGAAAAATGCGAAATAAAAATTTGAACTGTCACTTTTTAAATTTTAAATTCAAGCAAGTATTGAAAAAAAATTGATTTTCACTTTACAAATGTCATTATGGTGATGTGGAAACCGTGATTGAAATTTTGGCCGTGTCAGAATAAAGACAGGTGACCTCTAACTAAACCATCCAATAACAATAACATTTCCCTCAATTTTCCATCGGCGATGAGAGATTAAAGTAATAAAATGAAAATGAAATTAACCACAACATAGTTCCGCTTGCATGAGTGATATTGAAACTGATGTTAGCGGGTTTTATTAAATTCCTGGGTGTAATTTGGGTTAAACGGCGTAACTAGAGAAATGAAAATGTGAGAAATACTCCCACTATCAATATAACTTGCAAGGGAAATTGTAGCATGCCTGCGGCTCACTGAGCTTCAATTATCCAACTGGGGGTTTCCATAGCTCTCCTTTAAAGTTGACTACAAATGAAAATTATTATTATCCCGGATCCTTTTGGTAAAGGGAGACGTACGAGCTCTCGGCATAATAATTAGAATTATTAATGATTCGTACATTGATTAACAAAAGAATCCATATAGTGAACTTTTTCTCTTGAAGTTCTAGTTCTATAGGAGTTACCTGGCTCACGATGAACGAGAGCTGTATTTCATTGAGATTATCTTCCTTTTCAGCTTTTTAGTAATTAAAGGTTTTGGGGGCGGGATACAACCCCGTTATCGGGGCAATCAAACAATGTTTTAACTCAATTTATTAAATGTCAGATAAAGGCGATAATAATATAGCAACAAATCGATTATAATAATAATTGTTTGGTCTTATATAGGATGACATAGGATGTCGGCAAATACTTTTAATTTCGTGATGATTGATCCCTTATGTTGCAATAACCGTCACTCGCCGGGAACGATACAATAATGCACGAAGACCAGAGCTTTTCGGGTGTAGGCAATCAATCAATCATTTATACCGAACAAAAGGTAATTGATTGAACTGCTATCACTCGGTATGAAGGATTAGCCCTCGGATTGGGCTGGGCAGGATGCGATACCGGCCCTACAGTCCGCAGATAAGGATATCGAAAAACTTACCAAAGATCATTTGCTTAATGAGTTGAACGAGAAGGGGGCAAAAATGTTTCGTAATATTAGATATTGATTTTTGGGAGTTTAATAACTCATAAAAACCAAGAACCTCATAACAACACACTGTACCATTATAACATGGAGTCAACAAAAAGGAGTAGGTATATTTGTTATATTATATTATATTATGATAGCGAAGGATAAATATGAACATATTGCTACTTGTTGCTTTAACAGAGCCTCAAGGCGGATACCTTAATGTTATATTGTACTCCGTAGCGCCGGTTCAAATTATATCTCGTGATTCGTATGATTGTACTTTTTGTTTGTTTTCTTATGTGAATGATTTCTGACGTTCCCGGCCATTATAAACAGTATAATCGTTTTTCTGTAACAAAAGTAGGTCCCTGTTTTCATCCTAATAACGAACACGCTTTTTAATTCGGTTTAGTTTGACACGACATGCCAGAAAGGCGCAACGTCGCGACGCCGTTAGCGTCGAAAAATCAAAAAATTTTGACTAAGAATCTTATTTTCTGTTGATTTAAGGAGTTAAATATTGTAATCGCAAGCACTCGGAAACAGACTCCGCCAGGTGGTAGTTGTGTAACGCCCGAAAACTAGGGTACCGTGGTCGTGTTTACTGTACTTTTCGTCGCCTTTGATTCCTTTACTTCACTTTACAACCCCCGATCTCTTTTATTTAAGACAATAACACTCACTATTAACGAAAACGAGACTCATGCCCGTATTCACAAACGATAATTTCCTAAATAATTACGTAATTAATTAAATGAGTGAGATGGAGATATGCAGTTTTTTTGCAATAGAATGAGATGGGGATAATTGATTACGTAATTATTTAGGAAATTATCGTTTGTGAATACGGGCATCAATCTATGAAGCGAGGAGTTGAAGGCGGAAAGTAAATGACTATGCATCTCTCTCTACTGCCGGAGGAGCGCATGTCCGGAAATTACTTTGCTGTTTGAATCTAGCAGTCTATTATCGTTGGAAGTCCCTGTGAATGATTATATAGGCTCTTAGGTACGCGGTGCGCGACAGCATTGGTTCATTTTGACTGTCCTACCAATTGCCCGTTCATGTTATGTCAAATAATTGCCTGAGAGTCTTATTCTCTGTTAATTTAAGGAGATTTTTTCTTGCCTTCATAGACAACGCCCCCGATTATTTTAATTTAATTATTTTAAATCACCCACACCATTTAAAATTGAAGATAAATGGAGACATGATTAAGGAAATAAAAGATCCTTTGTTGATAGTCAATGTTTTTAAAATAAGAAGGGAAGTCTAGATACAAGTAAACCGCCTAAGAACAAGACACGGAAGATTTAATTTAATGTTACATTAAAGGAAGAATTCCTGAAGAATCCATCAATCATATTGTCAAGGATATGTCCTTTACACAAGTTTGCTGGAGATTTTGAAGCTTTCATGAAATTTTCATAGAAACAATAGACTAGTTGAAGACTTTGAAACTCTTGTAAACAAAATCTACTTTAACAGCTCATTCCGGATTTAATCCATACCGTCTCTCTCGCACCGACTACATTTCCGGCCAAAGAAAAATTGCAATCGACCTGTTCGTACCTAGGCAACACGCCGTACGAAGTCTATTACTTTCTCACAGCCGATGCTGGATATAATTTGCCTAATACCCGAACGTCTTCCGAATTTTGAAGGCAAGAGTGAAGTGACTGAGACGACTACTGCTAATTAATCTAATGGAGCGAATTTATTCCGAGTTTCATTTCATCTGACTTTTGTTCAGGATCCCGGCTGATATAACGTTCCTATATTAATTACAAGAGCGAGGAAAGTTATATAACATCCCAGGTTTAGTCTCTTTTCCTTAGAAAATACCCGTATTAACGAGGCATGCTTCCTTAATATCTTATTAGCTGCTGAATAGAGAGATTTTTGCTGAATAGAGAGAGAGAAAAGAACGTTTTGTGCTCGAAAAACTTTCTACAATAAGACCTTAATATCCTTTAAAAAACATGGTCTTTTGTTGGTCCTGACCCATTCTGATTAATTTTTAAGCAGAACAATTCGCTCGTTTTCTTATTGTGATTTTTAATGAGAAAAATTATTTTTGATTAAATCATAAAGCCATGGTGATGAGTTCACCTGGGAAATCTTCTTACGATATTGACGAAATACAATAAGAGAAAGCTCGTGATACTACAGCTTTCCAAGATTTCATAATTTAAAATTTTAATTTCTTCGAAAATACTTTGTCTAGGTAACATGCGCTTAAATTATAACAAGCCCTGTTATTTCATACTCCGACCGGTGATTATTTTACAGCGTAACGGCACCAGCCTTGGCTTTAAATTGCCTCGATGAAACTAATTATTATTAAAAGAAAATTCAATTTTCATTTGGCTGCGTTACGAATTGGAATACCAATTAGGGCAGATATTATTAATTGTTCAATTCCTCGTTTAGTAAACACACGTTTACTATTCCTCGGGAACAGAGCAAGTGGTAGTTGTGTAACGACGGAAAATTAGGGTTACGTGGTCGTGTTTACTGTACTTTCCGCTGCCTTTGGTTCCTCCAGTCACCAACCTCCTTTATTTAAGACAATAGCACTCTTTATAAACGAAAACAAGACCCAATCTCTGAAGCGCGGGGTTGAAGGCGGAAAGTAAATGAATATGCATCTCTTTCTGCGGGCGCACCGCTAGCTAGACCCGCGTCTCTAGTAGGAGAGCATGTTCTGAACTTACCTTGCTTTTTCAAGCTAACAGGCTATCGTAACAGGTTGGAAGTCCCTGTGAATGATTATATAGGCTCTCGGGTACGCGGTGCGCGATAGCGTTGCTTCATCTTGACTGTCGTACCAACTGCATGTTCATGTTATCGCGTTCTGTGTAGGTAATTCGCAGATATGACCGTTCAAAAATTTAAATTGATTTTTTCTTTTTCAAAAAAAAATTGTTTTCGTTTTGTGAGAAAACTGAGGACTTTACGGCCCAACTGAATTGTTTTTCCGACTCGTATTGCAATTGACTGTGCTCACACGAAATTGCGTCCCATTCTGAAGCCTCCATTTCAATAAGAGCTACTTTTCAGAGTTATCATTAAGCAGCCCTTCTTTAATACGAGGTTGTTGTGATAAAAGATATATTATACAGATTATTGAATTATTATGATAAGTAGGTATCCTGGATTTATTATTGAAGCGAAGGCGCCTGCATAACGGTTCAAGGGATTAGAGGTTCATGAAATTTGAAGAGTTTGAATTATTGAAGAGAAGAAATTATACAAAGAATATATTTTAATCAGCTGAAAATTGAGGTCCTGAAAGTCTTAAAAGTCCTGACGAATAAATTCAATAGCGTTTAAAAAAAACTACAAATTCTAATTTTATTTCAAATGCATTACCCAGTAATTTTGGCATTTTCGAAAAGAGAATTAAGTGAGCTTTCAGGAGACACCAAACTCGGTATAGCTAAGTAGAGTCGTTTCGGAGTTATTCGAGTTTTTGTGAAATTTTTTATGAAAGCGTCTAGAAACAGTAATTATCATTATTTGGCAATAACTTCGAAACGGTTTGACGAAAGTGCCTCGAGTTTGGTATCGTTTTAAAGAGCTCGCGATCCTCTATCCAAGAATTTAATTATACAGGGTGTATATGTTTATTATGTTTCAATGGAGCGGCGAGATCGCGGCTCATAGTTTACTAACAACTTGATGTTATGTTATGGAAAAGGGGTTGTTTATCAATTCATGAGTTATTTATTATTTAAATAATTAATTAACTGAGTCTGAACATATTTTTATGTCACAACTAAGACTTGAAACCGCAAAAAATGCGATGATTATAATATTATTAATTCAAACAGGACAATACGCCGACGATGCTTATCACACCAATAAACAGACTTTAATCGAATTTTTCTCATCATCTTGAAGAGTTCGAACAAAAACATTACATGAATCGATAAAATAAGTGGCTTATTTTAAATGCACTACCATGTAATTTTGGCATTTTCGGAAAGAGAATTGAGAGACCTTTCAGCGGACACCAAACTCGATACAGCTAAGTCGAGTCGTTTCGGAGCTATTCCAGTTTGCGTGTAACGTGTAACTTTCAATGAAAGCGTCTAGAAACAGTAATTATCATTTTTTGGCAATAACGTCGAAACGGTTTGACGGAAGTGCCTCGAGTTTGGTATCGTTTGAAAGAGCTCGCGATCCTCTATCCAAAAATTTTATTATACAGGGTGTATATGTTTATTATGTTTCAATGGAGCGAGATATGGGTTGGGAAAGTGTCTTATTTAATGACATCGAATGTATGAAAAATGAAAATTTGAATATTTGATTCTTTTTCAGTCCCGGAAATCATTTCCGACTTGAAGATTACACAGGAGTCAGCAACGAAGGTAGAAGGGGAGACTTTCTTGGTGCTGTGTCGAGATTCGAACGGAAGATCGGTGACTTGGAAAGACTCACGCGGGCAGCCTTTGGGAATGAAGACGCGCCCGACAATCCGATCGGCGTCTTATGGCACGTCCATTGTCTTCAATGGCACTCGCCAGGAGGATCAGGGCGTCTACACGTGTTCCAATGGGATACCTGAACAGGATAAGCAGTTCTCTCTCACTGTAGAAGGTAAAAGAACTTTTTTTTGTGATATTCATAATTTTGTATTATTACGAGGTGTACAAAATTTGAAAAAATAAGTATGTAAGATTATTAATTTTTTCAATGTGGGCTTATTTTCTCAAGTTTTGTCTGTTTTCATTTTTTTTATTCGGTTTAATTTACTATCGTTGTTCGTAATTGCTATTCGTTACAATTTATTTGTCCTTCATTGACATGAAATTTTATTAACGTAATCAAATTTTTCTTATAAATTTTCATAAAATTCTGATTAATTTAATTGAGTTTTTTGATTTTTCATTCACGTGGAGGGCAATGCAATCTTTTATTTAAAAATAAAAAATTGAAAAAAAAATAACCCGGCCCTGGAAATAACATAATAAGTATCAGTAGCGATGTAGTTACAGCAATGTTAACTTAGGTTGTACTAATTTTAATTTAAATATCTTCAATTCATAACGTTACGACTCCAATCTAATCTTTTAGGCAAAATTGCATTTTTTTCCAACAACTTCTACCTTTAACAGAAAGCTGTTAAACGAGATCCATCACCATCAACTGTTTTAATAGCTTCCTTATTACAAGTAAAATTCACTTATTCACTTTTCCCATTTTTCGATGCACTAAAATAAATATGGGACGAAGCCATTTGAACTACATATCAAAATACTCAGAAAATTTTTTGTTATCTGTAGATACTTTTCTACTAATTTCTGTAAGGGGACCTGCAGAAATTACCACTACCAGAACCACTGCCTTATATTACTTGTGATAGTTGTCAAAATTATTAAACTTGTCATACATGTAAAGAGAAAAAAAGGATTTACTGACAAATAGTTTAAACACAATAAAAATTGAGAAAAGAAAAAATATCTCAAATTAGGGTCAACATTTCCGTAATTGCAAATTAATGTTGATTTCTACAGCTTTATGAGAAAGGGAACTTTTGACGAGACGTTCTCTCGTAAACTTCTTCTCGTCTTTGTGACACGCTTCCAAGGTTCTTATGTCTAGGAAGTTTTCATTGTCACTCTGCGAGTTCAGAAGTTATTTGTCATTACAATGTTTTACATTTGATTTCAAACTTTCCTCGATGTACGCTTAAGTTGTTTTCTTTTTACTAGGCATTACCTGCTTGGCTTATTACTCTGATTATTAAAAGTGAGATAACAAGAATTGAACAGCCAGATCGAGATGATAATCGTCTTAGTAAATAACAATTGCCAAATCTCTAAAATGTACCTTAACCTAACTTAAAAAAAAGTTATTTATTGTATCCTTTAATTTTATTATTAAATGGAATGTCTGAATGGACCAAAAACTGAAGAGTGCAAAAATTTGTGCAAAAGGTGCAATAATTTGGACAAAAAGTGCTAAAATTTGATCAAAAATTGGTAAACAACAAAATTTCCAGTCAAATTCCTGCCAGTAAATTTCAAATTCGAGTTCAGCGACCCAAAAAACGTGAAGGGGGGGATGAGAAAATCAAAACTAGCAAAACTTTCCAAAACCTCAAGCAATGGAAATAATATTTTTGACGTGCTATACCGGCGAAACGGTTAGACTCACAAAAAAAAAAAAATTATGAAAAATGTAGGAAATTTTCTCGACTTTAATTTTGTATGGAATAGCCTTGTTGAAAAAACGCTTCCTTTCTGAGACTTAGACCTAGAACTGAAGAGTGAAATAATTTGAGGAAAAAGTACAAATTTTTTTGCAACAAGTGCAAAAATTTGATCAAAAAGTGCCAAAAACAAAGTTCCTGGCCAAATTGCTGCCAGAAAACTTCACATTCATGTTCAACGACCCAAAAACCATGAGGGAGGTATGAGAAAATCAAAACTAGCACAGATTTCCAAAACCTCAAGCAATGGGAATAATTTTTTTGACGAGCTTTACCGCCGGAACGGACTTCCAAAAAAAAAACGTTTTCTATAAGAAATGTAGGAAATTTTCTCAACTTTAATTTTGTATGGAATGGACTTGTCGAAAAACGCTTCCTTTCTGATATTTAGACCAAAAACAGAAGAATGCGAAAATTTGGGCAAGAAGTGCAAATTTTTTACAAAAAGTGCAAAAATTTTGCCAAAAAGTGTCAAAAACAAAGTTCCTGGCCAAATTTCTGCCAGAAAACTTCACATTCGGGTTCAACGACACAAAAAACATGAGGGGGGGAGGGAGAAAAAAGTGCAAACTTTTTTGACAAAAAATGCTGAAATTTGATTAAAAATTGAAAAAGTCGGGGGACTAAATTTCTGTCAGAAAACTTAAAATTTGTATCCAGAAACTCAAGAAACATAGAGGGTGAGAAAATCAAAACTATAGTTAAACTATCAAACCCCATGCAATGGGAATATGTTTTTTTGGCGCGCTCTACCGGCGGAACGATTAGACTTGCAAAAAAACGTTGTTTATAGGAAATGCAATAAATTTTCTGTACTTTAATTTCTTATAGAAAGGACTTGTTGAAAAAACGCTTCCTTTCTGAAATTTAGACCCAAAACTGAAGAGTGGAAAAATTTTGGCAAAAAATACAAAAATTTTGACAAAACGTGCTAGAAGTCCAGCAAAGAAGTGAAAAAAAATCCGGGCCAAATTTTTTACAGCAAAACTTCAAATTCGTGTTCAGCGAACCAAAAACCATACAGGGTGCGAAAATGAAAATTATAGCAAAGCTTTCCTCTGAGAATATATCTACCTATGATCGATTATCATAGAATGCAGACTAATCTAAAAGTATCGCGTGACTTTTTCCACAAACTTTTTCATCAAATTTTGCTTTGGAAGAGAGAGAGAGAGAGAGAGAGAGAGAGAGAGATGGCTATTGCAGTAACGTCCGAGCTCATTTTACTAAAATAATCTCAAAATAAACTTTAGTAGTTCAAATTCTCATGTGTCATTTATGTCATATAATTGTCATATAATATATAATATGTCATATTTATGTCATATAATTTCAATCCCTGTCAGTTTAAACTAAACAACATTAAAGATAAAGATATGGCTGTATGAACAAGGGTGTACAAGCCATGAAAATAGAAGAAGAAGAAGAACAGAGATAAAGATATTACCTAATTATACTACAGAAATGAACAAAAAATCAATGGACTTACCCCAATCCTGATTCCTATCAAGAATCTCATCCCGGTTTTTGACGCGCATCCTGAAACAATAGATAATGTCAAAAAGTCTGCCCTAGAACTAATTTTCAAGCAATTTTGAAAGCAATTGAAAAGTTACTTTATCCTCATTCAGATCCCTAGCCACCCTAGCGAGTGGCAGAACTAACTTTTTCTTTTCATATTGTTCATCCTCTTTGGAACACACATAACCAATGCCAAATCAGTGATAAACTCAGTAGTACCAGTACAGCATGTACTCAGCAGATGTCGTTACTGTTCCAGGTTAGCGTCATGTCGATCTATGATAGCTCTGTGTAGATCACTGATTGGAGTAGTTCGTTAATTACACACCTTCCAAACTGGCAGACATGTTTCATTTCATCAAGGGCAATAATTAATAGTTGATGAAAAATTTTGCGGAACACACGATATAACTAGAGACTAACGTAATTGGCATTTTATTAAAAAATATGCAATCTTTTAATAAACTTTGTTGTTTGTTTAGAAAAAACGAATATTGTCAGGAATATTAAAACGTTCATTAATTGAGTTTGAATGCCCTCAAGTTAGCTTTTAGTTCTTTCGCCTCTTGCGCTTATTAAAACGCTTATTAAAACTTTGGATTATCAAAGAATGAGGAGCAGGCATATGCGGGCGTCAAGATAATATTCCGGTAGGCGACGCTGCTGTGGCTGTCCCACAAATGGGAAAAACTAGGTAAAAACATAAACTAGGTACTCACATATTACATAATTATACAGGGTGGTCTAGTTTTAACAAATGCGCAAAATTCTTGTAACGATTCAGGGAACTTTATGGAATATATTCGGGAAATGCTCCGTTTAGTAAATACATCAGGGTAGGTTGAAGTTTCAAGAAAAAACTCCTATTGTATTTATCACTAGACCGCCCTGTATATTTTTATAGTCCACATAAATGAAGCATACTGATGATCCTCACTAACCGCAGCGCTCAAACGGTGGACGTTATTAGAACTGCTCAGACAGAATACTCCTCATTATCGAAGCGCATGCATGCAGATAAAAAAAGCTCTACAAACGATTCTGTAAAAGTTAGTTAATTCTATGTACATATGTACATGTACAGTCGGCATGAAAACACGTAGGTGCACTGTACACTCATCAGATAGGCAGCTTTTCTTATTTATTTACAATTACTATGAAAACTGACGGTTCGAATTTTGACAACACAGCCATTACTTAGGATTCATGTCAGGGCAGGTGTGGGAGGATTGCTCCCTCGTCTGGAAATTCAAGCGGTATAATGGGAATTCAGCTAGGAAATCAAAAGGGGATATGATAGGGGAGAAAGGCTGGAAGGGGGATTATCAATATAAACTGTAGCCCTGGATTTCCTTTAGCCACAATTTTTATAAATAACTATAGGTAATGTTTCTGCAGATATGTCATTGTAACAAGTATTAATAAATTAAAATATTAGCAAGCACCTATTTGATTATATTTATACAGGGTGCTATATAATAAGGTGTCAATTTGAAAAATTGCCACTCGGGAATTCTTCCTTGAAATTTTTTTTTCAAAGACATCCCGAAATAGGTCAATTTTTTTAATGTAATTTATATGTTCTATTGACGTAAAAAGAATTTGAGGGTGGCAAGTTTTCAAATTGTCACCCTGTACTTATACTAAATTTAATAAGGGCGTATTTTAAGTAGGTAGAAAAATTCATATAAAAATCTGTGCCCTAAAAATTTACGTTTTTTTTTTAGCAATCATAGTGGTAAGGATACTCCCCTGAACGCCACTGGACTTAATAATTTTAGTCTACTTGAGGCTTAGAGACCTTATTACTATGTGTACCAAATTTCAACCAAAAAATTACTGCCAAATTTCGAAAATATGGGCAAAAGAACGTTTGAAATATTATTAAAAAAAAAAAAAAAAATTAAACCCCCCTCCCTCTCCCACCGTATCTTAAAACCAGACATTTTAGGAACATGAACTTTTTTATCTAAACTTGGTCCAGGAATACGTCCTTAAATTTAGTACCTACGTACGTACCTTTAATAAGTAACACTCTGTATATAGGCAAATTATTAAAGATAGTCTCTTTAATGGCCGGTCATTTGAAAAAGTATGATATTCATAGAATAGGTATTTGATAAAAGTAATAAATAATTTTATTTTAGACAGCCGTCAAAAATATTGTTGACATTTTTTCATCAATATCCTATTGAAAAATGGCACATTATTGTTGTCTACTCGTTTTTAATTCCATTTTGCGCTTATTAAAATAAAGCTGCCTGAAAAATGTTGTATGCAACTCGAGCGCGAAATTATTGTGATTTCGAATGACTTTTTGTGAAAAAAGCTCTCAGTAAGGTTGGCCAAATCTCACAGGCTGACTTTTCAGACTAAAATTAACAAAAACTTTTCCATTAACGTGTGTCCGGAAATGCACCGTTTTTGAGATACAGGGTGTCGAAGAAATATTTTCCCCTTATTTTCCCCGTAAAATAAAGATTTAAAAAAATTCAGTGGCGTAGATTTAGGGTATTTTGAGGGTTTCGACCACCTCATTTCTACGCCACTGGAATAAGTGCGATTTTAAGCAGCGCCTTTGAACCGTCCATGTTTCCTACACCAAAAAGGTACTCTTGGTTAACGGCTCTAAAATAAACCGTTTCCGAGAAAAATGGCATTTTATGAGAGAAAACATCACTTTTTTTAACGATTTTTCAACAAAATCTCTCATAAAATGCCATTTTTATCAGAAACGACTCACTTTAGAGCCGTTAACCAAGAGTACCTTTTTGTTGTAGAAAACATGGACTGTAGGTATCTCAAAAACGGTACATTTCCGGACACACGACGTTAATGGGAAATTTTTTGTTTACTTTGTCTGAGGAATTAGCCTGTGAGATTTGGCCAACCTTACAGTAAACACCCTGTATAAATAACTATTCCTTTATTACTGTTGATAATTTTACCCTGTTGACAAAACATTACCCCCATTTTGCTGTCAGACATGCTAAAAAATCCAAAACGGAAATGAATAGTTTGTTATTTATGTATCTATATAGTACGCGAAATTGAGTTTTGGCGGGAAAGAGAGCTATTTTTTCAAGGCGAAAACCGAGACAAAAACTCGTTCGAAAACTCCATAATTTCGCGCTCGAGATGCATACAATTTTTTAGACAGCTTTTTTATAGGTATTGCATGAGGCAATTTGTGAAATTCAATGACGGTTTAAGAGACAATAGATCAAAGGGAAACATTGACCAAGTTTTACGTGTATCTATCTACATAATTATACATTCCTCGTTTCACTTTTCTTTGTCAATTTTCTAGCCATTTTATTTAAGATAACTGCCAGCGCGCGGTGGATGTTTTCACATTTCCATTCGCTGGAATCTTCTTCGCAGTAGTAGACTCGTGTAATCGTTAGAAGTCTCTTGAGTATCTTCCAGGTCTGATTCAGTATTACAGCTTGGGACACATTTTCGATTCACTTCAAGGCTCCAAGAAAATAATGTTTAAATAAGAATAAGTGGAACGTCATATTTTTCCTTCTTTGTTGGTACTTTTAAAAGTATGTCGTCGAGTCTTTTGATTACATTCATTTTGTAGTGATTCGGTATTGTATTGTTCATATTCTTAAGCATTTCACTTACTATCAGTACATCACTAATTACTATCTATCGCTTCCTTATTCGCTTGCCACCTCGCAGTCTACACTTAACTAAACTCGCATCGCTCCTAGATCCGCTTAAACAGGGTGTTCTGTATCTCAAAAAATTCCCGAAATATGATCACAAAACTTAAAAAAAAAATTTTACACCTCGACCGTTTCTCAAAAACGGTGCATTTCTGGACACACGTTAATGGATTATTTTTTTTACCAAAGAATCTCACTTTAAAATTTTATGCAATATTAAAGATACATCACCCTTAGAGCCCTTCGAGAGTATATTCGAGAGTTTCGAATGTTCTATTCCTAAGACATTCTAGACATCGTGGTAGGCTCTTCATGAAAATTAGTTCTCGAACTTTCCCTCTCATAGCCGAGAATTCCCCGCATAGCAACCGCCGCTCATATCAGGGAAACAGTAGCAGAAAATATACAAAAGTCGTGAGGCTGTGGGTGCGGCCTAGTATCACGTCCCACACGCTCTGGTATGCGAGATCAATGCTCCATCTAGGCGTTTCCATTCAGTCGGTATCCAAACAGCCCTAGTGAAATGTAACAATTTTAGGCTTTTTCCACTGAAAAAGACTCAGGCGTATTGTTGGTATAGGGTTCGAATCTTTATCTCGCCATGGTTGTTTGTATTCGTATATAAAACTGTTTGTACAACTGGGTAGAATAAGCTAGTAGTCGAAATTAATTTTCAAAATACTTTTAACGCCTTCTGTATTCGTAACAAAACATGCCAAAAAAATTTTTGAACTACAAATTCAAAAGCTACAACTTTAGTCCAATCCATTTTTCACCCCCGATTGACCGTTTTGTTGTAAAATCGAAAAAACTATTTCCACCCCTCAAACTGTCATTTCCAAGAATCTTTTTAACAATAAGAAATTTGAAAAAAAGTTTCAAACAAAAGTTGCTGAAAATAGTCTCCTTAACAATTTTTGTAATGGTCCTTTTTTACGTGCAACCGATATTTACTGAGATATATTGACCAGCTTTATTTTTGTATTGTCAGTTTTTTTTATCTAATCTAGATTCTAAACTTCGATTTTTTTAATACTGACCTGGATTTTTTATTGCCAAAATTGAAAGATATTTTAATTCTGAATTTAATGATTATGCGACACGTAGTGGTTCAAACGTCTTTCGGACTATAATTATTGACATTATCTGTTTAATTTTCCCTTAATACGGATCAGAGCTTTTATTAAACTTTTTAGACTCGTTGGATTGTGATGATCATGAGTATTACAAATTAAAAGTATCCAAGAAATTTAGGGAAAAAAATAAAAGATAAAAAAGAAGAAGATAAAAATCCAATCCAAGAAATTTTATAAGAGCACAGATCCGTATTAAGGGGAAATTAAACTGATGATATCAATAATAACTATCGACAGAAACACGTTTGAACCACCATAATATGTGACATATCATTGAATTCATAATTAAAATATCTTTCAGTTTTTGCAATAAAAAATCCAGATCCGTATTTAAAGAATCCAAGTTCAGTCCTGAAGAAAAAACAATTTTTTTTGTGATATGAAATTCGTTGTTGTATTAATAAAAACAATGAGAAATGATACAAAGGGATATAATCGAGACAGGGAGGGATTAATTTTTTAATTAATTCGCACAACTTTGGGCATATTTTTTGTCACAAACTAAATTGAAAATAAACCTGATTGTAGTGTGGTGACTTCGTGCCAGATTATCCAGCACATAATTTTATGTAATAAAGTAAATCTCTTAGCTAACTTGGAAAGTACGAGTACTTAGGGAGAGTGTATTATTCAGTAGCAGGAGCAGAGTGTAATACGCCAACAAAGTATATTATTTTTTGCTACCCAACTTACACAACTTTCTTCAAGAGAGATTTTAATAAAATTTAAGTTTGTTATAATAAAAAAAAAATCCAGACAACTTCTGATTAAGAAACCATCAGATTAGATTAGAAAATTTAAAAACAAGCAAAGGAGAACGTTAAATCTCTCCTTGTGAAGTTATAATTCAGGAGATTTCCGCGGCGAAAGGATTTAATTCACCACACTATTCGTTACTGCCCGAGAAAGCTGCAAGCGCCCGGAGGATCCGAGATAAATGCTTTGAAAGTGACGTTTGTGTGTCGGCTCTTTGTTCAAAGACAGGTTGTAATTTTTCAACCTCTTCTGTGAGAGCCTTTATATGCGTCGGGGCTCGCCGGCGATATTTTTACCGCTGCTGATTCCTCGTCATAAGTTGCAAAAACCAGAAAAATAACAGTGATTGCGGGTGCTCGTAATATATCACGCAAGTTTCGTGGTTTTGCTTGTAACGCTCGGACTTAATATATCAAAAACTTAAGACAATCAATATCTGATGCTGAAACCTCTTCATCCAGTAAACCGTCCAGTAAAAGCGATGTCTACATTTTATACAATTACATTTATTTATCATAAGAAGACTTGTAAAACTGCTAACAATTTTTCTGGAAGGTACCTGAGAAGCCTTTTTTCTCCCCCTTCAGCTCCAAAATAAAAAATAAAAATGTTCACACTTCCTTTGAAGGAGGCAGGTCTCAAGGTTGATCGTCAGATTTGTAAGAAATATTTTATTATATAATTCGGCCGATAGCAATAGCGAACTACTTACTCGTGAAAATAATTCCTCAATTTATTACGAACACATTTTCACTAGGGTTTCTTTTCTCGACAACTACATTATTTAACATGATGTTTACATCTCCGTGTTCAAACAGAAGGTGCCCCATCGCTGCAGGTCTGACTGTCAACTCCCAGTGTCCTGGTTCTGTCTCTCTTTTTCCGCGAAATTTTCACCAATAGGTTCCCCGAAGAGTCATGTTGTCGTTTTTATTTCAGATTCACTTTTACCCGCTATATGGAAAATTAGTGGGTAAATTTTTAAGCTATTACAAAGTAAAATTCACTTATGTTTCGCACTTCGATGCCCTAAATTAAATATGGGACGAAGCCATTTGAACTACATATCAAAATATTCAAAAAAAATTTGAGATCTGTACGTACATTTCATTATGGCCGAACGCACAATTTAATACTTTCTTAATTAATCCTTTCTTTAAAATGGTAGCAAGCAGGGGCATGCTACACAGTAATTACACATAGCATTGAAATATAATTTTTTAATATTTGTTTCATCATTATTATTCTTATTATTATTAATATCGTAGATCTGCTGCATGCTAGCTTACATCAGTGTTTCGTTCCAGCGCTCTCGGTGATGCTTCTTTACCTGAGCTCCAAAAAAATAATCCAAAATAAATGGCTTACTCGTAAATTTGTAAAACGTAGTTGCTGAGTAGAAGCGAATAAATATTTCCTCCTGGCCAAGCTGGTTATCGTTGGTTTTTCTTATTTTGTAGGGCAAGAAAATATCAAACCGACAAGGCCTAGAGGGAGAAATAAGAACAGACCAAATAAGGAACGTACAAAAGATAAGGGCCATACTGATAGAGGCGGTAAGGTTCACGTGAACGATCACATGGCCGATCTCGATAACCATGACGAGGGCAGAGATGAGAGTGAGGCTGAAACCGGTGACGAATACGAGGAGAAAACAACTGACGACGCTGACACTGAAACAAACGGTAATGATGATAATGATTTAAACAATAATAGTCAGGGCTGGGATAGAATAGATGACGATAGTGGTGGAGATGCTGACAATGACGATGAAAGGGACGAAGAGGAAAATGAGCAAATTGAGGATCATAATGATGATGATGATGATAATGATGATCAAGAAAATGAAGACGATATTGAAAACGAGGATAATGCGGATGCAGGTAATAATGATGAGAATGATGAGAATAACAACAGTAACGACGAAGAACAGGAAGAAGAATATAACGAAGAAAATAACGAAGAAGAGTTCAACAATGATGATGATGATAACGAATATGAAGATACAAGTACGTGATTAAGCTTTAACATCAGAACATCTTCATATTGCTTTATGATTTATTATTCAAATTACGCAAATTTTGCTCATACAGATAAACTATCACAAAATATCCACTGTTAGTAAAACTTTAATGGGAAGTATCTCATCATCTCATACCGCATCTGAAATCTTATCTTGCAGACAAGGCCCTCACACAGGAAGAAATCAAACGAGAAGCCTGAGTCTAATTTAATGCGCAAAGAGAACGATAGAGATAAAATTATGACGAGATGTGGGGGCCCTGTTTCGGTTTGAATGAAAGAAAATCACCAGCGCAATTTTCAAAGAGGACTTACGTTATTGCTTGTTAATTTTTATAGAAATCTTGGCTTTCCATTATTCTTTTTCATATTTAAATATTAATTATTGTCATTATTTGTGTATTATTTTGCATATCATGGGAAATCATAGAAACGTTTCATTGGAAAAATGTTTCATGGGAAGTGTCAAAAGTAACTTCCATGTTTGGCTCATACGGGTGATTGCAAAAGAAACAATACGTTATCCATTCCGATTTTTGACGTTGATATTACCTGTAAAATTGGTCATAGAAATTTGTTTGTTACCTGAACCACCCTTTATAATACCCTCTACCCTTTTGTGAATATTCTCTCTAGGTTGACAATTATTATTGTCATTATTGTACATCGCAATACTGTAATGGAAATGAAATGCAATACAAGAGCTGAGGCGTCTCTCTTTGACAGCTATTGCGGTTGCAAAATCATTTCCTCTGACTAAGTTGTTATCGATATTCAAACTTCGAGAGAATGTCTCATAGCAGAACAATCTATTGAAAGCATTTCATTTATTGTAGCGAGTTACATTCATTCATAAGTCTTATAGAAGTTATATCTCATTTCAACCAATCAATATTGGCCTGTCTTGAATTGATTTTATTATCGGTACTACATAATTATAAGGTACCTGTATTACCGACAATGTCGGTAATACCCTATATATATAGAGATACCCTATAACTACACGCGTTTACAACACCAAAAATGAGCAATATTTTTTGCCAGAAACTAACTTGCAATAATAAACTAAGACCTTAAAACTGTGAGAAAGCTACAAGAGCTGTAGAAGAGATGTTTCAGCAAAGAAGTTCATTAATTAGAGCTAAGAGAAAATTATCATCACGTGAAGAACTGTCACACAATTCTTCTAATTGAAACTTCTCTTGACGCTTTCAATGCTTTGAAGTATCCAGCTGAGAAAAGCACAGAGAAGGTTATGTTTGTGTGAATGAGATGTTTCTTGGAAACTTATATGGAATAGCAAATGGGAAAACATGTTCATGCAGTGAATTCCAGAAACTGGCAGTTCCCGATGCGATATTTCTTTCCCTTTCTGACGCCTCAAATTGTGTTGGTGTTCTTGTGCGCTTCTCATTGCACGTATAGCGAATATATGTGATTGTTGTCTTATTGGTATAAACAATCACAATAAAAGTATCAATGAAAGAGAAACACGAACAAGGGGGGGACCTTTCTCGAACCGAAATCCGTTTTTCGTTTACGCCCATAGTTTCGGAGAAAATGACTTTGCATATCAACGGTTCGAAAAATGGATGAAATGTGCCTGATCCCTGATGGTATTTATCCCCAAAATGTTTTTTCACCTTATTTTTGTAAATAAAGCTTGCAGAAAAATAATCGTATAAGTCACTCGCAGTAGAATGATCCTTTTGTGTTTCGCTAAATCTCACGGCCTCAGCTGGTTTACTGAGATATTAAGTTGAAATTTTGAAAGAGAAACTAAACGCGAACGAAGGAAACGGGGGCAATAGAACACATTGACTTCACAACTTTTTCCTGCGTACGCCTCTGGTTGAAAGGTATTGTTTTTTAGATCAAGCGTTCATTTCTTTAATTACCCCCATTCTTGAATGATTTTGATTTACGACATATTATTGCAACTTATTTGACTATGCTGTGTGTCATTGTTCAACTCGCTATTTTAAGCTAGGATCAGAAAAAAAAAAGTATACAAAGTCCAGAGCCCCTAAATGAGAGACAGGAGAGTCTAACGCAACGTCACTGTCTTTCTTTTCCCCATCTCACTTTCAGAGATTCAAGGACCTAATTGCCGTGAAATATTTCTCCCAGTAGTGCGGACAGAACATTTCGAATATCGGATTCTTCTTTCGTACCTACTCTAGAGGAGTCTGCGGATTCATTTTTTCTTAAGAGTGAAAAAAGTCTTAATAAGGATCCTGTTTCTTTCGTTGTTCAGCTTGTTTGTATTTTCAAATATTTTTTTATGTCAGTTATTGTTTCAATGTAACTTCTCATTATTTTTCATAAGAATAATTTCCTTCATCTTTAATAGAAGGTGAGTATTTTTTGTCTTTAAATAAGAAATCTTGAATAAAAAATCGAGAACTACGATAATTGGAGATATACAGGGTGACCTATTAGTAAGAAGAACTTCATTATGCAACGTCAAATAGTTGAACAAAAAATGAACTACGAAAACACTTTTCACACCATTATTTTGCTTTAATTACAGACTACTATCGAGATTCGTAAATAGGGTACTGATGACGGGTACTAATTTACTTGAAATGTCGCTTTTTTACCATAAAAGCTTTTCGGGAATCAAAGGAAACTCTACTTACAGTTGGAGATGCTGGGAGTACGTTCTTTAGGATCTTCCTTAATCAAGTCGACCAAAATCAAAAGTCTATAGTCGATTAAACAGCACTCGGTTGTTTCTATTTTACTTGTAGTTTGTAGGAGATAAAGTGAATGAATTGAGATATCGTTGCTGGAACTGAAGCCCTTTTACTCTTGAATGATATCGTTATAAGTCCAAAATAAGTTCCAAATACAACCTTGAGGAAGTTTACTTCATCAGCTCTCAAGTTTGGTAAGAATCATTAAAACGAATACATTCACAGTATCGAAAAAATTTGCAAAATACCAAAAAAGTTCAAAAATCAAAGTACATTACCTAGCTCAATGTAAATTCTTCAAGAATATTTTGTTTTCTTTTATTTATTAATCTTCAATGTTGAAACTTCATTGGTCAAAAAAATCAAAATTCAAACGAAATCGATCAATACCTTCGGTCGTAGTACTCTCTCTAACCTGATGATCTTTAGGTGACGAAATGTCACGCAAGACACATCTAGCAACCCCATAGTAATGTGAACTGGCCTTCTTGAAAATGTTCTAAAATCGTACAGTCGAACACCTTACTTTCTAAGCTTATAAAATTCACCTACAAAACCGTAATTAATCCTTTCTCTAAATAGTAGCAAGCAGGACATGCTACAGAATGGAGATATACAGGTCTTGAGAAATTTGAATAGGCCACGGCGTTCGGTGTTGAGGTAGGTCACTGCCGGAAAGTCTAATAGGACAATTAAAAATAATTATTTGCTCTTATTTAATCGAACAAACACGCTTGGATTTTTACTCGAGAGGAAAATTCCCCACTGTCCTTGGAGAGAATCACCAATAGCCACCCAGTTGAATGAATTCGGCTAGATTTTATGAAAAAAATTAATGAGAATTCATAATTGATTTTTTTAACAAGGGATCTTTAAGCAAATGAAATCACGATTTTAATTTGTCACAAACAAATGCAATTTATTTCACAAAACCATAATATAATTAATTTGGGTGCGTTTAGATAAATTCCATTTTATAATGTACATGTACATATTGAATAATTATTATTCTCTTTGCGGATCCTCTTTATTTACCATCCAATATTTTATTGAATACACTGACAGCGCATATAAAGTCGGGGGATAAATTTGTTGTATTTAATATGCGCCCATTGCATATATAAATTAGAGCTGCCATTACATAATCGAAAAAGCAAATTACAAACCAATTCGCCTCAAACGCAATTGGGGATAAATTTGTACAAGCGAACGGCCCTGTAAATGTTTAACTTGTCAGTCGTAAATCTGTCTGTTTCCAAATTTGCTTTGCCGAACTTTTTGCGAGGGTAGAAGAATTGCCAAGTTGGGCGTCAACATTATTCATTCCGTATTGAGTGTAACTTAGTTTACCTCTAACGTCTGCACGGGTATAGGCTTGTTTATCTTCTATTGTCCACTTTTCAGCTATTTGCGAAACGAAAAAGCTCGATCAATCGTCCTTCTTGCTTTAATAATATAGAATTTGGGCATCTACTCCCTTATAATATGGAAGTTCTCAATAAAAAAACAACTTTTCATAACTTGAAAGTGATTGCCTCTCTGTAATGAGAATAAAAACAATGTTGTAATTTTTTTTATTACAACACATACTCGATGTGTAGAAGAATGCAAAGTTAATCTCATGAGGGAACCCGGTGATTATTATCGAAAGAGTGTTTAACATTTTGTTTAATAGTTTCCAGTGAGTTGCATAGCTACTAAAATAATAAAAATTGAAAAAAAAAAACGATAATTATTATTCTTCTTCTTCTTCGTTTATTTATTTGCACACTTGTGCATTTAGCCAGCTATATTCTTCTCGCTTTGGTTGGGAAATTTGTTTTCCATAAAACAATAAATCAATTTTTTTTTTCTGCGACGGGCTAAAAGTTTGACCTTTTTTCCCCGTTGACAGGTAGAAAAATGCCTCATTATATGAGCTGCATCTTATCGGGGGAAAAAATAAATTAGCAGGGAAATAAATGAGTACTTATTTCCCCGAAATGGCGGCTTAGGTATAGCTACTATTAACACTCAGATATCATTAAATTTATATCAAATATACGTAAAGGAAAGTTACCTTATTATCCAAATGGCAATTATTAAGGGAATTTTCATAATAATCACTATCCATATTAATAAATTCACTCATCGAAAACTAACAAGAATCTTTGCAAAACTGTCTTCAATTTTAATTACATTAATATGACGTTTGTGTAATAATTAAATCGTTTCGTTACCCAGGCAACGTCAATTACGATAAAAGACAGTTTGAAAATCCAAGTTTAACATAAATCATTTTTCCGACATAATTTTCAGTTATCTAAGTACGTTTTTCGACATTCTAACACTGATATTTCTTCTCGCAGAAAAAAATTGTATATTACACACGAGAAAAAAGTGCGATGTTAGCTCTCGATGTGTTTGTCCCCTCCGCTAAACGCGTCGGGGACGAAATCACATCTCGAGCTAAAATCTATCACTTTTTTCTCTTGTATAATAAATAACTATGATTTATTAACATTGACAGACGGTACTATTGTTATTATTATTGACGTTTATTGTTAAATGAAATCTTTGAATATAAAACATGAAGAAGGACTATAATTTTTCCCATATAAAATAGATACTGCTTGTTGTTTAGACACTTTCAGTTTTACTCTTTATTAATTCAGTGCGTCATATAATTGGTTTGAATAACGGATGTGTTTGCCTGCCATATCCAAACACCTAATTCTGACGTTACAGCAGTTTGGGCGGTATACAGGGTTGCTCATTCATATGCCGTTCCACCAAGTACCTACTATTCGGCCTACTTTAAAAAATCTTTAGTGTAATATAGGTGCAGGGCGGTCCTCTTATAAAATAACATCAACTTCCTTATTTCAAATACCACAAGTTTTTTCACAAGTTTGACAAGTGCGACAAAAGACGTATCGCCCATGCTTTGTATATCCCATTTTACAAAACTTATTTTGCTTGAATTATGCCCTTTTAGCAGCTGTTTGCTTAAGTATTTTCATATCAGTACCTTTTAGCTTCAACTTTTATATTTGTCTTTAAATGATTGCACTTAATTTACTTACAGAACGGTCATATTTCGGGAATCCTACCTATAAACTTAATTTTTGAAAATAGTCACTTGGATGTAAAATAAAAAGCCCATTTCTTAACAAAAAAAAACTTGTTTTTTCCATCATAGCGTCCCCCGGGCTGTAAAATTTGGAATTCAAAAATACCAAAAAAGACAACGGTTCCCGAGATAGAGACATTGAAATGATCACCCTGTAAGTATAATAAAACCGCAATAGCTCTGATCACATCACATCAACAAAGAGCGCCATAAATAAACAGGGCTCTGCTCTCTCTCCTATTTTTCGAATATCTGGGCTGTAACTCTGGAGATTTAAGAGTTCTCGTCCATGTTACAGCGCCGCTGACGTTTATGGACACTGCCACCCAGCAAGTGGGAATTGAAGGGCGGGACGTGACACTGCGCTGCGAAGTTAAGGGCGGACAGGTGACCTGGCTCTTCGATAACGGCGATATCATTCTCAGTAAGTCTGACAACTTTTATAATACTTTCTCATAGCCATAAGCTCTTTGTGTTAGCGATATTTCACACTTCTTTATATACCATGTATGTCTTGTCTTTTTACCTAATTTAATAAATTTGACATAATTCAGACAAGTTCTCGTAACACTAAAACATAAGAAATCTTTGAATGTTCTGTCTCTAGTATTTTTATACCGTGAAAAAAGTATAGTATCCTACTCGCGTATAACGGCTATCATTCACTCGGGTGATTTACAAAACTCAAAGCTACAAAACTCAAACTACAAAACTCAAGCTCGTTTTGTAAACTTCACATGCTCGTTGAATAATACAGGGTGTAAAAAAATCATTAAAACAGAAAAGTTTTTTTTTTTCATATTTCATTCCTAGTTTTTTTTTGCTCCGCAAGGTTGCTGACTTTGTTCTGAATACAATGAAATGTTGAAGATGCGAGCATTTTAAGCACTACGACTAATTTTGACAAACTCCTGTCAAATTCTACCGCGACTATCCTTTTCAACTCGAAAAGTGGCATATATGGACATGAGTTTGTTATCATTCGTTACCATAGTTACGCTTTATTGTCGTCAAGTGTAACCATGGAAATCAAAGTAAGGCAGGAGCATAATTTCATTTTGAAAAGATCTCAAGGTGTGCTTTTTCATACTCCTTGGCAACGCTGGTTTCTTAATATGGGAGATTCCCCTACTTTTATAGCGGTATTCGGTAGTTTTGTGGAGGAATTCGGGGGTTCCCATAGCTTTGGGAAGGCTGTTTGGTTCCCCTGCTTTTAAAGCGGGATTCGGGGGTTCTCCTAGTTCTTAGGAGGGATTCGAGGGTTCTCCTAGCGTTAAGAAGGAATATGGGAGTTCTCTTAATTTTAAAACCGGGGGTTCCACCAATTTTAGGGAGGGATTCTAGATTTAAGATGAGGTGTACCCCTAATTTTCAGAAGGGAAAAGGAGGTACAATTAGTTTTAAGAAGGAAGATGTGGGGTTTACCTAGTTTTAAAGTAGGATTTAGGGATTCCCATAACTTTAAGATGGGATCTGAGAGGGTTCCTAGAATTTTAAAGCGGGATTCAGGTATTCCCGAGCTTCAAGAAAGGATATGGTGGTTCCCCTACTTTTGAAGCGGAATTCTTGTGTTACCCTAATTTTATGGAGGAATTCGAGAACTAACATAGCTTTAAAAAGGGATTTAGAGGTTCCCTTGCTTTTTAAGCGGGACTCGGGAGTTTCCGTAGCCTTTTGGAGGGATTCGGGGGTTCCCGTGACTTTAGAAAGGGATATGGAGGTTGCCCTACTTTCAAAGAGGAATTCGGGGGTCTCCTTAGATTTGAGAAGCGATATGGGGATTCCCCTAGATTTAAGATCGAAGATATGGTGTTCCCCTAATTTTCAGAAGATAGGAGGTCCAATTAATTTTAAGAAGGAAGATGTGCGGTTCCCCGCGTTTTAAAGCGGGAGTCGGGTATTTCCCTAGTTTGAAGAAGGGATATGGGGGGGTTCTCTTACTTTTTAAACGGGATTCGAGGGTTTTCCTAGTTTGATGGAAAAATTCGGGTATTCCCCTAGCTTCAAGAAGAGGTATGGGAGGCTTCCATACTTTTCAAGCAGAATTCGGGGGTTTCCCAAGCTATATGGAGGGATATATTTTTAACAAGATGGCCGCCGCTTTAAGTACACGCGAACGAGAGCTCCTTAATAAGGAGCTAAATAAGCTAAATAAAAATACTTTAATAGATATTATTTTAACCAAGAGTGTACCCAAAGACTTAAACAGTGAAATAGTGAAAGATTTTCTCAGCAAGTTATTTAATCATGGAGAAAAATTAGACAGCAACCCAACAGCGACAGACGGCGATTCCTGTTCTCGCAGTACAGCTGGTAAAGATGAGCGTACAGTCATTGAGATAACTATGAAGGTTCATTCCTTGAAAAGGGAGGTAGATTTGCTAGGTAAATTAAACGATTGTCTCGAATCAAGATTGAGAGATCAACAATGCATAATAGATTTGTTAAGAAATAAGAAATCAGCGAATGACGAGCATATGGAGAGGCGGACCATCAAGGTAGATAAGCTGAAAAAGCCTGAAATTGTGATAAGGAGTACAAATAAAGAGGTAAATCCAACGGCCTTGAACAGCAACAAACTGTGCGACCGAACACAAACTAGTGTGGAGAGAGAAGCAAGATCTACTAATGTTGACGGAGGTGACAGCAGTGGCAGAGGACTGAATTATGCGCTCGCTACAGCTAAAGTAGTTCAGAACCGCAATAAGAGAGATTTAGGCCTACTCGACGATGACGGTAACAAGACAGCAGTGAACCAGCGGTCTACTGATAAGGGACGAGTAGATAGCGATAAAAGGCGATCCAGACCTACTATAATTGGATCAAATAATACTGTCAATAGTGAGGTTAAGACTGTGCCAAGGAATGGCTATTTACATTTATACAGGATGCATCCTGATACTGATGAAGCGGACGTTGTTAATTTCTTGGGAAAAACAGCTCCAGACATCGAGTTCAAATGCGAGACTCTGAAAAAGAGCGAATATTCTGCGTCATTCAGGCTTACATACCCGATTCAGTATGTAAACAAAGTGTACGACAATGAACTGTGGCCAGTTGGGGCGGCGGTTCGCAGATATTTCTGGCGGAGAGACTCGGGTTTTACCCCGGAGAAGATGAGCGAGAGGTCCTGATAGACTGTGGTACAGAAAATACATGTTCCCTTGTTCACTTTAATATACAAAGTTTATTCAACAAGTCAGATTTATTGGAGGTGCAACTAGAGAGAGATCGTCCCCAGTTTCTCTGCCTGAGTGAAACATGGATTACGCGAGAAAAAAGTGATATCCAAATTCAAGGTTACACAATGATGGAGCAGTACTACCGAGTCGAGCGAGAGCACGGCGGGGTGGCGCTTCTGGTTAGGGATGACACTGCAGGGTTCTGTTCTCCTATGGGATGGATTGCTGAGATGTCGAAGGAAACACACTTCGAGTGTGTGGGTGTTGTATACAGGGGAGTAGCTTGCATAGTAACAATTTACAGATCATCTGGTAGTCGTGAGTATGACTTGTTTTTTAAAAGGCTTGAAACATTAATTACTCGCATAATAAATAAATATCAATTCATAGTTCTCTGTGGCGATCTGAACATTCACGGGGAGGACGCGGATGACAGACACACCAAGCAGTTGTTTGACGTATTCCAGTCATATGGACTTAGGAACCATGTTAGGGAACCAACCAGGTATACTAATGGGAAGGGATCACAGTTAGATTATATCGTAACTAACTTCCGGGAAGATTTACCATGTAAAGTAATGGAACTAGGCATCTCTGATCATCTGGCTCAGAGAATCTGGTGGAAGGTGCAGGATGGGAACGGTAGCAAAGGTGATAATAATGACAGTGAATTTGTATACAAAAGGATGATTACAGAGGGAGCAATATCAGAATTTAGATATTTATTCAATAAGACAGAGATAGATATTGATGATGGTAAATATTCACATGTCGACCATGTTTTCGGTAAATTTTGGTCTCATTTTATGTGGTGTTTTGAGGTGGCTTTTCCTAGAAGGTGTGTGAAAGTTGGTAAACATGATCGAGTGACTATTCGATATTCAGATGAACTAAAAAAATGTCATCATAACTTAAAATTCTTAAACTGGGTGAAAAAGATCCTAGGAGACCAATGGTTAGGTGATCTGTATCAGAGCTTTAGAGGGCAGTTTAATAAAAAACTTGACACATTTAGAAGTGATTATTATATGTCTGTGATAGACAATTCAGGTAATAAACCTAGAGCATTCTGGAAGATAGTAAATAATAAGCTTGGTAAGTCCAGACATAACATTCCCATCACTCTCAAAACTGAGTTGGGTAAAGTTGAGGATCACGTGGGTATAGCGAATGAGTTTGGCAGGTTCTTCGCGACAGTCGGGATTGCGTCGCGTTTTTCGGTCCCTGGTGCTTCATGCACAGTTGGCCGGCTACAGTCTGCCTCGATGTTCTTCCGTCCAGTCACTGCCGACGAGGTAGCGATTATAATAGCAAACTTGAAGAATGCTTCGGCGGGTATTGAGGAAGTGCCTGTGACGCTTTTAAAGGCATGCTCCCGGGATATATCGGAATACATGGCAAAACTTATAAACATAGCTGTTGGGGTGGGTGAGTTTCCTGACGTGCTGAAATTAACTAAAACCATACCAGTATTTAAAAAAGGAGATCGACACTTGACTGAAAATTATAGACCTATCTCATTGGTTAGTCCATTCTCAAAAATAATAGAGAAGGCCGTTTATAACCGACTAATTGATTTTTTGCAGAAATTTAGCATCTTGACAGAAAGTCAACATGGATTTAGAACACTTTTGTCTACTGAAACAGCCACCAGGGGACTCACTCAGTACATCAGCGAGAAAATAGATGATGGTGAGTGTGTCGTGGGTGTGTTCTTTGATTTGTCTCGTGCCTTTGATACCCTTAATCCTAACTTTATAGCAGACAAACTGAACCGTATCGGCATTAGGGGCCGTATAAATGAGTTTTTGACCTCGTTTGTGTCGGGGCGGAGGATGGTCGTGGCTATGGGTGAGGCTGTATCCGATGAATACGATGTGAGGATGGGAACTCCTCAGGGTAGTGTGTTGGGCCCGTTGCTCTTTCTGCTGTACGTGAATGATCTGCCGGATCATATTAACAAGGGAAGGATTTTTATGTATGCCGATGATACATCGATTGTCATCTCCCACAGAGATAGTGATTTGGCTGCCCTGGAGGTAAATGATGTACTGGTACAGTTTGGTAAGTGGTGTGAGGTTAATAACTTGGTTCTGAATCACTCTAAGACGAAATATGTGCAATTTACAGGTATTTATAGGGAACCGGTCAACTTTGATGTTGTGCTTGACGGCATAAAAATTGCCCAAGTAGGTGTAATCAAGTTTTTGGGGACAATTATTGACTCAAAACTTAATTGGGTTGACCACCTTAACGGTGTATGCGCAAGGCTAAATTCTCTCTCTTATGCTATGCTGAAGTTAAAGAAAATATTTGACTGTAACCGTCTGATACAGTTATATTACGGATTAATTTATCCAGTCATATCTTATAACATCATTTGTTGGGGTCAGGCAGCTGACGTGAAAAGAGTGTTTGTCTGTCAGAAGCGTGTTCTTCGTGTAATGTTTGGGTTGACACAGATGGAAACATGCAGAAATGTTTTCAGTAGGCATAAAATCATGACAGTTGTTTCATTGTACGTTTATAAAATATTAATGTCCACGTATGATAACTTGCAGAGTTTTGTAAAACGAAATGAAGTTCATGGCTATTCGACTAGAGCAAATAACTTGATTCATATGCCCAAGATTAAACATCTAAATTATAAGAAGTCTCCGGTCTATGCTGGCTGCTCCCTTTACAACGCTCTTCCCGCAAATATTAGGAACTTACGCAGAAATCAGTTTAAGATTACTATAAAGACTATACTGTCCTCGAATATCTTTTATACATTAGACGAATACCATGCCTATATAGAATTCGGTGAATTTTCTGGAGCTATAGCTTAGCGATGTGAGCACGGAGCCCTGCGGATGTCGTCTATAGTCTATAGATGTGTTAAGACGTGCAATACTTTTTTTTTGTAATTTCGTAGTGTCAATTTACTGTTTTTGTTATTGTAAATACTGTACTCACTAACGACGAGCCATGTAAATATGTTGTGTGTTCTTTAAAATGGCGAATAAAGGAATAGAATAGAATAGAATAGAATAGATTCGGGGGTTCGTGTAGCTTTAGGAAGGGACATGTGGGTTCCCCTACATTTAAAGTGCGATTAGGCAGTCCCCCTAGCTTTAAGAAGGGTGGTTCCCCTACTTTTAAGACGGGATTCGGCAGTTCGTCGAGTTTTAAGGAGGGATTCGGACGTTCCCCTAGTTTTAAGAAGTTATATGGGGGGTTCCACTACTTTTAAAGCGATTTTCGGGGGTTTCTCTAGTGCTATGGAGGCCCCTTTACTTTTAAAAAGGGATCTGGGAGTTCCACATGTTTTAAAAGGGGTTTAGGGGCTCGCCTAGTTTTAAAGCGGGATTGGGGGACTCTGGAGCTTTTAGAAGAGATTTGGGCGGTTTCCCTAGTTTTAAAGCGGATTCGGTGGTTCCCCTAGCTTTGAGAAGGGAACTGGGGGTTTCCCTACTTTTAAAGCGGGATTTAGGCATCATTTTCTACTTGGGATGCTAGCGCGTGACTACAAAATTTCAAATTTGTGTAAAAACTTGCAGAAAATTAATCAAAATGGGCAAACAAAATTACTCAAAAAAATCAGTTTTCAAAAAAAAAAATTTGAAGTTCTTCTGGAATCGTATAATTCGATTGTCTTTCAACGAAAAAACGGTTGATCGTGTGATATTTTAGAGGAAAAAATATTAAATTGCAGTTTTTTTTGAAAAAATAAACAATATGTAGGCGTGGAGAGGAAAAAAACGCTCCGAGGCATCATTTCCGACTTGGGATGCTTCCACAAATCAAAATTTGTGTAAAATTGTTACCCGTCTATGGATTTTGACGAAACTTGCAGCAAATTAATCGAAATGGGCATATAAAACTACTCATGTGACCCTTTTTCTCGTAAAAAAATTGTTACAATTTTCCGGGAAAATCGTATTTTAGCGAAAGAAAACGGTTGGTCTTGCAAGATTTTGAAAATTACCACCATGTTGGGAGGTTACCATCATGTCTCCAAAACTATAAAATACGAATGTTTGGCGAAAAAACGAGACAATTTGGATAAATGCACGGTATCTGCACTTTTTATAGGTTTTAGACCATCATTATCATCAAAAAAAACCTCTAAGAAGGTTATACCTATGAATTACCATATAAAGGTAGATACATATGCGATGGATAGGTGTCATGGACCAGTTAAGATTATTAGCAAGGAAATTTTACTTTCAATAAACCGACCTTGCAATAATGCTGACTAAGGGTAAACAATATGCGTTGGTATTGACCCAGCCATATATATAATAGATGGACACTCTAGTCAAGGAATTATAATATATAAAAGTATATATACAAAGCGTAAAGATTCGAGAAACGATCGGCAACATTGTCTGAGTTAACAATATTCAGTTAATAAGTCCTCACGTATAAGTTTCGTTGAGCTGTTATAAGTTATAAGTTATAAGTTAGAACTCTGCCAATATCGTATTATCATTCTTCTCGAAGTTACTGGAAGCATATTTTCAGCTTCCCCGACATAAATTTCTATTAGTTGATATTTCGTGGAGTTGCAAACTCAATTAAGTAGGTACATGCCGAAACTTCCAGCGTATTAGAAAATTTCTGCTTCCGCTATTTTGACAATAACGTTAGATTCCGCGTGTACCTTCGTTTCATCGTGAACTCGACTACGGTAGTAGGGTTACCTAATTGAGTGAGTTACGTGAGGTGTTTTATAATTTAAAACAAAACCTATTAAAAGGCAATTACAAAGCAGAGCGAACAACAAGGAAGATTTCGGTTATATTAACCGCTAATGCTACACCAGTATTCTCATCGACGATCAAAACGCTTCATCAAATAAGCCCGGCTTGATTTAATAAAGACGAGATCCTTTGTTCAATTACAAATATCAGATTCGCTTTCTAAAAAAAGAGCGAGCCCGAATTGAGTCCCGAAAACCTCACGCATTTAGGCTGGGTATAATGTATCGGAAATCGATGGGAAATTTCATGTTCGGCTGAGTCTGCAGACCTATTTGGGAATTTTTAGTTTGCTCTGCTAATTTATTTAAAATTACGCGTATTTTTTTCGAATCCAGACGTAATAATTAAATTACGTCACCAGCACCATCGTAAATTACTTCTGCAGTGGAGGAAGTATTAGGATGTATCTTGCAGTGGAATCTACCGAGGTAGGTACCTACCTACCTATCCTATAAAACCATTATTTAAGTCCAAGTGGCGCGAGATAAATTATTATTCGTTTCACTTTCTAAAATTTATCGTTGCTCTCATTTAATTAATTAATTAATTAATTAATTAATTATAATTCTAAAAGCCCTAATATGAGTCAAGATTTATTAACAACACTAGCAATAGCACCGTTAAATTGGGGTTTGTTTGACAATCTAATAATCTTTGTTACCTTTTATTAGGTAGATATAGATTTGTACTGAATGATATATTTCCCACAGGAATAAAGGTAATGATTAATTATTCCTAAACTACGACAGGCATACTAAGGAATAACCACGTTGCCATTGCCTGATTTGTCGATTAATCACCGCCCGATACAGGAGGATGATCGCACTTGAAGTTTGCTTCTTTCATAATATTTCTTGCGGTCCTCTTAGGTCGGAGAAAATGACTACACACTAACACTACACACTATTAATAATAACACTGTCATTTCCGTTCTAACTCCTTAAAATTCCGAGTTCAAGCAGCCCAGGAAAATTTTTTTTATGATTAACTATGACTCTCCCCAACTATAACGCATCTGTAGATAAATAATCACAAGGAGTGCGCGCGAGTATTCTAGACTTCTATTGGCTGCAGACTGAGTGTGTGTTCGATTGAAACGGTGTCTCACGGTTAATTTTATTCATATAATTAAGTAAACTAGCATATTCTAAGTTTTTATTTTTTCCAAAACAATTGGTTTTTTGACATATGCCCTGTTCCGAACTCGTACACGAAAAGTGTGCATTTATCGTCCCTTATCCGACCACGCGCTCCCCGTTTTTCACGAAGAAAAGCGTTCATACGTCTGGACGCAAGAGTCTCTCTTCTCTACCAGCTTCGAAGAAGTCTAACTAACTCTAAACTCTTATCTCATTAACTGGCAATTAAAGTGATTAGCCCTCATCGAATGCAGCAGCAGTCAAGCAGCGATTTCCAAGCGACTGGCACCTCTCTCCAAGATAATTGTGTTATTTTATATTGCCTTGCTTTGGTCTCATTCATTATTTTTAAACATGAAAACCATAACATGCGCACTTGTGCTGACGCAGCGCGTTCGATTATTTCCAAATCAATTTGATGATACTAATTAAAATTACACAAAATGGCTCCGTTACGTGTTTTTGTTATATCCTGAATGTTAATTATAACAATATGTTTGTTGTAATAGAGGTGCGTTTATTTGAAAAGTTTAGCATTCTGCAAGTTTTGGTTTCCGGATAATTATTATGTAAAGTATATTTTGGTATTATAATAATAATAGGTAAATACTTCACGTAACAAGTCCGCAAATAGGGGATTAGCAAACGTGCCTGATGTTTGGGGGCGAGGCTCTAACCACAATACCCAGGAAAGTTCGTTAAAGCTTTTTGCGAGTTTGTTACATGCAAAATTGCTTTGTTAAATTTCCCCAAACCCGCCCATACCGACTATTAGTAAATTATTGTGTAGATTGTTTTATTACATTTTAGGATTTAAATTATTTGATATAGAATAGTATATAGGTTGGCCCTAAACTAATAATAATTATATTATAATTATGTAATAATTCCAGTAATTAACTTTACTTATATAGGTAGTCATTTTTTTTTGTAATTCCCGGGAAGATAGTGCGAGGATCTGGGACTTGGGTCAAAGGCAGCATTTGACCTCGTTGGTTTAAATAGGATTAAAGAGTAAGATGCCTTTGCCTATGTGCTGGAGCGGGATAGGTATAATAGCAACTTTGCCTGTATTTAAGACGGTCCTATTCTGTTCCTTAGGTCAACGCCGAGTGGGGGCGAGGCCAGAGATTCTAACCAGAGACCAGAGATTTCGATATGCAGTGTTGCCGCGGTGGTACATTTGTACCACATTTGGTACATTTTATTTTTGTTGGTACGCTTGTAATACATTTTAGAGTTCAATGCTATTTCGGTACATTCAACTTTCTAATAAAATTAATGCCCATTTCAACATTCAAATGCGATTATATGCGAAATGATAAAGTTAGGCGACTTTTTTTGTCGATAATGAGTCGACCAATCTACGCTCGGTATTTAAAAAAATTTAATTCCATTGGCGTAAAAGTTCAAGGGGTGTGAAACACAAAAGCCCCATAATCTACGCCAATGAATTAAATTGATTAGTACTTTTAGTGTTGCACTTTTTATCCCATAAAACCATAACATGATACCAAATTTCATCAAAATCGCTTCAGCGGTTTAGCTTTTATGGTCAAAGAATTGACATTTTGGCATCTCCTAGCGACCAAACCAAGCAATTTTTGACTAAATCGACTTAGTTCCGTCCAAGGAACATTTAAAAGTCATTTAAAGTCATTTCAGGGACATTATGTATTACACATTATCATTTCAAAAAAGCGGGGTGAAGGTTGTCGCCTTTATACAGGGTGGGATTCTTTAGACCTCGACGCAGTTCTCGCAGATCCGTAAAGAAAGCCGGAATACCTCGGGAAAAATAAACTGCCATAGCGCATTCGATTGACCATCGTTTGACCACGTCCAGAAAAAAGATACATTTTTTTACTTCCAATCAGGCTGACTTCACAATCCTACAATTCTCTTTGGAGGCTAAACGGCTCGTTCGCGAGGGTCGAAACACTCCCGTGAAGTTGGCACCCGGATTATATGAAATTTCTAAATTTTCCAGAGTTCTGAATAGAACTAGAATAGTTCCAACAGGTTCTAGAGTTCTGGATATAAATTTTAGATTCGCGGAACAAAGCCCATTAAAAGCAAAAATCCGTTTGGGGGCTCATTTCACGCGGGCCCCATTTTTCTCAGAAAATTAGTTCTAATGTGATAAGTAGCAATAAAACTTGAAGAACTGGTAATCCTGTATATTTTCGCAAATAGCTGTGTAAATAGCTGGTAAATACCAGTGAGTTTGGCAACACTGCATGGCAATCAGCTGCGTATTATTGTCCTAGTCTCGGATACCACTTATCTGGTCTAATAAACTGAGTAATTCATCATCCTGTCTTGAAAACTGGCAACCTTGCAGCTGTATGACGTCATGATTAGTTTAGCTTTAGCCAAAACGACCCATGAACTGTAACACTGATCGTTTACGATATCCCAATGGTCGTAGAAAAACAAAAGCAATAAAGAGACGGAATAGGACAGCTATACCATCAGTTTACCCAGTTAAGCGAGATACAAGAGGAAATTAATTAATATGAAGATTCAAATCAAATCTTACACATTCGAATCCTATTACAAAAACTAAAAAAGACAACGCTCTACAATAAACCTTCTACCTCGCAGATCCCACCGCCCAAACAAGAACAAAACGAAGAAAAAACTCCACTAATAGTACTATAGTACTAAGTACTATCACTAAGAGAACCAGAAAAATAGTCAATTTATTTAAAACAAGAAACGTCAACTTCTAGAAAGAAAAAACCATATCCACTAACACTATTATTGACGACTTCAATGAAACAAACAATAAAAATCGTAATAAAAGGACTATCCAAACGACAGGACGTGTTTCATCCTGTTTGGGACTCATCAGTCAATGTATCTAACAATACATGGCACAGATTTAATCACAGTAGTTACAATTTCTTGTCTTACAATGATCAGTATGTCGTTACCTACTTCTATTCACGCTGGGGGGCACTGCACTCATTTTTTGATATTCATTATGGCTGCCTGGGGTGTATCCTATGGCGCAAGCCGGACCACCGTGCTATTTATTTTGATTTCATTAAAATCAACATGTCTTTGGCGAGCACATCAGACAACCACAATAATACAAAGCTAATTAAAAACACACGATAAACAAAATACATGATAAAGGAGAAAAGTGCCAAAAAGAGCCAAAAAAAGTCTTCAGCCTCGCGACATTCAATTACCAGATGGTTATTTTCATTTACTAGTTCCAGCTGTTCTGGTTCCGAGATAGGAATTATTTCCATAATATAACAGTTCCAAAATAACGAGAAGTACCAAAATAGCAGAGGTTCGATTTTATTATGCTGATAGACATCAACTAAAGCGACATCTATAACATCGCTGGTCGCTTTTGGAACCAAAAATACTGGCTCACTTACAGCCTTATAAAGTGAGAACCGTAATTGAAACAGTCGAAACAGACTGTTCCGCAAGCGGAATCGTTCCAATGTAACAAATACGTTATTTTTGTCACGCCACAACATTCAATACATTATAGGAGTGTTGTTGCGTCTTCGGGCACGAGTTTTTGATTTTCAAACATTGCTGGAATTTTCACCATGAAAATACATGGGTTCGTTACCAAGCAACGTCGATTACTACAACAGGCTACCAGTTTGAAAATTCAACATCATTTTTCCGATATTATTTTCAGTTAATTACATTTTTCGATGTTCTTTCATCGTGGTTTTCTTGTCTCAGAAAAATTTTATATTATAATACACAAGATCATAAGAAAAAGTATCATTTTAGCTTTTACGAGCTGCTAAAATATATTACTTTTTTCCCTTGTATAATAAATAACTATTTTTGGGTTCGAATCCCAGCTCGACATGGTTGTTTGTGATAGTTAATTTAATTATTTAAAAGTTTAAATTTTGTGTCTGGCTAAGTGAGCTTTATCTCGAAGCCAAAATTACCAGAGTAGAGCGATTTTTCCTTATCTACACAAAATAATTATGCATTGATTAAAACCTTTCTCTCTCACAGGCTCAGCGTTCCCAAGATACAAAGTAATAGGAGACGGTTTACTAATAGAGAAAGTCAACAGGACGGACACGAGGACATACGTTTGCAAAGCCGTGCAGACAAGTACAGGAACGATGCAAGATAAGAAAATAAGGCTCACAGTGAGACGTAAGTACCTCTCTAACCTACCTCTCTTTTAACATTTTTGAAGGAAACGAAATGCAAGCATTAAACATTCTTAGTTTCCACTTAATACCTACGATATAAATATAACTTAATGTCTTTTCACGTGCAGTAAATCTACATTATTCTACATACATCTACAACTGTGATCATTTTTGGTTCAGTTTCTCATTACCTATTACCGGTGTCTTGAAATATTGAACTTATTAGTTCTAGGGTGCACGATAAATATTGCCTTTCGCTCAGGTTTCCAGTTTTCTGCCAAGAGTTACAAAGTCCCCAGTCCCACTTCTCCACTATGCAAAAGCATTGAATTTATTTATTACTTCCTCCAGGATCCTATCTTAAGACTAGTTCCCTTCCGTATGTTACTTACCCAAACCGGTTTTCGCGATTTTTGATTTTTTTTTAGTGGCATCGCAAATGTCACCCTCTAGAATAATTTTTAAAATCGACGAACTCGAGCGGAACGTTTAATCTCAAATTATCTCAAAGTTAGTTGCAGAACAATCACACGTTTCTGTCCCTGTACCTACGGAACAAGAAATCCCAATTAGAGTAGACCATCACCAGGGAATAATGCTGCAAACGAGACTCCACATTTCCATTTCCACGCTCGACAGAAACAGAAACGGCGCTCAACTTGTTGAACTTGTATATACGCCAAATGAACCGAAGTTCCGAACTCCTTACCTCCGAGCTACACATTTGTAAACTTATTAATCTTTGCGGAGGTGCCATCACACGTGGGGTGATCGTTTGTGCGGTTCGGAAGGTATTTAGCTCCCTGAAACGCAGCTGCTCCCCACCGCTAAGGATTCAACACATGCCACTGTTGAGAGGCCAGTTTACATGAAATTAAGCGGGGGGATTATTTCTAATATATCGCTCTGGAAATGTGCTGGGCTGGGAGTCCAGCTCTTAAGTTCTGTTTCGTGTTGAGCTTTGGTAGCGATGTTCTTCTAACTACAAGTGCCATTATTATTGTAGTACTTTAATTTATACAGGGTAATCCAATTTATAACGTCAAGGCTTCAGTATTCAATCTATTAATAGATAATGCACTCGAAAGCCGCCATTTTTCGTCGTAGAAAGTGGAAATTTGACTGCTTTTTAACGGAGCGCGATCCAACTAAGCCCATTGAAAATAAGCGGGATACGTCACCGAGAAGTGTCTATTTTTCGGGAATTTTGTTTTTTTTTCTGGAAAATCCGTTAAAAAACGACAAGTGTCTGAAAATTGCACCTTGCCAAATTTGGCAAGGATAAACCTTGGCACTCTTAAATACGATATATTGAAAATGGGCCGGATCCAAGAATTTTAAGGCCCTCATTCAGGACCGTATTTTTTTGCAACGTCCCACTTTTAGGATTTTTTTCTCGATAACGGTACAACGCGGAGAGATTCTGTTGACACAGTTATTTAGGGAAAACATTGGCGTACAAACTTTAAGGAGATCGTTTTTCGAAAAAAAAATCAAGCGAGCAGCAAAATAAAAATAAGTGAAAAGTTGAAAAGTCGCTTCATTTCTCACGCATGCTTTCTAATTTTTTCGACATTTTCAAAACCAATCGGAAGAGCAGCAAAACAATGGGATAGAAGCGTTCATTTCCTATAAAAAAGTAATGATGATATTTCGCGTGAAAAGAGCGACTTAATCAAAAAAAAATTTTTTTCAAAAAATCTAAATTTTTTTTTCCAGAAACGGTGCATCCTAGCGAGAAATCAAATCAGAGCTTTTTTGAATAGTTCTTTAAATCCTATTTTTTTATTTGAAACATTTTCCCGGAAAATTGACGGTTTGTGAGCAGCAATCGTCTTTTTATAAAAATATTGAAAATATACTACTTTTAAACGCACGCTTTCGAATTTTTCTCGAAATATTTTCAACCGATCGAAAAAACAACAAAGCAGTGGGATAGAGACGTTCATTGCCTAAAAAAAGGTAAATACGATTTTTCACGTGATAGGTCGGATAAACGACTTATTAAAAAAAACTCCGTCACAGTTTTTTTTTTTCAAAACCACTAACAAAAATTTTTCTCAAAAACGGTGCGTCCTAGCAAAATATTGTACCAGAGCTTTTTTGAAGAGCACTAAGATTACTACTTTTTTTATTTGAAACATTTTCCCGGAAAATTCACGGTTTGTGAGCAGCATTCGTCTTTTTAAAAAAAGATTGAAAATATCCTACTTTTAAACGCACGCTTTCGAATTTTTCTCAAAACATTTTTACCCGATAAAAAAACGGTGTGATAGAGACGTTCATTGCCTAAAAAAAGGTAGATATGATTTTTCACGTGATAGGTCGGATAAACGACTTATTAAAAAAAAACTCCGTCACGGTTTTTTTTTCAAAACCACTAAAAAATTTTTTTCTCAAAAACGGTGCGTCCTAGCGAAATATTGTATCCGAGCTTTTTTAAACAACATAAAGTTTACGACTTTTTTTATTTGAAAAATTTTTCCGAAATGTTTTTGGTTTTCTCGTTATTTCAATAAAAAGACTAAATTTCTGCTGAAACGTCAATTGAGCCAATGGTGGCCGTAAAATTTCTTAAACAGTACAAAAATTCTAAAGCTTGACTCCTCGGGAACAGAAATGAATATAAATTTTTTTTGAAAAGCGCCAAATTAAAAAGTTATTAAAGAAAGTTTGAACCGGTGTCCGTTTTTAAAAATTATTTTATTAGTTGTGACGTCACCGGTAATTTAATTGATTTCAGCTGTCAGATTTAGTGAAAATCGGCGACTAGACGTTTATAGATCATGTTTCTACCAAATTTTATTACAGAAAGTAAATTTTAACGAAGATATGATTTTTTTGCGAGGTTGTTTTCTATAATTTTTCAGGATTTTCAAGTGAGTACATGCGTACCGAAATACACACTGAAATGTGTAGGGTGCTTTGTACTCTTGGCCGATCTCTACGAGTACAATTATTATTGGTAACTCGTTACCGTCTCCTGCCTTATTATTTATTATATCTGTCATTTCTATGTCCATTAAGTCACTTATTAGAGATAAGGAATTGTTCAATTTCGTCTGGTCTAGTGTTTTTTGGTGGGTTTTCCATTGTTTGCTTCTAGGGTGTTCATAACTTGTTCTTGGAGTTCCGGCATCGTAACAGATTTCTGTGGTCCACTATTTTCGCCAGCAGGAATCCTCGTTATCAATGACGTAGTGTAGTCCTTTGAATTTGATCCTTCCATCGGAGCAGGTGTTTTAATTTTTGGCCGAAATAAGAAAACAAACGCTGTTAAAATAATTATTATGCCCAGTCTGTAATGTCCCGATAAAACAGCCAATCAAACCGCAATGCAGTCAGTGCAGGTTGGACGATCGTGCTGGTGCTGGTGGTGATGCCGGGGGCTTAATTAAACCCCGTTCACATATGCCTGCTCCATAATTGTTTGATAATAATTTGTCTACGTCACGGGGCTCTATTCATTAACCCATTGTCTCTGTCAGACACTAGACACTGCACACACATGCAGTAGAGAAACTCAATGCCCGGATTTATCACGTGGCAAGTTAATTGTGAGCAGCTATCGGGTGAGAATCGTTCCGCCGTCTGCACGTTTTGTCAACAGGCTCAGGTACTCCCGCTGTTGTTTTGCGGCAAAGTTTGACAGGAATAGGAGAGCGCTCCCGTTTCGATCTGCTTATATGTGTTCAGCGATTCGACAAAGCCCGCCCGCGTCTTGTTTTCAGCTATTCGAGGGAGGTTGTTGTGTTGCTGCCGTTATATGTTATATATGGAATGGAGTTCCTCGATTTAATCACTTCTCGAACTTTATCCTACTTTGTTATGAACTAACGACGTGTTCGCAATAATAAAGTGGGCTGTGTGTTTACACTTACCTGCTACTACTTGTTTGTTTGTATGTATCGATGATCGAAATTGACTGGATTAATAATATTATGATGGCGCTGGTGCTTGGTGCAGAATATTGAAGCTGCTTATACTTTTTTGATGAGTATAAAAAAAATATCATTTCCATTTTTTTCGCCATAAGTCTATGCTTTTCAAAGGTTTAAATTTGAGCTTACCAGATCCATGGTGCATGTGATTTTTAGTTCCAGAGAAAATGGCGTTTACGTAAACTTACGAAAAACTCTACCAAAAATTACAAAAGAACAAGATATTTCGTTTGGATAAAATTCATTAGATAATCACCAAATGCAATGTCGATGATGAAAAAAATGGTAAATTGGAACTTTTTGTTCATTTTTCTCAGTGTAATTTTAAATTTGAAATGTTTTGACTGCCAAAACGTAAGAAAGAGTAGAATTAAGAAAGGTATCTGTTACATTTCTGTTCTAGTTACTTGACTGGAACCCAAAGAGACAAAATCTTGTTGTAAGCAGCAGCGTAACAGTAAGGAAGCGACAAATCAAGATTTTAATGAGGGGATGAAAAGCCCTCTTTGAAAATATATGATAATTAACCAGTGTTAGTAAGGGTAACCCCTTGAGCTATTTATTTCAAGAGATAAGATATAGAACGCGTCGGCTACATCGTTAATTTATAAAGCCATTTCGCTACGTTGCTCCTCCACCGCCGAGTATAAATCAACCCCGCATTAGAGGTAACGTATAGCGTAAAATTCTTCGTGGTCGGAACAAGATTACATTGTTTCGACAAATTTAGAGAATAATTCCGCCGGGTCCCAAGGTTGCCCCGAATAAATACACTGCTAAGCCTCTTATTAAAGCAGGCGTCTTATTTCAGTCCAATTTGCACGGCATCTGCCTTCGCTGGTGTTATTCTCGAATTAGGGCTCCTCGTGGAAAACTCACTCTGTCTTAAGAAACGTATCATCAATGTCAATCACTGATTAACAGCCCGGTTCTAGAGAAAATAATAATTCCTCCAACCCCGCCCCCATTATCCCAAACACCCTGCCTCACTAAATTGGATAATTTTAATTATTTTAGGGAGTGGGGGGGGGGGCTAAAGATTTTGATAGTAAGAAAATGTGATAGGCAATTTTTCTCTTTAGCTATAGCAATTTTGATCACTTTTTTGAAGTGGCAATGTCTGTCAATTCCAAAATTTCAAATGACTTGGGGTGTCACACTTCATTGTAAAGGTATTTTTATTATTTATACAAAAATAGTTTTTTTTTTTTAATTTTGACAGTCTGTGTCAGTGGATGCGTAGCTGTATAATCGGTTTTCTACAAAAAAGGGTGGCGTGAAAATCTTCAAGGGGCTTCATTTTTCCACCATTAGACGGTTAACCCGGAAATGATGATTAGAAAATTGTAGACAATCAGTAGGGAACTACTCATGAGAATTTTTTTGTTGCTGAAAACGTTGATATGAATATTTGTGAACAAACCATAAACATAGCTAATGCTTCAGTCTTTGCGACAAACATCTATAATGGTACTTCCTACCACCAAAAATACCATCCAAAGAATTTTTTCTCTCTTAATTTATTCAACTCTCGTGGGGGTAACAAAAACGATTAAAATGGGCCTCAATTTAAGAAGTTTTGATTAAGTGCAGCTAAATGAACGTACCATTTTCATTTGATCTCATTTTAAATAAGCCTGTCTTCAGTAGGTATTTATTTTCAATAAAAATTAATCCTCTTTTTTAAGCTTAAATGGTAAAGTAAATACATAGAGGTACCTCCACTATGGCTGAAACCTCCAAAAGCTTCTACTCAATCCTCTCATCTAAAAGCCTCGATAACTCAAACGCGCTCGGTCGATATTTGATGGAAGACTTATTAAATTATATTAAATTAAATAAAACAAAAACTTGAAATTTAACGATAAAATAGAACTTACCCGCAAGTGTTATTTGAAATTCTAAAATGTATTTTGCTTGAAGATATTGCAGAGGGTTTGATTTTGTAATAACAATAATTTCTTATTCACTCATCAGTCTTCTTGTGCGCGAATATACCTACCAAACAGTGGCCGTAACAATAATTTTTTCGTAATAAATGTTGCAACATTTTAAATCGTCCTCCTCCGTTTTTATTCGCTCCTATTTGTTATCAAATTCGCTCAAATACTCAGCGCTGCTTCCGAATTCCTATACTCGATCAATGTAATATGCTTGTCCGGGAAACTCCTTCTGCTTCTTTTTTACTTAACCCAACCGGATGCTTAATAAAATGGAAACTTTATTTCTTTTTATCTCAGATCTGAATGATATATGATACTGATATATACCTTTCTTTTTTGAGGTAAATTCTACGGCTCAAATTTATCTACTTATTGCTGTAATTATTGGCTCCTTTAATTATTTTACAAGAAAATGTTAAATGTACCACATTGGATTTTTTTATCGGATTTTGGCAATGTCGATGTTCGTTACTTTTTTACTGTGCATCGTATCGACAAACGGATTTCACCATCGTGATCAGCGACTCAAAATCTATAAGAAATGATGTATCGCAAGATAGCGCGGATAATTTTGAATTTTGGCTCTCCCCAAAATCGCCGGTTCTGAACACATGGAAACGTTGAGACTTGGAAATCGAAATCTCTTTCTAAAAGTATGAAAATTTCCATATTTACTAACTCGAGGTCGAGGAATTCGCAAAAAATACTTTTAAAAATCCAGTAGCGCGGAAAATTTGATTTTCCGTTATTCGTATGGCCTTTTTTTGGAGATTTTGGCAATTTCGATGCTCGTAACTTTTTTACTGTTCATCGTATCGACAAACGGTTTTCACCATCGTGATCAGCGACTCAAAATCTATAAGAAATGATGGATCGCAAGATGGCGCGGATAATTTTTAATTTTGGCTCTCCCCAAAATCGCCGGTTCTGAACACAAAGGAAACGTTGAGACTTGGAAATCGAAATCTCTTCCTAAAAGCATGAAAATTTCCATATTTACTAACCCGAGGTCGAGGAATTCGGAAAAAACACTTTAAAAAATCCAGTAGCGCGGAAAATTGGATTTTTTTGATCGCCATGATTAAATATTATGCAGACCTAAGTTTGGATGTGTGATCGATTGCTATCGAGTGTGGCACACCCGTTGGATAGCGAAAAAATGGAGCTTTGCGAAAAAATAAGTTTTTCGGGAAAAAAATATTATCATGCCTAGGTACTAAGCGTCAAATTTGGATAATAAGAATAGTGTTGAAGGGGCACCATTTTCCCATTTATTCTTAGTAGTGCTGACTGGATCTACCTGTCTGTATAATTAATCTACTTTACAGATCAGTCGGCCATTATATAAACGTAATAAATTGGAACAAAATTTAACTTACATTAATGTATCTTTATTCAAAGCAAAGTATCTCGCAGGCCGAAAACATGGCTTTTCAGATGACCTACTTAGACACTGTTTACCGCTTTGAGCTACAAGACTTTGATCTCAGCTTTCAACTTATCGGATATCTCAATGTGGTCCTGAAAGGAGCAGCTACCACTGATATTTTCAGGACTTTTTGTAGCAAAATAACCTTATTGCTATGTAACAAACGTTTGCGTGAGCTTTGTGATGAGTTAAAGGTTCATATACCTGAACATCTGTCCGAAAACGTCTGGTTTCCAAGATATAGGGTGTTAAAATAATTTAAAAAAAGCGTTTTTCTAGTTGTGTGAGTTATTATAACACTCCTAGATTGTGCTCGTCTGCCAGTTTAACACGAAGACTGAATTGTTGTTCGATACTGTCTACTTGATCAAGCTTTCTGAAATGTTATGCATACTTGAACGTCTCTGAATGCATCATGCTTGACAACCTGCTCAACTCGAAGTTCTAGTCTATTTGGCGGCGGCAGCGAGCGTGTAAGTTTCATTACAGGATATGTCACGAAACAAAGCAGTTATGCGAAGTGCTCGAAGAGTTTCTGATAACATAATATCCGAGCTAACCGTATCTACTCGTATGATGGCAGGTAAAGATAAAATTTTATCATAAAGGTCATCATTTGTATCTTACTGTATTTTATACATCGTGAACTTTTTTCGTCTCGCATATGTTGGCACTTTTATCGAAAAATGAAAATTTCCTCGCTACTCGAAAATTAGCTCATATTCATTGTTGCCTCGGCTTGAATACCTCGATAAGTTTAATTATTAAAAATAATAACTAAATAGGACCTTATTACATATTACATATTTCCAAAATTGGATCTACCATCAAGTCGAAGAGAAGAAGATCCTGTAGCTGTCTGTGCGCCTGTCTCAGTAATGAAATCGGGCTCAATAAAAACTTTTTTAAATTAAACGACTGCAAAAAGCTAATAAGAGAAGCTAAAACCTCTCGACAGAATAAGTTCCGGTAATAAATTAAGCGAACTTATTTATACAGCTTCTAGGACGTTTGGAGGAGTATACTTTCCACTTGCACAAAAGATACTTCTACTTCGTTGCTTTATTTTAGTGGAGTTTCAAAGAAAACCTTTAAGTGAAACCCCGTTAGGAAAATTTAAATTAATTAAAAGCCCCGAGAGAGTCTTCAAATGATAAATATGAGTTTAGTAAATTGTCAATAATTTAATGGGACCAGTCGAGTAGAAAGTTCATCGCCATTTTTTCTGGCAACGCGATATGCTGCGTGGTTCTAATAATTTTCATAAGAAATTTGTTCAGAGATTACGTTCTTCGATTGCTACTAACCTGTTTTTCTTGTGACTGGCTGCATCGTCTCTTGGTCAAGTTCACCAGCACTCGCGGAGCAGGTTTCTTGTCGCTTTATTATCGAATATCTGCAACAAATATATCGGTTATATGCAAATACTGAATCTCCTGGTTAAGATTTAGGTACTAATAAATTGGTTTAGCGGTTAATCCGGATAAAATATGACGAGAATTAATAATTATTATTGTGCTGATACGGAAGCGATATGAATTGAGATTGAAACTATAAACGATTTCTATTTTGTTTACATTTTTACGAAATCCATTAGAGGAGAAAATTTTATTTACACAAGGGATTGGTGAGATTCACCACCAGAGTATCAACCGTCCCCAGGAAAATCAACACCGCATTACGGGCGATCAATACTCGTCTAAAATACCGAGTGGAGATTTTGTTTTGCAAATCTAATCCACTGAGTCAGTGGACTAGACGGAGGGATACGGAGATACGCTGAACCGTACCAATTGGGCCAACGGTGTGAATCAGTACTGCACCCCGAGCCCTTGTTCGAGTTCGGCTAGCATATCAAACGGGATCGACGAAAGGGAGTCAATTCCAACCCCTTCGTTCAAGGAAAAGTCGAAAACAACCGATATATTTCTGATAAAAAGTGAAATAACTTCCTTACCTTGTTCGTCTTCGGTTTCTTGCTTTCATTTAAATTTACGGTCAAGCTTTTCATATTTAGTAAAGCCATGTTTGTTTTATGACGTCGTGACGTTAATTGTGAAGTTACAAATAATAAAAAAAGAAATATTGATTGATGCCTTTTAAAATGATCCTCCTTCGCTTACGTCAGTAAACCTCTCTAAAATATTAATGCCACGAGCATTACGCAAGAATCATCCGCGCATAATATCTGCATCGCAATTTAGGAATTAAATCCACCTCACATGCTGATAAGGAATATCTTATAGACTAAAATGATTAATGTCCCCGGGTTTGCTATTTACAGACAAGCCGTCCCTACCGTATGCGGTCTATGCGAAGCAGGAACAGGCGTGGGCATACATTAACGGCACAGTTAATTTAACATGCGAAGTTGAAGCCGAACCACCGCCCCAATTCGAATGGTTCAAAAAGCACAAAAAGATCAACGTCGTTCACGGACGCGTCCTGAACATCTCTAACCACATCTCCATATTACAAGTAAGTCTACTTCACGTTTCTCTTATACGTACATGGAAAAGCCATCACGCTTTATACCCACCGAGTTTTACATTTGCCTGCTCAAAGAGGAATAAGGCAAATATTTGAATATAACATTTAACACTTCAATATGTCATTACTTCTTAGTCACTAATCGCAGTGACTAAGAAGACAAACAAAGAAAAACGTTTAAAGTTAAAAATCTATCCAACAGATGATCGTGGATAAGAAAACCTTCGGTGATTACAAGTGTGTGGCGAAGAACGAACTTGGCAAACTAGAGAAGTACTACAGCCTGGAACCGGGCACCAAGCCGTACCCTCCAGAGTTCATAGAGCAGCGGGGGGCGAATCATGATTTACTGGATATCGGGATACATCCCCCCAATCCTCCTGAAGAGATGCCCAAAGGGATGGAACCGATAGGTTATAACGTGGAGTACAGAAAGATGGAAGCGGCTGAATGGGGCAGCCACGATTTCAATATCACTGAGGGTAAGCATCTTTTTTTCAAATTGTTGTTCTGATTTTTATTTTTTAGGCTACAATTTATCTCGAGCGTGATTCTTAAACTATCAGTCATTATTACATATTTATATAATTACATCGTTGACGCGTTTTTCCAAGAGATGGCAGGATGGCGTCTTTAGAGGTACGACGCAACCGCTGTAACGATTGTCCAGTGCTGATTTTGCTAGTTAACGTTGATTGGCGTTTATTAATTGGCGAGAATAAGTATGGCAGCACTGTACTTTCTAAAACAACCTCCCAAAGGGTTTTTCCCCTCGAGGGTAAGATTCAAAGGAGTTGATCGCCCGTTTGGTTTTGTTCTCGTTCACCGATTTTGCAACCTGCCGGCTCTCCCAGTTCATCCTCTTTACTTTGAGAGTCTCCATTCTTCATTTAGACAGTCTTGTAGAACTCTCTTGTTCTTCTTTCTACGTTGTTTGTTCTTCGTTGTCGGTGCGGTCCTTTCTGCAACATTATTGGAAAAATGGCGATTTGTAAGGTTTAAAGGAGTTGATCGCCCGTCTGCCAGCTCTTCATGTTTGTTCTCTTTATGGGTCCCAGTTCTGAATTTAGACAGTCTTGTGGAGATAAATCGGTGACTTGAGATCCTGGGAAATGAACTCTCAGTAACTCTCTGTCTTGATAGTCTGAATGGAGCTCTACCGATAAATTCCAAATCTGCCATTACCGTTCAGCTTCACAATTTCGTATTTATAATTCTCAGATAAGAGCAATGCTTCTGAAAGGTCTGCATTGATTGATTCAAGAGCCCTTGTTATAGATTCTTCATAATTTATGCTCAATTACCTCACCTTTAGTAGTCAGTTACGCGAGGGTGTACTTACTTTTTAATTCTCCCGAAATAATGACGTTGACCATCTTGGTCTTTTATATTCGTTGAAGTCGTACGTCGTACGTACTGTTGATATATCGGTCCCCGTCGTACTATAATTCAAGGAAAAATATTCAGTTGAAACGGCCTTAGCCCCGAGCCCGGATCACAAATAATAAGATTCCGGAGGATTGTGTATTTTTATTATATTTTTCCTCGGTAATTTATTTTATCATTACAGATAACAGCTACCCCATCAGGAACTTGGAGCAAGACACGGAATATGAAATAAGGGCCGCTACGAGGAACGTCGCGGGATTAAGCGATTACACGAATATTTCAGTATTCAAGACACTGAAATCCGAAGGAAGCGGCATCCACAATAGAGATATCAACGGCCTAGTGTTCAGTCTCGCGGTAGTAATATCTGCTTGTTTCACGTCTTGGTGATTGTAAATTGCGGAAAATAGGAAATGTCCAAAGTACGTTCGTAGCAGTAAATGTGATCTGAACGAAAAATTTCGTCAGAGTGATTCATGGGTTCTTAAATTTGCTAAACTCACCTATACGCAATGGAAACCGGAAAATTGTGGTATAATTCCCTTGTAGTCTGGTTCGTAATGATTAATTATTGTTAACAGTACGCTATATTACAGAAATAATGCATGCCTACTGTACCTAAACGTGTTATTCGAAATATTATGTCAGCTCAGCAGAATGCTTTGTTTACTTAGGTTGATAGGCTTAATAATTATTTTGTTCCCTTCCACCAATGGGTGTCTCTTCAGCGATTAATGTACACAGCACCTGAGTAAAGGTAAATTCAGAATTAGGGGACAAATTTACACGATTCTAAAGGATGAAATTCCCAAGGTCTTGTAGATTAATTGACACTTGAGCGTTAAGTTTTGTTTCATCTGAGAGCGAAAGCTCGTGTTTGAGAATGCTCCATAACAGCTAATACGAAACTATGAGTCATCATCTACTCTAAGTCACCTCCTTATAATAGTCCCAGTCAACTCCAGACGGGACCTCAGAAATAAATATGACTATAGACTAAGTCAACTCCTCCTGATGGCGAGTCAACTCCTTCCTCGTCAGGGGTGATAGCTCTGTTTATTTTCTTCGCTCAACTCGCAAAGAGACAAAAAGTAACAACTAGGAAGAATTAGGTCAACTTCTTAGTTAGAGGATAGGTGCTTGGAGACCTTGCTTGAATTTACTGCAGCGTTTATAGCCGTTTTATTATCTTCTTTACCTGGTTGGTTCGAAAACATCTATAAAGTCTGATAATTTGACCTTTTTATCTCGCTTATATTGATTCTAGCTGAATTTATATTAATGAATATGAAAAAAAACGCCAACGGCGTCACGATGCTGCTCCTTTCTGGCATAAGTTTGCTTTCACGAGATCACAAGTGTAGCTAATACTCTCTCAGATTTCAGGCTGTCAAATTTCAATTCGATCGTGTTTTCCACATTGTTTTCGAGCTTCACTCGAGTCAAGCTGGTCAAGGAGAGGGTGTAAGACTCGATTCATGCCGACCTGTTTACGTGCCATGTTTCAAGAGATCCATTCCATCGGATCGAGTTTCAAGCCGCTCGTCTTACTGATAGCACGTCTATCAGAATGGTTACAAAAAAATTCGTTATTTGGAAATTTACACGACAACGTAACGAATTCATGCTATGCTACTGGTTTAAGCGTAGCAATTTTTCGCTTATAAGGAAAAGAGAAAAATGTTAGCTATTGAAAAATTAATTTACATTTAGTCCGCTGCTGCTTACTTTTAGTAGAAAGTTCCTTTCCTCATAAGTAAATAAACCTTTTGAATGGCTAATTTTTCATTCTTTGCTTCAAGAACCGAACTTGGAGGTTGTTTGCTTACTTCCAGATCCGCAAGAGGCAGTCATATCTAAATTATAACTCAGTGAAGGGTTCGATCCAGGAATTCAGAGGTGTTTCTTGATTAATTCATAGTTTTAGTCAAGAGGAAGGCTTAATTTAAAGATGGTAGCGGAACTTATAAATTATCAGACCATGCTCATCTTATCTATCGAGATAAGAACTAAAATGCAAAATAATCACCGGATACCTTCTCCAGATTTTCCTTTGCAACACGTTTACTACCTCGGGAACAGACTCCGTTAGGTGGTAGTTGTGTAAGGACGGAAAATTAGGGGAATATTACCACAAGCCGTTCTGACGAAATTTCTTTTTTTACTCCGTAAATGAAGAAGTGTCAAAAAATTGGCCATGGCATAAAGGTAGGAAATTAAAATGAAGCTGTGACATGGTTGAATTTTTTATTCTCACTACGAGAAGAGGTGAAAAACTGCTAATTAAGTGTGGAACATCAGTGGATTTAAATTTATGCTATAGCCAGAAGGTACTTTTTAAAAGTATAAAATACAGAACACATTTAAGCTGCTATGAATTGATTGTATAATTAATAAATTATCATCGGCGTCCAGATGGGATTTATTATTACGTCTAGGAGTTTAATAAGAAAATCTTTACTTTCTTATTTTCCATTCAGCAAGTACCTACTCATTTTTTGTACAAATGTTTATGGATGCCTATGATTCTAGCATTTTTTGCGCAATACAATAATACATTCCGGAAATATACTTCGCTGCAAGATATACGTATATGTATGTTCTTCTAGACTGATAAAATAAGCCAAAAAATAGTTATAACCCATAATTATTAAATAATAGTTATTGCTGTCAATATATGACTGTGGTATATTATACACAATTACGTTATAATTCTAGTGTATAGAGACAAAAAAAATCGTAAGTAGCAATAATCATGGTGGCAATTTAACTCCTTGTGTTCTACACTCAAAAATAATCGTTATAGCAGCTCAAAAAAACCATTTCGTGCAGCAGTGCTCAATAAGCAAAGACCTCAGCAATAATAATAAAAGTAGTTTTTTTTTTTCAATTTTTTGTCCCTTCAGCCCTCAATCTTCAGCAACTCAAACGGCATTTAATATAATAAACCTCTGTCCAAATTATCTGAGACTAGCCGGGTGGTAGTTGTGTAAGGACGGAAAACTAGGGATGGTCGTGTTTGCTGTACAAATTTTATTGTTGTTTCAATTTTCAAGACCACTACAACAATAATAATTGATAATGTACTCACCCTTGATTAAAGGTAAATAATTTCTGAGCCAAATACACACAACAAACTAAACTCCCCGAATTCACTCTCAACCTGGACAACACAACTGAGTGCTAGAATATTAAAAATTCAGCTCTTCCAGGGTCCTCTAATTAAGCGCCTAGAGAACGGCACTCGGAAAGTTAATCCGTGCTCTCAAGCAAATTTTATCAACTTCGTTATCAAACCTTCTCGCATGGATTGACGCATTGCTTGAAGGGAATAAAAGAAAAATAATAGTCTCCTATGTGTTTGAGGAATATGAAAACTTCCAGTTCGACTAAATAATTCCAAGAATGAGGGAGATAGTACAGACAAAAATAATATGAACAAAGCCCATCATCCATCTTGGCCCAGTCGATTGAAATGATCTATAATTTATGTTTTTTGTCTGGAACGCTTAGTCCCCGATTTATATCGATTCTTTCGCCCAATTTAACCCCATTTTAAAGCCCGCTCAGATATAAACGAGGCCCAATTTGGATGATAAAGTTTTTCGCAACAAATATTGCTGTCGTAATGAAGCCCCGTTGCCTTGGGGGATGATTTGGAAAATACGATTTAAATATTTAAATATTTAAAAATAAATGCGTTAGTGTGTAATGTATCACAGTCGACGATATCTGTTCAGATGTTTAATAGCTTAAAAAATAAATCATCTACGTGTTGTTCAATTTTGTAAATATAACCTTTTTTATTCCTGATGTTAACTAAATTTTTATTTCGGATGTTTGTAAAAAATTAGGAATTTATGTTAAATAATGATCCGTCAATTCTTTAAACCATTTTTTATTCCCCTCGAATTATATTCTGTAAAGCGAACAAAAAGGTGGCTTCTAGGTCGAGTAGATATTATAACTCGACTAACCTGAAGAGAGGGTGGACAACATGAGCTGGAGAATATTGGTCCATGGAAATTCGGAGCAAATCTCCAATTATTGAGGGTGATCACATCACTGCAATGTAAGAGGTGTTCTAGCGCGTCTCAGTGTACTTTTTTTACTTCAATAGTTGCAGTACTTGCAGTCGCCGTTTTCTTACATGTGTAACTGCCTCAGGTGTTGCTTGAGTTTACAATGCCCCGTCAGCGTCCTGAGATGGTTCTTACTGAGGTTAAAGAGTATCTTCGACCTCTCTCGTTGAAATTCTTCAACCCTGAAAGGTTCCCTTCAGTTTCTATTCCTTTTATCGGAGTTCTGTCTTGAAGAATGTGTCTTCGAAGTTACAAGACAGCTCTGGTGCTATATAAAGGATTCATTTGAGGTGAATTTTATTTTCTTTCTTTTCCCAATTCTTTGAGTTTTTCCAGGCACTCCCTAGCCATTTAGGAGCTGATGGTCGAAGAGCTCAATAACTAATTCTTGACTATCACTCAATTTCTTTGTTTTCGTAATTTCTGTGGAGGTTTATTTGGACAAATAGCTACTTCTATTGCGTGTAGAAACACTACACTCGGAGACGTTCTTTACCAAGGTTGAGGAGTACCTTCAACCTTTCTCGGTTGAAGTTCCCGAGAAGTGCTTTCGCTTTTCTCAACCCTGAAAGGTTTCTCCTCAGTTTTTCTTCGTAGCCAGTCTCTCTTGAAACTGAATTTCTTAAAATGTCTTTTGACAATATCAAGAGCTTCTCGCAGCCACTTAAGGGTTGTCCTTAATGGTGAGAACCACAAAGTGTTCCTGAGTTCGTATTTCAGAGATATTTCCAGCAGAAAAAATGTAACTATCTTGAGTTACTTACTGTTGAAGAGTTACGACAACCATTTCCAGAAAAATACGGTAATTGCAATGGTTCTTGATGGAGAAGTCTTGATGAAGAAGGTCGTTTCTTCAACGTGTTGCGTCAATATTTTGACAACATAGGCTTAAGTGCTAGCGAGTTATAAAGAAAACTTAACTGTCATTATTTTTTAAAAACGTTTTTCAAAGATGTTCAAAGGGTCTTAGGTACATTTTTATATCATAAATTCATATCTAACCAGCGAAATTTCAGATCTGAGATCTATCAGCTCCTATCTTCATCCCTTCAAAGTTACAGAGACTTCGTAATTAACCCAGTTCATGTAGTCCACCTTGAACTTACTCAAATGTTTTCTTTTTTAATGAGCTGTAGTGTTGATTTAAAACTTCAGCTTAGATGAACGCCTTTTTTGCTCATATTTTAATTTTTCTATTGGTATTTCATATCAGAGAAAGCCATAAGTGATCCGAATAAAATAAGGTTTGATAATAATAATTAGGGCAATTAATATCGTATTACTCGAATGACAATTATTATAATAAATTCAAAGGTAATAATAATGTGTTCATGCTGCTTAATTAAATGTATTATTGATTATTTATTGATCTCTTAAAATGCAATAATTTTTTTTTTGTTATAAGAAAGCTAATAATTTTAAAATGTTAAACAGAGTGGTCCACTTTTACATGAAGGGTGTGAAAACGTGGTACTTTCTGCCTAGTCGCTGGTGGAGAGATTCTTGAAAAGATTCATAGAGACTCTCACACAGCTAGAGAGGCATCGATGTTAGAAAGGTCTCGTTACGTATCAAAGACGATAAACGAGTTTTTATGCCATTCACCGATAATACATTAGCCTTGGGTCATGAAGATATAAATAAACACAGGAAGAACGGTACCACCCCAAAAAAATAGGTAAACTCTCTTTCGAGCTAAGACCCCAAAGTTTATGTCGTCAATGCAACCTTGGATCCAAAAAGTCCCTAATTCTCTCTAGTAGTTTCTGACAGCTTCAATCAAACTCGTGTTCGATTCAAAACCTCTTACACCTCACCCCTTTATTTCATTAATATCATCACAAGGCAATAAATTTGATGAAACTCAAAATGGGGATACTGACATTGGTCCTTCTAGTTCCAAGCTCGAATTTCAGAGTCAATCTTGTTTATGTTTAGATTCTTATTAAAATGTGATAGTGCCCTTTTTCAGGTAATGTGCGAGTTTAACTCCAAAAAAAAATAATAAAAAAGTGTAGACCACCTGTACAACTAAATAAAATACAAATGCAATATAACAAATCAATTAACATTCTGGCGTTGTTTAGTGGAGAATTTTACGCTAGAAAATTAATTATTAGTAATTATCGATTCCAGGACATCTGGTTGTTATTTTAAGTTACTATAAATTCTTGTATATAATAATAAATTATATTTACGAATTGTTGATAAATGTATATTCAGTAATAATATCCATCAAAAGATGCTCTTTTAGTCTATTCAAAAATATTGTTGCTTGAAAACAACCCCTCTCGAACCTTTCACAAGCGGAGATAGTTTCACCCAAACCTAACAACACCTTCAGCGTCTATAGAAAATTTTTGAATATACTAAAAAAGTGGAGTGGTATTATTATTAAACAAGATTACATCATTTCATTGCAGTAATAATTTTTTTGGTCGGAAATAACTACTCGTACTACCAGGCACCTATCGGCCAATTCTTTTGGCCGATTTTTCATTGATATTTTGTTCCTATCCATTTTTTTAAGCTATTTTTTCACCTCAATGAAACGATGTAATCAAATAAAGCATGACAGAATAAAACAATAATAATGAAATGAAAATTTTGTAAAGAGAAAAAGTGACAACAACAAGAATTGAACAGTGGCTTTGTGAGGATGTTTTTGATGCTTTAAGTGTACATAAAATGTGTTACAAGAGGCTTTATTATCTTATTTGATCAATTTATTAAAATTTATACATAACAAATTTATCTTTATGTGCACCTTCTATTCGGCACGAATATTACCTGAAGATCGGAATAAAAATAAACAGTGGATTCTTGGGGATTATTCTCCCATTATTATATTATCCCATATTATATTTTCGATCAATATGCTGTGTTATAATAATTAGGTATAAAATTAATTTAATGAATGCAATTAAAATGTATATAAAAAATAATAAGAGGGAAATTTATATACATGTTCAAAACTGTGGCAATATGTTCAATTATTTAAATATATTCTTTTGTTTTCTACCTTGTTGTATTCTTATTACATACATTTTTTTATCAACTATAGTGCCTTGAATAAAATGAAGAATGTCTTCACTATAATACTATAAAATAAAAACATTAACATCCGGTAAGCGAGCAGCGACAGCCTCAAGCTCCTTAACACTTCTGAGTTCCTGATTAGAGTAAAGAAATTAACCTGGAACAGTAACGACATCTGCTGAGTCCGGGTGTTATTGGTACGACTGAGTTTATCACTGATTTGACATTGGTTATTGTGTTCCAAGGAGGATGAACAATAAAGGAGGTGAACGACTCATGAGTCTGGGCTAACCTGGGCTGACAAAACAAAAATTCGGAGCTAACCTGGCCTTACTGATAATTTAATTTTCAGAGCTAGCCTGGGCTGACAAACAAAAGTCCGGAGTTAACCTGGCCCTACTGAAAATTTAATTTTCAGAGCTAACCTAGGCTGACCTGGGCTAGCCTGGGCTGACATACAAAAATCCGGAGCTAACCTAGCCTTACTGATAATTAAATTTTCAGAGCTACCCTGGGCTGTCAAACAAAAATCCGGAGCTAACCTGGCTGTACTGAAAATTTAATTTTCAGAGTTTTTGAAAAAAAAACTATACGACAAAAATTTTGAAAATCAATTTTTGAGGAAAAAATTTTGGAAAAAAAATTAAATTAATTTTTGAGGGAAAAATTTTTGAAAAAAATGGAAAGAATTTGAAAAAAAAATTTAAAAATTTTTTGAAAAAATAAATTTTGAAAAAAAAAATAAAAAAAATTTTCAAAAATATTTGAATAAAAAATTTTGAAAAAAAAATTTAGGGAAAAAATTTTGAAAAAAAATTTTGATGAAAAAATTTTGGAAAAAAATTTCGATGAAAAAAATTTTTAAAAATTTTGGAAAAAATATGAAAAAGAATTTTAATAAAAAATTTTGAATAAAAACTGGGCTGACAAACAAAAATCCGGAGCTAACCTGGCCTTACTGAAAATTTAATTTTCAGAGCTAACCTGAGCTAACCTGGGCTGACAAACAAAAATCCGGAGCTAACCTGGCCTTACTGAAAATTTAATTTTCAGAGCTAACCTGGGCTGACAAACAAAAATCCGGAGCTTACCTGGCCTTACTGAAAATTTAATTTTCAGAGCTAACCTGGGCTGACAAACAAAAATCCGGAGCTAACCTGGCCTTACTGAAAATTTGATTTTCAGAGCTAACCTGGGCTAACCTGGGCTGACAAACAAAAATCCGGAGCTAACCTGGCCTTACTAAAAATTTAATTTTCTGAGCTAACCTGGGCTAACCTGGGCTGACTAACAAAAATTCGGAGCTAACCTGGCCTTACTGAAAATTTAATTTTCAGAGCTAACCTGAGCTAACCTGGGCTGACAAACAAAAATCCGGAGCTAACCTGGCCTTACTGAAAATTTAATTTTCAGAGCTAACCTGGGCTGACAAACAAAAATCCGGAGTTAACCTGGCCCTACTGAAAATTTAATTTTCAGAGCTTTTGAAAAAAAAACTATACGACAAAAATTTTGAAAATCAATATTTGAGGAAAAAATTTTGGAAACAAATTTAAATTAATTTTTGAGGGAAAAATTTTTGAAAAAAAAATGGAAGAAAATTTTTTTTAAATAAATTTTGAAAAAAAATTTTAAAAAATTTTCAAGAAATTTGGAATAAAAAAAATTAAAAATAAATTTGGAAAAAAAAATTAGGGAAAAAATTTTGGAAAAAAAATTTGATGAAAAAATTTTGGAAAAAAATTTTGATGAAAAAAATTTTAAAAATCAAATTTGAAAAAAGAAAATTTTTGAAAAACATTTTGAAAATCAATTTTTGAGGAAAAAAATTTGGAAACAAAATTAAATTAATTTTTAAGGGAAAAATTTTTGAAAAAAAATGGAAAAAATTTTTTTTTAAATAAATTTAAAAAAAAAATTTAAAAAATTTTCAAGAAATTTGGAATAAAAAAATTTAAAAAATTTTCAAGAAATTTGGATAAAAAAATTTAAAAATAAATTTGGAAAAAAAATTAGGGAAAAAATTTTGGAAAAAAAATTTGATGAAAAAATTTTGAAAAAAAATTGTGATGGAAAAAAATTTTAAAAATGAATTTTAAAAAAATAATTTTTGAAAAAAATTTTGAAACTCAATTTTTGAGGAAAAAAATTTTTGAAAAAAAAATAAATTACAATTTTTGAGGAAAAAATTTTTGAAAAAAAAATTAAATACAATTTTTGAGGAAAAAATTTTTGAAAAAAAATGTAAAGAATTTTTGAAAAAAAAAAATTTGTAAAAATAAATTTTGAAAAAAAGCTTAAAAAAATTTTCAAGAAATTTGGAATGAAAAAATTTAAAAATAAATTTGGAAAAAAAACTTGAAAAAATTTTGAAAAAAAAATTTAAAAATTTTGGAAAAAAATATGAAAAAAAAAATTTAATAAAAAATTTTGAATAAAAACTGGGCTGACAAACAAAAATCCGGAGCTAACCTGGCCTACTGAAAATTTAATTTTCAGAGCTAGCCTGGGCTGACCTGGGCTGACAAACAAAAATCCGGAGCTAACCTGGCCTTACTGATAATTTAATTTTCAGAGCTAGCCTGGGCTGACAAACAAAAATTCGGAGTTAACCTGGCCCTACTGAAAATTTAATTTTCAGAGCTAACCTAGGCTGATCTGGGCTAGCCTGGGCTGACATACAAAAATCCGGAGCTAACCTAGCCTTACTGATAATTAAATTTTCAGAGCTACCCTGGGCTGACAAACAAAAATCCGGAGCTAACCTGGCTCTACTGAAAATTTAATTTTCAGAGCTTTTGAAAAAAAAACTATACGACAAAAATTTTGAAAATCAATTTTTGAGGAAAAAATTTTGGAAAAAAAATTAAATTAATTTTTGAGAGAAAAATTTTTGAAAAAAATGGAAAGAATTTGAAAAAAAAAATTAAACATTTTTTTGAAAAAATAAATTTTGAAAAAAAAAAATAAATGAAATTTTCAAAAAATTTGGAAAAAAAAATTAGGGAAAAAATTTTGGAAAAAAAATTTGATGAAAAAATTTTGAAAAAAAATTTTGTTGAAAAAAATTTTAAAAATCAAATTTGAAAAAAGAAAATTTTTGAAAAACATTTTGAAAATCAATTTTTGAGGAAAAAAATTTGGAAACAAAATTAAATTAATTTTTAAGGGAAAAATTTTTGAAAAAAAATGGAAAAAATTTTTTTTTAAATAAATTTAAAAAAAAAATTTAAAAAATTTTCAAGAAATTTGGAATAAAAAAATTTAAAAAATTTTCAAGAAATTTGGATAAAAAAATTTAAAAAAAAATTTGGAAAAAAAATTAGGGAAAAAATTTTGGAAAAAAAATTTGATGAAAAAATTTTGAAAAAAAATTGTGATGGAAAAAAATTTTAAAAATGAATTTTAAAAAAATAATTTTTGAAAAAAATTTTGAAACTCAATTTTTGAGGAAAAAAATTTTTGAAAAAAAAATAAATTACAATTTTTGAGGAAAAAATTTTTGAAAAAAAAATTAAATACAATTTTTGAGGAAAAAATTTTTGAAAAAAAATGTAAAGAATTTTTGAAAAAAAAAAATTTGTAAAAATAAATTTTGAAAAAAAGCTTAAAAAAATTTTCAAGAAATTTGGAATGAAAAAATTTAAAAATAAATTTGGAAAAAAAACTTGAAAAAATTTTGAAAAAAAAATTTAAAAATTTTGGAAAAAAATATGAAAAAAAAATTTAATAAAAAATTTTGAATAAAAACTGGGCTGACAAACAAAAATCCGGAGCTAACCTGGCCTACTGAAAATTTAATTTTCAGAGCTAGCCTGGGCTGACCTGGGCTGACAAACAAAAATCCGGAGCTAACCTGGCCTTACTGATAATTTAATTTTCAGAGCTAGCCTGGGCTGACAAACAAAAATTCGGAGTTAACCTGGCCCTACTGAAAATTTAATTTTCAGAGCTAACCTAGGCTGATCTGGGCTAGCCTGGGCTGACATACAAAAATCCGGAGCTAACCTAGCCTTACTGATAATTAAATTTTCAGAGCTACCCTGGGCTGACAAACAAAAATCCGGAGCTAACCTGGCTCTACTGAAAATTTAATTTTCAGAGCTTTTGAAAAAAAAACTATACGACAAAAATTTTGAAAATCAATTTTTGAGGAAAAAATTTTGGAAAAAAAATTAAATTAATTTTTGAGAGAAAAATTTTTGAAAAAAATGGAAAGAATTTGAAAAAAAAAATTAAACATTTTTTTGAAAAAATAAATTTTGAAAAAAAAAAAAAAAAAATTTTCAAAAAATTTTGAATAAAAAATTTTGAAAAAAAAATTTAGAGAAAAAATTTTGAAAAAAAATTTTGATGAAAAATTTTGAAAAAAAATTTCTATGAAAAAATTTTTTAAAAATTTTGGAAAAAATATGAAAAAGTATTTTAATAAAAAATTTTGAATAAAAACTGGGCTGACAAACAAAAATCCGGAGCTAACCTAGCCTTACTGAAAATTTAATTTTCAGAGCTAACCTGAGCTAACCTGGGCTGACAAACAAAAATCCGGAGCTAACCTGGCCTTACTGAAAATTTAATTTTCAGAGCTAACCTGGGCTGACAAACAAAAATCCGGAGCTAACCTGGCCTTACTGAAAATTTAATTTTCAGAGCTAACCTGGGCTGACAAACAAAAATCCGGAGCTAACCTGGCCTTACTGAAAATTTAATTTTCAGAGCTAGCCTGGGCTGACCTGGGCTGACAAACAAAAATCCGGAGCTAACCTGGCCTTACTAAAAATTTAATTTTCTGAGCTAACCTGGGCTAACCTGGGCTGACAAAACAAAAATTCGGAGCTAACCTGGCCTTACTGATAATTTAATTTTCAGAGCTAGCCTGGGCTGACAAACAAAAGTCCGGAGTTAACCTGGCCCTACTGAAAATTTAATTTTCAGAGCTAACCTAGGCTGACCTGGGCTAGCCTGGGCTGACATACAAAAATCCGGAGCTAACCTAGCCTTACTGATAATTAAATTTTCAGAGCTACCCTGGGCTGACAAACAAAAATCCGGAGCTAACCTGGCTCTACTGAAAATTTAATTTTCAGAGCTTTTGAAAAAAAAACTATACGACAAAAATTTTGAAAATCAATTTTTGAGGAAAAAATTTTGGAAAAAAAATTAAATTAATTTTTGAGGGAAAAATTTTTGAAAAAAATGGAAAGAATTTGAAAAAAACATTTAAAAATTTTTTGAAAAAATAAATTTTGAAAAAAAAAATAAAAAAAATTTTCAAAAATATTTGAATAAAAAATTTTGAAAAAAAAATTTAGGGAAAAAATTTTGAAAAAAAATTTTGATGGAAAAATTTTGAAAAAAAATTTCGATGAAAAAAATTTTTAAAAATTTTGGAAAAAATATGAAAAAGAATTTTAATAAAAAATTTTGAATAAAAACTGGGCTGACAAACAAAAATCCGGAGCTAACCTGGCCTTACTGAAAATTTAATTTTCAGAGCTAACCTGGGCTGACAAACAAAAATCCGGAGCTTACCTGGCCTTACTGAAAATTTAATTTTCAGAGCTAACCTGGGCTGACAAACAAAAATCCGGAGCTAACCTGGCCTTACTGAAAATTTGATTTTCAGAGCTAACCTGGGCTAACCTGGGCTGACAAACAAAAATCCGGAGCTAACCTGGCCTTACTAAAAATTTAATTTTCTGAGCTAACCTGGGCTAACCTGGGCTGACTAACAAAAATTCGGAGCTAACCTGGCCTTACTGAAAATTTAATTTTCAGAGCTAACCTGGGCTAACCTGGGCTGACAAAACAAAAATTCGGAGCTAACCTGGCCTTACTGATAATTTAATTTTCAGAGCTAGCCTGGGCTGACAAACAAAAATCCGGAGTTAACCTGGCCCTACTGAAAATTTAATTTTCAGAGCTAACCTAGGCTGACCTGGGCTAGCCTGGGCTGACATACAAAAATCCGGAGCTAACCTAGCCTTACTGATAATTAAATTTTCAGAGCTACCCTGGGCTGACCTGGGCTGACAAACAAAAATCCGGAGCTAACCTGGCTCTACTGAAAATTTAATTTTCAGAGCTTTTGAAAAAAAAACTATACGACAAAAATTTTGAAAATCAATATTTGAGGAAAAAATTTTGGAAACAAATTTAAATTAATTTTTGAGGGAAAAATTTTTGAAAAAAAAATGGAAGAAAATTTTTTTTAAATAAATTTTGAAAAAAAATTTTAAAAAATTTTCAAGAAATTTGGAATAAAAAAATTTAAAAATAAATTTGAAAAAAAAATTAGGGAAAAAATTTTGGAAAAAAAATTTGATAAAAAAATTTTGGAAAAAAATTTTGATGAAAAAAATTTTAAAAATCAAATTTGAAAAAAGAAAATTTTTGAAAAACATTTTGAAAATCAATTTTTGAGGAAAAAAATTTGGAAACAAAATTAAATTAATTTTTAAGGGAAAAATTTTTGAAAAAAAATGGAAAAAAATTTTTTTTAAATAAATTTTGAAAAAAAAATTTAAAAAATTTTCAAGAAATTTGGAATAAAAAAATTTAAAAAATTTTCAAAAAATTTGGATAAAAAAATTTAAAAATAAATTTGGAAAAAAAATTAAGGAAAAAATTTTGGAAAAAAAATTTGATGAAAAAATTTTGAAAAAAAATTGTGATGGAAAAAAATTTTAAAAATGAATTTTAAAAAAATAATTTTTGAAAAAAATTTTGAAACTCAATTTTTGAGGAAAAAATTTTTGAAAAAAAAATTAATTACAATTTTTGAGGAAAAAATTTTTGAAAAACATTTTGAAAATCAATTTTTGAGGAAAAAAATTTGGAAACAAAATTAAATTAATTTTTAAGGGAAAAATTTTTGAAAAAAAATGGAAAAAAATTTTTTTTAAATAAATTTTGAAAAAAAATTAGGGAAAAAATTTTGAAAAAAAGCTTAACAAAATTTTCAAGAAATTTGGAATAAAAAAATTTAAAAATAAATTTGGAAAAAAAACTTGAGGAAAAAATTTTGAAAAAAAAATTTAAAAATTTTGGAAAAAAATATGAAAAAAAAAATTTAATAAAAAATTTTGAATAAAAACTGGGCTGACAAACAAAAATCCGGAGCTAACCTGGCCTACTGAAAATTTAATTTTCAGAGCTAGCCTGGGCTGACCTGGGCTGACAAACAAAAATCCGGAGCTAACCTGGCCTTACTGAAAATTTAATTTTCAGAGCTAACCTGGGCTGACAAACAAAAATCCGGAGCTAACCTGGCCTTACTGAAAATTTAATTTTCAGAGCTAGCCTGGGCTGACCTGGGCTGACAAACAAAAATCCGGAGCTTACCTGGCCTTACTGAAAATTTAATTTTCAGAGCTAACCTGGGCTGACAAACAAAAATCCGGAGCTAACCTGGCCTTACTGAAAATTTGATTTTCAGAGCTAACCTGGGCTAACCTGGGCTGACAAACAAAAATCCGGAGCTAACCTGGCCTTACTAAAAATTTAATTTTCTGAGCTAACCTGGGCTAACCTGGGCTGACTAACAAAAATTCGGAGCTAACCTGGCCTTACTGAAAATTTAATTTTCAGAGCTAACCTGGGCTAACCTGGGCTGACAAAACAAAAATTCGGAGCTAACCTGGCCTTACTGATAATTTAATTTTCAGAGCTAGCCTGGGCTGACAAACAAAAGTCCGGAGTTAACCTGGCCCTACTGAAAATTTAATTTTCAGAGCTAACCTAGGCTGACCTGGGCTAGCCTGGGCTGACAAACAAAAATCCGGAGCTAACCTGGCTCTACTGAAAATTTAATTTTCAGAGCTTTTGAAAAAAAAACTATACGACAAAAATTTTGAAAATCAATTTTTGAGGAAAAAATTTTGGAAAAAAAATTAAATTAATTTTTGAGGGAAAAATTTTTGAAAAAAATGGAAAAAATTTGAAAAAAAAATTTAAAAATTTTTTGAAAAAATAAATTTTGAAAAAAAAAATAAATAAAAATTTTCAAAAATATTTGAATAAAAAATTTTGAAAAAAAAATTTAGGGAAAAAATTTTGAAAAAAAATTTTGATGGAAAAATTTTGAAAAAAAATTTCGATGAAAAAAATTTTTAAAAATTTTGGAAAAAATATGAAAAAGAATTTTAATAAAAAATTTTGAATAAAAACTGGGCTGACAAACAAAAATCCGGAGCTAACCTGGCCTTACTAAAAATTTAATTTTCAGAGCTAACCTGAGCTAACCTGGGCTGACAAACAAAAATCCGGAGCTAACCTGGCCTTACTGAAAATTTAATTTTCAGAGCTAACCTGGGCTGACAAACAAAAATCCGGAGCTTACCTGGCCTTACTGAAAATTTAATTTTCAGAGCTAACCTGGGCTGACAAACAAAAATCCGGAGCTAACCTGGCCTTACTGAAAATTTGATTTTCAGAGCTAACCTGGGCTAACCTGGGCTGACAAACAAAAATCCGGAGCTAACCTGGCCTTACTAAAAATTTAATTTTCAGAGCTAACCTGGGCTAACCTGGGCTGACTAACAAAAATTCGGAGCTAACCTGGCCTTACTGAAAATTTAATTTTCAGAGCTAACCTGGGCTAACCTGGGCTGACAAAACAAAAATTCGGAGCTAACCTGGCCTTACTGATAACTTAATTTTCAGAGCTAGCCTGGGCTGACAAACAAAAATCCAGAGTTAACCTGGCCCTACTGAAAATTTAATTTTCAGAGCTAACCTAGGCTGACCTGGGCTAGCCTGGGCTGACATACAAAAATCCGGAGCTAACCTAGCCTTACTGATAATTAAATTTTCAGAGCTACCCTGGGCTGACCTGGGCTGACAAACAAAAATCCGGAGCTAACCTGGCTCTACTGAAAATTTTATTTTCAGAGCTTTTGAAAAAAAAACTATACGACAAAAATTTTGAAAATCAATATTTGAGGAAAAAATTTTGGAAACAAATTTAAATTAATTTTTGAGGGAAAAATTTTTGAAAAAAAAATGGAAGAAAATTTTTTTTAAATAAATTTTGAAAAAAAATTTTAAAAAATTTTCAAGAAATTTGGAATAAAAAAAGTTAAAAATAAATTTGAAAAAAAAATTGAGGAAAAAATTTTGGAAAAAAAATTTGATAAATAAATTTTGGAAAAAAATTTTGATGAAAAAAATTTTAAAAATCAAATTTGAAAAAAGAAAATTTTTGAAAAACATTTTGAAAATCAATTTTTGAGGAAAAAAATTTGGAAACAAAATTAAATTAATTTTTAAGGGAAAAATTTTTGAAAAAAAATGGAAAAAATTTTTTTTAAATAAATTTTGAAAAAAAAATATAAAAAATTTTCAAGAAATTTGGAATAAAAAAATTTAAAAAATTTTCAAAAAATTTGGATAAAAAAATTTAAAAATAAATTTGGAAAAAAAATTAAGGAAAAAATTTTGGAAAAAAAATTTGATGAAAAAATTTTGAAAAAAAATTGTGTTGGAAAAAAATTTTAAAAATGAATTTTAAAAAAATAATTTTTGAAAAAAATTTTGAAACTCAATTTTTAGGAAAAAATTTTTGAAAAAAAAATTAATTACAATTTTTGAGGAAAAAATTTTTGAAAAACCTTTTGAAAATCAATTTTTGAGGAAAAAAATTTGGAAACAAAATTAAATTAATTTTTAAGGGAAAAATTTTTGAAAAAAAATGGAAAAAAATTTTTTTTAAATAAATTTTGAAAAAAAATTAGGGAAAAAATTTTGAAAAAAAGCTTAAAAAAATTTTCAAGAAATTTGGAATAAAAAAATTTAAAAATAAATTTGGAAAAAAAACTTGAGGAAAAAATTTTGAAAAAAAAATTTAAAAATTTTGGAAAAAAATATGAAAAAAAAAATTTAATAAAAAATTTTGAATAAAAACTGGGCTGACAAACAAAAATCCGGAGCTAACCTGGCCTACTGAAAATTTAATTTTCAGAGCTAGCCTGGGCTGACCTGGGCTGACAAACAAAAATCCGGAGCTAACCTGGCCTTACTGAAAATTTAATTTTCAGAGCTAACCTGGGCTGACAAACAAAAATCCGGAGCTAACCTGGCCTTACTGAAAATTTAATTTTCAGAGCTAGCCTGGGCTGACCTGGGCTGACAAACAAAAATCCGGAGCTAACCTGGCCTTACTAAAAATTTAATTTTCTGAGCTAACCTGGGCTAACCTGGGCTGACAAAACAAAAATTCGGAGCTAACCTGGCCTTACTGAAAATTTAATTTTCAGAGCTAGCCTGGGCTGACCTGGGCTGACAAACAAAAATCCGGAGCTAACCTGGCCTTACTAAAAATTTAATTTTCTGAGCTAACCTGGGCTAACCTGGGCTGACAAAACAAAAATTCGGAGCTAACCTGGCCTTACTGATAATTTAATTTTCAGAGCTAACCTGGGCTGACAAACAAAAATCCGGAGCTAACCTGGCCTTACTGAAAATTTGATTTTCAGAGCTAACCTGGGCTAACCTGGGCTGACAAACAAAAATCCGGAGCTAACCTGGCCTTACTAAAAATTTAATTTTCTGAGCTAACCTGGGCTAACCTGGGCTGACTAACAAAAATTCGGAGCTAACCTGGCCTTACTGAAAATTTAATTTTCTGAGCTAACCTGGGCTAACCTGGGCTGACAAAACAAAAATTCGGAGCTAACCTGGCCTTACTGAAAATTTGATTTTCAGAGCTAACCTGGGCTAACCTGGGCTGACAAACAAAAATCCGGAGCTAACCTGGCCTTACTAAAAATTTAATTTTCTGAGCTAACCTGGGCTAACCTGGGCTGACTAACAAAAATTCGGAGCTAACCTGGCCTTACTGAAAATTTAATTTTCAGAGCTAACCTGGGCTAACCTGGGCTGACAAAACAAAAATTCGGAGCTAACCTGGCCTTACTGATAACTTAATTTTCAGAGCTAGCCTGGGCTGACAAACAAAAATCCAGAGTTAACCTGGCCCTACTGAAAATTTAATTTTCAGAGCTAACCTAGGCTGACCTGGGCTAGCCTGGGCTGACATACAAAAATCCGGAGCTAACCTAGCCTTACTGATAATTAAATTTTCAGAGCTACCCTGGGCTGACCTGGGCTGACAAACAAAAATCCGGAGCTAACCTGGCTCTACTGAAAATTTAATTTTCAGAGCTTTTGAAAAAAAAACTATACGACAAAAATTTTGAAAATCAATATTTGAGGAAAAAATTTTGGAAACAAATTTAAATTAATTTTTGAGGGAAAAATTTTTGAAAAAAAAATGGAAGAAAATTTTTTTTAAATAAATTTTGAAAAAAAATTTTAAAAAATTTTCAAGAAATTTGGAATAAAAAAAGTTAAAAATAAATTTGAAAAAAAAATTAGGGAAAAAATTTTGGAAAAAAAATTTGATAAATAAATTTTGGAAAAAAATTTTGATGAAAAAAATTTTAAAAATCAAATTTGAAAAAAGAAAATTTTTGAAAAACATTTTGAAAATCAATTTTTGAGGAAAAAAATTTGGAAACAAAATTAAATTAATTTTTAAGGGAAAAATTTTTGAAAAAAAATGAAAAAAATTTTTTTTAAATAAATTTTGAAAAAAAAATATAAAAAATTTTCAAGAAATTTGGAATAAAAAAATTTAAAAAATTTTCAAAAAATTTGGATAAAAAAATTTAAAAATAAATTTGGAAAAAAAATTAAGGAAAAAATTTTGGAAAAAAAATTTGATGAAAAAATTTTGAAAAAAAATTGTGATGGAAAAAAATTTTAAAAAAGAATTTTAAAAAAATAATTTTTGAAAAAAATTTTGAAACTCAATTTTTAGGAAAAAATTTTTGAAAAAAAAATTAATTACAATTTTTGAGGAAAAAATTTTTGAAAAACCTTTTGAAAATCAATTTTTGAGGAAAAAAATTTGGAAACAAAATTAAATTAATTTTTAAGGGAAAAATTTTTGAAAAAAAATGGAAAAAAATTTTTTTTAAATAAATTTTGAAAAAAAATTAGGGAAAAAATTTTGAAAAAAAGCTTAAAAAAATTTTCAAGAAATTTGGAATAAAAAAATTTAAAAATAAATTTGGAAAAAAAACTTGGGGAAAAAATTTTGAAAAACAAATTTAAAAATTTTGGAAAAAAATATGAAAAAAAAAATTTAATAAAAAATTTTGAATAAAAACTGGGCTGACAAACAAAAATCCGGAGCTAACCTGGCCTACTGAAAATTTAATTTTCAGAGCTAGCCTGGGCTGACCTGGGCTGACAAACAAAAATCCGGAGCTAACCTGGCCTTACTGAAAATTTAATTTTCAGAGCTAACCTGGGCTGACAAACAAAAATCCGGAGCTAACCTGGCCTTACTGAAAATTTAATTTTCAGAGCTAGCCTGGGCTGACCTGGGCTGACAAACAAAAATCCGGAGCTAACCTGGCCTTACTAAAAATTTAATTTTCTGAGCTAACCTGGGCTAACCTGGGCTGACAAAACAAAAATTCGGAGCTAACCTGGCCTTACTGATAATTTAATTTTCAGAGCTAGCCTGGGCTGACAAACAAAAGTCCGGAGTTAACCTGGCCCTACTGAAAATTTAATTTTCAGAGCTAACCTAGGCTGACCTGGGCTAGCCTGGGCTGACAAACAAAAATCCGGAGCTAACCTGGCTCTACTGAAAATTTAATTTTCAGAGCTTTTGAAAAAAAAACTATACGACAAAAATTTTGAAAATCAATTTTTGAGGAAAAAATTTTGGAAAAAAAATTAAATTAATTTTTGAGGGAAAAATTTTTGAAAAAAATGGAAAGAATTTGAAAAAAAAATTTAAAAATTTTTTGAAAAAATAAATTTTGAAAAAAAAAATAAATAAAAATTTTCAAAAATATTTGAATAAAAAATTTTGAAAAAAAAATTTAGGGAAAAAATTTTGAAAAAAAATTTTGATGAAAAAATTTTGAAAAAAAATTTCGATGAAAAAAATTTTTAAAAATTTTGGAAAAAATATGAAAAAGAATTTTAATAAAAAATTTTGAATAAAAACTGGGCTGACAAACAAAAATCCGGAGCTAACCTGGCCTTACTGAAAATTTAATTTTCAGAGCTAACCTGAGCTAACCTGGGCTGACAAACAAAAATCCGGAGCTAACCTGGCCTTACTGAAAATTTAATTTTCAGAGCTAACCTGGGCTGACAAACAAAAATCCGGAGCTTACCTGGCCTTACTGAAAATTTAATTTTCAGAGCTAACCTGGGCTGACAAACAAAAATCCGGAGCTAACCTGGCCTTACTGAAAATTTGATTTTCAGAGCTAACCTGGGCTAACCTGGGCTGACAAACAAAAATCCGGAGCTAACCTGGCCTTACTAAAAATTTAATTTTCTGAGCTAACCTGGGCTAACCTGGGCTGACTAACAAAAATTCGGAGCTAACCTGGCCTTACTGAAAATTTAATTTTCAGAGCTAACCTGGGCTAACCTGGGCTGACAAAACAAAAATTCGGAGCTAACCTGGCCTTACTGATAACTTAATTTTCAGAGCTAGCCTGGGCTGACAAACAAAAATCCGGAGTTAACCTGGCCCTACTGAAAATTTAATTTTCAGAGCTAACCTAGGCTGACCTGGGCTAGCCTGGGCTGACATACAAAAATCCGGAGCTAACCTAGCCTTACTGATAATTAAATTTTCAGAGCTACCCTGGGCTGACCTGGGCTGACAAACAAAAATCCGGAGCTTACCTGGCCTTACTGAAAATTTAATTTTCAGAGCTAACCTGGGCTGACAAACAAAAATCCGGAGCTAACCTGGCCTTACTGAAAATTTGATTTTCAGAGCTAACCTGGGCTAACCTGGGCTGACAAACAAAAATCCGGAGCTAACCTGGCCTTACTAAAAATTTAATTTTCTGAGCTAACCTGGGCTAACCTGGGCTGACTAACAAAAATTCGGAGCTAACCTGGCCTTACTGAAAATTTAATTTTCAGAGCTAACCTGGGCTAACCTGGGCTGACAAAACAAAAATTCGGAGCTAACCTGGCCTTACTGATAACTTAATTTTCAGAGCTAGCCTGGGCTGACAAACAAAAATCCGGAGTTAACCTGGCCCTACTGAAAATTTAATTTTCAGAGCTAACCTAGGCTGACCTGGGCTAGCCTGGGCTGACATACAAAAATCCGGAGCTAACCTAGCCTTACTGATAATTAAATTTTCAGAGCTACCCTGGGCTGACCTGGGCTGACAAACAAAAATCCGGAGCTAACCTGGCTCTACTGAAAATTTAATTTTCAGAGCTTTTGAAAAAAAAACTATACGACAAAAATTTTGAAAATCAATATTTGAGGAAAAAATTTTGGAAACAAATTTAAATTAATTTTTGAGGGAAAAATTTTTGAAAAAAAAATGGAAGAAAATTTTTTTTAAATAAATTTTGAAAAAAAATTTTAAAAAATTTTCAAGAAATTTGGAATAAAAAAAGTTAAAAATAAATTTGAAAAAAAAATTAGGGAAAAAATTTTGGAAAAAAAATTTGATAAAAAAATTTTGGAAAAAAATTTTGATGAAAAAAATTTTAAAAATCAAATTTGAAAAAAGAAAATTTTTGAAAAACATTTTGAAAATCAATTTTTGAGGAAAAAAATTTGGAAACAAAATAAAATTAATTTTTAAGGGAAAAATTTTTGAAAAAAAATGGAAAAAAAATTTTTTTAAATAAATTTTGAAAAAAAAATTTAAAAAATTTTCAAGAAATTTGGAATAAAAAAATTTAAAAAATTTTCAAAAAATTTGGATAAAAAAATTTAAAAATAAATTTGGAAAAAAAATTAAGGAAAAAATTTTGGAAAAAAAATTTGATGAAAAAATTTTGAAAAAAAATTGTGATGGAAAAAAATTTTAAAAATGAATTTTAAAAAAATAATTTTTGAAAAAAATTTTGAAACTCAATTTTTGAGGAAAAAATTTTTGAAAAAAAAATTAATTACAATTTTTGAGGAAAAAATTTTTGAAAAACATTTTGAAAATCAATTTTTGAAAAAAAAATTTAAAAATTTTGGAAAAAAATATGAAAAAAAAATTTAATAAAAAATTTTGAATAAAAACTGGGCTGACAAACAAAAATCCGGAGCTAACCTGGCCTACTGAAAATTTAATTTTCAGAGCTAGCCTGGGCTGACCTGGGCTGACAAACAAAAATCCGGAGCTAACCTGGCCTTACTGAAAATTTAATTTTCAGAGCTAACCTGGGCTGACAAACAAAAATCCGGAGCTAACCTGGCCTTACTGAAAATTTAATTTTCAGAGCTAGCCTGGGCTGACCTGGGCTGACAAACAAAAATCCGGAGCTAACCTGGCCTTACTAAAAATTTAATTTTCTGAGCTAACCTGGGCTAACCTGGGCTGACAAAACAAAAATTCGGAGCTAACCTGGCCTTACTGATAATTTAATTTTCAGAGCTAGCCTGGGCTGACAAACAAAAGTCCGGAGTTAACCTGGCCCTACTGAAAATTTAATTTTCAGAGCTAACCTAGGCTGACCTGGGCTAGCCTGGGCTGACATACAAAAATCCGGAGCTAACCTAGCCTTACTGATAATTAAATTTTCAGAGCTACCCTGGGCTGACAAACAAAAATCCGGAGCTAACCTGGCTCTACTGAAAATTTAATTTTCAGAGCTTTTGAAAAAAAAACTATACGACAAAAATTTTGAAAATCAATTTTTGAGGAAAAAATTTTGGAAAAAAAATTAAATTAATTTTTGAGGGAAAAATTTTTGAAAAAAATGGAAAGAATTTGAAAAAAAAAATTAAACATTTTTTTGAAAAAATAAATTTTGAAAAAAAAAATAAAAAAATTTTCAAAATATTTTGAATAAAAAATTTTGAAAAAAAAATTTAGGGAAAAAATTTTGAAAACAACTTTTGATGGAAAAATTTTGAAAAAAAATTTCTATGAAAAAATTTTTTAAAAATTTTGGAAAAAATATGAAAAAGTATTTTAATAAAAAATTTTGAATAAAAACTGGGCTGACAAACAAAAATCCGGAGCTAACCTGGCCTTACTGAAAATTTAATTTTCAGAGCTAACCTGAGCTAACCTGGGCTGACAAACAAAAATCCGGAGCTAACCTGGCCTTACTGAAAATTTAATTTTCAGAGCTAACCTGGGCTGACAAACAAAAATCCGGAGCTAACCTGGCCTTACTGAAAATTTAATTTTCAGAGCTAACCTGGGCTGACAAACAAAAATCCGGAGCTAACCTGGCCTACTGAAAATTTAATTTTCAGAGCTAGCCTGGGCTGACCTGGGCTAACAAACAAAAATCCGGAGCTAACCTGGCCTTACTGATAATTTAATTTTCAGAGCTAGCCTGGGCTGACAAACAAAAATCCGGAGTTAACCTGGCCCTACTGAAAATTTAATTTTCAGAGCTAACCTAGGCTGATCTGGGCTAGCCTGGGCTGACATACAAAAATCCGGAGCTAACCTAGCCTTACTGATAATTAAATTTTCAGAGCTACCCTGGGCTGACAAACAAAAATCCGGAGCTAACCTGGCTCTACTGAAAATTTAATTTTCAGAGCTTTTGAAAAAAAACTATACGACAAAAATTTTGAAAATCAATTTTTGAGGAAAAAATTTTGGAAAAAAAATTAAATTAATTTTTGAGGGAAAAATTTTTGAAAAAAATGGAAAGAATTTGAAAAAAAAAATTAAACATTTTTTTGAAAAAATAAATTTTGAAAAAAAAAATAAAAAAAATTTCAAAAAATTTTGAATAAAAAATTTTGAAAAAAAAATTTAGGGAAAAAATTTTGAAAACAACTTTTGATGAAAAAATTTTGAAAAAAAATTTCTATGAAAAAATTTTTTAAAAATTTTGGAAAAAATATGAAAAAGTATTTTAATAAAAAATTTTGAATAAAAACTGGGCTGACAAACAAAAATCCGGAGCTAACCTGGCCTTACTGAAAATTTAATTTTCAGAGCTAACCTGAGCTAACCTGGGCTGACAAACAAAAATCCGGAGCTAACCTGGCCTTACTGAAAATTTAATTTTCAGAGCTAACCTGGGCTGACAAACAAAAATCCGGAGCTAACCTGGCCTTACTGAAAATTTAATTTTCAGAGCTAACCTGGGCTGACAAACAAAAATCCGGAGCTAGCCTGGCCTTACTGAAAATTTGATTTTCAGAGCTAACCTGGGCTAACCTGGGCTGACAAACAAAAATCCGGAGCTAACCTGGCCTTACTAAAAATTTAATTTTCTGAGCTAACCTGGGCTAACCTGGGTTGACAAAACAAAAATTCGGAGCTAACCTGGCCTTACTGATAATTTAATTTTCAGAGCTAGCCTGGGCTGACAAACAAAAATCCGGAGTTAACCTGGCCCTACTGAAAATTTAATTTTCAGAGCTAACCTAGGCTGACCTGGGCTACCCTGGGCTGACCTGGGCTGACAAACAAAAATCCGGAGCTAACCTGGCTCTACTGAAAATTTAATTTTCAGAGCTTTTGAAAAAAAAAACTATACGACAAAAATTTTGAAAATCAATATTTGAGGAAAAAATTTTGGAAACAAATTTAAATTAATTTTTGAGGGAAAAATTTTTGAAAAAAAATGGAAGAAAATTTTTTTTAAATAAATTTTGAAAAAAAATTAGGGAAAAAATTTTGGAAAAAAATTTGATGAAAAAATTTTGAAAAAACATTTTGATGAAAAAAATTTTAAAAATCTAATTTGAAAAAAGAAAATTTTTGAAAAACATTTTGAAAATCAATTTTTGAGGAAAAAAATTTGGAAACAAAATTAAATTAGCTTTTGAGGGCAAAATTTTTGAAAAAAAATGGAAAAAAATTTTTTTTAATTAAATTTAAAAAAAAAATTTAAAAAATTTTCAAGAAATTTGGAATAAAAAAATTTAAAAAATTTTCAAGAAATTTGGAATAAAAAAATTTAAAAATAAATTTGGAAAAAAAATTAGGGAAAAAATTTTGGAAAAAAAATTTGAGCAAAAATTTTGAAAAAAAATTGTGATGGAAATAAATTTTAAAAATCAATTTCAAAAAAATAATTTTTGAAAAAAATTTTGAAACTCAATTTTTGAGGAAAAAATTTTTGATAAAAAATTTAATATCAATTTTTGAGGAAAAAATTTTTGAGAAAAAATGGAAAGAATTTTTGAAAAAAAAATAGAAAAAAATCGAAAAAATAAATTTTGAAAAAAAGCTTAAAAAAATTTTCAAGAAATTTGGAATAAAAAAATTTAAAAATAAATTTGGAAAAAAAACTTGAGGAAAAAATTTAAAAAAAAAAATTTGATGAAAAAATTTTGAAAAAAAAAATTTAAAAATTTTGGAAAAAAATATGAAAAAAAAAATTTAATAAAAAATTTTGAATAAAAACTGGGCTGACAAACAAAAATCCGGAGCTAACCTGGCCTACTGAAAATTTAATTTTCAAAGCTAACCTGGGCTGACCTGGGCTGACAAACAAAAATCCGGAGCAACCCTGGCCTTACTGAAAATTTAATTTTCAGAGCTAACCTGGGCTGACAAAAAAATCCGGACCTGGCCCTACTGAAAATTTAATTTTCAGAGCTAGCCTGGGCTGACAAACAAAAATCCGGAGCTAACCTGGCCATACTGAAAATTTAATTTTCAGAGCTTTAAAAAAAAACTATAAGACAAAAAGTTTGAAAAAAAAATTTGAGGAAAAAATAAAAAAAAATATTTTGAAAAAAAAATTGAAGAAAAAAATTTGAAATTAAAATTTTGGAGGAAAAAATGAAAACAAATTTTGAAAAAATAAATTTTGAAAAAAATTTAAAATCAATTTTGAAAAAAAATTGAATAAAAAACTGAAAAAATGTAGGGAAAAAATTTTGAACAAAAAATTTGAAAATAAATTTTGAAAAAAAAATTTAGGGAAAAAATTTTGAAAAAAAATTTTGATGAAAAAATTTTGAAAAAAAATTTCGATGAAAAAATATTTTAAAAATTTTGGAAAAATATGAAAAAAAAAATTTTAATAAAAAATTTTGAATAAAAACTGGGCTGACAAACAAAAATCCGGAGCTAACCTGGCCTTACTAAAAATTTAATTTTCAGAGCTAACCTGAGCTAACCTGGGCTGACAAACAAAAATCCGGAGCTAACCTGGCCTTACTGAAAATTTAATTTTCAGAGCTAACCTGAGCTAACCTGGGCTGACAAACAAAAATCCGGAGCTAACCTGGCCTTACTGAAAATTTAATTTTCAGAGCTAACCTGGGCTGACAAACAAAAATCCGGAGCTAACCTGGCCTTACTGAAAATTTAATTTTCAGAGCTAACCTGGGCTGACAAACAAAAATCCGGAGCTATAACCTGGCCTTACTGAAAATTTAATTTTCAGAGCTAACCTGGGCTGACAAACAAAAATCCGGAGCTAACCTGGCCTTACTGAAAATTTAATTTTCAGAGCTAACCTGGGCTAACCTGGGCTGACTAACAAAAATTCGGAGGGTTTCATGAGGGTTCGCGTGAGTCGTTGCTGTCAAAACAGTCAACTGCCACAAAGAACAAATTATCTCAGAAACTCAGAATATTCACTCTTTTTGAATGGGGATAAAATCTTTCAGTTTGACGTTTCAGTTCGAGTTTGAGTTTTTTTATCAAAAAAACAAAATATTCTTATAATTTCATCTCCAAAACACAAACAGTAACTGAAATTATAAAGAATGATAGTCAAAAATGGCCTGAATCATAAAAAACAATCGTTTTTTGACTGCGACCAAAATGTCTAGCCTGAGCCTTGAATAGGATCCTAAGAGATCGGGAAAAAACTCTTCGTAAAATAATGAAACTTCCCATTTTTACTGATTCGAGGTCAAAGAATTGTTAAAAATAAATAAAACAATAATTAAACAAACATGGTCGGAACCGGGGATTCCCAGGGATTCCAGGGGATTCAAGCTTGAAATAAGATCCGAAGAGACCGAGATAAAAAGCTTTTTTTGCTTGAATAGGATCCTAAGAGACCAGGAAAAAATTTTACTCTTCATAAAACTTCCCATTTTTACTAATTCGAGGTCACGGAATTGTAAAAAAAAATAAAAAAATTAAAAAAAAAATGGTCGGAACCGGGGATTCCCAGGGATTCCAGGGGATTCAAGCTTGAAATAAGATCCGAAGAGACCGGGATAAAAAGCTTTTTTTTGCTTGAATAGGATCCTAAGAGACCAGGAAAAAATTTTACTCTTCATAAAACTTCCCATTTTTACTAATTCGAGGTCACGGAATTGTAAAAAAAAATAAAAAAATTAAAAAAAAAATGATCGGAACCGGTTATTCCCAGAGATTTCTAAGATTCAAGCTTGAAATAATATCCAAAGAGACCAGGAAAAAAAGCTCATCCTAAGATTATGAAACTTCCCATTTTTACTAATTCGAGGTGAGAATTGTAAAAAAATAATAAAAAACTTCAAACAAACATGGTCGGAACCGGGGATTCCCTGGGATTCAAGCTTGAAATAATATCCAAAGAGATCAGGAAAAAAAGCTCATCCTAAGATTATGAAACTTCCCATTTTTACTAATTCGAGGTGAGGGAATTGTAAGAAAATATTTAAAAAATTCAACAAACATGGTCGGAACCGGGGATTCTCAGGGATTCCCAGAGATTCAAGCTTGAAATAAGATCCTAAGAGACCAGGGAAAAAAGCTCTTCGTAAAATAATGAAACTTCCCATTTCGAGGTCGAGTAATTCGAAGAAAATAATAAAAACATTCCTCCAACACGGCGGCAACCGGGGGTTTCCCGGGTCGCTGGAGTTTCTCCGGCGACTATTCCCATGTCGTATATAGGTACCTAAGTATAATAATAATTTCAAATTAACTGAATCAAAAATAAATGACACTCGTAAATAGAGATACAAATGCCTATCAAAATGAGGGGTCACAAGCGTATACCTACCATTTTAATTTGAAAATTTAGGTGGTTGTTATACCGAAAGGGTTAAAAGTTGAGGGTTTTTTACTCTATTATTAACTGTAATTTAATTATAAAAAATCATACGGTTTCGTGTTTTGTTTTTAATTCAATAAATATCATTCAAGAAAATGAATTTATCCATTACCTACATTTTATATGGTCACTGTACCCACCTCTATCAGTTTAATGAATGAGTCAACTATAAAATATAATGGACTGAATCAAGAAAGTCATTACCTACTTGATGTAAACAAGCTATAAACGGAAGCAATTTCTGCCCTTTCAAGATAGCAAATTTTTATTGTTCTCATTACTATTATACTTAATACTGACTCTGGTGTTAAAAGGTAAACAAAATAACGCGGGTAATAAGCAGTTAATTGCAAAAAAACACCGATTCATTAATAATAACGGTGATAAAATTATCAATGGTTCGAGAAAGCTTTACAACGCATGCACTGGCACTGGCACTGTTAGGCGCTGTTGTCAAGTTCTTTCTAATACCTGGCATAACACTATGAAGCTACAGGTAGCCAGTATGAAAAGTAATGCGTAAGATGCGTGCAGTTTTTTTATAATACAAACGTATATGTTTTTTTTAACGTAAGTTCAAATGAATCTGGGAAAGTTTGAATTTTCTAGTGTCTATGGTTCCCATATTATACTGTCAGCAAACGTGATAGTATTTTGACAAAAGACAAATCTAAATTAAAAAATCACGCTGACTAAACTGGAAAATCGTTTGAGAAATTTGGAAATACAATAATTGACAAAAAAGTGAAAACCAAAAGAGAAAGACTGTAAAATCGGTAATTCTCTGAGAGATCTTTAATTAACGTTTGTGCAATCGGCTCACAGCCGTCAAACGATTTTGTCGAATCGATTTCACTTTATGTCAATTGCTTTTCCTATTTACGTGCAGTGAAAGTATTATAAACATTGGAAAAGGTACAAAGGAAGTCTAATTTGACAAAAGAGGAATTCCAATTGCAAAATAACACTGATGTTTAATAAGCGAGAAAATCGTTTGACAAATTTGGAAAAACAATTGACAAAAGAGGAAAAACAAAAGAGAAAGGCTAATTTACGTTTGTGCAAACGGCCCGCAGCCTTTCTCTTTTGGGTTTCCTCTTTTGTCAAACGATTTTCTAATTTTTCCATCTATTAATGACTATATAGTCCAATAAAGTCTAAAAAGTCATACGTATCGATTAAGAATACACATCCTTTTGATAGTTCGATTTATTTTGTTTCATATACGTGGTTTTTATAGTAACCGTCCAGTTTGTCTAAACACTCCATCCCGCATAAATAAATATACGTCAACATTGGTTTTGAAGGAGAATTAAATGCACAACACAGAGGATAGAATGTCATTACGTGAATAAATTTTATGTAGTTGTCAGTGGCTCTCAAACTGACGTAAGCGCTTCAATTGATTGTTTGAATGATTCCTTCAATAATTTACGCTCGTTCACAACTTGACAATTAACTGTTTGACATTTTCTGGTGAAATTAAAAATATTAATTCGGACGGTTAGTGTGACGTCACATCTGACTTTTTAAAGTTAATCCTACTATAGTCATTGATTTGTTAATCAATTTCGCTTTATGTCAAATCGGTATCACTTTATATCAATTGCTTTTCCTATTTACGTGCAGTGACAGTATTATAATATAAACATTGGAACATTATATAAATCGGTAATTCTCTGACAGATCTTTAGTTAACGTTTCTTTCTTTTGGTTTTCCTGGTCAATTGCTTTTCCTATTCACGTGCAGTAACAGTACCAATTATAAAAAATTGGAAAAGCATTTGGTATAAAAAGAATTTAATTTGACAAAAATGGTAAAATCATTTGAAAAATTGTTGAACACGATTGACAAAAGAGGAAAACCAAAAGGGAATGGCCGCATATTCATTTTTTAATAACACATCAGCGAGAATTCGTCCATTGGAGCAATAAATAAAATCTCACAAACATCTTTCGATTTCTTCTTGAACTTTTCAAACAATCTGGCAACACTATCAAAGGTAAACAAGCGAGCGATACGAGGATCTACGTTCTAGAATCTAATAAAAGTGTCTTCAGGTTGAAACTGAGATACTGTAGAGGTTAATATTATTGTTGTTTATCAAAGAGAGATAGCGCCGGTGAAATTAATTCACGTAGTTAATTAATTGTGTAAAAAGTTCCTATAGTTTGATATCAATTTTGTATACATAGAGTCATGGGTTTAGGGAGAAGATACCCCAGAATTCCTTCCTGTAGCGAATTCATCAATGAAAACGGTGAGTTTATACCTAATAACTGGATTCTTTTAATAATATTAATAACGTAATAATTGTTGAAAAAATTACCTCTTATCTAACAATATTATTATTATTATTCGTAAAGTGGCTAAATTAGTAATAAGTAAATAATATAATAATTAAATAAATAATAAGGAAATAATATATTTACCGGTTCCATTATAATATTAATAGGTACAGAGCACAACAAAATTATGGAATTAATTATAATTATGTATATTAACCCCGCTACTATACATTGATTCTCCTCTTGAAATAGGATGAACCAATAAGATTGTCATGAGATTAGGCCAAGTTGCTCGGTAACCTTTCCCCGAGCCTTTCCCTAACCTTTCTAAGCGAAAATAAATAAAAAAAAACTTTTAGGCTCAAGCGAAAATCGAATTATAGTTTCTGAGGTTTCTCGAGAAACAGATGCACTTTTTACCAAAAATGACTTTTCTACATAAAGTGATTATTAGGAAAGTTTTCCTCTTCATAACCCCAACCATGAACAAACTATTTTATAATGGAAATTAATTAAAATTTAGAATGACAGAGAAAATGATGCAACAAAACAATTCATAAAAACATTTAAACACCACCTATAGGTTTAATGAGAGACTGGCAAAAAATTAAATTTTTTGTTTGTTTTTATTTGGTCAACGTCTATTTTTACCATCAGACATGCACACCAAACTAGCCACTTGATACTTAAAAATAACTCGCCTTCAATTAAAATAAACCAATTTAAAGGGAGTTAGTCGAATTGCATTTAAGCGGACGGCAAATGACCAATATTGGGTTCAATTTATTCGAATTAAAAAATGCGATTTAAGAAATAATTTTCACAAACGAAAATTCGTTTCCCAAACGGGAGAACTCGACTTATTGGGAATTAAATTAAGGAGAGGTTATTTTAAAGTCAGTGCTATGCGCATCAAAATATATACGGTGTACCTACCAGTTTTTTCCCCCAGCAAAAATTATAATTAGATAGTAAATATTCTTCAGGGCAAAAAGATTTATATAAAACTAGTCTTTTTTTTTTCAAGTCCTAACAATGTTAGGTACCTACAGTCATTTAATCTGCATGAAAAGATTATCAAAAATTTAAAAAAGTCTTCTTTGCAATAATATTGGTGCGAGGGTGCCCCCCTGGACGTCACTGAATTTAATAATTTCAATCTACTTGGAGCTAAAGCAGGATTACTAAAAATAACGGGCCAAATTTCAAAAATATCAGTAATTTAATATTTGAGATAATAATAAAAAACATACATACGTTTAATAAGTAACACCCTGTATATAATAGTAAAGTTTACTTACTATAATTATGTAAGAACAGCTGTAACATTTTAAGGCATTGAAAAAATACCAAGTTTTTGGAAAAAAATTGTTACTCAGAAAAAAATGTATTATCTAAATATAAATTTTGCGGGAAAAACTGGGACACCCTGTAGATAGATAGTAAAATTTTTTGACTTTTTTTGCACAAAAATTACGCAAAAAAAAATTATTAGAGCCATAACGTCTTGTATTTTTGGACATTTCACATGTCACTATTTTTTTAAGGGAACCCCCTATGTTTTTCGTAAATTTTGGGAGATCTCTAAGGGCTCCCACGCACTAGCGACCTAGTAACATACTCGCAAATGATAAGTCACCCCCAACTCATACGCGGCCAATCAAACGCGATCGAGATTAATTTTTGTTTCAAACAATTGGTCAGTGCAGTTATCATGACGTAGTATTTATAGTATTGGCTGCTGTGGCTACTAAAATATTTTCCTACAAAAATTTTCCCTATGGCCAGGATATAAAATCAAATAGCAACAGTATACTCAAGACTCGAAATGGCTGAACTTAAAATCTCAAAAAATGTAGTTCAAAGATCTTCTTGAGATAAATTCACATTTTTTGATTGTTTTTCTTTTGTGCGCAGGTCCCCCCCCCCCATGTTTGAACAAAATTCTGCAAAATAAGTTTTCTGAACTTTTTCAATAGAGTCTAGATACAAAGTTTATTCCACAACAGAGGATTTTTCTGTGTATTGTTGATTATGTAAATGTCTGTGGATCTCTAGAAAATTCTCTTGATATTCGAGAAAGTTTAATTTAAAATAATGATCGCAACGATGAAGTAATTCAATTTTATTGTTTGCTGTTACAGTGTGATTGTTTTCTATTAAGTGTTTTGCAAAATTTGAACTTTCTGGATGTTTATTAAGCGTGTAATGCCTATGTTTCTATACAAGTTTGTCCTATATAAACTGAATTACAATGAGAACAGTTTAATCGATAAATTACAGGTTTCTGTAATTTAAACAACTTTTCCTTTTTTGCATTCAGCAATATAGAACCATTGCTCATAAAAGATTTTTTTTAAACATTAGTGCTTTCTTTATCATCCATCAGTATGCAGAGATTCTAATACCTATAATTATTATTTCTAATAATAAAATTATCGTGAAGAGACATGGTACCATTAAAATAGCTATTTTTGCTAAATAGTTTCATAAAGTTGCCATTTTGATTGTCATTTTGAGGTTTCGAAATGACATCCTTTTTTATATAAGTGACTGAAAGTGACATAAATTTTCATGAATCTTTATGAAGCCTGTCACTTTGACAATATAAAATATACCTACCAACCTCTAGAGTTCGCAAATGTATATTACTTGACGACTTAGATTTCATAAAAATTGTTGTATCTTGGCGATTTAACAAAAAATCTTGTATGACACACGTTATTGCAAAAGGAGTCTTTATTAAGCACTTTGACTATTGCCAAACTTTTTAGTGTTTTAAGCTATCTGACTCAATTTGACAATTATTATTAAACTCGAAACAATTTGAGTAAAAACTAATGTTCGAGCAGCGAGGAAATTTTTTATTTTTCGATAAAAGTGCCAACATATGAGAGACGAATTGAAGCCAACACTTCAAACTTGTCGTCATATCTTCGTTATTAAAAGACCACCGTGGATATTTTACTCAATTTGATAATTTAACAATTTGACAATTAAACTCAAAACATTCTGAGTGTCTCAAGAACGGAGAAAATAGGCCGAACGAGGCCGAAGGCCGAGTTTGATCATCGTTAAGAGCTTAAACACCCTTTTTTGCAAAGTATGTCACAAGATTTTTTGTTAAATCGCGCTCGAGATGCATACCTACAACATTTTTTAGACAGCTTATTATTGGAATAAGCGGAAAATCGAAATTATGATCACAAAAATGACGCAAGGAAATTTTTTATGTAGTGTAGGGTGTAGGTAAAGTTGGTCGTTTAATTTGTTGCTAGGGAAACAAGATTTCGATTATACAGTCGCTCTAGGCCGCGAAATAATTTTGGCGCAGGCTTATTAATAAAATGCTCTTTTTCTCGGAAACGATTAACTTTAGCGCTTCAAGACAAAAGTACCTTTTTTTGTGTAGAATATGCCAAGCGGTTTCAAAACGTGTTTCAAAATTAATTTTTTCCCAGTGGCGTAGAAGTTATAGGGGGAAAAATACTATTCAATCTTTCAAAATCAAAGAAGAATGCACTAGTAAAAAAAAAATTTTTTTATAATAAAACAAAGCATTTTTAAGGTAGAAAATAATGTCAGATATAAGCAAATTAAAAACCTATTTTTTTTCTTCAACTTTATTTTGACACCCTGTATCTCGAAAAGGGTGCTTTTACGGACCTATGAAACATCCTGTATATACAATAATTTATGATGCGAATTGAGAAATTGCATTTTTTGAAGCATATAAGCACAACGTGATGCATCAAGACAAAAACCGACTCGTCGTGGTTATCATGTTAGCATAAATTAATCTAATTTGCAAGTTTCACACGAGAACACGTTATTATAGGTATAAGTATATAAGTAAGTAATCCTAATCCTATCGATAAACTGTTTATTTACTTAATTAAAAAAAAAAATAGAAAAACAACGTTTAGAGTAAATTTCAAACCCACATACCTCTATACCTGTCTAAGTAGAAGCTAAATGTTATCACCTGTTTATCGAATGAATACTTCGTGAATATTGAATGTAAGTATACAAATAAAAATAGTATCTATGTACCTAATAATGACACTTTCTCATATTTTAATAATAAAATGATACAAATAAAAATATCGAGGTATATGTTTACTATATGTTTGTACCTACAACCTCACCTAAAAGAAAACGATGGAACTTTACAAGTTTTTGAAATCACGCGCGATAATTCCGAACTGTGAATCTACAATTTTCTTCTTCCTCCTCTTTAGTGTTTATGGCTGTTTATTACAGGGGAGTTATTTTTTCCTGGGATCAACCACGATGGTCTCCCAAGCAGAGATAGGTATAATAACGTCATCCTATATATATATATAATAGCTAAAATGGAATCGGTAATAGCAGAGCAAATAATTTATACAGGGTGTTTCATTAATTGGTTTTCATTAATCATCATTTTTTGTAACAATATTCATTATTACTTTCACACGGAGTTAAAAAATAAAAAATAAAGAAATCTTACTGTGCTACAAATTATTGCAAGTCTGTTAATATTATTATTATTTATTCTTAATCTGCAAGAACAGTTGCATACCTATCTACAGTAAATTAGCAGAAGAGTTCAAGCAGTTTTGATAGTGTCGTTCTTGTTTACTTTAAGTAACAATCCGAGTTTTATGTGATATGTGAGCTATGACGTCATTTTTGGGTTATTGATTTTTGAGAGTTTATTTTCAAAATAAAGATTTTAATTGCCACTACGTACCTATTTCTTAGTATTTATTCAAAATTTTGATATTAATAATTGCTTCTATATAGTAGAATGAAACTTGTACCTGTTAATTTTTGCATTATCTTTGTAGCGATTTAAATTGTATAAGAAAATTTGAACAAAGGTGGCTGATACTTCAGTGCATCACCTATTAAAAGGACGTTTATCTCGATAATGGTACTCTATCGAAATAAATCATGATACATTTTTTATGTAAAAAATATGAAACTAAAAGATAATTAACATAAAAAATTTGTAAAATTATTATTTACGTTTTTTTCTTCTAAGTGAATAAGGAGGTGCTGCTACTACGAGGTTTATGTACTTATATTTGCTACAAGAGATTAGAAAACATTTTCTAAACAATCTAAAATATTGCAAAAACGTACCAAAAAATATTAATCTCAGCCAATAGTCCAGTCAATAGTCAAAAAAGACTGAAATTGCGTTAATTAAAAGTTTAACGAAATTGAAATTGTAGATAGAACACTTCTGCCCAGTATATTAGGTACCTCTGGGATTCCGTAAGAGGTGACCGTCATCTTGAATTTAAGAGATTATGTATCTGCGTCTGCTAGTAAATATCGCTTGTACGTAAAAAAGTAATATTACAAAAATTGTTAAGGATGATAATGCATCCAGCAACTTCTGTTTCAAACTTGTAACTTCTGAAAGCTACAAATTCTCAAAAATTTTAAACACTTTTGGGGATGAAAACGGTTTTCTCGATTTTACAACAAACCGGTCAATCGGAGATGAAAAATGGATTAGGCAAAAGTTGTAGTAACTTTTCAGAAGGCGCCAAAATTCGACCGGAGCTACTATTTTTGAAAATTAATCAAATCGTAGTATTTTCACCAAATTCAAAATATGAGGGGGTTTGCGGAAACGCTAATCACGTCTTCTTAATCAGTAACCCCTAAAACCCTCTAATGACGAATTTGATGAATATGCGATTAATCGTCAGCCATATTGGATCCACTATTTTGTTTGCGTAAAATGTAAAATCCAAAGAACATTTGCAGCCCCTAAAGTGCCATCTCCCTAACAATTTTTTAAATAGTACTTTTTACGTACAACCGATAAGTATACCTACCTACCAAAGTACATCATAATTTCATCCCTTAAATTCAAGATAGCTACCTACCCCTTAGGGAATTCGTAGGGGGAAACTTGGCTAGAGTGCTTTCTAGTGGCGCTCCTTATACCTACCATGTTAGTTAAACTTCTAACTAACGAAATACAATATAATATATTATGTATATATGTTTCTAAAAAAAAAAATCGATGACGTCATTATTTCGGTTCCCAAAATATGGAAAAATATACAAATTAGGTTTAAAATGAACCTTACTCAGTCCTTATTTTTACACTTATTTATTTTATTTTTACACTTATTTTTAATAATCACCATGTATATAGTATAATGTACACATTTTTATGACCATATTCCATCTCCTAAAGTCCAATTGATATTTAATTGTCGAATCAAAAATAGTTTAAATTATTTTAATCATTTTTTAACACCGGTAGGTAATTTAGCGCATTAATTATTTATTTGAGTATTATTTTTTATTGTTTACGGAGTGAGATATAAATGAGTAACGTACGTACGTATGTAGGTTACAATAAAAATGTTATTTAATACTTACTCGTTATTACGCAAGTCACATTAATAATAATTTGCCCGAAATAAGATTCGTATTCTGGGAATGTAAACTCTTACCAATTGATTTTGGGTAATAGCTTCCACTAACAGAGGTGACTAACATGATAACGAAGTTTTTTATGTGCTCACTGGAATTATTAATTATTGTACTTTTCTACATATTGATTGAACACGGGAAAGAGATCTCCTTCCGAGATCTTGGCCTGCCGGCGGCGTATGTTGGTACCTACACCAACATCACATTTTTAATAAAACAAATTTAAATTTGTTATATCTTCGTCTAATTTACTCAATCTAATATGAATGAGTATGAAAAACAAAATTTTTTTAAGAAAAGACGAATGATTTCATCGATTTATTAATTTTTAAATAAGTCTAAGCTAATTTTCGACCAGCGAGGAAATTTTTTATTATATTTTGATGAAAGTGCCAACATATGCGAGACGAATTGAACCCAACACTTCAATTTTGTCATATCTTCGCTATTAAAAGACCAATCTGGATAATTTTTCACACGCATTTAGGTGAATTATTTGTCGTTGCGCTTCTTCTTCTAATTTTCTCAATCAAACATAAATTAGTGTAAATTCCAATTTCCAATTCTAAGGTAAATGTTTCCCTCTTCCGAGGTCCTTTCAGAATTACTACCTGCGTTTTCTGTGCGGCTATTTCCAGGTCATTGTCTTTTGTCCATTCTGAAACCTTTTTCAGACCCTCGACATCTGGGAGTTGGAGAACTTCGAGAATAACCTTGCCGCTTGCTTCATGTAAAATATTTTTGTGAACATCTAGTATGAGTTTGTGGGGAGGGAACCCCGAAAAGTGTTCCCCTAATTTTGTGGAGTAGTACATAAAGGAAAAGAGCAAACGAAAAACTTGTCTTGAACCATACGATTGCCGCAAGAACGAATGGAAAATTTTATTCCGGATAGTAATTTGTGCGTTGATTGGAGCGCGTTGTGTATAGCAGCACGCATGTGTCGTGGAAATTGACTTGTTTACTTTCGACGTGAATAATATTGGCGTAGGCTTTAATTTTACGAGAATTATTTTTGCCAGAAAACGCATTAGATTAAAAGTGTACTTATTAAATTTACTAAAAAGGTGTTGTAGGTATTGACTATATATAATTAAATAGTATCTAGTCAATCGTTAATGAAAAATTTATTTTATTTATAGCAAATATTTCTGCGTCTAGGCTAAGTCTGTCTTACAAATGACAAACAAGATATATTTCTTCCGTCCCATTCAATTGAAGTGTATTTAAAGAAATTATATTATCCTAGAAAAATTAAGTAAGCACAATTAAGACAATTGAATTTGCAAACGAAAACATCTGGCCAGGGAAAAAATTCCGATCTTTTATTTAAACGAAGCACCGGCTTTCGAAGACGACAACAACTACCGTAATTGGGCCTTGTTTACAATAAGTAACTTTAGGCCAATAATATTAGGATCAGCGGAAACTTTTGCTAGGAAAACTACTGCTAGTTGTCGAATATTGCTTGATTAATGGCGGTCGTAATTTTTTAGCAGTAGGTATAATCATCGAGGAACTCTCTACCGCTTGTTCTTCGATCAATTTTCTTGCTTATACGTAGTTTTCCCCTTTTCCATCGAGATAATCTGTAAGCTAGAGATATAGAGATATAGTGCGTATAGAAAATTCGCACACATTAACAATAAATAAATTTTTTCCCTTGGCCAAAGCAAAAAAATTTCACCTTTTTTTTGTAAAATAATCAAAGAGGTAGTTTTTAAAGGGGTGGGGGTGATTCTTGTGGTTTTAATTATACCTAAGTAGAAGTAGTTTTTTTTTCGTTTCTTCAGTCATAAACGTTCAACAGCTGTCAAGTAAATTCATGCACATTCTGTATGATTTTATTCGAATTAAACTACATACAACAGTGTGAAAAAGTCTAAATTGCTTGATGATTGGTCACTGATGGATGATGTACCTACAAACAAAATTGGCTGAGTGGCAATTATTTTCCAAAATAATGGATTTAAAGAATTGAAAAAAAGTCTCATGAATTGATCTTCGAGGTTACCTGACCTCGCCCAGTGAACTTTTTAATAATGGGAATTTGTAAAGATGAAGTTGCCCAGAAAACGCAGCTAAAAAAACCAGTAAAAAAATGACCAAAACCATAAAACTATTACTCTAGAATTAAGCCTTTCCACTATTTGAAAATTTGCCCACAAACTGGGAATAAAGCTCATTAAGCTTTATGTAGGTTACTTAGAACATAACTTTTTTTTTCTTCTATTTATTCTTAATTTGTATTAATTGTAGTTTCTCCAAAAATTTTTTTTAATTGATCCCTGCTAACTAATAGTATATAGTTCTTCAGTTGTCTTCTTTTTTGGTCCCTTGATAAAGGCTTTCACGTGTTGATGGTTTTTATCCGAAGATTCTTTACGTTTTTTTACCCATATGTTTACTTGGCTTCTTGCACTTGTACTTCTTGATACTCCCAGGGCTGATTCCGGGTCAAAAAAATCCAGCCAAGGATCCAATTCTTGCCAGTTCGTCGGCTTTTTCATTATTTGCTAGTAATTCCTCTTTTTCCCGGCACCCACAACAAGAAGGTAGTTCTTCAATTGTCTTCTTTTTGAGTCGGACTGCACAAACGAATAAACCGAGAAGATTGAGGCCTTTGAAATGTGACAGTTTAGAAAGGTCCTGAGAATATCACAGATGGATAGAATAACGAATTCAGAGGTTCCGGCACACATGAGAAGAGGAAGAGAGATTATTACCACAATCAAGAGACGTAATAAGCTTGAATACCTGGGCCATATTATGAAAGGGAAGACATAATATGATCTTCTGCAATAATTGATAATCCAGGGTAAAATCCTGGGAAAAAGCAGCTTTGGCAGAAGACAAATTTCATGGTTGCGAAACCCGAGAGGGTGGCTCGTCTAATGCACGCCTAATCAACTTTTTTAAAGCAGCAACAGCGATTATGATTGCCAATCTTCACCTCGGAGATGCATGGCACTAGAAGACGAAGATATTGTTATAGAAGATATCGATACAGTTCTTTGAATATTCCAATACTATCAATAGTTAATTTTTATTGGACTCAATGGAGTTGATGGAGTTCACTCCTCCATCATCCCCCCCCCCCCCCTCACAAACTATCCAGCTTTCCAGTAAATGTTCTTTTATTAATCTTGCCATAGCTTCAAAAGCTAGTGCGTGCGATTATTTCATCATATTAAATGAATAATTATTAACTAATATTGCCTGATTGTTTAGTTGGGCGCCTTCTTTGAGCATTGCCTTTAAATCCAAGTAAGTACTCAGCTTCTTCAAACGTTTTTCATAAGCTTCATATATGTACAGAGTGTTCACTGTAAGGTTGGCTAAACTTCACAGGCTGATTCTTCAAACTAAAATTTAACAAAAATTCCCATTAAGGTCGTGTGTCCGGAAATGCACCGTTTTTGAGATACGCAGGGTGTCGAAGAAATATTCTATTTCCAGCTTTTTTTACGATATCTCGGAAATCGTGTTCAGCTCTTTATATACACACTATGTACTCACTGATCCCCTTATTTTCGCCGTAAAATAAAGGTTTAAAAAAAATTCAGTGGCGTAGATTTAGGGTATTTTGAGGGTTTCGACTCCATAATTTCTACGCCACTGGAATAAATGCGATTTTAAGCGGCGCCTTTGAACCGTCCATGTTTTCTACACCGAAAAGCTACTCTTGGTTAACGGCTCTCAAGTGAACTGTTTCCGAGAAAAATGTCATTTTATGAGAGAAAACATTTTTTCCAAAATGCTGTTGAAAAATCGTTAAAAAGTGACGTTTTCTCTCATAAAATGCCATTTTTCTCGGAAACGGTTCATTTTAGACGTTAACCAAGAGTACCTTTTCGGTGTAGAAAACATGGACGGTTCAAAAGCGCTGCTTAAAATCGCATTTATCCCAGTGGCGTAAAAATTAAGGGGTCGAAACCCTCAAAATACCCTAAATCTACGCCACTGAATTTTTTTAAAGCCTTTATTTTACGGCGAAAATAAGGGGATCAGTGAGCAAATAGTGTGTACTTATAAGACCTGAACATTGTATCTCATACGCTTCCCGAGATATCGTAAAAAAAACTGGAAATTGAATATTTCTTCGACACCCTGTACCTATCTCAAAAACGGTGCATTTCCGGACACACGTTGTTTGATTATTTTAGTCTGAGGAATCAGCCTGTGAAGTTTGGTCAACCTTACCGTAAACACCCTGTATATAAGTTCACTTTTTAACCCTTAAACATAATTTTCCTCAGAAAAGTGTCCATTTTACACCGAACCAAGGGTACGTGAATTAACACGCGATATTTTTAAGAAAAAGGTCGCTAGGAATTTTAGCTCAAGAAACAATTTTATTTTTAATGTATAATAAGGTACGCGTAAATAAACTTTAACGCCATAAATGAAGGTGAACTAATTTAATCAAAATAAATAAATAAAATAGCATTGAACCACCATCACTTTTTCTATTCGTGCCTTATAAATGTCGAAAATTGGTTCATGCAAATTCGTTATGATCCGTCTATTATCGCTACTTAGTTGAAAAGTCTACGATTACCTTAGATATTGATATAGGTATAGGTACGCTTGTTGCTAATTCGTTAATACCTCTCTAATAATAACTAATACTAATGAGGCTTGTTTTCTTACCTAATTAAATAGAGGTTATAGTTTTATACGATACTTATTACTTATTACTTAAATAGTAAGTAGGTAATGCATCTATACAGCGGATTTTATTCTATTCTAGCTATATTTTGTACGCGGTAGTATCATTAATCAGTAATTTTGAAGATTTTTTTGATTGTGAGAATCTTCAAGGAGTTTTTTTTTCCTGAATTTTTCAACATTTCGCCCCCATTTCTCCCCCTGAACTTTTTTTCGATGCGCCGCTGGTAGATTCTAAAATACAATGTGAATTTTCTGTTTTATTTAGAAACTTTTTGGTCTCCTATAGTTTTTTGCATCTGCAACTTTATCAAGAAAGGGAAGAAACAATTTCTTCTAATTCGTTGCACGAAATTCAATTTTTTTTAATGGTAAAACAGGCTCTGGCTTTTTTGGATAATTTATCATTTCTATTAATTTTAGTTTTTTCGGCACTGCCTAGTAATAATTAAAGCTAAGATGATCCTTATGTGACTGACTATTTGACTAAAGTTTGAATAACCCCTCGGAGCTTATAAAGAAAAAAAAAAGAAAAAATCTTCAATTTCAACACCCTGTAGATCGTTAACGAAGCAGTTGAGGATCTATGTTTATATGAACTTTTATGAATGAAATAAGCTTCTATGAAATATGAAATACCTCCTATATGTACCTGGCATTTTAGAACACCTTGTACCTATATCACTCCATTTCCATCTCAACTTTCTACTTTTTCCATCCATTCGTTCCATTCATTCGCCTTTATTAGGTACTCTATCCACTTGATATTAGACAGGGTGGCAATTTGAAAATTTTGAATTTGAAAATTTGAAACCTTACTACCCTCACCCCCGAATTCTCCCTCAAAAAATGTTTCTCAAAGAAATCCCGAGACAGGTCGATTTTATATTCAAGAGGGACACATTTATGATAAGCTTAAATTCGATTTTCCTTAACTCATCCCCTTGGAGCTAGAACTACCCTGTTAAAAATTTCAAATAGGAGTAGGGGTTGAATGATTCATGATTTTTTATTTTATTTAGTTTGGTTTTTTGATTCTCTTTACGATGAAAAAAAAATGAAATTTCAAAAACCGGTGCTCGAGTTATTAATTTTTCGAAGTCCAAGAATTTCCTTGTTTGAAAATTATTGAAATATCGCCAGACACCTTAATTTTATTATTGAGGGGACAAATCCATGCATTGGTTTATTCATAGCAATGTGTAAAAAGAAAATCTTTAAATGAAAGATCCTAAAAATGGAAAGGGGGTTGTGGCACCTTATTTCTTATCGAAATTGTCAATTTTATTGATTCATTTCAAACAATGTTAAAATGTTTCCCATTTTCTATAGGGGGGAGAAGGAGGCTCTGTAATTTTTTAAATGTCAAGAAAACTATGTGTCAAAAGAAAATGTTTAAATGAAAGATCCCAGAAAGGAAAGGGAGTTGAGTGGCAACTTATTTCTTATCGAAATTGTCATTTCATTGATTCGTTTCAAAAATTGTTGAAAATGTTGCTCATTTTTTTAAGGGGGGGGGGAGGTTCTGTAAGTGGGGCAGTGTGGCGATTATATTAATAAAAAATTAAAAAATTAATAAAAAAATAATAAAATGGGTAAAATTCCGGAGGACGTATACACCTACCTATACCTATATCAACTAACAGTACTTTAATGAATCATCTCTCACTTCATTATTTTGATTCGATCGTGTTTTTTTCCTCCTCCACTCGCCGTAATAATAATCGATCAGCTAATTCGATAAAAATATTAACAAGGTGAAGTGAATATTTTCGCCTATATTCGTCCATGCTCATGTACGCATGTGACTGAGTTTCTTTCAGTTTATAAAGGCGGAACGCCGCGAGTTCGGTATTAAACTACCAGAGACAACCGACAAACTTGGACGGCGTTATTGAAAGATTGTTTGTTTATTTGTTTGGTGTTGATTAGTTATTGTTTCTGTGGTAGTTTTTTTTTTTTTTTTAATTTTATAACAAGGTATCATGGTTGCTTATCAAATGAGCGACGATGGATTTTATGATAGCAGCGACAATGATAATGGTATGATTTTTTTTATTTATTTACTTTACCTACTTTGTTTTTTTAAGTGTAAATTTTTGCATGGCAATTATTATAATTTTTTTTATCACACTACCGGGAATAATAATTATACAGAAATTAATTATTCTTAATTATTATGAAACGATTATTAGTGACTTACTTTTTATTGCATGGTTAATGACAAGTAAATAGGGCTCTGAAAAATAATGAAAAATTTTCTGTAGGTTAATGGAATAATTTCTGATCAAAAAAATTGTCATTGCACACGTGAGTAGACCAATTCATTTCTATGAATTTTTTTTTAATAATACCAGAAAAATTGTTTTCATATCGCATAAATGAAAGTATCCATATGAGTTGTTTATAATCTGTCAAAATATTATGTCTTTGATGATAAAGTAGGTAGCGCCATATTTGAAATCTTGTCATTAAATAGGTGTAAAAATAAATAATTATCGAGTACTTAGTAAGTATTGGAGAATTTTTCTGCATTTTATTGGTTAGTAAAAAACAGTTAAATTTTATGATCATACCTTAATACTTTACATTTTTGGTACCGGTACCTATTTAAATAGCTTTTATATAAATTTAAAGTGACATAATACTATAAAAATATCTTCTATGGCCAAAAAATAATCATTTTCTTTGAGTGTTGTTTTTTATTATTCAAGTGTTTTTTTTCACTTAATTCGTTTATCTTTATTGTATTAAATTTATTGTTTTGAAATTCTATTATTTTGAACAACGTATTTTGAACAAAAAAAATAAAATAAAATAAAATAATTTCTCCATTTTCAAGAAAATGACATGCAAGTTTTGCGTATAGGCAAATCTTTTTTCAGTGTTTTCATTTTATTCATGTTTTATTGTTTTTTATTATCATTCTATTATCTCTTTTTTTATTTTCATAATTTAATATCATTTGTTTCACGTGATTTTTTTTATTATTTAATTTTCATTATTCTGAATAGTGTCCTTAAGAATGATCCCCGGGAATATCTCAAAAACTAAGCGTCGTGCTTACAGCTTCGGGCAAATTTTTTTTCAAAGAAAAGTGGCTCTAAAAATTCGTTTGAGCTTCTAAAATGACCTCTAGGGAGCGTAACAGCCATGACTAAATAAAAAATTACAATTTTCTCATCATTTTTCTAAATTATGGTAAGAATACTCAAAATTATCATGAGCGTTTAATGCTTAAATAGCTTAAATTTTTTCTCGTAGTTTTTTTTTTGTAACTTCATAAATAAAGTGGTGGGGGAACGTCAAAACTTTGTTAATTCAAATGTCAATTATTCCTGTTAATCTCAAGGGAATTTAACTAGATTAATCTCGTTACAAAGGGTTTTTCTTCTTTTGTTGATGGCATTCTACAAATTTTTCATTTTATTACCATAGCAATCACTAGAGGGCGTTGCCTGACATGTGAGGAAATATCCCTATATTTCTAAACAAAAAAATAAATACAATTATATAATACAAGGTGTTAACTACCAACTAATACAAAATAAAGGAGGTGATTCTACGACTTATTCTAAGAAAAACTGTTTCTATTAAAATGGGTCCGCAAACGCACCATTTTAGAGATACAGGGTGTTCAAAAAAATATTGTTTTTATACTTTTTTTGCGTAATTTCAAGAACCATTAGAGCTACAGGCTCCAGCTTTTTAACAGATTTTTACATTAATAATAGCTACTTTTAAGGCTCCAAAGTAATATTCTAGATATGCCAGTGGTGGAGATTTTAGGGTTGCTTATGGGTTTCACCCCCCTAACTTTTATGGCACTGGAAAAATTGTCATTCTGAGAGCAAAATTCAAAGCGCCAATGTTTTTTACACAAAAAAGTACTCTTGGTTAAAAGCCATAGAAGCCACCGTTCTCGAGAAAAACGGAAGTTTATGATCAAAAACGTACAGAATTCAACATGAACAAAAAATTTATTTTCAAAATTTTCCAAATACCGTAACATGGCGCAAATTCAAATTTTCACCTATTTTTCTTGTGCTTGTGGCAAGATTGTTTTCAACTTCGTCTAGAATAAATGCATAAAAAATAAAATAAAATAAATACATTTCTGTTTCTGTTCATGTTGAATTTTGTTCGTTTTTGATCATAAAATGCATTTTTTTCTCGAGAACGGTGCCTTCTACAGCCTTTGACCAAGAGTACTTTTTTGTGTAAAAAACATCGGCACTCTGAAATTTGCTCTCAAAATGATAATTTTTCCAGTGCCGTAAACGTTAGGGGGGTGAAACCCTTAAGCAACCCTAAAATCTCCACCACAACCATATCTTAGACTTAGAACATTGGTTGGAGCCTTAAAAGTAGCTATTATTAATGTAAAAATCTGTTAAAAAGCTGGAGCCTGTAGCTCTAATGGTTCTTGAAATTACGCAAAAAAAGTATAAAAACAATATTTTTTTGAACACCCTGTATCTCTAAAATGGTGCGTTTGAGGACCCATTTTAATAGAAACAGTTTTTCTTAGAATAAGTCGTAGAATCACCCCCTTTATTTTCTACTAGTTGGTAGTTAAAGTTAACACCCTGTATACACAGCGTACAAATCAATCTTAGGTATAAGATAATAATAATAAAATTAATAAACACAAATATTATGAAATCAACCATAAATATTGTGATGAATGACGTGTAGAGAAACAATTAATATATTTTTCAAAATGATCATTAATTCATCTTTATTTAATTTGAATTTTTCGAAAAAAATAAAAAAAAGAAGCTCAAAACTATTTTTAAACAGGCAAAAAAACATTTTTGCGGGAGACTGTACGACGCTTAGTTTCTCAATTTTTAATGACTCACCCGGTACATATGACAATGTTTTTTTTATTAACATTTTGTAGTACAGTAGTAGTACCTAGTATTTTTCGCGTAGGAACAGTTTATAGGTACAGTTTCCAATCCCGTTTCGTTTCCGTTAAGCCACCCTGTAATTCAGTTTTATATAGAAGAAAAAAGTTTATCGGCTTGTTGGGGAATCGAACCCCCGCCCCCCGAGTCATGGGAATCACGGAGAAATGTCTTTACCTATCAGGCTATCGACACCTTTAAATTTTGTGTGATTATTGTGTGAATGGAAAGCTGGTGCACTCAAATTAAAACTTTCAGCGTTTTCCGGAAAATCGATTTGATGTGTAATTCTTACATACTCCCGAGAAAAAAAAACGAAAGGCACAGGAATTTCGAGCTATTTTCGAGCTACTCGATGAGATTTTCGAGCTCTTTCTAGCTTTCGTCATTTTCCGGAAAAGAAAAACTAAAAAAAAAACGCTTTTTCGTGCCTTTGATTTGATTTACATTTGCAAAGTACGCGTTCCCTGAAAAAATTAAATTCACAGTAATTTCGAGCTGTTTTCGCGATCTTCAATGGGATCTTCGAGTATTCTCGGAATTTTCTGGAAAATCAAAAAAAAAATAGTTATTTGCGTTCCCCAGAATTCGCGTTCCAAGAGGGGTAGGTAATTAAGTGAGCATTTTTATATCTGAAGTGGCCGTTTGAGGTCCGATGCAACGCTGAAGTCCCTAAAGCCACTGAAGATGACGAGAACTATAGAAACAGCTCGAAAATCTCATTGAACAGCTCGAAAATAACTCGAAATTCCTGTGTATTTCGTTTTTTCAGGGAGTACGTACTTCCCAAATTTATGTCAAATGAAAAGCACACAAAATGAAAAAAAATCAAAGCACGAAAAAGCGTTTTTTTTTCGTTTTCCGGGGAAATGACGAAAGCTAGAAACAGCTCGAAAATCTCAGCGAGTAGCCCGAAAATAGCTCTAAATTCCTGTGATTGTCGTTTTTTCCGGGAGTACGTATTTCTCAAATTTATGTCAAATCCTAGCACGAAAAAGCGTTTTTTTTCGTTTTCTCGGGAAAAAGCTGAAAGCTAGAGACAGCTCGAAAATACCATTGATGAACCCGAAAATCCCTCGTCGTCAGTTTTTTCAAATAGTTTTTTTTCCTAATTTGCTTAAATTAGGGACCTTTAAAAATGTTACTTTGAGTAGGTCTAACTCTTGGGCTTTTAGGCACTCGTTCCACTGCTTTAGGTGATTTCTTTCCTTATAATCAGAACTATTTCATGTAAATTCAAAAATTTCAGAGCCCATTTAGATTCGTAAATCCAATCAGTTCGACTTGAGAGCCTTCCGTTCGCTCGCGCGAGTTTAACTCGCACTTGACCGTAAATTTTTTTATTAAACAAATTAACAGTTGGAAGCTGGAAGGCTAAATTGTTGTGGTTTTCTTTCATAGTTTATGGTGACAAGAATTATTAGCCGGAAATAATTTGTTTTCGATCCGGTAATACTTAAACAAATACAAATATATAGGTACTAATTAAATATTTTTTTATATACTACAGGGTGTCTCAAATAATTTGGACATGATTAAAGACCCTGGAATTGATACAAAAAAAGATTAGTACATTTTGAAAACAACTTTCATTGGAATTTCTATTCGATTTGAGTTGACGAATAGAGCCAATTTGTCAACTTTTTAAGAAAAATAGTTTCAATTTATCCAAAAAAAAAATTAAGTGCAAGATGAATATCATCTCACTCTTCGTTGTAGATTTATATGAACGTATAAGCTTATTAATCAATTTAATTTATTTATTTATAATCAAGGAGTGAGTGTTTTCACTTCTTAGTTCATTCACCTTTTTTGCTTCAGAGCTCCTACCGTTTATTGATACAGTTTATTGAGATTTGATCAATTGCCAATTAACCAAAAAATCGTCTGATAGAGTAATTAGGTATTAAAGTTTCATGAAAATTTTGCCATTAAAAAGTATATTAAATTTGCCCAAAGTAATATTTTCCACTAGTTTTGGATAATCCTGTTAAAATCGGGAAAAACTTCGGCAGGTTGTTTTCCCTTACCCCATTTGTATCTTTCTATATTTTCTACATCGTGAAATTTTTTCAATTCTTTTTATTCAACATATAATTTGAAGTGTTGGCTTCAATTCGTCTCGCATATTTTGGCACTTTTATCGAAAAATACATTATTCCCTCCGCTGGTCGAAAATTAGCTCACACTTATTTAAAAATCAGTGAATCGATAAAATCGTTCGTCATTCCTTTTTTAAATTTTTTTGACACTCATCTATGTTTGATTGAGAAAATTAGAAGACCAATCGTAGCGACGAAAAATAATTCACCTAAACGCGTGTGAAAAAAGTTTCGACATTGGTCTTTCAATAACGAAGATATGATCGGTTTAAAAAATATTTTATTGAAACCGAGACATGCGCAAAGTGTCGCAAATCATCACTTTCGAACCGGAGATACGATCAGCTATAAAGAAATAATTATTATTATTTCTATGAACTTGGACCGTTGTTAAGACGTTCAACAGAAAATTGACAGTAGTTGTCATGAAATTATTTCTAACTGCAACATGAAAAATTCAAATCGTCAAATGCTGATAAGGCAATAAGATGCTACTGACTTCATCAATGGAAGTATCGTACATTGATAGATTCCAGCATCCATTACATCCATACCAGTTTTATTCTTCAATTTGCGTTTAGGTGATGAACGGCTACTTGAAACGGTATGTTGTGGTTTTGTTTTTAAAAGTCCATTTATGTTTTCCTTCGGCTGAGTCAATTTAGCGTAGTTTTGGCCGCTTTTGCTTTCAATATTAAGAGAGTTTTTTTTTAAAGCCTAATTTGTGCTAAATATTTTATTATCTTCCCTAATTGAAAAAATAAATATATTTACGCTTATAGAGTCTATGGAAAATTCTACGATGTATTCAAAAATGAAACAGCTAAGCCGGTTTGGAAATTTTTTGAAATTGTAAGCAGGAGTGAACATAAAGGGGTTGATAAATATGGCATTGAAATTGGTAAGCTCTAAAATTCTTTTAAGTTTTTCTAATAACTTTTATTATAGTGCTCTCAGAAGGAAACCGCAATCTTACCTCTATCTTGTCTTTGAGCTGAATTGAGCTCTATCTTTGTAAATTTGAGCTGAACTAGGTAGAACGAATATTACTATCTTTGAGCAAAACTGATGTTTCAAATGTCTAAATTCCAAAACTCAAAAATGACGTTGCAGTTTCTGTCAATTACACAAAACTTGTCATTTTTTAATTTTCAATTTTGAAAATCTGGAGAAGATGTTTGTAGCTAAACCCCCCCCTCCCCCGGTCTCCTTTAAAATCTCAATCGAATATGAAATAAAACTTCATCGTACAAAAAATGAATTCAACTGAATTCAACTTATATGACTTAAAAGTGATGAATACCTTATTAAAATTAAATAAAAACGCGTGTTCTTAGCATACAATAACAAATATGTCGTTGATTTTAATTAATTTGCGTTAAATTAATTACAAAAGCGAGAAATGCAGCGCAAACCGCGAACGCGCCATCGTTATGGTATTAATAAATTAAGACCAAATAGGGTTTCAGAATACAGTAAATGAAGGGTGTTTCTGAAATATGGGACAAAATTTAATACAGTTTAAAATATAAATTCCGGCTCAAAATGGCGGTAAAAGGTTGTTCACCAGATACAGGGTGTCAAAGATGGAAAACATAACCATTTTTGGTTATTATAACTTCTCTAAATTTGAACCGATTTTGATGAAACTTGGCATGAACAATAAGCAAACAAAGCTCTTTAATTTGGCTATTTCAGTTTTTGTACATGTCTTCCAGTGGCGTAGATATTAGGGGTTGGCATCACTTTTTCCTTCCTATCTTTTACGCCACTGACTTTATTGCAAATACAAAAACGATATTCATTAGCCCGTGCATTTTAGAACAAAAAAGTGTTGTTTAGTTTTTTCACACGATGCACTGTTTTTGAGATGTGTGAAGTTTTTTCAGGTAATGTTGGGCCATTTACATTAAAAATAACTAATTATTTTTAATGATTAATAAGATTGCCTGAGGAAACTTCAAATATCTCAAAAACGGCGCGCCGAGTGGAAAAAATTATAGAATACTTTTTTGTTCTAAAATGTATGGAAAATTGAATGAACGTGTTGTAATTATAATAAAGTCAGTGGCGTAAAAGAAAAACGCGTGTTCTTAGCATAGATTTCATAAATATGTCGTTGATTTTTTTAGTTTACGTTAAATTAGCTACAAAAGCAAGAAATGCAGCGCGAACCGCGAACGCGCCAAAGTTCCAAACCAAAGTGTTAATATTTTTAAATCAAATAGGGTTTTAGAATACAGTAAATCAGGGGTGTTTCGGAGATTTAGAGCAAAATTTAAAGTGTAGTTCTTCTCGTAAATATATGTTTAAAAAATCAATTTCAGCTCAAAATGACATTTCGTTTAAAAGGTACAAGGCATCAAAGTTTAAAAAGGTTAACTCGTGTAAATTTGAACCGATTTTTATGAAACTAGACGTCTTCCAGTGGCGTAGATAGTCAGGGTAGGTGCCCCTATTCCCTTCCTATCTTTTACGCCACTGACTTTATTGTAAATATATAAACGTTATTCAATAGCTCATGAATTTTAGAACAGAAATTTGTTGCTTAGTTTTTTTCATACGATGCACTGTTTTTGAAATATTTTAAGTTTTCTCAGGTAATGTTGGACTATTTACATTGAAAATAATTTATTATATTCTCAATGAAAGGTAAGATTGCCCGAGGAAGGTTAAAATATCTCAAAAACGGTACGTCGTATGCAAAAAACTAAAGAATACTGTTTTGTTGTAAATGAAATGGGCTATTCAATACCGTTTTTGCAATTAGGTCAGTGGCGTAAAAGATATGGAGGGAAAAGGGGCGCCAACCCAGATATCTACGACACAGGAAGTTGTCTACAAAAACTAAAATAGCCAAATTAAAGATCTTCGTTTGATTATGTTGTTGGTGACAATTTCACCATAACTTAAGGCCCCTTTAAATGGGCCCTATATCTCTGAAACTCTGCATTTTGAAAGCGATTATTAGATTTATTTTCTAAGCTCTCGCGAAAATAAGTAAGTACATCATAATGGAACAATATTTAAGTGTATCGGGGTATGAAAGTATGAACAAAAACTTAATAAAAAAAAACTTAAATATCCACTCGAAACAATCTCTATATCTATGAAAGGACCTTGTGCAATAACGCTGATTGAAATCGCACCAGTTGGAGCGTAAACAGTTTTTGTAGATAATTTTTCAGGAAATGATTTTTCAATAATAAGTGTTTACACTCGGCCCAAGGATTTTTACACAAGATTGCCCCGTGATGCCTAATGTCTTGCCCTCATTGTCGATTAACTATTTGTTTCCACTAGTTCCAAAACTGTTGACAATTTCACGACGATAACCAATTGACCTAATCCAATAATGCATGCATCCATATTCTAGTTCGGTTTAAATTTAACGCCAAACGATATTGACCGATGATTAATAATAAGTGACCGCGGTAGTCTAAAATTAAACATTCAATTAATTCGATCTTTGATCAACCCCCTTATTCTTATTGTGGGTTTATTTTAATTTCAATCATCGCCTTTTGAGTTTTATTCTTACCTATTTTTGTTTATTTTTAATTATTTGACAATAATAATTAACTAATTAAAATGATTATTCGTGTAGATGTGATATCTTCTTCTGGGAGCATGATTGTCGTCTCAAATCGACTACCATTTGTCCTACAAAGAAATGCTAATGGGGAACTCGTCAGAAAAGCGAGGTAAGTTTTTTTTTTTATTAATTGCGTTTAAAAAGTCAATTTTTTTAATAAAAAATAAATGTAGGTATTTTTTTATAAAATAAAAATGCGTGGAGCTTTTCTTTGCAAATAAGTTCAATTCTAAATGTCACCTTTAATCAATTTAACGACTCTATCTTTGTTTACATGAACATTGAAACATTGATACATATGCATGTAGATTTTGACGCTTGTCCTAGTTTCCTTGTCATCAAACTTACGCATAAATTTAATTTTTTATATTATACTTTAACGCTACTACTAACTGTAATCAATGATTTGTAAAATAATTATTATAATGTAATTTATGTTATCACACAATTTGACATAATTAGGCAAATATGATTTACAATAATTCTATAAGTATTTAGTGCGATGATGGTTGTTGTATTGCGAGAGAGATAAGGAATTAATATTTTGTTGAATTTACACCTCAATCAAGGGATAAACTATTTTATTTGAAAAAGTAGAGATAATGAAATTTCATCTCAAATTATTATTATTTCTTGCAAAAAGGTTATTTTATTTTTTAAATGTGTGAATGTTTGAAAATGTCACCATGAGAATTTTCTCTTTTTAATACCATTAAATTTTGTTATTTTCTTATCTCCTAATAATTATTGACATTTTGTGCCATTATTTTAATTAAATATTGGAATTGTAGCCAATTAAACTCTTTTTTTCTTTTTAATAAACCCTTTCGAGCTTTTTTGGCTCTTCTTCATGGGTACTGAAAAGAAAACTCCCATTAACATGGTGTCCGAAAATGCACCGTTTTTGAGATACAGGCTGTCGAAGAAATATTCTTTTTCCAGTTTTTTGACGATATCTCGGGAACCGTATGAGATACAATGTTCAACTCTAATAATACACACCACGTGCTCACTGATCCCCTTATTTTCGACGTAAAATAAAGGTTTTAAAATTATTCAGTGGCGTAGATTATGGGTATTTTGAGAGTTTCGACCCTATAATTTCTACGCCACTGGAATAAATGAGATTTAAGCAGCGCCTTTGAACCGTCCATGTTTTCTACACCAAAAAGGTACTCTCGGTTAACGGCTCTAAAGTGAACCGTTTCCGAGAAAAATGTCATTTTATGTGAGAAAACATTAATTATAGGAATAAGTTTTCCCTTAAGTAGGTACTTTCATTTTTCCAAAATGCTGTTGAAAAATTGTTAAAAAAGTGACGTTTTCTCTCATAAAATGCCATTTTTCTCGGAAACGGTTCATTTTAAAGCCGTTAACCAGGAGTACCTTTTTGGTGTAGAAAACATGGACGGTTCAAAGGCGCTGCTTAAAATCGAATTTATTCCAGTGGCGTATAAATTAGGGGGTCGAAACCCTCAAAATACCCTAAATCTACGCCACTGAATTTTTTTAGAACCTTTATTTTACGGCTAAAATAAGGGGATCAGTGAGCACATGGTGAGTATACGAGCTGAACGTTGTATCTCATACGATTCCCGAGATATCTTAAAAAAAAACTGGAAAAAGAATATTTTTTCGACACCCTGTACCTCAAAAACGGTGCATTTCCTTACACACGTTTTATGTTTATTTTAGTCTAGAGAATCAGCCTGATGTGAAGTTTGGCCAACCTTGCAGTAAACACCCTGTATAATAATAGTGGAGTCAAATTTTGTTTATGGATATCTCAAAAAATCTATTTTTCCTGAAAAAACTAATTGACATTCGAAAGAATAGGGAATTTTATATCAAAAATGTATTTTTTTTTTCTAAAATGTAAACTGTAAGCTGCGGAATTTTTTTCTAACACCCGAAAATCGGACTCCAAGGGCTGCACTAAATTCATTATAACTTTTGATCTAATTCATGAAATTCAGGTTACAAAAATTTCAATATAAGAAAAAGCTTGCTAGTAACAAGAAATCATGTTTTCTAATGTGAAAAAAAATATTTACATGAATAGGACGTAAACAAAGTAGAATTTTTAACAAAATTTGCCATTTTTTCAATTCTTACAATAAACATTCTGAAAGTGTCACAATTCACTATTGGAAAGGCATTTAAAAAGATGAGTGGTATAAAAAAAGTCCTAAAATTTTGGTTCAAAAAATGCGGAGCTTATAGAATTTCAAACTTACAAAAAGTTAACAGAAAAAGAAAACAATTAGGGCCAAATTATGAGTTTATAACTTTTTTTCTATAAGATGTTTCAATCAAAGTAATTTCAAAAAAAATTCAAAAATCCATCCTTCCGCTATAATTATTCCGACACCATGCTGTATCAATCTTTTCAGATGTTAATGTTTATTTTTGATCCAAGTCCTTTAAATTATTATAGGCCTCACTGATTTTTTTTAAGGGTGTTATTTTGGGAAAGTGCGAGTCTCCTGGATCTCACCCCAGAAATTGGTTCAAAATATTTTTTCACAATACCTACCTGAATTTATTCAGCTATTGTAACTTATCGTAGCCGGTAAGAGGATGAATTATGTTAACACTACTTGATTAAGATTGAGTTTTTACAGTAGAGTCACTGAAGGCTTTTCCCTCACAAAAGTTCATTAAACCTTCATATATTTGCGGGAAAATTGGTATAAATAGTTAGACAGCGCCTCAAATATAACAAAAGCGATATAATAGTGACTTGCGCTTTTACCCTGATGGTGGATGCCACCCTTTACCGCGGCGGTGAAATTATTTTATCAAAAATAACCCCGGGAATCGATTCTTAGGCAAAATAATAAAGTTTTCTTGATAAGTCATATTTTTTGAGTTATGTAATACCTAATTGGTTTTTCATGAAAATAATCATGTTTTGAAACTGTTTGTAATAAATAACTCAAAAACTATACGTTTTTTTTTTTTTAAAAGTTCTTACCAAAATGATAGCCAATAAAAAAACAAAGAGATTTTTTATGAACATTTTGAGTAGAATCCAAATCGTCTTATAGCTAACTAAAGGTATCTTTTTTTTCTTTTAGAGTACACGAACGTAAGTATTTGAGGGTAAATGTAAATAAAAATAACGGAAAAACGATACATTTTTGGGAAAGTACCTGTGGAACATTTTTTAAAGTACTTGGAAAGACCTTTCAAATAAGCCCTTTAGGGAATGGATTGTGTTAAAACTAAGCGAGTTATTATGAAAATACCTACGCCATTTCCGCCAAAATTTAAATTTATAGTAATCCCTGTAATATAATTTTTTTCATTATAATTTATTTTAATATAAGTAATGAGCTCAAAAACTTTGACCGGCTTAGAATGTTTTTTTCTAAATACTAATTAAATAAACCTCTTTTTTTCATAATAACTCTAAAGCTACTGAATATACGTAAAAAATTGGTGAAAACAAAAATGTAGTTTTTTCCCGAGGTTTTTTCTTGACAAAAATTGTGATTTCATCTTTATTCATGTAGGATAAGAAACAACCGAGGTATCAACGTGAGAAATTTAAATTTTATTGTGAGAATCATCTAACCCGAACCCTTTAACCATCTATTTTTTTTAAATTAAGGGTCTTAAAAAGTGGCAATAAGAATGGTCTTATTGCCCTTAAAAATACCTTGAAAATAATTTTTGGATTTACCCAATAACATAAAAAATAACTAAGTTATCGTAAAAGGAACAATTCATTTTTTTCACAAAAGTATCTTTTAGAGTCGAAATTTAACTCACATTATAAATTAACAATTAATTATTATTGGAACCGAGATTGGAACGATTAAAGCTACTAAAACTAATTTTTTCATTGATTTCAAGATAGGGGATGATTTTTAAGGGTTGAAAATTTACAGAGAATCAATTAATTGAATCATGGGCAGCTTTGTTTAAAGTTAATGTCCGATTTAATGTTTCAGGGAGACAAAAAACAATTTTTTTATGATTGTCAACTCGAGGGATGGTCTCTAAGGGTTGAAAAATTGATGAAAATCATAAATCTGGCATTATTTTAAGATTTAAATAAAATTTCCCCCAATACTAATTGAATTGCTTTAATTTGCTTTTTTTAATTTTTTTTGCAAAAGTGCCTCCTACAATTCAAAAAGCGCAAGTAGAGCCCATTTTTAGGGTAAGAGTAAATTTTGAGCACAGAATTTTAAGGTAACAACCAATTTTCCCCTTCAGTGGCTGTACTATCAAGCTTTTACCGATTTTTGAGTATATTTCCAAGTGTTTTAGACCTAAAAACCTAAATATCTAATTTTTCAGGATTTCAGGTCTAAACCACTTGCAAAATATACCCAAAAATCATTAAAGGTTCCAAAATTCACTTAAATCACGTGATCAAATCCAGCCTTTCACCGACACGAAAATTTACATCTAAAAAAAAATGCTGACATTACCTTTTTTGCAATATTTTGAACCAATTTCTGGGGTGAAATCTATAAAGAAATTCGACTTTACCCAAAATAACGGACCCTATTAATTTTACTATTATTATTGTTAGAATACCTTTAATTCTCCAGTAATATTAACAGTTAATTTCATAATTTGACAATAATCTAAACGCCTTTTTTTATTTCAGTGCTGGTGGCTTGGTAACAGCGGTTGCCCCGGTCGTGGTAAATGGTAACGGTTTATGGGTGGGTTGGCCCGGCATCCATCTAGACGACAAAAATGAACCTATCCCAGAGTCTGATCCGAACGATATCACACCAACTGCTGGCTTAAAATCGAATAAAGTGAGTTTCCTTATGCATAAACTAACTCATTCATTCAGACAAAACATATTTAAACAATTATAAGGCTTGAAAATTCAACTTTTTACCTTGGAAATCGTCTTTTTGGGGGTTTTGGGATCACTGACCACGAATCCGAGGTCGTAATAACGAAAACCTCTGAGAGACGATTTCCGAGGTGAAATTTTGAATCCCCAATTTTTTTCAACACTGTTAGTATTATTGGGGCGCTTTGGGAGAGTGAAAATTACCATAATTTTCTCACTTTTTCAAGCTAATTCAGGGTTAATGCTGATGAAGGTTCCCGAAGCAGGTCTAGGCAATCTGGGTGAAAAGATTTTCTTAATCAGTGCTTTTGCACCACTTTTCTAGATTTTCCAAGGACCGTATTCACAAAGCGTATTTCAAAGTGTACCCACCAATTTAAAAAAAAAAAGGAATCCTAGTCATAGGGAATCCAGCCCTGATAACTAAAGTCTATGGGTGTAGAAGCTACTGGGCGAAAAAGGGATCATATACCCTTATCTACGCTACTGATGATTTTTCCAACCTGTTTTTCTTCATGTGTGTTTTAAAATATTATAATAAGCTTTTTTTATTTAAAATTGCGATAAGTTGGGCGCCAAAAACGAAAAAAATTATTTATTAAAACCCTGTACTTATCTTTTTTTCTAAGCTCTTCCGGGTATATGTTTATGAGTACTTTGATTCCTTGACAATGTCTTGTAAAGTCGTGCTACAAAAACCTGACGTAGGTGTAATAATACTCACCCGGTAATATTTACAAAAACTTTAATAGACATAGACATCAAGATAAAGATAATAATATGAAGTGCATTTCAGCCTTGAAAGGGAGATAAATATAGCCGATTTTATTATTGTTTTTCGAGCATCGCATAATTTTCGGATTACATAATTTGACCTCATTCCTGACACTTAAAATTGAAATTTTATCGCATTTATTCTAATTCAAAACAATAATATCAACGGAACGAGTAACTTATAAATTCAGATATAATTTTATTGTTATTCAAATTACGCGAACGTGCATAAACATCCAAAAATGGGACCTTTTTTAAATACAAGTGGCTTGTAAATTTTAATAGTCACATCAATTTTAATCAATACGGCATTACGAACGATTGATACTCGTCCAAAATTTTCCTTCGTAGACTTTCATTTTTCTGGACTTCTAAACAGTCAAATTACCTATTAATGACACTTTTCCTCCGTACAGGTGGTAGCAGTGCACATGGACAAAAAACTATTCGATTCCTATTACAACGGTTGTTGCAACGCCACCTTTTGGCCGCTGTTCCACTCAATGCCGGATCGCGCAAAGTTCAAAATCGAGCACTGGATATCATACGTTGCTGCCAATAAAGAGTTCGCCAAATGCACCATTAAAGCCCTGAGATCATTGTACGAGAGCGGCGAAGCCTCGGACAAAGCTATCCCTCTTGTGTGGATCCACGATTACCACCTAATGCTGGCAGCCAATTTTATCAGACAAGTATGTAACTAAATTTCAAGATATTTCGTCATCACCATCATTGCTTTTGTCTTATTACAGGAAGCAGAAGATGAGAAACTACCCTGTAAACTGGGTTTCTTCCTCCACATCCCCTTCCCTCCGTGGGATATATTCAGATTGTTCCCATGGTCGGATGAAATCTTACAAGGCATGCTGGGCTGTGATATGGTCGGGTTTCACATATCCGATTACTGTCTGAACTTCGTGGAGTGCTGTCATCGCAATCTGGGCTGCCGAGTGGACAGGAAGAAGCTACTGGTCGAACATGGAGGTCGATCGGTTCGAGTTAGAGCTCTACCAATCGGTATCCCATTTGAACGATTCGTTCAACTAGCTCAGAAAGCCCCGAAAGTATTATCAACGAATCTAAAAATCATCTTGGGCGTCGATAGACTTGATTATACCAAAGGCCTCGTCCATAGACTACTTGCCTTCGAGAAGCTTTTGGAAAATCACCCTGAACACATCGAGAAAGTTTCACTGCTACAAATCTCAGTGCCATCCAGAACTGACGTGAAAGAGTACCAGGATCTGAAGTTAGGTGAGTAATTCTGAATTAATTATAACAACGACAGCATCTAAGATAGCACCTACTTTGCAGAGATGGATCAGATTGTAGGTAGAATCAATGGACGATTTACAACTCCAAATTGGTCCCCAATAAGGTACATTTACGGATACGTGAGCCAAGACGAATTGGCAGCTTTCTACCGCGATTCAGCCGTGGGTTTAGTGACACCTTTAAGGGATGGAATGAATTTGGTAGCGAAGGAGTTCGTGGCTTGTCAGATAAACAATCCCCCTGGCGTTTTGATCGTGTCCCCGTTCGCTGGAGCCGGTGAAACAATGCATGAAGCACTAATCTGCAACCCTTACGAAATCGACAGTGCTTCGGAATTAATCCATAGAGCCTTGACGATGCCCGAAGATGAAAGGGTTCTACGGATGAATTATCTGAGGAGAAGAGAGAAACTCAACGATGTGAACTTTTGGACCAAGTCGTTCCTATCAGCCATGGGTTCTTTGCAGGCTCAAGAACAAGATGATACTGCAACTATGACGATTCCGGCTGTTACGTTGGAAGACTTCGATGAATATTTAGCAAAGTAAGTTTTTTTTATCGAAATTTCTTTCATTGTTTAAGGGTTATATTTTTTCAGATACGTTGGTCATACTCATAAATTAGCCCTTCTATTGGACTATGATGGAACCTTAGCTCCGATTGCTCCCCATCCGGACTTGGCTGTAATGCCCCCTGAAACAAAAAACGTGCTCCAGAGGCTCTCCAATAATCCAGACATCTACGTGGCGATTATATCCGGGAGAAACGTCGATAATGTGAAAAAAATGGTCGGAATTGAAGGAATCACATACGCGGGAAACCACGGTTTGGAAATCTTGCACGCAGACGGGACAAAATTCGTCCATCCCATGCCCACCGAGTACCAAGACAAAGTCGTCGATCTGGTGAAGGTCCTTCAAGAAAAAGTGTGTCGGGATGGCGCTTGGGTTGAGAATAAGGGAGCTCTCCTGACTTTCCACTTCAGGGAGACCGCTCTTAGTCTGAGACCGGCTTTGGAAGCGGAAGCGACGAAAATTATCGAACAGGCCGGATTTCATCCTTCCAAAGCGCATTGCGCTATCGAGGCAAAGCCTCCGGTTGAATGGAATAAAGGGAGGGCTTGCATCTACATCCTGAGAACGGCTTTTGGATACGACTGGAGCGAAAGGATTAGAATCATCTATGCTGGGGATGATATGACGGATGAAGATGCTATGCAGGTGAGTCGATTTTAATTAAATACTTTGGTTGCTTCTTTGTTGCATCATCATTAGTATTGTTTAGCTAGAGTGTCTTATTTGCATGACAATATGGACAGCACGCACGCATGATCAAGACCACCACCACGCATGATGCATGATTTATTTGTGGTGTAAATGGGATTTATTATCGAATCCGGAGACTGACAATGTGATACCGTCTTGCAGGCATTGAAAGGTATGGCGGCAACGTTTAGGGTGACCTCTTCCCAGATAACTAAAACATATGCGGAACGTCGTCTGCCTTCGACCGATTCAGTATTGACTCTCCTGAGATGGGTCGAGAAACATTTCAGCCGCAGGAAACCAAGTCTGGACTCGTGTTGCTTCAGGAGGAATTCGTTCGCCAAACAGGGAATACAAATGGAAATATCGTTCACTCCCACTATCACCACGACCACTGTCACCAGTAAATTTGCGTTGCTGAACACGAATGTTGATTGAATTTTTTTGGTCCAGAAAAACACAAAAAAATTGATCGATTAAATATGAAAAAAATCATGCAAAGCGAGCAAATCGTGATAGTTTAATTATTGGTGATAAAAATGATATTTATGATACTAATATAGCGATAATGAAAATAAAATAATAGACTTTGGAAACGGAATTTGCTGAATATCAGATTATTAAATCAAAATTTGAAAAAAAAACAGAGTTTCCTATCTCTTTTATGTGATGTTTTCGACTTTCTAATGGTCAAATTTCTAGTTACTTGTACTGTGTACATCAGCCACCTTTCCCAATACTTACTTTTTTCTAAACTCTCTTTTCTTATTTACTTTTACACCATTAACTAGATATATTATTATATTTACGAAATGACTGATAATCACGGAAACAAAAATGTCACAATATCGTTTTTTTTTTTTTTTAATAAAACTGTAATAAGTAATAATTAGGGTAGGTAAACATACGTTGTATATTTATTTTTGTACTCCCTGTTATAAAGTAAGTACCTACGTTAGTTTATGATTAATTTAAATGTATCTTATTTATAAAATTAGAATCTCGAGTATATGGATTGAGATTATAAGGTTCTTAGATTAATGTACCTATTTTTTATCGCTCTTCGATTCATTTTTGCGCAACTACGGGCTTTAGAAAGTTATCTCAGAAAAAATTCAACAAGAGATTTTGTGCTCTTTTTAAGTATTTTAAGTCGAAAAAGTTTTCTTGAAGACAGAAGCTGTGAAATGAAATTTTTTTGGTGCTGATTGGGCGAATAAATTACATCTCTATTACATTATGTTATTACTAATAACTTAATTAAAATATTTACAAACATTTTTTCATGGTTTTTCCTCTACTTTCCTTCTTACCTCCATCAGACTGAAAACTTGTAATAATAATAGGCCAGTCACAATCGACAATAAATCAACAAAACATATCTTTAGGACTAGGGTAGTGTATACCAAAGTTTGCAACTCTCTAAAAGTTGTAGAAAAAGTGTAGCACACGAAAACCCAATAAATTTCTTACTTTTTTTCAGTTTCTCCTAAACTATGAATTTTATGAGAAAAACTATTCTATCAATTTTTGAAGAGAAGTAAATGAGTGACAATTTAAACCTAACCGGGTCCTCTGTAGGTCAATTAGTTACCGAATTATCGAATTTTTTCATAAAAATAAAAAAAGTTAAAATTTTAATTTTAGACCTTCATTAGACCGAAATTGCTGCTAAACCATTGATCCTGTGAGTAGAACTTATAAAATAGAATTTGTAGGCTATTTAATTAGATTCAAATTAAGAGCAGATCAGGGTCTTTAGACCTCGTAGTTCTCTGAAAATGTCCAAGAAAAAAAAACTATACATATAAGGTATACCACCTCTATTAAGGTCCTCCATCAAGAAGAGAGAATAATTCGTCAACCGAGTCGTCAACTAATTGACCTAGAGAGCTCCGGGTGGGCATAAATTGTCACACATTTAATGGTTCCCAAAAAACGTATAGTTAGCCATATATAGAGTGGCTTTCGTCGAAAAATGCATATTTTGTGAGATATTGAGCAAAAACTGAAAAAAGTGCTAAGTGCGGGATCAACAAAGAGGATTTTGCGAAAACTATTGCACATATAGTGTCCATTTTTCTTACACTTGCTTCAGAAAACTCAGGTTATAAAGATAACTTCAAATATTTAAAATGATTTCTTTATAAAGTAACATAACAATGATAACAAAAGGCGTTTAGTTATCATTTTTTTTGCAATTACTGTTTCATATGTTGATCGAATTTTATTGCACCCAAATCTCACTTTCATCATTTTTCTCTGAGATTGGTGGTTTCTCCAATATCTCAGAAAACTATTTTTCCCCCACCATTTTTTAAATTGAAGATGAGGGGTCTTTTCTGTCATCTTCCCAAGGCATTCTTTTAGCCATGAATTAATTAGAACGCTTCATTTTAACAGGACAAATGCCCTGGACTCTTGTACTAACTATAGAGACGATAGAAGATCCCTGTTTGTTTTTTTCGGACCATAAAAGGTAGCTTTACCAGGAGATTCGATAGAATGATAATTTTCAAGAATAAAATGGAAGTTCAGAAGAAAGTTTTGCTATTTTGTTTTGATTTTCTCATCCCCCTCCCATGTTTTTTGGGTCGCTGAACACGAATTTTAAGTTTTCTGGCAGAAATTTGGCCCGGACTTTAGTTTTTTTGCACTTTTTTGTGAAATTTTTTGCACTTTTTTTTCAATTTTTGTCTAAATCCATAAAAGAACGCGTCTATTAGACAAGTTCATTCTATACAAGTTGAAAGTAGGCAAAATTTCCTACATTTCTTATGAAAAACAGTTTTTTGGAAAACTAAAACGTCCGCCGCTGTAGAGCGCATCAAAAAATTATTCCCATATTTAGTAAAAAGTGGCCAAAAAGTGCAAAAAATAAAAAGTTCCGGGACAAATTTTCGCCAGCAAACTTCAAATTCGTCTTCAGCTACCAAAAAAACATTGGAGGAGGGGGAGGGGGTGAGATAAACGCTCCTTTTCTGAGATTTAGACCAAAAACTGAAGAATGTTAAAATTTCAACAAAAAGTGAAGAAAAAAGTTTTTATTTTGACGCGCTCTAACGGCGGAACGGTTAGTTTTTCAAAAAACGTTTTTTTATGAAAATGTAGTAAATTTTGTCCTCTTTAAGTTTGTATAAAATGGACTTGTCGAAATAACGCTCCCTTCATCCTGAGATTTAGACCAAAAACTGACGAATTAAAAAAGTTGGAAAAAAAAATTATGACAAAGAGTGCCAAAATTTGGGCAAAAAAACAAATTTCCGATCCAAATCTTTGCCAGAAAACTTCAAATTCCGGTTCAGCGATTCAAAAAAACATAGAGACAAAATATTTTCCCATTTATGTATTCCTAAATGAGCAATTAGATAATCGACTTGTTGTTACGATTTTAAATTCGCTAAATCAATACGTTTGTATCGTACTAACCTGTTTTTCCAATTTTCCCAATCTGCTGCTTGAAAAGAAAATTCCGCAGGGGGAGGAATCGGCACTGCGGCAACACTGGCAGTACTGGTGTTGATACGCCACGCCATCGCCGCTCGCCGCTGTAATAGAAACACCCCCAGCTGAAATTTATTAACTGGTAACTGGGTAATCAGCTGTTGCTGTTGAAGTAGTCGGGCTTGAAATTCTTCACTCGTTTTGAAACGCAATCGATCCGATCGCACACGGTAATAATTAAATAACAATCATTGAACCTGCACCAGTTTCGAAAGTTTTTCACGACGCCAATAAGTTTTTCACCCGGCACGCGCAGATAAATCCGGTCGACGCACGACTCGGCTCGTTATTACTCGATTCTTCGAAGCCCGATTGTTTGAGCCAGTCACGTTGTTATCTAGCAATTGTTTAGGCCGCACCGAGAGTTGGAAAATTTTTCTTAAAAAACGCACGACACACGTTTTTTCCCTTTCCGCGAGCGTAGGTACCTACACCTAGTAGATTCTTCGCACTCTAGGTTTCCGATCGCCCGGTCGGGTCGAGTCGGGTCGGGTCGGGTCGAGTATAGGATAGGGTCGGGTCGGGTCGGGTCGGGTTTACGTCACGACCGGCCACTTGTTGCTAGACTTAAATTGTTTCTTTATTCTGTGCTATAATCGTTCAACACGACCCCGAAATGCTGCGAAAAACCGAACAATTGCGTATTTTCACTCACACCACTGTCACCACGTCGCGTTATGAACGTTAAGTCTAATTAATTATGAATTTACGTGGAGCTTACCGCGTTACGTCTATGGACGTTTCTCCGGCCCCGTCGGTTCAACTCTCTACAGTTACAGTGCCCTGCCCTCTGGCGTCTGAGAGCCTTAGGCTTTCGCGACGTTTTCACGTCGACTTCTTAATACCGCATTTCATAAAAACGTTGTTTATGGGAAATGTGGAAAATTTTCTTTAGGATAGACTTGCTCCCTTTCTGAAATTTAACCATAAATTAAGAGTTCAAAAAGTGCAAAAAAAAAAGTTTTGGTCCAAATTAGAGAGTAAAAAAGTTGGAGAAGAGCGCAAAAATTTTGACAAAAAGTGCTAAAATTTGGGTGAAAAAAACAAAATTCCTGGCCAAATCTTTGCCAGAAAACTTCAAATTCTGGTTCAGCGACCCAAAAAACATGGAGGGGGATGAGAAAATCAAAATTAGCCAATATCCCACGCAACTGAAATGTTTTTTCTTTGACGAGCTCTACTGGTGAAATGGTTGCTCTTTCAAAAAAACATTGTTATGGGAATTGAAGGAAATTTCCTCCACTTTAATTTTGTATAGAACGGACTTGTCGAAAAAAGGCTTCATTTCTGAGATTTAGACCAAAAACTGAAGAGTGAAAAAATTTGGGCAAAAAGTGCAAAAATTTTGATAAAAAGTGCTAAAATTTGAGCAAAATGTGAAAAAAAAAACAAAGTTCCGAGACAAATTGTTGCCAGGAAACTTCAAATTCGTGTTCAGCGTCCTAAAAAAAGATGGGGGGATGAGAAAATCAAAACTAGCAAAAATATCCAAAATCCCACGCAATGGAAATGGTTTTTTTTGCGGAAAAAAAACTACCGGCGGAACGGTTAGTCTTCCAAAAAAACGTCTCCTTTGAGAAAGATAGGAAATTTTCTCCGCTTTAATTTTGTATCGAATGAACTTGTCGAAAAACGCTTCTTTTCTAAGATTTCGACCAAAAACTAAAGAGTTCAGAAAAATGCAAAAACAAAGTTTTGGGCCAAATTTTTGTAATAAAATTTCAATTTCGTGTCCAGCGACCCTAAAAACATGGAGGAGGTGAGAAAATCAAACGAATAGCAAAACTTTCCTCTGAGAATTCTAATATGCCTAGCCTAGTACAGTAAACAATGTAAATTTGAAGTTATTATTACACTACACCTCAAAGATATTAAATTCAATATTTCGGTATTTTTTGACTCATTATTATTTTACGTCTTAATATGACTACCTAAATCAACAGATCAATAAACAAAAAACATATAGAGCAATACTTATTTATCTATATTGTTATTAGATTATATTGTTACTATTAATTTTTATTTACTACTAATTTTGTCAATAATTTTTTAAGTAATTTTTTCTTCTAGGCCAAATAATAATTAGTGATAATGATATCATTGACTGATGAGTTTCTTGTTCATAATTGCTTGAATCGCTACGGCTTCATAATTTTTTCCGTGATTTTTATTCAGGCAATGCTGTTTGTTTTTTAGGCACTCAAAGGCATGGCAGTTTCTTTCAAAGTTACCACTTCGATGTTCTCAAAAACGGCAGCAGACCATCGCATACCAACCACCGACTCTGTGTTTAAACTTCTGAAATGGATAGAGAGGGCATTTAATCAAAGGAAGCATGATCAAGATAATTAAATTAGTAATTAATTAATTAATAAATTGTACATACAGTGAACTTTGTTAAAATATAAATATAAATTTATTTTTATTACTGATTTTTAATAGTTTTTCTTCTTAAACATTCATTTTCTCCAACTTCAGGTATCAATTCAGAATTTAAAAAAAACTGAAGTGTGTAGGCTTAAAAAACAGTAGATTTTTTTAATATTGGTGTTTTATTAATCATCCATCAGTATGCAGAGATTCTACGAAGTAAGTAAGGGTTGAAACCATAAATTTTGTGTAAGCTAGTTTTAAAAAAATCACAAGGTCACAATTTTTGAAATTTTATCGACACAAATTGGAAATTTTTTAAGAGCAACTCTTCTACTGCCCATGATCCCCGAGTCCCGGTGCCCGAAAATCACGAAGAAAAAAATTCCGAATTTTAGTTGATTTTTATTGAATTTTACTGGAGATTTTGAACGGAAAATTGTACCGCTCGGACATTTTTGATCGTAACTTTGGCCATGTCAATCCGGGAATGATCGAAATGGTACCGGCGTGCAGCTAAGAAATGGTTCTTGAAGACTGCGAAATTTCGTCGTAATGGTCGCAACCATCCGTCACCTACAAGTTGTCAAAGTCTATTTAAAAAAAAAAAATTGAAAATTTTCAAAAGCATCTGTAGCGGCCATTTTGGAAAATTTCGCGATCGCAATTTCACGTCACGCTTCTAGTCGACGAACTCTGTCGACCGAAAATCATTGTCCCTCCAAAACGTGCCCCGTGTTGAAGAAAACGACGAAACAACAAAAAAAATCGATAGGATCAAATAAATGAAAAAAAAATAAAAACGGCTGAATTCCCATATAGGCACGCTGGGAGCGTTGTGAATTTCTAACCGAAATTCTTTTTTCGTTTTAGTACATAATTCCTGAGAAAATGGCGTCCAAATATCAGATTATGCGTAAATTTCGTGAACACGATCAAGAAAATAATTTTTACCGATTCGGAAAATCAAGATGGCGGAGATTTTCTAATTTTACTGGAACGAAAAGACTCCGAGCTACGATACCCTTGCGAAAAGTTTTTGAAAAACACATTCAAAATGTCACTTTTAAAATGTCAAACTCGAAAAGTAAAAAAAACATGTCGTCTTGTACATGAAAAAATTTATTTAAAATCGAAGAATCAAGATGGCGGCGCGATTTTTGTGTTGTCGTACAGATAAAATGTACGGCAATGAAGTATTGATGCAAAAGACACCGGAAAAAATTTCAACTGTCATTTTTCAAACGTCAAACTCGAATTTCGTAAAAAAAAATCGGCCATTTTGAAACGCTCGTAGCTCCGCCATTTTTTAAAGAACCGCGCAAACGAATAGTGACGTCCTGTTTCGGCATGTTTTGTCTATCCACGGTACCAAAATTCTGTCATATTTTGCATACAGGAAGTTTTATAAAATTGCTGCGAAATTTGTATTTTCAATTTAAAACAGCAAAAAAGCTTCTGTATCCATTCAACTAAATCAGGTGCCATTTTGTTAAAAACGATCCGACAGAGTAGTCGAATATATCAAAATGACGTAAATACATGTGGCCTTAACATGCCGTTGCAAGTTTATCTAAATGTCAATTTTTTAAACGTCAAAGTCGAAATTATGTCAAAAAAGTCGGCCATTTTGAAACGCCCATAACTCCGACATTTTCTGAGAAACGTGTATAGACTGAACACACCACCGTCTTATTACATGCTTTAACTATCCACAGAAGCAATTTTTGTTTAATTTTCGCCGATCATTTTGACGGAGAAAGTTTTTTAAGATGGCGTTGATTTCGCTTTTTTTTCTCAAAAATTCACGAAACAAAGTGAGTTTTTTCGGACGCGATCTTTAATAATTATGAAACGAAACGTCGGAATCCTTTCATTTATATACCAACGGATAGCTAAGAAAAATATCATTCTGTATATCGAGTTTGACGTTTATCAGATTTACGATTTGTCATTTATGAACTGTCAAAGTCAAAATTTTCCTTTTTTTCATCGGCCATTTTAAAGTCGCCGTAGAACGGCCATTTTGTAAGATATCAAGATTAAACATAGCCTATCCACTAATGACATGTCTCGACTATGCTAACCCGGTAACCACAAGTCTCGATTCCCAGCGCCTTCAGATGAGATAGACCCCCCGTAAACATCTACAAAAAACTCGACCCCCAACTTTGATCCGCCATTTTGGAAAAACTATCAAACATGTAAACTTCGGAACGCTTATTTTGGAGAGCTATAGATGTCATTTGATGATCTCGATATAATTTTTCGAAAAATTTCGCTCATTAACTTTCCCGCGCCATCTTGAATTTTTCCGGTCGTCAAAAAACGCGATTTTCGCTCATTTTCGAGTGTTTTCCGAAAAACGATCGATCATAACTTTTGCAAAATTTATCGGAATGGTTTCGTTTTTGTATCGTCGGATAGCCAAGATATGGGTAAACTTTCACACCGAGTTTGGTATATGTCGATGTCACCGTCTGTCATCTGCAGTTTGTCAAATTTGACTTTTCTTCTATTTTCGTCGGCCATTTTCAAATCGCTGTAGAGCGGCCATTTTTGAAGAACCACCAGCCTCGACGCCCGGCGCCTTCAAAGGAGATCGCAATTGCGATTGCAGAAGCCAGCAAAAAGTCGATATCCACAACTCGATTCCGGCAAACTCGCTGTAACAAACTGATGAAAAAATAACAAAAAATCACCTTGACAACATCTTTTTTTTTTTTGGGGGGGCGTCCAATATTATTACATTATTTCGCTTAGAACGTTGACTTTTAGAATGTCATTAAAAAAATAAGATCTATTAGGAAGGCCAGCTAGGAAAATAAATAAAAATGTAAGTAAAACGTTTCCATCCCGGGGAAAATAATTTTTTAAGTTACAACTTCTAGGTCAAAAAAAGGTGACCCGCTCCCAGAGAAGAAACAATTCAAAGACACTCTCGCTTGCGCTTACATCATTTCAGTACTTTCCTCGTTTAATTCCGAGTATGGTAAGTAGTCAAACCGTTCGACAAAAGACATAAAACCATTTCCATGATCAAGATTTTAGTTTGCTATCCCCTGGATCTTATCAAGACTCGAATGCAGATTCAAGGAGAGAAAGCGAACGTGCTGGAATCAAAATTAACTCAGGTAAATTGGTCTTATCATCCATTTGTACTTCAAATTTCCATTATTATAGGCACCAAAGCGAAACTTTATAGCAACAACCGTTGGCATCGTAAGAGAAGAAAAGGTATTTGCTTTATATAAAGGGCTATCTTCAGCTTTAGTGAGACATTCCATATATTCGGGCTCAAGATTGGTCATCTATCGGTTCATGAGAGAAAACCTATTCAAGATAGACACAAGCACCAATACGATTCCATTCTGGGTTTCTTCAGTATGTAAGTGGTTGTTAAACTTTCAAAAAATCACAAGGAAAATAATTATAAGCCTAGGCGGAGTGTCGGCTGGCTGCACCGCCCAATTCCTAGCAAACCCCGCCGATTATTGCAAAACTCTTCTACAAATGGAGGGGAAAAGAAAATTAACGGGATTAGAACCTCGGGTCACGGGGCTTACGGACGCTGTCGTTAAGACGATCACAAACGCTGGAGTCACCACTTTCTGGAAAGGTGAAGAGTGTTTTCAATCAATAAAAGCTATAATTACTAATTATTATTATTATTATTCAAGGAGCTGTTCCTAACATGGTGAGAGCAGCAGCGGTAAATCTAGGCGACTTAAGTGCATATGACTTATCCAAACGCTCGCTTCTTAGAAATACGTCCCTCGAAGATGGCGTTGTAGTCCACTTAATCAGCAGCAACATAGCCGGATTAGCTGGTGCTGTACTGGGAACTCCACCTGACACAATTAAAACTAGAGTTATGAACCAGCCCTTAGATTCTGAAGGAAGGTACGTACTGAAATCATTCTTAGGAAAATGGTTTACGTCCATTCTTTATTTTAGGCCGACTTTATATAAAGGTGGCTTGGATTGTCTGCAAAAGACAATACATAATGAAGGTTTCTTCGCGCTGTACAAAGGATTCGTTCCTTTGTGGATACGACTTGCACCATGGGCTATAGTGTTTTGGGTGTCTTATGAACAATATGCAAAGCTTATAGGCTCTGCTGCTTTTTAATAAAACTGTTGCACTAACGTATCGACTATTTTATTTGTTCCTATTTCCTCCTGTAGGATCCACGTTTCTGGTTTTAATCCCTGGTTTTGAATTCCCAGTCTTTTTTGGATTTTTTTTCGGGTTCCTCTTGGGTCCCTGGTATCCACGCTGGTGCTCTTATAGGTTTCGGAACGTCCTTGGTGCCGAGTTTCGCTCCTGACCAGGGTTCCATTTCCCTGACCAGCCAGTCCTCTGTGGCCTGGTCAGCGCAGGAAGCCATGAGAAAGTCCCCTCTAAGCTGCACTCCTGCAGGTTAGAGGGGCTTCTTTTACGTTGTTCCGGTTCCTTACTGGTCCCGGGTTTTGTTACACTGGGGTTCGCCTTCAACCCTAGCTTTCTAGGTTCTCCAGTTTCCTCCTGGTTTGGGTCTTTCTTTTCAGAATCCCCTTCCCTTTTTGAATTAGGTGTGTCTTGGTCCATATGGTTTCCACGAGTAATGTAGCTATTAAAGCTATTAAAGAAATACCATACGCAGAGCTCCATACGTATATGGTAGGCATTTATTTTCGAACGTGCGCCACTTCTTCGAGGTTGAATCTAGAAGGGACTGATCTACTATTCAGCTACGCATCCTTTTAGTCTGGGTTCCCGCTGTAGGATTTAGGTTTTTAGACCCCCGTATTCCTCTGTTCGCGAGACATGTCCACTACAACAGAGTTTTACGGTGTTTCGGATGTTCTCCGGCATCGTTACGACCCCTGTGCAGACCTTTAGTCACGACACTACAACTAGGTTGGGGGAGGTGGTCCGCGGCAGGGCTTTTTGAGCTGCCAGTCTGGAGTTTTAAATCCGACGAGCTCTATCACCGCTGCTAACCTTACTCACTATTGATCACTGTAAGGCCGTGCCCTATCCGTCACCTGGGGCGCGCCTGATGGGTACCTCAACCACACAGGCCCAGAGCGCCATGGGGATTCCCCTGCAGTGCATGTGTCTTTTCAATAAAAAAACAGCAGCAAATAAATAAAACAGCACATCTAATGTTACCGAGAAACTATTTATTTGTTATTTGAATATTTACAAATATTAAAATAATAATTTATTTGTACATTGTGTTCTATAATACCTGATTCATCCTTTTATTTATGACACTTATTAATGACAGTAATTAAAAAATCCCCAGTGAGTGATAACATGATAACAGCAGCCCTAATAATGACCATAATGGTCTCCGCCGTAATGGTCTCCCTTGTAAGAACCATCATCGTAAAGAGTCTCGGTGTAGTCGTGGACGTACTGGCCTTCATGTCCCGAACCCACTCCAAGTAGGGGGTATCCCTCAAGACCACCATGGGCGAGAACTCCGGCATGTCCGTATGCTACGGCAGGGCCAGCCAATGCGATATGTCCTGTTGGAAAAAAATTATTAAATTATAGCCCAGTCATTCGCATATCCAAAAATCCGACCATTTTTTCAATTTTTTTTTTACCCTTAAGGGGGGGTGTGTGGAATGGTAATGTAAATTCAAAATGGCGACCAAATCCGGGATGCGGATCAGTCCGCCATTTTTAATTCTATGGAAAATAATAGTTTTTCTTTAATAACTCGGTCTAATTTTCTTTGAAAACCCCTAGAACTAGACTTCTGGCTTTTTTCAGTTTTAAATCAAAAAATATCAATCGTAGAAAAAAAACTGTAATAAGAAAATTGTAGAAAATTGAATTTCCTACAAGAGAAGTTTCCTCACTTTTACCAAAAAAAATAATGGCCACCTTATTCAAGTAAAACATTTTCATAAAATTCAAAATGGCGAGAATTGATGCGCACCACCTCGGATCTGGTCGCCATTTTGAATTTAGACCACCAGTGACCCCCCCCCCCCCCCCCTTAACGGGTACAGCAAGAAACATCGATAACGAAATTTTTTCCTTACCTGGAGATACAGCGGCAGCGATGTGTCCTCCATGAACACCCGGTGCAACTACGGCTCCCCCAGAGACGGATCCTGAGATGTGGCTGCCGTCAGGGCCGACAAGAGCTGAGTGGAAACCGGGACCCTGCAAGACGGTTCCATGGGTGCTTGGACCCACCAGGCTTGCGCCGTAGTGTCCAGCCTGGGCTGCGGCGATGGCGATGGCTAAGATGATCTGAAGAAAAAAAATTCTTAGTCCTATCTGAGGGAAAATACGGCGCTAATAATGGTAAACCAATACAGAATTCCAAAAATCTTTCTCCCAGTATGGGCAACTTTCTTATTTTGCCAGGTAAGTACAGAGTCGGTTAAATGGGCAAAGTTGAAAGTTCTTATTAAGAATCGAGAACTAATTTTTTGAAAAATTCAGGAATTGATGAAATATGCTGAAAAATTGAAAAGTTGCGCTGGGTTTTTTGTTTCTAAATTCTATGGCACCGGTAAAATGGGCATTTACACACCAAATTTTAAGTCGTCAATGTTTTCTACACTAAAAGGGAATTGGTCGTAATTGCTAATGTGAACCGTTTTCGGGAAAATTAAAAAAAGTCCAAAAAACAGGAGATGATTCCTTGTTGAAATTTGTAGTTTTTTTTTTAATTAAAATTAATCATTCACCCCTCTCCTGCATTTTTAAATACAACCGCTTGAGGGGGGTGAGGTCAAAAAGTCAATTTATTCAACCCTCGCCTATTATATTTTATGGTATACGAGTATAGTGCAGAAAAAATTATACGTAAAATTGAAATTACCTACTTAAGCAGTTATATTAAATTTCAGTTACTTACCAGGACCTTCATTGTGCACTAGTTGATTTGTTGCTAGAATTTCTGATGTGAATACCTGCCGATATTCGCCACAATCTTTTATATAAATACATGACCTCGCCTCTTGAACCATTTACTAACCCTTACCTACACATTTACGATTACGACGTCATTAGCTGCATGCAGATCTATCTGCGTGGTGCAAGGAAAGGCCGGGCGCTTAGATTACTATCATTTATTATTGTTGCACTGTCTCCTGAAATTTATCCAGAAGAGGTGCGTCTGAATTCCAGAAGTAATTAAAATACCTACTTTACTTGGAGCTGAATAATTCAGGTCAGTATCATAATTTCATAATTATCGAGGATCGAGGAAAGAGAAAGAGAAAGCTGAGAGATGGTTAGGTGCGTGGATTTCGTGTTTGATATGGTCACATAAAAAAAAATGAAAAATTACCGAAGTTAAAATTCTTCTCTTGTTATTTTTCAAAAAACTGTTTTTTTTTTCAACAAAACCTCGAATAATTAAAAAAAAAAGTATTGCAGTTGTGTAATTTAAAATCGTGTAAAATTAAAAATTTGGTTTTTGAATGTCAAATTTGACGATCAGGTTGAAGAAAGTTGAAAATGACAGTTTTTTGGAAAATAACAAGAAAAAAAAGTAAAAAAAGAGGAAATTGTTATTTTATTCTATGGGGAATTTAATTCTTAAACTTTTATTTTTCTTATTATTTTTCAAAAAACTTCATCCTTTTCCCAAAAACCTCGAATAACTTAAAAAATGTTTGCTGTTATGTCATTGGAAATCATCGAAAATTCAAAAGTTGGCGTTTAAATTACACGTCAAACTTAACGATCGGGAAGAAAGTTGAAAACGGCAGTTTTTTGAAAAATAACAAGAGAAAAAAAAGTTAAAAAAAGGAGGATATTGTTATTTTATTTTATGGGGAATTTTATTATCAAACTTTTTTTCCTTTGTTATTTTTCAAAAATCTTTGTCGCTCTCAACTTTTCTTCCTGATTGCCAGGCTTGACATTCAATTTAAAAGCCTTATTTTTGAATTCTCGATTATTTTAAGAATAGCGATAGTATATTTTCATACCGCAGTTAAAATTTTTCTTAAATTTTTTTTTTTCCAAAGAACCGTTTTTGATTCTAAAAAATCCATTTTTGTAAAAGTGAGAGTACACTGAACATGTTAATTAGTTCAAGTTAGATTTCATTTTCATTATTTTTTTTCCATTATATTCTCGAGGTGAGTTTGAGCGGTTGCCAAATTTTAACCCTCGAATTCTTTTTTTTTTCTTACATTAGTTTTTTCACTTTCGCTTATACAGGTGTTCAAAAAATAGCAAAGTTCGAAAATTCAAATGGCGTCCATTTTGAAACGACTCGACCGCTTTTGCTCAAATGCGATTCCTTTGTGCATATCTGACTTGCATGAAAACTTCACTCCCCTATATGGAACTCCGAAGTTGCCGTTAGTAAATTATAGCCCCCTCAGAAGACTCCCTACTCAAAGGTAACGGCTTTCCACAAATGGAAAATTCCACAAGAGATGCGCACAATTAAGAGCACAATGATTCCCAGTGCCAGTAGATTTCTGCGAAATATGTAAGCGCCGAATGTCGCTATCCATGGACCGAGCGCCGCAGCCATATCGGTTATGTGATATGATTGCCCGAAACATTTGGGATGACCTTTATGTTTATTCCCGTTTGAGGAAAGCCGCTTAGGGTCGGATTTGTGACTAGGTAATGCCTATACTACCCCCTGCAGATGTCTAAACGCCGAATAAACTCATATCTCTCTAGTCTGCAAACTGAGACCTGAATCGTAATGGGTTTTTCCGAACTTTGAAAGAACACCCTGTTCAAACCACATACGTGACCAAAGTCTTTCATAAATTCTACACAAGCAGTTCAAAATTTCGTATAAATAAAAAACAAAAAGAGAGACGTACAGAAATCGGCCAACGGGTTAAAAAATTATGTAACATTGTAAGGGTGCACCATCCCTCATCCCTTATCAACTCAATTTACCTCTACTTACCGTTTCCGCAGTAGGTACATTGCTTTCAAAATGCAAAATTGCGATTTTCATTTGTTTATAACTCAAAAAATTCTCAATTTAAACCGCAACTGTGAAAACCATTCTTACTAGATTTTCTCAGGAAATATGAAAATATAAAAATATACAGGGTGTATATGCAGGCTAATATATTAAAAAATGAAGAATATAAGCACAATAATGCGAGTGAGCGGTGGTGGTCTAATGAAATTTTCCAAAGTTTCATGGGCTCAATCCTCCAATAATAGTGCACGGTAAATCGCTTCAAAATACCTGAAAATTTGGAAACAGTGCCACCTGTTGCGGGGATAAAAAAGTTATAAAAAACTTGGTATTACATTAAAAAAAAACACAGTGACTATAATAATATCAGAAAAACGGTAAGACTGGCAACATGGCACTATTGCACATATCAACTGAAGTCTTCATATAAGCAGATTAATTAATTATTAAGGTAGTCCTTTGGAAGGTCATTTGACAAAGTAGATACAATGACGTCATAATATGTCCTTCTTATTAAAAGAACGCATTTCAAACTTTTGAATACAAAACATCATGAAGGACTATAATGCCATTTCTGGTGCGTTGTGGTGGTGCAGGTGAGGGAAACTGTTCATACTTTTTTTGTGGTTGTTCAGTTTTACTCTTTGGTAGGTAAATGTACTAATCAGCTGTTTGGACTGGATGGTCCTAAAGCATTATGTTTTATATTCGAAGGTTTCAAATTAATTAATAAAAATTTAAATGTCACACTGAGGTTTGATTCATTTCTTACAGTTGAGTCCTTTTTGCTGTTTTATTTACATTGTTTATTTATTATAGTCTCTCGACTTCCCTTGTACTCTTTGCGCAGTCGCACACTCAAAGATCGTCTACTGCTTTTAGGAGTGACGCATTTTCTGTTATTCTGGTTTTTATTTAGTTCATTAGCTTTATTTAGTTCATTTTGTTTTTCTAAATCTCTGACCTAATTAATTTTTTTCTAAATTTCTCTTGATTTATTGCACCACGCGATGGTCCACGTGGCTTTGTACTTATATTCAGTATTAATCACGATGTAAATTTATAATTATTGGTAAAGCCCGTGTACACTTCAGCGTATTGTAATTAAAAAAAGGGAAACATTCAATGATTGTACCATGCTTTTATAGCCTTCGTCAACTTTCTTGCCTTCGCTCATCTTGCTATTTTCCTATCCCCTGGAAGCGAATTCGCCCGAATTTTTGCAAGATTGCAAGGCTGTAAATTGAATAGAGCAAAAATTGAAATATGAATTTTGTTTTGAACTTTATAACCACCACTGTATGTATGAGTGTAAATGAGTGGGTAGGTATGTTGTTGTCATCACTTCGTACCTACCTAATAAATTTAATGATTGCGCTAGCATTTTACCAAGGCGCCTAAACTATCTACTATCCATTGTAAATTATCGCAGTATTAATGGTATTCGTAATTCATGGTCCCATAAAAATACAAGTAAATAATGATTACGGTATTTAATTATTATAACCAAAAGCAGCAGCGCTCATTATCCGTATTGTGCATTATATCGTAATTCTATCTAGGATATTTCCGTGTGTATGAAAAAATCACGATTTATTAGCCTTGAATTGCCATAGAATGTAAGTAAGTATGTAAGCGAGCAGGGTGGAGTCGACTATTCTTTACCAGTTAATTATTATTAGTAGGTACAGAGATACCTACGTTCTTGGATATTATATGCCATATTTTTATGATAAAGAGTTGGTGTTAATATCTATACTCTGTCTGATTCAATGACGCGGAATAAAATGTTCATTGAGAGGTATCTTAATTATTATTGTTTAATTATTAAAGCTTAATACAGTTTCTATCATTTTTTTACTAATTCAACTACGTCCATTTTTATATAAAAAAATCGCAAAATTGATTTTCTCATTCAATACATATTTGTTCTCGTCTTTTTTTTTATTGGAAGAAATCAAAAAAAAATAAAAAATCAAATGCGCCGCTGCATCGTTCTAGTGTAGACGTTAATTTTTCGACATCGCAGATTACATCGTATTAGCGACTAGAAAAAACTCAAATTCGTCTATTTCTCTTTTACAAGTAAAAGTAACTCGTCCTATAAGTATATTATTATGCGTCTTCTATCAATGTCAATAATAATTTTTTCCTATGACAGCCTTTTTTTTTGTCATTTAGTATAAGAAAAAATCGCAGAAACTAACAATTTTCCACGTTATTAAAAAATATTTTCCCTTTTTTCTGGATTTTTTTACGAAAAACGTTTTCTCGCTTAATGTTTTGAAAACCCCATAATGGAAAATATACCTAAGAAAAATAAAATTTGACTATCGTTCTGAAAATTCTGAAAATTCTGGAGTGCTAAGGGAATTTTTGTAAGAGGGTGAGTACCAATTTTCAAGTCTCCTGCTGTTGTTATATACAGGAAGAAGAATTTGTAAAAGAGAAAATGACGAATTAAACCCTTTTTTCTTGTGGCTCTATGTTCTCGAGATGTAGCCATTCAAAATTTAAAAAAAGGCTTCTTTGGCCTTTTGATAATTTTTGTTTCCGTTTTGTTTACGTTTAGAAAACAAGTTCTTCACGGTCCAACTGGATTATTTAACCGACTCGTATGGCAATTGACTATGCTCCCTCTCTGTCTCTCTCTCATTCTGAAGACATCGATTTTTCATTATGCACATTTTTCGAAAAAAAAATTTTCTCTGTAGCTCTTCTGTAGCTCTCCCCGTTTTCGAGATATGGGAGAAGTGTCATTTTCCGAGTGAAGGTTTTGGAATTGTCGATTTTTTAAAAACAATTGGCTAAGAGACGTGCCAGACTATGGCAATTTCCAAACCGTAAATCGTTTTATCCTGCGAATTCGTGTTCTCGAGATAAGACCGTTCAAAGTTGAAAGTAAGCTATTTTTCTTGTTTTTCAAAATTTTTGTTCTCTTTTTGTGAGAAAATTTAGGACTTTACGGTCCAACTGGATTGTTTTTTCGACTTGTATAGCAGTCGACTGTGTTCACACAAAATTACGTCCCGTTCTGAAGACATCGATTTTTCATGAAGTTTTGAAATTTGAATGCAAATTTTTCAGAAATTTTTTATCTCTTCGATTTGAATGAAAATCCCCCATCAGGCGATTGAAAGTGCGAGAATCAAGAACTGTAAGTGGTTTTTCTGTCGCTCTCCCCATTTTCGAGATATGACCGTTTAAATTTTATAATTTGCAATTTTTTAGATTTTCAAAATTTTCGATCTCGTTTTGTGAGAAAACTGAGGACTTTACGGTCCAACTGGATGGTTTTTCTGACTCGTATGGCAATCGACTGTGTTCACACGAAAAAAAGTCCCATTCTGAAGACATCGATTTTTTCTGAAAATTTAAATTAAAAGGTAGGTAGATAGGTAGGTATGCAAATTTTTCAGAATTTTTTTTTCTCTTCGATTTTAATAAAAATTCCCCGTCAGACGATAAAAAGTGCGAGAAGTCCAGCACTGTACGTGGTTTTTCTGTAGCTCTCCCCGTTTCCGAGATATGACCGTTTAAATTTGAAAATTGGGAATTTTTTCAGTTTTTCAAAATTTTTGTTCACGTTTTGTGAGAAAAGTGAGGACTTTACGGTCAAACTGGATTGTTTTTCCGACTCGTAAGACTTTCGACTATGCTCACGCAAAATTACGCCCCATTCTGAATTTTTTCAATTATTTGCCATCTTCTGGCAGGTCTCCTCTTTATTATTCAAATTAAAAAAAAAAAAATCTCTTAAAAATCCCCCGTCAGATGATAGAAAGTGCGAGAAGTTCAGAGCTGTAAACGCTTCTTCTGTAGCTCTCCCTATTTTCGAGATACAGAAGAAAGATCATTTTCTGGGTGATGGTATTTTTGGAATTATTGCCAATTTTTTTCAAAACGACAATAACCTGTAGCGCTTTGAAAATTTGCCAGAGGACATGCCAGAAGATGGCAATTTCGAAACTGTGAGAAAACTGAGAACTTTAAAGTCCAGCTGTTGACACGAGATTATTGTTTCTGACAAAAATCCATCGTTCGATAGGAAAACAAGGAATTTTGACAAAATTCGGTTTACCAGTTTGGGCTTTGAAAATTGACCCGTCATTATTGGACAATGACAATCCCGAAACTTGAAACGATTTTTTCCTGCGACTCTTTAACGTTCTCTGGATATGGTTCAAAGTTGAAAAAATGTAATTTTTTAGTTTTTTGAAAAAACAAATTGGATTTTACGAGAAAACTGAGCTTTTTGCGGTTCAATTGGGTTGCTTTTTCAACCGAGGACGTCTTGCAACTAACAGAAAAACCTGATGTGCTCACAGAAAATGGCGTCCCATTCTGAAGACATCGATTTTTTCATGAAAATGTCAAATACACTTTTGCAATATTTTGCAAAAAAAAATTTCTGCGATTTTGACGAAAATTTCCTGCCAAACGATAATCGAGTAAAATAAGAAGAAAAATGCAATCAATTATGCAATCAACTTGGGGAAAAACGAAATTTTGTGTGGATGTTGGGTGGTATCGATGGTGAGTCTAAATTCTAAATAAAAAAATGTAACCTCCTACCCGTAATGGAAAAACCGCCATATAGGTTTTAGGAAATTTTAGGAGTTTTTTGCATTTTACGATCGTATATAAGAAACTTTCATTTATATGCAAATTAAAAAAAAATCATCACATGAAACCAAAATGGCGGCTTTTTCTCAAGGGGTGAGAGGTTCCATTTTTGGATTTAGACTCACCATCGACCACCCAACAACCACACAAAATTCCGTTTTCCAATTTTAATTGCACAATCAAATCCTAATTCTACTGGACTAAGACGAAAATTACGACTTTGTTTGATTGAAGTTCATTAAAAAACTTTATAATTTAATAACTGAGAAGAAAAAGAAGTCATCCTTTTCAAATTTTTCACACTGCGTTTCTACGTATCACAGTGTTCAAGTCTTAAATAATAACAGAAAGTCATTGTCGTAGATATGAGGGTTACATTTCCACTTTCTGAAAATATGTAGTAAGCCATTCGACATTTTTGAAAAAAATTATTAAAATCGAGCAGATTTCGATTCTACGGCCGACGAGGGTTCTATTACAGTCTAGCCGACTAGATCTTAGCCAGTACTTCGTCCGTTATTGCTTTTATAGCCGCTCTTCTCGTAAATCCCATGTACCCACGTACTTTATTAAGAAAAGTCCTCTTATTTTGTCATTCTCTTAAAATCACAAAAAAAATCACCTCTTAAAATTATTGCATTAAAATCTGGGCCACCCTGTATATTCTAAATATTACTTTCTATTTAAATTCTAAATAATTATTGTTTAAACGATCTTGAAGCTCGAAGAGAAGGTAATTAATTCATTATTTAATTACTTAATGAAAAAATGGTAACAACTAGTTTAACCGCGCCTCATTATGTTGCCAACTTGCACTAGCGTCTATTATATCGTTCGTATAATGAAAAGCTGCAGACGAAGGATTCCAAAATAGTTCGTGTTCTTTTTTTTTGTGGTTTGACTCAAGAAATTTCAAATGGTTTGTTTCAAAAATGGTGTTGGAAAATTCGTATCTTAAGCATTTTTTATTATTTTTTGAAGGCTTTTCAAAGCGAAAAAAGCTATCATTACAAAGGAAAAAGTCCATATGATTTTATAATTACATTTTTGTCGATTTTTATTATTCTTGTCAACGTTCAGAAAAACATTTTCTTCACCATTTTGGATAAGAATCACTGTTTTCCAAATTATTGTAGGTACGTGCTATTACGAATCCAACACTGGTGTAGAATTACCAAAGAGTAGGTATATTTGATATTTTTCCGTCATCTCTAACGTCATTATGACTTAGAAATGACGGACAAATGACGTAATTATGTCACAGCCCGTCGACGTGATTTTTAGACGTCCTAAGGACGTATGTAATTTGACGTAGTATGATGAGGGTCGTAAATAATCGTCTCTAATATTTACTAATTTTTTAAGCCCGATGAGAAATTGATAAGGGCACTTGTACAAGCCAAAGAATGAAGAAGTCATTAAAGTAAACTTCTTTATGAAAAAAATAATTTATAGTAAGGCAGAACTTTGAACACTAAATTCAAATATTCAGTTTGTCTAAAAAATTACGAAAAACGACTTTACACCGACGTCATAAATATCACGTTTAAATGACGTCATTATAACGTGACTCTGCTGGCTGGGATTGTAATGACTAATGTTAGCTATTTCAATGAAACAAAAAAATTGGCAATGTGCGCTTTATTACTGATTGTTAATGGTAGGTATAAAAAAATTCATCTTAGGCGATAGTCAGTCCAGAAAAAAAGAGCAAATTGTTCACGAACAGACGATTGTTTACCAGATGCCGTCAGCGACGAGACCGTGTCCAACCAGACCGTGTCCTACCAGACCATGTCCCAGGATTCCTCCGGGAGCGACGACGGTACCGGAGGGTCCGACAAGGACGGCGCTAGGTCCTCCAACGACGGCAGGGGCTACTCCCAGGATTCCTAGAAATTGAATTTTGTTTCCTAAGTAACAATAATTGAAAAATGTTTTTAAAATATGGCCTACCAGTGTGAGCGACGATTCCGGGAGCGACGGCAGCGCTGACGACGCCTCCGTGGCTTGGTGGTGCGACAACGGCGCCACCGCTAACGGCGGAGGAAATGGCGCTTCCGTCAGGTCCGAGTACGGTGGCTGCGTCTGAAGGTCCTTTCAATACGACGCCGGGGGCTCCCGGGCCTACCAAGGAGAGACCTCCTAGACCGATTACTGATGCATTGCTGCAGACAGCCAAGCTGCCGACCAAGAGAATTACCTGCAAAATTAATGGATTTTTAATTATTAGTCCAGTTGGCGGGTCTATGAATTAATTAATTTTTATAGTATTTTGGCAATGAACAAAATGCAGTCGAAATATCTTGCTATGTATTCAAATTTGTAGGATACCTACCCAATCTTCAAACAATCATCTAAATATGACAAACGCCAATTGATTAGTGTTTAATCATCTCTTAAAAAATCACAAAAAAGTGGTAAAGAAAATTCAACTTTTTGAAAAAACTAACTAAATATTAAAAAACAATCAACTAGGATCATATAAGAGTATTATTGGCTTTCATTTATTATGGGGAACTGTTTCCCTACCTCGCAGCGTTTTTTTTTTTTTAATAAAACCGGAAATCAAAAAAGTTGGATGTTTGATGAAAAATAAGAGGTAAAATATTTTTTTGAATAAAACTACTTTTCTGGAGCGTGTAGCTCAAAAACGGTTAGGAATTCGAGAGTCACGTATAGAATAAAAGTTTTAGACAATTATACAAGCTTTCATTTATTTTTGGGAAATTTTTCCCAACCACGCACCGTTCTTGAGATATAACCGGAAATCCAAAAAGTGGAATGTTTGATGAAAAATAAGTGGTAAAATAATTTTTTCGAAGAAAACTACTTTTCTGGAGCGTGTTATTAAAAAACGGTTGCGAATTCGAAAGTCACGTTTTAAATAAAAGTTGTAGATAATTTTATCAGCTTCCATTTATTATCAGGAAATTTTCCCCTACCAGGCACTGTTTTTGAGATATAAACGGAATTTCCAGAAATGGCATGTTTTTTCAAAAAAACTTTTTGAAAAAACTAACTAAAAAAAACAGTAGGTAATTTGAAAAAAAAAGAGATAATAATGAAAGTTGTAGAAAATAAAAGAAAAGCTTAGAAGGGTAGTAGGTACTTACCAAAGCGTTCATGATGCTAGATGCTGTTATTGCAAGTTGTCTTTGAACTGATCCTTAGTACTTCTACCCTCCTATTTATATGTACCATTTTCTTATAAAAATGCCTAACCTTCAGATAGTCTTACGCATATTTTGTCAGGATTGCATAGTATCTTTACATTGTTGAGTACGTCCAAGTGTAGGATAGGAAACGGTTTTTATGTAACATATATGTAACTCGCATAATATGCATACCTACTACTATGTTACATATTACTTACTGCATAATTAAATTGGTAATGAAAAATTCGTGATATCAGCTAGCAGAAGGCCTTTCCTTGTTGTAGGTATCGGTAGTATTGTCCAATTTATTCCAGAAACTACTTAAAAAAAAAAAAACTAAAATTGTGGGTACTAAATTATTACCAATTTCTAGTTCTAGTTCAACGTCCTTTTAATTTGTGAATACACAATTGTTATTATGGAAATTAGGTGCATGTAGGTAGGCGAGATTTGATCTAAAAATTAATCATCATTGGTAACACAATACGTTACTTAATTATTGCATTTCAAGCAACAAATTCTTCTTTGGTAATGTCAGTCACTGACAATTTTTTCGAATAAAAAGGAAGTGCGTTTATCTTCTTCTATTGCTTAAAAGCGTCTAATTTTGAAGCCAAAGGATTTTGTGAAAGGTTTAAGGATGATGATTGATTTTAAATCCATGAGCCTTTCTGTTATATAAAAAAAATACATCATGATAAAAAGTGTTTTAAGAAACTCCAATATTCTATTATAAAGTCGTCAGAATAATAATTGTCTTCGATTGACATCAGGATTATTTAGTTTTCTTCTTTTCTTTAATCAGAATTTTTAAAATATCAACCCAAAAAAATTATATGAAAGCTACAAAAAGCTCGAATGGAGAAGCGTAAAGACAAAAATTTCAAGTAAGAGAGTGAAGGGGTTATACACCGCAAGGCCCTTTTAACGTTCCCCCACAATGAACTCCTACTGAAACCTTCCAAAACTAAGTATTCATAAAGCCTGGAAGGTCTTTTACTGAGAGGAATTTCGTTTCTTCATTTCTGTCTGAGACTATAGTGTAAGTAATGGCACAAGTCCTCGTCGTTGGTTTCCGGTTATATCTCAAAAACGGTACGTCTTAGGGGAAAATATCCTAACGATAAGTAAAAGCCCATGAAATTTTCTACAACTTTCATTCTGGACGTGACTTCGAATTCCTCACCGTTTTTGAGTTACACGCTCCAGAAAAGTAGTTTTTTCGAAAAAATAATTTTATCTCATATTTTTCCTCAAACATCCCATTTTTGTGGTTTTCGGTTGTATCTCAGAAATGGTGCGTGGTAGGGAAAAATTTTCGGATAATAAATAAAATCTCGGAAAATTATCTAAAACATTTATTCTATAAGTAACTTTCGAATTTCGAACCGGTTTTGAATTACACGCTCCAGAAAAGTAGTTTTATTTCAAAAAAATAATTTTGCCACAAACATCCCACTTTTGAAGATGTCGGTTATATCTCAAAACAGGTGCGTCGTATGGAAAAATTTTTTCATAATAAATAAAAGCTCACAAAATTTTCTAAAACTTTTAATATATACGTCGCTTTCGAATTCCTCACCGTTTTTGAGTTACACGCTTCACAAAACTAGACTTAAAAAAAATCATTTTACCTCTTATTTTTCTTCAAATGTTTCTTCATATCGTCCAAAATATTCATCAGAGAAATAAATTCATTAAGAATAAGTTGTAGATAATGGAATTCTCTTTTAAAATATTATACAGGGTGTTGATTTTCAAAGCGGGCCATAAGGAATTAGTATTGCGAAAGTGGTTTTTAAGGATTCCTGCTCGCCGTTTACACTGACAGAAATGGTTTTGGTATTAAAATGAAGGAAAAATTACTGCGCATACCGTTTTTAGGCAATTTTATGGGCTTTCATTTATTATAGGGAATTTTTTCCCTACCACGCATTGTTTTTAACATATAACCATAAATCCCAAAACTGGAATGTTTGATGAAAAATACCAGGTAAAATGATTTTTTTCGAAAAAATCTATTTTTGTGGAGCGTGTAACTCAAAAACGAGTGGCAATTCGAAACTCGTGTATAGAACAAAAGCTGTAGATAATTTTATGGGCTTTCATTTATTATGGGTAAATTTTTTCCCTACCATGCACCCTTTTTGAGATATAACCGGAAATCCTAAAAGTGGGATATTTGATGTAAAATAAGAGGTAAAATAATTTTTTCGAAGAAAACTACTTTTCTGGAGCGTGTAATTCAAAAACGGTTGGAAATTCAAAAATCGCGCAAGGAATAGAATTTTTAGACAATTTTGCAAGCTTTCATTTATTATCGGGAAAATTTTCCCTATCGCGCATTGTTTTTGAAATATAAACGGAAATTCCAAAAGTGGGATGTTTAAAAAAAAAAAATTCAACTTTTTCCGAACGTATAGCTCAAAAATGGTTGGGAATTCGAGATTCACGTATAAAACAAAAGTTGTATATAATTTTATAGGCCTCCATTTATTATGAAAAAAATTTTCTCTACCACGCACCGTTTTTGAGATATAACCGGAAATCCCGAAAGTGGGATGTTAAACAAAAAAAATTCAACTTTTTCCGAACGTGTAGCTCAAAAACGGTTGGGAATTCGAGAGGCATGTGTAGAATAAAAGTTGAAGATAATTTTATGGGCTTTCATTTATTATAAGAAATTTTTTTCTTTACTACCACCGTTTTTGAGATATAACCGTAAATCCCAAAAGTGAGAAGTTTGATGAAAAATACGAGGTAAAATTTTTTTTTCTAAAAAATCTACTTTTGTGGAGCGTGTAACTCAAAAACGAGTAGTAATTTGAAACTCATGTATAGAACAAAGGTTGTAGATAATTTTATGGGCTTTCATTTATTATGGGAAAATTTTTCCCTACGACGTACTGTTTTTGAGATATAACTGGAAACCCCAAAAGAGGGATGTTTGATGACAAATGTTAATTAAAATGATCAAAATCTACTTTTGTGGAGCGTGTAACTCAAAAACGGTTGGAATTCCAAAATCACGTATGATATAAAAGTTTTAGATAATTTTACAAGCTTTCATTTATTATTGGGAATTTTTTCCCTATCACACACTGTTGTTTAGATATAAACGGAAACTACAAAAGTAGGATGTTTTTTTCAAAAAAAACTTGCAACTTTTTTCGGGCGTGTAGCTCGAAAACGGTTGGGAATTCGAGAGTCACGTATAAAATAAAAGCTCTACCTGACCTGGCTCACCACCTAAACGTCACGACTTTTGGTATCTTCACATCCTAAGCTCCCGGAACAAGTTTCTGAAAAAATCGCTTAGGAGGAATTAGCACTGTCTGATGTGTTTTCTCATCAGCCAGCCTATCCAGCGCCTCATCACATTCTTGTATCAGCAGGAAGCTAATCCTATATACAGGGCGGCCCAACGAAAACGAAACAGGCCTTCCAATTTGGAAACTGAAGATGTACGAGAAAAATGCCGAAACATGTCAATTTTGTTAACGAGGGATCCCCCTTCATCTCCTTGGCGGGGGTGGCTACCCCTCCACTTATCATCATAGTTGACACTTTTTGGGTTTCGCCTAAATAATACAAGACGATGGTATATTTAATAGCTGCCGCCTTTTTTTCAGAAACGTTCTCATCTCATAATTTCGTTTCTTTTTTTAATGCGTGCATCTTACCTAGATTTGTTCATATTTATGGGTAGGTAGGTATATGAATCTTAAAATAAGATACCAGTTAAATGAAGTCAACTAACTATGGCAAGGCCGAAAAATCATTTGGTTGCCATTAACAGAATATATTATTTGCTAAAAATATGATGCAATATTAACGAACTTAGAGTAAAGCCATTAATTCCAGTAAGTCCCACCTCACGGTTGGAGACATGGCAACTGGTATATAAGATCGAGGGCTCAGTAGTTTGACATTATATTTTTCTAGTGAACTACCAACTACCATAACCACCAGTACCCGGTGACAATCATCAATCCTTCAACAATGAATTCTCTGGTAAGTGGGTGTTGTTATTATTCTTCTGAAGTTCTTGTCATTTGTAAGTTGTTGGTTTGTTACGTCAGCCTCTACCTAATTTTGTAACAAATCTACTCTTACCGCGAAATCGTGAAATATTACAAATCTAGTAGGAGGAAACTGTATATTCGTAGCATTAGAGTTTTTTTTTTTTATAAATAATCCATTGAAATTAGAAAATTCTCAATTTTTACAGGCTCTTTTCTCTCTGTGCGCCATCATCGCCTCAGCCACCGCATCTGGAATCGGCGGTATAGCGCTGGCATCACCATCAATCGCCGCCTCCACCATCCTAGGCAACCCCCTGGGCGCCACCACCATCACTAGGAGTATCGCCGCTCCCGGGATCATCACCACCAGATCCGGACTGATCGGCGGTCCCGGCGTCATTACTTCTGCTGGACTCATAGCACCGGGAATCTCCGCTCCCGGACTCATCACCAGCAGGGGTGGACTCATCGCGCCTGGACTCATTGCATCTCACGGAATCGCGTCTCCTGGAGTTATCGCTGCCAGAAATGGTCTCATTGCTTCTCCTTGGGGTCTTGCCGGTCAACCCTTGATCGGTAACGGGATTATTGGGTCTCCAAGAATTTTGACTTCTTCAGGTAATTGCATGGGAATTTTTCTGTTGTGTTAATTAATTAATTAATTAATCAAGCTATTTATACAATAATTGATAAATAAATAGAGCATCAGAAACCCACTGAACCATTTACTTATCTAATTATTATTTGAGATAAGTGATAAGATAATACTTTTGTGTTAATTTTAATTATAGTAATTAATTAATTAATTGTATTGTTTCAGGTATTTTGGGATCTCCACTTGGACTCACGAAAACAATTTGGTAAACAATAATAATTTAATCTAAGATCACCTCGCATGCACTCGAACCATTGTCAATATTTTCACTATTCATAAAAATTTTATCTCTTCTAATTTATTTTATATTTAATTGATATGGATGGAGATCGAACTTTCCAACTAGTCATGTGAATATAAATATATAATTAAATAAATAAATAATTTAAGCATTACTTTGTTTTTAATTACTTGTCGTAGCTGTTCATTCAACATGAACACATTATTTGTGTTTATTATTATCCTTAATAACACTCTCCATTTAAAGAAAGTTTCTGTGATTAAGTCATCTTCATGTATATGGATCTTCAAGATACCGATGGTCCAAGTTGAGACAACTCTGATTTGTTCTTTGAATTTCGGACTTTAAGGAAAAAGAAAAAGAAACCCCTTAAATGATTTGTTCGTTGTCCGTCTACGAGTCAAAATTTTCTGGACTGCATAAAAATCGATTCAAACCTTTACAAAACTAAGAATTTCGACTTGAAGCTAAGAATTCCCACTTAAAGCTAAGAATTCAGACTTTAAACTCGGAATAGCCATTTAAATTTAAAAGAATTACAACTTAAAACTAAGAATTCTGACTTTCAACTCGAAGTTCCCACTTATAACTAAGAATTCCGATTTAAAACTAAGAATTCAGACTTTAGACTAAAAACTCCGACTTTTTAAAGTCGGAACTCAGAATTGCGACTTTAAATTAAGAAGTTCGACTTAAAACTAAGAATTCCGAATTTAAAGTAAGAATTAGACTTTTTCAACTCGCAATTCGGACTTTAAACTCGGAATTCCGACTTTATAATAGGAATTCCTAATTTGAACTAAGAATTCCGACATTTTAACCTCGGAATTCCGACTTTAAAGTAAGAATTACAAGTTTAAACTCGGAAATCCGTCTTAGAGCTAAGAATTCCAACTTTATTAACCTCGCAATTCCGACTTTAAACTCGGAATTCCGACTTTATAGTAAGAATTCCTAATTGGAACTGAGGATTCCGACATTTTAACCTCGGACCTTCGACTTTAAAGTAAGAATTGCGACTTCAAACTCGCGATGGCCATTTAAATTTAAAAGAACCGCGACTTTAAACTAAGAATTCCGACTTAAAACTAAGAATTCCGAATTGAACTAAGAATTCGGACTTTTTAAACTCTAAACTCGGACTTTAAAGTAAGAATTCCGACATTAAACTCGGAATTCCGTTTTAAAGCTAAGAATTCCGACTTTATTAAACTCAAAATTTTGACTTTAAGATCGGAATGGCAATTTAAAATTGAAAATTGCGACTTAAAACTAAGAATTCCGAAATAAACTCGGAATTCCGACTTAAAACTAGGAATTCTGATTTAAAACTAATAAGTAAGAATTCCGACTTTCAACTCAGAATTCCGTCTTAAGGCTAAGAATTCCGATTCTATATCTCTGACGAGGTACACATACACTTCTTATCATTTGACATTATGATTGCTTCGAGAAAAAAGTTTCCACTATCGCCTAAAAAAACACCTAATCAATGTTTTCAGGTGATTGTCACAAAAAAATTATCTTACGGATTTATTACCGTTCCTAAAATGAAAGTTATCCGACCTCTTTTACTTCACGGTCGGTTTTACGTCACTAGAGAAAACTTCGCTTCTACGTCACGATAAAAGCGGCCGTGAAGCAAAAGCGGCATAGAACCGACGCCAACTTTACCTACTTGAGAGGCAGTCGCCTAAAAAACGTTGTGTGCACCTCGACCGAAATATCTTTTTTAGCCTCACCCGAAATTTGCTCAGCCTCGGCTTCAAATTTCCGATTCGACCAAGAAAAATTTACCAAGTGATAGGTACTAATGCTCAGAACCTGAAAACATTTTATGATAATAAAATTTTAAATGACAAACAAAAATTTTTGTTGTAGGAACTGTTAGTTTTAAGCCGAAATTATTTGTTTAAACTCATAATTTAGAGAATAAAACTGGTTACATAACTGGTTACAATAAATTACATTTAACTGATATACAGGGTGTCCGGTAAGTACCTCCTAATCTCTCGGGAGCATACAGGGGAGGTCAAAATAAACCTAGTCTGTCATAAAAAAAACATTCCTAAAGTGTCCCTAAACGGAGATACAGAGCCCCAAAATGGTACCCTAAGATATACTTTTTTGGCTCTAACTTTTGAACCGACCTGTATAATTTGATGAAATTTTAATTTTTTTATAGAGGCCATAAATACTCATTAAGCCATATCAGAGTGGGTGTTTGACGTGCTAAAGGAAGTCAGGAACGGACTTACCACCACACTCATTGTGTCAAAGTTTTGACAGATGTCATTTTACAGAGCTGAAAACTTATTTTTTAAATACGCTGGTCATTCATCTTCACAAAAGGTACCTACTCTTAATTTATTTCGATAAAACTAGCGGTTCTCAAGATAAATCGACTTTTATGCGAATTTTGATCAAGTTCCGTCAATAGCAATCCATTATGTAGGTAGGTTTATCAATAAGAACCTGATTTTTACCTGTTTGTGTTTAGCATTAGTAGTCCAGTCATTTGGTAGTTTTACCTGAAAAGTTTTCCGGGAGGTTTGAAAATTGGTGATTTTATAGATTTCGACGTGCTCTTTTCGAATTTCTACTTTGCCACCTCGTATCTTTGCCGCTCGCGCCGCCATATTGAAAAAATGGCGTCCAAAAACAGTTTTTTAACAATATCTTCTTTCCGACTCATTTTACGATGAAAATATTTATGTAATAAATTAAACTAGAGAAAATTTCCTACAATTTATGTAGTAACCTTTATTTTTGTAGAATCAACAGTTTTTGCGTACGAGCGCCGCAAATTCCTCTCAAACATGCGTTTTGGCTAAATAAATTATTTAGACACCACCATGAGTAATTGGCGCGTTTTAATAGACCTTTCTCCCACGACAGCCGCAATGGGATCATCAGCTTCGTTGTAATCCTTTTGTTTCTCGATTTCGTCATATGTTTGCTCGAAAATAGTCTCTGTTTCTTCTTCTTCATCGCTATCTTCCAGTGTAATTTTCGAATTATCACACGTACCATTGCAATTCGTGCATATAACGGAGCACTTTAATCCAGCCTTTCTGCATCCACGCAGGCTCCCCGACATCCCTTTTTCCATTTCCATAGCCCTGCATTTTTTTCAACTCCATCCCACTGCAGCTGAACCTGGTGATAGGCTCGGAACTAATGTTGTCGTGCTGTTGCTTCTGTAGGTGGCAGCGATGTAATATTAAATTTATTTTTTATGCTGATTTTGTGAAGCATGTTGTTTAACATGCTATAGTTGTTTAACGACATACTTTTTATGCCACTGTTACCTCGACTGTTACCATACAATGCAAGGGGGAAGCGTTCCCCAGCTTCAGCAATGATCTCTGGATCGGCATTTTGGTTTTTGAATACCTAGACAAGCTCGTTTAAATCTCGTTTTTTCGGAGTACATTGGCACATTTTATTTTTCCTTGATTAAAGTGTGCTGATGCTGTATCACAGCCACTGAAAGCGTGCACGAAAAATATGTCATCTGCGACTATTTTATCTATGACACTTTTTTTTTATCTATTTGTTGCGCAATTTTTCCTTTTTTTGGTTTGAAATATATATGTATGTTTGAACGCGTAGATAGAGCCAAGAGAATAAGAAGATCTACATCTTCGCCGACAACTATTACGGAATCAAATGTAGATGAAATGTTGATTGCTGTATTGACTATTATAGAGTATCCGCATCTTCCTTGGCTTTCTTGACCATGAAGTTCGCAGCTTCAAATTTTGTCTTCAACATTTCAATGAGGCAATTCAAATATTTAAATATACGAAAAACACGTGTTGGTGTAGATGTATCTTGATTTGTGGCTCTCGTACGCTGAAACTATTGATTTTACGAAAAAAAGATTATTACATAAATTGTAGGAAATTTTCTCTAGTTTAATTTATTACATAAATATTTTCATCGTAAAATGAGTTGGAAAGAAGATATTGTTAAAAAACTGTTTTTGGACGCCATTTTTCCAATATGGCGGCGCGAGCGGCAAAGATACGAGGTGGCAAAGTAAAAATTCGGAAAGAGCATGTCAAAATCTATAAAATCACCAATTTTCAAAACTCCCGGAAAACTTTCCAGGTAACCCTCTTTTTGAACACCAAATGACTGTACTATAGTAACTTTTGAGTGTTTCGCATACCTAAAAACCGATTTATCTCGAAAACCGTCAGTTTTACCGAAATAAATTAAGAGCACCTTTTTTAAAGATGAAGTATTAGACTATTCAAAAAAATAGTATTTAGCCCTGCAAAGTGACACCTGTCAAAATTTTGACTCAACGAGTATGATGGTAAGTCCGTTCCTGACTTCCCTGACGACGTCAAACATCGACTTTAATATATGGCCTGATGGTTCTCTGTGGCCTCTATAAAGTGTTTAAATTCCATCCAATTATACAGGTCGGTTCAAAAGTTAGAGCCAAAAAAGTAAATTGCGGGGCACCCTTTTAGGGCTCCATATCTCCGTTTGGGAACACTTTAGGAAATTTTTTTTTATGACAGACTAGGTTTATTTTGACCTCTCCAGTATGCTCCAGAGAGATTAGGAGGTACTTACCGGACACCCTGTATCTTTAACTTATCAGAAATAAAATATATTTAAAAATTTTTCAAAATAGCTGCTACAGACGCTTTCGAAAATTTGCAAAAAAAATTTTGAAAATCTACTTTGACGGCTCACAGCTGACAGACGGTTGCCTCTATTGCGACGAAACTTTGTAGTTGCAAAGAACAATTCCTTGGCTACACGCAGAAATTTTTGCGATCATCCTCCGATCGACGAGACCAAAGTTATGGTAAAAAATGTGCGAGCGGTACAATTTGCCGTTCAAAATCTTGACGATTTCCGAGCAAAATCAATAAAAATCAGGTAAAATTCGAAATTTTTTCTGGCCAATTTCCGTATACCAGGACTCGGAAATCATTTTTACGGGACAGTGAAAGAGTGGCTCTGTCGGAATTTTTAATTTTTGCCGCTTAAATTTCCAAAATGACGGCGCTGTGATTTTTCTAAAATGGCCGATTTTTGATCGCGATTTCTCGATTTTAACGTGTAAAAAGACCCAGTTTAGATTTTTATTTCGAATTTTTTTCAAAACCACGTTCGAGTTAACAGTATTTCCTTTATTGTGACATATTAAAAAAAATTGTATCGCGAGATTCAAGGTCGCCGCGATTTTTTTTGTTGAAAAAATAATTACTTTTTTCAGGTGTTTCAAATTTGAAAATTTTTTAATGACAAATTCAAGTTAGCTGTCATTTTTTCAGCATTGCCAGATGAGAATCGCCAGTAATGGTTTTCCTTTCATAGTGTCAAAAATATTTCAATCGCGATTTTCAGTGATAAAAAATACATTACCACTGAAATACAGGAATGAAATAAAATATATGAATATATAAATATTTCTGATATATCTCTGATACAAAGTGTTTAAATTTCAGTTATCGGACCTCAATAAGATGGTCCTTGAAGGTGATAAAGTGCATAATATTTTTCTTATAGGTATTCGAGTGTATGCTGATTTATTATTTAGTTATCGTACCTACATACATAGGTACATAGAATGGGTTTCAAGTAGAGCTATCTACAAAAAAAGTGTTATCGTTAAATGCTCATTAGTTTAAATTTTTTTCCAGATAGGAGAGAACATCTCGAATACGAGTATTTTATCACCATTTTCATTTACTATATATAAGGAAAACCGCAACCAGGGAACTGCGGCAGGTAATTGGCGAGAAAATGCTGATAAAAATAATAATTGAATAAGTACCACTGTATTTAGTAAAGTTACATAAGTAATTTGAGATTATTTCACTCCATATTTTCGTTTCAAACTAAGAAAAATTTTTCCGAGAAAATGTTACCTTTAATGGTATTATTGTCGTGTATATTAACAACAGTTTATGGGTCTTGTGTGAATAAAAGTGTGTCCACGTTCACGGCCAATGGAATACAAGCCACGGAAGTTTGCGCTGGACAGTTAATTTTTGAGGAAAATTTCGATAATTTGGACACAGGCAGGTGGCCTCATGAAGTTACATTGACCGGGTTTGGAGTAAGTAGGGAATAAAATTTCATTTATTACGAGAAGGTTAAACAGGACTAGGTACTGTATAATAATTGTTATGAATCATGCACGAAAAAAGTATTTTTTCAAATTCATCTGTCCATATTTTCGGTTCCATTTTTTATTTTTTTATTGCTTTTTTGTTTGTCATTTAAAATAATTTTACTGACTAACGATAAAGTTCTGATAAAAGTGCCAACATACGCGAGACAAATTGAAGCCAAGACTTCAAATTATGTGTCAAATAAAAAAATTCCACGATGTAGAAAATACAAGAAGATACAAGATACAGGGTCGTATTCAAAGGTTTTCAAGATTTAAAGATCAATAACATACCTGTTCGTGATGAGTAAAAACAAAACTGCAAAGAAATACTGTAAGAAACTCGAATGTTGAAGATTTTATGTTTGAGTTTGAGCAAGAAAATTATCCTTTAATAAATAATAGTTCTCAGATATTCAAATCAACAATGTGGTGATGGTGAATAACGTAAATATCCAGACTAGGAAGCGGAAAAAAAATAAAACCACAATAATTAGATAGATAAAAATTTTATCACATGGAGATAAACCATTCATTAAGTCACTTTGCCTATAACCTCGCATACATGGCTTCCAGTAGATTATTCCAGTTGAAACTCTAATTATTAAATCTTCGAGAGGCTCTAGAATTTTTCAAAAAACATCGTTTGGCGCTCATGGAGTATCAGTTCTATTAGCATGAAAATATTGAAAAGTGGTTGAACAGCACTGATTTCAAAAATTTCTTTTGCCTTTGAAGGAGTCCTCAAACCTTCAGGAACCTTCATCACCCCTGCATTACCTCGAAAAATGAGAAAATTGGGGTAATTTCCCCCTCCCAAGACACCCCAAAAATTTCACCTCGGAAATCGTTTCTCGTGGGTTTTTGGGATCGCTGATTACGAATCTGAAGCCTAAAAGTAGGTGAGGGTGATTTCAACCCCTCAACACCTTAGAAGAAGATGCAGTGATACCAAAAAAACCAAGAAGATGTAGTGATACAAAAAATTCACAATTCGCCTTGGAAATTGTTTCTCGTATGCTTTCGAGATCGCTGATTACGAATCAGAGATTCAAAAACAAGTGAGAATGACCTTTCAAAACCTTAAAAAAAGATGTAGTGATACCCAAGAACACTTAAGAAGATTTAGTGATACAAAAAATTCACATTTCGCCTTGAAAATCGTCTTTCGTGAGCTTTCGGGATCGCTGATTACGGATCAAAGATTCAAAAAAAGTGAGACTGATTACAACCCTTCAAAACCTTAGAAAAAGATGAAGTGATACCCAAGAACACTCAAGAAGATTTAGTGATAAAAAATTTCACATTTTGCCTTCTAAATCGTTTCTCATGGGTTTTCGGGATTGCTTAATACGAATCCGATGTCCATAATAAGCAAGTGAGGATGATTCCAACCCCTCAGAGCATAAAAGAAGATGGAGTGATAGGTACCCAAGAAAGCCCAAGAAAATGAAGTGATGCAAAAAAAATTACATTTCGCCTTGGAAATCGTTTATCGTGGGCTTTCGGAGTCGCTGATTACGAATCCGTGGCCTAAAAGTAAGTGGGGATGGTTTCAACCTCTCAAAACTACCCCAAGAAGTGGCAATGGTATACAAAAATAATAATATTTCGGATCACAACTAGTCTCGTGGAGATTTTCGGGATCGTTGATCACGAATCCGAGGTCCAAAAGCAAGTGAGGGTGATTCCAGTTTCTCAAAACCACCCCAAGAAGTGGAAGTGATACAAAAAATTTATATTTCACCCTGAGAATCGTGTCTCGGGGTTTTCGGGGAAGCTGATTACGAAGCCAGGGTCCAAAAGCAAGTGAGGGGGATTCCAACCCCTCAAAACCTTCGAAGAAGATGAAGTGATATCCCAGAAAACCCAAGAACTTGAAGTGATACAAAAAAATTAGATTTCGCCTTAGAAATCGTTTCTCGTGGGGGTTTTCGAGGTCGCTGATCACGAATTAGAGGTCCAATTAAAAAAAATTGATAACTCGGATAAAAATTTTCGCTTTTTCCGCTTTTCAGAGGTTAGCGGTGATGAATGTTCCTGAAGGTCTAAGAAATAAAAAGAATTTTTAAAATCGGTGCTGTTCCATTCTAATTTCCCAGATTTTGTACAGTATTTTTCGACTTATTTACTGGACTATACAGGATGTATCATAAATATACTAAATTTTTTGCGGTAATAGAGGGCGTCAAAATTAATATTTTCCTCTCATAAACGTGGTGGTAAAATTGAGAAAAAAATACAACAGTTTTTGGTCATAACTCGTGTTAATTTGAACCGATTTTGGTGAATGAAACTTGGGATGAACAATAAACAAACTTAGATATCTAATTTGGCTATTCCAGGTTTTGTAGATGTCGTTCAGTGCATTTTTCCTAGCTTTCCATGAATTGAGACCAAAAAATGGGTCCCTTAGTTGTTTTTTTTTTCATAAGATATTTCAATTTTTTTATGTTTTTGGGAATTTGAAGTTTTCTATAATCAAGCTCTGAGGAGAGTCAAATATTTCAAAAACCTTAGCGATATTTTTTTTGTTGTCAAATTCAGAGGCTAGTGAATAAACGTTTGTATATTTGCAATAAAGTCAGAGGTGTAAAAGATAGCGAGGGAAAACGGGGTGGAGGGAATATTAGGAAAACCTGAAATAGGCAAACGAAAGAGCTTTGTTTGTTTATTGTTCGTGCCAAGTTTTATCAAAATCTGGTCAAATTTACACGAGTTAAAACAAAAACAAACAAAAAACAAGAAAAAATACAAAAAACAACTACATAAAAAAATAAAATATAATAAACACCATTTTTATTATCAATTGGCGATCAACCTGATAAGAAATAATATTTTTAACAAAGAGCCTAAACCCCAATAAACCTGAAAATTCAACATAAAGGAAGGTTCAATAAAAATTATCCAATTTATTTAATTAGGAAATATAACTAGGTAGGTATAGGTACATAACTCTCAAGATTACTTATCTCTTATGTAACTAATAATGCGAGATGGTAATCTGAGATATCTGTAGCTTACTGTAAATCAAACGCTAAAAATAATAAACTTTCTAATAAACTCACCTTTCTAAAAGGTTTTTTAGAATTACTTAGAAAATTTTTCTATTTTACAGAATGGCGAATTTGAGTACTATTTGGATAGTCGAGACATAAGCTACGCCAAAGATGGCAACCTTCACATTGAACCTAAAATGCTTTCCTCGTATAAAGGCGACGACTTCTTGTATCACGGCATTCTAGACCTTGGCCAAGCGTAAGTACACGTGAATTTGTCAATCACTTAACTACGTGCTTCCACACCATTCAATAATAATTACTGCAAGACTACTTATCTAATTAATTGATTTCATTTAATTTACTTATTATTAATTCATTTCGTATCAATAAATAATCACACACCACCACCACAGATGCACCAACTCAGACGACAGCGGATGTTACCGTCAGGGCCAACCGGGTAAAATCCTCAACCCGATTATGAGCGCCCGAATGCGCACGATCAATTCCTTCAAATTCAAATACGGGAAACTGGAAGCCAGAGCTAAAATACCGGAAGGCGACTGGTTATGGCCAGGTATTTACAAAATCCCTCATCAAACTAAATCCTACAACGGTAAAATTTTCCAGCAATTTGGTTGCTACCTTACTCTTGGCAATACGGCAACTGGCCCAGATCGGGCGAAATCGACGTCATGGAGAGCAAGGGTAACGTCGATCTACGGTATCCTTTTTCGGCCTACTCCACCCTTCATTGGGGCCCGGACGCCGCCCATAACATGGACGCCATGACCCATTGGGAGAGAGAGAACGACGCCGGCTATCAGAACGATTTTCATCTGTTTCAACTGGAATGGACCCCCGATCATATCGCTTTCAGTATCGATAACCAACAAATAGGACAGGTAATTGAATATAAGATAAATTAATTAAGATAAACATAACCTATTTCTTTTAGGTGACTCCACCAGCAGGAGGTTTTTGGCAATACGGCAACTTGGACACAAGCGGAGAACAGAATCCTTGGGCTGGAAAGGATAAGATGGCACCATTTGATGAGGAATTTTATATTATTATCAATTTAGCTATTGGAGGTACTCAAGGGTACTTTCCAGAAAGTAACGGGAAACCTTGGAAAAACTGGATCGATAGGTTTGTCGCAATGACGCAGTTCTGGGAGGGAAGGAGTCAATGGCTGGATTCGTGGAAACTTAGCACTGATAAATCGCATTTTCAAGTTGATTACGTCAGAGTTTGGGCTTTGTAGATGTTAATTTTGATATAAAAAATTGTTTTTGTTAATAATTGACCTTTTATTTAATAATTTTTAAGGTGATTATTGAAAGAATTATCTTGCACTCTCGTTCTGTGCATCGTTGTATATTTTACTTGTCTGCTATTCTTTCATGATTCTTCAAATCTGAGAAATTATGTAAAAACCTCAGGAGAATGGAACAAGGCTTCAACCCAGGTAGCAAGGTGACGTCATAACAACGTCCCTAATTGGTCATTAGTTAGGTACCTACCTATAAAATGACGTGTATATAACATGAAAATTGGCGAATGTCATAGCCAAATTACGTCATTTTTAGGCGTCTAAAAGACGTCACATTAAGCCGTAAAAAAGACGTGGTTATATTCATTTAAATTATTGGCCGTCAAGAATACGTCATGGTCAAAATGACGTCAAAAAGTCTCCTTCAAGACGACATTTCTTTAAAATAATTGAAAAATGTTAATTATATTTTTCCCAAAATAACATTTGTAGATGGTAATGTTGGTAATTCATAAAACGATGAAAATATAAGCCAGTGCAAGTTATATATATATACAACGAAACCAAATAATGTCGTTTAAATGACGTCATATTTTCCGCAATAAATTGATGTGAAATGAGCAACGTCAGTTGACAACTTTTAGGTAAAATTACTAATAAAAGACGTCATATTGCCGTCATTTTGACGACATTTTTTGGTCATATGACGTGAAATCGACGTTACTGACCAAAAATCACCAAAATATCACGTTTTTTAACATAGTGACAAAAATAAATAAAATAAAAATGTAAAATGCAAAGCAATATATTAATATCAAAATACAAACAACACTATAAGTATATTTGTAACCCCAATATCAACACTTAGAACCCAGTTTTTCTATAAATATGACTAGTCGTTATTAAGTGAGGCAAAAATAATAAAAAAATTAATATTTGACATAACAGCATCTCCGTACTCAATCCTGTTCACTAGTCGCCCCTTTACTGGTGTCTTCCTCATTTCCACTCTCCTTTACGTTCCTACTATACCTCTCCCAACCAGGCTGATGGGAATACACAGGCTCGTGGGCGTATTGAACGTCAGACAAAGACACCGGTGCTAATCTCACTTTAGATATGTCGATTCCTTTCTCTAGAAGAGCAGCAGTCAGTAGTGGTTGACGATGGGGGTCTATTCTGGGGTACAATTCTTGACTTGAATGATCATTTCCTACTTCCGCTTCTTTGTTTTCAATATTCTCTCTGGTGATGCCCTGGGGAATAATCTGAAATTGCTGATGATTTTGGTTTAAACTTGGTTGATGATCAAAGGCAACTTCACCCAATTTGCTGTCAATATGTTGTATCGATGATGGAGTTACAAACTGAGAAATCAATTTATTATCCACAGTTTTTCCTGAATGTTGTGGTTCTTGAATTTGATGTTGATATTGAATATTTGGGGAAGCGACCAAGTGTCCCTCATTTATTTGGTGCTGTAGTTGATGTTGAATATTTTGGGCAGCTGCTAATCTTTCCTCGTTTATTTGGTGTTGTATTTGATTATGATCAAAAGCAGCTTGACTTTCGGCAAATGTTGGTGGTGCAGTTACATGTTGAGAGATCAATTTACGATCCACATTATTGCCCAATTGTCCTGATTCATGAACTTGCTGTTGATGTTGAATATTTGGGTTAGCAACCAAGTATCCCTCGTTTATTTGGTGCTGTAATTGTTGATTATGATCAGAAGTAACTTCAACATAATATGTTGGTGTTGGTGTTGGTTGTGCAGTTACAGTTACATGTTGAGCGATCAATTTATGATCAACATTATTGTCAAAGTGTCCTGATTGGTGAACCTGCTGTTGATGTTGAATATTTTGGGCAGCGGCTAATCTTTCCTCGTTTATTTGGTGCTGTAATCTTATTTGATTATGATCCAAAGCAACTTGTTCAACATATGTTGTTGGTGGTGCAGTTACAGTTACATGTTGAGGGATCAATAATTTATGATCAACATTATTGCCAAGATGTCTTGATTCATGAACTTGCTGCTGGTATTGAATATTTGGGGAAGCAACCAAGTGTCCTTCGTTTATTTGGTGCTGTAGTTGATGTTGAATATTTTGGGCAGCTGCTAATCTTTCCTCGCTTATTTGGTGCTGTATTTGATTATGATCAAAAGCAGCTTGACCTTCAACATATGTTGTTGGTGGTGCAGTTACAGTTACATGTTGAGGGATCAATAATTTATGATCAACATTATTGCCAAGATGTCCTGATTGGTGAACTTGCTGTTGATATTGAATGTTTGGATTAAATAGGCTGCTTTGATCGTGATAGGGATGTCCATTTCTCACAGGGGAATGTCCATATTCTTCCAACGGTTGGTGATGAACTGGTTCTTGCAATACTTGTCTTGCATCATGTAAATTTTCTTCTGAATAAACCAAATGTCCAGTAGAAGAAACAATTGGTCCGGGTGAAACTGTTGTAGAGTGTACCGATCCAACTATTCCACTCCCACCGTCAGAATGAACCGCCGGGTAGAAAGGCGAAACGTTTCTCGCTTGCAAAGATTGAAGTTCAAGAGTTGATGGCGATACGGGATGAAGAGTCACCGGGGGAGGATTTTGGGGTTCCAAAACGCTATGTCTTACAGTCGCTGTAGTTAATGGTATGACTGAAAGAGATGATTCAGGTTGATGTATTGTTTCTACTGTCTTTGTCTCACCACTTACCGGATCTCGGCCTGAAAATAAATTCAACAATAATTAACAATCATTAAACATTAAACAAGAGGTTACTAAAAAATTACACTTACCCGTAACCGTGGTCGATGAAGGACCAGACACAACAGAACTAGATCCGTGAGTCGATATTCTCCCGGATGGTCCGATTAAGTCAGATTTCTGGTTGTCCTCGTGTTTTACCACCACTTGAGCGTGTTCGGTCAGAACAGGTGCAACTTCTTCAACTAATACCGGGGCCGATTCTTCGACATACGTAGGAGCGACTTCTTCAACGATAGTCTCTTCTTCCACCACGATGGGGGCTACTGCGAGCGGTTCCACTTCGGTCTTGGTATGGACTTCTCCTCCTTGGGCGAGTGACGTTATGACGCTTCCATCGGGTCCTTGGATTATTGTTTCGGAGTTTGGGCCTTTGAAGAATATTCCTCCGATTCCACCTGGGTTGAGGATGTTGTGAGGCTCGGCCGGTATACTCGGAGCTGCGTGTATTGTTGTGATGTAAATCACGTGGATGAAAAGTGTCTGGAAGAAAAATGCAGGTGTGAAATAATAGGGCGGGATATTTTTTGAATTTTTTGATTTTTAATAAGCCAGTGGCGTGGATAGCAAAAAGGTAAAAATGGCTAAATTTCTATAATATTTTATGAGCACATTTTTGAAGTAATTGAACTGAAATTTTCACAGTAGACAACTTTACTAATAACCTTTAACCTTAAAAAAATTTAAAGAAGCAATAAAAAAAAATGGCGGAGATAATCGATTTTTTTTCATATGATGTTTATTTTTCTAAAATTTTTAAAACGCTTCTTTCTGTAGCTTCATCTTTCAAGATTAGTGAACGAAATTTTTTGCTCTTGTAAAACTTTTGAATGCCGTTTGATTTTCGTTAAAAAAATGACTAAAGTCGCGTTACTTCTACAGGGTGTCCCTTAAAATTAAAAAAAAAACATTCATGAGGCACGGTTTTTGATCGCAGTTTTCAATGTATTCGACTAAAATTTTTGTGGGAGTAAGATATCCTCAAGAATAGTCTGGTATTACATTTGAGCAAAATCAGTCTACCCGTTCCAAAATGGCGACTTTTATAATTTTAGAAAAAATTGCTATTTTTTGAACTCCTGCTATAAGCAAAATAAAAGAATACTTTTAAGCCAAATTAACAAGATTGGGGAAAAAAAGTTTGAAATTTAAGTTGAAGTTACAAAATTTACATTAATTCGGTTAATAAACCAGTGGCGTGGGTAGGAAAAGGGTTAAAAAGGCTAATTTTCTATAACCGTTTATGATCACATTTTTAAAGGAAGCGATCTGAATTTTTTACAACTACACTAATATCATTTAACCCTTAAAAATTTCAAGAAGCAAATAAAAAAAATGGCGGAGATATTAGATTTTTTTTATGATGTTTATTTCTCTAAAATCGATTTTCAAAACGCCCCTGTAGATTTACCTTTCAAGATTTGGTAGGCGAAACTTTGCAATCTTGCAAAGACTTATGGGAGACTTTCGATTTTCGTTGAAAAAGTTTCCAAAAGTCGCATTACTTCTACAGGGTGTCCCTTCAAAAACTTTAAAAAAGAAGTGTTTGTGGCAAACTTTAAGGCCGCTGTTTTCAATCTTATAGGGACCTGAAATGTTTATGAGAGCAAAAAATCCATAAAAAGTGGTCTGATGTTAAATTGGGGCGAGCAAAATCGGGCGAGCCGTTTCAAAATGGTGGCCATTTGATTTTTCGAAAAAGTGGGAATTTTTTAACGCCTCTACAAACAACAAAGAAAAAAATTGAAACTGAATTAACCAGGATTGAAAGACCATTTTCCTTTCTCTAAGTTAGTGTAAAAAAATTGTATTAGTTTTATTAATAAGCCAGTGGCGTGGGTGGAAAAAAAGGTAAACATGCCTAAATTTATATAACCGTTTATGAGCCTATTTTTGCAGGACTTGAAATGAATTTTTAACAGCAGACAGCTATAGGTACCAATAACCTTTAACCATGGAAAATTTCAAAAAGCAAATAAAAAAAATGGTGGAGTTAACAGAACTTTTTATTTGATGTTTTTTTTTTTATTAAATTTTTAAATTTTTGTTTTTAAACCGCCTCTGTAGCTTTTTGTTTCAGGATTAGTGTATGAAAATTTGTAATATTGTAGAACTTTTGGAGGAATTTGGATTTTCGTGAAAAAAGTTTTCAAATTTGGATTTTCGTGGTTTTTACAGGCTTCTCCTTCAAAAATCGAAAAAAAAAATTTTGTCCCCCTTTTAAGGTCGCAGTTTTCAATCTAGGGGACTGAAATTGTCGTGGGAGTGAGATACCGATACGAAGTGGTCTGATGTCGCATTTGAGGAAAATCTATCGAGCTGTTTCAGAATGGCGGCCTTTTGAATTTTAGGGAAAAGGGCCTTTTGAATCCACTGTACAAGCAAGATCGAAAAAACTTTTAAACTAAAATTAATAAGATTGGAACAATGAAATTTGAAATTTGAGATCCAATTCAATAAAATTTGCATTATTTCTATTAATAATCCAGTGACGTGGGTAGAAAAAAGGTAAAAATAGCTAAATTTCTATAACCATTTATGAGCGCATTTTTAAAGGGATGGAACATAATTTTTCACAGTAGACAGCTATACCAATAACCTTTAACCATGGGAAATTTCCAACTGCTAATAAAAAAAATGGTGGAGTTAATAGAAATTTTTATTTGAAGTTTATTTCTCTATAATTTTTACTTTTCGTTTTTTAAAACGCTTCTGTAGCATTTTGTTTCAAGATTAGTGCATGAATTTTGCAGTCTCATGGAACTTACGGAGGACTTTGAATTTTCGTTAAAAAAGTTTTCTAAAATCTCGTATTTTTTATAGTTTTTACAGTTCTTTCCTTCAAAAATTGAATCAAAAAAATTTTTTGTCACTACATTTAAGGTCGCAGTTTTCAATCTAGAGGACTGAAATTGTTGTGGGAGTGAGATAACGATACGAAGTGGTCTGATGCTGCATTTGAGGAAAATCGATCAAGCTGTTTCAAAATGGCGGTCTTTTTGGATTTTAGGGAAAAAAGGCCGTTTTTTGAAAACCCCTGAAGCAGTAAGATCGAAAAAAATAATTTTAAACTAAAATTAACAAGATTGGAACAATAAATTTGAAAATTTATTTAATGCAAAACAATTTGTATTATTTCTATTAATAACCAGTGGCGTAGGTAGGAAAAGTAGTATAAAAAATGGGTAAAAGTTTCTAAATTTCTATAGCCATTGATGAGCACATTTTTAAACGAATTGAACAGAATTTTTCACAGTAGACCAATACCAATAAACTGTAATCATGGGAAATTTCAAAAATAAAAAAAAAAAGGTGGAGTCGATCAAAACTATTATTTGATGTTTATTTCTCTAAAATTTTTATTTTTCGAATTTATAAACGCCTCTGTAGCTTTTTGTTTCAGGATTAGTGCCTGAAAATTTGCAGTCTTATATGGAACTTATGAAGGACTTTGAATTTTCGTTAAAAAATCTTTCTAAAATCTCGTATTTTTTATAGTTTTTACAGGATTTTTCTTCAAAAATTGAATTTTTTTTATACCCCCATTTAAGGCCGCAGTTTTCCATCTAGGGGACTGAAATTTTCGTGGGAGTAAGATAGCAATAAGGAGTGGTCTAACGTTGCATTTGAGGGAAATTGATCGAGCTGTTTGTCAAAATGGTGGCCTTTTGAATTTTAGGGAAAATGGCGGTTTTTTGAACCCCTGTTGTAGGTATAAAGTAAGATCGAAACAAATAATTTTTAAACTAAAATTAACAAGATTGGAACAATGAAATTTGAAATTTGAGTTTATGCAATAAAATTTGTATTATTTCTATTAATAAGCCAGTGGCGTGCACAGGTAAAAGGTAAAAATGGCTAAACTTTTATAATTTTTTTGTGAGCACATTTTAGAACAAATTTAACAGAATTTTTCGTAGTAGATAGGTATACTAATAATCTTTAACCATGGGAAATTTCAAAAATCAAATTAAAAAAAAAAAGAGGAATTGATGAAAATTATTATTTGATGTTTATTTCTGTAAAATTTAAATTTTTCGATTTTTAAAACGCCTTTGTAGTTTTTTGTTTCAAGATTATTAGAGCATGAAAATTTGCAATATTGTAGAACTTTTGGAGGAATTTGGATTTTCGTGGACAAAGTTTTCAAAAATCTTCTAATTTTTACAGGCTTTTTCTTCAAAAATCTAAAAAAAAATTCCCCCCCGCCCTATTTAAGGCCGCAGCTTTTAATCTAGAGCACTGAAATTTTCGTGGGAGTTAAACAGCGATAAGGAGTGGTCTGTTGTTGCATTTGAGAAAAATCGATAGACCAGTTTGTCAAAATAGCTGCCTTCTGAATTTTATGAAAAATTTACGTTTTTTTTTGAACCCCTGTTATAAACAGAATATAAAAAAAAACTTTTAAACCAAATTGTCACAATTGGAAGAAAATTATTTGAAATTTGAGTTAAAACAATAAAATTTACATTATTTTTATTAATAAGCCAGTGGCGTGGGTAGGAAAAGGGTAAAAATGGCTAAATTTTTATAACCATTTATGAAGACATTTTTGAACTGAAATTTTCACAGTAGAAAACTACACTAATAATTACCTTCAACTCTCAAAAATTCCAAGAAGCAAATATGAAAAATTGCGGATATTTTCAAAATTAAGTAACTAATTAGCTTTATTTGCAATTTGAAACGTTTCTGTATAAATTCTGGATAAAAATCAGGAATTACAAAAATAAGTTTATAGCTTACAGAAATATGTACCTACTTATTGCACTTACAAAAAACCAATTGCTCGCTAAGGAATTAATTTTGACATATTTTTTCTAAAGAAAACGGTGACATGTTGAAATCGCAAGCAAGCCCACACACATATGCAAATACAGAAACGAGCAATTGTCGCATAAACAACAAGGGCACATGTAATAATAAATCAACAAGAACAAAAAAAATTGGAAAAATAAAAATAATTACCAGTACCACAGGCTTCATGATCGAAATCCGTGAACTGTAAACTAGGATATTGAATTCTGAACTTAATGTCATTTGTCTGTATAACTTCTGTTTTATACCGCTATGCAACCTTGCTACATTTTTATCTTTCGCGCCACGCCTTTTCATCTAGAATAAATGTAAAGTTATTCATAATTACGAAATTCTAGGCAGGAATTTTCTTTGTCGTTACTTTTAATAATATCGACGGTGAGTAACCCATTTTAAAATAATTAAATCATTTTTTGAAAAAAGGGTTGAAATCACTTTTTTCCAAATCCAAATTTTTCATTTTTCCTAGTAATTAAAATGATAGGTACCTACCTATTGGATGTTTCATAATATAAATTCATATTTAAATGAAGGATTAAGAGTAAATATTAACAATCACATTAATTATTAATTGCGCGCACGAATCATTGCAGAAAAATTTACTCTTGAAATAACTCGAATCCGGATCAATTATTATATTATTATTACACAAGCCACAAACAGAAATGGATAGATGCTATGTAGGTATAAGGTTTCACAATGTCATTGTCAAAGTAACTGCGGCTAAGAAGAACATATTATACTCAGATATAATATAACTTACTAATGGACAGAAGGTCGCGAACAGGCCTTGTATACCTTAATTTGAAAAATAACAAAATCTGAGGGATTATAATTTTTATTATTGAAGAATAAAGGGGAATAAAAACGCTATACCTAAATCTTGGAAATGTTGCCTTCGACGAAGAACTACGCGGTATAGACGATTGAAATCAGAAAGGACAAATTATAATTGCATTTATACTTTCTACTACTGGACTATTACACTAATACAGGGTGAGTCAAATTAGAAGAGTTACGACTCGGTTAAATTGGGGCAAAATTCAATAATAATCTGAGAAAAAAAGTTTTTGAAAAAAGTGAAAAAAACTGAAACTTTTCAAAATTTAAATTCCCATCTAATCGGCTTATTTGAGAAGATATCAAAAAACTGAAAGCACATTCTCACAGGCACTTTTTATTTGCTATAATACTATGTGCTTAATAAGATTGAAGGTTACACGTTTCGAATTTATGCTGCCATCATCAACTCTATTTTTTTTTTAATACGGACCTGGACTTTTTATTGATTTTGGAAGGAAATGCTGCCCTCGATATATTCTAATTCAGTTATTTTCTTTTCTGAGATTTCGAAATTGTATTTTTTTTAATAAAAAGAATATTTACTCCGGTTCTGGATTGAAAAAATAACTTTTTTGACTATACTGCTACGCGCATTTTCAAAATAAAAATAAAAATTACCTATTTTATCGAACAAAGTTGTTAACAACCATTTCCAAACGATAGCGGGTTGAATTCACGGACCTTTTAGTTCAACCGCAGATCAACGATATAGGAAGACAGACGCGCGTAAAGTAGCCAATGGAAGAGATTATAGATAACATAAAGGATGACATATCGAGAAACTAAATTGTTTCCACATAATTATCTCAACGACAGTCAAGTCCGCGAACACAAGTACATACCGAGTTATTATCTTCGTTTCGCGAATAACGTCTCTAACAAGATTCTTGCAAATTGGCGGGCATATGGCCATTGTGGATGGCATCGCGATATTTAAATCAATAAATACGCGAATAAACCAAGTGTCCAACTTTACTGTCACAAGCATTTCCATGACGTCATCACATCACCAGACATCAATTTATATTCAGAGCAGTACTTATTTCTTTACATCGTGGAAGAGAAACAACTAGGTTTTAATCCCCTGCAAGTATCTACATCTTTTTTTGGCAAATGGTAAATTCGTGTGCACTGCTACAACTTTTTTTTATTCATAAACAACCTCTGGGGAAAATGAAGCTTCCATATGATGGGACAGTTCTAACATTTTAGTACCTACCTATCTCCAGTTTCCTTCGCATGTTTTAAAATGATCAGAATAAGAGCAGCAGCACGGTCTACTTATTTAGAAGATTATGATGAAGAATCTTGTGCAAAAAAGTGACAACGCTGCCGTTGATATACTTCTTTAGGAAGAAAACTATTATGTACTTTTACTCCCAAATTACGACGTTACGATTTGAAAAAATAAATAAATTAATTGGAAAAAAAATTAATAAATAAAAATAAATTTAAAAAAAAAAACTAAAAAAAATGAAAAAAATAAATAAAAAATAGAAAACAGAAAAAAAAGATTGTAAATGAGAAGAAAATCCAGTAAGAATGGTTTTTACTTTTTTTGCGCTTTTTTTTTACTTCATTATATTTTTTCTATTCTTACTTTGATGTGAGTTTCATTGATGCATGATTGTGTGCAACCGGTAGTTGTCAAAAGTCGCCATCTTGAATTTTTTGAAATGGCAGCCTGAATAAAATAACGAAGAGAATAAAAAAACTATGCTCAAATCAATGAAAGAAAAAAAAAATTCAGGCGACAATTCTGGTTCAACCTGGCCATAAATATGTTGATCATAAACAAGAGAGATAGTTAATCTTAGAAACCTGCTCAGGAAAATTGCTCAAAAATCTGAAAGTTGTTCCGGAAATCTATCTTTTTTATCATTTCCGGTGCCTGCACCTTTTTAATAAACAAAAGCTTCTACCTTTCTATCTTAACTAAATTAGAGTCGGAAAATAATAAACAACGACTGTTTCTAGGGCTTTAAAGCCTATGACGTAATATTAACGCGGATATTTTTTTCTGGTACGGACGCTGAGGAAAATCCAAACATTTTGCCCGGTTAAACGAGAGTGTTTCCGGCACATAATTATTTTTAATTACATTACTATAGACTTTCCGGAAGTGACCTATCTCAATATCAAACGTCGCGTTCCGATTTAAACTTCACCAGACTCGAAATAGATTCCCTCAATTCATTCACTTTATCTCCTACAAACTACAAGTAAAATAGAACTTAGTAAAAAATAATTTCTCTTGTTCGACTTGATCTAAGAAAGTACCTAAAGAACTTACTCCCAGCAACTCCAACTGTAAGTAAAGTTTCCTTTGATTCCCGAGAGCTGTTATATCGTCATCAAAACTTCGTCAGCTTTGTGGTTATTATTGAGCTCTAGTGTAGTTGAATGCGCTAATTTAAAAAATCTGATAACCGGTCGTCAAGAAAGACAAAAATAAAAATAAAGAAAGAGAAAGTTAGTTAATTGAGAGAGTTTGACGTGAAAGTTTGACCGACAGAATCGTTTTTTTCATGTAGGTAATTCAGTATTTTTTTACATGATCGAAGAAAGAGAAAATTTGTCGCATTTGTAAAAAAAATTAATTTTTCTTTTTAAAAAACAAAAAAGAAACATTTTTCTCAACGAATAACGACGATATGACGTCATAGTTGTTGGTTTCTTTATGATATTCGATGGGAAGAGTATTTTCTTTTTTAATAAAGACGAATAAAATTGTGAGATTTCTTTTTTTGAAAGAAAGAAGTAAATTTTTGGTTTCCTTGAATTATTTTTATAATACCGAATGACATGAAGAAGAAACCAGTATTGCGCCCATAAGAAAGTTGTCTATGAATATTGAATTATTTCCCAGGCGGTAGAGTCACGTCGCTGCGCCTTAATTTTTGGTCATCCCAAATGTCATTATGACTTCAGAAATAACGGACAAATGGCGGTAGTTGGACGTGATTATATCACAGCCCGTCGACGTGATTTAATAGGTGAGTAGGTTTAGCTTGCTAGCGAGATTTTTGTCCGATGAGAAATTGATAGCGGCACTTGTACAAGCAAGATGTACAAAAAGGCATTAAAATTGACTTCTTTATATAAAAATAATTTATAGTAAGGCAGAATTTATAGTCAGATTATTCTATAGAGTCAGAATCTAATTTGCCTTAAAATTACGAAAAATTGACGTTAGAGCGACGTCTAAATCACGTCTGAGATCCCGTGATTTTTTGGTAATATGACGTCAGGGACCAAAAATTACTACAAAATTAATTCACTATTACGTGACTTTGCTGCCTGGGTTGTAATCTAGTCGGCTTAGAAAATTTTTTAAGTGACAAATGAACATGTCAAAATTTCAATTACTCAACCATGTCGCTTTATGTTAATAATAATTAAAAAGCCACTTATTACTTCTTATGCAATTTTTTTTATGATTTTCTAAATGCTCGTTATATACACAATAATACAAAAATAAAAAATAAATAGTTACAAAGCAGTCGTTGGTCGTTTATATTATAAACAAAAAATTTGACAAAGTTAAGTATTTCATTTCATTATTTCATTAGCATCTTCACCATCCGTGTCCATGAGCGTAATGTCCGCCGATGTTGTGGGTTGGTCCCCACAGACCGTCAGCGGCGACGGTACCTGAGGGTCCGGAGATGACAGCTGGGACGGTGTGGGGTCCGTTAACGACAACACCATGATGACCGGCGGCGATACCAACACCAACACCGTGTCCAAGAAGACCGTGTCCTGCGAGACCATGTCCCCAAGCACCATGTCCCCAAGCACCATGAGCTACAGGGCCGATGACGGCAGCACCACCGTTTACGGGTCCTACAATAGCTGCTCCGTGGTTAACGGGTCCTACAACGGCTGCTCCACCATCAACGGGTCCTACGACGGCAGCGCCATGGTTAACGGGTCCTACAACGGCGGCGCCATGGGCGACTGGTCCAGCTACTACAGCTCCATGAGCGGCAGGTCCGGCAATGACGGCTCCATGACCCAGACCGACACCATGACCCCAGCCAAGACCACCGAGTCCGTAACCGTGACCGATGAGGCCGTGGTGGCCGATGACGGATGCGGAGGTGAGGGCCAAAGTGGCCAAGAATACGATTGCCTGTAAAAATGAAACATTTTTGTAGAAATATGAGAGATATGAGAGGTTTTTCAATTTTATTATGTAAAATTTGGTGAAACTCTCTTCAGTGAATGGTAAATTGCTCGAGCAGGCAATTAGGTCCACTTATGATGAAGAAAAATAATAATTTTTGAAAAATAAAAAAATAATAATTCTTACCAGGGAGTTCATGTTGTCAGTAGTTGTACCTCTAGTCGATCTAGACACAAATGTACCTTCCCTACTGCATTGCCTGGCTTATATATCGTTCATTCTAACCTTGGAAGAAGAAGAAAATAGACGTAATTATGCTTTATCATGTTAGTTATAATAATTGTGTCGCAGTGATAATTGTCGTGTACTAGCATTTACCCCCATGTAGCGTTTATTACTTGTTCACCATCCTAGATTTACCTTGTGCAGATCTACTTTCAATTCCGCGTGAGGTAAACGCCCACCTTTCGTTGAGATTCCTGGTCATTTTTAAAATCGGTGAATATAGAATATACCCGGTCGATTTCCTATTACCTACATTTATCTTTAATGCAAAAAAAAAATAATAACTCTTAGACACAATTTCATTAATTTAATCGTTTCTCAATTTTTTTTGATCGGACCCCCTAAATAGCCAAAAATAAATTTAAAAACCTCACGACTTGCTGCGAGCGAGCACTATGATGCCGCCCCTTTTTCGTAATTCGTTTTACACCCACAATGAAACTGCATTTTCTTGAAGTTATGATGGTTGTGCACGAACACAACAAAATCACACCTGTTGTAATTAAATTGACCATTTTCCGCCTTTTTTAATATAAAAAAAGCCAAAAAGCGCTTTTGACTATATTATGGTATTAAAAAAATTATCATAGTTCGTATATTGGGTCCAATCAGGTGGTCTGGAGAGGATGGGGGGGGGGGGGGGAAATCTCGCAGATAAAGTACCAGATCACCAGGTTTGAAAGCACTAGGATCATTTTTTTATACTCCAAAATTCTTTAATTAATCGTGTTCCTAAAAATATTTCCATAATAATGTCACTTGACGACAATAAAGCGTAGGTAACTAATATGGTAACGAATAATAACAAAACCCCCACGTTTCCGGTTGAAAAAAAAATCGAAGTTAAAGACAGTTAGTAGGTAATCCAACTTAGTGCTTAGAATGCTCAAATTATCAAAAATCGTATATGTAAAGCAAAAGAAAAAAAACACTAGGGCTCTAATTTGAAGAAAAAAAAACAGTAGGGAATGGTTACTTGGGAGTGGTTGAAAGGCGAAATTTGTGTATCGAGGGCGCAGCCGCAAACCCCTTGAGGGATATTTGAATTTTCCTACATTTAATTTTCTGGATTGTCTCAATAAATTTGATATAGAAAATTTGGGACACCCTGTATACATTTTCTGTTAAAAGAAAATTAGAATGCGATTATATTTGATACAGGGTGATCAATTAAGGGTACAGAGCGCTCATATCTCGGAAATTTTTGACCTCAGAGCCTCAAAATCAAAAATTTTTAGACGTAGGTAATGAAAAATGCTATAAAAATATTTTCTTCAAAATGGGCGCACTTCTGTAAATACCGGAAATTGACACCCATTTCGTGATTTTAACGGGGACATCCTGTATATTATGTTTATATTTTTTAATTGTATGAGAAAAACGAATAAAAATTTTATTTATAAATACAAAAACTAATTTTTTTTCTTATTCTTCTTCTTCTCTTGCTTATGGCTTGTACACTCTTGTGCATGCAGCCAGCCTCGAGTGTTTCTATGATTTGGCCAGATTTTGATACCCTTACTGAAATTTAAATACGTTTTTCAACTAGGTACTTATGGCGATCAAAAGTCTCCATGGGGTGAAGTGAATTTTTTTGTTCAGCAAGGCTTACTTCGTTGTTAATGGAGCTGCTGCGAACATGATTAAATTTTTTTGACGCTAATTACTAAAGTGACGAAAAAGGAAAAAAAAACAAAATGAAAGTATGCAAGTAGACGTCATAGTGGTATTCCCCAAAACGTCGTTTTCTAAATAAGGAATCCTGTATTTTATTGCGTCTTCATATTGTCTGGAGAAAATCGAATTAAAATTGGCTTGTATAGGGTTTGCGTTTTGAGCGAATGACTTATGAGTTTAAAAAAACCAAGTGTAAGTGGCAATTTTTCGATTTTCAAAGTTATTTTAAGGAAAATGGCTCAAAAAATCCTAAAATAGGGACATGTAAGCCGTTTTCCTACTACACCCAGGCTGAGAACAGATACCTAGAAAATAATACTTCTCACTTCACGTAAGTACAACAAATGTTTTTGGTTCTGAGTACTCATGGAGGAGGAAAATATTCTCTTTCGCTTTGGTTCTGGGTACCTACTCACGGAGGTGTAAGATATCCTCTCTGCAAGATAATGCTGAGTAAGCATCACCAAAGTACAACAATTGTTGTTATTTAGTTCTGGGTACCCACGGATGGCGCTCTCTGCTAAAAAAAGCAATTTCGTTTTGGTTCTGTGTTCTCATGGAGGGAGAAAGTATCCTCTCTGCTAGATAATGCAATTTTGCTTTGGTTCTGGGTACTCACAGGTTGGAAAGGTATCACCTCTGCGAGATAATGCTAGTTACATCACCAAAGTACAACAATTGTTGTGTTTTGGTTCTGGGTACTCATAGAGGGGGCTCTCTGCTAAAAAATGCAATTTTGTTTTAGTTCTGGGTACTCATGGAGGGAGAAAGTATCCTCTCTGCTAGAAAATACAATTTTGCTTTGGTTCTGGGTACTCACTGAGGTGGAAGGTATCCTATCTGCAAGAAAATGCTGCCTTACATCACCAAAGAAGTACAACAATTGTTGTGTTTTGGTTTTGGGTACTCACGGAGGGTTTCTCTGCTAAAAAATGCAATTTTGTTATGGTTCTGGGTACTCATGGAGGAAGAAAGTATCCTCTCTGCTTAGAGAATTCAATTTTGCTTTGATTCAAGGTAATCACGGAGGTGGAAGGTATCCTTCCTGCTAGAGAAGTCTGCTTACATCTCTTAAGTGCCATAATTGTGATGTTTTGGTTCTGGGTACTGATGGAGGGAGGAAGTTTACTCTCTACTAACAAATACAATTTGGTTCTGAGTTGTAAAATATAGGGGTCCCATCACCATCTTGCTCAAGAAATAATTTTTGAAGAAAGGGAATTTAGCTACTTTGGAAGTGCATTCCATGCAAAATTATCAGTTTGAGCATATGCCATGTTTTTTTGTAATTTCAAAGATTTTTTTGCCACCACAAAGTTGTTGGGTACATTTTGCAGTTTTACGGAGTATTTGGTTGTAGTAGATGATTGACAGGTTCCTGAGTAAGGCCAACATTTTTTATAGGAATCGAAGGAGGCACCAAAATGACGACATGTCACAGAATTTTGAATTATAAACTAAAAATTCCTTTATACAGTTGTAGGAGAGGCCATAAGAGGAATTGTCTGTGGAAAATGGTTGGAATAGTAAAACTTGAAGTAGGTTTAGGAATTCAGGCTAAAAGCTTTAACCTCTTTTAATTACATCGCTTTATAAGTCTCAAAACTTGTGAAGAAGTTAATGACTCTCCACTTTAGTTTAGAGAGTTAAAAAAAGAGCTGTTTCGTAGTTGCTTTTTTTTTCCTTCGAGGGCCTTCTGATTCAGGATCACCGGAAACACCTCAGCCTCATGGGCTTATTGTGCTTACCCCCTTTGCTTCATGTCAGTTGCATGGTTGTGTTACTATTTTTTTGGGGAATGCTGGAACCAAATTAGCTGCATTCTTTGTTCCTCGACAGTTCCCAATCATCTTCAAGAGCGGGTAAGTTATTTAACGAAAATTTGTTTTTATGCAACAGCACTCAGTCAACTGTTTTTAGCGGAATCTTAATTTCTCAACCATATCGACTTGTGTTAATCAAAAAACCCGTTATTACTTATGCAATTTTTTTTAATGTTTTTCAAAATGCTCGTTATATACACAATGTACAAAACAATAAATAATCACAAGCAGTCGTTGATCGTTTATATTATAAACAACTTTTTTTATCAAATACATTCGCATTAGCATCTTCACCATCCATGTCCATGAGCGTAGTGTCCGCCGATGTTGTGGGTTGGTCCCCACAGACCGTCAGCGGCGACGGTGCCTGATGGTCCGGAGATGACAGCTGGGACGGTGTGAGGTCCGCTAACGACAACACCATGATGACCGGCGGCGATACCAGCACCAACACCGTGTCCAATAAGACCGTTTCCCCAGGCACCATTTCCCCAAGCACCATTTCCCCAAGCACCATGAGCTACAGGACCGATGACGGCAGCACCACCGTTTACGGGTCCTACAATGGCTGCTCCGTGGTTAACGGGTCCTACAACGGCTGCTCCACCATCTACGGGTCCTACGACAGCGGAGGCGTGAGCAACGGGTCCTACAACGGCAGCTCCATGAGTAGCGGGTCCTACAACAGAAGCTCCATGGACGACTGGTCCAGCTACTACGGCTCCATGACCGAGACCGACACCATGACCCCAACCAAGACCACCCAGTCCGTAACCGTGACCGATGAGGCCGTGGTGGCCGATGACGGATGCGGAGGAGAGGGCCAAAGTGGCCAAGAATACGATTGCCTGGAAAATTGAAACATTTTTTTAGAAATATGAACATATTCATTTTGATATTAAAATTTAAAAAAGGGGAAAATGCAGAAGTAATCCAAGAAGGTTCAAAAAGGCTAGGTATAATAGTTTTTAAATTTTTTTGGAAAACTTATTTACTTCTTAAGGAAATTGTTTAATTGAGTTTTTGAATTGACTTTTTGAATTCCAAAAATTAATTTCTCTTATTAACAAAGAAGCTTTCCCTGATTCAAGCAAATGTTATCTCAAACTGTTACAATAGAAATTTTTACAAAATCTTTCGAAAATTTTAGATTTGCTTTTCTTTCTTTTTCTTTTCCTTTAAAACAACTTTTCTTAAGAATTTCTTAAACAATTTTTTTTAAATATTACAGAAAAGAAGCCGTGCATGTAATATAAGAAAATTATGGAAGGCAGGCTTAAAAAAATTTCTAAAACGATTTGATAATAATAATTAATCCAAAAATATTTTCGAAAAATAAATAATAAATAATAGTTCTTACCAGGGAGTTCATGTTGTCAGTAGATGGATGTACTTCTTGTCGATCTAGACACAAGTGTACCCTCCGTACCGCATTGCTAGCTTTATATATCGTTCATTCTAACCTTGGAAGAAGAAGAAAATAGAAATAATTACGCTTTATCATGTTAGCTATTATAATACCGTTGCAGTGATAATTGTAACGCACTGCCATTTACCCCCATGTGGATTACTTGTTCACCATCCTAAATTTACCTTGTGCAGATCAGATCTACTTTCAATTCCGTGTGAGGTGAACGCCCACCTTTCGGTCAGATTCCTGATACTTTTTGAAATTGGTAAATATCAAACGGTTTCTATATTCACGACGGTCTGTCGTGAAAAACAATTTAAATGCACCGTTTTCGAGATATAGGGTGTCAAAAAATATTATTTTTCCAGTTTTCTTTTTAATATCTCGAGAACCGTTTGAGATACAGAACTCAGCTTTTGTACAGGGTGTCCCAATACTAGTATCCACCCCAAAAATGACGGCTAATTACAAAGATATCAATTTTGAAATTCTTACAAATAATTGACTCAACTGTTTAAAACATGAATCTTCAAAAAGAAATCAAAAATTTTGATTACTAATACCGCAAATGAAGAAATAAAATTGCTAATTGTTTCTACCCACAGAATGATTTATGGCAGGTAAACTCCTGCAGTCAACAATAGGCAATAATAATAAACTTGTAGGGTAATAAAGTTCAACCCTTTATTAGTGAAACCCCGGATTCCATGTTCTATGCAAACACAAGCTTATGATCGATTTTTCAAATTAATATCTTCGTCATTAGTCCCTATTTTTGGGGTGCATGGACACTAGTGTTGGGGGTACAGGGTGGTCCATCAACAGAATGGCATAATCAGTTCCATTAATTTTTTTTCGTTCGAGCATTAGCGATAAAAACCGTAATTTAGTGATAGAGGGGTGAAAAAAATAGAGTTTTCTTCCGTAAATCGGTAGAAATCGATTAAAAAAAACAAAAAGGTTAAAAGAAATATCAAAAAATTAATTACGAGGCATTTAATTAAATAAAAAATAGTTATAATATAGAAAAGACAGGTATAGTAATTGATATATGGTAATAATAAAAGTGACCAATAATCTGAAAAGGGTAGAGATAATAAATTCTTGTGTAAATTGAGTAAAATACTAGCACAGCGTTCAACGGCATACCCCCTGTGAATTTTCACTACACTACCTACTATTTACTCAGTTTACTCAAGAATTTATGATACCTATCCAATCCAGATTATTTGTCACTTTTATTGCTACCATATATCAATTATTCTACCTGTTATTTCTATATAACTACCACATTTTATTCATTTAAGGTCTAATAATTGATTTTTTGATGTTTATTTTCAGCAATAGCTATTTTGATATTATTAATCGATTTTTACCGATGTAGAAAATGTAGAAAATGTAGAAAAAAATGAGAGTTTTTAATCGCTGTAACGTAAAAGAAAAAAAAAAGAAAAAACCTAATTAAGCCATTCTTTTGATGGACTACCCTGTCTGTATCTCAAACGGTTGTCGAGATATGCCCAAATAATTGGATTTTTTACACCGCAACCGTATCTCATGATAGGGTACCCGTATATCATTTTTAACATGATAAGGATCATGAAAACCTTTTTTTTCATAAACATATCTGGTTTTGAAGATGCATGGTGTTAAAGTTTCAAAAAAAAAATATCTCAAAGATCTTTTTGGCGATTTTTGTGAAATTTGGCAGTGTTGTTCTTTATGATAAGGCGCAAAGCTAGCATTATAACTAGATGATAATTATGAGTTAAAGTGGCGTCCCGGGTGTTTTCTGATCAAGCAGCCCAAAATCCAACTTTTTCGTTTCTAAATATTTTTTTGTATCTTCGTTGTGGAGAAAAAACAATACCTACTTCAATGATTTTCGAAAAAATAATTTAAATTTTATTGATTTTATTTTTTCGCCATGTTATGAAGCGGCTTTTTTTCTCGAAAACGAAGTAAAATGCGATCAAATATCAAGAAACAAAAAAGCTGTATTTTTAGCTGTTTAATCAAAAAAAAAAAGTAAAATTTATAATTGTACATTTTTAGTGTGCATCCATTCATTAATTAAGTGGGGTAATTTTTTTTGTCAATATTTTTCGTGATGCCCCCTCCCCCCCCCCCGCTGGGACGCCACTGGTAGTTATAATTATGATCTAGTTAGTGTTAATTTTGTTTCTTATCAAAACGAACAACATTGCCAAGTTTTACCAAAATCGGCGAAAGGATTTTTGAGAAATTAATTTAAAAAAAAAACGATTTTTTTGTTAAAGTTTAACACCCTGTATCTTGAAAACCAGACATTTTAGGACAGATTTTCATGGAAAAAAAAAAATTTTGATTTCCCTTATCACTTATGAAAATTATGGATAGTTTCTTCGACACGTGTATAAGAAGAACATTAATTATAAAATCATAGATAGTAATAAATTTTATAAAAATACAAAATTTATGTTCTCAGCTCTTTATGATATACAGGGTGTTTATTGTAAGGTTGGCCAAACTTCACAGGCTGATTCTTCAGACTAAAATAAACAAAAAGTTTCCCATTGACGTCGTGTGTCCGGAAATGCACCGTTTTTGAGATACAATAGGGTGTCGAAGAAATATTCGTTTTCCCGTTTTTTGATGACGATATCTCGGGAACCGTATGAGATACAATGTTCAGCTCTTATACGCACTATGTTCTCACTGATCCCCTTATTTTCGCCGTAAAATAAAGGTTTAAAAAAAATTCAGTGGCGTAGATTTAGGGGTATTTTGAGGGTTTCGACCCCCTAATTTCTACGCCACTGGAATAAATGCGATTTTAAGCAGCGCCTTTGAACCGTCCATGTCTTCTACACCAAAAAGGTACTCCTGGTTAACGGCTCTAAAGTGAAGCACTTCCGAGAAAAATTGCATTTTATGAGAGAAAACATCACTTTTTTTATGATTTTTCAATAGCATTTTTGAAAAAAAGTTTTCTCTCATAAAATGACATTTTTCTCGGAAACGGTTCATTTTAGAGCTATTAACCAAGAGTACCGTTATGGTATAGAAAACATGCACGATTCAACGTCACTGCTTAAAATCTCATGTATTCCAGTGACGTAGAAATAAGGGGGTCGAAACCCTCAAAATACTCAAAATCTACGCCACTGAATTTTTTTAGAATCTTTATTTTACGGCAAAAATAAGGGGATCGGTGAGCACATAGTGGGTATAAAAGCTGAACATTGTATCTCACACGGTTCCCGAGATATCGTCAAAAAAACTGGGGAATTAATATTTATTCGACACCCTGTATCTCAAAAACGGTTCATTTTAATTTATTTTAATCTGAAGAATTAGCCTGTGAAGTTTGGCCAACCTTACAGTAAACACCCTGTACAATGTTGATGATTTTAAATGTTCATGTGTTTCGTTACTTCTAATATATCATCTTCAGACCTGTAGATGAATAAAATTAAAATTATTGACTATTAATGCATCAAAATTACTTATGTAAGAGAAAAAAAAATCATCAAGGACCCCCATAGGAGAAAATTCATGGGTGATCTAGCAGGTCATCGTAAAAAAGATGCCTTTCCTCTTCCCATCCATTTATCGTGAAATTGCTGATAATAAAGACATAGTTGAATAGCTAAAGTTGAATGCAAGGGTGCACCGTCATGTATGAACCACATTTTTTCTTATTTACAAGAAAACAGACACGATTAAAAAATTAAATTTTAATTTTTTATTCAAGTTTAAATTTTTTATTACTATTGCGTCTTAAGACTAATAAAATGTTAGGGATAAATAGCAATTTTTCCCGCCTTTCGTATTACAACAAAGCAAGGTTGAATTTGTAATTTGGGAAAAGAAAAATCAATGAAAGCAATTTTTCTATTTATTTTTTCATTTTATTTTGGATGATTGTGTTATCTTGCAAATGAGCGGTTGAACAATGAGTGGTAAGTCTTTTAGTAATTCGGAAAGAGAGGGGAGAGAGGAAATTCCTTTTTTCTTTTTTTTTTTCTTTATATTATTATTGTTATTTTTTTCAAAAGGTCTTATTATAGCTCTGTGTAAATAAGTCGTAGTCGCTTCACTCGACTACGAACACAAACATCCATGGCGAGACTGGAATTCGAACCCATATGGCGGAGCTCCAATGAGTCTGAAATCCGAAGTATTCTTTATTTTATTTTTTTAGGGACCACAGCCATAAGGACTATCACCAAGCACCAAGACCAATGCAGAAGTGAAGTGAGAACTCTTCGCAGAATGCAATTTCTAAGGAAACTTCTAAAGGATTGGGTGTAAATAAAGCTGTAAATACAGTGACTGTTTACATAACAATAACCAGAGACTAGTCTGGTGTCTTGGTAAATAAAAAAAAATATATTTTTCTTACAATTTTTTTATTTTTTCTAAATGCTCGTTATATACACAATGTACAAAAATAATAAATAATCACAAGCAGTCGTTGATCGTCGTTTATATTATAAACAAAAAATTTAATTCGTCTTTTTTAATTAATTTTTTACCATCCGTGTCCATGAGCGTAATGGCCACCGACATTGTGGGTTGGTCCCCACAGACCGTCAGCGGCGACGGTGCCTGATGGTCCGGAGATGACAGCTGGGACGGTGTGGGGTCCCTTAACGACAACACCATGATGACCGGCAGCAACACCAACACCAACACCGTGTCCAAGAAGACCGTGTCCTACGAGACCATGTCCAGCTACGAGTCCACTTCCCCATCCGCCATGAGCTACTGGGCCGATGACGGCGGCGCCATGAGCGACGGGTCCAGAGACGACGGCTCCATGGTTTACGGGTCCAGAGATGACAGCTCCGTGGTTAACGGGTCCTACAATAGCTGCGCCATGATTCACGGGTCCTACTACAGCAGAGGCGTGAGCAACAGGTCCTACAACGGCAGCGCCGTGATTTACGGGTCCTACAACGGCGGCGCCATGGTTTACGGGTCCTACGACAGCAGAGGCATGAGCAACGGGTCCTACAACGGCGGCGCCGTGAGTAGCGGGTCCTACAACAGAAGCTCCATGGGCGACTGGTCCAGCTAATACGGCTCCATGGCCAAGACCGTAGCCAAGACCAAGACCGTTACCGTAACCAAGACCATGACCGTATCCAAGACCACCAAGACCGTAGCCATGGCCGACGACGGCTACACCATGGTGGCCGATGACGGATGCGGAGGAGAGGGCCAAAGTGGCCAAGAATACGATTGCCTGGAAAATTGAAACGTTTTTTTTTAGAAATATGAAATTGAAGAAACTACTTCAGGAAAAAAAATCAATTTATAAAATTGGTTTAATTATTACAAAGTAAGCATGGTAGCTTTGATTGGAAAACAATTTATCAACACGGCAGCATAAGCCCAGTTTGTTGTTGTGAAGTTAAATAGACTAATGTTAATAAATTTGAAAATATTTATTTAACATAAAATAATAATTCCGAAGAATGAAAATCAATTCTTACCAGGGAGTTCATGTTGTGAGTGTAGTAGGTATACCTCTTGTCGATCTAGACACAAGTATACCCTCCGTACCACATTACTCGCTTTATATATCGTTCACGCCGACCTTGGAAGAAGAAGAAAATAGACGTAGGTAATTACGCTTAATCATGTTAGTTATAATATTGTTGCAATGATAATTGTCATGTACTGCCTTTACCCCCATGTGAAATTACTAGTTCACCATCCTAGATTTACCTTGTGCAGATCTACTTTCAATTCCGCGTGAGATAGACGCCTACCTCTAGATGTGAATTCCTGCTAATTTTTGAAATTGTTCGATACGAATTATGCATTACAATGCGGTTTGTTTAATTTATTATGATGACAAAAGGAATTTGTCATTATTTGTTTTTTAATAATTAGGTTGCAATTTTAATTAGAAAACTTTATCTTTTCTATCTATAATAAGTACCTAATACATAATGGATACATTCAATAGAAACTTTTTACCATAACAAAACAATGTATATTATACAGGGTGCTTGTGTAAAATAAGGTTTTTGAATTTTTTCTCTTCGATTTTAATAAAAAATCCTTCCCCCCCCCCCCCCTTCAGACGATTGAAAATGGGAGAAGTTCAAAACTGTAAGCGGTTCATTTACCGGGTGAGATTTTGGAATTGTCTCAATTTTTTTCAAAATTTTTGTTCTCGTTTTGTGAGAAATCTGAGGACTTTATAGGTCCAACTGGATTATTTTTCCAATTCGTCGTATTGACGTTTCGAACAAGCACGGAAATGAGAAGACAGATTCTCTCCTGTCAGCATCCTTTGCCAATCATGCTTCCGCTTTCGCTTCGTAATTAGGTACCCGATTTTCTTAATCACTGAAATTTTCAACCAATTCCGAAAATGTTCACATTCGGCGAAAAAACTTGCAACCACCCTGTAACCACCGGTTAGTGAGTTACCAAATTGAGATAATTTGAATCGAAACAGTAGTGAAGAATTAAGAATTGAAAAAAAAACTTCCTGAACGTTACGTTGCATTATAAATTTTTACTGCACCTCCTGCACCCCCTCGCCTAAAAAAAACCGTCAAAATCAGATTAAAAGCTTATTTCTTTGCAGACAGGCCACCTCAAAAAATACAAAAACACATGAAGAACGTCAAAACCTCCGTTTTCACTATAATTTCATAAAAAAAAGTACTTGAACACCATCCAAGTCTTTAGACAACTAAAAGTTGAAACAAACATAAGGATCATTGAGTATTTCATTGAATATCGTACCTTTTTTTAAACTCTCTTTCAGAGAATATTTTAATGAATATCTTACCTTCTTTTACACTCTCCTTTAGTGAATATTTCAGTGAATATTACAACTTTCTTATTCTTTCGTTAAGTGAATATCATATTTTTTTATCCTGTCTTTCAGTGAATATTTCAGTGAATATCATACCTTTTTATTTACACTATCTTTCAAAGAATATTTCAGTGAATATGGTACCTTTTTTTAAACTGTCTTTCAGAGAATAAAAAAGTGAATATCTTACCTTCTTTTATACTCTCTTTCAGTGAATATTTCAGTGAATATCACAGCTTTCTTATACTTTCGTTCAGTGAATATCATATTTTTTACATTATCTTTCTGTGAATATTTTAGTGAATATTTTTAGTGAATATCATACATTTTTATACTCTTTTTTAGTTAATATTTCAGTGAATATCATATCTTCTTTTATGCTCTATTTCAGTGAATATTTTAGTAAATATCATACAATATTTTTTTTTTCTTTACAATATCTTTCAATCAATATTTCAGTGTACTTAATACCTTTTTTATACTACCTTTCAGTGAATATTTCAGTGAAAATCATACCATTTTTTATACTCTTTTTCAGTGAATATGGTACCTTTTTTTAAACTGTCTTTCAGAGAATAAAAAAGTGAATATCTTACCTTCTTTTATACTCTCCTTCAGTGAATATTTCAGTGAATATCACAGCTTTCTTATACTTTCGTTCAGTGAATATCATATTTTTTACATTATCTTTCAGTGAATATTTTAGTAAATACTTTTAGTGAATATCATACCTTTTTATACTCTCTTTCAGTTAATATTTCAGTGAAAATCATACCTTCTTTTATGCTCTATTTCAGTGAAGATTTCAGTAAATATCATACCTTTTTTATACTGTCTTCCAGTGAATATCTCAGCGAATATCATACCTTTTTATACTCTCTTTCAGTGAATATTTCAGTCTACATAATACCTTTTTTATATTCTCTTACAGTGAATATTTCAGTGAAAATCTTACCTTTTTTATACTCTTTTTCAGTGAATATCTCAGTGAGTATCATAACTTTTTTATGCTCTCTTTCAGTGAAAATTTCAGTGAATATCGTACGTTTTTTCAAACTCTCTTTCAAAGAATATTCCAGTGAATATCACACCTTTCTAATACTTTCTTTCCGGGTATATCATATTTTTTACACTCTTTCAGTGAATATTTTAGTGAATATTTCAGGTAATATCATACCTTTTTTTCCAATATCTTTCAATCACTATTTCAGTGAATATTATACCTTTTTTTTACTCTCGTTCTGTGAATATTTCAGTGAATGTCGTACCTTTTTATACTCTCTTTCAATGAATATAATATTGAATAATGAAATATTCGAAATTATATTGGAACTGCAGACAATTACACTGGTTTACTCTTTTTCCTTTTTATTAAACCCAGGCTTTCGAGCTCATCGTCAGGGGTACTGAAAAGATTAACAATAAATGATTGTAAGTATACATTGAAAAATTAGAACTAAAATTATTTTTTTTTTAATAAATTGTGCTAAAAATTATTTTTTTAAATGTAAAACTTCTAAATTATTTTACACCTTTTTTTGGATAAACTTATTTTATTTAATTTTTATTTGCTTTAGTTCATATTTGTATGTTTTATCTTTTACTTGTCCACGAAAATGATTAACCATTTTCACTTTAAACTCAATTTCTGTAAGTATTGTGTAATTTTCAGTTCTAATTTCTCAATGTATAGGTACTTACAATCATTTATTGTTGATCTTTTCAGTACCCCTGACGAATAAGAGCCAAAAAAAGCTCGAAAGCTTCGGGTTTATTAAAAAGAAAAAATAGTAAACCAGTGTAATTGGCTGCAATCCCAATATAATTTTCAATATTTCATATAGGTAGGTATTACCTACAACAGCCAAAAAAAAAAAAATTATTTTTGAATAATAAACATATTATTTATTTTTTCTGTAATTCGTGTAGATTTCAATAATAGTGTCAGTAAAAACTGTTTCATAAAGGTTTCAGTTTCAAAGTAGGTACTTCCCTCATTGAAAATAGAGATTGCAAACCGGAAATTTTGACAACCGTGAAACAAAAATTAAAATTGTATTAAAAAATATTATCCAGTCTAAGTTCCCTGCTAGTGAGATAAATAATATTCTTGTCTTCTATTATGAGAGTAATTATGTAAGCATGCAAAGCAAACGAGATCGCCTTACTTATATGTATTAGGTATGCTAATGTATTCCCTACTAGGTGTTCTACTCACAACACCCTGTGTATGTTTATTTCAGATTACACATTTCAGGTGTCAATGTATACAATAGATAATGGGTCATTTGCAGTTCATAAATAATTTATAATATCTCTCTGCATATCATCATCATCCCATCATATCAACGTGGTATTATTGATGTTTTTATAAAGACATAAATATCAAAGACCGTGTAGTGTAATGTATAATAAGGTGGATATTTCTGTAAGAATTCTGAATCAATAATATAATGTGTCAATAAATGATTGACTTGCTAATATAATAATTGTTCAGGTTGAAATCTTGAGAAACATTTTATTGTAAAATGTTCGTATAGAAAAAAACAGATGTGTAGGCTAAGTCAACTCCCTACGATTCGATCAAGTCAGCTCCTTGTCAGTGGTGATAGCCCTTTTTAATTTTCGTTTTCTTCGCTCTCATTGTCAAATTGTGCGTTTCTCATGGTCGTCATGTTATTTTTTGATGTCGTTCTGTATAAAAAAAACGTTGAAAGCAAAATTTTATAACATTAAAAAAAATCAGTCTGGGAAATATCCCCAGCAAACAGCATAGATAAACAAATCTAGTTTGATGAAATTCTTTATTTTTGGCTTTTTTTCAATTTTTCATACAAAAGTGCAATAAATAAAACCTATACGTATATACAGTCCCAGCAGCGATAGTTCTTCATCGATCAGTGATATCCACGATAACCGTGTCCGGCGATGAGAGGAGTGGGTCCCCAGAGACCGTCAGCGACCACCTTACCGGCCGGCCCGGAGATCACAGCGGGAGCGGTGGGTGGTCCACGCACAGAAACACCATGGGGACTGACTCCGATGACACCACCTCCGTTGGTAACCACGGAACCGTGTCCGACGGCGATCCCTAGAGGAGCGATTCCATGACCGAGACCGACGGCGCCCAAACCGATTCCATGTCCCAGACCGTAGGCGCCGATTCCGTTACCGAGACCAAGAGGACCGATACCCAAACCTGAAATCAGATTATTGTATTACATAAAAGAAATATATAATTTATTTAATGGCTCTCACCCAATCCATGTCCAACAACGGCGGGGGCGACCAGGGCTCCGTGTCCGTAAGCGGCGAGTCCGTGGCTGTAAGACGCGGGGATTACTCCGTTGGGGAGACCGTTGGGTCCGATGGCGCCATGATTGGTCACGACACCGGATGGGCCGGTCACGACGGCGCCCCCGTGAGGACCAACGGATGCAGAAGCTAAGGCCAATGAGGCTAATACGGTAACTAGCTGTAATAAAACGGAAATAAAAATTAGGGGAACAAAAAAAAAAGAATTACCTACTACAAAACGAAGGAAAAAGAAAAAATAAATATCACTGAACATGGTAACATCACTATAAAGTTTAGTTTTTTATGGATGGGGGGGGGGGTGAAAATCATTTGAAACCTCTTTCTTATCGCCTTAACTTTAATCCTATTTAAAATTTGTCTCACACAAAATTTTAGTATACTAAAAAGGAAAATTAAACCCTTAAAAGAAAGCAAATTCGATAATTTAATTTAGGGGGTTGTTTAACTTATTTTAGGATTTTTCTCTCCTTATTTAGATGGTAAATGTTAAAAATAGTTTTTGACTTATTTTAAGAAGTAAGAAAATTGGGAAAAAAATTAATTGAACCCTTTCAAATTGTTTTATATAGTAATTTACGAATTTGAGTCTTACCAGAGCGTTCATGGTGGTGTTAAGAATGGTAGTTGTTGTCTCTTGGGCTTCAATGGTTTGAATACGATATCAAATCTGACCACCCCGTGCTTTTATACGTTCCGCGAACGACCTTGTGCAATCATTGCTCTTATTGCAACTTAATATTGTTCAAATGATAACCTGAATAATAATAATTGTGGTTTACTCATATAGAACGTATACCTACCTACCTATATTGTGCCGCAGCAGCCTCCAGGTTTGCAAAAATGGCCAGAAATAGAACGTAAATTGGATATTGTTTCACCGATTTTTGCGTACCTACTAAAGCACGAGTACCATTCTATAGCGGCGTGCTTTGTTGTTCGTTTCAGAGACAATCGATAAATCTAACGCGACAAAAGACATGATTAATCGTAAGTCATATGTTACTTACTTACCTGAAAAAAATTAGACAGGTAAGTATGATTTGAACTGTAGTTTTCGGAAATTTTTTTAATAATTTTGGTATACCATAGATTCGATCTTCATTATTTCAAATTTTCTCCAAAATGTAAGGGAACCATTCGAACTGAATTTGTTTTCTTGCATGGAAGTTGGTGGACCACAATTTGAGAATTTGTTGAACTAATAAAAAGCTCTTGCGGCATTGAATTTTGATGCTTTCGTCGTTTTCATCATCTCTTAATTCCTTTTTTTCTGAGGGAAGATTAAACAATAATCATTGGACTTCCTTTCAACTATATATGAACGAAGAACTAGTTGGTAACTTAAAATTATTGTTAAATAATTTAACAATAGAGAGGAGCAGACATGCAAAACGCATTTTGTCCAAAATTAAAATTTTTTACCTGTAGATGGCGTTTGCTTTCTTATATATATTTCTATCTATTAGTCCTATCAAAGACATTCAAACAGCATTAAAATTCGTTTAAAATCTAACCAGAAAATCACTTGGACAAACAAAGCGCATGTTGTCCAACGACAGTGAACAAACAAACCGCGTTATGTCCACAAATTATGGACAAACTTCAGTTTGATTGGGTATAACGGCGAAGTGATCTGTTCTTAGGGTGAACTGCTGTGTTATTTCTTTATTTTTGTCAGTGTTGATGTTTATTTGTTTTAAAAATAATGCAAAATATCGAAGGAGAGCATGTTGTTGGAGATACTGACCGTGGATGTAGAAAAAGAAAGCTAAATTCTTCATCGAGAGAACGCAAAAAGAATGTTAGGTATGTATAAGAGCCCTTTTCAAGGTTAGGTTTACTTATTAATATTCTTTAGTATAGGTTTATTATTTTCATAAAAACATTGTTCATGGTAAATTGCAGATATTCTAATTTGGATCCCGATTTATTGAATCTAGAGATAACCTGCAACCACAAAGGTCAACATTTTCAGTGCCAGAATAATTTAACAAAGCCTATTATAAGAGGACTGAGACATGCATTTTTTAAAGAAACAAACAAGACGATACAAGACAATAAATTAGCATCTCTGATGACAATAGAAAATCCAAAGCGATCAAGAAGTCGTAAAGTCGAAGGAGGAAAATCTCATTGTTTTATAGTAAAGTACTATGTATGGCATTTTTATTAAGCATATTATTATTAAAAAAATGACTTTACATTATTTTTTAGGTGTTCATTGAAAACAAAAAGGTACAGGTTTGTCAAAAGATGTTTCGTGGGATTTACAGCGTTGGTCAACGGAGACTGAATACAATTTGCAAAAAAATTGTCAAGGGAGAAGCAGTGGAAGAAAAAAGAGGTGGAGATAAAAGGTCTGCTAAATTTCGTGAAAAATTGCTTGCAGTAGAGAATTTTATAAAACAGTTAAAAGGCAAAGACAGTCATTATGGAAGAAACAAATCCAGGAGAATATACTTGCCTCCTGAGTACAGTATCTCTAAACTTTGTGATTTATACAATGAAAAGGCAACGAATAATCTAAAAGTAAATTACAAATACTTCAGTAGGGTGTTTAATAATAAGTTTAACATAGGATTTGGCAGTCCTGCAACGGATGTGTGCGGATTCTGTGTTAGAACAGAAACTCAAATGAACAATACGAAAGTTTCGATTGAAAAACAAAAATTACAAACTGAATTAAAAGTTCATCGAACGCGAGCAGCGCAGTTCCACAAAATAATGAAAGAGAATCCGCCCAATACAATATCGTTTTGTTTTGATCTACAGCAAATTCAGGTACTACCTAAAGTACCAATACAAGATGCTTTTTATGCCCAACAGCTTTCTCTATACTTTTTTTGTATCGTTAAAACTAATGGCGAAAGTCCAATATTCTACTCATGGATGGAACATCAAGGGGGTAAGGGGGTTGTGGAAGTATCTTCTGCTCTTTTACATTTTCTTAAAGAAATAGAACTGTCTCCAGATATCAACTGTATACGACTGTTCGCAGATGGTTGTGGGGGGCAAAATAAAAATAGCTATGTCCTACACATGCTAATGATATGGCTTTATAGATTTGCCCCAGAAACAGTTAGGACTATAGCATTGATATTCCCCGTTCGTGGGCATTCATACTTACCTGCTGATAGAGTTTTCGGCAGGATCGAAAAAATTTTGAGGCGCCACAGTACTATTAAGACACCTGAAAAATATTACGAACTCTATTCTCAAGTAGGTGAAATACGTCAGCTCGGCAACCAATGGTTTTTGCATGACATTAAAAATGCATCGTTATGTTTGAAAAAAGTTACTGGAATAAGTCAATGTAAAAGAATTTACATCAAAAGAGGAAACTCTGGTGATAAAATTTTAGTAAAAACAGAAACCTTATACAGAAATGATGACATATCCAAAAAGGCAGAAACGCTTCTAAAACCACGGAAACGTTTAGATCAAATTCAAATCCCAGAGATACCGCTGGGTCATAAAATAAAGAAAAAAAAACTAGACAGCCTCAAGAAGCTCTTGACGTCTTTATCAGGTGAAAACTGGAGCACCGTGGATCCGGAATTGACTTGGATGGTTCCAATTTTTTCTGAATTCGTTGAAGAAAATGATCTTAATGATGTTAATGATGGTAATGACGAAAGTTTATGTGAATGTAATGACATTGAAACAGTAAATTTTATATAAAAAAAATTTATTAACATAAGAATTACAATTTGTTTACTTGAAATATCAATAGAAATGGTTTTTTATTGTTTCTTTAGAAAAAAAATGTTAATTTTTTAATAAAGCACTTGATTTAAATCTATTTTAATTGGTTTTATTATTATTATTTAATTGTTTGAAAGTACTGATAAACATTTAAAGACTTTCAAAATGAAGTTTGTCCACTATGGACATTCAAAATGAATTTTGTCCTTTAATTTTTTTTCTTTTTGTAAACTAGTATTAACCTTTCTTGTAGAGGCTTTTGGAGCAAACATGTTTTATTTATTTCCTATTTTTAGAAGCAAATTCGATTTACATATCAGGTATAGTTTTGCTACCATAGTTTTTCCTGTTTCCTGTAACTTTACAATATTGGACAAAATGCTTTTTGCATGTCTGCTCCTCTAAATAATCTTTCCGAAAGCACATGGATCGATTTAAATTTTTTATCTTCAATATTTAGGGCAAAAAAGGCGTTTTGGATAGAAATTCTATAAAACACTTCCTAAAATTATAAAAATTTAATTTTGGGTAGTCCATACCCTCTACTTTAAAGTCTCCCCAAGGTCGTTGGTTGCTTTTACCGAGGGGGTGAAAACCACCCCTTCTCGGGGGGTTGAAAAATTGGTTGTTAAAAATTACTGTAGAAATGACTTTAAGTCATTTTTCTTCTATAAGCTTTTTTCCTACAGCTAATACTTTTTGAGTTATTTGCGACTGAAATTTCGATTTTTTACCACGTTTTTGAACAATTTTTCACGTATATCTCGAAAATTTTGAGCTTTACAGCTAAGACCATAATAAACAAAGTTGTAGCCAATAAAAAAACAAAGAGAATGGTTTTGCTTATGGTTGCTCCAAACCTATTACGAGTATTAACTGAGTAATGGCTTATTAAAAGCCAACTTTTTCTTTTGGAGTAAAAATCGAAACTTTCAAACTCAAATTATTAAAAAATTAAGACTTTTCTGATAAAAACTGATAGTTTTTGATAGTGCTAGTGCTAGTGCTTAAAAATACCTTCATTATTATTTTTTCTAAAAGGTCCTAGCATAAAAACTGACCGAGTTATGACGAATATAAGATAGATAGTTTTTTCGTAGAAAGAACGGTCAAAACAACCCCTTCAAAACCACCCCAATTAAAAATATTTGTTAGTCCTTCTACAATTCACTTCCTTAATATATCATTAGTAAATTCTGTGAGTTTAAACGATGAATAAGCCTTAATTTTGAAAACATAACAATTTAAAGTTAGAAAAAAAATTTGAAATTTCTATAAAAAAGTTGTTTTTCCAATATAAGTCAAAAAATAAGGCAGATATGTAAAAATTGCAAGATGTCAAAAAGTTTGTTTTTTTTTTCACAAAAAATTTTCATTTCGGGTTTTCTTTTTCGTAAGTGTAAAATTGAGGGAGATATGGCTCTCAAACAAAAGTTGTGGCTAGTGGTTGACTAGTGCCATTTTCGAATCCTTCAACCCTTGCCACTTTCCAGAATTAGGGTGAAAAAAATATCAATACTACATGAGTTTGTAGGTCTTGCATTTATCTTTAAAATGCTTTTTGGAAAAATTTTCTAGCATCAAAATTGAGGATGTTACAGTCAAAAAAAAAAACATTGAATTGTTTTTTTCAATTTTTAAATGTTTAGAAAAAGTTCAATAAAAAAAATTAAATTCTTATTTTGACATTTTATATTTAATAGGGTTGGTTTATGGTAAGGGTTGGCGGAGGTTTTAGCTCACGAAAAATATTAAATAACATCAAGTTATCTTCACTGAAATTATTACAACAAAAATTGAAGCAATTAAAAGTTTGAATCTTGTTTATAATATTTTTATCGTAGCAGGGGGTAGTTTTCACCCCTGAAAATATTCAACAATAAACGAAATAGCATTAAATAACATAAAGTAATCTTTATTTAACTTATTTAAACAGAATTCAAACATTTTAATGCTTTAACGTAATTTTTTATTATTTTTCGCGCTATCAGGGGTGGTTTTCACCCCTAAAAATAAATAGTTACCGGTGTTCTTACACTTAATTACATCGAGTGACCTTTACTAAACACGTTCATATATAATTTTAATTAATTATATGGTTTAATTTGTTGTGTTATATTTTTTCGCAAATAGGGGTAGTTTTCCCCCTTAAAAATAATAAGCAAACAACGACGTTGTGGAGACTTTCAAGTTTAGGTCGAGCACAACCTAAATCGAAATTTTCATGCAAATTGGATGTGTTCTGAATAAGTTTTTCCAGGTTTCACCATTTTTTGGCCGCTGATGTGTACTCGACTAGTAGTAACAGTTACAGCCATAATAGTGATTATAGTGACCATAACAACCATCATAAGAGGCTAGTGAAATTGTGACAGAGCCAGGAGCTTTGGCTCATTAAATTAAATAAAAAAATAAAAAAAAATCTTTCTCGATCAATACAAGAAAACTGTTAATTATTACTGATAGAGAAAAATTATATTTCACAATAATAAACCGGAATCGATAAAATGGCCCAATTATAAAACATTTTATTATCATTATAGTAAACCACACAACTTAACAGGCCGAAAAACAGCTATCGCGGCGGTTTTTGCAAACGCGGGCCGACTTCAGAAAATTGGGACACTAGAACAAATCACATGGTTGCCATTTTCCTGTCAGAATGCTATTCGACCTACGTCAAGTAACTATACGACCCGTAGATAAAAGTTAAAGCGGTAACAGTCTAGTGTAAAGTTCGATTTTGAAACCCGAGCCAGAGTAGTTGATTTGGAAAAAGTTAGGAAACCACAAATTGTGGTGTTTCTGGGACCAAAGAAAACGGTAAGGAAATTCTTGATTAATTTTTTTTTTAGGTCACTTGTTGAAACTACCTATTGGATATTTCGTTCCTCCACCTGGGTAGAAAGTTCTGCCTGTATATGAAAAAAAGGAGTTCTCAAAAATTTTTGTATGCTATCTGCAGAGATCTCTTCCCTGTATCAAGTTATTGGTATAGTTGGACCTTCTTTTAGGTAATTTGATTCGACCTGTATGATGGTCGAACCGCCCTTTCAGCTCTCTGCAGCTGAGCGAGAGGCAACGATGTCAGTGAAGTCACTTCAAACAGAGCGAGAAAATACGGACAGCGCAGATGTCGGATTAGAGAGCAAGGTTGCCAGGTTGCTTATTATGTCATAGCTCCTTGTGATTTCCAACCCGTTTTCCTATCTGGTCGGAAATTGTCTCCTAATGGTGGAGTGAATTCTGGCAATAGGCTCTCGGACGAGCCGTCTCGAGAAAAGAAAAATTTCTTCTTGACTGCTGAAGAAGTATCGCGAAAAATTTTCCATCGTATATTATAGTTTGATATATGTGTGGTTTTAATTATTGAAATGCAGGTATGCAAATGAATATTTTCTTTGAGGATTGGTACCGGTATGACGCGTCTGAGTGAAGCTTCACCCGGTGAGTTGAGTCAATGTTTCTAGAGACATTATTCTAATTGAATCTTCGATCTTCAGGGCTTGGATTGAAGAAAATATTTCCAATAAAGTTGTTATTGTTAAATGTCGATTTTTATTTAGTGTTTTGTGAGGCCTGAAATCAAAAATAATCACAACGTAGGGCAGGCCAAAAAATTTAATTGTTTCCTTTGAATAACCAGAAAAACGATCATAAGAAATTTGTATCATTTCAAGTGCACCAGTGTCAATTGACGAAAAAAGTTTTGATTTTGATCAAAATTTTGATCACATATCGTAAAATGTGAAATAAAAATAAAAGAACAGCGTGCTTTAACATTTAGATAGATAGGTACACTCCCATTTCGGATATTTGTACCTTTAACTATACGAATTTCGATTAATTATTTCATCAGCTAGTTTTAATAACAAAACAACTATCTATGAATCATAATATTTCCTCCGAGGTTCAAACCGTTTTATTGTCATTCCATTTAATAAGAGCCAATTACATTTCAAACACCAACACCAGCACCAGATCAGGGAAACTTTTAATTTTACGCAGGTGCAGGCTTTACCTTTACGAGTACCTAATAGAGGTGCATATCTAGCGTAAAGCGTTTTACATAATGATAAGGCGTCTCTATTACTTAACATTGACATTTATAATCGAGATTTACTGCAAAAACACCATAATAAGTGTACCGTGACTGGTAAATAGGATTTAGTAACCCCACGCCCGCCGTTCTACGTATTATAAACCGAGTTGTTGATTTCTGCAAAATGCAGCAGGGAAATCACTGATCTGAGACGGAGGAATCGAGTACCTACTCGTACGAACCACGCTTTTGCTGCTGGTGCTGGTGCTGGTGCTAGTAGTTTTGATCTGTTTGATCTATTATTCCTATAATAGAACAACGACGCAAGGGCGTGAGTCTGCGGAAAAAGAATGTAATTCCTTGGGTGTGGTATACCTCTATGTATATCGCCTCATGACTGTGGGTTTTGACGAAGTTGAGTGCTGTGAAATTGGATTTTTTGCTATTTAAAATATTTACTGTATTATTGTGTCTTATGTTATGTAATATGAGGTGAAAATAATGGCATGTTAGATTAGAAATAATAATTATTATTGTAGGATCGATTTGTTTTATTGCGAGACGTTTTATTGCGAAAGTGTGTATACCTACTAGGAAAAAATTGGTTTCCAATAAGATTGCATTGAATTAGTAAAAATAAAGAATTTCTATCGGTTTGAAAAGATGCGAGGTGACAAAAATAGTTAATTTTCCGTTTCTTTCCGGAAGTCTATCGGAAAAAGTGCAAACGATTTCTTTCCAAGTACGGTCCTGGATTTTCAATTTTTCCATAGGTCATCTTAAAATACTTCGGTATAACAGTGTTTCTGTTCAATTTTGTTTGATTTTTTTTGATGGACAAACATAAAAAAACACCCTGTATCTTCGTATATACCTGTTACAACGCAAAAACAAGAAAAATTGTCACCATTTAGACTTACCACGTCCAAGAGCTCACTGAAATTTGACCGTCTTCTGATGACAAAATTACCTTTGCCTTGGGAGGCATGCAAAAACTTTGCACTGCACCACCTAACGGTACTTTAATCTTTATCCCGAACAGATTGGTCGGAACAATCCGGTGCGAAAATTGGCCCAAAATTTTGCGATCTAATAACTGGATAAGACTTATCGGCGTTATTTGATAGCAGCCCTACCCTGCCACCCCCTACCATGAACGAAGTCCTCGGCACCACAGGTTCTTGCAAACCTTTTTCCCAAAAATTTGGATAGTCTGATTTATTCTTAATAAAAAAGGTGTCCTATATTTTTTTCGTAAATTTAATGATCTTCGAGAAAAAAAATTATTTCATTATTTATACATGATTTGATCACCCATAGACCGTATTTCGTACGTAACTTTTTCTCTTACAGCCGCACCGGAATTCTAAAATGCATTTTGTATAGCCTGATATATCCTCAATCAAAAAGGTGTTTTGTAGTTTTTTTGTAAATTTAACGATAATCAAGGAAAAAATTATTTAAATTCAATCATTTGGTCAAAATTTCTATCGTATTCAAATCACGTATCAATAATGAAATAATTTTTTTTCTCGAATATTATTAGATTTACAAAAAAACACAACACACATTTTTTATTAAGGAAAAATCAGACTATCTAAAATACATTTTATAATGCCGGTGCGGCTGTAAGAAAAAAAGTTACGTGTGAAATACGGTCTAGGGGTGGTTTTTTGCATTTTCGGCTATACAAGTCAAACTTTGGAGGGATGGTCTCCTTAGGCTTAGGAAGACAGAAAATCGTTTAAAATAAAAAAATTGAAAGTGAGGGCAGCCGTAAAAAATATATGATGACGTCATTGGCAAAAGAAATAATGATGCCAAAACAATATTTTCTCTAAAACGGCTGAAAGGCTGATTTTATGCAAAAGATGAGCTCCAATAACATCAGCGAAATAGCCTTCCATGTCTTCAGCAGTGTTACTGTTTTTCCTGGATTTTCCAAGAGATCAGTGATGCACATAAGCCCTAGAACCCAAAAATTTTCCTTCTAATATTCTACTCTTGTAAGAGGACTATGGGGCAACTCTACTGCCATGGACGATTTTGACTTTTCGTTAAAAAAGTTTTCTAAAAATCACCTTTTTTCTAAAATCCCGTGAATTCTACAGGGTGTTTCTTCAAAATTCGAAACAGAAAAGCGTTCATAATTATGGTTCGAGCCGTTTCAAAATGGCGGCCTTTTGAATTTTAGGGAAAAGAGTTATTTTTTGAACCCCCTGCATTAGCAAGAGGGAAATTAAAATACAAGGTAGGGAGAACGTTTTTCGAATTTTAGGCCAATGTAAAAAAGTGGTAATTTTTTTGTTAATAAATCAGTGGCGTGGATAGAAAATTCATTTTATTGTAGTGAAAGATATATTTTATTAGGAAAATAAATGAGAAAAGGTCGATCTAATCAGTCGGAATCTTGTACTACATTATTTCGTAATGATGGTTCTCAGGTAAGTACAATAACAATAACAATAACACGCCCAAATCAAATTCGTTGTTTGTAAATTTTATCTGAAACCTTTGCCGAATAAGCAATCAACTCTGTAAACGGTTTATGGCACCCACATGATAACCGCTGCAAGCTGCAATAAAGCAGTTATCCGCTGCAGTTTCCAAGGTCGATTTTACGTAACATTCTGCAGGATATGAGCCAGCTAGAGCAGGAAGCTGCGCTGTAAATTTAAGCGGTTGCAACGGCTTGAATGCAATGTCATTAACTTGCTAGTTTCTGCAATGTAGGAAAAGTGTACCAGGTTACCAGGTAGGTATATTATGTTTTATTATAGCTCTCTTGTGTCCTCTCAGAAATCGTGATTTCTGCGTTTAGTGACAAGACTACTATGAGTCAGGTATCAAAGACAACGCCCATGAGGACTGGTAATAAAAGGAGATACATCTGAAGTGCATTAATAGTTGATGAAATGCATTCTATTAGTGTAATAATTATTAATATTGCGAAACATGATTTATGTATCATTATAAAAAAAATGGCTAGAAGAGTTAATAAAATCGTATTTATTAACATTTCGATTTTTTTAATGGAAAGCTTTTCTATGGTTATGATTTTCTCACCCTTTATATTTTGACCAAAAAATTTGAACCGAATTTTGTTTTTTTTGCACTGTTTTCAGTTTTTGGTCTAAATCTCAGAAAAAAAAAACGTTTTTTCGTTAAGTCCATTCGATACAAAATTAAAGTAGACAAAATTTCCTGCATTTCTCACAGACAACGTTTTTTTTGGAACATTAACCGTTCCGCCGTTAGAGCGCGCCAAAAAATATTTTCATTGCTTGAGGTTTTGGATAGTTTTGCTAGTTATTATTTTCTCACCCCCGCCCAGGTTTTTTTGGTTTGGGTGTTTGTGTTTTCGTGTTCAAAACACGAATAGTTTGATGGCAAAAATTTTTCTCGGAACTTTAATTTTTTCAATTTTTGCGCAGATTTTAAAACGTTTCGTCAACATTTTTGCACTTTTTGTCCAATTATTGAACTCTTCAGTTTTTGGTCTAAATCCATAAAGGAAGCGTTTTTTTCGACAAGTCTATTCTAAGCGTGCCAAAAAAATATTCCCATTGCTCGAGCTTTTGGAAAGTTTTGCTATAGTTTTTATTTGAAAATTTGGCCCGGGAATTTGTTTTTTGCATTTTTTGGCCTAATTTCTACACTTTCTTCAGTTTTTGGTCTAAATTTCAGAAAAGAAGTCTTTTTCGACAAGTCCATTTTATACAAAATTAAAGTAGACGAAATTTCCAATTTTTCTCATAAAAAAAAGGTTTTTTTTTAAAACTAACCCTTCCGCCGATAGAGGGCATCAAAAAACATATCTCCTTAGCGTGGGTTTTTTATTTTCTCACGCTGTTGTTGTTTTTTTTTTTTTGGTCACTGAACACCGAATTTGAAGTTTGCCGACGGAAATTTTGCCCGAAACTTCGTTTTTTTAAACTTTGTTTCCACTTTTTTAAATTTTTGGTCAAAATCTCATAAAGGAAGCGTTTGTTCGACAAGTCTATTCAAAGCGCGCGAAAAAAATATTCCCATTGCTTTGGAAAGTTTTGCTATAGCTTTGATTTTTTCACCCTTTATGGTTCCTTTGGTCGCTGAATACCAAATTTAAAGTGTGCTGGCAAAAATTTGACCCGGAACTTTGTTTATTGCATTTTTTGACAAAATTTTTTTCAGTTTTTGGTCTAAATTTCAGAAAGGAAGTGTTTTTTCGACAAGCCCATTTTATACAAAATAAAAGTAGACGAAATTTCCTATTTTTCTTATAAAAAAAGGGTTTTTTGGAAGACTAACCGTTTCGCCGATAGAGAGCAGCAAAAAACATATTCCCCTAGCGTGGGGTTTTGATTTTCTCTCGCTGTATGTTTTTTTTTTCTTTTGTCACTGAACACCGAATTTGAAGTTTGCTGACGGAAATTTTGCCTGCAACTTTGTTTTTTTTTGCACTTTTTTCGGCTTTTGGTCAAAATCTCATCAAGGAAGCGTATTTTCGACAAGTCTATTCTAAGCGCGCCAAAAAAATATTCCCATTGCTCGTGGTTTGGACATAGTTTTACTGTAGTTTAGATTTTTTCGCCCTTTATAGTTTCTTCGGAAGCTGAACACCAAATTTAGAGTAGGCTGAGAAAAATTTGGCCCGGGACTTTGTTTTTTGCTTTTTTTGACCAAATTTCTGCACTTTTTTTCAGTTTTTGGTCTAAATTTCAGAAAGGAGGTGTTTTTTCGACAAGTACATTTCATATAAAATTAAAGTAGACGAAATTTCCTATTTTTCTCTACGTTTTTTGAATCTCTAAACGTGAATTTGAAGTTTACTGACAAAAATTTGGTCCGAACTTCCTTTTTTTGCAGTTTTTGCCCAAATTTTTGCACTTTTTTCAGTTTTTGACCTAAATATCAGAAAAAAAAGTATTTTCGTCAAGGCCATTCGATACAAGATTGAAGTAGACAAAATTTCCTACATTTCTCATAAAGAACGTTTTTTTGGTAGACTAACCATTACCGCCGATAGAGGACGCCAAAGAAACGTATTCCCCTTGTGTGGGGCTTTGAAAAGTTTTGCTAGAGTTTTGATTTTCTCATCCCCCCTCCTCATGTTTTTTGTGTCGCTGAACACGAATTTGAAGTTTGCTGGTGGAAATTTTTCCCAAAACTTTGTTTTTTTGCACTTTTTGATCAAATTTTTCTAAATCTCAGAAAGTAAGCGTATTTTCGACAAGTCCATTCTAAGCGCTCCAATAAAATATTCCCATTGCTTGAGGTTTTGGAAAGTTTGGCTTTAGTTTTGATTTTTTCACTTTTTATGGTTTCTTCGGTAGCTGAACACCAAATTTAAAGTTTGGTAGTATAAATTTGGCCCGGAACTTTGTGTTTTGCATTTTTTAGCAAAATTTTAGCACGTTTTTTCAGTTTTTGGTCTAAATTTCAGAAAGGAAGTGTTTTTCGACAAGTACGTTTCATATAAAATTAAAGTAGACGAAATTACCTATTTTTCTCACAAAAAAAGCGTTTTTTTTTAATACTAACCGTTCCGCCGGTAGAGAGCGCAAAAAAAAACAATTGCGTAGGGTTTTGGAAAGTTTTAATTGATTTTCTCAAGCCCCCCGCATGTGTTTTTTGGGTCGCTGAACACGAATTTGAAGCTTTCTGGACAAAATTTGTCCGGGAACTTGTTGTTTTCCACTTTTTTGCTCAAATTGGAGCACTTTTTTCTAAATTTTTGCACTTTTCCCCTAAATTTTTTCACTCTTCAGTTTTTAGTCTAACTCTCAGAAAGGGAGCGTTTTTTTTGGACTAGTTCTTTCTATTCAAAATGAAAGTAGATAAATTTCCTACATTTAAAAAAAAAAAAAACGTTTTTTTCGATTAAACCGTTCCGCCTGTAAAGCGCGCCAAAAATAAAACAAATTGTTATTGCGTGCATGGGGTTTTGGAAAATTTTGCTTTAGTTTCTATTTAACGTTTACTGATAAAAATTTGACCAAAGGCTTTGTTTTTTTCCACTTCTTGTCAAATTTTTTGCACTCTTTGCACAATTTTTTGCACTTTTTTCAGTTTTTGGTCTAAATCTCAGAAAGGAAGTTTTTTCGACTAGCTCATGCTATACAAAATTAAAGTTGAGAAAATTTCCTACATTTCTTATGAATAACATTTTTTTGGAAGGCTAACCGTTCCGCCGGTAGAGCACGCCAAAAAAACCTAAATTAAAGTAGACAAAATTTTTTATATTTCTCATAAGTAACGTGTTTTTTTTTTGTAGAAAAAGCGGTATGAGACTTAGGCCAAAAATTAAAAAAAAAAGTGTAAAAATTTAACAAAAAGTGCAAAAAAACAGTTTCAGACCAAATTTCCGCCAGCAACTTCAAATTCGCGTTAAGCGAATGAGTCACGTTCAGCGATAACGGTTGACATTAATAAACTTTCGTCATGTTGTAATAATTAGTCGACATAAAAAACATGTTTCCGAATTAGCACTAATTAAAAAATAGGTAATCATTTATTTCATTACCGGGAAATGAAACACAAAAATCAACGAATAAATTCATTTATTGTATTAAAAATATATCTTTACATAAATTAATTATAATTGCATAAATAATTAATTACATAAATTGGGTAAGTATACAGGTTCACTATCTTTGTAATAATAATACTTGTTACATCACAAGAAACTTTAACAGTTCCTTTTTGCACTATTTTCGGTATTGCATCATTCCAGAATAATTACCAGTGGGGGTGCGTTTGTACGCCATAAAGCCCTTCGGCCACAATTTTTCCTGAAGGCCCGGACACTATTGCTGGTACAGTTTCAGGCCCTTTAACTGAAACTCCATGGTGGGACACTCCTACTACTCCACCTAATAATTAATAAAAAAAAATTAATTTGTTGTAATTATTTTATAATCGAACTGCTACTAGATTTTTTTTATACAGGGTGGAAGCTTTCATTTTTCTTCTGGTTTGTAGTTTTGGTACCTAGTGTATATTTGAAAAAAAAATTAGTTATATAATCTCAACTTACCCCCAGGAGTGATGACCGTGCCGATATGTCCCCCGATGGGGCCATACCCTCCATAGCCTCCGTGTCCTCCATAACCGCTGTATCCTCCATAACCGCCGTATCCTAACCCGAGTCCGTGTCCGTAAGCGGCAGGTGCCCCGGCGAATCCGTGCCCGATTCCGTATCCCAGTCCATGTCCCAGACCGTGGTCATAGGGACCGATGGGGCCGTAGGGGGTTACCACTCCGGAAGGACCCGTGATGATGGCGCCGGGGACGCCTGGAGCTGGGGCTGCGTAGGCGGCAAGAGCCAAGCAGGACAGGAAAAATAGGGACTGAAAATTTGGTATCGAAAAAATGATTTACTTTCAAAAAAAATCTTCAAAAAAAAAGCTGAAAGACATTTATATTCAAAAATCGATAGAACACGAATTATACAATATACAAATGAGAAATAATTTGATTGTTTGTTAGGTATTTGGGAACTTTCACTATTTTGGGCACTTTTAGAGTTATTTTTGGGTTTCTTGCATTTTTGAAAATTCAAAGTGAGCAATTTTATGTAAAAAGAATAAGCGCTACACTTCGAATTTCTAAAAGTATCTAAAAGTACTATAAAATACCAAAAGTATCAAAAATAGTTAAAGTTAAAGACAAAATAAAGACAAAAAGAAAAATACGGGCACATATAAGAGGAATTTTTTTAATTGCCGTTTTTGAATTGTTTGAGGTTTCTAGATAGAAAAATAGAATAATAAAAGTTTCTTACCAGCATACTATTCATCACGAAAACAAAAGATTCAACTATAATAGGCAGACTACCATAGCCCATGCCTCTTCCTTACCTTTTATACCAACAATTCGGCCTTCGTAGGTATGAAATTATCTAATTGTTCAAACTTAATATGGGCTACCGCAGTCATGCCCCATAATGCAGCACCAGCACAGCTCGCCGCACCCTGTGCTGTTTTTTACTTATTTTTACAGCGTTCTTTAGGTACCCATTGCCTTCCATTATTTCCACATTATTTGAATCATTTGATCGCGTGATACGAAATTATTGCTCTAAAACGCGGTAGATTTAATAAAAGGATCACGTACCTCTATACTGAGCGAATTAGTTCACGAGCAGACTAATGGGTCTTTTAACAAATTGATTTTCTTGGCTAAACAATTTAGTTTATCTAAACGGCTGTAGATTGTGAAAATATTAATGTGAAATAGATTTTGCTCCCATAAAGGATGTTCGAGATTTTCATCTTAGAGATGGGAATGTTCCGAAATACCCGAAGCTTTGAGGGTTGTTATAGAGACAATAAAAAAAAAATTAAATTTCTCAATATTTCGAGCTCCAACCCTGGTGATTTTACCATCATTTTGATATTGGTAGGGGGGAGGGAGTCAGTTGTTTTTTTTTTGTTTTTTTCTCACTTTATTTTGACAAAGTGAATTGATCAACAAAAAAAAAACTCTTTTTTCTGCCCAATAAATTATGAACATTTTTCAAAGGGAGTATATCCAAACAAACCACCAGAAACACGAAGGCGAAGAAGAGTTTGATTGATAGATTCTTGAAGAAGAAAAAATCCAATTGTTATATCATGGAGCAACCTGATGATAAAAAAATGCGCTATAAACTAAAACTGGCTAATTTTTTTGGGCAGAAACAATCACAATTTGTTTTTTAAACAAAAAACTTAGTGGGGATTTTTCACGCTCTGCAAAAAAGTATTCCTTACTCATGTCGGTCTTTTCAAAAATAAACGAGAAAGAAAACTTAAAAAAGGAAACTCGCTACCTCCAAAATCACAATAATAGAAGCCGCACCAAGGAGTTGAAGGTCGAAAACTTGAACAATTTCAACTCTTATGGTCTTTTAACCATAACCCATGTGACTATTTTATAACTTCATTAATTGTCGAAACCTTAACCATATCTGTATATAACGTTGCTGAAACGAAGACACGATAGCTTGAAACGTTTGGTGGTGTTTTGTCTCTGCAACAATGCAGAGACGTTTATGAAACGTTAAATGTCAGCCCTCGTAAACGTTTCAGTTGAAATTCTGTTCCATAAGTACTGTTCCAGAAACGTTACATCGAAAACATGTTTCATGAAAAGCCTTAGTGAAAAAACCCAGCAAACACTGTTAGGATCTCTCAAAAAATGTTTCATAATATATTATTCACAAACGTTTAAAAAAAAAAACGTTTCATTGTTGTTTCAAAAGTAACTTCCATGTTTGGTCTCATACGGGCGATTGCAAAAGAAACAATACATTCCGAGATTTGGGATGTTACGGAGAAACAAAAACCGTGACAATTGCAACGTCTCATTTAGGTTCCGCGTATAATTGTATAATAAAACTACCCGTGATTTTTATTTCATTATTTGGAAAACTTTGATCAATTATTAATTATTATTATCGCTTAACGTGAATAACATTGCGTCATTAATTTAAATTGATTCTAGGATAATTAATTCATTCGAGTATTTTGATCTTAAGCATTATTTAATAATACAATTATTGTTTTAAATACGATGCTTTGATATTTTATTCAAATAATTCGTCTATCTACAGTTGCTATTGAAAAATGCATTCATGTACCATGGGTGTGTTGGCAGTTAACGATTTATAACGATGAATTAACGCTGGGGTAATTTGTTTGTAATTGTGAACGAATAAACGTCGTTTAAACGTGCGTCAATTTAAACGTCGCTGTGCCAAATTTTTTTATTTGAATTTTCGAAAAAAATTGTTTTTTGTCCCCTGTAGATATATGCGGGATAGAAAACAAAAAAAAATTAACAGGACGGGAGGGATATTTTACGAGAACTTTGCGCTAGTGTAGTTTTTTCTATTAATAAGGCAGTGGCGTGGGTAGAAAAAAGGTAAAAATGTCTAATTTTCTTTTAACATATATGAGCGCATTTAAAAAAAAAAATTAACGTACTTACAGTAATATGAAATGACCTTGAAAAATTCAATAACCCAATTTCAAAATTAACGATAATATTCATAATTTCAACGCCGATTTATGTGATTAATGCGCGCAAGAAGGTTTTTTATTTTCATTTAATAAAAGGTATTGTTATATTATCATAGGTATTAAATATATACACACTTATTAATTTAATTACCTATCTATTATCTATTTTATATTTATGCAAAATTAATTTTCCATTATGTTCGGTACTTGCTGTGCTATACAATTTCTTTATCCACCTGTAAGTACCTAAACGTTTCAGTAATTATTATTGAGAGTAATAAGGTATTGCAAAAGACCTGTAAGTAATAATAATTGCGCTGCACAATCATGGGGTGTGGCGCTAGCGCTAGCGCTAGCGCTACGATCTTAACTAAAGCATCCTGTTCTCTCTTTGTTTTGAATTTTTGTTATTAGTGTCCATTAACGGTTTGTTCTTGTTGCTCTATTATTAGGTATCTTGTATTATAAAGCGTTCAAAAAATAATAAACTATCACTTCTATAATTTTCAATGATCATTGAAGCATTTATCTGTTGCGTGTCGATCTATATTTTAATTTAATACATACACATTATACCTACCAGTAAGTGTGTGGTAAATTAAATAATTAAATAAAATATAACGTGCAAAAATAATTAACAGCGTAATATGTGTCAGGATTAATTGGCCGGTTATTAATAATAACTGAAATGTCCAGATTGTCAATTATTATTGTCTGTCCCTCATCACATCAAGCCCCTTGAGTGACAATTAACCCCTATTTTTCCAAATTCAAAGGGTATAAGCGTGTGATAGGTACTTAATTTGAAATTATGTAGTCAATAAATTCATTTTCTCGGTTATTGTTCGTAGAAAAAGCCAAAAAAAAAAAAAACAATTAAAATAAGGAAGTTGTTGTTGCTTACGTCCGGTACCTTCTGATTGCAGCTAATCGATAAAGCTACAAGAACTCGATCTGGAATGAACTTGACTCAGTGACTACGAGCGGCAGTAAAGGTAAAAAAACTAGACCGTATCGTCTAGTGGTAGTGCATGGTAGACGAGCGCAGTTTGCCAGGGTGAATCCATCTATACTGCATTCACCAAGTTAAATCTCCCGAGCAAATTAAAATCGTTCAATTTAAATTTTCCAATTATCAAAAATCGTCAATGTTACTATCAGTCATAAACTATTATAGTACACACTTTGTTTGACATTTGAAACACCCGGTATAAGTTCAATGTGAATTCGTGCAGTATTAATACCTCTGCAATTATTAAAATAATAAAAAGACAATTACAAAATTTAATATCAAGGACATAAGTAAAGTAATAATATTTAGAAAAACTAATTATTTTAAAACGTAAAGGTACAGTTTAACTTCCGCGTTGATGAAGAGATTATAATATAAATGTATATGAAATAGTTATTATTACCTACTCCCACTTTTATCTATTCAAAAAAATAAACAATTCTATACCTTATGTATGATTAACCATTAATGTATATAATTTTTTACTTTCATATTACCTAATTAACATATTATAGGTACTCAGCACTACAGCACTGACTCAATATTATTATTATTATTAAGCTTGAATTATGTAGAGTGGATAATAAGCCAATTACATCGAACACACGTATCCTAAAACGAATTTTCTCAACTTGATCATGTCTAAAATCAATTATCTCCATAACATGTCAGCACAGAATAAATCTATCATTTTTCAAGATATAACAGGGTCGTAAAGCTTTGGGAATACGGGCATAAGGGCTCACAGTATTCTCACAAAATTTATTGAAATTGAAACACCAACTACAATAATTGAATATTTCTTTATTACCATAATACTCTAATATAAATACATTAAATAATGCCGCCTGTTTTATTATAATATTTAATAAATTAACCACTTTAAATGATAAATGTACCTATTATAACAACAATTAGACAAAAGTTTTGAGGTAGGTGTAGTAGGTATGATCAATTTTTTTGTTTCAGGTATTTTGATAAGTTTTTCCACAACAACAACCGTCTCGCAAATAATCAAAAGGGAACCAAAAAAATCAATAAATTCATCCCATGAAACCTCCCCTACCGGCCATCATTCCTCCCCCCATCATCGGCATCCCTCCCATCATCCCGCCGCCCATCATTGCGCCCCCCATTCCGGCCATCATGGGTCCTGCCATCCCGACACCCATCATCCGCATGCGACCTAATCCCAACATCGGCAGAGCAACGCCCGTAGCTATCATTGCAGATCTCGATCCTACTAAATGCTTTCCGCCGGAAGTGGCGCCCTCCTTCGTTGCTTCCTTCTGAAAAATCATTATTGAATTTCGCTGGTTCATTATTTATTATTTATTATTTATTATTTTTACCAAATTATTGGATGCTTGGCCGGAACCGCCGTCCATTTGCTGTTGTTGGGCGCCAGTATTCTGGAAGCTGAACGACTGACTTCCGGTAGATTGGCCTCCTTGCTGCAGCTGGGGAACTCCAATCGCGCCGATGGCTTGGGATTGGGACTTAGCGCCAGTTTGTTGTTGATTGTTTGCGAATCCGAAGCTCCCGAATTGTTGGTTGGGAAATTCTAGACCACCTGTACCTTGTAGGATCTGGCTTGAGACCATTGAGAAAGATATAAGGGCCAACGAAAAGATCTGAAATGTAATTCCACATACGTAAGTAAATTTAACCAACCTGAAGCAGACTACTTACACTAAGATTGGAACACATTGTACTTAGCGGAAACACAAAATTACTAACTGGACAAACTATGGATGATAGGCAGACCCTCTATAGTAATAGCAGCAAGTGTTGTTGTTTTCAGACTACTTTATTCCCGGTTAATCAGCCGTATTTATATTGAACGCGAGCAGATATTTAACGTTCATTAGGACCGTATAACCAAATATCCTCAAAACATTCTTCGCTCATTAATGCGCGTCATTGATTAAAATGCTTAAAGGTTTTGGGGGTTTTTGCTTGTATCCAATTCAAATCTGTGACGTGACTTATTGAGTATCTAGGTAGGTAATGGCGATTATTTACGAACAATTAAATATTCACGGATTATTATTTTATCCGTTTTAGACAGCCTCAATTTTCTTTAGATGTTGATTCTTTTCCATTTATCATATAACCAGAAGCAGTGTGCACGAGTAATAAATTAATATTACGGTATATTTCTGTTTTAATTTATTGTCAAAATCAGAAAATGGTGAGACGTTTCGGAAAATTCAATTACAATAATGCCTCCATTGAAACGGTAAAAAGTAGGGTGTCTAGCTCTGTGTTATAAGTGTTATAATATAAACCCCCCAGTCAGTGCCGTATTTGTTTTTAGCGCCATACCACCTATCCCGGCTTTTCTCGGTAAAGATGCGATGTGGCGTTATTTTGTTGGCACAGTTATTTAGGAGAAGTATAGACGTACAAACTTTAAGGGAAAAGTTTTTCGAAACAAGAATTGAGCGAGCGGCTATACGCCACAATGCCTATATGGACAAAGTATTTCCCAGAAGAATTTGCCCTCTTTACAAATGGCCGCTAATATAGGTACAAGCTTTATTTTACCGTTTTATGAGGATTCCAATTTCTATAAACATTTAATACCATGAACAATTATTATTCAAGTAACAACATTATATAACACAAGCCTATTTTATATTATTTACATTATTTGCATATTATTTACGTCAAACGTAGGGAATGAATTCTTTACATGTAAAGGTACATCATCACTGGTTGACGGTTGTATCCTTTGGTGTTTTATTCAGATTAATAAGTGTATTGGTTGAATCAATACGTACCAACCTAAAATGTAGATGAGTTCATTAAAAAGTGCATCATATAACTGCTTCTCAACTTTTCTCAAATTATCTGTACAAAACATAGTAATACTGTTTGCCGTATTCGTTACGCGATTCTTTACCGGTAAAGAATTTGTTTTTTTACATGGACCTTTTGGAAGGTAAAGATTGTAAAGAATGTAAAGAATGTAAACAATGCAAAGTTTTAACTTCTGCCAAACATAATCTATCGTGAGGGGTGGTAGGATTCTAATTTCCAAAGTAACAATAAAACATCAAAACGAAACCAAAACAACATACAACATAACCCTATTTTCTATTATTTACATTAATTACATCGTCCTTACGATCTTTACGTATTATTTACGTCAAACGTAGGAAATTAATTCTTTACACGTTAATAAAGGCATCACTGAATAATGATTTAATAAATAAATAGCTAATTTTTTAGCGAAAAGCATGTTACACAAAGATCAATACAAAGTATTAAATAACATAACTGTCACCGAGTGATGTAGCTGCGCGTTGGCAACCAAATTGGAACAACAAGTGAGATTACATATATCTAAAGCCCGGTTTTTCAATCGAAGGTTAACTTTCGAGTTAGTTAACCTGACTCTTGCGCATGTGTTCCTGATGTTTTTAATTCGTTGGCTACAATTCAGGCAACATGCTGACAGGTTAGCTGTCAGCAGTGTCAGCACGTCAACGCAATAATTGTCAAATAAACGTCAGAATTTAAATTTTTGATGTTTGATGTAATTATTAATTTCTGCTTTCTGCTATTAAGCTATTATTTCTTGGAAAATTTAGAAATTTACATAATATTGCATGAAAAAGTAATTTAAGTACCTAAAATGCCCAAAAATAGTCATTTACAAGATTTGTAATTTGTATTAATAGTAATAAGTCCTTGGAGTACTCACAAATTTTATATTTATCGTCTACCTGCTGACATCTGTGATTTCTGGTTCATAAGACTCCTACGCAAGAGAATAGACTCACGTATGTATGAGTGACAAATTTTGGAAAGATATTGAGTCCTATTGAGTCCAATTATTGTAAACAAATTTATTTTTATTATTTATGAGGTAAGTTATCAACCCAGTAAAGATATTAACCGGGCCTGCCCTGTATAATATAATATTACCCCAATTAAACTTCCCATAATGATTAATAACTAAAATAGCTTCATTGGATGTAACTTTGAACTTGGGGCAACAGACTGGGGCTCTGGGAAGGCAGAAAGGGGGTAATCCTGTTGTTTAGTCTTCCAAAACACCCCTCACATGCCCATTCCACTTTTTCCACTTGCGTCGCTCACAGCGTTGCTGCATTAAATCTGGTCTTTGGTCAGGGTAGGGTTTTTTTCCTTTAAATGTCCCTAAAATAAAATTAAAAAAAAACTACCCTGACCAAAGACCTGATTTAATGCAGCAACACTGTGACTGCTGTGAGCGATGCGAGTGGAAAAAGTGGAATGGGCATGTGAGGGGTGTTTTGGAAGACTAAACAACAGGATAACCGAAAGGGCGCTCAATTATTAGCAGTGCTGCCAATTTTAGCAGAAACTTAACCTGGAGATTGGATATGGGGGTACAGAGTATCTCCCAGGAGAATGGGGGGTTCAGGGACCCTCCCCGGGTTTTTTTTTTAAGATCAGAGAAGTGATTATACTGAAGTTTCAGAATAGTAGGCACTAAGTTCTTAGAAATATTACGGACTTAAAGTAAACACATTGTTGCCAGCTTTTAATTCTTGGTGTTTTATCATTTTGTATTTTTATCATTCACATGCAGGTAAATGGTTGTAGGATAAAAAATACTGTGTTTTATTTGTTGAGTAATTTTTCTGCTATAATAATTTCACAACATCGATATTTAATAGCAAAAGATGTAGAATTTCAATGAGGTTCGGTCCCTTAAAATATAATATATGGCAACATTACAGCAGTGTCAACAAGTACAAAGGATAAGCAGGTCCAACTTGCAGTAAGGTAAAGTAAGATGGATATATATCGAGCATGCTGCCAGTCCGTCCAAGGCAGCTCCGTATTCAGTGGCGTATCGTTCATGCTATTTTCGTGAGGGGCTGCAATATAACATTTATCGCTCCTTTAAATCCTTAATATTTTATTTTTATGTTTATATTTGCTGAATTATTGAAGCATCACAAAAATTAAAAAACGCATGAAAATGAATGAAAAAGAATTCGCGGCAGTGGAATAACCTGAACAAAAAGAAAAGTTGTTTGTTTTGGGCTGTTATTGGATGTCGATCGGGACTTGTATATTTTTCTCTTTCTGTTTTCTGGTTGTCAGAAAAGAAAAATTAATATTACCGGGGGAAGAAGATTCTCGACTCTCGGGAACAACAAAATTTTGAATATTTCATATTGTTCATAGACAATCTGTGAAGTAATTAAGAAATACAAGCTAGAAAAAATCAATATCTTACTAATTTGTTAATAATTAGTTATTAGTTAATTATTTGGTAAAATAATAATACAATAATGATTCCTGTTTTGGGAATGAACTGAGTTCCAGGATACAGAAAAAGTTTAACTATAAGAAATTTACGGAATTACCATCCCGGAAAAACCCATACCCGGTCGACAATAAAGTGCATAATTAGTGGGGATAGCTTGGTTGCTTTAAGGGTCGCTCATCAGATTTCCTGTCTGAATCTTATTTCTCAGTTCTCACTGTGGTGTAAACGGGAAAGAAGCAAGCTTCTTTGAGTGCCGAAGTGAAATACTGTTTAAATTTAAAGTTGTGAGCAATATGGAAGGCGAGAGCAGCCAAAGTAAACGTCGTCGTACGAATTTATCTACAGGAGAAAAAACTATTATATACAACGTGTATTGTGGACTCCGTGAAAGGAATCAAAGTATGTTGGTAAACGATGTAGTTGCTTTGTGTAGTGATTTAACCAAAGTGTCAACTAGGAGTGTACACCGAATCTTGAAAACTTTCAAAGAGTCCAAAGGCGGAACAGAAAAGGTAGCTGAAAATATTGAAACAAGGGGGAGAAAACGCATTGACATTGATGATGACATAAAATACGCCGTTCGGAGAAAATTTCATTCGTTCTTTTTCCGAAATGAAATTCCAACATTAAAAGCAATCGCTGCCGAAATCAATTCGGATGACGCAATGCCGAAAATATCGCGACGTGTCTTATTGCGGACATTAAGACAAATGAACATAAGGCATATGAAAAGGCAGAGAAAAAGTCTTCTTATAGAAAGAGAAGAAATAATTTTGTGGCGGAGAAATTATTTACAAAAAATTCGAGAGTATCGTCGTGAAGGGAAGAAAATATATTTCTTAGACGAAACTTGGCTGAATCAAGGTCATACTGTTTCGAAAATTTGGCAAGATTTGGAAATAACAAGCCGTCGACAAGCTTTTTTTGAAGGTTTTTCCACAGGACTAAAAGCGCCAGCGGGCAAGGGGCGGAGGCTCATAATAACTCACATAGGTAGTGATTCGGGTTTTTTGGAAAACGGATTGCTACTTTTCGAATCGAAGAAAACTAGTGACTACCATGAGGAAATGGATGCGGAAAAATTCGAAAGCTGGTTTTTAAAAATTTTACCAAGCCTTGAGCCAAATTCGGTCGTGGTAATGGACAATGCTTCCTACCATAGTCAACGATTGGAGCCATCGCCAACAACTGCATGGCGAAAAGGTGACATCATTAACTGGCTGGCTCAAAGAAATATACCATTTGATGACAACATGTTAAAAGTGCAACTATTAAACATCGCAAGGGCACAAATACCTCATTTTAAGAGATATGCTGTCGACGAATTGGCTCGCGAGTGCAACATCATTGTACACCGCCTCCCTCCTTACCACTGTGAACTGAATCCTATAGAACTTATTTGGGCTCAAATAAAAAACCAAGTGGCGAAACAAAACGTGACCTTCAAGATGGATGAAGTGAAACGCCTGCTAGCTACTGCAATAGGAGATGTGACGGCTGAAACATGGAGAAACTGCATCCGACATACTACAAAAGAAGAAGACAGAATGTGGGATCTAGACACAATAGTTGATGTTTCGGTTGAGCCATTAATTATCAACTTGAACGATAACGGTGATCGGGATAGTTGTCCATCATCCGACGATTTTTCTTCTGACGATGACTAAGGTACTATTTTTTTCCTATTTTCTTTGCTATTTTTATTTTTGCTATATGCTATATTATTTACTATATGCTATATTATTTGGAAGTTTACAATTATATTTCTCAATAAATTCATTATTGTCTGAACCTATTTTGATATTTTGCGTCCGCCACTGAATGCTCCAACTGAGCGCTTATACGTCACGACCACTTCCGAGAACTTAGTGCCTACTATTCTGAAACTTCAGTATAATATGAATTTTTTCGGAGATGGCTTGTAAAAGGTTGGACAAGGCAGCTGTGTTGAGCGCACGTATGTTTCTCTGGTTGCCTAGCAGTGTAAAGCAAGTTCAAAGTTGCACCTTTTTCCATTTTTCTTCTTACACAGTGAGCCAAATAATTTTTCTTTTATTCTATTTGAAGGTGCTAAATTTACTAACAAGTAGTAACAACAACGATAAACTATTCAAGCTGTAATGAATGTTGTGTACTTTAACTCCAATTTCACCGCCGGAACAGTAAAAGATGTCTCGGTCGCAAGACTTCATCGCAATATGTCGTGCTCTGCAGTTGATTGCTCGAGAGAGCGTTGCAATTCAAGCAAGTAATGTCAAGTTGCTATATCGATTTTCGAGCTTACGAAAGATCCTCGAGGAATGCCCGAAAAAATGCCAAAGCTCCCTTAAGTACGAAAATGTGAACATCCAAGACACTGCTGATCGTATATCGACCGTGGTACATGGAATAAGACAATATGCATCGCTTGCTACTAGAGAGGATGGTAGGTGATATAATATCGATCTGTGTGTGTCTCGCTGTTAACTAATTCATGCAATCATTTTCTGTCTTAAAGTAACAATCAATTAAATAACGGGAACGGAATAAAATAACTTAGTCTCTTACGATTTAATTTTGCTTTCTCCCACTTTCAGTCAACACTTTTGCTAATGTTCAGGTTCGAGAAGAACTAAAACAACCGAAAATTGAACAAGAAACTGTAGTAAAGCCGAAGCCTACCAGAAAGGAAAGTCGCAATATTCCTGATTATCGCATCAAACTATCGGCTAGTGATAAAGCAATCTTGGAACGTCTCGACATGGAATACAGGGAGAAGAATAAGGGGGCCGAGACAAAAAAAGAAGAGATTGCCCAAAAAAAAGAAGAGGAGAAACCGAAATCGAAAAACAGTATTGTTAAAGCCGTTTCAAGCTTGAAGAGAACACAATCGGTGAGTTGTTTGAATAAATAATTATCCGCCATTACACACAAATATCTTGCAGCTTAGCTCCAATTCGAAACAACGAACAGTACCATCTTCCCGAGTCGGAAGAATGATATCGTTTGGTAACTTAGCTGTAGGTTTAGGTTTAGGTACTGCAGCAGAATACGCGAAAAGGACATTGGGATTTGCTGAAAAAAATAACTCATCAACTCTATTCATGAATCAATCGAATCTAGACAGAATCGTGGACACGTTATGTAAAGTAAGAGGTGAGTCTTGTCGTTTTATTTGTACCCTTCACTAATAATAATAATAATTCCCCAGGGGCAGCTTTGAAGTTGGGTCAGATAATGAGCATCCAGGACGAATCGGTCGTGACGCCCGAGCTGGCGAAAGCGCTCGAGCGCGTCCGCAAGTCGGCCGATTTCATGCCAAACTGGCAGGTGGAGAAGATGATGGCTTCGGAGCTCGGCGAGAACTGGAGGGATCTGTTCAGTTATTTCGAGGAGAAACCGTTTGCGGCCGCCTCGATCGGTCAAGTGCATCGCGCCAAGACCCCCGACGGGACGGAGGTGGCCGTGAAGATCCAGTATCCGGGCGTCGCTAAGGGCATCGAGAGCGACATCGATAACGTTTTCGGGATACTGAAGCTGTGGAACGTGTTTCCTCCGGGGATGTTTTTGGAGAATTTGATGAACGTGGCGAAACGTGAGCTGGCTTGGGAGGTTAACTACGAGAGGGAAGCGGATTGCACTAGGAAGTTCAGGAAACTTCTGGAACCGCACAAGGATTATTACGTGCCGGTTGTCGTAGATAATTTATCGAAAAATCTCGTTTTCACCACTGAAATGTTGGACGGGATTCCCGTAGATCAGTGTTTCAACATGGACATTGAAGACCGACAGTTCATAGCCATGAAGTTGATGGAACTGACGCTGTTGGAAATATTGGAGTTTCAATACATGCAGACTGATCCAAACTGGGCGAATTTTTTGTACGATCCGGTTCAGAAAAGGGTAAATTTGTATAAACTGAAACACTGGAAAAGGAAGTCTTATTTTTTCTCATTACCAGATTCTTCTGCTTGATTTTGGTGCAAGCAGAGAGTATTCCAAGGCGTTCATGGATAAATATGTCACGATTCTTAAAGCTGCTTGCGACGGTAATAGAAAAATCGTTTTGGAAGTTTCGAGAGAGCTGGGATTTTTGACCGGATATGAAAGCAAGGTACGAGAGAATTTATATTTTGTTATTCATTTTTCTTGATACCAAACTGTTTAAACAGTTAACTAAACAGAAATGCATCTTTAAGAACTAGAAGTCTTTAAAATATCGAAAATTCCATGTAATCTTGGGCATATTATTTGGTAGTCAGAGTAACAATATGGCCAGAATTTTATCTAAAAAGTCTCCCAAGGCCACAATAAATGTTAGAATGGAGCTCAGATCAATAATTTTATAGGTGAAAGGCTTTATTTATTTGAAATTAAGGTTTCGGTTAAATTAATCAATTAATTTGGTAATAACATCCAAAAAAACATCAAGTTTTAGACAAGCTTTAGAGGACTTTTAAATTTCTCGCTTTCATTGATTCGAATCAATCAGTTATTGAATTCTAAACAGTTCGAATCGAACCAATTTAAAGTAGTCGTGATAGGTGAAAGTTCCAATAGTGTAAGACCAAAAGTAAGTGCTCTAAAAAAAGAAGACGTTTGTTGAAACAATTGACAGTTGCAAAGAATAAAGAAATATTAGTCAGATCTCCAGAAATGTGCTGCAGAAAAATGAGTACTAGTGCTAGGCTAGTGATGCAATATGTGTGATATAGTGTAATATAGTGATGAAATATTATATATTTTGTATTATACAGCCTGTGGTTACAAATTAGGGTCAGATAAGTCTACGCTCTATGATTGTTACCTGTCCTGGTCGATGAATTTCACAGCCATGGATTTAGTGTGCATGTTAACTCCAGGGCCAACAGTTGAAAATGGGAAATGTTCAAAAGTGAGGTTAAGTTGAATAATTATGATTGGGTTTTATATTGCAATAATGCCATGATTTATGTAGAGACGTTTAAATCGGGGCTTTAAAAAATGTTTTGTGTTTGTTTTTTTTTTCAAGAAATCAATTTAAAGGATAGTACGGTTGAAAATTGAAACCAGAGTCTGGGAAAGTTCAGCATCAGTCCTAGTTTGATGCTTTCGCAGTTTCTTGGCATTTTTAGAGCAGGTTCGAGTTGGTTTGAAAAATTCCCGGTTCTACCAGAGATGTTTATAGGTACCGGTACTAGGGAACCTGTATTACCGACACTAACGCTAAGTAAGCGTCAGTATCGGTAATACAGGTTCCCTAACCGGTACAGCTATGACATATAACGAATAAGCGTCAGTGTCGGTAATACAGGTTCCCTTAGCGGTATAACTATGACGTATAACGAATTCGCTACTCTGCCTGCACTCATTCATGACTCATCATCGTAACAAAAGTGAAACCTGTACCTCTAGTGGCGACCATTTGTTAAGAGGTCAAATTCTTCTGGAAAATATGTTTATAAATTTTTGGTGGTTACCCTCTCGTCTAATTTTTTTTTTTTCGAAAAAGTATTTCTATAAAGTTTGTACCTACTTGTATTCTTTTCCCAAATAAATGTGCCAACAGAATACCTCTAGTCGCGGCCATTTGTTAAGAGGGCAACTTCCTCTGGAAAATGTGTTCGTATATTTTTGGTGGTTAGCCGCTTGCCTTTTTTTTTTCGAAAAACTAATTCTATAAAGTTTGTATGTTTGTTCTTTTCCTAAATAAATGTGCCAATAGAATACCTCTAGTGTCGGCCATTTGTTAAGAGGGCAAATTCCTCTCTAAAATGTGTTTATATTATATTTATGTTTTATGGGTTGCCACTCACCTAATTATTTTTTTAGAAAAACTTTCGGTCATTATATACATCCGCGGCTCCTACAGTTTCACTATGGCACCTATACAGGGTGATCCCGAAATGGCAGACACGGTATATAGGGTGTTGTAGAGGATGTTCAGAAAGACTGTAAATTTGAAACAAAAATTGTTTCCTCGCCTTCGTTACCGAGATATAGGGTGTCCTTTTTCTAAACTTTACATCAAAACGGCAGTCAAATTTAAACAACCTCCACTTGCAAAGCACATGATTTGACATAACTAATACGATAGTGTTTGCTTTTTATTTTTATTATTATCGGGAACGGAATTATAGGCATTCAAAGTTCACCTATTCCCTGAGTTCAACAAAATTTTTCAATGTGGCATCGTTGTTCAAATTCGAGCTCAACAATGCAACTAAAATAGATTTTGAATAATATTATCGGATATGTTTCCTTGCAACGATTATTATTTTGAACATTGTTGAACTTTCCATTTCATATGTTTCCATGGTAATATCTATCTGGGTATTATTGTAGACCTACACATTATTTTTCTGCCTTAAGAAGGGTAGTGCAGTGTTGTGACTTTTTTTACAAAACTTATATTATCTCAAGAACCGCTCGAGTTACCTAAAAAGTAACTTTTGTTTTGGGGATTTGAAATCAAGCAGGCCAGATCATGAAGAGTGAAATTTTCTGAGAAATCAAAAACAAAAAAGTTTTTCCTCTTTTAAAGTCGATTCGGGGACACACGGTATTTTTGGTGGTTAGCCGTTCGCCTAATTCTTTTTTCGAAAAACTATTTCTATAAAGTTTGTACGTTTATGCTATTTCTAAATTAATGTGGCAACAGAATACTTCTAGTGGCGGCCATTTATTAAGAGGGCAAATTCCTCTGGAAAATATCTTCATATATTTTTGGTGGTTTCCGCTTGCATTTTTGTTTTTTTTTTCAAAATAGGTACTAATGAACTCTTGAATTTTTTTTTGTAAATAATAATTGTATCACCATATATTTATGGCCATTACCACAATAAATAAGCCTGTTTTTTATCTTCAATCGCTGTTATTTTGCTCTGTATCAACCTACCATTAAGCTTGATTTTGAAATGAGTTTTATAAGTTTTTAATGAGAGTAGAGCTATGAAACGAACTTCAAAGGTAGACAAATTTTTGCTAATTGTAATTTTTCCTTTTTTTCATTTAGATAATGGAAGAAGCACACGTGGATGCAGTAATGATTCTAGGAGAAGTGTTCAGGTGTCCCGGACAGTACGATTTCGGCAAACAAGATATGACTCAGAGAATTAATAATCTGGTACCGACCATGTTGACCCACAGGTTGTGCCCGCCGCCCGAAGAAGTCTATTCTTTACATCGAAAACTGTCAGGTGTCTTCTTATTATGCTCAAAATTCAAGGTGTCGCTAAGCTGTAAGGATCTATTTCTAAAGTACTACACGAATTATATCAGTAGATAAGTGGTAGAATAGAACAGTGCACGTCCTCAACTTGTTTAGATTTTTTGTTAACTTATGTCATAATAATATAAAGGTTGGTAGAAGATTCATAAATAAATTTTATTATATAAAAATACTGATATGTTTTACAGGTTATAACAATTAATTAAAATTAACTTACCTCTTATAATAATATAAAATAACTTTTGCCCAATCAATAATAATAATAATAATAATTAATGTACAAACAAAAGTATTTAATGTAACAATAATAAAAAGGCTTGACCTCGCTGCTCAATGTCCACTGTACACTTGTATTTTGATTTTATAAAAATGAGCTCAAGAAACTGCTCCCACTATACGAAGAACCGCCATTAATAAATTCAATTATTTGACACAGCTTTTGTTTGAATTCTGGGAAACCTTGCATCCGTTCTGCGTCCTTCTCGCCTTGATCCTATTCTGCAGCGTGGCCAGTAACCCGGCCAGCACGTCGTGATTGGGAAGCTTTTTGGCGAAAAGGAGTCTCTTGACCGAATCGTCGTAAGTCAGCAAGGCTACCATGTTCTGGAGGAGAAATCCCTGGCAGTATTCCAGTAGCTGCATCGCGTTGTACACTTTCGCGTGGATGTACATCGAGACGACATTGTCCAGGGCCAACATGGAGGCGCATCGACCCTCGCAGTACCTCAGCAGACCGTCCAGTTGGAAGAAGTTGGCGGCCGCCATCAACTCGAGGATGTCTTCGGGGGCCGGTTCCAAAGCCTGGCATCCGCCTTGGTAGAGGAATTGCATCACGATCTGGAACAGGTGAGTAGCACAATCATATGAGATAAACTAAAATTTAATTTTTAACTTTACCTGGAATATGTGGTACCGTATGTCGTTAATTTGCACGGTAGGAAGTCCTCCTTCGCACAGCTTAGAACTCAGCATGGATCTCAGCCTGGGACTAGCGGTGACTAACACGATTTTATGAGCGTAAAACAATCTTCCCTCGACTCTGAAAGTCACATCGCTGAGTTCCGGATTGTTGACGTATTTCGGATCTATCCTCGATCCGGTGGTTGTAGTTGGAGGACAGTCCTTGATCGGTTTAATCGGTTCCCAGCCGAAACACGTCGAGAAGATGTCCGCCAGCAGTAGAGTTGTACCTTCCTTCTGGAAAGTGATCGGATCGATTATTTCAGATATTATACCTTCCCATTACTTACTAACACTAACCTTACTGTATCTGAAAATATTAAACAACAACGGCAGGCACTCTTGCACGAACTGCGAGCTGTAGTCGTCCGGACACACTTGCAGGAAATCCTGAAGTAACTGGTCTATTACGCAGTCCAGTCGGGCTTCGTGAGCCGCCCCCAGGGAATGCATCCAGCAGTACAGCGTCCAGGGGACTCCCAGAGTCCTAATTTCGACCGTTATATCCAAGTTGTTATTTTCAGCGCTGTTGTACATGGCCTCTTGTAACGATTTTATCTGCGATTTACTCAATTTCGGTGCCACGTTTGAAGGACTAGATCTATTGGTCGCCGTGCCTTCTGCCAGCATCTCTTCTAGTGAAAGAACGTCCTTAGTAACGGGCGCCATAGGTTGCGCTAGTAGTTTCTGTAGAACACTTCTCTGGCCGTGAGCTGCTGCTACCGATATCGCACTGTAGCATCCTCTCTGCGTTGAAGCGGAATAAGACAACGAGTCCTTGATTTGAGTCGACAAGAACGGATGCGCCCCGTGAGCCAGAAGCAGGGCTACCATATCGTTGTTCTCGCTCCCGCAAGCCACCTAAGGGAGACAATTTTAAAACATCTTCCATCAAACGGGACACAATACCAACCTGTAGAGGCGTTAGAGTACATTTATCTTCGCTCAGTAGAGCCCCTCCTTCAACATTGGCACCTCTTTCTAGAAGAATCCTGGCACATCTGACGTGACCCTTTGCGGCAGCGTATGTCACAGCCGTCCAATGCTGAGTTTCGCCGTTCACTGCCGGGTAACTTGAGGAACCAGAAACGGGAGTTTCAACATCTGGAGAGGCGCCAGCGTCAAGCAGTGCCTAAATAAAAATTTTCGTTAGATAATAACACGTCAGAATTGAAGATCTTACGATTAATGCAGCATCGTCATTGTGAATGGCTGCCAGCATAAGAGCCGTCTGTCCTTGACAGTTCAAGGTGTCAAGTCTGGTAGCACTGGGCAATAAATGAATTGCTTGTTGAATTAATTCCGGCCTTCCGGTTAACATGAGACGAAACGCTAATTCAACCTAAAACATATTCGATCAGAAAATATGAACCCAAAAATGTTAAAATCCTTACATGTATTTGATTAGAAGCCTCGATGCAATCCTCTTCGTGTCCCGTATTCTTCTTAATCCTCATCGCCTCTTCTCCAAGCGACCTTACAGGACAATCCACCCCCGGGAGAAGCAACCTAGCCGCTTGCATCACGTCGTCCTTATCGATTATTGCGGCAAATCTGTGCTCCCCGTGTGCCGTTGCAACTCTCAACCATTCCACGAGAGGTGGTAAAACGACATAAGCTCGTTCGTAACACAACTCCTAAATAAAACAAATAATCCTGTTACATTAAGATGATTATTCTAATATAAAAGAGATCTAACCTGTCTTGTTCCACCCCCTTGTTCTCCTTGTTCCAACTGGGAGCATCGCATGAAATAGAAAAGAGCCCTCACCGCTTTAGGACAGAGAGGTATTCGAGGCTTCATGCGGCTTATTAACTCCTGCAGTTCGCCCAATGAACCCACACAAGTTGTCATGAGGGACGGTTCGGGAGAACTGGAACCCCTACCGGAATCTCTGCCGGAACCGACGCTTGTAATGGATGCCCATCTCGGTAACGCCAAAGCGCCTGAAATATGAAAAGTTTCCAGTTAACATTAATCAAAAGAGTTTATTGATTATTATTGACCTGAAGCAATCCTTCCAGCGTTTAAATGTGCGTAAGGCTGAAGTAACCCCCATAGGTCTCCGTTATTGGCTATGGCGTGTTCCAGGAGTGTTGCAGTCAATGTGACGTCCGAGTCTCCGGGCAAACATTGCAGAAGGATCTCCTCGAGTAAGTTTTCTAAACCTGCACAAAGATACACTGCTGCATACCTGGAAAATAATTTCTTGTTATGGCAAAATGAGAAGAATTGCTGCAAGTATAAATTGCTTCAATCTAACTGCTCAAAGAATGTCTTGAATGACATATCCGATCTTTCTTTCTAAAAGTTTGAAATTCTGTTGAGGGTATTAAAAGGAAATAGAATTCTTTGACCTCAATATTGATCAGGAAGGTCTTAGTGAAGAAAAATTAAGCTTTCTTCCTTGACTACTTTAATGTTTTATTATTTTCAATAATAATTCATTTTTCCCAGACAGCGATTTTAACCAGATTTTTTCAATGATAGAGCTCAGACAAACTGAATTTTTGGAGCAAAAAAAAAACGCCCATTTGTATAAAATCCAAGACCTACTGGATCAGAGTTTAGTAGTAAAATTTGAGTAGGAAAACCTGGGCACGCCACTGGATTCAGCATCTCTCATAATGTCACTGCACTCACTGCATTAAAAGTTATCGAAATCAGTTAAAATTTCAAGAATTTTCTTAGTAGAAATTTCAGGACAGTAATTTGAAATTTCAAGATATTATTTAGAAATTTCAGGATACTTAGTTTAAATTTCCTCTTGTTTTGAAGGTTTTACATAAAAAGTTAAAATTTCAAGATACTAGTTTGAAAATGAGTTGAAATTTAGAGATGTATTGTTGAAATTTCAACTTAGTATCTTTAGTATCTAAATTTCTAAATAATATCTAAATAATTTCATCTTCCTGTCTTGAAATTTACACTTTATTTTAAATTTTCTACATAAAAAGTTGAAATTTCAAATTATTTTGTTGAAATTTCTAAATAAAATCTTGAAATTGCATCTCACTGTCTTGAAATTTGCACTTATTTGAAATTTTCTGCATAAGAAGTTGAAATACCAAGGTCTTTTGTTGAAATTTGTAAATTAAATCTTGAAATTTCATTTCACTGTCTTGAAATTTGCACTTCTTTGAAATTTTCTACATAAAAAGTTGAAATACAAGATACTAACTTTGAAAACAAGTTGAAATTCCAAGATGTAGTGTTGAAATTTCAACTTAGTATCTGAATTTCCCAATAATATCTAGAAATTCAATCTTCCTGTCTTGAAATTTATACTTATTTTTTAAATTTTCCACATAAAAAGTTGAAATTTCAAAACCTTTTGTTGAAATTTCGAAATAAAATCTTGAAATTTCATCTTCCTGTCTTCAAATTTGTACTTATTTTGAATTTTCTACACAAAAAGTTGAAATTTAAGGATACTAACTTGGAAATGAGTCGAAATTTCAAGATGTTGTGTAAAAATTTTAACTGAGTATTAAAATTTCTAAATAATATCTTGAAATTTCATCTCACCGTCTTGAAATTTGCACTTATTTGAAATTTTCTACACAAATAGTTGAAATTCCAAGATGTAGTGTTGAAATTTCAAATTTGTATCTTTAGTATCTAAATTTCTCAATAATATCTCAAAATTCCGTCTTTCTGTCTTGAAATTTATACATATTTTCAAATTTTCTACATAAAAAGTTGAAACTTCAAAACCTTTTGTTGAAATTCCTAAATTAAATCTTGAAATTTCATCTTCCTGTCTTCAAATTTGTAGTTATTTTGAATTTTCTACACAAAAAGTTGAAATTTCAGGATACTAACTTGAAAACAAGTTGAAATTTCAAGATGTAGTGGTGAAATTTCAACTTCACATCTTTAGTATCTAAATTTCTCAATAATGGCTAGACATTTCATTTTCCTGTCTTGAAATTTACAATTATTTTTCAATTTTCTACATAAAAATTTAAATTTCAAAATCTCTGGTTGAAATTTCTAAATAAAATTTTGAAATTTTATCTCACTGTCTTGAAATTTGCACTTATTTAAAATTTTGTACATAAAAAGTTGAAAATTCAAGATACTAACTTTGAAAACAAGTTGAAATTTCAAGATGTTGTGTAGAAATTTCAACTCAGTATATTGAAATTACAAAATAAAATCTTGAAATTTCAATTAAATTCTTAAAATATCCACTTATTTTGAATGTTCTGCATTGAAAGGTGAAAAAAATTTATTTTACCATAAAATCGGTAATAGGTACTTGACTGGTTTTACCTAAAGTTAAGAATGTTTTGAGAGGTGGTGAATCCAATGGCGTACTCCGATTATTTTCTAAAAAAAATCGCTAATATGAATTTTTATAATAATTTTGATTTTGCTATTCAATCGTTAATACTCTAGGTCTTGATAAAATTTAGTATCGTGCCGTTTTGAGAGATGTTAAATCCAGTGGCGTGCCCAGATATTTCCTGAAAAAAAATCATTTATTCGAATTCTTGAAATTTTACTACTAAACTGATTCTAGTAGTGGTATGCCTTGAATTTTGAAGGAATGAAGCCCTTTTTGTTCCAAAAATACACTTCATCGAGCTCAACCATTTTAAGAAACATCCAAATAAAATCATACAATAAATAAAAGTTTTACAAGGTGATTCGAGAACAAATGGATCATCCTGTATGTGTAATAATATGTGTGTGTAATGTAATAACCATTTTGCTGTTAAATCATAACCATAACTAATTTGTTTCACTCTCGGTTAAGTAACATTTACCTACATGCACATTAGAATGATTATGTGGGCTAGATACTTACTCGTGTATGAACCTGGCTAGTTTTACATCCGACATCCATCTGTGGAACCTGCCGACTTGCAGTTGCAGGCCGGCTCGGGACGATTTGCTCTGCTTCAAAGCGCAATCCCCGCTCATGGAGAGCATCGCCGCCGCTCTCAGGCTAGCCTTTATGCAAGAATCGGCCAAAGGGGGACACAAAACGATTCTAAATGACACCGTGACATCGTGCTTTGTGCATATTCCTAAAGTAGAGGACAGTCTTTGAGTTTCACGGCCAATTCTCACCAGAGCTCGCTGCAGAAGATATGAAAGTCTCGGTATCGTTTCCACACTAACTCTGGACATGTGCTCCTTGCAACGTCCACCTTGAAGGACTCTCAGCACACAATGGTTGGTCCAAGGTAAGTGTTGGAGCTCTACCAACCTGCAGATTAATTAATCGAAAGTTATTATTGAATTCAAGCGATGAAGCATAAAATGAAGAAAGTACCTGTTGTGTGAGTCAACCCAAACGAACTCATCAGCATTTGTGATGTTTGTGTTGATGGTATCTAAAGAGGAATGCCTCATCAGTCTTCTCATTGCCGGTTCAGAACTCTCTGATCCTGCACTGACACTTGAATACGTGCTGGTGGAAGTGTGCGACCTCATGGTTAACTGCTGAAGGGCTAGTTTTATGTCTTCTAAGCCACCACCTCCGCTCCAAGGAACATGCAACTGTAAAATCAACATTAGTAATGATTTCACTTGATTGAGAGTATACCTGATCTGATTTACCCTGGCTGGTGTTGCTCGGTATCTGGAACGATTGTATTGAGGATTCGTTCTATTTCTTGCAGGTTTCTGTACGATACCGGCCGCTAATCGTTCATTACCAGGACTTACAGCTCCTCTCGGGGAACTATTACCTGTGTCAGACATGCTAGCGTGTCCAGAAGATCTGTTCTCATCAGAAGAACTGTTGCAGTTTTGGGCGCGTTGCTGCAAGTGTATCCTGAGTATAGTTAATCGAGGTGGTGGATTTTTTTTTTCACTTACCTGTTGTCTCAATTCTTGCACACTGACGTGGTGGTGTTGTCTCCCGGAAGCCAATCTGTGCTCCTCGTTCCCACTCAGCTCGCCGTTGTATTTATGAGTTGAGGGTAATCTGAGACTACCAACGGCGTTAACGGAATTGATCTTATTCGGGCCGGTGTCTCTCTCCGGGACCATGTTAACGGCAGAATGGGAACAGTTGTATTTCGAGTTGTAATCGAGATTACTGTTCAGGTTGTTTTTGTTGTTGATGTTGTTTTTGTCTGTTTGCTCGCTGAACGTGGATGTTTTTACGTTGTTCGCGACGTAGAGGTGATGGAACGGTTCGACTTTCCGTTTCGGCGACACCATCCTGTCCCTGGAGCTTTGGATGTCGGGAGAGGGCGTGCTGAAGGTGTTTCTGTTTTGGGATGTGAGAGCGGTCGTGTTGACTTTGGAGGCATCTTTGCTGGAGTTGCAGTTGGGCTCGATCGGGTCGATCGGTTGGTAGGAGTGTTCGTTGCGGGAGTTGCTGGATAATCTGACGGTAAAATTTAACAATGTAAACGCTCTTCCGCTAAGAGAAAAAGAGAATTTTCATAAATTTTTTACGTCTATACTTCCCGCGCATGAAAAACTCTGCTCGTAGAATCTCGCTGAGTCGTACCGTTACCATGAAAAGTCAAATAGGTGGTACCATGTAAAAATATTCGACCCAGAATGGGGGCTTTAAATTTCTCGGATCCGGTCCATTATTCAATTATATTTGGGAGTGCCAAGATACCCCCCTGCAAATTTAACCCCGATAGCTGTAAATTCGGACACTTATTATTACAGTTCGTGGGATCTTCACGGTAAATCCCGAAATTCCAGGAAGGGAAAAGCTCAAAAGTCAGAAAACTTGCATTCTGTGCAAGTCTCGGGCATTTTCAATATTGTTGCAACTTCTTACAATTCCAAATTTTAATAGTACACGCAAAAAACGACCAAAAAGGGGGGAAATTTAGGGTTTTGTTTCAGGGGGCAACCAGTTCTCAGAGGACTTCATATCTCAAATTGAAGGTTGAAGGTATGGGTGCGGACGACATTCGTGCCAACGTTTCATCACGGTGTCACGATTTTCAAGGTTGAACGTCATCTTCGGCTGCTTGTCTACAATTTCCACTTCTACTCACAACAAAACATCAATGAATGTTTAAGAACATGTCATTCATCTCTTGTCTTGTGTATCATTGCTAGTAGGTCTAGCCTGCTTCTAAACGCCTCGGGGGTATTGCACTCAGTTATTTTGGCATGCGTTTTGGCTGCCTGGCCTGGGGTGTATCCTACGGCGCAAGTCGAACACACCGTGCATTTTATTCGCGTTTCATCGATCCTCTCACTACTTATGGTTAAATGATCGAAATTGTGCCTTGTGTTTGTAAAATATCTACATTGTACTGATAAGTCCTAAATAGGACGAAACACGTATCTATAATTTCCACCTCTACTCATAGCACAACATCCATGAAAGGCATGCTGTTCTACTACACGTCATTCATCTCTTGTTTAGAATTTTTTTAACCAACATCTAACATTGCACTCTTTAGAAAAAAAAAATGAGAGAAAAATCGTATCTCAGCCATCTTAAAAGTTAAGAGAACTTGAATCTGTTTTTTTTTATTAATTTCAAAAATCTTTCAAATTTAAAAAAATATATACAAAACAAACGTCATAATAATACAGTGCCCGCCAAAAAGTTTGCATCAACAGGGAAAATTTGTCGTTTTTTGAAAAAAAAAATTTTCAAGTTTGTGTTTTTCAAGAATTAAATCTGAGTACACTCAGCTGCTTGCTGTGAATTTTATTTTAGAGAAAATGGCGTTTATCTAAACTCAAAATTGCAAAAAAATTGATATTTTGAAAACTAAAAAGTGTTTTGAGGGAAATTCCGGCAAAATTCGTTGGATAATCATCAAACGTAATGCCAGTGATGGGAAGAATTCATTTTTCTTATACCAGTGGCCAAAATGTAACTTTTGAAATTTGAACTTTTTGTTGCGAAAAGGGCTTTTGAAAAAGTGATGATGTGAGAGATTTCGGCAAAATTCGTTAGATAATCACCAAATGTGATGCCGTCGATGGAAAAATTCAGTTTTCTTATACCAGTGGCCAAAAAATGTTGTAGCTTTTGAAATTTGAACCTTTTGGTACGAAAATGGCTTTTGGAAAAGTGTTTTGATGCGGGAAATTTCGGCCAAATTCGTTAGATAATCACCAAAACGTTGTCGATGATGTAAAAAAATATTTTTTTTTATATCAGTGGCCAGAAACTTTTAAAATTTCAATTTTTTAAAGATTTTTCTCAGTGTAATTTTGTTGCCCAAATTTTCCGCAAAACACTTTGGTGTTTTTTATTTTGGTGGAAATATGGTGTTTTTATTTTGAAGTTGACATAAATGCAATTTTCTCTTAAACTAAAAGTCACACCATGGTCTTAGTGTGCTCAAATTAAATTTTTTGAAAAGCAAGAATTTTGACCAACTAAATTCCCCATATGGTATGCGAACTTTTTGGCGGACACTGTACTTATAGGACTTGAAGACGCTTCATAAAATTAATGAAAATTTAAAACAGCATCAGATATTATTTAAGAAACTAACCTTTGTTTTTTCTCGATATATTTTTTGAACAAATGAGCCTCCATTCCAAGCGGAAAATCGTCATCAGTATAATCGTCCTCGTCGTAATAATAATTATAAGCCTTATTATTGACCTCGTTGATAATTTGACTTGCAAGAGAAAACGTGTTTTTGAAAATTACGTTCACGACTTGACTGTTCTCGGTGGTGTCCAGAGACATGAACTCGTCAATCTTCTCCTGTTTCATAATGTTGGAGTTGACTTCAACTCCGGGAGTATTCTTATCGTCATTCACGTAAATCACCGATTTGTGTTTACTATCCTCAAGTGGTTTCTTCTCCTGTTTTTCTTTTTTACTCTTCTTTTCCTCGCCACCCTTATCTTTTTTCTTACTATTTCTCCGATTTCGATCTTCGTTCTTATCTTGATTCGGGCGATCAGTCTTATCGATGGTTGAAAACTTCTCGAAATCGTTGACTTCCATTCCGAAAAAAGTGAATTTTTTCGGCTCCAATAACGCATTCTTCTCCGGCGGTTTGATTAGGAGAAAATTGTCGCAATTGGTCTTGGAATCGGTCAGGTTTTGCTCACAACCGGTCAGCTCTAGACACAAAATACACGTACAGTTTTCCTCACATGCCATATTATTATTATTATTATTTCACGAAAATCACCAGCACCAGGTTCTAATTTCGGGATCGCCGTACATTGTGATGCCCGTCCGAAGATCCCATCGAGACTGAAACTTCTGCTAATGATATCAAAATACAATGTGGACCATTTCCCATCATTGTTGCAATTTCCTTTTCTTAGCTAGCTGAGCGTCAAAACACTTACCCGCATTGATGCTTCTTTCATGGTCACATTAAACATTTAATGTACTTTCTTGAATTAATTTCTCTTTCATTGTCTGTCTGTCTGCACGTTAACGCAGCAGTGTACTATGGGGCATCTTGAGAAACACCACTTCTTGTGTTATTGGCTAACAGTAAGTCCTTATCTATAATACTTTATTCCTGTTGTTTTTATTATTATTTTTAATCTTGCATTATTATTTTTATTATTATTATTATTAGATTTTTTTCTTGCGCATGAAAAGTTAAAAAAGGGACATGTAAGCCGTTTTTAAAAATGATCATATCTCCGAAACTAAGCGTCTTACAGCCTCAGGAAAAAAATAATTTCAAGGAAAGTGGCCCTAAAAAATCGTTGGAAAATAGTTTTGAGTTTCGAAACTGGCCGCTAGGGGGCGTAACAACTATGACAAAATAAAAACTGTCATTTTCTCATTATTTTTCAAAATAAGGGTTAAAAAACTCGATTTTTTATTTTACAATTTTTTTAATCACTCCGTAAATGAAGTGGTGGGGGAACGTCAAACTTCATTTATCCAATGTCGCTAAAAAATAGCTAGGGGCTCTTACACCCCCTAGCGATCATTTTAGATTTTCCAAGGAACTTTTAGGGACACTATCTTTAAAAAAAAAAATTACCTGAGGCTGTATACGACGTTTATAGTTTCGAGGTGACCATTCTTAATGACTCACCCCCGGTACACGGTTTTGAAATTTGAAAATTGTAGAGATGGGAATTGTCGGATTCAAGCTGAAATTTTGAGGGTTACTAGAAAATAATGAACAATAAATTTCCCACATTTTCTACTTCTAACACCTTGTGCGTTTTTCGTCATTTTCAATTTGGGGGTGAGTTAATTTTTAACTTTTCCCAGCATATTTTTTTAAACAGCTATAAGAGTAGAGGATACTTTTTTGTAAAGCGTTTATGAAATCCTTGCCAAACATCTTTTTTTCCCCGAATATCTCGGGAAGCGTCTAATTTCGTGAAAAACTGCTGAACCAAAAATGAATTTTTCGTACTCGAGTCGATGGACTCAACGTGAAAACTTGAAACTAGAACACCGCGTTGAAAAATCAGGCTTGAAGGTAATAATTTTCGGGAAAAACTGAAATTTTGAGGCACTTTGGAACAAGATACCAAGGCGCGGTTTTCCCTCCCTTGTTTGGGCATCATTATTCTTTTTTCGTGTAAAAAAATAATACCAATTTTATTTTATCAAGAAAATGCGTTTTTCTCTCGTAATTTCTCTCGAAAATCTCTCGTAATATCAAAAAACGCCCACTATAGTGGCAATCAATCCACCACGAATACGAGCAGGGTAGGTTCTGGTTCTATTGCCCAAGAGCTTGTTGAGTTGAAATAAGTGCAACCATTTTGAAGTTACGAATGTTACCGATTTGTAACGATCCCTCAGCGTTAAAGCTGTTTTTAAATAATAACAGACTGAGACGGCTAACGACCTCTCTTTTTCGACGACCGTACCTAGAATATCGAGCTCTGCTTACGACTTCATAATCCGTAGATCCCGCGCAACAAACAAACAGTGTCCTAAAACGTGTGTAAATGTATTGAGAAGGGTCAAGCGCAAAAAAAGATCCAATTAAATGAATGAACTTTGGAACAAGATACCAAGGTGCGGTTTTCCCTACCTCGTTTGGACATCATAATCCTATTTTTTCGTGTAAAAAAATAATAGCAATTTTTATTTTATCAAGAAAATGCGTTTTTCTCTCGTAATTTCTCTCGAAAATTTCTCGTAATATCAAAAAAGCCCTCTATAGTGGCAATCAATCCACCACGAATACGAGCTGGGTAGGTTCAATTTCTCAAGAGCTTGTTGGCGTTAAAGCTGTTTTAAATAATAACAGATTGAGACGGTTAGAGACCTCTCTTTTCCAGCGACCGTACCCAGAATATATATCGAGTTGGTGACAAACGGTGACCTAAAACGTGTAACAAACAGTATTGGGAAGGGTCAAGCGCAATGAATGATTTCATTAAATAAATAAGGACAGAGCGAAACGCGAATTTCATGAGATTTACATTAATATAACTTTTATTGAACTCAATAAGGCTTTTTCAATAACATAGGGATAAAACGGTAGTTTTTTTTTTTTTAATGATACATCTGAGCATTTTTTTAGCTGAGCATTATTAATTGAATATTAATTTTGATTATCGTAGGTATCAAAATTACTACCGCGATACGACTGTATCATTCATACATAATGCATTAGAAGGCGAAAAATGAACACAAGCGTAACAGTTATACCAAATAACATATTATTAAGTGTAATTTTGGACCGTATAAAGACCAGTTTCTCATTACTTTAAAAGAGCAATCACCTGTAAATTTCCACGTGTTTTTTTTTTATAAGCTGGGGACTACCATAAAATTAAAGGCGTGGTGCAAAATTTACATTTTGAAATATTATTTGGCTGTTACGTTGTTCTTTATCGTAACGTTATTTATTCACTACTGAAAGTATTTATAATAATAATTGATGTTTTAGTTTTTTTTTCAGAAACGCTCAAATTCCTTGTAGTAATAACAAATACGTTAAAATATTAATACCGGACACTCCTATACCTATAGCATTGCAACAGGTTGCGTCCATTTTAGCAGCGCCACCAAGCATGAACTGGGGCCACTAAAAATTAAATTTGGTGAAACATAGCGGGAGTTTTAAATATCAACGCTGAATAGAAAAGCCCTTAAAATTAATTAGACGGAATAGACGGAGGAAATCGGGACGAAGAATTATAATACAACAATAAACAACAAAGTTTTCAATATGTTTATTATATTAACAATAATTAAATACTATTACACACAATATTATTAATATCTTTAGGTATGAATATTTCAAAAAGATTGAATCGCTATATATACCTAAGTGTAAGATTTTTATTTGCCGCAATTCCAATAATGTGCTTCCTTGCAGTTTTAAAGGTCTATTATTTGCTGGATTAACAAAATTTTCCTCTTTGAAATGATCAGTAGGTACAAAATAATATGGTGAGAAATCGGCTTCGACACTCCACACTTTTTCAAAATTTCGTCATTCATCGATGTTATTATAACCTATTTCTTGTTCCTATTTCCATCAGCATAGTTATAAAATATTAATAAGTTTATTTACGCGGCTTCTAAAGTTAACTTTATACATAACATAATTCTTTATTCCTGCTTGGAACACCGTGGAAAGATCTGGACATGCTTAACAATCCATAATGCAACCGCACACAGCACATATTTTCCAGACATTACCTATGTTCACTTTAATACAGCGGTACATTATAAATGCCTATTTAACTGCGTACGCAACAAAATTATCCGCCGATATAATGCTTTGAGAGTAACTTTAAATTGAAATTATACTTGAAACTAAAACGTTCGATTACTATAATGACAAATTATTAATAATAATTAATTATCATTGACTGCAGCTGTCAAAAACCGTGAAAAGTTACCTAACTTTGAATTTAAAAACAGCTTATAGTGGCCCCAGTTCCTGCATGAGGGCGCTGTAAAAATGGACGGAGGTTTTGAGAGGAAGTGTCCGGTATTATATTTTAAGGTATTTGGTAATAATTATTGCATTTATATTTTAGCTAGTATTTGCAAAATATCAAAAACCAGAAAGCGGTTTTTTCCTGCGACTCTGCGTTCTCGAGATATGGCCGTTCAAAGTTGGAAAAATTACAATTTTTTGCTTTTTGAAAAAATTTCGTTTGCGTTTTGTGAGAAAACTGAGCACTTTACGGTCCAACTGATTTGTTTATCCGACTCGTATGGCAGTCAATACGAGTCGTGTTCACGACTGTGTTCACAGAAAATTACGGCCCGTTCTGAAGACTTCAATTTTTCCGGAAAATTTGAAGCTAAAGGTTCAAGGTTACCTATGCAAATTTTTCAGAAATTTTTTTCTCTTCGATTTTAATGAAAATCCCCAGTCAGGCGATGGAAAGTGCGAGAAGTTCAGAACTGTAAGTGGTTTTCCTGTAGCTCTCCCCGTTTTCAAGATATGACCGTTCAAAGTTGAAATTTTGCAATTTTTTAGATTTTCAAAATTTTCGATCTCGTTTTGTGAGAAAACTGAGGACTTTACGGTCCAACTGACTTGTTTAACCGACTCGTATGGCAGTCAATACGAGTCGTGTTCACGACTGTGTTCACAGAAAATTACGGCCCGTTCTGAAGACTTCAATTTTTCCGGAAAATTTGAAGCTAAAGGTTCAAGGTTACCTATGCAAATTTTTCAGAAATTTTTTTCTCTTCGATTTTAATGAAAATCCCCAGTCAGGCGATGGAAAGTGCGAGAAGTTCAGAACTGTAAGTGGTTTTCCTGTAGCTCTCCCCGTTTTCAAGATATGACCGTTCAAAGTTGAAATTTTGCAATTTTTTAGATTTTCAAAATTTTCGATCTCGTTTTGTGAGAAAACTGAGGACTTTACGGTCCAACTGACTTGTTTAACCGACTAGTAGGGCAATTAACTATGCTCACACAAAATTATGTCCTATTCTGAAGACATCGATTTTTTCATGAAAATCTCTAAACATTTTGCACATTTTATGAAAAAAATTTTCTCTTCGATTTTGATAAAAAAATCTCCTGTCAAACAAGAAAAACGACGAGAAGTTCCAAACTGTAATCGGTTCCTCTGTAGCTGTCCCCGTTTTCGAGATACAGCAGAAAAATAATTTTTCGATCTTCTTTGGCCCGATTTTTTCGAAACCATTTTCTGACATTCCAGTCAACTTGAGGCCTCTTTTACGTTATTCTTCAGCGGTATGGCGTCGAATCTGCGCCATGAAACAGACGATGCCTCCTCAAACAGGGGATTATTGTGATAAAAATATTTATGAAATTTATGAGAAAAATCCACCGGTCGATTGCAAAATCCGAATTTTGAGAAAATTCAATTTCTCACTTAGGGCTTTGAAAATTTGACTGAGGACGCATCGAATAACGACGATTCCGAAGCTGAAAGCTGAAAGATTTTTTCCTGCGGCTCTGCGTTTTCGAGATAATAATTATGATCGTTCAAAGTTGGAAAAATTACAATTTGTTGCTTTTTGAAATATTTCATTTTGTGAGAAAACTAAGCTCTCCACGGTGCAACTGGATTGTTTTTCCGACATTGCAATTAGCTGTGCGCATACAAAATTTGCGTTCATTTTGAAGACATCGATTTTTCATAAAAAATTCAAACATGCAAATTTTTCGAAAAAAAAAATTTCTTCAATTTTAATAAAAATAAAAATCCCCCATCAGAAGAAAGAAGTGCGAGAACATCAGAACTTCAAGCAGTTCACGTTCTCGAGATACGATCGTTTAAAGTTGAAAATTAACGATTTTTTGAGCATTTCAAAAATTTTGTTCTCGTTTGGCGAGAAAGCTGATAACGTTACGGTCCAACTGAGTTATTTAACCAACTCGTATGGCAGTCGGCTGTGCTCAGACAAAATAACGTCCCATTCTGAAGACATCGTTTTTTCAAGAAAATCTTTCAAAATGGCACCTTGCAAATATTTCGATTTTTTTTTCTCTTCGATTTTAATAAAAATCTCCCATCAGATGATAGAAAGGCGGTTCTTCTGTAGCTCTCCCCGTTTTCGAGATACAGGAGAAAGATCATTTTCCGAGTGGAGGTTTGGGATTGGTCGATTTTTTCAAATTCAATAACTTGTAGCGCCTTGAAAATTTACCAGAGAACGTACCAGACGATGGCAATTCCGAAACTGAAAGCCGTTTTATCCTGCGAATTCGCCTTCTCGAGATATGACCGTGCAAAGTTTAAAATTTGATTTTTTTGTTTTTCAAAATTTTTGTTCTCGTTTTGTGAGAAAACTGAAGATTTTACGGCCCAACTGGGCTATTAAAACTGACTATTAGGGCAGTCGACTGTACTCACACGAAATTACGTCCCATTCTGAAGACATCGATTTTTTCATGAAAATCATACCCACCGAATGAGGTGCAGCAAGTTCAGCGAAAGCAATCTTTCATATTAATTAAAATTTGACGGGCAGACTCGCTCTAATCACATTAAATTAGTAGATGATACAGAAAACATCACCTGAGATTCCTGAGAACCGCATATCGGTGAGATAAAGATAATTTATTCCCATCGAAAGTACAACTTTTGATGTTTACAAGAAGAAAGTATGTGAATTATCATTGTCTTTGGTAAAAACTTGCACCTGGAATCCGAGAAGGCTGTTGCCTTCCTATTGTTTATTCAAACGGGATGCATTTTTCAGACTGTTATTATTATCCGCGGTATAACTTTCGCTATAAATTTTATCCATATAACGTGATACCTAGTCGCTTAGAAAAATATGCCTTTGTTAATTGTATTGTGCTGGTGAAGATAATTAGTTGCTGTTAATGGGCGGACGAAATTTCTAATCGCTGCTAGTTTGAGAGAGATGAAATCATGTATAGAAAAATAAATATAAACATGCACCAAAGTTTCGTGGCTCGCCGCCGTATCACTCACTACTGAGCCTTAATCTCTATGCATGCATGAAGATTCAAAATAAATGAGGTACCAATTTTTTAATAATTTCAGGTGGTTCTAATAATTAATGACTGCTAATTTATTCCAATTTATTTAATCTGAGCGCATGCAAAACAAATAAGTAGGCTGTACTTAAGTCTTAAGTGTCAAAGGTTGTGACGGTTGTGTTCCGGATTCCGCTTTTGTAATGCTGCGTAGTCGTAGTGACTAGTGGTACAGTAGATTGTGTTTAATTGGATGAAAATCAATTTAAAAAAAATGAAGCCGGCGAGAAATTGCGTAGCCTAACCCAACCACTTATGATCGATCACCAACCAAATTCGGTGGAATTTAAATTAACGGTGCACGAACTGTTCCTTCCGAGCAATTTATTCATTATTTAAAACACCTTTTGGTCTTTGGTCCGCTATAATTCAAACAATATCCGGTGAACTTGTTGTTTGTAAAAGACCCCTCATAATTGAAAATATATTTTTTTATTTTGATTAACTGTTGATTCAAGCGAGGTATTCTAATTAATTGTATAGGTAATGAAGATTTTTCTATTGCAGAATGTTTCCAAAAAAACTTTTTTTAAAGCATTTTTTAAATATTAACAAGTTTGAAACCGCTAGCGACCTCTCTTTTCCAGCGATCGTACTTAAAACATCGAGTTCTGTTTTAGAGAAGAGTCAAGCGTAAAGAGTTGCAATTTTTGACTATTTGCGTGTTCGATCTGTTCATTTGTACGCGTTTTTAGATGAGGACGCGGCTTTACTGTTATAATACTTGACACCTGTTAATTGAATGCATCATTACGATTAAATATAAAATAATTTTCTATGATTTCTGATGAGATTTTTTTCTGTATGTACCTACCTACCTAAAGTGGTGGTAAAAAGATACAAAATACAAACCGTACTTAGCTGAATCGTCCTGTATAAATTTTATAAACTCGCCTTCTATAATAATGGACTGGTAATGAAATGAATAATAATATTCTCAAGATATAACCTTTTTTTATACCTGAATAAGATTAATGACAAGATCTTTTGTTACTGGTTTGAAGGCGTTTAGATTTCCTTTAGACAGGACAGGTGTACGTTTCAAGGACTAAAATTGGTTCAAATTTCTAACACCAATATCAGCTTACAGGCTACACGCGTGTAAATAACAATAAAAGAAAAGAAAAATTTGATCCATTAATTAAAAAAAGTTGGCCGGAAATAGATGTACCTACCCAGAAAAAGAAATAAGACTTTTTTTCTATATGTATAAACTTATAGGTACGCACAGACATGTTTTTGAGATAGACGTTGGTAAAAGTGCATCTTTATTCTTTTACAGTCTTTTGCCAATATCTCCAGAACCGTATTATGTTCATTAATCCCCTTTGTTTTCATTATAAATTATGTAGGCTTTGGATAAATTAAAATGGTGCACATTATGGGTATACTTTGGAGGATTTCAACCCCATAACTTCTACGCCACTGGAACAAATGCGATTTTTAGAAGCGCTTTAGAACCGCCCATGTTTTCTACAGCAAAAAGGTACTGTTTATTAACAGCTGTAAAGTTAACCGTTTACGGAAAAAATGGCATTTTATAAGTTAGAAATATTGAAATTGAGTGGCGTAAAATTTGGACACTTTGTGGATTTCAACCACCCTAACTTCTACGTCACTGGATGAAAACTGATTTTTAGAAGCGCTTTAGAACAGCCAATGTTTTCTACAGCAAAAAGGTACTCTTCGGTAACAGCTGTAAAGTTACCCGTTTACGAGAAAAATTGCATTTTATAAGTTAGAATTTTGAAATTGAGTGGTGTAAAATTTGGACACTTTGAGGGTTTCAACCCCCTAACTTTTACGCCACTGGGATAAATGCGATTTTTTGGTTGCAGAAAACATTGGCGGTTCCAAATCGCTTCTCAAAATGGCATGTATTCCAGTGGCGTAGAAGTTAGGGGGTTGAAACCCACAAAGTACCCAAATTTTACGCCACTTAATTTCAATATTCTTATAATTAATATTTTCTTTCACAAAACGCCATTTTTCTCGGAAACGGTTGACTTGGGAGCTATTAAAAGGGAGTACCTTTTTGTTGTAGAAAACACTGGCGGTCCTAAAGCGCTTCTTAAAATCACATTAATTCCAGTGGCGTAGAAGTTAGGGGGTTGAAAACCTTAAAGTGCCCATAATCTACTCCACTCAATTTCAATATTCTTAAAATTAATATTTTCTTTCACAAAATGCAATTTTTCTCGAAATCGGTTCACTTCAAAGCTGTTAACAAAGAGTTTCTTTTTGGTGTAGAAAACATGGGCGGTTCTAAATCACTTCTTAAAATCGCATTTATTCCAGTGGCAATGAAATTAGAGGGTTGAAACCCTCAAAGTACCCAAAATTTATGCCACTCCATTTTTTCAAAACCTTTACGTTCCAGGAAAACCAGGGGATCAATGAGCACAAAATATGCATGCATAAGAGCAGCTGAACATTGGATCTCATACAGTTTTAGAGATATTGGCAAAAAACTGAAGAAAAATCAACTTAGACCACATATTTCTTGATAATTTTTTTTTTTAACACACACTTTTTTTTCGAATTACTCCCTTTTCTAGGTATGTACATATATTGTCTAAGGCTATTGTCGAGCACCTTGTATATATAACTCTTTTTTATAGGTGAGGGAGAAAATTTGCTCAATACCGTTAAAACATTACACAACCAGAGGGAGAGACATTAATTTTGCGTACACACCTATTTCACGATCAAAAAATAACGAGAAATTATCACCCAAGGCCCAATGGGGGACACTATCAAAGTATCATTATCATTAACGGTCTAGAAATAATTAATGTGTCATGACTAAGAGCGCATTCCTTAGATCCGTGACCCGGCTGAGATCTGACCGTGACCTCTACGTGAATCAAATCAGGATACACAAACATGTAAAATAAAATTTCTCAAAAATCCATAAATCAAAAAACCAACCAACTATAGCTCTTATAGAACCAATCAACCAGAAGGAATCAGAGATCAGAGACTATTCTCTTAATAATAACAAAAGATATTATTCTTGGAATAACACTTCTCACAAAGCACTAAAGCACTGCACTAACCTCCTAGGCTTGGGCCTGAGTATCTCGTGTCCGGCGTCGGTGATGCAAAGGGGGTTGAGAGGCCCAGACAGATGATCGACCCCGATCCAGGGCTCCTGGGTCCCGTCGCCGGCGGCCCCGCTGGCTTGGGCCAGCTCCCAGCCAGCGACCTGCTGCGCCATGCTCACCTGTTGCACGCTGATCGCATTCCTCGCGGGGGGTGCACTTGAGTCACTAGCACTAGGGCCGTTATAAATAAGGGTGATTAGGATAGCGGGATCTGTGGTGATGGTGATAAAGTGATAGTGACACTGACAGGATAGGCATCTCCTTTCCTCCTTTCTTAGTACCAGTACCAGTACCACTTGACTTGTCTTGTGTATAATACTGCGTCCGAGACGAGACCCGAAACCCGAAATCAACAGAGGTAGAAGAGGTTGCCTCTGTTCTCTGTAGGCGATGTAAACATTGGACGCCGTGGACATGGGCGGGTGGTATTTACCTTGTAAAGGTATTGATTTTAAGTTTTAAGAGAGTGCTTCATTTCGGGATATTTCGACTAGGTACGAGAGGAAGATAATAGAACCAGAAAATTGACAAAAATTTATCTAACAAAAAAAAAACTACCCTTATTGTAGTGAAAACGAGTGAAAAGTTCTTTTGTTATTTTTCAGGTACCATTGGCAATGTTTCTTCTGGCTGGATGAAGACCCATATACTTTTGAACAAAGTACACTTGCTATGAGGTACAATAATTGAGAAATTTCTCTTAAGATTTTGAAAATAATTGAAAACACACATATCCGGGTATCCGGAGCTCTTTATTTACAAAAGATTCTTGGAGGTAAACGAGAAAAAGAAGAAAGGGCACAGTGTGACTTGAAAGAAGATGATCTTATCTTCTGGTTCCGGTAGTTCTGGTTTCGATTACTGTTACCCTAGCGTGAAGATGTCGGTAACGCCTCTGTCGCATCGCTTTTTTGTCATCGATCTCCTCAACTGGGATACCGGTTGTCTCGAGTCTCCGAAGGCAACCACTTGCACGCCTATGGCACTGAAACTGGTTTCGGACAATAAGAATAACATAATCTTATGAAAAACTTATGAATTATTACACGCGTACCAGAAGAACAGAGAAGCTCGCCTCGCGTTCGCAGCTCTGCCGGATGGATGGATGGACCGCGGTCCGCGGTGGCTCAATTAAGGGTCACAGGCGGTTATTCTCTACTGTTGACAAGAATGCGTAATGAGTTATAAGTTGATTATCATCATCATCGTCTTGAAGAATGAAGAATTCGGTAGGTAATGGATATATATATAGGACATCCTAAAACATTGACCGTTTTTCGGGCATATTTTTTATAATAATAGCTTTTAAACACGGTAACCGCATTATTAATTACGAGGATACATTTACCCTGATTGTTGTATACTAATATTTATTTCGAATATACAATAATATTCATTTATACATTAGTATTTTTTGGAAGCCGCCGTTCAATAAGTTAACTATTATTATAGGCACTTGGAGTGTTTCCTGGGCTACTCCAGAAAAATCCAGAAATTTCCGAAAAAATGACACTTCCAACTCATTTTCAATAAGCTTCGTGGAACCCTGCTCAGTTTAATTTAAAGTGAGCAAAATTTCAACTTCCCATAATGGAAAATGGAGGCTCCTAGAGTGTTACTTATTGGAGCCGCGAAACCCCGCGCGAGAGACAAGACAGACCGTGTCATGGATAAAATTAGGGGATAAAATCGACAATTATTTAGGAGAGGTATAATAATAGACGTAGGTACAAATTTTATAGATATAATAAAAAAGAATTAAAAATTAGACGAGCTATATATGCGTTACAAAATAAATGTACAACAAATTTTCCAGAGGATTTGCCCTCTTAACAAATGGCCACTAAAGGCACGACAAGCTTCACTTTTATCTTTTATCATCATACAATTTAAATAGTTTTCAAGGATACATCATTTTCTATTTGTTATTAGTGTTTTTTTAGTCTTATTCTTATTTTAGTGTAAAAACTATTTTATCCGCGTCTGAATGATAGTAGTTCTCGTGACTGTTTTTACAGGTCGCGTTAAATTGTCAATGCAAGTAAAGTATGCCTATTGGTTTTACTATTTTGGTCACTACTGCGCAATGACGTCATGAGGTTGGATTTTGACTCAAAGCATTAATTGCGGCGAGGTTGCTTATAAAATATAAATGACAATTTTGATTGATTTTTTCATTTTTACTTGTGTTTTTCTTTGTTTTAAAAATGAACTCGGAAACGGTAAAAAATACAGAGTCAGTTAAATTAGAGAAAAGCTGCACAATTTCAATTTCATGCTTAATAAGAATCTGAGACAAAATTTATGAGAACTTCATGCGTTACTGAAATATCCTGAAAAAAAATTAAATATCAAGATTTCTTTTTGTATGAAAGAAATTATATTGTTTTTATATCATTCGGTATTTAAAAAATCAAGGAAAACACAAATCTATTACATTAAAAAAAATTATTCTTCTTTTTCGAAATAAAATAACCTCTCTTTAACCGATAGTCATAAATAACCATAAATCTATGTCTTTCAACCGCGTGACGTCAGAACAACGACAAGCCCGGAACGCAGCCTGCGCAATCAGTCTATTGAGATTGACATACCGATATTGGGGAACCTGTATTACCGACACCAACGTAGAAAGCCTTAGTGTCGGTAATACAGGTCCCCTACTGTGTATAAGTGTACGTTCGTCTATGACTCGCGCATTCACATTAACAACCAATAGAAACAGAACGCAGTACAAATTATTAACTGTCATTGTCACTTATTTCACTTTGAATGACGTAATGACATCAACTATCAGGATTAATTCAATTATTAATAATTGTCAAATGTTTAATAATGTAATGTTTGTTCGTTCATCATTATTATTAATATTATAATGTGTGTATGTACTTACACGTCAAAAGTTTTTGATTCGGCTTATATTTTAAATAAAAAAAAAAAAATTCTTCTTCTTTTTCGAAAAAAAATAACCTCTCTTTAACCGATAGTCTAAATAACCATTAAATCTATGTCTTTCAACCGCGTGACGTCAGAACAACCACAAGCCCGGAACGCAGCCTGCGCAATCATAGTGGGAACCTGTATTACCGGCAGCTACGTAGTAAGTGTCAGTGTCGGTAATACAGGTTTTCTTGATCGTCTATGACTCGCGCATTCGCATTAACAACCGATCGAAATCAGAACGCAGTACAAATTATTAACTGTCATTGTCACTTATTTCACTTTGAATGACGTAATGACATTCAACTATCAGGATTAATTCAATTATTAATAATTGTCAAATGTTTAATAATGTAATGTTTGTTCGTTCATCATTATTATTAATATTATAATGTGTGTATGTACTTACACGTCAAAAGTTTTCGATTCTGCCTATATTTTAAATTTTTCAAAGTTATAATAAGTTAGTGAGTGAGTGAAACTGCAAATTGCAATGACTGTTAAATTTTGAAACTTTCACATTTACCAAAGTATTAGGTATAATACCAACCAAGGCTGATAACAATGGGTAAAAGACACTCATCTGCTGGTGTCCGTATTATTAATTGAGGTTAACTTACTTTCCAGGAGTTCTCTTCAGCTACTTCAGGAGTTTATTGGGGGCACGGGAGATGAGAATATTAATCCTGGGACTAGACGGCGCCGGTAAAACGACTATTCTGTACAGATTGCAGGTCGGTGAAGTAGTTACTACAATACCGACCATTGGATTTAACGTCGAGCAAGTGCAGTACAAGAACTTGAAGTTTCAAGTATGGGACCTCGGAGGACAAACTAGCATTAGGTAGATATTGATGACTACTTCTTTTACTCGTTGCTGATGCACTAGCACTGTTATTTTATTATACAGGGTGTCAGAAATTAAATTAGTAGGTCAAGCTCTTGGCCACTCGGTTTCTTTTTGTAAGATATTCAGTTGAATTGAAATGTTGCTTTCTCACAAGGTGGAACACCGTTGACCCCCTAACTTTTTCGTGCGTACGCTTCTGGTTGGAAGGCATTGTTTTCTAGATCAAGCATTAATTTCTATTAGTTTTTTCACTCTTGTAAAATTTTGATTTAGTGCTTGGTTTACAAGATATTGCAACTTTTTTGCCTATGAGCCATTCATCAACTCACTGTTTTAGAACAAGCAAAAAAAGACTAAGTTTGGCAAGAGTTTTGGTTAAACAAACATTTTCTTACCTCGTCGTATCATAACTCACTTAAACTTGTAATTTTTTTTATAACACCAATACCAAGTTCTAGGCATATCCTAAGAGAGAGTGAGTTGATCAATGACTCATAGGCAAAAAAGTCGCAATATCGTGTAAACCAAGCCCTAAATCACAATTTTACAAGAGCGAAAAAAATTAGGGGGTCAACGTGTTCCACGTCATGAGAAAGAAATATTTGCAAAATTTTACCTGAATATCTTGAAGAGTAACTTTGACATTTGACCAAATAATCCGTGCCCAAGAGCTTGGCCTATTAATTTCTGACACCCTATGCTTTGAAAATATGTAGAAAGGAAATAAATGGTACCGGTACCACAAAAGATTTAAGTTGTACCTAGTAGTGAAATGAATCGTAATTTTATTTTCCAGGCCATACTGGCGATGTTATTATAGTAATACGGATGCTATTATTTATGTAGTCGATTCTGCAGATAAGGAAAGAATGGGAATTTCAAAAGAAGAATTATTCCATATGCTCAGGGTAAGTTGATTATCTTCATACTTTATTAATTACATAACATGATTGATGATTTCTCCAGGAAGAAGAACTAGCAGATGCGATTCTGGTTGTCTTAGCTAATAAACAAGACATAACAGGTTGCATGTCATTGAAGGAAGTTCACCAAGCCCTAGGTTTAGAAGCTCTGAAGAACAGGACGTTTCAGATATTTAAAACCTCAGCGAAGAAAGGAGAGGGACTGGATATGGCCATGGAATGGCTTGCGAATGCCTTAAAAAATAGGAAATAACAATGAGTAAATGTTTTTTTTTTATCTAGTCCTAATCCATTCATACTACTTGAGCTGTATATTTTCTATAAAGAGTTGCGGTAAACTATTTATTGTATCTAGCAGATCGTTATTATATGTATTGTGTATTATTATTTTTTTCACAGGTTTGTTTAACTAATTAATTTGGAGTTTAGCTAGCTGTTATGTTCATAACATTGTACTTATCATTTTTGCATAGCTACATCATTCCAAGTTTTATCATAAGTTTAACTGTGTATTAGTTATAGTTATTATTATGTTTTTTGATTTAAAGCAATATCATTTGTATGATATTTTAATATATCACATTTTATACTGTACATTTTAATAAATAAAAATGTAGGTATATGTAACTAGCTAATTTTCTTCTGCTAATTTGACAAAATATCTTCTCACAATTTTAATATGTTTATTCTCAGCATACTGGCAAACTGGCTCTCTTTTAAACTGGAGGTACCAATAGCCTGCGAGATTTTTTTTTTTATCAGATTCAGATGATAACATAAATGAAAATTGAATTTATAGTAGTCTAATTTTAAGTTATTTGTAAAACTAGATATGCACCAACAAACTCTCTTCCGAGACCTTGGGTCTGCAGTAGATTCTCTCGTCAGAGTTAAAATTTGTCATTTGTTTTGTTTCTCTCACATTTTATATCCTGTGGGCAAATGAAAACGTAATTTAGGTACGCCTTGGAAGAAAATTTCATGTCTTAGATTGGATCTGTAAAACTGTAAAATTAAAATTTGGGTTTGTAAATTTGTAAACTCATTCTGACATTGCCTTCAAGAAAGTGTATTATGTCCCACTTTCGACAAGGTTAGGCAACCAATTATTATTCTATCATTTCAAAAATTATTTTATTTCATACTAATACATTATAACTAGATAAACGCTTGGTTACCGTAACTATAAACATATTCATAACTCCCTTGGGACTGTTATGAATCCATAACTCCCTCTATTATTACTATTTGTTTAATTCTGGTAACCATTGGATGTTGGTTTTGTTATTGCATTGTTGGTTGAATATTTGGATTTCATATGTCATTTTCTACAAACTTTCCAGCTGATATATCCATGGTAATCAATAATCATGCTTACTCAATTATTAAAAACATTCGTTTAATTTTAAAAACCAACAGATTTCGTTTTTATATTTCATTTTATATGAAATAAAATTAATTATGTAGCACGGAGGTATTGGATGTTAATAACCTCGGGCAACTTAACAATCCCTCGGAACTAACGTCCCTCGGGATTGCAATATGTTGCCCTCTGTAATTAACATCCTCATAACTCCCTTGATACATAAATAACTATATTGTCAAATAATAAAATTGTTTTGATATTTGTTGAAAAATTAGTTTTGAATAACGCTGAACGCTGACATCAATTATTCGGATATTCTTCCAGTTACCTTGAAGTTTGTTGTTTGTTGAATTATTGACACTGTAAACCCCGTTAAAATGTCATAAGCGAATTTTTTTCGAATAACTATTCCTATAAAGTTTGTATGCCTGTGCTTCTCCTAAACTACTGTGTCAACAGAATCTTTTTTTTTTTTTTAAAGGAGGGAGCATCGGTCTTAACTATGTAGGTAAGACAAAATCGCTCCACTCCGGTAACACGGGATTTCGAGCATTACTCATTCACCCAGCCTCAAGTATGCCATTTTAAATTTTTAAACCTTCGGTCGCTTGTTTTATTTTTCACATACATTCGAAAATGCATCCGAAAAATAACACGAGCCGGTGAGTTCCGAACTCGCGACCTTAGGCTCGGTACAACAGAATCTTGACTATCGGTTAAAGGCTAGTCATAAATAACCAAAAATCTATGTCTTTCAACCGCGTGACGTCAAAACAACGACAAGCCCGGAACGCAGCCTGCGCAATCAGTCTATTGAGATTGACATACCGATATTAGGGAACCTGTATTACCGACACCAACGTAGTAAGCGTGTCGCGTTTAGGTAGTTTACGTGTCGCGAAATCAGAGCGCAGTAAAAATTATTAGCTGTCATTGTCACTTATTTCACTTTGAATTACGTATTGACATTCAACTATCAGCATGATTAATTCAATTATTAATAATTATTGTCAAATGTTTCATAATGTATACATTAGTATGAAAATTGTGTACAGTAACTGACAGTACTAAAAAAGCAATTTCGGTAAAGCGGCAAGCGGAAAATTTTTCTCGCAACGAAAGTTTCTGCTTGCCGCTTCTCTGAAATTGCTTTTTTAGTACTGTCAGTTACTGCACACAATTTCCGTACCGATGTATAGTGTTCGTTCGTTCATCATTATTATTATTATTAATAATAAAGTATTAGAAAAATTCACAAGAAACCCAAGAAGATTATTTTTTAATTGAGTATTTTTCGTTGTAGTAAACGTTAAAAGTAATAAAATGTATTTATTTACCTACAAATCCTACAATGCTGCCTCCTATCCTCTACCTCTATCATATTATTTCCCTCCCGCCCTGAAACGCATGTGCATGAGACCTAGAAACGTTATAACGCGCATGCGAATGTTATCGACACACGTTACTGGCTCGGCCTCTTCTTCTAGTTTTATGGTCTAGGGTTGATTAGACACACTTGACTTGATATGTTGTGAAACTATAGACGTTTCAATTCTAAAAGGGTCGTTTTTTTTTTTATTGATGCAGTGTGTTTCTTGTTTAGGTGGTGTTGGTTTAGTTTCAAACGTTGCATTTTTGTGTTAAAACAATGACGTCACGATCACGAACTAAAACGCTTAAAGCAGTTTTATGGTTTGAACCAATCTTTGAGACCGGTTAGTGGTGTTTTGAGGCGTTTTGAAGGGGATGTTTGACAGCTCAGCATTGAGAGTAAGCCCATTCATTCCGTAGGCTACATAAAAATGATAAGTCTCGTCAAGATCCTTAACTAAGGTAGGCTTTTTAATAACTGTTATGTATTTAATAGTAATTATTATATAACTCAAATTATTCTGCGGGATGGCGGTATATTATCCCCCCCCCCCCTTATTTTAAATATTTTAAGAAAAATTAAAATTTAAAAGGGGCATGTGGCATAAATCTCACCCTGCTCATCCTGAGCCTTTGACATTTAATTTTATTGTTAGGTTATGAACTTGATGCTTAGAATCTTTGAATTTGAAAACTTATGACAAGACTGATGACAGCGGTTTGAAAACATTCATTTTCCTGCATATCAAACAAGTGACGTCATCCTTTAATATGGTTCAAACCAGTGGTTGAACCAGCTGCATCAGTATAAAACGGCCCTAATTTGAATTATGTTATGAACAGAACTCCAACTTTAAAAACTCGCTATTGCTGACGTTGCTGGGTTTCTGTTATGCTGCTCTGTTGCCAAACTTTAAAGCACCTAACCTAAAAGCGCCGCTGTATTGCGCGTGCGCGGAATATATCACAGGTTAGCCTGGCAGTTTAGAACAACAGATGTATGCATAGTTGCCAACTTTATTTACAATATTTGGAGGATCTATTATCAAATAATGAACTTTTTAATCTTGATGATAATAATTACCTTGTCGATAATCAATAACGAATTATTATTAATGCATAATAAAAACACACATTTCATGTCAAGTCCTTTGGTCAGGGTAGGTGTTTTTTTCATTGTAGGGACATTTGAAGAAAAAAAAACCCTGACCAAAGACCTGACTTACCGATGACGCTAAAGTGCAACATTACCTTAAAAAATACCATTTAAGCAACATTAATAATACCTACAGGGTGAGGCGCGAGAACCTCTTAGGGCATTTTTATATGGAGAAGTCCTGGGAGTAGAAGTCTAAAAATTTGTACGTGTATAATCTCAATTTTGACGAACTGAACTAAAATATATTTACAACCCCTCACCATTTCCGGTTATACCGGAAGTTGCAATAAGCTTTCTTATTTTAAATGGGATATACCCTGTATATTATTACATTTTCAGATTTCCTGAAAAAATGTAATAAAAATGGTGTTTGTAGTTCAAAATTGGAACGAGTGGTTTATGATTTATAAACAAATGAAAATCGCAATTTTCCATTTTTAAAGCAGCTTAGGTCGAAAACGGGTCAAGATAGATGAAAACGGCTTACATGTCCCTATCTTAACTTTTCACGTAGTATCTTATGGCGCTGATGTAATTTGTATACAAAGTGATGAAAAATCAGCGATTTTCAAAAAAATTTAATTTTTTTTTTGTAGGTACTCTAGCGTATTATACAAAAAGTTAGGATAGGGACATGTAAGCCGTTTTCCGATATCTTGATCCGTTTTCAAGCTAAGCTGCTTTGAAAATGGAAAATTGCGATTTTCATTTGTTTATAACTAAATAATTGGTCGTTACAAATTTGAACTATAAACATAATTTTTATTACATTTTTCAGGCAATCTGAAAATGTAATAATATACAGGGTGTCTCATTTAAAATAAGAAAGTTGATTGCAACTTCCGGTATAACCGGAAATGGTGAGGGGTTGTAAATATTTTAGCTTAGCTCCTCAAAATTGAAATCATAAATGTACAAACTTTTAGACTTCTACTTCTAACACTTCTCCATTTAAAAATGCCCTAAGGCTCTCGCGCCTCACGTCCCTGTACATATTTCCCAAATCTGCGTATTATTATTAATTGTTAAAATAATAATTCGTTGATTATCAACAAGGTGATTATTATCATCAAGATTAAAAAGTTCATTATTTGATAATTAGGTGGATCCTGCATTACCGACCTTACGTATTACGCGTCAGTGTCGGTAATACAGGTTCCCTAGCAAATAATAGGTATTGTAGATAAAGCTGGCAACTAGCCTTTGGTGTTCTAAACTGATTATTTGTCCCGCGCACGCGCAATATAGCAGCGATGGTGATGGGCAGAATCACTCATTTAAGTGATTTGAACCTTCGAATTCGAATCACTAAAAGGATTCAAATCAATGATTCAACTCTTTTGAATCTTTCAACTCAAGAAACCCGATGAGGATTCAAATCATTTGAAACATCAGGGTGATTCGAAACATACACACCAGCCAACGCCAACACTAAGCGATAGATTAGAAACAATTCTATTCTGTGTTTATAAGTTATATTTTAGTGTATTTTTTAACAAAAAAATACACTATTGAGGACGACATCACTTTCCAAAAATCACCCAAACTCATCAAATGTCCACCGATCATGACCCCCAGATTACGAAAAAGTGGTTTTCCAAAATTCACCTGCCCAGGATATATATTTGTTAATAAGAAGAGTTTGGGAGTCGAGTTTGGAATTTGAAGAAAAACAAGCAGGAAGATGGATTCAAAGGAAACGGACGATCCTGATCAATTTGATCCCTCCTTAATCTCCGATTTTAAATTTGAAGATGGACAGAATGAAAATTCCCACCTGGCACCGGAATTAAAGTACCATGACTCTGCATCACTGACACTGACTGATCTTGATTTTATAAAAAAGGAACCGGAAGACCTAGCAGTGTCTGATGATATTATTCAGCTTCCAGGACTGCAAGCAGAAAAAGTTGCACTGCCCGATGTGTACAAATATAAATGTTCATATGAAACAGAAACGAAACCTTATTTAACCCAACACTGTAAAATTAAACATCCCAAAGAAGGAGAAACGTACAAATGTGACGAGTGTTCATATGAAACGAGAGTGAAACGTAATTTCACCCAGCATTATAAAATTAAACATTCCAAAGAAGGGGAAACGTATAAATGTCAGGAATGTTCATATGAAACTAGAAGTAAAGGTGGTTTCACCAAACATAAAATTAAACATGCTAAAGTTGTGAAAGTGTACAAATGTACAGTATGTTCATTTGCGACAAAATATAAGAATGATGTGATTCGGCATTACAACCATAAACATTCAACAAAAGCTGAAGTGTACAGGTGTCGGGAATGTTCCTTTCAAACAAAAGCTAAGGTTTATTTGACAGAACATGTTAAATATAAACATTCGAAAGAAGGAGAAGTGTATAAATGTGAAGTATGTTCTTATGAAACCAGAATCAAACGTTATCTCACCGTACATTACAAAAACAAACATTCCAATGAAGCGAAAATGTACAAATGCGATGCGTGTTCATATGAAACAAGAAGGAAATACGATTTGACTGAACATTATAAACGTAAACATGTAAAAGTGGAAGTATACAAATGTGAGTGTCAGGAATGTCCTTATCAGACAAGAACTAAAAGTAATTTAGCCAGACATCGTAGAACTAAACATACAAATTAAACAAAAATGTTCCTGTTGAAACAAAATATACAAGGTGTTTCTAAATGGAGTACCATAAATTGGAGGACTTGTAGGTAAAGTTAAAAAAATACGAAAATGTAGGAACATTTTTTTTCGAAAAGGCTTTATTGATGAGATAAAGGGTGTTAAAGAGTCGACCGACAGACCACTCTTTTGTTAATATTTGTTGAAACAATAACCCAACTGAGACAATTTTTTGTGTGTAACAACAAGTTATAAAGAGCAATAATCAGACAAATTTTCGGTTTATTTCAATAAGCCAGTGGCGTAGAAACAGGGGTCGTTTGACACTTTTCACTCTTTAAAAAAGTAAGGGCTAGGTTTTTTGATGTCTTATTACTTTTTTCTGAATCAACGGTCTTTTTGCAATAAAAAAGCCATACTTGTTTAATTTGCCCAGAGGCGTCCGTTTTTGAGATATTTGCAATTTTGTGTCAAAAAAAAAAAAAAAATGCATTTGAACGATTATCGATGAATATTATTGAAATAAACCGAAAATTTGTCTGATTATTGCTCTTTATAACTTGTTGTTACACACAAAAAATTGTCTCAGTTGGGTTATTGTTTCAACAAATATTAACAAAAGAGTGGTCTGTTGGTCGACTCTTTAACACCCTGTATCTCATCAATAAAGCCTTTTCGAAAAAAAATTTTCCTACATTTTCGTATTTTTTTAACTTTATCTACAAGTTCTCCAATTTATAGTACTCCATTTAGAAACACCTTGTATAACTGCTCTGACTCAGCAGTAAACAGTAAACATCCAAAATAAGTGAACTGTGCTATAAGTCAACTTATGAGGTAACAAACTTATGGAACTAAAAAGTTTACTGTATTAATTTCTCCTTTTATTTTCTTCATTCTAGCCTTAAATTGATGATTTTTTTTAATTGTATTATTTTTAATCAAAATTATTGTATTTTAATGTCACTGAAAAAGGTTGCAACAATCAACTAACAATGAAACAAAACAATGAAAAGTAACAAATATAATTTAATTCTGACAAAAATCCCGTCTCTTCAAACAGACAATCAACTACCAATTATAACTCAAAACAATTCATCCTCTTCTTCAGCGATGGGATCACCGAAACGATTAATCTTCGTCTTGGTAGTCTCCAACTCCATTTGGACTTTCTTCCGGATGTAAAATATGGGACAGTCCCTGCTCGTACACAAGATCTCCTCGTGCAAGGACCCCTGACACCTCTGACATTCGGTGAACAAACACGCGAACCTGTCCTCGAGCATCCTGTGATGACTCAGCTCCTGCTGGTAGATGTTGGCCTCTTTGGGCTTGCAGTACGAACAAACCGCTTCGGTCTCGAACCCAGCCGGAAGCACCGACTTGCAACCGATGCACGTTTCTTTCTTCTTGGTGAAACCTGACAGAGCTCCCACTTTCGATGTCACGACTATTTTCGTTCTCGTATGTTCACCCCCTGAAATATTCGCATTAAAAAATTTAATAAAGCAAAAAGCAACCAGATCGACTCACTTAAAAGAATCGATTCTGCATTGTCTCCTAGGATGGGCTGGAATATTCTGATCAGAGGTTTCGATAACTGATTTTCCAGGTAATATTTTGAATCGATCGGGATGTTATTTTCAAGTACGTAGATGGGATCCTAAAAATAAAAAACAGGACTTTTTAAAACATCAAACAGAAAAAGAGAAAAGGAAAAAATACCTCGGCTTTTTCAAACGCCTTAGCGTTCTTTGATGCAGCTGTTATGACGTATGGGATCCTATCACCCAGTTTAGGTGCGTTTCCCGGATCTCTCTTCTTCATTTTCTTGGCTAATTCCACATGCGCTTGTTTGGCTGTATAGTCCTCTTTTGTGAGCTCTTTGGTTATAACAAGCTGCGATATGTCGACATTGTTTTGCAATAAATCAGAAATCACCTGTTTTGCATAATCCACAGCTCCGTCTGGATCTCTAAAAAAACACATTAGTAATAACAGCAACTGCTCCAGAAGCGACAGTTCCAGAAAGTTCTATAATCTTTTGGAATGTCCCAGAACCTTCTAGAATGTACTAGAAAGTTTCAGATGTTCCCATATGTTATAGAAGGTTATGGTTAATGTTCAAGAGTGTTCGAGAAAGTCCAAAAATGTTCCAGGACCTGAGATTGTTTAACGTTTCGTGTTCTGGAAAATTTTAGAATGTTCGAGAATTTCCCCAAAAGGTTCTATATAGAAAGCTCAAAAAAATTCTAGAATCGTTCAGAATGTTCGAAATAGTTTCATATGTTTCCAGAATATCTGAGAATGTTCTAGAAAGTTTGGGGATGTTAATAATCTGGTAAGTTCTAGTATGTTCTTGACAATGTTTGAGAATACTTAAAATGTTCTAGAAATTTCCTGCATGTTTCAGAATATTCTAGAGTTTTAGAAAGTTCAGGCATGGTAATGTTCTGAAAAGTTTTAGAACGTTCTAGAATGTTCTAAAAAATTACAGGTATGATGAATTATTGATTAGAAAATATTCTAAAATATGCTAGACTGTTTTTTGAAGTTCTTGAGCGAGAATGTTTTGAAATGTTTTAGAAATCTAAAACGAGTAATAAATCGTCTCAAATATTCTCAAATGCTCCATCATCCTGTTTCAGTGACAATTATTTTAATCCAGTTCAGGAGAGAACGAGTCCAGAATCTTCCTATTCTTGACTGAAATTACTGTGAAAATTTCTACAATCTTCGATAAGAAATTTTGTAATACTTTTGACCAAATATTGTAACAGTTGACGAAGTATGAAAAAAAAATTGAAAGCATTCTGAACATTCCAGAGCATTCTAAAATATTTTTCAATTATTCCATAATGTTCTAGAACATTCTGTTTCATTCTATAACAAACTTGAACTTTCTAGAACATTCCAGAGTATTCTAGAACATTATGGAACTCCCTCTAACATCCTCTCAACATTTCAGAACCTTCTAGAATGTACTAGAAAGTTTCAGATGTTTCAGAATGTTCTAGAAGGTTATTGTTAATGTTCTGGAAAGTTCTAGAACGCCCCCGAATGTTCAAGACAGTTCCAGAACCTGATATTGTTTCACATTTAATATTCTAAAATATTTGAAAAATGTTCTAAAACGTTCTAGAAAGCTCCAAAAAGTTCTAGAATGGTCCAGAATGTTCTATAATATTCAAATAGTCTCAGATGTTTCCAGAAGATCCGAGAATGTTCTAGAAAATTCCGGGATGTTAATAATCTGATAAATTCTAGAATGTTCTTGACAATGTTTGAGAATACTTAAAATGCTCTAGAAATTTCCCGCATATTCCAGAGAGTTCTAGAAAGTTCAGCCATGGAAATGTTCTGAAAAGTTTTAAAATGTTCTAGAATATTTCAGAACATTCTGGAATGTTCTAAAAACTTACAGGTACGATTAAAAATGTTCTCGAATTATTGATTAGAAAATATTCTAAAATACGCTAGACTGTTTTGAAATGTTTTAGAAACCGAAAACTAGAGCAATAAATCGTTTCAAATATTCCCAAATGCTCCATCATCCTGTTTTGGTGACAATAATTTTAATATTCCAGTTTAGGAGAGTATGAGTCCAGACTCTGCCTAAAGATTATTGACTGAATATACTTCTTGACCAAATATTGCAATAGTTGAAGTATGAAAAAAAAAAAAACTGAAAGCATTCTAAACATTCCAGAGCATTCTAAAATATTTTTCAATAATTCCAGAATTTTCTAGAACATTCTATAACAATTCTGAACTTTCTAGAACATTCCAGAGCATTTCTAGAACATTATGGAACTTCCTCTAACATCCTCTCAACATTTCAGAACCATATTATTCAACTGAAATAAATCAATCGACTTACTTGTCAATTAATAATTTTTGCAGGCAAGTATTGATAACGTCCACAACCAAAGTACAATTGTCTCTCCTCACTGTTTCAATGCCCTTACAATCCATTTTATCGTACTTATCCGGTTTAGTAAAGTACAGCCCGGCGTATCTCTTTTTGTTTATCAACAAATAAGGAAAATAAACCTAAAAAGGAACAAAATAAATAAACAATTCCAGAAACGATATAAATTAATTTCTCAGAGATTACTTTCTCGAATTCCAGCTTGATCGGTTTAATGAATTTTTCACTTATAAGCGCTGCTGCCTCACGACCCAATTCCATGCTTCTTTCCAAAGATTTGACCTTGAAGTTCACCATAACCGAGTCGGTGTCTCCGTAAATGACTTTTGCGTCGGATTCGTATCCGTTGGCAATCTTATAATGCTGCTCGACCTCTTGTTTGGTCTGCTCTATCATGGTTCGTCCGTACGCCGTCACGCTCTATAAAAACATTTTTGATCAATCACAGGGGCTATTATGACAAAAAAAAACTTACACTGGATATTTCCAAGCAAGGTAACTTCCCAACTTGCGCTCCTGTAAACCCGTACACCGAATTAGCGGATATTTTATAAGCAAGCTGACGACCGTCCAGAACGGCTCTGACCACGGGATCCTTCTCCTCTTTCAAGAGCTCTTTTGTCCGTTTTCTCGCTGCCAAAAGATGATGCAAGATATGGGGAAGTAGCCCCGGACGCACGGTCGATTTAACGAATTGACAGTTAGCCGGGGTACTCGTTATTTGATCGTTAGTTAATCTAAAATTAATTATTAGATATTGTTATAATTTAGGGATTAATTTAATAGTAATAGTTACCCTAATTTGCCTTGCACCCCCGGTCGTAGCAGAGTGGTGTAACATAAATTATGAGCTATCATAATGCTGGGGTACAGCGAACTGAAATCCAGAGTCGCTATGGGGTCGGTGTAGTAACCTCTCACGGGTTCGATTACCGTGGCACCTTCGTACTGCTCCGAGCTGGGGGCTCCATGCTGAGCCGGCATGAAGTAACCCGCTTCTCTTGCCTGGTTCATTAAAACGGGCATAAAAGTTTCAATTGTTAATATTAATTGTAGTAACTTACGTGCTTTAATAACTGCGCGACAACCTTCACTTGTTCGCCTTTTGTTAACAAGCTGGTGATCGGTACACCTGTAACTCTCGCCATTTCTATATCGTTTGTGAAACTACGAACCGTCGATAATAATCTTAGGGGTAAGTCGGCATCTTTGAGACAATAAACTGCCAATCTGAAAGATACGTAACGTATAATTAGATAACTTTAGGGCAGTTGATAGGCAACAATTTTACTTTTGGAGTATAAGCGAGAATATAATGAAATCAAAAATACCTTCGTCTGGTTTGTTCGTCACCATTTTGAAGATCCGTGATTATGCTATAATGCACATCCTCTTTCTGTTCGCCTAAAATCTCCTGACAGACACTGTTCAACGTGTACGATCGTAGCTTGAAGTCTCTCTTCGTGACCTGAAGCATGTCGTAAGGTACTCTTCCTTCAAAGTTAATCGTTTTGTAAGTCCTCCTGCCGATCTTTGTCTGAGTAACCGTTTCTTTAACAACAGATCTGGAAAAAAATATCAAAAGTAACGTCTTGAAAATTTGAGACGTCCATCGATCTACCTGATGTTTAAAATGCGACCTAAGAAGTCGAATTGCTTCAACTTGAGGTGCTTCGCTCTGTCTATCAAATAGGGCAAGTCGAAGTTACTTATGTTGTAGCCGGTGAAAATGTCGGGGTCCAATTCCCTGACAAACTCCGCCCACGCCTCCAACATGTCCGCTTCTTTTGTAAAACTTCTAACCTAAACAGAAACATATTGATCTTTCTTGGAGAATTTTTTATGTGGAAGAAAAATACCTCAGCATGACCAATCGGAGCACAAGTGTTCAGAGTGAAAATATTCCTCGTCACGATGTCCTCTTCGCCGTGTAACTTGACAACGTTTGCAATTTGAATAATCGGATCCACGTTCGCTTCCGGGAAAATACCTGACGTAAAATAATTAATAAACCCGAGTTTGCATTGAAAACAACGAAAGACAAACCTTTCCGACCAGCGCACTCGATATCGAAGCTGTGGATCCTGAACTGGGCCACTGTGGACCACTCTCCTTCCGGGGCGTGAGCGATGAAGTCAGCCCACGAGACATCGACCTCGATCTGACACCTGGACGTCACCTTGAATTTAGTCTGCGTTGTTCTCCTGTGCCATTTATTCAACGGCAGTTCGATCCAACAACAGCCCATAATCTTTGTGTCAACCATAAACCTAATAATAAGCGTGAATCAGATCAATAATAGAACAAACAGGAAACCGATTTTTATAGCTCACCTAGTTTCTATGTCAACGTTGGATTCGAAAGCGTGAAAAACATGATTACCGAGCGGTTGATATATCACAGTAGTTTCCAACAAGCGTTTGGCGGTCGAGACAAATTTAGGCAAGACCACGGTTATCTTGGCGAAGTTCTCGTCTTCGTCTCCGTGATACTCAACCAGAGACTTTCCCTTTATCAGTTCCACGATGAGGACGGCCTCGCTCATTTTCTCCTTGTCCGTTCGGTTGTTATTGAGGACGGCTTCGTTCAGCTTGTTTTTGAACGGTAACAAGTCCTCGTTTTTGAAACTGCTAGGCATGTTGACATAAAAATACGGGAGGAAGCCGTGTATGTGGCAACACACGCTGTTCCCGGTTTTTGTCACTCCAAATAATCTGATAACTGGGACTGGTCCAGATTGGGCACCCGGCATGCCCGGGTAAGGCTCCCCGATGTAATGATCGAGTTCTAGCTCCTGGAAAATTAAGGCATCGCTGGCTGGATCGACGGGGGATAGTGGGGGCCTCGTAATCACGAAAGTCCTGAAATATTAATTTGAGCCATTAATGGAATTGTGGGATAAGGGAAGTGAATCAATGAAGACTTACTTGGCTTTTTTCGGCGAGACATTGGGAGGGTCACTTTTCCTTTTACTCATAATTGTTTCACTCTTCTTCACTAATAAATTAAAGTTAATTGGTAACAATATTTATTTCAATAGCCTTAGCGTTAGCGCCGTTAGCGTATTATTATAATAATGATTGATTTTCCCGCTAATGCTAATTTTGTTGATGTGATAAACTAGTAAAATTTGTAGGTTAGTACCAGAAGACCAGAAAGTTCTGCATCGTTCAGAAAACTTTTGCGCGCCTGCGCAATGAAAATTGTGCGCCCCAACATCAACACTGATAGACCGCCGTCTGCGTTCAGCAAACAGCTAACTGAAATAAAAGTTTATAAAATAAAAAGAAATAAAAGAAATAAAAGCATTGAAAATGGAAGGAAAATATAGTGACGACGAAGACAAAACAAATAACAAGTAGGTGAGTGGAAATTAGACAAAATAAGGAACTTTAATTATGTAATTATTAATTAGTGTCCAATTCCAATTATAGTAATCAGATTTCAATCAGAATCATTATTAGTCAGAGTCAGAGATGTTTATAATATTATGACTAGAAACTTCCTACTCTGCAGTCTTTCTTGACCTCTTGTGCCATTCTTTATTAGTGGCGGCTGGCGGCCATTTGTTAAGAGGGCAGATTCCTCTGGAAAATATGATTTTTAACGGATGACCGCTCACTTATTTTTTTTTTTTTTCGAAATTTTATTTAAATATTACAGGAATAGCCTATAACGTTTGTACGTCTATGCTTCTCGTAAATAACTGTGCTAACAGAACAGAAATTTGCCGCGTCGTATGTCGTATTCTAAGTTTCAGCATATTTTCAATAAGTTGTATTTGGCGGTGTTCGATTGTCTCTGCCAAATTTCAACTCAATCGGTTCAACTTTCAGACACTTATAGAGTGTTTACTGCGCTGTTCCCGAAAGAAACAGAAATTTCAGAAAAATAACATTTCCCGGGACAGTATATCCCTTTTAATCGAGCCAAATTTCAAATTCAGACGATCGAAAATGTCGCCGCCGGGACGCTACCCACAGACAAACAGACCGGGTGACGGATAAAATCGCGGGGAGTTGGAATTTTCTGAATCAGCGTTTAAAGGACTACCAGAAAAAAATCATCAGCTCGCTTTCGAAAAATTCAAAAAGTGTTTTGAAATATTTTTTTAGTTTGGACGTAGTTTTTCGATGAAATCCTGACCTCTAATACATTTAGCCATGACGAATCTGAAAACAAAGTTCGTTTTTCAATTGGAGCCACCGTTTCGGTGATATGAATTTTTTAATGTCGTAATTTAGGACTGTTTGGGGCTCGATTTGGGACATTTCCCGGCTTTTGCGACCCCTACCTAATACCTTAATATTCTGAATCAGCGTTCCAAGTACAACCAGAAAAAATCATCACCTCACTTTCGAAAAATGATTAAAAAAAATGAACCTCTTTGAAATATTTTATTTTAGTTTTGACCGTGATACAAATAAACAAGGTATGTCAGCGCGTAGCTTGTGACGTCAGCATCACCACACTGACGTCACAGGCTATATTCGACTCGAAAGTAATAATGATGTTAAGTAGCGATGTAATAGCTTATTATTTCGACGTTTGAAGATGTTCCAGTAATTTTAATAAGTTTGACTTCAGTACCTCACTGTATGATAGCAAAAATGGTTTATTGTGCGGTAAGTGCGGGTGTGAGAATCACGCAAGAAAAACGAAAGGCAAAGAGATATCTTTTTTTACATAGCCTAAAGCAATTATGTATAAATGAGTTGTATCATATCATAGTTAATACAGCAGCACTTTTCATTACACCGTCGTTACATGTCTCATATTATTACATGTCTTTTTTATTAGATTGCTAGCATGGTCAATTATGTACCTATATGATAATAATGCTATTACATAACTAGTTAGTACTTATCATTACAGCCCTCAAATATTGACTTCCACCTTAAAATATTTTAAATACTTTCGTTTTCGCGCGGATTATATCACCACAGTGACGTCATGCGCAGCGCGGACGACTTTAAACTCTCACACTGACATGTGGTTTTTGAACGAACTCCTGCTGGCCTCTGATACTTTTAACCGCTGTAAATCTGAAAACAAACTAACAAAGTCCGTTTTTCAGAGCCACCGTTTCAGAGATATGAATTTTTTAATGTCGTAATTTTCGATTTCGGCTTTCTTTGGGTCTCGAACTGTCGGCGCAATAGCAACAGCTTATCGGAGTCGATGTAGTTTGGTTTTGGTTTTTGGTTTTGGTTGTTGTCGGTAACGTAACATTTTATTTTTAATAATTTAAGGTTAGAATCTTTCAAACGAGAAATCTCTAACGAACGCCGATAAGTATGAAAATTGAAAAAGTAATTTGAAATTGCATAGTTAAAGAGTTTTAATTCTGAAATGTTTTGAGCGCATTCAAGAGGATAGTCTGAAAATTTGCCCCCTCAACGGTAAGTTGAAGAAGTTTAGTTACTTCGTAACCGACATTTAAAGTTAACCCAAGCTAACCGGTAATTAATAATAATATTCCACTTGCAGCAGATTGTAAGCGATACTCATGATAATGATTGACCACAATTTGAGTTACGTCGAGGCGATACCAGACCAAACATACTTCGATTCATGGAAAGAAATCCAGCTGAACACTGGCGGCACTCAAAGCACCCTGCAAGATATACGAATCACGGAAAGAGCCGACGGTTTCTGCTACAAAGACTGCGACACGTCCCGATACTTCACCAGGAATCGATTCATTTATTGGAAGATTTGTCACGACGCGCTGGAACTAGTGGAGCAGAGCCTGGACGTTAATCTTTACTCGAACCGAATCCGATATCGATTCGTTGATACACCGATCCTCGACGGTGTGAGCATTCACGAAACCAAAGACCACGTCGTGCTGCTAGTCCCGACCGTATGCAGTGTCCACAAACTGATATTCCCCCATCCGAGGAAACTTCACAAGCAAGACAAACTTCTGGGCGCAAGCAAAGAATTGAAGTATCCATCGATCTTCTCCGAAGCCGTAGGCAATGAATCGAAAGACACAAACACTTTTTACGTCTTCTCGGTGCCCAAGTTCACCGACACGCAGACGCCTCAATTGGCTTGTTCGACTCTCGGCCCGAACGGCGAGGGATTATTTTTCCTCGCATACCCCTCCGGGGATTTGCTACTCGTGAGTCATCTGTCGTCCACCGAGAACAGTACCGTCGAACTGAAAACCGATTCCGTTGTTCCGCGATTTCTGTCCGGCCTAGCGGAGAAATTCATTTCCAAATCGTCCGAATACACCGGCATGGTCAGTCTATCCCTGATGACGCTGGGGGGTGAGATCTTCGGATTGTCTTTATGTCGAGGTGCCGAGCTGAAATTCTGGTCCATATCCAGGAAGCAGTGCGTCGCAGTCGTTAATATATTCGCCGAATCGGGCGACACGGTTGAAACAATCAAAAACTCGCAAAACTACGTCTTGAGGAAAGCCGTCGACGGCGACGACGTGGACTGCATTTTCGGGGTCTTTGTTAATTTCGTAACGGAATCGAAATTCATAATACTGAAACCGGTTATTATCGGCGATCACATCGAAGTTCGCAGATTATTCACCATCCATTCCCCCGAAAGAGACTTGATCGATTTCACCCTCTCGGCGACCCGATTATGGTCGGTCTGGAGGACCGAGACCGGCTCCTGCGTGGTCTACAACAGTAATTTAAACCCGGATAACTACGACTCGAACACTTGGGCTCCGGTGATATTGGAGAACTTGCCCGACTCGAATCAAATTCCCGTTCACGAAGGCGATCCACGGCAGATATACCTGCAACAGATATTCCATCCCGGACGCTTTCCCTTGCACATTATCAACAAGGCGCTGAGTATTTATAAGAAATCGACGCTGGCAGCGGACGTGAATCTCTCGGCGTCCTCCCTGAAGCAAAGGATTTGCCTGGCGGTCGAGAACGAGATTCGGAACGAACTGAAAGAAGCGGAAGTGTCAGACGAAGATTACTTGGAGTGCGCGAATTGGTGCTGGCAGCGGTTCTATTCTTGTTGCGTCCAGTATCATGTAGCCGGTTTAAAACCGCTCGGGCTACTTTTATTGCCGTCTGTGTCTGGAGCGGTTCTACTTAAAAAGTCCAATATATCGTTTCTAAGACCCATGGACCCCTTGGAGCATATGGTTTTATGCAACGAGTACACTTCAAAGAGTCAGTTGCTGCGGTATAATTTGTTATCATCGGAGAACGTCGATATGATCAAGCAAGTACTGCAGCTGGTCAACGTGATCGTTTACTTGGAGCAACAAGTGAGCGAGAACTTTGATTACGCCTTCGAGAAGGAGTTGTTAAATCTGAAATCGCCCGAGGTGATCGTGGCTGAATTAATCGAGAAAATACAGATGGAAATGGATTCGGAATTTTGCAGCGGGATAATCGAACGATTGAACCAGATCCATCATTTAGATCAAGTGATTTATAAGATCCTGGACATATTAAAGTTCGAAGTGGATATGTTCGACGAGCCGTTTAACAACGACTCGTTGCAGTTGTATTTTAGTTCGCATCTCGGCATATCCGTTCTCGCAAAATGCATCCAACAACAAGCCAAAGTACGTTTCACCATTTCCAGGAACTTGCTGTTGATAACGAATATCCTGACCAATTCCAAGGTGATCGAGCGCAACATTCTGGAAGGAATCCGATCCGTATGCACCCCCGATCTGATCCTATACACGCAAGCTAATTTCGTCGTCGTCTGGTTAAGCTCGTTGCCAGCTTTATCGTTCCTTCCTCAGGAGTCGATTTTTCAGAGATTGTCTCCCCTCAAATTGAACCCGACGATGAGTATAAACAGAAATATCTCACATCCGGTCTCGCTTCTGGAACTGTTCATAAGTTCCGTTAGCGGCGGAGAATTATCGAAGATCCCGATCGAGGAAGACGTGGAATACTCCGAAATGGGACATTGGCATTTATCGTTGATTCCGTTCGTGAACCGTCTGTTCCACATAGTCTGGCCCATCAGTAAAAACACGCTTCTAGCAGAATGGCTGCTGGTTAACGGGCAGCACGTTTGGTTGGAGCAGTACGTCCGACTTTTGAAGAGCTGGTGCGAATGGGGCAGCAACACGAGATGTTTCGTATTGGGCGTCTCGTTTTTGATATGCGGGGACCATTACAAGGCGACCGAATGTTTCCAATTGGCCGCTAAAGGTCTCTTCTCTGAAAAATTCTTCACTACCTGCATCCTAAGAGGAGTTAAAGAGGATAGTGAGTCCGAAACGTACATGACCTACTATCTGAAGGTGATTAAATTACTCGAATTGCACGGCGCGAAAGATTTCGCTATTCAAGTCGCCAATACCGCCTTGAGAAGAATCGGAGATTCGGAAACGCTAGCCGCCACGTTATATTCGATCAAATTCAAGCATCATTTGAGTCTGAAGCATTACGAGATGGCTTTTTATTCGTTGAACTCGAATCCGGACGCCGAGCGTAAAAAGGACAGCCTCAGAGATCTGGTCAAAAAATTGCTGGACGAAAGAAAATTCGATGTTCTATTGAAATTCACTTACGGCTCGCTTCAGGAATTATTCTGCAACATTCTGTTTACAAGAGCGAGAGCGGCTGATGCCATTAACAACGTGTATTACGATTTTCTCTATACCTACCTCGTCACGTTAGGGTCTCCGTACTTTAGAAAAGCGGCCTCGGTAATGTACGAACAAGCGTTTCGTCTGGGACACGCCAACACTTTACCGGCTTTAGAGAAACAAGTCAAGTGTCTCCTGGCGTCCTATAACGTTCTAAAATTGGTCAATTCGAAATACTCGTGGGTCGTGAAACCGGCACCGGAATCCTCGAACGCGGAAACCGTCGTCATACCGGGAAGAGCCGGCACGGAAAACGAAGACATCGTCCTGAACCTCAAACAGTCGGTAGAAGTGGTGGACGCGGACGATATAAGAAAGGAAAGTATCGTTCTCACTGCCAAACTCAAGCTATGCAAATTCGACGAGAAGTACTTTCATCCCGACACCAGCCCCGAAGAACTGATCTACTTGCTCGCGTCCGCGGGATTTTTCAAAGACGCTTTATCCATTGCCGAGCTGTACAAAGCGCCCTTCACGCCGGTGTTTGAGATCTTGACCAGTCAATGCATTATGTTGTCGGAGAGCGACGATACGACCGATTGCATGTGGTTAATTGAAAACGACCTGCAAGATCTGGCCATCAAGAAGAACGCAGCCGGAGTTGCCTGGAACTTGCTGCAAGATTTCATCGAAAAGTACGAGGAAGACAAGATGTCCGTTTTACATTCTGCCGTCTGCAAGAAGATGGTCGATATGCGGATTCACATCCCGTATTGGTTCCTGTCGTCGTACAAGAAGAGAAATCCATCGGAACTGTTGAGGCTTTTGCATTTCTACGGGAGGTTGCAAGAAGCGGTGGACGTTGCCAAAGAGTATTTATTAGCCGTCATGGGTCACGGCAGTGAGAATTACGGGATAACTCAGCAGTTTTTGGCGACGTCGCCTCCCGTTTGTTTTCCCGTGAGGCAAGTCGACGCTTTGCTGTATGAGTTGGAATTGCAAAACGAAAAGTACCCCGACGGGAAATACGTGAAGGAGCATGCGATATTGAAGGATATGTTCACTCATTATTTAACTACCGCTACGAGGTTGTGCATTGAAAAATGTCGATTGGGAGTTTGAAGATGAACTACTGTAAATTTACTGTTTAGATATTTGTAATTTGTTTTTTTTTTTTCATAATAATTGAGAACGAACCGGTTTCGTTAGGAATTTTTAAATGTAAGGATAATGCTTTTTGTGCTCTTTCCAGTTTTAAATAAATATTCTTTAAAAAAAAAACAAGACTTTTTGAATAGTGTTAGTGTTAGTGTGTTCTATAAAGATTCCTACCTTGTCAAAAAGAAAGAAAGTACTGTTTTTGCTTTTGAAATTATCCATGGCTACCGTGTATTTAATATATCCACGGCGACGGTCAACTTTTATAATACCGTGGATTTAATATTTGTCCCAATTCATATGCGGATTGACTTGAACCTATAATGTGCTGGCCAAATAGCTAGTAAACGATCCAGGTCATAAATCCTAAAGAAAAAGAAGATTTGTGAATACCTTAGACTAGGAAAGAGAGAGGATTACCATAATCTTAGATAAGGAACTCTCTTACTCTGTCTAATAGCGAATTCGAGTTACTGCACTTTTCTGCTCCGGGTGCGCACCGAGACGGAATGTCGTGTTCGATTTGTAGGACTCTGTTCCAGTGCTTTTCGTAATCGTATTCGAGTTAAAGTGAACTCTAGCGGTGCATATCGTAATTGTGTTCGAGTTACACTTGCTCTCTGGCAGTGCATAGGAAAATATGTTCGAGTCGTATAGCGAAACTGCCCCGGAGCAAAATAAACTGCACCGTCAAATTTGACGGTGCAAACGGTGCACTCCCATAAATTTAGAGGTTAGAAATAGCGGGAAAATTAACTACTGCTGATTCCTAGTAATTCCTTACACCAAAAATTTGTGGATAAGTACATTATTTACGTATTGTATGAAGTACAACTTATTACAATAATTAAAAGGGATAACGCCTTGTATAGTTCCACGACTCTGTTATAATAAGAATAACATCATAACAACAAACAACCGTGACAGGTATAGGATAGGGATAGGTATTTTTTTTAGTAGAAGGCTATACGAAAATGCAGACTGCATGGAGGGAGACTGGATTGCACACTGCACTGCACCGGTGCACGGCGGTCTGGCTCTGGCTCTGGTTCTGGTCTGACCTGACACAGTTCGGTTCCATACAGAGTAGAAATGCGAAAGTTCTGCTCCGGACTGGAACAGAATTCTGGGCAGAACAGATTCAGAGACAGGTCGATCTCGCTCCGAGCAAGTGCAGCCAACTCGAATTCGCTATAAGACAATAATAGCTGCTTTCTTTCGACCGTAAATTCGTGATCCGAACGCGTTATAACGCGTTTGGATTCAAACAGGCGTGTTCTTTCGTAAACGGATTCATCCCCACTCTTTACCAGATTTGGATCGCGATCCGTAATCCCCTCACCCCTGCGAATCATAGAATTTTTAGGATCGGAACGGATTGATCCGGATCCGAAAAACGTAACCTAAGATTCCTAAGAATATGTTTACGTTTTCATACTTTTATGTTTGTTTATTCTTATTTTGTTCATGTGTAGGTACTTCCTGGATACTTGTATCTTGTATTATTATTTACGTGCGATTTCTAGTTTGTTAAAAATATGTTTTATTTCGAAAGTAATGGAATAGTCTTACATTTAGAATATTATGATGGGTTATTTATTGGGTATACGGGTATCCCTACTATATCCATTTCGGGCCATTTTTAAATGTAAAGTTTTTTTCCAATTATCTTAGAATAATAATAATTCGAATCAGCTTTACACTTCCCTTTGTTGTTCTTTCGTCGCGATAAGTAAACGGGTCTATTGAATCCGCGATTCAGTGATCCGGATTCAACTTTCAGGATCATGATTCAAAGTGGCTGAGCGAAAGAAAGCAGCTAATAATAATAGTTATCATCCAAAAAGTTTACCTTGTCTAAGAAAAAAATTATCGTCGCAATAAGAAACGTCAATGTCAATACTATTATGCCGAGTACTTTTGACATTATAATAAATCCACGGTAGTATATTCTTAAAAAAATTTCAAAAGAAAATCATTAAGCAAAATTGTTTAATGGTTTCTTTTCTAGTTAGTCATTATCATGTGAAAAAAAATCAGTTTTTAAATTTAAAGTCAATACAATATTAGGTAACTTCCTAACAAAATGCGTAATAATTATTGCGCATGCGGATTTATCGGCGCTTTAGCAAGGATGATTGAAAATCGAGTCTCGAATTAGTTCGATCCGATTCGATTCAACTACAGTGATTGTTTTTGTTTGGGCAGAATTCTGTGACCTCGACCTCACTTCACTTTTTTTGATAGGATGACGGACGGACGATAGATTGACATTTCGAGTTGACTTTGAATGTCAAAAGTCACAATGACAAATATTCTGTGATATTTAATTAAATATAGGGATGTGCGATTTTGCTCGAAAGATCGATTCCTTGGATCGATTCGAATCGAAACAAACAAAAATCGAGGTAATCCTGTATTATAATATGTCGCTGGGAATGCGCATGCGGAAACCGTTTCCGTTTAGGGATGTGCGATTTAAATCGATTCCCAAAAGAATCGATCTTCTGGGCTACGATTTCCGATTTTTTTAATCGATCTTTTGATCAGCGATTTTTAACCAAATCGATTCTTTTCTAGCGGAATCGAATCGACAAAATCATGCTGCGATTGAGCGACTGCACCGAAAACCGCGCAGCTTAGTTCCGATTTATAGTTGGTCAGAATCATTCATTTCAGTGAATCGACTCACTCAATCCAAATCATATAAAATAAATGAGTCAACTCAGTGAATCGATTCCGATCATCAGTCAGTTACTCAGTTACATTTTTAGTTCAACAACTTACCGTTCCGTTCGCCAAATCGCCAACCACCTCACCTCACTTCACTAGGGAACCTGTATTACCACTTTACTAGCGTTAGTGTCGGTAATGCAGGTTCCATACACTTCACTCGTTCACTTTTTTGATACGATGACGGACGGACGATCATTTTGAGTTGACTTTGAATGTCAAAAGTCACAATGACAAATATTCTGTGATATTTGGTTAAATATCAATCAATAATGTCATAAAAAAAATGTAGTCATGAAGATTGAACCAAATGATTAGCGAATACCGAATAAAACGAAAAAATGATCAGTTTACGTCGAAAAGATCAAGAAATTAATATCCAGTAACGGATCCGTTCATTAATAACTCCTCTAATAAGTAAGATACAGTTACTGTTACATAAGTCATCTATTTCTTTATCAAATAATAGAAACAAGCAAACTTAACCTAACTTCTAATTAGGAACTTAGGAAGTGACTAATGTACCGTACCTACCGCCCATAGTACCAGCACAGAATAATAAAATTGTTAGTTCTGTAGTACCAGGTACCAGACCAGCAACACTTCACCAGGTTCGACTACCTTGAGGCGTGGTGTACCTATGTAATATTTATTTTGAAGGAATAGGTCTAATCCAAAAAATAGTAAACTTTAAAATAAACACATATCTTATATATAAAATCATATCTTGGAATCATTCCAAGAATAACGAAACAGATCGGAAATATATTTTATACTTTATTCTATTTATTTATTATATAAAAAATGTAATAATTCTCTTCTCTGCTATGATACAATTAAATTCAATTACTTTATTTTACTGCTGACATCAGTCATAATGCTCAATAATATTTTTCCTTGCACCTCCAAGCGGATAATATTTATATTTAGACATTTCAGAAATATGAAATATAATTTATTACTAAGGAATCTATTTCCATCGCACGAATCCCACCTCGAATTATCGAACGCTCAATTTTTATTTCAGTCCAGTCTATTCCGGCTCCACTAGCAGCATGTCCTTCCCGACGAAAGAGGAACGCGCCAAATGTTGGGGGGCCCGAGACGACTACTGGCAGTGTCTGGACTCGCACGGCGTCAAAGAGCCGGCTTCGACCGGCCCGTGTGACCAGCTCAGGAGACTGTACGAGTCGTCCTGCTCCGCGCAGTGGGTCAAACATTTCGACAGGAAACGAAACTACCTGATGTACAAAGAGAAGATCGAGAAAGACGGGTATGAACCTTTGAATGATGAAAACCGGAGCAGTAATACCACTTAGGAGATTTTAGTTTATAATAAGTGCTCAAAAAAAATCTAAATCTAGTTTGTTCTCGACTGTTGGATTTCTTTTTATAATAATTATTATTATTGAGTTATTTATTTGTATATATCGATATTATTGAAATAAAATATTTTAAACCGGTCAATTTTTATTGCAGAATCCCAAATAAAGATGACGATGCTGGTCATATTATTCGAAAGAGGAGAGTCTATTGTGATATAGTTTGCTCGTAAATGTGCAATAATTAATTAATAATAAGGCTAGCCAGATTATTTTAATTAATGTAGCTTTCGCTCAATTTTATATTTTAATTTATTAATAATAACCAATCTGTGAACAGTAGAAAATTATATAAATAAAGAAATTTTACAAAGGTAACAATAATTATTATACAGGGTGGAAACTTGTACCTACCCAAGCGGGTCGTAGAAATTTAACATGCAATATTCGAAATAAAATGAGGGTTCTTTTGCTACAATTTTATTTTCTCACCCTCTATGCTATTTGGGTCGCTGAACATGAATTTAAAGTTTGCTGGCAGAAATTTGACTTGAAAATTTGTCGTTTTCTGGATTTTTTTTAAAGCAAAAAAAGCTTGTCTACCAGTTTCGAGTCTTACCCCATCATCAGACAGATAAAAGTAAGGAAGGAAAAACAGAGATGTTGAAAATTACAGAAAAAATTTTAAACGGAAATATTTGTTATTTTACAACAACCTTATTATTCCCTGATGATGGGGGTAAGATTAGAAACTCTTGTTATTCTTATTATTACTCCCAATACTTTTTATGAACCGGAAATTTTTACCATTTATTGAAATCCTGTGGAGTATACTGCTATAAGTAATCAAATAAATCGGAGCCTTTTTAATAGGAAAGATTATTATATCTTTTTATATTGCAAAATAAGAGACTGACCCGACTTATTTCAAAAAAATGAACACAACCTCTCTTTTTATGTACAAAACTAGAAACATCACAAAACAGTTACATGATCTCGTTAGGATCGAGCGTGCCCCCGGAGAGGAGCGGACTGCCGATATCCGGCAGGTGATGGTAATTGAGATCAATGCGGAGCGACACGATGTGTCTGCCGGGTATCATGACCAGCCCGAGCATCCTGGGCTCCTCGGACGTGCCGTCCGGATCCGGCGGGAGGTACTCGGAACAGGACCCGAGGATCACGTTGGCGTCCCGATCGGTGCAGAGGAACACCCCGATGAGGACGCGCCCGTCTCTCATCTCCACCTTGAACACCTTGTTCAGCCAGCTCCTTAGCAGGACGGCCCCCGGTTTCATCTGCAATAGTTAATTATAATAATTATGGGGGCGAGTTTTTCATCTTCAAGAATTATGGGCGAAAAAACGGGATAAAAAGCCTTACGTTAAGTTCCTGTTCGGGGACGTCAGGAACAATCTGGTTGTCGGATTCGAATTCCTGGGAATCGGGATCCGGTTGGATGTCCTTTAGGAAGAGTTCGTTTGCTTCTGCCATGGTCAACCTTCACACTGGCTCTATTTGGTTCAATAAGTGGTAGGGTAATGGTGTTTTGTAGGGGTCTTCCTCTATTGGGGCAAGTTCCTGCTCGTTTTATTTTAGTTTCCTAATAAATAAATCAAAACTTTGAATATAAACAGGCAATTTCGGGTTACTGTTTCATAAATCAGAATACCTACCAATAAGTTGATCGGTAAAAGTAAAACACTCTGTAATAAGATAGTGGAAAACTGGAAAATGGGATTTATTTATTTTTGTCATTATTTACTGTTTTTCATTTTTCTTTACTCCACAAGATATTTATGTTTTCCTTCTTGAATTTCGAGTTTCGACTTTTTGTTTGAGTAAGAAAGTAAATAATACAAAGTATTTTCTGTTATATTATAATGTATCCTCTCTCAATCTAAAAAGAAGAAATGACAGAACAGAATAATTTTTTTCTGCAGTGCTGGATGTCAATTGTCAATACCAGCTGCTACAGATTCAAAAGAGTTGAATCATTGATTTGAATCCTTTTAGTGATTCGAATCCGAAGATTCAAATCACTTAAATGAGTGATTCTGCCGTGTAAGAAAGATGTGCATTGCGCTTGCGCATGGAAACTTGACAAGTAATGACAGTTGACGTTTAGAGATAATGTATATATATTCATCGCTATACTCGGATAAGACGCAAGCGCGAGATGTCTCATCATGTCTTGGCTGCGTTCAAATATATAAAAAAAAAGGAAACGAGTTCAAATGGTGTTGGTGTGTTTACTTTACATAAATAATTAAACAGATACACCGAAAAATATGAAAGACCACAGCTAGTGTTAATGAGTTCGACATTATGTTATTGATTTGTTTGTATGTTATTAAATTTATTATTTATTATTATTGCAAACAGCCATGCGTTAATTTATATCCCAACTAGGTTTCGCCAATGTTTCCAACTGTTTGGATGGTATATGCCCGTATTTACAATGCGTTCTGGTCCTGTAATACCTCGAAAATAATTAAATGAATCAGATGGAGTTATACAGTTTGTTTGCATTAGAATGAGATGAAGCTAACTGATTACATAATTATTTGGTAATTATCGTTTGTGAATACGGGCATCAGTCTTCCAGAGATTTTATAATACTATAGTATTAAAAAGTTCGCACCACAAGTTCCGAGAACAATCATTAGTGTCAATCAGATTCTCTCTGATGGGATGTTTTCGAACAAGCCCCAGGATTTCGTAGACTTTTATGACAGAACGTGGCTTTACACAAAAATTAACGCTGCTTGTTAACAAACAACTAATAGAAGACTAGGAGAGGTAGGTGAGGTGTGTCCTGGCCTGGCAAAATCTAGTTGGGATATAAATAAGCGCAACTGCGCAACAGCCTTGGATATAATTTAATATTAAATCTATGGCAACATCCCGTTCTAGTTCTAACTCTAACTCTAACCTAGAAACCAAAACCAATTACGAAACAGTAAACACGAACGAAAGTTTGCTTTATTTATCAAAAAATTACTTCTTATTTCTTATTTCCTTGGGTAACGTGAACGTTGCACTTCGGTACAGCAGTTTTTGTTCTCGTTCACCTTACCGGTCATACTTCCCAATCCCATATCTACTTTCATGTACCATTTCTACATTTACCACCACTACCACTACCACAACCAGACCAGCCCCAGCCATTCCAAACAGTAGTTTCTTGGTAAGTTGCGTATTGCGTAGGCAAGTTAGCTTAGCTAGTTAGTTATGCTTATGCCTAGAAGACCATTTAGATAAAGAATAATTTATTTTTAGAGTAGAAGATATCATTATTATCGGATCATCATGAATTTCGAAGAAGCAGCCTCTTCGACCTGTTGTAAGGTTGAGTTGAAGTGTGAAAATGAACAAATTGATCCGGCTGCCGACCCCGACAATCACGGTGTGTTTTATCCAGTGAAGACGGAACCGGAAGACTCGGACTCGTGGTGTGACTTCACGCAAATCGAAGCGGAGAATGTGTCGTCGTCGTTGAAAGAAGAAATCAACGTAGAAGAGCACAAGCCACGAGACATTAGTCACAAGTACATCAGTCATCTTAAATACAAACATTTAAAAGAGACAGAAAGGTATAAATGCGACGAATGTCCTTACGAAACAAGAAGGGAAGATCATATGATCCAACATTTTACATGTAAACATTCAGAAGATGCAGACGTGTATAAATGTGGGGAATGTTCATTTGAAACAAAATGGAAAAGTAACTTGATTCAACATCACAAATTTAAACATTCCCAAGATGCAGAAGTGTATGGATGTGTTGAATGTTCTTATAAAACAAGATATAAACATGCTTTGCTTATTCATTATAAAAGTAAACATTTAAAAGATGCAAAAGTATACAAATGTGCTGTATGTTCATATGAAACGAGAGATAGGAGGTATTATACCTTGCACTTTAAAATTCGACATTCAAAAGATGCAGAAGTGTACAAGTGTCAAGAATGTCCATTTGAAACAAAATGGAAAAGTAACTTGATTCAGCATCATAAATTTAAACATTCCATAGATGCAGAAGTGTATGAATGTGCTGAATGTTCTTTTAAAACAAGACTTAAACATGTTTTGTCCCTTCATCATAAATTTAAACATTCCATAGATGCAGAAGTGTATGAATGTGCTGAATGTTCTTTTAAAACAAGACGTAAACATGTTTTGCCCCTTCATTATAAATGTAAACATTCAAAAGATGCAGAAGGATACAAATGTGTTGAATGTTCATATGAAACGAGAGATATGAGAAATTTTGCCTCGCACTGTAAAATTCAACATCCAATAAATGCTGAAGTGCATAAATGCGAGTTATGTTCTTTTCATACAAGTTACAAAACCAGTTTAACCAGGCATTATGAATATAAACATTCGGAAAATGCCTATAAAGTGTATAAATGCCAGGAGCGTTCTTTGAATCGAAACATAGAAACAGTGTCACCCACCATCAGAAAACATCAGAAACATTCAGAAAACGTCAACATGTTTAAATGTACGAAATGCTCATTCAAAACAAGGTACCAGAGTCAACTAATCCGACATTATAATGGTAAACATGCAGAAGCTTCTGAAATGTTTAAATGCAACGAATGCTCTTTCGAAACCAGATATAAATTTAATTTGACCACACATTTTATATATAAACATCCCAATCGATGTTAAGTTTGTAACTTAAAATCCAGGTAATAATAAATTATAATAGTTATATCTGTATTGTATATAAAAAATATATTTAATAACATTAATAATAATTTTATTCCCCTCTATCTCTCTATTATAATTATTAGTTATTTTACAAAGTTACTATACTATACAAGGCAATTTTTCCACTAATAAGGGAAGGCGGCATGTATGTACAAGTATTATTACTACACTGCATAGTGACGTTTTTGAACGCACCACATAGATATTTATTTGGCGGCCATTTTGTGTGAGGGCAAAAATGTAGAGTCTTGTGGAATAACATTTTTTTATGACATCATTACCCATAGTCTCTTAATTAATTATTTGATTGTAATTAATTGCACAGGTATTGTCATACCTCTATAAGAATTACTATTGTGTTTAATATATAATGGTAATGTAACTACTGGTTTAATAAATAAATTAAATTAAATTAAAAGAAATTATTTTAAGGAATCCATTTGAAAATGCCAAATTCATGTGCGGCTAGCAGTTGATAGCACGAATAGAGCTAAAAGTGGATCAGGACCCCCGCAATATTTTCTGTGAGTTTTTTTATTCACATATTCATACTTTACTATTCTATTATTATACTTATATAAGCTCATGTAAAAGTAACTGATGGTAATTTGAATGTGTTCGCAGGACTGCGATAGCGGAAGCGAAGGAATCCGAGCTCGGGACATATTGTTGCAGTGGAAAATTGCTGCGCGATTACGTCCCGCGCTGGAATTGCTCCGATCCCGCTCCCTCAGTCCCTCGCCTCGTACGAACATCTCTTATACACCGTTCACATATTAAAAAAGAACTAGGTGGCCATGAACTTTTGTTTTTAGGTTTGCAAAAATGAAAACTCCCTAGATCTCGATTGACAATATCAGCTGATCGAGATATTAAAGGTTAAGTATAGACTGACATTTGTCAAATCACTCAAAGTGTCTCAGCTGATTAACAGCCATGTTGTCAAATTGAAGTTTTAGTAGTAGGATATCTATCTAGGATGATTTTTTACTCTGATCAATTTTTCTCAAACTGACAAATAAAATTATTAAATTTTTGACATTTTAAATTTCAAAAGAGCAAAATGACGAAAATAATATCTCTAAGATGAATAAATCCGCATTAAGACAGCATTTCAATGATTAAGATCCAGAAAGTCCAAACTTGAGCAAACATTTAAGTCATTCAGAAGGTGAAATATATTTGGAATGTAAGTATTGAACTATTGAGTATGTGTATCTGTATCTGCTAAATTGCTGGTAATTACTGTCTCTTATAGTAGTCAGACCGTAGCATTAGCAAGTATTATTAGACAAGACAAATTTGATATTACACCCTTGGGCAGCCCACATAAAACAGGCACTGATTATGAAATTTTTGTGTTTCCGGAAGATTTGCAATAATCTATTTCCAAATACAACCCAATCGAAATGACATGGGGGTATTGTAAACTTCACTATACAAGCACGTAAATTAGCAGCTTCCCTCTAAGGATAAAGTAAAGAATGTAGGTCTTGAAGAGCTTTCAAAATGTAAGTACACCTGACATGTGACAAAATTAATATAATCATTGTGAAAAACTTATTTCGGAGGACTGGACGAAACAAATGGACATGGTGAAAATCTTATTACAATCAGAGCGCTGAAGATGATTCTGATTCTAAGCAGGATGCAGTAGCGGTTATTGATAATGGGGGATAATTTTGGGCCAGAAGCCAGAAGTCCAGAATCTTTGGCTGGTTTCCGACACACTACTACGATACCCAATAACCGACGAATTGACGAAAAATATTTTTCATTTACGTACCTATATTTTAATATTTTAATAAACGTACCGATATATTTTAATTACCTGCTATGTATTTATTAAAAGTAAATTAATTTAATTGATTCAAGTTTTTTATTTTATATTCAAAAAGTACATTTGTGTATTTTCCTAACTTGGCAAAATTACATGATAACCTTTTTCTCAAATTCTTATGAAAAGCTTAAGATTTTAAGATCTTAGATCCAGCGACATTGCGTTCTAGTTAAAGATTGCAATATGTGACTAAATGATTCAAATTAAAAAGCCCCCAAAGATGCAAATATAAATATAATAATAAGAATACCAAAAATATCAAAAATCCATCTGGCAACTATGTCCTGTTCCTTGCCATAAAACTTCAACCTCATAAAAAAGAGACATAACCAAACTCCAGCCAATGATTGACAGCGGTTATACCCAGTGATTTCTATCACCCTACACCATAACCCAATTCTTTTATAATAAGTGAACGGTGTATACATGCGTCTACAGTATTATAATAGATTATTAAAGTATAATAAAGTAGGAATAAACAAACAATTTCTTAAACTTAAGTCATAATATAAACATCTCTGGCTCTTTTCTGATGAGTTAAGTTCAGGTTTAATGATATTATTGTAAATTATAATCCAATTGGGACATTGCCATTGCAGTGATGACTGATGAGATGACTGTTGGTTGAGTGGTTGAGTGATGAACAGCTTGCCGTGTGTGTGTGTGGGTATAATTATGATAAACAATCTGCCGGGCGTTCTTGGTGTGATGTTTTAAAATGAACGCTTTCAGAATAAGTTTAAGACAAGGAAGATTATCTAAAGCTCACCCTTGTAAGCGCCAGTGTCGGTAACACAGGTACCCTACTATTATTAATTAACATGGCAAAAGTTGTAAATTGGAACGCGCCCAGAAAACGTAGCTTTTACTCACGAGCTAAAGTGCTAATTAGAGTATCGTGAGATGACATTAACAATTAACAACTACATGACAGTTAATTATGATTTGATCTGACGTTTATCTGATATTTTTAGAATGATGGATGATAATTATTAATTGTACATTTTTATATACAACATGTACCTAAATGACATGAGTAATGTCGAATAAAATAAAATCGGAAATGGGCAACTTTTTGTATTTTCATTAAATAAATAATTAAATCCTCATTAATAATGTACAATTTTGTATGGAACGCAACGTTCTCGCGATAACGTAATAACGACTAGTCCGTGTTTTTATACAACCCCGAAAAAATGAATAAGACTTCAAGAAGAAATATTAACAAAAAGTGTTCAACTAATACTAGTAGTAGTACTAGTACTAGTGCTAGTGCTAGTGCTAGTGCTGGCGTAAACTGCGGCCAAGGGAACGGGGAGAACCGGGACCAGGCCGAATTGAACGTCGATTTAAAATTAGAAAAAAATTTAGAACTAGAACTGGTGAATGGGTTCTCGAACGACTCGTCGATATCGGGGACGAAGTTCAAAAAGAAAGGACTCGAAAACGGTAAGCACATGCTATTGATGGGCCCCCGTGTCCAAGCGGCGGACGGACTCGCTCGAAACGATGTGAATAACTTCACTAATACCACCACCACCAGTGCAGGTGCTGGTACTGGTACTGCTGGTGCTAGTGCTACCCTAACTACTTTCACTGGTAATCGTAACAGTGAAAGAGGCTGTAGTAGCAGCAGTAGAGCTGAAGAGAAGAGCTCCGAAGTGGAGGAATTTCATAATTTTGGAGAGTCGTCTGGCGAGACCAAGAGTAAGAGTAAATCAAAATGTAGCGGTCACGGTCACTCAGAGCCCCAACGTCGGCACAATAAATTCGACTCCAGTGAGAACATACCAAAGACTCTTGAAGGTGATCACTTAATTGGAGTCATTCTCGATGACGCATCATCACAAACTGAAAGAACTAGAACTGAAACTGAAGAACTTATTGTAGATAGCCGCCATACCCCCACCTCTTGTACATTAGATCCCGAAACAAACGGTTGTTGTAGTAATAAAGACGACGAAGACGAAGGCGACCACCTAATTAGGAACCTCGAAGACCTCTCTATTGAAATTGAAACCACTCCCGCTAGGACCGAGGAAAAAGAAGAAAAGCCCGACTCGGACTCACCCCCTCAACCTCAGGTGGAGTACGTGCAATACGAGAACGAGCTCCAGATGCCCATGATCATGAGAATAATCCAGAAGGATCTATCAGAGCCCTATTCGATTTATACGTACCGATATTTCATACACAACTGGCCCAAGCTGTGCTTCCTGGTAAGTCCTGGCGTCCCTCTCCCGAATCCCGGCTTTCAACCGTTTCTTTTCACTTTTCAGGCGATGTGCGAGGGCAACTGCGTGGGCGCGATCGTCTGCAAGCTGGACTTCTACCGGAAAGTGATCCGTCGCGGCTACATCGCCATGCTGGCCGTTGACAAGAACTACAGGAAACGGGGCTTGGGCTCGACGCTGGTGCGGCGCGCGATCCAGGAGATGATCAGGGGCGAGGCGGACGAGGTAGTGCTCGAGACGGAGATCACCAACAGGCCCGCCCTGCAGCTGTACGAGGGACTGGGCTTCGTGAGGGACAAGCGGCTGTTCAGGTACTACCTGAACGGCGTCGACGCCCTCCGATTGAAACTGTGGCTGAGATGAAGCGGCGGCGGCGACGCGGATCGTCCGGGGGCCGGGTCCGGGTTTGTTACGCGTTTGTTTAGTTGAGAGTTTCAGAATTTTATTCCTGTTGTTTGTTTGTTTGTTTGTTGTGAGGTTTTTGGTTCGTCATCGTCGTTGTAATAACATTATGTGCCGCCGTTCTATCAAAAGAAAAAAAAAAGGGAGACCGTTTTTCAAGTTTTAATTTTTCTTTTATCGTTTTCGCATATTTTTTTTAGGTCTTCTGATCGTGTCCTCTGAGGTTAGAACACAATAATAGAAACGGAATTGGAACCTTTGAAAAATGGTGGTCTTACCCAGATTGGTTATGGTTACTGGTCTTCAAGGGAGGGAAGGTACTTCAAGTCTAGGATGCGTTTGATTGGGTTATCATTACCTTAACTTTGTTCATTATCTCGATTGATTGATTTGGAAGAACTACTAGAACCGAAACCAGGACAAAAAAATCGAATGTTCAAAGTCTGCCAGATAGGAAAAGAGTACTTATGCAAAGAGGTCCAGATCTGGCAAAAAAAAATGGAAAAGGTGATAACGAATTTTATTAACGATGGTGTTGATCACCTGCCTTTCTCTCTTTCATTAATAAACGCGATTCGAATTGTTAAGTTTAATGGTAATCGTCGAGCGCCATATTGGAGCCCCCGAAGCGTGTCCTTTCTTAAAATAAGTAATAATCGATGGTGTTTTGCTGCTGCAATCGAAATATCAGAAACCTTTCGAGCACATTTGCAAGTGGTTTGATTATTTGCGAGGGAATGTGGTGTCAGGTCGGGGCGGGCGAGCACTCGTCTCGTCTCTCGAGAACTGTCACTTCTGTCTGTCTTCCAAATTTGGTTCCACTTCGGATCGAGAGTCACGAATGTAGCCGTTAACTTGGAAAGTGTATTATTGTGTAATATAATTATTGTTAATAATATGGTCAAAACAATAAAAAGCTTAAGAACTGATCTGTTTTATTTCCTGTTCACACAAATGCATGAGTAAAGCAAACTGTTATGTGGTTATTAATTTAAAACCACTTTTACTATTGTTACTAAACACAGCTATTCTTTTTTTTACACTTATCCTGGATCACAGCCCTGACTGTAAACTGATCAAGTAGTTCTGTCAGCAATTTGCAGCCAAAATCGTACTATTAAAAACGCTCAAAATTATAAACGGTGGCACACTATTCAAATGTATAGACGCCGTCAATGATGACGTCAGTGGTCGGGGAAACCGGTTACGGTTCCAAATAAACAAGCATTTGAGAGTTGCAGAGTTGCCAATTTCATTGTAAACTTTCGATTACAGTAAATGCAGAATTTTTAGTGATAAAAATTAAGCTACCGACAGCCTGAAAACAATGTCAATAAGTCAAACTTCAGGACCACGTGAACTTAAAACTTCAACTAGATCACGACAACTGACAACAATGGCTACGTGAACGGTTTGTTTATTGAAACCGTGACGTCACACTGTCGGCGTCTATTAGATTGGATCCGTAAAACAATAATAAAATGAAAATTTTGGTTTGTAAATTCGTAAACTCATTCTTACATTGCCTTCTTTTTTTTTTTTAATTCGCAAATGTGGGCTTTACACTTTCAAATAAATAAATAACCCTTAACTCTGGAAGTAGCTTCTGGAGGGCTTATCGACGGCTCCCTTCCATTTTTTCTAGAATAGCCCGAACAAATTCGATATAGAGATCTCGAGAATAATTCCCTTCCTGGATGCTCGCCTTCCAGAGACAAAAACATCCATTTCTGGAACTTCTCCGCAGGAAATGACCAGAGTTTTCCATTCAGTTTCCGTGGTTTTCAGCGAGATTCTAAATTTGTGTATCAGGAACTCAGAAGTGTGAGGAGGTTTTGGTTTCCGGCGAGATTCTAAATTTGGTTATCAGGAACTCAGAAGTGTGAGGAGGTTTTCCATTCAATTTCCGTGGTTTTCAGCGAGATTTTACATCCGGGTATCAGTAACTCAGAAGTGTGAAGGAGCATGAGCCTGTCGCTGCTCTCTCTCTCTGTCCAACCCACTTCTTAATTCACCTTTTATTCATTTGTATCAATAGTTTTTCTTAGTCTGCAGTGTACCTTTGTAAAATGGTAAGAATTTATTAAGGCCCTGAATTATGTTTTCATTTGCTCACACCATAGTTTCAGTTTCAACTGCCAGCACAGGGTGTAGATGCGCATGCGCGTTGCTTATTCTGAGAGTTTACGTACCTATAGTTACGGGTTTCCTCCTGGGTGTTGCTGTTCTGTTTTTATTTTTATTATAAAAACAACATTAACAATATTCTTTTATTAAAGTCTTATTCACATTATTTTTTTTTTATTATATAAGATCAACTTTTAATGACTAATAATAAGAAAGACAAATGGGTTTAGGAAAATAATCTCAACAACAATTAAAAACGTTTATTGCTCTGAAAAGATCCAGCTTTCTTAGACACTTTCTGCACTATAAAATCGACCTCGTTCCTGGCTCTCTTCTCATTGCTCCCGTCGCCGCCCTCGACGTTCTTCCTCTTCAGCTTCTCGTCGATGATCGACTTCATGGCTTCCGTCTTCTTGAAGTTCGGGTTCGTCGGGTCGATGTTGTAACTGCTGTCCGTGAACAAGGCCGAGAATCGGTCGTCGATCTCCAGTTTGAAATTATCCGTTCCCTCGGCCCCCTCCTCGTCTCCGCCCGCCTGTTTCTTCTTCTTATTCTTCCTCTTCTTCTTACTCTTGGTCTCGTTTTCCGTCTCCTGCTCCATGATCTTTTTCAAGCTGAAATGGTTCTTATCGTTATCGTCGTTCCAGAGAAGAAGGTTCAAACCGTCTCTGGTTTCTTTATCACCATCACCATCATCGGCGTCAGTAGCATCTTTTTTCATTGTCCGATTCTTCTTTTTATTTTTCATGAATTCCGGTCGATCGAGCTCTTCTTTATAGTAGGGATCGTTGAGATCGACGCCGTACGGTAAATCCGAATCGGAATCGCTTTCGTCCGCTTTTTTAGACGCTTTCCTTTCTCGGTTCTTCTCTTTCCTTTTCTCAATCATTTTTTCAAAGGGCGTCAGCGACGGCACTACTTGTTCCTTTCTGGACTTGTTAGCGTCCTTTTTCATGCTCATGTTCCCCCAAACTACCTCCATCTCGACATCCTTCTTCTCCTCGTCCCTCTCTTTCTCCGTGATCTCCTGCAGCAGGGCTCGATATTTATCAGCCGGATCGTCGACTTTCTCGCCCATCCTCTCGACCTCGTCCTCGATCTCGCTCTCTTCCGTGCCGCTGTCGGCTATAAAATTGGTGAGCGTCTCCTTATCGATCTCTTCGATCTTCCCAGATTTTATCTTCTTCACGAAGTCGACCCGATTGGGGTCCGTCTCGTCCCAAGTCAGATCGACTTTCATTTGCTGAAGGGCCGTGGTCGTGAAGAATCTTGGCTCGTACCGCGACGATTCCGGGAGGCGGTCGCACGTCTCTTTCGGCTCGTCGTCGAAGGTCATGTCATCCGGGACGAAACGCAGGTCTATTTTGGTGGCGCTCGACTCGTACTCCAGTCCGTCACACTCGGTGTACACTTTGTTGGCGCTTTCGGGGCTGTCGAAAGTGGCGATCGCGTAGTAGTACTTCAGCCGGTTTATCTGGTACTGTCGCAGTTTCTCCATGTGGTATTTCGAGCCCTCTTCGGTGTCTCCCCCCTCCTCCTCCTCCGACTCGTCGGCGAGCTCCTTAGTCTTGCTTTCAACCAGCTCGATCGGTCCTTTCACCTCTTCCTCTTGCATTCTCTTCTTCCCGAACTCCGAGGGGTAGATCACGACGGACTTCAAAGCACCCCCGCTTGTCAGAAACGAATTGAAGAGCACCATGAGATCAACCTGTAATCAATAAGATTTTAATGATGTGGTAACAAAAAAAGGGGAAAAGGTTCTTATAAAAATGTGACCAACCGCTCTGATCCGATCCCAGTCCATGTTGCAGGCGGCCAATCGACTGGTCGCCTCTTCCGTCACTTCCGCGTCGTTCGTGAACTCGCCCCAGTTGTGCTCGATCGTTTCCGAGTCGGACAGCTCGTCCGAGGACTCCTCGTCGTCCGAAGAACTGTCGTCGCTGCAGAGTTTCGATTCGCCTCGAGCGTAATCGATGTTCGGATCCAACAGCTTTTTCTTCACCGTCTCGGATATGTTCGAGTCGTGTTTCGATTTTATTTTCAGGTCACCGGGGGCTTTGACGTATTTGCCGGCATCGCGGCTCTCCGTGTCCGATGAAGAGGACAGTTCCTCCGAGCTGAGATCGTAGTATCGTTTCAGGTCCTCGTTCGATGTCTCGTTCAGCGGCCTGCCGCGCTTGTCCACGACGTACTTGTTCTTGAATTCGCTGTCCTTGAAGACGCCCTGGAATCGCTTGTCGATCTTCACTTTTGTGACCGTCTTGGGTATGCCCCGGAATTTACGCTCTTCGCGGAAGGCGTGGAATCTTTTATCTTTATTCGACATTCTTGGTGAGGGTTGATGTTATCACTTATTTAAGCAACACTAACACTACTTTACGCCAAAATTTGTAGATTTAGAAAGATATCTGTGCCCCCATAATGAAGAGAAACAATCTATTGCAGATTGCAGCAAATTTATAGGTTAACTTCTTCTTTTTATTCTTCTTCTTATATATTTATTTGGTTTTTTAGCATATTTGGCCTTCGGGTTTTTTTATCAGCGGCTACAAACGCTGACTTCGTTAAAGCTACAAGAGGTTTGCGGTTGCGCATTATAACTTTCACGGATACAACTCCGAGATGTCCATTTCTTTAAAAAAAAAATGAATAAAATTACTGGATTGTTGAATTAGCAAAGTGTTGAATTTTCAAACAGGCAAAAGGGTAGGTAAATACTAATAATAATAAAAAAAATTATGCATGGAGCTTGGCAAATTTTAGAACTGCCAATGCCAAATAGAATTGTCAAGAATTGTGGATTGAAATATCTTTTTCTTCTTTCCTGCTATGTTGCTACTCATCCTGTCACGTATTCGGCCAGCCTCACTTTCTTGGTATTTCCTTCAAAGCAAGCTGGATTTTTCTATCCGTCTGGATCTGGGATATTGGTCCATCACCTGTGTTGCATTGCAATATAAAATTTCAAGAGAAGTAATGAAATAAATAAATAACCAGAGTAAAATTATATTTATTAAACGATCAACAATATAATCTATCAGTCACTGACCGTTACTCTCAAATATTACAAACATTGTCTCTCTCTAAAATTAAATAAAACCAGAATCAGACAATTTGTACTGAAAGACTGCCGCCGCCCAACCGAGAACCGATTATGCACACCACAATAAAACAACCGGACAAAATTCAACGATCGAGAACAAGCCAAACTTACACTAATTGTTCGGTACTGTTGGCCGAGAGATCCAACAGCCTCCACGCGGCCCTCGGATCGTTCTGCGTCAAGTCCCTGCACAAGACCCACACGTACGTCACCCGCATCACCTTGTCTGGATCGCCTTCGACGACGTTCCCGTTGCCGTCCTTCACGCACATCACCTGCTGCGACGTGAACGACACCACCAGCACCGGGCCCTGCTCCATCACCTTCCCCATCACCAGGTCCACGTTATCGATGTCCAGGATCTTCGACTCTATCCGATAGCCCTTCTTGTACGCCTCCTTGATGGGGATCGCGAACAGGTTGTACGGCCCCTCGTGGCACCAGTCCTTCAGCACTTCCAGCTCGCCGCGCGTCATCGCCTCCAGCACGTTCGGTATGATGTCCGTCTCGCACTGCTTGAGGAAGCGTTTCGCGTCAAACGACGGGTCCAGCTTGCAGATCTCTGTCAGCGTCTCGGAGAGCTCGGTTTTCTGGAAGAGGCCGCCCATTATGTCGGATATTTTGTCGGTTAAGAGGCGGGACGCTTTGATCACTGGGTTCTCGCTCTCGTCGTACTTCAACTTCCAGTCGATCACTTTGTGGACGTACGCGTTGTTCTCTTTGAAGTTCTGCCACGACTGGTAGAATCGCGAGTCTTTGTGAAGTTCCATGCCCAGGGCTTCCGTGTTCGGTTCATAGTATTTCTGGTTCTGGACCGCCGACGTGTCGGTTCGTTTTCTAAGCATTGCGGGGCTCGTGTATACCCTGCCTGTTGAGATTTTGTTATTATTTTAATTAAATTGTAAAACAAGTAGCATACCTTGCATGCTGGTGGTGTCCATTTCTTCTTTGACTGCTTTTGTCGCGTCCGATATCGTCTGGAACGCGGACGTTTTGCTGATTTCCTGTGCCTTCTCGCTTATGCTCGACGTCTTCTTCCCGATCTCTTCGGAGATTTTACTCGCCTTCTTCAGGATCTCCGTTTTACCAGCCTCGTCGAGGGCGTCCTGAACTTTCCCCTTCAGGCTCGACAGTCTCTCTTTGAACGCTTCGCTTCCTGTCAAAATTATAAGACAAAAAAAACAACTGAAATCGTAACGAGCCAATAAAAACTCACCTTTACTGGCTTCCTTTTCCACATTTTCGAATTTCTTTCTGGCAGCTTTCAATGCATCGCTGTGCTCCAGCTTTTCGGCTTCCTCTCGGAATTTCTTCAGAGATTCCTTCATTTCCTTGTTTTTCGCCATTTCCTCTTTGAAGTTGTCGTACAGCCTGGACAGAAAGGTGGGTCTCTTTGCGCCGTCCGAGTAACAGCGCGCCTGCAAATGGAATCAAATCAATCATTCGGGAGCAATTCTTTCGATTATTCTGCTCCGTCTACTCACCGTTAAGCGATAGCCCTCCTTCCAACGCACCAATAAATAGGCCGATTTGTGCATTTTTCCTCGATGAAACGGTCGTTTTTTCGAAACAAATAAAACAAGACCTTTTTCCTATTAATTATTGTAAAAAGATGATGATGTTCATAACCTAAAATTGAAGATTTAAATCGATCTTAATTCGCATTCTTGCAAGGATGTTACGATGCAACTGTTCAATTCTAAATTTCCTATTGATAATAATTTTATCCGAACACTTACTTAATTCAGTAATCACCTTGTATTGTAAACGCAGTAATTTTTTGAAAAACAGCACTCCAAAACTACATTTTGTCCATTTTTGACTAGAAAAAAAGAAGATTCCGCAGTTGAAAATTTGGCCTTATCTCCTGTCCAATTAACCCATCTGCAAACTTGATAATAATTTTGACATGTTCGCGATTGCGCACTTTTATTGCGCGTAGTTTGTTGAATTATCAAAGCGGCTCACTTGACTGAGCCGGCTCACTCGGTTCGGTTCAATTCGAGGAACCGGATCACTGAACCGGCTCAATTGAACCGGTTCAGCCGGCTGCTTTCCATCCGGATTTCCGGATCCGATCCGATACTAATAATTAACTGGTAGTTCTAGTTCTAAATAGAATGTTCTACTTTTTTTGTTGATTTTATTATTCCAATTATTAGTATTGTTATATTCTTATATTTTTGAAGAATTTTGAATACCTACGTTATTTATTTATATTATGTTTTATAGGTTCTATATTTTGTTGATTTATTTTAGGTACCTATCCTCTATCCCCAATAAATAAAAATACACAATACACTGTTGGATCGTATAAACTGGTCATTTAATTATTGTGACCCATTTTCAAATCACGGTCACGGCTCCGGATCACCCCTCACTCTGTCTCTCTGTTCACACAATACGCAAACGCAATAATGCAATCCGCATCCGGTTCCAAAACGCGATTGCGAGCCGTGGTTATTGTGAACCGGTTCATTCCATCCTCGCGAGTTGATTCGCATGGGTTTTGAAGTGAGCCAGCTCATTGAACCGGATCACTCGCGAACCGGACATCACTCTGGACACAATAAATCCAACCGCCGTCTTCTTTATTTTGATATTTTCTTTAGATTCTGGCCTGTTTTGCAGTTCTAGAAAACGGTAAAAGTGGATCACCATTATTAACCAACTTCTCCTTTTAAACTATTTCATTAATACGTTTACTATATTATTGTTCTCGATCTCGGATTTTTACTAAAAGGACTCTCAGCATGTTAAAAAATCTCAATCAATCCTAAACTTCGGACTGTAAAAGAATGGTAAGTAAATGAGACTCCTTGACTATAAAACGTCAGGAAGAACTATACCGTCCAAACAGCTGCGACAGCCAGAGTGTTCCATACAGGGACGTTTATACTGTGTCTAGATGACGAACAGATCGCTGATACGTGAAGCCTTCCTTTCCAGTTACCGTGTAATGTTATTATTTCGGGAAAATCAGCATTTTTCGGGTATAGTGTGGGGAACACTCATCCAATCTAATGCCTGCATTGACAAAGTGTTATGGTCTTGTAATATCTAGAAAATAATTAAATAAATGAGATGGAGATATATAGAGCTTATATTCCTTAGAATGAGATGAAGATAACTGATGACGTAATAATTTAGAAAATTATCGTTTGTGAATACGGGCATGTCTGAATTCTGAAAGTTGCACCGTTCGGGTTGAAATGTCGGAGGGATGTAGGGGAGTACCACCACATCACGGTACCCCCAAATACGACCGTTTGAAAATGGGCCGGATCCTTGAATTTTGAGGCTCCGTTCAGGGTCGTATTTCTATTTTGCTACGTACCACCTTTAAATTAGGCAAGCGGCTATGTATCAGCAAAAAAATATATGAATATATTTTCTAGAAAAAATTGCCCTCTTAAAAAATGGCCACCACTTAAGGTGAGGAATTTGCCCTTTTAAAAAATGGCCGCCACTAGAGGTGTAAAGTTTTTCCCCTAAAAATCGGCCGCTACCAGAGATAAAGGCTTCATTTTTGTTATGAATGAGTGCTTGGTGCATATCTGAATATTTAGTACTTTACAAATGTTCGTTTCCACAACATATTTTCCAGAGGAATTTGCCCTCTTAACAAATGGTCGCCTCTAGAGATGAAGTATTTGCCCTCTTAAAAAATGGCCGCCACTAGAGGTCAAGAGTTTTTCTTTTAAAAAATCGCTTCTACTAGAGGTATAAAGGCTTCATTTTTGTTACGCATGAGAGATTTGGTGTATAACTGAAGATTTAGTACTTAAAAAATGTCAGTTTTTACTAAATATTGTCAAAAGGAATTTGCCCTCTTAGCAAATGGCTGTCATTAGAGGAATTGAATCCCAGCCGTTATCGAATTTTGACATAATAAATTCACTGTCATTATTAAATCATAATTGGTCGTTATACAATGAATTTTATCCAACATTATACTAATTTATATTAATTAATAGCAGAACAGCAATAAGAATTTTGAAAAAAATGACCAGTAAAAACACAAACACCGGCGCCAGAATTAGTAACAATATTTTTGAGCGTGTTCTAGGAGATCCCATCGGTGAGTAGTACCCACCCAATCATTTTTGTGTTCTCCAGTAAAATAATCAAAAATTAACCAGAATCCGAAGAATCAGAACAAGACAAACATTCCTTAGACGACGTCAGAAACGATTTGCAGACAATGCTAGAGATGATGGGTCCTGATACGCCGCAGTTTCAAACTCTATCGGAAGGAGAGAATAACGATTCCTCTATAACCACTAACACCTCTACAAGAAACAAGGACAAATTAGCAACTGGTGCCGGCGGAGATAGTGTTAGTAAATCGGAGAGCAGCCAATCGAAAGTGCTTCATCAGTATCATCAACCTGGCACCGACAGTAAAAACACTTCCGTAATTGCCGATTTCCAGAGCTCCTATACAATGGAAACGATCGATTTCCCTAATTACGATTTCTTGTGCAATAATAAGATCGTCACGCACGATTCCCGCCACGATGGAAACGACGCTAGCCGTGGATTTTATTCCACCTTACCATGTCCTGCTCACTCAGTACAACCAATTCAGCAGAGTGAGATGATGAAAGAAAGGACACCTCACAGAATCTTTCTGGAGCACATCTTTCTTTCTGTTGATGTCATCTTAATTGCAGTGGAGGCAACAAAGCCACTAAATCCACACTTAAAAACTCGCCCTTTTCTATAAGGATTCTGAGGGGGTTTTTGAACACCAAATTTCATAATAATTTTAATTCTTTCCAGACGAAGAAAGCGCTTCGAAACGAAAAAGCCTACTAGACTGGTTAAAAATCAAGTCGTCTCCCAACAATATCGATTATTATAGAATGAAAGTGAAGCAGAGAGGAACCAATACACTTCCAAAGGTCCTTTTCCATGTCCATCAATAAATAACGGCTCTATTAAAACTATTTCAGCGTTTAGTATTTGAACTGGCAGACGAGATCCCCAAACCGTTACCCATAATGGCGCCCCGGATCCCGAACATCGTCAATAACGATCGTTTCTGCTATTGCAACTGCGGCGGCGGTGACATCGTCTCCAAATCCGCGAAGCAGGATCTCCCTCATTTAAACTTGGACGAAAAAAAACGCGCCAAAACAAAAGAACCAACGGCAAACCCGAGACATAATGTAAGATCTTGCGGTCAGAACTTCTGTGGACGTCCTTCAGGGACTAATAATCATAACGTCTACGAGAGTAATCGTGAACCCAATAAAGATGAAACGAAATGTCACGAGGTAAACTCAGAAGACGTCATAATCTGCGATCAGGGCAAGCAGAAAAATCAGCGGTTCATTGAAAGCGGACCGACGCGCGTCGACGTCTACTATTTCGACCACGGAAATACTTCGTAAGCCCTAATAGCCGAATACGCTCAACTAAAACAATAAAGGACTGTTTCACGCCTAAAATGTAGCAACGATAAGTGACATATTTTGCCTCATGAAAGCGCTGCTGGTTATTGTAAAGCTTGTCGCTTGATTAAAGGGTGAGGGTCCAATACTGCTAGTTGAGCGTATTCTTTACTAATAATTGTAGCAGCTTCCGATCTAATGGGAAATTTTCAGATATTTTCGAACGACCGACATCACGCCCGTAATTTCAACGCAGTTAATAGCCGAAAGAACGGAAACATACACGCTTAGATTCTGGGCCGAGGTATTCGGTACCTTACACATCGGGGTTTCTTTCGTTACGTCGTTTATTTTACAATTTTATAGGTGAGTAAACAAGCCAGTGTCGCGAGACGCTTTTATGTTCTTCTTACAACTCTTCTTCCCACAGAGGCGACCTTTTTGGCCTTCCACCTCGCACTAAAACAAAATTTTTCTTCCCGTTTCCAGGTTCTTCTTGTTCTGTTTTATGCGGTCGCTGTTGATCGGAATACTGCAACTGTCATCGGACTACTTGATCAAACCGTTCCTGTCCTCGTTGTTTAACGCGCTGTTGCAGCCGTTCTTGATTTTTTTGCTGAACATAGCGAACTCTATGAGGTTGCTCTGTGTTCCGATAGCGGAAAGCGTGGGGTTTTATTTGAAGGGAGTCGCCACGCTTTTTAAAGCTATCAGACTAGTAGAGATACATAAAAGCGATAATAAGGTTCTTGATAAGCCGAACGCGACTAGTAATAGTAAAAAATGATCTGTAACATTTAAATATTTGTTTATTATATCATATGATTTATACATACCGCCTATGTGTAAAATATAATTTTATGAAATGGATTTTATTCTTCTTCCTTCATCCGCCACCGCCGGTTGTAGCCAGGGTTGCTGTTGCTAGATGTGGCTTACCTATTTTCCTGGCTGTGATTTCAGTACAAATCAAAAAGTTCCACGAACAACCCTGCTCATGCGCAGTAGAGAAGTAAATCTCCGTTTGTATTTACTAATAGACTGATTGGCGTTCTTCTCTTTCCAGCTTGTTTTATGTGGACAGTGAGCACTCTGCTGTAGCCTCTGTAGCTACTGACTTATTCTTCCCTTCGCTTTCGTTAAGGAGTAAGTTCCTCCACAGGTTTATGTTCCTCGACAGCAATTTATTCCTCTTTCAATTCCACAGTTTCTGTTTGCAATAATAATAATTGATGAACATGAACCTCATCATCTCTATAGTCTTCAGGTTCTTGTTTTATTGGCAATGGTGTAGGTGTAAAAGTATCCTCTGAATACCGCAAGCTTGATCGTAGCTTGAACCTCTTGTCCATTTTCACACTTCAACTTTGAGGAGACGAGTAACAATTAGGACATACGATTATATGAAAAAACTTTTTTTTTACTGATATACGCCCTTAAAATCTTTGCACTGAATTTGAATCACCCTGTATATATATTAAGGTATTTGCACTATTTGCTAATAGTAAGCGTCAGTGTCGGTAATGCAGGTTCCCTGCGCTGAAGCTGTTCCAGCTGTTTAGGAGTCCCGCTAGGACAGCGTTGCCAGGTCGCCAAAAAAATTATATTGTTTTTTAATGTCATTCGGTATTTTAAAAATCAATAAGGAAACCAAAAATCTATCACATTAAAAAAAAAATTTTTGTTAGAAAAAAATAATCTTCCTTTAACTGAAAGTCATAAATAACCACAAAGCAAGCAATATGACGTCATATTGCGACGTTGTTCGATGATAAAATTTTCTTTTTTTTTCGAAAAAAATAATGAAAATTTGCATTTTTTAAAATGTTATTAGTTTTTGGTTTCGGTGATTTTTTTATACCAAACGGCATAAAAAACAATATGGCGGCCATAAGAAAAACAAAAGCTTGGGATCTAGTAGTCCTTGAAAATTTTTAAAACGTCAAATTGATAGCTGTTAACGATTTACGCAAGCCTACAAATTATTTATTTATTTCTGACATTAACAAAAGATTGATGAGCAATCTCATGTGTAGTTATAGTCGTCCAAACGCGTGACGTCAGTAGACCGGAACGCAGCCTGCGCAATGTTGATAGTAGTTATAGTTCCGTCCGGTTATTTTCCAGATGCGATATCGACATATCGATATGCGATGTGGAACGGTTCGCGACGGTACTCGATAGTGATGGGCAGAATCACTCATTTAAGTGATTTGAATCGTCGGATTCGAATCACTAAAAGAATTCAAATCAATGATTCAACTAAGAAGGAAGAAGATTCAACTCTTTTGAATCTTTCAATTCAACTCATCAACTCAATAAACCCGTCGTAAACCCGAGCCATGAGCTGCTTTCTTTCGACCGTAAATTCGTGATCCGAACGCGTTATAACGCGTTTGGATTCAAACAGGCGTGTTCTTTCGTAAACGGATTCATCCCCACTCTTTACCAGATTTGGATCGCGATCCGTAATCCCCTCACCCCTGCGAATCATAGAATTTTTAGGATCGGAACGGATTGATCCGGTTCCGAAAAACGTAACCTAAGATTCCTAAGAATATGTTTACGTTTTCATATACTTTTATGTTTGTTTATTCTCATTTTGTTCATGTACATTTTCGAAAGTAATGGAATAGTCTTACATTTAGAATATTATGATGGGTTATTTATTGGGTATATGGGTATACCTTCCACAGCCATTTCGTGCCATTTTTAAATATTATAAATAAAAAAATTAAAAATTATTATTATTATTGTTAATTATTATTTCGTTTTAATACTTCGACTTTATCAATTTTTTCCATTTATCTTACAATAATAATAATTCGAATCAACTTTACACTTCCCTTTGCTGTTCTTTCGTCGCGATAAGAAACGGTAAAACGGTCCTATTTGAATCCGCGATTCAGTGATCCGAGCTTTATTCGGGTTTTTGTTACAAACACATCAATAAGACTTTATTTTAAGACTTATTTTATCAGGATGATAAATTACTGTTCTAGGCTTAGACAAGGAAAGTTCTAGGACTGTCAGGAGTTTGCGCAGTCGAAATTCATGCGTTCGGGTTTTGTAGAACTAATCCTGAACTAGTTCTGAGACAGAAGTTCTCTGTTTTGGTTTAACTCAGGACCGTTTTAGAACCGTTCAAGAACCGTCCAAACCAGTCCTCGCTCTGGAGTAAGAACTGATTTCGGATTGTCAATTCACGCATGCCCATTTTCATTTTACAGCACACGATACACGACGACGGTAGGATGGTACTCGCTGGCGTTTGTTGATCTTGGACTTGTTGTTTTGTTTTTACTATTATTGATCAGGTTAATAATTATTAGATAAGTAATTGGTAATAGGCATACCTAGGTAATAATGGATGACTACATACAAAATATCCTTTTCAATTATTCATCATTATCCTCATCAGACTCACAGACTCTTCGGAAGAGCAAGATGAACTTTCCATTATTAAGTACCTACCTAGGTACTGCTGGTTGGGTTATCAGAAAATTGAGTAAATTCACAAAAATTATAAACAAAGACATAAATAAACTGTGTTTTGCGTGTCGCAAACAAAAGCGCTTTTCTCACTAAAAGAAAAGTTGAGCAGTATAAATATGCTTTGCTTTGCGTTTTTTATTTGAATTTTACATATTGAAAAGTAGGGTTAGGTTCTAAGTTCTTCTTCTTTTAAAGATTTCCATTTACAAGATTTATAACAGTTCGGAATTGTTCGAGTTTTGTGAAGTCGCGGACACTTCCAGGACAATCCGAGAACGGTTCCTAGAACTGCACGATTGCGCAACTAGTAGTTCTGCGCAATCCCAGGACGGTTCTTGAACGATTCAAGAAATGAAAGCTTTTTGTTTTGCTTTTTTATTTCTAACTTTCAGGATCCATGATTCAAAGTGGCTGAGCGCTGAGCGAAAGAAAGCAGCTTTGGCTTGGCTTATCTTTTGATTATTTGGTTTAATAGTTTTATTTTATTTATTGCTCTTCCTCTAGTTTATAATAAGAGTTTAGAAGGAAAGTAGTAAGATAAGAAGACTAAAATCGCGCTTAAAACAGTGGTGGTGGTGTTAATTATCATTATTAAAGTAATTTACAACAAAGGATAATAAATAACTACAGAAGGTTGGTACAATAGTTTTAAGGTACCTATTACACCTCGAACATACCGGCCTAACCGCGCTTTTCTACTTAATTTTACTCGCAGTGTTTCCTTTCATAATTACTTATGATTTTATGATGTTTTGGCGTTGGCCGTTGGTCTTAAAATAGACTGTGACCTAACCTAACAAATGAGGAGGGGAAAAAGGAACACTCAACAGTCAACACTCAATAATTGAACACCTCACCTACCTCCGTTCTGTGGTGTATGAAATTTGAGCTAACTTCCGCGTCAGCCACTCTCTTTAACATTGAATTGGAACAGCCTATAAGAAAAGAAGTAGCTGAAATAGCTGGCGTTTTCAATCCGGGTAAAGTTAGTGAAGAATATTATCCAGTCGATTGCCTATCTTCTTTACATTAGAAATCCGCCCTTTAGCTTGAATGACTTAAGTCTTAAGTAAAAACACACACAAGACATTATTGTCAAGCTGGGAACTCTCGTTGTTATTTTGTACTTACCTACCCCCTTTTTTTATTAGATTAAACAATGGCCCCTAAGAAGAAGGCTCCGGCGAATGCATTTTTTTACTTCATGCTGGATCTGAAAGACAAGCAGGGACGAAATTACAAGACGATGGCAGACGTGGCTACCGCAGCCGGACCCATATGGGCTGTAAGTGTTTTTTGAATTTTTGAAGTGAATTTTTTAACGAACAGCTTTTTTTTTGTATCAGAAAATGTCAGCACAAGAGAAGAAACCCTTCGAAGAAAGAGCGAATCGAGCCAACAGCGGTAAAATGACGTCCAGCGGACGTGACATCGAAATGTTCGAAAGACAACAACGCTTACGACAAGAGCGTCATCAGAGAATGATTGAAAACATCGACAACGAACTAGTGACTCTCTCGGAAAGCAACAGTGAGTGACCGTCTCGGCGTCACGGCCGCTCTCGGAACTAATTTCTATCCGTTCCTTACAGGATTGGCCGATAATCTGTTCTTCGTCATTCACGTGAACACCTTCTGCTACTGCGAAAGAAAAGGTTGGTTTTCGGCCGAGATCGCCGTCGCCGCGTTTTCTTTGAGAGAGGGAGTGACCAAAGAAAATATATTCCACGCCATCATTGAACCAGGTACAGAACTACCTTCTTAGGCCCGCGCCCTCTTCCCTCTTCACATGATGCTATTTTTATTGCTGCATTGTCTGATTTTTGTTACCCGTCAAAATAGCATCATGAAGGGGACTCGGGACTATTATAGAGCTGAGTTCGATCTTTAAGGAGTTGCTGACTGGTCGAATGTAAACAAAAAAATGAAATTGTTATAATTTTAGGAACTTTTCCTATTGGCTACACGTCTGAAGCTAAATTGCATTCCGAAAAGACCCATCAGCTTCCTATTAGTGCGTCAGAGAGCGACAATACGGAGGAGGTTTTCATGGAACTGATTGAGTTTTTGCAGGTAAATTTTAATAAAAAACATTTAAATGATACTACAACAACAATCGATTTGTGTTTTAGAGACGCAATAAAGGTAACATTCCGATAATTTACGCCCACGACGACCACATGGAAATGACGACCGACGTGCTCAACAAATGGAACAACGAATTTGGTACGGGACTCAAGTTCGAAGTGTACAATTTGCAGAAGTTTTTCACCACTTTGAAGAACACGGTCGCCGATTCCAGAGTGTGGGCCTCCGATACTTTCGGCTATCGTGAAATCGAAAAAGACGTCAACGCCTATTGCCCCAACATTTCCTGCCAGGTGCGTCTCTCGGCTCTTTCGATTTATTTTCGCGTAAACAGAAATGTTTTATTTTTATTTTTATTTTATTAAACAGTCAACGGGCACAAGAGCCCTTTTATTACAACAATGAAAATTTACAAAAGTAACATCAAGTAGCTACAACACATGAAAAATTGAGAAACTTAACATTAATAGGCTATTAAGCTATAAGTATCTGCTAACCAGCATCTTCAACTCACGTTTGAACAAAGTTAAATCATTTAGATTTCCTAACTGAGCAGGAACAACAATCTTATTCCACTTACGTCGCAGAGGCGTGGAACAGTAGAATAGTATACATAACCTCTACAAGTATTCCTCTCTTCAAGTTCTCTAGCAGTTCTTAGAGAGTAAGATATATCTCTTGCAGCAAAGATGGTATTAATAACAGTATCACATTTTATCAGGTTCAACTTAACCTTTTTCACAAAATAAACATCATTATGTGCAAAGATTTAATTGATTCAATATTCAAACATTTAGAGATGCCAGAGTAATCATGATCAGTATAATTCATTGCTTTCCCCATCTTAAATGCAGCATATCTAAAGAATCTATGCTGAACCTTCTCAAGTTCATCAATTAGAAACAGCTTAGAGAGTGACCAAATGATCGAGGCATATAGCAGTACTGGCCGTACTAAAGTTTTATATAAATGAACTAATGATAAGTGAGACTTACACTCTTTGGTACTTCTTTTAATAAATCCAAGGATTTTGTAAGCTTTGGAAGTAATAGTCCTTACATGAACATCAAATTCAAAATTTCCCTGGTAAATTACACCCAAGTCTTTAATATTATCAACTTTTTCGAGCCTCTGGCCGCCCAAAGTGTAGTCAAAAACAGATACTACAGAGCGACCTCTATTAATGGATAGTAGCTTACATTTACTAATGTTTAATCTTAAAAGATTATTACAAGCCCAAGTATAGATACTGTCAAGATCCCTCTGCAAACATATCTGGTCATGGAAATTATGAATCCTTTTGAAAATCTTAATGTCATCCGCAAAAATTAGGATTTGGCAAGACACCAAACCATCTGCAACATCATTAATAAATAATATGAACAACAAGGGCCCAAGATGAGACCCCTGTGGAACACCAGACGTCGCTGCAAAGGGATCAGACAAATTGCCTTTAATTCGTACCGACAACTCTCTATCAGATAAGTAGGAAAATAACCATTTTAACGTTCCACCACTTAAGCCAAATTTAAATAACTTATGAATCAATAAATTGTGATTAACAGAATCAAATGCCTTTGCAAAGTCTAAGTAGATGGAATCAATTTGTCTAGCTTCATTTACTCTATCATTAAGTACTTCAGATATAAAATTGTTGTAAAATATTAGATTTGTTAGAGTAAATCTGCCCCTAACAAAGCCATGCTGCTCTTTAACAATTGACAAAATGCATACTTCAGAGAGACTATTGGCCATAATAGAGTCAAAGATTTTTGAAATAACCCAATAATTGCAATAGGTCTATAATCTGATACAATGTCTGTTTCCAGCCTTAAAAACTGGCGTAATGAAAGTTTTTTTCCACAATTTCGGCATAATGGAGACCTCATGAGAAGGGCCTGATTAAAAAGATTGAATCATTAAACACCTTATACCTTAGATATGCTGCGTTTAGAACGGGTAATGCTATGCACTATACGGACCATGACTTTTCTCCAATTTATAAATTATTTAATGTTAGTACGTTGGAATCAGCCAGAGATAGAGCAGATATACTATTTGCTTTTAAGATCTTTTCTGGTCTGATTGATTGTTCAGAATTATTGTATAGATTTAATTTTTATATTCCTCCTAGAAGACTTAGGTCGAATAATTATTATTTTCTGAATCCAACATTACGTGATGGTCAAAAGAGGAGTGCGGTGCATGGATTATCCGAACTATGCAATGTTAATTCTACCTGGTTGGATTTGTATTCTTCATCCATCTCTAAAATTAAAAACACATCAAGGAATTTACTGAAAAATGAATAGACTTTTGTTTTGTCCTTTGGATATTTTTGTGATGTGTACTTCTTGTTTGACTACTTATGTTTTGATTTTTGTTGTTGTATTTTTTCACAATTATTGTATACTGCACAACTATTTCAAATTTATATTCTTTGTATGGGGCTTGCCCTGTCGAAACAATAATAAATAAATAAAATAATAAATAATGCCTAAAGCCAAAGATTTTCTAAATAGTATCAACAACGGTTCAGCCAAGGATCCAGCACACCTCTTAACAAAAAAGGATGATAAACCATCAGGTCCAACCGCTTTCCTATCATTAAGACCAGCAATAGTGGAAATTATCTCTTCTAAACTAATAGTAAAATCAAACTCATCATCAAACAATAACAAATGACGAGATGAAGAGTCTGCTTGTAAATATTAATGTTAATTTTTTTTCTACACGTCAATTTTAGTTCCACGAACTGGCCGGTATTCAACATCACTGCAGCAAATCGATCGTTACCAGGTACGTTTACTGCATTTGCGACAACTGTTGCCACTACCTGGGCATCCAGCCGATCCCGGGATGCCATCTACCTCCGGACGCCATGACCGTTGTCGTGAAGAAATCCAACGCTTTCACCGGGTCTAGCGCAACGAGCAGCATGAGGACCAACTCCGAATCTAAGGTATTTACGGTTATCCTTTGTTACTAATTATTGTTTTTCTAATAATCTCTCAATCAATTTCAGCAGTCGAGCGTGGTAGATGACGACTTGTCGACGGTGAAGTCTTTCAGTAAAACCGAGTACTCCAGCGAACAAATATCCGTGTCCAATCTAAGCTTCAATGACTTTCCGGCTTTGGGAGAACGTGCCGCGGTAAGTCTTTCTCTTGTACTTGTTTGTTGTCGATTGGATCGGTTAGTTCCTCCTCGTGAGATTGTTGATTAATTGTTTATTTTAGCCGAAAGGTCCTTGGGAACAATTCAATCCGATTGAGGTGGCCAGCAGGCCTCTAGGTTACGGCCCGAGAGGTAAGTTGTGCTGATTATTATCGTAACGATGATTGATTTGTTTTCAATTTTTGTTTCAGCTCCTGATCTTAGTTTGGATAGTGAGGGTGAGTTAAATGAACGGTTTCTTACCGGTTTTAATAATGGACCATGTTTGGTAATTTTTTTGGAATGTAGTCTAGTACACAGCGCTCAAAAACTGTGAAACCTGGAAAAACTTATTCAGAACACCTCCGATTTGCATGAAAATATGGATCCAGGTTGTGCTCGACCTAAACTTAAAAGTCTCCCCAATGTCCCCAAAAAGTCTCCCCAAAAAAATAATAAAAAATTACGTTAAAGCATTAAAATGTTTGGATTTTGTTTAAATAAGTTAAGTAAAGATTACTTTATGTTATTTAATGCTATTTCGTTTATTGTTGAATATTTTCAGGGGTGAAAACTACCCCCTGCTTCGATAAAAATATTATAAACAAGATTCAAACTTTTAATTGCTTCAATTTTTGTTGTAATAATTTCAGTGGAGTTAACTTGATGTTATTTAATGTTTTTCGTAAGCTAGAATCTCCACCACCACCAACCCTTACCATAAATCACCCCTATTAAGATATAAATGTTAAAATAAGCATTTAAATTGTTTAATTGAACTTTATTTAAACTTTTAAAAACTGCAAATAACTGTTCAATGGTTTTTTGACTATAACTTCCAAAATTTTGATGCTAGAAAAATTTTCCAAAGAGCATTTTAAAGGTCAATGCAAGACCTACAATAATGGTAAATTGATATTTTTTCCACCCTTATTTTGGAAAGTGGCAAGGGTTGAAAGATTCGAAAATGATACTAGTCAAGCACTAGCCACAACTTTTGTTTCAGAGAGCCATATCTCCCTCAATTTTACACTTACAAAAAAAAAAACTTTAAATGATAATTTTCAGTGAAAGAAAAACAAACTTTTTTGTATCTTGTAATTTTTACATATCTGCCTTATTTTTTGACTTATATTGAAAAAATGAACTTTTTTATTGAAATTTCAAAAAAAAAAATTCTGACTTTAAATTGTTATATTTTCAAAATAAGGGCTTGTTCATCGTTCAAACTCACAGAATTTATTAACGGTATATTAAGGAAGTGAATTGTAGAAGGGCTAACAAATATTTCCAATTGGGGTGGTTTTGAAGGGGTTGTTTTGATCGTTTTTTTCTACAAAAAAACTGTGCGCCTATTTTATTTTCGTCCTAACTCGGTCAGTTTTTATGCTAGGACCTTTCATCAAAAACAAAAATTAATGTCTTTTAAGCACTAACAGTATCAAAAACTTTCCATCAGTTTTTTATAAAAAAAATCCATCATTTTTTTGATAATTTGAGATTGACAGTTTCGATTTTTACTCCAAAAGCAAAAGTTGACTTTTAATAAGCCATTACCCAGTTCATAATAGATTTAGAACAACCGCAAACAAATCATTGTCTTTGGTTTTTTATCAGCTACAACTGTGTTTAGTACGGTTTTAGCGATAAAGCTCGAACTTTTTGAGATACTCGTGAAAAACCGTTCAAAAACGTGGTAAAAAATCTAAATTTCAATCGCAAATAACTCAAAAAGTATTGGCTGTAGGAAAAAAGTTTAAAAAAGAAAAATGACAAAGTCATTTCTACAGTAATTTTCAACAACCAATTGTTCACCTCCCCGAGAAGGGGGTGGTTTTCACCCCCTCATTTAAAGCAACCAACGGCATTGACTTTAAAGTAGAGGGTATGGACTACCTTAAAGAAGTGTTCTATAGAATTTATAGCTAAAACTGGGCTGTACTGGACTATAATAGCTCTTGTTCAATGAATCTGATTCCTTTTTTTTATTTTTAGCGAGTTTACAAGACTTTCCCGAACTGGGCCGTGGCAGAGGGAAGGGGGCCATGCGAGGGAAGAGTACCAGTACCGGTTCTCACGTAGGACGAGGTCGTGGCAGCGTATACGATCGCAAGAATTAACACGTTTCTGATGGAACAATCGATGTTTATATTCAGAAAATAATTGTAGCTTAAGAATGTTTATCGAATGATATTTTTGTATCGACTGATGTCAAAAATTTTATCTGATGTGATAAATAATTAATTGATTGATCTGTTTGAATTGAAGATATGTACCAGGTTTTGCATAGTGAGTTTTTCTAGAATTTTTAATACAATTATTATTATGGTTGTTGTTTATTATAAGAATTTTGTTTTTTTTTCTATCTTATCTAGAACATCACTACTTACTTTCATTTAACAGCTGGATGCAAGCTATTTTGTTGTTTATTGTTGCAACAAATGTGTTATTTCCATTAATAAATAAGTAAATTCTCCTATGCAATACTTTTATATCTATTCATTTTTTTTTACTATATTTATTTTTATAAAATTGATGTTAGTTTTTCAATAATTGTTATTAGTTTGCAAGGTCCTTTAACGCAAGGTGTAATAAAATTAAATTGATTTAATGCTCAAAAGTGGTGCAGAAGGTAATTTGTTGAAACAGTGAAGTAAAATTAGTTCCTAGATATATGGCACCCTGCAACTTTTAAAATGATCTTGCAGGCTCACGGATCCTTAATCTGGTTTGCTGCATTCTTACAAGGTTTTTATATATTTATAAGGGAAAAATATTTGAGCCATCGTTTTTAGTTTTCGTTTAGATTGATCAGAAAACTTTTGGCTTGTTTAATTTAATTTGACTACAATTATTACGATTGTTGATAAAAATTGTTCAAGAAATGGGCGTGTCAGTTTTGTGTTAATTGAATCAGAGTTCTAGTTACGTTTGAACATTTCATCAATCACCAGTTATTGATAATTAAGCTTTAATTGTTACTCCTGAAGTTTTATTGTTCAATAAATTTTCTCATGACTGTTCTTATAACAAACCATTTTAATTTAATGATAGTTAACTATAAGATAAGGTGTCTTTTTTTTGACCATACAGGACAGCGTGTCCCACCTCTATTTTTTGAGATATCTTTTTTTTAAATCACCTTTTGACAAACAATTGAATTTTCTCCTGCTGAAAGTACTAATACTAAATCAAGTGATTTATGGACAAAGTATGCACTCCAGCCACTTTGAGCAGAATTAATTTTTTTCAAATGGTACCGAGTTTTTACTAGTCCACCTAACAAGGAACATTTTAGGGTGCCCATTTTGCAGTTATAATATCCCATTTAAAAATAAGCAATTGGTGTTATTTCCGGTAAAACCAGAAGTAGGAAAAAATTAAATTGTTTGTCAAAAAGTGAAAACTATCGAGTATATGCGGCACATTGATTTTCAAAACGATATCTCATAAAATAGAGGGGTATCATATGTCTCTGTGACACCCTGTATTATACAGGTAGAGGGGAATAAAGAGCACTAAGCAGTTGAAGTTAATATGTGCAATTTATTGTTAATAATTTATGGTCAGAGTTTGCACCATAAAGAGGTTTATTCATTGTTATAGTATAAAAAAGCAAACGATCTGTTCCATTAATAATGTGGATGACTTTACGATATGACAAATTAATTCTAACCTGTTTCTGTCAGAAGCATTGACTTTCTTAGACTCCCCTATGGAATAGTTAACTCCCAATCAACTCGGAACAATGGGAGACTTAACAGAAAAGTGACACTCAAAACATGTACAAATGAACATGTGGAGTACTTTAGATGGGATGGAACAAAAAAGAACTTGCAGCTGATTTGAGGTGTATTTATTGAATGTTTTTATGTGACCGGAAACTTGAAACATGTAAAAATCTGTTTTATTATACATAAATTACAGGTAATGTCGAGTTATTAATTAAGAAATGAAGTTCTCAGAGCAATGAGCGCACGACATCTATGAAATCGGTCAGACTTTCATCTTGCTTTTCTTGATCGAACACCTGAAAATCAAATTCATTGGTTAATACAGGGTGTTTCAATTCGTATGTTTATTGTAACTCCGGCAAACGACAGAACACTTGGAAATAATTGTATTTTTTTCCTATAAAGATTTGTCTAGAAACGTCAAAAAGAAATTATTTTTGTAAGTATACCTATCTGGTTTTGCGAAACCAAAAAGTAATAATCACAATCTTTACATTACCCCGTCGTATACAATCGTAGGAATAAAACTCGGTTTATATTTTTTGGTCATTTTTTCTTTTTCCAATTGTAACTGTGTACCTTCTTGTGAGGTGGCACACTGACTGATGATATTGTAATCCAATCCAACTTGCGAAGCACACTGCAAAATTACTAATCGTCAAAAAATTAACATTTACAATAATGAATTTAATTTATTGTTATAAAATTATTACAATCAAGTAGGTATACTTACGTCAGGTCCAGCAGATTGTTTGTTTTTGTAGTTTTTCATAAAGCAATTCGTGTATTCTACTTGCAGGGTCTGGTCCGGATAAGCGTTTTGAGCACATGACAAGATTTTATTCCCTTCGCATTCCCTCGGGCCGTGCTGGCATGTAAATTTTGTACTCGATGGATCACTCTGTTGGGTTGATAAGTAAATAAAAATTATAATTACATAAAAATTTATTCAATTATGATGTAGGTATTATTTATTGTTACATAATAGAGGACGAAAATGGGATTAAAAAATTAGGGTGTATACAATCCCGGAATCTATAAAATCGAGATCCCTGATTATTGTGACCTTCACTACCCTGCTGGAAAAAGAGTCATTATTTGATTGAAGAGATTGGTACCACTTGCAACTCGCCTATGATACTTTAATGTCAATATCCTCAACTAGTGTGGAATCCGAGAAGACTTTTTAGGCGGCTGGATTGTTTTATACAAAAATTCGATCTAATTTGGGAGATTAACATTATTGACGAGCGTATGTTTTTATGGTCCTATTTTTTAAAACCTCAAACCGTGATAATTTATACAGGGTGTTAGTAAATAAGTGCAACAAACTTTAGGGAATGATTCGCATGAAAGAAAACCTAAGTAGTGGCGTACCATTTTTTTTCTTTAACATAAAATCCTCAATTGCATGTCAAAAAACGCGCAATAACTTCCTCATCTCAAGATCCACCAATTTCCATTTGCATGCATTTCCGTATACATACTTTCGTAAGTATACGGAAAGTATGCCCCTATTTTTGTCCGTCAGTATGGCGCAATTCTGTGACTTTTCTAGGAAACACTCTAGAGGCGCCATTTTTCATCTGAGAAAGTTGAAATTTGGCTCGATTGAAGTGGCGCACGGTCCCACGATGCCTATTGAATATGAGCGGGATCCGTTACCGGGAAGTGTCATTTTGTCGGGATTTTCCGAGAATAACCTAGGAAACACTCTAAATGTCTGAAAATTGTACCGATCTGGATGAAACTTGTTAGGGACAAACGGTGGGACCCCCACAATACGACCTAGTGAAAATGGGCCGGATCCGAGAATTCCAAGACCCCCGTTCAGGGCCGTACTTTTTCTTGCAACGTCCCATCTATAGGATTTTTTCTCAGTAACGGTACATAGCGGGGAAATTCTGTTTGCACAGTTACTTGGGTAAAGCATAAACGTACAAACTTTATAGAGATCGTTTTTCGAAAAAAAAATTGAGCGAGTGGAAAATTAAAAATAAACAAAAAATTGAAATTTTGCTTCACTTTCTGCGCTCGATTTCGAATTTTTTTCGAAATTTCTCAAATCGATCGAAAAAACAACAAAACAGTGTTTTAGAGTCGTTCATTGCCTACAAAAAAGATAATGTTTAAATTTCACGTGAAAAATCGACAAAAGCGACTTATTCAAAAAATAAAAAAATCCGTTCTTTTTTCTTAACACCAAAAAAAAAAAATTTCAGAAATGGTGCATCCTAGTGAAAAATCAAATCAGAACTTTTTTGAGTAGTTCTTTAAATGCTACTTTTTTTATTTGAAACATTTTCCCGGAAAATTCGTCGTTTGTGAGCGGCAATCGTCTTTTTAAAAACCGATTGAGAAGATGCGACTTTTAAAAACGAGTTTTGAAATTTTTCTCGAAATCTTTTTGACCGATCAAAAAGATAACAAAACAGTATGATAGAGACATTCGTTGTCTAAAAAAAGTTGGATATGGTTTTTCACGTCAAAGGTCGGCAAAAACGACTTATTCGAAAAAAACTCCAATGCGGATTGTTTTTCGAAATCATTTAAAAACTTTTTTCTCGGAAACGGTGCATCTTAGCGAAATATTCAATCATGGTTCTTTTGAAGAGCACTCCGATTACTACTTCTTTTATTTGAAACATTTTCCCGAAAAATTTGCGGTTTTCTCGTTATTTCAAGAAAAATATCAAATTTTAGCTAAAACATCAATTAAGCCGACAATGGCTATCAAATTTTGTACGTGGTGTAAAAAATCTAAAAGCTTGAACACTTCACAACAGAAATGCATATAAATAGTTTCTTCAAAAAGCGCCAAATAAAAAAGTTATTAAAGAAAATTTGGACCGGTGTCTGATTCAAAAATTATTTTCCTGGTTGTGACGTCACAGGTAAATTATTCATTCATTTCAGATGTCAGATTTGCGTAAAAATTGGTGTTTTTTGTATCTTCATACCAGAACTTTTAAAACTTCAAGCGAATCTCATGCATGAAAAACAAAAGAGTTATCTTTTTTTTTAATTCAAAGTATCTTGAAAATGGGACTCCTACGTGAAAACTTGGTTTTGGCCAAATAATCTGTGGCAAAAAGCGTGACCTCCTTTTTTGTAACACCCTGTATAATTTACAAAGATATACACAAATATTATATTTTATATGCACAAATAAAATTATTAACATTTTTGAGAATAACAGTTTTGTTGTTTCTCATCTGCCGAAAAATTGGCCTGAATTATTATATCGTAACTAGAAATACGATTGAAGTAAAAAAAATTGTTTCAAATACTTCAATCGTCTCTTAATTGCATGAGTTTCGTAATAGTTATTTATGCAACAAGTGCATAAAGTGGTACTTTTTTTCACGACTGGGAAGTTTGACAAAATAGGGACATGTAAGCCGTTTTAGATATTTAATAATAATAATAATGATGCTTATCGGTCATGGTGTACCCAACGTGGATATCAACAAAATAAAACAAAACGTGTGCAGGTCAAATGGGTATAATTTCAAAGATTGTTTGTCTACCAGTTTCGGACTTGGACACGTACCCATCATCAGATATTTAGAGCCGTTTCACTGTTTTCAAAAAGTAAAATTGCGATTTTCATTTATTTATATGTATAACTTATCATAACCTACTCAATTTAAACTGTAACTGGAAAAACCATTCTTACTAGATTTTTCTCAGATAATCTCAAAATATAATAATATACAGGTGTCCTATTAAAAAAAAAATAAACGCAATAATGTAGTCATGAGTGAAAGTCGAAAGGTGGCAAGTTTTGAAAATGTAGAATAATTTAGAATAATAGCAAGATAAGATATTACCTATTTAGATTAAAAAATAACAAATTGTAACATCTTATTATTTTTAGATAAGCTACTGGGCTTCCTGAATAATCGCAAATACTTATAGCGCGTAGGTATACAGCGTGGCAATAATCTATACCCTCGTTAATTATTGTATGGCTAACTTTGTTATTTCAAGAGTTACAAGATTAGGTTAAATCAGCAAAGCTGGGCGAAATTTGTTGCTAATTACTAAGAATTGAAAATTAAATGTTTGAAAAATTTAGCCATTACTGAAATTTAATGAAAAAAACTGAAAAATCATTTTATTTTTTGAAATAAATAAATAATTATTTGACACTTAATTCGACACTTCAGAAATTTTCAAAGCCAACTACAGATCCCAGCAGAGCTTTCATAGTCAACTTTTTGTTTTTTTTTTATGGCCGCAATAGTGTTTTTTTTATAACGTTCGATAGAATCCAAAAATAAACAACAATAAAAAAAAATCCAAAAATTTTAGTAAAAAACAACTTTTGAGACCGAATAGAGAAATTTTAAAACCATAAGGCAAGTAATGACTTAATATTAACGTAATTTAACGAAAAATTGTTATTTTCGAAAAAAGAAGACTAAAATTTTTTATTTATAGAATGACATGAAAATCCAATATGGCGGTCATAAGAAAAACGAAAGTTGACTATGAAAGCTCTGCTGGGATCTGTAGTTATGGCTTTGAAAATTTCTGAAGTCTCGAATTAAGTGTCAAATAATTATTTATTAAAAAAAAAGATTTGTCAGTTTTTCATTATATTTTAGTAACAGCTGAATTTTTCAAAAATTTAATTTCCTATTCTTAATGAGCACCAAATTCACTAAACTTTGCTGATTTACCCTAATCTGTAATTCTTGAAATAACAAAGTTATTTATGTACAATGCATACAACGGAGGGTAGATTATTGTCAATTTGTCACCCTGTATATTTAGATAAGTTATTTGCTGCGTAGGGAATATGAAATATAATTAACTACATCGTATCATTTTCAAATAAAGATTTTATTGATTTTTTTATATTAAATTACTTAATTAGGGCATAAGATGTAGACATAAAATCTGTGAATTGTGGCTGAATTTCAAACCCTATTACTATTTTATAATTAAAAAAAAAAAATAATAAGAAAATAAAAAATAAAAATAGACACAATTTTAAACAAGAGAACAAATTTATTTCGGAAACGAACTTTCCAAAAAAAAAAAAGATAAAAAAATAAAGCTAGGGAGGGATTTTGACAATAGCAAATAAATAAAAAAATACCCACCAAAACATTACTTGTATCAGTAATTTAAAGGGTCGGTTAGTGTTATTGTGATGATAAAAATTTATATGGTTTGTCCAGTGTGAGTTGTTGTCCGGTGAGATGCCACACTGATCCTGACTATAAACGATTTGATTTTTTATGTTTTAATTCGTACAATTATAAGAATTGATTTATATTATAATTATAATATTTATTATTGATTAATATAATTATTATAATAATTAGTAATTAGTACGAAATAAAACGTATAAAATCAAATCGTTTATAGTCAGGATCAGTGTGGCATCTCACCGGACAACACTCACTGGACAAGCCATACCTACACCTAACGTTTAATAATATAATAAGTAGATTTTAATCATTTTTTTCAAAATCAAGTTAATTTCTAATGTTATTAATGATAATGGGGGTATACTTACAGAAGCTTTACCAAAAGGTACCAGGACCAAATCAACGTCATTTTTAATCTGATTCCAAGCAGGATACAATTGATTGTTAATAAATCTTATACTATCTGGACATAACGATTCAAATAAAACTTCGACTTGCAATAACTAAAACAAAAAAAAAAAAACAATCGAATAAAATATTTATTTATTTTAATTTTATACTAAACAGGATGTTCAATAATAATTTATATACCTATATTATAGTGTTTATAGGTACTTAAGCACTTTTATTGTTATTATAAGTTCAATTATAACTTTCACTTTCCTATATACTACAATAATAATAATATTACTTTAACCAATTTTTTACATTAATCATTAATGTATGATATAAATAAATACCTTCTTTTGAGGATTTTGTGCACTGCTTAACGAGCAAACGATTAAAATTACATTCACTACTTTAATAAAAGACATTTTAATATAATTTATTATTGATATTTATAAAACACACACTAAGAGAACCTGCTTTATTGTATATCTCATGAACGCTAGCTCGTGAATAAAATAAATATAAAGATGAGTTTAGCGTACTGCGAATAGGTAGGGGAGTTAGTTATTGGTTATTATACATACCTACCTACCTATATAGTTTAGAGTTCATTAATATGTTTTAGGTACGTAGGTATGGGATGGGGATTCCAGCACCAGTCCAGTGGAAAAATGCTAATTAACTACATACCTAAATGCAAACATCCACATAAATTATAATAAGACGATGTCGTGTAGGTAAAATTCGGCTTTTGTATAATTATTTCTTATTTCCAGATGGAGATTAAATAGGTATAGGTATATACAGAGTGTTTATGCGCAAAATTAATGGCGTGATTTTACTTGAAAAAATATTGCCAAAAGTCCTATCAAATCAATATTTTTTATAACTTTTCGTAATATTTTTTCTGGGTTTTGAATTTTCCGCCATTTCGAGAATATTTTCATTCAACATTTAAAATCGATTCCTTATTTATTCTCGTGTCTTGTAGATTTTCCATATTAACAATGTGTAATAATAACGGCGCGCTTATGGGAGGTTTTCAGAGAAGAAACATTTTTGAAAAAAGCTTACAAACCGCAACTTCAATCTTTTATTTGGCATCTTGTAGTCTCAATTTGAATTTTTACCCCCACCATTTGTGGTCTTTTTTTTCTTTCTAATAAACGGGACATCCTGTATATTTTTGTATTTTCATATTTCCCGAGAAAATCCAGTAAGAATGGCTTTGTTGCAGTTTAAATCGAGTAGTTTATTACGAGTTATAATAAACAAGTGAAAATCGCAATTTTTCATTTGTTTATAACTCAAAAACTAATTAATTTAAATCAGAACTATGAAAATACAAAAATATACAGGGTGTTTCTTAAAAAAAATATATATGACCACAATGGTGGGGGCAAAAATTCAAATTGAGGCTTTCTTGAAAAAAAGTTGAGGTGTGCGAGTTTTTTTTTCAAAAAGGTTTTTTCTCTAAATAATGAATTTTATTCCATATAAGTGCGTTTCACACTGTATATATTTTTAATGTCCCCGCCTCAATCAATCACCCTCATAAAAAATAGCCAATTTTACACATATATACAGAAATGTTCAATATGTTCCAAAAATAAATTACATTTTTTTTTAATAACTCCGAAACGGCTTAATTTTTTATTTTTTTTGTTGTTATTCTATTGATTGGTCTAATATTTATTTATTTATTTATTCATCCAGCATAAGTACATATAATTTACATTATATACCCCGGAAGAGAGAGGCATGCCTCTCTGTGCCCAGGAGCTAGGATTACAAACTTAAAACTAAAACAAACTATCCTACAGAAGTAAATCACAACCATAACAGTATTCTAAAGTAAACAACCCCATATTTAAATTCACAACATTGACTGAGTCAAGAGGTGTTTGAGTAATTTTTTCTTTATAGATTTAACAGATCCCTTAGTGTATTTTATGTCATTTGGCAAAGCATTAAAGTACTTAATAGCAGCATATGAACAACTTTTTTCATAAATAGACCTACTATGCAAAGGTATACTGATCATTTTATTCCTAGTTTTACTAGCTGAGTTACGGTATTCATAGCTCAACTTGTCATAGTAAAACATAATACATTTAGCAGCATAAAGTTGTTCAATGGTTGGTATTTTACAGTTTTTCAATAATTTTATAAACCTATTCTGAAGGGAAACCAGTTGCCCGAGCTCAGTAGTGTAAGCGCCACCCCATATAATCAAACCATAATTAATGATACTATAAACATAAGCAAAGTAAATAGCCTCAAGCACTTTAGCTGGTAAGAATCGGAGCTTATAGGCAAGGTACAGAAAAAATCGAATTTTCTTAGTGACATGTTGTATCTGGATGTCCCATTTCAAGTTGGAATCCACAATGATGCCCAGATATTTGACATTATTGGATCTTGCAATCTGTGTGCTGTTTATTAATATGTTTGTCTTCGCGGGGACACTGTCAACATAGCAACCAAAAGTGATGTGCTCGGTTTTCTTGACATTTAGTGTTAGTCTATTCATAATGAACCAATCATTCAGATTACTAAGATATTCATTCATCAATGATTCAGCAAGTTCCCATGTTCGTGCATAGCTGAGTACAATCGTGTCATCTGCATAAGCAAACAAAGACTCACAAACATTAAAAATGTCATTTATATAAATCAGGAACAAAAGCGGTCCCAGGATAGTACCCTGGGGAACACCAATCTTTATATGTCTATATTGACTAGTTACTTCACTCAGTCTAACACATTGTTTTCTGTCAGATAAGTAATTTTCCATAAGTTTCAGAGCGGGACCTCTTATTCCTTCATTTTCAAGCTTTTGCAGTAATATGGTATGATCAACAGTATCAAATGCTTTGCTTAAGTCAATCAGCGTTGCAATGACAGCATCACCACGATCGACTCTCCCATATACAATGTCAAAAACACGTTCTAGAGCATCGGTAGTACTCCTATTCTTCAAAAATCCGTATTGTCTGTTGTTAATTCTCTTAAATTTAGTTAAAAACCCACAAAATCTTGTGTGAATTAGTTTCTCAAGTATCTTGGCGATATTCGAGATAAGTGAAATGGGTCGATAGTTGCCCACAGATGTACGGTCTCCAGATTTGTAAACGGGTACTATCTCAGCGACCTTTAAGGCAGCCGGCCAGACACACAGACTCATACAGGCATTAAATAATGCCTCAAGAACCGGAGCTATAAACCCACTAATCGCTTTCAAGACACTAGTATGGATCTTATCAACGCCACCATCCCTTTCTTTTAGGTTTTGAATAATAGTTTCAATTTCAGTTCGATCAGTGGGAAAGAGAAATATTGACTCTGCGTTTCGATCGTTCTCACTGTGTCCGCCACCGCCAGATGCCCCAGAAACAGGCACCCTTCCTGCCAGTTGTCGTCCAATACTAGAAAAAAATTCATTAAAGTTTTCAGCAATATCTTTCTGGTTAGTGATAACATCGTTATCTATCCGCAGCTCTTCAATACAACATCTTCTGCCCGTTCTTTTACCCAGTTTAGAATTGATATAGCTCCAGAGCCTTTTAGGGTCTCGAACACATTGCTCAGCTTTTTTAATTTCATAGGTTTCTTTAGCTACTTTTATTACCCTATGGAGTAGTTTCCCATAGTTTTTATATTCATTTTTAAGTGCCTCTGAGCTACTATTGCTTTTCCAAAGGTTATAAAGAAATTCTTTATGCGAGATTGACTTAAAAATAGCTCGGGTCATCCAAGGTTTCCTGAAGGTACCTCTGTGTCTACTGCATCTTATTGTAGCCCTGTCAATACATTTTTTAATTTGAGATATGAGCACTTCAACGCCCCTCTCCGGATCATTAACAGGCACACACCCGAACCAGTCAACTCTACTTGCTGTATGCATAAGTTTTCTAAAATTTATTTTATTGAAATTTGATTCCTTTTTTCTTTCATTTGTATTGATGTTAAAACAGCAAAATAGGGGATAATGGTCGGGCAGTACCTGGGAATGCTTATATGATCTAACGACTAATTTTGTTTTAATATACATGTTATCAATACATGTTCCACCATTAATATTCGGCCTTGTTACAGACTTAAACAAAGGTATGAACCCAGCTGAGTAGCAGTTTTCCAATAGTTCTTCAGCTTCATGATCAGCTTTTAAAATATTTATATTGTAGTCACCCACAATGATGTGGTTATTGCTATTACTGTTTGCCAGTATACTTTTCATTACCGTAAGAAATTTTGTTGCAGAAAAATCATGACATCTATACAGAGCAGTTATTGATACTTCATTTTTTTGGTGCAGCTTAACTACACAATTCAACACCCTAAACCCATCATATTCAATGATCTCAACCCTATGCACAACGTCATGTCTGATATACATAACCACACCATCTGCGCTATTAATGCAGCCATTATTGTAATAGATTTTATATCCCTCTATACTATACAGATCAGGATTACACAGATTCCATGTCTCAGAGCAAATGACAATCTGAGGCCTTATTTTAATATTAGTCAAGTAAGCTTCCAGGTCAGCAATGTGAGCATTCAGACTCCTTATGTTCACATGCAAGACCACCCAGTTAAAACCCGCGATATTCTCGTTTAAAGTACAAATATTATCACATTCTGTTTCTACATCATGATCCCTTTCCAAGAGTTCCAATTGTTCTAGCTTTTCATCCTCTTCAGGTTGAAGCACTAGAACGAGTAATCAATTTTATTTTTCAATATTTTTATATGATACAGATATGTTGAACATTTAGGATCGGATGTCTTATGATTTACGTTATATTTAGTCCTATATTTTGCATTTGACTCTACACAATTATGGCATCTAATGCCACCCTCCTTCGTACATGCCGCAGTAGCATGTTCCCCAGAACAACATTCACATACAAATACATTACTAACAGCCATAATTATCTCTGTGTTGGTCCAAATTTTCTACCCCCCAATTTTTACACCACTGGAAAAATTTTGGTTTTATACATATAATAACATATTTTTCCAAAATCTAGACATTTCTGGTAGGTACAAAAAAAGAATAAGCTTTGGGTGGTAAATTCCCAACAGTTTTCGAGATATTAAACAATTTTGAATAGATGAAACCGTAATAAAATTTACGTGTAAATATCTCTAAAAATATGCACTTTTTGAAAAATAGTCAAAACCAAAATTAATCCAGTAGCGTAAAATAACACAAAAAAAAATTTTTCATAAAAAAATCTTTATACATAAATAAGGCATATGTATATAATTTATATATGTATATAAAGCTTATACTTATATATCATTACTTAACTACCTATAGCAAAATTTTTACGTCGTATAAGCGAGGTATAGGTACCTACCTACTTATTAGTTAACGAAAATTTTCCTAATTTGAAGTTTTTAAGATAACGATAACAGCTAACAGCAGGTTTTAATAAGTTTACTATAAAGTGCACGTCGTCTAGGTAATTATAATTTATAAGTTACCTGCTCCAATGAAATATAAATATATCACAAATATATACCTATCGTTCATTAGCTATTATAAATAAGTGTTTATTAGCTGAATTATCTTATCATCATTTCAAAAACGATTAAACTCAAAATAGAATTTTTTCAAGTTTCAATCAATATAAAACTCTCAATTATTATTTTCTTATAATTTTACTCATTTACATTATACAAAGTGTCATAGGAGGGAAAGATAATCTAATAAAGATATAGAATCTAAATAGATAAAAATCTATTGTATAGTGTTAATAAAATCGCATCATAAAAAGTTAATGATTGCCATATTTCAGTTTTGAAACATTCCTTTTAAGCACAATAAGTGCCTAAAAGTACCTATGGTTCTTTTACGCACTAAATGTGCTAGAATTGACAAATATGACAATTAAAATGCTAATTTTTATTTAACCTGCTGTCACTTAATTGACAATGATATAAAATACCGATTTCTAAAATTATAAATTGTTATTGTTTCTTGGCGGCTTTGGAATTCATAAATTTGCTGTTTTTCGCTCAACTCGGCCTTCATCATTTAGTAAGAATAGAAGAGAAATACAGTAGTCGAGTTGATTGTAATTATCACGATGTAGATACATTAGAGTACCTGTATTACCGACATTGACGCTTTACCTTCAGATACATTTACACGGTATGCGGTATGTCAGTAGCATTTACTATTTTGGTCACTACTGCGCAATGACGTAATGCGGTTGTGTCAATAAATGTCAAATTTTATTGCTTCCTTTCTTCGTTGCTTGTGTTTTTCTTTGTGCGAGATCTAAATGTACCTATATTATGTTATATTATGCTGGAAGGTTATAAATATTACGGTTTTATTATTGTGTTGAAAGTGTTTATTACAAGGGTGTCCCATTTAAAATGGGGATCTCGGAAACGGTAAAAGATACAGGATCGGTTAAATTGGATCAAAATTACAAAGTTTCATGCTTATTAAGAATCTGAAACAAAATTTATGGAAACTTCCTGAAAAAATGAAAAAATCAAAATTTCTTATTGTATGAAAGAAATTATATTGTTTGAAGTCATTTAGTATTTAAAAAAATAAGAAAACCAAAAATCTATCACATTAAAAAAAAATCAAATTTTTTCCTTCTTTAGAACAAAATAACCTTCCTTTCTTTAATTGAAAGTCATAAATAATCATAATTCAAGCAATGTGACGTCATTATAAGACGTCATTCGGCAAAAAAACTTTAATTGCTTTCGAAAAAAAAAAGAAAATTTTAGAGAATTTTTTTTAATGTTGTATCTTTTTGGTTTTTCTTATTTTTTAACACCGAATAACATGAAAAACAATATAGCAGTCATAAGAAAAACTATACTCGACTATGAAAACTCTGAGATTTAGTTGTCCGTGAAAATTTTTAAAACGTCGAATGCATAATATCTCTTTCTGACTTATGTAAGACTACAAAAAATTATTTATTTATTTCTGACAATAAAAAAGATATGAGCAATCTCATATTGTGTAGTCTTTCAGCCTCGTGACGTCAGAAGACCGACAAGCCCGGAACGCAGCCTGCGCAGTCAGTCTATTGACATATAGGTGTATCGTGACAAATATTACGTCTGACTTTTAATCTGTCAATGTCATTGATGATTGATGACATACGAAATATAAAAAGACAAGACACTCGGATATTTGGCGGGAAATCGGGAAACGATGCATCTACATCTACCAAATCAAATCTAATTCCAATTCAACCAAGAAATGAAGAATTAAAAAAGTGATCTAATCAGGAAAAAAATCATGGAAAAAACTTAACGGAAGCAAAAAATGCGATAACTGAAGAGATATGTTGGAAAATTTTGAATAATTATTCGATCCAAGTGAACAAGTTAGCAAAAATGAATCCGCCGGAAAGTTTTGACTTTCCATTTCCACCTTACGATATTCAACATGAGTTCATGAAAAACTTGTACAACGCTCTCACAAATGAGCAGTTTGGGATATTCGAGAGTCCTACAGGAACTGTAAGTGCACTTTTGATTTATTTTGCAATCTCTTATTGTTGTCTCAACCAGTTAATTGTTTCCAAAAAGCATCATGCTTTGCTATTATTGTCGAGAATGATCAGAATTTATGGTGTCCCATACTTAAGTTCTTCCTAATTTCTCGGGAGCATATAGGCGAGGTCAAAAACCTAGTCTGTCATAAGAAATTTCCAAAGTGTCCCTATTAAACGGAGATACAGACCCTGAAAAGGATACCCAACGATTTACTTTTTAAGCTCTAAACTTTTGAACCAACCTGTATAATTGGATGGAATTTAAACACTTTATAGAGGCAACAGAGAGCCATCAGGCCATATTAAAGTCGATGTTTGACGGTGTCAGGGGAGTCAGGAACGGACTTACCACCATCACTACACTCATTGGGTCAAAGTTTTGACAGATGTCATTTTACAGAGCTGAAAACAATTTTTTTTATTTCTCTGGTCGTTTATCTATAAAAAAGTACTCTTAACTTATTTCAATAAAACTGACGGTTCTCGAGATAAATCAGTTTTTAGTTATACGAAACGCTTAAAAGTTTTTTTTTTAAATCTTGAAAATTTGCGTTTCCGGTTCCGGACCCCATGAACATTTTAAAAATCAGGCTATAAGTTTGTGTATACCATAATAACTGTACTTAATCGAATTTTAATATCTTCAAGGGTAAATCGTTGAGCATAATATGCGGATCTATACGCTGGTTAAAAGATTACGTCAAGAAAGAAAAAGAAGATCTCATCTCGCAAGCGGAGAAAGCCGCAATCGAACTGGAACAGTGCACCTGGGAGCAAGCGTCAAACGAGAATTTCATCGAGGCACACGAGAAACAATCGAAATGCCGGAAACATTTGAACTCCCTAAACTTCAAACTGGAATCCCTGAGCAAGATCGATGAGAAGATCGCGAAATGGAAGAACGAGGACGTAGGCAACAATTCCGACGACAGCAGATTCGAAGTGGTCGAAAAGGCGGATCCGCCGAAGGGCAAGAAAAGTCTCCACGACTTGTCCGTTGCAGCCGAAGAACCGGTCAAACCTGTTCAGGTAATTCCAATTTATACCAATTCTAATTTTACGTTCTAATTGTATGTATTTTAGATTTTTATTGCCAGCAGAACTCACACTCAGTTATCGCAGTTAGCGGGAGAGATAAACAAGTCACCGTTTAAAGATAAAGTGCGAGTCGTGACGCTCGCATCCAGGCAGTGCTATTGTATAAACCCGGACGTTCGAAAATTGAAAAGTTCAAATCTTATCAACGAAGCGTGAGTTGCTAGCATTACTTTTATTTATCAACAAAAGCGATTAATTGAATTATTTGTTACAATAACAGTTGTCTAGCTCTGATGAACAATAAGGACACGGATGATATGTCAGAAGAGGAATTATTCGATGATGACATACTCATGAAAAAGAAGATTAAAAGTAGATGTCCTTATTATAAGTCGAAGGCGGTGAGGAGGTTAACACAGAAAGCTTTACTCGAGGTGACCGATATCGAAGATTTAGTGCAAGAAGGGAAATTAATGAAAGCTTGTCCTTACTACGCCAGCCGGAAAGCTCTAGATATGGCGGAAGTGGTGCTGGTTCCTTACAATACGATTTTACATAAACCCACACGCGAGGCTTACGGTAATTTGACTCTTGATTACTGTTTTTTTACTGGTTTTTTCACGTTACTGTTACCTTCAAGTTTTTTGGGTCGCTTGACGTAAATCTTTTTTTTTATATTTTGAAAGCGTTTTATCAAAATACCCGGCATCCTCAAATAGAACTATTGAAAATGGACCAGATCCGGGAATTTTAACGCCCCCATTCAGGGTTGTATTTGTTTTGTGCACCGTAGAGCGGCTAATTACCAAAAACATATGAACATATTTTCCAGAGCAATTTGCTCTCTTAACAAATGGCCGCCACTAGTGGTGAGGAATTTGCCCTCTTAACAAATGGCCGCCACTACAGGTGAAGAGTTTTTCTCTTAAAAAAACGGCCGCCACTATAGGTAAAGGCCTCATTTTTGTTTTGCAAAGTACTAAATCTTCAGATATGCACCAAGCACTCTAATGCATAACAAAAATGAGGCTTTTACATCTATAGTGGCGGCCGTTTTTTAAGAGAAAAACTCTGCACCTCTAGTGGCGGCCATTTTTTAAGAGGGCAAATTCCTCACCCCTAGTGGCAGCCATTTGTTAAGAGGGCAAATTCCTCTGGAAAATATGTTATTGTGGAAACTGACATTTAAAGTACTAAATCTTCAGATATACACTAGTCACTCATAGGGTGTCCCGTATCGTTATGTTCAAATTTTTTGAGCATTATAGTAGGCTTAATTTTGAGCCCAAAAAAAACGAAAAATGGCAGGTCTATCTTCATACGTTACGAAGTTGCAAGCTAAGGAAAATTGAAGTTTTTTGGGTCGCTTGATGTAAATCTCAGTTTTGCTGCTAGAAATTTTATCCGGAGCCTCTTTTTTTGCAAAGAACAGCAAAATTTTGGCACTTTTCAGTTTTTTTTTATATTTCGAAAGTGTTTTTTTTTGAAACCGTACCACCTATCTGGACTTTTCTTGGTAAAAGTACGACGCGGCGAGATTCCATTGGCGGAGATATTTAGGAAAAGCACAAACGTACAAACTTTATAGAAATAGTTTTTCGAAAAAAAAATTCGGTGAGCGGCTAACCACCAAAAATATATTAACATATTTTCCAGAGCAATTTGCCCTCTTAAAAAATGGCCGCCACTAGAGATGAGGAATTTGCCCTCTTAACAAATGGCCGCCACTAGAGGTGAAGAGTTTTTCTCTTAAAAAAAACGGCCGCCACTAGAGGTTAAAGGCCTTATTTTTGTTTTGCAAAGTACTAAATTTTCAGATATGCACCAAGCACTCATGCATAACAAAAATGAGGCCTTTAACCTCTAGTGGCGGCCGTTTTTTAAGAGAAAAAGTTTCACCTCTAGTGGCGGCCATTTTTTAAGAGGGCAAATTCCTCACCTCTAGTGGCGGCCATTTGCTAAGAGGGCAAATTCCTCTGGAAAATATGTTATTGTGGAAACTGACATTTGTGTAAAGTATTAAATCTTCAGATATGCACCAAGCACTCATACATATGTCAGTTTGTACTTTATACAACATATTTTCCAGATGAATTTGTCATCAGCTTCAGAACGCCTGTTTGTTGGACAAAAGTCTGTTTAATGAAAGTTGTGGAATTTTTTTCTGGTCGTGGTCTTTTCGATAAAACTGCAATTTCAAGACATATGCAAAAAAATTGGAAAAAGTGACCTAATTTCAATTTTGCAGTAAAAGGAGGCTCTGGGCAACAATTGCTGTCAGGAAAACAACTGAGATTGGTGTCCAACAATCCAAAAAAATAGAAAAAATGATAACTATCCCTATTGATTTTTTTTTTCAATACGCCTAGCCTATTCTATTGTGCGGAAATAGGGGAACTACCTAAAGTTAATATTTTCATTATTGCAGGTATTAATTTGAAAAACAATGTCGTCATAATAGATGAAGCGCATAATTTACTGGACGCTCTCACTCAGATGTACAGCAGTGAAGTGTCCTATTACGAACTAACCGACGCGCTGGCCCAATTAAAGACGTACCGAGAGAAATATTCGAAAAGATTCTCCGCCAACACGATCGTCATGATCAATCGAATCGTCACCTTGGTGAGCAGACTGAAAAATTTCCTCGAGGGAAGAAGCGGTAACGTCGGAGCAGGTAACACTAACACTATAGTCCGGCCGTCTAGATGGGGTTTAATGTTTGACTTTCAGCCGCTACGCCGTTACAGCCGCAGCAAAACAAGGTGACGGACCAGAGCTACAAGAGCTTCGATTTCCTGGATGAAGTGGGAATCGAAATGTTCAATTTTTTCGAGATTTCAAAACTATGCAGGGAAAAGAGATTGGCCAATAAGGTATGAGGTTTGTGATTCCTGAATAAAAAGGGGTGGAAAATCCTCAAAATTATTTTTTCTTTCCAGTTACACAGCATACCAATAAATGTGCAGAAACACAGTAATACCACGCAGAAACACAGTAATACCACATCAGGCCGTACCCAAGTTCTAAATTTTCTCACCTCGATTTCCAATGCTAAAAGATCCGGCAACATAAAGCCCAGGGCCGGACCGTCCGCCCCAAGCGTGACCCCTAAAGCGGGGCCATCTAAAGCGGCATTAAATATAAACCCGAACCCGTCAAAGAAGCCGAAGATTGATACGACTTGGAATAAAGGAAAAACCGGACTTCCCACTTGTTCTAGCCCCAATAATCTACCCATCCTGGCAAGTGATACTCTAAATGATGAGGGTAAGTACACCTACCTTTATTACAAAACGTTTGGGTGCATAATCGATTTTCTTTAGCCGATAGAACACCTTCAGTAAATCCTTTGGTGTCGGTGCTCTCGTTTCTCGAGTGCTTGAAGATTCATTCGGAGAACGGCAGGTTTATAGTAACAAGAGGAAATGGTAAGAACAAATCAGAGAGCAAAATCAGATACATGCTGCTGAACGCGACCACAAACTTCATCGATCTATCTCAACAAGTCAGATCTGTAAGTTAACTCGTGTTAATTCTAGCACTGAGTAATTATATTTTCGCTTATAGGTGATTGTGGCAGGGGGTACAATGAAACCGATGGAAGAATTCCGCGAGCGTCTTTTCGTCAAATCGGGAATTCCCAGGGATAAAATCGTCGAGTACAGCTTCGATCACGTTATCCCGTCCGAGAGTATTCTCACCCAGGTCGTTACGACCGGCTACAAGCAACAGAATTTGCTGTTCAGCTTCGAAGCGAGATATCTGATGGTGAGCGTTTTGTAAAATTTCCCATGGAGCGAATAATCGTGTTGTGATTAATTAACAGGGAGAATGTTTGGCACACCTGATTGCAGACGCTTGCACTCAAGTGAAAGGAGGAGTGGTCGTCTTCTTCCCCTGCTACGCTTACGAGGAGTGGATGTGGAACAAGTACCTCTGCCGAAGGAACTTTGGGAGGAGGGTGTTCAGGGAGCCCCGGAAATCGGGGTCCGTGGAAAGCGTCCTGAAGAAATACTCCGAGGCTGTTTATTCGAGGGATCCCAGTAATCAGGGTGCACTGCTTTTTAGCGTCGTCGGTGAGTAGCTAACCCTAATTTAAAAACACCTGGGAAATGGTTTCAAAAAAGATGGCCCCGTTGTCAGGACCCAACCCCACTTTTTTTCATTGTTCTATTTCTACCTGATCTAGCATTAGGGCCACTTATTTTTTTAACATCCTGTATAATAATTAAGGTACTTAATCTCTTGAAATGATAATAATAATAATATAAATAATGCGCTTGTGGTTTTTTCAGGTGGAAAATTGAGCGAAGGTCTCAATTTCAGTGACGATTTAGGACGATTGATTATCGTGGTCGGTCTACCGTATCCGAACGCTTATTCTGCCGAAATGAAGGAAAAGATGGCGTACATAACACGTGCAGAGGTAAGAGTACCAGGGCGCCATATTTCGGAAAAACCAGCCCCTAATACTGTCTGTATTTTCCACAAAAAAAACGCATTTTTTTCTAAAAAATCGCATTGCTGGTGGGACCGGTTTTACCGATCTCCTTCATTTTTTCAGGGCAGATCCGCATCGACATGGCGATCGACATATGTAAAAATCAAGCCGATACAACGTCATCATTTTGAGAAAAAAATTAAAAACTGAGAAAAATGCGATTTTTTGGAGTTTTTATTTTTTTCTGGAAAATACAGACCATGTTAGGGGTTGGTTTTTCCGGAATATGATGTACCGCTTCAAGGACCATCTCTTATAAAAAAATTTGGAAAATCGATTCTTAACCCTTCAACCGTTTACGCAAAAAACTGAAATTTTTTCGGTTTTTAATTTTTTTCTCAAAGTTGTGGCGTCATGTCGGCTTGATTTTCAAATTATGTCGATCGTCATGTTGATGCGCGTTTTCCCTGAAAAAAATGAAGAAAATCGGGAAAACCGGTCCACCAGCAACGCGACTTTTTTATGAAAAAAATGCGATTTTTCGAAGTTTTAATTTTTTTTCTGGAAAATACAGATCGTGTTTGGGGCTGGTTTTTCCGGAATATGATGTACCGCTTCAAGGACCGTCTCTCATAGAAAAATTACGAAAATCGCTCCTCACCCCTTGAACCCTAAAAAACTAAGGGGTAAAAAACTGAAAAACTTGTAAACACTTTTCTAATTTTTGTATTATTATTTACAGGGCCGGGTGGCGGCGAAGGTTTATTACGACTCGTTATGCTTCAAAGCGGTCAACCAGTGCATCGGAAGGGCCGTGCGTCACAAGAACGACCACGCCTGCGTCTGGCTGGTCGACGACAGATTCAAGTCGCACGTCGACAAACTGCCCGGATGGATTCAAAGGAACGTCCGTGTCGGGACCGTTCAGGAGAGCCTCCTCGTTTTGCAATCGGTAAATGTTTCTATTATCATTTTAAAGGCTTCAGTGTAGTGATTGTTTCAATAATTTTTCATTTTTCTTTCTCAAGTTTTTCAGGTCAAGACTTGACGCTTCGATCGAGACAAGTAGTTTCATCGTTGCTGATGAATGAGGCAAACTGAGTAGTTAAACCTGAAGCAGTTTTTTAATTTTAAGTGTCTCTCTTTCATTATTGTGATTTTGTTGTGTGATTATCTATTTTTTTAAATTATTGTTCAAGTGGTTTGTTAATTTTGTTAGAATTTTAAAAATGTATAATTTATATTGTATTATTATTATTATTAGCATTAATGGAGATCTGTTTTTGTCTTTTAAAGTTTTAGAAATTAAGATTAAAGGTTGATTGATCAGTAAATCGCTCACTTAGAGAGAAATATCGAAAAATCTGCTTTTTATTGTTTTATTCAAATAAGTTGAAGCCGCCCACAAAAAGGGAGGACTTATAAAAAGCAGAGGGGGGGGGGTTACTTTCTCAGGTTTTTCTTCAAGGTCGCACATACTTGTGGCATTGGTATTTCAAAAAATGAAACCTATAAATTCTATCTATCTTCATTTGTTTTTAAGAGTATCGCAATAATTTCTTACTAAAGCATGGCAACATTGCATTTATGTTCAGATAAAAGGGAACTCTCTCTTTTTGATGTTGCTATTCTATGGTTGCAGTTTGTCAATCAATCAGCTGTCATGAAAATTTTAAACTGATATGACATTATCAAATGTCTAATTATGTGCAAGGGAAATATTAGAAAGGATTTTTTAACTGTAATTTCGTGCATGATACCTAATTTTTTAAATATTACGAAACTATATTTATTGTTTATAACACATAAATACAAAGGGCTGTGATATTATATAATAATAGGGTGTTATAATATTGAATTAGAGCAATTATGTCAAACTAATAATAAGTCAAATTGTGGTGGTGACAATATTAGAACTGTCCTGTCATTCAAAAACCAAAAAACCACAGACAAATGAGATTGCAAGACTATTATTGCCAAAATCAACTTTCCCAATTTGCTGGTGGAGGGGCCAGTATTGTCAGTTGTAAATTTTTTCTCACCTCTATTTTTTAGTGTTTTTTTTACCACCATTTTAACACAGCTTCTGGATCGTTTGCCTTATTAAAATGTCGTTTTATATTTAAATTTCATATTAATTTTGATTCGTATACTGGAAATTATGGTTTTAAGTTGTCTGGGGAAAATTTGATAAACTAGTAAACCATAGAGCAGCTAGAACAAAATTGAAAACAGTTACATTCGTCTTTTTCAATGCTGAGTAAATCATAAATTTTTTTTAAGAGTATTTTGAGAGAAGTAAAATTTGAAATATAAATCAAATCTGGTGTTTTATTTATTCCTCGTTTTCAATCGCTGTACCCTAAAAGAGTAAGGGGTTAAATTAAATGAAGACGAAACTGAGGGGGTTTGAGTACTAACCCAGGGGAGACAATCACAGCCAGGTAGGGAGAAAAAAAGGGGAACGAGTAGTTCTGTATGAATTTTGACCCTGTAGAGGCGTCTAGAACCAATTTTGAATATTTACTGTAAATAGTTATAGTGTAGGAGTTACTGGCAACAAGTGCTTTATTAATGTTCCTCTCTTCTTCCCTCCAAATAACAACAAAGATAATTATTATTATTAGTGTAGATAACTCGAATAATCAGGAATTTCATGCCCAAATTAAATTTATTTAGATATTAAATTAACAAAACACATTGTACGTAACGAAATATAAACTTATTGCTACATAACACGATTAAAAATTGTCTAAACAAACAATAATTGGTCCTTTATCAGATCAGTTGTCCTTAACAACGCCTTCATCATAATACTCATAGTTACCTAATAATTATTAAGGGAACTTATGATGATTTGGCAGCAGCCAGTTCAATGAAATTAGCCAATCTAATATCTCGATTACTCAGGCCATTAACATCGTGAGAGGACAGGGTGATCTGGACTTTATTGTAGACGTTGAACCATTCGGGATGGTGGTCCATCTTGTCGGCTTTGAGAGCGACACGGGTCATGAACCCGAAAGCCTCGTTGAAATCCTTGAACAGGTACTCCTTGTGAATGGCGTCCCTGTTCTCGACAAGGGTCCAGCCCGTTTTCAGGAGCGGTTCCAGTGATTGTTCTCTCTCAGTGTCTGTCAGTTTTGATGTCATTTTCTTGGGTTTATTACTATTACCAATAACACCAACACTGAAATTTCGACTGAATAGTGATTCTGCGATACCGCGACAGTCGCGACACTGACCGCGAAAGTGAAAGTGAACGTTCTTGCTTGCTGAAATGAGAGCAATTAGATTTCTTGAGGATTTCAAAATCATTTCACTTTTTCATCACTAGATTTGACTCCTTGTTCGATAGTCTGGCAACGTTGCTTGTTTACATTTCCTCTTGTGCTTTTATAATAAATTTAAAAGTTCGTTCCAATTATTGTGAGTCTGATAATAACAGAGTCCTGGTCCTGGTACCTACCCACCAAATTTAAATAAGCAGGAATGAAGAAAATCACTTAACTTTAACAAAATGCGATTAGTTCTGGTGCTGGTGTTGGTACTCCCTCCCCCCTACGCAACACATACGTAAAGCAGAAAGGAGCTAAAATGTCTGGACGCTTCAGTACGGGTACTTCGCTACATTAACAACACTATTTTCTTCTCATTATGTTAAACTTAAACATTAATAAATTAATTTGGTTATTTATTTATCTAAAATTCGAATAACTATTTCAACCCAACTGTAATAGGTACTTAAGTTTGGCAACAGTGCTAGTGCTATTCGTTTGGCATTTCAAATTGAAATTGAAGTTAGTGTTCTGTCATACTTCATACTAGAATGATTGAATAGAAATGTTAGTAGTAATGTCACAACACCTTTGTGACTGCGCAGTGCGTGGGCTGCGTTCCGAGGTTGTGTTCTTCTGACGTCACGCGGTTCAATAGCTACACTCGAGATTGCTCATATCTTTTTTATTACAAAAAATAAATAAATGATTTTTTGTAGATTTACATAAGTCGTCAACAGCTATTTATCTGACGTTTCTAAAATTTTTTAAGGTGACTAGATCCCAGAGTTTTCATAGTCAACTTTATCATTTCTTACATCCGCTATAGTATTTTTTCATGTATTTTTTCATGTCATTCGGTATTAAAAAAAAAATACGCGGAAACTAAAAATCTATCACATTTGAAAAAAATATTTGAAAATATTTTTTTAAGGAAAAGTTTTTCACCGAATGACGTCACAGTATGACGCGACATTGCTTTCAATGTGATTATTTATGACATTAGGTTAAAAAAGGTTAGGTATTTAAAAAAAAAATTGAAGAGTTTGTTTTAATGTGATAGAGTTTTGGTTTCCTTATTGATTTTTAAAATACCGAATGACATGAAAATACCTGCTCCGTTTTCCTAGCCTCATATTATTGGAGACAACGTTTAGGGTTAAAATCTTGGCCATAAAAGGGAAACCTCCAGTTAAAAAATTAACTTTTAAGAGATTGTTTTAATTGAAACAATTCCGCCAATTGAAACGAAGAACTGCCAAAAATATTTTCTAATTTTTTAAAAATTGGCCGCTACTAAATAGAGGCACAAGTCTCACTTTTGTCATAGAATAGGTACAATCAGAATATAAACTTCAATAAAAATACCGAGTTCGCGCATCTACTCGCCGGCGCATAGATTTCCGCCATGATTTGAGATGAGCTTTCATTAGTTTTGAATGCGGGCCCACAGAATAGAATTGTACCTATTCTGTGGCGGGCCTGCGTTTCTACTCTGAAGCAATGGCCGCTAGAGGTGTGGCTTGTCTCTAAAAGATCAAAGGCGCCGCCTGCGAGTTTAGCTTCTGATAGTCATTAGTCATTGAAATGATCTGTAATAAATCTGTAATAAAATTCAGACAAACTTCAGTGGATGCTCTATATGCTTATACAAGGCTCAAATCCGACCATCCTTGGAGTACTGCTCACATATTTGGAGCTCAGCTCCTAAACATACGCTGAGACTACTCGACTCTATTCAGAAAAGAGCCATTCGCTTGATTGGGGACCCAGATTTGACAAAAATTTAGACACTCTCGAACATCGAAGAAGAGTAGCTGACCTGAGTCTGTTTTACAGATATTTTAATGGAAAGTGTTCAAAAGACGTGGCCCGCTTGATCCAACCAAGATCAAGACCGGGCAGAAATACACGCCGAGCCGCAGACGCTCATCCGTATCAGGTTCAGCTCGTTACACCTCGTACCAACCTATTCTTCTTTTGTGTATAGAACCGCATCACTTTGGAATAGCATTCCAAAGGGCGTGTTTCCCGGAGTATACAACCTACAGAGATTCAAGGCCAACGTGAATCGATATCTCCGCTCATGCACCGCTCCCAGAGCGTCATAGGGATTTCCCTGCAGTGCATGAACATTTTCAATAATAAAAAAAAAATGCTGAAAAAACTGAAAAATTGATATTTCTTATTTTAGAAGTGAGATTGAAAATCATCTAACTAACCATATTTTGAAAAACCATTTTCTTAAATTATAATTTTACTCGATCTACAATATGATTATTTCAGCTCCAACCAAAATGAGTACCTACCTATCCGCACATATACGCAGCATATTGCTCTCCGCGAGAGACCCTCTCCCCAGGGAGGAGACCCTCAGCCCCCCGAGACGCGATGGCGTCCAGATAAGGTCGAGTGACACGAGGAGATAGTGACATGTCCATTACTGACGCCGATCACTTATCGTCGCTTCATTACCGACCGTGATGGGCTTGCAAATCTGTATATTGTTATGGTCATTCGATTGGGAAATGTACCCAACTATTATTACACAGTGGCGGAACGAGTTCTAGAAAATCGCATGCATTAAGTGAAAATTCGCATATACAATAAAATTTGATTAAAATGCGCATAGATAGGTACAGTTTTAGTTTGAGAATATCCAGAAAATGTCGTGTCATTTCATTGATGCTTCCTGGAGCATACCTGATATCAAATTTCATCAAATTCAATCAATTCGTTCAAAGGATACTGCTCATAAAAAATTCTGCAAAATACATTAATCACCCTCTAACATCGAAACGAATGGCATCAGAAAAATTTCAAAACCAGATCCTGGACCTACTTCATTGAAAAATTATATCTATACCTAGAGCCATATGTCGGTATGCTGGTGAAACTAGGTTACCTGTATTACCGACATTGATGCTATGTTAGTGTCGGTAATACAGGTACCTGTAAAACCGACATCGATGCTATGTTAGTATCGGTAATACAGGTACCTGTAAAATCGACATTGATGCTATGTTAGTGTCGGTAACACAGGTACACTGAGTGAAACAACCTGGCGTGTAAATAATGTAACAGAATGTAACCATTTAGAAATGTCGACTCAAAAAATAACAATTTAAAAAATATAAAATTTAAATTAAAACCCAGCGCGACGACGCTGATGTCGATGCATGTCCGATGATATCGAAGGGAAATATTTGATAAACCGATTATGATTGTTGAAAGCTGAAGTTCTGGTGCTGGTGCTTAATGAAAGAACTGTCATATTTCGATTCTGGCGCAGGGAATGAAACGACTGAGCGTATTTAATTTCATGCTCATCAGTTTCTATTTCCCGGGGTATTTATTATATTTACAACATTGCTTACTTAATTTAACCACCCGTTTATATGTAAATGCGAGTAGATATATGTAAATTACTCGTCAATAATAAACGCCGATTAACTCTTTATATTTTGCAAGGTTATTTTTAAATTCTTTATGAATTATAAAAAATTATAATAATGGGGGAACCACCAGACCAGCACCACCGTACCTCAACTTTAGAGCACGCCTTTAGAAAGAGAAATCCTACATCCGTTTAGGGAATAATAAGAAGCTCTCCCGGAAATATCATTATTCTCTATTACAGCTAAGGGGAATAATATTCGGCAATAAAGTTATCCCCTTTACATTCAAATGCTTAGTTTATTTTACGGTTCTCCCAAGGTCCTATATCATATCTCTATCTTACCCTAAATGTTGGAAATCTCATCCTTATTTTCCATTCTAATCATGCCTAGCCCTCTGTTCTAGGTTTATACCTACAGTATGGTAGACTCACTTTGTATTTATACCGTGTGTCCCCGGATAGGTGAAACGACTCTTATAAAAGACAAAAATTTTTTGATTTCAATTTTAATTTTTTGGGGTTCAGCCCTACTTGGCTAAAGAATAATTTCGAACAAAATCTTAGTTTTGAAAAATCAAGCATGCCTTGGAAATTTCCAAGAAATCGGTTTTTCTGTTGAGTAAAGTGCCTTTTATGTGGCAAATACGACAAAATGTTATTTAAAAAAGTTGTTAAGAATCAACATTTAGGTCTCTATACCAAATTTCAAAATCATAGGCCAACTTTGATCTTTTACATTTGCTTTTATGTTTTATTTCACAAATCAAAGAATTTCATTTGTAACAAAGACTGATATTGACAAATTGCTATTGCTATGGGTACAATTTGGTTTTTCCATGGCAGTCATTGTTACAAAATGAAATTCTTTGATTTGTGAAATAAAACATAAAAATAAATTAAAAAAATTAAAGTTGGCCTATGATTTTGAAATTTGGTATACGGACCTAAATGTTGATTCTGGACAACTTTTTCAAATAACATTTTGTCGTTTTTGCCACATAAAAGGCACTTTACTGAACAGAAAAACCGGTTTCTTGGAAATTTCCAAGGCATGCTTGATTTCTCAAAACTAAAATTTTGTTAGAAATTATTCTTTAGCCAAGCAGGGCTGAACCACAAAAAATTAAAATTAAAATCAAAAAATTTTTGCCTTTTATATAGGAGTCGTTTCACCTATCCGGGGACACACGCCGGTATAAAGGGAGAGTCGTCTCCTGCTATGAATGTTCCAAAATTATTGGAGCTCATCTTATCATCTAAGATCTAAGACATCATAGAAATATAAAACAAGACAATTTTTAGTTTCTTTTTTTAGGCTTGAGGGAGGATTTGCATCAAGAAACGAATCAAGAAAAACGCCCAACAATACACAAGTGTACAAATGTTTACATTTTTATAATTTTTATAATACATTTTTATAACCTAAATACTGCGCGTACAACTATAAAAAACAACAACATCGATACTGTCTTTTCAAAGCGGAAATTCTGATTGATTTGGTTCAGATCATTATTGACAGTTACGACGGCACGCAAATCCATCGCCGAAGATCCATCGCCCAAACACCGAATTGTGGGTACGGCACTTTAAGAGAAAAGTAGAAGAAAACTAGAAATAGAAAGAAAACTTTTAAAGCCAATTAATAGAATTAGAAGAACGTATAGTTTGAACTTTACTACGTTAGTGGAAAAAAAGTTTAATTTTTTTCTGTTAATAAGCCAGTGGCGTGTGGGTATTAAAATTTTGATTCTTATTTAAAAAAAAATTCAAACTAGTGATTTTCAATACGTCCCTGTATAGCTTTATGTTTCAAAATTATACTCGACATTTTTAAATCTTGTAAAGCTTATATGGAAGAATTTGAATTTTCCACAAAAAACGTCCCTAAAGTCGCGTTAATTCTACAGGGTGTCCTTTCAAAATTCGAAAAAAAAAACGGTTTTGTGGCACCATTTCAGACCGCAGTTTTGACTAAAATTTTTATGTGAGTAAGATATCCATAAAGAGTGATCTGATGTTGCATTTGAGCAGAATCGATAGAGCCATTCCAAAATGGCGGCCATTATAATTTTAGTAAAAAAAATTATTAGCTGTTAGATTGCTTCAATTCCATTTTGCGGCCTTTCTTCTGGTTACTATGGGCATAAATATTCGATACTTCATTTTATTATCCCACTTCTGACACCAATGTTATGAATTTTTCCCATTCTATAGTTTCGTCGATAATTTGGAAAGTCAATTATTATCTTATCGTGACCATTCCGACTCAAAGAGAATTACTCGTATTATTAATTTACAAAGCCGGTTCGTCTCCTTATCCTTATCCTTACATAGGTACCTACGTTAGGACATATTATAATACGTCTCGTGAAACCGCGACGGTTCAAAGTTGATATCTATAAAGTTGGTATCAAGCTACTGCGAGTAGAGGAGGTGGAAGGGAGTTAATGTGGCGTTAATAAATGCTATTAGTGAAGGTTTCGAACTTTAGAGTGTTAGGGTTAATAACGTATCTTTGCTTAGTCGAACCATAAACAAAGTAACAACACGCAGACTTTATGCGAAACAACATATTATGGCACCTTATCTGGGAACACTTGAGGCACACCAGGCCGGCGTTAGGTGATCAACAGTGGCGTAACCGTTTAATGCGTTCAAAAAAAAAAAAAAAAACTGGGACAGGAATAGAGTGGAATATTTCTACCACCTGCTTGAAGATGCTGGTGTCAGGTGTGGGGTGTAAAAAATAATTATAAATAATTTTTAAATAAACAATTGACTGAGTCTGGGGTTACTTTTCAAGAAGATGTGGCGACTTCATCCAGTTAGAATTAGACCATCATCAGTTTTAATTGGACATGAAAATACAAATAATTTATTTAATTTTTGTAACATTTAAACGCGGTTTGACTACGCCCATGTCGTTAAATAACTAGTTGGTTTTATCGCTTCACACTTCGGGTAGAGAAGTGAAAATGGCAAAAGTTAGTGGCCATGTCATATATTCCCGGCTATGGGGGGAGTCTATCTTGAAACGCGCCAAGTTCTCTCAGGACTCCGTTTCGCTGCCCTCCTTTTCATTATCGCCGCGTCAACGACTCCCCGATTTTATTAAAATGTCAACGTTTTTCTCTCCGCCCGTGTCTCCTCAGAGATTATACGTGTTACCGCGCCGAGTTAAAACTTCTAATTAAAATCTTACGTCGTCGGTAACTAGAAAAGTTCTAATTGTTGAAACTTTGTACGAGAGTAGGTATAACTGGAACTGGAACTGGAGTTCAGTTTTCAGTTGCAACTTTGTTTCTTTATATATCTAAAGGTAGGTACTTCTAATCACGTTATATGTGCAACTTGACAATAAAATCCAATTTCAGCAAAATTTTATGGTCTCCCGAAGATCCATAAAGTGGTATTGTTAATAAGACCAATCGTTTCTTCAATGGATTGTCCAAACGGTAATTTATCAAAATATCTTTCTGGTATTTTCTGGAATGCAGGTGTTTTTATTTATTTATTGAAGGAGTTTACTTTTTGAATTTGAAATTTTGGAATTGAATTTCTCTCGCTTTACCGCGAAAAAATTAAAATAGCCGAGTTATTCAATAAAAAATCCTCCGTATTTTTGACGCCACTGACTTTATTGTAAATACAAGAACATTATTCAATAGCCCATGCAATTTAGAACAAAAAAGAGTTCTTTAATTTATTTCTTACGATGTACCGTAATTGAGATATTAGAAGTTTTATCTGATAATGTTGGGTCATTTACATTGAAAATAATCGATTATCCTTAATGATTGCCTGAGGAAAATTCAAATATCTCAAAAAGGGTGCTTGGTATGAAAAAAATTAAAGAATACTTTTTTGTTCTAAATTGCATGGGCTATTTGACAACGTTTTGCCATTTGCAATAAAGTCAGTGGCGTAGAAGTTAGGGATGGAAAAGTGGCTTAAACCTTGAATATCTACGCCACTGCCAGACGTCTATAAAACCTTAAATAGCCAAATAAGAGACCTTAGTTTGTTTATTGTTAATGCCGAGTTTCATTCAAATCGGTTTAAATTTACACGAATTATTATAACCAAAAACTGCAATTTTTTTTATTTTTTTAATTTAAATTAAACGCCACTGACTTTATTGCAAATACAAAAACGCTATTCTATAGCCACTGAATTTTAGAACAAAAAAGTATTGTTTCATTTTTCCATACGACGTACCGTTTTTGAGATATTTGAAATTTTCTAAGATAATGTTGCCCATTTACATTGAAAATAATTGATTATCCTTAATGATTGCCTGAGGAAAATTAAAATATCTCAAAAACGGTGCGTCGTATGAAAAAAATTAAAGAATACAATTTTGTTCTAAATTGCATGGGCTATTTGCCAACGTTTCGACATTTGCAATAAAGTCAGTGGCGTAGAAGTTAGGGTAGGAAAAAAAGCTAAAACCTTGAATATCTACACCGCTGGAAGACGTCTATAAAACCTGAAATAGCCAAATAAGAGACCTTAGTTTGTTTATTATTAATGCCGAGTTTCATTAATAAAATCGATTTAAATTCACACAAATTATTTTATCCAAAATTTGTCAACTTTTTTAAATTTTAAATTAAACGCCACTGACTTTATTGCAAATACAGTAACACTATTCTATAGCCACAACATTTTATAACAAAAAAGTATAAAAAAATATCTTTTTGGTATTTTCTGGAAAACAGGTGTTTTTTTATTAATTGAAGGAGTTTACTTTTTGAATTTGAAATTTTGGAATTGAATTTCTCTCGCTTTACCATGAAAAAATTTAAATAGCCGAGTTATTCAATAAAAAAAAACAATTATTCTTCATTTAATTGTTAATTGCATTGAAGCAACATTTTTTTAAGAGATTATTACAATTTTCATTGCATGCATGCATTTATGATGGGACACCCCGCGTATAAGTCATCGTTATAGTCACGCAGAGTATTTGTGGCGGAATCGTTCAATCGGAAGAGTCGATTGCCTAATATTTACACAATTGCGCCATGGGTGAGCGCTCGGTATGGCGACTAGCGACTAGCGACTTTCTTCTTGTGACCACTAACCGGAAATAATTTTTAATTTCTATTTGCGAAAATAATAACGGCGGTTAGAGGTATGTTAAGAATTTATATTCCGGTAACGTTGGGACCGTGTTATTGTAGATTTTCATGTTCGTTCTTCCAGAATGTGAGTCTGTAACACGGGGCGCTTTACCGAATTCCCGCTACGGAATAGAGATACCTATATATCGCCTCTGTATAGTTATATAACTAGCGAACGCGGAGGAGCTTTACCAACAACAACCAACAACCATCTCATATCATAGTCTTGTTCTTGTTGCGGTAAAACTAATAATTTTACGTTTTTACTGAAATAGGAGGTTTTTGTACTTTACTATTATTAATGTAACTAGAATAATAATTATGGAGTCATTACAGTCATTACACACACCGGGTGTTTATTTGGAAATGAGCCACCCTCAATACAGATTCGAGATAGCTTTGAAATACATAAGTTATGTCAACTTACCTCTGTTTACTTTTATAAATATAAATGTTTAAAAATTGAGGTAGCTTTGAAATACATAAGTTGTAAACGTCGGTGTTAATTTTACCTTCGAATCAGAGTGAAATATATATTTTCTTGTTGCTTAATCATCGGCAAATTTATACATTTCTTCGTTTAAAAAAGTATCTCGTTTCAAACAATAAGCTGGCACATTATGAATCTTTACATCTTTTTCCACTTCCATATGCGCAGTGAGCCAGAAAACGCGTTTGAAAATATTTTTCATCAATTAGCATCTCTCATCGGACCTCCGTCCATAAGAACCTCGCGTCGTCCTTACATCGTGTCCGTGTCCACGCGATTCTTGTTGATTGCATGCAGTTGATGAACCGGATGGATATCGCGCGCAATTCGCGGAATAATTTAATGATGTGACCGGGTGGAGGCTACAGCACACCTCATACCATCACCGTCGTTCCAGAAAACTCATTTAATTTAATTCTGTTTTTATAGATTAATATAAAAACTCGGAAATATCCTTCTAGCTAGTGCTAGTGATTATATTTTGCATGGAGTCGCGGATTTGGAGGTGCAGAGGAACAGAGAGGACTTCTCACTCTCCCGTGGCCTGATGATATATCAACCCCCCCACCCCCCCGGTACACACACATACACACACACAAAAAGAGGAGAAGAGCGAACAGTCTCGGCGGGATGTCGCGGCTGTGCTCAATGATTCGAGCGGACATATATTATTTTTGTAGCGGAGGGTGTAAATATGATGTCACAAAGCCATTTGTTAGCGCGCTTCCTGGCCTGGTCTGCCGACAACGGGAAAACCGCCATCCGACGTGTCGCTTCGTATTTACGATGCCGGGGAAACTCCGACTCCACACACTGAGCTGCTCGCTCGTACCTCATACGTCGTGCCTGGCTCGCAAACATTCCGGACAAAAAGTCTTTTTTATCTATCTCTCGCGTCCTGGGCTTGGTCGGTCCTTTATGGATCCCCGCTTTCTTCAATAAATACTCGCCTATTGTCTATTGTTAATAATGGCGAGCGACTAGAATATACATAGTTACGTTACCAATTTTTCGATACTTACAACCTCGTTTATTACTTTTTTAGTCGGGAATCGTCAGATATCCCGCCTCAATCGTGTCGTAACAATTATTAAATTGAACTTTACTAACCTGTATGCTCCAGTTTCAATATTTGGGCATAAGCTCTGATCCTTCATCCTATATGGTAACATATCTATTAATTAATCTACTTTAAGACCGGCTCAACAATGTAAGGGCTTGGTAAAGTTAAGGATGAGTTAAACAATTCATGAAAGTAAACATAACAACTTATGTATTTCAAAGCTACCTCGAAGTTACAATGCAATAATGTACCTACTGATAGGTAATTTAACCTTTCTAGGTACTTTTCTGCTCTTAAATACCTACATCTCCTGGCTCCTGGCACTCTCATGATGTTAAATTCACATTTATTTAAGTATATAGAAACGGGACAAGGTGTATTATGTAGGTAATTATCTATAAAAATGAAATTGCACTTTTAATTTTTTCTTTTTTTTTGAACATTTAGATGTGCATGACGTTCGATTCGAAATTAACTCAAGCATCACTTTTGTCCGGGGCGAAGTGGAGGCGAAGTGCGAATAAGTGCACGAACATGAAAGTATCGACTATTAAAACACAATAAAAGCAGACATGAATGTCGATCTGTGATAATTGAGGGTTATTTCTCCCCTTGTCGATCCTTATCACTGCTAATATTGCGAGTCGGAGTCGTAATGCGGAGCTGATAAGCCACTACAATGGCCAGGACATGTGAAAGCGCAGCTCCTGCAAATCACGATCGCGGTGCGGTGTATGCGTGATGCGAACAGGACCGGACTCGGGAAAATATTATTAACTTCATTTTATGTAGGTATCTACAATCGGTCATAATGAATATAAATAAATTTTTGCTTGTACATAGTTACTTACTCCAAATAAAGTGAGCGAGAAAATACTCATGTTTGAGTGAAATCAATTTTTTTTTTGCTTTTTTTTTTACATAAAACCAAAATTTGAAACGAGTAGAAGCTCAATATTTGTTTTAATACGTGTCTATTTTTCATGAACAAAAAAAACTCTTCAATTCAGCTATTTTAGGTTTTGTAGATGTCCTCCAGTGACGTAGATATAATATTTAGGGTTGGCGCCCTTTTTTCCTCCCTATTTTTGACGCCACTGACTTTATTGTGAATACAAGAACGTTATTCAATAGCCCATGCATTTTACAACAAAAAAGAACTCTTTCATTTTTTTGATACGATGTACCGGTATTGAGATATTTGAAGTTTTATCAGGTAATGTTGGGTCATTTACATTGAAAATAATCGATTATTTTTAATGATTGCCTGAGGAAAATTCAAATATCTCAAAAAGGGTGCTTGGTATGAAAAAAATTAAAGAATACTTTTTTGTTCTAAATTGCATGGGCTATTAGACAACGTTTTGACATTTGGAAAAAAGTCAGTGGCGTAAAAGTTAGGGAGGCAAAAGAGGCTCAAACCTTAAATATCTACGCCACTGGAAGACGTCTATAAAACCTGAAATAGCCAAATAAGAGACGTTAGTTTGTTTATTGTTAATGCCGAGTTTCATTATTAAAATCGGTTTAAATTTACACGAATTACTAACCAAAATTTGTCAAATTTTTTAAATTTTAAATTGAACGCCACTGACTTTATGCAAATACAAAAACGATATTCTATAGCTACATCATTTTAGAACAAAAAAGTATTCTTTAATGTTTTTGATACGACGCACTGTTTTGGAGATATTTGAATTTTCCTCAAGTAATGTCACTATAATCATTAAGAATCAATAATTATTTTCAATGTAAATGACCCAACATTACCCGATAAAACTTCAAATATCTCAATAACAGTTCGTCGTATCAAAAAAATGAAAGAACTCTTTTTTGTTCTAAAATTAATGGGCTATTGAATAACGTTCTCATATTTGCAATAAAGTCAGTGGCGTAAAAGATAGCGATGAAAAAGGGGCGCCAAATCTAAATATCTACGCCACTGGAAAACGAATACAAAACCTGAAATAGCGAAACTGAAGATCTTTGTTTGTTCTTTGTTAATGCCGAGTTTCAATAAAATCAGTTCAAATTTAGACGAGTTATTATAACCTAAAACTTGAGATGAAATTCATTTTTTCAACTGTTTTACGAGAGAAACTACCCCTTTAAATTTGTCCCTATATCACCGAAACACCCTGCAAGTATATAAGTGAGCTCTGAAAAATGGTATCCGTTCTTACAAATTTTATTCATCCCTTCTAAATTATGCTTTCAAAAAATCGCCACTTACCCCGCTCCTGTGTAGCTGTGTAGTTGTGTGTTGTATATGCCCTACATGAGTTCCCCATACATATTCCCTATCGAATCTGTATTCTCCTGAGCGAACAGCCAGCGTAGACAATGGGATTTCCTGCGGAGTTTCGGTTTGTTACTTCTTACTTCCCGCGACATCGGCAAGCCTGGAGGAATGTCGAGTGGCTGGTTTCCCATTCGCCTCTACCCCTATCGCGAATACTTGCCTAATTAGGTCGGTTATTTTACCCGGCAATTATTTCTACCTCTTGCTGATTTCCTTTAATGAGAAAAACGGATCGACAAAAAAATTCCTCCGCCCAGAGATGAGGAATCAAACGCTCCTATTATGGGAACTACGCTGTTTTGTTTGGATTGCTGCGCTGTTTAGATTATACTCGGGTATAATTAGGTTGATAAGTATTACCTATAAATAATTAGCAATGGGAAGTTTTTATCATAAACGGGAAGGTAATACAGTTGGGAAAATTTGGATTGTGGATATGATCCATATAAGAAATCCCATTAAAATTTTTAAAGCCCCCAATATTATCTCCCCGGTTCATTTAAGAGAAAAATTGTATGTGACTTTTTTGAAGGCCCTTGTATAATAGACTCACGTGCAAAATATGAATAATTTTTATTTGACGGTTTAAGAAATATTTAGAAAAACGTATTTCTTAAAAAAAAATAAAAAAATTCTTTTTATTCAAAATATCTCTTAATTCGCCAAATGAAAATTATTCATATTTTGTAGGGGATTTCATCATACAAGGGACTTCAAAAAAGTCATTTACAATTTTGCCCTAAAATGAATCGGGGAGATATTAGGGGGGGTATTAAAATTTACAGGGGATTTCTAATGGACTTACTGTCGAGCAACACACCCGGTATAGCCTATGCATATTAGGGAAAAATGGGAGTTCAAATTTTGCTATAAGCAAAAGTCTTTATTTCCTTAACCTCCATGTCGCTGAATACTAATTTGAAGTTTGCTGGTAAAAATTTGGCTGGAACTTTGTTTTTTTTTCACTTTTGCTGAAATTTTAGCACTCCCCAGTTTTTGGTCTAAATCTCATAAAGGGAGCGTTTTTTTTTGACAAGTCCACTCTATGAAAATTAAAGTGGAGAAAATTTTCTACATTTTCTGTAAACAATGTTTTTTTTTTAAACTAACCGTTCCGCCGTTAGAGCGCGTCAAAGTAAAAACTTTTTTTACACATTTTACTGAAATTTTAACATTCTTCAGTTTTTGGTCTAAATCTCAGAAAGGAAGCGTTTTTTCGACAAGTCCATTCTATACAAAATTAAAGAGGACAAAATTTCCTACATTTTCTATAAACAAAATTTTTTTGAAAAACTTATCGTTCCGTCGTGAGAGCGCGTCAAAATAAAAAAAAATTTTTTGCACTTTTTCCTGAAATTTTAACATTCTTCAGTTTTTGGTCTAAATCTTAGAAAGGAAGCGTTTTTTTACACAAAATTAAAGAAGACAAAATTTCGTACATTTTCTATAAGAAACATTTTTTTGTAGGACTAACCGTTCCGCCGTTAGAGCGCGTCAAAATAAAAACTTTTTTTTTTGCACTTTTTGCTGAAATTTTAACATTCTTCAGTTTTTGATCTAATTTGGAAAGGAAGCGTTTTTTTGCCAAGTTTATCCTATACAAAATTAAATTGGAGAAAATTTACTACATTTCTCATGAACAACTTTTTTTTGAAAAACTAACTGTTCCGCCGTTAGAGCGCGTCAAAATAAAAACTTTTTTTCCACTTTTTTCTGAAATTTGAGCACTCTTCAGTTTTTGGTTTAAATCTCAGAAAGGAAGTGTCTTTTCGACAAATTCATCCTTTTCAAAATTTGAGTAGATAAAATTTACTACATTTTTTATGCGAAACGTTTTTTTGTTAAGACTAACCGTTCCATCGGTAGAGCGCTAAAAAAACATATTCCAATTGTTTTTTTTTTTTTTAATTTGCTGTAGTTTTGATTTTGTCACCCTCCCTTTTTTTGGGTCGCTGAACATGAATTTTAAGTTTGCTGGCATAAATTTGATCAGAAACTTTGTTTTTTTGCACTTTTGATCAAATATTAGCACTTTTTGTTCAAATTTTTGCACATTTTGACAACATTTTTGCACTCTACAGTTTTAGGTCAAAATCTCAGAAAGGAAGTGGTTTTTCAACAAGTCCATCCTATACAAAATTAAAGAGGACAAAATTTTCTACATTTTTCCTGGAAAACGTTTTTTTGAAAGACGAACCGTTCCGCCAGTAGAGCGTGCCTAAAAAAAATATACTGCATGGGGTTCAAAGGAAATATTCGCTAAAGTTTTGACTTTGTTACCCTCTACGTTTTTTTTTTGTGTCACCGAACACGATTTAGAAGCTTGCTGACAAAAATTTGGCTCGGAACTTTTTTTTTTACTTTTTTTGCCCAAATTTTGGCACTTTTTCATTAAAAAACACATCATGTTCCTCCAAGAGATGAGTGGCTGTGATAACGACTGCAGCACTTTACAATTGAGGGAAATTGAAGTTTGTGAAAACTCTCATAAAAAAAACTCCTACCAGGATAGAATCAATGTAATGATTTGGGCAGGGAGTCTTTTTGGAGACTATTTCTTGGGGCCTTTCATAATTCAACGTATATAGCTTCAATGCGGGCAAAACTTATATCAAACTTCCTATGGTGTATAAAGTATAACCCTGACTGTTGGCGTCATAACCACGTCCCTAATTGGTCACTATTTACCAATGAAATTACGTGTATATGACGTAAAAATGACGTGAAAATGACGTCATTATTGGCCGTCAAGAAGACGTTTATAGTGAATATCTAATACACGTCAAAAAGACGTCTTAAAGACGACATATCTTGAAGTTTATCGAATATTGTCGAACATCTTTTTTTATTTCAAAGTAACGTTTTTTTTTCTAGGTATATCAAAACGGAATTTGTCTCCCCAAAGATAGTCAAAAATCGAAAGTTACGAATTTTACAAAAGTCAGATTTTTGAAAGTCGGGATGTCCCACTTACTGCGTGAGACACACGACGTAATAAAACAAATAATTTCCCAATACGTGATATTATTTGTTCTCGATAATGGAACCGCGTTCCCCGGATTTCTATTAATCTCTCTTTGCTGCCATAAAAGCGAATACAACCGAATAATAAAAATCGCCGAATGAATTCGTAATCGAATAATAAAAAGCGAATTCTCTCAAGTGGGAACAAGACCGCCGCAGACTTTTGTTTAACTCACGCAGAATAAGACCGCGAGAACAGAAGCGAGGCTAAAAGAAGCAGAGGCGTTAAAATCCCTAAAGTGCATTTAAAAATATAAAGTGCGAATAATCGCGGTCTGCCTTCTTCCGGAAGAACGACAAAAGGGCGCCTTTTCAGAAAACGCCCCAAATCCGAACGTATCTCGACCTAAACAATGGTCCCGATAAAAACAGGGCGGACAGGAATTAAGCGGAATCGACAGGTCAATAATGAAGGGCCACTTCCGAGCTGGGGAATTCTCATCAGCGGGACTCCTTACAGTGATTGAGGCCTCGGTTACAGTAATTGCATGCTAGGTTCACACGGAACACCCCGGACATTCAGCGGCAGTTTGGAGGGCGCGTCCGGCCACACGTCCCCGGGCCTGTGCATGGGAACGCCGACAATGCCCCCGTGTTGACTGCACTGGCATGAGCTTGAAGGAACTCCAAGGAGCCCCGCTAAACTTGATACACTCTGTTGATGCTGGAATCAATTATTGTTACTTTCAATAGCGAGACCCTCTCTCGCAACGAGATTCATTAATTATTTACTCCTGCATGGAATTTTTTACTTATACCGAAATAAAACCCACTGGGAGATGAATGGGAATACTTTTTTGGACGAGGGAAATTTTACTTAATAAAATTTTGTACTTCATCATACCCAACTACTTCAGAAAGATATTCTGATAACTTCCCGCTTAGACAATCCATCGGAAGACCATAAAATTTTGGTGAATTTGGATTGTAAAAATATTATCATACTTATTATTTCTGAAAGGTCGGCGGCATCAGTCTTTGAAACACAAACATCTTTGAGAATTACCCGCCGTTTATTAAATCCAGCCCTACCGTAATGCTTTAGTTGTCTCTCATGTGTGTCATCTGTTTGAGACTCAACGGGGCTAAAACAAACGTTTACGACGTTGTCGAACCAACGAATTTGTTCAAAGGGTTGCGGTTCGGGGATTCGGGTAAACTCCCTTATTCGTAGTTTCGTCATCAGGAAAGGCAGAAGAAAGGAATGTTAATATTTCAAAACCATATAACGACATTAAAGGGAGGATGATGTGTATCATATCATATCATATCATATAAGACGAAATATACAGGATGGAAGCTTGTAACAAACAAATCCTGACAATCGGATACCTACTTAAGAGAATTGAGAAGAATTCACCATTTCTTTTAACAAAAAAAATCTCAGCTTTGTTCGAGAACACATTACTCGTACATGTGCCTTCAAAAAAAAATCGCCATCACGGTAAAGGCCACCCAGTATACTAATAGTCGTGAGGTTTACAGATCGCGCGATACACGGCCACGCGTACAAAGGTCCTGCGGACACAGGCAAAGGATAACTCGGTGTACTGGAACTAATAACCGAATGCTCACAGTTCACCGGCCATTCAATACACCGTGAAACCGTTTGCCTCTGCCAAATCAGCCGAGTGTTACACTTGTATTTTGTGTTGTGCGCCGTCCCCGGCTCATTACGCAGGTACGTGTGCAAAGATACTACTGAACTGACTGCATGCTGACTGAGCATCAAACGTTGGAAGGGACCCCGAAAATAGTCACCATCATACCGGTCTGGAATGAGTTAATTGAGAGCAAGTGAGTTAAATAAATATAAATCCAGTCAATAAGCAAAATTAAATAATTATCTCTCTACGATTTTTCTAGAATGACCACTTTTGTCAAAATTTACTTTACCTCCCGCATAGGAAGTAAAATAGATAGAATGAGAATGATTTTTGGGATTCTCATATCCTCCATGACGGGTTGCAATTTTCCTTCGGTATAAAATGATTATCACACAAAAAAATATCCGCAAGCGATTATAACAATGATCGAGAATGTTCTTTTGTTATCTATGCAGAATATGAATGTACGAGGAAGTGGGTATGGTTTCAGAGGTATGCTACATAAGGTGTCCTTTAGAGACAAGTCTTCCATAGAAGGTGTCATATCTCCAAAACAGGTAATATATTGCATTTTTTGAACGATGTTTTTTTATATATGGAACCAAGAACACTTAAAGAAACTTTTTCGAGACAATAATAATAAAAGGCTAGAAATTGGAAGAAACTGGAAATTTTTCATTTTTCTATAACAGTGCCAACATATGCGAGACGAAATGACGCCAACAGCATATACCTACCCAAATCTACCTATGACGTTTCTTTAAGTAGGCAGTGGTAGAATGAACAGGAAAGTCGAAGTAGCGCCCATGTCACTTTTACATCCCGCCCAAGGACAAAACAAAGCTCAAGTCGATATCGCGCAACCGAGATGTTAATTATTTAGCGCGCCTTCTCGACGAGAATCTAATATTTGGCATGTTATTTCGGTTCGTTTCCCTTTCCGCTTCTTGATTATTTAATTCAGGCCCTGATAATGAGAGAAACGAACTAAGAAAGATAATTACAAACGAAAATACGGTTTCGACATCGGCAACTAATAAGATACACTCCACTCCCGCGTTGCAGTTTGCGCCTCCGCGCGCGGTGCCACGAATTCGGCATCGAGTAGAAAGCTATGGCAACCGTCCTGTGGCACCCACCGGCACCCCACGATGCGATTCCTGCCCTCGCTCTCGAACTCATTTAGAACTGTGAGACTATTTTGCAGCCATTAATTATAAAAGCAGCTCGGTTGATGTAATTTATGCGCGGACAAAGCTATGAACGAACTTTTGCTGACTTGAATCTTAAACGATGGGATTGCTTGCTTTTGTTTTCAATTATTATTATTGCAGATCTGTCCAAAGGTGCATGTTTACCTGTTCCGAACCATCTAATCTTTAGTTTTTATTTAAAAAAAAATGGATAAGTGGTAGAAGGTTATAGTGGTATTTTTGGGAGACACCTGAAGACCTAGCCTGGAGAAAATTATAAAATTTTGGACGGAAGGTGAGGAAAGGGCATACAGGAGAGAAGAACATATCACCTGCAGATCAGCAGGAAGTAGTTCTTTTCCAGACGTAGCTTCTTAGACCATCCTCAGTACAGTCCCCACCCAAGTCCCAATAATGATTTCTTTAACTTTCCAGAAAACAAGAACTCACTATTTTGGCAAAAGGGAAACAAGCAAAATGCAAAAATGACAGCAAAAGTACAAAAAATACGACTTTGGTCATTTGGTCGAAGATGCAGTTCCTTTCATATTCTTTTTCAAGGGATTGAGGGAAGAAAGTTAAGGAAAATGTAGAAATCTGACCGAAAAAATTTTTAAATTGTTGTTTTCCATCCAAAAATACTCGTAAAATATACCTGAATACCTTAAAATTGAAGAAAAACGCGTGTTCTTAGCCTAAATTTAACTAATACGTCGTAGATCTCAATTGTATTACTTTATACTAGTTGCAAAAGCGAAAAATGCAGCGCGAACCGCAAACGCGCCAAAGCTCGACGCGCTAGTATTGTAAGCACGGTAATAAACAGTGTTTTTTCTTCTAAGCGCTTGAGAATTGAGTTTTGTTTGAAATTGTAAAGTGATGAGGGTCTCAAATGCACTGGAAAAGAGTTACGCGCGGGGAAGCCGGACGCAAGAACTTTTGGGAAAGCATTTTGAACTTTGGACGCTAATAACTTTTTACAAGTACATTGGGGAGTTTAACTTGATATAAACTCAATTGAAGAGTAAATCCTGATGAATACAACGACACTGGAAAGATTGCTGTGGGATGATTAGAACGCGAAATATGAGCGATTGGAAAAATATAATTCAAGATGGCGGCGGACGGGATAAATTGGACAATGCGCAAACTCAAATTAACAATTCATATAGGTACAGGGTGTAGGGAGCGTCAAAACAAACATTTTTTATCAATAAACGTTTGCCCAAAAACGCTTCGTTTTCGAGATACACGGTGTTAAAATAAAAATAATTAAAATTTTTAGTTATAATGACTCGTGTAATTTTGAACCGATTTTGATGAAACTCGGCATTAACAATAAACAAACAAAGCTCTTTAAATTGGCTATTTCAGGTTTTGTAGACGTTTTCCAGTGGCGTAGATATTTAGATTTGAAGCCCCTTTTTCCTCCCTATCTTTTACGCCACTGACTTTTTTGCAAATACAAGAGCGTTATTCAATAGCTCCTTCATTTTAGAACAAAAAAGTTATCCTAAATTTTTTCAAACGGCGCACCGTTTCGGAGATATTCCAAGTTTTTTCGTGTAATGTTGGGCAAATTACATTGAAAATAATTAATTATTTTTAATGATTGCCTGAGGAAAATTTAAATATTTCAAGAACGGAGCGTCGTATTAAAAAAATTAAAGAATACTGTTTTGTTCTAAATAACATGAGCTATTTAAAAACGTTTTTGAATTTTCAATAAAGTCAGTGGCGTAAAAGATAGGGAGGTAGCAGTTAAAAAAAAACATTTAAATTCTATTTATAACCCTCCTTGAAGTTCCCATGGCAAGTAATAGCATGTTCAGGCTATATACTAGCAATATAATAGCAAAGTACTAGTAATTTCATAAAGGTAGGTATACCTATAAAATGATTTCAGTTAGTTGTAGATGATGATTAAATCTAATTCAAAGTAAAATCCAATTAAATTCGCTCATACCAGCACCAGCAGGACATCTTGTCAACAATACAACGCTACGGAGGAAATAAGGCGCTATTGCCGATTGTACTAACTTTTAATAACCCATCAGAATGGGTACAATGACGTTCTCGGAGGCACCGAGACCGGACCCACTTACCTTTGGTACAATAAAGAATCACAGACTGTCGATTAAAGGCAATGAATGCTCCCCGACAAATACATTAGTGTCAGTCGAGCGGCAGAGGTAAAAGGGGCCAGTTTAGGATAACTAATGCCCCCCTGCCGCGTCATTGCGATGGACGACGACATATTAGTGTCGATGAACATCGACATTAGGTGCATCCGTCGATTTCCGTTATGCGATTAACCACAATCACATTATACTTGCACTCGGGAGAGGTCAGGCCCGTTGCAAACTGGGCATTGTTGTTAAACAGAAGTTAAAGACTGCTGCCGATGTTTGGTGTCGGTTCTTGTGCTTCATCGACGACGGTTCGAGTGCTCTTATTATGCGACCTCTTTTTCCATCATGCACGTCCTCCCGTTACGCCGCCGTTAGGACATTTCGCACTCCGGAGAATGCTTTCAGATGCAACTGAGTGTGCGGACATGGATGTCAATTGTCAACAATGAATAATAATTAAAGGAGAGCATTAACAGGGATATCTTCTATTACTTCTTCTATTATGTTAAGCTTACTCAGAATTGTGTTCTTTTTTTTTATTTAGGGATCTATTACCTCTTACCCTAAATACTAATCCCTGCAATAAAGATTATTATCTATTGAAGTGCTGTAGAAAAAAGTATCCAAAAGCATTAGCCACTCAGATTTTGGATTCTTTTTGTTTCATCAGCTCATATCTCGCGTTCTAATCATTTCACAGCAATTGTTCCAAGGTTGTTGGATTCATCAGAATTTACTCTTCAATTAAGTTTATATCAAGTTAAACGCCCCAATGTACTTGTCAAAAGTTATTAGCATCCAAAGTTAAATGCGCTTTGTCGAAAGTTCTGAGACTCTTCATTAGCGATTTCCAATTATTTAAACAAGATCTTTTCGTGGTGGATTTGAACTCCGTATTCTCGAACTGTGAGGCAGCGCTCTTGCCAACTCCGCCAAGCTTTTGTTCAGAGGCTATATGTATTTGTTACATGTGCATTTCTTCGTTATTGAAAGACCAATTAATATGGATAATTTTTTCACATGCAAAAGTGCCAACATATGCGAGACGAATTGAAGCCAAGACTTCAAAATATATCCCTATATAATGAAAAAAAACTATATCTACCTTTTTTGTAGATATAATGAACGTCTCTATCGCACTGTTTTGTTATTTTTTTAAGCGGAAAAATTCTAAATCATGGAAAAATTGTTAGGAGAGCGGCGAAAAATTCAATCGAGCCAAATTTCAATTTTTTCAGATTAAAAATGGCGCCTCGAGAGTGTTTCATAGCAAGACGCATAGATCATAGACATACTGACGGACCAAATTAGCAATCAAGATTCCGTATAATTATCAAAAAATCGGCTTTGCCGGTCTCGGAAATTATATTTGATTCAATTTGGAAAAAAATCATGCTCGATGTTGCGCTATTTATTACCGCACTGCTTTGAAGTCTCCGATGCATGCGCGTTGAGCTTTGACGCGTTCGCGGTTCGCGCTTCATTTCTCGCTATTGCAACTAAATGACGAAAAATTTATTAATATCAATTCGTTGAATCTACGTTTTACTCTAATTTTAAGGTTAATAATATTGTAAGGTCTTTTTCGGATAGAAAGGAACGTTTTAACAGATTTATTGGTAAGGTCCTCAACTTCTTTTTTCAACTTTTTCGTCCATCACCTTTGAGGTAGGAAGAATTTCTCTCCAATGAGCGCAATAAAAAAATATAATTCAGCTATATAAATAAAATTCAGCTATTTTAGGTTTTATAGATGTCCTCCAGAGGCGTAGATATTCATGGTTGGCGCCCCTTTTCCCTCCCTATCGTCTACGCCACTGACTTTATTGTAAATACAAGAACGCTATTCTATAGCCCATGCAATTTAAAACAAAAAATAGTTATTTCATTTTTTTCTTACGATGTACCGTTATTGAGATATTTGAAGTTTTATCAGATAATGTTGGGCCATTTACATTGAAAATAATTGATTATCCTTAATGATTGCCTGAGGAAAATTCAAATATCTCAAAAACGGTGCGTCGTATGAAAAAAATTAGAGAATACTTTTTTGTTCTACAATGTAGGGGCTATTGAAAAACGTTTCTGTATTTGCAATAAAGTGAATGACGTTTAATTAAAAACAAAAAAAAAATAAAAATAAAAAAAAAATAATAAAATAAAAAAATACAGTTTTTGGTTATAATAACTGGAGTAAATTTGAACCGATTTTGATAAAACTCGGCATCATTAATAAGCAAACAAAGCTCTTTAATTTGGCTAGCTCAGTTTTTGTAGATGTCTTCCAGTGGCGTAGATATTCAGGGTTGGCGCCCCTTTTTTCTCCCTATCTTTTACGCCACTGACTTTTCTGCAAATACAAAAACGTTATTCAATAGTCCATTAATTTTAGAACAAAAAAGTATTCCTTAATTTTTGCCATATGACACCCCGTTTTTAAAATATTTTAAATTTTCTAAGATAATGTTGCCCATTTACATTGAAAATAATTGATTATTTTTAATGATTGCCTGAGGAAAATTCAAATATCTCAAAAATGGTGCGTCGTACGAAAAAAATTAAAGAATACTTTTTTGTTCTAAATAACATGAGCTATTTAAAAAAATTTGCAATAGAAAGTCAGTGGCGTAAAAGATAGCGAGGTAGCAGTGGAAAAAAAGAATATTTTTTTACGAGTCCTTATTGAAAAAAACTGTTTGTTTTTACTCCACCCCCCCCCCCCCCCCCCTACTACCGGTAAAAGTTTCTCGGTATATTTATGATAAACCCTCCAAAGTCTCCATCAGAGCTCAGAACTTAATAATGCTTTAGAAATCTCAATTCGGATGCTTATACGTCGCGCAGCTCCGGCTATTTAGAATTAGAACCCTTAACTAAAATAAAGGGCACGGAATTGGTTATATTCAGTGAAGTGACTATGAATGAACGAACGAATGAATGACATATCTTCAAAGATAACACAGACATCTATCGATAGTTACGCGAGAGTGCATCTAATGTGGTGTGGTAGCTATACGGTTTACATACATACGTGCCCTTAGAACATATGGGATGGGGGGGTAGGGAGGGACGGGGTATTAGCAAATCTCGTTTCATATAATCCCCTTGAGCTCTTGGTTCAGTGATTCACTTTAAAACAGTGTGAATGAAGATGTATATTCACGAAACAAAACCCGCCTCTCGCACACGTCGACACGCTCACTGGGCAAAGCGGACTTTTTCCGATTTTTAATCGTTTTAGTTCATGTTCAAGTGAGTTGGCACATGCAAAGGGACGCGAATATCGTATGCCTGAGTCGGTCTTAATATGCCGTGAGAAGCAGCACGTGCTCCCACAATCTGCTCTGATATTCGCATCACATGCATATACACCGGTAAGATGTCGCGCCATAGCTAAACCGTCCTTCTATATTAGGCATCATCGTGTAAATACTCGAATGTCGATGAGTATGCGAGGAAACTGATGGCATGAAAATGTTGGAGGGGTCCCCCTTATTTACTATAACAATAATAATTACGTTAACTAAGTATAGAGGGAGACTAATTAATAAGAATTGTTTAATTTTATTCTCCGAAAAAAGGGGATTCCCACGCAAATTTGCTGTAAAAATTGTCTCTTTTAATTATTTTACAGTAAGTAAAATGGTAGGTAAATGTAACACTTGTTGGGGAAAAAAAGGTGCTTTCTAATCCATCAATTAACTGGGTTTTCAGTTGGTTCAACCGTTTTCCGGAAAATCGTGAAACGGTTTTCAATTTGTGACGTCATTCTTATTGTTTTTATTTCGATGTGACGTCAAAGTCAGTCAAGTCAAGACATTATTATAAAGCTTGTAGAATGCCATCAGCAATAATCGAAATCGAGAAAGTCTGACCAGAAGAATTAGGATTGCGAAAAAAGTAAAAAATTTATTAGAAAGCTTACATAGAGTTATTAGAGAGCCTTCAGAACGAAGTTATTAGAAAGCTATCAGAAAGTTACTAGAAAGCGATACATAATCGTAATCGAGAAAATTTGATAAGAGGAATAATGATTTAAAAAAGTAAGTAACTTATTAGAAAACTATTAGAAAGTTATTAAAAAGCGATAATCGATATCGAGAAAATCTGATCAGAAGACTAATAATTGAAAAAAAGTAAATTAATAATAATAATAATTATTAATAAAAAAATTAATAATAATAAAAGTAATAATTAAAAAAAAGAAAGTTATTAGAAAGCAATAATTGAAATTGAAAAATCTGATCAAAAAAATATTGATTTAGGAAAAAGTAAGTAAATTATTAGAAAGCTATTAGAAAGTTATTAGAAAGAAATAATTAGTATCGAGAGAATCTGACCAAAAGAATAATGATTGAGAAAAAAGCATACAACTTATTAGAAAGCAATAACAGAAATTGAAAACATCTGATCAGAAGAATGTTGATTGAGAAAAAAGTAGATAAATTATTAAAAAAGCTTTCAGAAAGTTATTGGAAAGCTTTTAAAAAGTTATTAGAAAGTTATTAGAAAGCAATATAGTTAATATCGGGAGAATCTGACCACAAGAATAATGATCGGGGAAAAAGCAAACAACTTATTAGAAAGTTAGAAGAAAGTTATTAGAAAGCAATAATAGAAATTGCATGAGAACATTTGATCAGAAGAACGTTGATTGAGAAAAAAGTAAATAAATTATACAAAGCTTTCTTAAAGTTATTAGAAAGCAATACTCAAAATCGAGAAAATCCGATCAGATGAATAACGATTGAGAAAAAAGTTCCGGTCCAAAGTCAAACCGTGAAGTTTTCATCCGTAGGGGCGGGGGTGGGCGGGTGGTTAAAATATTTTAAAACGTGTTAAATGTGAAATACTCCCAAGAATCCAAGACAAAAGCGATCCTTAAAAGTTAGAATCAACATCTTTGACCAGGAGTCGCGGGTTGGCAGCCAAGACGACAGTTTCCACGGAAGCTCCTCCCGTCCCGTTGATGATTAGGCAAACTTACACAAACAGGGAAAGAAGAGAAGAGGCAACCGGAATGAAATGCTCGCTTCGCTGGCGACTCAAACAACTGGAAAATGAATTTCCTTCGTCGAGTTAATTTACGAGCGTGCTGCTTATAGACTGATAGAAGGCCACATACATACACACCGGATCAATCAGCCTGACGCAGCCAGTCTTGCAAGACGCCGATAAGATTTATATAATATACGGGAGATGAGGGAGGAGCAGGAGTGGGTAGCTGGCTGGTAGCAGCTCGAATGCCGTATCAATCCGCGAGCTAATACCCCCTCGGATACGGGGCTTAGTGGCGGAGCAGTGGCGGCAAGGCAACTCATCGGATACCTATACCGGGAGATTTATGCGACCGAAACAAATATCATCAAAAATTAAATAACTTACCCGCCCACCTGCTCAGTTAAGCATTTGATCCGTCAATTAAACTTTCCCAAAGTATTCCCATCATCAAGTAAGTCCATCATCAACTTATAAAACAAGCCTTGAATTTGGATAATTAGACGATCACACGCAAGCAGGGGCGTTTCGAGCTGTGGAGTGGAAACTACTTGTTCCAGGACTTGACGGCCCTCATTTTCCATACACCGAAAAAGTCGATTTCTCTCTCACCCGGAACCGATCTTGCTCCAATTTGGGGTGTTCAGAAGATTTACGCACCCGTCTCGCCACGTGGAAGAGGAGGCTAACAAGTCCGGTCTCTTCAAGCTTGTTTTGGGCCATCCTTGGTAGTTGGTATAAAAACCAGAATCCTTTGGGAAAAGTTTGGGAAGGGTATAGGGGGCTTTGGCGGAGATACCGAAGGGGCTAACACGTCTTGAATGACTTTAGTTTTCCTCTCTCTCTCTCAGTGAGAGTGGAGCGGGGATAACTCCTTGCGTGGGAAAGGGGTTGGTCGCTGAAAGAACATCGAGTAATAATTATTAGTCTCACTGGCGCCAATTCCCTTCCAGCACTTGTACTACGTAAAGTAACGATACCTTTGATGAAAGTCGTTTTAGTGTCAAGGTCCTACCGGTGATAGCGTGGGCCTGGGAACCCTCTAACCACGCCTGGTGCATATGGAAGATCGAATGGGTGGGATCCAAGAGGTTCATGTTCGAAAGAGTTGTTTGGGACGTTAGGGGACGTTCGGGGGGAATTGTTTTTCCAGACACAACTAATAAGGATTTATAAACATTTGTAGTATTCAGGAATAGAAGATTCGGAACTTGGAAAGACATTCGGGAGTTGGAAGGCGTTATAAAACGTTCCAGAAGAAATTATCGCCGAACCCACAAAGGGATAATTCGTAGCAATATTTTTAACACAAAAATTGCGCTTAGTGAATAAAAGAGAAGAAGACAAGTGAAGTTTGAAGTGCTGTGTAGTTGATTCTAGTATGGAATCAAATGAGGAAGAATAATTAGTATAGAAGAGAACTGATTGTAAAAGCAAGCACGTCTTATTACGCGGTAGCCCATTTCATTCTTCCCAATCCGTCGCCTATGACTTATTCATCTCGTGCCTTTTGGTAGGTATACATCGGTTTCAGGACGACGCAAGCCCTCATCACGTCCTGTCCTGACGCGAAGCTCAAGGTGTCTCTTTGCCTGATAAATTAACTTCCAAAGACTCAATTATAGACATTAGCAAAGCGACGAAGTGGCCGTTTATTTACGTCACCCTGCGAGGAGATTGATGCAAACAAGGATAGAATGGGATGGGAAATTGTTTGAAATTACCTTTACCTACCTACCTAAGCCTGTAATTTAGGAAGTTTTTTGGAGTTACTTACTTAATTCACCTCTTTATACTAACCACAAAAAAAAAAATTGTTCATAATTTTTTATTAATAGCTGTTAGTGAGAAGGAATTCAAAATTTTGTATTGCTTTTACCTCATAGGTAAGCCTGGGGTGTATCCTATGGCGGCGCAAGCCAAACCCACCGTGCATTTTATTTGATTTCACTATTTCACTACTAAAATGATTCGTCTATCTACAGTTGCTATTGAAAAATTCATTCATGCACCATTGGTGTGCTGGCAATTAACGATTTATAACGATGAGTTAACGCTGGGGTAATTTGTTTGTAACTGTAAACGACTGGACTATAATTTTGGTTCACCTTATCGGTGACGGTTCAATTGATTTCATTAATAGTGTCTGTCCCTTCCCAATTTAAACGTAGCCGTGCCAAACGTGATAGTATGACAGCACCAAGACGATTTCCACGCTATTTATTTATTTAACAGAGACATTCATGACAGACTAGTTCTTCATTTTTAAATAATTCAGTTCGACTGAATTCAGAACAAACGATAATAGTATGAACAAAACCTATTTGATGGAGAAACTCTAGACGACGCACAGATCGCGGATCGATTTCAGGGGAAACAATGGACGCTTTTTCATCAGATTTTAGTTCAGAGAGCTAACAGGTTGGGTTCGGATGGACTCGGTGAATCGGATTAAAACGTGGCAGGCAAACATCGGTGTAATTCTGGATCATTAAGCGCTCAAAATGCGCGAGTGTTAAGTTAAATAAAGAAGGCAATGAAAGGTGTAATTGATAACAGATGAGCTTCTAAAACATTTGCTCACGTGACAAGAATCTGATGGTTATATTCGCGCTTATTCCTCCGGCATTCGTGGAATCGGGCTTAGTTCAATTATTCCCGAGTTTGCTTATTATTATGCCGATTTCCTCCTCTAAATGCTGCCGTTTTATATATTTTTTTTTAGTTGAGAGCGTACCAATTCATCTCATTAAAAATATTAATGCCTATAACTTATATTATATAAAGTAATCCCTTGTCCGGGTATAATTTGATCAATACACAAATAGTCTTTCCCTTCACTCAGAACTTGCATTCAAATCATCTTGCAGGGCTGAAGAGCCATCTAGGAAGGTACTACGAAGTAGCTTACGTCATTTTTAGCCTTAAATAGACGAAGAAGTTCCATGGTGAAAACGAGGAACAAAACAGGGCCCAGAATAGGACCCTGTGGCACACCACTGGAGACCACTGCCAGGTCAGGAGTCTTCAAGTTGTAGATGTCAAAATGTTCAAGCTGTTAATGAGACTGCCTCAGGAGACAATCAAAGCTCTTGAAAAACTCAAGTTTGTTTTTTTGGGTCGATACCCCAACGGGCACGAGACACTGGAAGGAGGTTGGTCGCCACTGGTCTACCCGGTTTTTACACCGCGTTTTTAATAAAAATTATTTTTTAAACTAACTTTTTTACCCGCATTTAAGTGACTTAATTGTCGTTTAGATTGTTAAAAAAACAAATTTCATCGATTTAATAAGTCTTAAATAAGTGTAAGCTAATTTTCGAGCAGCGAGGATATTTTTCATTTTTTCGATAAAAGTGCCAACATATGTGAGACGAATTGAAGCCAACATTTCAAATTATACGTTGCAGAAAAACACCCCAAGAAAAGTGTAAGCTAGTTTTCGACCAGCGAGGAAATTTATTTTTCGATAAAAGTGTCAAAATATGCGAGACGAAGTGAAGTCAACATTTCAAATTATATGTTGAAGAAAACACGCCTTAAAATAAATTCAAGCTAATTTTCGAGCAACGAGGAATTTTTTTTCTCGAAAAAAGTGCCAACATATGCGAGACGAATTGAAGCCAACATTTCGAATTATGTATATGTTGCAGAAAAACACCCAAAGAAAAGTGTAAGCTAATTTTCGAGCAGCGAGGAAATTTTTCGTTTTTTCGATAAAAGTGCCAACATACGCGAGACGAATTGAAGCCAGAAATTTTTTTTTTTAAAAGATCTCTACAGTACGTCTACGCTTTCCCTGAGTAACTGTGCCACCAGAATCTCTCGGCGATGTACCGTTACCGAGAAAAAAATCCTATAGGAACGTTGCAAAAAAAAAAGTACGGCCCTGAACGGAGGATTTAAAATTCTCGGATCCGGCCCATTTTCAAAACACGCTCTACCCGACATGGTACATAAATTCAAAAAAAATTTATTCACAAATATCTCCAGTTGAATCCCTTAATAATGCGAGAAAGAAATAAAAAATTTCTCACATCAGAGCAGAGGACTTTTAATAGCAGCGCAGCAGGCCAGGCCAGGCCAGATCGGCAGGACCAGGACCATATCGCACATTTTAGTCCCCGCTCGCCGCCGCCGCGCTTTGCGCCCCTTCGTCGGTGATTTAGGAGACCATGCATCATGTGCCGCAGGCAGGGTGGTAAATAACGGGCTATCAGCGCTCTGCCCCGGACCGGCGGCGACGTATCTGCACCGCAACCACTAACGCTAACACCACCACCACCAACACCAACACCACCACCACGGCGAGCCTTATCAGTTGGCATTTGCATCGCCCTGGCTCGGTCAGCATGCTGACTCCCGGTAATTAGCTTTTAGTTGCAGAGATATACCTACCTAATCGTAACGGGATGAGTCATATTTATATAGATATAGAGGTATCATCAGATAAACGTAGGTAGGTGTAGAGGTAAATTAAATACAGGGTTATCCTAAATAGGTGCGAAAAATTTTGGGGATGATTGCTTGACTCATTCTCATTCTATACAGGGTGTTTCTTTAATATCACGAAAAAATTTCAAGCCAGAATTTTTTGGTTCAAAGGTCGTCAAAAATAAACAAAAAATTTATTATTATAACGTGTGTTCTACAATGCATATAATTGAGTAATTATAGATATACAGGGTGCTAAAAAAAGATTATTTTTCCATTTTTTTAACGATAGATATCTTGAGAATCGTTTTGGGATTCAGAGAAGTTTTTTTCCCTTCAATTTCCCCGCACATGTTTTGAAACATCCAAAGCCGTTTTTCTCAAAAACGGCCAACTTTGGCAATTATGACTAAGAGTACCTTTTTTGCGTGGAAAATATTGACGGTAAAAAGAGCACTTTTAAAATGTCATTTTTCCCAGGGTCGTAGATATTAGAAGCTAAAAAAACCTCATGCAACTTTAAAATCTCTACCACTACAACTTATGGAAAAATTAGCTGGAATTAAAAAAATAGATAAGGGTGTCCGGAAATCGTGCCCAAAAAATTGAGGGGTGGATCTTACTTGAAAAAATATTGCTAAAAGTCCTATTACCTCGCCTATTACCTATTACATTTTTTCGAAAAGTCACAAATAAGGAAGTTATAAGCCCGCAAAGTTGATTTTTCTAAATCAATTTTTTTTCTAGTTTTTTTGGCACATTTATACTTTTTTTACCCAAACTAGACTTGAATCCTTTAAAGCCCAAGGGCCTTAACTGCGTTTAACCTTGACAAAAGACCAATAATTTTTTTATAATATTTTTTCTAAAGTCAATAATAATTATTGAAGAATAAAAAATTAAAAAATAGAACAAGAGGACCTTTTTTCAAATATTTTCTTCAGTTCTGTTCTTCAACTGTATGTAAAGTCCCTACCTACCTATCAGTACCTACCAAAATGTTTTAAATTCAGGTATAAAAATTTAGAAAAAACTTTTTTGACTTTGTTGGCCTTTTTTAAAAGTAAACACTTATCATGTCCTGTCAATTTCAAAATTTTGTGGCGCATGGGGGGGGGGGCATGTGAGACCTCAGTTTAAAGATAATTTAATTACCTAAACACAGACATTATACCGAGTGTACCAAAAGTTTGGAAACAATCCAATATGTGTCTTAGCGGTGAGGGTTAAAAAAAAGAGTCGGGACAAAAGTTGCTGTAGGTTTTGGGTTAGCGATAATTGTTTGGTCACCGAATCGTCCCGCAACTTGTCACCCCCTCACGGAGGGTGTTTTTCAAATTTAAAACGGGAACCCTAATTTGTGTCGCGGATTCGGATTCTGAGCCAAAAATTATGAAACTTTCGTGCGAAAAATTACACAAACAGAATCCGCAAAAAAAATTAGGACGCCGTTTGAAATTTGACAACCACCCCGGCCACCGCGAGAGGGGGTGAGGGGTGGGGGATGATTTGTTTTTTATAAACCTTCACCGCTCGGACAAGATTCAAACAAACGTCAAACGAAATTGTTTGCCCTCCAAGCAAAATGGCCGAACTGTCAATGACGTCATTCTGGAATGATCTATTGATCATTTCAGAACAGATGACAGCTGACTTTGACATAAGTCCGCCATTTTCTCTGAGTGGCATACACAAATATGTCTAATAATGTTACTTACGTCGTTGTTTCCTCTTGGGTTATAGAATTATGGTTTCCACGATGTAAAGTCTTCACTAATCGCTATTTTGTCGGTAAAATGTCACGGTAAATAGTGCGCGGCACTATTTAATCCCTGAACAATAATAAGCACATTTTATGACCAACTAATAGAAGAGACAGTCATCCGTTAAGGTTATCTCCTCTATTGGTCAAAACAACAACGCATAATCTCTTTCAGAACGCACTAAACATTTCACAACGCTACATAAATCAAGCATTTACCAACTTACACTTTGAAAACACTCAACTCAGCGTTTACAAACGACAACATTCACTCAAACGTCAAACAAAATTGTTTGTCCCCCCAAGCGAACACGGCCGAACTGTCAATTATGTCATTCTGGAATCACCAATGGGTGGTCTTGTTGCATGGGGATCGATATTTATTTCATTTCTTTCCCTGTAAACTGGTTTTTAGTGGCCGTTCCGGGATCATTGACCTTGACCAGCAAGACCATAGCGACTGCGATGCTGGTTGTGAAAATTCCAGGAAACGTATAAAGTTGAAGCGGGAGAGGGATGAATATTGACAATGAGCATGAGCACCCACTTGATTTGTTAGTTTAGTAAGTGATCGCCGTCTTGACCTGATGCTTCGGTCATCAAGGGGAAGGCTCGTTAGCGTTATACAAACAATATCCTGATGTGCCTTTTAATAATTTTTATTAACATCGTTCGTGTTAATTGAAATCAAAGTGGGTATAGGTACCTAACCTACCACGCCGTGTTTTCGGTTATTAATCCATAAAATAAATAAATATATATAAATAAATATCTTATGGCTGTGGTAAAGCCCAAGTGTCAGAAGTTTTCAAGTAGCCTCAAGGGCCTCTGACGTAACCTAACGACTGCTGTGAAGCAGCCGGGACCCCCTTTTTAACGTACCTCCCGGAGCACGATCGGTCACGGAACTTTTTTAATTAATCCATAAGACTCTATGAGTGAACATTCAGGAAAGTTTGTGTGTGTAATAAGAGCTTTCCGCGTCCGGGTTAAATCATTGTGAATCTGTCGTGTTAGTGCTAGTGCTGATGGTGCTGGTGCTGGTGCTAATTTTCGCAATATCAAAACCAAAGCCAATAACGCGAAACTTTTATAAATGTAATAAAAAACAATTATTGTCAGAAAACTGACGAAAAGCGTTCGCGCAATCGCAAGCAGAAGACCGCCATTTCTTGACAAAGCATGCGCGCGCATTTGTTCTTGCACTTTTTCCAGATCCGTACCTAACCTATAATAATACAGTATACCTACCTAGTACCTACCTACTTGTCCGGTACAAGCTCCGCGATTAAAGCTAATTAAATTAGGTACAATAATTACTTACCGCGAGGGATGGTGTTCCTATTCCAAAAAACAAAACACCCCAAATTTTCACCCGATAAGATAAAGTTCGTTCACCAAGCACCTAGCTCGGTAATGCCGGCGGGAAAAAGTTGGAGCCGGGAGCCGGGTTGACATTTTGAAACGGGCTCGGTTTTTGATACAGGACTCGGTGAAAATAGTGGATGTTTATGAGCGGGTTGTGATGGATACGGGTAGAAAGGAAGTTATTAGTGTTTCGGAACAAATCAACACATCCCGGAGATTATTGGTTCCTCTTCAGACTACCCCAGCCCAGTATCACCCATGCACCAAGCCAAGAAACTGTAAGTACCTACCTATACCCTACCTATAAATCAGTGAGTTAGTTTTTAGGGTAGGTTTTCTCTCTTATTATGTACCTACCTACCTACCACCCTACTAATTCTGGGTCAAGTCAATAAAAACTGGCCATGACGTCACGAATAACATGCAATAACATAAATATGTTTATACCTATGTAATTAATAGGTACCAACTACCAACCTTATTTACATAAAAGCACATGAACATAGGTATATACCTTATTATAAGGTGCAGGTATATAGGTACCTACACCTCTGAGCGTGTGATGATATGATTTTCGGTGGTAGGTAGGTAGGGGTAGGACTGAGCTATATAGATTAGTCACGGATTTATTCGGACAAAAAATAAACTGGAGTAATTATTATTCATCCTATCTTTAAAACCGGCAACCTTGCAATTTTATTATCAATGATGTCATGGCCACGTTGACACTGACACGACCCATACCCCATAGGTAGGTACTACCCCAGCCAGAGTGTCCACAAGTACTTAATTGTTTTCAGTTAGGTATCTCAAAATTTTGAAGCTGGACAGCGATTGCAATGTCACTTTTGACATTTATACAGGGTCCTGCAACAGTGCGTCCGTCTTTCCTAGCGCCTTTCCCGTGGTGAATAAAAAAAAATGTTTCCTACAAAAAATTATTGGTTTGGAATTCTTCATGCCATAAAATTGTTTTACACTATACAGGGTGTCCCATTTTTGAGGTATTCCAACGACAAACATTTTTTTAAATGGAAAGCCCTGTATTTATTCTATTTTTTCGATGTCATTTTTTACCATCTACATTGTTGTCTATTTACTATTTGATTATATTACAGTGTTGCCGACTTACAAATTTTTTCCTAAAATTCTTGTATAAAACAAGCTGAAGTTTAAAAAATGGTAGCGACCCCGTTTTTCAGAAGGTAAAAATTATTCTTAGCAATAACTTCAGTGCGGTTACTAAGCAACATTGTGATAATGAGAAATATGAACTTAGTAAAATAGGGTGTTCAGAAAAAAATGCCAAACTTTGCAAACTTCAAAGTAGTTTAACTATTTTTTTTCAAATGGAATGCCCCTATTTTTATATCACCATTCGATAGGCCTTTTTATTCTCTTCAATTTTATGGTGCATGTTGTCTGTCTAAACCCCATAGTTATTGACATGATCAATATTTTCCACAAAAGTTACCATTTAATTACATTTCTATGCACCGAAGTAGGCCGCAATGAAGCAAAACAACTGTCAAAATGTAAGTATCCAAGTGTCAGCAACTGAGCATCCCAACATGAGCCAAAAAGACATTGGTGAAGCAACCGGCATAACTGAGAGATCGATACAACGCATTATGAAGAAAAATCGATATCATGCGTACCATATTCAGTTGCATCAACAACTTACCAATGCTGATTTTCAATTTCGTTCCCGATTTTGTGCCTGTGCAATATTGAAAATGCACCAAGATCCTGCATTTTTCAATTAAGTTTTATTTACAGATGAGGCGACATTTAAAAACAGCTGATCAGTAAACAGGCACAATTTTCATGTCTATTCAACTGAAAATCCTCATGTTATGAGACAAATTGACAATCAGCATAGATGGTCTTTGAATGTCTGAATGTGGTATCAACAAGACGGGGCACCTGCGCATTTTTCGCGAAACGTCAGGGTATATCTTGATGGTATTTTCCCCAACCAGTGGATTGGTAGGAATGGACCCATCAGATGGCCTGCTAAATCTCCGGATCTGCCAAAAATTGATTTTTTCTTGTGGGGATACGTGAAGGGAATTGTTTTTAACGAACCGCCGACGACACTAATCAATATGCAACAAATAATTGTAGAATCTTTTGCAAGCATTTCAGCAGAAATGCTAGGAAGAGTGCAAAGGTCTTTTCAGCCGAGAATTGATTTGTGCCTGAATGAAAATGGGAGACAGTTTGAACATTTTATTATAATAGTTTTTCAATTGTATGTTCAATTTTGTTACATTTGCATGTTTTTGAATGAAATAATTAATCTTTTTTACATTTATGTGTTATCGGTTTTTATTCCTAACTTCATTAGATGTCACATTGACACTTGGATACTTACATTTTGACAGTTGTTTTGCTTCATTGCGGCCTACTTCGGTGCATAGAAATGTAATTAAATGGTAACTTTTGTGGAAAATATTGATCATGTCAATAACTATGGGGTTTAGACATACAACATGCACCATAAAATTGAAGAGAATAAAAAGGCCTATCGAATGGTGATATAAAAATAGGGGCATTCCATTTGAAAAAAAATAGTTAAACTACTTTGAAGTTTGCAAAGTTTGGCATTTTTTTCTGAACACCCTATTTTACAAAGTTCATATTTCTCATTATCACAATGTTGCTTAGTAACTGCACTGAAGTTATTGCTAAGAATAATTTTTACCTTCTGAAAAACGGGGTCGCTACCATTTTTTAAACTTCAGCTTGTTTTATACAAGAATTTTGGGAAAAAATTTGTAAGTCGGCAACACTGTAATATAATCAAATAGTAAATAGACAACAATGTAGATGGTAAAAAATGACATCGAAAAAATAGAATAAATACAGGGCTTTCCATTTAAAAAAATGTTTGTCGTTGGAATACCTCAAAAATGGGACACCCTGTATAGTGTAAAACAATTTTATGGCATGAAGATTTCCAAACCAATAATTTTTTGTAGGAAACATTTTTTTTTATCCACCACGGGAAAGGCGCTAGGAAAGACGGACGCACTGTTGCAGGACCCTGTATATTTCAGTGTTGTATTGCTAGGTATACAGGGTGTTTACTGTAAGGTTGGCCAAACTTCACATCATCAGGCTGATTCTTCAGACTAAAATTAACAAAAATTTCCCATAAACGTGTGTCCGGAAATTCACCCTTTCTGAGATAGGTACAGGGTGTCGAAGAAAAATTATTTTTCCAGTTTTTTTCACGATACCTCGCGGGAACCGTATGAGATACAATGTTCAGCTCTTATTGGTACACATTTATAGGTACACACGTAAAATAAAGGTTTAAAAAAAATTCAGTGGCGTAGATTTAGGGTATTTTGAGGGTTTCGACCCTCTAATTTCCACGCCACTGAAATAAATGCGATTTAAAGAAGCGCCTTTGCACCGCCCATGTTTTTTTCACCGAAAAGGTCCTCTTGGTTAACGGCTCTAAAGTGAACCGTTTCCGAGAAAAATTGCATTTTATGAGAGAAAAAATCACTTTTTTAACGATTTTCAACAGCATTTTGGAAAAAATGTTTTCTCTCATAAATTGACATTTTTCTCTTAAACGGTTCATTTTAGAGCCATTAACCAGGAGTACCTTTTTGGCGTAGAAAACATGGACGGTTCAAAGGCGCTGCTTAAAATCGCATTTATTCCAGTGGCGTAGAAATTAGGGGATCGAAACCCTGAAAATACCCTAAATCTACGCCACTGATTTTTTTTAAAACCTTCATTGTACGACGGAAATAAGGGGATCATTGTATCTCATACGGCTTCCGAGATATCGTCAAAAAACTGGAAAAAGAATATTTCTTCGACACCCTGTACCTATCTCAAAAACGGTGCATTTCCGGACACACATATAGCGTTAATGGGAAATTTTTTGTTTAGTTTAGTCTGAAGTTTAGCCAACATTACAGTAAACACCCTGTATCTACCTTTACTTAACTTCGTCTTATAAAAGTAGTGAGATTCGTGCCTTTTTGGTTTAGTTTTTTTTCCAAACTTTTATCTCACACTAAGCTCAGAAATAAAAAAAAATGTCACTGATTTTTTTTATACTTAGGCAGATACCAAACAGCAAAAAAATTATTTTGGCGGCCATAAGAAAAATACAAATTCTGGGATCTAGTCAGGTTTGAAAATTTTTGAACCGTCAAATGGGTAGCTTTTGACGACTTAGGTATACCTATGTAAAATTTACGAAAATTCATCAATTTATTTCCATGAGAATTAAATGTAGGAAATTTTGTCTACTTCAATTTTGTATAGAATGAACTTTTAGAAAAAACGCCTCCTTTCTAAGATTTCGGCTAAAAACTGAAAAAAATGCAATAATTCGGTCAAAAAGTGCAAACAAAAAAACAAAATTCCCGGTCAAATTGATTCCAGGAAACTTCAAAGTCATGTTCAGCGATCCCCCCCCCAAAAAAAGAAACCTAGAGGGTGAGAAAATCAAAACTATAGGAAAATTTTCCAAAAAGCCTAACGCAATGGGAATAGTTTTTTTTTTGGCGCGCTCTACTACTTTGGAGACGGTTAGTTTTCCAAAATAATTTTATTTATGAGGAATGTCGGAAATTTTGTATAGAATGTACTTGACGAAAAAACGCTTCCCTTCTGAGATTAGGACCAAAAACTGAAGAGTGCAAAAATTTGGTCAAAATTTGCAAAAATTTTTACAAGTGCTAAAATTTGAGCAAAAAGTAAAAAAAAACTAAGTTCCTGGACAATTTTTTTGACAGTTTTTTTTTACAATTCGTGTTGAGCGACCCAAAAAACATGGGGGGGGGGGAGGATAAGAAAATCAAAACTTTTCAAAATCCCACACAACGGGATTTTTTTGCTCTACCGGCGGAAATGTTAAGTCTTTCAAAAAAAATTTGTTTAGAAGAAAAATAGGAACTTTGTCCACTTCAATTTTTCGAAAAAACATCTCCTTTCGAAGATTTCGGCCAAAAACCGACAAAAGTGCAATAATTCGGTCAAAAAGTGCAAAAAGTTCAAAAAACAAAGTTCCCGTCTAAATTTCTTTCAGAAAAATTCGTGTTCGGCCACCCAAAAAATATCGGTGGGAGGAGGGGTGAGAAAATCAAAACTAACAAAACTATCAAAAAATCCCACGCAATGAAAATGTTTTTTTTGGCACGCTCTACCGGCGCAACCGTTAAGTAGTTTAAAAAAAAAAAAAAACGATTTGTGTGAGTAATGTAGGAAATTTTGCCTGCTTTAATTTCCTAAAGAATGGACTTGTCGGAAAAAAGTGCTTCCTTTCTGAGATTTGGATCAAAAATCGAAAGTGCAAAAATTTGGACAAAAAGTGCTGAAATGTGAGCAAGAAGCGCAAAAGAAAAAAGACTGGGCCAAATTTTTGCCAGCAAACTTCAAATCCACGTTCAGGGTCCTCAAAAAAAAAAAAAAAAACAAAGATGGCGAGAAAATCAAAAACCCAAGTCAAGTTGGCCACGCTTCGGCCAGCCACACTGCTTTCGGCCAGGAAGAGGAATTTTGTTTAATGTAATAATAATAATAATAATAATAATAATAATAATAAAGTGCCTTTATTAAGTGTATCACTAATATAACACATGCATCAGGATTGAGGCGAAGTCTAGCAATATTGCTACTCCACTTAACCTCAATAATTATAATTAATTTGTAAATTCTACATAATACTTAAATAATCAAATCAGCAATACATAAATCAGAATTATCAATTAAACATAGATACAATGAATCTTATGTCTACATAAACTAGCATAATCAAATCTAGGCACAACAAACAATCTTAAAAAAAAAAGCAAAGAAACAAAGATGATCACAAATACCTGATCACACAGCCAGCACGCAGGCCGCCCTCTGCCTATCGAGTAAGTATGACTTATAGTATTTTCGCAAGTAAGCCATGGTACGTGTTTTCAATTCAATTGGTATTTCATTATAAATTTTTACTGCATTATATGAAAAGCACACCCGAGAACCTGCCAGACGAAATCTAGGTAAGCTCAAGAACCATGGGTGCCTGATACTGCGGTCATGCATCTCCCCTCTAAACATAAATTTCTTTCTGAGATATGGAGGTGTCGACGTGGAGTGGACCCGAAAGACCAAACAACCCATGTGGTAGGCAAATAAACCGTCCAACCTAAGCCAACCCAGTTCACAAATCCTCCATGAAACATGGTCGTATTTTCGAAGACCGCTTACGAATCTGCAACAGCTGTTCTGAATCTTTTGCAGTCGATATTTTGTAGCTTGGTATAGACAGGGATACTATAATGTAAATCCATAATTCAATATGGGAGTAACAAATGTTTCACATAGCTTCTTTCTCAAGGGGTAACCATAGAGATACCTATGCCTATATAGCCGTCTGAGGACTAAATATGATTTCTTCACCAGAAGAGTCACATGCTCCTCAAAACGCAATCTGCAATCAAAAATAATTCCTAAGTTTTTCACGCTTTGCTGCACTTTTACTGGTTGACTCTGTATAACAACTTGGACATTTTGATCCTCGGTCTTATTGGAATTTATAGAAAAAAACATAACACTACATTTATTCGGGTTGAGCTTAAGGTTATGAGCTAGTGAATACTCATGCAAGGCCGTGAGATCCCTGTTTATCTGATCAGTAGCAATATGTTTACATTCTGGAGGATATGACAAGTAGAGCTGTGTATCATCAGCAAATGACTGAATGTTGACGTACTTTATTGTTTTATTTATATCCGCCACATACACAAGATAGAGCAACGGCCCCAGAACTGAACCCTGGGACACCCCAGAGGTAACAGGAGACCAGCGTGACATTGTCGTGGTCTGAACACTTTGAAATCTATCGCTTAAGTAGTTTTGGAAAAAGCAACAGGAGACCTTATCAAAACAATAATATTCAAGTTTAGAAATTAACAATTCGTGATCTAGGCAATCAAATGCTTTGGAGTAGTCCAACTGTACCACCGCAGTGTCCAGGCCCATGTCCCGCGATCTCACTATATGATCCGTAATATGAAGCAATAACGTGGTGGAGCTAAACCCACATCGAAATCCCGATTGAGTATCCGGTATTATGTCATTCTCCATGACGTACTTATATATCTGTTTATACACCACCTTTTCTAATATCTTGGCCATAGCCGGCAGTATACTTATTGGACGCAAATCACTGAAGGACTCAGGACAAGTCACTTTAGGGAGAGGTTTCACAACCGCATATCTCCACATTCTAGGAAAGTATCCCACCTCTAAACAGCAATTTATGACATGTGTCAAATACGGAGCGACAACCGGTAGGCACATCTTTAGCATTTTTGCAGAGATCCCATCATGTCCAGTCGCATTCGACTTGAGATCAAGGACTATCTCCCTCACCTCATCCACCGTGGGAAGTTGAAAGGAAAACCTTATATCTCTCCTATACTTAAGCGATTGATAATGTCCTGATGCTTCTCGGCAACTGTTACCAGGAGTGAATACTGACAGAAAATAATCATTGACCTCGTCCGGGTCATTCAAACCTTCCGGTATCCCACCCGATTTTACATTTTTAATATGTAGTGAGTTGATCACATTCCAAAAATCCCGCTTGTTTCGATCAGTAGACTTATGTAATAGATATGCAGCCTTTTCAGCTCTCACACCCTAGTAACCATATTCCGTAGACTTTTATAGACATTATAGTCAGCTATATTTTTAGTTCTTTTGTATTTTGTTAAGGCATTGTTTCTTAATGTCATCATACGATGAATGTTTGGAGTAAGCCATGGTGCAGGTGGCTTGGATATTTTGGAGGAACATATGGGGCATGAAAATCAAATAATGAATTTAATTTACTTGTCAGATATTCCACCTTTTTATTAATACAATCCACATACAAAACCTCAGCCCATGGCACACTCGATAGATGATGCAAGAAATCCTCCTGGCAAAAGGTTCTGTAATCTCTGTATGTAACCAGATGTGGCCCCGGGCGCACGCATCGCAAATTTATTTCACAATCAACTTAGCACGATGATCAGAAATATCATGATCAATCACTCCTGAATTGAGAATTAGTTCTACTTTATTTGTACAGATAACATCCAAGAGAGTTTGAGTATTCTTGGTAATTCGCGTCGGTTCAGTGACCAACTGACTAAAACCGTACGACTTGACACATAAACCGAAGGTCCCATCCACAAACTGATCCTCATTAATATCCCCCGTAACCAGAATGTGGTCGAACTGAGGAACCACTAGAGAAAATACTGAATCTAAATATGATATAAAACCTGTCAAGTTGCAGGCAGACGTACGATAGACTACACCCAGCAATATAGCTGGGTGCCACCAATTCTAATTTTAACCCATAAATGCTCGACACCAACCGGGCCCTGGATAAAATCAAAGACGACAGAAGACTCGAAAGAATCCCTTATATATACTCCCACACCTCCACCTCTGCTACCTCGATCCCTACGGAGTAACTGAAAGTTTGGAAGATGCACAGACCGGTCTGTCACACCTCCATCCAACCAGGTCTCGGTCATGCCTACAATGTCTAAATGATTTTCCTGAACAAAGTCCACAAAGGTATCAAATTTTGGGAAAAGAGAACACGTATTTAAGTGGCACAATTTAACGCTATCATTCGTATTGAATACGAGATTTAAGGGCTTCAATTTTATTTAAAAAATAATGACACTGCATACTGTTGGCTATGTGCTCAGTAGGTACCTTTCCTGTCACCTTCTTATTAATATTAGTGCAGTTATTACAACACAGACTGTCTACATGACAGTCCTTCCCTTCGTGAGGTCCAGAGCACCTAGGACAAATTACAGTTTTAGCTAAGCAATCCTTTTTATAATGACCCACTTTACAACACTTAAAGCACTTTACCAGACTAAAATGTTCCTTAACATAACACTTGGACCATCCAATGAACAGGCTACCTCTTCCAATTACCTCCAGAAAAACTCTCGGCTTTGCTTCAAGTACAACATTATATGTATCCCTGAATCTAATTTTAGTAACATATTTAATTTCCCCGGCATATTGTCTCATGTTATTAGACAAGAGTAGTTTGTCTAAGAACTCCGCATCTTCCGCCGACTCAGCATCAACACCATACACCAGCAACACAATGTCCAGCAACAAAAAAATTTTCGCTAGGTATTGACGGCTTGAATGGAAAATATTTGTTGATAATTTATAACCTATAACATTTCGGGCCTTTCTCAGCAAATTTTGAGTAAGAAATTTAGTTTTTTCAGTTTATAAAGTTCGGGACCGAAAGCGTGGCTGGCCATTATTATAAATTTTTACGACTTTTTTGAGCAAACTTACAGCAAAAATTACATTTTTCAATTTATTTAAATCGTGGCCGAAAGCGAGCAGGTTGGCCATTATTATAAAATTACGGGTTTCTTTCGGCACGATTTCTGCCATCAGTTATTTTTTTCAGTTTCTTAAGTCCTTGGCCTTTTTTAGGATTTTTTGAGCAAAATTAAGGTGAAAATTTCACGCCATCAATTTTCAGCCAATAAAGTACGAGCATTGCTTACCGTTGCCATGGTTATTTGTGTATTATATCGGAAATTTTCTCCTGCAGGGGTAAGCTGGAGAGTATTATAGTGGAAATTTTTTTGACGTTTAATAGTGACAAACCGGATCTTTATAAATGTCAACTGTTGACTGTTGCTGTTATTAATATTAATCAACTAATGCGTTTTGTTAAAGTTTCTATTATAATTTAATATTAAAGTGATGTTTTCGCGTATTACCACGTATGAAATCACGGATTCACTACCAAAAAAATGATCTGAAGAAACCTAATTTACCTAATTTAGTAATTCTATGTGAAATAGGTAGGTACTTACATAATTTTTCGGATTAACTCACGGCGAATTCATGGGGGTTCGACCACTTTATCTTTATAATTAATTGTATGGCACTTTTTGTTGGTAGAATCCATCTGCTGAGCAAATCCTTCCGCTTTGGAAAGAATGGCATCTAATCAATACTAATCATAATTACTATTGTACTGCAATTGTTGACTTATCATTATCAAAAACCACACTCGGCTGGTGAAGTTTAGAAACTAAAATTTGTGTTTGACAGCGCTAATAATGGCGGCGCAGTTATTAAACGTCAGTTTGGCGTTGTCACGTGATTATGTTACGCCGCCATGTCATATTTTTATTTAACAATTAAATTGTAATTTTTCTATTCAAAACTAATTTTGTTGTGAAATTTTCTTTCCAAATACCACTCGAAATCAAATTATACCAGGAAATTTTGTTCTCGCTTACGAATATTTTAAGAAAATTATCCCTCGCCTTCGGCTCGCGATAATTTTCAAAATATTCGTGAGCTCGAAAAAATTTCCGGAAATAATTTGACCTCTAGTGGTATTACATGTGAAAATCAGTTTTTCAGTTTATTAAGTCGTAGGTATATAGCCGTAAGCGTGGAATTGTTGTGAACTTTTGGGACTTTTTTGAGCAAAATTACAGCAAAAATTACATTTTACCAGTTTCCTAAGTCCGCCGTTGCCGAAAGCGTGACTGCAGTCACGCTTGGCCATTATTACGAATTTTTGTAATTTTTGAGCAAAATTACAGCAAAAATTACATTTTTTAGTTTATCAAGTGTTGGCCGAAAGCGAGCAGGTTGGCCATTTATAAAATGTTTGACCTTTTCAACAAACTTTCAGCTTAAATACTTTTTTTTTGCATTATTATTATTAAGTCAGTGGCTGGTCATTATCATGAATTTTTTGAATTTTTTGAGCCAAATTTAACAAAAAGGATTTTTTCAGTTTGTTAAGTCGGTAGCTGAAAGTGCCGGATTAAAAAAAAAATCAGCAAAAATGATTTTTTCATACCTAGTTGATGGCGTTTCAAATACATTTTTTTCCAGTTTACGATAATTTTATAGCAAATCAAATATTTTTGATTAAAACCGTAAATAACGAAAAATGAAAACTGAAAATCATTCGAAGTCTCTCTCCCTGATGGCCGAAAGCGTGGTTGCCCGAAGCGTGGCTAACTTGACTTTTGAGTAGGTAAATCAAAACTAAAGCAAAACTTTCTCTGAACCCCCATTTTATTCACAATATAGCTATATGCTTAGCCCATATTAAGCTATAGGTACCTACGTTAGGTACCTATTACCTACCTAGATCGTGTCAATTATCTATTATTTGTTAAGTCAAGTCACGAATAAATGAAAAAATGCATGTGAAGTTAGCAGAGAAGGGGTTGCGGATACAGAGGGAGAGGAAAAAATTCGTTAAATAAACGTCATCTACTTGACTGACTCTATTTTAAAGCAAACGGATTGTACTTTTATAGTTATAGGTAGGTACCACAGCACCAGCACCATCCGTGTCAGCGCGTAATATTTATTGAGACGATGAATCTTAATAGAAGCGAGCGTCGTTTCCAAACGTCATTTAACCCTTTTACACCCTTAAATACGGCACGATTATTCTCACACAATGCAATTATTACCAGTTTATGATAATCATTACGTCAGTGATGATGAGTATTATTATAATAGTACCTACTACCACTACCTACGTGCGATTTTAGAGCATCGTGAAAAGGCATCTCGTCCCTCCAACAGTCGAGTCTAATAACGCAATAATAATAAATACCTACAATATGAGAATGCAAATGAGATAATTATTATTGTCCGGGACTGGGTTGACTCGACTCTCGGGTTTTGTATATCGGGTGGCTGTCTTGTCCGCTGTGCCGTTGTTTGGGGTTTGGGCTTTGCATGGCACGTGGGGAGAGATGAAAGCGGCCGCCGTGTTTCATCGCTGGGAGGAGTTTGCTCGACATGACCCCACCTGGGCGGCGCCACTCCACGGAGACGCCCTCTACACACGTGAGTTTTATTTATACGACCATACCTCTACCTGATATTATGGCCTATAATAGCGCACCCCGTTCCCTTGACAGGTAAGTACTTATATGTAAATAGGCTACCTATACCTATACCTATACGACAAGAGACAAGTAGTAATTTGGTTACATTCATGTTAGGTAGCTTTATTTTTTTTTAAATACGGACCTGGATTTTTTCCCATAATTTTGGAAGAAAATGGTGTCTTTAATTTATTTATATTCTATTCAGTTTTTTCTCTTTTCCGAGATTTGCGACGTAATTTAAAATTATTAACCAAAAAAATATTTAATACGAACCTGGAATAAATTTAGGTATAATATTATAATAATAAATTTCGCCCAGCGGTAGGTACCTACCTACGAAAGTAAACAGTGAGTACCTATACACACTCGATAATGTCAGTCTAATAGGATCTCCCGATGTATCCTGTACCCTGGTCCTTCGTCCAGATTTCGAACATGCTTTTTGGTCTTACAAGCCGATCTTCCCCATCTGATTGGTTCCCCATTAAGAGAACCATTCATACCGTTTAAAATTTAACCCCAAACATAGAAAACACCCTGTATCTTCCGTACCTGTTGTCAAGTAAATAAATTTGTCCTAAATTATAGACTTTCCCTCGATGTCCCCTATCTGTGGTACCTATTTAACTATAGAAGAACCATTTTAAAAATACGGAAAGCCATAAAACTATATAAAAACAGAAAAATGCATTATAGTGTATGCATCAGGCTGACCAGTGGTTCTCAAACATTTTCAGACAGTAGGGGTACTTTTTTTTTTTATTTTAGATAATAATGCTTCGACATCACAGGTCATTAGCATGTCACTACATGTTATTACTTATGTATGAGATTATACAGATGTTAGAAAATACAATATACAGATATAATAAAAATACAGAAATAATATGCAGATATACAGATATTTTAAGTATGCCTTGATTATGTGATAGGTAGGAGCAAAGTTAGAGAGACTTGTAAATCTATATTGTTCGTGTAAGTTCCAAGAAGCGTCGTCACTACAGTAGTTCATACAGTCCAACATTTTTGAAAAAGGTTAGCGTTTTCGTTGCTTCGGATGGGGTGTTTCCTAATGCTACTGAAGGGTCGCAGCTAACTTGGCATCTTTTTCTTTCTAAGTTGTACCGTTGACAGTCGCTAAGAATATGGGTTACTGTGAGTCTGCAATTACAAGTTTCACATGAGGGTGGGTTTTCGTTGCTGAGAAGGAAGCTATGTGTGAGCCGGGTGTGTTGAAGGCGTAGTCGGGATAGCTTTATTTGGTCTTTCCTATTGTTTGGGTTGGTCATTCCTTCGAATCGCCTATTTTGGATGGTTCGTAGTTTGGAGGTGTTATTTACCCAGAGCTCCTGTAGAAAATCCATGTGCATTCTTCTGACACGAGATTTGATATCGTCTGGAGTGTGGAAGGTGGTTTCTGGGGTCGTATCCGCTGATGCTTCGCGTGCTGCTTTATCTGCTTTCTCATTGCCGGGAATTCCTATGTGTGATGGTATACAAACACGAAACTGACATGGATTTGTTTTTCCTGTAGCATTTGTAGAATATTTTGAATTTGATGTGCAATTGGGTTAGTTGTGTATAGTTTCGCAACGGTATGTAGGGAGCTGATTGAGTCAGTGCATATCACATAGCTTTCCTCTTTTCCGGAAGTAGAAAGGACGTATACCAATGCTTGGTGTATGGCGTATAATTCGCCTGTGAAAACACTCGTGTCTTTTGGCAGGCGGAATTTCATAACTGAGTTTGGCGTTACTATTGCGGACCCTACGTGGCCATTTTGGGGGTTCAGTGAGGCATCTGTGTAGATAGGTGTAGCGTAGCGGTACTCACTTTGGATGAGGTTTGTAAAGGTGGTCCGTATCAATATAGGGTTGGTGTTAAGTTTATCATATTGTAGAAGACATTCATTGCATTTGGCATTGGTCATCCAAGGAGGAGTTTTGTGATCTATTGCCGATAAAATCTTCGGAAATCTATACTCTATTCGATTCAGGTATTTGTTGACTCTCTCATATAGTGGCGGTAGAGTTCTGGAGTTGCTTTCATAGATGTTTCTGAATCTGTTGGATATTGTAATTCCGTAGTTCATGCTAGAAGGTGTTGCCAGTACTTTCACAGCGTAGTGTAGGGTTATCACAGGAATTCTATATCATATATGCTAGAGATTCCTAATAGAGCATATAAGCTTGCTGTGGGAGTTGTAGGAAAGGCTCCTGTAATTATGCGTAAGGCTTGATTTTCTATGACCTCTAGAGTTTTGAAATAGGTCGGCCTGGCTGCTGAAAAGGCTATAAGACCATAATCGATTTTTGCTCTTATCATACAGTGGTATACTACCAGTAGGCTTCTAATGTCGGCTCCCCAGTTATGATGTGACAGTACTTTTAATAGATTAATGACGTTGTTGCACTTATATTTTAGAGCTTGAAAATGTAGTTTCCAGTTGAGTCGTTGGTCGAAGATGACTCCTAAGTACTTGATGTGGTCGACAAAGGTTAGTGGCGTGCTGAATAGGGTGATGTTGGGTAAAATGTATCTGGGTCTTGATGATTTTTGAAACAGTATACATTTGGTTTTTTCACATGAAAATCTGAAACCTGAATTCTGGCTCCAAGCTTCTAGCTCATGGATTGTCTGTTGAATTAGGCTTGCTAAAAATTCCAGGTTCGATCCATTCACATATATGACCAAGTCGTCTGCAAACATATTCATTTTAACTGGGGGAGTATTAACGAAAATGTCGTTTATTGCAATTAGGAATAGGGTGCTACTGATAACAGATCCTTGTGGGACTCCATTTTCCAGTTCTTTAGTGCTTGATAGTTGGCCATTCGTTTTGGTTCTAAATGCTCTGTTCGAGAGGAAATTGTCTATAAAGGCGGTAATATTGCCTGTTATGTTCCAATTTATTAATATTTTTATTATTCGGTGTCGCCAAGCTTGATCGAAGGCTTTCTCCAGATCAAAGAATACTGCTAGGAGTCGTTGATTGTTTGCGAAGCTCTCATGAATCTCATGCACTCTCTAGATTAACTATGTTGTCTATTGTAGATCTTAATTTTCTAAATCCATTCTGGTGATTGTTCAGGAGTTTGTTCTTCTCGAGGTGCCACAGCAGACGATTATTTAGTATCTTCTTTAGTAATTTACACATTGTGCAGGTGAGTGAGATTGGTCTGTAGGATGTGATTCGCTCTCTTGGTTTGTTTGCCTTCAGTATGGGGTGAATGACTGCAACTGACCAGGATTGAGGAAGCATTGATTTAGAAATATTTCATTGTATAGATCTACGAGGTGATGCCTTGCACGAGGTGGTAGATTCTTAATAAATGTAAAGGGTATGTTATCAGGACCTGGAGCTGAGTTTTTGCAATTGCTTAGGGCTTCTTCAAATTCTCTCTCGGTGATTGGTTGGTTGATATCGCTTTCATAGTTGTGTTTGTGAGAAAACTTCATATTTTGTTCGGTTGTTCGTTTGTAGTTTAGGAAGTTGTGATCATGGTTGTCATCACTGGATGTTTGAGAGAAATGTTCTGCGAATATTTCCGATATTTCCTGCGAGTCGGACACCAATGCGTTGTTATGATGTATTGTTGAAATTTGTTGATGGTGCTGTGTGCCTTGGATTCTCTTTATCTTGTTCCATGCTTCTGCAGGATTTGATTGTGGTGTTATTGTTGAAACAAATTTTTCCCAACAATTCCTCTTGGCTTTTTTGTATATATATTTGGCTTTTGCTCTAAGACGTTTGTATTCAATTAAGTTCTCAGGTATAGGGTTTCTCCTTGCCCTGTGAAGGGCGGTCTTGTGAGCCCTCATTGCATTATTGCAGTCGGAGTTCCACCACGGGACTGGAGCTTTGGAGCTTGGCAGTTTCACTCTACCTATATTCGTTTCTGCAGATGAGATTATGAGTTCTGCAAAGGATTGCAGTTTTACATTGATGTTGTCACTTGATGGGAGCTCTGAGATTTTCGATTGTATGTATTCGCTAAACCCCTGCCAGTCAGCTGCTTTGAGGTTCCACCTACTTACAGCGCTGTTTGGACTGGTTTTGGAAGACACATGGTATTCTATGCGAAGTGGAAAATGATCACTGCCATATAAGTCTCTGGAAGCGGTCCACGAAAACAGTTGAAATATTTCAGCATCCGAGATGGTGAGGTCAATGCATGAAGTTTCGCCAGTGTTGGCATTGTATCGTGTTCCTTCTCCAGTGTTGAGGAAGATGAGAGAATTGTTGTTTATGAAATCTTCGATTTTTTGCCCGCGTTGGTTGGTATTTTTCGAGCCCCATAATATGTTGTGCGCGTTGAAATCGCCCATTATTAATTTTGGGGACGCAGCTTGGTCGTAAACTGCTTGTAGGTCAGCCACTAAGATGTGTTTATTGGAAGGTATGTACATGTTGATTATAGTAATTGATCTGTTTCCTAATTGGACAGTTACTGCGACGGCCTCTAGCTCCGTTGTGAGGTGGATTTGGCTGCAGTGCAGGGAATTTTTTACATATATTGCTACTCCTCCACTTGCTTGATTAGTGTTTGTTCGGTTTTTGTGAAAGCATTCGTAGTTTCTGAGAGGGCAGCGATAGCTGTGTTTGAAATTAGTTTCCTGGATACATATTATAGATGGCGTTGTTTCATAGAGTAGAATCTTTAGGTTTTCGAGATTTGATACCAATCCATCTATGTTCCATTGAATTATATTATGTGGCATTTAAAAGTTTTGTTTACTGGGATTCTTGGGAGGTTGAACTATCATATTCTGAGCTAGGATCGTCGGTTGAAGTCGTGAGGGAAGCTAGACCTAGCTGTTTTCTGATTTTATTTTGCACTTTGGTGCATCTTGTTTTCATTTGTCTGTGCTCTAGTTTTGGGTAGATATCATATAGCATTTCTAACACTCCGCTTATGTCTTTTGTGTATGTCTGTATTAGGCTGAGAAGGTCTTTGGACTTTGGGGCGTTTTCCATAAAGCTAGTTATTTGATTGAAGTTCAGTGGGTATTTATTAGGGGAGTCTGCTAGCACTTTTTCTATTGATTTCATCATTTCTTGTGTTGTCCATGAGTTTGGTGCACCTATTGGCTGGTTGTCTGATGTTTTCTGTTTTTTTGTTCTATTTTTGGGCGGTTTTGGGGACCTGAACACTACTTCATCGGTGGTAGGGTCGTTCTCTAGCTGCTCGACGGAGCTTGCGTTTGAAGGCGATGGGGGTCGTTTTTGTGGAATTGTTACTTTGGGTAGATCTTCTCGTGTGATGCGTGAGTCGTTTTGTGGTAGTTCGCGCATTTCAGCTTCATCGACAATAATAGGTGAAGCCTCTTCGACTAGGCTCGGTTGTATATTGTCTTGGGTTTGTGGACAGTTCTTGGCTATGTGCCCTTTCATTTTACAATTGAAGCAGGTGAGCTCGTCGAAAGTCGCGAAGATTCTATATGATGTATCTTCATACGTCACTGTCAGGCTTGATGGGAGCTCTATTGAATTATCGGGACATACGTATATCTGCCTACGAAAGCTCATGATGTGTGCGAGCTGTTTGTCAGTTATACTTGCTTTTAGGAAAGACATAGGGGAGACAGTTTTATATCCAAGATCTCGAAGCCTTTCTTCAAGTATGAAGTGTGGGATTTCCGGGTTAGCATTCGAAAGTATTATACGTTTAGCTGGTGTTACTAGTCTTCTTATGTTAATATCAATATCGTTAATTTTGATGGAGTTATGGTTGTCGACTATTGTGTTCACCATTTGTGCTTCACTTAGGTAGATGCATATTCTGTTGTGTGATATACGTGATGCGTATAGAATGTTGTGTGCACCGGTTAGGTTAGCGATAGCCTTAACGTAGTCTTCTAATTTTAGTCTTTCATCAATACTGAGTATAATACCTTGATTTTTTTTTGGAAACATTGTCTTCTGTGTCGCTTGGGAGTATTGCATCGTGTTGACTTTCTGAGTTGGAGGTTCTTGTGACGTTCTGCTGTAGTCAGCAGATGACATCATGATTATGGTGAGATAATATTAACTTTCAAATTTCACTGAATTTAGGGAATAAATTAATATTTGGCATTGTCTTGTTAATCGCGGTCGCTATCGACCGCGATACCGGCGATACGACCTTATCACGGCTCTCGGCAGCGCTCACAGTTATTACTATTATTGTACTTTATTGTTACTCATATATGGATGTAACTTTGGACACTGGACCACGTGATCACTAGTTATCTGTTAGATAGGTGCTATGTGGCCCATTCAACGTCTAGTTTGTTCACTTGGAATTATTTCGACGAATTCGCTACGAAAGGCACAGTTGAAGCGGAACTCGTTTACACCGCAACCGACCTGCTCGATTTCCGCACTCGAATCAGGGGTACTTTATTAATGATATTTTTTGATTTAAAAAAAAGTGAGAACAGTTTTAGAATCTCACCTGCATTTCAGTCTACAGCCTACACATATTGTTGGGAGCTACCTGTTTGGCTCTAAGTACCGGTTTTTACGGCGTTTGCGAGTTGGGCCTAATTACCTGAGTGACCCTTCGACTCTACGAGTGGCCCTATAATCCTGGGGCTCATTTGGGCGAAGAAATTTCTAGATACCGTTAAAGCCATTGGAGACTTGGTTGACTATTATTATCCGAGTTATTTGCATGCTCTTGTTTGGCCAGATTTTATAGAAATTCCGATTTTCTACATTCTCGTGTATTATCTCTTCCAATCCCCTCACTTCTCGTTTGTCGCCCAACTGAGCCCTGGGATTATGGAAGAGCAATATCCTTCGCCCAACTCGGTATCGCTCGGTTTTTACCAGTCGCGTTATAGTCATGACTGAAAATCCTGTTATAAAATGGTACCAATTTCCAGAAATCATATTTTGTTATTGTTTTTTGACGACTCAGAATTCATAAATTGCTCTTTTTGGCTATTTAACAAAAAATCTTGTGTGACACACACGAAACACGTTTTTGTTTTTTTATTGAAAATGCACATGCATACTGCAGGGAAATCCCTATGACGCTCTGGGAGCGGTGCATGAGAAGTGTGTTTCAGAGTTTTGACCATTGTCAGTTTTTGCAACTATTATACATATACCTACCGGGTGATTTTTTTTAAACTTGTCACCTCCCAAATTTATAGAAGTGTGATCTGAAGATGAAAGACTCCCCGAAACAGGGCAATTTTATAATTTGATTTAGGTACTTTCAACTTTCTATTTTGATACCAAAAAAGGGTAGGTATTCCTTGGCTCAGTAATGATGGCGTGGTTTATTTTTTTTAATAGCACACCCTGTATATTATTGTATAAGTATTTTGAGATTATCTGAGAAAATCCAGTAAGAATGGTTTTTACAGTTACAGTTTAAATTGATTAGGTTATGAGTTATAAAAAGGAAAGGGCTCTAAATATTGAAAAACGGTTTACATGTCCCTATCGTAAATCTTTTTATGTATATAACTATCCCACTGTGTGGATGACATTTCAATACAGGGTGATGAAAATAATCATATTTTTCATCACCCTTTATAAAAACTTTCAGATGATGGAGATGGTTTTAGCACTTTATAACAACCCATCAGCACATAAAGGCCGGGGCGATGATACTGAGGTAACGAATGAAAACTAGGCGGTGGTAAAACTTTTTCTCGGGTTTTTTTCAAAATGGTATACCTACCGTTTTCCGTCACCAGGAGCTTACTTTTCGATATTTACGCACTTGTAAAGTTGGCCCGAATATCATAAAGCACATAAAGGCCAGAGGTGGTTTTTTCGGGCGCGCGAAGTTGGCCTGAAAATTAAAAAAAAAACATAAAGGTGATAAAACGAAAATAATTGGTGGTAAGATGTGCATGGTCAATCCTAACGTTGGACAATTGATTATCACGTTTTACCTACCCCCCATAGCACAATTTTTTTTCGGGCCAACTTCACGTACCGATACCTTTTAATGAAAAGGGTGCCATTTTAGATGTAAATAATAAATTTCTGATAAATCGGCATATTTTTTAATTTTTCTTTATAGCACACGATGGCAGCTTATTTGTGATTAATCAGAGAGTAATTAAGTATGGAAGCGAGACTTCACTAGGTAGGTAGGTATGTCGGCGGTCGGAAAGGAAACCTCACTAAACAGCATCTAAAATAAGCGAACCTTTTGTGGGGTGTGTATAGAATTTCACACAGTTTGATTGTGACAATAATAATGTATGGCGCGGAGGGGACGAAACGTCAAATAATGGTATTAGTTTCGGCATGTGAAATTGTAAGGGTAACAACATCATTTCGAGGGGCTAACTCTCGATGCTTGTCATCGTTTGTAGTATTGACCATAAATTCGACTCGAAATGATCGAATGATGCCTATTTAGCGCTGGAAACTGGAACGAATTCGATTATCCACGTTCGCTCAGATGGTACCTACGTCATAGATGAAGTACCTACTGTAAATATCTCAATTTTCTCTTCTCGTATTATAGGTATAGGTAGGAATACGCTCTACAATAACTCACATTCAACCCTTTTAAAAAAACTCAACCAAAAAATAAATTTCTTTTTTTTTCTGAAAGCAAAAAAGTGTGTTTTTCTGTTCTCATTAGTTTACCAGTGGCGTCGGTGGTAGAAAATTTGAAAATATTCGTTTTAATGTTTATTTCAGGCAAATTTACAATTTTCAGTTTACAAAATGCTGCTATGGGGTTGTTTTTAAAAATGTTTCCACGAAATTTTGAGCTTCTGTAAAACTTGAGAACTCTTAATTTTTTCTTAAAAAAAAATCAGTAAGTCACGCTTAATTGTTTCATTAGAGGGTCCCTTCAAATTTCACAAAACCCTTTCTTATCACCACGAACCATAACGCAGTTTTCAATCTAGAGGGGTGAAATTATTGTGGGAGCAAGTTATATTGTGGGAGAAAGCTCAAGAAGTGGTCTGGTATTGCTTTTGAGTAAAATCGGTCGAGTCGTTTGAAAAGGGTGGCCATGAATTATCGTAAAAATTTGTATTTGAAGAACTCTCAAACTATAACAACCCTGAAAGCATATACATTTGTGCAAAAATGTGCGTTTTTCTCACTAGTTTACCAGTGGCGTTGGTAGAAAATATGAAATATGTCAAAACTGACAAGTTTCTATATCCATTCCAGGGCACTAGACGCTCCTTATACAAATCCAATAAGTTTAATAAGAGCACAGATCCGTCTTATAGGATGAAATTAAACTGATGATGTCAATTGATAGAATCCGAAACACGTTTGAACTTATACCATGTGTGACCTATCATTAAAGTCAGAATTAGGATATCTTTTAATTTATGCAATAAAAGATCCAGGTTCGTATTTAAAAAAAAATCGAACTTCAATCCGGCTCTGCAAATATGAATAATTATTGTCAAATTAAAAAACTGACATCGCAAAAATAAAGCTGGTCGCTAACTGCAATGAAAATGTGGTTTCAGTTTTTCTCCATCTTCAATAATGACGTCAATAAATCAGAAAAAACGAAAATTGAAAAGGTTTTTTTTTCAAAATTTTTGAAAAATAATTTTTTGTTTTAATCACCTGCCATTGCATTGTCCTTCTGGTTGCTAAACTTTTTCCCCAACCATTTAACTGACCCTGTATTTTCCACAGAATCTGAGCTGTCAATATTAAGTAAGTAATTGTCAAAATATTGGAAAAAATACGAAATTTGCAATTTTTGTTTTCATTTTTTCATTCAATGACCAAGCCTTTTTTAACCGAAACATTATTGAGACAATTTTCCAAAGGATTCCAAGATAAAGGAATCCAAAAATAAATTTCAAATCGCTCTAGCTGTCTAGATGGGGAAGCGCCATATTGGATTTTTCCCTTTTCGAACGCAACTTATTTTCCGGATTGCCAAGATGTATAACACTTTGTGTTGAAAATATTTTGAGAAAATCCAATATGGCGCTCATAAGAAAAATAGATAACTATTGATTTTTCGTCATCTTAATTATTAGGGCACTTTTCAACAGCGAATTCAAAAATAATTTTCAAAAATCTGTTAATAGTTCAAGATGGCGAAAAATGGATTGTTACCTTTTTTTCTGATAAACGCAACGTTGGACTTTTCAAAATTTTAACAATCAAGGTAAATAGATTTTTGTAATCAGAAAAAAAATTGCGTTCAAAAATGGAAAAATCCAATATGGCGTTCATAAGAAAAAAAATATTTTTGATTTTTCGCCATCTTAGCGAATCCAAAAATGATTTTCAAATCTCTCTAGCTCTAAAACTTTAAGATGGCGAAAAATTGATAGTTATCTTTTTTCAAATGGACGCCATATTGGATTTTTTTTCAAAATTTTATAAATCAAACTGTTATAAATCTTTGTAGGTAAATAGAAAAATAAATTGCGTTCGAAAAGGGAAAATCCAATATGGCGCTCATAAGAAAAAAATAACTATGTAGGTATATCGATTTTTCATGTTAATTATTATTAGGGCACATTTCAACAACGAATTCAAAAATGATTTTCAAATATCTCTAGCAGTTCAAGATGGCGAAAAATGGATTATCTTTTTTTCTAATGGGCGCCATATTGGATTTTTTTCTTTTTTTTTAAATCAAAGTGTTATAGGTCTTTGCAGGTAATCAGAAAAATAAATTGCGTTCAAAAATGGGAAAAATCCAATATGGCGCTCATAAGAAAAAAGGATAAATAAACTATCGATTTTTCGTCTTCTTAATTATTATTGGGGTTTTTTCAACAACGAATTCAAAAATAATTTCTAAATTACTTTAGCACTTTAAGATAGGGCAAAATTGATCTTTTTTCTAATGGACGCCATGTTGAATTTTTTCAAAATTTTATAAATCAAAGTGTTATAGATCTTTGTAGGTAATCAGAACAATAAATTGCGTTGAAAAATGGGAAAAATCCAATATGGCGCTCATAAGAAAAAGAGATAACTATCGATTTTTCGCCATCCTAATTATTGGGGCACTTTTCAAAAACAAATTCAAAAATCAGTTTCAAAGCTCTTTAGCATATTGATGACAAAAAATGGATAGTTATTTTTTTCTAATGGACGCCATAGTGGATTTTTTTTCAAAATTTTATAAATCAAAGTGTTATAGATCTTTGTAGGTAATCAGAAAAATAAATTGCTTCCAAAAAGGGAAAAATCCAACATGGCGCCCATAAGAAAAAAAGAACTATCGATTTTTCGTTTGATTATTAGGGCACTTATCAACAACGAATTCAAAAATAATTCTGAAATCTCTATAGCACTTTAAAATAGCGAAAATTGGATAATGTAGTTTTTCTAATGAAATTTTTTCAAAATGTTATAAATCAAAGTGTTATAGATTTTTGTAGGTAATCAGAAAAATAGATTGCGTCCAAAAACGGAAAAGTCCAACTTGACGTTCATAAGAAAAAAAGATAAGTATGTATCGACTTTTTGTTATCCTAGTTATTAGGGCGCTTTTGAACAATGAATTCAAAAATAATTTTTAAATCGCTCTAGCACTTTATGATCGCGAAAAATTGATAGTTATTTTTTTTATAATGGAGGCCATATTTGATTTTTTCAAAATTTTATAAAAATGGGAAAAATCCAATATGGGGCCTATAAGAAAATCGAAACTTTACTATCGAAACTACCCCATCTATAATAGGGTGCTAAGGAGTGATTGCAAAATTATTATTTGATTGGTCATTAAATCATAAAATAAACACAAAAATTGCAAATTTTGGTTTTTTTCCAAAATTTTGACAACTGTAACAAAAAAATACTGAGTTTTTCCCATCTCTTAAAGATAACTGAAATCTCCATGCATTTTCTTTAAAAAAAGACCACTCCCTGCTGTATTAGAGAATAATGAACAAATTCTGTTACATTTTTTGATCAAATAAGAAATCAAAAAATCTACTTCCACTCGCATACCTATAAAAGAAAAAGACATGTCTTTAACATGTCCTTAATGGTTTGTTAATTGACCATACATAATCCAATTCACATCAACACAAGTCTTCATTCAATAGAGTTGAATCCTATCCCTGATCCAGAACCTGATCCTGTACCTAAGTATCTCATCATCATCAGTTCATTTCATTCCATTCCAACTAAAGTACTTGTTTGTAAAGTCACCTACCTATTAGCATTTACACAGGGACTCGTATTGTTTGTAGACCTGGACCTGACTGAATAAGGTGTCGACTGGAATCTAATTTCTGTTAATATAAACGATGCGTCCCGGAGCAAGCAAAGGAGCCAACAATGGCAATAACACGGTGCTTTTGCTCACCTGGCAGCTGCCAGTATAGGCAGTAGTAGCACAGCACAGAGGAAGCCGCATCTCTTTTGTGCCGCACTCCTTCAGCTTGTCCTGTTGGGCATGTTTAGCTGTTGAACATGTCGACGAGATGATTAGTTGTGTTTGGGGTCAATAATGCGCTCCGCCGTGTTTTGCAATCTTCTTCAGGTGATTTATGGTGGTAAAATGGGGACCGTGTGTTGATCTGGAGGTATATGAATGTATGAATGTGTATGAATGAATGAACAAAACTGGAAATCGGTTGGACTGTCGTCCGTCCTCTACCTTATTTTCTTTGATTTCTATAGACGAGATTAGCATAAAAAATTGCCTGCATTTTTGTGTATTTCTATTCCCATTCTCATTCTAGGGAGTATTGTAAGTAAATAAAAATTGAGTCTCTTTATTATAATATCATCACATCTATTTTGAGACGTTTTAGTTGTACTTACAGGGTTTTGAGTTTTATAAATTGCAATTTTCCTATTTCAAAGGGGTGTAGAACAAGAACGGCTCTATATGTGGCAAAACGGCTTACATGTCCCTATCTTAACTTTTCACGTATTATTCAATGGTATAGAAACATTTTTTTTCGAAAATTTTACCTTTTGCTTACCTTATTGTTAGTGGTATACCACGAATTTAAATTTTTTTTCATCACCCTGTATAGAAATTTAAACTACATAATGGGAAAGCTCATAAAAAGTTAAGATAGGGACATGTAAGCCGTTTTTCCCTATCTTGAGCCGTTTTCGTTGTACAGGGCCTTGAACTTTGAAAAAGGCGATTTTCACTTGTTTATAACTCAAAAACTTCTGAATTTAAACACCAACTGTAAAATCCAATCGTATTTTTTCTTCTCAGACAATCTAAAAATGCAATAACAGAAATAATACATTAAAAAAAAACATAACTTTGATATACCACTCTCATATGGGACCATTTTTTGCAAAAATCGGCACAAAACTTGTCTGATCGAAAAATTACTTTTCTCCTGTATTTCAAAAACGAGGAGAGCTAGAGAAAAACCGCTTGTAGTTCTGAACTTTTCGTACTTACTATCGTCTGACGGGAGATTTTTATTGAAATCGAAAAAACAAATTCCAAAAAATTTGAATAACCTTTGGCTTGAAATTTTCTTGAAAAATCAGTGTCTTCAGAATGGGACGTAATTTTGCGTGAGCACAGTCGACTGCCCTACGAGTCGATTAAACAATCCAGTTGGGTCGTAAAATCCTCAGTTTTCTCACAAAAACAAAAAACAAAATTGTGAAAAAAAATCCAATTTTCAACTTTCAACGCACATATCTCGAGAACGCGAATTCGCAGGATAAAACGGCTTTCGGTTTCGGAATTGCCATTGTCTTACACGTGCTCTAGCAAATTTTCAAGACGTTGGAAGTTACTGTCGTTTTCGAAAAATCGACAATTCTGAAAACTTCACCCGGAAAATGATTTTTCTCGTTTATCTCGAAAAGGGGAAGAGCTACAGAAGAACCGTTTCCAGTTCTGAGCTTCTCGCTTATTCTATCGTCGACGAGAGATTTTTATTAAAATCGAAGAGAATTTTTTTTCAAAAAATTTGAATAACCTTTTTCTTGAAAAATCGATGTCTTCAAATAACGGGACGTAATTTTGCGTGAGCACAGTCGACTGCTCTACGAGTCGATTAAACAATCCAGTTGTGCCGTAAAGTCTTCAGTTTTTTCACACAACGAGATTAAAAATTTTGAAAATCTAAAAAAATTGCCAATTTTTAACTTTGAACGATCATATCTCGAGAACGCGAATTCGCAGGATAAAACAGCTTTCAGTTTCGGAATTGCCATTCTTCTCTGGCAAATTTTCAAGACGCCGGAAGTTATTGTCGTTTTCGAAAAAAAAAAAAATTCCAAAAACTTTTTTCTCGTTTATCTCGAAAAGGGGCAGAGCTACAGAAGAACCGCTTGCAGTTCTGAACTTCTCGCACTTTATATCGTCTGATGGGGGATTTTTATTAAAATCGAAGAGAACATTTTTTTTCGAAAATTTTGAATAACCTTTACATATTTAGCTTGAAATTTTCATGAAAACTCGATGTCTTCAAATGGGACGAAATTTTGTGTGAGTACAGTTGAGTACCATACGAATTGGAAAAATAATCCAGTTGGACCGTAAAGTCCACATTTTTTTCACTAAACGAAAACAAAAATTTTGAAAATCTAAAAAAATGTCAATAACTTTGAACTGTCATATCTCGAGAACGCGAATCCGCAGGTTAAAACGGCTTTCAGTTTCGGAATTGTCATCGTCCGACACATCCTCTAGCCAATTTCCAAAGCCGCAAGTTATTGTCGTTTAAAAAAAATCGAAAATTCCAAAACCTTCAACCGGGAAATGATCTTTCTCTTATACCTATCTCGAAAACGGGAAGAGCTACAGAAGAACCGCTTTCAGTTTTAAACTTGCCGTCCTTTCTATCATCTGACGGGAGATTTTTATTAAAATCGAAGAAAAAAAAAATTCGAAACATTTGCAAGGTGCAATTTTAAAAGATTTTCTTAAAAAATTGATGTCTACAGAATGGGATGTAATTTCGTGTGAACACAGTCGACTGCTATACGACTTACGACTTAGAAAAACAATCCATTTGGACCGTAAATTTCTCAGTTTCCTCAAAAAACGGGAACAAAAATTTTGAAAATCTAAATTTTTTGCCAATTTTCAACTTTAAACGGTCATATCTCGAGAACGCGAATTCGCAGGATGAATTCGCATCAGGCTTGCGGTTTCGATTTTGCCATCGTCGGGCACGTCATCTGGCATATCAAAGACGCCGCAAGTTATTGTCGTTTTGAAAAAATCGACAATTCCAAAAACTTCACCCAGAAATTATTTTTCTCGTTTATCTTGAAAACGGGAAGAGCTACAGAAGAATCATTTACAGTTCTGAACTTCTCGCAATTTCTATCGTCTAAGGGGAGATTTTTATCAAAATGTAAGAGAAAATTTTTTTCGAAAATATTTTATAACCTTTTTTTTCATGAAAAAGTCGATGTCTTCAGAATGGGAGGCAATTTTGTGTGAGCACAGTCGACTGCCATACGACTTGGAAAAACAATCCAGTAGGACCGTAAAGTTCTAACTTTTCTCAGAAAACGAGAACAAAAAATTCCAGAAACCAAAAAATGCAATTTTTTCAAGTTTGAACGACCATGCGAGAATAACGCAGAGTCCCAGGAAAAAACGGTTTCGAAACATTTATCATCCATTAGTATGAGTATTGTATTTTTAGTTTACCTCATTGTCACACAGTGATAGACCGTGCCTTTCTCGTTCTCGTCATAAAAGAGCAGGCGGCAATTGTGTAGGTACAACGCGAGTCTATACAACACGCTTCGTTAATTCGCAATTAAGAAGACATGGGAGAGGCGACAACTTGGAAACACTTATTTATTAGATTCCTTTAGCTTGATTGGGTCCGAAACGATCTGCTGCCTTGAGTGCCTTGCATGATGGTCACGCGATTTCATAGAGAGAGAGAGAGAGAGTGAGAGAGACGCTCCCTTAATAATAAGCCATTCTCCATTTTTTCTCCCATCATAACAAATTTACAGCAATTAAATATTTATGCTTCGAGTCTTCTTATTTTGAGAAATTTTTCTTACACATTTACGCCAATTAGTCTTTCTTCGAGTGGAAAAGTTTAATTTAGATGTGTACCTGTGTTATGAAACGTTCTTCTTGGAGTTAATTATAGTCAAATAAAAATGTAACTTTTCATATCTAACATGACGTGATCCTTCCGCCGCCTTTCCTGCCGCCTTTTCTTATTATACTCCCTTTCCCTGGGTTGACTTTCTTGCATCAAGAACGTCCCAACTCCTCTAACATGGGACAATGAAAAGTTCGTTCGTTGAAGCAACCGGGGTAGCCAGGAAGAACTAGTAGCAGCCAAGCGATCGTGGAAGACTGTCGGTTAGATGCTAGTGATAGTGAAGATCACCAGTTGCCAAAACAACTATAAGAAACTGGGCTGAGAGGGAAGTCCTCCAGCACCAGCAATGGCAAAACTTACCCAGATTGGACTATTCGAAGGCCTTTATACAGGGTACTTTGAAAAAATTACCAAACAGCTGGAACAATTGGAGCTTAACAGGAAAGAACTGAAGGCCCTAATAGACCTGTATATACTGGGCACTGCAAGCTGAGCCATCATCTTCATCACCAGCAACGTCAACTGCAAGAAAAGATTCCTTTGATTCCCGAAAAGCTTTTATAACAGAAATAACGAAATCTTATGAGGCATTTCAAGTAAATTAGTGCCCATCTTCAGTACCATATTTACCAGTTTCGATGAGCTGTCTGAAATTGGAGCAAAATAATGGAAGTGACAAAAAGAACCAGATACTTGTTGTCTATAGCTACGTTCTTGAAAGCTGTTTCTAGTGTTATTCTCGCAGATAATATAACATACCGTCAACCTACATCCACCCCCCGAATCCAATGAATATAAGGCAATAATCTCGAGGGGATCATGTATGGGTAGGTATGGCGATGCTCGATGCGAGGAGCATGTGTTATGCAGCAGATAGAGGTGAGTCGGCGAGCAATCATTCCGCATGTCTAACCGCATTTCCTTTGAGATCATCCGGGACCGGAAACGAATCGCAATAACGCAACCATGTCCCGGAGACAAAGTCGCGTCATTTTGTTGCCGGACCTGGACATATGCAGCTGACGCTCGGATTTTTTTGTCATTTATTAGCTCGAGAAAGATGTCCAGACTGTCGAGTCAGGTGCTTTTGAAAATATGTATGTCTCATTTAGGGCTTCATTGATGGAAAAGGAAAATTTAGGAGAAGGAGCGAAAGTAGAGTTGTCGTCTTCCAATAATCATCGAATTAGAGACCTTTGGATTATTTAGAAGAAAAATAATGGTCTTGGTCAGATTTATTTAACTGGTTTTCGAGGAAGGGAAGATATCTCGCATATATGGAACGCGCTTTTCTACTTGCAAAATTTGCAGAAATGGGAATCTATCAGAGGATTCAGGGGCGTAGAAAACTATATTCAAGAAACTGCAACCTTTACCCTGATTTATTTAACTGGTCTTCGAGGAAGGGGAGATATCTCGCATAAGGAGGGCACTTTTCTTCTTGCAAACTTTGCAGAAATGGGAATCTATCAGAGGATTCAGGGGCGTAGAAAACTATATTCAAGAAACTGCAACCTTTACCCTGATTTATTTAACTGGTCTTCGAGGAAGGGGAGATATCTCGCATAAGGAGGGCACTTTTCTTCTTGCAAACTTTGCAGAAATGGGAATCTATCAGAGGATTCAGGGGCGTAGAAAACTATATTCAAGAAACTGCAACCTTTACCCTGATTTATTTAACTGGTCTTCGAGGAAGGGGAGATATCTCGCATAAGGAGGGCACTTTTCTTCTTGCAAACTTTGCAGAAATGGGAATCTATCAGAGGATTCAGGGGCGTAGAAAACTATATTCAAGAAACTGCAACCTTTACCCTGATTTATTTAACTGGTCTTCGAGGAAGGGGAGATATCTCGCATAAGGAGGGCACTTTTCTTCTTGCAAACTTTGCAGAAATGGGAATCTATCAGGGGATTCAGGGGCATAAAGAAAATGTCTTAAAGAAACTGCAACATTTACCCAGATTTATTTAACTGGTCTTCGAGGAAGGAAAGATATCTCGCGTATGAACGCGATTCAGGGGCGTAGTAAAATATCTTCAAGAAGTAGAAAAACCGTTCATGGCTGTTGCATTTGATAGGTCAGTTTATTACTAGGACCAGCGAGGTCCCCCTAGAATTCTCAAATTTTCCATAAAATCGATTTGCAATAAACTCATGTTATTGGTCATACCCTTGAAGAGTCAATAATAGACAAAAATTTCAGGTCATAATAGTATTAAAAGCAAAAATAAGAATAAAAGTTTCGGATCTTACCTCATCATCAGGACATCTAAGTGAGGGAGGAAAGAAAGACAATTAATACTTTTATAACCTGAAAGTTTAGCCTTTCATTAGGTATCTGTTACTGAAAATAACATGACAAAGATTGTATTTCGTCATCGTTCCATAATAGCAGACAGCGAGATAGGACCCACCTATCTCCCTTAACAATCTGGTTATATATCGCGATGTAGCAGTCAGTGAGTGTATCTACGCCGTCCTATAATAATATAACCACGGGAGGGAACGTCGTCGGGGAACCGGGAGCAGGGAAAAGGCTGTCAGTGCGTTTCATATCTCCCGCAACTCGACAGACAGCTCACGGGAACTCCGCAATCGCGATCGTGTATACTCGTAGCCGGCGCAGCCATAACCCCACAGAACCTACATAAGAAAGATAAGAACCGAACCGAACGGAATACATATTTTATGAAATTATCGCATTCACTGTAACAGCACAAATAATTTTAATGAAAACTCCGGCGCTGAATTTAGGGGAAAGAGTGACATCAGCTGTTACGTCCAGTCGAATGCTTCGCTCCCTCGTTGACGCTCAGCGCACACATTAAGGCCTCCTCTGCTCTGCTCTGCTCTCTGTTCTGCCCTGCAGTTCCTTATTTCATTCGGCGGGAAATAGCGGTCTGCTTCGCCTGTAGCGCCCCGAACTCCGTCGGCACCTACATTAAGATGCGCGTCACGATGCCAGATCTCACAGACTAAACAAAAAAATTATCAACCATTATCACTACTATCAATCCTTCAATCTAGGTCTCTAAGATAACCGTGGAAATGGGTCTTGTGAGATAAGCCATTTGCACGGAAGGTAACGAGGTCCGGTTAGGATGCTACCCGTTGTCTGTTTAATTGGCCTCCCTGGCAAGGACGAAATTAGTTAGATTCATATAAAGACCTTTCGCATGTAGTTTCATTGATCGGCTAACAATTACCAATCAAAATGATCCACCTTTTTGAATCGAGTTTGACGGAGATCAAGAATAAGATGTCTTTACGTTGATTGAATTCACAGAAAAGCATTACATCGTAAGATAACCTGAATTTACATTTCAATAATGATCGATTTGAAATCAAGATAAATTATAAACGGTTGGACAGTTATAAGTTATGTTGAATAAATATGTTCATGAAGTATAAATAAATAAATATAAACCAATTAAATTATAATCATGTAGCCACTGGAGGTTTCCTTGTTTTGTTTGGATTCCTATTGTTTTTAAAACATGTGACCCAAATCGTTTTTTCACCAAAATCTCGAGTTTTTCAATTAATTAATTCCTCGATTAAAAAATGAGCGACTCAGAAAATGTGAGATAAAGCAATTAAAATAAATAAATGGAATAAAGCGAATGCAAAAATGAACAATGAGATGTGAAAATGTGATAAAAATTTCAACCCTTATTTATGAAAGTGCATGCGTTAAATAATTTTATAAATACTTAATATGAATTAGGAAATATGTAGGTATGTACCTATTTTGCTTATTTAGACAGTCATCCCGCACCTATCACCACACAACATTGACACAAATTACTGAAAATGTGACAACTAAAGTGACAATGACACAATTTCTCTTGCTTGCGTGATGTAACGGGCATGCGCGTTGACATTTGTATAGGCAATCTGGGTCATTTCAGAATTTTCCTTTTTAGTCTCAGGTCACTTCAACTAATAAAACTCTCCAACTGATCTTCCTCTAATAGCTTCCGAAACTACTCTTTCTCTTTCTTTCTTTCTCCTTACGTCCTTTTTTAATGTTTTATTCGTTGATACAGCAACTACAACTTAAATTTTTGGCCACTCTGCTGGCCACTAGCGTAATAAACTATAGGACTCCGGCAGGATGGCCCTGTGATAAGCTGGGAAGAACTGCTGGATGTCATAGAAAATCCTGGTTCCTCAGTATCACAAGACCGACAAATTCCTCATGTACATACATAAATATACAATTACCACTAGGCACACTTTTCATTTTTAAGCATTCCGCGTGAAGAGTGAAGATGATCAGAGAGAAGATGAATCTGGTTTGATGTTATTGATGTTATAATACTAAGCAGGTCGTTTATAAAAAGAAGAAGAACATCGAGCCCTGGGGCACACCTTAGTTGTTAGCTTAAGGTTTAAACAGATTATGATCTTTCTACAACGATCTGTGAAGCTTTTATTGGAGAGGATGCTGGAAGCCACTTAGAGATCCGAGCAGAAAGACCATGATAATGATCGATGATCATTATCTAATTGATAACGAAAAAAGTAAAGAAATAAAGTGTGCTAATAGGTGAGTTCAAGATCCTTTCATCAGGTCATTTTGACTTAACCTGATACCAAAAAATTTAGTCCGAGTTTTTAGCTTATATAGGTAAATAATGACAGAAAGGACAATAGAGAAAAAAAATACACAAAGCGGTGCTAAATAAATATGGCATCATGTTTCATATTGATGTATGTACGTTTTATATACGCCCCAGATATCCAGTCACCTCCGGTCTCGTTGCCGCTGTTTATGATCGAGCACCGAGTCCGCCGCAGCGTCACAAGCAGGGATGATTCACTCGATGGGGGTGAAGTCCAAATTACCGTGAATCTTAATCCCAATTTGCAACGATTCTGAATCTGGTCCATCTAACCATGCCTAAATGCATTTCAAACGGCGTAGAGACCATTGATCGCATGCAATACGTGCGCGGGTTTTATGTACGAGTATAGAAAAAGAGACGTTTTTTATTTTAATTGTGTTGAAAAATCGTGGCTTCACGGATTATTTACAGTTTTCGCGTCACTGTTTTCTGATATTATATTATGAACCAAGAAATGAATATTTGAACAAAAAAAAAACAACAGACAGCTGTTTCGGTCTTATTATGACCTCATCAGTGGTACATATCGAATAGATAAGTCTGGAGGTTGTATTATTGCTGACTACACAGATGTGAGTATGGTGATAGATTTTTGATTGTCGTTATTTTATTTTTTTAATAATACCGAAGAACACGAAAAAACAATATGGTGACCACTAGAAAAACAAAAGTTCACTATGAAACCCCAGGATCTAGTCGACTTTGAACTTAAAATGACAAATAATGAAGTTATGAAGTTTTCTTTTTTTTAGAATCCTATACATAATAGTGAAACAAAAAAATCCAGAAAGTTCTTCTTCTTCTTCTTTAGGGTTTATGGTCTATAGCTTTTACCAGCTATTTGGCCAGCACAGTCCAGAAAGTAATTGGGATTTCAAATTGGCAACGTTGACTGTAACAACGAACAGTTCTAGTTGTAGCCACTAAATCGACTACCGCAAGTACTATATTCATTTATAGGAAGTATCCTTGTTCACACAACACATCTCTCTCAGGAATACAATGCCCATCAGTCGAAAATTTGTATCTTTTATAAAATTAATAATAGAGGATTAGTGTTATTGGCAATGTATCCTGTATGCGTGTATGGGATAATAGATGGCCAAACAGGAGGCCCTCGAGAAGGTCGCATCGCTTCAAACTGAAGAGCTCTGCCTAATAATGGATTGTGTTCAAAAAGCCAGGTAGATATACCAATTTTAGATGAATGGAAAGTGACTACTACAATGTTATAATAACAACACTCTTTCCATTCACAATGCTATAGGTACGAGGATGCTTATAGGTATGAGTTATTTATGAGAAATATTCCCTTCCTTTATTCATGCCTGCATCATGTGGACTTTGATAGATACAACTCGGGATTTCTGGATGAAAGCGGCATTAATAATAAACAGGACGGAGGACAATAATTTGATGATGGATGTCGTATTAGGCTCATCCCCTTTTCCTTTTTGAAACATTTATTTATTAATTTGTAAGACAACAATCAAAGATAATAAAACAAAGAAAAAAAGCAATTTTTATCCTTTTCTTGTCCACGCCATTGGTTGAATAATGAGAAAAAAGTGAAAAAATGACACTATACATAGCTTAACGTCCGTTCCCCCATCCTGTTGTTTTAGTTTCAAAATCTTTTCTATCTCGCATTCAGAGGAGTAAATTTTTTTGTTTTAGAAAAATTCGAGAGGACGCCATTTTGAAACGGCTCAACCGATTTTGCTCAAATACAACACCAGATCACTCGTTGTGGATATCTTACTCCCACAAAAATTTCAACCCCCTAGATTGGAAACTGCAACCAGAAATGGTGCAACAAAAACATTTTTTGTTTTTTAACTTTGGATGGACACCCTGTAGAACCCACGTGATTTTAGTAGAACACTTTTTGAGCGAAAATTGGCAGTTCTCCATAACTTCTACATACATAATTGCAAAATTTAATTCAGTAATCTTGAAAAATAAAGCTACAGGAGCGTTTTTCCAATCGAAAAAAACGCGATTTTGGAAAAATAAATAAATATACAGTATGTCTGAGATAATAGCAGGTGCTACACCCATGAGATACAAACTTTGTAGATTACTTGAAAAAAAAATTAGGTGATGGGCGAAAAAAAATTTGGTGCTCACCTACCTATCATTTTTTGAATGATTTAGAATTTTTTTTATTTTTTTTACCTCTATTTGTATCTTTCTGTATTTTCTACGTCCTGAATTTTTTTTCTAATTTTTTTTTCTTCAACGCATAATTTGAAATGTTGGCTTCAATTCGTCTCGCATATTTTGACACTTTTATCGAAAAATAAAAAATTTACTCGCTCGTCGACACTTAGCTTACGCTTTTCTTAGGGTGTTTTTCTGAAACATATAATTTGAAATGTTGGCTTCAATTCGTCTCGCATATTTTGACACTTTTATTGAAAAATAAAAAATTTCCTCGCTGATTAAAAATCAGCTTATCTACACTTTTTTTATGTTTTTTTCTTCAACATATAATTTGAAATGTTGGCTTCAATTCGTCTGGCATATTTTGACACCTTTATCAAAAATGAAATATTTCCTCGCTGTGAAAAGCTAATGAAAATTAGCTGGAATTTTTTGAGGTTTTTTTCTTCAACGCGTAATTTGAAGTGTTGACCTCAATTCGTCTCGCATATGTTGGTACTTTTATCGAAAAATATTAAATTTCCTTGCTGATGAAAAATTAGTTTACATTTTTTTTTAATTAAAAAAATCAATAAATTAATGTTTCTTTTCATGTAAAAAAAATTAACCCAAATTTATTTATTAGGTATGTCTCTTTGTTAGGCCAAAATAAAAAAAAGCACCGCCGTCATGATTTTTCGAATCATTATAATTTATTTCCTTTGGTGGCGTTTTATTTTCCCCGGCATAATCAGAAATTGTATCGCTATTTTCTTCGAAACTATGAGCGAAATCGAAAAACGGATTTCGGTTCAAAACTCACCACGATTCAAACGACCGATCTGAAATTTGTAACCGTTTCGATTCTTTTTAATTTTTTCATGAATTTTCATGAAAAAAATTGTTCGGTAATTTTCTTCAAAACGGTTGACGCTTCGGATGGACGATCGTTTTCAGTCGAAAGGGTTCGTAGACTACGAGCGCGACGTCAACTTGCGATTGCGATATTTTTCAAAATGGCCGCTACAGACGCTTTTGAAAATTGACAAAAAAAATTTTTTGATCGAGTTTGACAGTTCGTAGGTGATAGACGATTGCTTCGATTGCGATGAAACTTTCCATTGGTCGAAAACGATATCTCCACTACAAGTTGATACATTCGCGATCTTTTTAAGACCGACGAGGCCGAAGTTACGATCAATAATGTCCTAATGGTACATTTTCTGATTAAAAAATACGACGATTTCCGTGCAAAATAAGTAGGACAAAACCACAAAAAAATTTTCTTAAGCAATTTTTAGATTATTTTCGCGAGGTAGCCTAATAAGAGTCATTTTACAATAGCAATTTACAATTTTTTTGCTGAAATTTCAAAAATGGCGGCGCTATGACGGATCGAAAATGGTCGATTTATACCCGGGAATTTTTTATTTTCTCTCTCATTTTTGCATAACCGAGCTCAGTTATGTAGTCTTATGGAGTTAAGGTAGCTTGGAGTCTCATCGTTACGTCAAAATAATGGGTAATACGGCCGCCATCTTGGTTTATTGTGTCGGCAAAAATTATTTCCTTTGCGACGGGGAATCCCGGGCCAAAGGCCTGGCGAGGTCTACTGTATTTGACATTCTGTATTTGATGTAATTTGCATAATTGTTTTATTTATAATAGGTAGGTACATTATGCAAAAAGAAGAAAATAGATGTAAATAATATAAGCAAGGAATAATATTTTAATTAATTCAATATAATAAAAGTAATTACATAAATATTATAATAACAATTCAGGATCAGATAGATACAGATCTTTTTATTATACCTACCTACCTAGCTACATGATGCATGCAGAAAAGTTGTTTACGCAAATAAACCATAATAGACCACAACATCCATAATATTATTATCTAGACCTACCTACTCGACGCATGCAGCTTATCTTATAATAATAATAATAATAATGATAAAGACATGCATGCAGGAGGTAATTGGATAGTGCCCATGCATAGATAGAGGTGGACACGGTCATATGAAACCGTCGTGCATACCAGATACACCTAAGGTAAAGGTAGAGGTAGAGACAGAGGTAGGTAGGTAGGTAAGGTATAACTGGATACTTTATAAAAACCACCTGTTAATTTAGCCGGGGAAAGGCGATACGCGCGGGGCCACCTAGGAGTAAATAAATAAAAAAACAAGGCACTCGTCATGTCCGATTTGGCTCATATGATGGCAAATTAAGCGGACAGATGCTATCTCGAAGTCGCCTGATCGGATTACCTACGACGACGGGCAGCGCTAGCGCTAGCGCTAGCGCTAGCGCTTTCCGTTCCACTCCAGTCGGCGGCCATCGTGCGGCCTGGCGTGCATGGCCTGCTAGCTCTCTGGTCGCTCGGTTAGAAACAAATCGTCAGAAAAACGGATCTCTGAGGCTGCCCCGACCAGGAATTAGATCAGAACAGACACTTACTATATACTTATTTTTTGCCCTTTTGCTCTCACGAAATAATAATACTTACCTAAATGATACATTATCATCCCTAACCTGGCGGATATTCACTTCCTGTAAGGGTAATGCATATAATGTAGGTAAAACAGGTACCTTTTTATCTATAATAGGTTTGCATATATACCATTTGCATGCATGATTGTGCATTCCGAGCTTTTTTTAATTTTTTTTTCGATATTTGATGCAGAAGAGGTACTTCACCTATTTAGTACACAGGAAACAAAAATACCTAATGCTCCTGATGTCATAGCATGCCCGATTAATAAAACATGAAATTATGGTAAAATTACTTATCTAATCAAGCATGCCTGGACCCCAAATGCTTGTTTTCAATAATCTTATTAATTCAAATTTGGTATTTTTTTAACAAGAAAGATTTTTTTACGAAAAAAAAGGTTTTCTAGTGTTTTTTCTGAAACAAAAAGTAAAAAAAATTGAATTTTGAGAAAAATTTTTCAATAAATTTTTTTTGATATTTCGTGCCTATACACAAGAAACAAAAATAATGTTCTTTTCAAGGCATGCTTGATTTATTAAACATGAAATAATGGTAAACTTTCTATTCTAATAAAGCAGGCCTTCTAATAAATGGCCAAATTACAAGTAGAAAATTTTTTGTGATATAATTTTTTGTAGGCCTACTTACATACCTAAGCCGTTAAGAGCTTACATGAGCCGTTTTTCTTATGGCCGGCATGTCATTCTGTAATAAAAAAATTAAGGAAACCAAAAATCTATCACATTGAATTTTTTTTTCAAAATTTTATTATTTTTTTCAAATGAAAAAAATCTTTTTTTCAACCGAATGTCATAAATAACGCATAAGTCAAGCAATGTCACGTCATATTGCGACTTCGCCTGGACGTCGTCGTTCGGTGATAAAATTTTCTTTTTCTTTTCGAAAAAACAAGAGTAAAATTTTGAAAAATATTTTTTTGAATGTGATAGATTTTTGGTTTCTTGAAATTTTTTCATACCGAACGACATCAAAAAACAAAATGGTGGCCATAATAAAAACAAAAGTTGACTATGAAAAATCCGGGATCTAGTTGGCTTTGAAAATTTTTGAAACGTCGGATGGATAGCTCTTAACGGTTTATGTAAGCCTACAAAAAATTATTTAATAATTTCCAAAAATAAGAAAGATATGGCAAAAATACTAAGTATAATCTCGATTTTTCAGTTTTTTCAGGATATTCCAGCAACGATCGAAAATATCCTGAATTTTTTTTCAGATTATTACTCGGCATAAAAATACGCAATTTTGTCCCAATTTAACCGACTTCGTATCTCTACTGATAAGCGAGATACTTCTCGAAAAAATGCCTCGAGATATGCCTCAAAAAACGGACACCCTGTATAGGTGTGTGTGTGTGTGTCATAGGGAACTTGATTTCGATTAGTAGAAAATGCCAGATCTTCAATAACAACTATAGAATAGTAGACCAGTAACTCTAAAATTGTTCAGTAGGTAGAGATGCGTCAAATAGTCGTAAACAGGGTTACTCGCCATGGATTGGTATCTCAAAGTAATAGGTTATTTTGGATCAAGCGTTACTTCCTAATTCGGTTCTCCCATTTTTATAGTTCAAGCTCAATGAAATGGATGTAATTTGACGTTTTTGACCGAGTTTTTGACATTTTAGCATTTTTGATTTAGTACCGAAGGCCGTTCTTTTTTCAAAGGAAAGGTTAATAAAATAAATAATCAAGAAGATTAATTTTTATCAGAGGAATAAGAAAATAATTATTGAGCTCACGTATAGGTGTGAAAAACTGCTATAGTTGAAAGTTATTTTCGCAATGGGACTAAACTTCTTGAAAAAAAAACAATGGGAGTAAAGGTGCTCACTTTTGTCCTAATCGAGTGATATAGGAGTGAAAGTATAGTATCCCTACTCCGAGATATTCCTGGCGTCAGGTAAAATTGAATTTTTGTCAATTAATTGTCCCGAAACTTGCAGTTCTCAGCAAGATTTTTTTGCAGGCTTATTAATGTTGTTTCAAATATGTAGATTAGTTCTCATCAGAGTTACCGAACAAGGCTTTGATCAATTTCGCGAAGCACCCGATTTAATGAAGGAGTTTTTTTGACTATGGGCTTATCAGTCGTAATACGCACCCATTTATAACGTGGCCAGCCAGATCCTGCAAGCTTAATGTATGAGTGGATTAAGTTAAGAGAAACCTTTTTGTGTTAGGTCAGAGATAGCCTACTGCAAAACGGGTTCGTTTTCGAACACCCTTTAGAGTGATTCTATAGGTACCTAACTATACTTATCCAGCAGTCATTTATAATTTATACAGGGTAATGAGTAAGGTTTTTGCGTGGCAATAAGACTCTACCAGTTGATAGAAAACCTTTTTTGGAATAAAAGTTCTCATAATTTTTTTTTTTCGTTTTTGGCGCCCAACTTGAGCATTTTTAGAAATTTTAATTTTAAATCAATTTTGTTTGAAATTATAATTTAGAGCAGATACAATGAAGATTGTAAACATTCCCTAAGAGAGTTTTCTTACAAAAAAAAGGTATCTAAAGGCACCTATAGGTAAAGTTTTTAAGTAAACTGAATCTAAACTCCCTTATACCACCATAGTGTTCATTCTATTTAATTTTTTTTAATAGTTAAGGTCTATAGGTATAGCAAGTCCATGGGCGTATAGAAGTTGTTGTGCGAAAAAGGGATCATGTACCTACGCCACTGATGAATATTTTTCTGCACATCTTTAACTTCGTTTCATCTGCTCTAAATTATTAATAAAATTACTTCTTGACTTTTAATAGGTATTAAAATTTAAAAAATGCTCAAATTGAACGTGAAAACGAGAAATAAACAAAATTATTTAACACCCTGTATCTTTTTTTCTATAGACTCGTCGTCAGATCGTAGGTATATAGTATAAATGTTTATCAGTGAGCTGAAAATAATTAGCCAGGACCACCCGTGGAGAGCGAGCTGTGGTGCAAAAAAAATTCACAAAATATTTAATCCCAGGCTCATAAAATTTTTTTGCCACGTCACTGATAATATTTTTAATAATTTATACAGACAGGCTTAGGCTTATAGAGTCAAATAATTCCTTATTCCTTTCTCCTTTTAACTACTGTAAAACGTAGGTATAGGTATAGTAGAGATAGAGGTGAAAAAGTCACGTTACCCGATCCGATATCCGATACCCGAAACCAAATCCTGTTACAAATCCAGCCAGCCCCAAACCAGACCAGACCAGACCAAACCAAGGTTATCAGATCGCCCCTGCACAGCAATGGCGCCCTCTACACTGTCAGTTGTCCGGTTCTCCACTGAGATCCCGATCCGGTGGCTCCCTCTGTTCGCCAGAACGCCTTCCGCCCGAACGCACAATTATTACAGGCCGATCGATAATCCCGCTCCGCCCCGGCTCTGCCGATTGGCGGACGGCGCCTACCGGAGCAACCGTATTGGCCGTCGCGGAGACAGTTTGACAGCTGCACACACCTAACGAGGTGCCTCGAGACCGGCATATGATAGATCAGTTGCTGGTGTGCCGTATGAGGTTAGAGTTGTTGCTTGACCGGTCGGATTCGCGTGCTTTCAACCCATTGACTCCATACAGTTCTAGTCAAGTAGCTAGGAATTGGTTAATTGTCTTTGAGTAATTTCATTTCTTATTCTCCGTCGCTCGGTCGTCGTTGACTTGTCTGTCTGTCTGTCGGGAGCGGGAGCGGGAGGATTCGGGATTTTGTTCAATCGAGTGGTTTTTGATTATTATTAGATTGTATATTGTCGTTCGTTATGGTGTGAATTGTTTGAGGTTCGCTTGTTTTATTGAAAGTGTAAGTAAGTTTTTTTTTTTGCTTTTCTCTCTCTTTATAAATAGACCTACCTGTACCCACCTTTGTACTATTTAGGTAATGTTAATGACATTAATCGTTAGGTAGGTACACTTACTTAATTTTTGTTTGATCAATTGACTTAAATAGTGAGTAGATATGATGTAAATGTAATACCTACCTACTGTTTTGTTTTCAAAATTGAAAAATTTAAGTCAATTTTGGCCGCGCGGTTTCATAATTATTAATTTATTTTTTCCGAAAGTCACCTCAGATTAATAAAGTCACTTTAAATTAGGTAGGTACCTATATCTAACTATATATACATATAGAAACATAAATTTTAAAGTGACTTTAATTTTAGTTAGGAACGTTCAGAAATTTTGAGTTTTAATGAAAAATTGTAATTTTTCGACAAAAAAAGAATTTCAAACAGACGCTATATATAATTTGAATTTTTGGAAAGGACGAGAGTTTGCATGGCCCCCCTCAATATTATTTAAAAACAGGCTAAAGAATATACCTAGTTAGGTACCACACCATACCTATATGGGGGCAAACTTTATCATGACTTTGGGTACCTATATGCCTACCTAATATATAAAGGCTGTTTCTTAATAAAATGCTAAAACTTGAGGATGTGATACCTCGGGCCATTTTATGAAAAAAAGTTAATATACCTAAATATACAGGATGTTCGGAAATTATATCTACGAAAAAAATTAAGGGGGTGCGATTCTACTTGATAAAAATATTGCCAAAAGTGTCTATAAATTTTTTTTTCGAAAACTCACAAATAAGAAAGTTATAAGCTTTCAAAGTTGATTTTTTTAAATCAATATTTTTTTGTAACTTTTTTTCTATTGTGGGGATTTTCTTAAAATTTGACACACTTATTGCCACTGATGTTGCTTTTTGCATCCTTGATCCAAATTAGACTTGAATCCCTCGAAATCAAGTGGCCTTAACTGCCCTCGAACTTCGAAAAAGGCCTATAACTTTTTTCGTAATATTTTTTTCTAAGTTTTGAAGACGCACAATTGAAGAACATGAAGAAATATTCGGAAAAGGTCCTCTTTCTCTGTCACGATAAAATGACTGTTTCCGAGTAAAACTGTTTTAAAAATTTGCATGCACTAAAATTGATCACCATAAATATTATGATCATTTCTATGAATGTTTTGGAAACAGCTGCAGGGTTGCCTAGGAACAAGACGTTTGCTTTGGATTTAATTTTGACAGCTATTATTTGATTCAATAGTTATCTTGTTAAATTGATAAGACAAGATGAATATATTTTTTTAGCCATAAAATGGTGCCCGCGTTTGGTTCTTTTTGCAAGTTTTTTGAAATTCATTTGAAATTGAATTTGGCATCTCATAAAAAAATATTAAAAAATTATAAAAATTTTATCATTTCCAAGTCTATTTATATACCTAGGTACGAATGTCTCAGTTTTATGGATAACTATATATAGACAACCCTGCAGTTGTTTTTTTGTAACATAAGTAGGTATTTGAAAAATATCTCGATTTTTCAGTTTTTTTCAAGATATTTCAGAACGGTCACAGATATATTTCTTGCATGTTTCGACGGATTCGAGATGGCCACAAAATATCGCAACTTTTCACTATATTTAACCGACCTCGTATCTTCAATGGTTTAGGATACCTATCCCATAGTGGCTTTTTAAAATAAATAGTTCATAATCCTCTATACAGGGTGATTCAAAATTCATTGCAAAGATTTTAAGGGCGTATTATTTACCAGCCAAAATTAAGAAGTTTTTTTCATATAATCGTATATCCTAACTTGCTTCGTTTTCTAGATACAGGGTGTAAAATTTTGAAAAAAAAAAATCAATTTTTTTATTAATACTCAAAAACCTTTCAGCCGATTTAAATAAAATTTGGTAGGCTTATTTGTTATAAGGAACTTCCTTTGATGGGAATAACATGAATTTATTAATTCCAGTGGCGTCTGAGGGGGCTACCTAGGGGAGACCGGGGATGAAAGTAACATTTTTTAGTTTATATTTAATTTTTCATAGAACGAAACATATTTCACTACTCAACCATTATTATACATTCAATTGATTATTTAACTGCCTTTTGCTATATTTTTTTGGTATGTTTTGTAAAACCCATAGTGAAAAAAAAAATATTTTTGGAACGAAGCACGCGTTACTTTCCACCCCGATGTTGGGGCAAAAAGTAACAACGTGTGGGGTAAGTTGTAACAGGAAAATAATCAACACCATTAATATTTTATAAAATTATTATGTAATTTTTATTGAACAAAACTATATCTTTATGCCACTAAAGGTTGGCAAAATACCTAAATCACAAATTATGTCAAAATTCCAGTTCGTCTTGACCTGACCTGACCTGACCTAACTGATCTGTTTTCGTCTATAACCAACGATACTGTCCTTCTTATTACATCTGTGGAGAAGGTTCCTCTGTTGGGTTTTCGCTTGTAAGTTTTTATCTAGATTGACATATTAAAAAAAAAAACAGTTACTAAATTGCAACGATCGATAGTTGTAGAATGTGAGGAAGAATGTGAATTATGTGGGCGTCGATAAAACAAGGTATACTTATATAAATGCAGGTTTATTACCTATCTCTCTTTACTATATACACACCAAAAACGTATTGGGGTTGGTTGTAACACTGCGTTACTTTCAGCCCCATACGTAAAGTAAACTAAGTTATACTAAAATTTTTACTAACTGAAAATTTTACAATCAATACATACGCATTTGTAGACAGAGAACTCAAAGTACCACAAAATGATGTACATACCTCAGAAATCGATTTCAGAATAACTTAGAAAATTCACTGGATGCAAGATACAACAATTTTACTTTTGCTCGAAAATCAAACGCATGTTCCACTACAGACGTTACGTAAATTTGAGGTTACCACGGCGATGTCTACAACAAGAAAGGTGTAATTGACAACTGCATAACCACTCCCAGCAAAATCTATTGAATAGTTTAGAAACTACAGCCACTGTTACAACCTACCCGTGTTACTTTCATCCCCGGTCTCCCCTACTTGAAACTTATAGGTAAAATTATGGTACGCCACTGCTCTTTTGACAATTTATATTTTTTTTAGATTAAGCGGTCAATAATGTAACTTTCTTGCCTCCTGAGCTTTACTCGTATATCTAGTTTTGTTTCCAAGAAAAAAATCCAAATCTATGCCAGGCCCTATTAAATTATTATTATGATTCTAATAATAATTATACCATATAATTTTACCTATAAGTTTCAAGTAGGCAGCCCCCCTGAGACGCCACTGGAATTAATGGATTCATGTTCTTCCCATCAAAGGAAGGCTCTTTTATGACAACGCCTATAAAATTTTATTTAAATCGGGTGAGAGGTTTTTGAGAAATTGATAAAAATCGATTCTTTTTTTTTCAAAACCTCTTATACCCCCTGTATCTAGAAAACAATAAAGCAAGTTAGGACATACGATTATTATGAAAAATACTTCTTATTTTTGGCTGATAAATACGCCCTTAAAATCTTTGCACTGAATTTTGAATCATCCTGTATAAGGTATATTTTACTTTAATAAACAAACGCCGGAGTTTGGGCGGCGAATTTAGCAATTTAAATTTTTTGATTGCGGTTACCGAAATCTCATGAATTGTAGGTAATTGCAACCTTTATCAAACCGTTATTATAATAATGTAGGTGTGGGTATCTACCTACCTACCTATTTATAACCCATTTATAAAAAAATGCGTATCTGAAAAGCACGGAAATAAAATATACTTATTAATTGCTACAACCAGCGCAGTGGTGTTTCGGTATTATAATATAATATATAATTATAGGTATATTACTCTATTACTATATATATAATCGTTATTATTGGAGCTAGAAAATCGGTTAAAATTAGCCAATAGTTCCATTTTTTCTGCTGCTTATACAACTGTGAAAAGAGAAAAATAATTTATTTAAAGTCGTCTTTGTGCGAAGATTACATTAAAATAACATTTTTTAAATAGAACACGCACCCCGTATTTTTGTATTTTCAAATTTCCTGTATAGTTACAAATGTCAGCTTAAATCGAGTAGGTTATATGAGTTAGTCAAAATACCTGTATAAACAAGTGAAAATGTCAATTTTCCATTTTGAAAGTATACACTGAGAAAACTGTATTATAAAAAGTGTATAATAAAGAAAGTATAATCGTTTCAATTATAGATTTTATTTGATTTGACAAAATTGTTTTATGAAAACAATAACAAAAATATAGTAACGCTTGTATTATGAGATATAATACTTTATCCTCCAAGTATAATAAGTATTACTATCGGAGATTATAAGATGCCAGTATTAAATGTCTTCTAATTGTATTTATTATGGCATATTATAAAATGTTACTTTAATAATTCGCAAGTTAATAATCATTATTGAAAATTTAATAAGTATGGTATTTTATTATACAGATTCTAATAAAGTTTATTGTACTCTTCTTATTGAGTTAGGAGTTATTTTCTTATAAAGTCGCTATATCTAGAAAATGCATCATTTATGTTGTAAGTTTTGAAAGTGTCGGTCGTGCGTTTCAGTGTGCCCCTGAGTGTTATTTTTCTACATTAGGTACATAGGGTTTTTCTTTTGCTTATCCTCCTTTGTCAGTTCTGTGTAATGATTATTTTTCCATTTTCAAATGTCGTTTTCAAATCATTTCGGATATTTGACAAATAGTGAAGCAGAATTGATAAAACAGGAAAAGCAAGAGAAAAACTCTGCAGTGAGGTCAGAGCGGCATTTCTTGTGTATTTGTGAACTGCGAAGTGAATTGCGTTACCATTTATCAATGCAATTACAAATAGGATGGTTGGTTCGAGGAATAATAATTAAATCATGATATCTGAATAGTGCGAAATTCCAATTAAGTATTAATTATGGTGCTATAGAAGAATCACGGGATTTACGAACCTTATTGAAAAATTCACAGGTAGGTAATTGTACTAATCTTGTAGTTCTCCTATTTTAGATAGCCCATGCAGACACTCCCCATGTCCCATGACAAGCGAAGCTTCCACGGCTGGTACATTATGACAAACGAAGCTTCCATGCACGGTTACAGCAGCAAGTGCGGATACTACTGAGACTACTGAACAATTTGGAAGCTGACTAAAGTCTTTTTATTACATACTTATCGAATTTAAAAATTTTATATTTTCTATCCTCGTTAAATTAACTGTTAATTACTTTTATGAACACTTTGGCATTTATTATTTATTAGCGCAGCTGAAATATTTCTAAGCATTTAAAAAAATTTGTTTCATGATGAATTTCTTATGCTATTAAATAAAGAAAAAATCTATTTCCACTGTTTTCTTTATATCCCCTATTTAAACATACCTGCTGCATGTTATAAAAATTATTGAAAAATATAATAATTAAAATTATTATGAAAAATAATTATTCTTATTAAAAACTTTTAATAAAAATTATGAGAAACGCCTAATAGATGACAATTATAAAGCTACTTAATATAATAAGAACAATATAGTAAACCTAATAAAAATTGTTTTTAGCTTTTATTAGAATCTTCTAATAATTTAAGTTTTTACAATATAATGGTTTCTATTATACAAATTTATTAAATATTATTAAACAAGATATATTACGAACAAAAATCTAATATAATTGAATTTATAATCTAACTTTCATTATAATAATATTATAACTCTTATTATCCAAGTTGGCCATCCCAATACGAATTAGAAAATATAATAGTTAGTATTATATTTATAATCATTTGTATGATACATTTTTCTCAGTGTATTGAGAGTACCTATTATACCTATATAATAACATCGGAAACGGCTAAAAATACAGGAAAACGGCTTACATGTCCCTATTTTAACTTTTCATGTACTATCCTATGGTATAGAAACATTTTTACTTTCTTTGATTTTTTTATTTGGCGACGCGTGGTGAAATCTCAGAATTTTTCAAATTTTTTATCACCCTGTATAAACATTTCATGTACATCATAGGATAGTACATGAAAAGTTAAAATAGGGACATGTAAGCCGTTTTTCTCTATCTTGAACCGTTTTCGTTGTACAGGGCCTTGAACTTGAAAAATGACGATTTTCACTTGTTTATAACTCAAAAACTTCTGAATTTAAACATCAACTGTAAAAGCCAATCTTATTTTGTCTTCTCAGACAATCTAAAAATGCAATAACATAGGAGCATTCCATTTAAAAAATCATAACTTTGAGATGCCACTGTCATATGGGACACTCTGTATACCCCAAAATAATTTTAAGTTATGGCCATTGTGATCCTGTACTTGAATTTGCAAAATTTTTTTGGAAAAAATCAATCGTTTGGCCTACAGAGACCGCTTCGAATAAGCTGGGACACCTGTATATATACCTTTCACCACATTTAATATACATATTTGTATAGCTTTGCAAACAAAAATCGTCATAAATTACTTAATATGCTTATTTGCTTTATAAATTTTCAATTTCTATTAATTTCACAGGAGATTTCTATAACGATGTTTAGAGTTTATTGATATAAAAAAAAAAATAGATTTTTTTGCTTAATTAGTTTTTTTCGACTGTATATGGGTTTTGGAAATATGGCAGTCTCGCGCGTTTTACATGGCCAGCTTCTGTTTCCTTATCACCACATATGAGCCGAAGAAAATCCTCATGAAAAACATTATGTAAGCAGCTAAACCAACAATTGGATGGGAACAATAAACCATCAACTGATAGGTCCATTTCTTTTTCCGAAACTTCGTGATAAATTTCATGATAAGGCAGCCATTTTTTTCATAGATCTAGTTCCCCCCCTCAAAATTGTTTAATTCATCCTACAAAACAGGTTGGTATATAATATGTATCAATATAATTATGTAGGTATTAGAAACTTTATCATGACTTATTGTAACTCCCTATTTTGTTAAATGGGGATTCATATATCTACTAAAAAGGAATATGAAGAAGAAATTAAATCGATTACTACCAATCTAAAAAAAAAATAAAAAAAAAATGGAAAATATATCTTGTAGAAAATATAATAAACAAAATAGGACACCTACAGGCTGATGCATGGTTGTGATGAAATTCACCATTTTTGCATAATTTTGAACTCTGAGCAACTTTTTTCAATAATAAAATTTTTCATTATTTCGTGCAGGTACCTACTTTTTCTACTCATGAAACAGAAAGAATGCTCATGTCAATAAGGTATGCTTAATTTATTAAACGTGAAAATATGGTAAAATTTATTATCTATATTATAGTCAAGCAGCAGGCCTCGGCCCCAAATGGTCAAATTACAACTCGAAAATTCTTCGTCATTTATACCTAAAGGTAAATTCGTTTATCCTGGGACGCACCCTGTATATTTATTTATATTATTTTATTAACTATGTATAAGTATATCAATATACCATTACAGACATAATGGAAAATCTGCGTGCTATACATATATAATATGTAGGTACATGCAAATAAGACAGAGAGGCTCACAAAACTATTCAGAGTCCTTTTTTCCGGTTCTTCCTATTTCCAGGGAAATTTACCCGTTTCATTAGCGACCAGGCAGATAGGATGGCGGGTCTGTCCCATTGATAAAGTTAATGAAATTAGCTTCGATTACGGCTGGAGTTTTGTAAATGGCCTCTACTGCTCCTGCAGCATAGTCCTTCTCTCTCCTCTCATTGTGTGTGTGTTATTTGTTTTCTGTCTGAACTCTGAATACTCATTAGATAGGTATTAGATTCGCTTTCTGTCTCTGCAGGATTCCATCGCCTACTGTTGAATCACATAGGCGCTGATACTATATCTAAATGGTAATTATTCTAACATGTAGGTACTGGAAGAATCGATTGGTACCTATACCTATACTCGCTTTATCTATCTACGTTTTTTTTTTACAATAAGTAAATAAAATCAAATTGAAGAGATGAGTGAAGTCTTATATCCATGCTATAGAATAGACAAACATCACGGTTTCTCGTTCCACAAGCGCACTTTATAATAGTTCAGCGCAGGTGTGTCGTTCATCTCGATCATGGACTTATATCTTCACAACTTCTTCGTCAATCATAATATGGACATGTACCCCCGACCAATAGGTATTGAAATGGACCACACCCAGGTAGGATGATAAGAAAATCGTATTTCTTATTTTCCTAGTTAAATCCATCCAAACCAAAAAAGTAGGCATTGATAATGCAGGTACCTACGTAATTACCTAAAAGTAAAATTGTTAGGAAATCAAAACGCGAGACGACTCTTGAAGTGTACTCTAGGTCTGCCAATCCTCTCGACCAAAATTTGTAGACGGGAAGACAGTTTTCTGTGCACCCTATGCACTATTTCCTTTACAATTAGGGAAAATTCCAGTTCATAATCGGTTAGGATGAATCACTCTCCAAGCGAAAATCAAATAAATAAATTATTTATTTATTTCTCTCGCCCTTCACCTTTTTATACTCTCTGAAAGGAAACCGCGGTTAACAATAAGTCTCAGTTAATTTTCCCGCTTTTCTGTAAGAAATCCAAAATCAATATACCAAAATAATGGAACGCCAGCGCACAGTGCGTATTATAGGTAGCTAATAATAATAGAAGATAATCGGTTGTTCTTTTTGTTTCAGTAGCGTCGTTGACAGCGGCATCGAGTAGTTCAGTGGCGGCGTTGGCGGCTCAATCTCACCATCATTCTCCCGGCGGGGCAGCTGGGAACGGCGGTGACGCCATGGCCCACCTCGATCACCTCCGTAGACGATATGGCACACAAAGGTAAAGGTAATGACCCTTCAACGGTAATTATTATTATTGCTAATGATAATAATTATTATGTTATATGGTCACTAATTTATTATGCGTCCTAAGTTCTTATTATAAAAGGTATTTCTGAATTTTTATTTTTTATTTATTTACTTAGGCAGGAATAAAGTGTATCAAAAAATATGAAAGAATATTAGAACAATAGAAAGAATATTAGCCGCACCATTTTGAGATTTTAGTCAGTCAAATCTTAAAAGACTTATACAAAAACATACAAAAAAGGAAATGCATAATTAATAATAATTCAAAGATTCACCGGCGATATAAAATATAAACCTGACAAACCATGCTTGCGACTTTCGGATTTTTTTAACTAAAATTGAAAGTCCCTCTGTACAGAATAATTCAAAAATTCGTGGAAAAAAATAAAAAACAAACCCACAGGAGCATTTTGAAAGCAGAAAACATTAAATTTGTGTTAAATAAATATTTAATGAATATTTCCGCCAATTTTATGGAAACTAGCTCTCTGAAGTTTTCATATTAGCGTTAGGTAGTTTCTCTTACTGCCGAAAATTTCAGTTCAATTTCTTTGAAAACGTCCACTAAAATTGATTTAGTTAATTTAGTTTTAAAGTTTGTTCCGTCTTCTTTATACAGAAGGTTAAAAAAATAATTTTTAGGAAAACTTCAAATGACCGCCATTTTGAAACTGCTTGACCGATTTTGCTCAAACGCATCACCAGACCTTATGAATGTCTTATTCCTTTAAAAAATTTAATCCCCTACAATAGAAACTACGGCTTGAAATGGTGCCGAACAAAAACTTTTTTTTTTTTTTTGAAGAGACACCCTGTAGAATTAACGCAATTTTAAGAAACTTTTTCAATGAAATTCAAAAGTCTCCTATAAATTCTGCAAGAGTGCAAAATTTCGCATAGTAATCTTGAAAGGTAAAGCTGTAGGGGCGTTTGGAAAATCGATTTTTTAAATTTTATATGTAGAGGAATAAATCATAAAAAATTTGAATATCTCCGCCATTTTTTGTATTTGGTTCTTGAAATTTTTAAGAGTTAAGGGCTGTTAGTATAGTTGTCTACTGCGTGTAAACATTTCAGATCCCCAAAATTCCTTCAAAAATTTGTTCATAAATTGTTATATAGAAATTGAGCCTTTTTTACCATTTTCCTACCCACGCCACTGGCTTATTAATAGAAATAATGCAAATTTTATTGCGTTAACTCAAATTTAAAATAATTTTTTCTAATCCTATTAATTTGGTTTTAAAATTTTGTTCTATCTGGTTTAAACAGGGGCTCAAAAAATACAATTTTTCATAAAATTCAAAAAGCCGCCATTTTGAAACGGCTAGGCGGATTTTGCTCAAACGCAATACCAGACCATTCCTCATCGCTATCTTACTCCCAGAAAAATTTCAGTTCCCTAAATTGAAAAGTTAAACCTAAAACAGGAGCACAAAAACGTTATTTTTCTAATTTTGACAAGACAGCCTGTAGAAATAACGCGATTTAAGGACACTTTTTGAGGAAAATTCAAAAGTCCCTCGATAGTTCTAATACAAAAATGCTAAATTTAGTTCGGTAATTTCGAGAAATAAAGCTACAGGATGTTTTAAAAATGCCTATTTTCAGTCCCTTATGTCATTTTTTGTTCTTCATATATTGTATTATGACGTCATCATTTTGTTTCTTAAATCTTTATTAAACCGAAGTAGGTATAAGGTAGGTATATAATACTCAGAACAAAGGAACCTTTAGGGTGTAAGTAAAAGAATAAATGAACCTTTAATTCTCCATTTATTTGGGAATTCAGGTCCGGCGGATAGACGGTGAGACAGAGAGAGAGCGCACGCGATGATGAAGTTTGATTAGAATTCACGTCAGATATTGTGACGATTCCTCCGACGGAGTTCCTTGTTCTCAGTTTTATCAGTCGGAGCGGATGATTGACGTTTTCGGGAGAGTTTCTCCGTTTCCCGTGATTTCCAGGGGAATTTCCTCACACTTGTCAGTTCCTTTACGCGATGGCGACAAACGCGAGCGGCTCTCCAGTCCTCGCACGTACAAACGGATAAATTGCCAGGGAAATCTCCATAAAAAGGAGAAAGGGAGTCGGAGTTTACAATCCCCGGCACGTTACGCGGCTATCTTTACACCGAATTCGATAAAACAGCTTTGGATCTGCTGCATGCGCTGCTGCGTGGCGGTTGGCGGCGGTCTCGGATCAAAGCGGGAATAACACGTCAACTTTTTAACGGATAACTTCACCAAAATACGGATGCACGTGTATATTGTGCGTTTACTTACACCTTATACAATAATTTGTTTCATCGGGTATAAAATAATTTCACTTTTTGTATGTACCTACAAGTTTTTGTCACTTTTTGCCCAAATTTTTGCACTTTTCAGTTTTTCGTCTAAATCTCAGAAAGGAAGCGTTTTTTCGATAAATCCATTTTATACAAAATTGAAGTAGACAAAATTTCCTACAGTTTTCGTAATCAACGTTTTTTTGAAAGATTAACCTTTCAGCCGCTAGAGCGCGCCAAAAAATGTACCCATTGATGTTTAAGGATTTTGAAAATTTTGATTTTCTCATTTGGGTTGCTTTTGGGTGTTTTTTGAACATGGATCAAAAGTTTGCTGGTAAAAATTTAGTCCGAAACTTTTTTTTTTCACTTTTTGCTCAATTTTAGCACTTTTTGGTCCACATTTTCGGACTTTTTGCTCAAATTTTTGTACTTTTCAGTTTTTCGTCTAAATCTCAGAAAGGAAGCGTTTTTTCGATAAATCCATTTTATACAAAATTGAAGTAGACAAAATTTCCTACATTTCTAATAGGGAATGTTTTTTTGGAAGACTAACCGTTCCGCCGGTAGAACGTGCCAAAGAAAACATTTTCGTTACGTGGGATTTTGGAAAGCTTTGCTATAATTTTGGTTTTCACCCTTGTTTTTTTTGTCGGTAACACGAATTTCAAGTTCGCTGGTGAAAATTTGGACGGGAATTTTGTTTTTTTTTCTTACTTTTTGCTCAAATTATGTCCCTTTTTGTCAAAATCTTTGCACTTTTTGCTCGATTTGTTCCACTCATCAGTTTTAGGTTTATATCTTGGAAGGGAAGCATTTTTTCGACTAGTCCATACTATACAAAATTAAAGAAGATAAAATTTCCTACATTTATCATACACAAAGTTTTTTGAAAAACTAACCATTTCGCCGTTAAAGCGCGTTAAAATAAAAACTTTTTTTGCACTTTTTGCTGAAATTTGAGTATTTTTCAGTTTTTGGTTTAAATCTCAGGAAGGAAGCGTTTTTTCGAAAAGGTCATATTAAGCAAAATTTGAGGAGACAAAATTTTCAACATTTTTCATTTAAAACGTTTTTTTTTGGAAAACTAACCGTTCCACCGGTAGCAGAGAGTTCCGAAAAAAAAAAATTCATTTTGGTTTTTTGGAAACTTCCCACTTTCTCACTATCCCTGTGTTTTGGGTCGCTGAACATGAATTTGAAGTTTGCTGGCATAAATTTGGCCAGGAACTTGGCTATTTTTTACTTCTTGCTCAAATTTCAGCACTTTTTGTCAAAATTTTTGCACTCTCCAGTTTTTGTCTATATCTCAGAAGGGAAGCGTTTTTTCGACTAGTTTATGCTATACAAAATTAAAGTTGAGAAAATTTCCTACATTTCTCATTAAAAACTTTTTTTTGTAAGCTTAACCGTTTCGCCGGTAGAGCGCGCCAAATAAAATATTCCCATTGCTTGAGGTTTTGGAAAATTTTGATTTTCTCATTTCTTCCCCCCCCCCCCCCCCCCCCCGTGTTTCTGGGAACACAAATTTGAAGTTTGCTGACAAACTGAACTTTGTTTATTAGCACTTTTTGCTCAAATTTTTGCACTTAAGGCTCAAATTTTTGCACTTTTTGCCCCAATTTTTGCACTCTTCAGTTTTTCGTCTAAATCTCATAAAGTAAGCGTTTTTTCTATTAGTCCATGGTATACAAAATTGAAGTGAAGAAAATTTCCTACATTTCTCATTTAAAACGTTTTTTTGTAAACTTAACCGTTCCGCGCCGGTAGAGCGCGCCAAAAAAATTCCCATTGCTTGTGGTTTTGGAATGTTTTGATTTTCTTATCTCACCCCCTCTGTGTTTTTTTGGGTCATTAAACACGAATTTGAAGTTTGCTGGCAAAAATGTGGCCCAAAACTTTGTTTTTTGTCACTTTTTGCTCGAATTGTTGCACTCTTCAGTTTTTGGTCTAAATCTTGGAAAGGAAGCGTTTTTTTTTTATAAATCCATGCTATACAAAATTAAAGTAGACAAAATTTCCTGCATTTCTCATTAAAAACGTTTTTTTGGAACATTAACCGTTCTGCCGGTACGGGCGCCGAAAATAAAATTATTCCCATATCTAATGAAAATTGGCAAGAAAAGTAAAAATAGTTCTAGCCCAAATTTTAGCCAGAAAACTTTAAATTCTTTTTCAGCGACAAAAAAAAAGCTTAGAGAGTGCGAAAATCAAAACTATAGCAAAATTTTCCTCATAGAATTTTAATATGCCTTAGCCTACAATGGGGTTTTCGTTTTCCAATAAGAAGTCCCATTTTAATTATAATAATCCAACCATCAACTTATTGTTGGTAGTGCGCTAATGGTATAATGGTAATTGTTCAATGATGCGGGCCAACCCTGTATAATTTATATTTCCCTTTTCATTTTCATTTTCATATAACTATACCTGCAACATGACAAAAGTTGGACAAAACTACTGAAAAATTATACTTTTCCATGAATGCAGGAAAAATAAAGTTTTGGTATATGTACTTAGTTCTAAAAATTTCACACCTTAAAAAGTTTGCCTCAATATAGTTTAGTGAATTCAAATCAAAATAAGGAGCACGGCGGGTTCGGCTTGCGCCATAGGATACACCCCATGCAGGCATAGCTTAATTGCATCATGCAAAAAAAGATTTAATGCATTTTTTTATCCAATACCTATAGTTTATAAAACGGAGACCAAAATCATAAACCATCAATATACCTACGAGCATCATATAGACACAGGTATTAGGGGCATATAAATTTTATATACTATACAATAATTATGCATCATATAGGTATATACATATAATACATTATATGTATAACAAAATGAAAACTGAATTCTCCTCTAAAGGACAGGACATCAGAGCGCCCGAGCGATTCCGGCTGGGTAAAATCAAAGCCAAAGAGGAGCGAGCGAGCGTTTGTAAACTGAATAACCATCCCGCGATTCCCGGATCCCGCACACTGGATGTCCCTTTGTACTGTCCGGCAGGGGTAGCGGCGCTGGCGCTGGCGCTACATCGCTCCGTCGCTCCATTCAGGCAAAAACAGTGTTCGCTATTCATGGTCAACATGACACGAACAAAACGGCCATTGTTTCTGTATTAGGGAACACATATTGTTTATTAACGCGATGTTTCTACAATTAACATCTCCTATTTACACACGGGGGTTTCATGTTATATGCTGTATAATACCCCTACCTATATTACCCTGCTGCTGCTATTTCATAAATTAACTGATGCATGCATGAAAACTAACCCCAATAATTTGTCACCAATTATTTAACACGTCATCAACTAAGGTGGAACTTGCTATGGGAAACTTACTTATCTCTTGTCTCTTGTCTGTATAATGTTTTTTTACTATTAACTGATGATGGTGCCCAATTCCAGCGCATTTCCTCCAGCTAAATTTCATAAAAATCGCATTTTTTACAGGGGCGTTTAAAAAATCGAATATCTCCGCCATTTTTTTTATTTACTTCTTGAAATTTTTTAGAGCTAACGGCTATTGGTAGGTATAGTTATCTTCTGGAAAAATTTCAAGTTAATTCCTTTAAAAATGTGCTCATAAAAGGTTTTAGAAATTTAGCCTTTTTACCCTTTTCTTATATCCATGCCACGCCACTGGTTTATTAAAAAAAAAAAATTCATTAAAATTTACACCAGCGTAAAGATTCAATGTTAATTTAAATTTTCAAGTTTTTTTGCATCCATCATGCTTATACAGGCGGGGTTCAAAAAATAGCAATTTTACCGGAAAATTCCAAATAGCCGCCATTTTGAAACGTCACGACCTATTTTACTCAAATGCAACATCAAGCCACTTCTCGTTAATATAGTTTTTCCGAAAAATGTTTTGGTTCTCTAATGATGAATGCCTGAAAATGATGCCACAAATTTTTTTTTTTAACTTCGAAAAGACACCCTGTAGAAGTCACGCGGCTTTAGGAAATTTATTTTTCAACGACAGTTTGAATTCTCCCATAAGTTTTACAAAGTATACAAAGATTTCAAAGTTTCGTGTTCAAAGATAAAGCTATGAAGCTATAGGGGCGTGTCGAATATCGAAAAATTTTAAATTTTCGAAAATTATTAATTTCTCCGCCATTTTGATTATTTTCATATTGACATTTTTCAAGGTCAAAGATTATAATTGAAGTTGTCAACTCCAAAAATTTCAGTTCAATTCCTTTAAAAATGCGCTTATAAAAGATTATATAGAAATGTACCCTTTTTACCCTTTTTTCACCCACGCCCCTGGCTTAATAATGCAAATAATGCAATTTTTTACAACAAGGTAAAGTTAGAAAAAACTTTCCTTCCAATTCTGTTAATTGAGCTGCAAAGGTATTTTTCTTTGTTGCTTGTAGAGGCGTTCAAAAATTAACAATTTTTGAAAAATTGAAAAGCCCGCCATTTTGAAACGGCTCAACCGATTTAGCTCAAATATAACACCAGACCACTCCTTGTAAATATCTTATTCCTCCAAAAATTTTATTCCCGCTACAATAAAAACTGCGGCTTGAAATGGTGCCACAATTTTTTTTTTTTTCTAATTTTGAAGGGGCACCCTGTAGAATTCATGCAATTTTAGGAAACTTTGTTAACGAAAATCAAAAATCTTCCATAAGTTCTGCAAGATTGCAAAATATCTTTCACTAATCTTGAAAGATGAAGCTATAGGAGCGTTTTTGAAATTTTAAAGAAACAGAAATAAACATCATGTAAAAAAAATTCGAATATCTCCGCCGTTTTTTAAATTTACTTTATGAAATTTTTCAAGGTTAAAGGTTATTAGTATAGTTGTCTACTGTAAAAATGTCTGTTCTATTCCTTCAAAAATAGGCTCATAAACGATTATATAAATTTAGCTTTTTTACCCTTTTCTTATACCCACGCCACTGGTTTATTAATAGAAAAAATAACGATTTTTTTACACTATCGTAGAGTTCGAAATATGTTCTTCCGAACCTATCAATTTAGGTACGAAGTTATTTTTTCCATCTTGATTATACCTACGTCAGTTCAAAAATTACAAATGTTACGAAAATTCAAATGGCCGCCATTTTGAAACGGCTCGACCGATTTTGCTCAAAAACAACGTCAGACCACTCCTTGGTCTGGATATATGTATAATTACACGCACAAAAATTTTAGTCGTCTAGATTGAAAACTGCGATCTATGATTGAATGGAAAAAACAAAACGAGTTTTTTTTTTTAAATAAAGGGACACGCTGTAAGAAGTCAAGCGACTTTAGAAAACGTTTTCAACTAAAATTTAAATTCCTTCAAAAGTTCTACAAGAGCGCAAAATTTCTTTCAGTAATCTTGAAAGATGAAGCTACAGGACCATTTTGAAAATCCAACAATGTCGTGCATGAGCTTGATGATGGCAGGTGTCTTCTAATCGCTTGGGGCTGGGACCTTCATGGCCAATTTTCTTTTTTCATAAAGGGTTCTTCTTTCTTTCCAAATTTGTGTCTTTGCTTTCTAATGCTTTTTACTCAAAATTATTAACTTTGTTTATAAGAAAAAAATACCCGAAATGTTGAATTTTTTTATGAAAAATTAAAAAGGCATTTTGTATGCTCATTAATAAATTTAATAAATTTTAAATTTTGACTAAATAGGCACTAATAATACACCCTTATATTCAAATACGTACCTACCTAAGACTATAAAGATGATCCCCCATTTTACAAGCCATTGTGCCTGGACTGCCGGGAAAGGATATAAGAGTATAAAGCGTTTGAAGGAAAGCTTTACGTTACCCCCGGTCAGCTAAGTGTCGTCGGCCAGTAAATTCTTCCTGCAGGAATAACGGCGGACGAAACGACGAAGGTCCCCGCTCGCGGAGTCCATCACGGCCGTAGAAAGGGCCTCCCTTTGTGAAGACGTTAGTTATTTGATGTCGTAAGTGATTTTATTCGATCGAGGGTGACCGGCGTCGCTTTCTCGCTTTCTCCCCGAGGACGGCCCCGAGTGTCTCGTCCGGTACTTAGGAATATTTACGGGACAAAGAGGATCCCTCCGCCCGACTCTCTAATATCGCGCGCGCCCGCCCCCCGACTTCGCGCGCTGGCCCTTTTAGGTATATATCGGCGCGAATCGATTCGCTTTCGCTTTGTTGTTTGGAACTTCCAACGGCGAGGAGACGGGAGAGCAGGTTCGAGTTCGTTATTGTGCATCTTATTTGGGTTGGCATTTTCAAAATTTGTATTAGGTTACATCAGGTACACCATTATTATCTGCTGATTTCTGCCACTCCTCGATAACAAAAAAAAAGTCGCAGACATCTTCAGTTTACAAATTATTTGGCCTGTTACGTTTTCGTTGGGCCGCCCTGTATATTGTTAAGAAGTTATAGGTAATTCTGCATGTGAAAAAGCGACAATACAAATTTGTTCAATCCAGTTCAGCATTTACTTATATGGCCTTCACGCAATTGGGAGTTTAACTAGTCTCAAAATTTTCTATTTAGGTATGTACTTATATACAAGGTGTTTCTTAAACATCATAGACTAGTTATTGAGAAGGTTATAAGGTCCATTATGAGAAAAATACCTCATCCGAAAAGCTGTCCTAAGTCTTAAAAATCTAACTGTTAAACCACAGGCTACCAAAAGTTTTAAGAAAAAATTATTTTTTTATGATAACTTTTTGGTATGACCCTGTATATTTCTCTGAAACGTATTACAAACAAAACGAAACATTAAATAATGAATAATTAATTTTTACTTTAATAAGAAAAAGCAGTACCTACTGGCTTTTCTCTTTAAAATGATTCAGCAGTGCCATTTCCCTCACGAACGACGCCACTTGCAAAAATAAAAATGATGTTGTAGGTACCTATAACAAAATATGAAAAAACCCATTTTTATGGCACCATTTCTGGTCGCAGTTTTCAATCTTGGGGGCTGAAATTTTTGTGGCAGTACGATATCCATAAAGAGTGGTCTGATGTTGCATTTGAGAAAAATCGGTCTAGTCGTTTCAAAATGGCGGCCATTTGAATTTTCGAAAAAAATTGTAATTTTTGAACGCCCGTATAGGCAAAATGGGAAAAAACTCTTGAATTAAATTATCGGGTTTGATAATAGAACATTTTTCCATCTTTAAGTCACTGTAAAAAAAATGTATTAGTTTTATTGATAAACCAGTGGCGTGGGTATAGAAAAAAGGTATAAAAATTGCTAAATTTATTATTTATACATAACCATTTATGAGCACATTTTAAAAGAAATCAAACTGAAATTTTTCGCATCAAACAGATTTACCTACCTACTGAAACAAATTAAAATGGCGAAGGTAATTAGATTTTTTATTTTCAAAAATAAATTTTTCTCAAAAAAATTTAAAATTTCGATATTCAAAACGCCCCTGTAGCTTTACCTTTCAAGATTACTATGCGAAATTTTGAAATCTTATAGAACTTATGGGATACTTATGATTTTCATTGAAAAAATTTCCTAAAATCGCGTTAATTCTACAGGTGTCTTTAAAAAAAAAAACCGGTTTTTTGGCACCATTTCAGGCCGCAGTTTTTATAGAAGGGAAATAAAATTTTTGGAGGGATAAGATATTCATAAGAAGTGGTATGGTGTTATATTTGAGCAAAATTGGTTTGGCCGTTTCAAAATGGCGGCTATTTTAATTTTTCAAAAAGTGTTAATTTTTAAACGCCCTTTACAAGCAATAGAGAAAAAAAGCTGTGGAACTCAATTAATAGGATTGGAGAAATATTTTTCGAACTGTCCGTTAATGTAAAAAAATTGTAATTTTTTCTGTTAATTACCCAGTGGCGTGGGTGACGTTTATTTTTCAAAAATTAAAATTTCGATTTTCAAAACGCCACTGTAGCTTTACCTTTCAAGATTAGTACGCGAAATTTTGCAATCTTGTAGAACTTATGAAATATACTTTTGATTTTCATTGAAAAAGTTTACTAAAATGGCGATAATTCTACAGGGTGTCCTTTCAAATAAAATAAAAAAAAAACGGTTTTTTAGCACCATTTCAAGCCACAGTTTTTATTGTAGGGGAATAAATTTTTTGGGGGAATAAGAAATTCATAAGGAGTGGTCTGTTGTTGCATTTGAGCAAAGTCGGACGAGCCGTTTCAAAATGACGGCCTTTTGAATTTTTCAAAAATTGTTAATTTTTGAACGTCTCTCAAGCAACAAAGAAAAATACCTTAGCAACTCAGTCAACAGAATTGGAAGAAAATTTTTGTAACTCTACCTTTTGGTAAAAAATTGCGTTATTTCCATTATTAAGCCAGGGGCGTAGGTGAAAAAAGAGTAAATAGGGTAAAATTCTATAATCATTTATGAGCGCATTTTTAAAGGAATTGAACTTGTAACGGGATTTTCTGTTAGGTAGAGGTGATTTCCCAGGGATGGATGTCTGCCCCTTTGTACCCGCGACAAGTCAATTAAAAATTACAAATCTTTATTTACAAGTATTCTATTTACACATATCTATATTTGTCACGCTAATATTGATAACCACTGTATCCTATGGGCCGGCTCTTGTCTTCCACAGTCCGTCAGTCCGTCTAATTGGTTGTAGATAGCCGCGTCGGGGCGCGTACTAATGCTGATTGGTCGTTTACCTACGGCCACTCTTGAAAAGTTCGCGGCCGGCTCGTCAGCGCCAGTCGCCCGCTCGCAGTCGTACAGTGCGTGTCGGTTGCTGTAGTCTCCGGAACACGCGCCGGAAAGAAATCTGGGAGGATATTCTCCGGCGGCGAGGCTACCTGAAACAAAGTCCGTTCCCGATGCCTCAATATGACCTCGGGACGGCTGTTACTGAATTCGGCCCTCAATACAGGCCGGATAGGGACTGAAGGGATCAGCCGGTACTTCAATGCAGCGCCGACTGATTCCCTATACTGAATCGGTTGCCGGCCAGAGCTCACTCCACTCTGGTCGGTCTGCCGATACCGGGTTACAGTGAGGTTCGACTCATTTCATCGACCTACTGTAACCGGCTACGTAAATGGATAGGGTGCACTCAATACATGCCCCAGGTGATCTCCGAGCTCAATTCACAAGGAGAGAGAGTGGTTCTCGAGTCAGTACCTCGGATCCTCTGGTCAGCTCTTCAGTGGGCTCTCTTTATATAGACGGTGCTGGTGGAGATAACCTGCTAATCACTGTCGTAAAAACTGTATCACTTCTGATAAACCCCTCTAATAATGCAAATAAATAATAATTACCAACGAAAGCCTTGGATTTCGTTACAAACTGAAATTTTTGGAGTTGACAACTTCAATTATAACCCTTGACCTTGAAAAATTTCAATAGGCAAATAATCAAAATGGCGAAGATATTAATAATTTCTCGAAAATTTAAAATTTTTCGATATTCGACACGCCCCTATAGTTTTATAGCTTTATCTTCCATTACACAAGCATAAAAAAAGCATGAAAAAAACATAAAAATGAAATTAACATTTTGATCTTGACGCAGGTGTAAATTTTAATGAATTTTTTCTGTTAATAAACCAGTGGTGTGGATAGGAAAAGGGTAAAAATGGCTAATCTTTTATAACCGCTTATGATCACATTTTTGAAGGAATCGATCTGAATTTTTTACAGTAGACAACTACACCAATATCCTTTAACCTAAAAAATTTCAAGAAGCAAAAAAAAACAATGGCGGAGATATTAAATTTTTTTTATAATGGTTATTTTTCTAAAATTTTCGATTTTTTTAACGCTCCTGTAGCTTGATCTTTCAATCAAGATTAATTCGTGAAATTTTGCAATCTTACAGAACTGATAGGAGACTTTTGATTTTCATTGAAAAATTTTCCTAAAGTCGCGTTACTTCTACAGGATGTCCCTTCAAAAATCGAAAAAAAAATTGTGGCACAATTTAAGGCCGCTGTTTTCAATCGATGACCTGAAATTTTTATGAGAGCAAAAAATCCATAAAGAGTGGTCTGATGTTAAATTGGGGCGAGCAAAATCAAAATGGTGGCCATTTGAATTTTGAACAAACGACAAAGAGAAAAAAATTGAAACGCAATCAATCAGGATTGGAAGAACATTTTTCCATTTTTAAATTAGTGCATGTAAAAAAATTGCATTATTTTTATTAATAAACCCAGTGGCGTAGGTAGGAAAAGGGTAAAAATGTCTAAATTTCTATAACCGTCTTTGAGTACATTTTTGAAGGAATTGAACTGAAATTTTCATAATAGACAACAACTATAAGGTTAATTTGATATGACCTTGAAATATTTCAAAAATGGCGGTAATATTCATAATTGAATCAACGCAATTAATGCGCAAGAAGGTTTTTTAAAGAGTTAGTTAATAATAATTTGACAATAAATAAAAAAAGATACATGAGTGCTTAAATTATTAGATCCAGGCTCTTCCTTATTTATTATTGTCAGTGGTAGTGGTAGTGGTAGTTCTCTCGGAGAGGCGTAGGGAGGATGACGAGATTAACGACGAGGAACCCTCAACAATAATAAATATAGAACGTGAGCATCGAGGTGTCTGCGTGTATGGGCGCGACAAAGCCCCGGCCCCGGCCGGGAAGTCGGCCTGCTAGCGACGCTGTTTAGGCGTCTCGGCGAGCCGCCGATCGCACAGAGTGAATGAGGAGGTCCCGGCTGTCTTTGTGACGCCTGACATTGACTCCACTCTGAATGGAACCACCCTCGTGAACTCCTTCATGCGTGCTCCCGATGTATATAAAAATCTCTCCCGGCTCACCTTTCACTACCAGATTCCATTTGTCACCGGATAAGGCGCTCTTTGTGAGCTCGCACGCTCATTCCTCTGATTTATCGACTTTTGTTATATCTGAAGCTTCTTTATATTTATTTATTAGGATTGGCGGTTTCGTCGGATCCCTTAAGCCCGGCTGACAGTTTCTGGATGAGACTTACTATTATACTGCTGGAAACTGGAGATCGGGTGGTTTTTGTTCGATGTGTTTTTTTTTAATGTTACCTCTGACGAGTTTACTTATCATGATAGATCAGTATAAATTAATATACCTAAGGTGCGTTCAGAAATGATCAATTCGGACAACTGCGTAGCATTATACTCTTTCATTTCACTAGTCACAATCACTTCATTCTGCTCTCCTTATTCTTTACTCTATGGTAGCTTTCATTCGCTTCCAAACTACAACTGACTGCTGCTCCGGCGGCGCATCTCTGAGGTGATGGCACCTCAGATCAGATTTTGCTAGTATTCCTTATTCCTTACAATATATTTGAATCTAACGCGATTTTTAGATCATCCCATCCCATAAACCTCTTCTACCGAGTGGGAATTCCCTCATTGCCACGAGGTCTGGGGATACAGTAAATAATTGCCTGAAATAAGGTGTTTGGCAGGAGTGGATCGAGCCCTCGTTTCCCGGAGTAATAACATAAATAACCCTCCGAATGTGTCCCAGAACTGGGGATACGAATACGAGCGACGATACAGTGCCCGAGTATATAGTCGCGTTAAAATGCATGAATCTCTTCCAGTCTTCCCGATGCTCTCTCCGTCGTCATTAATTCCCTAAAACGATGAACGTCCCTGCATTCCGAATATTCCGATTCCGCATTCGTCCAACGTCGACGGAAATCAACTATCGGTATAAGGCCGTCATCTATTATACAAAGGTTATCATAAAGAACATTCACGATCCGATCGATAATCGACTAGAAGGAGGAAATTTCACGGTCGACCGAACTCGACCGGCCCGCCATCAGCGCCGCGTCGGTCTTGATCTGTTTCGAGCGAATAAGGATTCCGAGTTTTTTCTTTCATCGATTGCATGCGGGGGTGGAAAAATTGAAATTGTCAAAATTAGAATTGCAGAATTGCAGTTAAAAATTAGAGACTATTTAGGAATAGCGCGCATCCCATTCCATTCAGGGAAGGGTGGCCATTAAACCATCAGAATCGGAGCAATAAGAGCTTTATTTGCCATCGAGGGTCGTTTAGATTCTTGGATTAACTTCCGGGGCAGTTTGTACTGTAATGGTCATTCAGGCGTCGAATGTCACGGTTCAAAATCATTTGGCGATATACCCTCGGAGAGACTAGAGATTTTAATTAATGCAAAGTAATCATGGGATACCTTCACCAGGTCTTCCTTTGCCACACATTTACTATACCTCGGGAACAGACTCATGTGGTAGTTGTGTAAGGACGGAAAATTAGGGTAACGTGATCGTGTTTACTGCACTTTCCGTCGCCTTTGGTTCCTTTACTTCACTCTCCAGGCACCGATCTCCTTTATTTACCTTTTTTCAAGGAAACAAGTTCTTTTAGATATTTCCCATATGCTTATAATGATATTCTTGAAAACAAATTATGCATTTCCTTCTTTGGTTCAGAAAATATCTAATAGAGAATGTTAGATAGAGGTTTATGTATACCTCCAACATATTTCGTAATTACAAGACATCGTCAGGTCAGGTATCATCATCCTGCAAAAATATTTATGTCAAACTTCAACTCAATTAAAATCACATTTACCCCTGTATTTGTTAAACAAGATCGTTCTGGATTTGTTTTCGGGTCTTTATATCCAGAACTTTATATAATAATTATATTTATACAGGGTGATTCTTATTTAACCTGAAATATAAGTACAAAACAAAAATAAAACATCCCCACACTTACTCCTTTAAAAGAGGTGAGGGGTTTAGGGTGGTTTTGTGTTCAAATAACGATATCCCCCAATGAACAAAACCACTTTTGTAGAAAAAAATTCTGCAGAGCGAAATTATGGGATAAATGAATAAAATCTATTTCCCTCATTTACAGAGCGCCATTTATGAATAATCGCAAAAGATGTCTCAATAAAATCTTAATGCATTTTTTGTCCCTGAAACATAGTCGTAATAAAAAAATTAGGGGTTGTTATTGAAAATTTCAAATTTACCCCACTCCTTCGCAAGGGATGAGGGATGTCGGACAGTTTTTGTGTTTAAACGATGTCCCCCACCGAACTAAACCACTTTTGTAGGAAACATTTTTCCGCAGAGAGCTCACTTTTTGAGATATTTGGATTTTTCAGTATAATAAGAATCACCCTGTATATTCCTAATAATACAGGGTAATTCGCATAAAAACCGAGACAGAACAGTAGGGGACCCTAAAATATGTCGATTTACCGTCATTCATTTCTATACTAAGTTGCACCCCTGAGAAGTTATATGGACCTTGAAATAGGGGTGAAAATTTTCGAAAAAAAAAATCAAAATTTCAGTTACACTTGAACTTAGAAAAACTAAATTTGATATAAATTGTAAGTGTACCAAGAGAATTAATTGACAGTAAGTAAAGTTAAATTGTAGCATTTGAAAGGGTTGATAAGGGATTATTAACCCTTAAAATGATGTATTTTTTTAACCCGTTGGCCGATTTAAGAAATTTTGACTTTATTTTATGGGGAATTCAATTCTGAAACTTTTATTTCTCTTATTATTTTTCAAAAAAATTGGTCGTTTTCAACAAAAATCCGAAAAACTAAACAAAAGTTTTGCAATTCTTTTATTTATTTTATTAAAATCGTGGAAAACTAAAAATTTGATTTTTGAATTAAATGTTGAAAAAAGAAAGTTGAAACGACAGTTTTTTGAAAAATAATTAGAGAAAAAAAGTTTAAAAAGGAAGAAATTGTTATTTTATTCTATGGGGAATTTTATTTTCAAACTTTTTTCCGAAAAAACCCGAATAACTAAAAATTGAACTGCATTTATGTCATTTACAATGATCGGAAATTCAAAAATTGACTTTTAAATCAAACGTCATACAATTTTTGATTTTTTTTTTAATTTTCAATTATTTTTCGTTAAATCATGGGGTCCCCGACACGCCCCCGCTCTGTTTCGGTTTATATGCTAATCACCCTGTATATCATATTAATATCTATTTATTAACCTATTGATGTTATAATATACTGGGTGTTGAAAAAGTTCCAATTCCCTCTTTTTAATGAAATTTTTGTTCTATTGACGTAATAATTTTTATACCTTATTGGCGGCTCGGTAATGACGACTTTCTCTATTTTTTAAATGGGACATTTAAATTTTTGTATATTTTCATATTCCCAAAGAAAATCCAATAAGAATCTTTTTGACAGTTGCAGTTTAAATTGAATAGGTTTTGTAAGTATAGATCAGAAGCGGCTCCGAAAATCGAAAAACCGCGTACACGTACATGGGTGATGAAAGCTACCAGATTTTTCACTCATTTTCGGAGATAACTAGACTTTTTCAACCCCCTGTGCATAAACATTGTCATCAAACATAAAGTAACGCATGGGAAAAATTTTTCCCGTATGATGCATATACTTTTTGTATGATGTATGACACTGGTTAATAATTTTTTATTTATTTGATGATGCGCATGTATGATTTTGATTGTATTGTATTTAATTGTAATTAGTATTGGACATAGTTTTTCTTTTTGCAGGTAATTGAAGATTGATGTCGTTGTGTGTAACATGCAAAGTAGGTTAAAACGAGGACCTCTGCGAATGGTACCGATCCTGCAACCGAAATGTCTTGACACGCGCGAACCATTCCTATTTTTATAGCCACCACACACTCCCTCCTCTTTGAGATAGACGTCTTTTTTTTGTCTTCCATTGTCTTCAAACCATGTAGACATGATCAACCTATAGGGGTTGTTGAATTGTGCAAAAGAGTCTTATTAATTCATGAAATTTTCTAATAAGTTCAAACACCCAAAAAAAACATTAAATCCTGATACGTTCGTGTGTGTCTTGACAACGGTTGCAGTGGTTGCGATGCAGACCATTTCGCCGCAGTCCCCGTTAGTGCAAAGGTAGTCAGTTGACGAGATCGACTTTAGCTCGTTACTCACACCGTATGATGTGCACAGTTTAGTTACTACAGCTGTATTCTGGTAATTTCAGCTCTTTTGATGTAGCCGGAGTCCCGAATCATGTTCAGTTCACTTGGTTGCAAAATAATTTTTCGAGTAAAGTAAACTGAAGTTTAAAAAAATCAAAAATCCTTGGGAGCAACGAGAGAAAACAATTGGTTGGCCTCGCCTCTAAATGTAATATTTCTCAAAGAATTGTATGAGCTTTTATCAAATTAACGCATGATTGATGAACGTTTGCCCAATCAAAATTTTATCGTCAAAAATCTGAAAAAAAAATTTTCACACCCCTATACCTCAAAAATGCTGCGTTTGATTGCAACACCTTCTCTATAGGACCATAGAACGAGCCGGGAAATTGCATTTTTAATTTTTTCGACACATTTTTTTAAACATCCTGCAGATGAAAACGTATAAAACAGACTGAGAATAGCCAATTTGGCTCTCAAGGATTTTGGACAATAATAATAAAAAAAATAGGTAAAAATTCTGGACTCCGGCGCGAAAGAGAGCGTCCCTACCCATACATGATTGTTGTGATGTATGTCCGGTCGTGACCGCGACGAGTCTAACTGTAGTATGACTGTGAGCAGGTCATAGCGGTGTGAACCAGCTAGGGGGGGTCTTCGTCAGCGGGCGCCCCTTGCCAGACTCGACCAGACAGAAGATCGTCGAGTTGGCCCACTCGGGAGCGCGTCCGTGCGACATCTCCAGGATCCTGCAGGTCTCCAATGGATGCGTCTCCAAGATACTCGGAAGGTATAACTCTGCTCTATCTACAGGGAATTCCAGAATGTCAACCAGTGATCTGTCTCTTTCAGCGAGCGTGCATTATTCAATTGATCAAGTTGGACATTTTCAAATTGTTCTACTTTTTCGAAATTCGGTTGAATTGTTTTGTTTTACTGATGGCGAACGACCACTTCAAGGTTCGGGTAAATCCCCTGACTCTAGCTGGTGTTAGCCCAGAGCGCGTCCCAGTTTAGCAACAGGTGGTGTCTCGTCTCCCTTTCTGCAAAATCAGGTGTTCCCTGAGCTGACAATCTCCGTCAAAAATCCCGTCAGTGTTCTGAGACGTTCCTTACTGAGGTTGAGGACTCTCCAAAAATGAGCAAATTTCCAATAGTCCATTTTAAGATGAGAAAAATAACTGGGAAGTGAGACTAATCCCACGGGAACACCATCGGGCTTGGAAGTCAGATAATGGGCTTCGTCATGTTGACCACGTAACAAATGATACATTTAACATTTCTCTCTAAAAAATTTATTTCCCCGATATGTCTCTCTCAAATTCAAATTATTAATACCTACCTTTGGTGCGCAGTAATGGTGCGCAGTATACCAATATACGCAACACGAACACAGAAATATACAACAATAACTTATCACTGTTGTAATGACTTTTATTATTATTGCATACATAAGACTGATAATTATTGATCCAAAGATAACCAGAAATATTCCTAAAATTTGTTTTTTCTCCGATTGTCTAACGCAGGTACTATGAGACTGGATCTATCAGGCCACGTGCAATAGGAGGCTCGAAACCGCGAGTCGCCACAGCTGAGGTCGTCTCCAAGATCTCCGCTTACAAGCGGGAGTGTCCCTCTATCTTCGCCTGGGAGATCCGGGACCGGCTCCTGCAGGAAGGTGTCTGCACCAATGATAACATTCCCAGCGTAAGTGTTTGTTTGCGTTGATTTTTTTTTCAATTTGTTAAGATTAAGGTGCAAATTAATCAGATTATGATGGTCTGGGTTAATCTTGTTTGTACAGGGTGTTCGGTAACTGGACGGCAAAATAAAAGAGAGAATAACTTTTTTTCAATATCAGGCCTCGTTTATGAAATATCGTCAAAAATGTAAAACTGAGGCTGCTATTAAAAAATAATTTTTTAATAACTGGGCGGCCAAAATCTAACGTCATGCATAAAATAGTATTTTAAGCATAAAAGAGAGAATAAGTTTTGTCAAAATTAAGCCTCGTTTACGAAATATCTTCAAAAATGTAAAACTAATAAGCCTGATGCTTCTTACAGCAGCCTTAGTTTACCATTTTTGGAAATAATTCCTAAGCAGGGCCTGATTTTGAAAAAAGCTATTCTCTCTTTTATGTTTAGAATTCGATTTTATACATGACGTTCGATTTTGGTTGTCCAATTACTGAAAAAATATTTTTTAATAGTAGCCTTAAATTTACATTTTTGGAAATATTTCCAAAACGAAGCCTCATCCTGAAAAAAATTGTTCTTCCTTTTATGCTTAGAATGTAATTTTATACATGGCGTTCAATTTTTACTAGCCAATTACGAGAAAAACGTATTTTAATATCAGCCTTAATTTACCATTTTTTGAAATATTTCCAAAACGAAGCCTCATCTTGAAAAAAGTTGTTCTTTCTTTTATGCTTAGAACGTGATTTTATACATGACGTTCAAGTTTCACTAGCCAATTACGAGAAAAAGTATTTTAATAGCATCTCAGCCTTTAATTTTACATTTTTGACGATATTTCCTAAACGAGACCTGATTTTGAAAAAAGTTATTCTCTCTTTTATGATAAAAATGCGATTTTATACATGACGTTCGATTTTGGCTGTCCAATTACTGAAAAAATATTTTTTAATAGTAGCCTTGGTTCTACATTTTTTGAAATATTTCCAAAACGAAGCCTTATCTTGAAAAAAGTTGTTCTTTCTTTTATGCTTAGAATGTGATTTTATACATGAAGTTCAATTTTCACTAGCCGGTTACGAGAAAAACATATTTTAATAGCAGCCTTAGTTAAACATTTTTGCAAATATATCCTAAACAAGGTCTGATTTTGAAAAAAGTTATTCTTTCTTTTATGCTTAAAATGCAATTTTTTACATGAGGTTTGCTGTCCAGTTTAAAACACCCTGTATACGGCACTATTTTGTGATGAAAGATGTTGGTTAAAAAAATGTCGTTCGTTGTGGTCTCTCAATTATTCTTCTTTTTTTCCAATTTTCACTCAAAAACAGAGAGATCTTACAGTATCAACACATGACTTTCGTTTTGTCTGCGAGCTCTATATAGGGAGAGTAATAACTGCAAGGGAACCTCGCTGGGTTTCCCCTCGCGAACGACGGCGGCAGCGGGGGCGGCCAGCGACGCATTGATTGGACCATCGGCCGACCACTCAAGCGAGAGAAATCAACTTTAAACCGGAGCGGCCGCGTGCTAGCTGCGTTGCGTGAACCCCCCTCGCCCCGCAGTCCCGGTAAGCTCGCTCCGCCGCCCCCGAGACCCGCAGATAAGAGATTTTAATTATATCCCGACTCCGACCCCATCGCGCGACGTTAAAGGCGAGCTGCGTGAAGCTCCTTGTATATGAATCCGATTTCGCTTTTAGCCTGCCATAGCTGGAAAGCTGATCGTGCAAAATGGCACTTTCTCCTAATCAGTTTAAAACTTTTTATTACGAGCTGGTTATCAATCATATCTCTTAATTTTTGTATGTCACCTCCAATAACAAGGATTTTCCCCTAATTATCATTACAAAAATATTTTTCGGCCTTATCAGGAAAAGTGGTGAATCGAACAAAGGTTGCCCGATTATCAAACTGCTTATTCCAATAGAAGCGCCGAGCATTTGATAAATATTTACACATAATCGGTTTTCTAAACATTTAATGAAAATTCTTCCGGCGGTTTGCTTTGCGCCATATTTCCGAACGCGCGCGGGACTGAATAAGTACGAAACGTGAAAGATGAAAGAATTTCCCGACCGCGTTTTATTGGAAGCATGCAGATTTCCATGGCAACAACTCCCCATTACTTTTTCTTGTCTTTATATTCGTCCAAACAAAAACTTTATGGATTTTCGTCGAGATGATGAGAAAAACGGCCATTCTATTTTTCTTTTCTTACGCTTTTATTTCACATAACTTTCGGCTTTCGTTTCCAGTGATTGTCATTTCTTAGCTCGTCGATCAAATAATTGATGAAGTATCTCGCATATATGCAGATACAAAAATAAATTCAAACGACCGCCATTTTGAAATAGTTAGACCGATTTTGCTCAAATGCAACATCAAGTGAATATTTTATCGCGACAAAAATTTTAGTCCCCTATGATGATGCCTCAAATGTTGCCATTAGAACGATTTTTTACAAGTTTTGAATGAGTTCTACTAGACTGCAAAAGTTTCGTTTACTCATCTTGAAAGATGAAGCTACAGGGGAGTTTTGAAAATCGAGAAAATTTCGAATTTAAAACAGAAGGAGCTTTCATCCAGCTTTCCAGATAGTCTCACATCAATCACACCCCACCATGTGGAAGCTCTTTACATAATTTGCAAACTTCGTAGGTGTGGATAAGAGCAGCCCTCGCATTGGCATATCGATTTGTGACGAGAATTTAAAATTTCCGCTACGCTGATAAGAACCAACACTTACTCCACTCATTTTTTTTTCGTTGCTTTCTATCTTTTTAACTTCCTCTAAATCAAATCATCCTAATAATTCCCCTTTTTATGCCTTCACATCCCTTCTCTCTTATTGGAAGAAATAATTGTCTATCATCAGCGTCATTCCAGTTTTCTCTGCCACAGTTTCAAACATACATACATACATACAACATGAGGGTGACGATCTCCGGGAAGATTAATCAGGTTGTAATCTGTTATCAGGTTAACCTGATGGCGTCGAACCGTCTTCATATTAAGTAGCTGAAAGCTGCTCTTCTACTTACTAGATTCGTCACCCCTTGGGTAAGGGGTGGTATGTTTCATGACGTCCTATCGAATATCCGGTACAATCAATAACGCTCGTGACTAGCGAGAAAACTGATCAATTAAGCCCCGCTCCACGCTCTAATACGAAACCCTTTAACTAGCGCTAAGCTGGCATAAAACACCTCTTCAAAACTGCCGGTGCGAAAATTAGCAGTGATCTCGCTGCGGAACTTTAACGCTATCAAATTTGTTACGAAGTACCCCGTTTTATGAGCGATGTCGTGAAACTAAATGTCGCCTTCAAAGTACTCTTCTTCCCTACTCAATGGTGATTTGTTGAAAAAATCCTTCGTCACATTTACCTTGATCTTGGAAATCATCTCAGATTTTCTTCCCTTAAAGGGTCTTTTGAGTTTGGGGAACAAGAAAGAGTCACATAGGGCAAGGTCAGACCTGGGCATTGAATTGAACTCGGTGAGCCTTTTTTGGGCCTGGGGGCCGTCTTACCCACCCCAGGGTTGATTGGGCCTTCATTTCAATCTCAGTATCATGGCCATAAAATGTCCATGACCAGATCCCACTGATATCCCCCCACACTCCTCAATAAGCTCCCTAATGGTCAGACGTCGATTTGCTCGCAATAAGGTGTTGATTTTGCAGACGTGGGGGTCGTTAGTTGAGTTTTTTACGAAATCTCGCTAGCGTCACTAACCTCACCGGGTTTTTTACCGCTTACAAAATGGCGCCCAACGTGGGCGCTATTTTGTGTTTAGAAAGCTACTGATTAAGGAAACGTAGATACGAAATCGTTTTAATGACATTAAAAACCGTTAATAAGTCGTTAATAATGTATCTTCATTGTTTTCCATGTTCCATGAACATTTTAAACGTTCAATTTCTGTAAGTAGGTTATTAAAAATAGAAAGATCAATAAAGGGAACTGTGAAAAGGGACATTATAATACTCAACAACAGTTTTCTCAATTATTGACGAGGGATTTGTATTCGAATACCCTCTCAATCTGTAACGTTGATAACGTAATAAGTTTTTTGGTTGAAAGCACAAGCAATATAGACATAAAATAAGCGCGCTCGGGGCGCGTGGCCGGCACGCGCCAGAAAGGATTATTGCACATTTAGGCATTCGGGACTTGTGCCGTTCCCGCGCGCTTTCTCAATAACAATTCGAAAAAATTCACATTTAGGGCTATCCATGTGTGCAGTGCACGTATGGATGGTGCATGATGGACATGAAAGAAACGTCTCACTTATTTTTATTTTTCATTTCATTTCTGGTGGTCACGTGTTCGGTCCTTGATAATATTCCGCTTTGGAATATTTTCTAAATAACGTTTTAACTGTTATTATCCTGCTCCTGAACGGGGACGCAGTTGGAATAGAAAATTACGGGATAATTGAACTTTTCAGAATTTGATAAATTGGTTCCGGGAGGTCGTTAAACTTTATAGGTATAGACGGGCCTAAATTTACTGATTGTACTGATTGTACTGAACGTACTGAATGTACCGATTCGGAATGGCAGGATTGTCATTTTTTGGCAGTGGCGGCTCGTGGATTGCAAAGTTAGTGAAGTGACGATTTTTTCGCCTTTTTTTTTTTCTAGAATTTTTCCCATTTTTGGCAATGTCGTTAGACAAAGCTTGGTCAGCTCGAAAATTGGATTTTCTCAAAAGTCCGGTCAGCTCGAGAATTCGATTTTTGCAAAATACAATCAGCTCAAAATTTCGATTTTTGCAAGTACCGGTCAGCTCAAAAAATCGATTTTTGCACAGTCCGGTCAGCTCAAAAAATCGACTTTTGCACAGTCAGGTCAGCTCGAGAATTCGATTTTTGCAAAATACGATCCGATCGGCTCAAAAAATCGATTTTTGCAAGTTCCGGTCAGCTCTAAAAACGATTTTTGCAGTCAGGTTAGCTCTAAATAATTTTTTTTAGCAAAATCCAGTCGGCTCGATTTTTTTTGCAAAATCCGGTCAGCTCGAAGATTTGGTTTTTCCAAAGTTCGGTCAGCTCAAAATTTCGATTTCTGCAAGTTGCGGTCAGCTCGAAAAATCGATTTTTGCACAGTCAGGTCAGATCTGAATATTTTTTTTAGCAAAATCCGGTCGGCTTGATTTTTTTTGCAAAATCCGGTTGGCTCGATTTTTTTTTCAAAATCCGGTCAGCTCAAAATTTCGATTTCTGCAAGTACCGCCGGTCAGCTGGAAAAATCGATTTTTGCATTGTCAGGTCAGCTCTAAATTTTTTTTTTTTGCAAAATCCGGTCGGCTCGATTTTTTTTGCAAAATCCGGTCAGCTCGAAGATTTGGTTTTTCCAAAGTTCGGTCAGCTCAAAATTTCGATTTCTGCAAGTTGCGGTCAGCTCGAAAAATCGATTTTTGCACAGTCAGGTCAGATCTGAATATTTTTTTTAGCAAAATCCGGTCGGCTTGATTTTTTTTGCAAAATCCGGTTGGCTCGATTTTTTTTTCAAAATCCGGTCAGCTCAAAATTTCGATTTCTGCAAGTACCGCCGGTCAGCTGGAAAAATCGATTTTTGCATTGTCAGGTCAGCTCTAAATTTTTTTTTTTTGCAAAATCCGGTCGGCTCGATTTTTTTTGCAATATCCGGTCAACTCGAAGATTTGATTTTAGCAAAGCTCGGTCAGCTCTATTTTTTATTTTTTTGCAAGGTCGATTTTTTTTTTGATAAGGTTGAAAAAAAGTTCGAATTTTTGAGTCGACCGAACCTTGTCAAATAGACAAGGCTAAAAACAAACAACCGATCTAACCAGAGATCTTGTCAAACCAACTATGAATAAAATTGTTTTGGGCGATTTGACAATACTTAATAAAAGATCGACTATCCGAGTGGACCAGACCTTCAAGACAAAGCAAACTGACCTGGCCTCGTTAAACCTCGTCGTTGCAAAAACAAAAAAATCGAGGACCACCTGACCGGACTTTGCAAAAAATAAATTTGGATCTAATCGGCCCTTGCAAAAAAAATCATGCTGATTATTAATACCAATTCATACTCTCCAATACAACTTCTCTTTTCTCGTCTCTCTTCGCTCTAATCTTATCTAACACTCTTACTTTATATATCGGATGTCGAGATCTTAGTAAAGGATCTTTAATTGTTTGCATCTAAACAAGATAACATCTCGCAATGCTTCTATGATGGTCACTTAATAATATTGATCAATATGACTTTTTCCATCAAATTCGAGGTAGCTTTGAAATACATAAGTTGTTATGTCAATATACCTACCTCTGTTTACTCTGAAACTGTAATAATATACAGGGTGTCAATTTTTCAGACTTCTACTCCCTTAACACTTCTTTATAAAAAAAATGCCCTAAAGTTCTCGCGGTTTACCCTGTAGGTATATACATACATATTTTTGACATCGGAAGAGTTGGATTTTCCTGTATCGACAAGCCTCTCGCCAGATATTCGGCTTGTCTGAAACGGCCAGCTTAATAATTATCCTGTGTAGGACATGGGAATCCTGTTAGTTACAAAACGACCGGGACGTCGGAGAGGCGGAGGGTTAAAGTAATCCCGTCGAGTTGATGACAATAGCGCGCTGCATTAGTAAATATTTACTTTAGGTCAGGAACTGACAGCGACGACTCCTGCTGCTGCTGCTGCGTCCGCAGAGGGCAGAAATCGACACTGTCACGTTTAGTGATGAGCTGTGTTGTTTATTTTTCAAACGATTTTATTCATTTAATCTCAGAAAAAAAAATGAACTGTACACTTCTCTATTTTTGCTTTTTCATTGTCGCCACGTTCTTTAGTCGTTTTCACGTCATTAGTCTCTTTGATCATTTTTTGGCCATCACTATTATTATTATTATATTTGAAAAACGTCCATAGAAAACGTTACATAGATAATTTCACACTTTTTCCACTACCTACAACAGCGGGTGAAAAAATAGACAACATAATAATAACAGCGACTTAAACGAGACCAGTGGCCGCCCATCTCGAGAGCGCCAGGATAACGAGCGGGAGCAGGGGCCGTTTCCTGATGGTAAACAGGCAGCAAATCTATGCACCCTCGAGCACCGGCTGCAAGCTTGTCTTCACGGTTTGCTGCCTCCCACCCTACCCCAGATACGAGAAACGGAGTCTTTACTATGCCACGTTCCTCTCTGTAACTTCGCTCGCCCCGTTTTCCCCCAGATCTTCGACTAAGTTGTGACAGTTTCGCCAGGTTACACATCATGGTTGTGCAATGGGAGCAAATATTTTGATCAAGTCTTAGAATAAACAGGAAACGCGACTGGGGAGAAGGGTAAAATGCAGCCGACGGTAACTGAAGTTGAACTCTTTTTTTAATTTTTTTTTATCAGTGTTGCCAATTTGGAAATAGTATCCGGGGAGTTGTAGGAACATCTGCTAATTGGTCTTTACGGTTTTCAGAAAATAAGTACTAGGTACTTGATTTTTTTCTGGTCTTATCACTTTCGCTCTCTCTTCTCTCTTTCTCTCTCTTTCTCTCTTTCTGTATCTCTCTCCCTTCAGAATATTTAGACTCCAAGAATTCTTTTTGTGTAGCATTTTTTTTACTTGTATCCAATTCGGTTCATTCTTCATCGATTACATGAGAGATATCTCTTTCTCTCTTCCTTTTTTTCCTTTCCTTTTCCTTTCCTCCCTATCTCCCGTCCTCTTTCTCTCTCCCTCCCTCTCTCTCCCTCTTCAAACTATTTGGACATAAAGAGTTTTTTGTAACACAATTATTTTTCCTACTTTCTGCAATTTAGGTTCGTTCTTTATCGATTACAAGCAAGATATCTCTTCCTCTCTTCCTCCCTCTTTCTATTTCTCCCTCTCTCTCCATCTTAAGAATTTTTTGGCTACACGAATTTTTAGCACAATTTTCGCGCATATTTTTTTTAATTTCAGCAATTTGGGTTCGTTCTTCATCTATTATAACCGAGCGATATATCTCTTTCTCTCTCACTCACACTTCCTTTTTCTCCCTCTCTCTCCCTCTTCAGAATTTTTTGGCTACAAGAATTTTTTTGTAGCAAAATTTTCTCGCATTTTTGTTTTACTTTCCCCAAATTCGGTTCAATCTTCAGCAATAACATGGGATATATCTCTTTCTCTTTCCGTCCCTCTCTCTCTTCCTCTCTTTTCAGGATATTTAGGCTCCAAGTTTCTTTTTTTAGCAATTTTTTTTTGCATTTTTTTTACTTTCAGCCATTCATTGATTCATTCAGATTCCTTCTTCATCGATTACATGGGAGATATCTCTTTCTCTCTTCTTTTTTTTCCTTTCTTTTTCCTTTCCTCCCTATCTTTTTCTCTCTTTCTCTCTCTCCTTCTTTAAAATATTTGAACATTAAGAGATTTTTGTAACACAATTTTCTCGCATTTTTTTAAATTTCAACAATTTCGGTTCGTTCTTTATCGCTTACATGCGAGATATCTTTTTCTCTCTCCCTCTCTTTTATTTTTTCCCTCTCTTTCCTTTTCCAGGTTTTTAGGCTCATTTTTTTTTTAATTTTCTCGCATTTTTTATCTTTCGACAATTTTGGTTCGTTCTTTATGAATTACATGCAAGATAACTCTTTCTCTCTCCCTCCCTCTTTCTCTTTCTCCCTCTCTCTCCCACTTCAGAATATTTAGACTCCAAAAATTTTTTTGTGGCAAAATTTTCGCGCATTTTTTTCTTACTTTCAGCGATTTCGGTTCGTTCTTCATCGCTTACGTGCGAGATAACTCTTTCTCTCTCCCTCCCTCTTTCTCTTTCTCCCTCTCTTTCCCTCTTAAAGTGTTTTAGGCTCAAATTTTTTTTTTAATTTTCTCGCATTTTTCTTACTTTATGCGATTTCCGTTCGTTCTTCATCGATTACATGCGATATGTCTCTTTCTCTCTCCCTCCCTCTTTAGAATATTTAGGCGCCAAAAAATTTTAAAGCAAAATTTTCTCGCATTTTTTTTTACTTTTAGAAATTTCGGTTGATTCTTCATACTCTCTCTGTCTCTCTCTATCTTTCTATTTCTTGAGAAAGACTTGTATTTTGGCTTGACTTGACGTTAAATTCAGGAGTGATTGTTTATCAAGGAATTAATCGAGACCTGTTCGCGTACCTACATCGGCCGAAGCCCAGCAGTCGCGCAGGTTGTAGACCTTTGTGTTTCCATGTGACCCTGCACAAGTTCTCATCCTGATTACATCGGTATGTTCCCAATATTAAAATCCCAAACAATCGCGTCCCCCTGATTGCCATCGGGCGCCTCATTCTCGTCATCGACCCAGTGTCGATCCGTCAATGCTGACAAAGGGCCCCGGGAGTCCTCTATTGGCACTCTTTCTACGGCGCTCCACGACGCCCCTATTGTGCGACCTCTCCTTCGATCTTTTATTCAGGAAGCTATAAGAGAATGTATGACTTCGACAATATATTACACCCCATATTAAATGCTGTGCCCTTTCCAGACGTCCTGCCCTTTCTCTCTATCTCAGTCCTCTGTACTCGTTAGCACTATGGCACTAGCACTATAGCAGTGCATTAATTACTGGACCAAAACAGTGCCGTCGTAGGTGAAAATTTTTAAGGAAATATTCTAGAAAATATTAACGCAGCTCATTAAACACAGAATTATGTAAAGGCTTCTGTGTTCTTTTGCACATTTCAATTAAAACCTTTCTCAAGCAGAGGTATGCATCACGCCTTCCTACAGGTAGCTATAGCATCCAGGCGAGCAAGCATCCCAGCGAAGCTCGGGACCAGGAAAACTCTTGTGTACCAGAGCCTGAAGGTACTTGGTCTATGACAAAAGGTCTTATAATAGAAGCTGTTATTAAGGGATGGACCCATAAACGTTTAAAGAAAATTAATGGGCAAGATCCCTTCCCAGTCAGTTGGGATAGAATCGCCGGTGCAGTCTGAACTGGCACCGAGAATTTATGGAAGTGATGGGGGAGGCAACCTCTCCCAAATTTGGAGCAAACGACCGCTGCAAAGGTCTTTATGCGAGATACAGGTATAGTAGCCTCAGTGTGGATATTTTTGGGTCGGAAGGAAAAATGGAGACAATCTCATGGAAAGACCTCCTGGCCTTCACCAAAAGATACGGACGGTTTGGGCAAGAGCCACCGTGGTAGGAGATTTGTTGGCAAAAAAAGAGCGAAAATTGGTGGCCCAGTTCCTAGGGGTGCATTTCCCTTCTTACCATACCCATACCTTATACCTATAATAGAACATTCAACTTGAAAAAGCATAAAATTAAAAGAATTATAGCCTTACCATTAAAAGGTATTTAATTTTTCCCTCCGCCTCTGCAGTGTGTAACGTATAAACAGCCGTAAGGCCGTCACGGCGCTAGAGTCCGATCGTCGATTTCCGATTCCCAGGGAAGGTGGTCCCGGCACGTTGACATTTGACATGTGTCGAGTTCTTGCGGACTATATCCTGCGGTTCCCGGACTGCTTGTCGAACAATGATCATTGCGGCCTCGGAATCGGCTCATTGTCTCCGGAGACCACTCGACAGCCACTTGTTCGCTTTTGTCTCGCCCATTATGCACATTTAATTCAATGAGAGCCCCGTAAACGACTCCGCGCGCCGCGCAGCCAGCAATTGATTTCTCAGGGATCAAGCAAGACTCCACGCCAAACAAATAAACATCCAGTTTAATGGGAACTGTTATATCGGGATCGATCTGGTTCCGGAGTCGAGTAGAGGCGCTCGATCGTCAATGGAATTCTTATTATTATTGTTCAAGGTCGGTAGCCGGAGGAATTTTACTTTCACTATTAGATGATTGATTAACGAAAAACGGGGAAAGCAACTTCTCCTTGTTCTTTGATTTTGGAAGGAAATCTTGTCCACTCTATTTTTTTATAGAACGAACTTCCTTTCCGAGATTTAGAGTAAAAACTGAACAATGCAAAAATTTGGGCAAAAAGATTAACAAAAAAAAACAAATTTCCGGCCCAAATTTTGGCTGTTGTTGTAGCAAAACTTTCCTTTGAGCGCGATTTTTTTCCCAACATTAGTTCCCAGCTAGGCTTATGATTATGAATGAATTTAGTGTGAATATTCGAATTGTTCGTTACAGGTGTCGTCCATAAACAGGGTGCTTCGCAACTTGGCGGCGCAGAAGGAGCAGTCGTCTCAGAGCACGCCGACCTCGGCGGGGAACGACAGCGTCTACGACAAGCTGCGGCTGCTCAACGGCAACCAGAACAGCTGGAGACCGACGCCCTGGTATTCCCCGGGCAATCCTTCCTTTCCTCTGCAGCCGCTCAGTCCGCCACCTACGGTGCTGCCCGATGACATCACAGCAAAAAAAGGTGAGCTTTTTTTTCAAAATTTTCAAAATGATTTGCTTCAAAATGTTTCGGTTTTTGTAGCGATTTTTGTAAATTTTGTAGAGGACTCTACAATGCGATTTGCCACAAGAGTGCTCAATATGAGAAAAGTCTTAATCGCAATATCGTTTTTTTGGTTATTAACTTTCGAGCATTTTATTGAGGCCTCCTTTCAGGGCCGTACTTTTTTTTTGCAACGTCCCACCTATAGGATTTTTTCTCGATAACGGTACATCGCGGAGAGATTCTGTTTGCACTGTTACTTAGGGAAAGGATAGACGTACAAACTTTGTAGAGATCGTTTTTCGAAAAAAAATCATTATTCGGCGCTCACTCAAATCATTTTTTGCATGATTTAGAAATTTTTTTCTGATTTTTTTTTAGACCAATCTAAAAAATAACAAAACAGTGCGATAGAGACGTTCATTACCTACAAAAAAGGTAGATATAGTTTTTTACTTGAAACGTTTGAAAAACTGTCAAAATCTGAAAAAACTGCGGCAGGTTCCTACTGTTTCCCGCGTACTCCATTTGTATCTTCCTGTATTTTCTACATTGTGAACTTTTTTTCAATTTTATTTCTTCAGTTTATAATTTAAAGTGTTGGCTTCAATTCGTCTCGCATATGTTGACACTTTTATCGAAAAATAGAAAAATTCCTCGCTGGTCTAAAATTAGCTTACACTTTTTTGAGGGGGTTTTCTCTTCAACATGCAACTTGAAGTGTTGGCTTCAATTCGTCTCGCATATGTTGACACTTTTATCTCGAAAAATAAAAAATTTCCTCGCTGCTCGAAAATAATTATCTTACACTTTTTGGATGGGGTTTTTTCTTCAACATGCAATTTTAAGTGTTGGCTTCAATTCGTTTCGTATATTTTGACACTTTTATCTCGAAAAATAATTTTTTTATCGTTGCTCGAAAATTATTTTACACTTTTTTGGGGGTTTTTTCTTCAACATGCACTTTGAAGTGTTGGCTTAAATTCGTCTCGCATATTTTGACACTTTTATCGAAAAATAAAAAAATTCCTCGCTGCTCAAAAATTATCTTACACTTTATTGAGGGTTTTTTTCTTCAACATGCAATTTAAGTGTTGGCTTCAATTCGTCTCGCATATTTTGACACTTTTATCTCGAAAAATAATTTTTTTATCATTGCTCGAAAATTGTTTTATACTTTTTTTAGGGTTTTTTCTTCAACATGCAATTTGAAGTGTTGGCTTTAATTCGTCTCGCATATTTTGACACTTTTATCGAAAAATAAAAAATTTCCTCGCTGCTCAAAAATTATCTTACACTTTTTTGAGAGGGGTTTTTCTTCAACATGCAATTTGAAGTGTTGGCTTCAATTCGTCTCGCATATTTTGACACTTTTATCGAAAAATAAAAAAATTCCTCGCTGGTCTAAAATTAGCTTACACTTTTTTGAGGGGGTTTTCTCTTCAACATGCGATTTGAAGTGTTGGCTTCAATTCGTCTCGCATATTTTGACACTTTTATCGAAAAATAAAAAATTTCCTCGCTGCTCAAAAACTATCTTACACTTATTTAGAAATTAATCAATCGTTAAATCGTTACACGAAATAAACATTAAAATTTTTAACTTTTTTAGTAGAAACTTCTACTAAAAATGAATCTACTGAAAGGCTACCCGCCGGCGGTAAGTCAAGGTCTCGTTTAAATCTGTCATATCGCCTCATGTTGAAGTTTAAAGCGTGTAAAGAAAGAGAAAGCTTCATAATAAGAAAAAGGAGCCGACTTGAATTGAAGTGGGAAATCTGGAAGTTATATGATTGAAGATTTTGGCATTCCAGCATTTTTGTTCTCGTCCATTTAGAATTTGTAATTAATTTCGTTAAATCCAATAATTATATGAAAATATCTGACGAACGAGAGGAAATTAATAAAGAAAACTCTCTCTTAAGGCGCACGCAGACAAAGACCCGCAGCAAAGTCAAAAGGAATGAATGTTCCAGCCTGCCATCAACACAAGCAGATTATTCCCTCCTTCTGTACGATTTACAACAGACCGAGACCAGAACACCGCAAAATTCCAGAAATTTAATATCTCCCTTTTGGTTACGTTACTCCGGCGGCATCACTCAACCCTCCTCCGATCGGCTAATTTCACCCTACAGAATTTACTTTCATCCTCATTTCGCGATGATTTGGATGGAAACCATCAAAATTCAATTATCCCTTTAATTTTTCTTGTATGGATAATGCGGAGAGGTCCCGAAATCAAACGAAAACATCGCTCAGAATGATATTATCCACCAGAAAAAGAGAAAGTGGTCGCTTGTTTATGTATCTATGGCCCTTTATGCGCATTACGTATTCCGGAAAAAATGACGTGAAGCCGAATCGGAAGTGGATGATGCCCTAAGGGACAGCGTCGTGGATGTGGAATTTAAGACGCCTTTGACGCGTCGAATCAAAGTGTCAACAAACAAACGACATTAGGGATAGAGGGGGCGAGCCGCTGGGAAAGAATCAATACCCTCTCCTTTTCCCTCGAAGGCCCTCGAGGTCTAGAGACGATTGTCTTCTTCGATCGGATTTGATAGTCTTCTCAGTCTGTGTAAAGTATCTCTTTTAAGTGTTACTTTGCATCGCTCGCTGATGCTCTTTTGGAATCTGGGAATCTGGGAATATTCCTGGACTATTAGTTAATATTCGTGATAAGAAAAAGGGGGAATATCAATTTTGAGCTCTATTAACTGTCTTTTTATCCGGACTGTTATTGTTTCGGCAATTTGGCATGAGAGTTTTCATTATCAAATTGACCAATCCCGGCGCTATATCCAGGAATCACGAGCAGATTAATTATTGGTTTTGTAATTTCTAGCACGAATGACATTTGATTGGATTATTTTATTTATTTTAGAAAAGCTAACTTGGTATGGGAACCCCCGGCATCTCTCGGGATACTTCAGCAAACGTTTGAGTTGCTTTTTGACATCCATTTTTTTTTAAATGAACCCCATATGCCTAAAAGTAATAAAAAAAAAAAAATTTCCCCGCAGGTGTGCGGAACGAGGGGTACACGGTTTTGAAGTTATTATTTCCAAAAATCAGGTTTTAGTGCTTGGTAAGTGAGTAAAAATTTTGGATTTTGGGAAAATGACCCAAACATGAGAAATATGGCCCGAAAAAGTGTTTTGCGAAAAAGAACAAAGACCAAAAGAGGGAGTGCCACATGTTTTTGAGGTCTCTCTTTCCAAAAATTAGTTTTTAGGTCAATCCACAAAAATGTGAATTGCTAAAAAGAAAAAAGGTCACTCCCTCTCTCTCCAAAAATCAGGTCCTTGGTAAGAGAGTCCAAAAAATTGGGAAAATGACCCAAACATGAGAAATATGGCCCGAAAAAGTGTTTTGCGAAAAAGAACAAAGACCAAAAGAGGGAGTGCCACATGTTTTTGAGGTCTCTCTTTCCAAAAATCAGGGTTTAGGCCTTGGTAAAAGCGTCAAAAAAATTGAGAAAATGACCCAAACATGAGAAATATGGCCCAAAAATGGGTTTAGCGAAATATCTCGAAAACCTCGAAAAAAATGATATTTACGGCATCCAAAAGATGTTCAAAAAATTTATAAACAAGCAGGTCCTCACGACCACCCGTCTATCTCTCATAGTTTTGGAGCAAAATACGAATTTCCACTTTCCCGCCGTCCCACATTTTCCATCCCTTTTGAAAGCATGCAAACTCGCTCTGATAATAAAGGACTTTTTTCTAATTTGGAACCCCCAAATCTGCTCCCAAAATGGCTCATTACCTTTTTTTTTACCTCGCCTAATCCAAATCTAAAAAGTGTACCTCTTGAATATCAGAATTTTTAATTCTGTTACTTATTACATTAGCCATTTACAAATAAAATTCCCGATACCCTTGAGGGGCCTTAAGAGACATTTTTGTTAATTAAAAATAAAAAGAATCATTAAAGTACCTATTGATGGTTTTTGGCTCCCATTTCTAGCAAAACTCTAGATGAAAGAGTGGTCGAAGGAATCCTTTTTTTTTCAATACTTGGGGCATATTTACCCATTTTTTGGACCACCTAATCGACCACCCCTTCAAGGACGAAACCAGATTTTCGGAAAGAGCGCCTCGAAGATTAGGTATTCCCAGTAATCGGGTCGAGTGTCAAGGGAAATAAGACCTCCTTCACTGGGACATATTATGGTTAACGAAAAAAAAAATGACGAAAATAAGTAAATGATTTTTGGACATATACAGGTGTCCCAGAATACCTAACTATTCATTATTTTTAAGCGTGATAAGGGATGTCAAAACAATTTTTTTTTTATAAACATGTGTTCAAAATGTCTACTGTTCAAGTTACAGGGTGATAAAGTGTAACCAAAAAAAAAAACTGTTTTATTAATATCTCAAAGAATATTCTACTGATTTTGGTGAAATTTGGCAGTGTTGTTCGTTGTGATAACACGCTAAATTACCACCAATGCCATTAAAGTATCACCGAAATTATCAACGAAACCAAGTAAATCAATACCTGTTACGGCAGATTAATCTTGGAAAATTGGAAAAATGATTGACCAATTCGGTTTTCATGGGAATCTTCTCAGAGGTGGGGGTTTTTAATGACAGACGTGCCCTGATAATTTTATTTTCTGCCCTAAAATACGTTCGATTCTTGAAATTGCTCCATCATTTATAGAATCCTTGTCAAGTGACTGATGTGATTGATCGTACGGAGATGGTGCAATGTTTTCTTTCTTTGTCTTCAACATCAGTTATTGTGGAGCGGATAATGTAATAAGCATGCGCGCTAGATGAAAGGTACTTATATACAATAAATACCTATATGTATACGAGCGTATTTTTATATAAAACTAATTTTCATGCATGGAATTTATTTTCCAGCGCCATAATAAAACACAAAAAAGGGATTTCGTGTATTTTATAATTAAAAACTTAACAACGTTTCTTTATGAAAAAAAATGAAACATTTCAGTTTGAATTGCAAACAGCGATGCACTCGAGCGTTATAAAACAATAATTAAAAACTTCAAGATCACTCTCACATAAAAACATTGAAATTTTTAAAAACGTCATAAAAGAGACACGTGCCCGTTCTTCCATGCATTTTACACGAGAAGAGAACCAATTACGGCCGGCAAAAAAACAAACAATTAAAACTGCAGAGGCGGGCAAACGCCGGGCAACACTAGAAAAAATCCGGCAAATTAAATTTAGCGCCGCAGCACAAAGGGCATGTATCTGACAATTACACAAACAATACCTAATTAGCGCGAACAATTTCATTAGTATCCGTTTGCGGCAGAATCCGCGCGCCGAAACGATTGAACATCACCGAATCGGTTAACCGGACAATATGAAAATTTCAATTAGCCGGTCGAAACGCGGCGAGAGCAATAGGCGGCACTGCCAGCGCTCCGTAGCGTCGATCCCGAGGGTGCGTTTGCATTTTTAACGAGGGTGTCACTTGCAGAACGCGTCCTCTGATACAGTAACAAACGAGGCCCCGGGGGCGGCTTATGGCCCTTTGAAAAGCTGCGTTGCGTGCTCGGATTGCGGTAAACAGTTCTAATTTGCCGAAACTGACGCTTCCTCCACCCCCGTCGCCAAGATCAAGAACGCGCCCCCCCGTCTCCGCGAGAGTTGGCGGAAGTTGGGCGCATCCCTCTTCGCTGCCGGGATAGTTTGCTTGCTTTGAGGAAGACCGAACCGAGTTTTGACTGACTGACAAAACAGAAGCCACATCGAAAAGTCGCAATCCGTTGTTCCGAGAGGACGAGGAGCGATGTGTGGAATATGCAAAATTATTCAAACGGGAATGGCAGTCGAATTTATCACAGAAAAGTTTCAAACGCGATAAACAATTAAAATTTTAATGATTACATAATATTTATACAAAGTATTAGGTACTTGATATATACGCTGTAATTTCAAAAGCGTACCCCTGAACCATCAAGCTCAAGTTATACGTCCCTGATGTAACATAGTTTTGTTGAAAATAAATGCGTTAAAAGAAGTAGTGTTTCTTCACCCTCAACTATAGCAGAGATATATCACACTGCATATAAACCAGTGATATTGGTGCAATATGTTACATAGATATCACATTTATCTAACATTTCGATTACGTCCATGTTACAACTACTTCAAGTTGTGATATCAGGTTTGGATCACATTCATACAATTATTCGTGTTATATTCACATCACAGTGAGATATCTTTGGGCTGTCATTGAGGATGAAGAACGACTACTTCTTTTGACGCATTTATATATTTTTTAATCAAAAATGTGACGTCACATGAATATAAAACTGTAACGTCACAGGGATATAAAATTGTGACGTCACGGGGATGTAAAACTGTGACGTCATAGAGATGTATTTATATTTCATAAAACAGGTTTTCTGGGGGTATTCTCGCTTATTAACATTATTTTTTAAAAACAGATAATTACATATAAGTAAGCAATATGGCAGGGGGGAGGGTTTTGTAATAAGTTTCTTCTTCTGCCGCCAATTTTGAAAAAAATAAAAAATGACTAGACTAATAAAATAATGAACGCTAATAACTTGAAGATTTTCTTTATCAACTATGGTACAAAAAAACTTTACAAATTGATATGAAAATTTTCAACGAGCAGAAATGAGACATTTGGTTGATTATCTACACATCTCTAAGTAATAAATAAAATTATCGTCCGATTAACTGCACTAACGGATTGTACGGCGTAAATATGGAGGTAGACACCGCAGAGCTGACCGGAGCCACCCTCAAAGGCAACGCTTGGATCCTTTGAAATCTCCCAAGTCCCACTTCGGGCACCGTCACAACCGGTCGAAGAGCCGCGTTCCGCAAGATAGATCTCTGCTGCGGCAGGAACAGCAGAACCGACGCTTGAGGCTGCTTGGACAGCTTAGCCGACTTGGCGGCGGCTTTGGAGTTTGACGCCGCTGAAACTGACGGCTCCAGATTCAAGTTTTCAACCTGAGGAAATGTAAATTTAAATGAAGCTAGATATACAGGGTGTTGATGAATAAAATACGTGTAACATAAATGCGAAAAGGGTGGTGAACTCACCTGCTGACTCTCGGTCGAGTTATCGTTCTCCGCGGGTACCGGATCGGTGGTGTTGGTGTTGGTGTTGGTCTCCTCCGTCGGAGGACCGTAGGAAGGCGTCGGGGCGCCGTACTCTCTCTGCGGTAGAGTGAATTCCGCCCCAGAAGGACGCCATCCCGAAGGTTCGTAAGGTGCAGGACTCGCTTGTTGCCTCGAGAGCAGTATAGGTCTTGGTCGCGGCGGTTCCGCCGTAGCCATCGCTACCACAACCAGGGTGAATGCTATCGTGAACTGGAAGGTGGCCAGTCTTATTTATAAATTCAAAGAAAATATGACAAAAAATGGTGGAGGAATAAAATGAGAACTTGGTTCTCTGGAGGGATGAAATCATTTGACGTAAGTTCACTATTAGAACTGATAACGCGATAGAAGCAATAGATAATCAAATTACACCATCAACAAGAGAATTAAAAAAACTCACTTCACATTGTATAAGTACCTACCTACCTACCAACGTACATCAAAAATAGTATAGACGTCCCATTTGTCAGCATCGACTATGGTGTGCTTTTTACCCATTGTCACAACAACTGACTGCTTTACACCCGAGCACACATCCAAGAAGTGGAATACCTCCTAATAATCTACGACACGATACGTACCTTCATTGTCGATGAGAGAACTCTTGCGGAAGATGACGGACGATCTACTGATGCATATCTTGGACATCTTCGTGTGTTTATATACGAGCGACGTCATCGTCGACCAGCGCTCTGAATTTGATCGCTGGAAAGGTCGTTATTCGTTAAATATTCCGGAGGTTTAGTCTCATTGACCTGGTTTGTTGATGCAACGTGCGTGATGCTATTGTTGTTGTTGTTGTTGTTAGAACGGCGGTTTCAAATTATTAGGTGATACTTGTAGTTATGTGATTACGGCGACAAATTTAATAGAAACGCGATTTTGCTGGTAATTTGTATGTTTTGCGTGGCGCGATTGCGAATTTGTCGGGATTGATGAATAATGAAAAGTGGGCAGTTCCCGCTCGGCGTCCACCGAGTCGTACAAAAGACGATTCTTCTGTAATTTTTTCAATACCGACGAATTTTGAAATTGTTGGTTTGAGGAAATTTTGACTGTCAGCTCGTAAATTTGATTTTTGATAATTCCTTCAATCGAGTCCGCAGTCAGCTCGAATTTTTTTGCAAGTCTAGTTTGACAGGCTCATAAAAGGTCGAATTTTCGGATTGACCGAACCTTGCAAATATCGTTTTTCCTGCTAACCGGACCTCGCAAAAATCGAATTTTCGAGCTGAGCGGACTTTGCAGAAATTCAGTTTTGGATCTAACCAGACCATGTCAAACAGGACTTGCAAAAAAATCGAGCTGACCCGGCTTTGCAGAAATCGCTTTTTTGAACTGACCGAACTTTACAAAAATTGAATTTCGGAGCTGACCGGACGTTGCAGGAATCGAATTTTCCAAGCTGACCCGACTTTGTCGAACCGCGCTTTGCAGAAAAAATTTGGAGCTAACCAGAACTTGCAAAATACAAAATTTTAGAGCTGACCCGATTTTGCAAAAAAAACAATTTGCGGAAGGCTAGGAAACGTTTGGGAAAGGTAAAGGTTTGATAAAAATTAGGGAAATGGTAAAGAGAGATACGGTTTGGATAAGGCTATGAAAAGGATGGGGAAAAGTTTGTGAAGAGTTTGAGAAAAGTTTGAGGAGGTTAGGGAGAGGTAAAGGTTTGAATATGGATAGGAAAAGGTTCTGGAAAAGTTGAGAGAAAGAGAGAGAGAGGTAAAAGTTTGCGAAAGGTTAGGAAAGGTTTGACATATGTAAAGGTTTGATTAAGGTTAGGTAAAGTTTTGATATAAAGTTTAGTGAAAGGTGAGGGAGAAAAAAGGTTTGGGAAAAGTTTATGAAGAGTTTGAGAAAACTTTGGGAGAGGTTAGGGAAAGGTTTGGGGATGGTTTCGGTAAGATCAGGGAAAGTTTAGAAAGAGGTGAAGGTTAGGGAAAAGGTTAGGAACGTTCTGGGAAAGATAAAGGTTTGACAAAAGTAAGATAAAAATTAGGAAAAGGTTAAGGGAGAGATAAGGTTTGAAAAAGGTTTGGGAAAAGTTTGTGAAGAACTTGGGAAAATTTTAGGAAAGGTTAGGGAAAGGTAAGGGAGAGGTAAAGGTTTGAATAAGGATAGTAGGAAAAGGTTCTTGCTAAAAAAAATATAGGAAGAGCTAACAGGATCTTGCCTACCCGGACTTTGTGGCAAAAAAAAAACACCTAAAAAAATGGACCTCAAACAAAAATCGAGCTGACCGGACTTTACAAAAACTCAATTTTCGAGCTGACCGGACTTTGCAAAAATTCAGTTTTGAATCTAGCCAGACCATGTTAAACCGGACTTGCCAAAAAAAATCGAGCTGACTCTCCTGAATAGGAGAAAGTTTTTACAAAAAGAAAATTAAGAAAGGAGAGGAAACCTGAAGAGAAAACCTCTGGAAAAACCTGTAAAAGACAACGAAGAAGCCGACAACCTCTAGCAAAGCGAGGGGCAAGAATGCCGCTCACACCGCCACAACCTTTTCGTGGAATAGAAGAAAATGTTCTCACAAAGATCTCCCATAGCATTGAGACAGGCCAGCGGGAGTGTATCTACGCTACTGGCTTTCTCACCCTTTCTTGATTAACTTTTCGGCCAAACAACAAAATTTTAATGACACTAGAGATTAGGAAATCTGGTTCAGAGATAAAACGGCGCTTTAGAAAAAACAGTGGCGGAGAATAAAAGCTATTCTTTCCAGAAATATTACAAAAATGTCAATGGCCCGGATAGTTACCTAGTTAGTTGTTGTACTGCAAAGTAGGTATCTAAATAAGGTTAAGCAAGCAGGGAAATTAATGACGGAAGATTGAAGATATTCCACGAGCATTTACCTCTGATAAGCAAGGTGATTATCTTTATGACATCGGATGTGCAGATTGGATAATCAGCGGCGGCAAAGGCTTCAGAGCGGAAACGCCGTCGGCAAAGCGTCTGTGTAGGAGAGAGAGCAGAGCCGCCCAGGTAATCTAAACGGGCGGAACTAAAGGGCCGCCAAAGCTCCCGGAGCAGTTAGCTCTGCTGATATTCCGTTACACAGTAAGCCTCTCTGTCTGCTAATGTCGGATTTAATCATTTTACATAAATGCCCTTTAAAGGTACCTACCCACCTACCGCTAATGCTAACACCGGAGCGGTCTTATAGTTTACCTATATGCAGTTAAGAAGGAAATGGATATGTTTGAACGTGTGTGAAAGAGATGATTATATTATTATGGAATTGAACAGGATTTAACCGAGTATTGTTAGGGGGTTGTTTGTTGTGTGTTATTATTGCTTGTTGAAGATGAGGCGGCAAGTACCTACATTGGTCAAAGAATATGGTAAGAGCTATTGAGTGAGTTTTTCCATCAAAATGTTTAAAAAATATCTGCTTCCTTTCTTTAGTATACAGTGCGTCCCTGTAGGGGCTTATGAAGAGGAAAAACTTTCCCAATGTTTATTTTATATACCTACGAAGAAAAGGCATACTTTGTGAGAAATTCTGGTTCCAGAGGAAGATCTTAGAAAGCATAGCATACTTAGATTTTCGCAGGAAGGTACAGGGTGTCGTATTAAGTAGTAAAAAATTTATAAATGTTAATTTTATTAGGGAAAATGTATTCACGATAAAATGTTGTGCTTCTCAAGATAATTCAGAAACCATACTAAAATATGAGAAAGGTTACCAAAAGGTTAGAAAACTGCGAGGGTAAGGTTTGAGAAAGGTTAGGGAGAGGTAAAGGTTTGGATAAGAATAGGAAAAGGTGTAGGAATGGTTAGAGAAAAGTTTGAGGAGGGTTTCGTTAAGGTTTAGGGGAAAGGTTTAGGTTCAGGGAAAGGTTTAGGAAAGTTTAAGGAGAGGTAAAAGTTAGCAAAAGGTTTGGGAAAAGTCAAAGTTAGATCAAAGTTTGAGGTTATGGAAAGATCATGAAAAATTTGGAGAAGGTTAGGGAGAGGTAAAGGTTTAGATAAGGATAGAAAAAGGTACATGAACGATTGGGAAAAGGTTTGAGAAGGGTTTTGGTAAGGTCAGGGATGGGTTTGGGAAAGTTAAGAGAGAAGTAAAAGTTTACGAAAGGTTTTGGAAAGGTAATGGTTTGACAAAGGTAAAATAAAGGTTTTATAAAAATTAGGGTAAGGTTAGGGAAAGATAAAGTTTGTGAAAGGCTATGAAAAGATCATGAAAAAGTTTGGTAAAAGTTTGTGAAGAGTTCGAGAAAAGTTTGGGAGAGGTTAGGGAAAGGTTTGACGAAGGTTTCGATAAGGTCAGGAAAATGTTTGGGAGAGTTAAAGCTTTGGGAAAATGTTATAAAATGTTTGGGAAAGATAAAGATTTAATAAAAGCTTGGTAAATATTTGCTAAAGGTTAGAGAAAGGTTAGGGAGAGATCAGGTTTGGGAAAGGTAATGAAAAGATCATGAAAAAGTTTCAGGAGAGTTTGGTAAAAGTTTGGAAGAAGTTATAGAAAGGCTTAGGAAGCGTTTCGGTAAGATCAGGGAAAGGATTGCGAAAGCTTGGCGAGGTAAAAGTTTGCGAAAAGTTAGGGAAGGTTTGGGAAAGGTAAGGGTTTGTCAAAGGTAAGATAAAGATTTGATAAAAATTAGGGAGAGATATGGTTTGAAAAAAGCTATGAAAATATTATGAAAAGATTTGGGAAAAGTTTGTGAAGAATTTCAAAAAATTTGTGGAAGTTTGCGAGAGGTTAAGGAAGGGTTTCGGTAAGATTAGATGAATATTAAAAAGGAGTAAAGGTAAGGTTAAAAAAGGTTTGGGAAAGGTATAGGTTTGATAAAGGTTTGATAAAAATAAGGAAGGTTAGGAAAAGATAACATTTGGGAAAGGTTATGGAAAGATCATAAAAAGGTTTGGGAGAGATTAAGGAAATGTTAGGGAGAGGTAATTTTTAGGAATTTTTAGGGAAAGATTTGGGAAGGGTTACTGAAAGGTCAGAACAATGTTTGGGAATGTTTGGGGAGAGGTAAAATATTACGAAAGGTTTGGGAAAGGTAAAGATTTGATAAAGATTAGGTAAAAGTTCGATTAAAATTACGGAAAGTTTAGGAAGAGTTAAGGTTATAGAGAGGTTTTGAAAAGATCATGAAAAGGTTTGAGAAAATTTTGGTAGAGGTACTAGGTAAAGGTTTGGATAAGGGTGAAAAAGGGTTAGGGAACGGTTAGGGAAAAGTTTGGGAAGGTTTTAGGTAAAATCATTGCAAGGTTTGGGAAAGTTTATAGAGAGGTAAAAGTTACGAAAGGTTTGGGAAAGGTATAAAGATTTTTTTAAAAGGCTTAAATAAAGTTTTGATAAAAGTTAGGGAGAGATAAGGTTCGGGAAAGATTATGAAAGGTTTGGGAAAAGTTTGTGCAGAGTTTGGGCAAATTTTGGCAGAGGTTATAAGGGAAAGGTGAATGTAAGGGAAAAGGCTTAAGAAATTTTGTGTAAGAGTAATTTTTCTTTCAAAATAATTCTTACTACCTGCTTGTTATATATAACATATCCTGCATATCTCATATTTTAGTGTGGTTTCTGAGGTATTTTGAAAAGCAGAACATTTTATGAGAAACAAATCTAAAATCCTGAAGGTCTAAGCGAAAATAAGTTCGAGCGAAAAAACCCAATAGAGGTTTTTGCTGGAGAAGAGGACACTACAACACTGCCTCCATGATATTCGTCGTGTATAGATCTCTGTTGATAATTATTGACAATAAAAAAACCACAAATCGGTCAATAAAATGTAGGTAGGTAGGTAGGTAGGTACTAAAGTATTTAATAGCTTATTTACAGGGTTAGCCATCAGACACTCGAGGATCGGCATCGGAAAACTTCTAAATAGACATGTTTAAAGAGCACTCAAAGAATACACTGAGCAAACATTCCGAGGGGGTGTATTAAACCAATCAAACAAACAGGGGTGCGCGCGGAACACTGATCCGTCCTCATCCGCATCCAAAGAGGCCGAATGTATAACGTTTAGCCGCGGCAATACTATCATTTTCCAATTTAAATTTAATTTGAATCGTACTCGAGGGACGCGAGAAGAGAGAGGTACGAGTATATTGAAATATTGTGGCTGATGAATCCGACGAGCGACCCCAATAACGCAATAATAAAGAATATAATGAGGTGCTAGTGCTAGTCGACAAGTGGTGAAGTGGTCCCTTAGGAGCTCAGACCCCTGTGTGTTTAACAAGCTTTGACCAGGGTGCGGAGTTCTTGCGCTCCACAATCATAATAATGGTCCAGGGATTCCGATGGGAAAACAATTGCTTGTAATGGCTTGTATATAGTGGAGTGGCTGCATGGCATGGTCACGCTAACCAGACACGTATAATAGCGCAATTAGCTAGGACGTGACTGAATTGTCATTCGCAACAGGTGTCCTCCAAACGATTAAACCTGATTTACGTGTGCTAATTAATTTATTTATTTGCACACAAAAAGTACGGTCGCTTTATCTTCCACCATAGAAATTGCCTTTGATATTGAATGCCTTTCTGGGGGCTTTTTATAGCCTCCACTGCATCTCGTCTGCATTAAATCTGCACTTTTGCTTCCTAGTTAAACAAATGCATTTTTCCACAAATTTTTTCACTTTTTGTCCAAACTTTTGCACTTTTTTCCCAAATTTTTGCACTCTTCAGTTTTTGATCTATATCTCAAAAAGGAACCGTTGTTTCGACAAGTTTATTCCATACAAAATTAAAATAGACAAAATTTCCTACATTTCTCATAAAAAACGTTTTTTTGGAAGACTATTATACCGTTCCGCCGGTAGAGCGCGTCAAAAAAAACATTTCCATTGCTTGAGGTTTTGGATAATTTTGCTCTAGTTTTGATTTTCTCACCCTCTATATGTTTTTTGGGTCGCTGAACACAAATTTGAAGTTTGCTGGCAAAAATTTGGACAGTAACTTTGTTTTTTTGCAACTTTTGCGCAAATTTTAGCACTTTTTGTCAAAATCTTTGCACTTTTTGCCCAAATTTTTGCACACTTCGGTTTTTGGTCTAAATCTCAGAAAAGAAGCGTTTTTTCGACAAGTTAATTTAATAATAAAATTAAAGTGTAGAAAATGAGAGAAGTCAATGTCCTCTCCAACCATCACCATAATCTTGATAAGTTCAACCAAAGACATTCACAATTAAGGTGCCGGTTTTTTTTGTAGCCTGTCTCCATGTCATCATTTGAGAGTGTAACTTGGAGTGCCAATAAAGTGCAACAAATAAGGAGAAAAATGCCAAAAAAACGCTAAAAATTGCTCAAAAGTGTCAAAAACAAGTGCAAAAAATCCAAAAAAGTGCAAAAAAGGGCACAAAAAGTGCAAAAAAATACAACAAATTGTACAAAAGTCCTAAAAACGTGCAAAAAATGGGGCAAAAAGTATCAAAAAAAAAAAATGAAAAATGGGACAAAAAGTGCAAAAAAAATAAAAAATGGGTTAAAAAGTGCAAAATATTAGGCAAAAAGTGCACAAAATTCAGTAGCGAGTGCAAAAAATGATGAAAAAACTGTAAAAATGAGACAAAAATTGCCAAAAAAGTGCAATACATGTGGCAAAAAGTGCATAAAATACCAAAAATTGAACAAACGTGCAAAAAATGGGGCAAAAAGTGATTTTTAATGGGACAAGTGCAAAAAAGTACAAAAATGGTTTAAAAAGTGCTTAAATGGGGTAAAATGTGCCAACAAAGTGCAAAAAATTAGGCAAAAAGTGCAAAAAATTGGGTAACGAGTGCAAAATATGGTGCAAAAAGTGCAAAAAAATAAGCAAAAGTGCAAAAAATTAAGTAACGAGTGCAAAATATTGTGCAACAAGTGCAAAAAATAAAGCAAAAAGTTAAAAAGTGCAAAAATAATGCCAATAGAGGCAAAAAGTGCAAAAAAATCGTACAAAAGTGCATAAAATAGGGCAAAAAGTATCCCAAAATGCAAAAATGTTGACATAAAGTGCAAAAATGAGGTAAAAGGTGCCAAAAAAGTGCAAAAAGTTACAAAGAAGTGCAAAAAATTGGGCAAAAAATGAAAATAATTGGGTAACGAGTGCAAAATACGGTGCAAAAAGTGCAAAAAAAAGTGCAAAAATAAGACAAAAAGTTCCAAAAAAGTGAAAAAAAGAACAAAAAGTGAAAAAAAATACAAAAAATTGTACAAAAGTTCAAAAAAAGTACAAAAATGGGGCAAAAAGTGTAAAAAAAATGAGAAAAACGTGCACAAAATTTTAAAAATGGGGAAAAAGTGACAAAAAAGTGCAATAAAATTCGTCAAAAAGTGCACAAATTTGGGTAACGAGTGCAAAATATGGTGCAAAGAGTGACAAAAAGTGAAAAAATGAGGCCAAAAAGTTCCAAAAGTGCAAAAATAAGGCCAATAGTGCAAAAAAAAGTGCAAAAATTTGGAGAAAAAGTGCAAAAAACTGAGTTAAAAATTCTCTTTCATCGTTTGTTAACCAGTCATCTTACTTCTGATTTTTTCGTACCGTAACACCATCAAATTATTTGTAGAGAATGAAATAATAATCTCTCGAAGAAATATTGAAGAAATATTGAAAAATTGAAAAATCTTTAAACAATTGGGAAGGAAGAGCTGCATTACACATACCATCCTAGAACGTTTCGTAAACGGATAACGAAAAGAGACTTGAAACAAACAGGAATTATTAACGTTCCCTGCGCAACGAACGAACGAACGAACGAACGAAAGAACGGGATATATCCTATCCATCATAATCAAAATCCCCGTGTAGGTACCTACCTATCTACATATTATATGGATATCAGAAGCAAAAGCAGCGTGCATGTAGTGAAACTGTTTCAAGCAAAGCATAAGAGATTGCTTGCCTAGTAGCGCGCGGGGCCTAAACAGAGGCATCATCTATGGAGCACGGCGGCAGCAGCAGCCCTTCTTTTGTCGTGATATTGAAATGGAATCATTTGGGCGTAAGTAATTTGCTTTGGTAGTGCCGTTCCCCAGCTCCGTTGCTGCCTGCCGTCGTCCCTCTTCGCTCCCTTATCCCCTCGCGATGCGCTGTCTCGCTCGCTCCGCATGGACCTCTCCAAGTCTGACAACTTATTAGGAAAACATGTATGGAATACGGCCAGTGGCGCAGGTGAGAGGTGATTTCGACCAAAGTGAAATGGTACCTATGGGAATTACCGTTTCCAGAAATTCCAAATCTTATTGTTATTGTCTTTCTAGGTATCTAATCAAGATTTCATCTTCAGAACAATAGACAAGCCAAAAATTTGCAGAAGATGGGCAAAAAGGAAACTTTTTACAGTGCGAGAAGAAATATCATAGACCTAAGCGTTCCTAGTTGGGCGCCAGTAATCTAACAATAATTATGAGAAAATTTAAGAACATTTTATCTCAAGGATGAAATTATTCTATCCCGGAGAGGGTTAATTTAAGTTCCTCAGTTATCTTATACAGGGTGATTCGTGACTAATGGGACGTGGTAGGGGAAATCGAGGCAAAGTCTAAATCTATGACAATTTTTCTTTGCCAACAGGTAGGTGTAGTGGTTTAGCTGCAAGGCCTACAACGTACATAATCATTGTAGATAAATTAAATATTCATCAAATTGTGGGTATAGGTAATCTAATCGATAAAAGAACATCCTCATTTTTTAATTACCCGGAGGGAGAGAAAGAAAGGCTTAAGCCGGTATTGATGGGCGCTGGAAAATGGCCGCAATCCCAAATTCGTCTGTCACATTATTTAAATGTCCCATTCAAGTTCACAACGCTCATGACGCGGACATGACAACAAAGCTTCGGATAAGTACTTTTTTAGATTACGCGTCAATGCACAATAATTTATTCGGAATCCCCTATTAGACGGGCACCTTTTTCAATTATATTCACAATCTAGCCGCTTTCGCCTGAATGAATAAACATAAAGCCCGGCTCGGTCTAGGCCGACTTATATTTATTTTGTTGGATACCCAAAAGGGGACATGTGTTCACTACTGTTGGTTACACGAAGCAAATGGTCACATATACAGCTACATTCCTGCATGTTATAATGGTTCATTATTGTATTAATACGGCCTTTTCTGTAAAATTTACGTGGTTTAATGCCATCATGTTTCTCCCCTAAATGATTAGGTATAGGTACATATACAGGGTGTTTGGTAACTGGACAACCAAAATCGAACGCCATGTATAAAATCGTATTTTAAGCATAAAAGAGAAAATAACTTTTTTCAAGATTAGGCCTCGCTTAGCAAATATTTCCAAAAATGTAAAACTAAGGCTGTTATTAAAATATTTTATTTTAAGTAACTTGACAATAAAAATCGAACTCCAGGTATAAAATCGTATTTTGAGCATAAAAGAAAGAATAACTTTTTTCAAAATTGGGCTTCGTTGAGGAAATATTTTCAAAAATGTAAAACCAAGGCTGCTATTAAAAAATATTTTTTTATTCACTGGGCATTCAAAATGGAACGTCATGTATAAAATCGTATTTTAAGCAAAAAATAGAGAATAACATTTTTCAAAATTGGGCCTCATTTAGGCAATATCGTCAAAAATGTAAAACCAAGGCTGCTATTAAAATATGTTTTTCCTGTAATTGGGTAGCGAAAATCGAACCTCATGTATATAATCGTTTTTTGAGCATAAAAGAGAGAATAACTTTTTTCAAGATTAGGCCTCGTTTAGAAAATATGGTCAAAAATGTAAAATTAAGGCCGCTATTAAAATATGTTTTTCTCTTAACTGTACAGCCAAAATCGAAAGGCTTGTATAAAATCGTATTTTAAGCATAAAAGAAATAATAACTCTTTTTAAGATTAGGTCTCGTTTAGGAAAAATCGTAAAAATCTTTAAAAATAAGGCTGCTATTAAAAAATGTTTTTCTCGTAATTGGACAGCGAAAATCAAGCGTCGTGTAGAAAATCGTATTTTAGGATAAAAGTGAGAACAACTTTTTTCAAGATCAGGCCTCGTTTAGGAAATATCGTCAAAAATGTAAAAATAAGGCTGCTATTAAAATATGCTTTTCTCGAAACTGGACAGCTAAAATCAAACCTCATGTATAAAATCGTATTTTGAGCAAAAAAGACAGAATAACTTTTTTCAGAATTAGGCCTCGTTTAGGAAGTATCGTCAAAACTCAATGAAAGTTGAGGATAATTTCAGTCTTTACTGAAATATCCTGAAAAAAATAGAAATTCCATATTCCTTATTTTAAAAACAAAATTCGTGCATAGGTCCTGGGCTCATGCTTATATCGGTATCACTGATCTCATGTCAAATGCAGAATCACAATTAGAATCTTCACTGCTAAAGACAGACGGCCATTTCGCTCTTGTTATAAACCTCATCGGCGTGCCACATCAGCAAGTCTAATTTTGAAACGGCTCGACCGATTCTTCTCAAATGCAATACCAGACCACTCATTGTAATAATTGTCTTACTCCCATAAAAATTCAATCCCTCAGATTGAAAATTTCGACCTGAAATGATGCCACAAAACGGCTTTTTTCGAATTTAGAGTGAAAAAACAAGTATATTTCAGCAACAACGAAAGCTAACCAACTTCATATTTCTTAAGATACCTAACCGAGATCACCAAGCTTAAGCTCGAAAAAATGACACCCTGTATAGTTTTGTAATAAATAATCATAGAATCAGACATCTCCTGATGTCTGATTCCATTTAGCTTAGTTATTATAATCTAAGCATGACCCTACGTTGTGATTTTCCTCGATCTTGACTTCGTTTCGTTAGTCTAAACCTGACAGAATAAAACATAAAAGTGTCCAAATTTCTGACTTTTTCAAGCAATTGCACTTGCTTTTTAGTCGGAATTATGTTGGCTGCTAAGGCGTCAATTGACAAATACACTATTACAGTTGTTTGTCCTATAAGTCCTATAACACATAAATAACTTAGGTAGGTAGGTATAATACAGTATGTAGTTAATTTAGTCGTATTCAGAACACCATAACACATTACAATTACCGTCTAAGCCCCACGAGTAGATAAGCACCGGGAGCAGAGCGAGCACAGCTAACTAGCTCGGCCACATTTGCCTACATCTTGCCGCCGCCCCCGGCCCGGCTGACGGTGACGAGCCCTCGCCCTCTGCACCGGCAACCAGAGCTCCTTCCGCCGTCCTTATCGTCAGTTTCTGCCTGACTGCGTCCGCCGTAACGCCAGATCGGGATGTCTTATCTTGCGGGACCGCCGCCCCCGACGCGCCACCCGGTGCCCTTCTCGCCCCCGCCGCTTGTTCCTCTAATCTGCCGAGCACACAAACAAGACACACGTCGTGCGATATACGTGCGCTCTGGCTGCCTGTTAGCCTGTTTACACCGCGTATTTGCTTTTACACTGACACTGACGCTGATGAATGGTATATTTAGATACAGGAGAGGATGATATTATGGAATGGAAGTAATGGAACGCTCGCTGAGGTGCCGAAGTTTGGAGAAACGTCTACCTATACGAGCTAAATAATTGCGTTAAGTCGTACCTACTAGAAATTTGATGCATGTGTTTGTGTACTGGAACGGTTTTTTTTGTCGCTTCTTCTTTGAGCACTCTCGATTTCAACACTCGTTAGTGGAAAAGTGTTCTTTTCCTGGTCACGGCACCACTGAAGAATTAGTTCCCTGACAAGAGGGCGAAACGTCAACACCCTCCCAAGTAGTTTTCTCTCTCCGTCGATTTTTTTTTCTTATACAACCTCACATTAATGACTATTATCCTGGTCACGGCACCACTGTTAAAGTTTGAGGGCTCCCTCTCCGTTTTTTTGAATCATTAGGCGCCCCCTGACGTTCACGCTCTTTGTTAGCTCCTTGACAAGAGAGAGAAACGTTAACGCCAAAGCAACTCTTCGACTACCTCGCGAAAATTATCCCCGAGTCACGGTATCCCAAAATTGCGAAAAAAATCCACCTTTTACCTGATTTTCGCTGATTTTGCACTAAACCGTCGAGTTTTTGAATTGAAAAATGTATCATGCGGACATTATTGATCGTAATTTTGGGCTCGTAGATCGTATGAAGATCGCAAAAATATCGGCTTGTAGCCAAGAAATTCTTCTTAAAGACTGCAAAGTTTCGTAGCAATCGACGCAACCGTCTGTCAGCTATGAGCTGTCAAAGTCGTTTCAAAAAATTTTTTTTTACAATTTTCAAAAGCGTCTCTAGCGGCAATTTTCAAAGATATCGCGATAACAATTTGACGTCGCGCTCCTAGTTGTCGAATTATGTCGACCGAAAACCATCATCCGTCCGAAGTGTGTACCGTTTTAAAGAAAACTGCTGGAAAAAAATTTCCAAAAATTTTTGTAGAAAAATGGAAAAAATAGAAAAGGTTGAAAATCGCAGATAGTCACCTTGAAATCGTTGCGAGTCTCGAACCGAAACCCGTTTTTCGTTTTTAATAATAGTTTCGGAGAAAATGGCGTCCAAATATCACATGCGGAAATCCCGCGTAAACGCGCCTACAGAAATTTTTTTTTTCGATCAGACAAATCAAGATGGCGGTCAGATTTTGGTGTCGCTGCAAAGGCAAGACATGACTTGACAACATATCACCGCGAGAACAACCCAAAAAAATCGAGCCTTTTTTTTCGACGGTCAAAGTCGAAAGTTAGTCGAAAAAATTGGTAATTTTGAAATGCCCGTAGCTCTATAGTTTTACCCGCTGTACCTGAGCATTGTTGTGAAAATAGCAATTTCGACTCTTCCTCGTTATCCCGAAAGCTATTCGCAAGCCGTCCGAGCCCCAGTTCGCATGAAAAAAGACTCTCGAAAATTTCCCGTCGACCGGAATTTTTCTCGATAAAATGGCCTAAAAATCGTGTTTCCCTAACGTTTTCGATTGCCACTCGGATCCGTCGGAGCATCGGAATCGGTATGCAACCAAGACTCTAGCGATGCGATCCACCAAATTTCATCGAAATCGACCGAGCCGCCTGTCAACGGCGGCAAGCCGTCAAAGTCAAAATTTCAACGTTTTCGGAAGGCGATTTTTGGAGAGCCACGTGTTTCTAATACCTTCAGCTGTTGCCCTTTTATTCCAGCCGTCAACGAAGGAGTTAGCTCCCCGTTTTACTCGACGCTTGAAAAATTTTCGAATCGCGTTCCGACGCCGACCGCCATTTTGTCTGCATGGAAGGTCGCAATACCGTCAGAAACGGCACTCCGGACTCTTAGAAAGTAGACCTTTCCGAATGTGCAAACAAAAATCCGATCGGAAGCATAGTCCGTTCCACGCGATTTTTTGAAAATCACGTGGCGCGAAAACCGCGTTTCGTACGCGGTTTTCGCAGTCGCGTGAATAATTTTCGCATTTTTTTTCGCGCTCGCAGTTTTCGAGGAGTCAAATAAGATACGTCGCCGCCGGTCTCGTTGAAAACATGACGGCCAAAATCTGACCTGACCAGATCTTGCCAAAACAAAAAAAAATCCAAGATGACAGGATCTTATCAAACCAAACGTTACCGAAAAAAAGAAAAACTAATTAAGGACAGGCACGCATCACGCATTACACATAACATCCTACCCTTGCTGCACCTATCGCATTGCACGCACACCGCACACCATCCCCCCGATAACTCGCCAACTCCACCCTTATCGACATCGCCGTTTTCGCTAATTCATCCCGCGTGATCGCTCACATTTCCGTGACAGATCTGCGAGCATAAGTGACACAATAACTGTAATATTGATATATCAATGCACGGTCTATGACCGAACTAAGGGTGGTAGAGTGTCAAGGGGCGGTCCGTTACACCCCGTGCTCGGCACAATAGACACAATGCGCTCCAGTATCGGTTATGAAATATGGCATCGGTCCTCGACTACTTATTACAATAATGGATTGTAGTCCGCTACCAAATTAGTATTGTCAATGGGAAGTCACCGTGAACGGTCCGCTAATAAAGCGGCACTAAACGGTGGCAAGAGGGTATAGTCACTACAGTCACTATAGTCACTAGAACTAGTGGCATTGCTACCAGACGAGAGCAATTGACGTTCTTGATTATTTGATAGTGGGACCGCTCGACTGGCATATGGTCCTCTGCTAGCTGCTGGCTGACTTGACGTGCCACTTCTGATGTAAGCTTTGTTTCAATTGCGATATCGCTTACATCGTTCGTTTAATGAATGGAGAGCCCTTTTGCGCTTTGCTTGTTCCTTTTTGTTTCAAGAATGCCACTAGTAGAGAGTATTGTTATACAGGAACTACTACCCATACCTAATACATAGTTCATTATTCTTACATTCTTCAAATGTATTTGAAGTTTCTTTTGTAAATGTACTAAAGGCAAAGACTTAAAGATGGCGTCTTCTAAGAAAATCTCTTGAAGATGCAGGATAAGGTATACGGGAAGTTTAATTCCAAAGGGAGTTCAGAGAGAAGATAAGGGGAAAAAAAGGTCTAGAACAAAAATAGGTCAAGATTGTTTTCTTACCCGAATAATGTCGGTCCTTGAGGTAATTGAAGGGAGAACTTAGTAGCGTGTAGCTTGTTCGAGATACCAAAAGAACATTGCTACATCCCCCTTTGAAGAGAGGAAAAGCTCTGCGCATATCGAAATGCGTATCAAGCCAACAGGTGGCGCTGGGGTGTCAAAAAAGTTAATAATATGTTTCTATTCGCAAAGGAAGACATTATAAGAGAGTATTTACTTCTAAAACGATGTAAGAACGTTACAGTGTTGTTATCTCTTCCCTCCAATCCTAAACTTATCACACGGAGATCCTGGGACCACCGTAAACTTGCGAAGACGAGTTTACCACAAAGGTCTCCAAGGATTAAATTAAAACAGGCGAAATTACTGCTTGAAAGATACAACAAAAAAAAAGTTGATGCTTGGGGTTGGAGCTTATAATAATTGATGTAGCGTAGACATTCTGAAGCGTACGTCCTCAGCATAATCATGTTTCCTAGTTACAGACCTCGACGGGATCCATTCCGACGAAACAAATTCGGGAGACAACTCGAACGCCGGATCGAGCATAGGACCAGACGACGATCAGGCCAGATTAAGATTGAAGAGGAAATTACAAAGAAATCGGACCTCCTTCACGAACGAGCAGATAGACAGTTTAGAAAAAGGTAGGTAATCGACGGCTTAATTTATCTTCGTTTCGTTGTGTGCTGGATTTTTATTTATTTCAAATTGGATATTGTCGGGAGCGCTGCGCTTATTTCTACCTCCTCCTCCTCCCGCTTCTGGCTTGATAGTAAATGGGATATTTTAAGCAGGTTTAGATGATTCCTATACCTCTTTACCTTAAAAGATTTCTTTTTGCCATTCTAGTCTGAAGGTACATATATTTAAATTTCCATTTTCTTGGGACCTGCATGTATTATGGAAATGAAGCTTATGTTTCTTAAATATTCATTCATCTCGTTCTGGAGATGAGAAAATATTTTTCTTTCAGTTCTCTGGAAGCAGCTATTGTCCAAATTGACTGATTTGCTGTTTTCAGAATTTGAGCGCACGCATTACCCCGACGTGTTTGCGCGAGAACGGCTAGCGGCGAAAATCGGACTGCCGGAGGCGCGCATCCAGGTCTGGTTCAGCAATCGGCGCGCCAAGTGGCGTCGCGAGGAAAAGCTGCGCAACCAGCGTCGCGGCACCGGACATCCCACGGAACATCCCGGCCCGACCGCCTCACCACCCCGCTTGCAGACCTTCAACGCCTCCGCGATGTACTCTGCACCCATCCCACCACCCATGTCCATCGCTGATACGTACAGGTAGGTCGCTCATCCTACTCCATTTAAGCCTCTAGAAATTCAAGTCTAGAAGTCTCTAGAAATTATCTCTACTGCGTGTGATTTGTGATTTCAGTTCGATGTCATCGATGTCGACGTTCGGCTCTCACGGCGGCCTGAACAGCAGCATGGGCCCGTCGCCGGGTGCGTGCCTGCAGCAGCGGGAGAGTCCCGGAATGGGAGGTTACTGCATGGGGCGTCCTCCCGGCTACGACCTGGGGCTGGGGTACGGTTCGAGGCCGTCACCCTGCAGCCCGGCACAACCCTACCAGATGAACGGTCACCAGTACAACACCAATGGGGCCTCTTCTACAGGTATAAACATTGTTGAAATTTTCACATTGATTTCAATAGTGACTAACGTTTCGTTGCAAAAATGTGTGTGGACTTTCATGGCACGTTTTATCTGATATCATAATTGATTGCGGGCTCTTTTGCCGTGGTCCATGGAGATTTGGTCCTCTTTTTGCTATATATTTTTTGCTTTATATTTAGGGTGTTTGGTAACTGAAATAACTGAAAACTAAAAATAAGGCTGCTATTAAAAAATATTTTTTTAGTAACTGGACAGCGAAAATCAAACTTCATGTATAAAATCGTATTATAAGCATAAAAGAGAGAATAACGTTTTTCAAAATTGGGCCTCGTTTAGGAAATATGGTAAAAAATGCAAAAATAAGGCTGCTATTAAAAAATATTTTTTTAGTAAATAGATAGCGAAAATCAAACCTCATGTATAAAATCGCATTTTAAACATAAAAGAGAGAGTAACTTTTTTCAAGACTAGGTCTCGTTTAGGAAATATCGTCAAAAATGTAAAAATAGGGCTGCTATTAAAAAATATTTTTTTTTAGTAACTGGACAGCGAAAATCAAACCTCGTGTATAAAATCGTATTATAAGCATAAAAGAGAGAATAACTTTTTCAATATCTGCGGTGACGTTTAGGAAATAGATCGAAAAATGTGCCTAAGGCCGGACTAAAAAAAAATATTTTCACACCAGCCTTAGTTTGACATTTTTGGTGATATTTCCTAAAAGAGGCCTGATCTTGAAATAAGTTATCCTCTCTTTTATGCTTAAAATAGGATTACACGACGTTATGGCTGTTCAGTTACCAAACACCCTGTATATAGGTACTTTTTTCCCTTAATCAATTAATTTTACTTGAAAATCATTCGAATTGGATTATTTTAAACGAATGTTTAATAGGAATTCGGATGATAAATCAACACCAAAATTACATAAATGCAAATTTGGAATTTCACATTTTTGACTCTTAAGAAACATCAAAAATTCAGCATACCCTTAATTTTTTCGCGATCTTTGATCTACCCTCATATTTTACTACATATGCATGTACTATATAATTTGACTATAGGGGGTTATCCTAAATAAGTGCGAGAAAGATTAGGGGCGAGTCTTATTAGGGGCGAATACTAAGGAAAAAGAATAAAAAAGTTCAAAATACATTATGTATAATTCTGGCATTAGGTAAATTTTAGTATTTTTGACAGTTGTTTAGTCTAATAAATACTCTAAATCTACAAGTGTTATTAATTTAAATGTAACCCATCATATCCCAGGTAGCGGGGCAACGTCGATATGACGTAATTTTTTGGTTGTCTTCGACGCCGAATGACGAATTTAGTGACGTGAGAATGACGTCATAATGACGACGAAATGTATTATACATATCAACGACGTCATTTATTTTCTTCACGTGAAAAATACGTCACAAAACAACGTAAAAATACCAAATGACCTAAACAACACGTAAGTAGATTACCTAATTTTTATATCACAACTTAAACGTACTTAAACGACGTTTTTTCGACGTCACTAATATGTTTGTGACGTCAACAACCACATATCACCTAAATATGACGATATAATCACGTGTCTCTGTTTGTTATACTAATGGGATATGTTCTATGTAAAATATAACTGCGAGGGTTACATTAATTAATGATGAATATGAGAATAAAAAATTTATTGAAATCATCAATTTAATTGAATTTTTCTTGTTTTATTCCAGGTTTGATATCCCCAGGCGTATCGGTTCCGATTGCAGTACCAGGACAAACTGACATGGCATCGCAATATTGGCCAAGAATTCAGTGACCATGGTGGACTTGAAGCGAACATCACTCCTAAACGCGCTCTTCTTGATCTTGGACATTCCGCGCCGGTTACTTACCCGTTTATTTATCAGATAATTTGTTACCATAACCTGATGAATACCTGCCATCATTATTCCCTGTCAATATTCACAACTGTAGGTAAATTTTACTCTTTCAGTTTCATTGAAAATTATTTCCGATTCTCGTTTGTATAAGTAAGGTAGTAAGAGCAATCAATGATGACTAAGGATGATTTTTGAACCTTCCGCGATTATACGATTATTATAATAGATGAAATTTTACTCTCAGTTGTGATAATAATATGTTGTACCTAAACAAATTAGATTATTGTTACAATTTTCGTGATAAATTTTAGTTGAAATGCATAATTTAATTACGAGATGAAAATTATGGAGAATATTTTGTGTAAATGTGATTCAAGTAATAATTATTAATAAATAATCCGGTGATAGGTATTGTATGTATAATTATTATTGTCCAAGCGGAATTTTGTGGTCAAATCATGATACTCAAGTTATATCTAGCTCGAATTATTCAAAATTTGATATTGTTACGATGATAATGATAATAATAAAATCACCAGAGCCACAGTTTGTCCCAAATATAATTTCAGGGTTCTTCTAATTATTCTAATTCCTACAGTTCTTTAATTCCTATATGCAGCAAGACCTGAGCAATCAATGCAATCTGGTGAAAGTTATTGTACTTATAATAAAATGTAACATTTTAGTGATAATTTAACCACAAAATGTAACTTGGAATCGGAATTTACATCAAAGATGCCTGGATTATTCTGAAATTGTTTGTTATTTAATGAACAATCAATCAATCTCCTCGTGCAGCCATAAAATGTTTAATTTTATGTAGAATCATATCTAAATATCATCAATTGATACATTTGTTAAAAAGAAAATAAATAAATAGCTAACGTGCATGTGATTTTATAATACCTACCATAATAATATAATTATTAAAGGATATTTTTAAATGTGGAAATTTAATTTAATTTAACACTTATTTTATAATTATTATTATTATTATTGAAATTCTTTTTTTATTGTGTGTAAATAAAATGTATACAACATACTATGAAAATGGTTTAATTATTATTACAGACAGAGAAAGGTATAAGATTTCTGTAGGAGAAATTCTAATTTTCTGTACACAAATCAAAATTAAATATTAAAAGACAAATATTGGTAAGTACAGAAGCTATAATATGGTGTTGAAATGGTGGTGGTTAAACACAATTAAATTCATTTTAAAAATTCGATTCTGGTGTCCGAATTCGAATTTGCCGCTACTATAGACACTGCGCACTAGGGAACCTGTATTACCGACACTGGCGCTTAGTTAGTGTCGGTAATACAGGTACTCTATTGCGCACGCACCTTCTTCAGCGTGCGACCTAGACTCAGTGACTCGTTCCATTTCTAGAATTGCCCGAATAAATTCAACAGAGAGATCTCGAGAGAATAATAATTCTCTTTCTGGATGTTCGCTTTCCAGAGACACAAACTTCTGGAACTTCTCCACAGGAAATGCCCAGAGTTTTCCATTCAATTTCCGTGGTTTTCAGCGATATTCTATATTTGGGTATGAGGGGATGATTAAAGGCAGAATTTTGTTCTGCTGAAGCTATACTTTCTGTAATCTCACTGCTACTACTTGTATTACTTCCAGAACCAGCTATTTCTTCAAAATCATGGCCGTTAATTTTTTTTTTTGTAAATGATAAGACCACAGCTCTCTCAATAAAACTGGTTTAATTTACTTGATAAATAGGAGCCATTTATTTTTAATTCTTACTGTTTCGCGACTCCTTCCACGGATCCCGCGCGTTGCTTGACTTATTCACTCGAACCCAGCTGAGGATCATTTGGTACCAGGAGAGCAGAAGTTGAAAAGGGTAAACTGTGTGTGCGCATTATTACAGCGATTGTTTCTATTCTGCGGTTCCATTACGCGCGCTGCCATCTAGCGATGATGAATTGAACTGAGTTTGCATGTTTTTAAGTTAAGGTCCGTTTACATCTAACGGTAGGACGGATGTTCAACGTGGACATGCATTTTGAATGACTACATTTACATCTGACGGGGACGGACTAACAACAAAACGTCCCCGTCGGATGTAAATTACGCAGGCATTCAAAATCCATTTATTAATCGAATTGCATGTCCACGTTGAACATCCGTCATGCCGTTAGATGTAAACGGACCTTAACGTAAAACATGTAAATTCAGTTCAATTCATCATCGCTAGATGGCAGCACGACGAAATGCGCGTTAGGGAACCTGTATTACCGACACTAACGCTTCAGTCAGTGTCGATAATACAGGTTCCCAAATGCGCGTAGTGGAACTCCGTAATGATGCGCACTGCACAGTTTACCCTTTTCAACTTCTGCTCTCCTGGTACCAAATAATCCTCAGCTGAGTTCGAGTGACCCAATAATTGCCAAGGAACGCGTGATCCATGGAAGGTGGCGCGAAACAGTAAGAATTCAAATGGCTCCTATATATCAAGTAAATTAAACCAGTTCTATAACTGTGGTCTTATCATTTACAAAAAAAAAAAATTAACGGCCATGATTTTGAAGAAATAGCTGGTTCTGGAAGTAATACAAGTAGTAGCAGTGAGATTACAGAAAGTATAGCCCCCCTTCCCCTTATCTTGGATGGCACCTTTTTCATAATAAAATCTCTGGATGTAAACATGAAACAATAATATAATGTCCAGGCACAGTGTTTAAAATGCCCTCAAATTTTGAAAGGAAGAGAAGATGCTACAAGCAATTTTAGAATAAATCACCTGAAGGTAAAGTACGACCAGAAATATAGTGCGTTTATGACTTTACGGTTTAATATGGGTAAAGATAGCTTAACGACACCCCGGTGTGAGGAACTAACAAACTCCTTATTAAATGATGGCTGAGGGCAGGTACGGTCTATATGGACCGTATTTAAATTTTGTGAACCTTAGGAATATCTCTTATTAAATAAAGTCACAGGAAGGGAACCTACCTATTAATTGCAGTATTATTATCACCCAGCGCTATTTGAGATTGACGGTTTTTGTTTTTTTGGGTATAAGAAATTACTTTGAGGATAAGCCTCATATTCTTCAAGTGAATGACCTTTTTGACCTGTTAAAATTCAAAACATAATCTGTTAATGTCTCTGTCTATTCAAGTAAAATCATATTACAGGCCTCAATACTTAGGTAAAGTTCGACCAGAGATATAGTGCGTTTACAGCTTCAGGGATATCAACTTATACTGATTGTTTATTTGCATAGACCACTGGAGATCTTAGCAATGTTTACTTAGTAGGAAGTCGGACTCGAAGATTTGCAAATAAACACAGGTCCGTACTTAATAATTTAAAAGCTGATACCGCCAGAGCATTCTACCTAACTTTTTTATTTTTAAATATTTGGTAATTTTTTTATAAATAATGATGATTATTATTCATGAAGATGAAAATTGCAGCACGAATCTCATATCCCAGTACTGTAATAATAATTGCATGGATAATAAGTTAGCCATATTATTATACGCCAGTGGAACATTACAGTTTAAATGTCTAATAATAATACCTAATAAGAATAATAATTACAATAATAATAACAACAATAACAACATTTATTTCCTCATTTTAAATACATATTACCGTATTTTTTGGATAATGAACAACAAAAAATTAAAAAATTAGCTATAAAGTTATAATTTCAATTTTGTAATAAAATGTTTTTAATTTCGTTTGGAAGTTTTTTTACATTATATTTTTGTAGTTTATATTAAAATTTTATATATTTATTTATTATTCATTATGGTATTACATATTACTGTACGATAATATTTGAATTTGAATAACGAACTTGTATTCATTTTTGAATAAAATAAAGTAAAAAAATTATATGAAATTCTATTTTTGTCAATATAATAAATGACACAACACCAGAAATATTGTAGCACAACTTGTGAGCAAGAACAACTGATTCTAAACAGCCTGTCTTCTTCATTGACAGTAGAAGCTTAATATTTTCATTATAAATATATACTACCTACTAATAGCTCTCAGATATTCCGGGAAAACCCCATATTACTTACATTAATAGACGGGACATTATGCGAAGGAGCATGAGGCTGTCGCTGATCGCTTATTACCGGATGTTCGCTTTCCAGAGACGAAAACATTCGAAAACATCCATTTCTGGAACTTCTCCACAGGAAATGACCAGAGTTTTCCATTTAAGCGTGGTTTTAAGCGAGATTTTACATTTGGGTATCAGGAACTCAGAAGTGTGAAGGAGCGTGAGTTGTGTAGTTTACAGTTGAAGCCAACAGATGTCGCTTCTTTTTTGACCACCTTAGGGAACCTGTATTGCCGACACTGACGCTTACTAATAGTAAGCGTTAGTGTCGGTAATGCAGGTTCCCTAGACCCCTTTTTTATTATAATACGTAATCAGTAAATAAATAGCCGAAAGCTGCACGTAGTATTTATTATCAGAGTATTTGATGTCAGAGCGCAGCTTATGACGTTAACTAACTGGTGACAGCTACATACGAGTCATACGACACGACTCGGCAATAGTAATAAAGATTTGTTGCAGGAATTTTAATTAATGTAGTCTGATGCGCATGCGGCTAAAAATTTAAAGTCAAAATACGAGACAATTGAAATATATCGAATCTTTTGTCGCGGTAATAATTTCTGCTGCTGTAATAATTGCTGTATCCGCATCCTTATCCCACAGCAATATTATTATAAACAACAATAATATAAACATTAACTTTTTTTATTAATAAGTTTTTTTTTTGTAAAGGGGGAGCATCGGTCTTCCCTTTGTAGGTAAGACGAAGTCGCTCCACACCGGTAATATGGGTTTGGAGCCTCTGCTCATACACCCAGCCTCAAGTATGCCAAATAAATAATAGAAACAACACAGACACCCAGAGCCTTCACCGAGAATCGAACTCAGTCCGACGGATCCAACGATCAAGCAGTTCTCGCTACTTAACCGCGACGCCACGCCAGGCTCAGATATTAGTTAGATCTATGAATTGACACTGACTTTATTGACACTGTAAACTGCTTTCTCTTCTTCTTCTTGTGATGCGAGGAATCAAGTGGCCTCGCTTTTATATTTATTCAGCCAGTTCAACACCATCCATTAGCAGGATTAAAGTGATCAAACTGTAGTTACAAATAAGGATACCTATCCTTTATTATTAGATGTTAGTAGCCTGTTGAAATAAAATTGGTAACACTCTTATTACTGTAGTTAAAAGAAAAACAGCCTCGATTTACTAATTTCAGATTTATTCACTTGAGATGATTCAATATTTTGTACTTTTGGCATGTCGTTATTCTTTAAAATATACCAGAAAATCCTGAAGAAGTTACATAATAAAACAAGTCTTAAGATTAATAATACAGCTACAGCATTCTTTTTTACATTAATATTAAATTGCCGGAGATAAAATCAAAAATCCAAACTTTCATCGTTCAGAAATCCCTCCTTCCCCTCCAAGCTGATATCCGACGATAAATCCTCATCATCGTCTTCTAGTAGCAAAACTTCCTCGATGGTTTTATTAGAAATTACTGGAGTATTATTACACGCGATTATTTCACTGGGATCGGAATTCGACTGTCTTTTTATCCTTGTTTCGCTCGTTGCGTTTGATTCAATGACACCGACACCGGCACCGGATGATGATGATGAAGAATCTTCAGGATTAACAACGAGTCCAGTTTCACTCGTTTTCATGCTAGTCTCCACTTCCATTGCACTAATTTCTTTGGGAACATTCTTACTTTTCCGACGAATTGTGAAATTGAACGATTTGCCATTGTCGTCGCTCTTGGGCTGTTTTCGACATAACCGAATTTTTTTGGGAAGCGTTTCCGAAACGATTCGTGAAGAAGACACCTGTTCCACTTCATCGCCGGATTTCTCGGACGAATACGTCGTACTAAACACGATTGGCGAATGGGCTCGTTTCCGGATCTCCTCTCTCGAGACTTCTTTAGCTTCGCCGTCTGAATGAGATTTATCTTCTTTTCCTCTCCGGTTTCTTTTGATTTCACTTAAACTTTTGATGTTTACGCTTCGTGCCGGACTCGATTCACTCGAGGCTTCTTGGGAATCGCCGTCCGAATGGCTTTTCGTTTCTTTTCCTTTCCGATTCCCTTTTATTTCGCTCAAACTTTTAATCTTTATGTTCTGCAGTCCCGTCGATGTGATTATTCTTTTATCGTTTTCAACGAACGGGTTAAAAGTCCGATCCGGTCCTGAATTGTTATTATTGTGATATCGGTTTATTCTACTTCGAAGATCGTTTTCTACGTCTACTTTTATTTCTTCGTGGATCTGCTCACTGCCTGGAAAAATATCGTCTGTTTCAGAAATTTGTGAACGCACCTTATTATATACCACCCCACCCCCAAATAAAAAATTAAAAGGTAAAATTAAACTGATGATAATTTGAAAATAATTTCCAAAGCCTTCTATAATTTTTTATGATTACAGATTTTGTTAAATCTTTCTAAATTTGTACTTTTACTTTTTAGTAGATCAAGAATCTCAAAAGAGTCTCGAAATAAACTTTAAAACTGTAAGGTGGAGCGAGAGGATTGTGTATTTTTGTCTATAAGCCATTTTGCAATCAACTCAGTACTCGGTGAAATGTCAAAGTTGACATTGCAGTCACCCCTGTCAACTTGAAAAATTTAAATGAGATGCACGAACGAGAGCTTGTCATTTAATTTCGACTGTTGGTGGGGATGTTTACAGTCCTCTTTCAAATTCTGAGCTCAATAAGAAAAAACTTTGAATCTTTTTTAAATCTAGAATCAGCCATCTAAAATTTTAAAGTGGACAGGAGCAGCAATGTCAACTTTGACATTTGATTTGACAGCTGTTACCGTTCCAACCCCTTCCTATCATTACACATCGGGGATGAAGAAGGAAGAGGAGAGCTGACCACCGACCACCGGACGCACCGGAGTAGACATAGTCGAGTAGTAGTAGCATTGACAGAGCAGAGCTCGAGCGAGCGAGAGTGCCTAGTCTCTTGCTGGAAGGGAGCGGTATAATAAATAGTGGAACGACACTCGTACAAGTGAAGTGAAAACTAATAATAATAATTATTAAAAATTTTGACAGCTGTCAAATCTCAAATCTGACAGCTGTCACATATGTCGAATTTGAAGTCATGCTGAAAGTTCGGCTCTTTGCGGCGTGAAGCGTGATTTTCTTACAGCTCTCAAAACTTACAGCGCATTTTTTGTATTAAAAAAAAAAACAAACAAAATTATCTACATATCTGTCAAAAAAAATTATAAAAAAATTAAAAATTAAAAAAAAAGTAAAAGTAGGTATGGCGGTGATTTGATCGCGAAATCTGAGCTGAAACTATCTAAAAAAAACTCTGCGGGTACGCGTGTACCCACTTGAAAATGCTTAAAAATTGGCGAAAACGACCTCTCATAAAAAATATCAGATCTTCGTTAAAATTGAATTTCCGAATTAAATTTTGGTAGAAACGTGATTTATAAGCATCGACAATCCTAAAATATCCACTACATAACCCGGCAATGACCGGATAAGTCTGATATTATGAAGAGACAAAAAACATCAATTTTTAGGTAAATTTTACAGCTGAAATCAATTATTATTAAATTACTTGTTACCGGTGACGTCACAATGAATAAAATAATTTTCAAAAACAGACACCGGTCCGAATTTTCTTTAATGACTTTTTTATTTGACGCTTTTTGAAAAAACTATTTATATGCATTTCTGTTGTGAAGTGTTCAACCTTTTAGATTTTTTGCACCACGTACAAAATTTTATAGCCATTGTCGGTTTAACTTACGTTTTGAATGAATTTTTGTCTTTTTCTTGAAATAACGAGAAAACCGCAAATTTTCCGGGAAAATGTTTCAAATAAAAAAAGTAGTAATTGAAGCGTTCCTCAAAAAAGCTCTGATTGAATATTTCGCTACGACGCACCGTTTCCGAGAAATAAATGTTTAAATAATAATAAAAAAAAAAACGCGATGGAATTTTTTTCAAATAAGTCGTTTTTGCCGACCTTTGACGTGAAAAACCATATCTACCTTTTTTTTAGACAACGAATGTCTCTATCATACTGTTTTGTTATCTTTTTGATCGGTCAAAAAGATTTCGAGAAAAATTTCAAAACTCGCGTTTAAAAGTAGCATCTTCTCAATCGTTTTTTAAAAAGACGATTGCCGCTCACAAACGACGAATTTTTCGGGAAAATGTTTCAAATAAAAAAAATAGCATTTACGAAACTACTCAAAAAAGCTCTGATTTGATTTTTCAGTAGGATGCACTATAATCTGAAAAAATTTTTTTTTGCTGTTTAGAAAAAACAACAGATTTTTTTGTTTTCTGAATAAGTCGCTTTTGTCGACTTTTCATGTGAAATTTCAACATCATCTTCTTTGAACGACTCTAGCACAGTTTTGTTGTTTTTCCGATCGATTTGAGAAATTTCGAACAAAATCGAAATCAAGTGCAGAAAGTGAAGCAAAATTTCAATTTTTTACTAATTTTTAATTTTCCGCTCGCTCAGTTTTTTTTTTTCGAAAAACGATCTCTATAAAGTTTGTACATCTATGCATTCCCTAAGTAACTGTGCAAACAGAATCTCCCCACTATGTACCGTTACCGAGAAAAACTCCTATAGGTGGGATGTTGCAAGAAAAAGTACGGCCCTGAACGGGGGTCTTAAAATTCTCGGATCCGGGCCATTTTCAATAGGTCGTATTCGCAGGTCCCAAGGTATGTCCCTACCAAGTTTTATCCCGATCGGTACAACTTTCAGACACTTAGAGATTAGAGGGTTTCCTAGGCTATTCCCGAAAAATCCCGAAATTCAATTAATTAAACGCGAGTTGTTAATTATTAACAACTCGTAATTCAAACAAGTGCCCACACTCGTCGGACAGAAACACAAGAACTATAAGGTCAGTAAACTGAAAATTATTAATTATGTAATAAAGTTTATGTGTTCCCGTCAATCTTGGCATAAGCCTGGTCCTTCACCCTTCGTCGTAATTTACGGCTAGGTATTTGAACACTACCACCAGGAAGCCTCCATTATTATATAATTTTATGCACCCTCTGCAAGGGTGTTAATCATACTACCCCTAAAAGTGTTTATTTTATTTTCAAATTCACACTTTGGAAGGGCCAGTTCAATTGAAAAAAAATTGTCTCTTAAAAATTTCACAAAAACTTGAATACATGTCCTTATTTTATTTCTTTAGTGGAAAAGTATTGAGTTTCCATAGAATAGCAATATTAAAAAGGAAGATTGCAGACTGTAGTCTCTCATAGCTAAAAATACAATGCAATGTTGCCATACTTTATAAATTATTGCCATATCTTATAAACAAGTAGTTTTTTTATTTTTTATTTTTGGAATGCCATAGTGCGTTTTTTTAACATGTTTTTCAACACCCTCCAAAGTAATGGTGTCAAGCGACTGTTTGCTACTGCTGAACTGAAAACTGAGGTCAACTTGTTAATAATTGTCGGTTAGAAGAATTCCATAAGAAGTTTTTGCCTTTTTGTGGAGTCTTAATCCTTTAAATTTTCAATGGAATTTCAAAAATAAAGAAACATCCAAGACCTACTTACTTAATTAGACCTAGGTTCTTCCCGTGTTTAGTTAAGTTTTGTGAATATCAAATTTTTATTGAGAAATTGGTGGTGTAGATCTGGCTTTGCACCTTACAGTAACAAAACCTCACTGTAGAACTATTTAGCTTCATTATCATAATTTAACCTAACAGTTAAATCAGGGCATTAATAATTAATGAATATATTTACCTGGATACGAATAATAAGCAGCAGACTCGGCCTGAATTTTTTCCAATTTGATTTCTTCGAGCGTTTTAACCTTGACTATTCGTTCGGTCCTGTCAAACGACGACGGACGATAGCTTGGAGAGGAAATGCATGGATAATCGTTGTCAGACTCTGCAAGAATACACCAAAAATATTAATAAATTCGAATATTCGACTCTTTCTTATCAGGTGCATTCTTACAGTTTTTGACAACTACCACAAGACCACAACAAAACGAATTTAAACAAACCAATTTTTTTTCAATGAATATATTAACAACATAAATCAACATTTCCAGTAGTTCGTAGTATCAAAACATACCCTCCCCTCCCCTCTACTTTATCAAGCTATCAAATAAAATAAACACGAACATCAACAAATGTCAGAAATTGGAGAAAGCTTTTATTTGATGACTTGATTCGTTATAATATTTCAATAATTAACTCGGCCATCTGAATTAATAAGACTTACAAAAAAAAAAAAAAAACGATTAAGCTCAATATAATAAATAATATAAAGCTTCAACAGAAAACTTAACAATCAATCAATCAATGGAGTATCAAAATAAATAACACCTGAATTTATCATCGAATAAAGTGTATGTGAAAATCCTTAAAATTACATTATTTTTAATAATCATCTCTTTCCTTTATAAAAAAATGTCCCAAAAGTGTAAAATAAGAATGCACCATCAATGCAAATTTCTAAATATAATCAACAAGGTGATTCAATAAGAAGGAGAAATATTATTCCAAGTCGGTTTCTACATCTTTTTGCACCACCTTTTATAAATAATTAAATTAAACACAAAATATAGGGAGGTTGTTAAAAAAGCAATTATTGGAAAATTAATTCTTACCATAAACTGCTGTTCAAACAACCACAACCGTCCTTATAAATAATGATACATCAGCAAGCAATATCCAGAGATATATCTTCCCATTTAATATACAGGGTGTAACGAACTTAATAATAAGTTACACCCGGTATAAATAATAATAATATGAGAGCGACTAAATCTCCTAATACGAGATTCGAGAATACCAATCAGTCTTCAATGTGAGTGAAAATATTTTAAATTCTCGACTTTTTTTTAACAATAACGAAGCGTTAAATCAAACGTTAATACTAACTTCTCTCCTCAGCTGCACCAAATATTCTATTTTTATTTTTTTTTAAAGCTAGATTCAAACAAGTTAAGTACAACGAGTATAAAAAGAATAGAAACAATCAATTCGAGGATCACAATTTCGTGAAAACGGAAAACAAGCGACTGCCATCATCGTCTGGGCGAGACGGTCGAATTCGTCGTCCGTTTGTCTGTTAATTAGCCAGCTGGAGGTTCTCTTCGAATTTTACCACCACCGAGTCAATGCCGGTGTTGGTGGTGGTGGTGGTTTTTAATTTTGAATCACAGGACTTGTTACTATCGTTACTAGAGCTATCGGAGTGACAGTTACCTGCAAAATCATAACGCTCGACTTAAAATTACTGTTCATAGTACACTAATAAGTAAGTAGGTATAATGGATTATGTGTTGTTGATGGTTCATTTCAGTATTTCTTTATGACACATAAACATTCAAGAACAGAGATAAATGTAACTGGAAGAAAGACTATCTGTAATCCTGGATAGGAAAAAAATTATTCTTTTTATTCTCTCTAGAACAAACTATTAAAAAATAAGGGGAAGATAAGATCAAGATAAGGGGAAAGTAAAGAAAACTACTAGTAAGTGAAAGTGAATGTAATCAGAGACAGTTTAGTTAAAGAAGCGACGTAATTGTGACATTGACAGTAGCGACAATGATTTCATTCACGGCATTCAAACTTGCTGGACTAAATGTTCGAGCTAAAGGCCACGAATAAATTAATTTTCCCTTAAATTTGTTGATTTCATCGTTTGTTGTAATATATAATATATAATAACAAACCGTGAAGTTATGATCATTGTTCTTCTTGTTGATCAAATTTCTGGCCTTTTAGAATTAGACATTCCCTTGTTCTGACTTTTTGCTGACCTTCTAGAATATTCCCTTTCAGTCAGTATAATTATAATCAGTATGGAATGGGATGTTATAAAAATAAGATCAGAAGAAAGACTCATAAGAAGAAGGCTAGTAAATGAATGGCGGAGAACAGTTTCGAAAAAAGTGTCTTTTTTCCCCTACAATTTTCCTAAACAGCACCGATTTTCATAAAAATCTGGATTTAGATTCTGCTTACCCTCCCTCTACTTCAAAGTTGACCCTGTGCCTAGGGGTGGATGCCATACCCCTTCTCAGAGGGTGAAAAATGTTCCAATGTAATTAATTCCTGGGATGAATAGATTGGCCAATTTCGATCGACTATTAATAGATCCAATTTTCGACTTGTTCAAGTGAAAGTGCCATTTTTTTTTTTACCAATATTTTTCGCGAATAACTCCAAAAATAGGTACTTTATCGAAAAAAAATTGTTCTTAGTAAAATGTAGCTTATAAAAAAAAAGAGAGGAGGGTTTATGGTGTCTGTTGGTTGTCTGATTATGGTGTCTGAAGGTTGGCTCTTATTTGTTAAGTTACCAAAAAAAAAATGCGTTTTCAGGTCAAGGGAAACTCTCGTTAAACCTTTGTTGAAGTACTTGAATTTATTTTTGTTTTTTTTATAAAAAAATCCTAGCATTAAAACTAAAAATTCGAGCCAAAAAAAATGTAAAAATCACCGCCTAATTACCACCCCGATTGAAAATAATTGTTACCACTTTATTTATGTACTTCTTGTGACAAGCTCTGGAAATTTGACCGGTTCAAAGTATGCTTAGTTTTGAAAAAAAAAATTGAGTTTGAGTTAGTAATTTTGCAAAAAATTGCCTTTTCTTCAAAATAACTCAAAAACTATCAATGATACGCAAAATTTTGTAAAGTACAAAATTATAGCTTTTGCTTTTCTGAAAACTCAAGTTTTTTTATAAAAGTTCCTCGCGACAAAATAAGCGAGTTATGAGTTATAACAAAAAAATGTTGGTCCCAATTTTTTTCAAGGTCAAAAAAAATGTAAAAATCACCCCCTAATGACCACCCCAATCGAAAATAATCACTACCGCTATATTTATGTACTTCTTATGGCATGCTCTGGAAATTTAACCGGTTCAAAGTGCTTAGTTTTGAAAAAATTTGAGCTTGAAGTGAGTAATTTTGCAAATAATTGCTTTTTCTTCAAAATAAGTCAAAAACTGTTAATGAACGCAAAATTTAACAGAATATGAAATTGTAGGTTTTGTTTTTCTATTTTTTTTTTTTTTTTGTTATTCTTCAAGAGAAAATTTGAGTAAGACAGATTCATTTAAAATCTGGTTAATTGTTCATAAATTCTAACTTGTTTAAGTCCTTACAGCTCTAACTCTTTCAAAAATAAGGGCTGAAAGGAAATTAAATTTATATACAGGGTAAGTCATTGATATGGGAAAGCTCGATTACACCTATACCATTAAAGATATCGAAATGAACCAAAAAGTGCTGTAAATGGGAGGGTAAAGTGCAGTTTGTAAAATTATTTTCAGATACACAGGATGGCCCAAGTTCGCTGTACGCCATACAACTTTGTTATTTTAAATAGGACACCCTCTATATTATTACATTTGCATATTGCTTGAGAAAAGTAAAAAAGAATGGTTTGTAAAGTTGAAGTTTGTAATGAGCAATTTATGAGTTATAAACAAATGAAAATCGCGATTTTCCATTTTCAAAGCAGCTTATATTGAAAACGGCTCGAGATATGGCAAAACGGCTTACATGTCCCTATCTTAACTTTTCAAGCGGTATCCTATTGGATGGATGAAATTTTTATACAGAGTGGTAAAAAATTTGATTATTTTCATCACCCGGTATAAAAATTTTAGCTACATGATAGGATACCAAATTAAAAATTAAGATAGGGACATGTAAACCGTTTTTCCATATCTTGAGCTGTTTTTAAGAAAAGCTGCTTTGAAAATGGAAAATCGCGATTTTCATTTGTTTATAACTCATAAATTGCTCATTACAAACTTCAACTTTACAAACCATTCTTTTTGACTTTTCTCAAACAATATGAAAATGTAATAATATAGAGGGTGTCCTATTTAAAATAACAAAGTTGTATGGCGTACAGCGATATTGGGCCATCCTGTGTATCTGAAAATAATTTTACAAACTGCACTTTACCCTCCCATTTACAACACTTTTTGGTTCATTTCGATAACTTTAATGGTGTAGGTGCAATCGAGCTTTCCCATATCAATGACTTACCCTGTATATGAGTTTATAGCTCTTGAAAAAACCTACAAATTGGTTTCATGGAGGACTTGATAACTTAAAAACTAAGCGAGTTATGAGCAAAAAACCAAATCACAAATTTATACATTTCTTATTAATCTCATTCAGGAGAAAATTATTTTTTTGTACACTGTGAGGACATTTATTTTTATTTTTTATAGTCCCCCCTGATCTTAAATTTTGATCCAAATAAATGAGAGAGAACTTTTGATACATAAAGTACAAAGTACATAAAATCTAATGACTGAACAGACTTTTTGTGCAGATAAGTGAAAAACTGTTAAAATGAAAAATCGACCCCTGTCTCACTTAAATAACCGATCTACAATTCTAAAATTATTTTCGAATGGGGGTAGTTTATATGCAAAAAAATAACAAGCAGCCCTTGGCACTAGGTCAACTTTACAGTAAAGGGAGGAAGTAGAACCTGAACCCTAATTTTTGTGCTGTTTGGAGAAAGTATATCTACAGTATTTTACCTTTAATGACTGGAGTAAGAGATAAGTTGTGTCAAAAATAGACAATAAAATTGGGTAAAAAAAAACACTGAATGAATTTATTTTATTATTTTGACACCGACAAACTATTATTAAAATTATTGCTAGCAGCCTTGGCCTTACAAAAAATGTTGACTATTCAAAAATGGTATCCATTATACAAACTGTACAGTTATTATTATTGCTATTTAATTAAATTGATCATTATAAATAAATAAATGGTCGTGTTCCTATTTCAACAGGCGACTTATACAGGGTGTCCCGTATCGTTATGTTCAAAAGTCTTGAGTATATAGTAGGCTTAATTTTGAGCCCAAAAAACCCAAAAGTGACAGGTCTATCTTTATTCGTTACGAAGTTACAGGCCTAAGAAAATTATGACTAGTAAATAACAAGATTCAACTTTGTAAGCCACACAAAGACATGTGTTGTGGTTTAGGCTAATAATTTATTGTAATGGTAACGACATGAGTAAACGTCACCGAAATAAACATTAGTAGAGGTTTCCCTGCTCATACGAAATGGCATTAGGATTCAAAAGGATGCGGCACCAGCATATTTCGGAATTGGTGCTTGTAACTAAATGCCAGAGAGAAATTATTATTTGATCGTATTCAGCAAGCTGGTCAAGAGATAGGTACGCAAAAAAAGACGAGAAAACTTGTTACTTTTGCAATAGGTCTTCGAGCATAAGCTTGTATTCAGCAAGGAATAGGAGCAATAAAATAAGTTTTATGTGGTTTTCAAAGTTAAATCTGGTATTTACTAGACATTATATTTTCTTAGGCCTGTAACTTCGTAACGAATGCAGATAGACCTGCCACTTTTGGGTTTTTTAGGCTTAGAAATAAGGCTACTATATGCTCACAAAATTTGAACATAACGATACGAGACACCCTGTATAATAAACCTATTGTCTGTTAGTCTGACAATAACAGATTCACAAACTATTTAATCAGCCCATTAATAACAGAACACGACCGGTCATAATCGTTTAGAGATCTATTTACCTGAATCGGCATTGTTGTCCTGAGCGACGACCACGGTTCTCCCGTCGTTGAGTTTGACGCTCGCCCTTTGATGCATGAAAGAGCAATGCGGTTTCAGGCAACCGCCCGGCTGTGATTCCCAGTAGCAAGGTATCGATTTCCGATTTTTCTGCAACATTTATTCGCTCAATTATTGCCAGATCAAAGTATGAGACAAATATACAGTGTCAAGTGACTATAAATTCAATTTACCCTTAATTCCATGTGTCTAAAGTTACAATGCACATTTACGCACTTCCCTTCCTTCCAAAACGAGCAGACGGTCTCAGAGCCCAGGGCGGAGGGCTCGTGACGAAATGTGCAATTATCACCCTGAAAAATTCGTTTTAGTTATAAAAAATTGTAAATTTTAGGCATCATACTCGTAGAATGAAATCAAAGCCAACTCGAATTTTTAAATATAAAAATAAAACAAAAATTACAAATTTAGTTTCTTTGAAATATTTTGACAACCAATAATGACAGCTCAATGTGAATATCCACAACTTTTTCCCCATTTAACCGACTCTGTACCTCTCATAGTTTAAAACATCCCCATGCTATCCCATTATCCCCCGTAAAAAGCTATCCCCATTATTTAGAATGTGCTACCCTTATCTAATACCCCTATATTGCTAGTAGGAGTCTAGAGAGGGACGAAATCATCACGTGCGTCTATTTCTCTCCATTAAGATGCAAGGCTATCCTAGCAATAAGCGCCAGTTTCAATAAAACCGGTACCCGAAATAACTTTTTAAAAGGGCACGTTTCTACAGGAATGCAAGTGCCTCGTTGTTAAAATGGAACCTCAGTATGGCACGCGCTCTTTTATTAACCATTCGCTGTTTAAAAAATACTCCAAACCAGTACAAGAAAGAAACCGAAGCGAGTCTGTCGTACTTACTTTTGAACATGTGGAATAGTAGTAGAAGTAGCAGTCGTTATTTTTCCTAGGCGAGTCTAAATCTGTCATTTTCTTGAAAAAATTGTCAGCCCTGAAAAGTAAACAGACAGTTAGACGCGATTTAATAACAATAATCGCAGTAAATATGCCAAAATAGACGATATAACCAAAATTGAAAAAGTGAGGTTAGGTCTCCAACAATTTGATAGAGTCTTTGAACGTAATAACGAAGCCTGGGCTTGATATAAATAGATAAATGGATAATTTGTAGTCGTTACCAATTGTAATAGTAGTCTGAAGGCATTGTGAGATTATTTTGGAAGTTTGAAGAACGAGGGAAAAATCACAATCTGGCAGACTCTTAGCACATAGCTCTTAGATTCAAATCACAGATTTTCCAACCAAGTTTTCGGTCGCTTATCGAGTTTTTTCTATCTGCAGACTTACCTTGATGATATCAACCTGATATCTCGGTTTTTTTCAAATAAGGTAAGACCTGTCCAGCAATCACCAGCACCACCACCACACTTCTTTTAATAAAAAAACTGGAATCACAATCACATTTGGCAAAAGTTTTTTTAAAGCAAGAGAAAAATGAAGTGCACGAGTGCGATGCAACGTAACAATTGCAAAAAGAGAGAGAAATATCATAAAAAGTGTCAAATGTCAGTCAAGTGTCACGCGATTTGACCCCGAACTATCCCCAGACTACTGTGCGCTGTCACCATCACCAGCGATGTGATGTGCCGTATTCTTTACGCAATTCTTTACGGGTAAAGAATTCATTCTTTACATGGACTTTTTCGGGGTAAAGAATGTAAAGAAAGCAAGGACGTAAGGAAGGAATGTAAATATTGCTCGTGCCACTGTCATTACTGTCATTAGTCAATGTCATTACTCATTTTACTGCTGCTCTGCCCGCCCATGTACTTGCAGAATAGTAGTTTATTATTATATTATTATATATTATGTTATTATGTATAATTAGTAATTAATTAATAATAAAAATAAAAGTAATAAAATAATGTATGCCTCATTTTTTATTGATTGAATGAGTATTATTGTTATTATTAGTAACCCTAACCCTACATTTAGGTCACCCATTTATTTTGAATCTTCTTGTTTTGTGATTATTTGGACTGAAATTAATGTTAAAATAAGGTTGAGTTAACCGCTTTAATTTTAACATGCAGTGAGATTTACAATTATTGCCTACTGTGACAAATTTCAACAGTACGTCCCATTGTAGGCATAGCTGACGGCATAAACTGTGGCAATATAAAATTTCGTAGGGATGTGCCGAATGTTCGGCAAAAGTTCGGTATTCGGCAAGTTCGGCGCTTTTGCCGAATATTCGGCGAAGCCGAACTTTGATATGATTTTGCCGAACTTGCCGAACTTTTGCCGAACTTTTTTTTTGCCAGATATTGTTTTTGCGTAAAACACTACAAACTTTTCAAACAAAAACCCCAATACAAGTCTAGTTTGTAAAAAAAATCGACAGCAGTTAGAAATACAGCTCGTCTAGTGAGGATTGTTGTAACTTCAATAAAAAACTATGTATAGGTAGGTATTTCTGAATAGTTTCATATTTTTCATTTCATAATGTTACTTGGCTTTGTGAGTTCAGAAACAGCTGAGACCCTGTGGCATTGACCTAATTCTGAACCTAAACATATGTAATATTCGTCTCGCTTGGTTGTAATTATTGTCTCAAAAGCCATAACCACTCAACATAATATTTATGAGTAGACAAGGTTATACAGAAATCTGAAGCTGGGATAGCATGAGTTGAAGTATAAAAGACTATAAATATGTAATGATTAATAAATAATGAAGGCCTGACTTAGCGTCTTTGAGTGAGATCTTTTCCCTGAAGTGTTGTTTATTGGCATGCCATTTTTTTTTATACCTACATTCTACATTGAAAGTAAATGAACTCAATCTAATAAGTAGTAGTAAATTTATTACTACAATAAAAAATATGAACAAACAAATAATGAAATATTAAATTAGGCAACAATTGATAAAGAATCAGAATTTTTTTATTCCCAGTTTTAAGGAGTATACCTAATTGCATGATTTCCAGTCCAGTGGAATATTTAGAATTCCAGAAGTGGAGTGTGGCAAGAGGGAAACCGGTTTTGCAACTGAGATCAGGGTCAAATTAGACAAAAAAGAAAACAATGTACAGGAATAGGAAGTAGGTACTTAGGTATTATAATACCTAACTCAATTTACTTAGGTCTGGATTTTACGAGTTCTTTAGTTCTTTCAGTGATAAATACCTAATAATAATTATTATTATTATTGACGCAATTAATTTTCTTTAGATTTAAAACTTAAAAGTGTACATATTTATTTATAGGAATTGGGAAATGTTTAGAGGCTTGATTTTTTTGATATAGTTAGTACCTGGCCTAAGCCACCCATATTCCCTAACCTAATTTTTTTTTACGTTTTATCCGAATTAATTACTTTTTTCAGGAATAACAAGCAGGATTGATTGGATTGATGGGAGTTTTTGACATTTCACGTTTTGTAATGACGATTTATTGAAAACCTGTACAAATTTTCAGATCAATCGGCAGTTTTTCCGCGATTCAGACTTATTTTATCCTGCCGAACTTTAAGCCGAACTTTTTGCCGAACATTCGGCGGTTCGGCATAATTTCGGCCGAAGCTTCGGTGGTTCGGCGGTTCGGCCAAATCGTGGTTCGGCACATCCCTAAAAATTTCTTTGCTAACTGAATAAATTCATTTACGATTTGAGTTAGTTTATTGTCTTCCCCATATTAGATCCCATGCATTGAACCAGTAGAGTTATGCAGCATTGATAAGACCATTTTCGAGTTCCTAGACGAATTTTCCCACCCGTCAATAAGAAGTATGTTGAGGGATCCGCAGATGTCTTCTCTCGATACATTTCTTGTAAGCATTTTCTGGTAAAGTAGTTGATAATACTTTGCGACTGGGTAACTTGGATCCATATATGCTGGATTGCTGGATCCATATTATTTGATGATGATATGCCAAAGATAGTCTCGCCAGATCAGAAAGTGGTCTAGCGAGACTATAGCAGATGGCGACTGCAGTGAAACGCCAAATGACGTGTTCTATGTCGGTGGTGCTGGTGATAGTAAGAACTTGAAGCAAAGCCCTAAAATAAATAAATATAATCAGTACTTCACTCAATTTTTTTATAACTGAAAGTTTCAAACATATTTTATCAACCTGCTCTGTTTCCAGCTCCACCTCTACTTCGACATGTACCAGTGTTTTCATGAAAAAAATTTCTCCACAAAATACTTCTCTAGGTGATTCTCAGGTTCTGAAGAAATATATTCGTAACTTGTTGCTGTATTAATTCCCTCTTCCAAGCTTGACTCTCAAATTGGCAGTGCATGGTGCGAATGATCGGAATGATTCATTATCAGAATGACTTTTGATTTTCGCTGTCCAATGTTCACGTTTTTGAATTTTTCCTTCTGATAAATCATAATTACCACTCGAAGTAGTGGGAATTAAATCTGCTGGTTCAGGACGACCTCAGGTAACTATTATTCTTAAAATGTGGAAAAATCATGCTTGAAGTGAAGTGCGAATAAAAATCAAGACCTGAATATAAGTACAATATAATATACCTCACTCAGCAACGACTTGACTTTAACTTACCTATGTGCTATGTTATATGTGCCTTTCTAGAAACTGCAGTATTAGCAAGGTATTTCTCACATATTCGCATGTTCTACAACACATAAAGCAGAATACCTAATTTTCATTGTTATCTATTTTAATTTCGGTGAACTGAAACTCAGAATATTCCTGATGAGTTTTGATTTCTGCCAACCATCGTAATCTATTGTGTGTGGTAGTGGGATTCTATGGAAATTAATAATATAAAATAACATAGGTAATAATAATGTGTTATCAAAAAATCAAAACAAACATAGAACATAACCTCGCTTTTCCGGTGTTTTCGTTCTTTACCTATTTTTTACATGCTTTCCATTCTTTACGTATTGTTAACGTATTCTTTACATTCTTTACGTCAAACGTAGAAGATGAATTTTTTACGCGTGAAGGCACAACACTGACCATAATCTTAGATAGGGAACTCTCTTTCCTTGTCTGACCATAGTAGTTAATATCCAGAGAGTTTACCTTGTCTAAGAAGAAAAATTATCGTCGCAAACAGATACGTCAATGTCAATATTGATATTATTGTGCCGAGTAGTATATAACTTTTGACATTATAATAAATCCACGGTAGAGTTATATTCTTAAAAAATTTCAAAAGAAAATCATCAATAATAAGCAAAATTTTGAATGATTTCTAGTTAGTAATTACCATGTGAAAAAAAATCAGTTTTTAATTTTGAAATTTAAATATTAGGTAACTTTCCCACAAAAATAATTATTGCGCATGCGGATCTATCGGCGCTTTAGCAAGGATGCATGAAAATTGAGTCTCGAATTAATTCGATCCGATCCGATTCGATTCAATTACAGTGATTGTTTTGGATTATTTATTTCGTTTGATTCCGATTCTAGTTCGTCTAGTTCGTCCGTCTAGTTCGAGTCCGAAGGAGATAAATACTTTGAATAATATCTACGTATTTTATTATACAAATCATCGACATCAGCGCAGAATTACGCATGGCGCATGAGCAGCCGAACCGAACTACTAGTTCCTACAACAATCCCGGAACTGCTAGAATCGGTTCTAAACCAATAATGAACCGGTTCGATGCACCGCGAACGGCGTTTTTTACACTGCGCATACGCAAGAATTCTGAACTCGTTCGGAACTGTATCCGCGAACGAAGCTAATATTTTATTATGATGTACTGCCTAATACAGTTATTTAAAATAGGTAGGTACTGATGGAAAATAATATCGGAATTTTAATTTATCACCGTTTGGCGGTTTGGCCAAGCTATAAAGAAATAAATAAATACATTTTAAAATGCCCCCACATTGTCAATTGTCAACGTGTAAACATGTAAACAACTACTATAGTATTTCTAAGATGGCGACTTCCGTCGCGCAATTCAATCGATGCTTCGAAAGTCAACGCAGCCGCAATCACCGCAAATTTGAGTAACGTCATTGTCAATGTTGTCAATTTCATTCGCTTCAAAATTGTGTTGAATGTCATGGATGTTGAATTATTTAGATGGCCAAGGTTAAATTAAGGTCGTTCTCAAATGAATCAAAGTGCATTTTACGAAGATAAACGATAGAGAAAGTTACTTTTTTACTTTCATTCTTTCATTTTCATTAGTTTCGTTCAGTTCGGTGGGTAACGAACGAGGTCCAAGAACTTTAACTAACCGTAAGAAAATTCAAAATGGTAAGTGACAAGAAAGAAGTGAATGTTCTCAAACTTTTACCAACTTATTTAATAATAATTTTTACCTTCAGCAAGCACCAATCAAAGTTGTTGTAACCGGAGCGGCCGGTCAAATCTCCTACTCGCTTCTCTACATGATCGCGAAAGGAGACGTGTTCGGACCCGACCAACCCGTGGTTCTACATCTCCTGGAGATCCCCCAGGTGCTGGGCGTCTTGGAAGGCGTCGTCATGGAACTGGCCGACTGTGCGTTCCCCTTATTGCACGGTGTCGTCCCCACTGCGGATCCAGCTGTCGCGTTCAAAGACGTATCGGCGGCTTTCCTCGTCGGTGCCATGCCCCGCCGGGAGGGCATGGAACGGAAGGACCTCCTGTCCGCCAATGTGAAAATATTCAAAGTTCAAGGCGAGGCTCTCGACAAGCACGCCCGAAAAGACGTCAAAGTCCTGGTGGTCGGTAACCCCGCCAACACAAACGCTCTGGTATGTGCCACTTACGCTAAATCGATCCCAAGAGAGAATTTCACCGCCATGACTCGACTGGATCAGAATCGCGCCAGGGCTCAAATCGCTCAAAAGGTCGGCGTGCCGGTCTCCCAAGTTTCAAACGTCATCATCTGGGGGAATCATTCTTCGACTCAGTTCCCCGACGCTTGCCACGCCGTTGTTGAAGTCAACAACCAACCGAAATCCGTCAAAGACGTCGTTAAAGATGAAAACTGGCTACGCACAACTTTCGTCGAAACTGTCCAGAAGAGAGGAGCGGCCGTTATTAGCGCTCGTAAGATGTCGTCTGCGATGTCTGCAGCTAAAGCCGCATCGGACCACATGAGAGACTGGTTCGTGGGCACTCAGAAGGGACAGTTTGTCTCTATGGGGGTAGTAAGTGACGGTAGTTATAACACTCCTAAGGGGGTGGTCTTCTCTTTCCCTGTTACAGTTACCGGGGGTAAATGGCAGATAGTACAGAATCTAGAGATTAGCGATTTCGCCCGCACAATGTTGAACAAAACCGCTGCAGAATTGGAAGAGGAACGCAAAGAAGCTATGGAGATTGTGAACGATGCATGACTAGCACACAAGCTTTAATATGTCACATTATTATTATTATTATTGTGGGGATCTAAATTTTATAAGTCTGAATATTTTTAATCAACCATTCATAGCCTTGTTAAAACTGTTTGTGCTTTTTACTGAATTTATACGTACAATGAAACAATTATTGTAATAATACGTAGTACGTAGGTACATATTTTTGCTATATACAATCATAAAAGAACTCTTGTGTAATTTGACATTTTAAAGCCTCTTCTAAATGCATTTATGCATCTTATTTATAGTAAACTTGAACCGATTCTGTTGAAGTTGAAATTAGAAGAATATATATCTATAGACTTATTGGGTACGTTCACCTGACGTCAACTGTTGAATAGCAGCGCAAAACGGTTGAGTGTAAGTTGTTTCAACATGTTGGAAATAGTCTGAACGCATTGTTGACATCGAGAGATATGTGACATGTTTCTGGATAGGATTCAAGTTCATAGAAGTAATTATTAGCATTTATTTGTCGCTGATTGTATCAGGAGCATTCTTACTTGCAACTTTTACTTCCCACTTGGCGCATGTCCGCAACATACACGTTGACTGTGCTGAGCGTGAAATATTTACGCTCACAAAAATACTCAACAGTTGGACAACGGTTGTAAGTGAGCGGTATGTCTGAACACAAGCGCTACCTTAACAACTCAACGGTTGACGTCAGGTGAACGTACCCATTGTCTGCTTGTTAAGTATTGGTTGGTGGAAGTCGATACGCGTATTGCAATGTTATTTTTATTAAATATTTTAGTTCCTGCATTATTTTTTGTCCTTTCATTTTACCAAGCCCTGCTCTTTTGCTAATTTAATTCGAAATTTATTGTCTTGGCTAAAAGTAAAAGCGCGCGAAGGCCATTAAAGAAACGAAGAATATATTGTCTTCAGTAATCACTCGCCAACGCATATCTGAAACGTACCGTTAATTAAATTTCGCGGCTTGTTGATTTCGTATACAGTCTTCTATGAATTAATAAACTTCAATTTAAAAAAAATATATGTTTTTATTCTGTGTACAGTTATTGTCTTAATAAGTTAACAAACCGTAAACGTAAAAGGAAACGAAAAGGAATAAAGTACCCTTTTATTTTTTATTTGTTTGTGTAGTGTGGCTGTGTGTACTGGTTACTGCTGACAATTAGGCAGACCATTATTAACAATAAAAAATTCACCAAATAATAATATGAGTATAATTCCGGATTTAGTCAGTTCAAATTTTAAATTCACTCTCTTTACGTTCGTTTGCGATGTTTTGCTCCCTTGTGAGAAATCATACGTCACGTGACTACAAATCTGCTCGCGCTCGCGCAGTCAGTGATCCAAGATTATTACCAAACGCAGCACAACTTCCTAGGGAACCTGTATTACCGACACATACGCTTCGTCAGTGTCGATAATACAGGTACCCTAGAACTGCATCTCCTCTGCACTGCACTCATGGTCGTGCTCATGAATCATGATTAGTATAGCTATACAGGGTGTCCCATAATATGTGGGCAATCTCCCGGATTTGGGTAAATTTCGTAAAAATAAATGAAAAAATAGCTATAAAATTAATTCCTCAGAGACACCCCTACAAAGATATTAGCTGTTGAAGTTGAGGGTTGAAAATCAATTTTTTGCAATAACTTTTTTATTTCTTGACCGATTTTGATAATTTTTGTTTTTATTTTGTATTATTTTTAACTGTTTAGAATAGTGTTTCATAATCTTTGGTAGCACATACATAGACCTCGGGATGGCATAACCCCCTCATTCACTTGAAAGAAAACAATCAAAATAATAATTTTACAGTTTTTTAAGGTTAATTTTCTTTTTATTTGACATTTTTTACATAAAAAATGTATCCTTATTTATTTCGATAGAGCGAACCGTTATCGAGATAAACGTCCTTCTAATAGGTGATGCGTCGCAGGAACTTTTCAAATTTCAAGTAAATTTTAACAAGATGGCTGACCTATGACAGTAAATTGAGCAGGAAACAAAACAATAACTTAATTAAATACACGTCAGTGTCAAAAGATTTCATTTCATGCAGGCAGATTCAATTCTAACTGATTTTCTGCGTATTCAGCGTTTTTGTAACTCATTTTAAAATCAGTTAGAATTGAATCTGCATGAAATAAAATCTTTGACACTATTTGACGTGTATTTAATTAAGTTATTGTTTTGTTTCCTGCTCAATTGACTGTCAAAGGTCAGCCATCTTGTTAAAATTTACTTGAAATTTGAAAAGTTCCTGCGACGCATCACCTATTAGAAGGACGTTTATCTCGATAACGGTTCGCTCTATCGAAATAAATAAGGATACATTTTTTATGTAAAAAATGTCAAATAAAAAGAAAATTAACCTTAAAAAACTGTAAAATTATTATTTTGATTGTTTTCTTTCAAGTGAATGAGGGGGTTATGCCATCCCGAGGTCTATGTATGTGCTACCAAAGATTATGAAACACTATTCTAAACAGTTAAAAATAATACAAAATAAAAACAAAAATTATCAAAATCGGTCAAGAAATAAAAAAGTTATTGCAAAAAATTGATTTTCAACCCTCAACTTCAACAGCTAATATCTTTGTAGGGGTGTCTCTGAGGAATTAATTTTATAGCTATTTTTTCATTTATTTTTACGAAATTTACCCAAATCCGGGAGATTGCCCACATATTATGGGACACCCTGTATACAAAAAAAGCCTACACCTCTATGCTTGTGTCTATGGGTAATAACTGTGTCAACAGAATCTTGCCGCGGCACACCCTTACCAAGAAAAGTCCCAAGAAAAATCTGGATTTGCTCGAAAAGATTCTATTGACACAGTTATTAAGGAGAAGCACTGACATGCAAACTTTATAGGCTATTCCTACATTATTTATTAATAGTTTTTCGGAAATAATTAAACCGAAGGCTATCCGCAAATAGTATATGAAAAACATATTTTCCAGAGGAATTGCCCTCTTAACAAATGGCCGCCACTAGAGGCACAGGGCACAGGCCTCACTTTTGTTATTAGTACATTAGCACTCATGCACGTGCCATATGGCATAGTCATTAATGACGAAAATGTAAGTGAAACCTGTGCGCCTATGAATCTAATAGTGGCGGCCATTTGTTAAGAGGGCAAAACCCTCTGAAAAATACGTTCTTCATAATTATTATATTTTTGCAGTCAAATTCCTCTGGCAAAGCAATTGATTTCCCATATTAATTACAATATTGTGGCGGCCATTTGTCAAGAGGGCAAAATCCTCTGGAAAAGACGTTAGGATCACTACTTGTAGATTAGGAGAATTATTTCTTGTATACTTGATCACACTCATAGGGAATAATTGAAAATGCATCTGAGTCTAGTCCTAGACAGTATACTACAAAAAATAGTCCATGTTTGTTTCAATATATCATATAATTTATTAATTTAACGTAACAAAATATAAATTGATTGGCAATTTAAAAATGAATCTTAACTAACTAGGAGAAACAATCACTAAAAACTAAAACCCAAATTATTGTTACAAAGATAGTTAGTTAGTAAACGAAAGGCACGATTGATTAGGGGAAGGACACTTTAACGTATCTTTAAACAACAATTTCGCTTTCTCCAATTGGTTCTCTGAAATTCTGATTTGCTTGCGACAAGCCATTGAAATTCCCAAACGTTTACGACATTTATTCGAAACTGATGTATTATAAGGATCAGGTGCTGTGGTGACGGCTTGTTCGGTGACGGTTTTTGGCACCCTGAAGTCAGTATTCGTTCCCGAGCTCTTGGCTTTATCTTCGCACAGCTCTATAATCTCAGCAGGTACATCGATATCGTCGAGCATTAAAAAATCTTGAAACGCTTCATCGAGTTCATCGTTTGACTCGAAGTCTTTTAACTCTTCCTGATGTTTACTTTTGAAAGACATCACGGCTTGCTGGAAGGAGTCTTCTTTGACATCGATTGTGATACCTGAAGCACTTTTGAAGCCTGTCGCGATAAAGTTGTTCTCGATGATTGGTACTGGTTTTTCTTTATTTGGCTGCTTATTTAATGATTCGTTTGTAGAAATACCGGGACCGGTGTCTTGATTTTGGTATAAATTCAAAGCTCTCTGAAAGGAGTCTCTTTTGATGTTGATAGCGGCGCCTAAACCACTTTTGAAGCCCGTCGTGAATACTTCTTTATTGCTGGAGCTGGTATCTTTGTTCTGGTTCTGGAAACTTGCATCATTTTGATGGCAATCTCTTTTATTATTAGCATTAATGTTTATTATACCACTTTTGAAGGTGCAAGTAGTTAAAGGATCGTCGGTACAAGTTTCTCTATCTTTTATAGCAGAATTTGATGTATCAATAAATGTCGTAGTCGTACATTTATCCAAAATATGTAGTTCATCGTTTTCGAATATCTTGGAAACTTTTTCCATGGACTTTTCGGAAATATGAATCTTATTCCCGGATGCGGTTTGGAAACCTACTGCAACACAACTCGTTGCTCTATCATCTGGTAATCCGTCAGACTTGAATTTTTTAATCGGGGATAAACTTTCTCTTTCCATATTGCTCTGTTCACTAGTTCTAGAATTACAGACACCAACACCAACATCAAGGGCACTGCAGCCCTTAGTACCAGTAACCAGATCACTTTTTTCATTCATGGCTTCAATTTCATACAAAGAGGATAACAGTTTATTTAAAACGTTCCGTGATATCAGATAATCTTGTTCAGTGAATCCCAAGAATCCACCCGATTCCGATTCTTGAGCGGTGTTGTTGAAATTGTGGTTGGGTAGTTCCAGCCCCGTGGAGCTTTCGCTCCGAGTATCAGGGATGTTATCGAATGCGGCCACTATTTGCGAATCGCTGATCTCCCACTCGGAAAACAGATCGTTATCTCGAGGCGATTTCTTCTGAGACACTTCCTTCAAAGCTCCCTTATCTGGAGTAATATGCGCAAGCCGATTTTCACGCTTCGATCCGGCTTTAGTTAAAAAAGAGAATTTATTTTGACGCTGAGTGATATCGTTATTACTGGGGGCAGGTTCTAAAATGTCACGAAATAATAATTCCGAGTGGTGTCTGACATCACATTCAGATACGATTATCTCTTTTCCGCTGGCTGTTTGAAATCCTTGTGGCTTTGAATGCGATGTTTGAGAATGACCGATTCTCCTGGGAGCAGGAGCTGTTGGCCTTTTAAAATTAGCCCGAGTACTTTCTTCCAGTTGGTGAATGGTGCTGGTGCTGGTGCTTGAAATATTATTGTTTTCCTTGAGACTTTCAAGCTGGTTGGTTAAACACTTTCTCGCTTCCTTTTTAAAACGTCTGCTGTTGAAGAGTGTTCGATTTACTTTGCCGGTGCTTAGAACGGGTGATAGGGGTCTGTCAAATGGGAAATTATTGCAGTTGACTTCTTCATCCATTGCCGCTGGACAAACGCGGCCTGCATTGTTATTTGTTGTCAATTTTTGCTTGGAATTATTATTTCTGATACAAGTGAGTCGAGCTTGCCCACTTACTTAACAATTATTCTCAATTTTATTAACAATACGACATGATTTATTATTATTTTTAAATAACAAAAGGTTTATTTGCTGATGAGGAGACATTCAAACTTGACTCTCTTTCTGTTTGTTTCTGTTTTGTTTTTTTGATTTTTTGTAATTTTCTTCTTCTTTTAGTTCTTTTATTAGTTCTTTTACAACTACAGGTGGCAGTGACAGTTGACATTAATTGTTTCGGCCAGTGAACTGTCAGAGTTGTTAGCTGCATTCGGGTTTTCGCTAAGCCGTCAGGAGTATGCGCAGTTTAAGTTCGGGGTTTGTTGAACTAATTTTGAACAATTTCTGAGACAACTGACCTAGTGCTTTTTAACGGATGCTGCTGATTATTATTATCCTATCTTTAACTACATTGACATGACAATTGCGAAAATGTCAGTCAGTTTGTCAGTTACTTTCTTGCCGCTAGAGATGCGCCATCGAGAATCGAAATCTCGATAACACTTGTGTGCAAAAAATACTACTTCAGAGTATTTGTTGTTTATCTTTATCTGATGGAATATTTAGACTCAGGGACGAAATACTGACGATTCATTACTCATCATAACTACCCGTAAAACTACAGTTATTTAGACATACCGGCTAAATAAATCACAGTTACAGGACGTTACCGTGACAGCACTGACAGCGCATCACAATCGTGGTAGAAATAGAAACTTAGAAAGTAGAAAGTCGAATAGACTGTCTACTACGCCGACGCCGAAATAAATAACAGAAGTTTGGTTATTGTTATTTATTTATATCAGTGATCTCCATACTTTGTTTGTTTTAATTCGATGGTTTATAATTATTCAAATTAATTAAAAGCGCTCACTTAAGGTATGGTATGATAGTCTGTGATGGTCTGATGGGAGTGATGGTAGGGAATCTGTATTACCGACACTAACGTTTACTAGGGTAACGCATTCACTCGTTGACGTTTACTTAACACGGTTATGTTTGAACAGCTAGATGTCAGATTTTTGGCACATTTGGTCACAGGCGTAGGTATCAAGTGGAAAAAAGCGAAGTTTGAAAAATGAAACAAAATAATAACTCGAATAGAATTCGAGGAATCCTCTTTCAGTGGTTATTAAAAACATATTACGGGTTTATGGGATCTACGAAGCTGTAGAATTTAGTATTGGGTATAATTTTTAACTCGATTATTTAACGTAGTTACTGAGAAAAAGCGTCTTGGTAGACACACAAATGGCTGTGTGATCGTAGTACCCATACTGATTCTTAAAAATAAGATTCATCAAGATGTAATAAAACCTATCAGTCCTACCAGGAATATGGAAATTCTGAGCTTTGTATATTCTCTGCAATCATAACTGTCTGCTGATGGGACTGGGTGAATTTTTTGTCCAGAAAATCCCAGTAACAGGTAAGTATTGATAGAGGACTATAATGAGTTTAAAATATTAAGAAAGTTACCTTTAGACAACGCGAACAAGTAGAAAGCCCTCTTTTTTTTATTGTTAAAACATCCTCTAACGCAGCAGAAGTTTACCATTTTTTTTTAAATACGCAGACTTAATAACAAATTATGTAAATTTTTAGACAGTTGTACGTTCATGGAAAATCTGACGTTTGTAATGTTAAATTTGACATTCCCAACTTTTTGTGAGAATGAGAATGCGCTACCCTAGTAAGCGTCAGTGTCGGTAATACAGGTTCCCTAAGTGATGGGGCATATCAGTGAAATCCGATGCACGTTTGTAGGCGTGTTCAATTCTCGGACATGCGCATAGGACTCAAAGTACTTACAAGAGAAAGATTTATTTTTGTTTAAAAACTCTTTTTTTTGTAACATTTTACAACTACGTATTTTCCAGAAGAATTTGCCCTCTTAACAAATGGTCGCCACTAGAAACACAGGTCTCACTAGCACTACTTTTGTTTTGTCACCATGAACCATGACTGATATGAGTGATATGACTGATATACGCTATGTTTGCATTTGCCCGCTTGATTCGATATTATAGCTTTAATTTTGATCCAATTACAAAAATGATTTGAAAATTAATTTAAAAAAATATGCGTTTCAATTGAGCATGCGCAATCATTAATAAGAGGTGACTTATAGAGTAACACACAATTGGTTCTGTCAATTCTGTCATTTCATAATGGCACACTTCATACTTCATTCAAGCATTATAAATAAAATAACGGTAAAAAATGTGTTTTGAAAAATAAATGGGAAATGGATGTTATAATGTTTTCTTATTGATTTATGATTTTCTAATTTCTGTTATTGTTTTGAGTTTACGGTTTTAAACATTGCACGATTTATTTTTGTTTAATATCTAATTCAGGCATAAGGAAGGTACCTTGTCCCCTTGCCTTCATAAAATAAATTATCCTCAATAATTTTTATAAATGTTTCATTATAGACCTCTGCTGGACCTAAATTTCTAATACCTAGACCTACTTACCTATATTTACTTCTTCTTAACGTAACGTTAGTGGTAGTAAGTGATAGTGATGTGGTAGCCTGATACAGTAAAAATCTCTAAACCTCCTAGAATTGACGAACCGGAACCTGCAAAAATGGAAAGCAGTAGTTATAAGAAAATTCGTAAAGACTTGGACGATCTTGGATACCATCAACTGCTCGTCTCAGAATGTGTTCCCCTTGTTTCCAGGTTACTGGGAGACCTCAAAGTAACCACTGGAAATTTACAGAAATACATGGACATTGCAAAGAGAGCTTTGAATGTAAGGAAATAAAACAAAACTTGTTCTCACTTACTCTTACTACCTACTCTATTCTAATAGTCTGTGTCTGTAGTTAGTTTATCTATGGATTTAGAATTTGACAAGTCTTATCAAGTAAATGACAGAGTAAAGAATTATGATACATCAAAATTTGACATTTACTTATTCTCAATCATTTTGTAAACAAATAGTTGAAAGTTGAAGGTTATTTGTCTGTGAGAGTGTGACAGTTTGCTTGCTTGTTTCAGGAGAAGGAAATTTTAGAGTCTGGCGCTGAGCCTTATAAGTGCGATAACACTCGATTAATTAAGGAATGCAACGAATTACATCAGAGATTATTACAGTGCAATGAAGAACATGAACGTATTCATAAAGGTAAGCTTTGAATCTTTTAATTTGCACAACATTATCGATCGATAAGGTCCTATTTAGGTTCTACTAACCCTCTTTACTTCAAACTTTGCCCTCCTCCATGCCCCTCAAAATTTTTAATGCCAAGGGAGGATTAGAAACATTATCAATGTTTCAAAAACATAACTCGCTTAATTTTTAAGCTTTCAAGTCCCCCAAGAAACCAATTTGTAGGTTTTTTCGAGAGCTATAAGCTCATATAAATTTAATTTCCTTTCAGCCCTTACTTTTGAAAAGGTTTGAGCTGAAAGGGTTTGAATTGAACAAGCTACCATTTACGATGTGTTATCAAAACTAAGCACTTTAAACCTCTCAAAGTTCTATAGCATGTTACAAGAAGTACATAAATTGAGTGGTAACAATTGACTCTGCTTAATTATTTATTTTATCGTGTTTTAGAATTGAACAGGAAAATTTTTAAATTGGAAACGGAAAGCGGCGAAGTGAAATCACAGAACAACCAATTGAAAAAACGGGTGAAAGAATTGGAAGTCGACTTGAGCTGCAGTCAACTTAGAAAGCAAAAACCATCGGATTGTAGTAAGTACTTACAGTTTACTGTAATTTATCGTTATGGTAATAGTTAACTGATTATGAATTTTAGATAAGGGTAAATTGAAAAGTTCTTCAACGTCCGCTCTGTTAAATAAGCGAGAAGCGTCGTCTAAAGACAATAAATTCGCTCTTGACAGTGCACTAGCAATGGCGGATCAGAAGATTGCTTTTTTGAACAGAGAAGTGAAGAACTTGAAAGAGCAGCACTTGGAGCTGGTTCAGACCAACGAAATGTATCGAAATCAGGTGCGATATCCTGAAAATTAGTACCTAATTTTTTTTTTAATAAAATCAAACGACTTGAATTTCAGATAATAACACGAGACAAGGAAATAGAAAGATTGAAGGGATTATTGGACGGCGGACGACCTAGAGGCTCGGTCAATAAAGATTGCTGCTTCGTTGACGTGGAGGGAAGATTTGGTAAAATGCAGGACGACATCAACTCTTTGGTGAAGGAGAAACGGAACTTGGAGAGTCGTTTGAAGGGTTGGTATTTACCTGACCTGAATAGAGACAAACTTTGAGTTTAGTCAGGTTTTTATATTTTTTTTATTATTCACTCTAATGAATGGATCTTCTACTTATAGGCTAGGCATGTTAGAATTCTCAGAGGAAAGTTTTGCTATAGTTTCGATTTTCTCTAATCTTCTAAGTATTTTGGGTCATTAAACCTGAAATTGAAGTTTTCTAGCACAAATTTGACCAGGAAATTTGCTGTCTTTATCTTTTTGCCAAAATGTTTGCACTTTTTCAATTTTGACCCTAAATCTAGGAAAGGAAGCGTTTTTTCGACAAGTCCATTCTATACAAAATTAAAGAGGACAAAATTTCCTACATTTCTCGTAAATTACTTTTTTTTGCAAGACTAAGGGCCGGTTGTTCAAACGTAAATTAAAAATTTTGAGATAATTACTGATTTTCAATTGCAGATTTTGAAAATATACGGCGAATATATTTAATGATCTTTCATTTTTAATCATTAATTAACTCTTCTTAAAGGGAGCAGAATTTATTTTCAGCAAAATCAGACCAATAGTTCGATAATACAGGGCATTTTAAAATCAGTAATTATCTGAAAATTTTTAATTAACGTTTGAACAACCGGGCATAACTGTTTTGCCGGTAGGACGCGCCAAAAAAAAAAACTGGATTTCACTATAGATATTGAAGTGTTTTTTTGGAGCGTTCTAGCGGCGGAATGGTTAGTCTTACAAAAAAATGATATTTATGAAAAATGTAGGAAATCGTATCTCCTTTAATTTTGTATAAAATGGATTTGTCGAAAAAGCGCTTCCTTTCTGAGATTTAGACCAAAAACTGAAAAAAGTGCCAAAATTTGGGCAAAAAGTGCTAAAAAAAATCACATTTCCGGGCAAAATTGTTGTCTGTAATTTTCAAATTCGTGTCCACCACCCCCAAAAAACGTAGAGGGTGCATGAGAAAATCAATATTATAGTAAAACTTTCCTCTGAGCCTTAGCAAACTTTAAATATCTCAAAAACGGTGCGCCGTATGAAAAATATTAGAGAATACTCTTTTATCATAAAATGCATGAGCTATTGAATAACGTTTTTGTTTTTTCAATAAACTCAGCAACGTAGAAGATAGGGAGGGAAAAGGGGCACTACCCCTGGATATATACGCCACTGGAAGACATCTACAAAAACCGAAATAGCCACATTAAAGAGCTTTGTTTGCTTATTGTTCATGCCGAGTTTCATCAAAATCGGTTTCAATTTAAACGAGTTATGACGGCCCAATAACACTGAAACACCCTGACTTTTCTTCATTTTTAGAAGCATTAGACAAACAGCACGAGGCGATGAAAAGGGCTTTACATTTAGCGGACAGAAACAAGTATCTCGAGCAAGAATTGAAAGACATTGACCAGATTGCTCTTCAAGTGGAGGCAGAATGTAACAGTGCCGTGAAAAATAACCTGGAAAAAGTCGAAAAGTATGCATAATTATTGTATTTTTCTTTCATATCAATCAATCAATCAAAATGCTTATTGTAATTTTTAGACTTCAGGGTGGAATGCAGAGTACTTTGGCACAAATCCAGGCGCTCGAAAAAGAAAACTCGAAGCTGAAGCAAGAAAAAATGGGACTTCAAACGGACCTTAATTCCGTTCAGATAGAAAAGAGACGATTACAGGCCGTGTTGGAAAACGCTTTGGAAGAAAAAAAGAGTTTAACGGATCGAATTAATAAATTCACCATAATCGGTAAGACTCAATGATGAATAATAGAATTTTGAATAAATCAACACCTTTGCTATTATTTCCAGAAAACGATCTAAACATGGAAATTGATCGTTTGGTACAATTGTCTACAGAACAAACCCGAAAAATCAGTGAACTCGAATCCAACCTCAATTCAAAAGACACGCTTTTTGAGAGACGGGTATGTAGATTCCTATTTTTCATATCAAGAAATTACCATATTAATTTTTTGTCTTGTTAGGGTGCTGGTGCCAGTAGAGGTAGCGCCGATAAAATGACTCTGACAGAGGAACCAGACAAATATGAGAAAATGTCGAGTGTTGCAAAAACAGTCAAGACAGTTAAGAAGAATAAAAAGAAGACTGAAGTTTCTACGAAACGTGTCCCTGGCGCGAGGGTTCCTTTCAATAGTCCAGTTAAAAGTTTCAAGGATAGGGATGAAGAAGATGGAAGAGCAGACGATTCTTGTTGTAGGGGTTGCTGCAGTACGGGAGGCTGCGTGCAACATTTCAAGGAATTGCTCGACCGGGAAATGGAATACCGTAAAACTCAGGTACTTTGGTTGAGTTAATTTGATTTTTTTACCTTTTTACAGTTCAAAATCTATACTTTGATCATATTTTATAAGCACCCTGTATATTATTTGTAATAACCCAATAGATCAATAATAAGATGTGTCATAAGATATGGTAAAAACTAAAAATACAAATGCTACTGGGCAGAATTTTTGAAAAATCAATGGGAAACGATGAAATTGTTTTTATTGTTTCCAGCCAATGATACATCTTCTTGTGGTTTGGTTTACTAATGAGTAGATAGTTATGGGGGCTTCTAGACCATTCCGGTGTTGTTTTTCTAGAAGTCCAGTGAAATTAACACACCATATAGTTAAAGGTGCAGTAGGTTCAAGCAGGATCGCCAAATATGTCTCACCAAGTGAATACACCATTTGGTTAAAACACCACCAGAGTGGTCCAGATCCAGAAACCCCCCCCCCCCCCCCCCCCGTAACTACCTTAATGCTCTTCTTTATACTCTTCATCTGAATCATGTATACTATGGACTCTTTAAAGAGTTAAAGAAAGGACTTTGTGGAAGATTAAGCAATCAAAATTCATAACCAGCCTGATTTGTATTTTTTTTTGCAGTCAAGCGATTGTATTGAAGCGCTGAAGAAAGAAAAGGAGTATTACATGGGCGAGTATCATAAATTGCTCAACGATATGAAGATTTCCAGTTCAAGACTGGAAGCTGTAAGTTTTTTTCTTCTCATTTTCGGTTATATTTTTCATGCCTTGTGACATTTTATGGGGGTTAAAAGAACGTAGAGATGGTGTCTCTCTTCAAACATTTAATCTAAAAAGACATTTGGAGATGGAGATAAATAGTACATTAGTAGATTCTTTGTCAAAATTCAAATCCAGGTCATTGTTCTCAATGCCTGAATAAATTCTCCATCAAAATCAATTAATTAGCATCATCATTACGAAATCTGATAAAATTTAACTCATGTCCTTTACCTTCAAAATCTTTAATGACCTCGAAAGTTTATTCAAAGCCGATTAATTCTAATTATGGACGATCAGTGATAATTAATCACCTTCAATAATAATACTTTTGACTCAAAACTCGTAAACGATTAAATTTGATGAGTCTAATCAGAAGTTCTCTGAACTTCTTAATAAAGTAGCAGGTACTTAAACTATAATAAAACATACATACATTAAATTCAGAACTGGTAAATGTAATTGAACTTTTTTTTCTTTAAAAAAATGACTTATCTACTTAAAAAAAAACTTAACGATCTATGAGATAAATACCTTCTATCTAACTGATCTAACCTTGATGAAATGTAGACACCTACATTTCCATTACAATGTAGACTGACTCACCAAACAAAACAAAACCACCAGTATTCGTACCAGTCAGTGACGGCTCGTCAGGGACGGTAAGGTCGGCCCGGCCGACCCAAACCACTGCACCAGTAAAATAACATTATTTTTTAGAAAATAATAAAATAAACTTAATTTTAATTTCTGAGAGCTTTCAATAATACCCTTTAATGTTTTTTCTTGCCTAAAAATCTAAGCAAAAAGCAAAAGCGTAGTGTAGAGCTATTATAGTGAATAGCGCGAGTGATCCATAAGTTGAAAATAAATGGTAAGGTCGGCTGGCCGATGCTGGGCGCGAGAGTGCTGGTTAATCGAAGACATACGGCACACAAACTGTGTCGCTTCCAAACCGCAGAGTTACAGTGCACGGCCGGCGTAGCGTATTCCATACAGGCACGGCCGAGAGCCTCCTGGCCGTACTTGGGTCTCTATTCTATCTATCAGGCGCTCTTCTCTTGGGTGATCCACGCTGCATTATTCGGATGGTGTCGAACGCATTTTTATTAATATTTTTTTAAGAAAATGCAACTTGTAGTAACAGAAACAAAAAATGTGTTTCTTGCTTGCCAAATTGCTTTTTAGAGATTTATTTAATTAATTTAGTAGACTTATTATTTATTAATTAATTATTTAAGATTAATTTATTAATTTATTTATTTAATCTCAGTGTGCGAGTTTGTTTACCTATTTTATGCAATTAAAAAAAATAACTAGGTATTAGAATTCGCAAACTACCGATATTGTCAAGTCAACTGCGCACCTACTACACTTTCATTAATATTTTTTGAATAAAAAATAAACTAAAAATACCGTTTTACGGAAGGGATTCAATAGATATAAATTCCTAGAACGGAAAATAATAATGAAATCTTCAATGCCTGTACTTCTTTATCCTTATACCTACCAGCCAGCGCCAGTTAGTAGCCATGCAGGGCCAGGGTCGGCTAGCCGTACCGCGCGTGTTATCCATCCATATGGTGTCAATGCATGCATAGCATAATATTGCATTCATTCAGTGACTCAAGCAAAAGCACATTTTTATTTTATTACCATCTTCGTCATCTATTTTTTCTATTCGACGATTTTTCCTATTTTTACATATAAGTAAATTTTGAACTTAAGGGAATTCGCGTGACCTTGAACCGTAAAAAAAATCGCCTGCATTGCATTTTCCGCGGGGGCCTTGTCCCCGGACCCCCCCCCCCCCACATATAACGTCGTACATTTTATTTCCACCATTGGCTGGCCGACCCAATTTTTTGAAGCACGAGCCGTCACTGGTACCAGTACTTGCATCAACAATTGAAAACAATAACTTTATTATTTAATTCAATCAAAGAGAAAAATGTCTACTTATACCTGGAAGGATATTTTTTGTTTCGGTCCTCTACTATGTACAATTCTGTTATTTCACAAATCCTAGAGTCTTTATTACCCCCAGGTGCGCTCTCTCTTTCCTTCTTAGTACAGTCGACTACTAACAAAATGTTTTGAAATTGTACAGTCGTTTATTTCACAATCAAGGAGCAGTTAATTTGTTTCAAGGAAAAAAACCGTTAAATCCTCTTTTATTATTCCACAAATCCTAGTCTTTATTACCGCAAGTGCACGCTCTATTCCCTCTTTTATACAGTCGACTAATAATAAAATGTTCTGAAATTGTACAGTCGTATACCTTATTTTCAAAATATCATAAACTTCACCTACAATTCCTACAAAAACCGTCATTAATGTTTTCTTTATGCAGTAGCAAGCTACAATCTTCCAGCAAAAATGGGGGTAGGTAGTTCTTAAGAACAGAAATTTTGTCTACAAATAATTTGCAGTATTTTTACAAAATTTTGAATTTCTGTAATTCTCTTTCAAAAAGGCAGGTTTCTCATTTTTAAGGAACAAACAGTTAATGGAACTTCAAGATCAGGTATTAAAGGTAGCTACTTCTTTGTCATCAGGTATTATATCTTTCCAAAATTGATGTGGTAAAATAAAAATGAACTTGCAAGGTTGGTTCTCTCTCACTTGGGAAATTTGATGAAAATTCTTGAAGTCTGGAATGTTACATAACTTTGTCTTAGTCTCTATCACTGACTACCATTAAGAGTACTTCTTGGAGGAAATCACAGCAGACATAGGAAGTTAAAAATAACTTCATTAGTCTTTAAAAATGAACGTACGACGTCTATCGTTCTTTGATTTCCCGTTTTTTCATTTCTTGCCCTTTTCGTTGTCAGCGCCCATACTAAAATAAATGAAACTCTAACATTGTCTCTTTTATTACATATTATATTTACAATTAAAACTACAATTATTGCGTTAATTTCTATAATCACAAGATTTTCGTGTATTAATAATAATTATTGTATCGGCCAATAAAACGATTATTAAACATAGCAATCGCATGTTAGAAACCTGGGCTTGTAATATTCGATTCCGGTGGCGTTTTCATTTAATGGGGTGTTCTCTATCGCGAAATATTCCATACTGTAGAGACTAATAACAATTCCGGTACCTAAGAACAGCGAATACAAAAATATGCCGTTCATAAGAGGCGAATACTTGCAGCCGACAAATGATAAACTGACCCCGAAGAAAATAAAAAAACTGAAATCGAACGGCATGAAAAATCTCAATCCGGTCGCCAAGATCCATTCGTGCATCAGAGCCGACACCAAAAATGATAGAAGCTTCCCCAAAACTTTATTATTCGGGGCCGAGTACACGTGGAAGTAAAGCCAGTCCGAGACCATCGGGCTCCACTTTCTGTGATACTCGGAATAGGAAGCGCTGAACCACCAGTCTTTGTAAAATTCCCTGTCTCCGAATCTCAGTAGCTCGGAGAAGAGGTTTTGAATTAAGTGATAGGCGAGGTAGAAACTTATGATCGTTATAAACATTCCAAGAAGGGCACTGTCGGCGATCGCCAGGAGCACCTCAGTTTTGCTGTATTTCCTCAAGCCGAATTCTTGGAACGTGTGCAGAATGAACACGTCTGTTGTCCAGCATGCAAAAAGAAACATGAGCGTTATTTCCGCCAGAATTATAGCGACTCTTTTCCAGTCGGTTTTTTCGGTTCTAAAATAAGAATCGGGATATTAACGATCTCTCATCTCTTGGTAACGTACCTGGGATATTGGTCTCGGTATATCAAAGTCGGCACGAACAAGAAATAGACGAAATAAGAAAACGTCGGCAGGGTTAAAGTTTGTTCACTGTGGACTTTGTGAGCTCGTACTTTTTCATTGTTGTAACGGATGAAAGCGTACACTTTCATTATAATTCTTGCCTGAAAAAAATGAAAAGGAAATTACTCACGGATAGTCAAATAAATGGTAAAATTTTTACCGATTCCATGGTCAAAAATGCCGATTCCACGAAGGTCATGTCGTGTTTATAAGACATTCTTGTGGCTAGGCGAATTGTGAAAAAAATGTATGCGATTGTGGAGAAAATCCAAAGTGCATCTATCGATTTTTGTGCTATGGCTGAAATTGATACCTACAGTTAATTGATTAGTTACATTTTCCAAACTAATAGTCCAGTACACAGCGGTCAAACACGGCGAAACCTGGCAAAACTTCACTTGTGCTCGACCTAAACTTGAAAGTCTCCCCTACGCCGTTGGTTGCTTATTGTTTTTAACGGTGATTACTACCCCTATTAGCGAAAAAATATATACAATAGATTAAACCATATAATTAATAAAAATTATATGTGAACGCGTTTAGTAAAGGTCACTCGATGTAATTAAGTGTAAAAATGCCAGTAACTATTTATTTTTAGGGATGAAAACCGCCCCTGATAGCGAGAAAAATAATAAAAAATAACGTTAAGGCAGTAAAATGTTTGGATTTTGTTTAAATAAGTTAATAAGTAAAGATTACTTTATGTTATTTAATTTTATTTAGTTTATTGTTGAATATTTTCAGGGGTGAAAACTACCCCCTGCTACTACGATAAAAATATTATAAGGAAGAGTCAAACTTTTAATTGCTTCAATTTTTGTTGTAGGTAATAGTTTCAGTGGAGATAACTTGATGTTATTTAATGTTTTTCGTGAGCTATTTTTTTTATTTAATAAATATAGTTTAATAAATAAGCTAGAACCTCCACCACCACCAATCCTTACCATAAACCATCCTTATTAGATGTAAATGTTAACATAAGCATTTAATTTTTTTATTGAACTTTATTTAAACTTTTAAAAACTGCAAAAAACTGTTCAATGGTTTTTTGACTATAACTTCCTCAATTTTGATGCTAGAAAAATTTTTCAAAAAGCATTTTCAAGGTAAATGCAAGACCTACAATCTCATGTAGGATTGATATTTTTTTCCACCCTTATTGTGGAAAGTGGCAAGGGTTGAAGGATTCGAAAATGGTACTAGTCAACTGTGATGGGAAATGCTAAGTAATATATTCTTAGTTTATTGAAAAGTTCATTGATGTCTTTGAACCACTTTATGAAACAAAAGTTGCTGATAAGTTAACTTGAGTTCACCAGCCGAGCCGAGTACATTCACATTTCCTGTATTGCAAAAACTATAATCTTTTATGTTTACTCAGCGACATGTTAGAAATTATTCACTGTATATTTTTTTAATTAAATTATTAAGAAATAAGTTGTCCTCAAGAGAGGAAGGTTGATCCCGTCTTTTTCGACAGGATGTTCATCGACATTCTAGCAATAAGTTAGTTAAATTGTAATAGGATAATAACCAATAAAATGTAAATTAGTAAATCTCAGAACTCTTTCCCTGCTAGTAACAAATAATCTCAAACGAACCTAGATCCAAAGGATGGATCATCACACAACCACTAGCCACAACTTTTGTTTGAGAGCCATATCTCCCTCAATTTTACACTTACGAAAGAAAACCTTAAATGAAAATTTTTAATGGAAAAAAAAAAACTTTTTGGTATCTTGTAATTTTTACATATTTACCTTATTTTTTGACTTATATTGAAAAAACGAACTTTTTTATCTAAATTAAAAAAAAAAAATTGACATCGAATTGTTATCTTTTCAAAATTAAGGCTTCTTCATCGTTCAAACTCACAGAATCTACTAACGGCGAATTAAGGAAGTGAATTGTGGAAGTTCTAACAAATATTTTCAATTGGGGTGGTTTTGACCGTTTTTCCTACAAAAAAACTCGGCGTCTATCTTATTTTCGTCATAACTCGGTCAGTTTTTATGCTAGGACCTTTCAGAAAAAATAAAAATGAAGGTCTTTTTAAGCACTAGCACTATCAAAAACTTTACATCAGTTTTTATAAAAAAATCCATCAATTTTTTTATAATTTGAGATTGAATGTTTCGATTTTTACTCCAAAAGTAATAGTTTTTATTATTTTTTTATTTATTTTAGTTGGCTTTTAATAAGTCATTGCTCAGTTAATAATAGGTTTGGAGCAACCGTAAACAGAACCGTTCTCTTTGTTTTTTTATTAGCTACAACTTTGTTTATTACGGTCGTAGCGGTAAAGCGGAAACTTTTTGAGATATTCGTGAAAAACCGTCCAAAAACGTGGCAAAAAAATCGAAATTTCAATCGTAAATAACTCAAAAAGTATTGGCTGTAGGAAAAAAGTTTATGGAAGAAAAATTACTTAAAATTAGTAGAAAGGGGCAGTTTTCACCCCCTCGGTAAAAGCAACCAACGACTTCGGAGAGACTTTGAAGTAGAGGGTATGGACTACCTAAATTTAAATTTTTATAATTTTAGGAAGTGTTCTATAGAATTTCTAGCGAAAACGGGGCTGTTACTGGACTTTAAATTATAAATTGCATCCAAATTTTTGATTTATAGGCGAGAAAAACCATTTTTACGAACATTTTGGAGAAATCCGAATTCTAATCGAGGCCCAAATCTTGAACAACAGATACATGGAACAGGCTATGCCGTTTATGATTCCCCACGATGTAAGCAAGGAATGCCAGTGTTGGAAGGCCGCCGTGAAAGTCCTGAGGCCTAAATTGATCCTTTAACAATAATAATAATAATAAACATTAATTTTTGTCGTGGTGTTTCTATGATGAAAAAAATTGTCAAAAAAGTACCTTCCATTCATTAAATACTCTTGAACCGCCGTCCTCGTGAATAACATCAAAAGCGCTGTTATGAAGATGCTGTAAACTAGTCGGAAATGTCTGTCGTTTACCATCAGGTCCGTGATGATGGAGTTTCTCGTTTTGAATTCTTTTTCCGGGAATTTTGTCTTTTTCGGACTGAAACAAGTGCGAAATTATTCAATTTTAGGATTTTTATCTTTTATTTTATTGCCGCTATTCACAAAGCGTTCCGGCCCTGTAATATCTGGAAAATAATGTGAAAAATGGGATGGAAATATGCGGTTTATATGCGTTAGAACGAGAACTATGTAAACTGAATGTTAAAATGTCATTAAAAAAAAGATTTTCATTTTTATTAGGAAAATGAGGCAAAAAATACCCGATTTTGTGAACAAATTCTTTTGCATTAGGTAATTGGGTAATTGAAATTTTTTGTATCACCGTTTTTGAGAAAAGTTAAAGAAAATTTTGCTATTTTGATGACGTCACTAATATTTTTGACAAAAAAAATGTAAGCCACTGATTTTTTCATAATTGTTATATACCAGAATAAATTGTCCCAGAATAAAGAGGATATAAACTTCTAAATTAAAATTTTGATTTGATTTTAAGACAAAAAGTCTGAATGTTAAAAAAAAGAAAATTTTTTGCGCATGTAACTCCAAAACGACTATTAATTAGTTTAAATAAACAGCAATAATTACCTGTGTATAATTTGAAGGAGAGACGTACATTTCTTACGTACCAGATACATTTCTGATACAAAAAAGCAAAAGGTTTGGTAGGTAAATTCTCAACAGTTTTCGAGATTATGTACCGGGTGTCCCAACACTAGTGTCCACCCCCTAAATAGAGCTTAATTTTAAAGATAGAAAATTTAAACTTTGAGGATTTGTGCACTTGATATAGGACCACGGAATGGCATAATCAGTTTCATTAAAAAACATTTTTAATAGCATTTTAATAATCACCTTTTTCATGACTCCATAATACGACACTGTCCAGTTCAGGTTCAGTGTGCCGGCTAGTCCAGCAAGAGCCGTCCTTCTATTTATTTGGGCCTTATTTACTTTGGCATAAAACTTATTGCACCTACCGTTTTCAGATTATATTGATCACTGTATTGCACTTCATAAATCAGTTTTCTACCTGTCATTGCTATATAATTATATTTTATTTAATTAAAGCCTTATAATCAGTTTTTTTCACATTTCTTTCAAGCGATATTGATTTTATTAATCGATTTCTACGTATGTATTGAAAAAAAAATCAATTTTTTTTTCGACAATTTACCACCATCTTACAGTTTTTTATCGCTGGCGCCCGAACTAATTTTTTTTAAATGAAACTGATTATGCCATTCCGTGGTCCTACATCAAGTACACAAATCCTCAAAGTTTCAATTTTTTATCTTTAAAATTAAACTCTATTTAGGGGGTGGACACTAGTGTTGGGGCACCCGGTACAATTTAGATATTCGAGAAAGGCAAAAAAATTAGGTTTTGGTCAATATTTTTCAACTTTTTTGAAAAATTTTCAGATTTTACGTGGAGCTTCTTCGCCTCCAGGTCCCTCGATCACGAAAAAATTCTAGTCACGTTTCCTAGTGCTATGGCTATGAGCTCAACTTTTTTTTTTATAAATATTTCTGAACTTTCACATATCTCAAAAACTGTTAAGAATTTACCTGATAACACTATTTTTTTGTATCAGAAATATCTAGTTTTTGGAAAAATATGTTAAAACCAAAATTTATCCAGTGGCGTAAAAATTGGGGGGTTGGAAGGTTGGACCGCTATTTACCGTATGTCCCTGGTTCAAATTACACAGAAGTAATTATCGCTGTTAAATTAGACTAGAAAGTTAATTTAAAAAAAAACTTCGTTAATACTCAATTTAAAGGGTAGGTTCATTAATAAGACTTTTTTTTGTCTTTAAATTAAAAGTAGGTATTCTACCTATGTAGGTACTTAGAAGTTTGTCCCCTTTATTATGGGACACTATATTTTTTGAATTAGGTAACTGAAAATGTCTCTTGAATTTTTATCTCGGTAGTTTTTGAAAAAAAATTAATAAAAATAATTACTCAAGTCAAGTTAACCACGCTTCGGCCAGTCACGCTTTCGGCCAGGGAGAAGAATTTCGATTAATGTCTAGCAAAAAATTTTTTTCGTTACTGACGGCTTGAATGGAAAATATTTGTTTTTTTTTTTTGCTGATAATAATAAAACTTTCGAACCTTTTTCAGCAAATTTTAAATAAAAAAGTTTATTTTTTCAATTTATACACCGTGGCCGAAAGGGATTATTATTAGGCCATTATTATGAATTTTTGGACTTTTTTGAGCAGAATTTCCGCAACAATGATTTTTTACAATTTCTCAAGTTCATAGCTGAAAGCGTGATTGGTCATTATTATAAAATGTCGGATTTTTTTTTTTAACAAAATTTCAGCAAATATGATTTTTTTGAAAGTGGGCGAAAGCGTGTCTGGCCGAAGCGTGGCGGCTAACTTGACTTGGGTAAAATAATTGCATTTCCCTGGACCAACTTAGAAAAAATAGGAAAAAAAAAATAGTTCCACAAAGTTGCCATTTTGAGTGTCATTTTTGGAACACTCTTTCTTCAACAAATTAAATAATTTTTTTTAACAATTTTTATATCATACCTTTTCTCCATATTGAGGGTTGCAGTGGAATTCGGTACATCCATCGTATTTGGTTTGGTATTATTTCACTTTTCCGCTTGTCAACAAACAATTATTTTGGACCCGGGATTCTCAATCAAATTTTGTTGGAAAATTAAGGAGAAGTTGTTCCATGGAAGAAACTTGCATTCACAATGAAATGAACCTCTTCTAATAAACCTTGAAACGCCAAAATTAACCCATAAATATTTATTAAATTATGTTAAGATTTAATTATGTACTCGTTTCTCTTGTAATTATTATTGTTGCTGTTTACCTATTTGGAAAACAAGTTTGACCACTATAGTAGGCAGGTAATATAAATTTAAAAAAACTGCAATCCGAACTTCATTCATGACCTTTATACATTTATTATAATTATAGAGTATCGCGGAATAACTAAAACTAACAAATACAAGCGTGATAGGGGACATCAAAACATTTTTTTCTATAAACATGTGCCTGATTCGCAAGATCGTTGTGTAACGTCGTTAAAGGTTTTATTCTTTAATTAGCTCCATTTAATATTATTAAATAAGATATCATTGTCTGAATCCCTACTATAAAGGTGTCCGCCTAGCCACTTTATTTGATTGAAACATGAATTTCGATCCAACATCGCCACCTGTTGCCGAGTGGTAAAACTAACTAGGCAAGTTCAAGATCCCTACCTTGTAGTACAATCTGTAACTTCTTTCTCTTACAATCTTCCTTTTCGATTAACTAGAAACACAGATGTCGCTGTGATGTAGTTTAGGAAGATTTACTAACGTCTCTTTGAGTTGCGCGAACGGTCTGTCTTCCGGAGATCTGAACAGGCTTGGCCATCTTCCAATCTCGGCGCTCGAAGCGAGAACACGCACTCGTGCCCTATCTTCCCTTTATCTAAAAGAACCAATATTATATTGGGTAAGTAAAGCGATCAAATGATCTAAAACTTTCTCTAATAGAGTTTATATATTGTTATAGTTCTTTCTACCTACCCTATCAATTGGGGCACTATCTTATCTCGTCGGAAAACCTATCTACGGAGTAGAACCCCACCTGTCTTCACGGACGCCATATTGGTTTCCACCATCTCTACATCTGAATATCCGCTTTTATGGAAGGAATCCCTTACATTATCTGAAGGTTTTGCTACTATCTGCCCATGAATACTGGATCTCATCATTCGTAGCCCCATATTTTCGAGTTTCATCTAACCTCGAAGGACGACCACGCTACCAGAGTTAGGCACGTGTTCCCACGGGACACGACCCCATCCACCAGTCTTTCTGCCACCCCAGAGGGAGACCACGGTCTCTTATCCTGAGATTTCGTCCAGGGCCCCGCTCTCCAGTCTCGGCACGACATTCCAAGGATGGCAAAATGTCGTATCAGTAAGCAAAGTGTGACATAACCTTTTATTGCTCAGAGTGATATCAGAGAAATCTGTTAGGAGTTTTGTGTCGTTCTATTGCCTTATCTCGTCGTGAGATTGATGTTTTGTTAATTAAAACTTATATTAATAATAACTATGAAATACCTGATATACAATCATTACCATTATTATTCAAGTAATACTTGAAAGAGTTTGTCATTTATTATGTGAAGGACAAAATAGATCTATTTTCTCTACCAGTTAAACTGTTAAATGAGATATTTTGCAATTAACTTCATGATCAATTAATTAGTAATTTCATAACCATAGAATTTCAATAAGTTATTTTGTAAACAGAATTCATAAATATACTTTTCATTAAAAGATCAACTTTATTATTCAGTAGGTAGATACTACAGTAGTTAGAAATAGTTAACATCTCATAACCTGAGTGAATTTTGATGCCTTTATAGTTCAGGTTACTTTAGATCAATTATTCAAAAACCATAAGGCACTGGCATCCCACTATCTTTTATCTTAGAGGAAATTAAACCGTACCGCTTTATGCTGCTGATGTTACCACAGTCGTACGAAATCTGGGTGAGATTTTGGTGCATCAATAAATACTTCGGCCCAACGAAGGTAAGTCGGCTTTGTTTTTCAACAACGATCGAATTTTAATTGGCCAAGAATCATTTTAATTGGCCCAGAGCCTAATCAAATTAGCCCGACCGCAGCAATTGGCATCCCTGGCGGGGAACGATTACTTCTTTGGATTAGAAACCAAATTTATCTTTATCTTACTTGGCTTTTATGTATCTAGGATTTTCATAAAATAAATCTCATAATTATTTGAACTTTACGATTTGTCTGCGATATCACTTGATATTTATATAAATTTCTCTTGTTGCTTACTGCATGTTTTTTATTGAAAGCTTTTGCATGATTTAGTTTTAAGCATTATTGTTCCCTAATATATGTGTACCTACCTAATTATCTTTGTGCAAAGTGCCGTGCCGCGAAAATACCTACTTTTTCTTACCGCTACACTGCCGCTAAAGGGTAACCTTGAAAAAGGAGCTTTACGGAGTGGTTGATTATACCGTCGCGATGTCTCGAGCAAGTTTTAGAGAAGCTTAATTCCGTACGGAGAGGATACTCGATACGAGAGCTCTGTAGTTAAGCTGTCTTTGAAAACTGTATCCAAAAATCTTTCCCTGAAAATTACCTTACCATTTTCTCATTAAGTTAGGTTAGGTTTCCATTAATCTTTGACTCTCCAGTCAGCTGTTGGTATTAGTGCCGACGAGCGCTAAAGCTACGAGCAGTGTTGCGACGTATCCCTAGCATTCTTTACGTCAAACGTAGAAAACGAATTCTTTACGTGTAAAGATACACCATAGCGTCACATAGCTTTTTCGATCCCTACCTTACCGACTTTAGTAGATTTCAATCATGAATCCCGTTCTAGCTTTATTAAGTGAAGAACTCGCTTACGAAATAGCAATTAGAAAACAAGTCCCATTTAATACACAGGAGAAAAGACGAATTCAGTTTCGTGCCCTGTTAAATAGGGAAGAAAATCCTCTTTCTATTTCTGAATCTGTCTACCCCTTTGACAAAGATTCTGCAGAAGTGAAAAAGACTCTTGCAGATTTGAAAATCAAAATACAGGACGCTCCCTTGTCTCTTAATGACCCTATCTGTCAAAGAATTCAATGTCGTCTGAATCATGTGATCTCTAGAATCAATAGATTCAAACTTGATCAAGATCCTGAAGCAAAAGCTTTAGCTGATGATTTATTTTCTGAGGCTTTAGAATTAGAAGGTCAATGGCTTCTGAAAAACGACCAGTCCCTAGACCAAACTGATAACTCACCCAATTCTCAGAGTGCATCAAGCTCTACTGTCTCCACTCATTCTAGACCTAGTGTTCCAGTTTATAAATGGAATATTAAATTTTCTGGTTCTTCTAAGGATAATTTGATCCAATTTCTAGAAAAGGTCAAAGAACTTCAAAGGTCGAGAAATGTCTCAGACCGCGATCTTTTTGATTCGGCAATGGATCTTTTTGAAGACAAGGCTCTGATTTGGTTTCGCAGTGTTGCCAGCTCAATTATTTCTTGGGAAGATCTCAAGAATAAATTGAAAATTACTTTTCTCCCCCTCTCTTACGATGATGACCTATTAGAAGAAATCAAACAAAGAACTCATGGTGAATTTGAGTTAGTTGCTATCTATGTTGCCTCGATGCAAGGCTTATTTAAGAGATTGTCTACTCCTCCATCAGAAGTGGAACAATTTAAAATAATCAAGAAAAATCTTCATCCTTATTTCCAAAATCATCTTGCCCTTGTTGAGGTAAACAACATTCAGGACATAATTTCAATTGGAAAGAAGTTAGAAGATAATAGGACTATAGTCCAACAATATCGTCCCCCTCCCTCTAAGAAGGTTCAAAGTCTCTTAAATTCTGACCTAGCATGTTCTGGAGAACCAGCTTCTTTCTCTTCTCGTAAAGCCAGAGGCACACCAACTAAAGGTGCACCTACACCTAGTAACACCAAGATCCCTGTTACTAACCTTTCTGCAGTCACCTGTTGGAATTGTTCCAACAAAGGTCATACCTATGTAAGGTGTAATCTTCCTAGAAAAGTTTTTTGTTATGGCTGTGGCCATAAAAATGTCTACAAGTCTAAATGCCCCTCATGTTCGGCAGATTTCCTGAACTCTCTCAAAGTCACTTCTCGTTCAAAAAACGACGAAGTTGCACAACAGGGTGCAGTGTGACAACAAGAGACAAGCCGCCCAAAGCAAGCCCTTGTAGAAAAGAGCTTGAAGTCAAAGGACGATCAGTCTCCTCCCTCTCCAAAAGACCAGCACTAGTATCTTCCAGTTATCTTGTTGATTTCACTATCCAAAAGGAACAGTGGAAATCATGGTTGCAAAAAGTTGCAAACTTTTTCGAATCTTTTCGAATACCTCCTAAAAAGGACATACCTAAACCAAGTGCTGACTCTTTAATACCTGTTATAGCTCCAATCTTATTATCTAACCCTGTTGACAATAGACCATTTATAGCTGTCAAAATGTGTGACGTACCTTATACAGCCCTCTTTGACACCGGCGCCAATATCTCTGTTTGTGATTTGGAAACCATGCAGGAAGTTTTGGGCGAAATACCCATCCCTTCCAAAAATTCAGATTTATTGTGTTCTCTAAAAAATGCCGATGGTTCCCCTCTATCTGTTATCGACATAATTGAACTTGACCTGACCATAGATGACGTCACAAAGAAAGTTCAATTCCATGTGGTATCTTCCATTTCACCACAAATTATCTTGGGAATAGACGTAGCTCGTATTTTCAACATGATGATTAATTTCGTAAATGAATCTTTCGAAGTTCATCCCGGTGATCCTTCGTCTTCATTATCTTCTGTCTTACCTAATGAACTTAAGGTTTGCGCTATCAATAAGATTCAGGATATCTCTTGTTTACCTCCTACCGACTTATCTAGACTTGAATCGACGATAGACAAATTCAAAAGTTTGGCCCGTGTTGATATACTCCCTGAAACCAATGTGCTATGCCATTCCATAGAAACAAAAGACGCTAAGCCTTTTAGACAGAGACAATATCCTTTATCTCCAACCCTTCAACAATATCTAAATGAAGAGGTAGATAAATTACTTAAGTTGGAAATTGTCGAAAAAAGTAATTCTCCTTGGGTGTCCCCTGTTCTTTTGGTCCGCAAGAAAGACAAAACATACCGTATGTGTTTTGATGGTCGGAAACTAAACGAGATCACCACACATGACTCATATCCCCTGCCTAGAATCGATACTATCTTGAGCAAGCTCAAAGACGCTAATTATCTTACCTCCATCGATTTAAAGCAGGCTTTCTTTCAAGTTCCTTTGGACGAAGAATCCCGCCCAAAGACCGCTTTTGTAGTTCCCGGGAGAGGTTTATTCCAATTCCGACGAATGCCTTTCGGACTGAGAAACAGTGCTCAAACCCAGCAACGACTTATGGACACAATTTTAGGTCCAGCTTTGGAGCCATTTGTTTTTGTTTATCTTGACGATATAATTATCGCCACGAATAGTTTCGAGAAACATCTAGAAATTTTAAGGGAAGTATACGAGCGTTTAAAAGACGCTAATCTTACTGTCAACTTCGACAAATGTCACTTCTGTCGAGATTCTCTCTCCTTTTTGGGTTTTATTATCGATAGAAACGGATTGCGAGTTAGTGAAGAGAAAGTTAAATCGATTATTGAGTCCCCTGTTCCTCATAACACCACTGGAGTAAGACACGTCCTAGGTATTTTACAATATTATAGGCGTTTCATAAAGGATTTTTCTACAATCAGTGCTCCTATCTCAGCTCTGCTGCATAACCGAAAAAAAGGACAGTCAATAACTTGGAACTCAGAAGCTGATCAAGCTTTTAAACTTCTCAAGGAACGACTGACTACAGCTCCCGTTCTAGCTAGCCCAGATTTCTCGAAGCCCTTTTGCATACAGACGGATGCAAGTGATTTCGGGTTAGGTGCGGTGCTTTTTCAACTTGAGGGAGATTTTGAACACCCCATTGCTTTTGCTAGTCGAATGCTCTCGAAAGCCGAGAAGAAATATACCGTTACCGAAAGAGAATGTTTAGGTGTCCTCTTTGGTATAGAATATTTTCGCCCTTATGTCGAAGGTGCAAATTTTACAGTTTACACCGATCATGCCTCTCTTCTCTGGCTTCGCACGTTAAAAGATCCTATGGGTCGCGTAGCTAGATGGTGTTTACGCCTCAGCCAGTTTGATTTCGACATTAAACATCGAAAAGGCACTTGCAATGTCCCTGCAGACTATCTTTCCCGCTCTATTTCTTCTATCTCTCTCCAAAACTTTGTACCTGATGATTGGTATAAAGACATGGTCTCCAAAGTTACCGAGTTTCCTGAGAAATACCCTGACTTTACCATCAAAGACAATATTCTTTATAAACATGTTAAGCCTCGAGTGGAAGTCGTGTCTAACCTATCTGATTGGAAAATTGTTGTCCCTACTCCTAATCGGGAGGAAATAATTGCTCAATTTCATGACCCTCCAACTTCTGCGCATTTTGGAGTAAGCAAAACTTTGGCAAGAATATCTGAAGTTTATTATTGGCCCAAAATGATTATCTCAGTCAAAAAGTACGTGAGAAACTGCCAGGTTTGTGGTGCACACAAAGCCCCAAACACTGCTCGCGTAGGACTCATGGGTAATTATAAGAAAATCAATTTTCCCTTCCAGTTTCTCTCTATCGACTTCATGGGACCTTTCCCTCGGTCTAAGGCTAGAAACACCCAACTTTTAGTCGTCACCGATTGGTTTTCAAAGTTCGTTTTGGTTAAGCCAATGCCTAATGCTACAGCAGCTGCCGTAACAAAATTTCTTGAGAACCAAGTGTTCTTAATTTTCGGTGTGCCCCAAATTCTGCTTTGTGACAACGCTCAAATTTTTAAAAGCAGTCTATTTACTAACTTGCTGAAAAACTACGAAGTTAATTTGTGGTATAGCGCCAGGCATTTATCTCAGGTGAATCCGACCGAGAGAACGAATCGTACCATCCTTACAGCCATCTCATCTTACATCCGTGACAATCATAAAGATTGGGATAAAAATGTTTATAAAATTGCACAAGCAATTAACTTATCGGTGAGCGAAGTTACTAAACACGCTCCAGCTTTCCTACTTTTCGCTAGAAATGTCCCTGTAGACGGAACCTTCTACGGTCCAGTCTCAGATAATTATCTAGAATTACCTGATGATCTGTCTTATGTCCATCGAGAACAAGACATATCTAAATTACCTCCTATCTTCAGTGATATACGCGATAGACTTAAGAAAGCTTACGAAGTAAGTAAGAAACATTACGACTTACGCAAGCGCCCCGATGTTTTCACCGAGGGTGACCTCGTCTGGAAACATACCTACCCACTTTCGAATGCCGCAAAGAATTTTGCTGCTAAATTGGCCCCAAAATTCGTACTATGCCGGATATCTAAAGTAGTGTCTAAATTAGTGTACGAATTACAAGACCAAGAAGGCAATCCCCTAGGTCGCTGGCATTCTAAAGATTTGAAGGCTTATCGAGGCGAAGACCCGCCGAAAAGCGACGAATAGTTCCTTGTAATATCTTCTCTTTAACTTTATTTTCCTACCTATCTTTATCTCTCTTTTTGTATTTGACAAAAATCCCTTTAGAAAATGAGGCCTAGCAATACGAAAATTGAGAAAGCTCCGTTTCTAGTTGTATCTTAGAATGAATGAAGAATGTATGCAGAATGAAAACCGTATCTTTCAAAGCGTTTCTCAAGGATCTTGAGATTAGTTGTGTGAATGTGAGATCTCAAAGTATAAATGTTGCTAATTTTGGGATCGGTATTTGCTATCCTCAGGCTCTCATTTTATTTTATCGCTCAAATTTTGAGAACCCATATCTTTCTGGTTATCTGAAATCATTACCTTGAAAAGTAACTATTCGCCTATCTTGTCTGACTATGTTTACAGGTCTAATGTTATCTTTTAACTTTTCTTATGTTCAGTGAACTAAAGAAAATGCTATCTTGCCGTTGTATCTACCTTATCTTATCTTTTACCTTTATCTTATCTACCGTCTAGTTTTAGACGGGTGCTTTCCCGACAGTTTCCGCCCTGCTATGTGCTAAAGTGAAAACTGCTCTGCTTGTCAAATCAGACGACAGCAGATCTCTTTTATCTTTATCTTACCCACCATCTTTCCAAGTTTGGGTGCTTTAAGATTTTCCGCCCTGCATGGCTAAAGTGAAAAATCCCTCTGTTGTCTCAACGGAAGACAACAGAATATCTCTACCTTGTCTTACCTATCTTTCAAGAAAACGAAAATTGAATTAGCAAATTTTCTTCTTGATAACAATGACAGGCGTAAGCTTTAGTCAAAGCTTCGTGCCTTTCTTATCTTTAATTTCTTTTCAAAGAAAAGGAATTACCTATCTTACCTTATCTATAGCTATTAGTACCATAATAGAATGGTAGCTAATACTTATCTTCTCTGCGAATATTTTCCAAAATGGAAAATAAAAATCTATGTGAATTCTAGTGTTGAATTTGCAAAGATGACTTGAGATATTCGGTGTTAACACAAATGAATTTGAACACGGATATCGAATGTCCCCTACCTTAGCGATGAAAATGGTTGTTCCATTTTTCTTATCTTACCCGTTACCTTAATGTTTATCTAATAATCCAGGCGATTATTGATGTTTTCTCTGTGCGATTATCGAATGTTTATCTGTGCGATTATTGGATGTTTTATCGAAGTGACTATTGTGATTGCGCTATCTGATAAACTACGCAGTGATTACCTGCAAACTTCCTTTCTCTTAACCATTTATTATGGAGTCGCATAGACGACGACATAGTCAAATTTTGACTGATTCAAAGATGAAAAATCTTACTCATGGATTACCCTTGTGGACTCCAAAAATTTATCTTTCCCTGTACATAGATGTTTTGATGCCCAAGTTTGGACAGCATCAACCCCCTTGAGGATCGAGTTTCACTTTTGCTTTGTTAAACCTGCTACTTAACCGCGACAGTTTCATTCTAGACTTTTCCGCTCACCACTGTCTCAGTGGCGGGGCATGCTTCAAAGCAGAGCGCGGGTTGTCGTTGGTCGGGGAAGCGGTGTTCAACAGCAAGGGAGATGTTTCGTGCCCACCTCAGGAGATTTTTCCTTCTTAGGAATTCTAATTTAATTTATTTCAGAATATTCATTACTGTGATATCTGACAGTATTATTGATTTTGTTATCTTAGTATGTATCTTATCTTATATTATCTATCTTATCTTATATTATCTAACCATATCTTATCGTATCTTCATATCTAGTTATCTAGAAATTATTCCTTTGTTTATCGACATTGTTCGGCGAGAACAATTACCATTTAAGAAAGTAATCTTAATTATCTTATTACTACCGTTACTAGCATATCTTTTATTTTGTTGCCTTTGCAATGAAGCATGAATATTTTATTTTTATACCTTATGAATAATTATTACCTAGTGCTTAATATTTAAGTTGCATGAAATTTTAGTAAACCTAACGTTATTCCCTTTTGAAAGTTGCATGTTACCTTAGTAAGCATATACAAGAGAAATTTTATTCATTCAATGAAACAGATCAACGATGTCGTTGACAATTTGTTCGTTCAGAGTTGTTATCTTATTTCCTCGAAAGGTTCATGTTATTTATGAACGTGATTTCTGAATAATATTCTCTAAGCTTATCGTCACCTAGTTGTCCGCAAACATACCCTTCTTCGGGTATAGTAACAACTTGAAACACGCCTGTGCTTTTTCCAGTTGGTTTATCTTTAATCCTTTCCTTACCCCGGTAAAGAGAGGTGTGTAACGTCGTTAAAGGTTTTATTCTTTAATTAGCTCCATTTAATATTATTAAATAAGATATCATTGTCTGAATCCCTACTATAAAGGTGTCCGCCTAGCCACTTTATTTGATTGAAACATGAATTTCGATCCAACATCGCCACCTGTTGCCGAGTGGTAAAACTAACTAGGCAAGTTCAAGATCCCTACCTTGTAGTACAATCTGTAACTTCTTTCTCTTACAATCTTCCTTTTCGATTAACTAGAAACACAGATGTCGCTGTGATGTAGTTTAGGAAGATTTACTAACGTCTCTTTGAGTTGCGCGAACGGTCTGTCTTCCGGAGATCTGAACAGGCTTGGCCATCTTCCAATCTCGGCGCTCGAAGCGAGAACACGCACTCGTGCCCTATCTTCCCTTTATCTAAAAGAACCAATATTATATTGGGTAAGTAAAGCGATCAAATGATCTAAAACTTTCTCTAATAGAGTTTATATATTGTTATAGTTCTTTCTACCTACCCTATCAATTGGGGCACTATCTTATCTCGTCGGAAAACCTATCTACGGAGTAGAACCCCACCTGTCTTCACGGACGCCATATTGGTTTCCACCATCTCTACATCTGAATATCCGCTTTTATGGAAGGAATCCCTTACATTATCTGAAGGTTTTGCTACTATCTGCCCATGAATACTGGATCTCATCATTCGTAGCCCCATATTTTCGAGTTTCATCTAACCTCGAAGGACGACCACGCTACCAGAGTTAGGCACGTGTTCCCACGGGACACGACCCCATCCACCAGTCTTTCTGCCACCCCAGAGGGAGACCACGGTCTCTTATCCTGAGATTTCGTCCAGGGCCCCGCTCTCCAGTCTCGGCACGACATTCCAAGGATGGCAAAATGTCGTATCAGTAAGCAAAGTGTGACATAACCTTTTATTGCTCAGAGTGATATCAGAGAAATCTGTTAGGAGTTTTGTGTCGTTCTATTGCCTTATCTCGTCGTGAGATTGATGTTTTGTTAATTAAAACTTATATTAATAATAACTATGAAATACCTGATATACAATCATTACCATTATTATTCAAGTAATACTTGAAAGAGTTTGTCATTTATTATGTGAAGGACAAAATAGATCTATTTTCTCTACCAGTTAAACTGTTAAATGAGATATTTTGCAATTAACTTCATGATCAATTAATTAGTAATTTCATAACCATAGAATTTCAATAAGTTATTTTGTAAACAGAATTCATAAATATACTTTTCATTAAAAGATCAACTTTATTATTCAGTAGGTAGATACTACAGTAGTTAGAAATAGTTAACATCTCATAACCTGAGTGAATTTTGATGCCTTTATAGTTCAGGTTACTTTAGATCAATTATTCAAAAACCATAAGGCACTGGCATCCCACTATCTTTTATCTTAGAGGAAATTAAACCGTACCGCTTTATGCTGCTGATGTTACCACAGTCGTACGAAATCTGGGTGAGATTTTGGTGCATCAATAAATACTTCGGCCCAACGAAGGTAAGTCGGCTTTGTTTTTCAACAACGATCGAATTTTAATTGGCCAAGAATCATTTTAATTGGCCCAGAGCCTAATCAAATTAGCCCGACCGCAGCAGTTGTTAAAGTAAAATCGTTTTTTTTTTATTAATATCTCAAAGATTTTGGGCAAAAAAATGTACGCCACTGACTTGTTTACAATGTTATATTTTTTTCGAGTCTCTTGAAATTTTTTTGTATCCTACTTCCTTTTCGAGAAAAAAAATTAAAGAGTATCAATGCTTGTCGAAGAATAAAGAAAATAAAATCAATTTTTTGACAATAATTCTCTTTCAAAAAGGCATGTTTCTCATTTTCAAGGAACAAACAGTTAATAATTATAAACAGTGAATGGAACTTCAAGATCAGGCATTAAAGGTAGCTACTTCTTTGTCATCAGGTATTATATCTTTCCAAAATTGATGTGGTAAAATAAAAATGAACGTACGACGTCTATCGTTCTTTGATTTCCCGTTTTTTCATTTCTTGCCCTTTTCGTTGACAGCGCCCATACTAAAATAAATGAAACTCTAACATTGTCTCTTTTATTACATATTATATTTACAATTAAAACTACAATTATTGCGTTAATTTCTATAATCACAAGATTTTCGTGTATTAATAATAATTATTGTATCGGCCAATAAAACGATTATTAAACATAGCAATCGCATGTTAGAAACCTGGGCTTGTAATATTCGATTCCGGTGGCGTTTTCATTTAATGGGGTGTTCTCTATCGCGAAATATTCCATACTGTAGAGACTAATAATAATTCCGGTACCTAAGAACAGCGAATACAAAAATATGCCGTTCATAAGAGGCGAATACTTTGAACCGACAAAAGACAAACTGACCCCGAAGAAAATAAAAAACCCGAAAGCGATCGGCATGAAAAATCTCAATGCGGTCGCCACGAACCATTCGTGTATCAAAGCCGACACCAAAAACGATAGAAGCTTCCCCACAACTTTATTGTTCGGGGCCAAGTACCGCACCGTGTCGACGTACACGTGGAAGTAAAGCCAGTCCGAGACCATCGGACTCCATTTTCTGTGATACTCGGAATAGGAAGCGCTGAACCACCAGTCTTTGTAAAATTCCCTGTCTCCGAATCTCAGTAGCTCGGAGAAGAGGTTTTGAATTAAGTGATAGGCGAGGTAGAAAGTTACGATCGTCATAAACAATCCAAGAAGGGCACTGTCGGCGATCGCCATGAGCACCTCAGTTCTGCTGTATTTCCTCAAGCCGAATTCTCGGAAAGTGTGCAGAACGAACACGTCTGTCGTCCAGCATGCACAAAAAAACATGAGCGTTATTTCTGCCAGAATTATAGCGACTCTTTTCCAGTCGGTTTTTTCGATTCTGAAATAAGAATCGGGATATTAACGATCTCTCATCTCTTGGTAACGTACCTGGGATATTGGTCTCGGTATATCAAAGTCGGCACGAACAAGAAATAGACGAAATAAGAAAACGTCGGCAGGGCTGAAGTTTGTTCACTGTGGACTTTGTGAGCTCGTACCTTTTCAGTGTTGTAACGGATAAAAGCGTAGACTTTCATTATAATTCTTGCCTGTAATGAAAAAGATAGAAAGAAGAAGAAATTTCTCACGAATAGTCAAATTTTTACCGATTCCATGGTCAAAAATGCCGATTCCACGAAGGTCATGTCGTGTTTATAAGACATTCTTGTGGCTAGGCGAATTGTGAAAAAAATGTATGCGATTGTGGAGAAAATCCAAAGTGCATCTATCGATTTTTGCGCTATGGCTGAAATTGATACCTACAATATTAATTAATTAGTTACATTTTCCAAACTAATAGTCCAGTACACGCCGGTCAAAAAGGGCGAAACCTGGAAAAACTTCACTTGTGCTCGATCTAAACTTGAAAGTCTCCCCAACGCCATTGGTTGCTTATTGTTTTTAACGGTGAATATAATTAATTAAAATTATATATTATGAATAACGTGTTTGGTACAGGTAACTCGATGTAATTAAGTGTAAAAACGCCAGTAACTATATATTTTCAAGGGTGAAAACCGCCCCCTGCTACAATAAAATATTACAAACGAGATTCAAACTTTTAATTGCTTTAATTTTTGTTGTAGGTAATAATTTCAGTGGAGATAACTTGATGTTATTTAATATTTTCCGTGAGCTAGAACCTCTACCACCACCAACCCTTACCATAAACCATTCTTATTAGATGTAAATGTTAACATAAGCATTTAATATTTTTATTGAACTTTATTTAAACTTTTAAAAACTGCAAAAAACTGTTCAATGGTTTTTTGACTATAACATCCTCAATTTTGATGCTAGAACAATTTTCCAAAAAGTATTTTAAAGGCAAATGCAAGACCTACAAACTCATGTAGGATTGATATTTTTTCCACCCTTATTCTGGAAAGTGGCAAGGGTTGAATGATTCGAAAATGGTACTAGTCAACCACTAGCCACAACTTTTGTTTGAGAGCCATTATCTCCCTCAATTTTAGACTTACGAAAAAAAACCTTGAATGAAAATTTTTAATGAAAAGAAAAACAAACTTTTTGGTATCTTGTAATTTTTACATATTCACCTTATTTTTTGACTTATATTGAAAAAACGAACTTTTTATAGAAATTTCAAAAAAAAATTCTGAATTTGAATGGTTATCTTTTCAAAATTAAGGCTTCTTCATCGTTCAAACTCACATAATTTACTAACGGTATATTAAGGAAGTGAATTGTAGAAGGGCTAACAAATATTTCCAATTGGGGTGGTTTTGAAGGGGTCGTTTTGACCGTTTTTTTTTTTTACGAAAAAACTCGGCGTCTTATTTTCGTCATAGCTCGGTCAGTTTTTATGCTAGGACCTTTCATAAAAAATAAAAATGAAGGTCTTTTTAAGCACTAGGCACTATCAAAAACTTTCCATCAGTTTTTATCAAAAACTCCATCATTTTTTATAATTTGAGATTGAAAGTTTCGATTTTTACTCCAAAAGTAATATTTTTTTATTATTTTTTTTATTTATTTTAGTTGGCTTTTAATAAGTCATTGCTCAGTTAATAATAGGTTTGGAGCAACCGTAAACAGAACCGTTCTCTTTGTTTTTTTATTAGCTACAACTTTGTTTATTACGGTCGTAGCGGTAAAGCGGAAACTTTTTGAGATATTCGTGAAAAACCGTCCAAAAACGTGGCAAAAAATCGAAATTTCAATCGCAAATAACTCAAAAAGTATTGGCTGTAGGAAAAAAGTTTATGGAAGAAAAATTACTTAAAATTAGTAGAAAGGGGCGGTTTTCACCCCCTCGGTAAAAGCAACCAACGACATCGGGGAGACTTTGAAGTAGAGGGTATGGACTACCTAAATTTAAATGTACTGGACTATAAATTATAAATTGCATCAAAATTTTTGATTTATAGGCGAGAAAAAACATTTTTACGAACATTTTGGAAAAATCCGAATTCTAATCGAGGCCCAAATCTTGAACAACAGATACATGGAACAGGCTATGCCGTTTATGATTCCCCACGATGTAAGCAAGGAATGCCAGTGTTGGAAGGCCGCCGTGAAAGTCCTGAGGCCTAAATTGATCCTTTAATAATAATAATAATAATAAACATTAATTATTGTATTAATGAGATATTAAAAAAAGGTCAAATAGGTACCTTCCATAAATTAAATACTCTTGAACCGCCGTCCTCGTGAATAACATCAAAAGCGCTGTTATGAAGATGCTGTAAACTAGTCGGAAATGTCTGTCGTTTGCCATCAGGTCCGTGATGATGGAGTTTCTCGTTTTGAATTCTTTTTCCGGGAACTTTGTCTTTTTCGTACTGAAACAAGTGAGAAATGATTAAATTTTAGGATTTTTATCTTTTATTTTGTTGCCCTTCTTCACAAAGCGTTCCGGCCCTGTAATATTTAGAAAATAATGTAAAAAATGGGATGGAAATGTGCGGTTTATATGCGTTAGAACGAGATGGAGATATATGATCATGACTGGCCTATGTGAACTTATTAAAATGTCAATAAAAAAAATATTTTTTCATTTTTATTAGGAAAATGAGGTAAAAAATGCCCGATTTTTTGAACAATTTCTTTTGCATTAGGTAATTGGGTAATTGAAAAATTTTTAACGCCATTTTTGAAAAAAAATAAAGAAAATTTTGGTATTTCGATGACGCCACTAATATTTTTGACACGCCACAGATTTTTTCGCAATTTTTATATACCAGAATAAATTGTCCCATAATAAAGGGAACAAACTTCTAAAGTAAAATTTTGACTTGATTTTAAGACGAAAAGTCTCAAATGTTAAAAAAAAATCATTTTTTGGTATTAATCCGAAATGACTGAATATTTTTTTATGATTTTTTTGTGTCCTACGTACCAGGGACATTTCTAATACAAAAAAGCAAAAGGTTTGTTGGGTAAATTCTCAACAGTTTTTGAGATACCTAATATGTAAAATTTAGATATTCGAGAAAGTCAAAAAATTTTAGGTTTTAGTCAATATTTTTCAATTTTTTGGAAAAATTTACAGATTTCACGTGGAGCTTTTTCGTCTCCAGGTCCCCCGATTACGAAAAAATCCTAGCCACGATTCCCAGCGCTATGGTTATGAGCTCAACATTTTTTTTTTATAAATATTTATGAATTTTCACCTTTCTAATGTACATTATTATCTCAAAAACTGTTGGGAATTTACCCAACAAACCTTATTCCTTTTTTGTAGCAGAAATGTCTAGCTTTTGGGAAAATATTAAAACCAAAATTTTTCCAGTGGCGTAAAAATTGGGGGGGGGGGGGGTTGGAAGGTTGGACCACTATCTACCGTACGTCCCTGGTTCAAATTACTCAGAAGTAAAGTAATTATCGCTGTTTGTTAAAGTAAACTTCGTTAATACTCAATTTAGAGGGTAGGTTCATTAATAAGACTTTTTTTTCTTTAAATTAAGTAAATATTCTACCTATGTAGTTACTTAGAAGTTTGCCCCCTTTATTATGGGACACTATATTTTTTGAATTAGGTAACTGAAAATGTCTCTTGAATTTTTATCTTGGTAGTTTTTGAAAAAAAAAATAATAAAAATAATTACTCAAGTCAAGTTAGCCACGCTTCGGCCAGTCACGCTTTCGGCCAGGGAGAAGAATTTCGATTAATGTCAAGCAAAAAAAAATTTTCGTTACTGACGGCTTGAATGGAAAATATTTGTTTTTTGCTGATAATAATAAAACTTTCGGACCTTTTTCAGCAAATTTTAAATAAAAAAGTTTATTTTTTCAATTTATATAGTCCGTGGCCGAAAGGGATTATTATTAGGCCATTATTATGAATTTTTTGACTTTTTTGAGCAAAATTTCAGCAAAAATGACTTTTTTCAATTTATGAAGTAGTGGCCGAAAGCGGGGATGGCTATTATTTTAAAATTTTGGACTTTTTCAGCCAAATTTCTGCCAGAATTTTTTTCAGTTTCGTGTAAATCCGTGGCTGAAAGCGTGACTGGCCATTGTTATGATTTTTTTTTACTTTTTCAGCAAAATTACAGCAAAAATAATTTTTTCAGTTTGTTAAGTAAATCGTGGCTGACCGTTATTATGAATTTTTTGACTTTTTTGAGCCAAATTTCAGCAAAAAGGCCAACTTAGAAAAAATAGGAAAAAATACTTTTTTTAACAATTTTTATATCATACCTTTTCTCCATATTGAGGGTTGCAGTGGAATTCGGTACATCCATCATTGGATAGGTATTATTTCACTTTTTCGATTGTCAATAAACAATTTTGGACCCGGGATTCTCAATCAAATTGATGCGATGTTGAAAAGTTAAGGAGAAGTTGTTGCATGTTAGAAACTTGCATTCACAATGAAATGAACCTCTTCTAATAAGCCTTGAAACGTCAAAATTAACCCATAAATATTTATTAAATCGTATTAAGATTTAATTCCTCATTTCTCTTGTAATTATTGATGTTTACCTCATATATATGTATATGCAAAACAAGTTTGACCACTATAATGGGCAGGTAATATAAATTTAAAAAAACTGCAATCCGAAATTCACGACCTTTATACATTTATTATTTATAGAGTATCGCAGAATAATTAAAACTAACAAATTTACAAGCGTAATAGGGCGAACATCAAAACATTTTTTTCCTATAAACCAGGAGTAAAAAAAAACGTTTTTTTTTTTAATTAATCTCTCAAAGATTTTGGACAAAAAATGTACGCCACTGACTTGTTTACAATTTTATATTTTTTACGATCGAAGCAGCTAAAAATACAACTTTTTTGTCTCTTGATATTTTTTTGTATCCTACTTCCTTTTCGATGAAAAAAATTAAAACCGCCTCAATGCTTGTCGAGGAATTAAGAAAATAAAATCAATTTTTTGACAATTTTTAAACAAGTCAGTGGCGTACATTTTTTTTATTATTTAATATTAGATATTATTTTTGTGAAACTACCCACTTTTTTGCGTTTTATCACAACAAACAATGCCAAATTTCACCAAAATCGGCAAAAAGATCTTTAAGATAGGTATTAATAAAAAAATGATTTTTTAAAAAACCTCTACATCTTGTAGATATCTTGAAAACCAGACATTTTAGGACACTTAAGTTTAAGGGACATTATATGGTATACAGGGTGTACCTCTAAAAATGCGCAATATTATTTTATGAGCTTATTTTTACTCATAGCAGCCCTTCAATGGTGTTAAATTTAATCCCCCACCATGAACTTTAAAGTTTTTGGTGACGAAATAATTTAAAGTTTTGGTAAAGAAATAACACAACAAGAGATTGGCGTGTCAGAAATGCCAGTTTTGAAAAAATCGGCCCAAAAACTGTTCGATCAAAAAATAACTTTTCTGCTGTGTCTCGAAAACGGAGAAAGCTACAGAGGGACCGATTGCAGTTTTGAACTTCTCGTAAATTCCATCGTCTGACGGCGGATTTTTATCAAAATTGCAAAAAAAAAAATTGCGAAAAATTTTCACTACCGGCGGGTAGTTTGTCGGAAATTTTCATGAAAAAGTCGATGTCTTCAGAATGGGATGTAATTTCGTGTGAGCACATTCGACTGCCATAGGAGTCGGTTAAGCAAACCAGTTGAACCGTAAAAAGCAACAAAATCGCAGATTTTCAACTTTGAACGGTCATATCTCGAGAACGCGAATTTACAGGATAAAACGGCTTTCAGTTTCGGAATTGCCATCGTCTGGCACGTCCTCTGGTAAATTTTCAAGGCGGTACAAGTTATTGAATTTGAAAAAGTCGACAAATCCCAAACCTTCACTCGGAAAATGATCTTTCTCCTGTATCTCGAAAACGGGGAGAGCTACAGAAGAACCGATTACAGTTCTGAATTTCTCGCACTTTCCATTGTCTGACGAGGGATTTTTATTAAAATCAAAGAGATTTTTTTCAGAAAAATTTGAATAGGTATTTTTAGCTTGAAAAACCGATGTCTTCATAATGGGACGTAATTTTGTGTGAGCACAGTCGACTGCCATACGAGTCGGAAAAACAATCCAGTTGGACCGTAAAGTCCTCAGTTTTCTCACAAAACGAGAACAATAATTTTGAAAAGCTAAAAAAAATAACTTCCAACTTTGAGCGACTATATCTCAAGAGCGTAGAGTCGCAGGAAAAAACCGCTTTCAGTTTCGGAATCGTCGTTGTCCTATGCGTCCTCGGGCTAATTTTCAACGTCCAAACTAAGAATCTAAATTTCGTATAAACTCCCTTTTTGCTATTATAGGTACTTTATTATCTCTTGACACAAAAGTCAAACTGAGATCTACCTGTCAATCTGATGAGTTACAATTATTATTATAACAATTTTTATATTTTTTTATTAAAATTTTACATTTACTTTCCTTTTCTTCCGTGTAGAATGTAGAACTTCAAATAAAACTGAATGAAAAAGAGCAGCGAATATTATGCCTGGAGCACGAAAATAAAATATTATCCCAAGAGAAGTACAGTTTGATGTCCAGACTGGAAACAGCTAGGGACAGACCTCTCTCTGACATGGATGGCCCTTGCATGAAGGTATGTACTCGTCATTATTATCATATTATCTCAGGGCGTTTTTCTTGCGAATAGTAATAATTGTTGTGTTGCGATGTTACTCAGGCCCACTGTAAGCGGGCAGAAAGAGAACGGGAGATTCTGAAAGCAGACATTGAGAGGTTAGAAGAGGAACGTGATTGTTTGAGGGAAAGAATTAAGGTAAGGCACAGAGTACAGTGGAGTAATAAAAAACCTACTTTTCATGGATCTACATTTTAGACCATGTCAGAAGGACACGCTGCCGAATATGCGAGGATACAACAGACCCTACAACATTCAGAAGAGCAAATCCGGAACCTCGAACTGGAACGCAGGGAACTGATGCAGACACAAGGATCCCGAAGGGCGAATATAGCGTGTCTCGAGGAGCAGAATGAATCCTTGAAAGAGCAACTCAAGCTAGCCAAAAATGAAATCGATCGATTAAATAATAATTACACTCAGCTCACGTAAGTAGTGGTAGTGGTACTGTACTTAGTAGTTATTTTGGAAAATGAAACGGGAAAATTATTTCATTTTCAGGAATCTTCACTCTCAAACCGATAAAGCGTTGTCCGACACTCAGGGACAGTTGATGCAAGTGGAAGCGGAGTTGGCGCACGCGCACGAAAAATTGAAGTGCACCGAGAATAAGAAGGACGATTTCAAGGACACCCTGATGAACGATGTTCAGGTTTTGAAGAGCAAGTTGACACAGATGGACAGGGAGAAGGACAAACTACTGGTAAGTTGATTGTTTTCGGTGGATGTGTAAAATTTCAAAACAAGACAATGTCGTTCTAGAATTCACTAGATGAGAAAACGGAAGAACTGGCCAGGTTGAGGCAGGAGCTGTCAATAAGAAATAACAAGATACTTACCTTGGAGGCCACCATAGCTGACTTGAAGACTAAAGTTTGGTAAGTGCTTGTTTTTTATTTGCTGTGAGTAGGCTTTTTTCATTTGATAAGGCAAAACCGAATCTAAAAATCATACAAGGACAAGTTTCACCTTCAGTTATTTACAAAATCGCTTGGTTTGACCATTTACAGGTTAATTACAAGGCAAAAGGTACTTTAAAATAGCTTAGGACAATCAGTTAACAAGGAAATGAAGTGTCTTTAAGAAAAAGATGAAATTTTCTTGTTCCCCAAGGGAGGAACGTAATGGGGTTATTTATTTTTTCTAATAGACATCTATATTTTTATACTTACTTATTTTGCTTCTTAACCTTTCCCAAACATTTCCCTCTTCCCAATCTTTCGCAAATCTACCCTAACCTAACCGTTCCCTAATCTTTCTCTAACCATACCTGACCTTTTCCTAATATTTACCTCTCCCTAACCTTTCCCAAACTTTACCTAACCTTCCCCAAACCTTTCTCTAAACATTTCCTAATATTTACCTCTCTAGTCACCTTTCCAAAACTTTAGCTAATCTTTTTCTAATCTTGCCCAAATCTTTGTCTCTCCCCGACCTTTCCCAAACCTTCCCAAACCTTTTCCTAACATTTTCCCAATATTTACCTCTCGCTAACTTTTCCCAAACTTTATCTTATCCACCCCAAACCTTTCAGTAAACTTTTACTGATATTTACGTCTCCCTAACCTTACCCAAACTTTACCTAACCCTCCACAAATTTTTCTCTAAAGTTTTCCTAATATTTATCTCTCTGGGAACCTTTCCCAAAGTTTACCTAATCTTTTTCTAACCTTGCCCAAATCTTTGTCTCTCTTCAACCTTTCCCAAAACTTCCCAAACCTTTTCCTAACCTTTTTCCTAATATTTACCTCTCCCTAACCTTTCTCAAACTTTATCTAATCCACCCCAAACCTTTTCCTAACCTTTTTTCTAATATTTACCTCTCCCTAAGATAGTTTTTAGCCTTGATACCCTTGATGGTAATTATTAACAGTGGCAGTGGTAGAAGAATAATTTATTAAAGAAAATGAGCACACATTCAATTGAATTCAGTTTACTACTACTTTTCCTAATAAAGGACTTACAATTATTTGTTAAAACTTATCAACTAGTTGCAAGGTACAATTTTTGAGATACAAAAATCAGACTTTTAAATTAAACAGCGTTTGAGGTACTATCAAAGCATCAGGGAATTTCTTTTATTCACAAAACAAGGTAAGTTTTACCACGCATGTCATAAATTATAACCGCCATCAACATCGGTACTAACCCCGGAGTAATTCCTATTCAAATACTTAGCTAAGATCACAGTAGGCGCCGCGCATTCAGTCACGTTCACTCTATTAACAGTCGTCACTGTCCTCTTGTAACCGGGCACGCACTCGCACACGACACTCTGTTCGTCCCCTTCCTCCCAGATGTCCTGCTTTTTGGTCCTCCTGGGTGCCAGCCAGGAGCCCTTGGGACACGGTCCCTGCGCGTACAGCTTGTAGCAGACCGTCCCGTACTTGACCGTGCCGCCCTTGCACACCGTCTCCGGCTCCTTCTCGTCGCAGTCGTTGTCGTAGATGTTCTTCTCGCAGCTGCAGACGCCGTTGTAAGAGATGCCGTCGACGGAGGGCCGCGTTGCGAAGTCGAAGGTGACCAGGCGGCCTCTCTTGCAGGGACCTCGCGAGCCGATTCGGTAGCAGCGACGGTGCGAGTCGAAGTAGAGGTAGCCCCGCTCGCAGGGCTGCGTGATGCAGGTGGTGGTGTTGATGAGGATCTGGTCGACGGGGCAGGGACCCTGGGTGAAGGGTCGGAAGCAGGACGAACGGTTCTGGTAGCGGATGTATCCCGACTTGCATTGGCAGCTGCTGCGACGGGTGGACGGGTTCAGGTGGAATTGTTCCCCTCGGTCGCACGGACCTATTGAACCTGGAATAAAAGTTGAACATTTAGGGTTATTTAGGAGAGGGTAATTCCAATCTGATTGAAGAAGTTAATCAGAGGGGAGTTAGTTAGTTCTGGAAGGCGATCCAGAAGAACACCAAGGGTGTAGGTATATGAGCAGAACTAGGAGCTAAACGATAATAAACGTACCTATTTCAAAACACTTCTTAGTTTCCTCGTGATAATGGGGCAGGAAGCTGTAGCAGCCGCAGTTCCTGTCCGGCAGGAACAGCTCTCCCGTTTCCCTGCAAGGGCCCTTGGTGAAATGCTGGTAACAGTTCCCGTCGTTGTAGAGGAAGTCTCGCAGTTCCTTGTTTTTGCCGCACTTGCAAACGGAAAGTCTGTCGGGACTGACGGTCAAGAGTTGACCTCTGGGGCACGGTCCTCTCGTCAGTCTTTGGTAACATTTCCCGTCTTGCGGCCAGAAGATTTCGTTCGGGTTCGAGCACTTCTTCATTTGCAAACACACGCCCCATTGGCGTTTTGAGCTGAAATTTGCGTTTCGTTGTTTGTTAATTTTTTTATTGTAATCTTTACGTTTTTTTTTACCAAGCTTTAGGCACCGTTCTTCAGAAGATATTTATAATTACATAATTTACTATTATTATTATTATTATTATTATTTATTGTTTGCTTTACTCACATTACCGTTAGGTAAGGTACCTCTTGCATCATTGAGAAGTAGCATTGAACTTTAGGTGCTGATTCATGCTCATATGTTCGGAGATTATGTAACTAGAACTAGACAAACCGCATTCGAATGAATGCTCCTGAAGCAACGCACGCGAAGGGTCATTGCCTGACTGCCAAAAAATGCCGGAATCAGATGTTCCAAAAGTACCAAAATTGTTTTATCTTAGTTATTGAATTTAATAAAATAAAGCGTTATATGTACAGAGTTAATTGAAATTTCACCTTTCATTCTCTTTATAAAGAAAAAATAAATAAAATAAACAAGGATGAACTTAATCATATTCCAGATATTTCTCATCTAATCAATTTTATTCTCGACCAAAAATTTTTGTAATAAAAAATTTACCTGTTTGACGTGTAAGCCGTATCGGGGGCGAAGTAGGAGCCCCTGTCGCAGGGCCCCGGCGCGTAAAGGCCGTAACAGCGGCCGTCTCTGGCCGATTGTGCGGTCGCGGGAGGACATCGGCATTCGGCGCTGAGCTCTGGACGGGCGCCGGGCGCCGACCGCAACGCCGACGGGCTCAGTTCCATGTCAGGAGGACAAGGTGGTCCCGTCTACGAAAAAGAAATCATAATTAATATTGGGGCTACCTTATAAATTATTTTATTCAGTGGCGGCTAAAAAAGACGCTTTTTGAAATTACTTCAATGCCACAAAAACAAAAAAAATTAAAATTGGATGGGAATTTTTCGATTTTTTTGCTTTAACCAAACTCAAAATTTTGGAAATTTAGAAAGCTAATTAAAATGGCGATGACGAAAATATTCAATTAACTCATCATCAAATAAAAACATTTCTTTGCGATTAATGCGTGAGATTAAAAAAAAAAAAAGCACCACCATCACCAGTCGGATGGAGCAAGTAACACACTCCCTCCAGTTGGTTATTATTTTTGAATTATAAAAATTGGCCGACCTTGTGGGTAGATCGCTCGTTCGTGCGACGTGCGATAATTACCCGGCGGTCGGCCCTCCCAAAAATTGCGTACCCATGCCATCTCCATCGCTGGAGATGGCAGGGAGTTTATTCTCAGTTACCTGACCTGGCAATTTGACCGACGAAATTCCAGCCCTTTAACGTGGCCGTGGACCCGGTTTCAAGTGACTTGTGACAATGAGCACCATCTATCAGGCGACGCTTTAACCAGAAGGCCATCGCAGTGATGGTGATGGTGATAGCGACAGCGCGCGGCTTGACGCATCGCTGTGGTGATAAGATATCAGGGCCTCTCACGCTTTTATTTTATTAATTTATTGGATGATGTCGTTTTTGATGATTTATTAATAATAATAATAGTAATAATAATAAAAAACAACTGAATAAATTTTTGATCAAACGGAGGGGAGAGGTATGTATGTACAAGAACTGTTTTTTTTTTTTTTAATTTTGAAGGAATACGCTGTAGAAGTAACGTGACTTTTGGAAATTAACGAAAATCCGAAATCCTCAATAAGTTATAAAAAAATTCAAATTTTGGCGTTATTATTTTGAAAGATGAAGCTACAGGGGCGTTTTTAAAATCGAAAATACGCGATTTTTTGGGATATTATTTTGTGACCCCTATAAATTTTTGACTTTTCGAAAAATGCACGTCGTTGGGTGTCGTACAAGTGGGAACCGGCCTTTACGGTAGTAGCGATAAAGCTGAAACTTTTTGAGATATTCGTGAAAAACCGTTCAAAAACGTGGTAAAAAATCGAAAATTTCAATTGCAAATAACAATTCAAAAAGTATTGGCTGTAGGAAAAAAGTTTATAGAAGAAAAATTACATTTCTACAGTAATTTTTGACAACCAACTTTCCACCCCGAGAAGGGATGGTTTTCACCCCCTCGGTAAAAGCAACCAACGGCATTGGGGAGACTGTGAAGTAGAGGGTATGGACTACCTAAATTTAAATTTTTATAATTTTAAAAAGTGTTCTATAGAATTTCTAGCCAAAACTGAACGAATTCATATTTCCCAAAAACTGATTAGGTACCACAGTGTATGATGATGAGTTCATTAATTGGGTTCGCGCATTATTAACTGTGTCGAATTATAACCGTATTAAAGTTCCTGGTATCATGGAGAACAATGAATGATACACTGCTGAAATTATAATTATTATGCAAAGAAATTATTATATCACAATGTGAAGTAGGTAGTTGTTCCGCGAGAAAATACTGGAGACGATTATGTGTGTAGTGTGTAGTTGCGACTTTGTATTCTTTCTTTCTTTTTTTTTTTGTTTATGATAACTGTTGCGGAAACCTTCATGTTTACGTGCATTAGCATTGTGTATGTGCTTTTTTACATATTATGATTTTCGTTACGTAAAGCGAAATTATTACTTATTTTATTTATTTATTTATTTATTTATTTATACGGAAATCCTGAAACATTAACATGCTCGTTACTGTGTAACAATAATTATTATAAACTTGAACTACACTACACTACACTCACCTACTACTTGAACTACATCAATAATAATAATAATTAATATTTTTATACTGTCTAAAAAATATAGTAGTACTTATTTCTTTCTAAAAAAGGATAAAGAAAAGTTTGCACCTCGTATTATTATTATTATTATTATTATTATAATATGGAAGACATTATTAATAATTGTGTAGGTTTGATTGATTTAAATTTTAAAATAGGTAGACGTTATAAAAATGACACTTGCAACTAATGGAGGTAAAACCTGTTTTAAAAAAACTCTAATAAAAGCGTCAATTGTTCATAAATTTACATAAATCAAACGATAAAAATCGCATGCATTAATTATGATAATATGTGGCAAATAAGACACGAAAGAACGAAAAAAAATCCAGAATTGAAAAGAAATTGAAGCCGAGTCCATAGGTCGAGTGTTTAAAAGTTTCCCCCCCAAAAAAAACTACTTAAATAATTGTGAAGAAAAAAATTACACGCCACTGCTTTTCTTATAATTATTATAATTATTTTTAATTTTTAAATCCTCATCCAGTTCTCCACAAACATTGTCTATTTATATTTTTTCAAAAAAAAGTTTTGCTATAGTTTTGATTTTCTCACCCTTTTTTTTTGGACGCTGAACACGAATTTGAAGTTTATGCTTGCAAAAGTTTAGCCCGGAACTTCCTTTTTTTGCATTTTTACTCAAATTTCTCCACTTTTTTTCAGTTGTTGGCTTATATTTCAGAAAGGAACCGTTTTTTTTTTTGACAAGTACATTCTGAACAAAATTGCAATAGACAAGAAGATTTCTTATATTTTTCATAAATGACGTTTTATTCCGCCATTAGAGCGCGGCAAAAAAAAATCATGGGGTTCAGAGGAAATGGTATAGTTTTGATTTCCTCTCACCCCAAATTTAGCCCGGAAATTTGCTGGTTTTTGATTTTTTTTTGCCCAAATTTCTGCACTTTTTTTCAATTTTTGCTCTAAATCTCAGAAAGGAGGTGTTTTTTCGGTAAGTCCATTCAATACAAAATTAAAGAGGAGAAAATTTCCTACATTTCTTATAAAAAATGTTTTTCTGGAAAATTAACCGTTCCGCCGGTAAGCGCGCCAAAAAAAAAAACAAATTCATATTGCATGGGGTTTTGGGAAGTTTTGCTATTGTTTTGATTTCCTCGTCTCCATCCCCTATTTTTTTTTTTTTTTTTGGTATCCGAACACGAATTTGCACTTAACTGTCAAAAAAATTGTCCAGGAACTTTGTTTTTTTCTCTTTTTACTTAAGTTTTGGCACATTTTGTCAAAATTGTCGCACTTTTTGTTCAAATTTTGACACATTTTTCCGTATTTGGCATGAATCTCAGGACGGAAGTGTTTTTTCGACAAGTCTACTCTATACAAAATTAAAGTAGGCAATATTTCCTGCATTTCTCATTAATATTGTTTTTTTTTTTAGACTAACCATTTCGCCGGTAGAGCGCGCCAAGAAAAACATATTTCCATTGAATAGAGCTTTGGAAAGTTTTGCAATGAAGTTTTTATTTTCTCATCCTCCATGTTTTTTGGGTTCCAGAACACGAATTTAAAGTTTGCTGGCAAAAATTTGTCCCGGAACTTGTTTTTTGCGTCTTTTTGTCCAAAATTTTGCACCTTTTCAGTTTTTGGCCTAAATCTCAGAAAGGGAGCGTTTTTTCGATAAGTGCATTTCATGCAAAATTGAAGTAGACAAAATTTCCCACATTTCTCATAAAAAACATTTTTTTTTTGAAGACTAACCGTTCCGCTGGTAGAGTGCGTAAAAAAACATTTCCATTGCTTGAGGTTTTGGATAGTTTTGCTCTAGTTTTGATTTTCTCCCCCCCCCATGTTTTTTTGGATCGTTTAACGCGAATTTGAGTTTTTCTGGCAGAAATTTGGCCAGGAACTTTGTTTTTTCCATTTTTTGCTCACTTTTTGTCAAAATTTTTGCACTTCTTCAGTTTTTGGCCTTAATCTCAGAAAGGAAGCGTTTTTCCGACAAGTTCATCCTGAACAAAATTACAGTAGACAAGATTTTCTACATTTTTCATAAATGATTTTTTTTTGGAAGACTAATCGTTCCGCTGGTAGATCGCCCCCAAAAAAACATATTTCAAATTTATAAATATCACAGCAAACTTAAAATTCGTCTTTGGTAATCCAAAAAACATAGAGGGTGAGAAAATCTAAAATTATAGCACAACTTTCCAAAACCTCAAGCAATGGAAATATTTTTTGGGCGCGCTCTACCGGCGGAACTGTTAGCCTTCCATAAAAAACGTTCTTTATGATAAATGCAGGAAATTTCGTCTACTGTAATTTTGTATACCATGGACTAGTCGAAAAAATGCTTCCCTTTTGAGATATGGAACAAAAACTGAAGAGTGTAAAAATTTGGGCAAAAAAGTGCCAGAATTTGCACAAAAAGTGCTAAAATTTGATCAAAAAGTGTAAAAAAAAACAATTTATTTCTTCTAAAATATTCAGCAAAAATATCGCTCGAACGCTACTGGTCAAAATAAACGAAATCGTGCAAAAGAAATTTTTTCTTGATGGCACAGAAAGTGCAGGTATCCCAATTTTACAAAAATTCTTACGGAAATTGGTTCCCGGTCAAATTAATTATGTAATTTTGATTCGTGGTATTCGTCGATAAGTGGATCAAAAGTCTCCATGGGCATAAGTCCGGAAAACTCAATTTTCTCGTATTGAATTAATGAACCTCTGAAGACTGAATTTTTTGTACGCCTTTGCTGTATCCTTGCCCGTCGTGGATATAATTTGCCCACTAAATCCATGGTTTTTTTCACAATTTTTTCATTTTTTCATAAATCCGCGGAAGAATCCATGGATTTAGTGGCTGAATTGTCTCCACGACAGGATTATCCTAAATAAATGCGAAAAATTTTAGGGGATGTTTCATAGGCTCATTCTTAGCGAAAAGTTCTCCGCATTAATACAGCAGGTGCAAAAAAAAAATTTCCAGTTTTTTGTATCAGGGTACCATCGACCCTGTATTATAGAAGTGTAATCAAATTTAATGATGTCTGATCAGATTTAATAAAATCTTCTTCGGGAACCTTTCACGTAGATACCATCTCATAAAACATTGGATCATGGATGGTGATAGTGATAGTCTTTCATCCCCTCCAAAAGGCAAAAAATGTATAATAATAATTTAAATATATTGCAACACATTCAAAATAAACTTTTGAAAATAATAAGCAAAAAAGGATCTATTCAGATTGAATACCCACTTAATGTTGCTCAATCCTTTGCATATAACTGCCTGTTGTTTCATTATAACTGCCTGAGTGATGGTTTTGTTAAATCCTCTAGCATTACCAGGCATAGGAGTGTTCAATTGCCAAAAATTAATAAAACTGTTTATAGTAAGAGTAGTTATGTAGTTTCTATAAAGCTTTTTAATATGTTACCTAAAGAGCTTAAGACTGTCAAAAATATACGGTCCAAAACTAATAAAGATAAACTTAAAATGTGGATAAGGTGCAATGTCTAGGAATATCTATGGATTGTTTTTGTTTGGGAATAATTTTTTGTAATCATCGTGTTGGTTTTGTTGGGGGGACATTTGTAGTGAGAATATATAGGGAGATAGAAATTTGTTTGAAATATATTAGTTTTAGTTTTATTTTTTGTTGTTTTTAGGTTTTTAATTTTTAGGTAATTCTTTATTGTTTTTTGTTTTTTTTTTGTGTTCCTACCTTACCTACGAACAGATAACAAGATTATCTCTGTAGGATTGTTTACATTTTTTGTATTTTAATACTTTATGTATTCAATATGGTATAATAAATAATAATAATAATTACCATTGAACTCTTTGTTATTATTAATTTAAAAAAGGAAATCCTTCTTAAGCTGGTCAAGGATTAAGTTCAAACAAAGGGATAATAAAAAAAAAAACGCTATAGACTTGGAGGTCACCATTATTGCTACGTGAGATGGCAACAAAAAATGTTTCATGTTTCAATAATGGATCAGTCAGTGTAAGTAGTTTCCAGATGAATCTTCGAAAGGAATTTTTGGCATATTTGTTTTTCCGACTGGTGAAACTAAATTTAAAGTATCTAAAAAAGAAAAATCCGGTTCGACAAGGAAATAATTATTGTTTAATTTTTTTTTTTCTTATTAGACTTTTACATTACTCGAAGTTCATTCGATTACCTGCTGGATTGGCATTTGAATGAAATCGTGATTGACACTATACACTTGCTATTATTAGCATTGAATTTCCATTGATTACCCAATCGTCTATACCTCTACACAACACAGTAATTCAAACTCTTGGCCTTTAAATTCAAATGTCGGCTCATTAATTTCCTCGTTTAGCATCATTTCAAGAACACATCTTGCTCTGATGGTGCATTTAACTTTTGTTTATCATAATTATTAGTTTATCTGCAAGTTTGTTGGGCAAGACTGCGGTGCTTGGAACTTGGAAAATGAAAGAGGGGCTCTAGCGAAGATGAAATCATCGAATTATCCGTGTGATTTATTATTATTATTCAGAATATTGTTCTGTCTCCCGTAATAAATTTCCTTACACAGCCGTTTGCTAATTTAACCGACATACTTGATCGAATGTACCCTTAATACCGAGTCAGATATTTATATTCACTGTTTATAATACAAGCAGTAGTCAATTCTAATGAATTAAAGCGTTATTTAGAACACCGAACGTTACAGAAGCGAAATAATTTCATGATAGCGAGGATGAAACCATCGAATGATCCGTGTGATTCATTATTATTATTCAGAATATTGTTCTGTCTCCCGTAATAAATTTCCTCACGCAACCGTTAAACAATTTAACCGAAATACTTGGATCAAACGTACCGCGTTAATACCGTTTCACTGGTTATTCCGACGTAACCCTCATCTGTATCGTTGATTGATAATCATAATTGTTGTACAATGAATTTTCGTTACCTGGAAAATTTTGTAACACTTCCCATCCGGAGGCCAGAAGAGCAGTTGCCAGCCTCCGGGTTTATTGGCGCACGGGTTCAGTTTCGGATCAGCCCAGGGCGGCGGTACCACCGCTTCATCCGTGATCGGTATAGTTTGAGACGTCAGAATCGTCAAAAGTACCAGCCATGTCTGAAAAAAAGAAAATATGATTGAATTTTCATGTTGATGTTGAGAAAAATCGATTTTCATCAAACTTGAGCCATCTTTGAAGGTTTTTTGGCAGTTTTTGCCAGATTTCGAGCAATGTTTCTTCGTGCATGAGGTACGTGAAGTTAGCCAGAAAAATGTTCGTTTTACCACATTTAGTTTTTCTTTTTAATGGATTCGGGCTAACTTCAAAAGCTCCAAAAAAAACACCGGCTGACTGGTAAAAAAGTAGGAATTTTTTACCATAGCTACCTATGTGGTAACTCTGACCAAGTTCAAATGGGTAGTAGAACCAAAACGGTGGCTATATCTTGGTTAAATTAAATCTTCAAAGGCCAATTTCACAAGGGTTAAATTTCCAGGTTATTGAAAACGTTTGAAAAAAAAGAGGCTTTACCACCCTTTATTTGTCATTTACCACTCTTATGAAGTTGACCCGACTTTTATGAAATACATAACGGCCAAGGGCGGGGATTCTGGGAGTGGTAAATCAAAACTAAGGAGTGGTAAAACCTTTTCTTGGGTGGTGGTAAAAACGTTTTAATATCACTTAGAAATTACCTTTCCGGTTTTTACACCCTTGCGAAGCTGAAGAAACACGGTCTAACGATGGACCAACAATCGAATGGTACGCTTTACTACCCGGTCTGATTTTTTTCAGGTTTGTGAAGTTGGCCCGGAAATAAAATACAAATCTCTAGAAAAATCATTATTTCTGGTCAACTCTCTTCGTGATTAATGACGATATCGGATAAATTTGGTACAGGGAGCCTGCAGGGAGTTTGAATCAATCATTCAAGCCTGTTAAAGGGTCATTACGGGTGGAGGTGGTGGTTATAGGAGGGGCTCAAAATTTCGAGAATACCATATCTAGTGATTGGTTTGTTGGCGAGGGGGAACCCCCTAATTTTGTGCAGTAGTATTGCGGTTTTTTATGTTTAATAAATTTAACGTTTAATCCCCCCACCTATTGTGCATTTTTGTCGCATTTTCCCTTACGGACATGTAGATTTTTGTCAAAATATGGAACAGACACAGGTACCAGAAAAAGAAGAAAGTAGGTACCTACCTTTCTCCCGAAATGTCGTGTTTTAGGATTAACAGACCACTTTCATTGATGGTTTCTTCTGGGCTTGTCTATGTTATTATATTATAGTATCTGTGGTGATGCGTGAAATAAATAATAATTCCTTAAAAAAGTGCACGTGTAATAATTATATTGTTACCTCTGACGTCAGTATAAAAAAATTCGATTTCGCATCAAGAAATTAAATTCATCAGGAATTCAGAAGTCGTATCTTTGTTTGCGACATTTACAATAATTAAAGCGAGTCGCGTCTTTTGATTCCGGAAATGTGTGTGCATTTTAAATAATATAAATTGCCTGATGCGATAGAGAATCGCATTAACACACATTAATGACAAAATCTTCACACGCATCGTGCCCGAAGGCGGCTGCTAGAAGAGTTATGTCGCAAGGCCAGATTTTTATATTTTGTAGTGGTTGCGGCGTCCGCTTATTGTAATTCCATAAAACACGCATCAGAGAAAGTAAGAGTAATATTTCGTGAGCTGCCTTTTGTCAACAATCAACACCACAAGCTCTTGCCTTGATATTGTGTTTATTCTTTTGTTGTAATAATTTTAATTGAAGCGTGTACGTGTCTCTTGACGTAATAATTAGTTCACGCCGTTCTTCACTAGCAAACGAACCGAGTAACCTTTCCGAGGAATTGCGTTTACGGAGCGAGTAATAATAATTATTGCATAATTTCGTTGCAATTAATAATAACGAGATATAGTGCCTACTCTGGTTTATGGCTTATATAAGAGGTGTTGTTGCTGGTTGGCAATGAACCACCGTGGTGGTAATGGTGATGGTGATGGTGATTGCTTCAACTATTTGTAGTTTGTAGCCTGTACCCACCCACCTTCGATTATTAACAATTTATACAGGCACCAACCTCCTTCATGGAATTGGCTGTAGGTAACAGTAACTGCTAATCATGAAATCATGTCTGCCTTAATGAGACTAATCCGTATCATTATTTCATAATTTGCCGAGACTGCTTTTGAGCTGTTTCGATTTGATTCATTTGTAACTGTCTCGACTTGTGAGCAATTTAAATACATAGCTGAATTAAGAATTCCGGAGTTCCGAATGTTCTATTCCTGGAACATCATACAGAGGAGTAGCTCTCAGACACTCTGGCAGAGTGGCAGAGGCAGATTAGTTGTGAGAATTAGTTCTTTTTCGTCTTCCTCTCTTCCCCCTCTCTCTCTTTCTTTCTTTCTCTATCTCCCTTTCTCTTGTTTATAAATTTTCATTTACTGAAGACTCTTCTTTCTTTTATTCCTGTCAGAAAGGTAGAGAGGACCATGAGTCTTATTATTGTAACAGGTTAATAAATAAAACATCAATCAAATAAATCTTCCTCCCTCCCTCCACCCTCTCTCCCTCTTCTCGCTGTCTCTTAATATCTCCTCCCTCTCCCTCTATCTCCCCTTTCTTTACCTCTCTCTATCTCTCTGTCTCCTTCGCTCTCCCACTCTTTCCCTCCCCCTTTCTTTCCCTCTCCCTCTTGAGATTACGCGTACGAATCGATGAGGGATCTACCGCGTCAGACATCTTTTTCCCATTCCTTGACCTTTTTGGAAATTTTATCGATCCCCCCCTTCCTGAGCCTGAGAGTACCTACTTCGTCGATCTCTGTCCGACCAAGTTTCCGGTAGTGAGAGTTTGGTAGTGGAAGATGAACCTTTACATTGGGCTTCCCTGATCGCTCACCTCCTAGTAGTGTTCCGTTGTCTCCTTTTTCTTTCTCTCTCTCTCTCTCCCACACTACTTCCTCTCTCCCTCTCCCCATTCTCTCTCTCTCTCTCTCTCTCTCTCTCTCTCTCTTTTTATAAATTTTTCATTTTCTGAAGAACAGGTTAATAAAAAAACATCAATCACTCTTCCTTTCTCTCTCTCCCTCTCTCTCACATTCCCCCCTCTCCTTCTCCCCTCTCTCTTGCCCTCCCAAATCTCTCTCTCCATCTTCCCCCTCTCTACATCTCCCCCTTCATCTTCCACTACCTTTCTATATCTTCCCTCTCTCCCCCTATCTCTTTGTCTTTCTCCCCCTATTTCTCTGTTTCTCTCTAGCTCGCGTGCGCTTTCGGATCGATGGGGGACCTATCCCGTCAGCCATCGTTCCCAGCTCCTCCCCGCTTTTTGACCTTTTTGGAAATTTGTCATTCCCATCTTTTTGAGTAAATGACGAATCTTTCGCGTGATAAAATTCCATTCAAAGAATAAAATAGTGTAGGCATTTGATTTGCTTAAGTTCAATGCTGTACAGTAATGGTAGATATGTGAAATTTTAGAATTGATGATGGTTCTGAAGTTTCGAAACACGTTAAACCAAAGCGACAAGATCAAAATTTATTCTAGTTACCACTTCCTAGACCCATTTTTTGGTTTAAAATTGTCGATGCGCAATTGTGCGTTGTTTTATTTGGGGGAGTGGGGAGATTTCTAATTAAAAATGTTTTATTGCGTCATTTTTAAAAGGTATTGCAGGTTTATTCGAACGAAATGAATAATCAACTTGAATATTTCTTTAGAAATGGGCCAGGTTTCGAGATGGGACCGCGGTAACTTATGCCATCTCAGTTTCGATCCAGGTTTGCGTTAAAAAAAAAAATGTAAGGAGAAATCAGTAAACGCGATTTAAGTATCAAATTTTTGGAAAACAGGGATCATGAAGATTTTATTTATATTCCTGGCTTTAATTTTTTACTAGATAATTACCTATCTAGCTGCTATATCGAGTAGGAAATATTAAATTAAGGAAAGAAACAGCTAAAATGTTTTTGGGGGATGGGAATCCGGGTCAGCTCGCCGGATAGGTAGGAAGGGGAAATTGTCGGTTTGAAAAAAAAACTCCGTTCGTTCTTTCCTGCTTGTTTTTGTCTATAACGAAGAAAATCTTCATTAACTACAATAAATAATAACAATGTATCTCTGAATGGAGAAATTGATGATTAATTTGCTTTGTCCTGTTGAAAATTGGTCAAATTAGTCGCGTTAATTAGAATGATTTAATAACCTTTAATGAAAATGAAAATTTCCGCCTGTGGATAAAATCAATTGTCACTAGTTGTTGTGGGTAATGGTAATAATTGACAATTCCGGAATGAATTATTCTATTACATAAAGGCAAAGATAGATACTAATTAGAAATTCTGACTATTAGTTAAGTTAAGTTAGATAATAGAAAGAAATAGTGGTACCTGAAGGTGAAACGATCCTGTCATAGTTTCTTACACAACACTGACACCAACACCAATAACACTACTCGCATAATCACCCCAAATTTCCACAACTTCTTTTTGGTTTAGTTGATCATAATCGCGACACTCTTGTTTAAAATGAGGAAAAACCCCGACCGGTTGGAATCACCAGTCAATATAAAGATCACGGTTCAGATTATTATTATTATTATAAAACATTGTTGATAATCTTTATCTTAAGATCTAGTCCTAGCGCTCCTCACTACTGTTGTAGGTGTATTATCATTGTCACCCTCCGCACCTTCTTCATCAATGAACTAAAACTAAACAAGAGAAGGCCTTCACCTCTTCATGTAGGATGGCGAAGGTGTTTTTTTTTTTTCGTTTTTTTAGCGCCAAGATGAGATTTAGCTCGATCGCGATTCAGTCTCGGTACTTGCCAAGAGATGCTCGACCGAACCGGCTCGGTCTCGACTTAACCATACGCAGAATACGTAATAAATAATTAATCGGGTATTATGCCATGCGATGCGAGCCAGCAGCGTGCAGACGAAGAAGTCGTCGGTCTGCCCCACTCGCGGTTCTCGTTGAGGTCGTCGTCGCCTAGCGCAGCTTCCTAGAGACTTGGAGTACTCGGTACTTGTCTCTTTGTCATGCTTTCAGGCCGTAGGGTGGTATATCCGCTGGTGCTGGTGGTACCTCTTTTTTTTTGCTCAAGAACAACTAAACCAGAAAAAGTGTGCCACGAAATTCACCCTTTTTCACTCTTCTCTTTTTAATAAAAAATTAAAAGTTTCCCAAGACCCTATTAAATAAAAAGAGAACCATGCCGTCCAGTAAATAATTATTAATGCAAAATTTTACCTCTATGTTAGCTGGTACCTGCTCTCATCGACGCAGAGGGTTAGAAATAATTAATTTTCTGGGTCATTTATAACTTGCAACCGGTCACTAAATTCTACTTCTCTCTCTGTATTGACAGATGTCACTCTAGGATTTATTGGCATTATCTATACGAATCACTTCCCTTCTCTGCGTTTAGAGTAATTATTTTTTTGCGTTATTAAGAGAGACTCCTGAATGAAACTCTTTCATATCTGGTGATGTAGCTTTTTGGGGGTTGTTTTCTGTATACCATACAACTTTGCTATTTTAAATGGAACTGCCTGTATATTGTTACGTTTTCAGATTGTCTGAGAGTTTGTAACGAGTAGTTATAAACAAATGAAAATCGACATTTTCCATTTTCAAAGCAGTTGAAACAGTTTCAAATTGTTCCTTCAAGATGCTTGAATAAATTAATGTGAAAGGAATGCGATAGCCTATTTCATGTCGTGTTTCTAAAGTTGACCTTTGATTTTAATTATTTTTCGAAATGATCACTCATTTCCAAATTATTCGGTAATAATAAAATGTTTTTACTTTTACGACATGAAGTAGCGGTAGCGCTAGCGGTTTACCATTGCAATTGGCAATCGATCGGTTTCAGTTTGCTTGGTTTGTTTGCCAATCAGTACTCGGTAGAGGTATCGATTGCTCCAAGGTATTCAAGTCAGGAGGAAAAGAATTTTATTATTGCAAAAGGCGAAATCAATTGTCATATATCTGCATACTAGCGACACATACCTACATACATATACGGAGAAAGTGAATTCTATTATAGGTGGGTTTTTAAAATTGCGATTGCGACCTCTGACATCACGTCTGTAGGTATCTGTATCTGTATCATTGGGAACGTGACAGATCCAGTTTAATTGTCTTGATATTTCAATAGATGGTATCGCGCAATAATAATAATGATCGTTGCAATCATAATACGTAATTTTAAACAATCGTTAATCATTTTCTCTGTGAAAACATTTAAACAATGATAACACTATCCGTTACCCCCGCAAACGTCCGTTTGGAACGTCACCTGTCATGGAAAATTAGAAATGGGCGCTTTCAGCGCATAGGCAGTTGAGTTATGAATGCTATCAGATTAAAGAGCCTGAGCTTGTAATGTAACGACCTTAACGTAAACTAAAGTCTGATCCTGCAGTCGTTTATAGTAACAAACAAATTACCCCAGCGTTAACTCGTCGTTATAAATCATTTATTGCAAGTACGCCTATGTGCCTGTTGATATATGAGTCTCAAATAGCTGTAAATAGACGAATCATTTAAAATAAAATATCAAAGCGTGTGTGTATAAAAAATAATGATTAATGATCAAAATCCCCAAATGAATTAATTATCCCCAAATCAATTTAAATTTAGGATGAGTTAACGAGCAATAATAGGACAACTTAAAGAGTAACGGCATGAAAAACTGAGCATTGCAGATTTTAGAGCATAAATTGACCCAATTGAGGTGTAGCTTTGGCCCTTGTTATAATTTTTTTTTTTAATTTCAGTGCAGCAATTGAAGAATCGGCAAGCAACGAGCTGCTGCAAAGAAAAACTTGTACAGAAATGAACTGTACCAAACGAGAATTAGAATTGGCCAACCAATCAAAAGATGCTCTACTTCAAGAAAACAGGTATAAAGTTTACCAAATTCGATATAACTTTCCCGGTCCTTATAGCTTTTATTGTTATTTTCTGTCCGTAGGAAAATGAAAGACAGTCTCGCGTTAATGACCTGCGAGTGTCGCGACGCGAAAAAGGAACTGGAAGTTTCCAGAAGACAAATAGAAGACCTGAAATTGCAGTTACAACAGTACGTGGCCGAGGTTAAGAGAACCGAAGACATTCTCTCTCAAAAGGTTTGTACAGAGCGTCGAACTTTTCGGTTGCCTAAAGGTTTAATTTGATCAGGAAATCGAGAGGAATTCGTTACTGGACCAGTTCAGGAATTTGAGTCAGGAAGCGAACATGCTGGAAAACAACAACCATTCGTTGGAAAACGAAGCGACCCAGTCGAAGGTGCAGCTGTCTGTCGCGTTGGATCATGCCGGTGAACTGGAAAGACAGATCGAAGATCAGCAATCCGTTATAAAGAGCTATGAAAAACAGGTTTGTTTGTAACGATTTGATTTTATTGTTTTTTTATGATTTATTCCCATTGCAGATGAAAGAAATGACTAATCAGATCGCGAGATTCGAATTCGAGATGAGACACAAAAGCTCGGATCAGGAAGCCCTGGAACAGGAGGTGAAGAACTTGAAAGATCTGTGCATTAAACTGGACAGGGACAAGGAAAACTTGTCCAGGCAGCTACACGAGAAGAACGATCAAAGAATTGAGGTGCGTTGGTATTTACTACGGTTTTGAAAAAATTGAAAGAATCAGTCGTGCTATTTTCTTTTTAGACAGATAAGTTTGTTGAAAGGCTTAGATGCGAGTGCGAGATGTTAGAGAGCGCTAAAAGTAAAGAGAAAAGTACCGTGGAAAGTCTCGAGAAGCTACTGAGCGAAGCTAGGAGCGATCTCGTTGAGCAGAAGCTCTTAAACGAAGACCTTCAGAGTGAAATCGATAGACTTAAAAGTAGTTTGAGCGAATTGCAAAAGAAATGGTGAGTATTGGCTTTCAAAATTTTCTTTCGGTGCGTTTTAAAGCGTAATAAATGAAGAAAATAGCAGTGATTGATATCGAATTAACCGTTTTAGTTTTATAATAAATAAGTAAATAAATAAATGAACAGAAAGATCTCTTAAAATATTTGCAGCAGAGACCTTTCTGAGCAGTTGGACATTTATCAAGAGAAGGCGTTAGATTACAGTCAACAGAACAAGCAACTACGTAGAGAACTTGCCGATGAAAGATTTCACAGGTCACAAGACAGTGACAGCAGACGATATCCTTCATTATAATCCCATTTCTTGAAAGGAAACAATAAACTCGATTTCAATTCCTAATCCTTATTTCCTTCCCCCAGCCAGAACAGTAGTCATTTGAACGATCTACCGATTCGAGAAAACCCAATCAAAAGTAACTTGGATCAACCTGCCATGAGGACTCGCCTGAACATCAACCTCGATGCGCAAGCTATGATGTCTCCAAATTTAAATCGATCTCCAGAATTGGGCGCTTCAACGAATCCATCAAACAACGGACAAGAGAAATATTCAAATTTATCGTTAACCAGGAGGTGGGATTATCTGAAAAATCCCGTTGCGTCACCTAAAACGAGCCCTCACAAAGGTGCTTTTCTAGAAGAAGACAGAGCCGGAGCTAGAGATACAGATAAACGAACCTGTTGTCCGTTCTGTTTGTGTCTTTCTGATTCCAAGCATAACGATCGTGCTCATGCAGAGGTGCCTGTAACTGTAAGAACGGCTGTTCCCTTCAAGAAGAAAAATGCGGTCGATGAAGAAGAGAGAATCGAAAGAATTAGAAATTTAAGTAGTGACGCCGATTATGATCAAGTGAGGAAGAAGTCTCAAGACGGGTGTTTCTGTAGCTCGTTGTGCGTCGACGGGCCCCACGTGCAGAGCTATACCGCCAATTATGTCATTGACACTGTCGTTCGTGATCAGGTTACGCCGCAAGCACAGAAACGATTTTAATTCATGTTGAAGCAGGTTTCAAAAAGCGAAATTAGAGCACATTTTATTCTATGGGTACCCAGTGTTAATTTGTCTACGTTGTGATTTATTTTCACACTTTGATAATAATAAAACTTTTAATAAAATAATAGTTACTTATTCAAATTTGACGAGTTGGGACCTGGACCCTATTTCTGAGGCGAAACTTTGCATTTTTTGCTTTTCAATTATTTAGAAAGCAGGAATTTACGTTCCACAATCAGCTTAATTAACTTGGCACTGTTGTGCAATGTAAAATTCCAAATATTGCACATTTTTGAACTTTCTAAAAATGAAAAGTGCATGTTTTGTTGTGTGAAATTGGCCCCTGATTTTTTTATTATTAAGTCTCTATGCTTAATGATCTCTTGCTAATTTGAATAACTTCTCAAAGATTACTTAGTTAATGACCCTTAAGCACTGGGACGAGCAATTTGAATAATTTTTATTTTCAACACTTAATTTAAGCTGATACTCCTTGAAATAATATATCAATGTCCCTGTGTTGTGTTATTCCCTTGAAATTTTAGGGGAAACCTAACAATCGATAACCAACTGGCCAGTGCACCCGGTTCTAATCAGTTTCTGATCTTTTCCAACTTGTTAAAAGAATCAATTAGTTCTAAATTTCAAAATCGTATTTGATTAGAGTCCACGGACGAAAACGTGTAATGCGCATGCGAAGTACTCTGTGCTATCGGCGCTTTAGCAATCGAAAAGCAAACTTTCTTGCTATATCTACACTTACCGTGGAGCTAATTCACCCACTTAAACATATGCCCGCATGCGCGTAATATGTTTTCAGGTTGTTTATCTATATCCTAACTAGGTTTTGCCAATTTGAACAAATCACGTTTTGATTGTAACTGGAAGTCAAAAAATGTATGATCGGGATGCGAAAAGGGCTCGTTCATACCCATTCGAGATCGTCTTGTTGCTAATTCATCACTCATACAAATAGTCGCATGTGCGTGATAATGTTTTCATCAAATAGTCGCATAATGTTTTCAGGAATTGATAGAATAGATAAGGTTGTTTATTTATATCCCAACTAGGTTTTGCCAATTTATTCAAATCGCATTTTGATTGTAACAGGAAGTCAAGTTTGTATGATCGGAATGCGAGTAGGGCTCGTTCATACCCTTTCGGGGTCGTATTGTTGCTGTTTTACGTTTTATTAGTTATTAGAGATTTTGTTTCCTAATCTAAGTTTTAATTTAAGCTACCTATCGTTCTTCCGTTGTTAGTTTATTGTTTGATTTGTGTATGTTAATTATTGCAGGTTGCAGCTCAGGATGTGGTATAGTGTATTACTACAGATTACTCCTCCATAGTACGGACATGATAATCCATTACTATTAAAAAAAAAAAACATTTTGGAGGAGCGGCAATAAGCAGAAACTTATAACATTACGGGGAAAGTTTTCTGCTTGCTGCTTCTTCAAAATAGCTTTTCAAGCAATTGTCCGATTACGATTATTAATTTATTGAGCTTTGCAGCCGTTTCAAGAAAAAGATTGAATGATTAGTTTGGCAATAAATAAATTCCAATAACTAGTTATAAAACTAGTTAGAATCCAATAAGAGGGCTGAAAGTTGTGTGATTTGGCAAAACATAGTTGGGATATAAATAAACGCGTGCCTGTTAGCCTACTAGACATTACACAACCTCCAAAACAAAACCATAAACAAACAAAACATAAACAACATAACAACACAACCCCAAACCCCAAAACATACAAATGTCAAAAAATTTTAAACTGTAAATAAAGAAAGCAAGATTCCCAAGAAGAAATAAAGTATTGAAAGATAGGAAAAGGAAAGTAAGTTCACCATTCAAAGACTCTTACCACTGTGGTATAAAATTATAAATCTGTGGCTTGATCATCATCATCAGTGGTGTTCTGTATATTAGCAAAGGACCCGCGAGAATCCTTATACATATGGATATTTTTATTTGGCTAAGGTAGAAAATAATGAGATAGGAAATTGTTCTTTGGAAGATCAGTCATAAGATTCAAATTCAGCAAAAATGCACTTGGGCCCTTTTTCGACCAAACCACAACCGATACAATAAGCTCGATAGTTTTTTTTTAGCCGCTTTTAAGAGGGTGTATTTGATACACGAAAATGGCCCTTCAAGAGATAAAAAAGACGAAACAAGGAATGTCCTATTCCCTGAAAGAGAAAACCATAATTTTGAACGTCTTGAAGTACTTCACATCTGAACATCCGGACAAAAGTGTCTCAGAGTTGGTGAGACGAACATCCGAAGCGACCGGCTGCAGTGTAAAAAGCGTATATCAGTTCCGCAAGGAAGAGAGGAGTCCTGAAGGTTTGAAGCAGCCATCGAGAACCAGAGAGAGAAAATTTATCTGTATCAATAGCAGTTACATCAAGTACGATGAAAGTGTGCGACTGGCGATTCGAAACATTATTCGTGATATGAAACGCAGTACCGGTACCGGTACCCTGACTCCTTCTTTCGGTAATATTTTAAAGCAAATTCACCTCGATGCCAGCTTACCGAAATTTTCTTTGAATACGTTGAAACGATTGCTGTTCGAGATGGGATTTTATTATGGAAAAAACGGGAAGAAATTCGAACTACTGGAACCGGAACCGGATGATAAAACTGATGAAGAGAAATTCAAGGACGATTCCAGTATAAATACCTGCAATGTAACGGAATGTAATCATAAAAAGAAGCATCATCAAGAAGATGAAGATAAAGAAATTTGCGGTAATTCTGATGAAGAGATTATAACTGAAGTAAATAATACTCTGACCATAGAGCGAAAGCCCAAACAAATCTAAGCGAACGTTTTTTTTTTCAGGGTTTATACTTATAACTACTCTTGCGATGAGAGCAACTGGAATTCATGATTGTGCTTCATCTTCATCAAGGTTAGAGTGAGGATTTGGGCCATAGCCCATAGCCTTTCTCATCAGAGTTATGTTGAATTATTATTTCTTTTGTTTTTGACAATGTTAATTTAAATGTGATGTTTTGATGACTGAATCTTATTGAATATTAATTGTTTCTATTTCTAATTACATTTTTTTTTATCTACTTTCATATTGACCTATATCTGCAAGTTAGATTACCAAATATAAAAATTCATCATTTCATAGCATATATCAAAGACTGAAATTTAATTATTGTTTGTATAAGAGTGAACCAAATAAAAATTATAAATAAATACTGGCTCCTGGACCAATCGAAAGCTGTAAATTTGAAATAAACAGAGCAAAGCTGTGAATAGGAACGATAACTGACATTTCTCAGAATCCACGCGTGCGCAGTAGGTACTGGAAGTTGTTTCAAGCAGTAAAATAAATGAAAAAATATGATTAAAACTTGTTTTTTTTTACATAACTACTCGCCGCTGGTGGACCAATCAAAAGCTTGATAAACTGAGCAAATCTGTTAATAAGAACCATAACTGACTGTTCTCAGAATCCACACGTGCGCAGTCGGTACTTGGTAGTGGTAGTCTTGGTACTATAAATAGTTGTTCCAAGCAGTAAAATTAATAAAAAAAACTTAACCACTCGCTAAAGCTTTGTTGCATTATCCCTCTCTTGAAGCTTATAATATCAAATACCTTAAAGCTATAATACAGGAAATTGAACTTTAAAAGTGGCGACAAAATTAACTGCCATCTAGCGTTTCAAGGCGGACCTAACCACGATTTAAATAAACGATTAATTTCGTAAATAATAAAAGAAATATCTCTATTTCCTTTCGTTTTTTTGCGTGATTCTCACACCCACTTATAGTATCGCACAACAAACTATTTTCGCCTCCAGATAGTCAGCGATTCAAGTCAAACCAATTAAAATCCCTTCAACGTCTACAAACCTCGAAATAAACTACTGAATAGCGATTTAACGCAATTATTACTGCTGAGTCGCATACATAGGTGTCACCTGACTGACGTCACAGGCTGCGCGGTGACTTAGTTTGTTTATTTGTATCATGATCGTGATCACAATTTTCAGGAATAGATAAACTAAGCTAAAAATCCGTGATCGTTTATTTTTATTCTGTCACACGCATACAACGTCATCACTCAGGTAGATCCAGATAAAACAGAAAAAAATCTATGCCGCGCTGTTGCCTCATACAGCAAACTCCATAGTCCCAGTGAGAGAAGAGTCTTATTCTCTATTGTGTTGTCCAATTACTAACCTCTTTTTATTGCTAGTAACCAAAATTCTGAAAATTATACTAATATAACATACCTATAAATTATAATTAAAAAAAATTCCGATAAAAAATTTTATATAACTTGAAGCTGACTAAGTGTATAAAGTTACGGAAGCCATTAAGCGAGGAAGAAAAAGAAGATATAACAGAAAGTTAGGTTAGAGTACAAAAAATGTCATCATAAAAATGTTCCTTGATTTTGATTTGGATTTGATTCTTTTATTATTATCAGCAGCAGCAGAGTTAAAAATTGAATAATCGAAAATAGAAAAGAATAATAATAATTGTGTCAGGTAGAAGGTGTAACAATACACCATCAGTAGAGTGGTACTGGTACCTATTTTCAGGGAAAGCTAAGAAATTTGAAAAGTTTGTAAAGCACTAATGCTTAACAAACTCTTCTCAAGTAAGAAAGAAAGTAAGTTCAACCTCAGCTACCTGTCTCACATCTTAATTAAACTATTGAATATATTTCCAGCCACTTTTAATTTCAATACACAAACATGGCCCTTCAAGAGATGAAAAAGATGAAGCAAGGAATGTCCTATTCCCGCAAAGAGAAAACCATAATTTTGAACGTGTTGAAGTACTTTGTAGCCGAATATCCGGACAAGAACATTACAACGTTAATAAGACGCACATCCAAGGCGACTGGGTGCAGTGAGAAAAGCATATTTCAATTCCGCAAGGAAGAGGGAAGCGCCGAAGGCTTGAAGCAACCGTCACGAACGAAAACCAGAAGCAACATTAACATCAACAGCAGATACATCAAGTACGATCAGAGTGTGCGAGAGGCGATCCGAAACATCATTTATGACCTGAAAAGCAAGACCGTCACTCCCTCTTTGGGTACCATTTTAGGACAAATTCACCTCGACGCCGGTTTACCGAAATTTTCATTAATGACGTTGAGAAGGCTGCTCTATGACATGGGGTTCTATTATGAGAAAATCGGAAGCAAATTCGAACTACTGGAACGAGATAGTAATGAAACTGATGAAAATAAATTCAAGGAAAACTCCAATACAAGTACCGGTACTAGTACCAGTACCGGTACCGGTATTGATAGCCCCAGTTCCAGTTGCGATGTAATGAAATTTAATCGCATGCATCAAGAAGAGAAAGAGAGAGAAATTCTCGGTAATTCTTATGAAGAGATTATAACCGTAAGTAACAATACTCTGGTCACAGAGAACACACCACCGCTACCTCCTATTAATATCGCTTCTAACACGAGCACTAACATAATGGGACATCCGCTTGGACAACAGGGTCTTAGATCTGAAACCATGCAATTTAATCAGCCCGATCCTGCTTACATGTACAATCACCAAAACAACATACACAATATGATGGGTGGAATTGGAGCGATGCCGATGCCACCTCCTCATCACCAACACCAACACCATCGCAACCAAATGCCTAACATGCACATTATGCATGCCAAACCGCCGCACGTTCCGCATTGGGCTCAACATTCCGCTTCGCACCCGGCTCCTTTCGATCAAATCCCCAAACAAAACTAGCGGACTGTTTTTCTTTTAGGGTTTATGAGTTCCTACTACTTCGGGGATGAGGGCAACTGACATTTGTAGTATTTTTTGAAGTCTTTACCTTCAAGATTGGAATAATGAATGAGACTGTGAGTATTTGTAAATTGTAAATGAGAAGAAGAGTAGTCTGATCTAAGAACGGATTTTAGAATTTTGACTGTACTATTACCTTTTGATATTTCCGAGATAACAGGTAACGACATTATCAATTAATTCACACTTTCGTCTGCTTAATGTTTTTATTCGCTTAATAATTTATTCGACTGATCTCAATATTTATACTATTTTCACCTTTTAATTTTATTAGGTAAGTTAAAGTCGACTGTATGTTGTTGCAGTAATTTTAAATGAACTATTTTTTACTCGTGTATTTTATTTTCTATTGAAAATAAAACTGTTCTGGTTTAATTATTTATTTATTTAAAAAATCGCGTAAGTAAAATGATAAGATTTGGATCCCCCCCCCCTCCAAGAAATTGTATTTGTTTTCATAATGCAAATTTTTGTTTCGTTCGTATTATACATAGTAAAGGTGACAGAGAATGAGTTAAAAATGGTAGGGATCACCTTCTCACGTTCGCCCGAGTTTTTGCAAATTTATTTAGACCCGAAACAGAACAGAAAAGTGAGTTATACAGGGTGAGTCATTTTAATATTCAAACTCGAATATCTCTGTTAGTAAGCCAGATACAAAAAAACTTTTGCAGACAAAAGTTGTTCAGGACAATGGGGGTCATCTGACTGTACTGATGACTTTGACCTTGTAGACCAATTTCGAGGCCATTTGAAAGTCAAAATAATTTGTTAAATAGGACAGCCTGTATATTATTGTTTTTTCTTTTCATATTTCCCGAGAAAATCCAATAAGAATAGTTTTTACTTTTTACAGTTGCAGTCTAAAATGAGTTATAAACAAGTGAAAATCGCAGTTTTTGATTTTGAAAGCAGTGTTCATCAGAAATGGCACCAAATCTCGAAAAACGACTTACATGTTCCTATCTTAACTTTTCATGGGTTACCTTACAGTGTACTTGAAATTTTTATACAGGGTGATTAAAAATCTGGTAATTTCCTTCACCCTGTATTACAATTTAAACCACATAGCAGTATACTATGTGAAAAGGATAGGAACATGTAAGCCGTTTTCTGATGATTTGGGGTTGTTTCCGATGTACACTGCTTTCAAATTGAAAAACTGCGATTTTCAATTGTTTATAACTCGCAACCTACTCATTTTACACTGCAACTGTAAAAACCTTTCTTATTCTTTTTGCACTGGAAATATGAAAAAAGATAAATATACAGGGTGTCCTATTTAAAAAATAATCTTCACTTTCAAATGTACTTGAAATTGGTCCACAAGGTCAAAGTCATCAGTGCAGTCAGATGGCTCCCATTGTCTGTAATGCCTTTATTTGCGAGTAATGCCTTTATTTTGACACCGCCAAAAATGTTTCAATCACGATTTACACCGTCACTATAATGGCATTTTTTGATAAAAAGAGAAACGATTTTCCTCAATATTCTTGAATTTGATGTTTAAAAAATGACTGTTCAAATTTTACTTTCGCATTTTCCTCAAGAAAGAGCCTTCCCTCAAATTTCAAAAATGGCGGCGCTACAACGGACCAAAAATGGCCGACTTTTTTGACGAAATTTTACATTTGACGTTTGCAAAAATTGACTTTCTGTTGAAAGTTCAAATGTCGTGCACTGATTTGCTTTAGCTGCATGTATTTACTTCCGTTTAATATAACCGCCAACTGTGTTTGAACGATTTTAATAGAATGGCGTGCGATTTAGTCGGTTGGAAGCGGAAATTTTCAATTTCTCATTCATGTTCTCAAATGAAAAAGTGTCTTTCGCACATTTTTCGCTGTAACTCTGTTCGCGGTGATCCAAATAACAAATAACTCGGAAGTACTCGCATGTGACTAAGAAAAGGGTCTCGCCGCCCACCCTCCACTCAAACTAACACGAAAGTAACTTTTACGTGTATCTAACTTCCACGCGAATTTTCGTAAGTTCACATATTGGTCCTTCAGGAGCGATATAGAAAAAATGGTCACAAAAAAGGAGGTGACAGGCGTTAACTTTGACGGGGAATCTACTGTTTTCAGGGCCGTAGCGATATCGAAAAACTGCAATAAAAAAAAAGAATTGATGAATAATTTCAACTTTGACTGGAATCTACCGAAACTCCGGACCGAAGGCCCGACGCCGCTGTCTTGTTAACTTCGTTATTATTGGAGGTATGAAGTCGGTTCAATTAGCAAACATGAAGAATTTTTGTCGCTTATTATTACAGTGGTGAAAACAGAAAAACAATTGCAAGTTTTGGGAATATCTCACAATAAAAAGTACAACATGTAAATCTTCATAAAGTGTGCTGTAAAAATTTATACATTTATGGTTTCGTCTATCAGCATTATTTTATTTGTTACTAATATCACAGATAATCATACAGAAATCTTCTTATTCTATAATACCTTACAGTTAATTAATACGCGTTTTTTTATGTTTAATTCAGTATGGTAGGTATAAGTAGATAAGCTCTTCCCCAAACGGCTCTAATATCATGAAGAGTACCTCTATGACTCAGTTTTTTGTTGTTTTTTCTTCTATAAAGCGATTTCAAATTCTTGTATAGAATTAGATCTTAATTTCTTGAAAGGGCTTATGTTTTCATAAATGGCTTCGTTTGTCGTTTCGTCATAATCTGCAATGAAAACGAACTTATTAATGCATCTCTTCGCCTATATGATACTTCTTCACTCACCGTCACCATTGGAGATCATAACAGGATTTTCGATGTGCTCTTTGATGCACATGTAAATGTAAAAGTATTGTTTCTAAAATGAAATAAAAATTGCAAAAATTGAAGACTCCAAAAATATAACGAACATACCTCAGTTTGTACCATATTGACTCTTTGTTTTCTCAGTTCTAGAATCGTGTCAAAAACGTTAATATCTTTGGAGTCCATCACAGCTTGAATGAGTATATCTACAGCTATCAGAGTTCCGGTTCTACCAACTCCGGCACTTAAAAAATTGTTTAGTATGTTCTAAATGTCCTAAATGCGTAACAGGGGTACTTACCTGCAATGCACGACACCTAATCCCCCTTCTCTTTTAAGTCTCTCCCTGAATTGTAAGCAGAATCTCGTCATCTGCTCTGTCCCGGTAGGACAATCGAAGTCTGGCCAGTCCAGAAATTGCATGTGTGTTACCGTCTGGTACTCTGAATCCTTTAAAAAAAAAAGAAAACTCCATTACTGACTTTATGTTTTATTATTACTATTATTGTGATTTGTTACCTTTCTAACTTGAAGAGTCCTAACGCAGTGCGTTCCTAAATGTAGCTCCGAAACACATCTTATTTCCATATCGTCGTTTATGGTCATCGATTCGTGATTCTTTGGGAAATACCGATAACATTTTTCCTTAAAAAAAAATCATACTGAATGTTCATTATCTACCTACTTACAACAAACTATAACAGCGGGTATTATAAAGGCTCATTAGGTTAACGGGCAGATTTCTGTGCTGGTTTATAAAGCTAATATCGACGTCAAATGACTTTTGTTAAGATTTTTGTAATCCCCTTCATGCCAAGAATGACAAAATTGCAATATTTCCCATACAGAGTCGATACCTTCTTCGGAAACGGCCACAGAAATCTGCCCGTTAACTTAATGAGCCCTTATAATACCCGCTGTTAGTCTTATAGATGATCAATAAACTTTACGGACTTCCAAAGTTACACAAACCAAAAATGTCTCTCCGTGCCATCAAGTTCTCCGACATATTTTCTAACCAAATATCGAACCAACCTGCTATTTTTTGGAAAATACAGACCGTTTAGGGGCTAGTTTTCCATAAAAAAATCGCTTCTTACCCTTTGAACTGTTTACGCAAAAAACTGAATTTTTTTCGATTTTTAATTTTTTTCTTAAAATAATGACGTCATGTCGGCTTGATTTTCGCATATGTCGACGCGTATCTTCCCTAGGAAAAAATGAAGAAAATCGGGAAATCCACCCCACCAGCAACCGGACTTTTTTATATGAAAAATGCGATTTTTCGGAGTTTTTATTATTTATTTTTTTTGGAAAATACAGACAGTGTTAGGGGCTGGTTTTTCCGGAATTTGATGTATCGCTTCAAAGACCGTCTCTCATAAAAAATTTCGAAAATCGCTCTTTACTCTTTGAACCGTTTATACGCAAAAACTGTAATTTTTTCGGTTTTAAATTTTTTTCTCAAAACGACGACATCATGTCGACTTGATGTCGATCGTGATGCTGATGCGCATTTTTCCTGAAAAAATGAAGGAAATCGAGAAAACCGGTCCACCAGCAACGCGACTTTTTTATGAAAAAAATGCTATTTTACTGAGTTTTTTTCTGGAAAAAACAGACCATGTGAGGGGCTGGTTTTTCCGGAATATGATGTATCGCTTCAAGGACCGTCTCATAAAAAAATTGATTCCCAGTCTCGCTCATAGAGCTCGTGTATCCCAACTTTGTCAAAAAGTCAAAGCTCGTCTACCTAAATCATGGCCACCAGGTGAACAGCCTACCCCAGCAAACAATACCTCAGGAACGTCACCGATGGTGCTTACTTTATCTCGCTCGACAAACTGCGACACCATAGCAATAACGGTGACCTTTTCTTGTATAATCATCTTCCAGAAATCTCTACAAGTGCTCTCCAAAGGTCCTTGAGTTGCTATGTATTCAACCTTTCCGGAATAGCCCTGCGAAAAAACATGGAACGTCAATCTCGTCAACGAGTAAATGAAATAAAACCAACCCTTATGTAAGAAGCGTTTATGTAATCAGATCCTATTTCGTCGTCTTCGTCTATTTTCAGCTTCACTCTGGTAGCGTCAACTAAAAAATTTTAATCAATTATAATTGTTAATTCTCGAATGGCATTCCAGAAGAACAAGCGGAGCAAGCACGCGCTCTCGTGAAAGGAAAATTCGTGCACTACTCACATGTTAAAATGTTTGTATATCTATTCTTTCGTTTATTTTCTGGTAACATGGCGTACGTAATTGGAAGGTTCAATTCCTTCGTTCTGGCGTTAAGAGAAGCGTATTCCTGTTTCAACTTGAAGTAATTGTTCTTCTTCAGGTCGTAATAATTATTCAAAAACGTTTGTAAAGTGTCATAATAAGACGGCGTAGGTTTTATCTGCTCCGATTCGATCAGCTTTCTACTAAAATAACTAATAAACACGAATGATAATCAATAATAAGAGTCTCGCATTAGTTACCGGTAAAACTTACTTTTTGAATGTTTTATTCCGTTTCCAGACGAAATAAATGTACAGACCTAGAAGACCGATTGCCAGCAATGAGAACACTAAGCCCAGAATCAATGCCAGTTTCACCTCGGAAACTGGATCTGAAAATGATCAGTTTTTTTTATTAACACCCGATCAAAATTTGCTAAAGGAACCTTACCAGTTTTGAACCTCATTGGTGGACTATCGTTATAGAATTCCTTAGTGAAAGTCCTGACTATGAAAAGGTACTCACTGTCAGCTTTCAGCCCTCTGTTACAAAAATTGTTGTCTTTACAGTTTGTATTTGTACCGATGGTGAAATTGATTTCGGTCTGTCCTCCTAAAATTCGTTAATAGTCCAGTCAAAATAAATGTGTAAAAGTTTCAGAGCGATAAAGGCTAGGAAAAGGTCAGGGAAAAGTTAGGGAGACGTTTGTTAAATGCTTGAGAGAGAGGAGGAGTAAAGGTTAGGGAGAGGTTTGAGAAAGGTTGGGGAAAAGTTTCAGAGAGATTGGAGAGAGATAGAGGTCAGAGAAAGGTTAGAGAGAGGTAAAGGTTAGGAAAATGTGAGGGAATGGTTAGGAAGAGGTTTGTTAAAGGTTAGAGAGAGATAAAGGTTAAGGAGGGGTAAATATTTGGGAGATATTTTGTTGAAGGTTAGAGAGAGATAAAGATTTGTGAAAAGTTAGGGAGGGGTAAAGGTTTGGGAAATTTTAGGGAGAGGTTTGAGAAAGGTTGGGGAAAGTAAATGTTGGGAAAAGGTCAGGGAAATGTTAGGGAGAAGTTTTGTTAAAGGTAAGAGAGAGATAAAAGTTTGAAAAAGTTGGGGAGGAATAAAGATTTTTGAAAGGTTGGGTAGAGGTTTGGAAAAGGTTAGAGAAATGTTTTAGAGAAGTTGGGGGAAGTAAAGGTCAGGGAAAGGTTAGGGAGACGTTTGTTAAAGGTTTGAGAGAGAGGCGAGGTAAAGGTTAGGGAGAGGTTTGAGAAAGGTTGGGAAAAAGTTTCAGAGACGTTGGGGAGCGGTAAAGGTTTGGGAAAGGTTACTCATTACACCTTTTCAGTGTTATACCTGTAAAAGGACTCCATCGAACGCTAGTAAGTTGAGAAGCGTTTTTACATTTCTCCGTAAAACATGGTCGTGGCCAGGATGCGTCAGAGTTATTCCAAAATCCAAACGGTTGCAATAAATCAGACTCGGAGTATTCTTCAATTATCAAAGCGCAATATCTAATAACGCCGTTTGTTTCGTTGAAAATGTCCTTCTTCAGCAAAAAAATTGCCTGATCAGTTCCGTTCGCTGTCGGAGGTTTTATCGTAGACAAGTCTTTGAAGAACGGTACTACGGCACAAATTAATTAAAACAATTAATACAATTTATTGATCTACTGTGAAACCAAATGACCTACCTCCAGAAGGCGAGGATATTTGACGAAGTTGCGTTGAGTTCGACAACTTGGCTTTATTTCTAACGGTTATTTCAAAATCGTACACATACTCTGGCCTAACGATCAGGTTGAAACTGGTCGTGTTTCCTGTGAATTTATCAGTGTGGTTTGAGAAGCCCGTCCTGCGTCCAAAGAAACTTATTTCAAAGGTATCGAATTCGCCGTTTGTATAGCAGGGACGTAAGAAATCGAGATCGATTCTTGCGTTGTAATCTTCCACGGTAGTGTCGAAGATAATGTTTGATGTTAGATTTCTTACAGAAGATGGAACTAAAAATAGCAAAATAAATACATATAAGTAGTATTTAAAAGTAAACCACTCACTTCCAGATGAAGTATTCACTGCAGTTGAAGCATTTAAACCGAAACCCATAGAAGTACTCGCTTCAATTGAAACCTTATATTGGTAGCTAGGGTATGTGTTATTGACGATAATCGATCTAGTTGTATGGTTCATCTCGATTAAATAAGAGTTGTTATGTATAATGCAGTCATTGTCGTTAGGGATGGGGTAATTTGGACCCACGGTTATTATATGCAAGCGATAGATCAGAAGCTTCCCGTTTGCTTTATGAGGTTCCTTCCATGCGAGTTGAAATTGCTTATCCGTAACATCGCTTGCCTTGACAGCTCTAGGTGGTTCTGGATCTTAAAAACGTTTCAATTGATTTCAATTTTTTTTTCACGTATTTACTATTATACTTACAGCCATCAGATGAAGTGAAGTTGATAGCAGAAGGAGGCCCGACAAAATCATAGCGCCCTTTTGGTATTATTTGGACCGTGTAAATGTAAGACGCGTTGAGGTTTAATATTGAGTGATTGTAGGAAACTTCCTCGTTCAAACTTTTGTAGGTGAATGTTTCATTGTACCAAAGTGTCGAGGAATTATTCTGACTGTATTCGCCGTTAATTCTGACTGTAAATTCTTCAAGAGGTCCGTTTGTATTGCAGGGTAACTTCCACGAGACGTTTTCTGTTACGTTGTACAGAGTTGGGTCATTTTGGTATGTTGTAGTGGAACGAGATAAGTTTCGACAAGGCTCGGGATCTGAAAAATTTGTTCAAAAATTGTTAGAAGTGTAAGAAACTTGGTCACAAAGTATGGGAAAGTATACATTTTGGAGGACAAAAAAAAAACAAAATACCTGAAGCTGGTGTGCTTATAGCGCGTTGTATGCTTTCTCCATATCCAACTCTGTCGCCAGCTTTCAAAAAAACGTTGTACAAAAAATTCGGGCTACCCATTTTGAAGTGAAATCGATTCCCGATGACTTGACTTGTAACGTTCATTACAGGGACAGGGCAATCCTCAGGGATGAAGTGTTGAGGACCCTCGTTTATTATAATAAGATCATAACTCGATAATATCCCTGGTAACTTTTCTGGTTCATCCCACGACATCAAAAAGCCACCGGAGTTTAGTTCCGATACGGTAAAATTTGTCGGCGGACCTGGTACTTCTTCGTCAGTTTGGAAACTGACTTCTTCACTCTTCGGTGAGACATTTTCGTAATCCTCGACAAGAGCACTACAAGTCATGTTGGTGAATTCTGAGAAACCTGTAACGTTCACCGTGTAGGAGAGTCCTTCCGTTCCATCCCATGGAAAACCTTCTTCGACGTTAGAAATGACCCAAGGTTTGTTAACGTTTCTCTCTTTAGGAGCGATGCAAGAAATGTTTGTGCTGATGAATTCGCAAAAGTTTTCCTCCACGGTTACCTCAAATTCCGCCCACGTTTTTCCCAACGTTGAAGTCTTTAAAATCGGAGCTAAAAGTATCAAATTATAATGCCAAAATTTTTTTGTTATTTCAATAAGAAAACTTACTTGGCATAGGAACCGCGAAGGTTCCGTTTGAAGTGGTTCCATTCAAATTACTGGCCATTGGAGCAATTTCCATGTAATAAATCATGCAGGGCAAGGATTTAGACGAGAAGTACGGTGGCTCTGCGTTTCCCTTAATAAATTCATGCGTTATATTGGGGACATTGGTGGTGGCATTAACATATCCTTCTCTTATGAGATATCCTGTCAGGCAGGAGGTGTACGTGTCTGGAGGTATCCAGGTGATGAACATAATATCATTTCCTGATAGTATCTCCAGATTATTGATTGTTTCATTAACGAAACCTGAAAGGGAAATTATGTTAATTTCTTTCCTCAAAAATTGTCTTGCTGATTTATTTATATTTTACTTACTTTTTGGAGGCTGCAGTTTCAAAAATATGTTGGCTAGTTCACCGGGTATATCTGCGTTATATGACACGACAGTGAAAGTATATCGAGCACAAATTTCCAGTGGCGATATTGTTATTGAAGTTGCCTCCTTGGACAGAATATTATATCGTAATTTATTATTCACAAAAACGCCGAAACCTGTTAGGCACGTTCTTTCCAAGGGAAGTTGCCAAGTCAGATTCACGTAGTTGGTTCCATCTGAGGCTTTTAGGTCTTCCACTTTACTGGGCGCTGAAAATATAAAAAAAACTTATACTTAATTCTAACATAGAAAAATCCCCTTTCTCCACTGATTTTTTTTACTCACCTTGTATAAAAAAAGTATATGTATATTTATGTGAAAATCTCTAGACATATTGGAAAGAGAGACATTTTTGGATGTAATAAAAACAGAATTAATTAAAGGAATATCGGCTTTGCTCATTTCAGCCAAGCAAGTCTGAAGCCACGGACAGCTGTTTCGGCCTCCTTTGACCTCATCAACGTGACACATCTAACGCAGTTCTGAATGACTAAGAATTCGTCCGTTTTATACTCGTACAAATTATGTAGTGAAATATAAATCCCTGAATTGCAGGACGTAGCGACATCTACCGTTGGTGATAAGTAAGAACTACCAACCAATGATGGCAGCTATACCACTGGCACTGGCTAGTGCGCTAGTACCACCATGCAACGGTAGATGTCGCTACTTCCTGCAAGTCACAGATTTAAAACGAACTGAGAACATTTGAATTTTCAAAAATTTCCAAATTTGCACAAAAGTATTCCTTTATACCAAATTCATATTTTCCGTGTTTTTCTTTTAACCTTCGTTGTCCTAAATACCGTTTTTTTTTAGAAAAATATGGAATGCCAGAGAAAGTTATATTAAAAAAAAATTGTCTCTCCTCCTGAAAATATCTGTCGCTCGGTCTGTGTATCTTTTTTTCTAAGAAACATTCTAGCGGCGCCATTTTGCATCTGGGGAGGTTAAATTGCAGTTCGATTGAAACGCCGGTGCAAAATGGGTCGCCGGGAAGTGTAATTTTTTCAGAAATTTCGGTTTTTTCGGGAATAGCCTAAAAAACGGTGTAAATGTCTTAAAGTTGCACCGATTGACATGAAATTTGGTAGGGACGAAGCTCGGGACCCCCGAATATGACCTATTGAAAATGGGCCGGATCCGAGAATTTTAAAGCCCCCGTTCAGGGTTGTATTTGTTTTTTTTTTACACTATACGACCTAACCGGACTTTTCTCGTTAAGGTGCGACGCGGCGAGATTCTGTGTTTTTCAGGGGTTTTCACGGTGTTTTTTAGGGCAAGCATAGACGTGCAAATTTTATGAAAACAATTTTTTGAAATGAGCGCCAATAGGCTCTTAAAAAAAATTTAAAATTACTTCTTTCTTTCGCAAATTCTTTAAACCGATAGAAAAAATAACAAAACGGTGTGTTGGAAACGTTCATGTGCTACAAAAAAAAAGGTTTTTCAAATAAAAAGTTGACAAAAAAATTCGATAAAAAAATTCTGTCACGATTTTTTTTCTCTCAAAATCATTATTTTTTTGGAAACGGTACTTCCTAGCGAAATATTGAATCAGAGCTTTCTTGCCAAGTGCTTTGAGTGCAATTTTTTTTATTTGAAACATTTTCCCGGAAAATTCACGGTTTTTGCGCTATTTCAACAATAAGATAAAATCTCAGTTTAAACGTGAATTAAACCGATAGTATCCGTCAGATTTTGACAGTGTTGGATGAGGTCGAAGCGCTCATTCCAGGACAACAGAAATGCACATAAATAATATTTTCAAAAATCGCTAAATATGAAAGTTATTTCAAAAAATGTAGACCGATGTCTGATTTAAAAATTTATATTATTAGATATGACGTCACAGATAATTTAATTTATTTCAAGTGTCATTTTTTTCTAAAAAAAATTCTAGCTGCGCCATTTTTCATCCGGGGAGGTTGAATAATGGTTCGATTGAAACGGTGCATGGTCCCATAATGTCTAATGAAAATGAGGTGCCGGGAAGTGTATTTTTTTCAAAAATTTCGATTTTTTCGGGAATAGCCTAAAAAACCTGTAAGTGTCTAAAAGTTCGGCATGAAATTTGGCAGGAACATTGGAAATGGACCGGATCCGAGAATTTTAAAGCCCCTCTTCAGGGTCGTATTTATTTTTTACACTGCACCGCCTATCCGGAGTTTTCTCGGTAACGGTACGTCGCGGAGAGATTCTGTTGACGGTTTTTTTTTTTTGGGGGGGGGGGGAGCATATTATAGACGTGTAAATGTTATAAAAACTGTTTTTTTTAAATTGCTCTTCAAAAAAAAAAAAAAATATTTTTTAGCATGTTTTTGATTTTTTCTCGAATTTTTTATAACAAAGCGGTGCGATAGAAACGCTCATCGCCTACAAAAAAAGGTTTTTCAATTGAAAAGTCGCAAAAAAAAAAATTCAAAAAAAAATTCCGTCACTATTTTTTTCTCAAAATCGCTATTTTTTGAAAACGGTGCGTCCTAGCGAAATATTAAATCAGAACTTTTTTGAGAAGTTCTCTCAGTGCAAGTTTTTTTATTTGAAACATTTTCCCGGAAAATTCTCGGTTTTTGCGCTATTTCAAGAATAAGACAAAATTTCAGTTTAAACGTGAATTAAATCGACGGTATCCGTCAGATTTTGACAGCTTTGGATGAGGTCGAAGCGCTCGTTCCAGTACAGCAGAAATACACATAGATATTTTTTTCAGAAAGCGCCAAATAAGAAAGTTATTTCAAAAAATGTAGACCGGTGTCTGATTTTAAATTTATTTTATTAGTAATGACGTCACAGATAATTTAATTTATTTCAAATGTCAGATTATTAATCAAAACTTTTATTACGAGTTTATCGAAAAACAAGTTTTTCTCCAGTGGCTTTAATCAAGTTTGGGGATTTCTAATAAAAGTGAACCCCCCAACTACACGGACCTGAAACCGAGAGTAGAAATTCCCGTGAACTGTTGCCACGTCCTCGCGAATTTCTTCAATCAGTTCAGTGGGATTTTAAACGATTTTCGGGCATTGGCGCAATAAATCTCGAATTGCTCTTTGCTTTTAGAAGTTATGTAATGTATAAGTACTTCCGAGAAATAATCGTGCGTAAGTGCCCAGGGGCGGAGATATGATTTTTTAACTTCAGGTTCAAGGTTTAGGTTTATCTCGTAAAAGAAAAAATTGTTTTTACATATCACCGTTTTCCGGAGTAATAAACGCGCAAACTGCATGGAACACCCTGTATATATAACACAAAGAGAAAAAACTACTTACAAATACTGCAAATTGTGGTAGGTACGGTCACGAAACTAGTAGTTGTTTGATGGTCGTCTGTCGTAGCCAATTCTTCTCGTAGCAGATCCTCATAATCCGAGTACGATTGTTCTGAAGAAAAATCATCCGAGTACGTCGGATAACGCTCACTCTGCACGGAAGTGTCTCTTTCTGGACGTTTTGTAGAGTAATCCGTGGAAACGCTAACGCTAGTGCTAGTACTTTGATAATCCCATTCGGCTGTCTTGAAAATATCACTATCACTATCACCATCTGATGATGATGAGAGGGAATGGGGTACAGTAACACCCCAAGTGTCACTTTTGCTAGTACTTTTAGTGGTAGTGGTAGTGGTGGTGGTTGTAGTAGTAGAGTCAAAAAATGGAATTGTGGAAATATGCGATTTCTGACGTTTATTCTTGTTGATAGTATCTTCCGATGCGGAAGAGATTGATTCTTTAATTCGTCCCTGTGGTTCTGGCTCTGATTCTTCAAAATCTGGTAAGGGAGATCGGTCATCTGTTATTGTTGACGATTTAGTCGAAAATTCCCTTAAGAGTTGTGGTGCTTCTTTTGAAGTGGATGATTCCTCTCTTGAATTAGATTGACTTGATGGTGGTTCTGTTGAGTGGGACGTTGTTCTTTCTTCACTTTTTATCCTTTCCATTTCTTCGGTAACAATGTTTTGGTTGTCCGTGGTTTCCGAATCTAATAAGGCAGAGTCCAAGGTGTTAGCGGTATCGGTATCAAACTCGTTTTCCGTTGCATCTCCGATTGATTTGTTGTTTTGTATTTCAAGCACATCTCCGTCGTCGTCGGAGAATTTTATTGTTCGCCTCGGGTGATTTCCATTTTTATTGTTGCTGGCTAATTGAAAATCGGACCGAGCACGGCCAATAGGAAAAATCGCACTGATAACAACAACGACAATGACGAATAACAGAACCGGCCGCGGTAGTCCTCTCATCATGTAGCGTTCACTGATTTAGAGAGCCCACACTCATTTTCATTTTTCGCCAGTTAGCAGGAACACGCAATAATTGCACTTTTCTGTTAACACACAGGATGCTTTTATCAGTGTCGTTTTTACCGAATCAAACTCGCACTGCGGGTTATATGAACTGAGTAATGATTATATTTAATACCGCTCACACTAGCATTTAATAAATGTTGCGTTTACGAGTACCCACCGACTATTATTATTTTGCTTACAACAAACAGTAAGTAGTAATAACGACGTGAACAGTCAGTTTTTTTTTTTTTTAGATGAATAATCAAAAAGTGAACGATGAACTTATTGAATTAGACGTCGTTGTCCCAATTTACGATTGCTGATTTACTTTTATTTGGAGTAATTGTTTTAGAATAGATAAAGGGACTCGTTGCCTATTTATCTACTGTTCAATTAGTATTATTAGTGATAGGCATGAGAGTATTTGATTAGCTCTATAAACCGAATTGTTTATCGAGCTCTACTAATGAGTTGATAATACTCGTGCAACGCCAAACAAAAGCATCGAGCATCTGAACAGCCGACTGGATTATTAATAAATTAATATATTTGAGAATTACCATGTGAGGCGATCAGACCACACATAAGGCCCGCAACTGTTGCCCGCAAGATAATGATAAGGCGTCGGTCCCCTCTGGCTCGACTCGGTCTCTCACTGATACGTTATATCGTCTATTTATAGATACATAGATACATGATAGTGTATCCCGGATCCTGATGATGACGTCACTGATTGGGCACCAACACCAGCACCAGCACCACATCAAACAAGACACACAGGAAACTGATATGCAAATTCACTTTGATAATATATCACTCTGTGACGTGATTATTTTCTCTCATAATAACAATAATTAAATTAAATCACTGATAAGAGTCTAGGTCGTCTTACATCAAGTAGGTCTGTATTTTTCCCCACTCCTTTGTAATTACCTCTTTCAATCAATAAAGATCATCATCTGTTTTGGCCAATAAAAATATTTTGCGATTTCTTACCGAAAATAACAATTTTAACTATGTTATATTTTAAAAGACACCCTGTATTTTGATGTATTGACAGATGAGCGGTGGACGCCAAAATTAGCTCAAAACATAATCACTAGGTCCGATGAGAAATTGATAGAAGCACTTTTTACAAGCAAAAGAGGTACAAAAAAGCATTAAAATTTACCTTTTCTATTATATAAAAATAATTTACTTATAGAGTCAGACTCAAATAATACAGTTTGTCTGAAAATGACGAAAAAATGACGTTAGAGCGACGTCATCATAAACATCACGTATAAATCTAAGAAATAACGACAATAATCCCGTGATTTTTTGGTCATAATATGACGTCGGGGACCAAAAATGACTAAAAAACGACGTCATTATTACGTGACTCTACTTACAATTAAGACTAAGTCCGATGAGAAATTGACAGGAACACTTTTTGTACAAGCAAGAGCTAGTTTGTCTGAAAATGACCAAAAAATGACGTTAGAGCGACGTCATCATAAACATCACGTATAAATATAAGAAATGACGACAATAATCGCGTGATTTTTTGGTCATAATATGACGTCGGGGACCAAAAATGACTAAAAAATTACGTCATTATTACGTAACTCTACTTACAATTAAGACTATAAGTCCGATGAGAAATTGACAGGAACACTTTTTGTACAAGCAAGAGCTAGTTTGTCTGAAAATGACCAAAAAATGACGTTAGAGCGACGTCATCATAAACATCACGTATAAATATAAGAAATGACGACAATAATCGCGTGATTTTTTGGTCATAATATGACGTCGGGGACCAAAAATGACTAAAAAATTACGTCATAATTACGTGACTCCGTTGCTTGGGATTGATCATTTTGATTTCGCGCAAATGATTATAACAATCCTCCTCATTGATCAGTCTAAAGAAATAAGCCCGGGCCGTTATGCAGACGATTTGTAGCACAAATAAGTAAAACAGATCTTCAGACACAACTTTTTTGAAAAATTTGTTGTAGTACGAGGTGTTGAAAAAAGGTAAGTACAAAATAAATAACACTTCCGGTTATTATACCGAAATTATAATTTAACCAACAACTTTTTCATTTTAAATGAGACACCCTGTATATTATTTATTACATTATCAGATTGCCTGAAAATAGTAAAAAAAATTCGAAAAAAAAATTAAAAAAGAATAAAAAAATTCAAAGTCACCCCTAAAGATTGGGTGGAGGGTCGTAGTTTTTATGTCTAACCGATGGATTTTCCCAAACAAAACAACTTTTTCCTCTTGAAGATTTCCCCTGGCGGCCATTTTTTTTTGTCATAAAGTAAATGTAATTGTAGGTACCTAATACCTTCCCGCAGTGATTTAAACGAAATATTAAAATGGATCACCTGTATTTTAATTAACATTAATTATTAAAAAAAAAATACAGAATAATTATCACAAGATACCCTTTTTTTTAAATGGCGGTAAAAATTATTTCTAAAACTATTTTTTACACCCCCCCCCCTGCTCATTTTCAACAATTTTTTTTTCCAATTATAAAATGTAAACTCTGTATTGCTCTCCTCCGCTCTCCGAGCTCTGAACCGACCATGGACCTGACCCAGTTTTCTAAAACGTTGCCATTTATGCCATTCATTCATTGCTTCATTCATGATTTAGTTAAAAAAAAATATTATTTAGATCAAAATAACCTATTTTTATTTGTACACAAAAGCACACCCTGCTGCCTCTACTTATTTTAAAAAAAGTTGCTTTTAATTATTACTTTCACCTAAAAAATAACTCATCGTCATGACCCTGACCCTAATTAACGCTTCCGTGAATAATTACGTTGGTGGTATTATATTATTATTGAAAGGTAATAATAACTGGTAACTTGCATAAAAATTTTCAAGTTTGGCAACAATGCTACTATCAATGTACCTTACCATATGGTTCTAGAAACCGATGTTTATCTGCATTTAATTTCTGGAAATATCGCTACCTTTCTTACCGACACTATTCTAGTAGTACGACACTGTTAGTACCATTGAGCTATTCTCTATAGAGCGACCACCAGGATTAATTCTATTCCTGAAAGCACCAATCGATGGGCGGGGCCTTTATTTATATCCCAACTAGGTTTTACCAGGCCACATATTCTAGTTCTCTTATTAGATGCTAAGCTAATTAATTTTATAACCGCGTCCGTATAAACACGGACTACTCGATCTCGAACGGTTATAAACAAGCACGATACTCATGTCAATCATACATTTATTTCCAGCAATCAAAATGTAACATTAGCATACATTAGCAAAATCTAGTTGGGATTAATGAAATGAAGTGGGACTTCAGAATTTCAATTTACTACTTGAAATTTCATGTAGGTAGGTATAAACCGCAATTATACTTCCAAGATACAAATAAATTATAATATCTAAAAAGTTTAAACCATGGATACAACTAAACGATTAGTACGCAAGCTGTGACGTCAGGCGTTAGACAGTCATACGAGTCATACGACACGTATGATGATTTTACTCATCTTTTTTATTATCAGAAATAAATAAATAATTTTTTATATAATATATATATTATTATATTATATTAATTATATTATATATAATATATATTTTATATAATAGCATAAATCGATTTTATGTTTTAAAAATTTTCACAGCAAACTAAATCCCAGAGTTTTCATAGTCAACTTTTGTTTTTCTTATAACCACCAGACTGTTTTATTCGGTATTAAAAAAATAAGAAAAACCAAACAGCTATCACATTAAAAAAAGTAAATTTCTTCAAAATTTTCTTCTTTTTTTTCGAAAGAAAGAAAGGATTTCAATGAATTTGATGTCGCAATATGACGTCACATTGCTTGCCTTATGGTTATTTCTATGACTTTCGGTTGAAGAAAGGTTATTTGTTTCGACAAAGAAGAATAAAATTTTGAAAATCTTACATCTCGATTTTCCATTTTTTCAGGATATTTCAGCAGTGCCTGAATTTCCATAAATTTTGTTTTAGATTCCTTATAAGCATGAAATTGTACCTATTTCATTTTAAATGGGACAGAGCCTTGTAATAAACACTTAAAATAATAAAAGGTACTGACATATCGTGCTTGGAACCGTTTCCATTAGCTCCGCCCACTGACAGCGTCTAATATTACTTTATCCCTTTTGGAGGCCTACTAGTACGCTCAAAAAATCAAAAAATCGAGTTACATAATTTTAAATTTGATAAAACTTTAATGCAAATTACATTCAGTAAATGAACAGCCTCCTCGAGTGTGACGTCATACATCCGCAATAGCATACCGGGCTAGGTGTGTATTTGGTAACCTGCATTACCGACACTGACGCTTTCTAGTTAGTGTCGGTAATACAGGTACCCTAAGGTGTATCGTGTTGTAGCTATCAAACGCCTGACGTCACAAACTAAATCAAATCTAGAAATATCCAGATGTCTTCTTCTCCCCACACCAGCTCAATTGTCCCACTTTCATGCCATCTGTTAGACGGCGAGAGGAAGGAAAGTAGTTCTAGTTCTAGTTCAGTTCGTGTTGTTGATGTTAGTGTCGTTAGTATCGCGGAGCAGACGAGATTGTGATTGTATCCTTTTACAAACGAAGAAGATAAAAATATAAATTATTAATTAATAATAATAATAGCTGCTTGATGGTTTTAAGTGTTTGTTTATTTTTGGTTTCGAGGCTGTAAAAATTCCGAAGCGAACGTATCCAGTGAATAATCCATCGCTGAACCTTTCAATTGAACATCAATTAACAATCCCTTTATTTATTACAGACTGACAGTAGTAGGAGTGTTGTAATAAAGGTAACAGCGACTGGTCAATAATTACCCGCTCGAAAACCGAATGAATGGACCCAGCAAAAATGTCACCAGAGCCCAATTTCCAAATTAGGCCCTCCACCACCATGTTCACCTACGAGTCGTACCCGAACGAAAACATCAACACCGCTTGGAACAAGTATCCCGATTACCAGCTGGGAAACGCGGCGCCGATGCTGGGGAACCCCGCCGCATGTCAACTGGGAGCACTAGGTATGCCCAACAATGTAAATAACCCCTTTCAGAATCTCACCCCGGAGCAGTACCAGCAACAGCACCACCACCAGCAGCAGCAACAACAGCAACAGTTGCAAGGACCGCAACACCAGCAACAATTCCTGAGCAGTTTCAGCCCTCCCGTTGTGACGGGAATTCCGGGCAACTACGGGACGCCCTGTCAGATACCCGGGAATTTCGCCTTCGGGAACGTGGAATCCGAACCGCTGTCGTATCCGGTGCAGTTTCCGTTCCCCTCGACCAGTCTGCAGAACAACAACAGGATAAGCGAGATGACAATGCAGAGGCACATGAGAGGAAAAAGGAAAACTGAATCACCACCGTAAGTGTCTTTTTGTACTGTCTTTTTGTTTGTGGTAGTTAAACTTGAACCATTTTTGGAATAATTTCTAACAATAAGAATGCCATTTGTTGTAGAGCTGGGAGAGTGGGAGAAGCCCTTCAGAGCTTGAAGCCACAAGTCCTTTACAATTCCCAATTCAATTATTGGGATCCTTTGATGAAAGAAATTATCCTTTGTAAAGGATTCGAAGCTCTAAAACGGGCTGGAAGAGTATCAAGTCCTTTAAAAAGAGCTTCAAATTGCTGAGAACAGAAAATTTACCTCTCTTCTTGAGACACCCTTCATCCGAATTTTGTTTCACTTCTAATCCAATTTTCATTTCTCAGATTGACCTTTTGGCTTTATTACTTTGTTTATGGTCAGGGGTTCCTTTTTCTTTATATAAAAGAATTGCTCGCACAAGCTAATGCCAAAATTGTACACCTCCAGATCTGTAAAGTGTAATTTTCACTCATACTAGTTAGACTAGAGCCAATGTGGAGAATTGAGACCGAATTCAACAGGCTTCAGTAGAGTTGACATGTTTCTTAACATGTTCAGGAGTCTTAGTAAATGAAGATAAAGACAAGAGAGTGGTGACAGTACTTTTACCACCCCCTTAGTAAAGACAAGTTTAAATAATCAATTCGGTAAAAGTTGTAAAACGTTTCAACCATCTGGGGTTCCGGTGTTCACATTTCACACACTTTGGCACCCTTGTAAAATTGTCCCGAATTCCATAGAGCACATACAAGTCAGGGACACGATTCTGGGGGATGGTAAATCAAAACTAAGGGCTGGTAAAACCTTTTCTCGAGTTTGTAAAAATTGGTAAAACGTTTTCAACAATTTAGAAATAACGAAAACACTTTCTGCTGTTTATATTTTACACCCTTGTGAAGCTCGTTCAAATTTCATTGAGCTGAAGCTCATAAAAAAAAAACGCCGTGATTGAGGTGGTAAATTAAAATTAAGGGTGGTAAAACCTTTTCTCGCGTTGGTAAAAGGTAGTAAAACCTTTCAACCACCAGGAAATAACCTTTTTGAGTTTTTGGTGTTTATATTTTACACTCTTGTGAAGCTGCCCCAAATTTGATATAGCTGAAGCTCATATAAGCCAAAGGCTGTGATTATAAGGGTCGTAAATTGAAATTAAGGGTGGTAAAACCTTTTCTCGGGTTAGGTGGTAAAACCCTTTAACCACCAGGAAATAACCTTTCTGGTGTTAACGTTTTACATCCTTTTGAAGCTGGTTAGAATTTCATAAAGCTAAAGCCCATAAAGGCCAGGGGTAACGATTCTGGAGGTGGTAAATCAGAACTCTGAGATGGTAAAACGTCTTCTTGGATTACTGAAAGGTGGTAAAAACCAAGAAACAACCTTTCCGGTGTTTACATTTTACATTCTTTGTTTACATTTTACACCCTTGTGAAGCTGACCCGAATTTCATGAAACTAAAGCTCATAAAGGCCAGGGGCAGCAATTCAGGAGGTGGTAAATCATAACTGAGTAGCGGTAAAAGCTTTCTAGGGCTGCTAAAAGTGGTAAAAGGTTTTTTAATAACCTGGAAATAGCCCTTTTGGTGTTAACAGCTCTGTGAAGCTGATTCTTATAATTTAAAGAAAGTCACTTTCTTGATTGTTTTGATTTTATCGATTTATTTTTGAATTTACATTTGGCAACTGTAAAATTAATTCACCATTGCTGCATTTTGTTATTTTATTTTGGCTTTAATTTCCTGAAAGTTTCTTTCAATTATTAGTATTATTACAAAATAGAAAGTGGTAATGTTGTTTAAGAAAATAGAAACCGAATTAAATGGGTTTTAAATCCCTTTTATTTTTTGCTTTGAATACCCAGGGAGACAATTTCTGGGATTTTTTTTTTCATGTTGCTGTCCTAAATTTCATGTTATTTATCTGTATCTTGCAAACAGTATCCCAATCCAGAGTCCTTAACCCCTTAATCAGGAAACCTTTCCACAGAAATGCTACAAATCCAGTCATCTAAGTTGTTTTTTTTTATATTATAATAATTTAGAAAAATAGCTTACAGCCCTAGTGTTGCCATCTATTGATACGATAATTGTACAAAAATCCAATCAAATTTATAGAAAAAATCCATTAAAATTGATAGAAAACTGTAGATTAATGAAAAATTTGTATCATTTCCATAACTGAGACATTCTCTGCTTAAGGGGTTTAAAAAAGTTCCACCCTTATTGAGTTCTTGAGAATAAGTAGCCATCGTTTCCCTTTCTGAACTACAATTTGAACTAACATCATATTTTCATCCGCAGGCTTCAGAAATCGAAACAGTTCATCACAGAAGAGAAAATGATCCAGTACATGTCGGAGCTGGACATCAATTCCGAGACGGCCGCTCCGAACGAATCGGAATCCAACAAAATGAAGCGGCTGTACATGTGCGAGGAGATGCGCAAGCTGCAAAACGACCCGATCCTCCCGCCCAGACTTCTGGAGGAACTGAGCCCACACCCTTGCAAGGCGGTCGTGCTGTGGACCCCGCGGCAGCCCTTCGTGCCTCCCAGGCCCCTGTCTTCTTACGTCGACGAGAACCAGAACAACGAGGAGAACGACAGGATGCAGAATGAAGATAGCAGTGGTACCGGGACTGGTGCCGGTACCAGTACCGGCCCCGACACAAGCAGAACTGTCGATATGGACGAAGTAGTGGATAGTGGTAGTTTTCAAATTAGTAATAACGATATGGACTTTGATCTGTGAGTCGTTTGTTATTTTTTAAGAAATATGAGACTGATGATGCTGTAGCGTTAATTAATTATTATTGTGACGTGGTCGTCATACTGTCAGATATGATACGATAAAAATGCCTCCACGATAAGGATGGTGAATAGTGAAATTTCAAGATGTCATCATCCATGTCTCTGTTTGAGTCTTTGAATGTAATTCCTGCTATCACCCTTAAGAGAGTACATTTATAAGATTACATTTATAGCTTTGTCATTGTACCATGCATGATAAGATCTGTTGACTTACATCTCAAGGCTAAAAATTAACACAATAATTGCCTTTAACTAAAAAGTATCGTGGTGGGAGGTTAGACACCTCCAATCAGAGGTTCAAAAAACTTTTTCATTGAGAATTTTTGATTTTAGTGAGTCATATTGATAATTTTTGCGCTTAAGAAAAGCCTCTTGTTCATGTATCTACTTGTAAAAAGTTTACATTTTCAGTAAGCTGTAGAAGACTAATCATTTTAATTTATTTTTATATCTTACATAAGTCATGATTTATTTTTTATTGTCATTCCGGTAATCTGCTATGTCAAAATTTTCTATTAAATGTGAGAAAATGAGCACAAAGCTAGTAGTAGTAGTAACATGATTACTAAACGGTTCATGTCTGATAGTTTGAGAACCACAAAGTTGATGTGAATATTGTGGCGTTTTTAAAAAAATATATTTCTCCTTTTTGAAATTTTAATTTTTATTAAGTTGTATGATTAGGTACAAAACAAACTTTGTTACTCCCAGGTTTGCTTTAAAAATTGCTTCATTTAATGAGAATGTAGATCTTTGATTTCATAGTTAGAGTGATGGTTGAATTGTCTCACTTATCATATTTATTACTTGTCAGGCTCATTTGGCAGATATTTTCAGTAAATCGAATACTAATAGGTTAAGTATTTAAAGCTCTATCAAACAGTGGTAGTGTATAGATAGAAAAATTTCATATTTGGTAGTTGAGATAGATAATTCATATGGTTAAATGACTGGTTATAATAAACGATTTTATTAAAAATTAGTGTTTTTAATTCTCTCTCATCCACTCATAATAATAGTTTTCTATCACCAGATCATTACTTCTAAACTATAGCCACTTAAAAATCCAATTTTATTGAAACTGGGATGTTCATTTAAATGAAAAAGAAACATTTTTTGTTTTTCTCCAACACAATAACTTATACTTGTTGCTAGGAGTTGATTTTCTTGTGAAATTATTGTAAGAAATTCCCAGCAGAACTGCTGCTGTGTTTAGTCATTAAGTCTAAAATTATTAAATTATGTCAAAAGATCGTTATGGTGGACCCTGGAAGTTTTTTGACAGTCACATGTGCATTTTTGATTTTCTTAATCGATGTGACTGCATTAAAAAGAATTGTTACAATACAATCTTCAGAAAATAAAAATGACAGAAAAGAAATGTTAAGTAAAATTGTGCGTTATCCTTTTACCATTTACAGTAATACTATTAAAATGTATAAATTTAAAAAATTGTTTGTAAAATGAAATTTGATGATTACTTTTTCCTATATTTTAAGTTATTTTTAATTAGTTTGTTCACTTAAAATAAGCTTAAATGCAAAAATTCTTCTTTTGCAGAAAAGTTCCTTTATACTCATGAAATAAATTCAACAACACACTATGATATTGTGTATATCTTTTTTTTTTTTGATGTTGGCTATTCTGAGGTTCTGGATTGTACAATTTGTTCAAATGTATTTCTTGTCAAATGTAGCATTCTGCAGTAAATATTAGAAATTATTTTTTTCTAAAAAACTTGAAAACGATAATTTCTATCATGGCATTAGAAGTTTTTTTTCAAAAATGGTACTATCTTTATTATTTGTAACGAAAAACAACCTCCTGTGGGGAGTTAGTGGATGTCAAACTAATAAATCGAATTATTTCAATTTATTAACACCAGTAAATTATACAATTAATTGCAAGGGAAAAAATCTCACGCAACTCCCACAAAGGTGTACAGTGTCACCTGCAAGTGAGACTGGTTATTGTGGGGTGACAATATTTATGATTATTCTCATTCAAAAATTAATGCCAAAAACCACAGAAAATGAAAATTGTAATGTTGCCAATTGTAAATTTTTTTTCGCCTCTATTTTTTATGTGTTTTGAAAATGAATTTATCTGTGCTTAATCACAACTTTAGCGCATATCTTCTGTACCATTTTTGTCTTGAAGATCCATTTTATACCTTATTTAGATTTATATCCCATCCAGATGTTTTTAAATTTAAAGCTGTCTATGGAAATTTTGAATTATGTTGATAACTCTTCCAATATGTATAGTAAACATGTCCTTTTGTGTTTTTCACAAATATCTTTGGCGTTTTAAATAATCGAATAAAGTAATCTTTAAATTTTTGGAGTGAAATTTTCAAATACCACATGGTAATGAAAATGTGATAGAGCTTTTCGATTGAACTTATTTAAACTTATACAAGTAGCTCAAATCGACTCTTCCTCCAGGGTCTCCAATATTAAGAAAAAATATTATTACAACCTTAGTTTAAGAACATCTGGAAGGGCATCTACCTACCTTAAGACACAAAACCCAGTTTCATGACCTAGTCCCTATTTATTTATCACCATATTCTCTACAAATATGTTGTCAAGTGCTTTATTTTTATTTTATAGAAATTAACTGTAATTTTTGCCATTGTTTTCATTTAGGTATGTAAATAAACAGAAAGAAAAATTGTTTATTTTATTTTATTTTATTGTCTATCTATAAAATATAAGGGGTAGGTAAAGTCACTTTTATGATTAAATAAATTGAATGAAGTGGTTGGTTCTAAAAAGTCATGTCTTTCTTTTTTTATTGTCCCTAAGCACCAAGGGAAGATTTTATAACATAAGACAGCAGTAAAAATATCGTTTTTAAACTAGACAGTCCATGAAGACCTATAGAACTGGAAGTGGACATTCACCCGAGATTTGAAGAATTGAACACATTGATAGGTCTCTTCTGTTAAAGATGGTTGGGTTTCATCATTCCATAATTCCAGACAGTTTGTGAGTGCTAATAGCGCTAGCGTGATGTCAGAAATGAGGAATATAGATTTTATTGCCGTTTAATACTTTTCTTTTCTTCTTCTTCTTAAAGTGCCATACCCGCATATCGGGCGTAGGCTACCTCTCGCATATGTCTGTGGTGCGCGAGCTATCATAATACTTATCTAAGGGTATTTAATAGTTTTAATAATAATAGTATATCTCTTTATTGTACTGAATTGGCTGTTATGAAATTATCACACCAGACAGTCAGGTAAAATTCGAATTGGATTAAGGTGGGGATTTAAAAATTGCAATTCTAATTAATGGTTAAAAGATTGGAACTAGTACCTAGCAGAAACGTATAATTTCCTGTCTGGTTCTGTGAAAAAAAGTTCATATTAACATGGGTCATTTTTCATCGCCATTTTTTGGCTTTTCAGTTCTATCTCAAAAACAGTGCGTGGTAGGGAAAAATTTCTTGACAATAAATGAAAGCTCATAAAAATATCTAAAACTTTTATTCCATACGTGATTTTCGAATTCTCAACCGTTTTCGAGTTACACGTTTGGAAAAAGTTTAAATTTTTTAATAAAATCATTTCACCTCATATTTTTTCATCACACATTCCACTTTTTGGGTTTCCGGTTATATCTAAAAAACGGTTCGCGGTAGGGGAAATGTTCCTTATAATAAATGAAAGCTCGTAAAATTATCTAAAACTTTTTACGTAAAAAACATTGCCAGTTTAAAATGTACCTTTCATATGTACAAAAGTTCAGTTTAATATCTCAAACGGTTCCTGAGATATCGTCAAAAAACAGAAAAAAAAATTATTTTAACAACCCCTGTATCTCGAAAACGGTGGTTATGGGGGCACATGTTTGAAACACTGCTTTAGGTATATGAAAACACCAGCTGTCTTTCAATTATTTTTTTTTTGTCAACCAGGGTATGGTTATTTTCAACGTGATGGTAACCATGGATACGGATCGCTTAAAAATGTAAACATAAAATTTAATTTAATTTCTAAACGATTAAAGTCGATTTTCACAGACGACCTGACCTGACCCGATTATTAATGTCTCACCCCACCCTTTTATTAGAATTATAATTTAATTTTTAATGTATCTATTACAATGCAGATGCGATGATCTTTGATGCAAATTTGATGTAAATCCATTTTAATCAATAATAGAACATGAATACGTAATTAATTTTGCCATTCATAATAGAATAAGGTGTAAATTTAATTATTAATTCATTTTATCATCGCCAGATTTCATTTCATTAATTATACACAATAAATTATCACATTTATGTATTTTTTTCTGCGACGGGCTATAAGTTTGACCTTTTTTCCCCGTTGACAGGTAGAAAAATGCCTCATTATATGAGCTGCATCTTATCGGGGAAATAAATGAATTAGCAGGGAAATAAATGAGTACTTATTTCCCCGAAATGGCGGCTTAGGTATAGCTACTATTAACACTCAGATATCGTTAAATTTATATCAAATATACGTAAAGGAAAGTTACCTTATTATCCAAATGGCAATTATTAAGGGAATTTTCATAATAATCACTATCCATATTAATAAATTCACTCATCGAAAACTAACAAGAATCTTTGCAAAACTGTCTTCAATTTTAATTACATTATTATGACGTTTATGTAATAATTAAATCGTTTCGTTACCAGGCAACGTCGATTACGATAAAAGACAGTTTGAAAATCCAAGTTTAACATAAATCATTTTTCCGACATAATTTTCAGTTATCTAACTACGTTTTTCGACATTCTAACACTGATATTTCTTCTCGCAGAAAAAAATTGTATATTACACACGAGAAAAAAGTGCGATGTTAGCTCTCGATATTTTTTTCTCGAGATTTTTCTCTTGTATAATAAATAACTATTTTTCCTCTCTTTTAAATTTTGTCATCATCATCAACATCAAAATGTTTTTAATGAATTCAGTAATAATTCTAGAAAGGTGAACACCTCACTTAACCCGACATAATAATAAATAATCGAATCAACCAGGTGCCATGTATGACATAATATAATCATAATAATGTATGCGAATTGAATAAATTAACAATAAACCTGTTCAATGTAGGTAATTTTATTATTATTGAGAGTTCCACTTATTTGAAATTTAAATTCGAACGTTATTTCCCTCCGACATCGCGTCAAATGTCAAATGTACCAGCAGCACCAGCAAGGCCCTCCTCGCAGCTGATTGGCGGCGCATGCGTTTATCCAGTTTGAAAATCAGCATGGCAGCTGCAACGGAGGGTGGTGTTGGTGTTGATTACGGGACGATTTTAAATTTTTGACTGAGATCAAACCGCTAATTCGGTGATTGTGTCTTATAAAAGTGTTGTTTTAATGAATTGTGTGTGTAATCTGACGCTTTGTAAATTCACGACACTCATATTTATCGGTAAGTTATTTCTAACTATTATTACTTAGGTACTTAGCCTTATCATCATCTGTCAAGTTTATCATTGTTGTTCTAATTGTTATCATTTGTTTATAAACAAAAGTGCAATATTTGGTGCACCTGCTCGAGATTGTTTAACAGGTTGCTGGTTTTTAATTTCCTTATTATCTTGTTTAGGTTATAAGAATTATTTGACCTACATTTGAAATCTGTGTAGGTATATTTACCTATTACATATTTTATTAATCGCTCACTGTCCGTTTCTTCTCGATTGAAGGTCTCTTCTAGGTGTGATGCAAGACTTGAAAACTAATAAACAATTGAGTCGTAATGCTTAATTTACTTCCTTCTTGATCTTGTCCCCTCTGCCCCTCTGTACAATTTAACAGGTAAATTGATGGTGTAGGGCAGGGTGCAATTACCAATAAGATAAGTTGATAAATTCTGTGAATCCCTTCCGCCGATTTGATACTTGAGGTATTCGGTAGATAACCTTATTATTAGTGCGTTGTTCTTTCCTAATAGCATTAGCGACTCGCCCATTGGATATAGAAAAAAAGATGTTAATAGAATTAAATGGGACAGCCTGTATATTATTTCATTTTTAGATTGTCTGAGAAAAATCAAATCAATAAGAGCGGTTTTCGTTTTCACAGTTGGAGTTTAAACTGAGTAGGTAGGCTATGAGTTACAATAAACAACTGAAAATCGCCATTTTCCATTTTTCATTTTCAAAGCAGTTCACATTGAAAACGGCTCATCATTTTTACATGGTATCCTATGCTGGTGTGGATGAAATTGCTATACAGGGTGATGAAAAATCTGATAAAATTAATGAAGAATCTGATAATTTTTCATCACTCTGTATAACATAATTTCATCCACCCACACCATAGTAACTCATAACCTTAGTTAATTTAAACTCCATAACTTTGAAAACCATTCTTATTGATTTTTCTCAGACAATCTAAAAATGTCATTTGTCCTATTTAACAAAAACAAAGTTGTATAGTATGCTTAGGATGTGAACATACCAAAAGTCCTGAAGTCTTGGGGTGAGCCAGGGGTGGAGGGGGGGGGGGAGATGGACAGATCTATGGAAAAGTCCCAGTTTTTGGGTTTCCGATTATATTTCGAAAAGGGTCCATTTCAGAGGAAAATTATCTTCCAATAATTAAAAGCTTATAAAATAATCTACAACTTTTGATCTATACGTGATTTTCGAATTCACAACCGTTTACGAGTTAAAAGCTCAGAAAAAGTTGAAATTTTCTAATAAAATTAATTTATCTCATATTTTTCATCAATTTTTCGGATTTTCGTTTATATCTCAAAAAGGATGCGTAGTAGGGGAATATTTCCTAATAATAAATGAAAGTCCATAAAATTATCTACAACTTTTATTCCAAACGTGATTTTTAAATTCCCAACCTTTTTTGAGCTACACGCTCGGAAAAAGTTGATTTTTTTTTTAAACATTCCACTTTTTAAATTTCCGGTTATATCTCAAAAACAGTGCGTGGTAGGGGAAAATTTCCTAATAATAAATGAAAATTCATAAAATTATCTACAACTTTTATGTCAAACGTGATTTTCAAATTCCCAACCGTTTTTGAGCTACACGCTCGGAAAAAGTTGTTGTTTTTTTTTAAACATTCTCCTTTTGGAATTTCCGTTTATATCTCAAAAACAGTGTGTGGTAGGGAAAAAATTCCTGATAATAAATGAAAGCTCGTGAAATTATCTATAACTTTTATTCTATGGGTGATTTTCAAATTCTCAACCGTTTTTTAGCTGCACGCTCGGAAAAAGTTTTTTTTTTTTTAAAAAAAACATTACACTTTTGGAATTTCCGTTTATATCTCAAAAACAGTGCGTGGTAGGGAATAATTTCTTCATAATAAATGAAAGCTCATAAAATTATCTACAACTTTTATTCTATACGTGATTTTCGAATTCTCAACCGTTTTCGAGTTACACGCTCCACAAAAGTAGATATCATCGAGAAAAAAAAAACATTTCTCCACTCATTTTTTATCAAACATTCCTTCATATCGTCTAAAATATTCATCGGAAAAAGAGCGTGTAGCTCGAAAACGGTTGGAAATTTGAAAATCACGTACCTACTATACAATAAAAGTTTTAGATAATTTTATGAGCTTTTATTAATTATCAGGAAATTTTCCCTACTTTTTTGAGATACATATAACTGGAAATACAAAAAGTGCCACTGATGAAAAATGCGAGTGAAAAATTATTAAAAATTATGAGGATATTTTTTTCTAAGACGTACTGTTTCTGAGATATAACCGGAAATTCAAAAAGTGGGGCCTCCTTCCCCTACCCTTCCTCGACTCATCACCTATTATATACGCCAGGACTTTTGGTAATTATGTTTACTCACTAAACATCCTGAATAAATTTCTGGGATTGCTTAGGCACCTGCTCATGCTCTTTCCACCTCTTTCCTTTACTTTTTCCTCCTTTTTCCTTGACACCAGCTAACAGAACAGTCATTTTTGAAAAAAAAAGTACGGAGAATAAAAATTGTTATTACGGCATTTAATTAGCCTCTAACGCTAGTACACAGAGTAAGAAGTCTAATATTAACGCAGTAGTCGGATAAAAAAGTGAGATAGTGTAGGATCCAAATTAATTTTGGCAAGCTTGTCAATTTGAAAGGCTACTTCAGAGAGGAGTATAACATACAACACCCTCAACTCCCTTATCCCCCCCCCCTCCCTCGCCTGAATCTAAACTTACAACAGGGCGATTTTTTACAAAACCCAACAATCTCAACATATCCCTCTTGACTAATGACGTTATTTATCCCTCCGTGTGTCTTGTTTCAAGAGTGCGTAGTAGCTTCTCGGATTTTTACTCCCGTCTTCTCGGCGGTAATAATGACGGTTTTTCTTTTATCTATGTTTTTCGTATCGGATCGCTATACACGATTGATGCAGTGTATTTTCTTTTTTCTCTTCTCGTTTGTCTCCTCGAGTCAGATAAAATGTCCCCCTTGTTCTTGTTTGTTTTGTTGCACGATGTCACCTATTTTACATGAATGAGAAAGGAATTTTGAATTACATATACAATTATTATTCGCGGATCGAAAATTAAATATTCATGAGTTTTTTTAGCTCAATTACTTACACGAGATAAATTAATTAGGAATCTGCTGCTGATCTTGGTGCTGCTGCTGCTGCTAATGGAATAAACTTTCTGTTTGATCTCATCCGGAGTCTCTTCCTATAGGAAAGAAGCAATTTAGATGCAGCCTCTCTAAATAGGATAATTTCCTGTGTGGAGTTCCTCCATGTTACTATTTATAAAGTCTGTCTTGGGGGTAATTAAAGCGAAATCTATGGCCTCTGAAGTCGACTTTTTATTTTATCCTTGCAGCAAGGACCATAATTATATGCTTTCCTCTACCGGAATTTACGACCTTCCAGGACGTCGTCCCTGGTTTTCTTGGTAGGTAACTGGCGCTAAGTAATCGATTTTTATGATAAAAGATGCAGCTATGTATAGAACTTCCTATGACCTACTAACTACTGTTATAACAATAGAACTGTCCGTCAAAAATAACGAAGTAGAGAAAACTGTCGACACTTTCATGTTTATATAGCTTTTGCTTACCTACAGGAACAAAGCAAACATGAAATTATGTTATAATTACATTTACTCTGCTATAAAATAAATGCTCTTATCAGATCGACAAAAATTACAAATAGACTGGCTATTTCTTTTATAAGGAAGTGTCTCGTTATAAAAATGATCTACTTGTTTTAGTTAATTAGCAAAAGTAAATTCGTATTAGTCTACAGAATTGGTCTCGTTTTCCTTTAGGGAGTGCAATTGTTCTAAATAAAGGATATCGATGCCTGAAGAGTGAAGTAAAGGAACCAAAGGTGGCGGAAAGTGCAGTAAACACACCACGTTTCCCTAATTTTCCGTCCTTACGCAACTACCACCTGGCGGAGTCTGTTTCCGAGGTATCGTAAACATGTAGCAAAGGAAGACCTGGTGCCTGGTGAAGATATCCCGTGATTACTTTGCATTAATTTAAATCTCTAGACATATTATCCTAATAAACATCCCACTTTTTTGATTTCCGGTTATATCTCAAAAACGGTGCGTGGTAGGGGAAAATTTCCTAATAATAAATGAAAGCTCGTAAAATTATCTACAACTTTTAATCCAAACGTGATTTTCGAATTCCCAACCGTTTTTGAATTACACGCTCCAGAAAAATAGTTTTCTTCGAAAAAATCGTTTTACCTCATATTTTTCATCAAGCATCCCACTTTTTGGTTTCCCGGTTATAACTCAAAAACGGTGCGTGGTAGGAGAAAATTTCCCTTATAATAAGTGAAAGCTCATAAAATTATCTACAACTTTCAACTCATAGATTTTTCAAAAATTCTCAACCATTTTCTAGCTACACGCTCGGAATCAGTTGAAATTTTCGAAACAAATCATTTTTTACTCGCATTTTTCCTCATTTCCACTTTTTGGATTTCCAGTTATATCTCAAAAACGATGCTTGGTAGGGAAAAATTTCCTAATAATAAATGAAAGCCCATAAAATTATCTACAACTTTTATTCCAAAAGTGATTTTTAAATTCCCAACCTTTTTTGAGCTACACGCTCGGAAAAAGTTGATTTTTTTTTATATTTTTTTATCATTCCACTTTTGGAATTTTCGTTTATATCTCAAAAACAGTACGTGGTAGGGAAAGATTTCCCGATAATAAATGAAAGCTCATAAAATTATCTACAAATTTTATTCTAAACGCGATTTTCGAATTCTCAACCCTTTTTGACTTACACGCTCCACAAAGTAGATTTAAAAAAAAAAAATCATTTTACCTCATATTTTTCCTTAAACATCCAACTTTTAGGGTTTCCTGGTGTATCTCAGAAATTATGCGTCGTAGGGAAAAATGTCCTTATAATAAATAAATGCTCATAAAATTGCCAAAATTTTTTTGGATTTCCGGTTGTTATCTCAAAAACGGTGCCTGGTAGGGGAAAAGCTTGGAATAGAAAGTGTAACCAATTTGATTGGAATATCAGGGATGATAGATTCGGGCCAGATAACAGCGAGTGTAGCACAGGTATTGTCGGGAAAAGACAATGGGGCGCATTGAAACAGCCTCGCTATAGCAGATTGCTAAACTGTGTAGCGGCAGAAGCGTTGAATGCTGCCGTTCCGTTCCCCGCCTACAACTCGTTTCCTAAAATCACTTTACGATCAATCAACCGGCTCCTTTCTGAAAACGATACGACCTCAAATAAGGAGAGATGGGTAGGTAATTGATCGCGCGAAAGTATAAGACAGGTGTTCCAGTTTTCGGTTTTAGTAGACTTGGTGTCTCAATTACCAATAATTGAACTTCTTCAGCAGATGTACTTCAGTAATGCTAAAGACTGATTCAATTCAAGTGGATAATGTCATTTCAGATAATGTCATTTTTACAAAACGTCATCCACACTTTCATCTCGTTTTTCAGTTTCATCATCATTCAAGCATTAAAAACATAAATTCCAAATTTAAAGTAACAAGCAAAATGAGCATACTGTATAGTTTGATTCGCAGAATTCCAAAAAACCATTTTGAAAGAGTCCGTTTCTACGCCAAAAATCCCGACAGCAAATGCGACGTGGACGCTTGCGGATGTCCCATAGACCGTCGCCAGGACGGCCCGAGGATAGTCAAACAGATCAATACGACGCCTTGTTCCTTCCAGTGCTGGAAGCCCAAGAAACCGATACTGGGCAAGAGAGCGGAACCTCCATGTCTACTTCCAAAAGAAGAGAAGCGTAAGCCCAGACGTTGTTTCGCTGGCATGGTGAAAGAGTTCAAGCTGACGACGTGCGAGGTCAAGGAATTGGCGAAGCAGTGTCAGAAAGCGAACCATCCGAAGAAGCCTCTTTGCGTTAAAAAGGAGAAGAAGGAAGAGAAGAAAGAGGTTTTGGTGTGCGAGGAGAAGTATCCGATTCCTGTTCCCGATTGGCAACCTTCCAATTCGAAAATGTGACATGTCGTTTTCATTTTCTTCACCCAAACAGATACATGTAAATAAATTGAAACTACAGATTTTTTTGGTTCTCATTTTTAGTAGCTCTTCATAGATCCCATAGTCTTTTCTTCATAGTCTTCATAGTCGTTTCTCTTTATTTTTCACGACTTGGCCACTTGAAACTTGTGGAATTGACTAAGAGAGACTTTTTGGCCGATAGAGGCGGTACTGCTACCTGAAGAAAGATTTTTTAAATAGCCTCAAAATCCCAGAATCTACAAAGAGCAGCCATGGCATGGGGTCATAATACGTTTCAGCTCTTTAGACCACATCAACAGGAAATATCTGTACAAGAGAGATACATCACCCAGCACCCACAGCACCATATGATTTGCTAGTAATCAAAATTGATGGGGGTAGGTCTAGGGTAGACCTTCTAGGTCTCTGAACGTTTTTCATCCCTAAAAAAATCACCTTCGGCTGAATCTTGGTCCCTATCTGCGATAGAAGGGAATGCGAGAGGAAACGATTAGGGTTTCTTCATTCGCGAGGAAAGAGATGAACCTTTTTAACAACCCCATCTAGGGACTGTTCTTGGCTTGCATCTAATGCGTTGGGGTGGTTGAGGAGAAAAAAGACTGCCCAAAATGTATGTAGAAAAGTAGGCAAAATTACAACAAAAGTAAAACTCGCATGGATGGAAGGATAATGGAAACGTTCCTGGTGGTGGTGATCCAAACGCCAGAACAACAGCAAGCAGGCAGACGATTCTAGACAGGCACTATTAAATAATAAAGCTGTATTATGATGATTTTTGCATAAAATCGTAGAGAAAATAGCGTCTTCATCTCGCGGAAAATGGCCATTATTCATTTGGACGTTCCAACACTTGTCTACGGCTCATATTGAAATATTCGTCCTCGTGAATAATATCCATAATTCTCTCGCTCGTTGAAGAATCATATACTGTTCCCCTTTCTCTCTCTCTCTCTCTCTGTCTTTCTCTTTCTCTTTCTTTCTCCCTTACTTTTTCCAGATAAAAATAGCTCTTTGCTTTACTTACATCGCAATGATCAACGTTATAATATTGTTAAGATATCGGAGTGCGACCGCTGCGGTCAGACGTGTGGGACGTGTCGCTTGGCCGCACCAACTGGTCTTCTTAGTACATACCGTTGTGGCGTTTATAGAGAACTATAATTGGAGCCTTGGCCGGAGTAACGTTGTAACTTACATAATTTTTTCACTATGGTAGATGCTTCCACCAAGACTTGTTTGACAAGTTTGTATGATTTCCCTTTAACCATATTTAAATGATATTTTAGGAATCGCCAAATGAAAACTATCCATTCAATAACCTTGCCAAGGTTCATTTTTTGCACCTCCTGTCAAAATGTAAGTTACAACGTTACTCCGGCCAATGCTACAATTTTCAATATACACTATTAGAATTTGTGCAACATTCGGGCTCCGGAGGGACATTCGTGAGTTGCTTGAGGCGTTCCAGGAAAACACTAGAGGTGTACCGGCTGGCTGACCGTACTTCTCTACAATAGGCAACAATTAATTTCGTTACCATGGAAACTATTTTGTATTATTATAGGCAATGTCCTGTGTACAGAGGTTTGGTCGAGGGTTTGGTCAACCAGTCAGTATAAGCGGTGCTGGTCAGTTCAGTGTAGACGGCGAAGTAGTAAACGAAGAAAGGAAGCGAAATCAGTTGATTGGCTTTTCAAATTATCGACGAACCCACAGAAGGGAAAATTCGTAAGAATATTATTCCCGGGATCGTGTTTGATTTCATTTCAGTAAGAAGTTGTTCAATCTACGTCGTTAGAGCGACAAAATGCAACAATACGCTTTGTTGGGCTTGAAAGGAAAAACCTCTCATATGAAAATCTGTAATCTCTTTCATATTTTTTGTAGAGAGTTTCACATTGTAACATGATACATGTATGTGTGAATAGAAAGCCCCGGGCGTTCTAATATTTTGTTACGCCAGAGCCAAAAAAAGAAAAATTTGATACTGGCAAGAGTAATTCAATGTTGCTTGCATGGGCGTTTAAAAAATGTTTTGGTAATTGTATACATCCGCGGCTCCTAAGTTTCATCAATTTTTTCGGGACCGAGGAGCGAATTAGGGGTGCTGGGTGGGTAAGACGCTAAAAACAGCAATTGCAAACTAATATTAAGGTCACAACTAAGGCCTCTTTGACACTACGGTGGAATTTCTATTTTTTTCTTCACTTTCAGGGCAAGGAAAATCTTCGAGAATAACGGTAGCACGATTTTTATTTTCAAATTTGCATTTATTTTGCATTTAAATTCCAAAAATCGTAACATCAAATTATATGTTCTGTTCACGATATGAATAAGCGGATATATTGCAAAATACGTGCCTGTTTACGTTTGAGAGCGGTTCCCATTGTTGTATAAGTGGTTTCATCATCATCCGTAGTTAGATCGGAGAGCTTGTGTCAGGTCCGTATTTTCATTGCATTCTCAAAACCGTGTTTTTAGGCCGTTTTGTGGCTTTCCCTTTCATTTGCAAAGCATATGAATACCTTCCTGGTATAATAGGTATGTTCTCCACCCCTATATAGGTGTCATAGTGAAACTGTAGGAGCCGCGGATGTATACAGGGTGTCCCGTATCGTTATGTTCAAAATTCTTGAGCATATAGTAGGCTTAATTTTGAGCCCAAAAAACCCAAAAGTGACAGGTCTATCTTTACTCGTTACGAAGTTACAGGCCTAAGAAAATTATGACTAGTAAATAACAAAATTCAACTTTGTAAGCCACAAAAATTGCCACACATGAGTAAACGTCACCGAAATAAACATTAGTAGAGAGTAGAGGTTCCCCTGCTCATACGAAATGGCATTAGGATTCAAATAGATGCGGCACCAGCATATTTCGGAATTGGTGTTTGTAACTAAATACACCAGAGAGAAATTATTATTTGATCGTATTCAGCAAGCTGGTCAAGAGATAGGTACGCGAAAAAAGACGAGAAAACTGTTACTTTTGCAATAAGCCTCCGAGCACAACTTTGTATTCAGCAAGGAATAGGACATTTTTAACACATGATAAACTAAAGATTTGGTCAATAAAATAAGTTTTATGTGGTTTTCAAAGTTAAATCTGGTATTTACTAGACATTATTTTCTTAGGCCTGTAACTTTGTAACGAATGCAGATAGACCTGCCACTTTTGGGTTTTTTAGGCTTAGAAATAAGCCTACTATATGCTCACAAAATTTGAACATAACGATACGGGACACCCTGTATAATGACCAATGTTTTTTTTTTTTTTAATGCATGGGAATTAAATTTGAATGTCCCCAGATTGCTTAATTGAAGGTACACCTTTTCGAGCCTTAAGAAGAAGCCCGAATTGATTTCTTATCATCATAGCCGGCCGAGAACCAGAACGGCGGTGTTTATTGGTGGGAAATAAAAGAACATCCGATGAAAAATAGAGGCGATATATAGTAAGTTCGCGGGAAAACCGCACGTAATAAATATTATCCCACCCTTATATACTGACACAATAAATCTAGAGACGAAATTAAAAGCACTAGCCGAAAGGGTAGTTAAAAATAAAAGAGGGAAGGATAACCGGAAGATTTAATCTATATAAAATATGCTGGAATGAAGTTTACTGCTGAAAAACGACCAGCTGTATACAAAGCGGGGATTATTTAAGCTTTCGAGCATCCATTTGGTTATTAGGAACACGAGGACTCTTCTGATTTTTCGGTTACTTGCTTGCATTGTAAAAAGAATAGCTCTCATTTTCCCGAATATTAAAAAAGTTCTTTCTAAAGCTTTTGGCTTGTAGTAGTTTTTTGTTACATTTTCATTAGAAGGGAGGGAGGTATATGGAATATTTTTGCCATTGAAATTTTAACAGCCTTGTTAGTTTTTGCTTAATGTTATACATTTCAGCGGAATTTCCAATTTAAATTTAATCAATAACCATTGCCTGCAAATGGCGTCAATATTTTCCCTAACCAACGGGCCCGTTCAATTTAGAATGGAACAAACAAATACGCCTGGACGCAAATCGCCTCGTAATTTTCATTTTCCGCAACGGGAACATAATGTGTGGTCACAGAAAGGAAATAAATTTATTTTCCGCACACACACACATGCAGAATGCGGGAAAACCAGTGTACAAATTTTATGCATTTAGGACACTGCGACTGCAGTTTCGGATATATTTTCATATTTTCCTTAAAACCCATAATATTTTCATATTAACTTTTCATTTTATGATAAAAAAACGCGCTGCCACTGATCGTGTCAACAATGAATAAACATGGAAAATCGGTAACGCCTGCCACCCTTCAAAAGAGAATCCTCTTAGGCCCTCCTTTCACACACATCATCTATACCGTATTGGTATTGTCGGGGGCGCTGAAAAGTCGACCTCCTATATCGAATTTTGACATTGCGCTTAGGAAGAATATTGAATACAAGTGGCTGCCTTGTCAGCGGAATTTTTTTATATAGAGATTGGGGATGTCCTGTAACGACAACCTGTTCTTCTCTTCTTTTACGATTACTCCCTGGTGGACTGGTATCGGAATTGTTCTAAGCGGCGATTGTGGTTAGCGGAGTGGAAGATGTTGTTGATCACTCAGCACATACATGAAACAGTTCCAGAAATAAAGGTCATGGAATCACGACGCAATCATTAAACGTTCGGTTGGGCTCAAATGTATCAAATCGGTCTGTACATTGACTGAGTAAAAATGCAATAAAAATTGAGGATGAACATTATAAAGTCAGACCGATAGTAGAGTTCACGATGAGAAGTTATCTTGTTTAGATATAAACAAATTTTCACGATACAGGTAACAGTTACTCGATATCAGTTACCAGACGAATTTTTCCAGATAATCGATCATCACTAAGAGATTTTGACGCCCCGCAAGCCTAAAATCAAGAGCAGATTTATCCCTTGACATGAGGTGTTCTGTTTACCCACACAACATCTCATGCACCGTGATTTTAACACGAAATCCTTCCACTCTAAAAAAGAATTTCCCCCTTGCCGGCTGCCTGCTGCCGAGCAGATTTCCTCTGAATAATATTGCGTTTCGCCGTGGACTTATTGCGAGAAAAATTACCGAACAAATTTAGCAACGGTGTTCCCTGCATCGTGCGGAATCGTTTGATGCAGATTGGCCTTGAGAGCTGCCCTTACAAGTGCTCCTCGGGGATGCGAAGGGATGAAGTGTTCCAGTTGATTTCGTTGACGAGGGACTGATTCCGGTAAACTGGCCGGACCGGCCGACGGAAAGTGGATCAAAATCTCGCCTCTTATATGCGCCGTGTGATTGAATTTTGCCATCACGATACACAAATCAGAGGAGATCAACGATCAAAATCAGCTCGAGGGCAGATGTGTATGCATATTGCATGTTTGAACTTTAAACTTGTTTTCCGGATGAAAGCGTTGATCTGAGTGACAGAACAATTTTTCTGTCGGTATTCTAGCTGCTTACTCCATAAAATTTTAGTTAAAGGTAGTCGTATTATTCGAAGGAAAAGTATCGAAAAAAAAAATCGCCAGATGTCTTTTTTTTATTATACCCGTTTAATGTAAATTTTAACGGGGTTTAAAATAAGTTTTATACCCCTAAAAACGCGTTTTATACTCCTTTAAAGCGCATTTCTATCCTCCTTTAAATGAATTTATTTATACCCGTTTAATGTAAATGTTAACGGGGTTTAAAATAAGGTTTATACCCCTAAAAAGTCATTTTATACTCCTTTAAACGGCATTTCATACCCCTTTTAAATGATTTTAATTATACCCGTTTAATTTAAATGTTAACGGGGTTTAAAATAAGTTTTATAGGGATATTAGGGACGGTTGAAAATGAAATGGATGAGTTAAATATCTTTTGAAAAAATTGCCATGAACACTTCAAAATGGCGTCATATACCGACAGAGATCGTGATTGCGCTGTCATTTTTTTTTCTTAGATCAAACTTCCATAAATATAAAGTGCCGTTCTCTCCATTTAAGCGCAGCTTTGAATACCAAAGACGCAAATACATATAGCAGAATTCACGGAAACTTCCATGCATATATGGAAAAGCCGTTGAAGATTTTGTTCCCTGCAAAAATCGATTTCGCTCCTAATTGAACGAGAACTTTGCAAGTTGTTTCAAGTAGAGCTGCCCTCGTTCTACTATAGTAAAGGACTCAAAATTGAAACATATTATTACATTTTACGAAACTCTACTAACGCTGGAATTCGGGAAGTAGCTAGTTCTGTATGCAAGCAAGGAGTAAATGCATAGAGATCAGCTTGGAAATATCAACACACTACTCCCTGTTGTTGGAAAGGAAATATCCAATTCTTGGAAACGAAATACGTGAAACATTTCAGATTCTCTCTCCAGTCATTATACTGAGACAATCCTGGCCCGGAGTAAAAGTTTTCGATGAAGTGAGATTGAGCCGGTGAATCACGATTTCCTTCAATTGTCACGTGAGACTTGGATTTTTCATTTAATCAAGTAATCTCACTGGGCCTTCTTAGTTACTGTCGCAAATGTACCTTACTCTCGGAAATTATTTTACCAAAACGGTGCTGAAATGAAAGCAAATTAGTAAAATGATTGGTTGTATGAGAAAAAAATGATCGGGCAGACAAGCTTTTATGATTAATTAACTATGATCCTCTAGTTTCCCTCGCAATCAGACTTCTTTAGAGAGTCTTGTTTAATTAAAAGCACCCTGAAATGCCTGAGAATCAAGATTTCTTTCAATTATCACGTACGCGTATTGAGTTGACTTGTTTATATCCAGGATCGATATCATAAGTACAAGTAAAAGATAGTCTGAGGATAAAAAACGAAAGAATTATTAACATGAATTCTTATGTACGTCTTTTATGAAATCTGACGCGAACAAGAGGTCAATATGCAAGATAATGGCCATTTGATAGGGTTGATTATATAAGCGGACGTGGCCTTTTTACGGCGGAGGCGATATCAAGCGGCGTGTTTCCAAGCACTGTCATAAGCTTTTCCTAGCCGGGGCTTTTTGTATGCGTTTTTCCGACAGGTCTCCAGCGGCGATAATAAATGATGCCCTGTCGCAAAAACAGGGAAAACTGACCGAGGGATTTTTTGTTCTCGGCGCGTTAAAGTGGAAATCCTAATGTTTTGTTTCGGGGCGAATGAAATACACGGCGAATTTACTTTCCGGACGATATTCCCTTTGTGGGTTTTTTATCAGTTGTACTTGTACTTTCCTTTATTCTCTCGCGATACTGGAATTTGGAACTGCTACCTACTGCTTGCTTTTCCATTCAGACAGTTTAAATGATTACTCATCTTGACGTTATAAGCAGCTTAGCTATAGCAGAAGTTATATATCAAGCCCTCGGCCATTTATTAGATCTAGCGTCATTTTTCACACAAATCGTCAATCTCGACTGTTTTCGCTTTCAAACCTATCCCGTTTCTCCGCAAATCAGGCTTGTTCTGAGGGAATTATTACCAGATATATTTCACGCGAGGAAAGATTACTTGTTTGTACGAGTATCTTCCAGTCCCGACAGTTTTCATGGGTCATAGTGATAGCCCATGGCTGCTTTTTTCCCGAATCGATATAATATCTGAGATGGTGGTACCAGTTCCAGGATTACTGGAAGTTTTGTTTTATATCCGTCTGGAACAAAATGATATCCGGGGACTCATTTTTCCGATCCAACGTCGTCTGCCTGCAATTCTAGTGGCTCTGAGTAACTCAATACCATTTAGATTGTTTGTAATAGAATCCCTGTTGAGGAAAGTGAACAGCATTTTCCACGAATTCACGACTTCAACCAGTGGCGTTCGCGTTGGCGGCAGCGTCAACTAAAAAAAACAACGTTTTTTACTATTTCAAATAAATTAATCGTTTTATTATTATCCCATTTCTGACACCAACGTTACGAATTTTTCCCTTCTATACCTCCGCTTATACAGGGTGTATCTTTGATATTGCATAAGATTTTAAAGCGAGATTCTTTGGTCAAAAATTTCCCATTAATGCGTGTCCGGAAATGCACCGTTCTTGAGATACAGGGTGTCAAAAAATATTGTTTTCAGTTTTTATACTAAATAGACATTTTTCTCGAAAACGGCTCACGTTAGCAGTTATGACCAAGAGTACCTTTTTTGTGTAAAAAATATGGGCGGTTTGAAGTGCCCTTTTAAAATGTCAATTTTTCCCGTGTCGTAGGTATTAGGAGCAAAAAAACTAATAAAATCTCCGCCACTGGCACACGAAAACAACTAGTTAGAGTTATAAGCAGCTAATATCAATAATAAGAGATGTACAAGAGATCAGTTCTGTATCTCAAACAATTCCCGAGATATTGAAAAAAACTGGATTTTTTTTGACACCCTGTATCTCAAAAACGGTGCATTTCCGGACACATGTTTACGGGAAATTTTTTGTTTATTTTTGACCAAAGAACCTCGCTTTAAAATTTTATGCAGTAATAAAGATACACTCTAGGTGTTTTTCTGGAACGTCTTCTAGAATTAACGTAACTCCCGAATATCTTTTAGGAATTCCAAATCTTCTATAACATTCTAAACAGTACCAGCTTTCAGACATTCTGACAGATTAGTTGCGCAAGTTATTTCTCGAACTTTCCCTCTCATGGTCGATAATTTCCCGCGTTGAACTTTGAACTTTTTGAGCGGAGACCAATTAGAGAGACGTCATTCATGTTTAGGTTGAAGTTTCTATTTTTCTTGTGGACCTTTGAGGATTTACGAATATTCACAAACTTTCCGTCAATGACCCGTTGTAAACCTCAATAAAGCCGTCTTTCATGAAGAATTTCCCAAAGACAATTCTCCAGGTGCTCTTGTTGAAGTCTCGAGTCAATCCGACAGCTCCCGGATCTCTCTTTGAGCGATTTTTTACCCGCCACTGCCCAAGGCGATAGGGAAAAGTCTGGATAGCAGAGGGACGTTGCACCCGGCTCTAGATTGACCTTATTTCCGGATGACCGTGGCCGGTCGTCATCTCCGGCGTGTGATGAACTGGCCACCGTCCAAATTACTTCGTCTCTAATCATCTGTAATGTAAAGTCTCCCCTTCGATATAACCGCATCTTGTCAACCCTTTATCTGTAGTCTGTAGCAATGGTTGCTACGTTCTATCAAATTTTAATTAAAAATTCTCCCCATTCGCTTTGCGTGGTGTTTGCTGTTAAATTTAGATTCACGTCGATAGACTGAGAGATTCATCGTTTTTGAAAAATCGACAATAATTTCAAAAACCTCCACCCAGAAAATGATCTTTCTCCTGTATCTCGAAAACGGGGAGAGCTACAAAGGAACCGCTTACAGTTCAGAACTTTCTATCATCTGACGGGGGAATTTTATTAACATCTAAGAAATTTTTTTTCGAAAAATCTGCATAGCTAGGACCTACCTTTAGCTTGAAATTAAAAAAAAAATTGATGTCTTCGGAATGGGACGAAATTTTGTGTGAGCACATTCGACTGCGATACAAGTCTACTAAACAACCCAGTTGGACCGTAAAGTTCTTCGTTTGAGCGCCGTAGTGTTTTATAACAGCTGCTTGTACGTGAACGTGACCGTTCACAAGCCCTTCTATAATAAAATTAGCGAAATAATAATTTGAAGGAAGATATTTTGCATTGTTTTGCATTTGCATTTGCAGTAACTTCGCATTTAAAGCTCACAACCGCGAAAATGGTAGTTCACCGACGATATTTACAGCCATCAGCGTATTATTAACAACACTGTAGCCTCTTAGAACTCGAATCGATATCGACTTTGGGAACTCGACCAGTGGCGTTATCTCCTCCAGGTTCTCCGTCGAGCGATATCATCGGGAGTCGAAGAAAATGGAGCCGAGAGTTCAGCGGAGGTGAAGGAAACCGAGAACGATCGAGTAATATTTTTCTCCAATATCACCGCAGATACAGGTTGTTTCATCATTGTTTATTAGATAACTTATTGGAACTCAATTAAATTATTGGATGTCGAAGAAGAAAGCATAATTTTTTTGTAATTTTTCTTGCACCAATCCGACTTGATGTGGCTGATGGCAATGCGGCAATGATCCAACTCGATCCACGACGCTACTGCCGCCTGAAACATATTATATCCAGAGCGTCCACGTCCTGTCACAACTTTCCCTTCAAGGATGTCGTTCCAGAATTCGCAGTGGAATTTAATACCCGGATCGGGACATTTCATACACGTTTCTCTGGCTTTTATGTACATCAGAACGATTCTTTTATTGTCATGCGAATTAAATGCGAGTTTGCATGAGGATTCTCTCAAACTCTCCGAACGTTTACTGCATTAACACCCAACACCAACACCAACGAACCTCAGAGCCTGAGAAGCGAGAACCTCAGTTTCATGTTAACTCAAGTCGAAATCAGTTGTTTGAATTACTTTGGCAAGAAAACTGGATTGGAGGAGTAAAATACCATAGGTCACTTTTTTGCTCTTCTGAGATGGAATGTTATTTGATTTTGTTGACTTTCTCAACTTCAATTTTTTATTTGGCCCCTTTTAAGCCCCAGTTTTACTTTTTCCGCCCATTCTGGTAATTTTTTAATTACATATCGTTATTTAAACATAAAAGAGAAAATAACTTTTTTCAAGTTGAGGTCTCGTTTAGAAAATATTTCCAAAAATGTAAAAAAAGGCTGCTATTAAAATATGGTTTTCTCGTAACTGGGCAGCGAAAATCGAACGTCATGTATAAAAAGGCATTTTAAACATAAAAGAGAGATTACCTTTTTTCAAAATTAGGCCTCGTTTAGGAAATATTTCCAAAAATGTAAAAAAGGCTGCTATTAAAATATGTTTTTTTCGTAACTGGACAGTGAAAAATCAAACCTTATGTACAAAATCGCATTTTAAACATAAAAGAGAGAGTAACTTCTTTCAAAATTAGGCCTCGTTCAGGAAATATTTTCAAAAATGTAAAACTAAGGCTGGTATTAATTTTTTTTTTCTCGTGACTGGGCAGGGAAAATCGAACGTCATGTTTAAAAACACATTTTAAACATGAAAAAGAGAGTAACTTTTTTTTAAGATGAGGCCTCGCTTAGGAAATATTTTCAAAAATGTAAAATAAAAAAGGCTGTTATTAAAATATGCTGTTCTCGTAACTGGGCAGCGAAAATCGAACTTCATGTATAAAAAGGCATTTTAAATATAAAAGAGAGATAACCTTTTTTCAAAATTAGGCCTCGTTTAGGAAATATTTCCAAAAATAAGAACCAAGGCTGCTATTAAAATATGTTTTTCTCGTAACTGGGCAGCGAAAATCGAACGTCATGTATAAAAAGGCATTTTAAACATAAAAGAGAGAATAACTTTTTTCAAGTTGAGGCCTCGTTTAGTCAATATTTCCAAAAATGTAAAAAAAGGCTGCTATTAATTTATTTTCATTTCAATTCCTTTAAAAATATGCTCACAAATGGTGATAGAAATTTTTTACTTACGCCCCTGGTAAACTAATGACTAAAACGCATATTTTTTTATACACTAAGAAGAAATATATAAAAATAAGATCAACTTAAAAATCAGGTCTCGTGATGTCTTGAATCCGGGGAAATACCGAAGATAAGAAAAATAATTCACGTTGTAGGTAGTCTTCAATGGTAAGATGTCTCAGAAAATTTCCATGTGATATCTTGCAAGGCATCACGGAGCGATTACCAATCAGATTCAGATAGCGAGTCCTTTAAAAGTAATAAATTTCCATAAAAAATCATCCTTTTCCCCGTAGGTCGATAATAGCAGAACGAATTACAGAAAAAGGCAGTACCTAAGCATTCGAGCGACCCCTCTCGACGATATATCTCGAACCACTTCCCGAGATGTGGAACACTATAATGGCTCCACTGGCATAATTTACCTTCGACAATACCTGGGCATTCCGGTCGCCACTCCGGAAAAGAATGGGACCTAAATCTGGAAGCTTAAACGGCGGGCGTCCTTTGTCGAGATTCCCGTCCCGGCATGATCGATCCGGGGACGCGTGGAGCGTATAGTTTGATATGGATATTCCGGTCAGATCTCGATGTTGAATGTTCACTCAGATGCATATGGAATAAGCTCCTTTAACTTCTTTTGTGTCTGTCTTTGCTTGCTGCTTTGCCTATCTTAGACTTATAATAGAGTAGGTAGAGGAGGGAGGAGGGGAGTATTTTTTCCTCCATATATCCGATCAACATATTTCCTCCCAGAAACGGATATACTTGTTTCGTTCAAACCGGGTTAGAGTTATATTATTTTAGATCCAAACAAAAGAGGTTATTACACCAGACTAGTGAAAGGCTTCAATTAGATTATCCTTCAAAGTTTAGTACAGAAGCGAGCGCGTCACTTGGCTGCTTGTCGTTTTAAAGTTTGTTAGGCTCCGCGTTTATCTTATCCCGCTCCCCCGGTTCCCCCCGGCTCCTTCTTAAGCGATATTCTCCAATTCGTAAACTTTCCGGCGATTGTGCATCACGCCAACAGAGCGCAGAAAGTTGAGGAGTATTTTATTGGGCGTTCGCATTAAATTTTCAATGAAGAAATGCCAGGGAAATCAGTTAAGTTCCGGGGAACGACGCGGGAGCGAAGCTAATTCCTTCGTTCTCTCGATGCTTTATCGTGCTCCCCCCGAACTGAGGCTTTAATAGTTAACAACTGGCCTTAATGAGTGCATTAAAGAACTTGTAATTGAATTTTAAAAACTGACTCCGCTGCTCAGATAACCCATTAAAGATATTTTGTTTACAATAATTATCATTGTCGAAGAGCAAGTCACCCGAAAAATGGAAAAGGTTGTTGATGTAAGTTGGTCGTGTCGGTGTCGGTGTTATTCTTTCCGATTCTTTGCGTGTGGCTGCGTATCGTGTTGAGCCCGAATAAGTCTTAATACCGTTGGTAACGATTTACATATCGTTTGTCATGTCTTCCGCAGCACCGATTAACGTCTACCATGATCAAATTTATATTTTCGTTACCGATGTCGGAATCAAAGTTTCCATTCTCTAACAATTCACGCGAGCATGCATGCTGACGTTGTGTTCTTAATTCATAACTCAATCAGCCACGATGATCGCTTGACATTTTCTTTCAAGATCGGGCTTCGTTTAATGGGAAATTATTCCAAAAATAAAAACTAAGGCTACTATTAAAATATGCTGTTCTCGTACCTGGACAGCGAAAATCGAACCTCACGTATAAAATCGTATTTTAAACATAAAAGAGAGAGTAACTATTTTAAAGATTAGGCCTCATTTAGGAAATATTTACAAAAATGTAAAAAATGCTGCTATTAAAAAATGTTTTTCTCGTAACTGTGCAGAGATAATTGAACGTCATTTATAGAATCTCATTTTAAACATTAATGAAAGAGTAACTTTTTTCAAAATCAGGCCTCATTTAGGAAATATTTCCAAAAATAAATTCTAAGGCTGCTATTAAAATATATTGTTCTCGTACCTGGGCAGCGAAAATTGAATCTTATGCATAAAAGAGCATTTTAAAGATAAAAGATGAAGTAACTTTTTCCAAAATAAGGCCTCGTTTAGGAAATATTTACAAAAATGTAAAAAAGGCTGCTATTAAAATATGTTTTTCTCGTACCTGGACAGCGAAAATCGAACCTCACGTATAAAATCGCATTCTAAACATAAAAGAGAGAGTAACTATTTTCAAGATTAGGCCTCATTTAGGAAATATTTCCAAAAATGTAAAAAAGGCTGCTATTAAAAAATGTTTTTCTCGTAACTGTGCAGAGATAATTGAACGTCATGTATAGAATCTCATTTTAAACATTAATGAAAGAGTAACTTTTTTCAAAATCAGGCCTCGTTTAGGAAATATTTCCAAAAATAAATTCTAAGGCTGCTATTGAAATATATTGTTCTCGTACCTGGGCAGCGAAAATTGAACCTTATGCATAAAAGAGCATTTTAAAGATAAAAGATGAAGTAACTTTTTCCAAAATAAGGCCTCGTTTAGGAAATATTTACAAAAATGTAAAACTGAGGCTGGTATTAAAATTTTTTTTTCTCTGGACAGTAACTGGACAGCGAAAATTTAACCTCATAAATGTGCTATATTGGAGAAAGCAGGTTTGTGCATCTATTTTGACGTCTGAAATGGTGTTTTGATGAAAATGAGGACCCGGGGGGAATGGGAGAGAGAGAGAGAGAGGAGCTTATGTATTTGGCCAAAAACTCGCCTCTTTTTTTTGGCAACCTCGGTAACCTGGCAAGCTTCCGGAGAAAACAAACAGATTTATCTTAATTTATTTACATGGCCCTACTTTGTGAATTTTTTTTGATTTTTCAAAATCAACAACATAATCATCCATAGTTATTATTCTCACACACTCAGAAAATTGTTCATGGAGAAATTATGATCCGTCGTAAAACAACAAAAATCAATTGGGGGGGGGGGGGGGTCTGTACATTCTGCATACCCGACGAACAGCTCCCAAACGGCGTTGGTAGTTGGTACGTATTATGATCTGGGGTGGCATTTCATATACTGAATCAATCTTCATAGTTGTGCGCAGAGGTTATAATAGAAGGGATTTCCCAGCCCTTAATTGCATCGTTGTGGTACCTTATGCCTGTGTAAGGACTTGTAAACAGAGGTACATTGACGTGGCAACTTATGTATTTCAAAGCTACCACGAATCTAATAAACAAGACATGTTGATAAACATTAAGTGGCCATCATAGATAGAAACACGGCGAGATATTATCTTGTTTAGATATAAACAATAAACTATCCTTTCATAGTTACGAATATTTAGGAAGTTTTCCTGCAGATAAAACTCTCAGTTGTCCTGTTCCTTGGAGGGGAGTGAATTTTCCACATTTATGAGTGCATTTGAATGATTTTGTGACAAAAAAGCATACGGAAGTTTCTGAAGTTGCAAGTTAAATAAAGACAGAGCAATTTCATTTAAAAAAGTTAATTAGGAAAAAACTTTTTCCGGCTTTCAGTCCAAGTTACTTATAATAGAGGATAGGTTTGAAAGAACAGACACATTCTTGATCAGGGAAATAAACTTTCCTTCCTCCGGCTACTACTACCTAACCTACTATACACAGATAGGCAATAATCGAATACACTTCATTACATCTCTTCTTTCTTCAAGGGTTTACTGTTACGACATCGTTGTTCGTTTCCATTTTATGAGAAACTTCTGTTCCTCCTAATGAAATTTTCATCGCATGTTTACAATCATCTTGATGATACAGCAGCCTTTCGATTATTTCCAGCTATTTGCCGTCATCAGATAAGTAGTCTTCGGTCTTTACAGAAGTCTTTCAATTTCCTGGAACGGTAAAACTGACGCACCAAGAAGAAGAGTGTTCCGAATTTTCTCTGAAAATGTAAGATCGAACATTATTAAAATAGTTACTCGGACTCACTAATTGTGGAACTTCCTCCTCATTTACCAGCAGCTTTAGATTTAATTAACAGGATCCACAAATAGGTCACAAGACATCAGTCAGTTCCCGTTCATTTAGCCTTTCCTAAATTACGCGTACGTTCTTAAAAATACACCGCGACCGCACTCCTCCAACCGAAGCCCCAGCCCAGCAGTCAAGTCGAGACCTTGCGTGTTTCCGAGGCATAAGAGCCGCGGCTATTACAAGTTTATTTCGACTCGATATGCGATAATTCCATCTATTAATAAATCTAAAAGATCGGAGATAAAAATGGGAATCGGCCGGACAACTGGACATTATTTATTATGTAAATCCTCCGATTGTGCTTACAACACTCTCATGAATATGGAATTATTACAACGATCGTTAAATTGTTTTTTTCTTTCACGTAGGTATGAGCCTGAGCGACATAAAAAAGGGTTAGCACCTCCTATAATAATAAAATCAATCTATTTTTTGTCTAAGCTAATAATAGACTACTCTCTGTACACTGAGAGTTGTCCGTTGTCATGCCACACTGATTCTGACTAAACAATTTCATTTAATTCGATTTGAATCGTACACTTATTTCTAAGTCGAACCAGATGTGGTATCGCAGTTCGTGTCAGTGGCGTGTGTTGAGGAATAATGAATATCCTACAAATATATTATTTCGACAAGTTATTGACGAAGTAGAGCCTTGAAACTTTTTGATAACAAATATATATAATGCAAGTAAATAAGAATCATAATAATTATTGTTATCATTATGATAGAAATATCATGTCACCTACCTGCTGGTTGCCGTTTAAAAGAAAGAATAACACCTCCGTTTTCTTATTTGCAAGTAAAATATTCCAGCAATTTAACCACAAGACCACGTACTAGGGAGTTCAATCGTTTCCCAGGCAAAGCAAGGAAATAGATTTTTAGGCATTCGAGCAATTATAATAAGTTACTCATAGTTTATCACAGGACAATAATAACACAGGACACAGGTAATTCTGCTAATTTCGTATTAAAAACGTTTCAAATCACAATACAAACCTTTATTAGTATATTTACCGCTGACACTGACAGTACTGATAGTAGCGACGACAATATTATCGTAATATCGTATCAATCTAAGCGTATCAAGATGCGAGTCGATACTTCCGTCTCACTCTCGCTCATCTTTTTAGAATTGCTGACGATTCAAACGTATTTCTGACAATACGTCCCATTTTAACTCGATTGACTATGCAATGCAATAGAAGGAGTAAGAAACATAACGAGATGATGTATTCTTAGTTATCACAACAGACAACTCTCAGTGTACAGACTTTACCTATATCTATATAGATTGAGATATTGGAGCAAATAAAGGGGAAGAAAACTACACCTTTTTATTAATAGCAGCTAAAAAGCTACCTATGTAATTTCGTCTGTATTATAACGTGTACGAGTATTGGAGGAGGTTTTTTTTGGAATTGGAAACGTCAAACAAACTGTTTTGTTCAGGTTTACTAGAACTAGATGGAAGCCATGAACCACAGGCACTGTAACCCCGAGCGAGAGAAAGGGGACAGTGGAGAATAACAACAACTAGTACCATGCCTGACGGTTTTAAGGGCTCGTCATTTCGTCACTTAACGACGCTGGTCTAGTTCCCGACTTACAGTCTCAGGGATCAAAAGACTTCATCTACGAATGGCGTGAACTACGTAAAATCGGACGAACCCAATGTTTCATCTTCTCTCTCTTTCCCTCTTCCACCCCTCCTCCTTCCCTCCCATCCTTTTACCTTCCTCCCCCACCCGTACCTTCCTCTTCCTCCTTCCCCTCCCATCCCTCTCCCTATCTCCATCGCGGTCCGTCTCCCTCTCCTCCTTCCGTCTCCCTCCGTCTCCCTCCCTCTCTCCCTTCCTTCCTCCCTCGCTGCTTTCAATTGTTTTGGCACCCCCTAAAATCATTCTGTCATCTCTCAACAAGAGAGAGGACAAACTGTTAGTCTTCTTTCTATCCCTCTTCTTTTTCGTCCCTCCTAACTCCCTCCCTCCCACGGAACTAATTGCTTTGTTCCGTGTCACGAGCACTAAAATCATTTTGTCATCTCTCAGTAAGAGAGAGGACAAACTATTAGTCTTCTCTCAATCCCTCTCCTTTCTCGTCCCTCCTAACTCACTCCTCCTTTCCTCCCACGGAACTAATTCCTTTAATCCTTCTGACTAGCACTAAAATCATTTTGTCATCTCTCAATAAGAGAGAGGACAAACTGTCAGTCTTCTCTCCCTCCCTTCCTCTCCTTTCACGTCTCTCCTAACCCTCTTCCCCCCTTCCCACGAAACAAATTACTTTGCTTCATGTGACGAGCACTAAAATAATTTTTATGCGTTTATTCCCAATCCTAACGGAACTCCACTCTCTCTCTCTCTCTCTCTCTCTCTTTTATTTTTCTTTCTATTCCTAACTTATTTGAGACGAACGATGTTTCTCTGGACATTATAGAGAGAGGTAGAGGAAACAATAAAGAACGCTACCACAAATAAAGAGAGAGAAAGAGAGAATAGGCAAGGTTTCCACACACATGTGCCAGGAGAAGGAAATATGCCACATATAAAAGACGAACGCAGATGTCCAGAATTGAGAGAGTGTAAGAAATTTGGTTGATTATGTACAGGGTGGCAAGGTGGTAATTCTTTGTCCCCTCTCTCTCAGTTTGATGGCCGTTTACAAATTTATTACCGTCACAGATGCTGAGTAGCTTTCTTCACATTATGCCTGTTTGTCTTCTTGGGTTGGTTGCTCTGATGGGAGAGAAATCCTTCATCTCGCGAGAGGGCTTGAGAATCGGTTGAAAAAATAAACATTTTCAATCACCAAAAGATGAGAAAGCAGTGGTAAATTTTGATTACTTTCTCGTTCGTGAGAAAGAGAAAAAACCGTTTTCCACCCTGCAGCGGCCCTTTCGTTTCTGGTCCAAAGGGGTGTAACGCATTTATGGCGTTAAAGTGTATTTACGCATACCTTACAATGAATAATTAACCTTCAAATATAAATAACGAGCTGTTCTCTTTTACACGCACTGCTAACAGCAACTACGCTCTTTCTTGTCACAATCATTTCACTCTGTTTTCTATTCTATGTTTTCCTTGCTCTGTGATACTTCAGCTTTCATCAATTTCAAAATTACAACTGACTCTTGGAGTGACGACAGTGGACTTGTAGAAATGTCTGGTAGTTTCACGGATGACTTCACGCGATTTCGAACATGCGCAGAACGCGGAACCATTCTGGTATCTAGTAGAATGTTAGTTATTCTGTCAAAATGTCATTCCTATCATGTCACGAAATTGGCTGAGTCATCATAATAATTGTAGAGAAGGTAAACAATAACAAATCCAGAATACTTATCCTTTCGTTATAATATTATGTTATCTGGGAAAATCAGGAACAACATTAGAGATGCAAAATGAATCAGGACTTCTTCCAGACACATTTGCCAAATGTTTAGGATACGTCTCTAGAGTTTCGAATGAGGGCGCTTTCAAGCTCCCGGAGCAATCAATGAATTTTTCACGAGCTGTTTCATAGCATATTCCGGTTGAGGTTCAGTGCTTGTCGCTTTTACGTCTATTCTCGTTTTACGTCTAGCTGACGTCCGACCAAAGCAATGCAGAAGAAGTGCATTATTAACAAAACAAAGTAACACTTCTAGTTGTAATAATTGCAGAAGTTTAGATTTAACTCTCATGAATATAACTCTGGTAACTTGTATGTAACATTATGTATGGAACAACTAGGGTTTAGACGTTTTCTCCATTTAAATCAAGTTATATTATGCTACTTGAAAAACCGTGACCCTGTTATTTTGGCTGGTCTATGTTACATTAATATTTAAACTCGTTTCGGGGATTTGTCGTCTTCTTTGAACGACTGCGACATCCCTCGTGTAATTTGTTTTTTAATCGCACTTTCGGAGATAACAACTTCAATATAAACTTCATCCTCCATTCTGTTTGATGTTCCTGTGTATGTATGTGTATGGAAAATCCCTCCATGACGCGCTAAAATATCGTCGTGCAACTCGCCGGGAACGATTCCGACGAAAAATTCCGATTATAAATTCAAAATTTCAAATATTTCTCCCGTACACAGCAAAGTTATATTGAGTTTGGAATTGATCTGCGGCTTTCGCACCTTTATACAACTCCCTCAGGATCGTGATGCTAAATGTTTGCCGTTTTCATATTTCAGAGTTTCGCAGTCGGTCGGTAATTTTACATCCCCCAAAGTTCTCGTTACTTGCACCTTGTTCTCTTTTTGTCATTTGCTGTACTGTGATATGTTTTAACTATACTTTTGTTCCATTGAGCATTGAGTAAAATCAAATTAGAGCAAGTTAAGGTAGGAATTAATTATTGTGCTTAAGTGCACTTCATCTCTGTTATGTAACAACAATATAACAAAGGGGCTTTTAATATAACATGTCTTTTCATTCAACAAATATCGGCAACTAATAGGTCTATCACACGGTTGTATAGACCGGATATCGCTTATAGTAATATCGTCGAATTGTAACTTTGATACTATCATGTGATATGATGGAGGTTCATAGCGAAGATTGTTTGGTGTAATATCACATAGTTAGCTACTTAATACGTACCTGTGATTTAAAGAAATATGGAATCCTGCATGCGATGTAATTGTGATATGGTGTAAACATTACGTTTTGTAACATTTATGCAGAAAACACGAAATCGCATGCACATCAGGTTACGTCTATAGAGCTCTGCGTAGATGTCTTCGGCAATCATCTTTACTGGTCTTTGTTTTACCCAAAGCGTCCTTTATTTTGCAAATGTTTCTTTGGCCTATGACTGGCCTCCGTCGCAGAACCTTCAAGCTTTTATTCTCTTCAATCGCCCTGGATATGTGTTCGGAATTATACGCTTTGATGTCTCTTCTGATGACTTTGTAGATGTCTTTATTTGTTTGTCTCAGTGCTGCATTATTTGTCGTGGGTTTGTCTTTCGTTCATAAGGTTTTTTTTTTGTCTCCAGGCTGAGTTTTCCTTCTTTATCTCTGGCTTTGTGCTCGTTTACACACTCCCTTGTGGCTTCATTTATTTGAGTATTCAGGTCATCGATGTTCAACTGTTCCTCTTCTAAGTCCTCCAGGTTTTTTGGTTTTGATGTCATAAGTTCCCTGTACGTTGTGTCGTCTTTGTTTAGGTTCCATTTTTTACCAAAATTTATCACAATCTTCTCTCTGACCATTCGATGGTCACTACCTACAGAGAACCTATTAAATATAGTGACGTCCTGTTGAAAACTATGAAGTCAATTTCGTTCTTTCACTTACGCTGATCATTCTTCTTAAAGAAGGAATTCATTGCGTATAGCCCATGGTGCATCAAAAACTCTAAGAACATATTTCCTCTGTTGTTCCTTTCTCCATATCTACGGAGCTGAAACACTAAACACTGACCCTGACCAAAAAATCTATAAAAGTAAGATCCGAGTTACCCAGAGAGCGATGGAAAGGTCAATGTTGGGGATCTCCCTCCGAGACAGAATCACAAACGAGGAAATAAGAAGAAGAACAGGTGTTATGGATGCAGCGGAGCGAATAGCAATCCTAAAGTGGAACTGGACTGGTCATATATTGCTAGAAGAATAGACAAACGGTGGACCAAGAAGATAATCGAGTGGAGGCCACGAGAAAAGTCTTACAGGAGCAGAGGAAGGCCACCGACCAGATGCGTAGACGTCATTAAGCGCATCCGAGGAAACCGGATACAAACTGCCGAAAATAGAACAACAGTGGACGCAAATGAGCTGATTGATGATGATTGAGCTTGGACTAGAGATGGGAGAACTGAATTAGGAAGTAGCGACCGATCTAAAATAACCTGTTACTTTGAGATACCCATTGCGAGAAACTCTGTTTACGACTTTTTGTCAGGACGTGTCGCGCCACTTATAGTGGAGCTGTAAGAGTCCGTTTACTCGCTTATTTAAGGTAAAAAGGGGAGTATAAAGATATGGCACCGGTTCTATCATATTAAGGGGCCTTTTGGACACTAGAACCCCGTTTGAATGTGAGATTTGTGATTTTTTTTTCACCAATAAAAACAATTTTTTTTCTCCGTCACCGGTTTACATTTAGGACTCTAGTTTTCTTTTTACTTTATAGTTATGATTAGGTAACGAAATGACATTTTTTTTTAAATGCAAAAAATTTGTTTAGTTTTCAAAATATTTGATGTTTTTGTCCGATTAATTAATTACACAAATTCTGCGCAATTCCGACTTTGAGCAGCTTTATTTTTTTTTCACGATATTGATTTCAGTTTTTTTTGTTATCATCTGATAAAATGAGGTTTTGTGAATATTTTATCCCATACAACATTTAGTCGCGTATCAAAAATAAATTTTTTAGAGCCGTTTATATGAAATCCTGAAATTTAACAGATTATATGGTTGGAGAAAATATTTAAACAAAAACTTATTTAAAAAATTATAAAATAATGAACAGGTAGCGTTTAATAATCGACGGTCCCTAAATTATTATTATTCGAAACATAACGGGAACACTCTTAGTCTATGGGGCTCCTTGTTCAACAGCCGTCTAAGCACTATCATTCGCTCACTGTCCGCGCTCGTTAACCATATCTGTCCAACTTCAAGATTCCACATAAACGGCTCTAGAAAGTTTATTTTTGAAACGAGACTATATGTTGTAGGGGAAAATGTTCACAAAACTTCATTTTATCAGACGGTAAACAAAAAAACTGAAATCGATATCCTGAAAAAAATTTAAAGGTCTTCAAAGTCGCAACTTCGTAAAAATTGGGCAAATAATCTGACAAAAAGAGAATATTTTGAAAATTGGTCTAACAGACGGGTCTAACTTTTATCCCTATCAAGGGAGTGTGTCGTAAAACAGGATTCTAGTACCCCAAAGATCCTTTAATATGATGATGGGTATCTTTCTACTCGGAAAATTTTTTGTGCATATTTTCAGCCTCTTTCTATCAAGTTGGTAGGGTACTGATGTCGAATTGTTCGAGAGCTCTTAAAAAATATAGACACACATATGATTGAGATATAAAAAAAAGAGACACATGTTGCCTGGTTACATTACAATATGTACATGTGCATGTGTTAACGAACATCGACGATTAAAGCTTCAGTAAAGTGCATCTGGATATGTAACTGAACGACGGTTAACTCGAATTGGGAAGGTGATGAAAAACCAGAGAATCACAATAAAAATAGCCCGCTCGATGCTTGAATGTATGTATTTAATTAGAGCGCGGCCCGATTTAATTAATTGTTATATCGGATTTGTTTATGTACGTATTGTCCTAGTTTTTTCTTTTCTTTTTGAAGATCCACTAAACGTACAAACTACACGTACACGCCTATTAAAATGCAGGGTGTTATTTCCAATTCCAAAAGTATCACATCACAGAGATATCTATAATTAATGTAGTTGTCATCTATTTTCGTACCATTGAGACGATTGAAGTTTTGTTTCGTTTCAGATATTACTACGACTACTACTACTACTACTACCACTACGTCCACATCGCTTAAGAAGAATTATTTATAGAAGAACTAAAATTGTTTGTTATGATAATAATAATAATTATTTTTAATAATATTGAAAGTTGTTACGTCAGTGAAGTTGGCGCTTTATTCGATTTTTATAGTGTTGGTGCTGGTGCTGGTGCTGGTGCTAGTGCTTCACGGTATAATAACGAGGCCGCGCTGAATGAGTTATTCAAAGTGTATTAAGTGTACAATAATTATTATTATCGAGAGTGTGCGCTTGTAAACAGTATAGACTCTTACAATTTTAACGACCTTTACAGCCTATAAGTGCTGCTGTTATTATAAGGTCATTGGCCATGCATTTCACGGCGCTTAGAAATGATGCCTACTACTGCCAGGTTCAGTTTATCTATGCGAGTGGCTGCTAAAGGGACATACGTACGACGTACTTGCGACTTAATCTTTGTATGTCGTCGTCGTGAACGTGAATGTAAACACGTGCTGGTGTTGGTGTTGATGTGCGCGAGTTTGCCGCCATCCAGGTGCGACCCCTCCCGGTATGGGGAATCCTCCTCACGGTTGTGATCAGTGACTTCCATTATTAATTCATTCTTCCATCCATTTTTATGGTAAGTCCGGCTACATTAGACCATTTCAGTAACCCAAGCCCGAAATGATGCCCTCCAGTATCCATCATCAGTGACTCTATTTTTTATTAACAAAAAAATGGTCTAAAAACCGGAATTGCCATATTATTCCTTATTATCGAATCCCCTAGTCAGTAACGTAACAATAAAAAAGTGTCATCGACGATGTATCAAAGACTTCCAAGACATGGAACTCCTTTAATTATTCAACTTCAATAGTCCTAGAAATATGGCCGATCTGCCGATGTCCCCCTCGTCGGGGCGTCGCTTGAGCCAGAGCTACGATCCTCTGCAGCGTCTCGGGGAGCTGTCGAAGAGCTCCCAGTCGACGCCGTCCTCGCCGCGGCTGCTGCCCAGGAGACATCAGATGCCCGAGGCGGGTCCCAGCGGGGACGGACAGGTGAACTGGCAGGAGCGGTGTCTGCAGCTGCAGCTGGAGTTGCACAGGAGCAGGACGCAGGCCACCAGGACCAGGGATATGCTCAGGGAAAAGGTTAGTGCTGTTTTTTTTATGGGTTATTCTTACTTTCCCAATTTTGTCTGTCACTCTATAGAAACACTCTAGAGGCGCCATTTTTCGTCTGGGAAAGTTGAAATTTGGCTCGATTTAAGAGGCGTCCCAGGATGTCTTTTGAAAATGAGCGCGATCCGTTACCGGGAAATCCGGGAACTGTCTTTTTTCGGGAATTTCGGTTTTTTTCGGGAAGATCCTAGGAAACACTCGCAAGTGTCTGAAAGTTGCACCGATCGAGTTGAAATTTTGCAGGGCGTAACTCGGAACTCCCAAATTTAAAGGGCCAGATCCGAGAATTTTAAAGCCTCCGTTCAGGGCCGTACTTTTCTTTGCAACGTCCTATCTATAGGGTTTTTTCTCGGGAAAGGTACATCGCGGAGAGAGATTGTTGGGACAGTTACGTAGGGAAAGGTTAGATGTACAAACTTTATAGAAATCGTTTTTTGAAAAAAAAATAAATAAAAAAATTGGGCGAGCGGCAAAAAAATTGCCTTTTTGCCGCTCAGGTATCATTTTTCGTACGATTTCATTACCTACAAAAAAGATAGATACAGTTTTTTGCTTCCAAATATGTCAAAACTGACTTAGGTAATCGGGAAAAACTTTGGCAGATTGTTTTCCCGTCCCCTGTTTGTATTTTCTACATCGTGAAATTTTTTCAATTTTTTTCCGTTCAACATATAACTTGAAGTATTTGCTTCAATTCGTCTCGCATATGTTGGTACTTTTATCCAAAAATAAAGCATTTCCTCACTGATTGAATATTAGCTTACATTTATTAAAAAATTATTCAATCGATGAAATCGTTCGTAATTTAATTTTTTATTGTTTTTTAATAGACATATAATATTATCAAAATATTGGTCTGATATTGCTGAAAATTAATGATACTCCCTTTTAGAAGAGTTTAATTTTATTTTTTAATCGTCATATGTAATCAAATTTTCAAACTTCACAATTTAAAATCAGAAATTATCTCAAAATTTTTAATTCACGTTTGTGCAACCGGGCCTAAGTGTCTGAAGGTTGCACCGATCGAGTTGAAATTTGACAGGGACGAACCTGGGCATCCCACAATACGACCTAGTGAAAATGGACCGGATCCAAGAATTTTAAGGCTCCCGTTCAGGGCCGTACTTTTATTTTTGCAACGTCCCACCTATATGATTTTTTCTCGATAACCGTACATCTCAGAAAGATTTTGTTCGCACAGTTACTTAGGGAAAGTATAGACGTACAAACTTTATAGAGATCGTTTTTCGAAAAAAAAATTGGGCGAGCGGCAAAAAAAATGTTTCCGCTCATCTACCATTTTTCGCCACTCACCTATAATTTTTTGCACGATTTCGAATTAATTTCCAATTTTTATTTGACCGATCGAAAAATTAACAAAACAGTGCGATAAAGACGTTCATTACCTACAAAAAAGGTAGATATAGTTTTTTGCCTCCAAAGCTTGCAAAACTGACTTACCTAATCGGGAAAAATTCCGGCAATTCATTCCGACTGTTTTCCGCGTCCCCCATTTGTATCTTCCTGTTTTTCTAGATGGTGAAATTTTTTAAAATTTTTATTTGGCTTCAATTCGTCTCGCATTATGTTGGCACTTTTATCGAAAAATAAAAAAATCCTAGCCGTTCAAAATAAGCTTAGGTACACTTGTTTAAAAATTATTAGATCGTTGAAATTTCCTTTTTATTTTTTCTTACATTCGCTTACGAATTATTGTGTTGGTATACGTGTAGGCACCTACCGAGCAATCATATGTACCAAATATAGCCTCTGAACAAGAGCTTAGCGGAGTATGGACGCCCGAAGACCCGACGCCGCCGGCAGGCCAAGGTCTCGGAAGAGACCTTGTTTCAAATAGTAGAAAGTTCATTAAGCAACGGTGAGGTAATTAAAATTCCAATGTCAATGTTTAATTAATTAATAAAACAATTATTATCAAACGGAATTCTCTACTCTACAAACAACGACCCACCGAAAATAGTTGAATGAATGAATACGTCATATTTTGTTTGTGACAGTTCAAACATTATTAAGTAATTAATGAGCCAATATCAGTAGTGACTACTGACTAGTAGTGATGACTAATATTTACTGTGCGGTGTCTAATGGACTGACTGCAATGCAATCTCGCTAATTCAGCCAGAGATACCCTACCTACTACCCGTATCTGTATGTATCTGATTCCTGTAATATTGGCCGTATTTGTTTAACATTCTGCATGTGGGATGTAGGCAGGCATTAATCAAGGTTCATGCATAATAATGGACAACGACGCAATCTTGCATACGATAATGTCCGCGTTCGGCGGAACTAACAATGCACACGCGGCAATGCATTTCGAAATAAATCTCCGATAAGCTATCTATCCTCTACCTCTATACGACGAAGGTAAGACAATACCTGAGTGCGGATACGGCGATGCCTGCGGGAGCAATGGTTCCTGTGCAAATTTACCTTGCTTGCTAGCTTGCTTACATATAAAGCAGTAGTAAATCTAGCAAGAGCAAATTAAGTTGATATGTATTATTATGGGTGCACCTACGCACATAGTGAAGGAGTAATCATTTTATAAATTATGTAGGAAGTGTTTTTTTTATTTTAGTTTAGATGGATTCCATGCATCAAGTCAAAATCCTAGGGGAACGATTGGCAACAAGATAAGTCATTATTAATGAATCTTAGAACATTAACTAACGAGACTTACAACTCGTTAATTATTTTTTGTGAGTCTGGAATCGTTAGATACTCTCCCTCAATCGTCGTGTCATCACCTCAAAATTTTGAAGTTGGTATTGCAACGTCATTTTTGACATTTGACACATCAGTTGTACCTAATTACGTCTAAAAGTAGTTTAAATTTAGTCAAAAAGAAAAAAAATAGTTCTTCATCATAATGCTCTTTCTCTCTGGAATTGTTTTCCCGAGAGTATTAATTGCGCTTTCAGATTAATCGCTCTTCAAGCATTATTGCTGGCCGCCTTTTTAAACGTAATGGAGGTCTCCTCATCGTCAGCCTGATTGATGTGCGGATGGAATCTCTGTGTGAGAGATGTTCGAACGGGGAAATCGATTAATACCTCAAGGCTGCCATTGAAATCCAAACCGAAAGTTGAAGGTCTCTTCTCCTGATCGGCGAAAACTATTATCAGGAGCGGCTATAAATAACATTTTTCTGTTAATGGCAAGTACCGCCGTACAGGTAAAATGTGCAGCAATGACGTATCAGTACAAGAGACACCGAAAAAAGTCACAACTGTCAGTATTTATCAAACGTCAAACTCGAAATTTTGTCAAAAAATCGGCCATTTTGAAACGCTCGTAGCTCCGACATTTTGAGAGAAACGTATGTAGACTGAGCACGTCACACTCTTACCACATGCTTTGACCATCCACAGAACCGATTTTTGTTTAAGTTTCGCGAATAGTTTTGACGCAGTAAATTTTTCAAGATGCCGTTAATTTCAAATTTTCTTCTGGAAAATTCACTAAAAAAGTGGTATTTTTAGGACGCAATCCTTCATAATTATCGTAAGAAACGTCAGAATCGTTTCTTTCCGACACCGACGTATACCTAAGACATGTATTATCCGACATACGCAGTTTGGTGTTTGTCAGACTTACCGTTTGTCTTTTATGAACTGTCAAAGTCAATTTTTCCGTTTTTCCATAGGCCATTTTGAATTCCACCGTCTGTCATCCGCGAACTGTCAAAGTTGATTTTCTTTTTTTTTTAATTGGTAATTTTCAAGTCGCTGTAGAACGGCCATTTTGGAATACATCAAAATTAAACGTAACTTGTCCAGGAATTACGTGTTTCTGTTTAAGTAACCCCCTTGTCTTTACGCCCGATACCTTCGGAGGAGATGGACCCCTCGGTTTTTCTCGACGTTTTAAAAATTTTCGGATCGTCCCCGCTTCGACCGCCATTTTGTCAACACGTACAGTCGTTAAACTATCTAAAATGGCACCCTAGACTGTCAGAAGGGAGTCCTTTCCTAAAACAGGAACAACAATCCGATCGGAATTTTTTCACGCGGTTTTTCGAAAATAACGCGACGTTAAAACCGCATTCCTGACGTGTTTTTCGCGGTCGCGTGCGGAATTTTTGCGCTTGTTTCGCGAGTTGTTCGCTTTTAATGTTAATGAGAGTGCAGAGACAATTCACAATTTTCGATTACCAACAAAAGCCGTTGACAATCCAGCGCTAGCACATGTAATAAGATTCTTGCGTTCCCTCCACACCGATTTCCGTTCCCCGCAACGCAAAATCTCCAGTCGGCTGTGAGTATTATTTCCCACTTGACAGTTTTGACGTTGTTTTGATATTAAGCCGGCCTCTCATGTAAAATTCAGCAGGTATCGGGGCACTTAGGTGCTAATGTCTGCTGTTGGTTGTTGAGTGCGGAAACACATTTTACGTAAGAAGGCTGCGGAAATGTAAGAAAACACATCCGAGGAACGTGCATTAGCTCACTCGAATGTGCGTGCGTATGAAAGCGGCGGCGGCGGCGGGAACACACTCACCCACACCCACCTTTAAGACTGACGCTCAAATTGATTTGAATATTTCCTCTCAGACAGGTAACAGGTGCCTCGGAGATAAGTGGGCGTACACAAAGCAATGTCTTATGTCTTATTCCCCTGCGGCGGAGTGCTGAAATTTAGCCCCGTATCGCAGACAAATATTAATGGTAGTTTGATGGGGTTAGTGAGAGTGCAGGGTAATCAGTATCAAACAGCGGGGAGGCGGAGCTCGTTTGTAATATGTAACTTCAACTCTCCCCGAATACATTAGAACAGAAAAAAATCACTCGGGCTGGTCGTTAAAAACCGCGCAGATATCGAGAGAAGATTTAAAATAAAAATCTCCCCGGGCTTTTAAGGAACCCGGGAAGAGTTTTTATTGTATTTTCGTGTCTACCATTGCCACGGTCCATAAATATCGGAGCCATTGCACATTAGCGAAGGTGGGAAATCTGGAAATGCGTGTTCTCTGGACCGCTATGAGACTTTTATGGTAATCTGGCGCAAAAACGCACAGGAGAACCAGCAGTGAAAGTCGCGTCTGCTGGAAAATGGTTAAAATCCGATCAGATTGTTCGATTTTCCTTCTTGATCTAATTCGTGGCATCTGGCACGTTCCGTATTGAACTTCTGGAAACTTTGCCTCCTCAGTGGCGTAACAATCCTTGCTCTCTAATCCCCTTGGATTTTTAAAGTAGAAATTGTTTTACCAATTTTCACGGATCCCTGAAAACTTTAACCTAAGTAGGTATGTGGTTAAAGTGGTCGCCTTATAAATGTGTGCACTTAGAGCAAGTGGGGGTGGTTTTTCAAATAGCAACAGCAAATCATGCATAAGGCGTCTATGCGCATAATTGAGGAAGGAACGCATTCCTCATTGAAAATGTGGGTCTTGACGACCAATGAATAATTAGCTGGAAATCGCTGCTTACTGCTACTGCATTCGTTGAGGGCGAATCACTTTAATTACCGGTTAACGAGAGATTTAGTTTGACTTTTCTTGTATGAGTTGGGAACAATTAGGTGTAATTGCGGAAACTTCCAACAAATCTTGAGAAAAGAACGAACCAATTGCAAACCACCAGCAGTCATTTCTAAAAAATTCAATTAGCCATATGTGCAAGTTTTGTCATGTCAAAAAACAGCCGTTGACGAGCCGCTGCTGATTTTAAGGGTGGAATATCGGGGTAGTTTCGGTACGCTTGCGGTGTCCCGGCGTAGGTAGGTAACTAACAAAAAGTGAAGTTGGCACACACGCATGTGTTTTTAATACTCCCGATCACGATCAGGAGGGGCAGTGATTTCCATAAGGGGTCAGCTGGGGCGCATCTAAAACAATCCGTTCTCGCTCCTAGAATGACTAAAGGCATTTTTTAGATCTCGCTGTATAAGTGGGTAGGGATAGGCTGGAACTTTTTTGACGTTAATTACTTTTTATTCCATTACTTTAAAATTAACTTAAATTAATTAATTTTAATAGGAAAATTGGAGTAAATATGGTGTCTTTTGGAAATATTTTTGTATTAATTCTCTCGCCCCCGGCTGGCAACAAAAATCAGTAACAGTCATGATGTTTCAGACTGCATAGTTGGCTCTTATACATAGCTGAATGTGTATAAGATTGCATAAACTAGGATTTCCTCGTTTCGGATCAGCAATATCGAGTCGTTACTCGTTACTTCGTTACTAAAGATATTCGTGTGCGAGAAACACTGTTTACGACCATTTGACGCATATCTAATGAATGATTTAGAGTTACAGTTATTTTAAAATAACCTATAAAGGAATAACAGTTAAACCAACAGACTGAACTGAAAACCCAACGCTCAGGATTCAACATTAAAAGGAGAAAAATACCGAAAAACGCCCTTTTTGAAGAAAATGTTGTACATATATGTTATTTCAAATTTAAGGTATACTTCACCTGCTTCTCTATCATTATAGATACGTGCGCGTTATCGCGATATAATTTGAGAACTTTATGCGGCTCTAATTTGCATGGAAACTGAAAAATATTACCTGAAATTCCTGAGGATGCCGTGCGTAAGGGCTATATATTCACACCCCCCGAGATTCCTTTCCTAGGGGCGAATACTGGTCGTGTACTTTCCCCCTCTGCATGGGGACACATTACCTGATACGATGGCATTTTGACGACTCTCCCGGGCCCGGGCATTTCTAATTTCGTCACGAATAAAAAGTTGACCTAATTTCACGATTCATTTTTTTTATTTCTGTGTATGGAAGCTTGACACGTTTGGTTGATGCTCTGTAACAGTAGTAGTAGTAATAATAGTACTTACTGTTATCCTTACCCTATTCGAGCATAATTCTGGACTCTGGTGCTTCGTGAAGCGAGCCGGAAAACTCGGGAAAACCATCGATTAACCATCGTTTGATCAACCAGTAACTTCGTTCTTGTGTAATTGCTAAAAGAAAAGTTCCCGGCTAACTTCACAAAATTTACAAATTGAGTAAATGATGACGTTTAAACGCTCATTCGTTTAACCAACGTTTGACCTCGTGCAGAAAAAAAGATATGATTTCTTTAAATTTCCGATCTGGCTAACTTCACAATTCTCTCCGGAACACTTCCCGTGAAGTTGGCACCCGACTTATATGAAAGCACTAAATTTTTCAGATTTCTGAGTAGAATTAGAATAGTTCGAGGCTCTAGAGTTCTGGATATTTATAAATTTTAAATAGTTCCGCGGAACAGAGATCTTTAAATAAAAGCAAAAATCCTTTTTGGGGGCTAACTTCACGGGGCCCGACTTTCATCAGAAAATGAGTTCTGGTGCGATAAGTACCTAGCAACAAAACTGGGAGTTCTAGAGTTCCTGTATGTGTTCGTAAATATTTGTGTAATTTTTCTTTGTAAAATTTGGAAAATATATTTTCAGTTATAATGGAAAAAGAGTTCTGATTAGAATTCTGCGTAGCTCCCGAAGAGTTCTACAGAAAAGTTATGTTCCACTTTGCCGAAAACACACTACATAGTTTGATTGTCAATTTGCGAAAATGACCTCCAAAAATAAAATGCTGCCTAAAAAGAGTTCCTATTAGAGTTCTGTGTAACCCCCGAAGAGTTCTATAGAATAATATCTCTTCTACTTTGCCGAAAACTCAACAGTTTGATTGTTAACTGGCAAAAATGACTGCCAAAAATAAAATTTAATTAATTTTTCGTTTATGATGGAAAAACCGCCGAAAAAGAGGTCCGATTAGAGTGCTGGGTAGTCCTAGAAGAGTTCTTACACTCCGCTTTGCCGAAAACTCAACAGTATGATTGTCAATTTGCGAAAATGACCTTCAAAAATAAAATTTAATTAATTTTTAGTTTACGATGGAAAAACCGCCGAAAAAGAGTTCCGATGAGAGTTCTTCTTAGCCCCGAAGAGTAAAAAGTCCTCTTTCACTTTATATATAGAACTCCTTATAGTTTAATAATTGTTAATAATAATAAAAAAGCGGTTTCTGTTTTATCTTGTCAAAGCGAAAAAGTACTTTTATACAGAACTCTAGGCGGCCACCCAGAACTCTAATCAGAACTCATTTTCGACGATTTTTTTCAAAATTTTGCGTAAAAAATCTCGCAGATATAACTAATTTTCGAAAATTCACAGGAACTTTAGTAGGTACTTCAAGTTCTGTTGCTACTTATCACGCCGGAACTCATTTTCTGAGAAAAAGGGGACCGCGTGGAGTGAGCCCCGCCCAATCAACCCAATTGCTTTTTCTAGAACTATTCTAGTTTACCCAGATCTCTGAAAAATTGAGCGGTTTCATATAATTCGGTGGCCAACGTCACGGGAGTGTTTCGACTCCCGCAAACGAACCGTTTAGCTTCCAAATAGAGTTGTAAAATTGTGAAGTTAGCCCGATCGGAAATTAAAAAAAAAAAAATTCTTTCTGGACGTAGTTAAACGATGATCCGGGAAACGATGAGTTTTCCTGGCTCACTTCCCGAAGCATGATTCTGGTTCGCATTTACTAAAAGCGGAGGGGCGTGAATTACATAGGGGAGCGTTAATTTTTTTCCGAGCTTATTTTTTACTGTTTGTCTTTCATATTTTGTTGATGTTCTGGAAAGCTGGTTTCTACTCTGCGCCGTATTTTTATCACCTTATCCGTATCACATTTTGAACGCAATTTTTGAGTGTAACTTTTCATGAGTCTCGGGTGAAGTTTATTCAATTACACAAGTTGGATGGGAGTTTGCGTAAAAAGGACAAGTTCCCGGTTCCGTGATAGCGGAAAGCGCTCGTTAAAAATTCAATATGTGAATATTAACAATGTAATGTTGTACTAAAGCAGCGGGTAAAGCAGTCGTGAACTTTGAATATAAACCTCTATTTTCAGGAAGTTCTAGGATATTACGTCGTGTGTATGCTCGAACTGCTTCCAATCTGTGCTTTACGACATTGTGCAGCCATGTAAAATAGGATAATATTATTAACTGCCGGGCTCAAGCTCTGTGAAAATCGTTTTATTAAACTGACGTAAATTGTCGATTTGTTCGACACATCTCCGAGTGGAGCGGCTGCCGGTTCGTCTGAAGTCTGACAGAACAACCGACGAAGTTTACGGATTTCTAATTTCCCATTTTCTCCCGTTTTTCCCTCGATCAATTTTTTCACAAGTATAGAGTGAGTGTTCCAGGTTAAGGCAAAAAACTCGATTCCTGCGCATTATCCAGAACAAATTAAAGTCTAATTGCATTTTGCCCTCCATGGGCTCCCCCGTATTGTTATCGTAGTAATGCCGGAAATTAATGTAAATATCGATTACAATGTAAATATCCTTAATAAAGGTGAAGTTTGTAAATAAGCGCGAAACGTGGAGGATTTGCATGGAGTTAATTTAATCCCGATTCCAGCCAAATTCATGAATTATTCACCGGGCCCAATTCACGACAAAAATGATTAAGCTCTTTATAAACGATCCACCTGCATTTAAAGAGCCCGGGAGAATGCGCGGGCCAATTTCACGCATGGATCGCCTTGTCCGGCAAAATATCCCCGGAATTAATAAGATTAAAACAATCAAGGCTTCCGTCGTCTTTTCTTTTCCGCCATGAATACGAATGAAGGTAATTTATGGCGCGGGAGAAAAGTCACCGCGATCTGGCGCTTGTACCCGGATTTTACCGGTAGTAGAGCCATCCATCTCACTTTCGATGGCAAAAATTTTGATTGTCGCTTCTTTTGGTGTTTGTTTTTTTTTTAATGTGTAAGGAAATTTATTACGGGAGACAGAACAATATTCTGAATAATAATAAATCACATTTTCGCTAGCATGAAATTATTTCGCTTCTGTAAACGATCGGTGTTCTGAGTGACGCTCTAATTCGATTGAATGACGTTTGAATGACGCATTCTCTCCAATTCCTTGAGAAACTTGATTTTTGAGGCGATCAAGAACGGGTAGATCCCCTGCTTCTATCTATTGTTAACCCTTAGCGTTTCTTTTTTTTTTTTGAGTCCTATCGAGTTTCTCTTTCGAAGTGGAAGAAGAATCCCGGGCAAAGGCGTCCAGAAAAAGGGGCGAGGGGCTCCTTAAAAAAGGAGGAGCTCAGAACATAGGATGATGAACTTGCTAAAAATAAGAACAGGGCATCGGCCATTTTATTGGTCTCGTTCAGATTTTGGAATTAACAATTAATTAAATGAACGGACTGATTTTATTGTTCTTGAGTTTTAAGAGGATCTAAGTGACTGCCCGCCTGTCTACCGCGTTTAAAGACCGCGCATGACTGTTCATAGAACAGCGAAGGGAGCCGAAAGATAGTCATTAGTCAAGTCGAACGGCCAAATGGTGACGTAGACGATACGTTCTCTCAATCTCGTGCAGAGCGTTCTGTAAAACGGTTATACAGTGGACTCCTTATAGATCCGAAGGCAGTGGAGTCTATAAATGTCTAGTAGTTTCACGCGTAGACCGTAGAACCATTCTGGTATTTAGTAGAATGTCTGTCATGTCACCTCTCGAAGGTGACATTTCTCTGATTGGCTGAGTAAGAGAATATAAACAAATACAAATACGAGAAATTCAGAACATTTCGCGATTTTGCGATTTCGCCAGTGTTCCTTATTCGTTATAATATGTATGCAGGGGATTCGAATATTCTCTCCTGTCAATACGAAATCACGTCATATAAAGCGGGGGGCATCTCTCAAGTTTTCGTTCAGTTCAAGAGCAGCAATATGTTAAATCCGCGCTGGAAATCGCTTCCTGACGTATCGGAAAAGTTTAACACCGCTTAGAAGAAACGACATAAATATAAACGTATGGCAGCCGAAACCGCAGCCCGGCCTTAGACGTGTCGTCAGCGGTTTTATACGCGTACATATATTGTAGGTGTTTGCATATTTAGTGTCGCACTCTTGCGTGCCGAAGGAGGTGCAGATCACAAAGACATGAATATTTGATCGGCCATTTATTATTTATGATTTCGGGGAGGGCGACGTATATATCTACCCATGCCACTTTTCCGAGGGGACGTTTTCCCGTATCTCGGAACCTTTCATACCCGCGCATATCGGAACGAGATCAACTTTTAAAAGGTTTTCTATAAAACATTATTACGAGATGTATGGATATTGCATGTATTGTGTCCATGGTGAAGTTTCCACGTTCATAGTACAGAAATGTTCGTGGTAAACGTGCTGGTAAAAAAGAAAAATTCAGTGAAACGGTATTAATGGTAGGTACATTCTATCCAGTATTTAGGTTAAATTATTGAAAGGTTGCGTAAGGAAATTTATCACGGGAGACAGAACAATATTCTGAGTAATAATAATAAATCACAATTGATGGTTTAATTAAACAATAACACCCACAAAACTGTTAAATCCATCCTTCGCATGTTTTTAAGAAGCCCAATATACTCCACTACAAATAAAACCCTCAAAATTGATGAAAATGATATTTTTCCATTAGTTGGAATCGTATTTTTCTAGAACTCGCTTCATGTGCATTACAAAAAAATATACATTTCATTCCGGGAGTCTTTATTATTAAAATTTCAATCAAACTCCTGCTGTAAATTCTCTAATCTCTCTCCCCCTCTTTTATATCTTCTATCTCTCTCTTCTTTATATTTTCTATCTATAGGACCAATTTCAATAAAATGAAACCTATCAACCTCCAGTCTGAGTGACTTGTTTTCCAGAGCTCATCGCTATAGAAACAGCTCTCTCGCATTATAATAACAGCCGAAGAGCAATCGATAATGACTTGGCGTTTGGATACTCGCGTACAGAGTGTCTCTTAAATAAGTCTGCGACATACTAAATTTCTAGTAAATTAGACCGTTATTTAGAGCTGCTAATTTTTTTTTTTTGTTCAATAACTCCGCTTCATTCAAAATTTATTCAATTAATCCAAGTCAACTCCTCATATTCATACGTCTATCCTATCGATAGTTCATTCAATCCACTTTACATAGAAAAGAATAGGATTATAGGCGCAGTCAAATCCTTAGCCTATGTGGATAGTTTTGATCGAGTCGGCACCTCGATCTAGACTTTATGAAGGGAGCAAAGTTAGCTAGTCAACTCCAGAAGTAACGTCTAGAAAAAGGTCAACTCCCTAATTAGAGGTACCTACTACCTATACCAGCTTAACTCACCGGTAAAGGTCCAAAAGGCAGTGGAGACTTAATAACTAGACTTATAATAATTGATTCTCGCGGAATTTGTATTAATAAATTATGTTTTTTTTGACGCTAACGGCGTCGCGACGTTGCGCCTTTCTGGCATAACGTAAATACCTAATTTTACATTAATTTGGAAGGGCACCTTAGAAGCAAAACCGCAATTATTTTTTTTAAATTATTTTCAAAAAAGGAAGCGAAACTTGAGCCAGAATAAGTACCAAAGACCAAAACATCGTACACTCTGTATTACCCTCTTCATCTGAGTCTTTTCCCCGACCGACATGTGTTGATTCACACCCCAATCGCCGGAGCCAGGCCGAGGGGCGCCTCGAGAAAGATGACAGCCAGTAATAGGGAAATTCATTTACATGGTTTGGCGCAACTGGCTCGACGCCACAAAACGAAACCGCCGACGATAAGGAGAGATTATCTCTGTTTGTGTGCGTGTGCTCATTTGGAGATTCTCATCGACTCCCCGCTCGAGATGGGAGGCGACAAACGACAAGACAGTAGCTGCTACTTGTCTGCGTGTGCACGTAAATCCGTTACATCTTTGGAACGATGAAGGAAATAATTTTTCTCGATTCGAAAAATCGAGACGGCGGCCATTTTGTAATTTTAACGCAACGAAAAGACTCCCAGCTACGACAACTTTGCGATATATTTTTGAAAAACGAATTGTTGTCACTTAAACAACGTCAAAATTGAAAAGTTATAAAAAACACGTTCCCGGTAGACGGAAAACCTTAACTTGAATATAAAAATCAAGATGGCGGCCCGATTTTGGTATCGTCGTACAGGTAAAATGTACAGCAATAACATATCCGAGCAAGAGACACGCAAAAAAATCGCAACTGTTATTTTTCAAACGTCAAAATCGAAATTTTGTTGAAAAAATCGACCATTTTGAAACGCTCGTAATTACGCCATTTTTGAAAAAAAAACGGCATGCTTTGCTAATGCGCCGAACAGAAATTCGCTTGGTTATCTGACATATTTTCTATTCAGGAAGGTTTACAAAAAAATGTGTTTTTTGAATATGTATAAAACACCGAAACAAGTTCCGTTTCCAAGCAACTAAATCAGACGCCATTTTGTTAAAACCGATCGGATAGAGCTGGCGGCTATATCAAAATGATGGAAATACATGTGGCTTTGACATATCGGTGCACGTCATTTGAAGTCTACCTGGAAGTCAATTTTTTTGAACGTCAAAGTCGAAATTTTGTCAAAAAAATCGGCCATTTTGAAACGCTCGTAGCTACGACATTTTCAAAGAAACGTATGTAGACTGAGCACGTCACTCTCTTACCACATGCTTTGACTATCCACAGAACCGATTTTTGTTTAAGTTTCGCGAATAGTTTTGACGCAGTAAATTTTTCAAGATGGCGTTGATTTCATATTTTCTTCTCGAAAATCCACTAAAAATGTGGTATTTTTAGGACGAAAGCCTTCATAATTATCGTAAGAAACGTCAGAATCGTTTCTTTCCGACACCGACGTATAGCTAAGACATGTATTATTCGACGTACGCAGTTTGGTGTTTGTCAGACTTACCGTTTGTCTTTTATGGACTGTCAAAGTCAATTTTTCCGTTTTTCTATCCGTCATTTTGAATGTGCTGTGAAACGGCCATTTTATTCTCGAACCCTAACTTCTGTCCGCCATCTTGGAAAAATTGCCAAACCTCGAAAATCCGAAACGCCTATTTTTGAAAGCGGGACATGCTACTCAATCACTCAGATAAAATTCTTCCTGTCGTCAAAAACGAAATTTCGCGGCTTTAGAAATTTTTCGAGTGTTTTTCGCAAAACTGTCGATCATAATTTTTTGAAAAACAATCGGAGTCGTTTCGTTGAGGTATACCGTCGAATAGCCAAGATGCTGTTAAACGTTCACACCGAGTTTGGTTCTTGTCGACGTCACCGTCTGTCATCTGCGAACTGTCAAAGTTGATTTTCTTTTTTTTTTTAATTGACCATTTTCAAGTCGCTGTAGAACGGCCATTTTGGAATATATCAAATCAAAATTAAACGTAGCATCCAGCAATTACGTGTTTCGATTAAGTAACCCCCTTGTCTTTACGTACCTTCAAAGGAGATAGACCCCCCGATTTTGTTCGACGTTTTAAAAATTATTGGATCGCGTCCCCGCTTCGACCGCCATTTTGTCTACACGGACAGTCGATAAACCATCGAAAATGGCACCCTAGACTGTCAGATGGGAGTCATTTCCTAATACGTGAACAACAATCCGATCGGAAGCATAGTCTGTTTCACGCGATTTTTTTCGAAAATCACGCGACTTTAAAACCGCGTTCGCGGTCGCGTGCGGAATTTTCGCGCTTTTTTGGCGCTCACTGGAGAGAACAGTAGTAATATTTTACTGAAATAAAAAACACAATTTGAATTGGCAGCAAGAATACAGCAAAAATGTGAGAAAAAATAACGCAGGAGGTTTTTTTTATCTTGCCCAGAGAAATTTTCTAGTGAGCTAGCCTAAAAGATATAATAAAGGACGTTATTTATTTTATCCTAAGGGGACCCTCGAAACAATAAGGAAATTTGGTATCCTGCGTGGTGGCGGTGAGAAAAATAAACATAAACCAGAATGTGTTTATATTAGTTTTAAGATGACAAAGCCTGGAAATTTTATTGCGGACTTAATTTTAGTTCCAAGATAAAAGGCGGGGGAATTTTAATATTTTGTAAAAAGTTCTTTTTACAGAGAACAATGAGGCGAAGAGCCGTAGTGAACCCATCTCGGCTTGTATCATCAGGAAGTGCTTTCTGCCTTGTCATGGAACGAGCTGAGCACACAGAAGATAAGCCCATGTCATTTTAAACATAGACCCTAAACAAACTCGCGAGATTACGCTTGGCTATTAATCTGCCCTTCAACTCGCGCTGAAGAGTAGGTAGGTATAGTTCGTATGTTCGTAACATAGTTGTTGTGATGGAATTGTTAATCTACGAAAAAAAGCTATGGATTACTCATAGATTTCATACGGTTCTTCAAACTCACTTGTATTTTTATACCATGCTCAATAATAGGTATAACAGCCTCAATATTAGGTACTGTTCTCTCTAATAGCACTCTTACTCGACTGCCGTAAGTAGCTCACAAGTAGCGCTCTTTTACCAATCTTTCAGTTATGTTGGCACCAGTGTGTGATTCTCATTATAATATTGTAACTTTATTATTTTATTATCTATTACGTCAAATGGAAATTAATTTATTAAAAAAAAAATGAGAATACTAAATGAAGCCTCATTATGAGTTTCTATCAAATAAACAAGAAGAGTAGAAGAGCAATTTTCTCGTCTAGTGAATTCAGTGCCAGTGCTAGTCGTGCTCTTTCAGCTTCAGCTGCAGGCTGAGATGAAAAGTCGGAAAAGCTAAAATTAGTCACAGAAAATTATATTCGAGTTAAATGAATGTAATAAAGCAGCAGTATACTCGTATTCGTGGAAAATTCGCAATCATGCCGCTACTATGTACTTACCTACGAGAAGCAATTTTTCCGTTTAATTTAGTCAGAGGTAGACAGACGTAATCATCTAGGCTGTAATTGTAATTATTGTACATACCTAAAGTCCTTTAACGTTTTATGCTCACTGGAACCTGGAGCGGTTAATAATAATAACCCAGGCTTATCCTTAAATACAATGTTGCCTAATCACATCAAGTTTCCTTAAATATAATGAACAAACTACCCTCAAGTATTTTTTTCGAAATGATGAAGAGCACCATCATGTGTAAGCCATAAATAATATCTTTTCCATCTTATTCTCTTCTGACTATGTCCCGAATGCTGCCCGCTTTAAAGCCTTGTCCCTAGTCCTAGCAGGCCAGCAACCAAGAGTCGAACCGAATGGTGCCGAAAGATAGTAGTACGCAACCGACAGCGCTATCCAGAGTGCTAGACAAAATTACCAAAGGGTTAACGACTGGAACGGTTACTGAAATTGTTGAAAGAACCGTCAATCAACGAAATTAATCACAAACGGAGATAATTTGGCAACGGTGCCATCACGCAGGAGTTAGAAGAGAATGAACCCCTCCAGCTTACAACTTGTTAGAGTTCGCCATCCGCGACTGCAAATGTCAACACTATTTACTTATTTATGCGATTCGGTATGACAGTGGGGGCCATTATTCCCAAATGCCGGTACGAAGTTGACTAATTTCCGCCACGTGCATCAACTCCAGATGGAGAGAGTTATTGTGCGTTCCGGAGCCGGGATTTCTCTCCACTTCCCTTATCCTGCCGACGCCCTCTTTATTACCTTCGATGGGAGACAAAGAAACTCACACGGAGAAATTAAAACCTCTACAAATATCATTGATCTCGTTTTCTGCGCGTTTTTCAGCTTTTTTTTTCTCACAAGAACGCCCCGAAGAGATAAATATTGTTACAAAAGATAGTCAATATTATGTAACTACAGCATACTGGAAATTTCTATAATATTATGTCTATTTAGGATAAATGCAGCAGCGCCGCCAAGCGTATGTGGGTGACACTAAAAATTAAATTTAATGAAACAAGGCGGGAGTTTTAAATACAATAAACACTGAAACAAAACTAGTAAGTATGTATAAGGAAGTCCGAATAAAGCGCCAATGTCGGTAATACAGGTACCGTATATTACCGACATAGGCGCTTTATTCGGAATCCCTAATACTTACGAGTTTTGTTTTTAGTGTTTATATTTAGGGGCGGAAGTTTTAAATTTAAACACTGAAAAGAAAACTCGTAAGTATTAGGAATTCTGAATAAAGCGCCAATGCTGGTAATACGGGTACCCTATATTACCGACATTATTGCACTTAGTGAAACTTGCAACATAACATTTATTCCGCATACAAACAGCTTTTGTTTGTTTTTTTTTGCAATAGTTCTATAACATATAACACCCATCATGTTCTTTCAATTTCCTAATGGCCCTTTTAAGGTGAATTTTCCTGGAAAATTAACTTTTTGCAGTCGTTACTTCCATGGCATGATAATAATAATTGTCAAAGAGTGTATTTGCCGGTGTTATTTATAGTTTGTGCGTAATAATTTTCCAGCTAGTTTGATTCTTGCATTGCAAACTAAAAATCGATACCCACACGTCCTTTCGTTAGGACCCTTCGATCCTAATACGACTAAAAGGGTCGCTCCGGCATATTTTCCCGGGGCAAGTTAGATACAAAGTATACTTTTGCGAAACAAGCTTTTTCTGACAAGCAATGCGAAACAGGAAGATGAATTTATTATTTATAACCCTGGGGAAACGTTCTCTATGTTACGTTTTATAACATCATGAAACTCATAATGTTTTTATAAACATTATTCTCACCTTTTAAAGGTGTATAAAACGATGGATTTTTTAAAATAATACCGTCGGAGATGCCCTGGAATTGCGCTTATGATCAAATATTAAAAATTTATCGTTTTACGGACTCGTGTAAAGTTTTTACAACTGTTGGCTATAAAAATGAAGTGCCCATCTCGGCTCACAAAAGCTCTCCAGTATAAATGGAGTCTCGTATTTTCTTTCAATTTTCTAATAACGTTTGATTTGAAGATCCGGCAACAAGCCCCATTAGAAAGGGATTACGGAAAGCGGAACCAGAGCCTTAGAAAACGTTCCTACTTACAAAAAAAATTCTTTAAAGCAAATTAATACAAGTTTGATAATAACATGAAGCACTTATGTTGTGGAATAAAAATTTATAACAATTTTACACGCTTTAATCCTTTCCCTATCCACTGATGTATCGTACATATCGATTTTTACCGGACTACAACCCGGAAAACTTCGCTTTTCCGACAGGTTGGATTTTTTCAGTATTTTTTCCGAACTCCTCGACCTCGAATTAGTAACTATGCCAAATTTCGTAATTTTCCGGAAACTTTTTCCGCCAGTTTCCTCGGGGATTCCCATGAACTATAACAACTGACCATTTTTGGCAGAGTGAAAATTTTTTCACGCCATCATGTGACATGTCATTTCCGATTAATTTCGGGGCGCTGATTACGTCACCGGAATCGATAGATCCGTACGACGCGTAGAAAAAAAGCTACGAGCATCCGAAGTGTGAAAACGTCGATTTTGCACGCTTTGATTCTTTTTCTATCCACTGGTGTATCGTGCATTATGGCACACTAAAAAGTTAATTACGACAACCCGGAAAACTCCGCTTTTCCGACATGTTGGATTTTTTTCAGTATTTTTTTCAAACTCCTCGGCCTCGAATTAGTAACTATGCCAAATTTCGTAATTTTCCGAGAACTTTTTCCCCCAGTTTCCTCGGGGATTCCCATGAACTATAACAACTGTCCATTTTGGCACAGTGAAAAATCGAAGTTTTTCACGTCATCATGTGATATGTAATTTCCGGTTAATTTGGGGCGCTGATTACGTCACCATGATCGATAGATCCGTACGACGATTAGGAAAAAAGTTATGAGCATCCGAAGTGTGAAAAACTCCATAATATTTCTTCTTTTGACCGAATAAGAAGAAATGCTCATATCTAATAAGATTACCTGCTAATGTCCGTCTAAGTAGTGTCTAGTCTAGTTGAGAGTAGAGTTAGAGTTGGAAATTGCTCGTTTGATGTGAAACTAATTACAATAGACAAAGGACCGACAAATTTCGTCTAAATAAGGAAAGACTTATTTACCTTCATCAGGGGATAAATTCACCAACGCTGTGTGCGCTGTTACACTATAAAGGTTCCTCTCCTATATCCCATCTCAAACCAAAACACAGCATTCACGTGCAAAACAATAGACTCCACCGCATTTGCATATAACTAGAGCTCGTGATATGCCACTACTTTAATAGTGTTGAAACTCCACAGAATCGGGAATGCAATTTACAACAAAGCTTTGCTGAAATATTTCCAGCTCGGTCTGAATGTGTAGCGTCACTCAAATAATTCGGTTTGGCACACAGATTCTGTGTTTCTCTCCATGAAGCTCCAAACAGGCATCATGTACCTACATTTCTATGAATGCAAACTAAAAACAAACATTGCAACGAAATTCTAGTATTGCAATTCTAAATTGTAACAAAATCTGGATTAAATAGGCTACAATTATCTGAAATTGTCGTAAATTAATTTCTCATTGTGCAAATGCTGATTGGCTTGCAGCGCTTGGTGATAAGGAGCGGGTCGCCGCCAGCCGCCGCTGTACCTTCAGTAACCCTCGACACTTCGCTGGTACGCGTCACCTGCTTCGTCGTACCGGAACAGCGGTCGGTTCTTGCGGGCCTCGAATCTCGTCCGTCTGAGCTCTCAATACAAGCCGTACAGACGAGACCTGCTAGTTAATCCACGTCTCAATAAGACGTGAACTTGACAAACTGAAAATAAAGGAAAATTAATTACTGGTTTATTACATTCTGGGCGGGAGTTATGGGACTAGCATAGGCCGACTCAATGCATCGGCCTTTCCCCCTCGGTGCGCGCAGTAAATGCACGTCGGTTGCCCGGTCCTGTCCTGTCTCTCTGGAGGCTCACTACACCCACCAGAGAAATAAAACGCGCCCAGCTCGCGTCTCGCTATCTGTTTACCCGGTCGGTGGACTCAGTACATCCACCGCGGGGTGCTGGCTCCTGCAGGGCTCAGTACACCTGGTAGGAGTTGAATGTTTGATGGTCAGTACCCAAACAAGCACTGTCCGTTCTTCGAATGTCCTCTGTTTTTATAGCCGGAGGGGGAGTGATAAGGCCGCTATCGCCGCCGCAAAAACCTTGTTTTCCTGCTTCGAATAGAATAATTATAAACGAAAGCCTCGGATTTCGTTACAGGTGAAAAAAATCAAGCAAAAACTATGCCACAAGGTTTAAGAATTGATTATTATTTTTGAAAATCTATAAACAATTAGGATCATCTCTTATTAATTTCGTGAAGTTGAGGAAACATTTGTTGCTCGTCTGACCTATTCCTCCCGGCGGTGAGGTTGCTTTATTATTACATATCGAAGACCGGTAACTAACTACGGACTTTGGGAAATCGTGCAATGCGGTACAAATCGCTAAACTCGGCGAAACTTTATCCATTCATTCCATAAGTGTATGCCCATTATCCGAAATAACAAAGCGCAGGCTCTGCGCCAGAACCGAACTCCTTTATCAAACAAAGAACATGTTTATTCTTGTGAATTATTTTTAGTTCCCGAACTAGGAAAACTTCCCACATTTCCGTAATGCGGACTGGGAAACCGCAGTTGTGTCGGACCACCTGACACTGCCGCGGAGTTTATATAAGGGCAAGACCTGCTCGGGACTAGACTAGTTCTCGGATGAAGGATGTTCTTTTCAACTCGAGTTTTGAGAGTAAAAAGATACGTTTCGACTTGAATAAACTCAAACTTGACGTTTAATCGAATACCCAGTAGGTTGTTCTGGTCCCGGTTCCGGGAATAAAGCATCCAAATCCCGTGATTTACAATAATTACAGTAAAATGGCATAAATGAAATTAATATCCGGCCGGCCGTGGGTTTAATCCGGCATCGCAATTTCTGTTTAAATCCTGCATGGAGTGTTATCCTGGTTCCCGAAGAGCTAAACGATTCCAATCATTAACCTTTGGAATCCCGGATACGTGTCCGATGCGGGCACTGCCAGTTTATAAACGATTGTGTAAATGGTTAATCGCTTTCCATCACTTCAATCCGGGACTCCTTAATTGGATATTCGGTACAGTTTAATGCTTTTTGATGTAGAAAGGATCAGAGATGAAAAAACATGTTTTTTTGTGTTAATCCTAGCTAGATATATTCATTGAAGCTCGTTTCTTCTCGTGTAATATACTTACTAAAATTGCTGCGATCGTAATAAGTCAAATCGGATTTTCCGGCAGTGACCGACCTCAACAAATAAATTTGAAATTATTATTTTTTTTTTATTAGAAATTTTTGATTAATTACCAAGTTACCCTGCCTGTACCAGGATCGACTTTACCCGGCCGTTTCTGGATAGCTGCAGAACTAGAACTTCCAGACTTGGGTCATGACACATCGTTGAAGTTGCGGACTTTCCAAGTTGGTTGACAGGAGTGTCGGTCTGGATGGTTTTAAAGGAGTTGCTGAACTTTGAATCAAGTGAATTACGAGCTTCATGTCAAAGTGAATTTATTTACCACAGTGAAGGATCGATTTATATTTTCATATGAGTGTTTTATTAAAAAAAATGTATTGGAAAAATATAAATATACAGGAGGGGGCACGAATTATGAAGAAGATTTTTGTTCTCGGTATAGATAGTATATAGACTGATGAGATGTAAAAAGGGAAACGTAACACACCAACCGATAAAAATAACGATTCTGTTTATAGTGTCAGTACCTACTAGGAGTGCAGAATATGGGAAGCTTTTCAGTGGGGAGTCTTAATATTATTATTATTACGAGCACTGAATGGTAGGGAAACTGTAATGTTCAGTCATTGTTTGCTGAACGTTCAGGTTAAATGATGCGATAAAATGATTAATGGCGCCATGGTAATTTAATATACAGACAATTATCTACCGGCTGTCTCCAAATCGTTCTTTCTTAACCCAGGCCCGGTTTCCAGTCACATCAATTCGCGTAAATATTTTATAAAAAATTACATTTAAATTTTATACATCAACATCATTTGACATCTTAATTAAACTCTTGATATTGCCTCTATGACTCAACAGAAGCAATGATAACATAAGTGCTATCTAACAATAAAAAACTAGATCGACATACCTGCTATCTTTTTACCACATCACCATTGATTAAACAATGGGATTGGTTAAGAAAAAACAACGTCTTCAGATAAAAAACAGGAAAATACCTTTGCCTGTACGTTATAATGTATAAGCGACATTCCTGAAGGAACTCGGACAATGAACGTTTAATAATTGATGCTAATAAACGGCCTTGATAAGCCATCATAAATGTACCTACTTATCTGGAACTGGTGAATGTTAAATTGCATGATTACAGCCGGAAGCCTCATTACTTGAACTCCCACGTTAATTTCGCTCTTCAGACGGAGCACGCACTCTTTAACCCTCACATGGAAAGGATTTTGTGTTTATTATTTATAAAATGAACGAGCGACGATTTCCTTTCAACGCGGTCGGTGGTTTCTTATTTAGACCATTAAGCTGTTATGGTTTTGTAGGTGGTTACATGCAATTTTTAAAAGAGTACGGGGGCCTGGAGAATTGACTTGTATTATTTTTTATATCAAAAACACGGTTGTTAATGCAGGTCAGATCATGCACGGCAGTTTTAGATTAGTCATCTTGTGTTTTACTTCAACATGACATTTTAAAAATGGGCAAAAAATTAAGAACACACCCCCAAATATTAAATTTATCAATAAGGATCTCTTGAAGATTTATTGCTTTTGGGCAGGTGAAATCATGTTTCGTTCCACTGGATAATAATTGCGATAGGCCACCCTGTATACACAAATTACTTTTTTTCATCACGCCATTTCAATAGATCTAGAATAGGCCTTCTCTCCGCCGTCTTGATGTCGCTTCTGCTAAGAGAAATGATGACACTAGTGCTATCGAACGATAAAAAACTAGATCGACATACCTGCATCTTTTTACCACATCACCGACTATTTACATCTCAAAAAAAAAATACGATTGATAAATGGAACAAAACCTAACGAATGTTGCCCTTTCCATTTTCTCTGGAACTGGAACTAAAATTTAAAACATCGATATTCTAAGTGTGCTCGAATTGAATCAAAAGACAAATTTATGATGACAATTTTTTTCAGAAAAAGGTACCATTTCATGTATTTGACAAATTCCACATTAAAACTCGAAAAAAACTAAAACCCTGTAATACGAAAACTCAATTAGAACTTCATTAAATCTACGGGAAGTAATTCCTTACCGATTAATAAGCCTTGGACGGGTTATCTGTACTCACCAAGGGCGCCATTTGAATAGATTCAGGATAGACCGTCTCTCCGTCGTCTTGATGTTGCTTCTGCTAAGAGAAATGATAACATTAGTGCTATAGAAATAAAGAACTAGATCGACATACCTGCTATCTCTCTACCACATCACCGCCTATTTACATCTCAAAAAAAAAAAAAATTGCCAGAAGGGTTTCGCGTTGTGCGCGTGTTCGAGATCGCATGCGTAGTGGCTAGAGCTACAGTTCAGTTGTAGTTTGAAGTGGATGAAAGCTTAAATACCACAGAGTAAGGAAGACAAGAGAGTTCAGTTTAGATCGGAGCGTCTTGGAGTAAGGAATAAGGAAGAGAGTTAGAGAACAGAGTGATGTGATTGTGACAAGTGAAGACGTGACAATAATTATTAAAGGAATTGAAAACGTTTCGACTGAAATTCCCTTCGAAATGACAAATCACAAAGGGAGCGATAGTGACGTTTAACATTTAGTAATAGCGGATGGCGCTGGCATGCTCGGGAGGTATTTACCCTTAAATACACCTATACGCATTTCAGCGTGGATGGAAGCAAAAATTGGACCATTTCGCTCGAACGAGCGCCATGCGAGACGATATATTTTACCTTCTCGAGATTGCTTAAATCGAGGTTACTGGACCTAATACAGAAAATGAGAGTGAGTCTCCGGGCCGGGAGCCTTGACGTTGAATTGAATTCCAATCAAACGGTTGACAGATTTAATATCCCCCGGAGGTCGTGGAAGGGTCTGCCCGTGCCCGAATTATGGATGGACTCGGTTTAATTATTGAGAAATCTACTTTATACACCGTATGGATTTGACAGTGTAATTTATCTCTGCGCAAGCCGGGGCTTTGAAGTGATAGTAATCGTCAACAATTATTATTGTCGGAATAATAAGTAAAAAATAAGTGCTGAAAGAATAAAAAAAAGAAGACGTTAAAATAAAAAGTTCATTGGTGGCGTAAAAGCACATGTTTCAGGCAGATCAAGATCATTTTAAATATAACTTGAGATTTTATAATAATCTTTTATTAACTGGGAGAGTTTGAAGCTTGTATTTACTTGGCTGCCATGTATTTGCCAGCCATATGTTCAACATAACTTAAAATAAATCGTCGTCAGCGATTTATCTTTACAAAAGACGACGAAACGGATAGGTTTTCATGTTGGACGCTGTGTAACATGTCGTTTTGTTTTATAAATGCATTAATTGCCGCTATTAATCACATTAATGTCTCGGATCTGCGTTCATTTTCAAGTCAAGAGAACAGTTTCAGGTAAAACCATTAAAATTATAATTAATGGAGATAGTAACGTTATTCCCATGAAACAGGCACTCAACTACTCATGCGCAGTTTTCGAGGTTTTCTTGTTCATTGCGGTCGTTATGTTAGCCAATCAGGGAACGGGATCTCGAAAATCTCGTCTGTCTTCCATATAGAAGAGGAGCGCCAGTAGTATGGAATAGTGAACTAATAAAGATTACTCTATCATTTCATAATTTTCTTTCTATTGATGCGCCTATTCGTCAAGAGATGGCATTGCTTGTACCATTCTTTGATTTAAATTTTAAGAAATACACTTATCAACAAGACGGTAACCCTGACAGGTACCGACCTTGCAATAATGCTGACTAAGAGTAAGCAAAGCGTTGGCATTGAACCAGCGATAGATAATAAACCAACAAGACATTCCCTCTAATATTTTTTTATTCTTGTCCATTCACCCCCTGTTATAAGTAGATATACCCCACTCCAAATCGGGTTAGATTGGCTTTCGGTTTTGACTGGAAAGTTCACGGCTAGCGGGAAGTACAAAGGAAGACCAAAATTCAAACCAAATTCAAGCCACTGAACTGAAATCCATAAAATTGACTGATTTGTTTAAGAGCGCGCGCCATGTCAGGTCTGATATGGCGCGCTGATGGGACCAGAAAGTGGTCGAAACAGCTCAGTGTCTCCAGATTGATGGCTTTGTTTTTTGCTTGCCAAAGAGTTCAATGTAGACGGTTTAACTCACCAATATTTTTTTTACATTCTCTACTTATTAGGTGATTCCTGACTGTTTCACCGTAGTCCATGGAGATTTTCTCTAACCGTTTCATCCACAACTGCGGTAGACATGCATCGTCAGCGTTTAACTGACTGTACCGCTGAAAGAGCGCTCCTATTTATGGGGTGATGGTCTGGTGAAGTTATACCCCCTCCGCTCGCTATCTCCATTCTCCCCAGCCTCTTGGACCAATCCCGAGGCCTTGTCGTAGATATTGCATAATAAAGACTTCCAACTCATCCTTTTCATTATATACCGTTCAAAGGTCCGTGAACTTACACACGATACTTTTAAGAAAAAGGTCGCTTGGGATTTTAGTGTTACCACAATAATTATTTTCCCATTGTTTCTACGCGGCAAACGAATTCTAATAGAGTCGACTGAAGCAAGCAACGTATTACGAGCGTATTGTTCTGTTAGTTACTGCAATTTATAATTAATCTGTTTGTGTGTTATTAATTAATTAAACAACGTTCATGTGATAATGAAAGCGCGGAACCCGATACCGTAATGTCTCCAATTACACAGTCAGGTGCTGAGAATTGGTTATTGATTTCGAGCGTGTGGAGGTATGGAGAAGTTGGAGGAACTATGCTCGCCAGAATTGTTACTAGTGTTGTCATTTGCCGGTATTCAGGCAATAGTAGTTAGCGGTATATACAAACAATTGCAAAGTAAACATGACCGTCTAAAGGGCAGCCAGTGCATGGATTTTTGCGCAATCAAACGCTGAAATCCTGTTTGGTTATCCCGCATATATATAGGACCAGGATTAGGACTGTACATAACGATCATGCATAATATGAGCAACCCCTAAATAAACCTTCCCCCTCGTATCCGTATTTTACCTATAGACAAGCCGGGCATAATCGTTCCTCTAAATCTATTCTCACATGCCGAGATTCAATTCCCCCCGTTCGGAAGACGATATAATTCTCCGAAGAAGCCAGATTGTAGCCAACAACCAGATTTACTACTTATATTCTCTGTCATTCTCCTTTGTGTAACGTCTTCAAGGGTAATGGACACCGTTCCATATGAGGGCAGGAGACCTAATATACTTATACATTGGATATCAGCGGTAATGGCGGAAAGACACGCCCCGAGTCGGGGGTTCTTCTGCTGAGGAGGCATCCTTCTGTAATGTACGAGCGCCACACTTGACCTAACCGGCCGTGCCTCTTCACGATATCAGTCACGAGAATTAAACATCCCTCCTGGAATAATGCGCGGGGGAGAGCAAATCGAGGAGGCCTGTAACAAAAAATAATGTGTTGTCATGTTTAAAGGGGATGGCGTATCGTTGGAGTTGAGTTTAAAGATTGAAAATGTTCTTATCAACTTCCTTTCTTTGCGGGTTAAAAGAAAGTAAAAAATGTAAAAATTAAAAGTGGGAAAATATTATCGCTTCCTTATTCGGTTACTAATGCGCAGTCTACACCGAACTGACTCGCCATGCTCGCTAACTCCGACGCTCATAATGCACCCCTAATGTTCTAGACAGCTTCGACAATTTTAACTACTTCCCGAACCTCTTGCTAGAATTCCGAAGGTTCTATTCCTGGAACATCCTATAGTAGTGGCTACAGGAGTAGTTTCTATACGTCACTATAGCCTATTCTTGAAAGTTCTCTAACTTTCCCTCTCATAGATTCGTGAAGATTTTCCTATAAACGACCCAACGCTATTGGAAGACTGACAGGTACCGACCTTGCAATAATGCTGACTAAGGATAAGCAATATCGTTGGCACTGAACCACAGCGATATATAATAGATAAAAACTCTATCCGAGAATCAATTACAGTTAAAATTAACTTACACTAACAGCGGGTATTATAAAGGCTCATTAAGTTAACGGGCAGATTTCTGTGGCCATTTCTGAAGAGTTATCGAGTCCAAGTGGAAATTTTTTAAATTTATCTATTCTTGACATGAAAGTAATTACAAAAATGTCAATAAAAGTCATTTGACGTCGATATTAGCTTCAAAAGCGAGCACAGAAATCTGCCCGTTGGCCTAATGAGCCTTTATAATATTGGCTGTTAGTGTTGTGTAATAAATCAATGAAAACCCACTCACATTATGGCGATCCTGCGAGTTTACCACAGGTGTAAGGAGCTCTTGTTGCTGTAGGTGCGGCCAAGCATTTCACTCACTTCAGTATCCGCTGCAATCTGGCCAAAGCCAAGCCGACTGCAGGAGTCTATACGCTCCACTTCTTCATCATATCCCGGAGCGGCCATTGTCACTGCAGCACCGATCAGTCACAAAATTGGGCTAGAGTTGATCTGACCCTCCAGAAAATCTCAAAAAAGGCCAAATATTAAAGACGTTTAACCATTTTATGAAAATTATGGTAGGATGAAATAGACAAAGTAATTAAGGGAAAAAATATGACAGTGTGTGAGATACACCCCCTTTTTTAAAAGGTGACAACTTTGATTAACCCCTAAGCTCCTGAAGATGGTATTTTAACCGAAACCGGCAGAGAGAAGGAATACTTTTTCCCATATGATTTCCCGGGTCGTTCGAGAGCGTCTGTGCTCGATCCCGGGAACAGCACAAGCAGGAATAGTTTAGCAGTTGTCTATGGGGAGTCTCCCAACTTGATATGCGCTAATTGCTCTAAATTCAAAGTGACGTTCATTCAATTAATCAATACCGAACCCGGGGGACTGTAACTTCTCACAGCGATCACTGGAGTTTCCCGACTGACGATCCGGAGCAGACAAGCGTCTCAGGACCATAACTGATCAATGAGTATATCCTCCATCCTGGGATTTATTGTTATTTTGATCCCGAATTTTGCTGACTAACAATGGCTACGTTTTGATTTAAAGAGACATATGCACATGGTGACCTAAACTCTCGCAATTAAAAAAAAAATGACACGGGCGGTTGCACGATTGCGAGAATCGCATCCCTAGTGGAAAGTGTAATAAGAGGTACACAGGACGAACGGCTCTCTTTTCTCGGTAGTTGTCCGACACCGACAGGCCTGCAGAAAAAAAAAACAGAAACGAACCATAGAATTCTCCCCATGGCTGTAATTCCAAATAAACCCCAACAAACGCAGATGATTTAAAGCAATAACCTCTCCAATCCATCCCGGGCTGTCACCTTCTCTTTCACTCCGATGCCGGGTCCCTATTATCCTTATTATCCTTTGAGGGAGCGGGCGCGCTGAGTGATGGGCCGGCTTCTCCAGATCCGTCTCCGCACACCTGCGCTCCGGGGGCTTCGCACAAGACGGATACGCTCACTTAGGACCGGTGACGTTTCACTTACGGCCCCGTCCAGCGGGATTCGTCGCCGGACAAGTCCTGCGAGACGTCTTCGCGGGGAAGACGTTTTCACATGTGTTGGGGATGTTGCGATTTGATGCGGTCAATATTAACTTTCCCGGCTGAAAAATGTATCGAAACAAAGAAATATATGACAGGGATCCTACCGCGGTAACCGGTGCGTGAACCGGCTGTCAAATTTTCAACCGGAACCCGCACGCTACTGTTCGAAAGTTGGGTCGGAAGGAGGGCAAATTTAAATTTATTGCATTTAAATTTGTACAATAATTCCCTGGAAGTTGTCCCCTCCCGTCTGTCGCGGCCGGAGTTCTGTTGAACTTTCTCTAATGGGGTCACAATACCTTGGAGGTGGTTAATGTTTTTAGTGCGTTTCGTTGTTAAATTAACCATATTGTACGAGTATGAAGGCAATTAATTGGGGTAAGGGTTCATTTTGTCCCCTAGTTTCACATTAGTCACTTTGTGGAAGTGAACTAACTAACTATACATACCGAGAGTCACTCACAGTTCCATGGACTATATCGATTCGCCTTTGCGGTAAAAATTGAAAGGAAAATGCGCGTAGACCTATTTGCCTAAATCTTTTTATAAATTCACTGTTTATTTCGGGTTTTTTCGGAAGAATTTTGATTATTTTCATGTTAATATATTCCTACTAATAAGGTGATAATTAAATTGAAACGTTATTTCTTATTGTATCAACATTTCTGGCAGATGAGGATATCCGACGATTCCGGACGAAACGAGTAATTAACGAGGTGTAAGTTTCATTAGTTAATGTTCTAAAGTCCACTTTCACTAATTCCGGGTTATTTGGTATCGGACGACGATGTCCAGTTTTTTTTTTTTGATGGAGGGGTGTGTAACGTATGACTCCAACGACTAACGGACGAACGAACAAATCGAACAGCTAACTAATTACAATGTGAATACAATGAATACAAATGCACACAGAAATGTAAAATGCTGCGCCACTGATCTTCGTACATGCTGTTATTAATGTTATTAATGATAACGACCTTAGTTAAGCCGCAATGCGAATTAAATTGGCCAAATAAATAATTTCGCTTGATTATTTCTTCGACAAGGAGTATTTTGTTCAGTTTTTCGTGTTCGTGGCAATATTTCATAAGAAATATAAAACGGTAGCAGTGATTATTTCCACGCTATGCTATATAAAGTTGTAGATAAGATTTTAATACATATTTACTCGAGATATTTGTGTGAACCACGTGAGGGAATGTGTTAGGAAACTCCCTGTTCATTTTATAATTTTGACGGGACTCATAAATATTATTTTAAATGAATGGGGGGTAGGTTTGCTTTAACCTTTGCTTTAAAACAAGATCTTGACGTGTACTGGATTGATTACTCCTATAAAAAATTGGTGATTCAATAACACGAACGGACTGCATGGGGCGCTCATTCGGGCACGAGGAGGATGACGAATGATTACAGTGGTTCAGGCCTAATACGTTGATAAAGGTGTACCCCTGGGAAACACCTTTTCTTTTTGTTACGTAGACATCCTCATATTTTTAAGAATGACTATAAATTTTATGACACCACAGTTCATGGTCATATTCTTGACGGTTCAAGAGTGAGATTTGAATGATTCTCCAGGCCTTTCTCCCTCTGTACTGACGAGAGGTCACTCCCTCCTATGATTCCAATTTGATTATTAGCAGACTATTTACCTAAACTCGCTTTCCCAGCGTATCTGGATTTAATGGCATTATCCGCTCGAACTACTGCTCTAATACCAACTGGCAACATTTACCTCGGCCGGATGCTTTCCTCGACTGGTCTCTGGCCGCTCAAGTACAGGGAACTTAGAATTTTTAGCGACGGAAGTCTTTTATTATTTTCGACCAAGTAAACAAATCATTTTATAATTTGCTTTTCTGTTTCGAAGCTAAATACACGAAACAAAATTTAAAAAGAAGGATTTAAATTAATTATTTTCAGCGAAACAAACGTTACACACCCCCCATTGACTTGGTAAAAAAAAATTTAGGGTCGAAGATCGCAATTTTTTTAAACTGAAATATACTTATCCTAAAAGTAAGAGACATAGCTAACTATCTACGAAGGAACAAATATTTACAAGAATCTGTATCTGAATGTAATGTCATTATCCGCTCGAACTACGGCTTTTGTACCAACTGGAAACATTTACGGATGTAAGGGCTGGATGTTTTCCTCGGCTAGTGTCTGGTCGCTCAAGGACAGGCAACTTTAGCTCAATTTTTTTAATCATCATCAGTGCAATTAAAAAAAAAACTGATGAGCGACGCGATACATTAAGAACGAAGCTGCGTATTTTTCCCAGATGATGAGATGAATGAATAATCATAACCGCATACCCACTAAATTAATTCCACTATGACTGGGTTTCCTTGAAAGGGTCTAAGGACTCGGTAATGCGTCATCTGCACCATTTAAAGGCAACCTGTGCTCCGGCAGAATCTCCATTTCCAGAGAGAGAGAGACCCCAAACACCGAACATCCGCATTATTCCGGTATTAGCGAGTAATGAATATAAATGTAGTCGTAGCAGCAGGTTGCGCCAGTTAATAGCTCCTTCTAAAGGACCTCTCGAGTTTGTCCAGATAAATCCCGACGTGTCGTATCTAAGGCAGGGGGATAAAAAGCCCCAGGATCTTATCGCTCGCGCTATCACATGACCTCGGCTATAACGATCGGGCCCGGTCGCTAATCCTAAAGAGAATACTAATGAGCAACATCTGTATCGGTCAGATATAATAGTGTCCCTCTATCGATCCGCGGGAGAGATGTATGGGATGCCGGCGAGTATGTATGCGGCGCTCGCAATTCAGGGACTCCAAGTACTGAATTAGGATTTGATTACTAATAGGTCGGCGGGAGAGAGATCGGCCGCAACTGGACGCCGGCTGGTTTAATAAATTCGTTCAGCTATTCAACTTGGAGTTGGAGTCGGGGTCGGAGTTAGAGTTTCGGGATTTTATAAAGTTAGTTTGGAATTTTAGTAAAAAGGACTCGGTGATTGAAATCGCTTCAAGTGGGTCAATATTGAATGAAGCAGAACTATTCACCTGTAAACTATTCTGGCTGACCTGTAACGGGTTTTCGCGCGGAAATGCATTTTGAAGTACTCACCATCACCAACTTTGTTGTGTAGACTTTTTAGTTGTCGGGCCCATAACCTATGGTAACTGTCTGCTGATTTAAAAATGGAATTCTTAAAGTGGCTTTGATGCCAGGGGCAGAGTTGTTTCGTTGCGAGGTACTTTTTGATCGGCGTATGGAAGAAATTGCTAAGCTTTAATGGTTTGGATTTCGTTGTGGAGCAGCGGAAGTCATTTTTTGATAGCAAGAGACCAAATTGATTTACACCTTCTTCAATTAAGAGCTGGTTGTGACAGATGTGCTTTTGCCATGACGTGGTTTTATAAAGTCCGATTATCCCCATTAGGATTAGTTATGTAAAAAAGGATTTGCATGTAAGCTGTTTAAGTTTTCTTGTAGAATATTTCCGTTATGAGGATTCAGATCCTGTAAAATGAAGGCGATTAAGCTTAAACCGAGGGGGTGTTTACTTGTCGAGATAGTTGTACACGTGGAAATAATAATTGGAAATGAGTGAAAACTGAAAAAAGTCGAAATAATGTGTAAATGTGGAAATAGTGGAAATAGTAGAAATAATGTGGAAATAGTGGAGGAGGTGTTGCTCTTGGAAATAATTATTACGCAATATACACTATGGTGGAACTAACTGGGAAAAACTGTGGAAATAATGGAAATGATAAAGGAATATTGTCGAAATAGTGGAAATATTTACCGAGGAGGTATGTGGAAACATATGGAAATAGAATGGAAATAATTGGAACTAATTGAAAATGTATTAAAATAGTAGAAATGATGTGAGAATAATGAAAATAATGTGGAAATAGTTGAAATTATGTAGAAATAATGTGGAAGTAGTGGAAATAGTGTGGAAATAGTAGACATAAAGTGGGGATATTTTCCGAGGGGCGAAGGGGTGTTCACTCGTGGAAATAATTATCCACAATGGGTAAAATATCCGAAAATAGTATGGAAAGAACTGGAAATATTTGAAAATGAATGGAAATAGTTGACATGTGGAAAGAATGCGGAAGTAGTGAAAATAGTGTGGAAATAGTGGACATAGAATGAGAAAATTTTCCTATGGGGTGTTCACTCATGGAAATAATTGTACACTATAATGGAAATAACTTGAAATTATCCGAATAATTGAAAATAAGTGGAAATCGTGGAAAGAATGTAGGAACAGTGTGTAAATCGTGGAAATAATGTGGAAATAGTGGACACAAAGTGTAAATAGTGGAAATAAAATGAAAAAAGTGGAAATAATTTATTATGTGCAAACAACTGCTACACTTTTTCATGGAGCGAACACCCCCTCGCTGTAAACCTACATAAGTACCCACCCGCTAGTAAAATTTCCCACTACCTCAGAGTCAACTCCGTTTTAAATTCATCCCTAATAAGATTTATATTTCACGATCACGATAATTCATTGCTGGTAGTTTGCGACAGAGTTAATCTTATACGTGCATTTTACCTTCAACACTCATCCGAATCCCGGTTGGCGGAACGTACCTAAAACCTCCAAGAAGCAGGTGAAGACTGCTGGATTTGAGATTTCATCCTGCTAGATGGTTTCATTATCGCCGCTTATCTATCTGCGTTCCGGTAATGAAAGAACAGCGGCGGATCAGTTTTATTTTTCCGCGGACGGATTAGAGTCGCGGGATCGTAAAATTTACATTTAGTTCTTCTCTTTTATTATTCCAACCTCATGATGATAAGTGACTGTTTTATTTAATTGCGCGCGTTTCTCAACCCGGAATACATTTTTTGAACGACAAAAATGATCCCCCCCGGTTTCCAGTAACGGCAATGATCTGCCAGCCTATGTGTGAAACTAAAACGCACCCCTCGAAGAAGCGGAAGACTAGTTTAGTGTAATTAACAAATGGGTTATGGAGTTAATGGTGCAGAGAAGGATGCGGTCGGAGCAAGCGAGGAATCTCCAGGGAGTCGCGGTCTTCCTGAGGGACATAGGCCCTTTCTGGAGACGGCTGGGATCCGGTCCCGGGCCATAAGAGTGTCTTAATTGTGCATTCAAGCAGAGCTATGGACTATATAGAAGGGATGCGAAGTAGTTTGGTGCGAGTCCCTCTTGCGTTAGTCCGCGGGTAATGCTTCGCAGATTATTGGGGCGTCTGAGCCGGAGTTGTAGTTTTATAGACGGGCGGCGATGCGGGAAATGTTTGTTATACTCGTATATATTTCGAGTAAAGGGCCAGTAGAGTCTTTTCTTTTTCTCTTGGAGGCAATGATTATAGTGTGTGTCAAAAAAAGGAGCCTTTCTATCTGTAACTATTAAGTCTCATTTTAAATTGATCGCTCCCGAAATGGTGCTTTCTGGCTTAAGTAGAGGTTAAGAGAGAAATAATCGCTTAGATAAATTCGATTCTGGAAGTCCTATAATAGATCCTTTTAATAGCAGAAATCGTCAGAAGTGGGTAGTTCGAAATAAACTAAAAAACCTAAACCCCCCGATGACCCACCCAAAACATGAAAAGACTTATTGTCTGAGAATAATATAAGCACGTAAAGGGACCGTTCCCGTTATTTATAGCACGTGGGAATCGTATAGCAGCCGGCGGATCCGCGCTGCTCACGGTCAAGTGAACAGGAGCGTCGAGGGCGGTGCACGCGGGTATAAATAACATAAACAAATGGTTATGGGGTGGGAACATAAATAATTCCGGTCGCATCAATCCATCTAAATAATCTGTCCCCCTGTGCGAGGAGTCGACCGCCGATAAATCCAATATAACCCCCGCATGTCACAATCAGTGTTTGTCAATCGCTCACTTAGCGAGCAGCCTGAGTCATTGTTTGTCGCTACGACGTCGTCTGGATGCACTGCCACTTATCATATCAGGATACGCGCGGGGGGAAGATCCCTGCCGGTTACTTAGCAGATTCCCTTGTTACATAAATATATAGATGGGGGAGGGTTCCAGATCCGGTGATTGTATTAGCGGGAATAAACGTTGGTGGTAATACGAGGAAGTTGTGATTTATCACCTCGGACATTTCATTACTATCTACTGAAGTCGGAATGTTCACTCTGGCGCCTCCTTATATTGATCTATGGCACTTTCACGGTCTCCTATGAAAGACCTATGATGGACTAAATCTTGTCTAAAATGGTTGGTTCCTTCAGATTCCTGCACTGCGAGATAGTGGAAGGTCGTCAAACAAAAATAATCCTCTTGGACGGTGTTCGTGGAGTGGAAGTCTCAGCCAGTGAAGTTCGAAGGAGATGACCTGCTTTATGCTTCAACATTGGAATGTCAGTTGACAACGCATATAGAGGAACGTGCTCTTAAAGTATTTAGCTGGAAATTACCAGAGGGCGTTAACGGGTATAGCGAAGACCAAAGGAGCGAGACCGTCAATCCTGCATATCCTCCTCGTTCATGATATTTATTGGTGAAAATCCCGTTTGCATGAACGACAACGCCGTCAAATGGCAAAGTTGTCCTTCAGCACATTCAAGGGTTTGGTGGTAGAAATGTCGTCTTTCATGGCCAGCCGACAGTCTTGGATTGAACCCAATAGAACGCGTGTTGGACTTTCTTGGAAAAAGAGTCAAACCTCGCCAACCACGTCCAGAAACCTTGAACCATCTAGAGAGGCGCTGCAATATATTCTTGCGGAAGAATACAAGACCGTTAATGCTGGCATGTCCTCTCCCCTCATGGCGTTTATTGGTGAAAATCCCATTTGCATGAACAACAACGCCGTCCAATGGCAAAGTTGTCCTTCAGCACATTCAAGGGGTTGGTGGTAGATATGTCGCGAGATATGGCGTCTTTCATGGCCAGTCGACAACCGTGGACTGAACCCAATAAAACATGTGTTGGACTTTCTTGGAAAAAGGTCGAACCTCGCCAACCCCGACCGGAAACCTTGAACCATCTACAAGAATAAATCCATGCAGAAGAATATCAAGCACAAGTACAGGAGGTTTGAGGGAAGTTACTATGGGTCTTATCAAAACCTCTGCTCGTCCAATATGGACCACGGATATTGAGGGATGTTTCGCTTCTCGCTGTTGCCATTTTCACGTTTCGGTGACGACAGCTAGAAAAGTGACAAAAAAGAGAGAGTCTTGTTGAATTCTTACCCCCACCCCCTCTGTCATTCAATGTATAATACTTTTTTAATGGTAGTGAGCGTCAAATGGCCGACAATGTGAGATTTATCCGGTTCTAATACAAGCCCTTACGCGGAAACACAAAGCAAACCGCTCGGAAACCGAATTCAGCCTAATGCGAAACAAGGGGAAAAGGTAAATAAAGTTAACCACGTCTCCCTTCAGCTATTGAACTCCGCGCGGTGTTTAGCATATGATATCGGGTTTCACAATGGGGGCTGCAAATCTCCCCAATCTGCTAGATTCGAACCTCGCATCCCCATTCATGCCGCATGGAAATTGCACAAATTATGTGAAAACTTTCAATACTAGACGTCGTTATATGCACGAGCAAACACAACTCCCAACTTCAATATGCGCATCGAGTTACACAAGTTCGAAAGCGATTACATGTCCCGGTCCTCGGAGTAGGTGCTCCTGGATGTTCCATTTGTTTTCATTAATGAATGAGTAGTGGGTGGGCGGTTTCCACCTAAGTGGATCTGCATGGATTATCGGGCCATTCGTTCGTACAAAGTGCTCCTCTGAATTGTGAACTATTATAATTAATGAAGTCATTGTTAGTGGCGTCACCGCTTTTCTTTCGTTCTTTCTATGGAAACTTGAGCTAGCCATTTATTGAGAGAAAGGAGATATTATTGAAACGCGTAATTTCCCGCTATGAAATTAAATCAATCGTCATTCTCTTCATTCTTTACCCCCCTTCCCTACCCGGGCTCGGTGCAGCTAATCAGATTCCGATCTGAGCCGTAAAAGGCTCTACCAGGTGTAGATTCACATTTATCAGTCGATTCAAACCAATTAAAGCGTCACTGAGAACACTGATCGTCACAGAAGCGAAATAATTTTATGATAGCGTATAGATGAAACCATATAGTTCTGTGTGATTTATTATTATTATTCAGAATATTGTTCTGTCTCCCGTAGTAAGTTTCCTTAATTACCGTTTCAGTACCGTTAGTGTCGACAATTTCATCAAAATCGACTAGCTGTAAAGATATTTCAGGGACATCCATGATGGTAGGATAAAATATGGCTTCATATAAGAAAATGATTGTATGATATTTTTCAACTTGTTTGGTTTGGAACGGCGTGGGATTTTTCATGGACGCATGGGTATTAAAACTATTATTTCCGTTTATTCTTGTCGGAAAATTGATAGACGCAATAAAGCGGAAGACAAAGCGGCATTTTTACGGCTTCCGAAATAATCGGCGTCGCTCCTACCTGCATGTGACAGTATATCATCGTAGGTGGAACAGATCGAAGAATCTCGGTCGGAGACCCTGCGGACCATTAAAATACTGTTGCCTATAAAGTTTTTATTGCCGGGAAATTTTATTACGGTGGATCGTTATTTCTAGTGGCGGGATCACGTTCGGGGATAGAAACGCACTAAAAACGAAACACGGTAATAAGCCTCTGTAAAATATACATTGCGCAAGATAATGGCCAATTATTGTTTAGATCCGAATACCGAAATGGGATTTTATACAACAGCCAGCGAGACCCGTTCCATATTTCGTTTTTTATTTCTTCAGGACACAAAATGAAATTGTCGGAGGATTAATATGGCCGGGCGGAATGGACCCCTTTGTGCAGGACCGTTTGTGAAGGACTAGCTATATGGAAACATTTAAAAAGTATAAGCCCCGCACTATTAATTTTTCGTTTCCCCTTTGTATAAACTGACTGGCTGGAGATTGCACCTTTTGTCCATTTATGTACGGATATGGAAAGAAAGATTACATTTTCTCATCTCACAATGAGATCGTTCTTTGAATCGCTTCATTAGATCAGGAAGAATAAGTTTGTTATTTTATTTGGCAGAAAAAACAGGATAATATCACTCTCCTGACTGAGAAACATTAGAGAAGCGACACGCATACTTAGAAGTGGTAGGGGTGGTTTTTAATGACTTTTAAGTTTAATACGGGGCGTAAAAATGTTGATACTTAATCTCTTGATTAAGATTTGGGTACTAATATTATTGTAAACACCCAGAAATTTTCATTTTAAAGGAAGAGGGAGAAAAAATGTAAATGAAAGAGAGAAAAAACAGTAAAAGAAAAATTATTAAATTGAATTAAGAACCAATCTGAGGACTCAGCGTTGGTAGGTACAAGAGTATGAGTACATTGCTGTCAGTTAATAATGAAAATTTAATCTCGCTAATTTCGGGTAAGTGAAAATCAGTCCTTTGTCTTTCTACTTAATTAATGAAAAGTTCGGTTTCCAAACAAGACAAAACGCCCGTAATTATTAGTACCGAGAGCCGAGCATCATAAGCTGCAGTAACATCCTGAAAGTGTAATTATCCCGAGGAAATTAATTTGGCCATTCTGCAGTGGAAGTTGTAAAAAATGCGAAATTAAAAAGTTTCTTATCAAGCTAAATTGCTTCCAAGTCCAGGGAACTAAATCCTGGGAGAAGGCGTCTGCTTGGGTCCGGGGTGCGGCATTTACAACGGAGACTCTCAAGCATGACAAGCAGAATAACTTCACTGTTAAAGGATTTCTTGGGAAAATATGTCGGTAGGTAGGACTATAATTTTAATTGTAAATAAAAGTTGTTGTTTTTGTTGTTGTTTCGACCGTCATCAAGATTATGGATAAAGATAAGAATATAAAAGCGCTACCAGTAGATAAATTATCAATTGAGGAAGATAATAAACCAAAATAACAAAACAATAAGTAATGGGGGTCTACTTTTTAATTACATTTTAAGTATTAAATATTTAGAAATGCGATAACATGACTTAATCCCGGCGTAAACACGACCACGGTCTCCTAATTTTCCGACCTTACACAACTACCACCTTGCTGATTTTGTCCCCGAGGTATAGTAAACGTGTGGCACAGGAAGACCTGGGAAAGTATCCCATGATTGCTTTGCATTAATAGAATTTCTGGGTATATTATCAGGCTGTTTGAGCGTTATTACGAGTAATTTGAACCGTGACAAGCGTCCAAACAGGTCCCTTGTTAGGTTTGTGAGGCCAGTTTTTGGGCGCCCGACCAGTTTAAAAGCTGGGTGATTCTTTGGAGTAATATTAGATCGGGATTCTTTTTATAGGCTTTATAAATCAGACTAAACTCGACTAATATGATTCTTGTTCAAGGAAAAATGTTTTATCTTTGCCGAGAATTAGGTAGAAATATTACCTCGTTGTATGTTGGCAATCGGTAACATCCACTGCTCCACGAGTTTTCTTTTAAAGTTCGATAAGGGAAGTGATGATTGCATTTTTGCGGAACATTCGCTACAGTGCAAAAAGAGACGAACAGTGGAGAGGAGCGTAAGCTAAACTGCTAAGTGATTACAGTCGACACGTGCCCCCCAATTTTCCTGCGTTCCCCGAGGAAACAGTGATTGATTGGAGGTACACGAAAAAATGAAGTAAGAATTTACAATGCAAGTATCATTTATCTTTATTACGAAAGGGGGAAATAATTTGTAAGACTGGATGGATTGGGATTAGGTTTTTGATAAGCTGCTTTGGAAATATCGTCATTCGTTCAATCAATTTTTTGAGATAATTTGAATAAAAATTGTAAAAACTTTTTATAAAATGTTCCTTATTTTTATGTATTTCGTTCTTGTTTCCTGTAGCTTGAACCTATAGAGAAAATCTACTATCCCATAAAATATCATAAAATCGTTCTTTCGGTACCCATTTTTTGCTAGCCGCTACTGGGATTCAAACAAGGACTCAGGTGATGTGAAGAATTGATTCGCATCCCTGATCCAATTATTCCGAATTATTAGCATAGCCTTTTTGGTCACCTAATACGGTAGAGGTATTGACTCGGTGAATTAGATGGGCAAAAAAGTCGGAATCCGGTATTTAGAACAACGAGTAGTGATCGTTCGTAATATGGAGGCGAATATTTTTGCTCCTAATTTTTCCACTGATCCACTGGAGGTGAATAAACCTGTCTTATATTAGGGACTATAGTTTCGGCTAAAAGAACATCAATTCATCCTAGCAGGATTCCCGTTTTGTTTTGAAAAGTCCCAACTCCAACTCTTCTCCTTGCTTGCGTTGCGACGATGATACAACTTTTATCATAAATAATATTAAGTCAATTTACAATTCATTATTCAATTCGTTATTCCAGAAAGCTTTAAATCTGAATATTTCCAAATTCGCCTTCACAGTAATGAGATTTAATTCCGGCAAGATTCGAATAAACTTAATTCCGCAGAACTCCCCGTCCGCTAAGTTGAATCGTTGTTTTATTTGTGCGGGAATTTGAACGAAAATATTCCTTCGATTGTTTGCGAAACAGTGAAGATCTCCTCTCTCCTGGTCTCTCTAATGGAAACTAGGCACTGCTGCAAATTGCCGTAGTTCGTAAATTAATTAAAAGTAAACACTTGCCGGACTGAATGCATTTGACTAATACCGTCGTTACTCAGTTCGCACGATCGCTATTCAGTCCACTGAGCAAAGAACTTATTCTCTTATATGCACGGGAGAACTCTTCTTCGGTTTTTATTTGCTCTTCTGGATAAAAGCGTAATTGAAGCAATCTTTTATTTATTATATCCGACGGTAAAACGATGTGCGCAGAAAGCTTTTAATAAAAGGAGCTGTCTTTTAACTTTCTAGTTCCAGTTCCAGTGCTAGTTCTACCCTTTATTGCATTAAGGATCCCATGAACATTTAGATTGGTTGAAGTTGCTCTAGCTTTGTGGAAAAAAACTCTTTGAAGTTTCTATGTCCCTTATTTCTATAGTTTCTATGTAGTTTATTTCACATAATACTGGAATTTATGTAAATAAGGAAATTTTCCATGCGAGATATAACTAAGGGTGAAAATTAAGTACACAAGCTTTAGCGCACTCGCCATATAAGAGGTTCGTTCGTTCCATTACAGTTTTATAATCATAGTCCCCACTTTATTCAACCTTATTGCCTTTGCATGATACACTCCATCGCGTATAATGTAGCACAATGGGTAATAATATCGTTATCTCCCTCTTCCCTGCGCCAACTATAAAAGCAAAACCATTTCCATATTTTGATTTAATTATTTTACCCCGCAATTTTACTACTTTCACACTTACAGCGCGGCAGTAAAAGAGAACATTTAGTATGCGGTGGTAGCGCACTATCACATCACTATCAAGTGGCAATGTTTCAAATTTTAGTTCCAGACTTGCAGAGATGGGAATAAAACGGACGCTTACGAGATAATAAGAAAATGTTTACAAGTCTTATATAAACATAGTCCTTGGTGGTTGTTTTTATTTTTGGACAAAATTGAGATCGTCCGACACGCCGATTGACCTAAGAATAAATATCCATCTCTCAGCACATGAAATAAGGCAGGTCATGCTTCCAACGCTAGCCTTGACGAACTTACAGTCCTGTCGAAAATGAATAAAGAAATCAAAAAATGAGACATGAAGATGGAATTCTTAAAGCTGGAACTGCTACCCTATCTTTGATGCTTAAAAAGAAATATTTTATTAAATAATTCGCCCGATAGAAATAGCGAACTACTTACTCGTGGAAATTATTCCTCTATTTATATGAAAATATTTCACTAGGGCTTCCTCTCGTTTTCCGATGCGACCGTCTGTATCTGCAACGTTGTCGCTTTTCTTTTAGTTTCACCTTTACTCGCCATTTTCACGCCAGTTCACCTCCACGTCCTGAATTTATTCTTTTAGGAAAAATTGCACCTTTTTTCAATAGCTTGTACCTCTGACAGAAAGCTATTACGTGAAATCTACTTCTTAATAACTTTCTTATATTATTTATTTATCGACGTTATAAATTAAATATTGGACAAAACTAACTGAACTACATATAAAAATACTCGGATTTTTTTTGGATCAGTTCGCAGGTTTTGTTTTTTTTTGCCTGTACTTGTGTATTGATTTCTTTCTCTCCTGTACAGTCAATAATAATTATTGACGAAATGTTCAAAAGTTGTACAGTCGAGTACATCTCATTAAAATAACAGCAAGCAGGGCATGCTACATAGTTCAATAAAGGAAGATTTCATTCAAGAAATCTGACTAAGTTAATTTAAACATTAATATTCATGAAAGTAAACATAACAACTTATGTATTTCAAAGCTACCTCGAAAATAACTGAACAAGAATTTCGAATGTATAATAATAGTACATTTGCATAAAATAATATTTCTTCAAATCGTGTGTAATAACAGCGGTAGACTTCCCGCAGAGGCAGAGCGAGTATGCACCGCTGTAGGAAGGAACTTCTGACTTACATCGTATGAATTTCCCCGATAGGATCTGAACATGGAACGAACATGCAGTAAGCAAGACCGTATACAAGTTCTAAATGAAAAACAAACGCGGAATTATGAACTTTTCCATACAGAAATTAAAGTTTACGATCGCATATATTACAACTCTGATGGGAACACTTGTTGAAAGTTGCAAAGCGGTAACTCTGGACTCGCCGAGAGGGGCAGCAACTGTGAATAATGCGGCGTTTTCAGTTTTCGGTTGCGAAATTACTTCCACATTTCATGACCTCGTAATGCACTTCCGCTGCACCGTAGTTTAATCTGTTACTCGTACTTACCATAAAATATATCTACGTGCAGTTTGTAGTGTGTAGTATGTATTATGTCATGTAAATACTGGGTGTTTACGATCGTCAATCTTCGAATTATTAGTGAGAGGGGTAATTTTCGATAGGTCATTTTAAAGGATGGTTTATAGTCGTTACAATTCAAGCCCAAACATAGAAAACTATACCCGTTGAAGGTAGTTTGAAAAAAAGTCGTTCGTTACATTATAAAAATTTAATTGTTCCATTTGTGAAAGGAATCTTTAATTAATTGAATTTTAAAAGCGGATGTGACATTTCTTCTTACTCGTGCTGCCAGAGTTATTGTAGGTGCATTTATAGCCCTTTAAAACGATTCAAGTGGAGAGCGTTATTGAGGAGGGACGCGCTCTAAATTTAATGTACCGTCTACTGGTCCATTGAGTGTGTATAAAGCAAGGGACGTCCCCGGGGTTAATGAAGTCAGTATATGCATGTCCGCGTTCGCCTGTCGCCCTACCAAACTAATACCGGAGTGCAATAAACGACGGAATGTGCCACAGCCCGTGTGGAAATATGTTGGGTCATCATCTTTTAATGCGTTGAAGAGGAGAGACACGCCCTTCTCTCTCAATAGCTGAAATTATTCGGAATGTCATAAGTGTGGTAAGAATATTCATATTTAATTGTTTGTTACGAGACGATGACCAAGCTCAGACACAACAAGAAAAGCAGCTACTGTCTATGTTTAAGATAATTCGAACCGTTTTTTTAAGTAAAGAGACGATTCACTTCAAGGTAATTATCATCGTAGAGTCTGGAAAGTTCACAGGTGTAGATTAGGAAAGTCCAAGATGGCCGATGTCGCGATTTTTATAATTCGCACGTTAATTGAACGCGGATGTTCGCTCTCTTCTATATTGCGTTGTAAAATTCGCCGAAGACGCAATCAAAACTTGTTCTCGCCTCGCAGTTCTCGTAGTTATCTCCGTCATTCCTGTGTTCTGGCTGTTCTTGCTGCATCCTCAAATTATTACATATTTTCTGAAAATACCCGTACCCTCTCACCTCAGGTGACATTCCTTGACCTATTAGATATTCCCGTTCGCTTGCTAAGATGGATCTACGAATTTATTAAGTCGCAGACTCGATATTCTGGGTACGGTCGCTGGAAAAGAGAGGTCGCTAGCCGTCTCAAACTGTTGTTATTTGAAAACAGCTTTAACGCCGATAGATAGTTACAAAATCACATGTGAACAATGATGATGTTGCTGCCGTAAAAGCGGACTAATGATGTACAAGCGTTGCTTCTACCATTTTTTGATTTTAAATGAAGAAATATCCCTATTTCGGTAAATATAAAATAGGGAATTGCCAGGGAATCTTAATTTTTCAGCTCGAACGGATTATTAATCGTTACAGAACGTTCGGAGCATATTCACGACCTTCGGAATCACTTTTGTTACGATTTCAATCTCGATGACGTCAGAATCTGGACGTTGAAAAGAGACAGAGATAATTAAATTCCCACCGATTCGGTTACCACAAAAATATATCAGATTCCGGCGATCGAACCTCCTCTCACTGCAACTTTGTATGGGAAGTTTCAAGACCCTAAGAAGTGGATCTACATAATTCACTCGGACTATCTTGGAAGTTCAGCTGTACAGGAGCTCATAAAACGGATATTTTTCAGCTGCTCTATTTTCGCATGCAAATTGCAGACCGGAAAAGACCCGGATAATGAAACTATGGCCCGGTCCTGCAGTATATCTTTCTCTTTCGGTCTTTCAAGTGCACAATATACGAGCAGTTCAAAGGGAGCACATCCTTGAATGAAATCTTTCGAGAGGCAATTCGTCTGGGATACTACTCCTTACTGGATATTTGTTTTATTGTATTACCCACCTCCTCAGAGCCAATAAAAAGTTGTTTTTTAAAGTTAATGTATACGCAACCCTTTGTGCGCATTTAAGATAAACCCTTTCTTTTTGAGGGGATATATCTAGGAAAATTATCACACCCCCTTTTCTCTTCCATTGTCATTCTCTTCCACGAATTGAATTGATTCTCGGATAGAGTATCCATCTATTATATATCGCTGGGTCAATGCCAACGCATTACTTACCCTTAGTCAGCATTATTGCAAGGTCGGTACCTGGCAAAGACTTAAAGAGTAAAAATATAATATATAAATAGTTTGCAGCTATAGTTGCATGATCATGAGGAATAGAAACTATCAAGCAATAATTCCATCTTCAAATTAATAGGGAAATTCCATCTAATCTACCCTCAGGAACCCTAAACTTTTCCCGATAATTATAACCGGAGAGTTAGATTTTATCGCCCTGCCGCGCATCAGTCTGATTCTAATTTACTATTAACTCAATTCGATGTGTTTCCCGGCACTAATTTAACGCTATACGTAAATTAAAGCAACTTACTTGGACAAACTAGCGTAATTAACCGGCGGTTAATATACGTACGCATCGCAGTAAAACTGCGGTCGGGGAGGGCCTAGATGCGTTACGGCCAAAACGAGGGAGTCTATTAGAGCTGCGGTTAGAAGCCTGCTGGATACGTTCCCGACGTCTTTCCTTGAGGTATTATTCAGGAACCACTTGCTTATCTCCGGCAGTAAGTTATTAGCCGTTTCAAGTTGAGCGTTCATGCCTGATGACGTGTGCTTTAATGGAGTGGAGCTGGAGCCGGAGTCCTCTTGAATATGAGGGATTATGCTCAGAAGGACTGTAATAACTCACATGGGTAATATCCTGTTCTGGGTCTTCCAAACTTTCCATTATTATTGATCTATTGGAGAGGAAATTAGACCGCATATAATGTCCTTTAGAGGAGAGAAAGGGGTAAGGCTTCAAGAATCAATTAAGGCTTCACAACCTTACATCAATTAAAAATTGTTTTCTCGAGTTAAAAACCGGTAGCGACCTTTTCCTTAAAAATATCCAGGTAAATTCACGGACCCTTTGATCGTGACAGAAAGCATCACCTGAATGGTGCAAAGCGTCAAAGAAACCTCACCGTAAATCTATCTTTTTATCTTTTCCGGTGCTTGTATCTTTTTAAACAAAAGCACAACGGCTTCCAACAATTTATCATAACGAAATTCGAGCTTGAAACAAAAACTAACGACGCCATTACGAGTTTTTCTTCACCGATAGTGTAAAATTCTTCAACATCGAGCTAGAATCAAAGCGTATCGCTCGATTAAACAAGAGTGTGGCCGGCAAATAATCATCCTAGCTACCTTATTAGACTTTCCGGCAGTGACCGACCTCAACATTGAACGTTGCATGGCGTTTTAAATTTCAAAAGACTCGCATAACTCAGTTGGGCGCCACAGTTTTTCTCTCTCGCCACCCCTCACAGCACAATGAGACAAATTATTTCCGATTGTTCATCCAGCAACAAAAAACTCTTTTGTTCCCGAGACCAGCAGTAGTTATATAAATTGATCTAAGTAGAGCGTTCCATTAGCATTTCCTTTTAACCTTTTCCATATACTTCTTATTGAAATATGAATCCTCGAGTATTTTCTATTAAAACCCGCCCGAGACAAACTTCGTAAGATAGTTCGCTGTTCTCTTTGTTTTTTTGTCAATCATTCTCAAACTTACTTCCATTGAAACTTTACTAGTGTTCAATAAAGTTCGAAGTTTCCAAGCCAGGCATGGTAGAGAAGTCTCTTCTTGTTCCTCGGATGTTGTACTATGTTGGATGAAAATCCAATTACGTCGTCTTTTGATTTGTTATGAAACGTCAATCGCAAAAGTCTTCTTTATGGGTTCGAAGAACAATTAACCTCTACCCCCTTCTTTCCCTTTACTACCACATGCAAAAAGAGAAGTGATAAAGGAAGAAGAGTGCAGATAGGTCAGTCTAAGTCGTTGAGCGGAGTCCGGTCGCATCAGAGAATGACGGGTCGTCAGATACTCCCCTAAATCGTGTTAATACCACTCGTAACAATTGATCGTATCGTAACCGCGGTTTATAAGTGCACCTACCTACTCCTGTTTCCGTTTGCGCTAAGCCCTGGTCCTTCATCCTATAACATCAAAGTTACCGTTAGTAAAACATTCGTCCAAACAGTTAATATGTGAAAAAAAAATTAAATACATACATATAAATTCGCAGCAAGTTATTTTCAAACTCTTATATGTTATTCGCCCGTTCGTTCGCGGCTCTCATCAATTCTCCAACGAACGAACGATTCGTGTTGGAGCAACCTTCGTCGTTTCCCCAACTCCGGCTACGCGCTACGCATTCCCATGTCTGCGTTCATCAGGGACTTCACCTAGACCTGTCAAGCGAGGCTGAAGTCAAGGTGATTCTGACACCGTTCAGGGAGTGATTTATCGCGATCATATTTCTCCTCGCAGATAACGCCGGCAGCGCGGGACTGATGGCTGCCGTAGTAAATATTACCTTAATTAGCCTGTTTCTGGATCTATAGCATTCGTCTTGCCGAATTACCTTAATTAAGCGGGACGTTATTCATTTGTGACAATTCCGCACGCGAGAAATCATTTCTAATACGTCCAGCCGGTGAATTATGCGCAGAATTACAACGCGGGCAGCGCACCTTCACGCACCCGCGCCGCTTAATGAGAACAGAAGGGATTGAATTAAATTTGGAATATTCCTGGGTACGTGCGGCTGTGCGTAAAAATTGGGACGATTTAGAAGTTTATTGTAGCATAAATAGTGTATTTTAATGCGTTGATTCAATTTTGTTCAATGAAGTGGCTCCCGATAGCGCTTATCCGGAAACTTATCTTTTTGCCAGCCCTGGTTAGCTCGAAAAATTACCTTTTTTGCTAGTTTTTTGCCAGCCTTTTTTCCATTGGATCGTATCGACCCATCGGTGTTACAGCTGTTATTAAATGATGACAGATTGAAACGTTTAGCGACCTCTCCTTTTCAGCGACCGTACCTAGAACATCGAGTTCTGCTTACGACTTCATAATCCGTAGATCCCGCTTAACAAGCAGACAGTGACCTAAAACGTGTGTAAATGTATTGAGAAGCATCAAGCTCAAAGAAAAGACCCCATTAAATGAATAAGGACAGAGTGTTAACTCCCGTCGAAGAGCCAAAAATGTTAACGACGCGATTCGATCCTGAAAGGGGCTAATGACGAAGCGCCACGTATTGACAAGGATCAAAATTTATAGGATGATTGAAGGACCAGGCTATAATTGCCAATGGTTGACAGGAACTGTCATCTTCATGTATCTCTTCATGTATCTAAGTACCATTTACTCTATCTTATCGTGCTTTGTTTAACGAGTCCGAGCTATCTCTATAACGCCAACGCGACATAAAAGAAAACGAACATCCGCGTTTCAATTACTGTGCGAATTATAAAAATCGCGACACCCGCCATTTTGACCATTTTTAAACATAGACAATAGCTGTTTTTGAACAATAATAACCGGTCGTGACTCAAATAGCTATTCACCTGGGTTTTTCGTTATTTAAATGCAAGTGCCTGTGCACCACCGTCTGAAATCATTCCTGATCATCAGAGAAAAACAAACTGCCTAGCTCTAACAAATGATTCCAGTCTATGAATCGGCTCAAGGTGGAAGGTAACCTAATATTCTACCAAAGCTACCAAAGATTCTGTAAGTACTCCAAACCTTGTTTATTTCCGGGAAGCTGAGCTAGAGAGAATACTCCCTGCAAGATACTGAATTATGTAAAGAATTTTGCATTAATTAATTGCTAACATTGGTTATTCTCCCATTACAAGTAAATTTTCAAGTTTGAATTCCTGGATCCGAATTACAGCAGGGCTGTATAGGTATTTTCTCTCCATCATTGAGGCCGTTCGTCGTTGGGAGTCCTTTGTGCGGCAACGCTCCTTTATTAGGTCTCTCTGTAATACTAAACCCAAATATTACCGAATTTTATAGCTCGGAAATTCATATTAGAGCGGATCTTTACAACGTGAATTGCCCGCCCGAGTTTACTAAACTTCCGAATATAAAAAAAACAGGATCCGAACTCATTATTGGACGTCTCGTCTGGCGAATCCCGCGTATCTCGCGACGAAATGAAACGGTTTAACTGTATCGCAATAATAAGGCGTCATTTACGAGAGAACCCGTCCTGTCATTGGCAAGTTCGGTATAAAATCTCCGTCGGAGGAATTCTTCGCTAAATTCTTGGTGCAGAGAAGGGCTGCAGGCTCGGGGGAGCTTTTATGCTTAGGATTACGCCTATTCGGCCTTTTCTGGCACACGCATAGAGCCTTCGCCTGGATCCGGAATTCTTGACGCATGCAGGGGCGGTTCTGTTCTGTTGTAATCTCTCCGAAATGTTCCGTACAAATATTTTAATCGAAAATAAGGACGTTGAATATTGAAAAATTTAATAAGGACGTTTTTATGTCCAAGGAGTTGTATAATCACACCTCTAAACTGGACCGGGAGTGAAAAAGGTCTTAAGAGAGCAGGGAGAACAAGGAGAGAACCTGCAACCTAGCAGGATGCAGTTTACATTCGGAATTAATACTCGAAACGTTCCGCAACGAGAGTGTCTAGACGCGGCTTCCTGTGTTTTTTTGGCAGATTTTCACATTTAATCCTATCGCAGTAAACTCGCAAATAAGACATTGAATAGTTAATTCACGCACCACAGAGCCATCATAGAACAGAATGGGAAACTCTGCTGAAGTTTTAGGCGTCTAAGCTCCAAACTTTATTGGAAATCGTAACCAACGGCCGAAGTTTCTATTTACTTATCCCGGAACTTCTTTTTATGCAAAAAATTAACGATACGAGCCGCCCATGCTTTGTTGTATCGCCGTCGTAACCGCAACCGTTACCGTGGAGGACCCTCTGTCCCTGTGGCGCGCTTCTTATTTACGGCCCTGTTTTTCATCTTATTGCTGTGCTCTGCTTGTCACAGGTCTCGTGTGGCGTGCCGCAATACTGACAGCCAGCAGTCAGAGTGGGCGCCGACCCGAGCCCCCGTATTAGACCCGGGTGCTCAAAAGTTGCCTCCCATCAACCACTTACTAACTTTCTCTTTTCACGGGATCTCTTGAATACTCCTCGCCACTTATGATCCCGCGAATCTGCCGAGTACGCTTTAAGTTGAGCAGATTCAAGGGCTTCGAGGTTTTATCTGTAGAGAGCGCGTATTAAGGTGTGTTGTCAAATTATGTTATTTTTTCCAGCTTCAGAGAAGGCTCTGTTGATTGTATTTCAAATTTATGCCTTGAGCCGGGAACGTCTCCATAGAGATTCTACAAATTTTTCAATTACTTACAGCTTTCTACAAATTTCTGCATTTTTTTCATTGTTTCATTACGGTTATCCTCTCAAATGCCGCTAATGGCCAAATGTCCCACGTTCCACGGGGCCATAATAATTTATCGAGCGACTTGAGTCGTTTCCAGTTTCAAATTTTTGGGAACTCCATTGGGATTGGTCCATTTAGATTGGCGTAAGGAAATTTATTACGGGAGACAGAACAATATTCTGAATAATAATAAATCACATTTGCGCTAGCATGAAATTATTTCGCTTCTGTGACGATTGGTGTTCTGAGTACAGGTACAATCTAGAATCATAATAACAACTTGTCCCTCATTATTCGAGATTTGCAATTTTTTTTAATTATGTCGCAGAGTGTTGCAGGTGAAAACTTTAATCCAGACGGCGGGAATTTATCGCGACGTGAATGTTGCAGGCAGAGTCGAGTGAACGTCAGTAGTAGCCGAGCTAATTTCGTGTGGGTATCACGTCGTATAATATCTATGGCTCTCCCTCTTAGCAGTCCTTCATCAAATGGAAGTGGTGATTCTCACAAGTCAGCAAGGAATTGCAACAATAATGGAAATCATAATTCAGGAGTTTTAATTTTGCACGCAACGTGGCTTTCGGCTTAGTTGTGAGAAACGGTGCGAAGGGAAAGGATATTCCTCTCGAGTGGGGGAAACGAGCGGCACTTATAACAAATTTTAGATTTTCTCATGCGTATGGGAATTCTTTCATGTCAAGATTTTCTTTTGCTCGCGCTAGCTGAGTGGAAAATCGAAACGCGTAAATGCGGCATTAAATTTTAAATAATTTCGCAGAAGGTCTCACGGAAAATTTCGTAAATTTATTTCAAATTTATTCAAAGAAGGAACGCAAATTTGAATTCTATCTAATTAATTTTTACCCGAACAAAAATGCCTCTCGTGGTGACAAAAAAATCAGTAAGTAGTACAAGCTCAATAATTGAAAATGACAGATTTTTGAAGATATTTTTGAAGTGTGTAGATAGGCTGGCCACATTTAAATGTAGCCCTTTCTAATGATGAATCACTTCTTGTTCCCACGTCCCATTAAATATTTTAGAGAGTAGTTCTGGAGAGTAGCGGGTGGAATGTGATATGGTAATTCCAGGCCATAAAGCATCCCCCTTACAATAAAGTATTCTTGACGTGGCTCAACAATTTTCGTAAACATGCCTCGTTGCCAATAAGACATTACGGTTGGTAACCTTTAACACTGACGAATCTTCGGGGGATTCTTTTGTATAAAAAATATAAGCACCTGAAAAGATAAAAAGATAAATTTAGGTAAGGTAGTTTTACAGGTGAGCTTTACTTTCGTTTTCCTTTGCTCGTACTGCATCCAGTCCTTTGGACCAATTTCCCAGGTCTGTCATTTTAGACCTATGACATCCTAAATTTTTGCGCGTCCTTTCTCCCTCATCACTGCCACATCATCCTCTTTGACTTTTCGTGCGTGCGACGCACGTATCAAATTGTTCTGGTCAAAGGTCCGTGAATTTACACGCGATACTTTTAAGGAAAAGGTGGCTAGGAATTTTAATACGAGAAAAATAGCCAAGTAAACGCCCTTCCGGTGTAACGGAAATTTTCAGATCAATAGTTGAGTCATTACGGCATGTGCAAAGTCATATATTACATCATATAGCATACTCTCGCTAGAGCAGGAGGTATCATAGAAATTGAATTAGTGTTGCAGGTAAATCCTTGCTAATGGAGTAATTTCTGGTCGTAAAATCACCCTCGGCATGTGAACCCCCGCAGTAGGAGAAATTTCAATAATGACCCGCCATTACTTAGCGTTAGCAGGATCATAGAGATCTCTAGAATAGGTGCCGGACCAATCCAGGACAAGGTATTGTCGTTATTATAGCAATGCCCTAACGCAGACTCTAACACCACTTCCGGTGGGATATTATACAGTTTATACTTCACGGTAGTTTATCGGGGTTGCTTATAACAACCACAGTGATTATGCGAGGAGAAATCCAATGGGGCTGCAGGCTGCAGGGAGGTGTATTAACTATCAACTACTACTCTGCGCGCACCTTCCCAAGTTTCTCGACTGGGTTGATCATTTTTTCTTTGTTGGAGATGGGGGAAGTGGATTAATTCTCGTTTGATGCGAAGGGTTGTAGGGTTTGCATTATTCCTTAAGCGTTTAACATGCTGGGATCAAAGGGAATTTGATCTGTAATTGAATCAAAATACTCGTTTGAGTTGGTTGTTTTCAAAGATGTGAACACTTAGCAATGATACTTTATTTTTTTGCAAAAAGGTCTATGCAAAAAGGTGTCTATTTCTGTAGGTCGCTGTTGCGAACTGCGATGGCTCAGTGGTCAGTACTGACCTGCTCCTGCTCGCCCTGGGACTCGGGTAGTAACGCGGTGATATATAGACACGGGTAATGATAGCTGCGTCAACGTTAAAGAGCTTTGAAAGAAAGCTTTATATGTAAAATGTTGCATAAAAAGCGTCCAGTATAATTATTAATGAGGTGCCAATGTGCTAATTCACGAGGCTTAGTGGCATCGAAAGACAAATTACGCATTTATAGAAAGCGCCTAAAGCCATTGTATACCTCAGCGTACACCGTACACCTGACATCGATAAATAACTCAGCGAGGGTTTTCCTCGTCAGGACACGTCCCCGGGAAATTGAATTTCAGGGAATGTTTTCACAAATCAGAGGGCTGCTGATATGACAAATGTAAAAGGACTATCTGATAAACATTACTTCTGTCTCTGTCATATCTGATATCTTATAGGAAACATGTCTGAGACAGGCTTGTTAAGGTTCCATGACGACGGTGAGGCCCCGATGTTTCGACGGAGCTTTATCGCTGACACTCCGGGAAAAATGTCCGATTTATTGCGAGCTTAATATCCTCCAGGCTGCCTGGTTGTTGTCGACAAGAAATTGACCCTGTCTAATGACTCAATTTCGTGTCAAATGTTCAACGTGCAGACTCCCTTTTCCGTAATTAGACTCTTTAAATATAACGCTGGCGTGCAATCTAATAGTTTTTTTTTTCTGTTTCAGGTAATGAGGCTTGAATAATATGATGGAGATTTTGTGGTAAGTTTTTAGTTTCTTAATTTTAACAAATGTTATAAAAAAATTGCGAATTAAACGGGGACAATTGTACCCTCAATGATACGGATGAGGGTTACGTCGGGATAACAAGTGAAATTTATTACGGAAGACAGAACAATACTCTGATTAATAATAATAAATCACACGGAACTATATGGTTTTATCTATGCTACCATAAAATTATTTCGCTTCTGTAACGATCGGTGTTCTGAGTGACGCTTTAATTCGTTTGAATCGACTACTGCTTATGTTATAAACAGTGAATAGACCTGTCTCGATATTAACGGTACATTCAATCTAGTATTTCGGTTAAATTATTAAACGGCTGCGTAAGGAAATTTATTACGGGAGACATAACAATATTCTGAGTAATAATAAATCACATGGATATGTCGTCTTAATCACGTCAAACTCTCTTAATTAAATAATTTCCTTCCTTATTTATTATTTTTTTGTCTCCTTGACGACCGGCTATTTTCTTTTCATGTATAAAATAACGCACGAACTATTTATTACAGACCGAAGCATAAAATATAATCGATTCCCAGTATACCTACATACACGAGTAGATACATAAAATTCAGGATTCAGGAGAAACCCTCCTTTCCATCCCTCATTTCATCATATTTCCATCCTTTTTTCCACGCCCGAAAAAGTCCGTCCGTATATGATGATTGGCGAAAATTGGAAAGTGGTAAATAATGCGCCCGAATTTTACATCAAAGCCCGGAACGTTTGCAAAGCCTAATGAGTATTGACTTGTGTGAGTTGTTTGCCGATGAATAAGTCAATTCCAGACAGTCCAAAGGAGCCGAATTACCTTCCTACAGGACGTGTGTTATACTGGATGGAACTGGATGAAGAGGTTCCGCTCCGGTGCAGCTCGTCCCGATATTTCCTATTCCCAAATGGGGTTTGCCTTTCGTTGAATTCCGCTCGTTTGTTTAGTTTTCTTCTGATCGTCTTATTTCACGGCTCGCAAACTTGAACTTCCTCTTATGGCCGACCTCGGCTTCCGTGACGCTGCCAGATAGCCTCATCCGTCCCATTGACGTGGTTTATATGCAGGGTACATGAGCCGCCGCAACTTTAGCTTTAATTTTAGTGGACGATTTTAGAATTGAGCGATAAAGAATGAAACGAAAGAAAAAATCCTGAAGGACTCAAAATTTTTTTTTAAATTTTTTCAACCATTAGTTTTGCAGAGAAATGTTAAATGGAAAATTTGTTGTAGGTAATTGAAAAGTTGTTGCAGTAGTTACATTTTAATATCAGCGAAATATCAGTCAACAGAGAAATCGAGTCTAAGTTTGCAGTATGACGTCATTTTAGCCACAGTAATATGACGTCATTTTCATCATAGCAATGAATTGTATGAATAATGTTAATGCACCACGTCAAATTTTTGATTTGTGACGATAATGACGTCATTTTCGTTTTAGTAGTATGATGTCTTATTCGTCATAGCAATATGACGTCATTTTCTTTATAGCAATATGACGTCATTTTATCAGCGATCTGACGATAATGACGTCATTTTTGTCATAGCAATATGACGTCATTTTCCTCATACCAATATGACTTCATTTTCGTCATAGCAGTGTGACGTCATTTTCGTTACAGGAATGAATTGTATATGTTATTGCACTACGTCAAATTTTTAATTTGTGACGATAATGACGTCATTTTCGTCTTAGTAGTATGATGTCATATTCGTCATAGCAATATGACGTCATTTTCCTCATACAAATATGACTTCATTTTCGTTACAGGAATGAATTGCATGAATAATGTTAATGCTATGCGTCAAATTTTAAATTTGTGACGATAATGACGTAATTTTCGTCATAGCAGTTTGAGTCATTTTCGTAATAGCAATATGACGTCATTTTCGTTATAGGAATGAATATGGACCACGTAAAATTTTTAATTTGTGACGATTGAAGGAGGTGAGAGAGTTGAATGGGGAGAGAGAGAGAGAGAGAGAGAATTACACGAGCAATAAAAACAATAAAAATAAAGTCGTCTTCATATTTTCTCTAAATCGAGCCAGATGCCACCCTCGGCATACAAGAAGACTGCCGATTTCACAAATTCCAGCGGTTCCTTCGTCTTTTTATTAATCGAGACCCTATAGTTGCTTATGGTAGTAACCAAGGCGACTTTTATCTGTAAAAGTGCAAACCTTAAACCTAAAAATATCGAATTAGTTATTTTAGCGAAAGGTCATTGATTTTTTCGTACGTACCGATACACATTCTGGGGCCTTCTCCAAATGGCAACCAGGTGAAAGGGTGGCGAGATTTTTTATTTTCCGGTGTGAATCTGTCTGGGTTGAACACCTCCGGTTCTGGATAGTACTCGGGGTCCATTTGAATAGCGTAAATGGGTATGAACACTTGGGTGCCTTTTTCAATGACCACTGAAGTGCCCGGAACCGGGTAGTCTTTGTTGCATTTTCTGAAGAGAGATGGTACGGGCGGGTACATCCTGAGGGTCTCTGAAAAGTATTTTTACAGGCTTAGGTGGAAAAAATAATTATACGTTTTTGAAGGCACTGAATGATTGAATAGCCAGTGACTACTTTCGTCACTACAAAAGCTCGAGGAGAGTTCTAATTTGGTGGAGTTGAACAGTCCGGTGTCCTCATTAATCTTCCGAGTTTGCTACATTGAGCCACCGCTGCTCGCTCCGTCTTATTGGAAAAATTGTACATAAAACCAGTTTTACAGCGCCCTCATGCGGCAATGGGTGTCACTTATTGTTTTACTAATTCGTGATACTAATTCCTAATTTTACGCTTACGAGTTTTGTTTTCAGTGTTGATATTTAAACATGAAACTCCCGCCTTTTTTCATCAAATATGCTTTTTAGTGTCACCCACGTACGCTTGGCGGCGCTGTTACTATTTTTGTCCTATAAGTGAACCCTCGGCGCCGTTGTAACTCCTAAACTCTTCATCTGAATGAAAAATGTTTCCCACAAAAGTTGCAGGAAATATAATGCTCTGTAATTTTTGTAATAAATATTTTTAACCCAGGTGGCGCTGGAGAGAAGATATTCTCGAATAACTGGTTTTCGGAATCCACCAAATTAGAAATCTCAGTCCATTGCCCGGACTATTAACACAAGAGACTAAATTGCTTGAACCATGGACACAATAGACAAACCTTGTACGATTTGATCCAAATAGCTCATAGACATGATCGCTTCATAAGTCAACTGGTTGTCAAATCGCGGAAGTGTGTCATGTATTTCCCTCCGTAACTTTTCCTGTATTTCTTCATTCTTGGCTAGTTCATAGAGAGCATAAGTGGAAGTAATGGCAGAAGTTTCGAATCCAGCGACGAAGAACACCAGACATTGCGACGTGAATTCGTTCATAGTCAAGTAGTTCCCAACGCGTCCGTCATCTTTGATTTCCCGATCGTCTTCTATTCGATTCCGATTTTTCAACTGCAGCAGTAAATGTAGAAAGTCTTTCCTGTAGATGTCGTTCTTCTCCCGGTACTCGACAGTGTCCGATACAATTTTGGTGAAGAATCGCGTCACCGGTTTGGGTGTCACTGTGAATTTCAACCAATTCAAAACGCTCCTCGGTATCAGGAATTGGACGATCAGTTTGAAATTGACGAACGAGTCCGGCCCGAAGACCATTTCTCCGTGCTCCCTGAACTGGGGATTGGAGTTCATGGCGTTGCATTCGATGCCGAAAGCGCAGGAACCGATCACGTCCACCGTGAACGAACTGATGATTTCTTTAACGTCTAAGGGAGTGTTATCCTGGGATGTTTTGTCTAATAAGCTTTTCAGGCCTTTGGTGCAATCGACAATTGTCTCGAACATCATTTTCATTTTACCAGAAGTGAATGTCGGGGTTAATTTGATCCTGGTTTGTCTCCACCTGTCGTCTTCCATGTTGAACAGAGTCGCTGATAAGGGGTCGTTTTTTTCGTTGACGTAAGTCCCGTGGTTGATGAAGTGTTGGAAATCGTTTTGAAGCATCGATTTGATCAAGTCCAAGTCGACAGGGATGTAAATCACGCTGGCAAAGCCGTAGATGCCTCCATGTTGTTCACCTTTGGATTTGATGTAACGGTATATTTCTTGGAACGCTTTGGAAAAGTGGACCTTTTCTAGTATCACGGCGCCTAGATTTCCGAACGGTATGGTCGGTGGTAGGGACAGTAAACCTTTTCTTGACCAGTATGTGAATTTCCACTTGTAATAGATCACTACACTGACACAAATTATTAATAATAATAGAAAATAGTCCAAGAACTCCATCTTATTATGGCTTAATTCATATTTACTATAGTAATATTATCCAACAAGCTGTATAGCTGGTTGGATTATTATTTTTGTAAGTTTATCAAAACTGTTCACCTCGCATGACTTTGGTTACTTCAAACAGTATAAATTATTATTATTATTATTGTCTTATCAATTGATTGTATTTTATCATTGGTTTGTAAACTACCGCGCGTTGTCTCTTATCTTCAATTTCGGTTGTTTGTCGCAAAAAAAAGCATGTCACTCTATCGTAATTACTATTTTTACACGCATTTAGGTGACTTAATTGTCATTGCGATTGTTCTTCCAATTTTCTCAATCAAACATAAGTGTTAACTCCGCGTCAAAGAGCCACACGAAATATTAACGACGCGATTCGATCCTGAAAGGGGCTAAATTAATGCGGCTCGATGCCGCGATGGTAATGACAAATCGCCACGGATGACAGGATCGAAATTTAGGGAAGGACCAGGCTATAATTGCCAATGATTGACAGGAACACAATTATTGATAATTATTATCGAAATTACTGACCTTGTGTCTTGTCCGACTAAAGGGGCACTTGTTTTAATTTGCGAGATGTTGTAACTATTATTATTGTTCACTCTGCTTCACTATGTAGGTACCCACGATTATTCCACTACTTTATACCGCTTCCTTATTTCATTAAGGAACTAGGTATCCCGTTCTCGTAACACCAGCATCGACGAATCTGGTACGAACGGCACTCTTGGTCGAGCTCTCTCCTCTCTCGATGTTAAACCTCGACTCTTCGTGTGGTCTCTCCAGTCAGGTGTCCTTCTCCTTCGTTCCGATGTGTAAAGGGATAGGAAGGGGTAGGAAACGGTGGTGTCATAGAGAATACGAATCGATTATTCACCAAGGACGTAACATACCGCCCACCAAAATTACCGGAGGAATTTTCCGCTATCAGAAAATTGAACCAAAAGCGAAACTAACGAAAACGAAACTAACGACAATAACAAAAACGAAACGAAACGAAACGACAAGTCAGGGACGAAATTCCCTGAGTCCGTTACTGGTTAGGTAACGGGCAAAGTTTGACCAGAGGTCGTTTACAAAGACCTCTGGTCGTACGAACCGAGGCAACCCTGGCGACACCATCCGCACCAGGGTGCAGAGAAACAATTCTTCCTAGAGCTGCTAGGAAAGTCTCTGACGATAAATCAGAAGCGATCTCGAGATGAATCGCGCGAGTCGCGAAACATACGAACAAACATAAATAGGCTTTAGAAGTTTTGACACCCCTATACCTCGACAAGACAATAGGAAAGGGTCCCCCATAATCGACCCCGACACAACTAAAAGGCTTCAATTGGGAGACACGAGCGACAGGTAAATTCCCCATGGGAGGCTCCAACGAGAGGGGACGAGTGCGAAAGCAACGATTGCATTTCGACAAATAACTACGAATGACCCTACGAGCAGACAGGATCCAAAAATTTTGTTGAAGGAGATAATGAGTAGTGTTCACTCCTGGGTGCAAATTACCTCGATGTATCTGATCAATCAAAAGTTCAACCAACCTATGCCTTCCTGGCAACAATGCGGGATATTTAGCGTCGAATGCTAAACCCGAATGCAACAGTCGACCCCCGACTCGCAAAATACCGAAATCATCAATAAAGGGCGACAATGACTGCAAGTACTTGGCACATGGTTTACCAGAGCGAATTTTCTCCAATTCCGAAGAGAAGACCGAAGATTGAACAATTCTAACAATGTGCATGAGAGCAGCATGCAACTCAGAGACACTCAATGCACCAGTGGTCCTATTGACAGCACGACAATTGTTAGTGAAACGAAAACAACGAGCGATAATACCCTGAATTTTCCTCAAAGAAGAAAATCTTTTCAACAAAACATCGACATCCGAAATCTCTATCGTAGCGAACAAAACAATATTCCTGGTCTCCAGTTCAACATCAGAAGTGGGAGCAATGGGAACGAGTGCTGGCCAAGATTCCAGCGGCAATCTGAGGAATTCAGGCCCCGCCCACCATGCGGAAGCCCCGACTAACTCCTCTGGTAACAAGCCCCGAGACGCGACGTCCGCTGGGTTGTCACCTGAACGTACATGATTCCAACAATCCGGAGGAATTCGATCCTGAATGTGGACGACACGATTCGAAACAAAAGTCTTCCACCGATGTGGAGACGACTTGATCCAGGATAGAGCGACCGAAGAGTCACTCCAAGCGAAAACCTTATCAACAACAATGGATTGAGGACCTTGTTCAAGGACGAACGAAACGAGATCTGATAGTAAGACTGCGGCACACAATTCCAGCCGTGGAACGGAGAGTGGTTTGAGCGGAGCAACACGAGACTTGGCAGTAACGAAACGAACCTGCACATTGCCATCGGCGTCCTCGAAACGATAATACACCACACCCGCATAACCTGCAGTCGACGCATCACAAAATGCGTGCAGTTGACACGACACGAAAGATCCTTCGGGAACCAAGCACCTAGGGATTGTCAACTTGGATAAAACATGAAGAGTGGACTTATATCGATTCCACTTTTCGACCACATCAGCTGGTGGATCTTCATCCCAATCCAGCCCGAGATACCACAAATGTTGAATGACTCGTTTTGCCATAAAGGTCAATGGGCACAAGAAACCCAACGGGTCATAGATCTTAGCGACTTCTGAGAGAATGCTTCTCTTAGTACAAGGTGAATCTATGGACTTAACCATGAACGAAAACGAATCAGTAGCCGATTGCCACTGAAGGCCAAGAATTTTCACCGAAAAGTCCGATTCCGAATCAAAGTTGGATGACTGCTGTTGACAATGTTCAACCGGCAGATCCTGAAGCAATTGTGGATTGTTAGCAGACCATTTCCGCAACTCAAATTGTCCCAATTGCAATAGCGAAATGAGCTGATTTCTCAACTCCAAGGTTTCCTCGATTTGATTTGCCCCAATGGCAAAATCATCGACATAAAGCCCGAGACGAATGGCTTTCGAAGCGAGAGGAAACTTCTCAGAATTTTCTTGAGCTAATTGTAACAAGCACCTAATGGCCAAATATGGCGAGGACGAAACACCATAAGTTACAGTGTTCAATTTGTAACTTCGAATAGGATCCTTTTCTGAAAAACGCCAACGAATTAATTGATACTGTCGATGTGAATCTCCAACTAAAATTTGCCGATACATCTGCCTAATGTCACAAGTGAACACGAATTTGTTCTCTCGAAAACGAAGCAAAACACTAGTGATGTCATTTTGCAACTTCGGACCAATCAACAAGGTATCATTTAACGAAAGATTGTTCGATGCTTTGGCCGAGGCGTCGAACACGACACGAATTTTCGACGATACTGGGGCGAGCGAAGACACATCAGAAGACATCGAAACACCAGGGTCTTTAAAAACGCAATGATGCGGAATGTAATAAGAGTTTGCAGATTCCGACTCCAATGGCACCAACGACATGTGCCCAGCCTCCAAATAATCTTTCATAAACTCTACATACATGTCTCTAATGTGAGGCAACCTCGACAATCGTCTCTCCAAAGCGAGCAAACGACGATCTGCGACATTCAACGAATCATTAAAGATAGGCAACTCTTTGCTATCCTTAAATGGCAACAATACCCCAAAACGACCTGATTCTTCTCGATAATGAGACTCAACGAACAACGACTCAGCCTCTTGTTCCTCATTAGAGCAAACCTCAACTGAAGGCACCTCCTCAACTCTCCAAAATGCCTTAAGAGTCTCTTCAAGGGTCGAATCTACCGACGCAAAACAAGCTTGAACCTCGCCCGCAACCTTCGACGAAATGGTTCCCAAAAGAACCCAACCAAACGTCGTGTTCATTGCGGCTGGACAGTTATCACTGCCCGACAAATAACCACCATGAACAATATTGGGAAAGATGTCAGCTCCTAGCAAAACATCGACAGAACCAGGCGTGTACCAATTAGGATCCGCTAACTTCAAATTATCAAGCGCCTTCGATGGCGAAATGTCAACACTGGGAAGTTTTCCACAAATATTGGGCAAGACCAAAGTACTTACTTTAAAAGTAGGTGATGGTACCCCAACGGGACGAATAATGCAATCAGATGATCCCTGGGCCGATCCCAAGGTCACGTGACCCAAACAAGAAATAGGTGTTGATGATCGATTCAAGTGCAAGCCCAAACGCTTGCGGCACCGATCAGTAATAAAAGACGACTGACTGCCAGAGTCAATTAAAGAACGAACCACTTGATAGTTGCCCCACTTGTCTTGAACTTCAATACATGCGGTTGCTAAAAGAACCGTAGTATTGCTACGAGAACGAGAACGAACATCCTGAAAGGATGGGAGAGAAGACATGGCAACCGTGGATGCGACTGGAGGCGGCTCAACTCGATGAGAAGCTGCTCCATCCGAATTACTAAGTTTAACGAAATGTAATAAAGAGTGGTGCCGACCTGCACACTCCTTACACGAATGAGAAGAGGGGCACTGCTTCACCAAGTGTGAAGGGCCAAAACAATTTAGGCACAAGCGCGCTGCCTTCACAGCCTCAAAACGCTTGCGCGGGTCCAACTTCAAAAAAGAACGACAATTCGAGATCGGGTGTTCTCCATTACAATGGAAGCACGACTGCTTCGATGAAGACGCACTCGACGTTGACAAAAATGCATGTGAATTCCTCGATTCCACTTTTCCACCAGACTTGACGCTACTCCGCTTACCAACGACTGCAGACGGAGATAGGTCATTCCCCAAAGATGATTCTAATGCACGACACTGTGACGACAAAAACTTGTGCAAATCCTGATATGATGGAAACTCTTCAGATGCAAATTGGAGTTCGAAACGCTTTCGAGTAGCGTTATCCAATTTCTGTAGCAACCAGTTGAACAAAGTGAAATCCCAGAGAGAGACGCCTGAGACCTGACCCAAAGCTGTAATATTTTCTGAAAAGGTATTCAACAATTCACGAAGCGATTGTGAGGAATCAGAATCCGTTATTTTGGGAGCATTACAAATCGCCTGCCAATAACACGTCGCAAGTACTCGCTCATTCTGATACCTTTGGACAAGAGTATCGAAAGCTATCGAATAATTGTCATCTGTCAGTGGTAAATGTTTGACAAGGGTAAGAGGTTCCTTCGACAAAGTCGAAACTAAATACTGGAACTTCTCAATTGGAGCTAACGAATCATTCGAATGAATCAAAGTCCTAAACAAATCATAATAAACCGACCACATCCTCAACGAACCATCAAAAGTAGGTAAACCGATACGAGGCAATTTCACATGTGAACTTGCAGAGGAGGGTAGTGCGGGAGCACCAGACTGTCGACTATTCAACGATTCACTCGAACCATGACGTGATTTCACCACCGTATCCTGAGTCGATTCCAACGACAATTGAACCGCTCTAATCTGAAAATAAACCGAATCAACTTCGATAAGTAGTCCCGAGTATGATTTCCAAATCTCCGATGACACATCTACGACCAAAGCACTCTTATCTGCCGACTCAACCGTAATCAGGATATTTCTATCAACCTCCTGCACCTGATTGTACAAATCTGAAGCGCTGTCGCATGCAGCCAGGACAATAAAACGCGACTTTTCATCAATGGGTGCTGTAACTACTGTCAGAATCGAGTTCAAACGAGTCAAAAACTTCGAAACAGAAGCGTTTGCTCCGACCAAAGTGTTGGACATTTTGCTAAAGAGTATCAACAAAACACTAAAGCAATAAACGAATAAGGGTTATTTTTTACACCTGTAAAAAATACAACGACAACGAAATACGAACAATAACTAAAAATAAGTACCTAACCAAGTGAAGGTTACTTATTTAAAAACGAGTTGAAAATAAATTGACTTTGAAATTCACCAAAAAACAATACTTGAGATACCGAGTGTACCCAGTAGGTATACCGTGAATACAAAAATCAATATTTTCCCTGTAACAACGAAAAAGGGTTATTCGTTAAAAACCTGTAAAAATACAACAACAACGAACGATGAGCAATACTAAAAATAAGTACCTAACCAAGTGAAAGTTACTTATTTAATATCGAGTTGAAAATAAATTATTGAATTCGAATTCACCAAAAACAATACTTAAGATACCGAGTGTACCCAGTATACCGTGAATACAAAATCAATATTCTGCCCTGCGAATTCAGAGAGAAAATATTCCAACTATTTTACAGAGGTTTTTTAAAAACGAACACCTGCAAACGAACGAAGAAGTGGAGTGGGGTAGAAACCGAGTACCTAATAGTGGAATGGGTGAAACTGTCTGGCGTCCTTTGGATCGACTATTTCGAATCCGTTTGACCTACAAACAGGCTACCTTAACACAGTGAGTGAGAAACTAATTTCAAACAAATGATGCAACCAATTAATGAACTATATTTCCACGAGCTTTCCTATCCGACTACGGAGGGACCAAAAAAATGTTAACTCCGCGTCAAAGAGCCACACGAAATATTAACGACGCGATTCGATCCTGAAAGGGGCTAAATTAATGCGGCTCGATGCCGCGATGGTAATGACAAATCGCCACGGATGACAGGATCGAAATTTAGGGAAGGACCAGGCTATAATTGCCAATGATTGACAGGAACACAATTATTGATAATTATTATCGAAATTACTGACCTTGTGTCTTGTCCGACTAAAGGGGCACTTGTTTTAATTTGCGAGATGTTGTAACTATTATTATTGTTCACTCTGCTTCACTATGTAGGTACCCACGATTATTCCACTACTTTATACCGCTTCCTTATTTCATTAAGGAACTAGGTATCCCGTTCTCGTAACACCAGCATCGACGAATCTGGTACGAACGGCACTCTTGGTCGAGCTCTCTCCTCTCTCGATGTTAAACCTCGACTCTTCGTGTGGTCTCTCCAGTCAGGTGTCCTTCTCCTTCGTTCCGATGTGTAAAGGGATAGGAAGGGGTAGGAAACGGTGGTGTCTTAGAGAATACGAATCGATTATTCACCAAGGACGTAACAATAAGTATATGTGAGAAAAAATGGAAAGAAATTTTTCGATAAAAGTGCCAACATATGCGAGACGAATTGGAGCCAACAAATAGAAAACTATATCTACCTTTTTTGTAGGTAATAAACGTCTCTATCGCACTGTTTTGTTATTTTTTTATAGGAAATTATATAAAATCGCAAGTAAAAATTATTATTTTATTTATAAAAATCTCATCACAAAAATACATTTTGTAAAATACGTACGTGGTACATAATAATTGTCATGTAATTTATTTCCCATTTCCCTGGCTATTATTGCCTTGAGGATAATAATTTACTGACACAGCGCCACAGAATCACAGGATTTTTATCACTAAATTGAAATTAATTAATTAATCCATGAGAAATTAATGTAAGAACTATCGTCAATGAATACCTAAATATTAGGTAAGTTTAGTACAACTTGTCCGACGTCAGAGCTATTCGGTAGCGCTGATGAAGTCAATTCCTTCATCACGTGACAGTTTTTCCAGATCCAACCATAAACCTCCTTTGGGAGTGATCAATAGCCCCGCTTTGTCGATTTCCAGAGGGTCGATAGTTTTTGAGTTAACGGTAATTCTATAATTACTCAGTAAAGTTATTAGAGCAAGTTTGCTCTGGAGCAGTCCAAAACGAAGACCTGAAAAGATGGAAATTAGTAAATAAGTCTTTGACTGTGCTAACATTTTGTAAAGCCAGGCTACGAAGACTTACCGATGCAAACCCTGGGACCTTCCCCAAATGGTAACCATGCGAAAGGATGCCTCGATTTCTTGTTTTCGTCATTGAATCGTTCCGGGTCGAACACTTCGGGCTCCGGATAAATCTCCGGATCTCTGTGTATTCCGAGGACGGGGATGAATACCTGGGTACCCTCCTCAATGACCACCGAAGTTCCGGGAACGGTGTATTTTTTGTTGCATATTCTTGGTAGTATAGGTAGAGGTGGGTATTTTCTTAACGCTTCTGGAATTGAAAATTCGTTTAACTACTGTTTCATGATTTACTGTTCATGCGTGGTACTTGAAATTTTTTTATAAAGTTGCATGAATAATTAAAATAGGGACATGTTTTCCTCTATTTTGTGAACCTTTCAATGTAAAACTATTTTGAAAAATCGAAAATTGGAATTTTCACTCGTTTATAACTCGTAAACCTCTCAATTTAGGCTGTAACTGATAGAAACCATTTTTATTGCATTTTTGCAGGAAATATGAAAATTCATTAATATTAAGGAAATAGAATATTGTACTCTTTATAAAAAAAAACATCACTAGAAAGTAAATTAAATCATAAAATTGACCTATTTTGGCATTTTTGTCTTTTGGACTTTTCCAACACCCGATATAAGAAAATCTAAAGTTTCTACTCACCACAAACGACTTGATGAAGGTAATGCATTTCTGTGATTGCGTCATAAGTTATACGATTCTGATATTTTCCCAGGACTTTTCTTATTTCGTTCCGTACTCTCTCTTGCACCTGTTGATTCTTTGCGATTTCATAGGAAGCAAACGTTGAGGTGGTCGAGGAAGTCTCATACCCGGCCGCAAAAAACACGAAACATTGAGCGGCGATTTCTGGTAGAGTCATCAAAAGATTCGTTTTCCCGTCATCTTTAATTTGGTCATCATCTGAAACAGCTCCCCGGTTTTTGAGTTGCAGAAGTAAATGGAGAAAATCGTTCCTTGAGACGTTATTCTTTTCGCGATAAGTGACGATATCCTCCACAGTTTTCATGAAAAAGCTGGTGACTTTTTTCGGTGTGAGGTAGAAGTTACAGTAGTCCAAAACTTTATGGGGAAATGCCAACGAGACAAAGTTTTTTATGTTTTGCATTACATCAATATTAAAGACCTCTTTATTGTGGATGTAGATGTCCGAATTTGGATTCTTCAATGAATTGCTCTCGATACCGAAAGCGCAAGAACTTATGGCGTCTGTGGTAAAGCGACCATACAACTCTTTGATATCAGTTCCCGATTTTACATCGGCGGCGTCCTCCAGAACACGTCTCAAGCCGTTAGTGCAGTTGGTGAGGGAATGGAACATCATCTTCATCTTCCCACTTGTGAACGTCGGGGTCAATTTAACTCGGGTTTGCTTCCATTTCTGATCTTCCAAAGCAAACAAGTGAGCCGACAGCGGGTCCGTTTTTGGATTGGAATAGCCCCCGTGATTGACGAAGTGATTAAAATCGTTCTGGAGGATGCACTTGATGATGTCCAAATCGGTAGGGACGTAAGTCGGAAACGAGAAACTGTACAGTCCCCCGTGTTTTAAACCTTTTGCTTTGAACTCGTCGTAGAGGGTCTTGTAAAGCTCTCCGATGTGAGCTTTTTTGGTGATAAGCGATGATATATTCCCGAATGGTATGGAAGGAATTGGATTGTAGAGACCTTTCTTCTGCCAGTAGGTGAAAGCATATTTGTAGTAAAGGTACACGATTAGCACTAGGCCAATTAAAATCGATATCAGATCGATCGTCAAAGGGGTTCCTGAGGAAAGTAACATGTTTTCTATCGCTCGTGTGATCTGGAAATAAAAAAAAGAAATAAGTGTGTGCTTTAAAATTGATGACAAATGACATTCACACCATCTGTAACGTGTCTTTTGCAACTGACAAATTAGACATTTGTTGGCAAAAATTACAAAATATGGCATTAGGTTTCAAAATTTGGGAAAATGTCACAGGAAAAAGATGTTTGATATTTCATTTTCCATTCATGTACCTACTAATTTTCAAACCTCCATCAAAAAGTTTTTCAAAAATTTGTCCAACCGCATTTTAGTGTATTTTTTAACAAAAAAATACACTATTGAGGACGACATCACTTTTCGAAAATCACCCAAACTCATCAAATGTCCACCGATCATGACCCCCAGATTACGAAAAAGTGGTTTTCCAAAATTCACCTGCCCACGATATATATATATATATATATATATTTATAAATTATGAATGTAGTAAACCACCGTTATTTTTAATTATTTGAAAATTAGGTAAAGGCAAGCGGTGTGTCGCAAATAAAAGGTATGATCCTTTTTTGTTAAACTCAATATATTTCGATCTTAATTTAGATCTTCATCAGGAGAACTGTAATTATAAGAAATCAATATTTTTTCAAAAAATCTTAAGATAAATACTTACAACAAATGATCAAAATAAAATTAGCATCTTTAAAATTCTAAAAATCTTCATAAGGTAATGTTAATAAAGTTCGTTTTGTAAATTTATGCCAAAAAACCATTTAATATTTATAAATATCAACATTTAAATTATAAATTATAAATAAAAATTATTCATAAATGTTGATATTTATAAATATTAAATGGTTTTTTGGCATAAATTTACAAAACGAACTTTATTAACATTACCTTATGAAGATTTTTAGAATTTTAAAGATGCTAATTTTATTTTGATCATTTGTTGTAAGTATTTATCTTAAGATTTTTTGAAAAAATATTGATTTCTTATAATTACAGTTCTCCTGATGAAGATCTAAATTAAGATCGAAATATATTGAGTTTAACAAAAAAGGATCATACCTTTTATTTGCGACACACCGCTTGCCTTTACCTAATTTTCAAATATATATTTATATATATATTTATTTATTTCTCCAAAATCACGATTTTTCGATTTTAAAAACGCTCCTGTAGCTTTATCTTTCAAGATTAGTGAACGAAATTTTGGATTCTTGTAACGCTTGGGAATGACTTTAGATTTTCGTTGAAAAAAAATCCAAAAGTCACGTTACTTCTACAGGGTGTCCTTTCAAAGTTCCCCAAATCCGGTCCTTGAGGCACGGTTTCTGGCCGCAGTTTTCAATCTAGGGGGCTGAAATTTTTGTGAGAGTAAGATGTCCACAAGGAGTGGTCTGGTATTGCACTTGAGCAAAATCGGCCGAGCCGTTTCAAAATGGCGGCCATTTGAATTTTTTGAACATTAACGGAAAATTGACAATTTTTTGAACCATTGTATGAGCAAGATGGCAAAAAAACTTTGAAATCAAATTAACAGGATTTGAAGAAAATTATTGGAAATTTGAGTTAATGCAATAAAATTAGCATATTTTCCATTAATAAGCCAGTGTCGTGGGTAGGAAAAAGGGTGAAAATGTGTCAATTCTATAACCGTTTATGAGTCCATTTTTGAAGAAGTTGAACCGAAATTTTCCATTTTTTTTTGCTTTAACATATAATTTGATGTCTTAGCTTCAATTCGCCTCGATTAATGTAGCACTTTAAACGAAAGATAAAAAAGTTTTTCGCTTGTGCAAAATTAGCTTACACTTATATAAAATTATTAAATCGATGAAATGGTTCGCAATTTCTTTTTTATTTTTTTTCACATTCAATTATGAATGGTTCTGAAAATTAGAAGAGCAATCGCAACGACAATTAAATCACCTACATGCAGGTGAAAAAAGTATTCAAATTGGTTTTTTAATAACTAAGATATGACCAGTTTAAAAAATAAAATGAGTAGATGTAGGTACCTGACGTACTACATATATCTACCCTATCATCACTACAAATTCGAAACGCACCGTGTGGCTCAGTTTGTTACATCCTTGACTAGCTAACTGTTGGAGCGGGTTCGCATCCACGAGAGGATCATTCTTTTTTTTTTGTAGGTAGGTGGAGTTTTCCCAAAAAAAATCGGATTATTTTTCATTAAATTCATTATAAAAAAAAATAGGAAGAAAATATTTATTATTGAATCGCATAAAAATACACTATTTCTGCGATTGATGCGCAAGAAGGTTTTTGAGCTTTGAAAAATTTCGAAATGTAGGTACACAAAATTAATCATTTCATCATATTCATCTTTTAAATGTTTTTTTTTGTGACCCGTTGTTGTTCTAAATAATTTTTTCTTGTAAAAATAAGAAGCGGCGATGAAAATAAATAACAATCCCAACGAAAGATACTTATTTTTTTGATATGATAGAAATACTTACTTTTTCAATAGATTTTTCAAAAACTGGCTAAACTGTTTCTTCAGTTTGTGGGGTTCAAACAACTATAACATGGAATTAGATTTTTTCGCATTTTATATCCGCTTGTAAATATCGTGTCATGCTGAGGATGACAATTATTGCAATAATTATTATTGTTATTGTTTTTGTTATGGTACACTACATACACTGCAACAAAAAAATTATGCCCATCGAAGATTGTTTTCTTTTTTTAAATTTTAGTTCTTTATGCTGTAAAAGTATTGAGTTCATTTTTATGAAGTGTTATAAAAATATTTAAAAAAAAAAATTAAAATGATATTTTTTTTATGTACACTTACTACACTTAATCGGTAAACTGAAATGTAATTGTTCAATAAGTAGACCATTTTATTCATTCTAAAATTAGATACTATAGGTACGTATTACCTACCTATTACCTACATTTATACTATCCAAGTTAAACAGTTATACAAAATGTAAGAAAGTAAAAAAATACAAATACAAAAAAATCAAAATACAATTTTACAAATTTAGAAATCAAAAATTAATCAAATAGAAAGATTTAACGAATTGACAGCTAAAACCATGTTATTGCTTGATGGAAACTCTGAAATAAGTAAAAAATCAATTAAATAGAAATTGTGCTTAGTTTTATTGGACGAGTATAAAAATTAATAACAGCTTCGACGATGATAAACAAATCTCATACAAATTATACTATAATTATATTACGAAGCCGAGATAAAATTAAGTAGGTAATGATATTCTCTCAATATACAGGGTGATAATCCATTCTCTAGAAATAATAATAATAATGATAATCTTTAATTTTCAATCCAAAAACGCAATTTTGGATATAAAGATAGGAATATCTCATAACGTAATAGGCGGCAAAAATTCTTCATGTTTGCTAATTGAACCGGCTTCATAGCTCCAATAATAACGATGTTATCATACCAATGATGAACAGAAAAAATAGAGAATACGCGATTTTTCATCACCCTGTACACATATTCACTTCACGCTCATGGAGACTTTTGATCGCCATATAAACACGTGTCAATTTAGCCTTTTTAACCGTGGGATTATTTACATTTACATCATTTGATCCGTGCGGAGTAGGCCAAACTCTAAAAATTCATAACATTAACTTCACTGGCAGATATTTTCAGTTGGGCCAAAAATATTCGGCTGCGATTTTTATAACACCTTAAGAATTTAATTCTCTCTTTCACTATGTAAAAATAAAAATAACATTCTACTTAAATTTTTTTAAGAAAAATCGCCATATTTCCCCACATGTCAAATAACGCCATCTAGCGGTTGCGGTGGTGAAAAAAATGAAAAATTTGAAAAATGTAGTCGACAGAGGAAGGAAAGCGCTTTGTAACGAGACTAGTCTTGTTAAATTCCGTTCAGGTTAACCGGAATAATCGACCTTTGAATAAACAAAATTTTGACGTACTCCCACCACTTTATTTTTGAGGTTATGACAAATAGTTTCAAATAAAAAAAATCAAAATTATTTGGGGATTACACTATATGTGGTTTGAATACACCCTTAATTGAGAAAATACGGAGAACCATTCTGCCATGACTATTACGCCCCCTAGCGGTAGTTTTAGAAGCTCAAAAATATTTTCCAGCGATTTTTTGGGGCCACTTTCCTCCAAAAAAAATTTGCCCTAAAGTTGTGTGACGAGCCGATCCTGAGATACGGTTGGCGTCCATTCTTAATTGCCCACCCGGTACAAATAGCTAGGAAAGTGAATCACCATAATTTTGTAATACAGGCAGGCTTGATAATATTTGAGTCTATTTCTCATTGAAAGCCAATCAGCCTCCTTCAACTTATGTGAAATGTGTTGAAACTTCCTTATCTCGTATGTGAAGCGCAAAGGTTCAAATTGCGTTTTTTTCATATTAGTGTATTTTTTAACAAAAAAATACACTATTGAGGACGACATCACTTTCCAAAAATCACCCAAACTCATCAAATGTCCACCGATCATGACCCCCAGATTACGAAAAAGTGGTTTTCCAAAATTCACCTGCCCACGATATATATATATATATTTATATATAGATTATTGTGGGAGTAATTGCCGGAATTGATTATCCAAATATTTAGGTTCAGGGCATTCGGCATTAAAAAAAGGCATTTAATTACATGGTTTTATTGCAATCTCCAACGTTTCGATCCCCATTTGTCAGGCAAAAATTGGATCATCATCAGGGTACTGAAATCAATTAAAACACCGTTAGCTCAATTTATTCGGGCCTTATGTGAAGCAAATATCTATTTTTGCTCCTTTTTTTAAATTATTGAAAAAATCAAAACCTGTTGATTACTTACGCAATCACCAGTGAGAAAAAGGTTCGCTTCACATGACACATTAAACGATCTCCCTGATAAATGTGGATCTTATTATGTTATTGTCATCTTTGTAAAACAATTTTAAAAAACATGAAAATCACAATTACACAAATTGAAATCTAATATTTTTGTTAATCTAAACGTCGTCAGGCTCATGCAATTCCTCGTTCTTATGTGAGGTTAGGGATGAACTTCTTCTTCTTTATTCTTTGATTCTTCTTTTTACTTTTTCTTTGACAGGCTAAATGACCTCTACTTCCCACCTTTATTTGATATCCTTACTTGCACTCAAGCTCTTCTCTTTTATCCTCAGATTGTTTCGTTGTTTCTTTTTCTTCTTCTGTCTAGCGATGTTGTTCCCTGCTTACTCATTCCTTCTATGTGTCTTCTGTCCTCTCCCCCTGTGGCTCTTGTTCTTGCTGTGGAACGTTTGTCTCCCCCTGTCCTGTATTCCGGCGTCTGCTGTCCTGTAGAAGTAGTGCGCTGTAAATCACGCTGAGATTTCCAATGTCTGACCTCTGATTGATAGGGTTGTCAGCTTCATTGATGTAGCACATTTCCAGGAAAGTTCTTTTGTTGTATTTATTTTCCTGTGTTAAGATTTGTATCTCTTCGAAGTTCATTTCATGGCCCATGTGGAAGACGTGTGATGCCAGTTTGCATCGATTTGGCTTGAGTCTGCTATCTGATTTGTGAAGCGTTACTCTCTGTTTCAATGTTGTGGAGCATTGGCCAACATACTGTCTACCACAGGTACTGCAATCGACCCGGTATACCACATCTGATCTCTGAAGTGTCGGAATCCTGTCTTTGAGTTGGCTGTAGATTTGTCTGTTAGTAAGGATGTTATGTTTTGAGATCTTCACGTCCTGTATTGGTTTCAGGATCTTGATAATTTTTCCAGTCAATTGTTCAACATGAGGTAGCGATGCGAAATGGACACTTCTCGCTGACTGGTTCTGTATGTCACCATCAACTGACTCGTCTCCCTGTATTCTCCCGATGTCCCCACGATCAATATTCCCCGGTTCTGGTTGTGTTATTCTTCTCGAATTGTACATAAGTCTGTTGAGAAACCCCTCTGTGTAGCCATTCTTCATTAGGGTTGTTTTTAATCTTGATATGGCTTCTCTGTATTTGGTATCGTGAGTTATCTTTTTTATTCTTTCTTTCATTCCCATTATGACATTAGTTTTCATTTTAATGTCATGATGTGACAGAGCATGTATGTATCTGCCGGAGCTGGTTTTCTTCTGATACCAGTCTAAGGTGATTGTGTTGTCATTACTTCTTATTGCTAGTGTATCTAAGAAGGGGACTGATCTGTTCGTTTCCTCTTCGATTGTGAACTTGAGGTGTCCGTTGTAGTTGTTAAATGTTTCGAGGATTTCTTCTGTTTTGTCATCTGGGATTGCCGTCAATAGGTCATCCACATATTGATAGAAAAATGGGGTAGTGAAGGACAGCTTAGGGAGCGATGTCTTGATCAGGGCTGACATTGTGATGTTCGCTATGATCGGGCTGAGTGGACTCCCCATCGGTAGGCCAGAGTTCATCTTGTAACATCTTCCATTGTACTGCCCAGCTAAAGCAAAAGGGCGCATCTACCTAAAACCTTCTTTCCAGATATTTAACATTTTATGTTTGCTTCTATGCCACAAAGTATATTACTGTTTAAAAAAATATTAATATGACAGTTTGTTGTAATCTTTTTTCTGATAGAATTTTACTGGATTTAAGTAAAAGAAAAAAATCAAAGGAGTTACAGAAAAACTGCAGATAAGCAGGTTTTATTTAGAAAAAAAATATAGGAGTGCCAGGCAGAATGTGCTTATCTGTATCAAGAAGTAGATAAGCACTTCTAGTTAAGAAAAATGGTGCATTCATGCTAGGACTAATGAACTTATTTGTAGGAAGACTAAGAATTGATATGCCTTATGACAATCTGTTTGTCAAGTTTATTAGCTGGGATATGGATACCTCGTTTGTCTTCAGGCGGCATCAGCGAACTTCTTTCGGCCTTCAAAACTGTTCTAATGGTTTTATCATTTTTCGAGCAATAACCTAATGCGGAAGTAAAATTTGTTTTGCATACTTCTATTTTCTCGCCATTTTCATCTGGCAAGTAATAATAAACTGAATTTTGTCTTCTATATGACTCTTCTGATGAAGGGAGCTGAACGGTTCGGCGTTTTACTGGTATCCTTTTAGTATGGTTCAATATAAATAATTTTCGTTCCTTAGTCATTGTCTTCATCTTAATTGTCATGTTCCAATATTGATTATTTATCTGTTCTCTTCGAATTTGTGAAATTTTCACACAATTTTTTTTGCATTTTTGTATCTCACATTCGGGTTTTTTTACAGCATGTTTTTGTTTTATTAAATCTTTTTTTTAATTGCCTTTCCTTCAACGATTCAATAAACTTTTGTCGTTTTCTTCTTTGACCCATTTTGGTGAATTTTTTAGAAACATTTCTTAAGATTTCATCCAAAATGCCAGTGACAAAAAGAACAACAGATATTTTTCTGTGTTTGCTGATTTTCCTGCTGGTGTCAATGTAATATCAGAAATAATGTTGATTTTATGTGTATTTGTAGTATCTTTTGATGGCATTAAAGGAACTAATTTAGGTTTTGGTGAACAGTTTTTTGCATCTGAACTGAAATAATCAGAGTTAGTTGTCATTGGCACCAGCTCAAAGGCATTGTTGGATAACCTATCTTCATCCTCTGAGTATGAATTACTTTCAGAACTACTTTTTGTTACAATATAGTTAGGATCATCAGTTTTCTTTTTTTTTGCATTTAGAATGACTCTCTTTCATTTCTGCTTTCTTGATAGCTAATTGCATGTTTAACGCCATAGTTAAAATTTTCCTGGATCTATCTCCCATATTTTCAAACGCCAATCAGTATTTTATATTATTAGTTTCACTGGATATTATTGAAAGTACACATCAACTAATAACTCAAATAATAGAATCATTTGACCTATTATACAATAATATAATCCTAGATTAACAGGAACTCACAATTCACAACTCACACACGGTAGAACAATCATGAAATTATAATAATAATAATACCTACCTACACTCAGTTTTACATTTTGGTCAGGTAAAGTGCTCTTCTGAGGTATAAAATTAGTTGTGCAGCAGCATGAATGCTAAGCAAATTTTAGCTTATCTGCAAAACCCCCACAGTTAAGCATCTAATCCTTAGTATATATCAGATACGCATATGACGCTTCTTAACTGGGATATAAATGTAGATACTCAAATATTTGTTAGTATAAATTAGGCACTTTGTACTGTAGATACGTCTCTTTGGCTTCGTATATTAGATGTATAACCTTATTTAGAACCTGAAGATGCCTCTAACTCAAAATCAGCCAAGTATGTAGATACGCCTTTTTGCTTTAGCTGGGCAGTGTAGGTTAGGTAATTCGCTTCAAAGACAAACCCAATCAGGTCCAGAAATCTTGCTTGTGGGATGTTAGTACATATTTCTATCCTGGACCATTCTTCTTTTAAAATCTCCATCGTGAGCTGCACCGTGATATTTGTGAATAGAGAGACAGCATCCAACGACACCAGTCTGTAGCCATCTGGGAGTTTAAGTTCATTAACCTTCTCTGCAAAATTGAAAGAGTCTTTTATGGAGTACTCGTTATATTCCATAAAGGCTGATTTCAGTATGTCCGCCAACCATTTGCTGAGTTTCGATGTCGGTGAGTTTATGCAGGATACTATAGGTCGAAGAGGGGTCCCTTCTTTGTGCACCTTGGGAAGCCCATATAGGCGGGGTGGGATTGATTTATACGTGGTTAGTTTCTTTGCGGTTACTTGGTCAATGTAGCCGTCTTTTTTTAAGGCTTGTACCTTTTCATTGTTCCTTTTTTGTATCATAGGTGTCAGGTCCTTCGTCAGAGCGCTATATACTTCTTCTTCTTGGAGAAGATGTTCAATTTTCTCCCTGTACTCCTGTCCGCTCATCACCACTGTTCAGGGAGAAAATTGAACAGGGAGTACAGGGAGAAAATTGAACATCTTCTCCAAGAAGAAGAAGTATATAGCGCTCTGACGAAGGACCTGACACCTATGATACAAAAAAGGAACAATGAAAAGGTACAAGCCTTAAAAAAAGACGGCTACATTGACCAAGTAACCGCAAAGAAACTAACCACGTATAAATCAATCCCACCCCGCCTATATGGGCTTCCCAAGGTGCACAAAGAAGGGACCCCTCTTCGACCTATAGTATCCTGCATAAACTCACCGACATCGAAACTCAGCAAATGGTTGGCGGACATACTGAAATCAGCCTTTATGGAATATAACGAGTACTCCATAAAAGACTCTTTCAATTTTGCAGAGAAGGTTAATGAACTTAAACTCCCAGATGGCTACAGACTGGTGTCGTTGGATGCTGTCTCTCTATTCACAAATATCACGGTGCAGCTCACGATGGAGATTTTAAAAGAAGAATGGTCCAGGATAGAAATATGTACTAACATCCCACAAGCAAGATTTCTGGACCTGATTGGGTTTGTCTTTGAAGCGAATTACCTAACCTACAATGGAAGATGTTACAAGATGAACTCTGGCCTACCGATGGGGAGTCCACTCAGCCCGATCATAGCGAACATCACAATGTCAGCCCTGATCAAGACATCGCTCCCTAAGCTGTCCTTCACTACCCCATTTTTCTATCAATATGTGGATGACCTATTGACGGCAATCCCAGATGACAAAACAGAAGAAATCCTCGAAACATTTAACAACTACAACGGACACCTCAAGTTCACAATCGAAGAGGAAACGAACAGATCAGTCCCCTTCTTAGATACACTAGCAATAAGAAGTAATGACAACACAATCACCTTAGACTGGTATCAGAAGAAAACCAGCTCCGGCAGATACATACATGCTCTGTCACATCATGACATTAAAATGAAAACTAATGTCATAATGGGAATGAAAGAAAGAATAAAAAAGATAACTCACGATACCAAATACAGAGAAGCCATATCAAGATTAAAAACAACCCTAATGAAGAATGGCTACACAGAGGGGTTTCTCAACAGACTTATGTACAATTCGAGAAGAATAACACAACCAGAACCGGGGAATATTGATCGTGGGGACATCGGGAGAATACAGGGAGACGAGTCAGTTAATGGTGACATACAGAACCAGTCAGCGAGAAGTGTCCATTTCGCATCGCTACCTCATGTTGAACAATTGACTGGAAAAATTATCAAGATCCTGAAACCAATACAGGACGTGAAGATCTCAAAACATAACATCCTTACTAACAGACAAATCTACAGCCAACTCAAAGACAGGATTCCGACACTTCAGAGATCAGATGTGGTATACCGGGTCGATTGCAGTACCTGTGGTAGACAGTATGTTGGCCAATGCTCCACAACATTGAAACAGAGAGTAACGCTTCACAAATCAGATAGCAGACTCAAGCCAAATCGATGCAAACTGGCATCACACGTCTTCCACATGGGCCATGAAATGAACTTCGAAGAGATACAAATCTTAACACAGGAAAATAAATACAACAAAAGAACTTTCCTGGAAATGTGCTACATCAATGAAGCTGACAACCCTATCAATCAGAGGTCAGACATTGGAAATCTCAGCGTGATTTACAGCGCACTACTTCTACAGGACAGCAGACGCCGGAATACAGGACAGGGGGAGACAAACGTTCCACAGCAAGAACAAGAGCCACAGGGGGAGAGGACAGAAGACACATAGAAGGAATGAGTAAGCAGGGAACAACATCGCTAGACAGAAGAAGAAAAAGAAACAACGAAACAATCTGAGGATAAAAGAGAAGAGCTTGAGTGCAAGTAAGGATATCAAATAAAGGTGGGAAGTAGAGGTCATTTAGCCTGTCAAAGATATATTTATATATATATATATTTATATATATATATATTTATATATATATATATTTCTCCAAAATCGCGAAATTTCGATTTTAAAAACGCTCCTGTGGCTTTATCTTTTAAGATTAGTGAACGAAATTTTGGGTCCTTGTAAAATTTGGGAATGACGTTGGATTTTCGTTGAAAAACTTTCCAAAAGTCCCATCACTTCTACAGGGTGTCCCTTCAAAATTCCAGGTATCCGGTTTTTGTCATCTCATTTCAGGTCGCAGTTTTGAATCTAGGAGGCTGAAATTTTTGTGGGAGTAAGATATCCACAAGGAGTGGTCCGGTATTGCACTTGAGCAAAATCGGCCGAGCCGTTTCAAAATGGCGGCCATTTTAATTTTTGGAAAAAGGACTATTTTTTGAACCCCTGTATAAGCTAGATAGAAAAAGAGTTTTATATCAAATTCACAATATTGGAAGTAAATGACTTGAAATTTAATTTCATGCAACAAAATTTGCATTTTTCCTATTAATAAGCCAGTGGCGTGGGTAGGAAAAGGGTAAAAATGACTAAATTTCTCCAACAATTTATGAGCACATTTTTGAAGTAATTAAACTGAAATTTTTACAGTAGACAACTATACTAATAGACTTCAACCCTTGAGAATTTCAAAAAGTAAATAAGAAAAATGGCGGAGATATTCGATTTTTTTTTACATGATGTTTTTTTTAAATTAATTTCTCTAAATGTTTAAAAACGCTCCTGTAGCTTCATCTTTCAAGATTAATGAACGAAATTTTTTACTCTTATAAACCTTAGGGCTGACGTTTGATTTTCGTAAAAAACATTTTCCTAGAGTTGTGTTACTTCTACAGGATGTCCCTCCGAATTTCAGAAAAAAAACCGTCCGTGAGGCACGGTTTCTGGTCGAAGTTTTCAATCTAGAGCGCTGAAATTTTTTTGGTAGTAAGATACCCTCAAGTAGTCGTCTGGTACTGTATTTGAGTAAAATAGGTAAAGACATTCCAAAATGGCGGCCTTTTCAATTTTTGGAAAATGGCTAGATTTTGAACCCCTAAATAGGCAAGATCAAAAACTTTTAAACAAAATTAACAAGATTGAAATAAACTTATTTGAAATTTGAGCTAATGCAATACAATTTGCATCATTTCTATTAATAAGCCAGAGGCGTGGGTAGGAAAAGGGTAAAAATGTCTACATTTCTATAAACATTCATGAGCTTATTTTTGAAGGAATAGAACGGAAATTTTGATAGTAGACAACTATACTAATAGCATTTAACCTTCAAAAATTTCAAGAAGCAAATATAAAAATGGCGGAGATATATTCGAATATTTTTAAATGATGTTTATTCCTCTAAAATTTCAAACTTTCGGTTTTCAAAACTCTCCTTTCAGTTTTTTCCGAATTTATTAAAGGTAGTGTAAAAAATAGTATTTTTCAAGTAAAGTTAGCCAGTGGCGGGCATAGGAAAAGGGACAAAATTGTAAAATTTTGCCAATTTTTTTGATTTTTAAATTTAAAAATCCGATCTAAGGCACGTGTTGAAACGAAATGAAATGAAATTATCACAGAAAATTTTTCACATTAAAGCACTACGCTAACATGACATGACTATGGAAAATTTCAGAAAGCCAATAATTTAAAAAGCGGTGAAAATATTCATAATTGAATCGCATAAAAATACACTATTTCTGCGATTGATGCGCAAGAAGGTTTTTTGTTGTTTCGACGTGTTATACAGGGTGGGCCATCGAAAAGGTAACAAACCTAATAATTTGAAAAGTGAAGATGTATGCGAAAAACGCCGAAACAGGTAGGGGGACATATTTTCGTGACAAATTCAACTACCTAAGTTCACCCCCTTGGCAGGGGTAGCTACCCCTTTGCTTATCATCACAGGAAACAGATATCGAGTGATACATCGTTTGAAAGCTACTTGAATTCTCTTTACAACGATATCCAACATTTTGGGTTTCGCTTACATGCAGGGTGGCCCAACGAAAACGTAACTCGCCTTAATCACTTGTACGTAGGCCATCCTGTATGTAAGCGAAACCCAAAATGTTGGATGTCGTTGTAAAGAGAATTCAAGTAGCTTCCAAATGATGTATCACTCGATAGCTGTTCCCTATGATGATAAGCAAAGGAGTAGCTACCTCTGCCAAGGGGGTGAACTTGGGTAGCTAAATTTGTCACAAAAATATGTCCCCCTCGATAACAAAATCGACCTATTTCGGCGTTTTTCGCATACATCTTCACTTTCCAAATTATTAGGCTTGTTACCTTTTCGATTACCCACCCTGTATGTGAGCCTATCGTACAAGTAGCCAGGCAAGTGAGTCATTATAATTTTGTAATGCAGGCAGACTTGATTGATAATATTTGAGTCTATTTCTCATTGACAGCCAATCAGTCTCCTTCAACTTATGGGAAATGTGTTGAAACTTCCTTATCCCGTATTGAAGCGCAATCATGTTTTTTGGACCCTTTGTGTCTTGGTCGTAGTAATTTCATCCAGACAGGGAGAGTATACCTGAGAACAAACAATTTGTGAACTGCGAGAAAACCAGCGAATTATTCAAGGGTCAGTGTTGTCAAGAAGAAGGCCCAAATTTTTGGCCGATTCCACAATGGATAATGTGGAGTGTAATTCGATCTTGTATTCCGTCACAGGCAGTTTTGTTACCGACAATAGAACGGTTGATTGTTGATTTGCTAGGATTTAATTTCAGGTTGTGTTACTACGACGTCAAGATCATAGTTAATCCTAAACATTGCAGCATGCCCTGCTTGCTACTATTTTAAGAAAGGATTAATTACGGTTTTGTAACAAGTTTTATAAGTCTTGAGAATGAGGTACTCGACTGTACAACTTTTGAACATTTCGCCAATAATTGACTGTACAGGAGGGAAAGAATTCAATGCACAAGTGCAGGCAAAAATATTCAAGACCTGAGAATTATTAAACTATGTGTAGTTTGAAACTTTCCTCATTTTATCTCTTTAAATTTTTATTTCAAGTCCCAAAAAATTTTCTCAGTATTTTGATATGTAGTTCAGTTAGTTTCGTCCACAATTTAATTAATGACATCGGTAAGTGAATTTCAGCTAGCATAAGGAAGTTATTAAGAAGCTCGTAAATTTCACGTAATAGCTTTCTTTCAGAGGTATAAACTGTTGACAGAAAGTGCAGAAAGTACCCTAAAAGAATAAATCCAAGACGTGGGGTGAACTGGCGTGAAAATAGCGAGTAAAGGTGAATCTAAAAGAAAAGCGACAACGTTGCAGATACAGACGCGGGCAGTTTTGGGTCGTATCGGAAAATATTTGCCACTTTTGATTTGAGCTTTCAGACGTGAACTAACAAGTAGTTTGGTGTTGGCCTCAAATTTTCATTTTTATCATTCATATTGAATAATGTAGAGGCGAGAGAAAGCCCTAATGAAATGTGTCCGTATAAATAGTGGAATAATTTCCACTAGTTCGCTATTTCTATCGGCCGAATTATTTAACAAAATATTTCTTTTTAGCCATCAAAGATAGGGTAGCAGTTCCAGGGTAGTAATCTCAGGGTTGGATATCGGCTCTAGAATCGTGTTCCAGCTTAAAAAATTCCAACATCATGTCTCATTTTTGTATTTTTTTATTCATTTTCTACCGGACTTTAAGACTAGCGTTGAAAGCATGACCTGCCTTATTTCATGTGCTGAGAAGTGGATAATTTTTGATTGGATCACTCTCAAGATCACTCTATAACGAATTAAACTATAAAACGAATGCTTTATTTTCAATGTTTTTTTCTTCAAAATTTTCAATGATTTTGGTACAATAATTGGTCAAAAAATAGAGGCTATTCTAGTTAGTATGTTCCTAACTCCGGCAAACGGTAGAACACTTAAAAATAATCGTTTTTTTAAGTATATCTCTCAAACACTTCACTTTTAGATACAGGGTGTTAAACTTTTATTAAAAAATCTTCTTTTTCGAAAATATCTCAAATATACTTTACCCGATATTGCTGAAATTTCGGAGTTTCATTTGCCATAGTAAGGGGCTAATTTAGCCCTAAATAGATTAAAATGATTAAGTCCAGTGGCGTCTCGGTAAAGCGTTTCAACGAACATTTTTTAATTTTTTTTTATTGAATGTACGCCAATTAATGTTTTTTTGATTTTTATTTTTTTCGTGAGATTAAGCAATTATAAGTACCTACAACTTTTTCGTTTACAACATTTTTTCGTATCTCGGTTAGTTTTAGAAATAAAAAATAAAATCTACCTAATTACATATCCCTGAACCACACAAGAAACATAATGAAACAAATCTTTTGTAAATTTTTATGTATCATTTTTTTCCCCATATTTCTTAGCTGGTCCTCAAATATGCTATCAAATCATTGCATCTTATCATTATTTTGCTTGTAATCTATTGCTTTTGATGATTGCGCTGTCTCTTATCGTCAATTTCGATTGTTTGTCTCAAAAAAAAGCCATGCCACTCTATCGAAATTACCTCAAGTATGCAATCATGTTCAAATATTTGTTATTAAAAGACCAATATGGATTTAGGTGAATTAATTGTCGTTGCGATTGTTCTTATAATTTTCTCAATCAAACATAAATGAGTGTGAAAAAATTTAAAAAAGAGAAATTACGAACGAATTCACGACTTATTAATTTGAAATAAGTGTAAGCTAATTTTCAAAAACGAGGAATTTTTGTATTTTTCGACAAAACTGCCAATGTATGCGAGACGAATTGAAGCCAACACTTCTAATTATGTCGAAGAAAAAAAAATTGATAAAAATTTCACGATGTAGAAGAAACAGGAAGATACAAATAGGAAACTATATCTTAAAAGAACCCCTAAAATTTTATCTTGTTCAGGAAAGTTCCGGCGATCTTCAAGGTTGACTTCAACTTACAATATTCAGACAATAATTATTGTCATCTTACACATTTCGTAATAAATGTATTCTGTAGGTATAATTTTGTCACTTTTTTTTTTGTCAATTTTTAGGAAATTAAATTTACTATGTGACGGTTTTCAGAAAACGGAGTGAAGCTGTTACATTTGAGATAGGTAATTACATGAAATCGCAAGTAAAAATTATTATTTTATTTATAAAAATCTCATCACAAAAATACATTTATTTTGTAAAATACGTACGTGGTACATAATAATTATTGTCATGTAATTTATTTCCAATTTTCCTGGCTATTATTGCCTTGATGATAATAATTTACTGACACAATGCCACAGAATCACAGGATTTTTATCACTACATTGAAACTTACATAGGTAACATTAAATTAACCCATGTACCCAATTTTTCCATGAGAAACTAATCTGAAAACCAATCTATCAATAAATATCTAAATATTAGGTAAGTTTAGCTAATGGACAATGTTATAACTTGTCCCACATTAGAACTATTCGGTAGCGCTGATGAAGTCAATTACTTCATCACGTGGTAGTTTTTCCAAATCCAACCATAAGCCTCCTTTTGGAGTGATCAGTACTCCCGCTTTGTCGATTTCCAGAGGGACAATAGTTTTTGAGTTAACGGTAATCCTAAAATTACTCAGTGAAGTTATTAGAGCAAGTTTGGTCTGCAGCAGTCCAAAACGAAGACCTGAAAACATGGAAATTATTAAATAAGTTTTCGACTCTACTATAATTTTGGTAAAGCTAATCTATACAAAGACTTACCGATGCAAAGCCTCGGACCTTCCCCAAATGGTAACCATGCGAACGGATGCCTCGATTTCTTGTTTTCGTCATTGAATCGTTCCGGGTCGAACACTTCGGGCTGTGGATAAATCTCCGGATCTCTGTGTACTCCGAGGACGGGGATGAATACCTGGGTACCCTCCTCAATGACCACCGAAGTTCCGGGAACGGTGTATTTTTTGTTGCATATTCTTGGTAGTATAGGTAGAGGTGGGTATTTTCTTAACGCTTCTGGAATTGAAAATTCGTTCAACTACTCTGTGTCATGTTTTACTGTTCATGCGGCACCCTGTATGAAAATTTCATTTTCATCATGGGATAGTGCATGAAAAGTTAAAATAGGGACATGTTTTCCTCTATTTTGAGAACCTTTCAATGTAAAACTATTTTGAAAAATGGAAAATTGGAATTTTCACTCGTTTATAACTCGTAAACCTCTCAATTTAGACTGTAACTGATAGAAACCATTTTTATTGCATTTTTCCAGGAAATATGAAAATTCATTAATATTAAGGAAATAGAATGTACTCTTTATAAAAAAAAAACATCACTAGAAAGTAAATTGAATTATAAAATTTACCTATTTTTGCATTTTTGTCTTTTGGACTTTTCCAACACCCGATATAAGAAAATATAATAAATTTCCTACTCACCACAAACGACTTGATGAAGGTAATGCATTTCTGTGATTGCGTCATAAGTCATACGATTCTGATATTTTCCCAGGACCTTTCTTATTTCGTTCCGTACTCTCTCTTGCACCTGTTGATTCTTTGCGATTTCATAGGAAGCAAACGTTGAGGTGGTCGATGAAGTCTCATACCCGGCAGCGAAAAACACGAAACATTGAGCTGCGATTTCTGGCAGACTCATAAAAAAATTCGTTTTCCCGTCATCTTTAATTTGATCGTCATCTGAAACAGTTCCCCGGTTCTTGAGTTGTAACAGTAAATGGAGAAAATCGTTCCTTGAGACGTTATTCTTTTCGCGATAAGTGACGATATCCTCCACAGTTTTCATAAAAAAGCTGGTAACTTTTTTCGGTGTGATGTAGAAGTTACAATTATCTAAAACTTTCCGAGGAAATGTCAACGAGAGAAAGTTTTTAATGTTTTGAACCATGTCAGTACTAAAGAACGCTTTATTGTGGATATAGATGTCCGAATTTGGATTCTTCAATGAATTGCTCTCGATACCGAAAGCGCAAGAACTAATGGCGTCTGTGGTAAAGCGACCATACAACTCTTTGATATCAGTTCCTGATTTTACTTCGGCTGCCTCCTCCAGGACACGTCTCAAGCCGTTAGTGCAGTTGGTGAGGGAATGGAACATCATCTTCACTTTCCCGCTTGTGAACGTCGGGGTCAATTTAACTCGGGTCTGCTTCCATTTCTTATCTTCCAAAGCAAACAGGTGAGCCGACAGCGGGTCCGTTTTTGCATTGGAATAACTCCCGTGATTCACGAAGTGATTAAAATCGTTTTGGAGGATGCACTTGATGATGTCCAAATCGGCCGGGACGTAAGTCGGAAACGAGAAGCTGTACAGTCCCCCGTGTTTCAAACCTTTTGCCTTCAACTCGTCGTAGAGGTTCTTGTAAAGTTCTCCGATTTGAGCTTTTTTGGTAATAAGCGATGATATATTCCCGAATGGTATGGAAGGAGTTGGATTGTAGAGACCTTTCTTTTGCCAGTAGGTGAAAGCATATTTGTAGTAAAGGTACACTATTAGCACTAGGCCGATCAAAATCGATATCAGATCGATCGTCAAAGGGGTTCCTGAGGAAAGTAACATGTTTTCTATTGCTCGTGTGATCTGGAAATAAAAAAAGAAATAACTTTTTCATATATTCTAATTTTAAAAAATTTTATATAAATTCATCAAAGATATAGGAGAAATACTTACTACTTTTTTCAATAGATTCTTGAACAACTGGCTAAACTGTTTCTTCGTGCGGGGTTCAAACAAACATCAAACTGTAATCTGGATTTAGGATTTCTCCGCATTTTATATGCACTTCTAGATCTCGTGCATGACATGTTGAGGATGATAATAATTGCAATAATTATTATCGCTATTGTTTTTATTATGGTGCACCAACATGCCTACACTCCAACAAAAAAATTAGGCCCATCTAAGATTGTTTTATTTTTTTTTATTTTAGTTCTTCGTGCTGTAAAAATATTAAATTGTATATTTATTAATTCTTATAAAAATGTACTAGGTACCTACCTATCACCTATACTATGCAAGATATGCTTTGTTTTTAAAACAAAAAAAATATATAATTTTGCAAATTTAGAAATCAAAAATCAATTAAATAGAAATTGTGCTTAGTTTTATTGGACGAGTATATAAAAATTAATAACAACTTCGACGATGATAAACAAATCTCATACAAATTATACAATTAGTTATATTACGAAACCGAGATAAAATTAAGTAGGTAATGATATTCTCTCAATATACAGCGTGATATTCCATCCTTTATTTTCAGTGTTTGTTTTTGTTAATAATTTGCCCAAAAATACAGGGTGTTTCAGTTTGTATGTTTATAACTCTGGCCAACGGTATAGAATAAGTAAAAATAAATACATTTTTTCCTCTAAAGCATTGCTCTAAATCGTTTTATTTTCGAGATACAGGGTGTTAAACTTTTATTTAAAAATCGTCATTTTCGAAAATATATTAAATATAGCAATACTTTACACGACATTGTTGAAATTTGGCAGTTTCATTTGCTGTAATAAGGGGCTAATTTAGCCCTATTGCGGACTACACAAGAAACATATTATGTATGGTGAAAAATTTATTTTGCAATTTTTTTGTTTTTTTGTGGATTAATTACCCATTTACTACTGCAAAGAACACCGTCAAATTTGAACAATATTAGGTTAAGAAATTTTCGAAAAATATGATTTTTTTAAATAAAAGTTTAACACCCTGTATCCCAAAAATAAAGCGTTTTAGAGCAATCATGATAAAAACTGCATATTACATAAAGATTACCTTATCTAATTATCATATAGAGGGTTTTAATTGAGTATGAGTTGGCGTTTCATTTGCTCAAGGGCCTCAACAAGAATAAAATTATTAAGTCCAGTGGCGTCCCGGGGATCACATCAACGAATATTAACTTAAAAATTTCGAATTTTGAATAATATTTCAGTTGACTGCTGGCGTTTCTCTTTGGAGCTCGACCATAAGCGAACACCCCTTTTCGAGTACCAACATCAAAACTTACTCCACTGACACTGACCTCTCGCTGTTCACAAGGACCCCCCCCCCCAGCTAGTCATAGGTGGTCTCCCTTGCTTTAAATCTCTCTTCAAAATTTTACATTCTTGCAATTTAGAATCATTCACAAGAATTGCCTTAAAATTCCTTTAGTCTCACCCCATGACAAAATTTTGAATGTTTTCAAAATCTCAATGCTCATAATATGTATTAGTGGTAACCGTTAAACAGGACCCCCTGTATTTTTTTGTATTTTCATATTTTCTGAGAAAATCCAGTAAGAATGGTTTTTAAAGTTGCAGTTTGAACTGAGTAGCTTACGAGTTATAAACAAGTGAAAATTGCAAATTTTTTTGAAAGCAGGGGAAATGGCTCAAAATGTCGGAAAAAACGGCTTACATAGATGAAATTTTTATACAGGGTGATGAAAAATTTAATGATTTTTATCACCCTGTAGGATAATCTGTAACACGTTATAAGTTAAGAATAGGGACATGTAAGCTGTTTTCTTCTATCTTGACCCGTTTTTCAATCTAAGCTGCTTTGAAAATTAAAAAATTGCGATTTTCATTTGTTTATAACTCATAAAACACTCGTTCCAATTTTGAACTATAAAAACCATTTCTATTACATTTTTTTCAGGCAGTCTGAAAATATAATAATATACAGGGTGTACCATTTAAAAAAAGAAAAAGATGGCAACTTCCGGTATAACCGGAAGTGGTGTAGGGTTATAAATCTTTTAGTTCAGCTCGTCTAAATTGAAATAATACATGTAAGTACAATTTTTTTTACTCATACTCCCAACATTTCTCCATATAAAAATGCCCTAAGGTTCTCGCGGTCTCACCCTGTATATTATTCCATGAGCAGTTGTCTAAATGTTGGGATGGTTTATTAAAAAAAGAAAAATTTAAGTTTGTCTCATTTTTTTTATTTTATAAAATCAGGTAAAGGTAGGTAGGGCAGCAGTAAATCCAACGATGGACATTCTTTATCAGCTTCACTGGAAGATATTTAAATTTTGGACGCATTTAACCAAATACCTCCTTCGGCAGAGAGCGTGAAAGACTTTGGTAAATATTTAACGGGATAAATTGTTTTTTCATTCAAGGTAACTCGATATTCTTTTAGTATTGCCACCAGTGCTACCTTTACTTGCAGAACTCCAAATTTGAGGCCTGGAATAAAGAATTGTTGTAAATTTTCCGTGATTTATGAATAAGTTTTATTCTTAAAAGACATACAAGACACGTTTTATGTGTGAAAAGATGCTGGCAGATTAATTCTGGAATAAAAAAAAAACTTAAAAAATTGTGTTTAAGGTTGAATCTGTTAAAGTGTAAAATAAGAGATCCTTATTAAAATCGTAATTGATTCCGGGTTGTTGTGGTCCATATAAATTTGCTCCGAACGTTTCGTCTACAGCTACGGTAGACATCATCAACTGTAGACGTAACGTTGGAAGCGAATCTCCATGGGCCACGACAAAACAGGCAGGAATCAATTAATATTTCAATAAGAATCTCTTATTTTACACTTTTACAGATTCAATCTCGGACATTAATTTTTCCAAATCCTTTTTTAAGTTTAGGTCTAAACTTTATGAAACTTGATGGAGTAGGTACGTGCCAAATAAAAGAAAGAACGATCTAAAATATTACCTATGCATATCCTCGGTCCGTCGCCAAAAGGCAGCCAAGTGAAAGGTGTCCTGTTTCTTTTATTTTCTTCGTTAAACCTTTCCGGGTCGAACTTATCAGGATCAGGATAGAACTCTGGATCGTTCTGAATGCCCATTATGGGAATTCTTACCAAAATACCCTCCTTGATCGTCAAGGATGTTCCGGGGATTTTGTAGTCTTTGGTGCATTCTCTATCTAGTACCGGTACTGGGGGGTATTTTCTCAAGGCCTCTGTAAAATATTTTTATCAGTTCAAGTTTAAATTACCAAAAATCAAATAAAGCAAACCGTAAATTACTTTATCCATGTACGTCATTTCCGTGACAGCTTCATAAGTGATTTCTTCGTTGTGGTTCTTCAAAACTCCCAGAATCTCCTCCCTGAGCTTATCTTGAATATCTTGGTTGATGGCTAACTCCAGCAAAGCGAAAGTTGTGGTAGTTGCGGAAGTCTCGAAACCGGCAGCGAAAAAACCGAAGCATTGAGCAGTCATTTCGTTCATAGTTAATTCCCGCTTTGTTTCGTCAGCTTCACTGGTAGTGGTACTTGTTCCAGTTCCTCTGACATATCCTTCATTCCTCATTTCGATCAAAAGTTGGAGGAAGTCCTTTCTCTGGACGTTGTTAATTTCTCTATACTCCACGGTGTTCTTCACTGTGCCGGCAAAAAAGTCTTCTATTTCTTGCGGAAACAGTTTCATCTTCAAGAAGCGCAGTATGGAGTGCGGTAAGACGAACTGTAACATGCCGGTTAGGGTAAATTCAAATACCTTATCGCCGTACTCTCTGAATTTCGTTTTGGGGTTCTTCATGCTGTTGCAGTCGATTCCGAAAGCGCAAGATCCTATCACGTCAGTGCTGAATCTGCTCATTGCGTCTTTAATCTCCAAGGGGGTGCCGCTTCTGGAGCTTTCATCAATCAGCCCGGTCAGTCCGCCGCTGCAAGTTGAAATGGTGTAGAACATCATCTTGACCTTTCCAGAAGTGAAAGTGGGTGTCAACTTGGTCCGGATATGTTTCCACTTTGGCATGCCCAAGTTGAATATGTGCCCTGATAGCAGATCGTCTTTTTCGTTTATGTAATATCCTCGATTTGAGAAGCTGTTGAAGTCTTTCTGCATTACATCTTGAACTAGTTTTATGTCTGCGAGAACGAAAGCTGGACGTAGAAGTATAAACGTTCCCCCGTATCGCTCTTTTTTGCGCTTCAGGTCCTCGTAGATGATTTTGAAAGTTTCGCCGTAGCTTTTACCTGCGAACGGATTGAAGCCTCCGGCTGCTGTTTGGACGTTTCGTCTTTTCCAGTAGGTCAATTTTTGGATTAGATACATTGAAATGCAGCATAGTAACGCTATTAGTATTGATATTAAATCGTAGGAAAGATTTTTAAATATTAAAGCCATTTCTTTTCTAAAGATAAACTGGTAGTCTATTATTATTAATTAGGGCTTTACCTTACATTTTTTGTGACTTCTGTTTTGAAAAGCGTAGCTTTGGAACACTGAACTTTGATTAGATTTCTCTTACTTACGCATCCTCACTCGATGTGTATGGCAACTTTGGTTGTGTCACTTTTATTATTATAAACAATTTTAGATCGATCTCACTTACGTAACAGAATTAATATAACCAGTTTGTTTATTATGATACTGTTGATAGTGTTTTTGTCCTGAGATAAACACGCTTAGATAGCTCATATTAACAGAACTAAAAACCAAGTACAACATGACATCAGTAGTAGTGCTTTACCTACTTCAGTACAGATACGATTTCTAAGCGGCTGCGCTGAATGTACCAGTCATAATAATTTATTACTATTATTATACTGAGTGCATGGCGAGTGTGTGGAATACTGAATTAGATAAATATTAGTCATCGTGTCTATGTCGATAGTTGACGATATTGCTGCCAGGTCTTCATCAAGGACGATTCTTTGTAGATCCATCTGCTCTAAAAACCTATTTCATGTTAATAAAACACCGCATGAATGTACACGTCAGCTGATTAATTTTAATAGGTACCAACCATAACCCTAATTTGAAATATTATACAGGGTGACGATTCTTTGAAACAAAAAAAGGGTATCAAAAATCGCAAAAAAAAAAGGTTCAAGTAACATGAAATGAGAACCAAATTCGTAGTATGCTATGAACCATTATCACCAGCTCTTAATGAAGCTCGACCCAACTCAATAATAAAGATTTAAATTACAACTCCCACTTCTGATACATCATTGTGGGGTTGAAAAATGCTTTTCAGTGGTCAGTAATACCCGCGGGGGTGCTCACTCGATTGAAAATTGTTAGGCTAGGCATATTAGAATAATCCTCAGAGGAAAATTTTGCTATAGTTTTGATTTTCTCATCCCCTATTGGTTTTTTTTTTTTGGGTTGTTGTGAAGTTTTCAGGCAAAAATGTGGCCAGGAACTTTGGCACTCGAATTTTTGTACTTTTTTCAGCTTTTGGTCTGTATCTCGAAAAGGGAGCATTTTTTCGACAAGTTCATTCGATACAAAATTAAAGTAGACAAAATGTCCTGCATTTCTCATAGAAAACGTTTATTTGGAACATTAACCGTTCCGCCGGTAGAGCGCGCCCAAAAAATATTTCCATTGCTTGAGGTTTTGGAAAGTTTTGTTATAATTTTGGGGTTTTCAGCCTGTTTTTTGGTCGCTGAACACGAATATGAAGTTTGCTGGCAAAAATTTGGCACGAAACTTTGTTTTTTTGCACTACTTTCAGAAATGTTTGCACCATTTTCAGTTTTTGGCCTAAATCTCAGGAAGGAAGCGGTTTTTCGAAAAATCCACTCTATACAAAATTAAAGGAGATACGATTTCCTACATTTCTCATACACAGGTGTCCCGTATCGTTATGTTCAAATTTTTGAGAATATAGTAGGCTTAATTTTGAGCCCAAAAAACCCAAAAGCGGCAGGTCTATCTTTATTCGTTAAGAAGTTACAGGCCTAAGAAAATTATAACTAGTAAATAATAAAGACTCAACTTTGAAAACCACACAACCACATGTGTTGTGGTTTAGGCTCATAATTTAATGTTATGGTAACGACATGAGTGAATGTCACCGCAGTAAACATTAAAAGAGGTTCTCCTGCTCATACAAAATGGCATTTGGATTCAAATATATGGGGCACCAGCATATTTCGGAATTGGCGTTTGTAACTAAATTCCAAAAAGCAATTATTATTGGATCGTATTCAGCATGCTGGTCAAGAGATTGGTCGCGAAAAAGACGAGAAATTAGAACTGTTACTTCTGCAATAGTCCTCCGAGCACAAGTTTGTGTTCAGCAAGGGATAGGACATTTTTAACACATGATAAACTAAAGATTTGGTCAATAAAAAAATAAGCTTTATGTGGTTTTCAAAGTTAAATCTGGTATTTACTAGACATTATTTTCTTAGGCCTATAACTTCGTAACGAATGCAGATAGACCTGCCACTTTTGGGTTTTTTAGGCTTAGAAATAAGCCTACTATATGCTCACAAGATGTGAACATAACGATACGGGACATCCTGTATATCATTTTTTGTAAGACTAACCATTCCGTCGCTAGAGCGCTTCAAAAAAACATTTCAATATCTATAGTGAAATCCAGTTTTTTTTTTTTTTGGCGCGCCCCACCGGCCAAACAGTTAGTCTTGCAAAAAAAAGTCATTTACGAGAAATGTAGGAAATTTTGTCTATTTTAATTTTGTATAGAACGGACTTGTCGAAAAAACGCTGTCTTTCCGAGATTTTGGCTAAAAACTGAAAAAAGTGCAAACATTTGGACAAAAAGTGCAAAAAGTACAAAAAGTTCCGGGCCAAATTTTTACCAGAAAACTTAATATTCGCGTTTGAAAAAACATAGAGGGTGAGAGTTCATTCCATACAAAATTAAAGAGGACAAAATTTCCTACATTTCTCATAAAAAACATTTTTTGGAAAACTAATCGTTCCGTCGGTAGAGCGCGCCAAAAATATTTCCATTGCTTGAGATTTTTCAAATTTTTGCTATCATTTTTGTTTTTTTCACCCTATATGTTTTTTTGGGTCGCTGAACATAAATTAGAAGTTTGCTGGCAAAATTTTTGCCCAGAACTGTTTTTTTTTTGGGCTTTTTACACAAATTTTTGCACCTATTTCAGTTGTTGGCCTAAATTTCAGAAAGGAAGCGTTTCTTCGATACTGCTATTCTATACAAAATTAAAATAGACCAAATTTCCTACATCCCAATTTCCCAATTTTTTTTCAATGGAACCTTTACAAACGAACCAATCAATGGACTAACGTGGACCTGTGGTGATATAAAAACGATTTACGCGATTTTGAAAGTTTTTACAATTTGGGGTTGTCGAATCAATTTTTTTCATCTCACCTTTTGACACTGTTGCCTGGGCAAAAAACGAATACGCGAGAAAAATATTCGCAGTCGCCGAATTACCATTTTGTCCCTTCTTGACATTGTTGATGGGAGTTTAAATCGCTGAAGAGATGGTCGGATTTCGTGCAGCCTTGAGGTGACTCTGTCCCAGTGGTTCTGCCAGTCGGTTCTGGTGGCCTTTCTGCTGTAGGCTTTCAAGTCTGTGTGGATTTGGACATGTGCAGAGATTGTGGGCGAAGACGAGGCTTCTTTGGCTACATTGTCGGCCTTTTCATTTCCTGGTATACCTGCATGTGATGGAACCCATAGCAGTTTCATGCTTATTCACAGGGAGGCTAGTCTTTCGTGTGTGTGAGTCATATATTTCTTGAATTAGTGGATGCTGGGTGTATAGATGGTGATGGATTTGATGGAGGAGAGTGAATCTGTACAAATGGCTACGTGCTTACGTTCGGTGTTTATGGATTTAATGGCTCGGAGGATTCCATAGAGTTCGCCTGTATACACACTTGCAAAGCATGGTAAGGTTTTGGTGGAGAGTGTACTGTTGAGGGTTACCACTGAACATCCTGTGCCATTTTCACTTTTTGATGCATCGAAGTTTGAAGTTTGGATGATTTCTTGGAATGCTTTTCCGAGAAGTTCCTTTGGAGTGTCGTGCTTAGGATAGTTACAGAGGGATGTGTTGAAATTTGGGAGATGTTTTTTCCAGGGAGGAGATAAGGGTGTCATGATGGGCCTTGTGGATAGGAGGTCAGGATGCAGGAGGTTAGTAAGGAGTGGTTGAAGAATTTGTGTTATTGATAGGACTCTTGGGGGTGGGTTAGGTGGTGAATTAATTAAATAATTGATTTCGACCATTTTGAATTTTGAACCCTCATTTATTACTTGGAATATTATTAATTTACTTTTATAAATCCTGTTGCTTAATAACGGGGAGAAATGGAGAATTACCTTAATATGTATTATTCCTTTAGCCTCACCCTATAATTATGACAAAATTTTGAATGTTTTTAAAATCCCAACGCTCTTAAATAGGTACTAGTGGTAAGCGTTACTATAGCAGCACATATCTACAAAAATCGTCCTTGATGAAGATCTGGCAGAAATACCGTCAACAATCAACATAGACACGATGACTAATATGTATCTAATTCAGTATTCTATACACTAGTCATACATTCAGTGTAATTATAATAATTAAATAATTATCACCCGTACATTTAGCGCAGCCGCTTTACTGATGTCTTGTTGTACTTGGTTATATTCGCAGTTCTGTTAATCTGAAAAATCATATCATAGCGTGTTTACCTACGAATACCATAAGGACAGAAAGAAACACTATCAAAAGTATCATAATAAACAAAATTTTGTTACGTAAGTGAGATCGATCTAAAATTGTTTATAATAATAAAAGTGACACAAACAAAGTTTCCATGCACTGCAAGTAAGATACGACATTACTAGAAATCTAATCAAAGTTCAGTGTTCCAAAGCTACGCTTTTCAAAACAGAAGTCACAAAAATGTAAGGTAAAGCCCTACCTAATAATAACAGAATAATTCAAAAAACAGTTTACCACAGTTTATCTTTGGAAAAAAATGGGTTTAATATTTAAAAATCTTTCCTATGATTTAATATCCGTACTAATAGCGTTACTATGCTGCATTTCAATTTATCTAATCCAAAAATTGACCTACTGGAAAAGAAGAAACGTCCAAACAGCGCCCGGTGGATTCAATCCGTTCGCAGGTAAAAGCTACGGCGAAACTTTCAAAATCATCTACGAGGACCTGAAGCGCAAAAAGGAGCCATACGGAGGAATGTTTATGATTCTACGTCCAGCTTTCGTTCTAGCAGACATAAAACTCATTCAAGATGTAATGCAGAAAGACTTCAACAGCTTCACCGATCGAGAATATTACATAAACGAAAAAGACGATGTGCTATCAGGGAATTTATTCAACTTGAACATGCCAAAATGGAAACATATCCGGACCAAGTTGACACCCACTTTCACTTCTGGAAAGGTCAAGATGATGTTCCACACCATTTCAACTTGCAGCGGCGAACTGACCGGGCTGATTGATGAAAGCTTCAAAAGCGGCACCCCCTTAGAGATTAAAGACGTAATAAGCAGATTCAGCACTAACGTGATAGGATCTTGCGCTTTCGGAATCGACTGCAACAGCATGAAGAATCCCAAAACGAAATTCAGAGAGTACGGCGATAAGGTTTTTGAATTCACCCTAACTAGTCTATTACAGTTCATCTTACCGCATTCCATACTGCGCTTCTTGAAAATGAAACTGTTTCCGCAAGAAATAGAAGACTTTTTTGCCGGCACAGTGAAGAACACCGTTGAGTATAGAGAAATTAACAACGTCCAGAGAAAGGACTTCCTCCAACTTTTGATCGAAATGAGGAATGAAGGATATGTCAGAGGAACTGGAACAAGTACCACTACCAGTGAAGCTGACGAAACAAAGCGGGAATTAACTATGAACGAAATGACAGCTCAATGCTTCGGCTTTTTCGCTGCCGGTTTCGAGACTTCCGCAACTACCACAACTTTCACTTTGCTGGAGTTGGCCATCAACCAAGATATTCAAGATAAGCTCCGGGAGGAGATTCTGGGAGTTTTGAAGAACCACAACGAAGAAATCACTTATGAAGCTGTCACGGAAATGACGTACATGGATAAAGTAATTTACTGTTTGCTTTATTTGATTTTTAGTAATTTAAACTCGAACTGATAAAAATATTTTACAGAGGCCTTGAGAAAATACCCCCCGGTACCGGTACTAGATAGAGAATGCACCAAAGACTACAAAATCCCCGGAACATCGCTGACGATCAAGGAGGGTATTTTGGTAAGAATTCCCATAATGGGCATCCAGAACGATCCAGAGTTCTATCCTGATCCTGATAAGTTCGACCCGGAAAGGTTTAACGAAGAAAATAAAAGAAACAGGACACCATTCACTTGGCTGCCTTTCGGCGACGGACCGAGGATATGCATAGGTAATATTTTCGATCGTTCTTTCTTTTATTTGGCACGTACCTACTCCATCAAGTTTCATAAAGTTTAGACATAAACTTAAAAAAGGATTTGTAAAAATTAATGTCCGAGATTGAATCTGTAAAAGTGTAAAATAAGAGATTCTTATTGAAATATTAATTGATTCCTGCCTGTTTTGTCGTGGTCCATGGAGATTCGCTCCGAACGTTACGTCTACAGGTGATGATGTCTACCGTAGCTGTAGAGGAAACGTTCGGAGCAAATTTCTATGGACCACAACAACCCGGAATCAATTACGATTTCAATAAGGATCTCTCATTTTACACTTTAACAGATTCAACCTTAAACACAATTTTTTCTTTTTTTTTTATTCCAGAATTAATCTGCCGGCATCTTTTCACACATAAAACATGTCTTGTATGTCTTTTAAGAATAAAACTCACTTAATAAGAATAAACCACGGAAAATTGACAACAATTTTTTATTCCAGGCCTCAAATTTGGAGTTCTGCAAGTAAAAGTAGCACTGGTGGCAATACTAAAAGAATATCGAGTCACCTTGAATGAAAAAACAATTTATCCCGTTCAATATTTACCAAAGTCTTTCACGCTCTCTGCCGAAGGAGGTATTTGGTTAAATGCGTCCAAAATTTAAATATCTTCCAGTGAAGCTGATAAAGAAGGTCCATCGTTGGATTTACTGCTGCCCTACCTACCTTTACCTGATTTTATAAAATAAAAAAAATGAGACAAACTTCAATTTTTTATTAACAATCCATCCCAACTTTTAGACAACTACTCATGAAGTAATATACAGGGTGAAATGCAAGAACCTTAAGGCATTTTTATATGGAGAAGTGCTGGGAGTAGGAGTCTAAAAATTTGTACGTGTATAATTTCAATTTAGACGAGCTGAATTAAAAGATTTATAGCCCCACACCACTTTCGGCTATACCGGAAGCTGCCATCAACTTTCTTATTTTAAATAGGACACCCTATACAATATACATATACAATTTCCATTTTATTTTCACCATTTACACATTATTTCTATACCATTTTTACTATTTCCACAGGATTTCTATATTTTTTTACATACCTCCACCATTTCTCCATTATTTCCACTGTTTCCACTATTGTGCACAATTATTTCCACAAGTGAACAGCCCCTCGAAAAATATTTCCACTTTATGTCCACTATTTCCACATTATTTCAACTATTTCCTCATTATTTCCAGATTTCCACATACTTTTACTATTTCCATTTTATTTCCACTATTATCGCATTATTTCCACACTACTTTCACTATCTCTATTTTATTTATGTCCACTATTTCCACAATATTTCTATATGAGTGCCACTACTTTAACATTATTTCCAATTATTTCCACCAATCATTTCCATGAGTGAAACCACCCCTCCCCCCCCCCTCGGTAATACCGAAAGAAATGACATTGTGTCGAATATACAGAGCGTGCCATTAAAAATTTTATAATTAGGGTAGGTGGAGTAAGTAAAATAATTAAGTAAGTGTACTAATTGAGTAAAATAAACAGTTTCTCTCTCGATTACCGAACTTACCAGTTCTAGAAACGCCACCGAGTAATAATTCTATAGTCTCCCATCTCTCTCCCATCGCCAGTCGAAGGTGAACGAGCATCATCCAGTTATTTTTCTCCTCCAGTTAATTATGAAGTGCGGTTTCCCTATTTCTGTAAATGTCTCGAGCGCCGGTTCTATCAATTGATCTCGCCCTGCCCGTCGAGGAGGGGATGTTTTCAATTAGAAGACGGGGCGAGTATACCATACCGAACGGGCCCCCCTAAACTGCACTTTCTTCTTTTATTTTCCCCATTCCCCCTTCCAGGGCCGCATTTACGCTACACATTGTTTGCGTTAATGTGTTTTTAGATTAAATATCGAATTGGATGACGGAGGTACTCGCAACATCTGCAGCTATGAAATATTATAGGATTCTTCTCTCTTTTTGAGGGTGGTGGTAGAAATTTCGTTAATGAATATAATGAATAATGATCCTGCTTGAACTAGGAAATTACTTTTCTTATAAAACTTGATAAAACTCGCATTAAACATCCTGTATAAGGACATTTGAGAAGAACTGAGCAAATATGAAATGTTTTTTCGTCATCAGTGGGTATAGGTACTTTGATACGACATATATGTAGAAGCAAAAGTCGGATATTGTTTTCCCCGAAAGACCTCAAAGGGCATAATCACTTTCGTATAAGAGGTTTTGAAGGTATAAAAGTTTCCGAATAATATACTTCTTGTTATGTGTGCACCCGTAAGAGAATCCCATATAATCCCTTTACGATCTCTTAAATACTTCTTTGGAGGCTTTCAAGTGCACCCCAGAGATCGACAGAATATTGCATCGGCCTCTTTATATCCTTAAACTTTCCCGATACACAGTACGAATAAGAATTAATACCTTATCTAAAGCTGCTTGAAGCTTTCACGTTAAAACTTCTTTTCAGCACACACTTGAGCTTTACGGTCAGTTACCGTCATAATCTTTTCATGCATTTTTAAAAAGAGAATCCTTTGACGTTTGTATTTTGTTAAAAACGTCACTCACAGGTCCATTTAACTTGAAAATTAAAATGTAACATTCATGACTACGACGACTTCCACCGCTTTCGAGAGTTCATCTACTATGAATAATATAATGGGAAAATGTCTATGAATAAGGTAATTTAATTTTAAACCAGCAAGGGATTTTTTTTTCAATAAAAGTGTCAACATATGCGAGACGAATTGAAGCCAGCACTTCAAATTATATGGTGACAAAACGTCTGAATGTCGCTATCACATTATTTTGTAATTTTTTCGATCGATCAAAAAAGAAATTCGAAATAATGCAAAAAATGATAGGTGAACGCAATTTTTTTTGCGCTCACCTTATTTTTTTTCCGAAAAAACGATCTTTATAAAATTTGTACGTCTATATGCTTTCCCTAAGCAACTGTGCCAGCAGAATCTCTCCGCGATGTACCGTTAGCGAGAAAAAATCCTATAGGTGGGACGTTGCAAGAATTAATAAAAAAAAGTATTCTGCAAGAAATTTCATTGATAGAAGACTCGAACATAAATTTTTTATTTGAATTTTTTTTGTTCAAATAATAATTTTTATAGGTAGGTACTGGTTCTCCAAAAAAATAACGAGCATTGTATCCAAATTAGGTTTTTGAGAGAACAAAAGAAACATTGGCGGAAATGTGTTTTTTTCCAACGATCTAATCAAAGAGTCCTATAGCTGTACAAAAGGGCAGTATTAGATGGAATTAATACAATCTGATAGGAAACGTGCTCGACCCGATGGAATCTGTTGAAAACACGCGAAACCGTAATCTTATAACTTACGCAAGCTACGTGACATTTCAGTGGGAGTGCAGGTCTTCTTTCAGCTCGGCTCGTCCCTCCCTCCGGTAGATTTTCAGTTTCGGTGAAGTCATAAGCAGCAACGGGGAACGTCCCGTAATCCAGTTTATTCGTGAAGTAGATCGGACTGTTCACGCTGATTTTCTATTGTCACTGCGGAAAATACGGCTCTTTCGGCCACCGCCGTATGGACTCCTAAATTTCACGAAATGCGACAGAAACTAGCGTCGAGATTGCCGATCTAAAGTGGAAACTGGCAGGAGATATACGGCTGCGAGCACCGAGAATTGCTCTCAAGTACTTGTACCTACCTACGGGGTTGATATTTTGAAAAACGTCCGAGAATTCAGCTAAGTTTGGAATAATTGCTTTCAGATTATGTCCGGCTAGTCTTATTTCTGCGGGATATTCATTATTATTGGCTCCAGAAAGTTTTATATCGTAATCTTTCAATTCCAAATAGTTGCGCTTTCTTTTTTTTTAATAAACGATTAAAAGTTGTTTGAAAGACGCAACTGAACTTGTAAATTAACTTAAACTTTCCGGCAGTGACCGACCTCAACATCGAACGTTGCGGTGCGTTTTAAAATTCAAAAGCAACTTTAGCAAATACTTTTAAGCTTAAAAAACTTTGCAGTAGATATCAGGAAACCTCTCAATCAAAGTTATTGTTATTATAATAATATTATTACTTCAAGGTTCCAATGACTTTGAGGTAATTTTATTAGTGGCGATAACGTTTCGTAGACTTTTAAAGCTACTAATTGAATTTTGAATATAACTAGAAGGTTTCGCGACTTGGAAGTTTAATTTCAAGTCCCAGAAACGTAGCCGCAACTTCAACAAATACTTTGAAGCTTATAAAACTTCGCAGTAGATATTAGGAAACATCTCAATCAAAGTTATTGCTACTGTAATATTATTTTTACTTCAAGGTTCCAACGACTTTAAGGTAATTTTATTAGTCACACAGTTACCTAATAAAAAGTCTCAATTAAGGTAATAATAACTTTCCTACTGTCAAAAGTTCGTCTTAGATACGTAATAACGACTCGGTGAAAGTTCCGATTACTTCAAATCCGAGTGGCTGCTACTTTAATGCCGCTTAGATTTGGTAAAAGCGAATTAATTTTTTTTTAAGCTTATGTTTTATGTGTTATTGTTCCTTTTACGTTGTTTGACATATTTTTTTAACCTATATCTTTTGTTCCAGGTATGGCACCAGAATATTTCCCCCACAATACGTAAGTGAAATTTTTCTATGTATCTTTTATATTTTAAAGACTCTTAAGTTGCTTTTATGAAGCTTTTACGTCGTTTGATATTTTGTGAAATTGTGAAAAGATGGTCCCTCCCCATTTGAACCGTGTACCATAATGAGCAGGCGCACCGTCCTGTTGCGGCCATATCCTCTCGTTTGGAAAGTTATAGGTTCTGGTGAATTTCGGAATCAAGGCGGCTAAAAATTGAACAAACGGTTGGTTGCCATTAAAAGAAAATATGCCCAAATATAATGGTGGTAAGAGGGGGGGGGGGGGGGATCAATATCGGCCTGTCGTTACTTTTTGTCGGTAGAAAATTAAAGAAAAAAGAAACGCTATTAGAGAACTTCATAAATCCCACGAGAATAATTTGACGGTATCTTCTTTACAGTCAACTTGGTTAGAGCTCAGATTTCCACGCTGAAGTCCCCGGTTCGAACGTGGCTTCTCTCGCAATGAAAAAAAATTACAAATTATTACACCCTAATGTGTAGAAAATTCACTTTGCTAGTCTTCTTGAATATACTTTTTTCAATTTTACAAAAATTAATAGGGAAATTAATAATTATTAAGGTGTTTGAATGATAACCGCGTCACAAGCACCGAATAGTTTAAAACTTCCAATACACCTCTAGACTTTGAAATTTCTCAAGTCGGAGGACCATCGAACAAGATTAATGGTCTCCTCCGGAAAGTAATTCTTGGGGAAAGGTCGACCAGGAATGCCGACGTGGAGGTCAGTTGTTAAAGTCTAATTACCGGCGCGGATCTTAAATGAGAGTCGACCTCGCCCCGAGCAATTAACGCACATTAGGGCCAAACGCTCGGGCCATCGAAGCCCGCATAATCTGATCATCGTTATTAGTGAAAAATGACGCGCGAGAGCGCAAATAGCGCTGCCGATCGAAGGTGCACATCAATTTTACCGTTACGTCGAGTCTGGCAGGACCGGAATGGGGCCATTTTGAGGCCCATAATCTTATATCTGAGGGATGTAAAATAAATCGTTCTAAAATAAATTCTTTCCACTTATCTCGAAGATATATCTGTAGGTAGGTAGGTGGCTTTATCTACGGTAGTGAGATAGAAAAAACTAATGGTGATTAGAACTGTTTGAGCGGAGAGTTCGTAACAAGAGGCGACCGCAGAGCTGCAACTTGGGAAATTAAATTTTAATCTCGAGACTGCTCCCAGTCTTGCAAGTAGGAAAGACAAATAGCAGGCGGTGGAAACTTTGAAGACGAAAATATTGCCACTGTTTGCAGAAACAAAAGGCGATTCGAAATTAGCATACAACAGGTAGATCGTAAATACAAAGGAAGTTTGCTCGATACATAAATTGCTCGAAAGCTGGGTTTAAATTTACATGTAGGTATAGCCATTTAGATTTGGAACTAACCATTTTTGCGGTATAATTTTAATTTTTCTTCGTTCTTAAAAAAAAAGACTCTTCATCAGGAGGTGTCCAAAATGACAAAAAATTGTCTCGGTCCTCTAAATTTGTATGCAGTAAACTCCAGAATTTGAGATATTTGAGATGGGCGGGTAATATCTATGAAGTTCGTTCTAAACGAATCTAATTTATGCAGAGGAAGCAACAAACCCAGAATTTAGTTATATGCAGACGAGCCATTCTTCACGGGCTAAATCCCCGCATAGCGGAGTTTAAACGCCATTCATGTAAGTGCAGCCAGATTGGAATCTGAGGTTCATGCACTTTTTCTATTATTTGTTTTACGTCTAGCTGGAGTTTCCCAGTTCCGGTGTAGGGAGCTTCAACTCCAGACATTGATACAGGTGCACGAATTTTTTATAGTGAATCTCTGACAAAGTCTGCAGACTGGAGTTTGTTAAAAAAGGGCTATTCACTCTAGAGACTGTTTATGCAAAAATATATAGCTGCTGCTTAATCTACATTAAATTATATTGTTCTATTAGCTTCGTGAAGTGAGCCGGGAAAACTCGAGAAAACCAGATTGCTTATAGCGCATTCGATTGACCATCGTTTGACCAGGTTTAACAACCCAATAATTTCGTTTTACCACGTCCAGGAAAAAATTTATGATTTTTTTTTAATTTTCGATCCGGCTAACATCACAATTCTTCAATTCTCTCTGAAAGCTAAACGGTTTAATTTCGGGAGTCGTAATTGGCTCACCCCGTTTGACCATCGTTTGACCAGGTTTGACCACCCAATAATTTCGTTTTACCACGTCGAGGAAAAAATTTATGATTTTTTTCAATTTTCGAATAGGCTAACTTCACAATTCTACAATTCTTTCTGAATGCTAAACTGAAAACTTTAGTGGTTTCATATAATTCAAGGACCAACTTCACGGCAGTGTTTCGAACCTCGAAAACGACCAGTTTAACTTCCAAATATAATTGAAGAATTGTGAAGTTAGCCTATTCGAAAATTGAAAAAAATCATTCCTTTTTTCCTGGACGTGGTAAAAAAAAAAATTATTGGGTCGTCAAACGATGGCCAATCTAGTTTTCCCGAGTTTTTCCGGCTCACTTCACGAAGCTTGTACGATTCTGTCAAGTCGAGTCGAATCGAATCGAACGTAACGCAAAAGTTTATTTTTCTCTTGCTGGCGTTTGGACAAGCGAATAAACCGACAAGAAAGCGAGTTAGTATTGCATTGTCATCTAGTTCTGAGCTGTATTTAAAGTTTCATGTATCTAACTCTTCGGGAAATTAGTTTAAAATTGGTTGGAAGATTTGGACTGCGGACAGACAGAGAGACAAGAAAACGATTTAACAAAAACGTGGTAAAAGCATTCTTTTTGAATAATAGATCCACTAACCTTGAAACTAATTAACTAACATTGAGAAATCCATAAAAATTAAGCTTATTAGAGAAGCTGGCACCCCTAAAAGCAAAATTTTTATATTATTCAAGGTTTTCCGCGGTTTTTCCGCAGTTTTTCCGAATTTTTACTTTGTCCAGTCTTCAAAAAAAAGTACGACAAAAATGAAATAATTGACATTAACACCCCCATGAATATTTATATTTGTCATTAATTTCCATACGGGATACGATTGCCCTCGATTTCTCCACGTTTGTTTTGTCCATTCGAAATTCCCATTATCCCCCCACAATAGAAAGTTACAAAGACTTAAAATAATTAAAAAAAATTATTGAACAAACGTGGGCAAAAATGATTGAAATCTGTTCATCAAACGCGGGGGGGGGGGGGGGGTGCTAAGGTGCTAATGTCTTTTTTTATTTTTTAAGTACCTTTTTTTGAAGAGATTTGAAGACAAACGATTGCCGGTGAATTTTTTTTTAATCGTATTTGGTGCTTTTATTTTTTATTTGGTCATAATTTTTCTTTGAGAGGGGAGATAAACGAGAATTTCGGCTGGAGAAACGTGGAGAAATCGTGAACAGACGATTTTCGTTTGAAAATTAATGAAAAATTTTCGTGGGGGTGCTGTGCCAATTTTTATTTTCATTTTCCATATTTTTTTTTCTGAAGGGTGGAAAAACCTGGACAGATCGTGGACAAACGATTGACGTTTTCATTTTATAAAAATTCGTATTTAGTGCTGTTGTTAATTTTTCTAATTTGGTCATAACTTTTCTTTGAAAGGGGTGATGAACAAAAATTTCGGCTGGATAAACGTGGAAAAATCGTGGACAGACGAATGTCGTTTGAAAATTAATGAAAAATGTTCGTCGGGGTGCTGGTGCCAATTTTTATTTTCATTTTCCATATTTTTTTTTCTGAAGGGTGGAAAACCGTGGACAAATCCTGGACAAACGATTGACGTTTCCATTTGATGAAAATTCGCACTTAGGGGTGCCAATTTCACTAATCTATCTAAAAAAGACTAAACAGTCTCTTAGTACTTTCTCTCACATTGCATGGGTGTGAAAAATTACGTGAATGCTTTCTATTTCATAAACTAAAAGAAAACTTACACTAATTTGATCAAATCATCAGGGCTTTTGAATTAATAATTTGATCCAATATTTGTTTCCTTCTTGATTGAGATGCCTCACCTTGCTTCCGTCGTTCAGCCTTAATAAAGTATGCACTCTTAATAATGAAGTGAATAAGTGCACGGGAAATTGTTGCGCTTTCCCTCTGCTGCAACGCGAGCGAAACTATCGATTTTGACATTATTATACGAAGCACAAATTGCAAATGCAACAGATATGCATCATCATGTGTATGTGTATACACACACAGTATCTGCATGGATCTTTTAGTCAATGTGCCATAACGTAATATAGATTTAATTTTCCTGAGCGCGCATGTCATTTTCTTCACCCGTTTCCACTCGCAAGGGTTTAGCGGTCAATTCAATGAGGTATTTACTAGAACTAGTAGACACATAGAGACGGTCTTTTTTCTTCTCAATTTTCTTGAGGATTCAGAATGTAATAATTTTCTATACGGCGTTTGAATAAAAACTACTTTTTTATCTTTCCCGATCATAGACATTATGTTTTTCAATAATTGATGCAAAAGTTGAAGTTAGAGTGAAAAGGAGAAAGAGAAAAAAGGAGATTGTGTCCTGTAGAAAGGGGGATAAGGTTTATTGTAGATTGTAGAATTTGTAGATCGAGAATTTTCCCCTGAAAGCTGAACGGGAAAGCTTTTTATTTTTTTTACATGACGCGATTAATAATGAAAAAGAAAAGTTTTTTAAGAAGAATTTCCACGTTACTTCGTAGTTTGTAGTAATAATAAAGAAAAGTCGGTAAAGGAAATTAAAAAAATAATAATAAAAACAATCTTTTCGTACCTTTTTTTAAGAAAAGTGTACAAGATTTCTTGTAAACTCACCCTTTTACTTAGAAAAGCTTGACGAAAAGCTTGGAAAGATGAAAGCTCCCTATTAATTAACGCGAGGAATAGGTTTCCTGAACCTAGTAACGAATAAAAATCTCTCTTTATTTGCCAATTATTAATGTTTTGTTTTTATTTTCTGAAAACAATTTTTCTTCACAATTTTCACCAGACTCGAGGAAACTACTCGAGAAAGTGAACTACCCGAGAAAACCCTTTTTTATCATTAATTCTTTATCATACCCCAGTGATCCTGCAGCTAAAATCCGACAGGGTCCTTTTCGGTGGTGTCGGTTCAGCGCCGCAGACGGCATCAGTAAGCTGGCGGCTTTCACGACGCTCGATCGCTTTCAGTGTGCTTTCCAGCTTTTCAGCGGCATCGTCGGTCCATCGCTTCGCGCTCTGCTTGCTTCAGTTCGACTGACACAGTTTTTTCGGTATCGAATTTCGTATTTTATTCGCGTCCCCCCACCGTCCCCCTCCACCCCTCTGTTTGAGTGCTTCGATATCACACAGTGTGTTACAATGTACCTAATGTGCTTTAATGCCCGAACTCTGATTACACAACGGTAACGTTACTGAGATTTAATTTTCTTTTGTTGATTTTTGCTGCTTTCGTGTCCCGTTATTATTCTGACGTTTTGCCACGGGCGGTTTGTGTTATTCTTTTGGAAAATGAAAACCGTATGACGTATTACACTGCGGCCCGATGTTTATTTAGTAGGGGGAGGTCTCGTTATTGTTCTATCTGTTTCATTTTGCCTCGATTGGAATACAATTTCATTTGAATTTTAAAACAGAGTGCGCGGCCTGTCGGAGGCTTTGAAATAACAAAATTTTCAATTTATTGGCCACTAAACATTTTTTTTTTTTTGTAATTTTTCAGTTCGAAGAGTTAGGACTTTTTTTAAATAAAATTTTGAGTAAATTATTTGTAAAAGATTAGCCCTTCTTGTCGCTATAGTGCCATAGTCCATTGGCAGTTTTTTTTTAAATTATTATTTAATACAAAAATAATTTAATGGTATTAAAAAAAAATGACGGTACAATTCCACGTTTGAGCGAAAAAAAAATCCTAAAAAATAGGAGAGTGACCTATATCTCATTTTGAAGTTTGGTTATGGATGCATGGAGCAGAGCAGCTTCTTACATACGTACACATATACAAGAAATTCCAGTCAATATAGCGTTCGCAAGCAATGAAAACCCGAGCTAGATTTCTCTCGTTGCCCTACATTTTTGTATAGTCCTTCTGATTGTAGCTAGAGTTTCCAGAATCAAGTCGACTGTGGAGAAGAAAAGCAAAAACGTTTTTAGAAAATTCAAACGTCATTCGTTTGTCCAACCAAAATTTTCGTTTGTCCAGCAAAACTCCAAAAAAAGCTAAAAAAAAAAAATTGATTAAAGCACCAAATGCGAATTTTCATCAATTTCAAACTGTTATCATGAAAAAATGGGACATTTTTATTTAAATCCTACTTTTTTCAAAAAAAAAAAAAACATTCTAAACCGCTCAAAGTTTTTGAACTCATTTCTTGCACTAAAATAAAGTGAATCCTACCGGGATTTCTATAAATTTCAATTTTGGTGGAAATGGCGTAGGTATTTTCATCATAACTCGCTTAGTTTTAACACAATCTATTTCATTCAGGACTTATTTGAAAGTCCTTTACAAGTACTTTGGAAAGTGTCCCTTAAGTATTTTCCCCAAAATGTATCGGTTTTTCGTTCTTCTTCCAAAACCGGAGAAGCAGATTTATCGGTAATATATGTATACGCGCACTTGTGCCCAAAAAGTGTTTTTTTCCCTAGGAAACACTCAATTTTTGTTTTTTTTTCGGGTAGATTCTAGAAAACACTCTAATAAGTGTGTTTAAATTGCACCGATCGAGTTGAAATTTGGTAGGGATGAACCTTGGCACCCCCAAATACGACCCATTGAAAATAACCGATCGAAAAAATAACAAAACAGTGTGATAAAGACGTTCAACAAAAAAGGTAGAAATAGTTTTTGCCGCCAAAGCTGGCAAAACTGACTTAATCGGGAAAAACTTCAGCTGATCATTTCGACCTTTTTCCTGTTCCCTATTTGTATCTTCCTGCATTTTCTACATCGTGAAATTTTTTTCAGTTTTTTTTTTCTTCAACATTTACATAATTAAAAGTGTTGGCTTCAATTCGTCTCGCATATGTTGACACTTTTATCGAAAAATAAAGCATTTCCTCACTGATTGAAAATTAACTTACATTTATTAAAAAATTATTAAATCGATGAAATCATTCGTAATTTAATTTTTTATTGTTTTCTCACATTCATATATGAATGATTGTGAAAATTAGAAGAATAATCGTAACGACAATAATTAAGTCATCTAAATGCGTAAATTTAGGACCAAGGAAAAACGCCAAGGTCCGGTTGCACAAACGTAAATTAAAAACTTTCAGATAATTGGTGATTCGAAAGGGGAAAAATGCCCTGTATTATCAAAATATTGGTCTGATATTGCTGAAAATTAATGCTACACCCTTTTAGAAGAGTTAATTACCGATAAAAAATAAAATATCATTAAATATATTCGTCATATTTTCAAAATTCACAATTTAAAATCAGCAATTATCTCAAAATTTTTAATTCACATTTGTGCAACCGGTTCTAAGTGTCTGAAAGTTCCACCGATCGAGTTGAAATTTGACAGGGACGAACCTTGGCATCCCACAATACAACCTAGTGAAAATGGGCCGGATCCGAGAATTTTAAGGCTCCCATGCAGGGCCGTACTTTTTTTTTGCAACGTCTCACCTGTACGATTTTTTCTCGATTACTGTACATTTCGGAAAAATTTTGTTCGCGCAGTTACTTAGGGAAAGCATATATGTGCAAACTTTATAAAGATCGTTTTTCGAAAAAAAAATTTGGCAAGCGGCAAAAAAATGTTTCCGCTCATCTATCATTTTTCGCCATTAACCTATCATTTTTTGCATGATTTCGAATTTTTTTCCAATTTTTGTTTGATCGAGCGAAAAATAACAAAACAGTGCGATAAAGACGTTCATTATCTACAAAAAAGGTAAATATAGTTTTTTGCCTCCAAAGCTGGCAAAACTGACTTAATCGGGAAAAACTTCAGCTGATCATTTCGACCTTTTTCCTGTTCCCCATTTGTATCTTCCTGTATTTTCTACATCGTGATTTTTTTTTCCGTTCAACTTATAATTTGAAGTGTTGGCTTCAATTCGTCTCGCATATGTTGGCACTTTTATCTAAAAATAAAAAAAATTCTTGGTTGTTGGAAAATTGGCTTACACTTTTTTTTTAATTAAAAAAATCGATAAATTTATGGTTTTTATATTAAATGGAGAAACGTGGACCAATCGTGGACAAAAGAACGCCGTTTGAATTTTTTTAATTAGCATTAATTTTTTTCCTTTTTATAAAACCATAAAAACACGGTGATTTCCGGGAAGCGTGGCATGATTCTTATTTAAAAAATCATCCCTGTACGGTACGTGGATTCATTTTTTTTAAATAGTCTGCCAAGAGTGCCAAGGTCACATGATGAAATATCAGCATTGATGTCAAATCTCAAATTTTGTAGGTGCAATGAGGATGAGGAATCACAGAGTAGACGTAATTTAATTATTACGTTAACAGTTTTTGTTTATTCGACTTTTTGGGGACTTCCAATGGTTGACTCTTATTACTTACGGCTCGAATTTTTTTGACTGTACCAAGCGACAATTTCAGAGCTTCTGCTACCCTCTAAATCATAATTATTATTTTATGTCAGTAAAATTTGAGTTTATAAAATGAATTAAACCTCGCTCACTGACGTTAAGGGTAATAAGGGGCCCCCATTCATTGATTCGTCTTCAAGATAATCTATCACTTTTTAATAATTTTTGAATGTTCCTCATGTCCAAGGTTTTGATTTTCGGAAAATATTTATTGAAAGCAAGTACTCAGTTTGGCAATAATAATTTAATTTTGCAATGAAGTTATTTTTAATGAATGAAATAATAATTTTCCTTGCCCCATTTTAATAATACATATACCGCGAATAATTTATTAATAATTATCAATGATCAAGAAAATTCTATAGATTTAATAATTATTAATAAACTTCCTTCAAAAACGTTAATTAAGATTTAATAAGAAGAATTACTTATTACAATGGAAAATTCACGTTTCCACCGATCCACGAACTTTTTCCCGGACTCAATTAAAATTTAATATTTTCCCAACGATCAATGTTTCATTTCACTTCAACAGGTCTGAAATTTTTGCAAACTCGCTATCCGCGAGTAGGTAGGTACATCGCTCGTTCATCAGAATCGCTATCTGCTACCTCATCCCGTCACTTTCATGAATATTGAATCTGGGGAGTTTCTGAAAGTCTTCCTGGCTGCTGGGTGGGTACTTTGTGTGTACTTCCACCTTTGTTGAACGTCGGCTTAAAGAAATCTGTGCGACGACCGACTCGGAACAAATTGCTTTTATTAATGATGTTTGCTGCAGGTCCGTTGTATGTTATTACGGAAGGGTGGTTTCACCTCAAGAATAAACGTAAATGTAATAAACAAATAAATGTAGACTGACGAGCCGAAATTACAGCGAAACGTCGATATCTCTGTCTTCAAATAATAATTATATCCATTTTTACTTTTTGGTGCATCAAAATACATGTTAGTTTTTTTTTTAAGTTTCCCTTAGTCGCGGCACTTCTACAGGTGCTTCAAAATTCGAAAAAACCGGCTTTGAGGCATCATTTCAGGTTGCAATTTTCAATCTAGGGGATTGAAGTTTTTGTGCGAGTAAGATATCCTTAAGGAGTGGTCTGGTGTTGCGTTGGAGCAAAATCGGACTAGCCGTTACAAAATGGCAGCAAAATTTTAATTAACGTAAAAATTTTTAATTTTTTGAACGCCTTAATGAATAATTAGCATGGAAATGATAACTTAGGAGGGGGTATAATTTTTTATAATAATTATAAGTCACTGGCGTGGGTAGGAAAAGGGTGAAAATGGCTAATTTTCTATAACCATTTTTGAGCACATGTTTCACAAACAAATTTAAACTTCAAAAAATTCCAAGAAGCAAATAATAAAAATGGCGGAGATATTCAAAATTTACATTTGATTTTGTTTCTCTAAAATTTCAAATTTTCAATTTTCAACACGTCCCTATAGCTTTATCTTTCAACACTAGTACGCAAAATTTTGCAATCTTGTAAAACTAATGGAGGAACTTAATTTTTCAGTGAAAAAATTTCCTAAAGTCGCGTAACTTCTACAGGGTGTTCTTTCAAAGTTCGGAAAAAAAACTTTTTTTGTGGAACCATTTCAGGCCGCAGTTTTTAATCTAGGGACCTGTAATTTTTAAAATGTCCATGAGAAGTAGTCTTATGTTGCATTTGAGTAAAATCGGTCTGAGTTGTTTCAAAATCGCGGCCTTTTTATTTTTGAAAAAATGCTAATTTTTGAACGCCTATAAAAACGATATAGAAAAAAAAACTTTGAAATTCTATTAACATGATTGGAAGATCATTTTTTGAACTTTATTACGTTAGTGGGGGAAAATGAATTTTTCCACTAATAAGCCAGTGGCGTGGATATACCTAATAAAAGGGGAAAAATTACCAATTTTCTATAACCATTTAAGGGCACATTTTTAAAGGAAGTGAGTTGAACTTTTCATAGTAAACAGCTATACTGATACCCTTCAACCGTGAAAAAAAATTAGGAAGCAAATAATTAAAATGGCGGAGATATTACATTTTTTATAATGTTTATTTTTCTAAAATTTTCGATTTTCAAAACGCCCCTGTATCGTGAAATTTTGCTATCTTGAGGAATTAATGGAGAACTTTTACTTTTCGTTGAAAAAGTTTCCCAAAATCACGTAACTTCTACGGGGTGTCTCTTCAAAACTCGCAAAAAAAAAAACGTTTTTTAGGGGACCATTTCAGGCCGTTGTTTTTTCAATCCAGGGACCTGAAATTTTTATGTGAGCAAGGTATCCACCAAGAGTGGTTGATGTTGCATTTGAGTAAAAAGGTCGAGCCATTTCCAGATGGCGGCCATTTGTATTTTCGAAAAATTGTAAAAATTTCCGTAAAAAATCGTAAAAATCAAAATAGAAAAAACTTTGCAGCTCAATTAACAAGATTGGAAGAGCATAGTTTTAGAATATAATGCTAGTGTAATTTTTTTAACGTTTTCCGTTGCTAACCCAGTGGCGTGGGTAGCACCATTAGCACCATTTCATGCCGTAGTTTTCAGACTATAGGGGTTTAAAGTTTTAGTGAATTTTTGATTTAAAATATTCTCCTTTTTCACAAGGAGAATATTACACAAGGAGATACCAACATTACTGGCTTAGGCCCCCGTGAACTCTACTGGCTTGTTTTTTTCATTACTTTCCCAGGAGACTTAAATAAAAAAATTAAAAAATTAAAAATATTATGAAAATTATTGTGGAAACTAATGTCATTTCTACTAGAGCACCTCTAATAGCGCGATGGAGTAAATTATTTCTAGACGAGAGTGGTTCTTTTTGCTCTCTTCTATGTGACTACATATTACCGCCATAAAGCTCAATAATATTAAATCGACACGTGCTTAAGTGTACCTAATCATTTTATCAACGAAGATGCAACAATCAATATCCCATCAATTCAATTCGATTCGATTGAATTAATAACTAAACGGAGAGAAATCAATTTTACGACCAAGGTAATGGAATAATCATTATCGCAATCCCTCATCACCATTTTTTTTTATAACGCGAGTAACGTTGGTGGACACCTTGAAACCGTAATATCAAATCATGTTTCAGTTGAGGCTTTGGCACATCTTTTTAACAGGCTTAATTTAACTTAATTTAAACGACTTCGGAGTTGTTAAGGCCGGCTTCCTCTTGTATGTAAAAGCAAATTAGAAGATTATCGTAGTTTTTCTCTTTTCAGAATTCATCTTCCATCTTTTTTTTGTCAATAAAATCATCGCCAGCTGTTATTTATATACCCAATATTAAATGTCTTTGTTCTCTAACACAAATACAACTTATAACCTCTAAATGTAAATAATCAGCTGTCCTCTTGTTTCCACACACAGATATTAGGTACACCACTTCTTGTCTATAAATACTTCACTTCTGTTTTCTACTTCATACTTCAATATCACTAAATACTACCACTGGCTAAAACTGACTACTCTTCATCACTCTGTGATACTTCAGCTTTCACATTCAAGAAACGACTAACTCCTCCAGCGTCGATAGCTCCTCTTTTTATATCCGTTGGCCGTGGAGTCTAGAAATGTGACATAGTTCACGGACAGCAGCAATCTCGAACATGCGTAGAATGCGGAACAATTCGGTCTCGTTATAATATCAAAGGTGAAAAGAAGCGGAAGTAAACTCAAAAATCAAAAGTGGGCTTTATCGTCTTGGTAAGCACCGGGAAAGGGGAAATGGGGGGCTATTGAATAAAATTTAAAAAAAGTTAGCATTAAGGGACAAGAACGGTTATCATCTAATTTTGAAAAGCCCCCCTGTAAAAGTCACGCGATTTTAGAATTTTTTTTTCAATTATAACTCACAAGTCCTTAATAAGTCTTATAAGATCTGAAAATTTCAAATTTAGACATTTTCCTCATTTTTCTATACACGCCACTGGCTTATTAATAAAAAAATATTTTTTTTACACTAACAAGAAGCTCGAGAAATGTCCTTCCGATCATGTTTTCTTAGTTTCAATTAGTTTTTCTCATCTTGCTTGTACAGGATGTTGAAAAATAGCAATTTTTAGGAAAATTCAAATGGTCGCCATTTTGAAACGGCTTGACCGATTTTACTCAAATGCAATACCAGACCACTTCTTATCGATATCATAATTTCAACAGCAATTTCTGACCCCTAGATTGAAAAAGGTGACCTGAAATGGTGCCACAAAAAAAATTTCAAACTTTGAAAGAACATCCTGTAGAAGTAACGATACTGTTGCAAATTTTTTTGTAATGAAAATCCAAATTCCTTCATAAGTTCTACAACAGTGCAAAATTTCATGTATCAATCTTGAAAGGTAAAGCTACAGGGGCGTTTTCAAAAATCGAAAATCTCTTTTTTGGAAAAATATAAGAACCACTTTTCCACGATCAGAATCGGTGCTCATTTGATGAATTTAGATGATTTTTTTGTAACGATTGGTCGCGATCTTGGCACCCTAATCAGACGGTAAGGACGTCTCCGGGAGGGCGTCTCGGGACCAGTTTGTCCCGAGTCTAAAACCGGAGCGCGATGAGTGAATGTGGGTCGAGCGGCCGACCGGCTGATCAATATTTACACCGCTGCCGGAACACACCCGTGCCGGAGGGTCCTCTCCGACTGCTGAACACGCTGTAACCCCAACTCCGTATAATAACCCCAACACCACCCCCCCCTGACCCTAACCGATGGAAGAATGAAGGTTGCACGCTCACTCCCTGTGGACGATGCTGCTGAACGTGCCCGTGATTTGTTTGCAGTAGCACCGAACCTACTTACCATACTGCAGATGGATAGTTCTCCTCGGACGGGAAAATGACGTTTAGTCGACTGGTCCGGGATGTCAACAAGGATTTGCTTTCAGGGATAAGACAGGGATAAGAATTGGAACATTTTTATTTCTTTAGATTAGATTTCTCGTCAATGGGCCATTGTGACACCTTCCAGTGACCGGAAGTCTATTGTGGCTCATATCTAGTCGTGTTAAATAGTCTCTCCCGATTATGGCAAGCGTGATAAGCAAAATAATGAACCGCTATACGACACTTTATTTCACTCGTTTTTACTTTATGCACTCTTCATGATAATCATTCATTTTATGAACTATAAGTAACGGAGAAAGAACAAAAAGACCATGTCACTAATCCTCATCAGATTCTTATCTAGACTAACGCCACCAGCGTTTTCGTTATCTAGAAATAAAGCATTATCGGCGTCACGCGCGCGTCAACCCCCCGCCTGCATGGTCGGCGGCGTCGGGGTGTGCTCGCGGGCCGCTCGATTTGATTTGACAACGTTACTGTCAACGGGCCGTCAGTCGGGAAATTACCTCGTTACACCTGTAATTCGATAAATTCTCCCGGATAGGAATCTCGACAGGGATATAAGGGGCGCGCTTTACGACGCTCACGTCCCGACGCCGTAAAACCGAACCTCCTCTCGTGTTACTTATGTCGGCAAGTCGGGCCAGAGATTACTCCTTTATCTGCCTTACTCCCCCCCCTCCCCGTCCCCTTCATTTGATTACGGAGGACGCTTCGGCTTTATCAGCAGCACTGTTTAGGGAGACAATGAAACGCTCATCCGTTTAGCCGCCTGATTGATGTCGGATAATAAAGAGCGCCCGAGGAGGGGAAGGACATCAATCAATCGGAACGCGGGATTAGTTTTCTTATTATGAATTAATTAGCTTTAAAATAATAGCAAGAATGGGGAAGGGGGGAAGCAATTTCCTTCAATTTTTAGTCTTTAAATCCGATCTGCAATAAAAAATGTGTCGAGGCTGACCGCCATTCGCAAGAGGTGGGGGTGAGAGGGGTCTAGTTTGGTATCATTGGCTGTCCCCCTTCCAGAAAAACATTTTTTTTTACCCGATACGGATTTTTTATACATTTCAATGCATTCAGATAAAACAAACACCCTTTATTATAAAACACGAAAAAACCTGTGGTAAACCGATTTAATAAACGGGGCCATCAGCGTTTTGAAAAAAAAAACAAGTGAAAATAAAATGAAAACGATTTGAGCCCATGTCCAATCAAATTAGTCCAAAATACCGAATAATTTAAACCGGAAACGACTTAAGCCACTCGATAAAGTAAGGTATCGATTAGAGGGTTGCAGCGCATCCGCACTCGACTTAGATTTTATATTGACCTTACTTTATCGAGTGACGTTAGTCACATTTGTGCATTTACCCAGCTTCTAGTAATGACCTTTATGTCATTATTTTGACTTTTTAAAAATTCTTTTTGACGTTGTAAAAAAGCAGCCTCGCAACCTGAATCATTATCACACCCGATCAGATCCGTCGATTATTATGTAACAACAACGCGTTTACGATAACCTCGAACCTCGACCCTCGTCGGCGTCATGTCGCGTCTTGTCATGTGAAACCGGAATCGGAGGGTGTAGTGAATTCGGGCCGATTCGGGCAGGCAGCTGGAAGAGTGCTCCTGCTAGCTATCGAGGGTGCCGTACATGAACTCCGTCATCCATGGTGCAGCCTAGCGACAATAACAACGGGGGCAGCTCCGACATGGACTCCCTCGAGGACATGCTGCGGAAGGTAACACAATTTTTTTTTTCAATCAATTTTGGTTTGATTTTGTTTTTATTGTGTCTAATAACTATTTTAACTATTACCCTTTGTAACGAATCCGATAAGATTTGTGGATTTATTATTAATTAGAATATTGTTCTGTCTCCCGTGATAAATATCCTCACCAATCTTTTAATTATTCTTTATGAGCATCATGTTTTTCTTTCCACTCTCCTTCCACTCTTTCCAGCTCTAGTGTTGTCGAACGCGCTCGATAATTAACCAAGTTCAGTCTATCTAGTAATCACTTTTGACAGCTATGTTTTGATTCAAACGAATTAAAGCGTCACTCAGAACACCAATCGTTACAGAGGCGAAATAATTTCATGATAGCGAAGATGTGATTTATTATTACTCAGAATATGGTTCTGTCTCCCGTAATAAGTTTCCCCATGCAACCGTTTAATAATTCAACCGAAATACTACTCAATGATTGAATGTACTGTTAATACTGTTTCACTGGTTATCCTGACGTCATCGTACGGGTCTCGGAGAGTATTGTTTTCGTAGATCTGGGTTCTTTATACCCGGGCAAAAACCGTAACATAGAAATCGTTCCGGATCAAGCTATTGTGGTAAAATTATGAAGATTCGACATGTACCTGGAACAAAAATGGCAACTTGTTGCATGCGCATTGAATGGTTTCATTAATATGAATGCATTGCCCAAGGATATCAAATCTCTTGCTACATCTTTCACCATTAAGTCAGTAATCTTCACTATAAGGACCATAATCCTTGCATTTACCTATTTCGGTTTCCCATAAACTCTCCACCAACCACCAACACCAAATCTGTCTGCATTCGTGAGATAAGAGCACTCCAGCTTGCATCTTGCGCTCGATTTCCCGGTTTCCCTTCCAGGTATTATGTGATGCATGTATTTCCGTCCTATTGACACGGCCACCAGGCGAACACGGTTTGGTACTCCCAGGACACGCTCCCGGGGGCAGTTTGCAGTCGCCGGCTATCGTTGCTTCGGCTCAGCCAGGCTGCAGGATCGTTGCAGGAGCAGGACACTCGACGTGCTCGGAATGCCCTGAAATCGAAACGGCGAACACGTGCAACACGTGGTTCATGATGCAAGTGCTCGAAACTTATTCGCCGCTCCCGATCCACTGAACGCGGGATGTTTACCTGGTTCTTAGTAGCTTATACCGGGTCGATGCAACACTCCATCATCAGTGTTACGACGTTATGACCAGAAAGGTGTTATGATGGGCGATGAAAAAGGGAAAGGGACATTTATGGTTACTTCCGGGCTTATACATTGTTTAACAGTATTCAAACATTACGGACAATGTCGGCGGGAACAATTATGATTACCAGTAATAGGGATGAGGGTTATGTATGTCGGGATAACCAGTGAAACGGTATTAACGGTACAATCAATCTAGTTATTACGGGAGACAGAACAATATTCTGAGTAATAATAAATCACATTAATCGCTATCATAAAATTATTTCGCTTCTGTAACGAAACGATCGGTGTTCTGAGTGACGTTTAGAGATTTATTTCTGAGCTCAAAAATTAAGTAAAAGAAGATTTAATATTTTATTGATTAAGTTAGATAATAATAATTAACAAATAAATTAGGAAGCCCGTATGTTGCGCTGGATAATGCCAAGTTTTGAAAGCTGTTTCAAGCAAGGCACTGTTCCCGCGGTGCGGTAATTTATAACGGCATTGTTTTATGCAAAAGGTTTTTGTTCGGCATCTGCATACCGAGCGCATGCAATTCCATAGCAGCTTTGCTCTCGTCTATTTTCTGCGAGAAAAACTGTATGGCGCTGTGACTAAAAACTGACTTTCGTCTAATTAAAATGGGTAGAACGGGCGTTAGATTAAGAGCTTATCAAGATCAGCGTAAGTCGTAAATTCGCTTTTATGGCCGTAGGTGCAGCATATCGTGCCTTTCATGAACAATCCTTCCATTATACATTAGCCCCGTACTTGCTTCATTTTTTTTTTTTAGGTAAATGTTGAATGAATAAATCATTTTTTAGACATCTATACTTTACTGAACTTAAAACTATACCTCAACTTTCTTAAACGTTTTTCCGGGAATGACTGTCGAAAATTTTGCAATGCAGACAATTACAGCTTCGAGCAGTAAGCTAGAAAAACTCGGGAAATTGCTATTAGTTTGACCACCCAATAATTTCGTCCACGTCCAAAAAGAATATGATTTTTAAAATTTCCGTTCCTGCCAGAGAGAACTTGTGGTCAAACTAAATTATTGAATGGTCAAACGATGGTCAATCGAATGCGTTATAGCAAACTGGTTTTTCTAAGTTTTTCCGGCTCACTTTACGAAGATGATACCGGAAAAGTTTATTGGACAGATCTCCGACTAATTTTAGGTGAATTTATCTTTTTAATTCGTCTATTCCACTTTTTAGTTCTTAATTGATAACCCTGTATGTATAGTATATCAGATATAAATCTGCAATTTTCCCTTGAGTAAATGATACTTCGGGGAAAATCTCTGGAAGGAAAACTTTCAAGCGCAGAAGTTCTGAAGTAATTACAAAGCACTATTTTCATCTTATTTACCCGATGAAACCTGCATAAATAAAGTTTTGTAATATAATACTACTTGTTCTTGCGAGTAGAAGTGTTTGTTATTTATTTATCAAAATCAAGACTCCGGGGAAGTTTACTACAATATTTCTTAACGAGAAAAGTTGATGGAACTTATGGGGTAAGCATTACCTACCGAGAAAAAAAAAACAGTTTATGTTCTCAACCCTCACTATACGTCACTTATGATTTTCCCCACACGTTTAACTTCGTTTTGTCTGCTCTAAATTGATTAAAAATTGAAATATTGAGAAATGTCCAAGTTGGGCGCCAAAAACAAAAAAGTTTTATTAAATAGTTTGACGTGTAGAATTTGCGAATTATTCAGTTGCAATTATTTTAATATTCCTGTCAATCTTTCTCATTTAAATTCTTGTTCTTCATGATTATGATCAATAATAATCATTGTCATTCAACTGTGATACTCGTAGTATCCTGTTTCCTATTGAAAAAGAGGTGATTGAATTTACAAATAATTGAAAAAGACGATAAAACTTTTACTGGAATCTTATACTTGTACAGTGTGTCCCAGAATAACTATTCATAATTTCTAGGCCTGATAGGGACATCAAACTTTTTTTTCTACAATTATGTGCTTAAAATGTCTTGTTTTCGGTTTTTATAAAATCTCAAAAAGATTTTTTTGCGGATTTTGGTGAAATTTTATACTGTTGTTCGTGGTGATGGAACGCAATAAGTATTGATGACAAACAAATGACTTGTTTACAAATTTTATATTTTTTTCGAGTTAAGCAACTAAAAATACAACTTTTATGCCTCTTGGTACTTTTTCGATTCTTACTTTGTTTTTGAGAAAAAAAATAAAAGCCACTTCAATGCATGTCGAAAAATTGAGATTATTCTTTTCAACTTCGCCAATATTATTGCAAAAAAAATGTACACCACTGACTTTTTTTAATTTTGATATTTTTTTCTGAATAAAGAACTAAAAATACAACTTTTTTGTTTCCTAGTATTTTTTTGTCTCGTACTTTGTTTTCGAGAAAAAAAATAAAAGCCGCTTCAGTGCGTATCGAAAAATTTAGATTGTTTTTCAACCTCACCAATATCATTGCAAAAAAAACTGTGCGCCACTGACTTTTTTTAACTTTGATATTTTTTTCTGAATAACGAACTAAAAATACAACTTTTTTGTTTCCTGATATTTTTTTGTATCGTACTTTGTTTTCGAGAAAAAAAATGAAAGCCGCTTCAATGCATGCCAAAAAATTGAGATTGTTCTTTTCAACTTCGCCAATATTATTGCAAAAAAAATGTACACCACTGACTTTTTTTAATTTTGATATTTTTTTCTGAATAAAGAACTAAAAATACAACTTTTTTGTTTCCTAGTATTTTTTTGTCTCGTACTTTGTTTTCGAGAAAAAAAATAAAAGCCGCTTCAGTGCGTATCGAAAAATTTAGATTGTTTTTCAACCTCACCAATATCATTGCAAAAAAAACTGTGCGCCACTGACTTTTTTTAACTTTGATATTTTTTTCTGAATAACGAACTAAAAATACAACTTTTTTGTTTCCTGATATTTTTTTGTATCGTACTTTGTTTTCGAGAAAAAAAATGAAAGCCGCTTCAATGCATGCCAAAAAATTGAGATTATTCTTTTCAACTTCGCCAATATTATTGCAAATAAAAATGATGGACTGACTTTTTGTAAATTTTGATTATTTTTTCAGTTTAACCAACTAAAAATACAACTTTTTTGTCTCTTTACTTTACTTCGTATCTCCTATGTCGTTTCATGGGAAAATAATAAAAACCGCCTCAATGCATGCCGAAAAATTGATTTTAATTTTATACATTTTACGACATGAGTATTAAGGCGGTTTTTTTCCTCGAAAGCAAAGTAAGACACGAAAAAATATCAAGCGACAAAAAGTTGTATTTTTACCCGCTCAATTCGAAAAAAGATACGAAAAAACAACCCAAATCCAATTGAAACAGACCACAAATTTAAACTAAAATTTATTAATCAAAAAGCTCCCACTTTATACGGTCTTCCTAAACTATACAAATAAAATATTCGGATACGTCCAATAATATCCTACCTACATCAAAACGCTCTTTTTTATATTGATGCTACACAACACAGCACAGTTTCCAAAAAACCACCCACTTATTCCAGTATAACATTCTCCAATTACCTTGGCGTTGCATCCTCCAATAACAATAAATTATCTCACTTGAGAAGCGAATGGTTTAAACAAAACCGCATCATAATTTCCCTCATAGATCGCCAGTCACTCTGGTTTCACCGCCGGAACATTAAAGGCGTCCCGGGGATCGTAGGGGCGGTTTTTGGGTAATTACATCGGAAGTGTGAATGAAAGCAAGGCCGCATGAAAGCCTCCGAGAGAGGTGTACAGGTGCCGGATAATGAAATACGATGCCAGGCAGCGAAAGATGAGGGAATAACCGCGCCATCGAACCGCGAGAACTTGCCGAAGTGCAAAGCCATTTGGTTAATTAACCATCAGAGTGTCGATGGGGAGCGCTGGAAAATCGACATACTAATACTATCCCGGCATGTACTAAAAATTGATACTGTAACCTAAGTTTATTAGGGTTCACTCCCTTAGGGAAAGGTGAGGTTAGGGGGATGCATTTTTATTTTGTAAATCAGTAAAATCGAATTATTGTATTGAGATTTGGTTGTTTTGTTTTTGCGTGCCGCCCAAGATTCCTGAGTGGCTGTGTTACCACCCGCGATTCCCGCAGTCGTTTATGGTCTTTCTAAACTACACAAACAAAATGTTCCAATACGTTCAATGGTATCAAACCGGGTGTTGCATCCGGAACTTTTCTTCCAGAACCAGAACCGATTTCCAAAATCTGTAAGGACGAGAAAGAAGTGAGAATATTCATAATACAAGTTAAGGCAAGTAATAGCTTAGTGACCTGATTAGATAGAACTGAATAAACTATTGCCGTGGTAGTGGTAGGAAGGAACATGCATCTCATCAGCTTGATTTACTGCAATTACGCCAGGCATGCATACAAAGTGGGTTATTAATTTGATAGTGACCAAGTACTCAGGGAACTATCACACTATCTTCGCCACTATCATTCGCGTGACGTAATGTGCAGCTGTCGCTCCGAAATGAACGTACGTACGTACGCTGTATAATATTTGTTTAATATGCGCGGGAGGGTGAATTTCTACTGTATTATACTGAATAATAAATGTTTTATCGTTTCATTGTGGGAAGTGAACAGTGATTGCTAATATTTGTTTGAAAGTAACACTTTCTCGCCACCTCTCTAAACGGCCATCATGATGAGCAGAAACCACCCCGTTATATGTTCAAAGGGGGTAGAAACGGTATGGTCTGATCTGACCCAACCTGCGTCCTGTATGATGGAGCGTGTGTGTGCGGGTTAGTCACAACGGTCCAATAAATAACTTACATGCTGACACTCCCACCGGGATTTGGCTGATATAGAACATGTCAATTGGTACAAATGTTCGGGAGACGCGCCGACACAACAAACCACCAACACCGACACCGACACCGACGGGATGAAAATACGGCGTCCTCTTTTTACGTATTCACACTCGTATAATATTCGAGTATGCGGGACGCCTCTGAAATGCATAAACGACGCTCTCGCAAATTGGAAAGCTTCCGCCATATCGATAACGTATACAGTTGAGCTTTTAAATATGACATCCCGAGGTCGACGCGAGGTGGGAAATTGACACCAGTCACGATGACTGGTCGGAAATTTATTGCAAAAAGTGCTTTTACTCGATGGTCATTATTATTATGGTCAGAGGGTGTTTTCCAGATATATGGCTGACTCAAGAAATTTGTGACTTGCTTTAGTTGAGTGAGTGCATTTCGACTCTTCCACTGCAACTAATTTGCTCTATTGCCTTACTTAAGCGTTTTATATCCGTTCCAGCAGGCCATCTCTCTTTAAGAAGCCGATGGATGGCCATAGAGGGTGAGAATGTACCCATTGGTGAAAGATTTCCTCTTTCTAATGATAATTTTATGATAGCAAAGATGAAATAATCATCGAGTGTATCATTGTGATTTATTATTATTATTCAAAATATTGTTCTGTCTCCCGTTATAAATTTCCTTACGCTTGATTTTTGTAAGACTTTTAATATATTTTGGTTGTTATATTATGTAAAGGGGAGATGTTCGTTCGGGTAATCCCAGTTTTACTCAATTAAAACGGGCTTTAGCCCTAATTTAATAGACTTATCAATTTTATTATATGAATAAGTAATCTTGTAGGTCTAATTTAACAATTTCAAAGATGAGAGAGGGACTCTCGAGATAAAAATTACCATTCCAATTTATCAGTTTGTAATTTGTAACATTCCTTTTGTTATTATTAGAAATATTTGCTTCTGGTGGGTAAGTACGACGGTACGGTATGGTATAATATGTGAGAGACGCCAGAAATAAAAGATGTATTTTCCAGGAAACGTTCTTCGGGAATCGAAATACGTCGCTCTGGAAAAGCAATATATAAGGGTAGGCTTGCTATTGTTAATATAAGTCAATTTTCCCGTTGATTTACTTTCTAGCCGATGGCAGGTCGGGTTCTGCCTTGCCATATAAATCTTGTAAAATTCGCTTTAATAAACTCTACCTCCATTCTCGGCAACAAACAGATTTGTAATTATGCTCTATTAATTTGAGAGGAGCGAAAGATAGCAGCGCAGCTATCTCATTCAACGGTGGCCTTTCGCCTTTTAGTAGGTATCGTCGTCGTCGCCGTCGCCGTCGCGCTTAGACGTCGGGAAAATTAAATTGTGAATTCTTCTGGGGCCTCGCAGGGGAAATTATGGCCGAAATAGTGATGATTATATATCTCCATTCTGAATGTTTTGAACGCAATTAAATTAAAAATTTATATTTTAATTAATCCTTTTAGTTTTTTAATAAAATAATTATCTCTCCCAGCTCCAAAATAACTGATTCCCAAGTCCCAAATACACTAATACGATTGCTTATGGACGTGCATCAGTACCTGCGTCGTCTCGAAATTTCTTTTTTTTTGATAAAAGTGCCAGAATATGCGAGACGAATTGAAGCTAATTTTTTTTTTATATAAAAAAGATCTCTGCAAAGTTTGTACGTTTATGCTTTCCCTAAGTAACTGTGAGAACAAAATCTCTCCGCGATGTTCCGTTACCAAGAAAAAATCCTAAAAGTGGGACGTTGCAAAAAAAGTATAGTTGAAAAAGTGTATTTTATTACAGCAACTATTACAGGATTAGCCCGGTATTCATGCACTATTTTCTAATAATCTCCCCGATCCTGGCGTGAATTTCCATTAATAGAGGAAAGCGCGAATGGGTGATCGATCATGAATAATTCCAGTAACATTCAATCTCAGCCTCAGCCAGCACAATACGATCTGCTAAATGAGTTTATCCGAGTTAATTCAGAAATATCGTCACAAAGGGCAGATGTATAAAAATATAGGTATCTCTGTTTCCATTATATCATTGATGATGTATCTACTCAAATATCAAAGAGGGTTAGTAATGTATGAAGTTTTATGTGTATTATGTATGGAGAGGAGTATGTAACAGGTTGAGTGCTTTCAATAATATATGGGCTCATTCAATATCCATTATTATTTATTTCAGGAACAAAGCCTTCCCGAATTTTTTATCTCTGTGTGATGTGGGAAGTGAGAATGAAAAGAACAAAAAGTAATTTAATTCAGATTTTATTGTTCTTTGTTTTTATTCCAAATGAAATTCGATTAACTTGTTGTTGTTGCGTTATAAAACATTCAATTGTTTCATGTGATCGACTTTCTAAATTAAGAACTTTAAAAAAAAATGAAGCTATTTATTCTTTTAAGTGTCAATTTTGTATTTTTTCATCGTTTTTCCCGAGTTTTTTTTGCCATGATTCACCTTATGTGATTGCAAGAGCCTGCAAGTCGTAGAAAAAATCGCGCCATGGTTGGATGTGTAGAGAGCAACCAAGTTCCAATGGCGGCTTCTTCTGAATAAACAATAATAATAATTAATTAATTGTTTTTATTTGAACTTTAATATAAAACGCCAAGTCTGTTCTTTTTCCTTGTTTTGACAAGATCCGATTTGACGAGAAGTCCCGTCTGCTCGATTTTTTTTCAAGATACGGTTAGTCCGAAAATTCGACTTTTTTTAGCGTGTCAGACCAGAAAGAAATAATTTAATTTCGAACTGACCGAACTTTTCAAAAATCGAATTTTTGAGCTGACCGGGTTTTGAAAATATCGAATTTTCGAGCTAACCAGACCTTACAAAAAACCGAGCTGACCGGACTTCATAAAAAAATCCTTACAAAAAAAAACGAGCTGACCGGACTTGGCAAAAATCGCATTTTTCAACTGACCGGACTTTACAAAATTGAATTTCGGAGCTGACCGGACTTTCCAAAAATCGCTTTGTAGAGCTGACCGGACTTTGAAATTTTTTTTTTTTTTGAGCTGACCGGACTTTCTCAAACGGAGGTCCTTTCAAAAAAAAAAAAAATCGAGCTGACCGGGCTGTGGAAAAATCGAATTTTTGAGCTGACCGGACTTTGCAAAAATCGCTTTTTAGAGCTGACCGGTCTTTGAAAAATTAGAATTTTTTATTTTTGAGCTGATCGGATTTTCTTCAACGGGACCCCTTGCAAAAAAAAGCTGACCGGATTTTTAAAATATCGAATTTTCGAGCTAATGAGTTTTGAGACCTTTCAAAAAATTAACCTGACCGGACTTCGTTAAAATCGAATTTTCGAGCTGGCCTGACTTTGGAAAAATCGAATTTTTGAGCTGACCGGACCTTGACAAAATTGAATTTTGGATCCAACCGGACGTTGTCAAACCGGAGCTCGAAAAAAAAGAATTGAGCTGACCGGACTTAGCAAAAATCCTATTTTCTAACTTAGGATCAGACCTTGTCATGTCTACACTGCACTATCTTTGCAATTCACGAATCGCCACTGCCAAGTTCCCTGCTCACTTACGAGCTCGCCAAAACTTGTCTTTTCTTGTCCCGGCCATCTCGAACTTGACGGGATATTTATGCAGGTAGAAAAGTTCAATTATGTCAAAGCGTTTTTTTTAAAGATCCCTTTTCACAGGTTCTTCCTTGGTGAACTAACACAAGTCAGGAAATTTTGTGGCTGCTGGTCATGCTTATATTGAAACGTTTCAATAATCAAATCAGTTTTAAAAAAGCACATTTGCTGGTTTTTTTGCAAGACAACAAAAATCACAACTACATATGTTAACTCCGCGTCAAAGAGCAACACGAAATATTAACGACGCGATTCGATCCTGAAAGGGGCTAAATTAATGCGGCTCGATGCCGCGATGGTAATGACAAATCGCCACGGTGACAGGATCAAAATTTAGGGAAGGACCAGGCTATAATTGCCAATGATTGACAGGAACACAATTAATTAATAATTATCGAAATTACTGACCTTGTGTCTTGTCCGACTAAAGGGGCACTTGTTTTAATTTGCGAGATGTTGTAACTATTATTATTGTTCACTCTGCTTCACTATGTAGGTACCCACGATTGTTCCACTACTTTATACCGCTTCCTTATTTAATTAAGGAACTAGGTATCCCGTTCTCGTAACACCAGCATCGACGAGTCTGGTACGAACGGCACTCTTGGTCGAGCTCTCTCCTCTCTCGATGTTAAACCTCGACTCTTCTCTATGTGTGGTCCTGTCCGGTCAGGTGTCCTTTTTCCTTCTTTCCGATGTGTAAAGGGATAGGAAGGGGTAGGAAACGGTGGTGTCTTAGAGAATACGAATCGATTATTCGCCTAGGACGAAACATACCGCCCACCAAAATTACCGGAGGAATTTTCCGCTATCAGAAAATTGAACCAAAAGCGAAACTAACGAAAACGAAACTAACGACAAAACGAAACTAACGACAATAACAAAAACGAAACGAAACGACAAGTCAGGGACGAAATTCCCTGAGTCCGTTACTGGTTAGGTAACGGGCAAAGTTTGACCAGAGGTCGTTTACGAAGACCTTTGGTCGTAGAACCGAGGCAACCCTGGCGACACCATCCGCATCAGGGTGCAAAGAAACAATTCTTCCTAGAGCTGCTAGGAAAGTCTCTGACGACAAATCAGAAGCGATCTCGAGATGAATCGCGCGAGTCGCGAAACATACGAACAAACATAAATAGGCTTTAGAAGTTTTGACACCCCTATACCTCGACAAGACAATAGGAAAGGGTCCCCCATAATCGACCCCGACACAACTAAAAGGCTTCAATTGGGAGACACGAGCGACAGGTAAATTCCCCATGGGAGGCTCCAACGAGAGGGGACGAGTGCGAAAGCAATGATTGCATTTCAACAAATAACTACGAATGACCCTACGAGCAGACAGGATCCAAAAGTTTTGTTGAAGGAGATAATGAGTAGTGTTCACTCCTGGGTGCAAATTACCTCGATGTATCTGATCAATCAAAAGTTCAACCAACCTATGCCTTCCTGGCAACAATGCGGGATATTTAGCGTCGAATGCTAAACCCGAATGCAACAGTCGACCCCCGACTCGCAAAATACCGAAATCATCAATAAAGGGCGACAATGACTGCAAGTACTTGGCACATGGTTTACCAGAGCGAATTTTCTCCAATTCCGAAGAGAAGACCGAAGATTGAACAATTCTAACAATGTGCATGAGAGCAGCATGCAACTCAGAGACACTCAATGCACCAGTGGTCCTATTGACAGCACGACAATTGTTAGTGAAACGAAAACAACGAGCGATAATACCCTGAATTTTCCTCAAAGAAGAAAATCTTTTCAACAAAACATCGACATCCGAAATCTCTATCGTAGCGAACAAAACAATATTCCTTTTCTCCAGTTCAACATCAGAAGTGGGAGCAATGGGAACGAGTGCTGGCCAAGATTCCAGCGGCAATCTGAGGAATTCAGGCCCCGCCCACCATGCGGAAGCCCCGACTAACTCCTCTGGTAACAAGCCCCGAGACGCGACGTCCGCTGGGTTGTCACCTGAACGTACATGATTCCAACAATCCGGAGGAATTCGATCCTGAATGTGGACGACACGATTCGAAACAAAAGTCTTCCACCGATGTGGAGACGACTTGATCCAGGATAGAGCGACCGAAGAGTCACTCCAAGCGAAAACCTTATCAACAACAATGGATTGAGGACCTTGTTCAAGGACGAACGAAACGAGATCTGATAGTAAGACTGCGGCACACAATTCCAGCCGTGGAACGGAGAGTGGTTTGAGCGGAGCAACACGAGACTTGGCAGTAACGAAACGAACCTGCACATTGCCATCGGCGTCCTCGAAACGATAATACACCACACCCGCATAACCTGCAGTCGACGCATCACAAAATGCGTGCAGCTGACACGACACGAAAGATCCTTCGGGAACCAAGCACCTAGGGATTGTCAACTTGGATAAAACATGAAGAGTGGACTTATATCGATTCCACTTTTCGACAACATCAGCTGGTGGATCTTCATCCCAATCCAGCCCGAGATACCACAAATGTTGAATGACTCGTTTTGCCATAAAGGTCAATGGGCACAAGAAACCCAACGGGTCATAGATCTTAGCGACTTCTGAGAGAATGCTTCTCTTAGTACAAGGTGAATCTATGGACTTAACCATGAACGAAAACGAATCAGTAGCCGATTGCCACTGAAGGCCAAGAATTTTCACCGAAAAGTCCGATTCCGAATCAAAGTTGGATGACTGCTGTTGACAATGTTCAACCGGCAGATCCTGAAGCAATTGTGGATTGTTAGCAGACCATTTCCGCAACTCAAATTGTCCCAATTGCAATAGCGAAATGAGCTGATTTCTCAACTCCAAGGTTTCCTCGATTTGATTTGCCCCAATGGCAAAATCATCGACATAAAGCCCGAGACGAATGGCTTTCGAAGCGAGAGGAAACTTCTCAGAATTTTCTTGAGCTAATTGTAACAAGCACCTAATGGCCAAATATGGCGAGGACGAAACACCATAAGTTACAGTGTTCAATTTGTAACTTCGAATAGGATCCTTTTCTGAAAAACGCCAACTAATTAATTGATACTGTCGATGTGAATCTCCAACTAAAATTTGCCGATACATCTGCCTAATGTCACAAGTGAACACGAATTTGTTCTCTCGAAAACGAAGCAAAACACTAGTGATGTCATTTTGCAACTTCGGACCAATCAACAAGGTATCATTTAACGAAAGATTGTTCGATGCTTTGGCCGAGGCGTCGAACACGACACGAATTTTCGACGATACTGGGGCGAGCGAAGACACATCAGAAGACATCGAAACTCCAGGGTCTTTAAAAACGCAATGATGCGGAATGTAATAAGAGTTTGCAGATTCCGACTCCAATGGCACCAACGACATGTGCCCAGCCTCCAAATAATCTTTCATAAACTCTACATACATGTCTCTAATGTGAGGCAACCTCGACAATCGTCTCTCCAAAGCGAGCAAACGACGATCTGCGACATTCAACGAATCATTAAAGATAGGCAACTCTTTGCTATCCTTAAATGGCAACAATACCCCAAAACGACCTGATTCTTCTCGATAATGAGACTCAACGAACAACGACTCAGCCTCTTGTTCCTCATTAGAGCAAACCTCAACTGAAGGCACCTCCTCAACTCTCCAAAATGCCTTAAGAGTCTCTTCAAGGGTCGAATCTACCGACGCAAAACAAGCTTGAACCTCGCCCGCAACCTTCGACGAAATGGTTCCCAAAAGAACCCAACCAAACGTCGTGTTCATTGCGGCTGGACAGTTATCACTGCCCGACAAATAACCACCATGAACAATATTGGGAAAGATGTCAGCTCCTAGCAAAACATCGACAGAACCAGGCGTGTACCAATTAGGATCCGCTAACTTCAAATTATCAAGCGCCTTCGATGGCGAAATGTCAACACTGGGAAGTTTTCCACAAATATTGGGCAAGACCAAAGTACTTACTTTAAAAGTAGGTGATGGTACCCCAACGGGACGAATAATGCAATCAGATGATCCCTGGGCCGATCCCAAGGTCACGTGACCCAAACAAGAAATAGGTGTTGATGATCGATTCAAGTGCAAGCCCAAACGCTTGCGGCACCGATCAGTAATAAAAGACGACTGACTGCCAGAGTCAATTAAAGAACGAACCACTTGATAGTTGCCCCACTTGTCTTGAACTTCAATACATGCGGTTGCTAAAAGAACCGTAGTATTGCTACGAGAACGAGAACGAACATCCTGAAAGGATGGGAGAGAAGACATGGCAACCGTGGATGCGACTGGAGGCGGCTCAACTCGATGAGAAGCTGCTCCATCCGAATTACTAAGTTTAACGAAATGTAATAAAGAGTGGTGCCGACCTGCACACTCCTTACACGAATGAGAAGAGGGGCACTGCTTCACCAAGTGTGAAGGGCCAAAACAATTTAGGCACAAGCGCGCTGCCTTCACAGCCTCAAAACGCTTGCGCGGGTCCAACTTCAAAAAAGAACGACAATTCGAGATCGGGTGTTCTCCATTACAATGGAAGCACGACTGCTTCGATGAAGACGCACTCGACGTTGACAAAAATGCATGTGAATTCCTCGATTCCACTTTTCCACCAGACTTGACGCTACTCCGCTTACCAACGACTGCAGACGGAGATAGGTCATTCCCCAAAGATGATTCTAATGCACGACACTGTGACGACAAAAAACTTGTGCAAATCCTGATATGATGGAAACTCTTCAGATGCAAATTGGAGTTCGAAACGCTTTCGAGTAGCGTTATCCAATTTCTGTAGCAACCAGTTGAACAAAGTGAAATCCCAGAGAGAGACGCCTGAGACCTGACCCAAAGCTGTAATATTTTCTGAAAAGGTATTCAACAATTCACGAAGCGATTGTGAGGAATCAGAATCCGTTATTTTGGGAGCATTACAAATCGACTGCCAATAACACGTCGCAAGTACTCGCTCATTCTGATACCTTTGGACAAGAGTATCGAAAGCTATCGAATAATTGTCATCTGTCAGTGGTAAATGTTTGACAAGGGTAAGAGGTTCCTTCGACAAAGTCGAAACTAAATACTGGAACTTCTCAATTGGAGCTAACGAATCATTCGAATGAATCAAAGTCCTAAACAAATCATAATAAACCGACCACATCCTCAACGAACCATCAAAAGTAGGTATACCGATACGAGGCAATTTCACATGTGAACTTGCAGAGGGGGGTAGCGCGGGAGCACCAGACTGTCGACTATTTAACGATTCACTCGAACCATGACGTGATTTCACCACCGTATCCTGAGTCGATTCCAACGACAATTGAACCGCTCTAATCTGAAAATAAACCGAATCAACTTCGATAAGTAGTCCCGAGTATGATTTCCAAATCTCCGATGACACATCTACGACCAAAGCACTCTTATCTGCCGACTCAACCGTAATCAGGATATTTCTATCAACCTCCTGCACCTGATTGTACAAATCTGAAGCGCTGTCGCATGCAGCCAGGACAATAAAACGCGACTTTTCATCAATGGGTGCTGAAACTACTGTCAGAATCGAGTTCAAACGAGTCAAAAACTTCGAAACAGAAGCGTTTGCTCCGACCAAAGTGTTGGACATTTTGCTAAAGAGTATCAACAAAACACTAAAGCAATAAACGAATAAGGGTTATTTTTTACACCTGTAAAAAATACAACGACAACGAAATACGAACAATAACTAAAAATAAGTACCTAACCAAGTGAAGGTTACTTATTTAAAAACGAGTTGAAAATAAATTGACTTTGAAATTCACCAAAAAACAATACTTGAGATACCGAGTGTACCCAGTAGGTATACCGTGAATACAAAAATCAATATTTTCCCTGTAACAACGAAAAAGGGTTATTCGTTAAAAACCTGTAAAAATACAACAACAACGAACGATGAGCAATACCAAAAATAAGTACCTAACCAAGTGAAAGTTACTTATTTAATATCGAGTTGAAAATAAATTATTGAATTCGAATTCACCAAAAACAATACTTAAGATACCGAGTGTACCCAGTATACCGTGAATACAAAATCAATATTCTGCCCTGCGAATTCAGAGAGAAAATATTCCAACTATTTTACAGAGGTTTTTAAAACGAACACCTGCAACGAACGAAGAAGTGGAGTGAGGTGAGAATGGAGTAAAATTAGTGGAATGGGTGAAAATGCCGTCTGGCGTCCTTTGGATCGACTATTTCGAATCCTTTGACCTACAAACAGGCTACCTTAACACAGTGAGTGAGAAACTAATTTCAAACAAATGATGCAACCAATTAATGAACTATATTTCCACGAGCTTTCCTATCCGACTACGGAGGGACCAAAAAAATGTTAACTCCGCGTCAAAGAGCAACACGAAATATTAACGACGCGATTCGATCCTGAAAGGGGCTAAATTAATGCGGCTCGATGCCGCGATGGTAATGACAAATCGCCACGGTGACAGGATCAAAATTTAGGGAAGGACCAGGCTATAATTGCCAATGATTGACAGGAACACAATTAATTAATAATTATCGAAATTACTGACCTTGTGTCTTGTCCGACTAAAGGGGCACTTGTTTTAATTTGCGAGATGTTGTAACTATTATTATTGTTCACTCTGCTTCACTATGTAGGTACCCACGATTGTTCCACTACTTTATACCGCTTCCTTATTTAATTAAGGAACTAGGTATCCCGTTCTCGTAACACCAGCATCGACGAGTCTGGTACGAACGGCACTCTTGGTCGAGCTCTCTCCTCTCTCGATGTTAAACCTCGACTCTTCTCTATGTGTGGTCCTGTCCGGTCAGGTGTCCTTTTTCCTTCTTTCCGATGTGTAAAGGGATAGGAAGGGGTAGGAAACGGTGGTGTCTTAGAGAATACGAATCGATTATTCGCCTAGGACGAAACAACATAGTTTGAAACAGGAATTATAGTACTCGTTCTCCTAATTATTTCACAGCGAAATGTAACATGAATGTAACACTTCTTGTTGAGGGAAAAGGGTGCTTATTCTGATGCATTAATTGGGTTTTCAGTTGGCTCAGCCGTAATCGAGAAAATCGTGAAAATTTTTCAATTAATGATGTGATTTTCGCAATTTGACGTCAATTTTTTGTTAAATTCAAGTCAATAATGAGATGACGTCACGAATTTAAAACTTCTTCACGATTTTCTCGAAAAAGGCTGAATCAACTGAATTTTTCCCTCAACAAGTACATTATTTTTTTGCCAAATTTTTATCTCAAAATTTTATCAATAGGTACAATAAATTTACGCAGCATCGAGATTTTTATTGGCGTTGCATCGCCATCTCTCGGAGAGAGACTCAAACCTCTGCAGTTGAATTATTTCCATTACCTACTTTCAAATCTCTGTAGGTACAAAAAATATTTTGACATTTTTTTTTTTTAATTTCAGCTCTCCGAACTGGAGCAAAGAGTACTGGAAGCGGAAGGTCGAGCGGAGGAAGCAGAAGACAAGGTGAGGATATCCCGATTTAATTTATTTCCATTCCATTTATAGAACGGTAACGTGACGACGTAACTGAGGGTTAAACAGTTTTCTATTTTACCCGACGTGCCTTGTTGCCAAATAACCACAACGACGATAATTATTCTTCTTCTTCTGAGCGGGATGTCTTATTATGATGACAGACTCTGTATCTCTGTGCCCCCTCCCTCAATGGAGAATTTATAAATAATTATAATTTAGAGTAAAATGAATAGGGGGGTTATTTCTTTCAAGTTATCGCTTATAATAATTGTTTGGATGCGATAAAACAACCCCTCTTGAACTTGGCATCGTTGTGGAAGCAGCGCGCGTCTTTCTGTTGCCCGGTAACGACGTTGGCATACACTGTTGCCACTTGTATGGCATTTTCTTCAATTCTAAGGAAATTTTAGTTTCGAACTTTCACACCTATTAATGTTTGTTTGACTAAAGAAATGGAAGAATATCGTTAAAGTGAAATTATAATTTTTTTTTAATAGCTATAGGGGATGTTTCGTTGTATGACGCACCAAGAGCACCATAAGGATTTTAATAATGAAAACTTGGAATTAAATAATCACTTTCTTATATTAAATATAACGCCACTTTTCATTTTTACATTTTGCTTTTATTTTTGACTTTCTATCATTCAATTTTGTTCTTTGGCAAGCCCTTTCTGTTGTGTGTAGACCACTATCAAATACCGACGCACATATAGGATGTTCCGTAACGAGCGTGTCTAGACACGGCTTCCCGTGTCCCGCATCAATTCAGGCATCACGCACTACGTTTGAGCTATACAAAAAGTCATCATAAACTATTCATTGGTCACCAAGACCCATTTTTTAATACCGCATTCCTCCCGGGGGTTATCCACGCACAACGAAAATTACGTCACGATGAAATGAAAAAAATAAAAATGACGTCACAATTAATTGATAATTGAAAAAGCGAGTTTTTCATCGTAAATGGCCGTTTTTCTCGGAAACAGTTAACCGTAGAGCTGTTAACCAAGAGTACCTCTTTGATGTAGGAAACATCGGCGGTTCTAAAGCGCTTCTTAAAAACGATTTTTTTCCAGTTGCGTAAAAGTTAGGAGGTTGAAACCCTTATGCCACTCAATTTCAATATTCTTCCATTTTTCTTTCACAAAATGTAATTTTTCTCGGAAACGGTTGAATTTAGAGCTATTAACTAAGAGTACCTTTTTGCTGTAGAAAATATTGGCCGTTCTAATGCGCGTCTTAAATTCTCATTTATTCCAGTGGCGTAGAAGTTGGAAGGTTGAAACGCTCAAAGTATGTACCCAAAATCTAGACCACTCCATTTTTTTTTTATTATCAAACTCAACTTTTATTTTACAGTGAAGAAAGACAATGAGCACAAAGTATCTCGTGGTACGTTTAAAAACTCGATGCTGATGCTGTTGAGTCCAAACTTCGTAGCTTATGTATAGTAAAAAATACTACTTCATTTTCCCGTTTTTATACCAAAATATTCCCAAGATAAAAGTTTCCTAAATCATTTGACGACTCTCAGATGATTTTTTTTTTGCAATAATTAGAATTAAATTTTGATTAATTTGCATTAGAAATAATATTAAAACAATAAGTAGGCTGACTCTTAAGAGATCGAGAACAAATTTAGGGAATTCCACCAAGTAAGTCCGGCAACACCGCGTGCATTTACTTTCCCTGTCGTCTGTTATTGATTATTTTCCGTCTCGACGCTGTTGGACATGGCGTCCTTCAGCTGACAGAAAAAACAGAAAATCGCAACAGATTTTTCTTTCGTATTTTGTTTTGGTTCGTTGTTTTGTTAGTGAATCCATTCGTGAATCGTTCAGGGAGCACAAACCGAGAGGATGTAAGTTTTATTGATGGATTTTTCACATTTTTTCCTTGGATTATTTTGTAAATAATTAAACGGGACCCAGTTAGGTAGTTACTCGAATAAAGCACCGCTTCTTTGCTTGCGAAAATTTAAATTATATGAACTTTCCGCGGGGATTATAGAATCATGTAAGTACATGTACGTAAACTTATCGAGTAATTTTTTCATTCTTCTGCGAGTCTCTAGTCAGGAAAAAGTCTACCTAATCCCTGTCGTTTATGAAATGTATCCAAAACATTAATTTAAGGTATCTTTATAGTATTTTCGCCATGTCATAAAGAGTATATCTTGCTCCTTTGCATCATGCATAATATAAAAAAACAACTTTCAAAAAAACGCTAAAGCTAAAACGTTTCAAATTCTCGCATCATTATTGGGTAGTTTTAGTTTATGGGTTTATTGACCGGGGAATCACATTATTAAATTGGTATCACGTACCTAATTTGGTCAATTTTTGTAAAAATTCTCTTTATTGTTTTTCCATAATAACAGCCAGAAATTTTCTAATTTTCGAGTTTCACTTCAAAAAATTGCTTGAAACCAATAAAAAATTAATCCAAAAACCCCCAAATTCAAAATTTTGTTAAAAGAAAGTTTAATTTTTGGTGACGGATCCACGAGTGTTACGGACGTTACTTTCTCTATACAACAACAATAATTATACACAAAAGGTCCGGTCTTTTTCATTCCAATGTTTTTAAATTCAAGTTGGCTGTGATATTTTTTCTTGAACTTGTAAGTCAAAAAATTCATCACAACTGTCATTCGTCAATCATTATAAAACTAGCTCGTTAAATTATCACTTAAAGATTACCTTATTCGATTATTTAAAATGGCAATGACAAAATTAGTTAGAAAAACACAAAAAAACACAATAAAAGATTATTCAAAAGAATGAAGGAGAGAATAACCTTTATTTTATAACCTTTAAAAATTTTAGTAGAACCATTTTAAGGATACGGAAGGCCATAAAAATAGAAATAAACAGAAGAATGCATACAGGGTGTTTACTGTAAGGATGGCCAAACCTCACAAGCTGATTCTTCAGACTAAAATAAACAAAAAATTTCCCAGTTTTTTTTCTCCAGTTTTTTGACGATATCTCGGGAACCGTATGAGATACAATGTTCAGCTTTTATATACACTATGTGCGTGCTCACGGATCTCCTTGTTTTCGCCGTAAAATAAAGGTTTTAAAAAATTCAGTGGCGTAGATTTAGGGTATTTTGAGGGTCTCGACCCCCTAATTTCTACGCCACTGGAATAAATGCAATTTTAAGAAGCGCCTTTGAACCGCCCATGTTTTCTACGCCAAAAAGGTACTCTTGGTTAACGGCTCTAAAATGAACTGTTTCCGAGAAAAATGTCATTTAAGAGAGAAAACACTATTTCCAAAATGCTGTTGAAAAATTGTTAAAAAGTGCTACTTTCTCTCATAAAATGCCATTTTTCTCGGAAACGGTCAACTTCAGAGATGTTAACCCAAGGTACCTTTTTGGTGTAGAAAACATGGACGGTTCAAAGGCGCTGCTTAAAATCGCATTTATTCCAGTGGCGTAGAAATTAGGGGGTCGAAACTTTTAAAATACCCTAAATCTACGCCATTGAATTTTTTTATAAACCTTTATTTTACGGCGAAAATAAGGCGGTCAGTGAGCACATAGTGTGTATGAGAGTTGAACATTGTATCTCATACGGTTCTCGAGATATCGTCAAAAAACTGGAAAAGGAATATTTCTTCGACACTCTGTAAGCTCAAAAACGGTGCATTTCCGGACACACGTTATAATGGGACATTTTTTGTTTATTTTGGTCTGAAGAGCTGTGAAGCCTGTGAAGTTTGGCCAACCTTGCAGTGAACACCCTGTATAATGAAGGTAACTTTTCTAGTCCTCCCGTGCATGAATAATAAGATGGCGCTCAAATTCTAGAGTATAGTCGTAGAGAAAATACCGTCTCAGTAATTTTTTCGTTTTTAAATCACATCAGATTAAAATTGATTTCTTCATACCTATTAACATAATATGTTCGGAAAATAGTGCATGCATACAGAGTGTTCATTAACTACGGGGTCAAACTTCAGGGGGTGATTCTTTGATTCTTGTTGTAAGATGAAACGTTCATATAAGCATAGATCCAGAATTTCTTCGTTTTAAAGATACAGCGTGGAGCACTTTTATTAAAAAATCGTCTTTTTCGAAAATATCATAAGTACCCATACTTCACACAATGTTGTTGAAATTTGGCTGTAGCAAAAGGGTAATTTAAGGATGTAGATCTCAGACACCGTGGGAGATACAGGGTAGGTTAAATAGGGCAAACGTTGGGCAATCAGAAGGATAATGCCATGGCAGAAAGAATATTCAAAAATTATTTTTGATTTTTGTATTATTTTGGAAAAGTAAAAATTATCAATTTTGGTTTTTCTTATTTATTGACGTTATTACTCGTATTTAAGATTGGGAAAAACTGTCATTGCAATAAGTTTTTGACCAGCTTTATTTTTGCAGGGGCGGACTGAACTTAAATTTTTTAAATACGACCTTGGATTTTTTATTGCAAAAATCGAAATATTTTAATTCCGAATTTAATAGCTATTGAGATCATCAGACTCTGTGCTCTTATACGAAACTAAAATGAAGATTCGAAAGAAATTTAATTGGCAAAAAAGTTGTACGTACCTATTTGTATAATTGCGTACTCTGACGAAAAAAATGTCAAAGAAAGCCATTGGCGTGCATTTTTTTGTTCGTCGATGAGCTTCCATTGGCCCTGATTTTAATCTAATTAGGGCTAAATGAACCCCTTGATACAGCATACGTAAATGAAATAGACATACAAGGTTTGTCCAAAAACACGAATCTTAGTAAAAGTGGTAAAATACCTTTATCAAAAATTGTTATAGAAAAAAGTTGATCAGCACTGCAAAAAACATTCAACTATGTGCTCTCTCTCTCTGTAGTTTTATCAATACGTTCATACGTCTACATGTTCATACAACAAACACTACCCTACACCCCATATATCTTGTGAGGAAGTGGGGATAACTTTAAAATTCTAAATAACAACCCCTATTTTTTTATTGCGAATTCGTTTTTGGCGACAAAAAAGGGAGAGTTACGTGGAACATTTTTTGCCCGTGTTTTTTTTTTACTAAATACGAATTTGTAATAAAAATTGGGGTTGCTATTTAAAATTTTAAAGTTACCTCCACTCCCTCCCAAGGGATGAGGGGTGTAGGGAGGTTTTTGTGTTCATATATAGGATGTCCCCCGCGGACAAAACCATCTTTATAGAAAACATTTTTCTACAGAGTGCTTACTTTTTGACATATTAGGAGAAATTGGCAAAATCAATTTCCCTCGATTACAGCGCCATCTATGGTTATTTATTAACAATGTTTCAAATAAAATTTATGCATTTTTGTCGCTGAATACGAATTGGCAATAAAAAATTGGGGTTGTTCTTGAAAATTTCAAAGTTACCCCCATTCCCTCTCAAGGGGTAAGGGGTGTAGAGCTGTTTCTGTGTTCAAAAGATTTGTATCATCGAACAAAACCACTTTTGTAGACAATTTTTTTCTGTAGACTGTTTACGTTTCGAGATATTGGGAGAAATCTCAATTTCTCTCGATTACAGCGCCATCTATGATAATCGTAAAAATTATTTTAAATACATCTTGCGTATTTTTTGTTGTTAAATACGAATATGTAATAAAAAATTGGGGTTGATATTTAAAATTTTAAAGTTACCCCCACTCCCTCCAAAGGGGTGAGGGGTGTAGAGAGGTTTTTGTGTTCAAACAACGTCCCCCACCGATCAAAATCAGTTTTGTAGAAAAAAAATTCTGCAGAGTGCTTACTTTTTGAGATTTTGGGAGCAACGAACAAAATAAATTTCCCTCGATTACAGCGCCATCTATGGCCCAACTAACAATTTTGCTGTATAAAATATTCATAAAAGAACTGATTTGTTTTATAATTATTATATTGCGGCTTCAAGAATATAATTTTGTTGTATTTAAGCTGTGAGGGAAATCATTTTGCTCTTGGGAACAAAATTGTTTTCTTAGACAATGTTTAGAACGTTCTTAGTGCTAAATTATAAAACACCTTATAAAATAAATATAAAACTGTTTTATAAACGTTTATGCGACTATCGTTATAGGATATAAATTATTATAAAACGAAACTGATTTATAGGAGTTATTTAGCAGTGTTTAAAATATAATATGAAAGCTCGGTTACATAATTGCTTTATACAATTGACGTTGTGTTCTTATGAAACTGTTATATAAGTGATCTTACAATGCAATTTTGTTATCGCAGCAAATTTGTCATAATAGAAGCCGAAATATAACTGTTATATACCAACTAAAGAACCTGCAAAAAAGAAATAATAATAAAACTGTTATGAAATAAAATAACCCTGTAAAGGATAACTACTTATAAAAAAATAAGAAATAAATAAAAGTCTAATATATTTGTGCCTGTTCAAAAGATCAAGGGTGCTTATTCTTACAAAAATCAAATAAAATGTCGGATATTTTAGTCGCTGGAAAAAATAAAACGCAGTGGCGAAAGTGTTCCTGCTGTCGAAATGGTTGTAAGCGAAGGACATTTTGTACTCAATAACAACTGGTCTAGTCTCAGGACAGAAAACGAAACAGAAGCGAGTAGTTTAGCAAATAATGACTGGCTTGTAAAGTTAGAATGCACCGAAGAATTAGATATTCAACTACCTATCAGATTCAGAAGCGAATAAAATTGTTCTCTAAAGATATACTTTCACATTATAATAAAACAAATCTGTTTTATAACTGCTGAAACATTACTGTTAAAACTAAAATCAATTTTGCAAATATCATAATTCTTTAATGGTCACCAAGAACAGGCTTATAAAACAAATTTGTTTTGTAATTGTCACGCAGTTTAGTGTTATAAAACAGATTTCTTCTGTATATTACTTAACTGGTAACCTGTTTGCCTTATATTTTCTAATGGTCACCGAGAACAGGATTATAAAACAAATGTATTCTGTACTTGTCTCCAGTTCAGTGTTATAAAACAGATTTGTTCTGTAACTGTCATACAAGCCAATGTTATACAACAAATTTGTTCGGTAAGACTTGCATACCAACTGTATTATGCACAACAACGTATTTTGAACACAGCATCTTATGGAGAGGGCAATTGCAGAACCGTATTATTATTTTTCTATGGTGGGATATTTAAATACGCGATTTTACTCATATTTTGCAATTCAAAGTTGCCGTTCTTCCCTAGTGTCGCTTAATATCGCGTGAGCAAATGGAAATGAAATTTACACAGTTAATAATAATCGAATAATTTTTTTATAAATTCTTTAACGGCATTTAATTATTATAATATTATATTTAAAGTAATAATATAATTTTAATGATAAAAATTTTACTGCAATGGAACTTCAAGTAGTATGAACGCCGGTACTTCCCAAGTACCACCTATTCATCAACAACCTGATGTATAATATAATACTGTTTTTGTGTATTGTGCTATTTATTTGGATTTCAATTGTACTTTAACTGGTCGCTGTAACTGGAAATTCTATGTTTCTGTTGGGTAATTTAAAAATAATAATAATAACATACATAATAGGTATCATTTATTGTTTGATAAACATCGAATACGGTCCTGTATTTTGGATATGTTGAATGTCGTAACTATATTGTTTTATAAAAGTCACTAATTCTGCTTTCTTGCCATATAAGGTCGACTTTAGATACAAAATTGTTTTATTAGGTACCAGCCATATTGGATACAGAATTAAGCACCTATGAACAGGCGCCATTGTTGAATTATGTGTAATTTTGAGTCAGTAGTTACCACCTTTTAACAATAAAAAACATATCAGTTGAAGTATATTCTTAAAAAAAAAGTTTACACGTACCTATTATTATATTATCATGAATTTTTTTTTTTTGAATTTTTTTATAAATTTTTAATATTTCTAATATCAATTTTAACTGTGGCGCGTTGAAATATTACCACATATATACTATATATTTCACAATAAAATTTACTTCGCAAGTAAAATTGACTTTTAGGAGATCTTAGGAGCCACGATAATTTGACTTGTAATTACCTACAAAAGTGAGTAGCTATACAACATCCCGTTTTCATTAAAATACCCAGTCGTAGCATTTTAGTTTCTTTAAGGATATATTATACACTCTACCTCATATTAAAGGAATTGTTTGGCACCTATGAAACAAATATATTTTATGCTTGCAGTGATCCATCACACTAATAAAACAATTAAATATGTAACTTGGAAGTAAGTTATAAAACTGTTGCTTGAAAATGTTCTCTTTATTTTATAACCATTGCATAGTGGTAATAGGTATAACCTTTATAAAACAGTTTTATAAAGATGTTTGACTTTGTTTCTTAAGGCTTGAGTAGACGTTTACATAACTATCCGATATTAGTGCTACGCTGATCTTATAGAACAAGTTAAAAAGCCAATATGTTTTATAAACCTGCGCCCAATTTGCGTTTATAACAGCTGTATAGACGTTTTAGAAATGTTCTCAGGAATAAAGCTGTTTTATAAATTTTGTTTTATTAACATTCTTACAGCATTTATAAAATATAAAATTGTTAGTTGGGGGTTATTTATGAAAAATGTTTCAAATAAAATTTATGCATTTTTGTCGCTGAATACGAATTGGCAATAAAAAATAGGGGTCGTTGTTAAAAATTTCAAAGTTACCCCTACTCCTTCTCAAGGGGTGAGGGGTTTAGCGAGGTTTTTGTGTTAAAACGATGTCCCCCGCCGAACAAAACCACTTTTGTGAAAAAAAAATTCTGCAGGGGGCTTACTTTTCGAGATATTTGGATATTTTTGGTTATAAGAATCTCACCCTCTGTATACGTTTTATCTGTAATTTTTAGTTTTTATGCTGTTTTTTGTTGATTACGCAACTGCATACTGCATGTTATTGCATATTTGAATGTTTTTTGCAGTGCTGATTAACTTTTTTGTTGATTGAAAAATTCATATTTTTGAACAAACCTCGTATAATACGACTGCAAAAATTTGATGTACATTATGACTATTTCATTTGAGGTTTCAGACGAAACCAAATTTTTTATGGAAAAAAAACTGTTTTTTTTCTTAAAATGGGTAGGTAATAAAAAATGTTTTCCTTATGAACACCAACTTAAGTAGGAGATGATATTTTCGAAAAAGAGGTTTTTTTAATAAAAGTGTGACACCCTCATTCTGTGTCTTCAAAACAATTCATGTCCAGACCTATGTTTATTTGAACTTTTCGTCTTACAATCACTGAAAGAATCACCCTCTGAAGTTTGTCCCCATACTCAATTAACGCACCCTGTACAATCCAAGTTTAGTGAAGTCGTGATTATTGAAAAAATCGAAAAAAAAAAAACAAATTCCCTAAAATCCTTACATTTTCATCGAGAAATCGCTCGTATAAGAAAAGATGAATGCAGTGCAGTATATTTTTGTGACAACCCCAGTGCCCCTACACTTATAATAACTAATGTCTATTGTTTGCCTGTTGTGAAAACGATTTCATAGCTTCAAAAAAACATGTCTGATTTTTTTGTTTACAAATTAACAGAAAAATTATTTCTATAAAACATTCTTCATACTAAAAATTCAGAAAACTCAGCTAAAATTGGCTCATATCTGAGGAGAGCTAGCATCCATTATTTCTGTCGTAATCAGCCTTTCAGCACGGAACGGAACTCAACTCAGTCACACGTGTTTCCTCGCCGCAGTTTGTGTAACGATTTTAATTTGATAGTCTGTAGGTAAACACTTCCTAAATAAATAGAGCCAATGGCCTAAACAGAATAGAGGAGCTCTTTGCCGGATGACTCATTTAATTTTAACCGGCTTGCAGTGTGCAGTGTGCGAGTGTAAAAAAAGGGGGAGCCGACTTGCTTTTGTGACGATTGAGCGAGCTGGCAACCTGATGTGCTCCTATAACTAGCGAGTGGTCCAGTGGTGGCTAAAAACACAAATTACGCACTCCTGAATTAATTAATTTTATTAATATTGTCTTCATAATAATAATATTTTTTTTGTTCCTGTTATTAATGTCAATTATTAGTAAATATAGATTTTTTTGGAGTTATTATTATTAAGAATTAGTTTTTTTTTTCAAATCTATTTTTTTAAGTTCGCTTTTATTAAATATTTGATAACTAAAAGGCAAAAAAAAAACATTTAAAACAGTTTTTTTATTCGTGTGAATAGAGGAGTTTGAATAGAAGTGAATAGATGTAGCGCCAGCGTTAGGCGCCAGCGCCACTGGTTTCGAATCGAATGGTGGTGGTGGCAGTCGGGGCGAGGTGAATCCCTCTCCCAGTAACCATATCTGTCGTCAACCCTAAATCACATTTCCCTCAGCGGCCGTTCTTATCACAGTACATGACTGTTTATGAGCTTTCCATTTGGGTAACGATGCTCGGCTTCGCCGAAGTGGCTTTCCGCTCTCTAGATTGGCGGAGGGAAAGTGATTACCATTACCCGAGGTGCCGGTGCTGGTGCTGGCGCTGGTGCTAGTGCTAAACACGATGAACATGACACTTTTTAAAAAATATACCTTCTCGCCCCGAGTAGAAACGATTCCAGGTGGTGGAGATGATTTAAATAAATTGGTGGAAGCCTGTAAATTTTTCGATGCGTGATATGAATTTTTTATAGTATGATTATGATTGCTTGAAAATGATAAATTATTACATTATATACAGAGAATGTTGACAAAAAAAATTTGAATAAGGTTCATCATCTCACCTCCAAAGAGAGTTTCATCATCTACTGTAAAGTATATTCATGTACAGATACTGTTTGCGTTTAATTAGGGGAGGAATGGGGTGTTGAAAATATGGGTCTTATGGCCAATTAATAATTAAACGTTATACACCCCCCACTTTTTTTTTATCCAAGCCGATCGGACATACAACAAAACAATCGGATAGAGGCGTTCATTGCCTACAATGAAAAAAAAAGATGATGATATTTCACGTTAAAAGTCAACAAAAGCCACTTATTCAAAAAACAAAAAAATAATTTTTTGTTGTATAAAAATCACAATTTTTTTTTTCAAAAACGGTGCATCGTAGCGAAAAATCGAATCAGAGCTTTTTTGAGTAGTTCTTTAAATGGCATTTTTTTATTTGAAACATTTTTCCGAAAAATTCGCCGTTTGTGAGATACAATCATCTCTTAAAAAAAGGATTGGAAAAATGTTACCCTTATGCGCATTCTTTCGAATTTTTTTCGAAATATTTTAAACCGATCAAAAAAATAACAAAACAGCGTGATAGAGACGTTTATTGCCTAAGAAAAAGGTAGAAATGGTTTTTCACGTGAGCGGTCGAGAAAAACCATTTATTCAAAAAAGCTCCGTCACGGTTTATTTTTCAAAATCACTTTAAAATTTTTTTCAGAAACGGTGCGTCGTAGCAAAATATTGAATCAGAGCTTTTTTGAGGAGCACTTCGATTCCTATTTTTTTTAATTGAAACATTTTTCCTGAAAATTTGTAGTTTTCCCGTTATTTAAAAAAAGGACAACATTTCTGCTGAAACGTCAATTAAACCGACAGTGGCGATCAAATTTTAAAAATGGTACAAAAATTTCAAAGCCTGACTCCTAGGCAACAGAAATGAATATAGATAATTTTTTCAAAAAGCGCCAAATAAAAAAGTTATTAAAGAAAGTTTGGACCGGTGTCTGTTTTTGAAAATTACTTTATTATAGTAGTTATGACGTCACCGGTGATTTAATTGATTTCAGCTGCCATTTTTGGTGTAAATCGACCTTTTTGGCGACTTTTGCAGAACTGTAAACGCGTACCCGCTCAGTCTAATGAGTTCCAGCTCAGAGACCCCGAGTTCGAATCCCCGCAATACCGCTTTTACTCTTTTTTTTTATTTTTTGATTTTTTGACAGATATTATGTAGATAATTTTTTTTTATTATTATAAAAAACAACATTGTCAGTTTTGACAGCTGTCAAAATTTGTCGCGCTTCGCGCCGCGAGCTGTCCAACTTTCCGCAAGACCTAAACTTGTGAAAATTTAAGAGAGCTGTAAGATTAGACATTTGAGAGCTGTCAGATTTGACATGTGAACAGTTGTAAAAAAAATCACGCTTCGCGCCACGTGTAGTCGAACTTTCCACATTACCTGAACTTAAAATTTGACATATTTGACAGCTGACATATTTGACAGCTGACATATTTGACAACTATCAGATTTGAAATTTGACAGCTGTCAAAATTTGTCGCTCAAAATTAAAAACAGCGAATCTTGACCTGTGTCCTTTTCCTGCGACGAAGGGCGAGAGGTTCAACTACTCTCCTTGTCTGGATTGTTTATTCCTCATTCTCCAGTTGTGTTTCATTTCCTATTTCATTTCCTTTTTCAAATTTTGCTTTTTCCACTTGCTACGCACGCCTGTGACCAAATGTGCCAAAAGTATGACATCCAGCTGTTCAAACAATCATCTCCATGTCAAGTTTGCACTTTGAATGGGAACGATCTCCGGTGATCCTTCCATTCTCACGAACTCGAGAATCGCCCCCCTGGTGTATCGGAGATAATTTAACTAAGCGCGCATCTCTCGCATAAAAAGTGTGCGCCTTATGAGCTCCTTGTCTATTGAGATCGCGAAGTGAAGCCCGAAAAACAACTGGGGACAGTCGATAGCAAAAGGCACCAGTTTATGGACAAACAAAATGCCGAACATGGATTTCCGCTCTTGAAAACAATTGAAATCTTGACGATTAATTGTTAAGACACGATTGAGGGGAGGAGAATATCTGACGATTCCCGACGAAGCGAGAATCAACGAGTTTTGCGTATATCTGATACTCCTGTTGCAGGCGATCTTTGTTTTCTTCTCCCAGCGTTGCGATACACTGTGCGAGATAATTATGATAAATATTTAAATTATTAATATTATTAAAAATGATTAGTGACTTAAATGGCCTATAATAAAAAACAGTGCATTGGAAAAAGGCGAAATGATAGTTTGTCGTAGTTTGTATTTTTATTAAGGGTTGATTTTATTGTGCATGTTTCAACAACTTCTGCAGCGACATTTCTTTCGCAGACAGAGTGATTTATAATTCATTAATTTGTTCTTGAGATAGACCAGGAGAATTTTGGCCCGATGCCAGTTGCCTTATAGAACTTTACTGAATAAATTCCAGTCCTTTGGCAAGTCGGTGGAGTCATGCAAGGTCCCAATCAGGGACGTATTAAATTAAATTACATAAAACTTGTAGAAAAGCTCTTATCGTTTGGCAGGTACTTATCCTTTCTAAACTTTTAAAATAATCTTCATAATAATTATTGTTAATCATACAAAAGAGGAAAAAGAGGCCGGGGGGGGGGGGGGGTGATTTTTTTCATCCAATCAACCTCCATCCCTTCCTTCCCTCTACACGCACATGCAAAAGAGAAGTGAGAGAGGAAGAGAAGAAAACACTTATTGGTCAATCAAAGTCGTCGAGCGAAGTCGTATTCTCGAGATTCGCAAATCGTATCGAAGGACGGATCGTCAGATATCCTCCTAAATCGTGTTAATAACACTCGTAATAATTAATCGTATCATGAACCAGACATCAAGAGACAGTGCATCTACCTACTCCTGTTTCCCTTTGGGCTAAGCCCTGGTCCTTCATCCTATAATCGAAACCATTAGTAAACATTGCCCCAAACATTGGGCCTTCGAGCCGCATCAAACATACATGGTTAAAATGTCTGCGATCTAAAATTGTTTTCGTTTATACAGGGTGTAAAGTTATGTTTCTTTGTTATGTTAAATTTCAAAGTACCGTAAGTCAAAAATGGTTCAAGATAGAGGAAAACGGTTTTATGTTGTAACAGTAGCTGGATAAATGTCTAACAAGGGTTGCAATTTTATAATATTTTCTTTCAACAAGAACTTTTGTTAGTGCCAAACTGGTAATAAAAATGGTCATTACTTATTATTCGAAAGTTATATAATATGGTAGACTAGACTCTCCAGTTACGGCCCTGCAATGTGCGGTTCCGGTTGTTGTCGGTCGCATCGTTGCAAATCGGGGTTCAGGGCACCCCGACCCCCTATAGCATGGGAAGTACTGTGACTGTGGCGTCGGGACGCAGCGGCGCCGCTCTTGCACTCCAACCTCACTACTCGCACTCAGTCAATAGCGCCAGCGGTCCTTGCACCTCTTGCTTTTAACTCTTCCCGTTCTTATTTTCAATGTATTTCCTTCGGGCTGTTATTTCAGTTGACGCCTTCATCACATTCTATCTACCTTTAGCCGAGGAACATCTTCAAGTTGTAAACGTGTGCTTGTGCATGTATTTTTAAACCGAATGGGTCTCTTCACTTCAGTTTCAGTAGTGTTATTAGCGTTGGTGTTCTTTCACGTTCACGTTAAAACCGAAACAGTTTTCGTATCGGTTTTTACTACTTAGTAAGAGTTCTTTGGAGTGGAGCGATTGCTTGAGATCTTCGTTGGAGTGAGCGGTTTGGGGAAATTGCCTGCTGACAATATAAATATTTAATTGGGTGTTTTATTGCCGGTTGCAGTCATGGATAGCGAAGGTAGGTAGTAATTGGAGGATTATTTGTTTGTGTTTAACATACATACATACACGCATATGTGAATAATATGCGTGAGTCATTAGATTGTATATTATGATGGTGCATATGCTGTTTTATGGGGTTGTTTCCGTTTCGTTTTAATTGCCCGGCTTTTATATTTTCATTGTTTCATGTATAAGGATGTTATTTTTTATTTATACGTGGAAGACGCGATTGTTGATCTAAACTTGAGTGAACTATCTCAATAATTAATTACCATTTTCGCGGGGTTCGGTTGTAATTTTTATGGTTTTTTCGTCATCGATATTTCAGAACAGGCGTGAAAACAGCTGCTAAGAAGATAGCTGACAATTTTTGAACGCACTTTTTTCAAAATTTTCTTATTTTGGAAAATCGAGTTATAAAATTTTTCATTTTAATGGGGATCAACGACATGATTTAATTAAAATACCCGCCACTGTAGTTGTTTGCGAGAAATTATTTCTGATGTACCTTTATGGAGGTACCTACTGGTCATAGTGTTCTTCTGCAATTTTTTCAAAATTTTCCTATTTGGGAAAAAAAGTTCAAAAATCTTCAACTATCATTTTAGCAGCTGTTTCCAAGTCAGTTATTTCAAATTATTTATGTTGGCAGTCACGACATATGGGACTTCTTATAGGGACATAAGTCTCCTAGGGGCATAAATCTCCTAGGGACATAAGTGACTAGGTACTTATCTCAAAAAAAAAACAATTTTTAACATTTTATTAAACAACTAATAAAATACAGGAAATTACGAGTTCGGTCCCGCAGTAAACTGGACAAGAACCCTCGCAAACAAAGAACTCTTCGTTATCGTTACTAACTACAATAACTCAACTCCTCACCCCCTTCGCCGTCTCTGCTTGCGGTAAAACAAGGACCTACCACAACCATGCACAGGGTGTCCCCTCCTGATTAGAATCCTTAATTATTATTACTTATTCTAATAGTACAGTCACATTAATTCAAGAAGTAGTAAGTAGAGTAAAATGGTACGGAAGCGCTGAGCTGCCATCGTTTTCCGTAAAAACTTTTTTTATATAATTTACAGTTCTAACTGTAAATTTACAGTTCGAACTGTAAATTTACAGTTCAAAGTGTAAATTTACAGTTCAAACTGTAAATTTACAGTTCAAAGTGTAAATTTACAGTTCGAACTGTAAATTTACAGTTCAAAGTGTAAATTTACAGTTCAAACTGTAAATTTACAGTTCAAAGTGTAAATTTACAGTTCGAACTGTAAATTTACAGTTCAAACTGTAAATTTACAGTTTGAACTGTAAATGCAGATTTTATCACTGGAACTGTATGCTTCCGTATACAAGGGCACCTTATCCAAGACTACTATACTATTTTACATAAAATCTGCATTTTTTTATTGAAAATGCACATGCACTGCAGAGAAATCCCTATGACGCTCTGGGAGCGGTGCATGAGCGGAGATATCGATTCACGTTCGCCTTGAATCTCTGTAAGTTGTATACTTCGGGAAACACGCCCTTTGAAATGCTATTCCAAAGTGATGCGGTTCTATACATAAAAGAAGTCTGAAATAGAGTGGTACGAGGTGTAACGAGCTGAACCTGATACGGATGAGCGTCTGCGGCTCGACGTGTATTTCTGCCCGGTCTTGTTCTTGGTGGGATCAAGCAAGCCACGTCTTTTGAACACTTTCCATTAAAATATCTGTAAAACAGACTCAGGTCAGCTACTCTTCTTCGATGTTCAAGGGTGTCTAAATTTTTTGTCAAATCTGGGTCCCCAATCAAGCGGATGGCTCTTTTCTGAAAAGAGTCGAGTAGTCTCAGCGTATGTTTGGGAGCTGAGCTCCAAACATGTGAGCAGTACTCCAAGGATGGTCGGATTTGAGCCTTGTATAAGAGGAGAAGCTGTTGTGGTGTATAAAATTTCTTCGTGCGGAAGAGTGTTCCAAGTTTTTGAGAAGCACTCTTCGCCAGACCTGCAACATGATCATGCCAAGACATGTTCTCTCTGAGGCTCACTCCAAGTAAACGAAGAGATGACGCTGGAGTAAGAGAGTGTCCCGCCGTCAACATATCTGGCTCCAAAACGTTAGTCGTTTTGGAGAAGATGACTGCTTGGGTTTTTCCAGCATTAAATTGGACTTGGTTTCTATCGCCCCAAGTTAGAATGTCTTGCAAGTCGTTGTTAAGTATGGCAACTTCTTGCTCCCTGCGAGACTGTGCGTCGATGGCAGATGTTCGCGCATCTAACGTATAAGAAGATATGAGGGTACTGTCGTCGGCAAAACTGTATATTGGATTTTTTGTTGTTTCAAGCAAGTCATTTATAAATATTAGAAAGAGAGTCGGAGATAAAATGGATCCCTGAGGCACACCGGCATTGATGGAAAAGGTCTCAGAAAGAACTCCATCGACTGCCACCTGTAATGAACGATCTCCGAGATAACTCGCAAGCCACAAGCAGAATTTCTCGGGCATGCCATAGGCCTGCAGTTTTGCCAACAGTCCACCATGCCAAACACGGTCGAAAGCTCTAGAAATATCAAGCGCAACCCCTCGAGACTCCCCATGGTGCTCGATTGCGCCGCTCCACAGCTCGGTGACGTAAGTGAGGAGGTCACCAGTTGACCTCTGTTTGCGGAATCCGTATTGGCGGTCGCTGATTATATTAGCTCCTTCCAAGTATTTTAAAAGATGTTGGTTAATAGCTTTCTCCATAATCTTGGATATTACTGAAAGCAGTGCCACTGGTCGATAGTTACTTGGTATAGTCTTTTTGCCTTTCTTGGGAATAGGTTGGATCCGTGCACATTTCCAGCAAGAAGGAAATATTCCCTTTTTATACGACAAGTTGAAAAGTCGGCAGAAAACAGATGACAGCTCAGTGGCGCATTTTTTTAGTACGATAACAGGTACATCATCGGGCCCAGAAGATTTGTTTGGGTCTAAGGCTAACATAATGCTCTTTATGACACGCTGTCGGAAAACAATATCTGACATTTTGGTCTCCACGGAAGGGATCATTGGCGGAGTTCTTCCATGAAAGTCGACGGAAGAGTGTGAAGAAAAGACTCCCGCCAACAAGTTTGCCTTCTCAGTAGCCGTGGATGCGATAGTCCCATCTGTCCGTGTAAGTGGTGGAATCGTGGATCTGATGAAGTTCTGGCTGACTGCTTTAGTTACAGACCAAAAAGATTTCGAACCGTTAGGGCAGGAGAGAAGTTTGTTCCTAATTCTTTGGTTGTGAGTTTCCTTGGTTTGATCTATTATTTCTTTGCATCTGTTTCGAGCAAGGATGCAATTGTGATGGTTTATGCCGTCGGGGCTCTCTCGCCATTGGCAAAAAGCCAGTTGTTTGGAGGCGACAGCTTCCTTGCATCTTTTGTTGAACCAAGGTTTACTGTTTGAGGGCTGTTTTTTTGAAAAGGGAATGTAGGCTTCCATGCCTGTTAGGATGACTTGAGCAACTTCCCTAGCACAAACAGATGGATCATTAGAACCGAAGCAAACACTCCTCCATGGAAAATCTCGATAATATTCCCTGAGTTCTTCCCATTTAGCAGATCTATAGTGCCAGACTATACGAGGTTTACTTGTTTCTTTAACACTGGTAATTGGTAGGACACAAGATGTTGAGACGAGTTTGTGATCTGAGGAACCCAGTGGTGCTTTCACCGTGATAGTATATATTTGAGGGTTCGTGGTCAAAAACAGATCCAACAGGCTAGCGAATTCTCCCTCGCGATCGGGAATGCGTGTTAGTTCATCAACGAGCTGGGCAAAACCACAGCTGATCGCAAACGATTCCGCTTCACGGCCTTCTTCATCAGTGAAGTTTGAGTATTTAAGCCAGTTGATGTTATGTACATTAAAATCACCCAAGATGGATATCTCAGCTTTGGGGTAGTTTATCTGTATCAATTCAACAGTTTTTGTGAGGGACAAAAAAAGTGTCCTATACTGTGTATCGCTGGGTGGTCGGTATAAACAACAGATAAATCTCGTTGTTTGTCGGTCTGTTATCCTAAGCCACATGACGTCGAAGTCATGGGGTCAAACACTTCCTCACGCTGGCAGGAGAGGTCACTTCTGACAAAAATGCCAATTCCGAAGTTACGTCTAAATCGGGAATGAAAGTCATATCCTGGATAAAGATAATTAACTGTGCTTAATGACGCTTAATGCTTAATGATAACAGGATCGCTAATCGTCACCTATACGCTTGATTTCGTCTGAAGTCGCAATTTTTCGATGTGGAATAAATTATTCCACTATAAAAAAAAGATCTGTAATAGGTCGCAGCGCATCTGACACCCTCAATATCAATATCAATATCAATAATGACGCTTGGACTTTTGTTTCGCACAGTGCTAGAATGTGAGGTTTATTTATCTTAAGATGTTGATGTACTGAATTGATTTTCGTATTTAAACCTCTAATATTACAAAAGTCGACTATAAATCTTTCCATTCTGGAGGTGTTATTATTCTTTCTCTTGCATGAATGAGCCCCTGGATTAGCCCCCGCCCGGAGATCCGAATGGGGGGTCGTTTTAACTCCGGAAAATTTTAACCCCGGGAACGCCATCCATGCATATTAATTGTTTCTTACGCCAAGGACCGGAATCTCTGGCACAGCAACGAAACGTCAGCTCTTTAAAGCAACTTCACGCCGCCTAAGCCAGAAAGATGGTATTGCACCGGGCGAGGCTGTGTGGGTTATACAAGGTGTTTCTAAATGGAGTACCATAAATTGGAGGACTTGTAGATAAAGTTAAAAAAATACGAAAATGTAGGAAATTTTTTTTTCGAAAAGGCTTTATTGATGAGATACAGGGTGTTAAATAGTCGACCGACAGACCACTCTTTTGTTAATATTTGTTGAAACAATAACCCAACTGAGACAATTTTTTGTGTGTAACAACAAGTTATAAAGAGCAATAATCAGACAAATTTTCGGTTTATTTCAATAAGCCAGTGGCGTAGAAACAGGGGTCGTTTGACACTTTTTCACTCTTTAAAAAAGTAAGGGCTAGGTTTTTTGATGTCTTATTACTTTTTTCTGAATCAACGGTCTTTTTACAATAAAAAAGCCATACTTGTTTAATTTGCCCAGAGGCGTCCGTTTTTGAGATATTTGCAATTTTGTGTCAAAAAAAAAAAAAAAAAAATGCATTTGAACGATTATCAAATCAACCAAAAATAATGTTTTCGTTGGAGCAGCGTTTAAATGCATGTGTACGTGCAAACGGAGGACACTTCGAGCAATATTAGATAATCATTAGGTAATTTTATGTTAGGTATGTTTTGTTCAATTACTTATGTTTTGTTATGTGTTGAATAGTTATCTTGACAATAAAATTATTTAATTTTCACTTCGGATATGAAATGTCAAACTGACAAGTAAGTCCAAAAATTAGTTTATTTAAATTGCAAAGCTACCTTCACAATTTTAATAAATGAAATTTTTTAATTTCAAAAAAAACAATTGCAAATATCTCAAAAACGGACGCCTCTGGGCAAATTAAACAAGTATGGCTTTTTTATTGTAAAAAGACCGTTGATTCAGAAAAAAGTAATAAGACATCAAAAAACCTAGCCCTTACTTTTTTAAAGAGTGAAAAGTGTCAAACGACCCCTGTTTCTACGCCACTGGCTTATTGAAATAAATCGAAAATTTGTCTGATTATTGCTCTTTATAACTTGTTGTTACACACAAAAAATTGTCTCAGTTGGGTTATTGTTTCAACAAATATTAACAAAAGAGTGGTCTGTCGGTCGACTCTTTAACACCCTGTATCTCATCAATAAAAACCCTTTCGAAAAAAAATTTTCCTACATTTTCGTATTTTTTTAACTTTATCTACAAGTCCTCCAATTTATGGTACTCCATTTAGAAACACCTTGTATGTCCTCTACCATCTGGTTTGCTAGTTTTGGTCAGCCCCGGGGTATTTAATTTCCCCGGTGTCATCTATATGGACGACATTCCCCTATCCGCCACCCGGGGAGGCTCCCGATGGGGGACTAGCAGCCCCGACACGGGTTTACAGTTCAAACTGTAAATTTACAGTTCGAACTGTAAATTTACACTTTGAACTGTAAATTTACACTTTGAACTGTAAATTTACAGTTTGAACTGTAAATTTACACTTTGAACTGTAAATTTACAGTTTGAACTGTAAATTTACACTTTGAACTGTAAATTTACAGTTTGAACTGTAAATTTACAGTTTGAACTGTAAATTTACACTTTGAACTGTAAATTTACAGTTTGAACTGTAAATTTACACTTTGAACTGTAAATTTACAGTTCGAACTGTAAATTTACAGTTTGAACTGTAAATTTACAGTTTGAACTGTAAATTTACAGTTCGAACTGTAAATTATATAAAAAAAGTTTTTACGGAAAACGATGGCAGCTCAGCGCTTCCGTAAAATGGATTTGATTAGCTGTAAAAATATTAATTGATATTATTAAATTGAATCAACACGATGAAATAAGTGGTGAGGGTGCTCAAAAACGCCACCAGAGTTCTTCTATTGATCTCGAAAAAGTCAGCTGCCGTGATGACAATTTTGTCGCATTTTGTGAGCATGGAAAATATTTCCAGTTCCCGTTTCTCCAGAGAATTCACGGGGGACTTCAACTGCAGATTGGAGGAAACCAGGGACACCGTCTTCGCTTCCGTTGTTACCATATCGCACGATATAATTATTATTATAGATCCACCCTGCAATAAATATTATAATTACTTAACTGTGATAATTTAAGGAAAAAAAAAACACTTTATCTTCGTGATTTTATTAATTAGGGTTGTTGGAGGGTTTCATTCGGAATAAAACACGTGGAAGAAACGCACGCAAGGGAAGCGCAAGGGAAAGAGATTTGCCAAATATGACATAATCAGAGGAAACGAGCTAGACGGTTAGAACTTAGAACACGAGGCTAGAAAACCGGATCCCGGGTTTCGGGCACGGGCGACGAGACAGGCAACATCCGCGTGTGTTGGCGTTGCGGTTTTCTCTCTTGAAAGTGGAGAAAGAAGTTGCTTTCTTCACGAATTGAACTTCAAGTTTTGTCGTTTTCACAAGAATTACGTTTTAAAATGGATTAAACTACGTTATAGTTATTTTTTAATTAACTAGTAGGTCAATTAATATGAAAGTGCTTTTCCCGTTTATAATCACCAAATTAATATCTTCTGGTAATTTTGATTTGCAACATCAGGCGGCTCGTGTTTATTAAAAAAAAAAAACTCTTGAAGTCAATTTTAATAACTTGTGAATGTCGCCGTTTTCTTCAACATCTACTCCAAGATTGCAAATTATTTTTCGGCGAAATTTATCTTTTTTTTTCAATATTATAACGGAAGAAGGTTTGCTTATACATTCAGTGAAACGGCTGGAAAAGTACCAGGGAAACTACCAGAGATTTCTAGACTCTAAGAGGCAGGCACTCCAAGAGGCAGTCAGTGGTAATTTGGAAGTACCATAAGGAGGACAGAGTGAAGTGATTGTGACAAGTGAAGTGATACAGACTTACCAGGCCAATTACTCGATCTGCGGTTAGGCATAGCCACATCGTCGATGACATATAAGTATACGTTTCTACAGTAATAATCATATTCAATACAGTCAAGAGAGATACAAAAGTTACAGCTAATTTGATTAATATTTTCCACCCGAAAATGTAATTAAAAGTACCGACGATCTCGGCGGCTGCGGCGTGATGTTTAATCAACTTTTTTATCCCAAAAATATTAAAAGTTGTCAACGCGTCTCTTCTATTTAGACTCCACAGCGCAACTTCAGGCCCAAGTGGAGTAGGTTCGAAGGATTTTTTGATTAATTTGAAACAATTTCTTACGTTCAGAATTATCATTATCATCAAGGTATCATCGATGACGTTAATAAATGAAATATACGTCATTGCTATGTAATTTTTTACTTCCATAAGTTTACTGACGTATATGACGTAATATAATCTGAACGAAAACGATATCGCGATTAAAGTGATGGCAATGGGGTAAAATTTAATAATGTTCGTATCGTTATTAGTTTCAGTTGCGTCTCTTTTGCTTTGTAAGGTTTTTATTTCAAGGAATTTTAATTGTAACTTTTTCCATTTAGTTTTATTGAAATATAAAGACCATTGAGTGATGCATAGTCTAACGGTGTGCAGTATTGCGATACATGGGTTCCCAAGAGATGTTAACTGGGTTGTTATAGACGACCTATCAAAGTTTTCCCTGAACTGCATGGCAATGGAATAAATTGCCAAAACAATCAAAATTCCCGCAAAAACTTTATATGCTCTTGCGAAATAATTATTTTTCGAGCACCTCGTTCTCCATCTGCAATCTAATTCTGGAACAAGAGCCAAGCAGGCGGTAAACTCGATGAAGAGAATATCGAATGTTGATAGCACTAGGACAGTCATTTTTTAACCTGCGTGTATTTTGAAAGAAAATATTGAATTACAGTGGTAACTTGTGCCATCTTTTCGTAATTTTACTTGCGATTATAGTGAATTAACGTAAAAAGAGTTGAAAACAAAATAATGAGTTCTAACGTTCTTATAATAATTCGTTACGAGCTTCTGATTGTTACTTTGTTTCTTTTTTTACATACGAAAATGTCTTCTTTCCATAAGTACGTATGTGCGGTCCCAATGACCGGCTTGCGTGTGGGCGATTAAAAATTGTAATAATTTACTTGAAAGGTCATCACTGCAAATTCTAGAAAGCTTACCGGTGTCGAGGGTGGCGTCGCAAAATGGCTAATGTCGCGATTATTATTATTCGCACATCATTTATTTTCTACTACGTCGCGTTAACTCAAGCTTAATAGATAAAAGCGATTTAATAAGATAAGGTAATTTAGATATTTAAGAAGATAAAGATAAGATATCTCTACTTAATAGGGAAATTCTCGAAGATGCGGTCAGCGCTTCTTTTCTGTTTTTTCTCCTTGCGTCTTTCTATAATGACGTCATTTTACGCGAATTCCTCGTACTCTCTACTGTCAAGTAATATTCTCAACCAATTAGCAAGATCGTCTATCTGTCCTTTCCTTATACTCGGATCTGTCGACTACTCTTTTCTTTCTATACCGTCGGTTACTCGTTCCAGGTCACTATTTATTGGTTAAGCGGAATCAACGGATTTTTGAAGTTGTAAGCAGAACTCGGTATTCTAGGTACGGTCGTTAAAAACTAGAGGGCGCTAGCCGTATTGAACGGGACTTAGGGTCGAGTTGGGTGCATAGTTTGAAAAAAATCAAACTTACCAGACTGACCACCAAATCCAATACCATGCTCGCCCATAAACTAGCAGGAAGTAGAGCAGCGTACTTTTCGAAGTTGATCATCATATCCAGCAGTCTCAAGAAAGACACAAAAGTGAAAGCGAGCTCGGTCAGTATTTGCCAGCCGAAAATGTAATTGAAGATTTCCATAATTTCGGTCGCCGTCGAGTAGTGCCTGACGATTTTCTTTAGTTCGAAGATGTTACGATACGGGCCTATGTCCGCTCCGGTCAGGTTCCACAATACAGTTTTGGTTCGAACGGTAGAAGAAAACGGTTCCAGAGATTTTTTTATCAATTTGAAGGTGGTTCTTACGTTCATGGTGATCGTTGTAATCAGCATGCTTTGAACGAAGCTCAGGAATGATCCATACACGGTTGGGATGCAATGCTCTACACCCACTAAATCGTCCACGATCTTCAGTTGATAGATCCTATATGAGGCTGACAATCCAATTAAAGAAACCACCACTGAATAATACTTGATGTTCGTCTTGTTATCTCGTTTCTCTTCATTTTTTATGTAATAATTTTTTATGTCCAAAAACTTGAGCTGCATTCTATTCCATCGGTTTGCGTTCGTATACCTCGAGACTGGAATGAAGCAGAGTCGAATCGTTTGTAGTATTCCAATGAAAACGTTGCCCAGAAGTGTGATGTGTGTTTTAACAGACGACCCTTCGTCTATTAATATATTACTAATACTAGTACTAGTACTAGCACTGAACAGCATAATCGTGGAACGAATCGAACTAACGATCAATGCTAATATGAAAATATTATAAACCGTAGTGTAAAATTTCTTTTTAATGGAAGATATTTTCCATACTGATCCTGATTCCGGCACTAGACCCAAGTAGCTGGTGAATTCGATAAAGAGGAGGTCATACTTCGACATTAGAATCATTTTTCTTTTAACAAGCGCTACCCCTAGGCTCTGGTTCTATGTAGGTAATGACTCATATTATGGAAGTTTATTGGGTACATATTTTTGTTGTGATTTTTGACAATCGTAGGTATAGTAAATTATATTAAATTGAAGAAAGTTATTGTAACAATAATTTATTTTTAATACATACTGTTTTGTATAAGAAAGTTCGATAATTGAGCATGTGAAAGCGACAGCAGGGAAGAAAAACTATAGTAGTGAATCGATCAATATTAATGAATAAATAAGTGCCTGTAAAAAGTTTTAATCAAAATTTTTGTCATCACTATTGGTGTCATCGAATGTTGCCTATTTTATAAATGTTACATAGTGCTTACTCTGTGGTTAGGACTAGTGAGCGCTACCTTTTATACGTCATATGTCCTATGTCACTTACCCGCACACTTTTATTATAAACGCGAGAGTGTGCATACAAAAAACGAGGCGTATAGTGGTATGTACTTTGTATACACTGGCCGTATTGGAAAATTTTTATGCGATGATTCAAATATGAATATTTCCGCCATCTTGTTTGGAAATTGGTCAGTTTAATTCCTTTCAAAAAGCACTCCATTAAATTTCACTAGAAAGAAAATGTCGTCAAAAAATTAGTAATTTTAACCGATGGCTATTTCTACTATGGCCACTGGTAAAACGCATATTTTTGGCACAAGTGTACATATATAACGTGTAATGCGTTCTTCTTATCCTGTTAATTTTATTGAAAATATATTTTTATTGTTGTATATTCAGATGTGTTCAAAAAACGCCATTTCGGAACGATTTGACCGATATATCTCAAATGGAATACCAGATCATTCTTTCCAGAGATCCAGCGAGTGACCAGAACTGTTTTTTTCGAGATTTGAAGGGACTCCCTGTACAAACAACTTTTTTTCATAAAATTGTATATCCCACAAAAATCCATAGTCTTCCATAGGTTTTACAAAAGTTTAAAGTTTAGTGTCTAAAGTTTGAAAGGTGAAGGATAGGTATGACATTTTTAAGAGAAAGTGATTTTTTTCATTATTTCTAGAAGTAATAATTGGAAATGAGTGAAAATACAATGGAAATTGTGGGAATCCTGTGGAACTGGTGGAAATAATGTTGGAAAAAGGGAAACATTATGGAAATAGTGGAAATTATCGTGGAAATAACTGGAAATAACAAATTGAAATAAGTGATAATAATAGAAATAATGTGGAAATGATGGGAATGCAATGGAAATTGTGGGAATCCTGTGGAACTGGTGGAAATAATGTTGAAAAAAAGGGAAAAGTTATATGGAAATAGTGGAAATGATCGTCGAAATAACAATTGGAAATGAGTGAAAATGGTGGGAACATTGTGGAAATAGTGGAAATAATGGAAAAATCCTGTGAAAATAGTTGAAATAATGTGGAAAAAGGAGGAAATTAGTGAAAATGATCGTGCATATACCTAAACTGGAAATAATAATTGGAAATGAGTGAAAATACTTAGTAAAAATAATGTGGAACTGATGGGAATAAAATGGAAATTGTGGAAATCCTGTGAAACTGGTGGAAATAATGTTGAAAATAGGGGGGGATATGGTGCAAATATTGTAGTAGAAATAGTGGAAATAAAATGGAAATAGTGAACGTATTTGGAAATAATGAGGAAATCCTATAGAATTTAATGGAAATAATGTGAGAAAAAGTGCAAAATTGTAGAAATAATGTGGAAAAAAGGGGAAAATTGTTGAAATAGTGGAAACTATATAGAAATAATTTTGGAATAGTGGAAATAAAATGGAAATAGTGAAAGTTTTTGGAAATATTGAAGAAATCCTGTGTACATTGTGTAAATGGTGGAAATAGTGGAACTATAAAGAGGAAATCCTATAGAATTTAATGGACGTAATGTGTCAAAAAGTGCAAAATTGTGGAAATAATGGATAATGAAATAGAAATAATGTGGAAATAGATAGATAGATACATACATAGATATTTTATTTTCCATTTGTCATGTATCATGTAACATAGATTCATAGTTAAGTAAATATTAACAACAAATACAATCTAACACTTTGACAGGAACTATCAATGGAAATAATGTAGAAATAGTGGAAATAATGTGTAAATAGTGGACCTAAAGTGTAAATAGTGTAAATAAAATGTAAATCGTGTAAATCGTGGAAATAATTTAGTAGTTATGTGGAAATAATTGTACACTCTTTCATCAAACGAACACCCCCTCGGATTAAGTATTTCCAAAGCGTTAGATTCCGATTATTCTCAGAAAATTTCAGAACCTTATTTCGTAGAGGTTCATTTGGGAATTTTGGGCTTTTCTATGGGCTAGGTATTACGTAAAATCACTGAACAGTTTTGTGGTATGAATGATAAGCTAATAATGGTTACTATTCAATATTATTACTTAAAATTATTACATTGAATTAATACAATTAAATATGTACATAGTGAGCTGACAAAAGCCACCAAAGTCCTCTTGTTGATCTCAAAAAAATCGGCAGCCGTGAAAGCGACTCTATCGGACTTTGTGAGTAGAGCGAAATTTTCCAACTCGTGTCTCTCCTTCGAATTGACGGGCGCTTGAAGTTGTAAATGATTTGAAAGTATCGAAATTGACTTGGATTCGGTTGCTACGCTGTCACAGCACAGCACCACGATCACAGATCCACCCTGTAAAAAAATATTTATCGTTTAGAAATCTAACCGGGGGTGATGGGAGGTAATTATTACCAGAATCGTTATCATGTCCGATAGTAAAGATATCCATATATTAAGCGGTGTTTTAGAATACTGATCGAAATTAATGACCATGTTCAGAATGGTTAAAGAATATGTAAAAGTGATAGCCAGTTTGCTGAAAATTTGCCATCCGAAGATGCGATTGAAATTTTCAACGATTTCGGTTGCTTCTGCGTAATTCCTGCGAAGTTTCCTTATTACATCGTCGTCCAGGACATTCTTTGTGCTTATAACGTTACATGAACATTTTATTTCCATTACAGTTGGTTCCAGAGATTTTTTAATTAATTTAAAAACTTCTCTTAAGTTCAGTAATATGACCGTGATGAGTATATCTTGGATCGAAGTTAGAAATGCTGCATATATCGAAGAAAAATAATGTTTTATACCGGAGAAATCATCCCAAACCTTTGCTTGGTAAATTCTTAACAAAAACGATAATAGAATTAACAGGACAACGATCAAATACATTAAAAGATTCGCATTTTTATCTCTTCCCTCTATCGTGACGTAAGAAGCTTTTATATTCAAGAATTTTCTCTGCATTTCTTTCCAGGGAGTTTTGTTAAAGTGCCACGATACCTGAATGAGACACAATCTTACAATATGCGCCGCTCCTTGGAATATATTCCCAATTAATTCAATTTGAGTGATCTCCATTTCTGATATAACAGTATACCTCAAATAAACGGAATAAATCGACCCAATTATAAACGCAGACATGAAAATATTATAAAGAGCGATGTAAATTTTCTTCTTTGACGAACCTCTGCTCCTGTTTACGTTGAATTCCGAAACTAGACCCAAATTACTGGCGAATTGGACGAAAAGACGGTCGTATTTTGACATTAAAATCATTTCTGGTTTATAAATTTATAAACCTGCCTGCCTCGACAATGGCTACGAGGGGTTTGATATCCACAAACAAAAGAACTAACCATTAAAATGAGACTTGTAGAAAACAAAATACACTTTGATTGCAGTTATTAGGAACAATTTACTGACAAAAATTGTTATCAAACCCTAATTTTGAAACTTTCTTGATTGAACTTCACTTCATTGTTCCTTTTTTTATCTCCAAATAATTTGAAAGTTTCACCAAGAAAATTATTATATTATAGGGGGGAGTTTTTATGTGGTCCCAAACACTGAAGCCAGCGGGCTTATTTTGTATTTCTCACATTTAGATTTTCCTTGGTTAGATGAGCTCAGTTCCTTTGACAAGGTTCAGCAGTCCGCTAACCAAGGTTTTTTCCGCCAGATGGCTCGCGGGACTGATTGGTCCCAGGACCGCATAGAGCGTTCTTGCAAATGCTGGACACTCGAATATCACATGAGAAGCTGTCTCATCTTCTTCATTGCAGAGTCTACAAACTGGTTCTTCTCTGTATATCCCCAGTTTATGTAGGTGTACTCTTATAGGTGGCAGTGTCTTGTGAGAAGACCCACCACCGTTCTGATATGCATTCTGTTTAGTTGCAGTATCTGTCTGGCGAGGTTATGAGAGGGCTCCTTGATCATCACCTTACCATGTTTGTTTCCTGTTGTACGGGTCCAGTGTGCTCTGTGTTGGGTTCTTACCCACTGAGTGTTCCTCGGGATGCCAAACACTGGTTCGGGCCCAGTGTGTAGTTCATCCCAGCGCCTTTCTTGGCTAGTTGATCTGCAGCCTCATTACCAGGCGTCCCACGGTGACCCGGAACCCAAACTAGTGTCACCACGTTGCACCTGGCTAAGTCAATGAGGTCTTGCAGGCATTCCCAGACCAGTTTTGATCTGAATTCATAAGCTGCAAGGGCTTTCAGGCTAGCCTGACTGTCGGAGAGGATGTAGATTACCCTACCTCGGTAGTTCCTTCTGGTATTCTCTCCAACGCATAGTCTAATTGCATTTATTTCAGCCTGGAAGATGCTGGCATGCGTCCCCAGTGGCACGTAAATACTGCATCTAGGGACCACCCCATGCACTCCAGCTCCGGTACCTGTCTCTGTCTTTGAACCGTCAGTGTACCAGACCAGCCCTTTTTTCAGGCACAGGTGTTCCATTTGTTGCCATTCTTTCCAGTCCATTAGAACCCTGAATGGTTTTACAAATGATATCGTAGTACTCATACCATCGGATTGCATTTCCAGGATAGGATCTGCGATGATATCAGTTATTTTGGAATGCCCGGTTTTCCCAGGTTTATCCCAGTTTTGGTTTTGTTTCAGCCTGTAGGCGCCCAAAGCTCTTAATATGAATGTCAAGAGGAGGTAGGTCAAGTATGGCCTCCAGTGCTGTCGTTGATGTAGTGTTCATGGCTCCCGTGATGCCTAAGCATGCAAGCCTTTGAACACTTTGAATTTTCATAACGGCTTGTTTCTGGTTGATCTTTGGCCACCAGACTACACAGCCATATGTTAGTATGGGTCTAACCACGGCAATATACAGCCAATGTACCATGCGTGGTTTTAGTCCCCATGTTTTACTGAATGACCTTCTGCAAGCGCCATCAGTGCCATTTTACTTTTATTAATCGCCTTCTGCAGGTGAAGATTCCAGGTCAGTTTTGCATCCAGGGCTATTCCCAGATATTTGACCCGGTCGTTCACCTGCAGTCGTTCATTGAAGAAGATGGGTGGGGTTAATTTCTCCATCTTTCTGTTTGACCAGTTTTTGATAGGATTCACGCGAAGCCTGGCCCTGAGGCACCATTCCTCCATGGTATTCAGAGCCCCTTGCATGAGCTCTGAGATGATTTTAGTGTATTTCCCCATGACCAGTATGACTATATCATCCGCATAGCCTTGGGTGTAATAACCTTTGTTGTTTAGCTTGTTGAGTAGGTCATCCATCTTTGGAGACGGTGACCCTCATTGTCTCGCCAAACAGAGTTGCTTGGACTCTTCTGCCTTCCAACATAGCGCTCAGCCACCTAGTTGTGGTGTCATCGACGCCATGTCTTCTAGCGGCCGATACTAGCCGATATTCTCATCACTAGCTGGTGCAAAGCTGATTCGCATGATTTGCCTGGTTGAAAAGCATGTTGCCTCTGGCTTAATGGCCTTTCTGTAAGAAAGGTTTGCCTGAGATGCTTCTCAATCAGTTTTTCCATCGCTTTTAGTAAAAAGGATGTCAGACTAATCGGTCTATATGCCTTGGCCTCGTCGTAGTCATTACGTCCAGGTTTCGGTATAAAGACCTCTTTTATTTCCCTCCAGGCCAGTGGAATGTAACCAAGTGAATAAATATCCTACAAAGCATTATGAACACGAATATAAGACGTCATTTTCCCCGACTTGCAGGTCCGTATAATGGAACAAAAGCTGGCCTGGTCTGCGGCAGCGGCGGCGGCGGCGAGTAACACCCCCAGCAACACAGCGATCCATCGTCTGGAGGGCGAGGTGGAGGAGCAGCGGCAACTCCGGCTGCAGGACGCGCGACAGGTCGAAGCGAAGGCGGCGCGCATCAAGGAGTGGGTCACCAACAAGCTGCGCGAGCTCGAGCAGCAGAACCAGCACCTGCGCGAGCAGAACATCAAGTGCAACCAACAGCTCGAGCTGCTCAGGAACCACCTGGCTCTGACCGAGAGGCGCAGGAGCGAGAGCTGCTCCCCGGAACCCAGGCAGATCAAGTCCGCCACTTCCAGCGCGGCCCGGGCGAAGCACCGGCGCCACCAGTCCGTCTGCTACTCGACCGGGGTTCCGGCCGTCACGGCGGCGGTCCCGGCGGTTCTCGCTACCAGCGTGGCGTTCTGCCCTTCGGCGACCAGCTCGATGGATCCGTTGAGCGACGAGCTGCGCGCTGCGGTAGACACGCTCAGTTTGGGCGGCCGGGTACCTTCCAGCAGCGCCTCTGATCCGGATCTGGCTCACGATTACGCTGAAATCTATACTCCGAGCAGGGAGAAAGTGCCGTGGCCTCGAGCTCCGACACCGCCTTTGCATAGGTTCCCCAGCTGGGAGGACAGGATATATCAGGTATGGTGTTCCTCCTGATTCTTATCGGTTTTGTCTGATCAATTTTTTTTTATACAGGTGGCTGCAGATGGATTGACTTTAACCGGAACCACTCCCAGTGACATGGGACCGGAACAAGCCGGCTATCAGGATATTCCCGCTCCGGTGTATGCCACAGTGAAAGGAAGAGCTAGTCAGATCAGGTCCATGCCGTTTACTGGAGATTCCTCGGATGACTCTAGTGACGGTGAGGGCAATAATACCACGGTAAGTTCTTGATTAATTTCAACTAATGGGAGTTGGTTACTTATCGGTACTTATTAATTATTGCAGGGTGTTGATGGTACCAATACTCATAGTAGGAGTTCAGGAGACACCACCGCATCAAGTCCTGGTAAAAGAACCGCTTCGAGTAGTAGTGGATCCCCCAGTAAAAGCAAAACGCGAGGTACTTTCTTATTATTTATTGACGGGTTGATTTGGTTTCGTTTTTATTTTTTGTTAACGTTTTAATTTAACGTGTTCACGCAAAGGTGTTTCAGATACTTCGTTTGAATCCGGAATGTCGGACGATTACGCAGTGCCACCAGATGCCCTTAGCTGTGATACAACTAGTCTAGAATCATCTATGTTACTCAGGACGTCCTATTTCGATAGTCCCAAAAGATTGGAAAGTCTGGAGAAGAGCGGATCGTTGGCCAAATTAGGTAAGAAACCGATTTAGAGATGTACTACTACTGATGATTGATATTATTCCCTTCATAGGAGGAAAATTGAAAACCTGGAGGAAGAGGTGGTTTGTTCTAAAGAACGGAGTTCTAACCTACTATAAAAGCCAGAGTGATATTAACAGGAAGCCGCAAGGACAAATTCTCCTGGACGAAGTCTGTAAAATAACCAGGGCAGAGGGATCGAACACCTTTGAAATCGACACAGGAAAGAAGACTTACTACTTGACAGCGGACTCGATCTCCGCGATGGAAGACTGGGTGAAGATCTTGCAGAATGTTCAGAGAAGAAACGCAACCAAACTGTTGCTGAGCCGGGAGGAAAACAAACCCTCCGTGCAGGGATGGTTAACGAAAGTCAAAAACGGGCACGCCAAAAAATGTTGGTGCGTTCTGATCGGAAAGATGTTTCTATACTTCAAGTCTCCCACAGACACTGTAAGTTTTCCAGCCAGCTATTATCTCCATATATCTCTTGTTCAATTATTATTAACAATTCTTATTCTTACTCAGGCACCTGCCGGTCAGATCAACATGAGAGACTCGAGAGTTGAAGAGGTGGACCACGTCAGTGATTCCGATTCGGAGGAGAAAGATACCGAACAGCCGGATTTAACTATAGGAATCTTCCCGACCGATCAAGGTCCCACTTATATACTTTGCCCCGGGAAACAAGTACGTTATAATTAACGAGACCAAGTTACTTTATTTAAACGAGGTATTTCTCAACAGGAGAAAGATTCCTGGCTGTACCATCTGACAGTGGCGAGCGGAGGTGGACCCAGTACGGGCACTCAATACGAACAGCTGATTCATAAGCTAATGGAAGTTGACGGTGATCCTAACTGTGTATTATGGCGACATCCAGTGCTCTTACACGTGCCTTGTACAAAAGATGGCGCTATACCATCGTACTTTCCTCTCACGACGCTTCCCACTGAAAACCTGCAGGTCGCTCTCGATCGTAGTCTGGCTCTAGACCGGTAGTTTACTGAATTTCGTTACAGGCCGAAGCGATAAAGTTATTCAAGTGTCTCCAGCTGTTCATGTCGGCCGCGGTGGATCAGGCCGGAATCGACTACCATGTAGTTCTCGCTCAAAACGCCCTCCAGCAGTGCTTGGACATGCCGGAACTTCAAGCCGAACTGATTTGTGCCCTCATCAAGCAGACCAGCAAGAGCTCGCCGTTGCCCAAACTAGGAGTCCAGGTATCCACTCAAAAGTTGCTTAAGAAAAGCGTAAGTGTGCTTTTTATACTCGGTTTTTATTCATTTAGTTTGAATTTGTGGATTTTCAGTAACTCAAAAAATGGCCACTCTGGATGAGTTTAAGTTAAAAAATTGAAAATAGCTCATCCGGTTGGACCCTTGAGCCAATTATCGATTGTTTTTGATTAGTTGAGGAGAAATATGTGTTGTTTTTCGTGAAATTGGCTATAGGGGTTTATCTACATTTTTTTGGCCATATGAACAAAGCTTGAGGTATTGAAGGAAAAACATTATGGTAGAAAAATAGGAAGCTGTAGAGAAAATTTAACTTTTTCTTGTACCTAAATTATATAAGAATGTTATTTTTTATATAGGGTGTTACTTAAATGTATGTAAAAACTATAGGAGTGTATTCCTGGACCACTTTTAAGTAGAAAAGTTGTCAAGATAAAGGATAAATATGTTGAATTCTGTGGGGCACCCTCACCACTATTATTGCAAAGAAAAATGTACACCACTTACTTTTTTTAAATTTGAATATTTTTTCCGATTGTGCAATTAATTGCACAACTTTTTTGTCTCTTGACTTTTCTTCGTATCTCCTGTCGTTTTTTATTAAAAAAATAAAAGCCGCTTCGAGGAAAATTGATCTTATTTTATAAATTTTTACACATTGAAGCGACTTTAATTTTTTTCTCTAAAAATAAATGAGATAGGAAAACAATTTAAGAGACAAAAAAGTTGTATTTTAAATTGTACATTCTGAAAAAATGTCAAAAATTTAAAAAAAAGTCAGTGGCGTACGTTTTCTTTGCAATAATGTTGGTGAGGGTGAAAAAATAAAGTATCTTGGAAACCAGACTTTTTTACTCAAAAGTGATCCATTAGGAATGCACCCTTAAATTTAGTACGTACCCTTAAGTAACACACTTGTATTGAGTGCTGGCATAAACGTTTTATTTTAAATTTAATTCAAAACCTGAGCTGCTGAATTTCTGGTCTTGAGATTTACTAATCTTTGATGTCATGTTTGATGTTTGTAAAAAAAAAAAATCTGAGAAATAATAAAAATTATACAACTCAGTGGTCCGCCTTTAGGCCACTTCTTGTATTAGCAGAATTGATAAAAGAAAAGTATTTTTGGAATTAAAACGTAGCGTTAAAATTTTTAAGTACTGAAAATCCATATTTTGTTTAGTTTTTTTAGCAACATTGCAGATTTTAGCTTTCTAATGAATCACACATCATTTTTGCATTATGCATACAGAATAATTGTTCTAAAATAAATGACAAAAATTTGTACGATAGAGATAGATATTATTATAGTCCATATCTATTCAAAAAATTATCATTTTTCCCCTTTGTTTCATGTGTAAAAGATTCTTAAGCTTTTTTTATTTATAGATCTAGAACCCCAAAAGAGAGAGTCTCTTTTTTCATGTCTAAAAGATACTTGAACTTTTTTTACTTCCAGATCTAGAACCCCAAAAGAGAAAGTCTCTTTTTTAATTTCTTACATCTTTATAGCTTCAATTTTCCTGAACAATAATAATACTCAGCGAAACATTTTTCATCATTTTTCTTATTATCAGATTTAAATTTTTGTCATGTATTTCAGATTTCCAAGTCAAATTTCCTTAAAATTTTCCCAATAAAATAATCTTTTAAGATAAGTCTCATAAACCTATACGATGGGTTTTTTTAAAAACCGAACTAACATAAACTTTGCTCGCTATTTTGCTTTCAAAAATGGAAATGCAAATTAAGATTTGAAAATTTGAAAATTAAATTAACCACATAAATAAGAAACTTATGATGGTACGGTTTTCAGAAAACACTCTGTATTATGTTACGTTATTTAGAGATATTTTTTATAGCGATGGGGTAGATTAACATCACTTTTTATTTATTTTCTAGCCCTCCACTAGAGTTTTCCTTCACATCAATTTTATTGTGTGAGCAAATGAAAACATAATTTAGGCAGGCTTTAGGGCAAAAAAATCATGTTGAATGTGAATCTCTCAAACTGTAAAATGAAACATTTCTGCTTGTTTTCGAGTTTTACAGATTCAATCTCAGACATGAATTTTGCTTCTAAAGCCTCTTAATTACAGTGAAAACCGATTATAACGACATCGTTTAGTACGACGTTCTGGATATAACGACCAAATGTTGAAGTCCCAGTTTAGTCTCATAAAAATCACCTTACATAGAAACCGTTTAGTACGACATCGCTTATTGCGACGTATCGGTAATAGCGACGTAGTGATCTTGGATTTTTCACGGAATCGTGTCGGTTATAACGACCGACGGATGTTTATGCTGTAAATTCTGAATTTTACGCTTCCCGTCGTCTGGCGAGGGCCTGTTTTTATTTGGTTTTTTATTGCGTCATCGGACAATGGAGGTGATTTAGGTATCTCAGAACATGATAAAAAATTAAAATTGTACATACCTACCTGTATCCTCAAAAATTAATAAATTTTTGGTAGATAAATATGTATTTGAAAATTGTGATGCCTTTATATACGTATTATCTATTTAAACCTCTTAATCCTTTGAATTTACATACATAATATCATGTGGTATGTGGTGTCAGTTAGTAAAAAATGCATTTAATTGCCTATAACGACTATCGGCTATAACGACCGCATATTGATGGTCCCCTCAATGTCGTTATATCCGGTTTTCACTGTACTTTTAATTTGCTCACACGATATCGTTAATATTTCAGCACTGTTGCTATATAAATTTAAGGTCGTTTAACGAAACGTTTAAAATTTATAAAACACAAACTTTAATAAAACGAATATACAAAAAAAGTAGAATTGGAATCAATAAAACTCTAATATATCTCTAACTAATGTTTCATGATATCTCTCTTATAGGAAGTATCATAAAAAATTGGTATTCATAAAGAAAATAAAACATTTCTTTTGCCTGATTGAAATATCAAAAGGACAAAGTTATTTTCTTTATGAATACCAATTTTATTTAATCAATCGATGCATGTAATAAATGTTACTCTCAGTTTTCCACTCGTAGTCATAGTCATAGTCATCTTTCGCAACTGATCAGAATGTTGGTGTTTCCATTAGTTTTCATTTATTTATTTATTTATTTATCGATTTATTTATTATTTTTGACAATGATATCCTCACCTTTGAAATGATAATACTCTCCGATTATCATTGTAAAGTCAATTATTGTAATAATTAAAATAACGAGAGCATATTCTTTGACTTTACATTTTAATCCATAAAAATAGATGTTAATTTTTTCATGGGATGATCGGTCTTGCATCATTTAGAATAGAATAGATCAACTTTTATGCCTGACCATGTTGCAATAATTATTTCATTGTGCACCTCATAACAACAACAACAACAACACCTGGGGAAATTGAGAAAGAAGTATCTAATAATGAACAAAGTAAAGTAGTCCTAGTTCTAGTTCTTCTCAGTCAAACAAGCTTTCTCAAGATGACCAGTAGTGCCATTTATACAATAATAACATTCACACGAACTGGAACTATTCAGATTCATCATCAACCACACGGACGATAATTCGAATTTTAGACTGGTTGGTAAGGAACACCAAAATTCTTTTCAGCAATTACTGCTTTGTGCGACGCAAAGCCTCTTCACCTGCGAAACGACGCCCAGCATAAATAGTACGTCCGATCAACAAATCGCTTCTCATATTCAGGCAGTGCAAGAGGAAAAGTATAAAGAACACAAGGAGTGTTACAAGGAACACAAAGACAACAAGGGCCCCCCAGCGTTTACTCTCTTGCAAGGCTGGCAGCTCCTAGCTCTGGCCGTGAGCTTGTTCGTGCCGAAGTCGTCGAGACTCCTCTGGTTTCTCAAGCTACATCTGCAACGGAACGCCGACAATAGGACCGAATGCGGAAAGTACGCCGCTTATTGCGAAAGGGCACTTGAAAGGACAATTTTGTCAGGTAACATTAATATCGGACGATGTTTTCAAATCTTTTAATTAATTACAAATTACAGGAGGCCGAGAACTGAAACCGTCAAGAATGGAAGTGTTAAGTATTCTCCTCAAGAATCCCCAGCACCATTCCTTACCTCATTCCATGCCGGTTCATCTGCTCAACGGTACTTACCACATAACCAGCTTCGATGGTTCCACCAGCATCAAAGAGTTCCAAGACAGTTTGGCTCATGAAATCGGTTGCAGGATCAATAACGGTTTTGCTATCTTCAGTGACGACCCCATCGAGAAAGACTTGGAACACACTCTCGATCCGAGCGCTAAATTATGCGACCTGATCTCTAAATGGGAGATAGCGTTAAGAGAAAAGGGCCTAGGTAAATTCGAAAACAGTAAAGTAATACGACTGACCTACAAGAACCGACTCTGGTGGAAGAACAGCGCGAAACTTGAGACCGACAAAGAGAGGTTGCTGCTCTGCTACCAGGTTAACAAACAAGTGGTAGCCGGTAGATTTCCTCTAAGCAGGGAGTTAGCGTTAGAATTGGCTTGTCTTATGGCACAACTGGATATGGGCGATTGCTCGCTTGTCTCTAATAAAAACCCCGGCACCGTCAGTTCTTTGAGCAATCAAGGGACTTCGAACAGGCAGCAGAGTCCATCGAAATCAATCGCTAACGGCACCGGTACCGGCACCATGAGCCCCGTGAACGTTCACAATTCTACCACCTTGAACGCTTTGAACAACGTTCACGGAATTCTGACCGCTCATTCGAATCAAGCTCTGACTGCGATAGATAAGTTCTACCCGTACAGGTATCGAGACCAGCTGAGTCCTGAAGGTCTAGCGGAGCTGCAAGCGAAATTGTTGGAGAAATGGAGAAGCCTGAAAGGTAGAACGCAACTGGATTGTGTCAGGATTTATTTAACTTGTACCAGAAAATGGCCTTTCTTTGGAGCAACTCTTTTTCAGGTAAGTCACATTTGATTTACTCGCCTGTTTGTTTATCTTAAAATGCGTATCGTATTCCGTTTCCAGGCAAAGTTACGTCAGCAGGATTCACCGATGATTTGGTTAGCGATCAACGAGGACTCCATAACGGTTCTCGACCTGGCAACAATGCAGCAAAGAGTGCGGTATCCGTACACGAACGTGCTCACGTTCGGCGGATGTCAGGAAGACTTCATGCTGGTCGTCACCCAGAATGATCAACAGCCGTCTCAGAAACTGATATTCTCTCTCAGTAAACCCAAGATATTGGAACTAACCTTACTCATAGCCGATTACATGAATCTCCTGATGAACAATCCGGGAACACCGCTGCTGGGCACCCTGAGCCGGGGTACCATGGTTTCCGTAAATCAGTCGGCGGTCATTAGTCAGACGATCGCCAATCAAAGTCAACCGGATATTTTGAAATCGACGCCCGATCACGGTGTCCAGAGATCCGACTCCAAGAGGAGGACCCACATCGACTCGGGTCTCGCGTGATATCATTGTACCATCGCTGTAAAATAAAGTCGTCATTTACCATTTTGAATTGTCGGAACGATTGGTTTTTTTTTTGTTTAATGTGATTATTTTTGCGTAACGCTTTTCCTGTATCGGACAGTAAGATGTCATCGTAATTTGTAATTCGTAACCATCGCCCTTTCCTTGTATATAAGTACCTAACCTACCTATGATGTACCAACCGTTGGAATCTAAAGCAATGTGATGTGTAAAACAAATTGTTTATCGGTTTTTCTCTTTTTTTATGAAATATCAGTGTAGTAGTAGAATGTTCGCTTGGTTTAGGCAGCTGCTTTTTAATAAACTGGAACTGGAATGAGTTGTGTGAACTGTTCTAAGAAACCACCTCTTTATGGGTGTCACTTCATATCCGGAAAGCTCAATCTAAATTTAGTAAGATTAAAGAAGAAAAGACTGTGGCTTTTTAATGTTATGTGAATGAAACCTTGTGGTTTAAAAGTGGATTTTGGGTTTTAGATCTGGGGATGAAAATATTCAGTGAGACTAAAACTCTTTTGAAAAAATAGGAAATGGTTTCTTCTTGGTCTCACCAGTTAGTCTCACCAAAATAGTGTTGAAATAACAAAACTTGGATATATCCAACCGACTCATTCCTAGTTTTAGAACTGTAGTAACAATGTAACTTGCAATATTATTCAAATGATCGCAAGAGTATTTTTTAAAGAAATTAAGATACCAAAGTGCTTTTCTAACCCAGCAGTTATTGCTTCAGACTATTAAACGCCCAAGTTTTAGGTACCTATTGCATTTTTATTTCAAGTCTTCTCCTTTTCTAGAAAAGAGAAAAACTTGGGTATAAATATGCTGTTTAGCAGTTTTTTGTATTTTGACTTCCCCTTTATTGTTGGCTTGATCCTCTCTTCATATTTTCTTCTTGAAAGATGCAGTTTCATGGCTTGTCAGTCCTCAAAATGTGCTTAGCATATCATTTCAGGTAGCATTGTTTGTTTAAATATAAATATCGTAATATTTTGTGATTTGTCCCCTAATCCAATTTTTAAATTTCTGATTGCCAATTTTTATTAAATTTTACTATCTTCCTTCAGGTAACAAATCCTTATTTACATCTTGTAATTCGTAACTTATTTAATTTGGCTTTGTAGAATTTTTTCCTGGTTTCATTACTAATGATATTTCCTAAAAACGAGAAGCTTTATTGATTTTTTTATCGCATGAAAACATTTTTCATTTCCTAGAAAGCAACTTTTTTGCGAATTTTTTCCCGCTAGCATTTAATCTTTTGTGGTTTACAGTGTTAGTGTTAGTGAAGAACGTAAAATGAATACGGAGACAGAGAATTATTATTCAAAAATAACAAATCAAAATGTGTACGGTGAAAAATGTTTTCAGAAAAATCCGAAACAGCATTAGATCTGTTGTTGATATCTAAAAAGTGGTCCCCTAGTCCTTTTAATATGTGCATGTTTGACAATAGTTACCATTAATATTTAATGAATTTACAATATTATTTTAAATGTTTACTATCATAAAAAAAAAAAATTATTAAAACCCTTTTATTGTGAAAGTTAACGAGTATTTTCTGAAATTTTGAACTCTATAGGTGATAATTTTTCACACTAGTGTACATTTATATTATTAATACTGAGTATTAATTTTTATTATTTATTATTTACAAGATTAATAAACAATTTTTAATTATCTCGACCTTTTTTTATACTCTATAACGAGACCACTCTCGAAAAATTCTATTAGTTGTTTTCTTTAACATTCCAGTTGACGGAAATTGAATGGAAAACTCTGGTCATTTCCTGTGGAGAAGTTCCAGAAATTGATGTTTGTTTCTATGGTAAGCGATCAGCGACAGCCTCATGCTCCTTCGCATCATAAACGCATCATGTTCCTTCTATTGCAGTATTATTATCACCCAGCTCTATTTGAGATTGACGTTTTTTTTGGTGTAAAAAATTACTTTGAGGATAAGCCTAATATTCTTCAAGTGAATGATCTTTTTGACCTGTTAAAATTCAAAACATAATCTGTTAATGTCTATTCAAGTAAAATCATATTACAGGCCTCAATACTTAGGTACCTTCAGGTGATTTATTCTAAAATTGCTTGTAGCATCTACTCTTCCTTTCAAAATTTGAGGGCATTGTGCCTGGACATTATTGTTTCATGTTTCCATCCCCAGATTTTATTATGAAAAAGGTGCCATCCAAGATAAGGGGAAGGGGATAATTGAAGGCAGAATTTTGTTCTGCTGAAGCTGTAGGTACTTTCTGTAATCTCACTCCTACTTGTATTACTGCCAGAACAAGCTATTTCTTCAAAAATCATTGCCAATAATTTTTTTGGTAAAAGATAAGACCACAGCTCTCAATAAAACTGGTTTAATTGACTTGATAAATAGGAGCCATTTGAATTCTTACTATTTCGCGCCATTTTCCAACGGATGCGTTCCTTGACATATTTTGTTAGTCGAACCCAGAGACAACATACTATAAAGAGACCGTCAAATCGACGGACAAAAATGGGTACACTGTTCACGCGCATTCCGGTAGCGCATCGCGCATTGCGGACGATTTCTAAACTAAAATGAAGCTGCCTTTAGATCTAAATTCTCATTTTGACATAATCTGACGTTTAGTTTTGCAATTGTCTAAAATTTGATTTATTTAATTTGAGTATTTTATCAAACTAATAATAAATTTTAGAATTTTTAGATGAACTTTACCTTGAAAGTACATTTTTAGAAATATAATTTATAATAATTTACCTAATAATAACAGTATAACGTAAAACTTTCGCATATTTGTTGACTTTTGAAAGGTAAGTGCAATGCTGTTTCATGCTCTTGTAGGTAATAAAAATTATTTTAAATAAATCGAAAAAACTCTTTCTGCAATGCGAAATAATTGTTTTAGGAACCACATTCTGTTCCTGTTTCTCTGCTAAAACTCTTCCTTCTCAGTAAAAGCATCAAATGAAGGTCTATGCATTCTTTGTCTTGATATTTTTTACAAAAGAAGGAAGCAGAATGAAGAAAAAGTTTGCATATTTTTGTCTAAAGAATATGCGTAATTTTTTTCGTAATTTTTGAGAATAAGAGGGCTAATCCTCTGCAGAAGGATAAATCGCCTTCTGACTCTTGGAATTTTTCTTTAAAACGTCTGCTGCTCCACTGGAAACTAATTAATAAAAAAAAAATATTTTTTTGTAATTCCTTTCAGAGAGATCCTTTTTCGGCTTCCCTTTTGAAGAGGACCCAGTTACGTGACCTACCACTTCGGTGGATCGTAGCTATAGGTATACACCAATAGGTTATAGGTATCTTAACCAAGCGATGGCGTCTGCGGTACACGATCCAGTAGATGATGCCTGGAATGCCTTTTATGTTAAAATTATTAACAACAATATTATTATTATAATTTTATTTTCCTGGAAAAGTCTTTCTACGTTGAGAAAACTGGTTAAATAGAAGCATCTTCTGTAAAAACTGGACCTGTATTATTTATGTAAATAAAATTTTGTAGGAAGCATTTGTTGCAATTATTGCAATTATTAAGTATACTCGTATATATTGTGCCTCTATTAAGAATAAAGAAGTTTTATATTGATGCCTCGAAGTTTATTTTTTGTTGAAGTGGCGACACTTCAACCGTAAAAATAATTTTTCAAATAATAATTAAGTTTAAATTTGAATATCCCGCGCTTACCAATGATATTTCCGGTAGCCCAGGTAGTCGCCACCGTCGCAGGTTACCTAGAGTCTAACGTGTAATCGAACACTCTATTATATTATCTTTCTCTATGGTCGAACCCAGCTGAGGATCATTTTTGGTACCCGGAGAGCAGAAGTTTCGAAGGGTAAACTGTGCAGTGCGCATCATTGCGGAGTTCCACTACGCGCATTAGGGAACCTGTATTATCGACACTGACAAGCGTTGGTGTCGGTAATACAGGTACCCTAATCGTCGACCAAATGCATGTATTTCAGTTGGAGTTTCCTATTATATAGCGCAAGTTTTAAATGCAACCTTAAAAACATCGCTGAAATTATTCGATGTTTCCAAAGAAGAAAAAAGATCAGGAAGGAGTATAATGCGATATCCTTGTTGACTACCGGAATGGACCACCAATATGGCGGACGATGCCAGACAGAAACAGAACACAACTGACAGAATATAACTTCCGCCTGTCCGCCGACTGTCCGTCATGTAACAGCCAATCACCGGCCGAGCATTACGGCATGGTTTGGGTTAAGTCAAAGTCAACTGTCAATGTCAAATTTGGACCAACAAGATGGCTGACCAAGTCGCATCCATAGACCTAGAATATAATGGACGAACCTTTGAGACTAAAATTTGTTGCCAACCAAAGTTAGGCAACCATACATACAAGTAAGGGCAAAGCGACGAATTCAATTCAACAAAACAAATTCAAACAAAGAATAATCAAAAATTCCGCATTCTTGGTGTTTTTTGAGTGATAGAACAATAATTAATGTTAATATTATTATCTGACATTAGTATAAATAAATAAATATTTATTATTGGCCTTGTATGGAAATTGTAGGTGTATAACAAATAGATCTGATTTTAATATCCATACTGGTTAAAAGCATATTTATATTTACTTTAAATATCTTCTCTGTGGATTTAAAATTTAATATTAATAATGGTCCAGTCTTGTGCAGCTTATAATTGTGTAAATCGTGTATCAAAATTAACAGATACCTATATATTTTCATAGGTAAGTGAAACATTTTATCTCTGTAATTGTAATAAATAGTTATTCTATTAGAATTACACCATATAAAACAAATAATAAAGTCGTGTTATTATAATTTTTATGCATTCATTTTCTTATTCTTTAAAAATAACCATGTTCTTCCTATAAAATACCTATGTGTAATAAAAACAAAAAATTTGAATTTCGTATTATTTCTTCATATATTATTTAGTAGTTTTTGCCCTTACAAGAAATGTTGGTTGCCTACCTTACACAATAAGGTAGGCAACCAACATTTCTTGTAAGGGCAAAAACTATTATACACTGGCAACAAACTTAGTACAACAGTAAAGCATTGCCATTGACAACTATCAGTCCATTATATTCTAGGTCTATGGTCGCATCCCAATGAAGTTTTCGAATAATTGTAAAAAATAAAGAATAATTTCCTTCTGAAATTCAAATTCTGAATTCTGATCTGATCTATGAACTCTTGTATGGTGAGTGAAGTGATGCTGGCTGATGGGGAATTTCAGCTATCTAACCCTTAACTAGCCGCAAATTCCAATCGGGAATGTCTTCTGTTTTCAGAAATTCTGGACTTTGGCTATCCCCAAAACACGGACACCGGAGTCCTGAAAACGTTCATAACGCAACAGGCCATAAAGTCGGCCACGAAGGAGGAACAGGTGCAGATAACGTCCCAAGTGACCGATCAGATCGGTTGGAGACTCGAAGGGATCAAGTGCCATCGAAACGAGCTGTTCCCCGACGTCCTCGAATACGTAAACTTGTTCATGTCTCCGCAAGGTGAGAGAGAGAGTGTACCCGTCCCGCTTTTTACTTACTCACTTTTGGTTTTAGGACAAGTAGTACTATCTGCTCACGTGGCCGGTAAGGTGGTGATAAAGTCGTACCTGTCGGGAATGCCCGAGCGCAAATTCGGCATCAACGATAAGATCGTACGTAATGGAGACGAAAGGCAAGGGAGGCTTGGGCTTGACCGCCGACTCGGGCCCCACAGGTTCCGGCAAGCCCGTCGTCTTCATCGATGACTATCAGTTTCATCCTGCCCGACGGGGAATTTGAACTGATGAGGTAATCGGCGGTCGGCAGCAGGGGCCTCTCCAGTTGTTTTGTTCACCCCTCGCCCTCTTGCGTGCATAATAATAATAATGCATTGTTTTAGGTATCGGACCACCAAGGACATATATCTCTACCATTCTGGGTGATACCGTTGGTCCGCAATAAGGGCCAGACCAAGAGGTGGAGGTGAAGGAGGAACTTCAAGCCATCGCTGCTGGGCAAGAAGATCGAGGTGAAGATACCGACCCCTCTGAACACGTCTGGCGAGCAATTGATCTGTCTCAAGGGCAAGGCGAAATATAAGGCATCGGAAAATGCGATTGTCTGGAAGTGAGTTTTATTATTGCTGTACCAAATTTTATACCAGAGCATTTTATACCAGATGTTTTTCCAATGTTCATAATAATGTCACTCACTGTTAGTGATGTAAAATACCCGGGTATTTATTTTTTGGGGTAAGAATCGGGTAAATACCCAGGGTATTTACCCAAAAGTGGGTAAATATATCATTTTGGTCAAGCATGTTATATAGCAGTCATATAACAAGTATGATTAGGTTTAGGTATCAAATAAGATTGTGTTTTTTTTTGTGAAATTTCAAATCATGTCTTTGCTACTTTAGTGCCCGTATTCACAAACGATAATTTCCTAAATAATTACGTAATCAATTATCCCCATCTCATTCTATTGCAAAAAAACTGCATATCTCCATCTCACTCATTTAATTAATTACGTAATTATTTAGGAAATTATCGTTTGTGAATACGGGCATAGGTCTATAATATGTTCCTGTAAATTGTCAAAAGCAATAAGTATATGACTATATAAGTAGACGATCAAAGTTGACAGGTGTTCTGCACTTCTGATATGTCAATTAAGAGTCAGAACAGAATCGGTTCTGTTCTTTTTCTTCGTTTTTTAGTTCAGCTGCTAGTGGCACTAGGACCTGTTGCGCACTCAGGCAGTATTACTTTGGGTATTTATTCGGGTAGGTAAATATCCTTCGGGTAAATACCCAATTTATATTTACCTACCCGTTGGGTAAATACCCAATCCACATCACTACTCACTGTACGTAAAGACAGCTTTACGCGATGCCATGAACTGGCTCGAGTTACTAGAACCGAGTACTGGAGCTTAGTAACTCTCCTAGTGTAAACAAATAATTTTATATTCCAGTAACACTCGTTCCAGTCAAGTAAATAGAAAGCCCTTCTATTCACTGGCACAAGTAGCTACCCCCACACCGTTCGTCCTACTGGACTGGCATGGGCACTAAGCTGGTGTAGACGCTACTGATCGCCACTCGCCATACGTGTTGTTTAGTTGTGAAGTTCAATTTCTGTATTCAGTTTTAATATTATCTTATTAACTTCCAATGCAAGCTCTTTTAAAAGTATGTTGGATGTTACTTTTGCTTTTTTCTAGCTAGCCATTTTCTGACCCATATTTCTCTTTTTTTTTGGTTCTAGGTCCTCTTCTGTTATATCTAGAAATTCATCGCATATTGACTTAAAATCAATAATAAGCATTTTTTTGATGATACGCTTTTGATTTAAATTCATTTTAGTAAAACAAGTTCTTTATAAAAGTATTCAATATAAATGGCGATTTGAAGTAAAATATTTTTATAATAATTATGAACTTGTTTTACTAAAATGAATTTAAATCAAAAGCGTATCATCAAAAAAATGCTTATTATTGATTTTAAGTCAATATGCGATGAATTTCTAGATATAACAGAAGAGGACCTAGAACCAAAAACAAAGAGAAATATGGGTCAGAAAATGGCTAGCTAGAAAAAAGCAAAAGTAACATCCAACATACTTTTAAAAGAGCTTGCATTGGAAGTTAATAAGATAATATTAAAACTGAATACAGAAATTGAACTTCACAACTAAACAACATTAAGTACTGGAAACCGTGTAGACACCACTGTCTTGAAAAACACTTGCTTCCACTACTCGGTTCTAGTAACTCGTGCCAGTTACTGGCATCGGTTAAAGTCGCCCTAAATAAGAAAAGCAATTGACATAAAGTGTGAAACTGATTTGACATAAAAGGAAATTTATTGATAAATCAATGACTAGTTACTTGAAAATAAGAAAATCATTTGACAGAAGAGGAAAGCGAAAAGAAAAAGACCGTATCTCTCATTACTTGAACAGATCGTTCACCTAACAGAGCAGTCTCTCTGAGTATGTGCTGCGATTAGTATGGATGGATTAATTAAGGCAGTCCTTCGCAAGATCATTTGATCAGCATGCATGTTTGTCAAATTGATTTTGATGTTTTCTTGAAGCCTTCAGTCAATTCATTATTAATGAATTTAAGTTGCTTAGTTTTGAAGTCACAGACTGATGAAGACCTTTTTGACGTCACAGCTGGAAACCTTTCCAAACCAACAAATTAAGTGAGGTAATGATTCTATTTTTAAATGTAGTCAATTTAAATTTCGATTTCATATACTTTTTTTACACTCTTTTGAGATTATGTTCGTACTGAGAGTTCCCGTACAATAATTTATATTGCTTTCTCATTTATTTGTTCACCACATAAGACACATAGTCATGTTAATCGGAGGGGGGGGGGGGGGAAGGGTATTAAACTATTGAATACAAAAGGAGGTATGGTATAATTTGATTTATCATCTTTTCAGGCATATCGTGGAGAACCCGGAACACGAACCCGGAGGAGAGGAGCCCTTGTGTGAGGCGACGGGAACCGGATCGGACGGTCTGGACGCGCGCATCGAAACTTTACTGAGGGACTGGCACCAAAATCCGGATCTGTGGCTCAGCATACATCGGGTCGACGGGAGCTATTTAATCTGGTGAGAGATCTCTCGTCTGTTTAATGTTCAATTTGCTCCGATTCGATTTGATTGATTTTCGATTTTCTCTTCCAGGTTGCTCGAATGGCTGGACAAGTATCATCCGAGCTCCTTCAGACAGGCCCAGGTGTCGTTCTCGACTCGAATTCCCAATGCATTTCCTTTAGGTAAGGAAACTTAAGCTCTATCAGAGACAGCAGGGTGTCAGAGTTTAGATAAATGTAACAGTTTTTGGTCATAACTTTTGTAAATTTGAACCGATTTTGATGAAACTTGGCATGTACAATAAGCAAACAGAGCTTGACGGGTTCAGATTTTTTAGCTGTCTTCCATTGCATAGATATTCTGGGTTTGAGCCCCTTTTCCCACCTCATCTTTTACACGCCACTGACTGACTTTATTTGCAAATACAAAAACGTTATCCAATAGCTTGTAACATCTCAATTGAGATGTTACCATTTTTTTTATATAATTTACAATTATTATTTTTCTATAGTGCGGTAGTGACCGTGATCGCCCTGTATGTATATCTCGATGGCTGAGTTTTACATTTCACCGCCTTGGTAAAAATTCTCGGTGGTAGGGAACGTTGTTGAGCAGTCGGTGGCAGTCGCCGGTGATAATTTAATTTTGATAAGAAGGGAAATAAATTCGGCGCTTTTGGCTCTCCTAGACGATTTTTCTTTAGAGTTCTCGAAATCCAGAACCATGTCCGGCTAGAAAGTGATTGTTCTCTTCCAACAGGGTGAGTACTGAATTTTCTCGATTTTTAATATTAAATTATTTTTCTCGAATCAGCGGCAGGCGATGCATTTATAATTATTCATGATCGTCATCATCAATGCTTATTTTATGGCTGTTACCTTTTTGTACTATTTTGTTTTATATTTTGTTCATGAGTGCTTTTATAGCTGTAAATTAATGAATTACCCTTCGTATTATTTCATTTCATATTTTGCTTTTTATAAATAGGTATAGCTATTGTTATTATCATTAAATTTGTTACATTTTATTTGTGAAATCATGTAGGCGTATCTTCAAGGCGATCTGAACGACATGGCGTCAGGTGGCTATTGAAGATCCGGCCTAGTTGTTGGAGTGCAAGTACTGATCTCTATTATTATTTTGAAGGCACTCGCCCTCCTTTTCTGGGGATGAAGAAGCAGCGTCCATAGGCAAGCACCATCCCTTGCCGTCAAGATGAGTCCACACTACCAGGACTCATCAGTAGCAGGACCCAATCACCAGGACTCCAGGGTGACAACTGGGATATCCTGAGGCAGCGGCGTGCCGTAATTCCAGAGCTGCTGGAAAATCCGATCCTGAGGCCACGTCAAGCATCGCATCAGAACAAAAGCTAAGTGCCTGACGTCATTATCATTTTTCTTGTTTTATATATATATATAATCAATAACACAATTACCATTACATGGTGTAGTGCGTAACATAAATACATTTCATTCTTAACAAATAAATAAAATAAAATATACAAAATCCATAAATACTAGGTACAAATATCTTCAACCAAATAAACACATCAATAAACTAAATAAACATCCACTTATTCTGCACTCCTATTGTTCCTTCTATTTCTATTTCATGTGTACAAATTCTGCCCATTCCCTCTTATTCTCTGCCATTTTGCACGCTTCTCTCCAAGTTTTTCCCTTCTTTAATAATATCTCTCCTATAACTCCATTCCACTTTAATTTAGGTCTTCCTCTCTTCTGTTTTCCTAAAGTCTTCGCTTCCCACACTCTTTTCACTGGTCTTCCTTCGTTCATTCTCCTCAGATGACCCCACCAGCTCAGCTGTCTCTTTTCTATGAATTCAATGGTTGATACTATCTCCAGTTCTTCTCTTATTCTTGTGTTCTTCATCTTGTCTAATTTCGTTACTCCTCTGACTCTTCTTAGGTATTTCATTTCAACTGCTTGTATCTTGCTCTTCTGTCTTGTATTCAGCACCCATGACTCGCATCCGAACGTCAAAATTGGTCTGTATATCGTTTTGAAAACCTTCATTTTTGTCTTTCTGTCTATTTCTCTTTTGCCAATAAATGCTTTGTTCATTGTGTAATACAGTCTCATTGTTTTCTCTATTCTTTCATTCAATTCTGCTTCTTGTCCTCCATTATCTTCTATATTCACCCCCAAGTATTTATAACATTTCACCTGCTCAATCTGTACTCCTCCAATTTCTATTTGTATCTGTTCGTCATTTTTTCCTATAATCATTACTTTGGTTTTATTCTTATTTATCGTCATACCTAGTTCTTCCATTGTTGTGTTCCATATCTCCAAACTCTTTTGTAGTTCTTTTTCTGTTTCTGCCATTATTACCACATCATCGGCAAATGCTGCTTCTGATATTTTTATGCCTTGTAGGTTCCTATATCCCACTTGTACTTTCTTTACCTTTCTCGTACATTTCTTTATTATTTCATCCATGAAAATTGTGAACAATGTGGGACTCAGACTACCTCCTTGTCTCAGACCTTCTTTTGTTGTGAACATTTCTGATTTCTGATTTTTATTGATTACACTGTTAAAATTTCCTTCATATATATTTCTTATAATTCTCACCAATTTGTCTTTACACCCCCTTTCTTTCAGTATTATCCATAATTTAGCACGGTTTACTCTATCGAACGCCTTTTCCATATCTATGAATCCCATATACACTTTCTTTCCCTTCGCCATGAATTTTTCAATTATTTGTTTTATGGTAAATATGTGGTCTTGTATACTTCTACCCTTCCTGAAGCCACTTTGTGACTCCTCTATTGAACTCTCAGTTATTGCTTTTACTCGTTTTTCTATTATTTTTTCATATATCTTCATCGTTGTGCATAACAAATTTATACCTCTATAGTTATTACAATCATACTTGTCGCCCTTCTTATGTATAGGTAATATTTGCGCAGTTTTCCATTCTCTTGGTACTTTTTCTTCCTCCCACACTCTATTATATACATCCAATAACATTTCTGTCCCTTTCTCTCCCATATTTTTGATCATTTCAGCTGTTATCTTATCACATCCTGGCGTTTTTCCCGTTTTTATTTCCCTTATTACATTCTTTAATTCTTCTAGTTTTATATTGTCTTCTATTTGTTCTTCATGTTTCTCCTCTTCTAGATCTTTCTCTTCTTCTATTAGTTCTGTGGCTCCTAGTAGTTCTACGAAGTATTCTCTCCATCTGTTAATTACCTCTTTCTCTTCTGTTAACAGGTCTCCGTTTCTGTTTTTAATTTTTGTTTCATTATATGTTTTCTCGTTTCTTAGTGATTTCAGTACTCTATAGAATAATTTTTGGTTTGTTTTACTATCGTTTTCCATTCTCTCTCCGAATTCTCTCCAATTGTTTCTCTTTGCTTCTACTATCATATTTTTTACCTTCTTTCTTTCTTCTTTGTATCTTTCGTAGTTTTCTTGCGTTTTATTACCTATGTATATTCTCCATCTATTCTTCTTCTCTTTTACTTGATTCCTTATTTCGTCGTTCCACCATGCCGTCTGTTTGGTTCTCGGTTTCTTCCTTGCGTACCCACATACTTCTTTCGCTGTCTCTATTATTATATTTCTAAATTTAATCCACTGTTCTTCTATGCCTTCTTTCTGGTCAGTTTGTTTTTTCATGTTTCCTATTTTCTTCTCTATTACTTGCTCATATCTCTCTGCTATCTCTTTTTCTTGTAATCTATATGATTTTATAACTTCATTCCCTCGTTTTTCTATTGTCTTCTCTTTATTTTCTCTTTCTTTTTTATCTCCTCTTTTCACTTTTGTTACCACCATATAGTGGTCACTACCTATTTCTGGTCCTCTTCTCACTCTTGTATCTATAATCTCTCTCCTGTTTTCCCTACTCACCACTACGTAGTCAATTATTGATTTTTCATTCCTACTCTTCATTTCTCTAGTGTATTTATGTATATCTTTATGTTTGAATATCGTGTTCGTTATTATCATATTCTGTATCATGCAGAAATCTAGCATTCTCCTTCCATTGTTGTTTCTTACATTTTCCCCATATTTCCCTATCACAGTTCTGTACCTGTCATCTCTCTTCCCTACTCTACTGTTGAAATCTCCCATTATATATATCACTCCTTTTGCTTCCTCTACTGCTGTTGTTAGCTCCTCCCAGAATCTGTCTTTATTTCGTGCTTCGTCATCTTCATTGGGTCCATAAACTACAATAATTGTTCTTTCCTTCTTGTCTTCATCCCGAAATTCGACCGATAGTATCCTCTCTGTATATCCCTTCCATTTGTACACCCCATCTTTCACCTTTCTGTGTATCATACATCCTACTCCTGCTGCTGCTCTCTTTTCTTTGTTAACTCCACTGTATATCAACATATGCTGGTTGTCCGTTATTATAACACCCTTTTCCTTCTTCTTGGTTTCTGTTATTGCCAGTATCTCCATATCTATTTTTTCAAATTCGTTTTCCAGTTCTTTTACTTTTCCTTGTATGCTTTTTACATTCCATGTACCTATTTTCCCAATATTTTTCGATTCTTTTCTTCCTTTTTTTATTCTATCCGTATTCTTGTCCCTTTCCATTGCCTGTGTCTTTGTCATTTGTTTCCGTTCCTTTTCATGATCTGCTAGTTTTTTGATCGCTCTTCCTCCCTCTCTAGCCTTCCCTTCTCCTTATTCCATCTCCATACCTCTCCGTCAACTATTACTTTATTGTATCCTGTCTTTACTTCTTTCCCCTCTCGTTTTTCCTCCTTTGCCATTTTTCTAATTTGTCTTCCCTTCTCTCTTTGCTCTTTTGTTTCATCATGATTTATATATATTCTCTCATTCTCCAGTTTCTTTAGTTTATGTTTATTCTTCATAACTTCATCCTTATCTTTCTCTTTTTCCATCTCAATCAAGTACATTTGTCTTCCTATCTGTGCTACATTTTTAACTTTTACCTCAATTCCCATTTTCTTTCTAAAATCTCCTTCCATTTTTTCATTTATTTTTGCCTTATCCTGTTTCATCCCTCCTGTCTCAATTTCCATGCCTTGTATTACTATGTTGTTCTTTCGTTTTTCTATTTCTAGCCTTTCCACTCTTTCATTTACTTCCTTTATTTTCTCTTTCATCGTGTTATTTTCTGCCATTATTTTTTTATTTTCCCCTCTTAGCTTCTTTATCTCCTCTTTGCATGCTTCCTGCTCCTTTCTGACTGTGTCAATGCTTTCTTTCAATTCCTTCATTCTTGCTTCATTTATCTTCATCATCCCTATTATTACATCCAATTTTTCCTCTCCATCATTGCCATGTTTTTGCGGCGACCTAATTATTCTCCTTCTTTTATTTCCTTCCGAAACTGACCCGTCGTCACTAGACATTATTATCTATTTTATTCTTCTTTATACTTTCTTCTATTTAACTATTACGAATTTTCCTACCCGAACGTACCGCCTCTGTTCTTAATTTTGGAATATCTATATTATTGTCGCACTCACTTATATTTGTTTTGGTTGTTATCTGCATTTATCAGCGGGCGCCGGAGATAACTCGCAAGTCGACCTTTCGGACGAGCTATACCCACCTCGCTTTTAATCCACCTTCAATATTTACACTTGTATTCTATCTATTATTTTTCAACTTTCTCACCTTTATTCTTCTTGATTTCCGCACACGATTTTACCAACTATTTGATCACTTTCTATTTAACACCTTCAGCATTCTTAATTTTCTTTACCGCTTATTATCTCCCGATAAACGAGTTAAATAATGGAGCACTAAATTCTTCTTGTTTCCTCTGCACTGTCCAGTGGCGGAGTCCCTTTTCTTGTTTTAAATTAATTTATTTCAATAAAGACATCCCTTGAAGATTCGTGAGATCTTAGATTTTGTATTCCCTTTTTGATAGTTAGTTTATTCTCAAATTTTTTCTAAATTAATTTTTTATAATTAATCATTACTATTACCTATCACTTGTTAAGTTACAAATATTAAGCTTTGTTAATTAATTCATTACTGTGCCTACCTATTGCCCATTTTTATTGCTATTGTTATTAACATTTTGAATAATTATTGTGCAATTGAATAATGCAATCTTGTTAAATAAATTGTTTTAATCTGTGTCGTTCTTATTGTCTCACCCCATCTGGTTACTCTTAATGTGCATTGCCATTCAGTAAAATGTTGCTTAAATTTTGCTTAATATGCTATTGATAAAATTTTATTGAAAATTTATTTGGAGCTAGCTGGCTGCTAAGTAGCGTTCTTTCCCTCCCCGAAATTTGCTCGGGGTGGAATTGAATGTTATAAGCTGAAGTATTTTAGAACAAGAAAGTATTCCTTAATTATTTTCATACGGTGCACTGTTTTTAAGATATTTAAATTTTTATACGCCATATGAAAAAAATCAAGGAAAACTTTTCTGTTCTAAAATGCTTTGAGCTAACGTTCTTGTATTTGCAATAAAGTCATTGGCTAAAAGACGTGAAGGAAAAAGGGGCGCCAACCCTGAATATCTACGCCATTGAAAGATGTCTACGCAACCTGCGCTAACAAAATTAAAGATCATTGTTTGTTTATTGGTCCGAGGCAAATCTCCATTGACCACGGCACAATAGCCCGGAATCAATTACGATTTCAATAGAAGCCGGCCATGAAAGCCTGCACACATCAATTGAAATTTTGTTTTCAATTTTTATATGGGAGAGGAATTACCACTTTAAATTTGGCCCTATATCACACTGGAACAGCATACATACAGAGGCGGATTTACAAATGTGCCGCCTATAGGCTGAGCCAAATCGCCGCCTATAGTATTATTTTTGACAAAAAATACGCTTACGAAAGTTTGCGGACTCCTTGTGCCTCTTGTACAGTGCCTGATTTAGAGTTTTGGCAGCCCTATACATTAGTATGGAAATTGTGTAAAGTTTTAAAAAAAGACAGTTTTAAAAAATCAATTTTGGAGAAGCAGCAAGCGGAAAATTTTTCTTGCAATGAAAGTTTCTGCTTGCCGTTTCTCTGAAATAACTTTTTTGGAAATATCAGTTACTGTACACAATTTTCGTATCGATGTACAGGGTGGTTAACAATTCGATGCTCACCATTGGGATCTCGGAAATTTGGCCCTATATCACACGGAAACACCCTGCATATCAAGTAAGATATCTAATGTTACTGCCTAATGTTAGTAATAAGACAAGAAGGTCTATCCATTGCTGGTTGTGAGTATTTATTTGCCCACCATTTATTGTGTGTACCTACTATTAATTTATAAATTAGTAGTTTATTTCGACTGTCCAGTTATATTATGATATTAGGAATTATTTGGGTTTGCAGTCAATTAAATTAAAGAACACTCTTTTTTCTACGTCAAGCTTTCGAATTAATTTTAATTCTTCTTCAGGACTATCTATAATATGATTAACAATATTAAATTTAGTATATAGGTGTTACAAAGATGGAAATTATATACTTACAGAATTTGAGATTAAAATTTAAAGTTTGTACAAATTGTTAACCATAGGACTATTCTTGTATACATTTAAAGCAACTAACGCCAACAAAGATAAAATTACATAGGTATACTAATGAAGTTCAATAATTTCCAATTCAGGCCGAAATGATAAAAAAATTTTAAAAGTTTTTTCTAATCTAAATGATTGACATATAAATAATAAATTTTTTAAAAAATTGAATAAAGATGATTTGATATCTAAAAATTATTTGTTTTTGACGACTTCATTACTATGTAAGTCCCCTATTGTTAGACAAAATTAATATTATTGTAATAACATTGAAGGAAAAAATAAAAATATCGGAAGAATCAAAACTATTTAAACTTTGGATTAAATTGAGACTATTGTAGGTTATTTTCTTTATCAATTTTTACTAAAAATGTGTAAATGCTACTAAGTTAGTATATATATATATATACTACAATAGTCTCAATTTAATCCAAAGTTTAAATAGTTTTGATTCTTCCGATATTTTTATTTTTTCCTTCAATGTTATTACAATAATATTAATTTTGTCTAACAATAGGGGACTTACATAATAATGAAGTCGTCAAAAACAAATAATTTTTAGATATCAAATCATCTTTATTCAATTTTTTAAAAAATTTATTATTTATATGTCAATCATTTAGATTAGAAAAAACTTTTAAAATTTTTTTTATCATTTCGGCCTGAATTGGAAATTGAACTTCATTAGTATACCTATGTAATTTTATCTTTGTTGGCGTTAGTTGCTTTAAATGTATACAAGAATAGTCCTATGGTTAACAATTTTTACAAACTTTAAATTTTAATCTCAAATTCTGTAAGTATATAATTTCCATCTTTGTAACACCTATATACTAAATTTAATATTGTTAATCATATTATAGATAGTCCTGAAGAAGAATTAAAATTAATTCGAAAGCTTGACGTAGAAAAAAGAGTGTTCTTTAATTTAATTGACTGCAAACCCAAATAATTCCTAATATCATACTATTAATTTATTTATAATATATTTGTCATGATCTGCAACCAGCAATACATTTGTGATGATCTGCTTCCATCTAGTGGCAATACTCTCGACTTATTAATTTCTAGCTCATGCAGACACCAATTGTGTATTTACTTGTTGCTGCTATCTAGCGGCAAAGTTCCAACTTATTGTAGGACACTAATTATTTGCAGCTACCATCTACTAGCAAACTTTTTATAGAACCCTGTAAGGCTGCTATCTAGTGACGAACCTCCGACACATAATTACAGTGTCCTACAATAATTTGGAACTTTGCCGCTAAGATGTCAGCGCAACACGTAAATTCATAAATTGGTTTCTGCATGAGCTAGAAATTATTAAATCAAGAGTATTGCCACTAGATAACAGCAGATCATCACAAATGTATTGCTGGTTGCAGATCATCACAGATGTATTGCTGGTTGCCTGGACCAGTTTTGAGCAACGGACCCCATGGAGGAGTAAATTTAAATTTTCTTATTAGAGACATTTTATCATAGAGTCGCTTGACGTTTTTCACTAGTTGCATTTCAAAGCTGCGGGATCCTTTGTCGCCAAAACAAATCTGGTGACTTTTAGTGGTGTAAATTAATAATGTTCACTATCACATTTTTACTCTTATTAATCTTTGTCCTAGAATTGGATGTATGTACATAAAGTCTGTACACTGAGAGTTGTCTGTTGTGATAACTAAGAATACATCATCTCGTTATGTTTCTTACTCCTTCTATTGCATTGCATAGTCAATCGAGTTAAAATGGGACGTATTGTCAGAAATACGTTTGAATCGTCAGCAATTCTAAAAAGATGAGCGAGAGTGAGACGGAAGTATCGACTCGCGTCTTGATAAATTAGATTGATACGATAAGATTGTCGTCCAGCTCATCGGCTACTGTCAGTTGACAGTGACAGCGCTAAATATACTGATGAGATTTGTTATTTGAAACGTTTTTAATACGAAATTAGCAGAATTCCTGTGTTATATTGTACGGTGTGATAAACTATGAGTAACTTAATTTCGCGAATGCCTAAAAATCTATTTCCTTGTTTTGCCTGGGAAACGATTGAACTCCCTAGTACGTGGACTTGTGGTTAAATTGCTGGAATATTTTACTTGCAAATAAGAAAACGGAGGTGTTATTCTTTCTTTTAAACGGCAACCAGCAGGTAGGTGACATGATATTTCTATCATGATGATAACAATAATTATTATGATTCTTATTTGCTTGCATTATATATATTTGTTATCAAAAAGTTGCAAGGCTCTACTTCGTCAATAACTTGTCGAAATAATATATTTGTAGGATATTCATTATTCCTCAACACACGCCACTGACACGAACTGCGATACCACATCTGGTTCGACTTAGAAATAAGCGTACGATTCAAATCGAATTAAATGAAATTGTTTAGTCAGAATCAGTGTGGCATGACAACGGACAACTCTCAGTGTACAGAGAGTACATACTTCTGTTGGGCAAATAAAGCTATTATTATTATTATTATTAAATTACATTTTTATAAGGGTCAATTCTTTGAGGGTCGCAATTCTTTCTGAGTCAAAATTTTCTTAGAAGGGGATGAATAAATAAACAGAAATGGAATTTCAGTCTTGGAGTTCAGACTGAACAATTTTTTCTTCATTGTTAAATATCTCTCAACTTTTTTAACTAAATTGTGTTTTTTTTTGTGCTACAGATCGACTTTTCATGCATTCTATGATAGGAGTGATAAATGAGAGAAAACAGGATAAGGGAGGCTCTTCTTTTGCACCAGGGGACTATGGGAGACAAACGGGAGGTTGATGTCATGAGTTATTTAGCAAAAACACATTTTTAGGTCATATTTTCCCATTTTTGGGCCATACTTCCCCTTTTTAAGCCACTTGACCACACTTTGAGAGGGAAAAAATCTCGATTAATTCGCACCCCGACCAATGAGCAAATCTAGCGATCCGGTTATGAACTGAAACACAAACGAAAGATTGTCCGTTTATCAACTCATCGAGAAGCTCATCCTGGAAGAGGATCAATTTGACGTCCGGGACATCCTCCCCAACACGTTCCCCGACCCGTCAACTCTCTCCCTGGAATCGGACTACGCTTGCCCTGTTGGTCAAGTCGTCGAAGCTCCAGACTGCGGTACGATATTTTATTCAATCAGTTTTAATACCAATCAAACTCAATAATCATCCAATTGTTGTATTTTCCAGTACCATGTGCCATAGGAACATATTACAACACGGACACCAAGACTTGCATCTCCTGTCCCCGGGGAAGTTGCCAGAGCGAAGCCGGTCAACTTCAATGCACTCGGTGTCCCATAATAGCGGGACGGCCGGGTGTTACGGTCGGCGTTGGCGCTAGAAGTGCCGGTGATTGTAAAGGTAAAAAATAAAACGAGCTCTTTGTTATAGAATTTGCAGCTTATAATTTACCAACAACCTAATGTTTAGAAAAAGAGAGCTTTATGAGATGAGACCTTGACAAAACTGACATTTTAATCACTTATCCCATTCCAGAGCGCTGTCCGGCGGGTAAATACTATGACGACGACGCCGGTCTCTGTCGCAGCTGTGGTCACGGGTTCTATCAACCGTGCGAGGACTCATTCTCCTGTCAAAAACGACCCGTACCGGTGAAGAGGTTTCCAGCAAAGAATGCAGAGACGAGTGCGGAACTGGTCAGCAGTTGGCGTTGGATGGAGAATGTGAACCTTGTCCTAGGGGAACTTACAGAATAAAAGGGCGTACAGGTAAGGATTCTTTAATCAAAGACGCTGTAAAATTCAGTTAACTTTACTAATTTTTCATCAGGCCGCATGTCAGGCATGTCCGTCCGGATGTACCACACCTAAATCAGGAGCGATAACGATTGAAGAGTGTTCTCTTCCCGTTTGCACGCCCGAAACTTACCTGAACGGCTATCTGAACAGCTGTGTCGAGTGCTATATTTATTATTGTAAATATATTATTATTTTTTTGTAATTACAACCTACTTATATACAGGGTGTCCCATAACATGTGGGCAATCTCCCGGATTTGGGTATATTTCGTAAAAATAAATGAAAAAATAGCTATAAAATTAATTCCTCAGAGACACCCCTACAAAGATATTAGCTGTTGAAGTTGAGGGTTGAAAATCAATTTTTTGCAATAACTTTTTTATTTCTTGACCGATTTTGATAATTTTTGGTGTTATTTTGTATTATTTTGGACTGTTTAGAATAGTGTTTCATAATCTTTGGTAGCACATACATAGACCTCGGGATGGCATAACCCCCTCATTCACTTGAAAGAAAACAATTAAAATAATAATTTTACAATTTTTTAAGGTTAATTTTCCTTTTCTTTGATATTTTTTACATAAAAAATGTATCCTTATTTATTTCGATAGAGCGAACCGTTATCGAGATAAACGTCCTTCTAATAGGTGATGCGTCGCAGGAACTTTTCAAATTTCAAGTAAATTTTAACAAGATGGCTGACCTATGACAGTAAATTGGGCAGGAAACAAAACAATAACTTAATTAAATACACGTCAGTGTCAAAAGATTTCATTTCATGCAGATTCAATTCTAACTGATTTTCTGCGTATTCAGCGTTTTTGTAACTCATTTTAAAATCAGTTAGAATCTGCATGAAATGAAATCTTTGACACTGACGTGTATTTAATTAAGTTATTGTTTTGTTTCCTGCTCAATTTACTGTCATAGGTCAGCCATCTTGTTAAAATTTACTTGAAATTTGAAAAGTTCCTGCGACGCATCACCTATTAGAAGGACGTTTATCTCGATAACGGTTCGCTCTATCGAAATAAATAAGGATACATTTTTTATGTAAAAAATATCAAAGAAAAGGAAAATTAACCTTAAAAAATTGTAAAATTATTATTTTAATTGTTTTCTTTCAAGTGAATGAGGGGGTTATGCCATCCCGAGGTCTATGTATGTGCTACCAAAGATTATGAAACACTATTCTAAACAGTACCAAATAATACAAAATAACACCAAAAATTATCAAAATCGGTCAAGAAATAAAAAAGTTATTGCAAAAAATTGATTTTCAACCCTCAACTTCAACAGCTAATATCTTTGCAGGGGTGTTTCTCAGGAATTAATTTTATAGCTATTTTTTCATTTATTTTTACGAAATATACCCAAATCCGGGAGATTGCCCACATGTTATGGGACACCCTGTATACATTTACAAAGAATGGAAAGCAGTGAATGCAGAAATGTGTACAATATTATAAGAATAACTTAATAAATTATTTGAAACAATAAATTTTTGTATTTATTTTTTATCAAAAGAATTAAATTCACTATTTAGTAATTTGAGGATAAAGATCTCCTCGCGTCTCTGCGATCCTGGTCGGGGATTTTGAAATTTTTATTTCATGAAACTCGTCAGCCATGTTTGAATGAAATTTTAAAAAATCTATCAGAATCGCAGAGACGCGATTATTTATTTATTTATTTATTTATACTACTGCAATAAATTACACTATTATGGTGGCTTCAGCTTATGCCAACCAAAAGTAGTAGGGATGTCGGAACTAGAACAACAATAAAACAGCACGATACTTTAGTAAAATTGTTTTATTAACTCAAATAAGTTAGGTATAATAACTCCTTTTCGAATAACAATAACAGGTCTCTGTTATCAACTACACACAGATCAATTTTTGTGTATTTACAAGTTTCGTTAAATTATTGGCAGGGAACTTTATAATAATTTATAATACATACACTACAAAAAACAATCGAGTGAACGTGAGTGTGTGAAAAAGAGAGAGACAGAGATAGGTAGGCTGGTCGCAACGCAAGCACGTGTGATATAAGGGGAGGCACGCTGGCGAAGCTGAAGTAAAAGATTCAGTGGCATGTAAAAGATGAGGTGGGAAAAGGGGGTCGAACCCTGAATATCTATGCCACTGGAAGACATCTAAAGAATCTGAACCCGTCAAATTGAAGAGCTCTGTTTGCTTTAATTTATTGTTCATGCCGAGTTTCATCAAAATCGGTTCAAATTTACACGAGTTATGACCAAAAACTGTTACATTTTTCTAAACTTTGACACCCTGCAGGGTCTCTTTTAAATGAATCGTCATCTTGAGGTGACGAGTATTTTTTCAACTCACATCTTTATGAGAGGAACTATGTATTCCTCTATAAATTAGGCCCAATATCACTGAAACACCATATATAAATGAAATACAACATACAGGCCGGATAGACCAGGGTCTATATAGACGAATTCGAGAGGTTGCCCAGGGTTATAGAAGGCAGCAGGGTCGGTATCCACGCCACGTTACTGTAGGCCGACTGGTCCAGTGAGCTGATTCGAGCCAGTTCGCAGATGCCACCCCCGATTTCGAGAGGGGACCCACCGCGTCCACTTTCCACAAAATCAGTTCGCTGCAGAATCACTGAAAAAGTGTTCTCACTCTTATTGTAATTTGATTATACCAAAAAAATAAAATAAAGTATTCAATAAAATCAATCAACATTTACAACACTATTATACTGAAGTTTCAGAATAGTAGGCACTAAGTTCTTAGAAATATTACGGACTTAAAGTAAACACATTGTTGCCAGCTTTTTAATTCTTGGTGTTTTATCATTTTGTATTTTTATCATTCACATGCAGGTAAATGGTTGTAGGATAAAAAATACTGTGTTTTATTTGTTGAGTAATTTTTCTGCTATAATAATTTCACAACATCGATATTTAATAGCAAAAGATGTAGAATTTCAATGAGGTTCGGTCCCTTAAAATATAATATATGGCAACATTACAGCAGTGTCAACAAGTACAAAGGATAAGCAGGTCCAACTTGCAGTAAGGTAAAGTAAGATGGATATACAGTGCTTCCCAAAAGTAACGGATAAATTCAATAAAATCGTATGAAGACGTTTTCTTTTGTTTTGCTCGGACACGTCAATCGTTATTTTTGATTTGCCATCCACGCATGTCTTTTTCGACCCCCCACCCTTAATCTCCCAAGGGGTAGCTACCCCAATTTTAAAAATTCAAATGGCAAGGTACCCCTTGCGATACCTTGATTGATAGGTTTTTTCATCCTGAATATAACAAGAAAATTTTTTTCAAATCGGTTCATAATTAATTTAATTTAGTTTAATTTAATTCAGAGAGAAAGATAGGAAAAAATTTTAATTAAATTTTAATTTAATTTTAATACGCTTATTTATTGCCTTATTCGATGACATTTTGCTGAATATTTTCGTTAATTATGAACCGATTTGAAAAAAATTTTCTTGTTATATTCAGGATGAAAAAACCTATCAATCAAGGTATCGCAAGGGGTACCTTGCCATTTGAATTTTTAAAATTGGGGTAGCTACCCCTTGGGAGATTAAGGGTGGGGGGTCGAAAAAGACATGCGTGGATGGCAAATCAAAAATAACGATTGACGTGTCCGAGCAAAACAAAAGAAAACGTCTTCATACGATTTTATTGAATTTATCCGTTACTTTTGGGAAGCACTGTATATCGAGCATGCTGCCAGTCCGTCCAAGGCAGCTCCGTATTCAGTGGCGTATCGTTCATGCTATTTTCGTGAGGGGCTGCAATATAACATTTATCGCTCCTTTAAATCCTTAATATTTTATTTTTATGTTTATATTTGCTGAATTATTGAAGCATCACAAAAATTAAAAAACGCATGAAAATGAATGAAAAAGAATTCGCGGCAGTGGAATAACCTGAACAAAAAGAAAAGTTGTTTGTTTTGGGCTGTTATTGGATGTCGATCGGGACTTGTATATTTTTCTCTTTCTGTTTTCTGGTTGTCAGAAAAGAAAAATTAATATTACCGGGGGAAGAAGATTCTCGACTCTCGGGAACAACAAAATTTTGAATATTTCATATTGTTCATAGACAATCTGTGAAGTAATTAAGAAATACAAGCTAGAAAAAATCAATATCTTACTAATTTGTTAATAATTAGTTATTAGTTAATTATTTGGTAAAATAATAATACAATAATGATTCCTGTTTTGGGAATGAACTGAGTTCCAGGATACAGAAAAAGTTTAACTATAAGAAATTTACGGAATTACCATCCCGGAAAAACCCATACCCGGTCGACAATAAAGTGCATAATTAGTGGGGATAGCTTGGTTGCTTTAAGGGTCGCTCATCAGATTTCCTGTCTGAATCTTATTTCTCAGTTCTCACTGTGGTGTAAACGGGAAAGAAGCAAGCTTCTTTGAGTGCCGAAGTGAAATACTGTTTAAATTTAAAGTTGTGAGCAATAATATGGAAGGCGAGAGCAGCCAAAGTAAACGTCGTCGTACGAATTTATCTACAGGAGAAAAAACTATTATATACAACGTGTATTGTGGACTCCGTGAAAGGAATCAAAGTATGTTGGTAAACGATGTAGTTGCTTTGTGTAGTGATTTAACCAAAGTGTCAACTAGGAGTGTACACCGAATCTTGAAAACTTTCAAAGAGTCCAAAGGCGGAACAGAAAAGGTAGCTGAAAATATTGAAACAAGGGGGAGAAAACGCATTGACATTGATGATGACATAAAATACGCCGTTCGGAGAAAATTTCATTCGTTCTTTTTCCGAAATGAAATTCCAACATTAAAAGCAATCGCTGCCGAAATCAATTCGGATGACGCAATGCCGAAAATATCGCGACGTGTCTTATTGCGGACATTAAGACAAATGAACATAAGGCATATGAAAAGGCAGAGAAAAAGTCTTCTTATAGAAAGAGAAGAAATAATTTTGTGGCGGAGAAATTATTTACAAAAAATTCGAGAGTATCGTCGTGAAGGGAAGAAAATATATTTCTTAGACGAAACTTGGCTGAATCAAGGTCATACTGTTTCGAAAATTTGGCAAGATTTGGAAATAACAAGCCGTCGACAAGCTTTTTTTGAAGGTTTTTCCACAGGACTAAAAGCGCCAGCGGGCAAGGGGCGGAGGCTCATAATAACTCACATAGGTAGTGATTCGGGTTTTTTGGAAAACGGATTGCTACTTTTCGAATCGAAGAAAACTAGTGACTACCATGAGGAAATGGATGCGGAAAAATTCGAAAGCTGGTTTTTAAAAATTTTACCAAGCCTTGAGCCAAATTCGGTCGTGGTAATGGACAATGCTTCCTACCATAGTCGACGATTGGAGCCATCGCCAACAACTGCATGGCGAAAAGGTGACATCATTAACTGGCTGGCTCAAAGAAATATACCATTTGATGACAACATGTTAAAAGTGCAACTATTAAACATCGCAAGGGCACAAATACCTCATTTTAAGAGATATGCTGTCGACGAATTGGCTCGCGAGTGCAACATCATTGTACACCGCCTCCCTCCTTACCACTGTGAACTGAATCCTATAGAACTTATTTGGGCTCAAATAAAAAACCAAGTGGCGAAACAAAACGTGACCTTCAAGATGGATGAAGTGAAACGCCTGCTAGCTACTGCAATAGGAGATGTGACGGCTGAAACATGGAGAAACTGCATCCGACATACTACAAAAGAAGAAGACAGAATGTGGGATCTAGACACAATAGTTGATGTTTCGGTTGAGCCATTAATTATCAACTTGAACGATAACGGTGATCGGGATAGTTGTCCATCATCCGACGATTTTTCTTCTGACGATGACTAAGGTACTATTTTTTTCCTATTTTCTTTGCTATTTTTATTTTTGCTATATGCTATATTATTTACTATATGCTATATTATTTGGAAGTTTACAATTATATTTCTCAATAAATTCATTATTGTCTGAACCTATTTTGATATTTTGCGTCCGCCACTGAATGCTCCAACTGAGCGCTTATACGTCACGACCACTTCCGAGAACTTAGTGCCTACTATTCTGAAACTTCAGTATAGATATTAACAATAACGAACCTATACTTGAGGAGGATCATTCTAGAATCGATTCTTCCAGTGATTCCTAGTAATCATCCCGGATAAGTAACATTTTGAGAATCTCTAACAGATAACTTTTTTTTTCGACACTGACAATAATAATAATAATTATATTTCAGGTATTCAACCATCGTTTTGTTCAATCCAGGAGCTAGTTTTTTTAATTAATTATTTCAATAATACTTGGAATATAAGATTGGAATAAATAATTAATTAGAAAGCTCATGGCAGTGTCAAAAATAAGCGTTCAATCTCCGGTACCAGTATCTTGTCAATTGGATGGGGGTAAGGGGGGTACTGGTACTGGTACCGGAGAGTCAACTTTACAAGAAATTGTAAATCCGAGGACTCGACTACATATTACAAAAATACAACTAGGTATGTAATGTAATAATAATGTAAAGTCTGAACAAACTTGCTATTCACAAACAATAATCAATTTATTACTATTAAGTACTATTCGTTATTTATTTATTTATTTATTATGGTAGTAGCGCCTTTGCTGGGTATGTTATCTCAAAATCGATTAAATCAATTTGTTCACTAGACTTGTTTGTTGTATTGTTGTGTTGAACATACCAAGCGTTAAATATCTCGACCAGAGTAGGTACATTGAATAAGTAGACCCTCACTGAATTGGCGTGTTGTAGTTTTTCGATATTAAAACCCCGGTTATTATGATTTTTTTTTATTGTCTGAGAAATAATTTTTCCAAGATACTATGAATGAGATCCTGCTACTACGGAAATTACTTGAAGCCCAGGTTAACCGGAGTTCTAATCGATTGTTAGTAAATGTTAGTTTCAAAAATCGTTTCCCAGAATAATCATAAAGCAACATACAGTGTTCGTTTTAGGCAAAAAGAGGCCAACAGAGTGAATTTAATTAATTTAATTTCCACTTCTCATTTTTCTTTCCTGTACACACGGTATACAGGGTGTTTCAGTGATATTGAGCCTAATTTAAAGTGGTTAGTTAAAGTTCCTTTCATAAATACAAGTGGAAAAAAGAAATTTCAACTCAAAATGACGTTTCATTTCAAAGGTAGAGAGTGTCAAGCATAATTTTATTATATACTCGCTCTTATAGACAATATGTGCTCATTTATCCCGTTGTTTTCACTGTAAAATAAAGGTTTAAAAAAAATGGAGTAGATTTTGGGTACTTTGAAGATTTAAACCCCCTAACTTCTACATCACTGGATTAAATGCGATTTTAAGAAGCGCTTTAGATCCGCCCGTGTTTTTTACACCAAAAAGGTACTCTCGACTAACCGCTCTATAATTAACCATCTCCTAGAAAAATGGCCTTCTATGAGAGAAAACATTAATTTCAGAATTTTCAAAAAATTTGTTCTTAGTATTACCGTTTATGAGATATTTGCAGTTTTTTCAGGTCCCAAATGACCCTAAAGGAATACTTTTTTATTTTAAATTGCATGGGGCTATTCTATAACGTTTTGACATTCGCAATAAAGTCATTGGTGTAAAAGATAGAGAGGGAAAAGGGACTCCAATCCTGAAAATCTACACCACTGGAAGACATCCCCAAAACCTGAACCAGCAAAATTGGAGATCTTGGTTTGTTTATTATTGTTCATGACAAGTTTCATCATAATCGGTTTAAAATCTACATGAGTTATAATAACCAGAAACCCTTTGACTCCCTGTATCTTTTAAACGAATCGTCATTTTAGATTGAAATTAATTTTTGTCAACGAGAGGAACTGGAACTACTCCCTTAATTTCAACCCTACATCACTGAAACTGTATATCGTATATCGTCAGCGCCATCGTGAAAAAAGCAACACACACCAGAAAAAGCCCCCGACCGAATAACATCTCCATTTCAATAATAACAACCCTTACGTCTCGTTATTTTTTTTACCAGGATAAGCGTGTCGCTTTAATCTATCCATACAAGTCGTCTTTTGTGCTGTAAATGCTCGCATTCGACCTCGCCAAACTGTTCATCTTGCCCCTGTTATGGAGGCTCTTCTTCATGTAGGTCTCGTTGTAGAAGTTGGGCATCTCCCAGCATTCCTCCTCGTCGTCAAAGTAGTGTACGCAAGTCGAGCGGTGGCTGGGCGCGATGCTCTCGGCGTACGGCGTTGGCGCGCCATAATAGAAGTTGACCTGAGAGCCGTTCTGGTCGGTTGCAGGCGTCAGCAGTTTTTTCAGCTCCTATCTGCGATTCGCCCTGTGGGATCGATCGGAGGTTTTTAGCTCAAAGGGGAACGTTTTCGGTGGTCGAAAGTTACCTGGCGCAGATCATCCAGATCAGGAGGATGATGAAGATGAGGATTATGACGGAAGAGGCGATTTTTCCGAGCAGTGCTTTCCTGTGTAGCTGCCCATGCACCTGCAGGACGGTTGTTGGGTTTGGATGCCTTTGACGCAGGCGCCCTCGTTTTCACAGTAACCATCGCAGAGGTCTGCGGAAAAAAATTTAAATTCAATTAGACACATTTCTCAAGCTCTCTGATAAAGATGTTCCAAAGCATAAAAGTGACGACAAGGAGATACTGATACATTAAAGAGATGACAAAGACGTTCTCTGGCACATAAAAGTGAGGTAAAAGTGTATAAAAATACATAAAAGTGTTCTGATAAAAAAAAAATGTTTCAAGCTTTCTGAGAAAGACGGTTGAATGCTTAAAACATAAAATTATTAATTTTACGCGAAAACCAAACCAACTCACCTACACAAAACTCGCCTGTTCCATTATAACCAGGCTTACCTTCGCAGTCAAAGTCTCCCGTTTCGGGAATCAACAAACAATAAGCGTTAACACCGCAATGCTTAATGTCCGGTCCATTCATTTCGCACGGATTCGTGCACTCATCTTTGCTTGTCTAAAAAAAAAGAAACGATCACTTTGACCCATCAGAAACATTAATGAAAAAACTCACAGCACCAGGTCCCTTGGTGTTGGTGTTCAGCGGACAGGCGATGCACTTAGTCTGGTAGAAGCCCTTCTTGCACTCGACGCAGCTGTTCAGAGAGCCGTTCAGGTAAGTTCCGGGCGTGGAAACGAGAAGGGAACACTCCTCAATCGTTATCGCTCCTGATTTAGGTGTGGTACGTCCGGACGGACATGCCTGACATGCGGCCTGATGAAAAAATTAGTAAATGTCAACTGACTTTTACAGCGTCTTTGATTAAAGAATCCTTACCTGTACGCCCTTTTGTTCTGTAAGTTCCCCTAGGACAAAGTTCACATTCTCCATCCAACGCCAACTGCTGACCAGTTCCGCACTCGTCTCTCTGCATTCTTTGCTTGAAGCCTCTTCACCGGTACCGGTACGGGTCGTTTTTACCCAGTCCGCATCATTGAAAACAATCCAACTGCCTACCTACATCATAATTTCATGTAAAAAAGATAAGAAGAACTACTAGCATTAATAACAAACAGTCTCACGCATGCATATAAATACAGAATTATTTTTTACTGATTTATGAGAAAATACAAAATTGCGAACAAAGTGGGTACCATAAATTAGCAGAAAAGTACCACCTGTTCACAACCCAAAGAAGAAAGCAGTCTCAAGACGCGATCACCTGTTCACTCGATACTGCAAATCCATGTCTTCGTGCCACTTGTTTATTTATTTATTTTAGAATTTGAAATTGTCTTAGGGAAATTTCATATCTAGGCCTCTACCATAGAGTAGCCAGAACAAAATCGAAAGCAGAAATATTCTATTGGTAGAACTGCTGAATCGCGACGGTTTTACCCCTACGCTGGCCCCCCTCCACTCTCTCTGCTAGCTCTGAGTCGACAGGCTCTCAGCGTTGCCACATAAAATCCGTGTCTCCGTTCTCCTACGGCCTTAAAGTGTCATTTTTGGTTACAAATAATATTAAAACACTTATTTACTGCAGTAAGTCAGGTCTTTGGTCAGGGTAGGTTTTTTTCCTTCAAATATTCGTAAAATGAAAAAAAAACCTACCCTGACCAAATACCTGACGGAACCGGTAGCTACTTATTACGGTCTCGTGCGGAAGCGGGCAGGAAGCACGCAGGATTGTCTGCAGAACGTAGGAGAAGGGCTTGCATATGGTAACGCTGAGAACGTGTCGGAGCGTAGCAAGCAGAGAGAGTGGAGGGGGGCCGGCGCAGGGGTAAAACCGTCGCGATTCAGCAGCTTTACCATTCTATTAATGCCTCATTCATTTTTTCCTCAACACCCTGTATACTGACAGTATTATCAGCAGGGCAGAGTCACGCAAACAAAACTGTTACACACTTACCAGATTATAATCGTCCAGTCCCAGCATGGTCTTGGAACTCTTGGAGCCCTGTGAATGTTGATCCTCTTGCAGGTGGAAGCGGCCGGGTTCCTTGAGACGTCGGTCATCGAGGCTCCGGGTCTTCGCAGACTGTCGAGAGGATCTGCTGGGTGCCCGCAGAGCTCGGTGCCATGGAAGCATGTCAACCAACTGACCCGCCAGAAGCACCCCCCCGACGGGCACGCAGAACTTACGGGTGCTCAAGTTCTCGATTATCGTACCAGGCATTTTGTGTGCCTTATTTTCTGTTCACACTGAATCAAACGCTCTTCTAAAACAATGAAAACATGAGTATGAGTGGCTGAGTGGAGTGTAGAGTGAATGAATGAAATGAATATAAAATAAAATATAAAATAATAAAATAAGTAAACAAAAACAATCACTGTAATTGAACAGCGTTGCCAGATGAAATATTCTAAATACCCTAGCGTGACTACTAAAAATCCCTAGAAATCCCAAATAAAATAGGGTGTATTTTTTGTTGCATGTTCTTGTGTATGTTGTAGCAAGTTTACTGAAATACAATGCAAATTAATTTTCTCTGGTGTATTTTTGGTTGCATAAGTTAGTTTACAAGCAAATTTACCTTTCAGTCTTAACGTTCCGATGAGCGAGAATTTTAATGGGCTTTTGTGAGTAAGTAAAGTACCGGTTTGAATTTGAAATCTAAATAAAATACAGTTCTTGAATTGGGAGTATTTAACACTTGCCTGTATTCACGTAGTTTACAGATAATGGCCATTTAAAAGTTTATAATTATTCATACATCAGTAATATTTTATAGTAGCGCTATAGTGTCTCATTGATGGCACCATATTATGTACAGTCGGAAGTTGGTTGATTCCTGTATTTGTGAAAATAGCAGATATTTATATACCTATTTCACTTGCAAATAGTAGATTTATGCAAATTAATTGAACAATTTATTAGAATGCACTAGAAAATTCGTTGTATTTACGTATTTTTTTATGTACTTTTCAAAAATCCCTAGATTAGTAGGAAAAATTAACAAAATCCTGTTATCCCTTCAATACAACGAAAATCCCTAGATTCGGGAAAAATCCCTAGACCTGGTAACGCTGTAATTGAATCGAATCCAATTAAATCGAACTAATACGAGACTCGATTTTCATTCATCCTTGCTAAAGCGCCGATAGATCCGCATGCGCAATAATCATTACACATTTTTGTGGTTAAGTTATTAATATAATAGTATTGATAAAACCTGATTTTTTTTTACATGGTAATGACTAACTAAAAATTATTTAACAATTTTGCAAATTATTGATGATTTTCTTTTGAAATTTTCCAAGAATATAACTCTACCGTGGATTTATTATAATTTCAAAGTTATACTACTCGGCATAATAGTATCAATATTGACATTGACGTTTCTGTTTGCGACGATAATTTTTTTTTCTTAGACAAGGTAAACTCTTTGGATGATAACTATTATTGTATATACAGGTTTAGAAGAACTATTTAAAGGGCCACTACAGGGATATCCTAAACCGTTGAAGATACGAGGTCGGTTAAATTAGAGAAAAGCTGCGCTATTTTGTGGCCATCTCGAATCCGTCAAAACATGCAAGATATCTATGACCGTTCCTGAAATATCCTGAAAAAACTGAAAAATCGAGAAATCTTATTTTTGCCATATCTTTCTTACCATTGGAAATTAATAAATAATTTTTCGTAGGCTTGCATAAGCCGTTATCAGCTATATTCATCTGACGTTTCAAAAATTTTCACAGCCGACTAGATCCCCGAGTTTTCATAGTCAACTTTCGTTTTTCTTATGGCCGCCACATTATTTTTTTATGTCGTTCGATAAGAAAAAAATAATGTAAACCAAAAATTAATAAATTTTAGAAAAAAAAAAAAAATTGTAAAATTTTTATTCTTCTTTTTTCAAAGAAAAACAGAAAATTTTTCGCTGAAATAGGCCAATATGAAGTCATACTGCTTGCATTATAGTTTTTTAATTTCTCTATGATATTCGGTCTAAAAAGTTCTCTTTTTTTGGAAAAAAAAGAACAAAATTTTTTAAATTTATTTTTTGAAGTTTATTAGTTTTTGGTTTCCATTATGTTTTTATAACGAACGAAATAAAAAAACAATATGGCGGTGATAAGAAAAACGAACGTTGACTGTGAAAACTCTTGGATCTAGTCGGCTTTGAAAATTTTTGAAACGTCAGATGAATATAGCTGATAACGGCTTATGTAAGCCTACGAAAAATTATTCATTAATTTCCAATACTAAGAAAGATATGGCAAAAATAAGATTTCTCGATTTTTCAGTTTTTTCAGGATATTTCAGGAACGGTCATAGATATCTTGCATGTTTTGACGGATTCGAGATCGCCACAAAATAGCGCAACTTTTCTTTAATTTAACCGACCTCGTATCTTCAATGGTTTAGGATATCCCTGTACTGCCCTGTTAATTGAAAAGGGCGTATCTACGAAAACCTTGTTTTGAGATATTCGCATTTTTCTAATTTAATAAGATAAGCCCTTCCTATTTTTCAATTTAAAGACCTTGCTGTTTGTAGTTAGGACTTGTGTAACTAATAAAAAGACACCTCGGGCTTCAGGCTTTCTGATGCATATTGTATCAAAAAATGACCAGAAATGTAGATACGCCCTTTTCAATTAACAGGGCAGTGTAGTGGCCCTTTAAATAGTTCTAACCCTGTATAATAGAACAAATTGCTGCTAAAATTATGTGCCCGCTTCCTGATGTTTTATATAAATGTATTTTCAATTTTCTTGAATTTTCATGGGGAGGAGGAAAGAATCTAACAAAACAATGACAATAAGGACCTGATATAATCAGGTTCTGAGTATAATGTAAAACTAACGCTAACAGTATTCGCACTAAAATCATCTAAAACGATTTGATCTCCTGATCACCACAGAGCAAAAATATGCATAGCGAATGACGGTGTTATTATTGGTAACTCCAATCAAGCTGCAGTTTGTTGAAATTCCCCCCTTTGAAAATTTTTTTTTCAGTTCGGACGTCGTTTTTGGATGAAATCCTGACCACTAATACTTCAAACCACGGCGAATCTGATAACAAAGTCCGTTTTTCAATTGGAGCCACCGTTTCGCGGTGATATTAATTTTTTGATGTCGTAGGTAATTCATGACCGTTGATTCTCTTTGGGGCTCGATTTGGGAAACTTCCCGGCTTTAACGACCCCTAATCCCATGTATATTTTGAATCAGCGCTCCAAGTACTGCCAGAAAAAAGCATCAGCTCGCTTTCGAAAAATAATTTTTTGAAAAAAAAAAATAAGCAGAGGGTCCCCCATTAAATTTTTTTTTCAGTTTTTGGATGTAATCCCGGCCACTAATACTTTAAACCACTCCGAATCTGATAACAAAGTCCGTTTTTCAATTGGAGCCACCGTTTCGATGATATGAATTTTTTAATGTCGTAATTTTCGATTTTTGTCCCTATCCTTATTGTAACGGGAACGGGGGCCATCTTCTTTTTTTTTGAAACACTCTGTATATAAAATAAATAAATCAATAAAACCTTCCTACGGTCTGGTCTATCTTTATACACCCAAGCAGTTTCTGCACAAGAGCACTGTGGACATTTATTATTTATTTCCTCAATTTCCTCGATTACCTGATCCCATTTATTACACACTACACGAGATGTACCTATACCGTATATCTATATAGGTACATCCTAAGATATATTACATTAATAATAACACCAAACAACCGTCCACTAGACCATTAATAAGTATCGGTAGGGTTGGTCAAATGTGGACTAAACAGCACCAGCACCCCGCCAACATCAGCACGAGCACGAACCCTCTTATTATTATCGGAAATCGATGAGCGAACGGGCCCCACTTATCGGCTGGATAGGTGACACTAAACATCGGAGACAGAGATGCATTGACAGCTTCCGTGTCGCTTTGTTTCAGTTAAAATGGAACATCGGGGGTTCACTCGCACGACACAACACTATAAATGCAAATTGATCGCATCTCAATAAGAAAGGACTGTTTGTTTGTTTATAAAATAACCATCAGGAGCGGGATTGTTATTAGAGTGATGTAGGGACTTTATTCATTATCTACATTATTATTATCTTTTAGGGAGATATGTATGACAGTTGATAGTATAGCAAAAGAGAGCGATCACAGTCAGTACGTAGTGAAATATTTGATTTAAACGAGCGAAAAGTCTTTTTTGACGTTTCTACGATTATATTTCAATTCTATCAGCCCAGTAAAGATGAAACGGATGAATTGGCGTAAAAAATGTTTTGAAACATTAAACATGCCGACCGTTCAAATTTCGCTTATTTTGTATTTTCCTGCATTTATTGCTAAATGTGAAATTGGGGTGGTAGGTAGGTACCTGGAGCGTACTGCTACGATAGCAACAACGCAGTTTCGTTGCCGAGGTGGCGATTTTGGAGCCCCTGCCTGCTGTTATATTTTAATTCGGCTTTCAATGTTTTGTTTGCATAAATATTGTTTTAATTGAGAGCCGCGCTGCTAATGGATTTCCAATAATTCTCCCGCTGAGGTACTTTTAATGGCCATCGGCCGCTATTTACAAATCGAAAAACAATAAAACGAGATCTGATTTGGAATCTGTCCAATGGGCTGTATACGAACGATGCTGGAATAGTTGTTAACTATAATGTTTGTCAATTATTGTTCAGACATACTTGAGCCTGAGCGCAGCCACTTATAAGTTCTCTTCTTTTTTACTCTCTTTCTGTGTCTCTCGCTTTGGCTTCGCCTTATCAGCTACTTAGCCATAATTCATGTCAATTTCTACAATAAGTAGGAAGTTGTGCTGCGCAATGTGCATGATGAATTATTTAGGTCATTTGTTCATTGTTGATGTCAATATAATCGCGAATACAGGTGGTTCCCTTTTTTTGGCAGGAAAAACATTTTTTGACAAATTTTCAGAGGGAGGTTAAAAAAAAATACGTTTTGAAGCATTTCCAGAAAAGTAATAAGGGCTCCATAAAATTGAAATTGAGTAAAAAATCAAGTTTTTTCCCTTCAAACCACTAAAAAAACTCTAAACTTCAGTTAACATCAATTTTCAAGTTCAAACGTCAGTTCTGTCACTGCCATGAGTTTCAGACAACACGTGAATAACATGTTGTTTTAATTTAAATTGATTTTATTATAATTAATTAATTTGGGGATTTTGATCAATAATCATTATTTAATTCAATTAATGTTTTAAATGTTTCAATTCAATTAATTATTCAAATGACTCGTTTATCTACAGTTGCTATTGAAAAATTCATTCATGTACCATGGGCGTACTTGTAGTTAACGATTTATAACGATGAGTTAACGCTGGGGTAATTTGTTTGTAACTGTAAACGAATGAACTGCAGTTTGGTTCACCTTATCGGTGACGGTTCAATTGATTTCATTAATAGCGTCTGTCCCTTCCCAATTTAAACGTCGCTGTACCAAACGTGATAGTAGGACAGCACCAAGGCGTGGAATTTTTTTGTTTCATATTTTCTGCACTCTTAAACGATTTATTCATTTATTTATTTATTTATGCATTTTCTTTTGTTTTATATGTATTTTTGTGTGTTTCGTTTCTTTTCAGGATGTATGAGCCCTTGAAATAGGAATATAAAATGTAAAATGTCTCTTTCTGAATAGTAAACGCAGCCAGATGAGTTATCTTTGCAAAAGTTCTTTCTTTGATTAATTGCACTGAACCCGGCATTTGGGAGGGGGTTAGAATAGATAGAATAAAAAGGTTATCTCCTTTATGTATATATTATAATATCTCCTTTCTCACAACCATTGGCTAGCTCAAGTATTTTCGTAACATTTGCAGTACGGACAATAATAACGCAGTAACGTCGTATCACACAAAATGTGTGATAATATTTGTCACCTAACGTTATGAAATATCATAATAATCCCACTTCAACTACTATATAACTACTGTAACATCAGCAATTTACCCCGATAGGTCGTATGTTAATCTGAGCAGGTACATTATCCGAATCGAATCAGTAGTAGTAGTACCTGTTAGTTAGTTACTGTTAGTGTTGGTGCTGGTAGTTTCCACAGAAATTTCCCACATTATCATTGTAATAAGCGCAACCATTGCTCCAATTCCGCTCATAAAGTTACCATTCATTACACGACAATTTGACGTTTCCATCAGTCACAATTATTATTATTCTCGGATCGCTTGATGGGCGTTCCGTGTTCCGTGAAGTCCCCGTTAACTTATCATTCATCAAGCTATTATAAGAATTATTATTACAATATAAAGGTGGATTCGACGCGCAAGAGACGATTATTGTTATTAATTATAATTAGGCACCTATAGCAGAACTCGAGAACTCCACCCGGTAGATCTGAAACAGTTAGCACAATCCGGGCAAATTGACAAACAAATCAAAGTGTAAAACTATGCAAATTCCCACAACGGCATTAAGTAATTACGTCGCTAAATATTCAGATCGTATTCGACGAGTTGGCTGGTGGCTGCTAAGAACGACGTCTCCTTGTAAGCCGAGCTTAATGCCAAGTGTCATGTTTCTTGGTAAATTAATACGTCAAAGGTTTACTCGGAACTGTCATAGCGCGTCATTGAGATCGTTGAATGCATTATTTAGCCTGCTCGTAACAATAAACCGCTCTTGGAAACAAAATTTATGAATGACAATTATTAATTATAAATAGATAAATTACTTAATTTTACATTATGTACTATGATAGCTGCGCGCGCGTGTCAGCAGAACAAGAAAGTGTTTTTTTTATTACGCTGTTGCTAGAGCGCCGATAGTCCCGCAATACCACGCATGCGCATTACACGTTTTAATGTTAATTCAGGTCTTTTTGGGTGGTGTTGGTGATGGTCGTGGATTTATTGTTGCTACTATTATCGGCGCTGTAGCATCAGTTTTTGCATTCGAACGAAATAGACTCTCATTTATCAGGAAGGTTTAATAAAATTTAAAAATGACGTCACTTGGATCTCATTTGTATGGATCTCAATTTATCACTTCCCTTATTCACATTTCTATATATTTTAATACTTGCCATAGACAATGTGGAACTGTATCAAAATCCGATTTCAGTTTGATTGAATGAGGCTGCAGACGTAATATTCACTCGGTGACTTTATCGAGTAACGCACGCACGCACCCGCACCACTGAATATCATTATATTCAGCAGATACCGCCGCGTTTCAGTTTTCATTTTTCAGTTTTCAGTCAAACCTCCCGATAGACCGGAATGAACGTGTATCGGCCCGATTCGGCATTAACATTTAAATAAATCATGGCTGTCTTTTCAGCGGGACGGGAAGTATTGATAAACGCTCGCAGATAAGCCGCAGCTTTCAGGATTCAGTTTTATTTATAGATGACCTGAAAAACAGATCTGAATTATTCAAAACGGTGTAACACCAACACCTCTCCCGCCCTGCTCTCTGCAGAACGTGAATCTGAATCGATATGCTGATGCTGCCGAGCGCAACCTTTATTATATTATATTTTAGATTTTGGTACCGACGGAACGTCTTATTTATTTTAATTATGTACATCAAAATATAGCTAATTACCTGCTCTCAGCGACTATTCTTCTTATCCCTCTTAGAAATTTTGTATGAAATGTACCAGTACGAGTAGGTACATGAGTACTTGAAGGCGTAATTATTGCGGCGAGTTTTTGAAGTTCATACCTCTCGAGATGGAATTTTAAGCTGCCGTAATAAATCTTGAAAAGCTTCCACTCTAGCATAATCTCCGTTATTCACTCGGCTTTATGGAGAACAAGCAAGAAGCCTCCTCCAACTCGTCGATCTTTCTTCTTATGTACGGCTTTGTTATTCAACATTTCTCAGTTGAACAGCAGTTATTTATAAAGCGAGGGAAGTTTTAATGGAATTATTTCTTTTGACTTTTTCCTCTAATGATCGCCGCGCTATTCGCGCCTTTTCGTCTGCAATAAGATTCTCGCTATCTTACTGGAAATTTTCTTGTTTTCTTCAACATTCTTATTGACCTGAAAAAAAAAATGAATAGTTTAGTTACATCATCATACACAGCTAGCCGGATTAGAATTTCTTGAGACGACGAGTCGTTCCCGTCCCAGTCCATATCTAGACTCGACGCAGCGAGTCGGCTCGATCGTCTGAACGGGGCTTAATTTGCTCAAATATTTTATTTTTGCAAACAAGACCACTAAGAATAAGTCGATTGAGTCCAATCGGCGGGTTGTTAATTTTATCGTTCATACTGTTACGCTCCTGATAACGTAACATTTAATTTAATGGAACCAAAATCCTTCTCAAATTATGTGGGAAACATTCGTAACTTAAAGGCGATAATATCAGTTGTTAATTTGTTTTATAGATGAAAGAAAACGGGATAATAATAATAATAATAATAATAATAATAATAATAATGAACGTTTTAATAAAGAACGTTTCTGATGCCCAAAAACAAAGAAACACAACTAGCCAAAAATTACAGACCGATCACATGTCTAAACACCATATACAAAATCCTCACTAAAACAATAGCAGCCAGAATAGAAGAACACTTAGTTAACAACAGTCTATTCCCAGCTGAGCAGAAAGGATGCGTCAAAAATACCTATGGGTGCAAAGACCATCTCCTTACTAGCAAAATGCTTCACAAGGACTGTAAAGAGAATAAAAAGAGCATGTCAGTCGCCTGGATCGATTACCAGAAAGCTTTTGACAAGCTCCCTCACAGCTGGATAATCGAAACAATGAACATCTATAAAATACCACCTATACTGCTTGACTTCATCAGAAAAACAATGGAAAATTGGAACACAGATCTAACACTGAAACATGAACCTAATGCCTCGAATCAACATCAAAACCGTCATTATAACTTGGAAACCAATGATAGAATAGTGATAAAGAACATAAAAATAAAGAATGGAATCTACCAAGGAGACACGTTATCACCCCTCCTATTCTGTATCGCCCTCTTCCCCCTTAGCTCTAGGCTTAGAAACACAAAAAAAGGATACAAATGCAAAAACGAGAAAGAGACTATAAACCACTTGCTCTATATTGACGATCTAAAGGTAATAGGAAAAAATGACAATGAACTTAATGAAATACTTAAAATCGTAAGAGAATTTAGCGATGACATTAAAATGGAGTTTGGTTTGGATAAATGCGCGAAGGCTTCATTTGAAAAGGGAAAACTGAAATCAAGGGAACATATTGAATTGAACGACGCAGATAACATTAAAGCGATGAATCAACTAGATGTGTACAAGTACCTTGGAATTGATGAACATGACGGAATACAGCATCAGAGAATGAAAGCCAAGTTAAAGAAAGAATACATCAGAAGAGTAAGAGCCGTACTTAAAACTGAACTAAACGCAAGAAACAAGATCACAGCTATAACATCTCTCGCAATACCTGTAATACAATACAGTATCGACATAATCAGATGGACTAAGGCAGAAATTAAAAAATTAGACACCCAGACGAGAAAACTCCTTACAATGCATGGCGCACTACATCCGCGAGCAGATATTGACCGACTCTATATCCCTAGGCGAGAGGGGGGCAGAGGTATGATAAGTTTAGAAACCACCTATAACATTGCCTTAACAGGGCTGTCCAAATACTTAAAACTGAAAAAAAACGAAAAATATCTCGGCATGGTTTACAGACATAGCAAACCACAACAAATTGAGGAGGAGGCAACAGAAGAAACAACCCCTACTGAAGGTGGAAATATAAGTAAACCTGAAATAAAAATAATTAAAAAGATGAAACAGAGAATGAAAGAAAGAATTAAAGAAGATCTAATGACAAAATGGAAAGCCAAACCCCTACACGGTCAAATTGCGAATGAGGTGAATAAGGAAGAAATCGATCAGAGTCAGACTTGGACGTGGCTAGTGAAGGGAAATATAAAAGCAGAAACTGAAGCACTCATAACAGCTTGTCAAGACCAGGCATTAGCAACAAACTATTTGAAAACAAAAATTCTAAAAACTGCCAAAGACGTAAAATGCAGACTTTGCCGATCGTTCAATGAAACAACACATCATCTGGTATCTGGCTGCCCTATCCTGGCAAAAAAAGAATACCTCGACCGACATAACAAAGTGGCAAAGCAACTGCATTGGAATATATGCAGGCATTATAATACTGAAGTGAAGGAAAAATGGTACGAGCACCAACCTGATCCGGTGATCGATAACCCAAACATAACACTTTTATGGGATGAGAAGATACATACCGATAGAGAAATTAAGGCTATTAAACCCGATCTGCTACTGAAGGATAAGAAAGCGAAACAATGCCTTATAATAGATGTCGCAGTCCCATCGGATTACAATCTCACAGCCAAGGAAGCGGAGAAAAAGCTCAAATATAAAGATTTACAGATTGAGATACAGAGGATGTGGAACATGAAGGCTAAAGTCATTCCAGTCATCATCGGGGCAACAGGATTCATCTCTAAAACCACAACTATTTTAATAAAAGAAATCCCCGGAAAACACAATCTTCTTAGTATGCAAAAAGCCGTAGTGCTAAGTACAGCGCACATTTTACGGAAGATTTTGTAGCGCTGAACAATAGTCATCCCTCTAAAAGAAACACCTTAGGAGCATGGTTTGCACCCGGTGTTTACTAGCGAAATATTTTAAATACCTTAGCCTGAAGCTAAGTGAAGCATTTAATATAATAATAATAATAATAATAATAATAATTATTATTATTATTATTTACACATTTAACAGAATTGACACAACACACAAACTAAACACATGTAGTAGAACTTCTATGGCGACCTTGTCTTGGTGATAGCCCGACATGGTTGCTTGCCGCCGGGAGATGAGACCCGAGATGCTACATATATGCAGAAGAAGAAATAATAATAATAATAATAATATCTCTCTTTATTGTACGTAAAATTACAACAATCATTGCATCAGTACAATAGTGTTGAATAGAGTAAAATGTCGTGAAAAAAAAACAACGAACTGATCCAAACAAATCGCATGCGTATTCAAAAGGTGGTACGCACGCGATTGAACAAAGAAAGCTTGAACATAGCAAAAAGTGTACATTAAAACATTAATCTATCTATACATAGTACCTAATACTATATCGTCATATTTAAGTCGAATTGTCCAGATACTAGCAAACGAAAGTATCTATATTTTCAAGTGTTTAAGTCAGGAAGGAAGGAAGGGGGGGGGGGGTGGAAGACAGAATATCCATGGTAGTATATGGTTAAAGCTCTGTGAGATGTTTCCGCAGATATAACTTGAACTGAGAGAATCTGACGGTTGAAGGGTCAAGTCGGAAATGGTTTAGGTATTTTATAGACGCGTATGTAAACGTCTTTTCAGTGGACGAGAGGTGGAGGGTTGGTAGTTTAAATAGATTGAATCGAGTATGATAGTTGTGTGAGAATCGGAAAGGATCAAGCTTAGCCTGATTTTTGTAAATAAGTTTGAGGAGGGAGAAAACATACAGGGCGGGCAATGTTAGTATACCAAGTCGTCTGAATTGTCCCCTGCCAGATGCCAGATGCCAGATGCTTTTTAAATTTTGAAACGGTGATTTCCAAAAATATCCTGGGCTATAAAAAGTATCAAAATTCATTTAGGGTTTTATTTGTTTCTGTTTTCTGAACTCCACTTAAGAGTACCCTTAGTGCTTTTCTGGAACGGCTTCAAGAATCCGATACTTCCCAAACTTCATTCTGGAGTTCGGAATGTTCTATCCCTGGAACATTCTAGACATGAGTAGCTTCTAGACCATAAACTAATGACGCCTTACTGAGATAAAAAATAATTGTTAATTCTCCCGGGTTTTTTTATAACCTACCTACCTTTCACATTTAAGAAGTAAATCCAAAGACTGCATCTTTTCTAAGCGGATATAAGTTGAAGTTTAGACACGGTAATTCGCGGGGATAAAGTAATAGAACTTGACAACACAAAGGGCGTTTCTCTCAAGTTTTATATCCGGCTGTCTCGGGACGTTTAAAATTTCAGCCCCGTTATGAAATATTGCGTCTGTCTGCTGCTCTTCCCAATCTTTACGCGATCACCTCTCCAGGAACAAAAACATTCACATGTTCCTACTTATTGTACCTGTGTAAAGTAAGTAACACTTTTTGATTGCGACACGGGATAAAATATCATTTAACATTTAATATCTCTCCCGGCCTCCCGGTAATATATCATTGTGCGGAATAATAGTCCCGACAAATAGTGACGTTGATCGATGACCCATTCCGCCGGGATCAGGCTTGCAGTCGGACGATTCCCGATTATATGTCGCGCATACTTAGACAAAAGTACACGGGAGAGCGATCGAGTCAACTCAACTCTTTTTCGCGTCCCTTGATCAGAGAGTGAGTCTTAATTTCGACGTCTCTGGAAGATGCAAATCGGAGCCGGAGACGTCGTTCCTTTCATTAAATTTTTATTAGGGTTATTATAACGAGAGCTTTTCGGTGGGCGCGAACTTTTCCAATTAGAAACGATAGCATTGAAATTTCCCCGAAATTAGCGGGACATGATTCGTTTGAATAATCCACGGTTTAGGGGCTTGTAATAAGAAGTCCGCTATAATGGGGATTCCCCTAGTGGGGGCGCTTAAGAGGCAGAGGAATGCATAATTTGCTTATTAACTTGCGAAACTCTCCGCCGGCTGGTTGTAAAAAGCTTTTCTTGCGAATTTATAGGAAAACTTCAATTTTTATTGCCGGCCACATAATCCAATTATTATTTATTATTATAATCTCGCTGGCTGACGATTGTATCGGGTGCATGCATCGCAATTCTTGTCCGTTAATTGAAAATCCCCCAAATCCTTTATTTTAATACAATAGACCCTTAAAAGCATATAAATCATTAATAAATTGAGCTTTTAGGGATCTCTCTTTGGAAGTAATAAAATTAATAGAGTCTCTCGGGAAAACAGATGCCTTATTACACGAGCATAATTCGCCATTCCGCACCAGAGATAAAGAACGGCTAATGCGGGGCACGGGCACCGGCACGAAAGAGCGAGAGAGAGAGAGAGAGAGAGAAACCGTCGACTGGGCGAAGCAGCGAGTGCGTGAGGCTCACACGCGAGAGTGAGAGAGCGAGACAAAACAAGAGAGAGAGAGAGAGAGAGAGTGAAGCTTCACCTCAGAAACGTCGATTCGCCGGCATTTTTCATAATCGAGAGAAGCTTTGAATGCGATTACACCGTACGCTGAAAATTGCCCTGCGAAAAGAGATGAGCGCCGTTGTGTGTCTCGGAGACAGCGAGCACGCAGAAACTTTCTCCGAATAAACGGCACGGCACAGAATCAATATGTACCTGTAACATGCGCACAGAAAATTAATGTTATGAGCTTGTTTAGAATGCGAATGTGTATTTAGATTGTTGACTGTGCGGCTCCCGCCCGCCCTCAGACTGTGAGCCGCCGTCCCCGGCTCGACGCTGACGGCGCACAGTCTCGGCGGCAAACTGTTGCTTTCCATCGAGACTGAGCTGCCGCCGCCGCCGCGTGTTTGTATTACGACTACGACACTGTAATATTGCACTAGGGTTAGTGATACTACTAGGACTAGGACTAGGAGTATAATAGCACTAGCGCTAGCACTATAGCACTAGCGCGCCGAGCACGCTTATTTTACCAGGCCGCCGAAGGGATGATTATTCTTTCCAGAGCAAGACAAGCACTCTTTATTGTAGCGTTCTCTTTATTGAAACGTTTAATACATTATTGATCGACTACTTGAACTTACTTATGCCCCAAGTCTTCGCGACAAGCCTAACAACTTAACTATTAAACTAGAATAAGAGAATATTCTTTTCTAAATAGGAATTTTTGAAGTTCAAAGCCCTGTACCACGAAAACGGCTCGAGATAGAGGAAAACAGCTTACATGTCCCTATCTTAACTTTTTATGAGCTTTCCCATTATGTAGTTTAAATTTATATACAGGGTGATGAAAAAATTCGTGGTATACCACTAACAATAAGGTAAGTAAAAGGTAAGATATTCGAAAAAAAAATTTTATACCATTGAATAGTACGAGAAAAATTAAGATAGGGACATGCAAGCCGTTTTGCCATATATGGAACCGTTCTCGTTCTACACCGCTTTGAAGTTGGAATATTGACATTTTCACTTGTTATACTTAACGATAACGACTAGGTATGGAGATTACCGCTGCTGCTGCCGCTAATGTTCTTCTTTCTTACAACACATCAGAGGCGAAAATAGGCTGGTGGATGAGATCTAGAGCAAGGCGAAACTAGTTTCGGGAAAATTCTTCCCCGCTGTAGACATTGAAACGAAGACCTTCTTCGTTAATAATAATAAGAGACTTTCCTATTGAAATTCCGAGAGGCTGTTAACGAAATTTAATTAAATATACGCGTAGTTCAGTCACGAAATGAAGCAACATATTAAATCGATTCTCTTAATAAACTCAAATACAAAGACATCAGAGAGAGGTTCTGCTCTACGCGCGTTCTATATTATATGAAAGTGAACTTCAACCCTTAAGTTGTCCCGGGAGTAAAGTATCATACAGTTAGTTTGTCGGAAATTATACCCGAATTTTGACCGACCGGTCCCCACTTAGCAGGGTAGGTGGATAGGTAGGTAGAGGCAGCACGGTCGGTCAGCGCTCCTGCTTGAATCCAAATCTCGACAGGACACGGTGGAAATTTGGGAAACACACGGGCCCGTTACGCCGGCAGCGACTCGGGAAACTTTTCAATGGAGATCTCCCGGGCACGCTTTGGCAGTTATGAAAGGACATCTAGTAAGTCTGCTCGCCACATTCAACATATTCCATTAATAATGCCCGTTTAAATGAGCAAGCAACCCTGCTAGCTCTCTCCGTCCGTTGGAAATGTGAACGCGCAACTTGAAATTTACATGAAAGCTTTTATTATCTTGTTTAAAAGGGTTGGTGTTCTGTGCATGTGCCCGGCCGGAACGAGCAAAGTTAGACGTCCATCAACCGGATTCATGCCAGAGATTGGTGTAATTAAAATCGCTGTAAGAGAATCCGCCTGCCTGCCTGCCTGCCTGCCTGCTGGAGCTTACCGGACGCTGCATGGGCGGTAGAATGTATCTCTCCAAGAAAGTCGCGTAAATATTGGAAAAGTTTCCCAGTTTATTATTGTTTGATTATGCTCCCTGCTTATAATATCATTCTATCTTCAATATTGGATGTCGCTTTTCAAGCGGAGGCGCTAAGGTGGCATCTCCGCTGCCGGGCAGATTCCCAGAATCTTGGAATATATTAAGTGAAACCGTGTATTACTTTATAGACGAACCTTTCGAACGTAAATCGTTACATTAACGTAGAATCATGTTTACCCAACTATCTCTATCTAGCTAAGAACCTCTTTAATAGATCCAGTAGCAGAGCAAGTTAGATCAAAGATACTAGAAAACGTACGTGCTCGGAAGGAATCCGATATGAAATACCCGGGCCATTTCATCCAGGGATAATTATTGTGATGAGGCGCGCTTTTCCTCCCTCTTGAGATGCGTGGGATGGCTACAAGAGCGTTTAAATAATTGTATGTACTGTTTGGCTCGTAGGACTAAATAAGGGATCAATAAGGGATGCCAGGATCGAGAGATAAATTTGATTCTTAACGTCGATCATAAGTGAGACGTAAAATTTCATTCCCGGCAGAAATTGGTGATAAAAGACAATGTTGAGGGGTCGTAATAATAACAGTAATCATAACACGGGGCTGCGATAATTTATGTAAGCATAAAGGTGGTTATTGTGCCGTAAAATTACCGTCAACGTTGATGTAACAGCATAATTTCTCGCGGAATGATCGCGCTCTGAAAAATTATATTACACGTGGGTACACGAGATGACGTGGCTGTAAGGGCTACCGTATCATATTAGAATATCATGCATTTATCTTGAAACCTTGAGAAAGCTTTAATAGTGTGTAGTTTCTGTCCTAGTAGATTCCTCACCCTTAATAGTTTATGACACGGCAACCCTGCCGGTTATATAATGAAAATTAAAATAAAAAAACCACAACGTAGGGGAAATTTTTTTCTTAATTAACGCGAACCGGCAAGCTTTGGTTTACGTTTAAATCAGAAGCAGAGATAAGTCTTAAGAGTGTAGTAAAAAAAAAGATTGCATGAACTATAAAGCAAAATCAGCGTGGCGATCCCTTTATAAATGTTTTTCCTCGAAGCCAACACGCCGAGCGGAGCACGGAAGAAACAACGCACACACACGAATTCACCGCTGTTTGATAACGTATTTACCTCGCCCTTGGGGCCAGCCAGCATTTACCGCGTTCATATTTCGGCAGTTCCGTTTGATAATATATTATCTATCCGGGAGGCGCGTCTGTCTCCCGTTGAAAGGCAGGTTGGTAGGTGCGGGTGCGGGTGCGGGTGAGATGGGGGAAAGGTGGAAAAGGTACATCTATAATGAGATATAAAAGAGGAGGATGCTGAAATTAATTAGAATATCATGTTCGTTCTCTCGTTCGCTTTGCCGTGAAGATTGCGCGAGAGATAAGCGAAATGAAAATGGGGGGAGGTGGGAGGAGGCTTGGAATAATTATTATTAAAGGAGCGGTTTACGAAGCGTTGGCGGTGGTCGGGATGGGTGCGGGATGGGTCGGTGTGTAATGGAAACCTCGCGAACATAATCCCCATCATTAGAATGTTTAATTACTTTTTTTATTTTATTTAATAACGAGCCTTCTATAATAATTAAAAAGAGAAAAGAATAAACTATCCTTTACTAATAAGACCTCTACATCTTATACAGGGTGTCCAGGTATGAGTGTAAGAGCTACACGTGGCGACCTTCCTTGGACTATTTTGAGTAAAAAATCTCAATACAATAATGCTCTAAACGTCTTCACGGTGCCACAGGAGGTCATCAAAGTTGGAAATTCTGGGTCACAAATATGCATATTATTGAACTTCTATTTCCTTTTGCAGTTACGGTTAACATTTTCAAAGACTTTTGCAAAGTCTTATTTCATTTAATTTTCGTAACAGTGCAATTATTAACTTTCTTAACATTTCTAAAAAAAAAAAAATTAGGAAATGTTAAAAAAGTTAATAATTGCACTGTTACGAAAATTAAATGAAATAAGACTTTGCAAAAGTCTTTGAAAATGTTAACCGTAACTGCAAAAGGAAATAGAAGTTCAATAATATGCATATTTGTGACCCAGAATTTCCAACTTTGATGACCTCCTGTGGCACCGTGAAGACGTTTAGAGCATTATTGTATTGAGATTTTTTACTCAAAATAGTCCAAGGAAGGTCGCCACGTGTAGCTCTTACACTCATACCTGGACACCCTGTATATAAATAGACTATTAGGTAGATAAGGTTAAAGAAGGAGTATGAGAGAATGATTCTACTGTTAGTTCTAATTTGAGCTGCGAGCACACTAGACAAAAAGTCTTGCTAAGAGAGAATGTTCTAGAAAGTTCTGGAAAGTATAAAGAATGCTGAGACAGTTTTCCAAAATGTTCAAGGAAATTTATGATGTTACAGAATGTTCAATAAGGATCTAGAATGTTTTAGGAAATGTTTGAGTTTTCTAGAATGTTCCAGAATGTTCGAAATTGTTCTGTAAAGGTCAGGATTGTTATTAATGTTCTGGAATCAGAACGGTGGTGGGTCTTCTCACAGGACACTGCCACCTAAGAGTACACCTACATAAACTGGGGATATACAGAGAATACCCAATTTGTAGACTCTGCAATGAAGAAGACGAGACAGCTTCTCATGTGATATTCGAGTGTCCAGCACTCGCACGAACGCGCTATGCGGTCCTGGGACCAATCAGTCCCGGGAGCCATCTGGCGGAAAAAACCTTGGTTAGCGGGCTGCTAAACCTTGTCAAAGGAACGGAGCTCTTCTAATCAAGGAGAATCTAAATGTGAGAAATACAATAAGCCCGCCGGCTTCAGTGTTTGGGACCACATAAAACCATCTCTCACATTTAGTTAAAATACCAATACCAATACCAATGTTCTGGAAAGTTCCAGAGTGTTCTTATGAAGCTCTAAAGTGATCTATAATGTTCAACAATTCAAGGAATGAGCTACAATATTTTCCAAGAGCGTTAAAAATTGTTTCCAAAATGTTCTGTAATGTTCCGGAATGGTCAGAATGCTTATAGAAAGATCAAAAATGTTCTAGAATATTCTGAAATGTTTTTGTAATGTTAATTATTGTTTAAAAACGTTTAAGAATGTTCGAGAATACTTAGAATGTTCTGTAAAGTTTCAGTATGTTATAAAATGTTCAAAAATTTTATTTAAAGAATGTTCCGAAATATTCGAGGAAAGTCAGAATGCTATAGAATGTTTTGTAACCATCTAGAATGTTCTAAAAATTTTTAAAGTTTTCTAGATTGTTCCAGAATGTTCGATATTGTTCGATATTGTAAAGGTAAGGATTGTTAATATTCTGAAAAGTTCCAGATCGTTCTTATGAAGTTGTGAAGTGATCTGGAATGTGCAATAATCAATTTAATGTTCGACGATATTCAAGAACGTTCGAGAACCCTTAGATGGTTCAAGAAATGCGCTATAGTATTTCAGAGTTTCATAGAACGTTCAGAAATGTTCCCTAAAATTCTTCAATGTTATGGAATGTTTGAGAATGCTCTTAATATTCTGCAATGTTCAGAATGCTTACGAATGTTATTGAATTTACGATTTGAGATGTTTTATAAAGTTACAGAATACTCCATTAAGTTATAGAAAGTTCTAGAATGATCTAGAATGTTTCTGGAATGTTTCATAGTGTTCAAGGATGTTTAAGAATGTTTCAGAATACTTCAAAGTTTTGCAAAGTTTCAGTATATACTATAAAGTAACGAAAATGTTCTAGAAAGTTCTGGAATGTTCAGAATGCTTACGAATATTATTGAATTTTTGATTCAAGACATACTAGAACGTTTCAAAATATTCCAGAAAGTTATAGGAAGATCTAGAATGTTCAACAAAATTGTGGAATGTTTCTAGAATATCTTGAATATGTTCAAGGATGTTTAAGAATGTTCGAGAATACTTGAATGCTCTATAAAGTTTCAGTATGTTCGAAAATGTTCGAAAACGTTCTAGAGAAAGTTCAGAATGCTTACTAATGCTATTGATTTTTTGATTCTAGATGTTCTATAAAGTTCCAGAATATTTCAGAAAGTTCTAGAATGCTCAAGAATGTTCAAAAATATTCTGGAACGTTTCTGGAATACTTTACAATGTTCAATGACGTTTAAGAATGTTCGAGAAAACTTTCTGTAAAGTTTTCAGTATGTTATAAAAAGTTCAAAATGTAATAAAAAAATGATCTGGAATGTTCAGAATGCTTATTACGAATGTTATTGAATTTTTGATTAGAGATGTACTAGAAGGTTCCAGAAAGTTCCATAAAGATCTAGAGAGTTCAAGAATATTGTGGAATGTTTCTGGAATTTTTTACAGTGTTCAAGGACGTTTAAGAATGTTCGAGAATACTTGAAACTTCTGTATATTTTCAGGGCGTTATAAAAAAATCAAAAATGTTCTAAAAAAAGTTCTGGTGTGTTCAGAATGCTTACGGATGTCATTGAATTTTCGATTATAGATACACTAGAAAGTTCTAGAATATTCCAGAAAATTCTAGAATGATTTAGATTGTTCAAGACTATTCTGTAATGTTTCAGTGTTCAATAACGTGTAAGAATGTTCGAGAATACCTAGAAAGTTTTGGTGTATTCTAAAACGTTCTAAAAAGTTCCGGAATGTTTAAGAATATTAATTTTCATCATCCTGTTTTGGTATGAAGATATGTTCCAGCTCAGAAAAATAGATACAAGTCAAAGAAAAATTTATAAGCAAAATTTCAGTAGAAGTTGTCAGAATCTTGGATTGGAACATTCCAATCGTGGTGAGGACGCGTTGCAGTTCAGAAGACAAGTCCAGAATCTTTCTCTTTCATTAAATTAACTTCCACGGATTAATTTTTATTATGACAGGCTTATCCAACTCAGAAAAAAAAAGTTCACCAAATTAACCAGCAAAGAAAAGTTAACCCCGTTAATTTTTTTTTGTTTCAAAGAGAGTACATACCTACTTTCATTAGGTAATTTCATAAAAATGTAATTATTCTATAAATTCAAAAAACTCTCGTTTCCACTACTCGTAAAACATTTGCTGTTGACGTTGACGTCATATTTATTTAACGGATTTCCCGCTCTCGCTGCAAAGGTAAAAAGGGGTGGGCAGGCGCGGCTCTTGAAACAGAATCAACACTTTTGTTCGAAATAAAATTTGAGAGGGCCGGAATTTAATTAGGACTGGCAGCTTTGAGGCTAATTATTACCGGGGATTACAAACGCGGCAAAAGCGGTCTCCTAAAAGCCGGATCAGGTCGGGACTTGTAATTATTATTATTATTATTATTTAGAAAATTTGAATTGAAATTAGTCTGGAACATGCGAGCAGGGAATTTTGGACAAAACAAAAAAACGGACGAATCAGTTAATTTGTATGAAATTGCGCTCAGCTTATGACGAGATGGGAATTAAGTAGAGGCATCAGGTAAGCTTAAAACGTTTAAAGGAAATTGCGTACGTTTAAAGGCTAAATGGTTTTTCTTCTCCGCTCTCCGCCACTGAGCTCCTTTATTTATTTCTCGTTAGTAACAGTCATTATTAGTTTGATTGGTTCAAATTTTTTTTTCTTTTTTAAAATGCTCACGCTCTGTGAAGGGAAATTTTATGGGAGCGGTGCATAAGCGATGTTGGACCTTTAATAAATATTATCTACTACCCAGGCAGCAGATACACGTTATAATGACGTCATATTACAAAAAAATCACGTGATCTAGACGTGATGTTTATGACGTCGCTCTAACGTTATTTTTTCGTCATTTTCAGACAAACTGAATATTTAAATCTGGTGAATCATAGTGACGTTGTGGATGATAAAAAAATCGCGTTGTAGCCATTGCTGCTTGGTAAAGAGTGAACCGAAATTTCTCGAATAGAAATAAGAAATCCCGCACTAATTCGCACGTTTTATTCGATAGAGTCGTTTTACAGAACAGACAACAACAGGGGAGTAATAATTTATTTAGATTAAAGCGGGGAAACAAGCCACGGCAGTCTGAGAGAGCAACAGTTCGCCAATAAAAGTAAATTTAATTCAATCCTCGCGACCCCGCGCGCGTTTATTAACATCGAGTGCTCGAAGAGTGTACTCATTTCGATTCAAAAGCGTCCGCCCGCCGTCGCGGCGCGGCGATTATAATAATAATAATTATTCCGGATCGATTTTGTAAACACTGCTGCTCAACACTCCCGCACAGGTGTGACCTATTATTATGATAACAAAAGCGGGAAGCCGGGATCCGGGTTGATAGTGGCCGGGGACTAACCTACACCCCCGGGGATTCCCCTTTCAGCAAGGCCGGTAAATAATACCCTCATCAAAATGTCTAATAAACTTTTAGCTACTGATCAAGTTAAAATAAAGATTAATTTCAATCTGGCGCACGATTAGGGGGAGAAATGTATGCAAGTTTACGGTCGGAGTGTAGACAGCGCGGCCGCAAAACCGCGCCCGTCATTACGACGATCGCTCCAGAGACCGGCGGAGTTCCCCGGCGTTGACGCTCCCGTAACGAATTACAGCTGGCTCGTCGGCGATCATTAGGACGGTTTTTGGTCGGCGAGCCGCGCAGCCCGGAGACAGGACGAATAATGCAGAGAGCGGGTAGGTACGTAAGCGCTCCATTAAATCGCACCTGTGTAATGAAACCACCTGTTTTATGCACGAACACTCCCCAGAGAAACAACGCGGATTGCAAACGCGATGTATGAATCAAGTTAATCGCTATACAAACACTCATCGCGGACGCGCCCCCGCCCCTCCCGCGTTCACGGCCGCGTTCACATTTCGAGAAACATCGAGGAATTTTTTTTTTAAGAAAAAGGTCATTTCTTTTTAAATTTATGTCAGCGCCAATAAGCAAGAAGCTGTGAAATCAAAGACTCCCCGATGATGATGATGGTGTCGGTGATATTCATCTCCAGTTCGGTGTTAACAAAATTAAATTAAGAGCCGGTCCGAGACAGTCAGATCGAACTCATTTAATCTCATCCCCTTCATCACGGTAATAGGCAGCGTTAGTTTAGAAGTTTTACGAAGCGAACAGCTCTTTGATCTTCCACCACACTTATTGTTCCTCTCGACTCCGCCGACGACTCCATTCAGAACGTAATCGTCTATTGGAGCAAGGACGGCGCGGCGAGGGCGAAGGCGAAACCGAGACCGGGAATTCACCTGTTTGCTGCTAGCTGCTGCCGCCGGTTGCTCGGAATTCTAGAGCAAGATTCTCTTATATCCGTCGGCATTCCTGCACTGCCCCGGAACGTATCTACCTCTACCTACACAAATAACTCCGCGCCAACAGAAGGAGTCATCAAATGCGTAACTAATTATCGGGGGTGCAGTTTCAGTTTGTATAGAGTTAGAGTTGGAGTTAGAGAGTCCTAAACTATCCGATCGGCGAATGAAACGGGCCTGACGGACGCTTATGATGTTGGTTGGAGTATAGTTGGAGTTGGAAGTATCTGGGACTCATTAGCTCCCGAGAGACCGCAGCCCCCGGTCTCTGCCCTGCTCTGCCTCGGCCAAACGGTCTAGCTGACACCGATACGGACAGAATACAATCAATAAAACCCTTGTAGGTGTACACGTACACCAATATGGTTGAGTTATACTCGGAGTTTACGTTTACAGGGTGATGAAACGGTTCGTAAAATGTTTCATCGTAAACGGGAACAAGTAAAAGACTTCTACTGGATAATTCCTGTACTACGATAATGGGTTTAATTAGTGTAATTCTGATTTTTAGTCTTTTTTTAAGTATATTTTCAGGCAAAATACATTAATTCCCCTCCTGACTCGTCACTTAGTTATTTTGCAATGCGCGCGGAACTCACCAGGTGACGTCACAGATGTATTCTGGTCAGAGCGTGCGCGAACGCAGCCATTCAAACCAACATGGTGGCTGCGTCGGTACTCTGACTACATCTGTGACGTCCCCTGGTGAGTTTCACACGCGTTGCAAAATAACTAAACGAGTCATGATGAGATTACGCAAAAAATCCTCTATTCCCTACCACCATTACCGGAATTGGCCGTTTTCTCCAAAACGATTATGGTAATGATTTTTACAATCCAGAATTGTTGCGACCTGAGTAAATATGCAAAAGTGCATCACTTTTAAAACTCTAGAGGAAACTTTAACGCCGTTGTGGGTAATGAAACGATTTATTATTTAGAAAGTTTTTATGGCGATTCGTGCACGGAGGGATGCACTTCGGTGATTTATGCAGAGCAGTAAAAACAAGAGACTCTCTTCCTAATTTAATAAGTTCGTAACTGGCGTAACTTTATTTTATCGCAGCTCTTCAGATGGAAAGTTTGAGGATAGGAGTAATTAGTTGGCTATGTCACCCTGGAAGCGTGAATAAAGTCTCTTTTTATCAGCTTTTTCGATTAAACCATGTAGGGTAACCTATTTGTTAACTATAAATCGTTTATTGCAAGCACGCCCATGTGTCTGTTAATGTGTCTGTAAAAGAATGATTAATGATCAAAATCCTCAAATGAATTAATTATCCCCAAATCAATTTAAATTAAAACTACATGTTATTAACGTCTAGCCTGAAGCTTATGGTAGTGACAGAACTGGCGTTGACGGGTGACATATGAATTTTTTGTTAAACCACGATGTTGTCCAAATTTCTTCTCCCAATCAAGTTGTCCCACAATATTTTTTCACTCCTAAAAAACGACCGAAAAGGCTAAAACGGCAAAACTTAAACTGTGACGTCTAGTTGAGATGACCAAACCACACCAGCCCCTACGTTGTGTTTTTCCTATTTGTGTGATTTTATTTTTTAGGCAGTTCTTCTTAGATTCCTTCACTCTTATTAGTGACAAGCGAGTAATAAGCGAGTAATCGATAATAAATAGCGCTCAAATATAAATAAGTGGTAGTGGAATCACTGGAATCAATGAATGAAATCCGACCGTGCCACAGAGAGAAATCAGTTGACCTTTGCGAAGAAATTAAGCACGGCAAAACAGACCGTCCGGGCTTAAATCATCATCATCATCATCATAAGCAGCAAAGTCAGCAGATATTAATGTCGGTTAATTGACTCGGGCCGCTACCGATACACGCCCCGGGGGCTGTAAATAACGGAGGCTCGTGCCCTGCGGACTCTCGTAGTCAGAGCGTGACGCAACGGGTGCTGACTTGTCAGCTTCCAGGTATATTGATTAGGGAAGAACGACTGAGGGTCCCTTATTCCCGTAATAGGCGAGTCGACATCCTCGGCTGCCTCGGGGGCGGGTGCCGGTGATTCGGTTGATTTCTCGCCGGGCGATGATAAAAATAGCATACGGCCGGCGGAGGGGGAGTAACTGCTCGAGTAGGTATTACCTCCCCCCGTTACCTTTCATCAGTCGAGTTCATCTTAGAATCTATTTCCGCTCGTATTTCATTTTTTTTTCCGATCTTTTTTTTACCCTAGACGCATTCAAATTGAACCATTTCCTTTAGTTTGTTAGTTTTGAGAGAATGGTAATGAAAAAATTGAAGATCATCTAGCGGAACTGAAAAAATCTCATTGTGCCCTACGTTGTGTTTATTTTTTAACGCCTCTTCATAATAATGTCATATACATACGCAGTTATGTTTTAAGAGAGAACTCACTCCACTATAAAGACCCGGTAAAAAGTAAACTGTTGCCAGATCGCTCAGAAGCAAAATTAAAGTAATGGGAATGTGTTTATTCCTGTCACGCGGCAGCCAGTTTCCCATTAACTACTGTCCTCCTTCTCGTTGAATTAATTCCGGAATTTACCTGAGCCGTCTGGTCCTGGTGTTGCTGCTGCTGCTGGTGGTGGTGGTTGGTGTTGGTACATTGAAACGCTAACGCTAACGCCAACGACAACGCGGCAGCTCATCCCATTCTTTAATTTCCTGTTAAATATTAAGGTTACATTTTAGCACCCACGTGCCGAAAGTTAGGCGTCGGACTCGAGCGCGAAAGCGGGGGGCGGGGGAGGTGGTAGTGGTATCGATTGTGCGGTGCTTGCGGTCGTATTATATACGTATATATTTACACAGCCGAAGAGAAAATGCTCGACGGCGTACGTGTATACGACACACTTCGTAGATCTTTTCCAGTGGCGTCAAGAATCAGTTTTTTTTCGTTTTACACTTTTCCCTGCCTATCGTTTACGCCACTGACTATTGGAAATATAAAAACGGTAGTGAATAGCCCATGGATTTTAGAACAGAAAAGTATTACTTAATTTTTCTCACACGATGCACCGTTTTGGTGATATTTGCAGTTTTCTCAGGTAATGTCACTATAAACATTAAGAATCAATAATTATTTTCAATGTAAATAGCCCAACATTACCTGATAAAACTTCAAATAACTCAATAACGGTGTGTTGTATGAAAAAAATTAAAGAATACTTTTTTGTTCCAAAATACATGGGCTATTGAATAACGTTTATGTATTTGCCATAAAGTCAGTGGCGTAGAAGATAGGGGGGAAAAAGTGGCGTCAAACCTGAACATCTACGCCACTGGAAGACGTCTACAAAACCTGAAATATCCAAATTAAAGATCTTTGTTTCTTATTCATGTCGAGTTTCATTAAAATCGGTTCAAATTTACTCCAGTTATTATAGCCAAAAACTTTATTTTATTTTATTATATTATTTATTATTTTTTTTTAATTAAACGCCACTTACTTTATTGCAAATTTAAAAACATTGGCGAATAGCTCAGGCAATTTACAACAAAAAAGTGTTCTTTAGTTTTTTTCATATGACGTACCGTTTTTGAGATATTTGAATTTTCCTCAGGCAATTATTAAGAATCAATAATTATTTTCAATGTAAATGGGCAACATTACCTGATAAAACTTCAAATATCTCAATAACGATGTATCGTATCAAAAAAATCAAGGAATACTTTTTCGTTCTAAAATTTAGTGGCTCTCGAATACCGTTTTTGTATTTCCAATAAAGTCAGTTGCGTAAAAGATAGGGAGGGAAAAGTGGCTCCAACCCTGAAATCTACACCACTGGAAAACGTCTACAAAATCTGAAATGGCCAGATAGCTTCGTTTTATTTATTTTTCATGGCAAGAATTAAATTTATTATGTCCCCCTACAACCCCTAAAAGTTTGTCCATATTTATGGAACACCCTTTCTGTCTATAAGAGATATTTTTTGTGAATGCGGGTCAAACAAAAGTAAAACTCCGCCCGTTTTGGCAGTGGATATCGGAGGGATTGCGTGTCTGTAAATGTAAAATTGAATGAAGGCTCTGAGAAGCCGCCCCTAAATTACCATTTTCTCTCTTCTCCTTGCAGTGTGCACATTGACATTCGCGACGCGTTGAAGCAGCCCGTGTTTTGCGGTGCTCAGGTCCGGAATACTAAATCGATACGCAATAATTGGGTTTATATCTATCGCTCCTCTCAAACCTCGATATACTCTTAGGTTTGTTACTGTTGTACGACAATCAACGCCTTAAACAATTAAATTTAGGCACAAAATTATTAAACTGACAACACTGTATTCTCTAAATTTAAAGATATCAGTAACCTAACCTGCATAAGACGAAGAGAGACAATATAGGGTTAAAAGGAAAAGGTAAAGTTGCCAAGTGAGGTTATTTTTCGTATGCAGTTCAGGGAATTATCTGAAATTTATTGGAATTTTACCAAGAACAGAGTAAGTCTGATGATCCGGTAAGTCTCGTATGTGGTAAATAAATATCAGTTATGTAGAGTTTGAACGCGGTTATAGTACTATTAGCTGAAGAGCAGTTTTGAGTTGCCGAGGCGATGTTAAAAGAGCAACAGATCAACCCCTGGTCCACGTCGGTGGCCGTTTAAAGTCGTCCAATCCTTTCAAAGTTAAGTATTTCAAGTCACAGGTACAATGGGCGGCCATTTTAAGAAATCGGTCATTGTTTTTTCGACTAGTTAAGGGAGACCAGGGAACATCCATCACCAACAACATCAAACAAACGTAAAAAATTCACTGAAACGATGAAGTTCTCGGAGCGAGAATCCTGTCGGCAGACACTTTAATTGAAGATCGCCGCAGCAACACAAATCTCTCTCGAGGGCGAGTTGCTGCATCGACATTAATGATAATAACGATAATCGCAGCGTAATAGTCGGTGGGCAGATGGGCGAAGATAAAGCACGAAAGCGGTCACGAAAGCAAACAAAAAATTAGTAATATTATGGCCGGATTATAATTGGTCCATGCCGGTTCCAATTAGCTCCCTTCCGGTGGTGCGCGGGGGGAGGGGGTAGAGGGATGTCGGTGCCGGTAGTTCTTGTTGATTTTGCAGCTAATTCATTTACCTGCAAATTAAAGCCAATATCGCCCCGAACTGTATTGAAACAGCGTTGCCATCACCCCATCCCCATGTAACTTAATCCCTTATGTCTATTTATGTATTAATGTATTATTACAACCCTAATCAAACAAACCGATTCAAAAACCGATCCAATTACGCTATAATAATACGTTAATGGGAATAATGGGTGCTGCCCGGTTCATATTTTCATAAAACAAAAAAACCTTATCGCTTCCTTATTTGTTTACTACTTCGCAGTCTACACTGAACTGACTCGACCCTTAATAACCCTCTTCTGAACTGTCTTTCTGGAATTTACTAACTCCCGAATGTCTTTCTACAGTTGCGGTAAAAAGGAGTTCTATTCCTGGAATATTCTTTCAAATATAAGAAAATGAACGCACGCTCGTTAACGTCCCCATTTCCGGTTAAAGGAGCTAAAAAGTTACCTTCATGAGCGCGGCGCTGTACCTATTTTGTTTATCTCTCCGCCGCTTCGACCTGTTGACTTTTTATCGGAGACGAGGGAATTAAATGAAGCAAGAACAAGAAAAACATTTTAGCTTTTAAGTTAATTAATTAGACGAACGAATAACAATTCGATTCGATTCTTTTATTTGTGCTACGATGCGTCACGGGGGAATATCAGGGTGCATTCATTTTATTGCTCATTTGATCATGTTTGCTCAAGAAATTCCATTTGAGTAACGGGCGTGGGAATTATTAATTTCCATTTTATTATAAAAAAAATCGTCAGCTTTAATAACATGGTTTTTTTTATAAGCAACACCGCTGACCTAGTAAATAAAGCGTCCCCTACCGCGCATTTGAAAGACTTACTTTTCCTTTTTCCTTCTCGCACTTGTGATGGATCGGTGTCATGAACCAATTAAGATTATCAGCAAGGAAATCTTACTTTTTAATAAGTGAATATTTCAAAGTCAATTCATTAACTAGTTTGTTATCAAAACAAGATTATACTGACATAGATAAATAATGTTTAATAACAAGACGGTAACCCTGCCCGGTATACCGACCTTGCAATAATACTGACTAAAGGTAAACAATACGCGTTGGCATTGATTCAGCGAATCAGAATTATTATTAATTAGATTATTAGTTACAGTTATGTAAGTATTACTAGTCAAGTCTTGTTTATCACACACTCTTTCAACTTTAACGGTATCAGTAATTTAAATTACAAGAACAAAATATCACCCAACCGCCAGAAAAAAGCAACCTCTAGAAGAAACGTATACCTACTCGCTTTGTAAATTTGTTGAAACTAATCCACCTGTCAGATGTCAGAACTTTGAACTGATAAGACGTATAATAACGAGAAAGAACAAAAAGTAATCAAGTAGATCTCTTTGCGAAAGCGGCTTTAATAATAATAAACGAGCAAGTCGAGTTTTCTTCTCAATTTACTCCCACTCCCCAGCATTTTTTATATTATCATGAATATTAAGAGCGGGGTCGGTTATGTTAGGAATTTAGGGCTTATCTAATAATTCTAATAATAGAGCGCAGCCCGCCATAGATTGAATCAACAAATAGAATGTTTCGCAATTATCTCAAATATTTAGGCTTACTAATCGATCTCAGCTAAACAAGGATCGCCTCTCAAATATCAAAAGTCGCCTTAGTACCGGAGATTATGGTTGAAATAATTGATTTCCTTATTAAATAAATAGTTTTTATTTTTATAAATAAATAAATAATTGTATTTTTATAAACTTTTTTGAATAATTTTGTATGTAATAAGGTTAACAGATAATTAAAAGAGATTAAAAATGTTTTATTAAAAGAGAATGTAACGACTGTCTCTACAGATTATGAATAACGGGCTCGTTGTTGAGTTATCAGAAAAACGTTTTCTTCTTCACTAATTCTGCACGTAGCCGCATGTTTACTATGCCTAGGGAACAGACTCCGCCAGGTGGTAGTTGTGTAAAGACGGAAAATTAGGGTAACGTGGTCGTGTTTACTGCTATTTCCACCGCTTTTGGTTCCTTTACTTCACTCTCCAGGCATCGATCTCCTTTATTTGTAACAATTGTAGTGTTTTATATGAAAATCGATGGAAAAGCCAGAAAAATCAGTTTCCAAAATAAAAAATCGCATATTATTCAAGGGAAAACTTCCTGCTACACTACTTAGCCCTCTCTGAACCAGAAAAAAGACATAAACGTATTATCACCCGTCCGCTGCACTCGCTCGCTCGTAACCGGCGAAAAAGTAACAGCCCGATCCATATCAATCCGGCGGAATCATAAAACGTCGTCGGTCTGTTCCCGCGTGCAACAAACAGTTCCCGAAGAAATAAATATTCCCCGTCCAAACGAAAAAGCAAAGATGAAAAATCGCGTAATATAAGTTCACATTTGGCAGTGGCGTGTGGCGTGCGAGCCGATATTACCTTAAAAGCGAACGGTACTCTTGGTGATTGCAAACCGTACATCACTTATATATACATAGATATATATATACTCACTCTCGCGATATTATCTATATACAGCGACAAGGGACCCGGGAATCGTTACTACGACTGCGCCACCATTCATTTCGAGCAGAACTTTCTAAACTTTCTGCTACCGCGTGAGTCAATATCACTCACTGTCACTGATAGATAATAAGCGGTTTCGATAAATAAATGAAAGGCCGACAGGGCGGTTCGGATTTTCCGAGGAGAGCGGCTTATCGGAGCTGTCCCCGCCAATGAGCATTAAGTATCGATCCCGGGTCCCGTCTGCTCGGACTTTGAGCCGAGATGAGAGATGAAAGCTACTTACAAATAATATCTGTATGCATGTAATGGGGACCGAGCCGATTAAATATTCTTTCACAACGTAGGGACCTACCCGCATAAATGTGTGTCAAAGAGATCTGATGACGTACTAGTTCTCCTGTTTGCAGGGATCAAGCTGTAACCACGCGCCTAACAATGTTGTTATTACGGGAAGAATTATCGTTTGAATTCCTGTTTTTGGGAGTTTTACAGGAAATTGTTTCAATTTGAGATTATTGGTCGTATAGCTAATTCTGGCTTGTGAGTTTTGGAAAAGCCATAAAATTTAGCAGGTCGAGTATTTAACTCTTAGCATCCTCCTTCCCCCACCTCAAATCTAATTAAAAGATAGACAGATCTAAAAGCGAGTAAAAGGATCGCAATAAGCCTTCCAATAATTAAACAAAAAAGACAGCCAAGAGACTGCGTCTGTTTATTAGCTGTACTCGGAGCTCAAAGGAGAATTGTTGCAAAAAAAAATAGATTGAAATCTTTTGATCTACCGAGACTCCTTATTAATTTGAAGAATTGAGAGCGGATTCTTTACAACTTTGTTAGAGCTGCATCATCATCAGGAAGTGGAAAAATCGGTTGCATAAAATAAAATAACGAAGTTTACGCTCTGCTAAGTAAACACACACAAGAGTAGCTCTCGAGACTGTACAAGGGGTAAAAAGAATTAAAAAAAAAAAATTACCGGAGCCCGTCCCGTTTCCAATATGAGCGCCTAATTACGTACGTTCGAGCCGCTCGCGCTAAACACAAAAAAACGTCCTTTGTGGTCGTCCCCAAATTGGGACCGCATTGAATTTTCCGTCCAAGATAAATCCAGAGCCGGCCGGGGCATTGTGTAAATGACGTCGTGCATCAAAGAGAAAGTGACACTTCGAAGGGGCTTTATTTCACCTTTATTGTAGCGACGACATTCTTTGTCCCCGATGCCCTATTAGACTTCCATTCGTAGAAAAATGATGTCCCATAAAGACGTGGGTATAGGTACCTTAAGACTTGTTATTTTCAGGCTCAGGGCTTGCTCGATTCGAGAGGGGGGAGAGGGACTCTCTTTAGGTTTTCACGTTCCAGTTTTTTTACGAAAACAAGAGCAATTAATGCCCTCAAATAAGTCGAATTAATGAATGGAGCGAGGCGAGGAATTGATTTTCGGATAATTAATTCATTTGAGGATTTTGATCATTAATCATTATTCCATTTATTAATTGTTTTAAATGCAAATAACACATGTTTGATATTTTAACGTTTTCATCTTAATTCAGGTCTTTTTGGATGGACAGCTGCGTGCGCATATGCCAGGAGAAAGTGGGTTTTTTATTACGTTGTACATGTGCATTACACGTTTTAATCTTAATTGATATTTCATTCATGAACAGACATGCGCGTGTTGGCAATTAACGATTTATAACGATTAGTTAACGCTGGGGTAATTTTTTTGTAACTGTAAACGAATGAACTGCGTAGTTTGGTTCACCCAGTCGGTGACGGTTCAATTGATTTCATTAATAGTCCCTTCCTAATTTAAACGTTTCTGTGCCAAACGTGATAGTAGGACAGCACCAAATCAAAATAGAAGGACTAACTCAAGTATTTTCGTAGCGTTTTGCCGCGAACGAACAAAATAGGGTTACAACGCAAGAGGTCCTGGTGGTTTAAACTAGACGATCACGACCACAGGTAAAATGAAAGTTCAAAGGAGTTCTTCTTTTTGTGATAGTACTGTATACGGCTGGAGGTCCTGGCTTATAGTTTACTAACAACCTGATGTAATGGATTATCTCATGATGAGTTTTGTTGTTTGTGCTGATGGGAATAAAACAAACTTATTTCCACGGAAAGTGAATTAAGTAATGAGCGCGCTTTCGAGCAATCACGTAAGTAACAGCGCGACGACCGCGATATAGATACACGTGTAATTAATCGCGGATAAATGAATCCGTCCGTGCTAATAATAATTTATACCCGGATCACTCGCGCGCGCCACTTGCGGGGAGTGGTAATAAATTCACGGAGACTTAAGACTTACCGGAATGATTAATTCTGTGTGTGACAGTTGTTGTAACGCGCGGGGCGCCGTATAAATCATTTGAATGTTGAACTTTTTAGGTAGGTGGGTACTCCGGCGGGGCTTCAGATAAATCTTTGGCGAATTCAATTTATAAGTAATTAGATTTATTGATCGTCCCGCGGGCGAGGGTATGGGTGCCGGACGGGAGCAGGGACGAACGTTGATTGATTACTCGGCAAATTTGACACTTTGCTTGTCGGAATTATTTCGTAGAGTATATGCGAGAGAGATAGAGAATTAGGCCTACAACATTCAAATAATTCTCTTTCACTTTTTGGACTCTTGATATGTTAAATTGAATTTTGATAAACTGCCATTATAATAGGGGTAGGTGACATCAGAAAACTTACAGTCAAAAGCCGGTAAACAGACCTAATTTAATTTACACGCAGCCAGCCAACTAGATTTTTTTGAATCCCTACAATCCCGACAAAGGATGTATAAAAATCTCCGGGGACACGTAATCAATCAATGTCAAGATCGAATTGCTCTCCGCCGGCCCGGATCCGGGGCTCTGGGTCTCCAGCTGAGCGTGAGCGGGACTCTTTCAATCGTCGAATGCGCTCCCGCCGCTCCAGAAAAGCAGCGCCCGGACGTCCCACTCTCACTTTTCATTATTCCCCGGTTCGCTAATCATTCCCGTAGACATGCTGCATATTAATCGACGGCGGCCGGGAGAGCGGCCCATTATGTTTTCCGTGTACGTTTCTCATTCCTTGCTCCGGCACTTTTGTCAAATTCGATTCGTTCGTTCGTTGCACGCACCATTTGCCCGCCTCAGAATGCATTATCGCGAACAGATGGGGTGTGAAATTGCGCAAAACACCAACAACGACAACTAACGGCGAAGCGCGCAATCCCCGCTCCCTGCTGCTCCAGATTGCCTCCCGGCGTACGCGTACCTACCGACCTACGTCTTCTTACTTATTTAGAAGTGACGCGCGGTCTGCAGAGTGGCAAGCAATATTTGATATGTTCACGGGCGGAAGTTGGTCCTCTCCCGGTTCCCTCAGAATCCATCAGGTCAGAATCAATCTTGGTAAATGTCTCTTATATTTATGACGAACGAAAGGTACACAAATTGCTCCTAAACTGCTTCATTATTCATTTTCACGTGTGCTGTGGTCTCCGCTGGAGCCGTCAATAATTAAAACTGCAAAGATTGATTATTGTTCTTGTCGGATCGCTGCGAAATATTTAAATAAGGGGAGGGAGGGGGACGAGATTTAGCTTCAGATTTCCGAAATGGCTAAGGAATATTCTGATAAAAATAATGCGTTTTGGCTGACTGGGGTGTATCCTATGGTGATCCCGTTGTACTAATGAGTCCCACGCGGTTTTGCACACAATTTTGCACGATGAAAGAGACCGAGACAGACTTCAAGAAAGTTTTTTCCGGGACGCTGCACATCTATCAAACTGTCGTCTTCATTTCAACCGACAGTAGAAAAATGATCATCGGAAACGAACTACCACGCGGTTTTGCACACTATTTTGCACAAGGAAAGAGACTGAGAGAGGCTTCAAGAAAGGTTTTTCCGGGACGCTGCACATCCATCAAACTGTAGTCTTCATTTCAACCGACAGTAGAAAAATGATCATCGGAAACGAACTACCACGCGGTTTTGCACACTATTTTGCACTCAGAAACTACAACTAATATTCCGAAATTCTGGTGATATTATTGAAATGTAAATCGAATGAAGCGTAACAGGTTATAAGGCCTTTTCTTCGGGAAACATCCGAGACGTATAGCATCAATACGTCATAAAAGAACAAACGGAAACAAAGCCACTAATACCCCTCCATACGGGGAGAAAAGCGTACAGCAGCGAAGAGCAGAGAAACAAGTCCCCGGCATAATAGAAAATAGAAATCGGCTTAGTAAAACGGACATTTCAATAGCGCGTCTGTCGTGTTTTCTGGATTCCAGGTTTTCCACTCGAACAAACCGGGCGCGCAGCTCTTCAGCTCTGCCGAGTTCCTGCCTCCTTATCGTGCTCTCTCAAGGACGCATTGTTGTGTAATAACACATAGCCGCCGTATGACATAATTGAGCAACTTGCCCACCAATGGGAGAACTTTTCAACTTGTCGTAAACGAGAGACGTGAGCGAAGTTTAAGTTCACGCATCGTTAGGATTCCGCCGTGCGACGCACCTCATGTGAAAAATAATTTACGAAGCGGCGGTGGTTCTTGCGTTCTTCGTGTGCACGCGGAAATGGAAATTCCACACACTAACACATACCTACGTGTGTCCTAATTATTCAAGTCGTTTCGCTTATTTGAATTCCAAACAAGAATACATTAAACCTTGTTAATTAGAAGCGTCGGATTCGACTCTCGACGTCCGAGCTGCAAGCGTCCTCATAACTAGTACTCGGGGTGAAATTATCGATATCACCCCTTCATGGACTCACGCACGCACCCTTGAATGTTAATCGAATCAAGCTGTAGCGTTCAATTAATAATAACTAATTTGATTTAGACGATTTAGATCAAAATATACAACACACGACTGTATAATTGTGGTTTTCCCATCCACCGAGAGCAAGTACTGGTTGTCGTGGTGGTGGTGGTTGTGAGGGGGGGGGAGACCGATTTTACTCCCTTCCCAAAATGCGAATTCGCGTTCTCGAGATTTGATCATTCAAAGTTGAAAATTGTCGTTTCTTTTTGTTTTTCCAAATTTTTGTTCCCGTTTTTTGAGAAAACTGAGGACTCTACGGTCAAACTGGATTGTTTTTCCAAGTCGTACGGTAGTAGACTGTGCTCACACAAAATTACGTCACATTCTGAAGACATCGACTGTTCAAGAAAATCTTTCAAAATGACCATTGCAATTCTTGAACAGGCTTTCAAGGAAAGCAATCAGACTGAACTAGGTATGAAGCACCCTGTATAAAAACGGTCAGACCTGGGCCGTCAACGACTGTAACGCGCAAATAACGCCCACTCAGGGGAACACGATCACACGGAGAAGATAGGCGAGATGATGTTTTGCCGCTGTCGCCGTTCAGGGTTCAGGGCAGGAGGAGAGGAGCCGGAGCCGAGCGAGACGAGGAGCAGATAGAGGCGGGAGCGCGGTAGTAACCAGGATACGGACGCCGCTCGCCGTTCACCAGGACGAGGGTGAAGGACGAGACCCAGACCGGGCAGGCCTTCATTGCCTCGCCACAATGCTGCTGCTTCCTCGGTTGTGCGCGGGGTTGCCAGCATGCAACACGTTTCTAGCTAACCACTCTTCCCCCCCCCCCCCTTCCACCTTCTACACAACCCCAACACCAACACGAAGACACGATCGATATCAATTTCTTTTCCGTTATTTGCGATATTTGATAGTAAATAATTACACCCTTACAAATTCTCCCCTTTAATGTATGTACATGTACAATATTTAAATAAAAAACAAATAAATACATTCAATGCCAGTTTCGTTTGTTTTGTATGCGCTTTGAAAATGGACAGCCCGCATTATTGTTAAATCGCCTGGAGCAAAATTTTCAGTCCGTTCAAAATTCAATTGTGGTTCAATAAAACTTTCTATTGAATTTTGCGTTCTATTTACCATGAAAATAGCAATTTCAAACTTTATTTCAATAATTCTGACTCTGTCATATAGCCCGGCGTAACATTATGAAATTGGAATTATTTTCTCGATCTAAAATTCCTAATTAACGACCTTTTTCTTAAAAGTATCGCGTGTAAATTCACAGACCCTTTGATCACCTGAAAAGGGCGTCGCACGCACGAAAAGCAGCGTCTACGTGGAAGTCGATGAGGACGACGTAATATTCTGAATCTCTCATGGGTCCAGGAGGGCGCGTAACCTACCAGGCGCACCTGGAAGAAAGATCGAGGGAAGAGAGACAGGCCCGGGTACGAGACGAGATGAGACTATCTTCTGGTTAGTTTCGAGAAAAAGCCAACGATGTTAAATTAATCGGCCATTTTGTTCTTTTTGGGACAGTGAAGAAAATTCAAGCATGTTGCACGGTTAAACGAGAGTGTTTTTGGCACATAATTATCTTAATAACCTAACTATAGACTTTCCGACAGTGACCTACTTCAATATCAAATGTCGGATTTTGATTTAAACTTCACCAGACTCGAAATAGGTCACCGCAATTAATTCACTTCATCTCCTACAAACTACAAGTAAAATAGAAATAACCGAGTTCTGTTTAATCAACTATACAAGTTCATTTTTCTTGGTCGACTTAAGTAAAGTAGTCTTTGATTCCCGAAGAGCTTTTATAATAGAAAGAGCGAAATCAACATCTAATGAGACACTTCAAGTAAATTAATGCTCGAGTCTCGACGAGTTGTCTGCAATTAAAGAAAAAAAAAAAATGGAAGTGAAAAGTGTTCCTGTTCATGTTTTATAAATAAAATGTTTTAAATTATTTTTATTAAACTCGGGAAAGCAGTTTTAGTCGACTCAAATTAAAACCCATTAAAATATTTCTGTATAGTCTCTTTTCAATTCACGCCTGCTGAGTGGAGAGACAGGAGGTAAAAGTGGCACGTCAAATTCTGGGGCGTAGTAAGCGTGGTAACGGAAAAAAGATCACCAGAATAGGAAAAACCCACTTATAGAGCGGAATCAATCAATTAAGGCAAACAAAAATGAAGTATCGACAAATATTTATCCGGTAATCGAGTCTGAGTGAGAGTGGGAGGGGGGTGGCATAACAGCCAGCCTCACTCCCACCGCCACGGTAACTTTATAAGCGGCTCAGGGTTTTCCATTAGGGTGAAGTTGGGCCGGGAAATGGAAATTCTGTATCCCATATTGATTTTCGAGAAGGCAGGTACTATCTTAATGCTATTGTAAATGTAAAACTAGACTTACACAATGTTCCCGGCAAGGATTTCCTCTTTCGTCCCCTTTCCGGCGGGCGGGCCCGCCGAACTCCCGTTCTCCTTCTTGTAATTCGAACGTTTGAACAGTGGATTAGTGTTCGGGAGGTTCGGCAGCGTGCCAGTCCGATGGGCCGGATTATCTGTCATCTGTCCTATCTGATCTGCTGATGACGCTCCCGGCTCAATCTATTTGCCGCTGTACTCGTACTAATACTTGCTGTCACTTTTCTGAAAGTAAATATGGTAGTTAATTCTCTCTCGATCTTGATCTATTTAATCTAGGCTTTCTTTATATTTATTTATATTTCGAGCAGACAATTTCTTTTATGAATCGCACAAAAGTATATAACAAGACGGCAACCCTGCCCGGTATATCGACCTTGCAATAATGCTAACTAAAGGCAATCTATCCGAGAATTAGTTACAGTTACAATTATAATTAGAATTAGAAGTAATCATTATGTAAGTATTATTAGGGAACGAATTACACTAAGTGTTGTGTAATAAGCAATCCCAGTTCACCACATGGCTTAACCTTACAAGATTACTACAGGTCTAGGTTAGGGGAGTCGAGGAATCTGACCCTAACTGATGGTAAAGTGATACCAAAACAAACATACCCCCCTTTTTAGTTGCAACACACCCCACACCTGACACCATTTGTATAGTCTGTTGCTACGTGCGCGTATTTTGAAACGCTCATACTCATCCGGCAGGTTCTCTAATTATTACGAATCGAAAGAGTAACAATGACACGTCCTGTAACAAGAAAATATTGTACCGGTTGAAAGCCGCGCGCTCCGTTCCTGAATAATTAAATCATCCCACGCCTCCTTCCGCTGGATGGCAATTTCAGGGACGATTTTATTTAATATCCTTCTTATCAAAAGCCGATGCAGAAATCTTTTAAGATTTTATATGGAACCTCTGCCTACCTACCTTTCAAGTCACGGGAACATTTCATTTCGAGGCAATTTCCTTAACACCGACACTAAGACTAAGAGTAAGACTATCGATTTAAGAGCTCAGGCGCCATCATCGTCAAGGGGATTGAATTTATTTATTTATTTATAATAACAGGATTTTCGCCCATACGTACATAATATACAGGGTGATTTATAAAAATCGATAACCAGTGAAACGGTATTAACGCGGTCGTTCAGCAATCCAGTATTTCGGTTAAATTAGAAACGGTTGCGTAAAGAAATTTATTGAGGGAGACAGAACAATATTCTGAATAATAATAAATCACACGGATACACTCGATCGTTTCGTCTTCGCTATCACAAAATTATTTCTCTTCTGCAACGATCGGTGTGCTGAGTGACGATTTATTCGTTTGAATCGACTAATGTTTAGTGCCATTTATGGCTCCAATTGAACTTCAGACGGTTTTCTACACATTGTTTAACGATATTGAAACATTACGAATTCATTCATTCGTAAAATGTCGGCGGGGACAATTATGATTGTCAATCAATGATACAGATAAGGGTTACGTCGAGATAACCTTTGAAACGGTATTAACAGTACATTCAATCTATGTAGTATTTTGGTGGTTAAGTTATTAAACGTTTGCGTAAGGTAATTTATAACGGGAGACAGAACAATATTCTGACTAATAATAAATCACCAGTTAAATAAAGCATCACTTGTTATTTGTTATAAGAGAGGAGAGCATACCCTGCCGGGAACCCCATAAAGAAGTCGAGCGGTTCTTCTTTTTTCATAAAATCAAGTCGGCTACAAAGTTAAGATCGTTTATTCAGTCTACCTCTGCTACTTGGAAGGTTGCGGGCGGGGAAAAAATCGCCCGAAACTTTTATAAATACATTCGGATATTAAAGATAAATTTACATCCAAAAGTAATCTGGAATGTTTATGAAAGTTCGCGCAACTTTCTCTCCGCAGAGCTGCTACTGCCATCAGTTGACGGTGACGAAATAAAGGAAACTTTTATCGGGACTCCGGGCACCGTGAGATAAAATCCCGGACCCGCCCCCCCCGGCCGCGACCTCGCAGTATTCAACTATATGCCTACCTCTCGCCGCGTTTTAATTTTCCGCACAAAATATAATTTAAAAATTCCCTGATATCGCTTTCTAATGCACGCGAAACGAAAACCAATTTCGCTTTCTCGGAAGAATTCATAAATGAAACCTCGGCGCGCAATTATTACATTCGGTCGTAATCGCTAGAACGTTTCATCCGTGAAAAATCTGCCCCCCCCCCCCCTCATTATTAAAAGGCGAATTTATTTGTTACACGCACAACAAACGATGCCGTTATAAGAAAGTTAATCTTTTCCACAATTCCGGTTTCATTATTCGAGAAATCAACGTAATAACTTGCTCAAGTACAGCCTGAACACTTACCCTAATAATAAGAATGGAATGGTGAGCATGGGAATTCCAGAAATATATAATAATGACACATGGTTCTAAAATTACGCTCGAGATAAATTTTACCCTCTTGATCACTAGAGATTGGAAGATATAAAAAAAATCGGTTCCTAAGAATTGGAAAGCATGTCAGTCTTGAATAGTGAGAGGAATCCGAAATAACCTACTAATAATAGTAAACAGGTCAGTTAGGATCGATTTAATTTAACCGGATTAGTAAAGGTGTGTGTAGCTGAAGCTTGAATAATGCCGCTGTCATGCATTCTCGAGGCTTATCACGTCTTCATTTCCACCTCTATTATGGCGACAAGCTCCAGATTCAGGGATTGCAGTTCAACAGTCGGTAAGTCTCAAGATTGACTGCGCGAAACAAGGGCCCGTTGTCACTTGTCAACGCGAGGATTCATTGTGGGGATTAATGGCGAGATATTTGCATTCATCATGGGATTTACCGGGGAAGTTCTAGGTCACGTCCACGAGGAGCGATGTTACGTTGAATGACCAAAATTGGGTTTCCTGCTCGAAAAAGCGCTTCGGGCCGCGTTTTCGTGCATTTTTTGAACTTGTTCGTTCAAGCAGCTACAGCGGCAGGAAAATTAAATCCTGGTAAAAATTGCATCGAAAAAAGAAAAAACTCGCGTTTTTTGGAAATAAATAACTCCCGAATGTCTTTCCGGAGTTTGTAATATTTTATTCCAGGTATATTCTAGACAGAAGTAGCTTCTAAATTTTTGGTAGGTTCATCTTGAAAGTTAGTTCTCGAAAGTTCCTTTTATGACCGAGAATTTTCCCATAAATGCCGTATCGGATATCAGGACAGCAGCAGTTAACGAAAGGTACTGCAACCTTTCACTTTTCATTCCACACTTTCTGAATAATGTGGCTGCTATAAAAGGCTGCTATTAATTATACATTTTTGGAAATATTGGCTAAACGAGGCGTAATTTTGAAAAAAGTTATTCTCTTTTTTATGTTTAGAATACGATTTTATACATGACTACTGATTTTTACTGTCCAGTTACCAAAAAAAATATTTTTAATACCAGCCTTAATTATACATTTTTGGAAATATTTACTAAACGAGGCGTAATTTTGAAAAATGTTATTCCCTTTTTTATGTTTAGAATACGATTTTATACATGACTACTGATTTTTACTGTCCAGTTAGTGAAAAAAATATTTTTTATAACAGCCTTAATTATACATTTTTGGAAATATTTGCTAAACGAGGCGTAATTTTGGCAAAAGTTATTCTTTCTTTTATCTTTAAAATACGATTTTATACATGACTACTAGTTTTCACAGTCCAGTTAAGGAAAAAAATATTTTTTATAGCAGCCTTAATTCTACATTTTTTGAAATATTGGCTAAACGAGGCGTAATTTTGAAAAATGTTATTCTCTTTTTTATGTTTAGAATACGATTTTATACATGACTACTGATTTTTACAGTCCAGTTAATGAAAAAAATATTTTTTATAACAGCCTTAATTATTATACATTTTTGGAAATTAATTAAATTAGACAACTTTAGAACATTTAAATAACTGCATAGCCAAAATGGAACGTTATGTATAAAATCGTATTTTAAGCACATAAAAGAGAATAACATTTTTTAAGATCACGTCTTGTTTGGGAAATATTTCAAAAAATGTAAATATTACCTGCTATTACCAAACACCCTGATATGTGTATATAGGTAGGTATGTACATACATAATATATAAACGTATATATATGTGTAAATCGTAAAGTACAGGGACATTTTTAAAAATACAATATAATATCATATTCTCATATACATTAATGACCTGTTATTGAAAATGTGTTCAAAACTAAGATGTATACTAGATTTCTCTTAAATACGTTTTTCGATCAGTTCCAGGACAGTAAAATCTATATGTACAGGATGTCTCATAAGTATAGGTAAAACTTGCCTCTGTACCTTATAGAGGAACTTATTATAGGTGATACGAAAAATTATTTAGAATAAATGTCATTTGTGACAATGCGTTCGTTTTTTGTAAACTAATTTCAGAATGGCCGTCATTTTATATACAGGGTTATGACCTTATTAAGTTACTTTGTTTTTAATACGAAGGTCTACATATTTTTAAATTTTTTGAAACTACTCACAAATGCAAATACATAATATGGGTCTCCGACCTCTTGTTTCGAATTTATTAGGCCTGTTCAGCAAAATATAGCTCAACTTTGAAGCACCATATACAGGATGGTTAACAATTCGATGCTCACCATTGGGATCTCGGAAACGGTAAAAGATCCAGGGTGGGTTAAATTAGAGAAAAGATGCACAATTTAATGCTTATTAAGAATCTGAAAGAAAATTTATAGAAATTTCAGGCGTTGTTGAAATATCCTGAAAAAACTTAAAAATGGAGATTTCTTATTTCAATCATATCTTTTTTATTATCGAAAAGAAATTAAAATATTTTTGTAGGTTTACATAAGTCATCAAAAGCTATCATCTGTCATTTCCAAAATTTTCAAGGACTACTAGATCCTGCAGTTTTAATAGTCAACTTTTGTTTTTTTTATGGCCGCCATATTGTTTTTTTCGTGTCATTCGCTATTAAAAAAATCAAGTGTCACAAAAATTATTATTTATAAATAAAAAACAGACATTTTTTAAAACGTATTATTAAATAAAAATTGGAATATTCCTTGCATTCTAAATAGGTAATCATATAAAGTTTAGTTATTTGCAGTAAACCTTGATTTACATACAATATAACAACATATTAATATCAACAATTTAAAATATTAGGAAATTTACCTTCAGGCAACGCGAACAAGTAGAAGGCCATCTTTTTATTGTTTAAACATCATCTGACGACGCATCAGAAGTTTACCCTTTTTAGAAAATACGCGGACTTAATAACAAGTTATGTGAATTTTTAGACAGTTGTACGTTCTATGCTGGACGTTTTTGAAGTTCAATTTGACATTCCCAACTTTTTGTGAGAATGAGAATGCGATACCCTAGTGAGCGTGAGTGTCGGTAATGCAGGTTCACTAAAATTGACTACAAAATAGCGCCCTCCTCCAACCTGGCAAGAACTAATCTTAGCCGACACACAAACCATACATAATGTAAGCCAGTACACAATCCGGTCCTATATTTAGCCTTTACATTGTCAATTAAAAATTATTGTTTCATAAAGTAAATAAACGATAGATTTTTTTTTACATGTTATTAAATAAAAATTTGAATAATTTTTACATTCTAAGTAGATAATCATAAAGTTTAGTTGTTTGTAAAGAACCTTAAACTAAATATTATACATTTTCATACAATATAACAACTTAATATAATATCAGCAATGGTTAACATTGCGTAGCTTTACCAACTTGCTCTTCTCACGATTGATTTCCAATTTCCATATTCTTCACCCTTCCATCGCCAGCTCTATAACCGTTCTTTTTCTGCTGGACTTTTAATTCAATAAAAACCTGCATAAAATTATAATTCCCGGTTTTTGACACGTAACATTTTACAGTTCACTTACGCATACGCTTACGTTACGAGTGACTTTAGCTTTTGATTTCTTTTATCTCTCTCTTTAATGCTCGTAATTCGTATATATTTATTGATGTTGATTGACATTGACAATTGACAACGTTATAGTTTATTTGACGTTTCTTGTTAACTTAGATTTTCAATAACTATAAAACATCGGGAATTGAACAAAAAAGTCCTTTTGAAACATCTAATAGATTCTTTTTGTTGTTCAGACATTCACAGTTTTACTCTTTATTGGTTCAGTGTGTCATATTATTGGTTATTTAAGTAACGGATAATGTGTTGGTCGTGTCCGCCATATACAAACATCTTCTTGCAGTCTCAGCTGTTTGAACGCTAGGTATGGTCGTTCCTGATGGCTTATATTCCCAGATTGAAAAAGTGTTTTGTCTGTGTCATCTGTCATCGAACTAAATCCTCGTTCCGTAAATCTTTTAGGTTATTTATTGGGTTAGGAAAAGAGATACAGCACGTGGGAATAATAAATGAAATAGGGAACAATCAGCTGATGACTGAAATTATGTTGTTTCAGTCCATTGACCCCATCGGCATATTTCACTATATCTCTTTAATGTTGACTTGACATGACACCGATCTGCTGAATGTATCCTACCTATTGCAAGATCCGGTATTAGAAATACAGGGTCTCAAAATTGACAAAATTGAGATTCTCGATTATTGGAGATAAAATAAAAATTGAGAATAGAGTGAAAATTTTTCCGTTTGCGCTTCGTTAAAAAGTTATTCTTGAAAAGAGCAAAAATTTAACATTTCAACAACACTTTATTAGAAGTAACTAAATGGTATTTAAAAAAAAAGATGTTCAGGATTTGTTCTAAATAGGTATTTAAGTGATGATTTCGATTTTCAATTTTTCTTGTTGAAATGTTAAATTTTTGCTATTTTCCACAATAACTTTTCAACGAAGCGCAAACGGAAAATTTTTCACTCTATATTTTCAATTTTTTATCTCCATATTAATCGAATCTCAAGAGCACGGGCGTCAATTTTTAGACACCTGTATAGGTATACCCTAATCTGTTATTTAATAATGACAAAATTAAAAAATGTTAGATAATGATAATATATACCTACCTACTTTATAGATCTATAAATCGCAGAATAATGGATTGTTTAGTAGATAAATCGCGTACCGAACCGGCGAGATATTCAAAATGAAGATTGATTTACATCAGGCATTTTTTTAATGCCGCCCCCCCCCCCATTGTTCCATAGAGAGAAATGGTCAATGAGTCATTTGTTACGATTGAAAAGCTGCTTTCTGTTGCACGTTGAGTACCTACGTGTACGTTGGAAAAAACGGTTGGAAAAACCATTTTCCGGTTTTTCTGAAATATTTTCTCCATCGGTGGTCTCGAGCCACGAATTAGCTAGTGTGATTTTTTTTCGGAATTTTAGTCGAATCGCCAAAAATTCAGATATTTACCCTTTCGAGATAAACATTAATTTTGCATAATTACAGTTTTATTTCAAGAAATATTAAACTGTTATGGATTTGAAAGATTCTGGTGTCTTTTCCTACGAAGTCGATTATGTAGATCTAGAATCTGCAATGACTTTTTCCATCAGACGACGATCAACGGAGATACGATCAGATTGGTGCGAAATTCGGGAAATATCATGACGTCATGTGGAGAGTAGCAGACAACAACTAGAACATACGCGACTAGAACTGTTTTTGGGCGATCGGCATGATTTAGGAGTCGATGCTTACTAATTCGTGTAGGTACGTCAAGAATCCGCAATTAGTTTTTCGATAGGATGACGATCAACGGAGATAAGATCAGATTAGTTCGAAAGCAGAAAATTTTCGAAAGCTTCTCTACTGAACATCAACGAATAAAATTTTGATCGAACACATTTATCGGATATTTCAATCGTTTCTAGGAGGCGGAAAATGAAAAAACCATTTTCCGGTTTTTTTGAAATATTTTCTCCATCATTTCCGTGGTCTCGAGCCACGATTTAGCTAGTGTGATTTTTTCGGAATTTTAGTCGGATCGATAAAAAATTTAGATATTTACCCTTTCGAGATAAACATTAATTTTGGATAATTACAGTTTTATTTCAAGAAATATTAAACTGTGATGGATTTGAAAGATTCTGGTGTCTTTTCCTACGAAGTCGATTATGTAGATCTAGAATCTGCAATGACTTTTTCCATCAGACGACGATCAACGGAGATACGATCAGATTGGTGCGAAATTCGGGAAATATCATGACGTCATGTGGAGAGTAGCAGACAACAACTAGAACATACGCGACTAGAACTGTTTTTGGGCGATCGGCATGATTTAAAGTTGTACTGAAATTCTGTAAGCGCCATCTTTTGTAGAGCTAAAAAAGTAGCAATGAGAAAGTGTCCTTTGTCCTTTGGTCTTTTGATGAACAAATTAAAAAGCAGTCAGTGGCGCATGCGTATAAAACAGTTCTCGGCCGACAAGGAAAATGTAACATTAAAAATAGTGTAACGCATTTCCGTTGAATGGTTTGTCTGAAGAGCAAATTCAGACTCTATCAATTATTTATTACAGAAATATAGTCATTTACAAACTAAACACTACTCTAATTATTTATTTGCATTTTATACCACTAATGTCCGTATTCATTCAAAATATAACTCTGGGGTTATATTTTGAATTTTATGACAGCTGATAGGTCTAATGCTCAAACCCTACGAACGCTACGAATTTTAAACCAATGCCATGTTCCAAAATATAACACCAGGGGTTATATTTATTGATGAATACGGGCCTAAGCAATATGAACACGAAGTACAAATGTTTATTTATAAACATTATTTATATTTATTTACCACATTACATAATTCAATAATAATAAGGTCCAGTTATATTATGTCGTACGGGTATAAACTCTAATTAACTCCGTGCTATCACAAGCGCGGCTTTATTGTACAACAAATTCGAGGTTGGAGTAAGAAAACTCTAAATAATCCAAGGCATATAATTTTCTCAGTACGCGCTGAATAATCGTCATGCGTCAACACTTGGCATGTAAATGTTTCTAAAACTATGCGAGGTTATTAATTATTATAACAGTAGCAGTAGTTTCTCATTATTTTTTAAAATTATTACTTATTTTAGAAAATGAGTATTCGGTTGACCTAATTAATTTGAAAGCCTGTATCTTGAAGAAGATGGCGGTTATGAAGTAGAAAATTTAAGATTAATCTAAATCTTCTTACTCAGGAATCTGAGTTGAAATGTTAATGACACCTTTTGGAGACATCTCCAAATATTATTATTAAAGTATAATTTACGAGATTACTTCCGGGACATCAACTTCCAAGACAGTCCCGGAACTGTTCTTAAAACATATAAAAATTCCGAGCCAGACCCGGAAGTTGCTGATTGTCCCGGAAGTTTACATTATGGCATCAAATATGTCCCTGAAATCAACATTATACATATATATACTAATTAGTGGAACTCTTTGTTCCCGTAATGTGCTATTAGAATTCAGCGAGCAGACGAGAGCCCCGACTCCGCTAATTTACGAAATTAAATCATGTCTTTCATAAATATTCATAAGTTCCGGCCACCTCCAACGATATGAAATAAAATTTCATTATCCGACGCCCGGCGCGAGAGGGCGATGGGGGGACGAGGACCGCGGGCGATATTGCCGGTCGCGACCGCAGGCGAAGGTGAGGACGGAAATTCCCCCCGAAATCTGACATCTGTTAGAAATAAACGGACAATTAAAAAAAAATCACGATCGCCCCTGGGAAATCGCGCCGGGGACGCAAAGGAAATCGCCGGGAACAAATCGAATTCGGTTCCTCCGGGCCCTGAATCCATTTACGATTCCCGCGCGTTTGAATATTTATGAAAAAACAACACTGCCAGACAATCAGGTTCGATTTATCCGGTCGTGTTTATCTTACCTCATAGTAAGTATAGCAAGCACCCTGCTGCTGCTGGTATTGAAAATGAAAATGATCCATTTTCATGATGATGGAGATAAAATTTTATGAGTAAATGTCTTTTTTATACAGCTTGAGTTAAAGTAATTAAGTCTCAGGCGCCTGTTCTTTTTTACTTAGGTACCTCTCCTCACCACGCACAACCTGTGGCACCTTTTAATAATGTACCCAAGCCAACCATTTTGACTGACATTTCGTGCGACCAAAGTTCGATTCAGGATCGTTTGGCATCCAGCTCTACGTCAAGAAATCGATGAAATCGTCGGGAAAATAGAATGTTGCAAAGGCGTAGGCGTAGGCGCAAAGACAGACCAATTAAATTCGAAGCGCTTGACCGATTTTTTGTCGTATACTGCACGGTTTTTTCCGATAAGAACCTAAATCGATAATGATGAATAATCGAAGCGAAAATGAGACGCGACACCATAATGTAATCCTTTAAAAGCTCCCGAAAATGGGCGACATAACTGGAAGGGAAACCGAGTATCACATTAAGGGCGCAGGTGGTTTGGAGCTAGATCGAGCCAGAGACTCTGGAGGGCTCTTAAAACTTTGTTTCCGACGTTCTATAAACTTGATTTAGATCGTAGATGACAACGTCGCCCGTGCAGGTAGTTCTCGCCTCTCTCTCCCTCGTTTTGTTTATCTTTAGTTTCCTCCCGGAGCAATTTATGTGATATGACGTCATTGTTTACCGCAATTTTTTCAGCTTTTATTAGAAGTGCCGAATTATCAAAGACAAACAACTCGGCGCGATCTATAACGTTACGAGGTTAGAATCGGGAAGAAGCGGTTGGATGGCATCAATTTTAGTTGTCTCTTCATAAGTCTCTTCCTCCGATAATAACACGTCCCCGCATAAGAGCCCGTTAGTTCCTACCTCAACGAGGCTTTGTGAATTAATTTAATCAAAATCTCGCCATGTTGCCTTGATCTATAAAGGAAAGGAAGCTTAATGAGTGATAGGAAGTGCCGTAGCAGTAGCATTTCCAATTTGATCGATTATTACTATTTAAAAATCAGTTTTTCTCATTAACAAGGTCTTTTCTGAGACCTTGACCTTCCGGCGGCATCAGGGCTTCGGATTGCGAGACGAATCGAAGCCAACACTTCAAATTATATGTTGAAAAAAAGTGTAAGCTAATTTTCGACCAGCGAGGAATTTTTTATTTTTCGATAAAAGTGCCAACATGTGCGAGACGAATTGAAGCCAACACTTTCGACACGGAAAACAGTCGATATGACATAACCGGCCGAAGTTTTTCCCGATTACGTCAGTTTAACGATCTCTACAAAGTGTGTACGTCTATGCTTTCCCTAAGCAACTGTGCAAAAAAGAATCTCTCCGCGACGTACCGTTACCAAGGAAAAATTCTATAAATTCTCGGTTTGCTCCTGATGAGAAAAAAAATTGGGAAATTCATGACCGTTTCTTTTACCGGATAGGAGCCGATAGTATCTCAGTGGAGTTTTCCCTCCATTTTTAAGGTTGTTTGCGGGAGGACTTCCAGGATCGAGGAATCCTTTTCAGGACAATCGCTTTTATGTTGCTTGGTCTCTATTTAAGTTTGTCTTGCATCCAAATTACAAGTGCGATGGGCAGGGGGGTGACTTATCCCGTTATTTGACAGTTGAATTTTCGTCAAAATTTTTGGCAACGACACACTAACCTTGATTTCAGAGATGCCACAGTACTGCCGTTGGGACAGATTAAAGATGCATGCAAAACTCGATTTCTGGAGTTTTCGGGCTGCTGAACGTTTGTGTCTCTACTTTTTTCTACACGAGAGGCATAATTCGGGAACTAACTTTCACAACTAATCTGTTAGAGTGTCTTCTCCTGTCTAGAATGTTCCAAGAAGACATTCGGGAATTAGTTAATTCTCAAAATGTATTCCAGAGCTCTGAGGGTGTATAGAAGCAAAGCATGCAGGCAGTGACATCAGTGAGTGAAGATCAGTGTAGACTGCGAAGTAGGAAGCGAATAAGGAAGCGATAATATTTCGAAACCATATCAACAGCATAATTCAGCCCATATAAGCCCGCTCTAATAGCAACGTTGATTTACGTGCAACACCGATTACAGTTACACAACTACGAATTAACCAACTGCCTGCGTATAGTTAAAGTTCGGCAAGCGGGAGAGCTGCTGCAGGTGACGTGTGCAAACTAATAATCACTTTGTAGACAAGTTGCCCGGTCCCGGATAATATAATTATCTCCATCCAATGTCCCGGATCCGGGCCGCGTAGACCGCAGCCGCTTGCCGCCGGAGAAGAAGTGAACGATCCCGACCGAACTCCCGGCGGAGGTAACTCCCTCGTGCATAATTGATGAAGTGCCTAATTGCCAAATTAGAGAGAATCGATCTCGAGTGAACGAATCATCGACTGGCACGGAGAAGAAGAAGTACTTTTTAGAGAAGAACTCTTAAGTATGATAATTAGCGTCGAGGCGTTCCCGAATTTTGCTTTTTTTTAATGCCCTCTTAAGACTCTTAAGCACATATTTGCTGATCGATCTAACTTCCAAACATCCGATACATCATTCGGTTTAAGTGAGTCCCCCAAGAGGAGCCCCTCGAGGCGTCGGAATACATTAAAAGTTTCAAATGAACACTGGAAAATCGGAGAGGGCGGCAGCGCGAGTTGAAACCTCAGTCCGGAGCCGGAGTTTCGAGTGTCATCAAACACGTTCCGACAATACTTACGCCGCGACAGTCAACCGGGAACAAGTTTCGTCACGTCACGTAGCACATTCTTTTCACACGTGGCAACCCTCTCGCGGCTCCGGTTATTAGCAACTTCTTCTACTTGGAGCGATTGTTTCGCTTTGGAGATGGAGAGTCCTCTCTTGCGGTCGGTCGCCCTTTATTGGACAAAGGATTGTTTCTATCTGTTAAACGGGAAACTCGTTAAGTGAGTTACTCTTGAGGCTAGTGAGATTCTATATCGTATATCAGAAACGTGATACTGACCGTTTGATATAATATGAAAACGGGGAAATCTAAATATGGACAGCTGAGTCAAAATCCTCAGAAAGGGGCGCTCGCTACTATCCCATCCCCTCCGTCTCGCAGCAGTTCCAACAATCTCATAATCGGATACCTACTCTGTTTGTCGGAGATAATATTTCCTCGCCATAAGATATCTGTCCCAGTCTCGTGCAGTATTAGTCGGTCCTTAATCCTCGCGAGCTCTCATCATCAATAATAATAATTGCAGGCGCCTATTAAGCAACGACCTGTTGCCATGGCGATGCTTGGAGAGAGACGCTCCAAGGAAGAACTAATCATTTACACACATTGTCTTAATATGTCAAGGGTGGCTTGGCGCGGCGTGTGCGTGTGTGAAACCAGAGCGGTTTTCATTAAACTACATTACATCACATCACACACACACACGTTCGTAGCTATATGCAAACTAGCTATCTAGATAGATAAATATAAACGTCTGAACGAGATTCCCTTCGGGACTTCAACATCATCACTAACGGAGTTTTATTTGAAGCAAATGAAAATGTGGCTCAAGTTACGATCGGATTTGTATTTCGATTCACTAATTTGGGTGAATTAGGTTTGCGGTTTGGTGGGGTTGGTCGGAGGAGTCGCACGCGTATAGTAATCTAGACGCTTCGTTCCGAGCGGCCATTGTTCCAAATCCGAATACACCGGCACTAGTAAAACAAAACTGTGCCTTGAAAGACGCTCGATGCCAACCGTGTATGTGTAATCTCTCTTCCTGCAGGAATTTTCGTCTCCCGCCTCAACCTCCCGCGTTGTTGGAGTTAAAATGTAATTAGAATTATGTCTCAAGTCACCGCGTATCATGGCGACATTTACATGCATAGTTAGACTTAGTTTCGAAGCGAGTAATCCAATTCAAATCACTGTTCGTGTTGCTTATTAGTAGCATTTCCATTTTAACCATCAGTTAAGTTGGTATTCTTGATTCTTCAGAAAAAGTGATAACCATTTTATTGTTTCTTTTATTTGCGCAAAGTTGATCTGGTCAACCTTCCATCAATGTATGTCATCGTGGCACGAAAAAGTGGGGGAAGGGGGTGTTATTCAGCCAGGGAAAGCGCCTTTTTCCTCTATTTCTTCTTCCCTCTGTATCTTTCTCTGCATAATGTTCTACAACACTATATTTATACTTCTCGCCACTCTTACATGACCCAGATATAACAACTTCTTCTTTTAACTGTGTTTAATATCTCCCTTTACCTTTCCCATTCTTCCCAGTCCCAGTACTTTGTCGATTATCCCGTCTACCCAACTTAAAATCAAAAACCGTGTATCAAATCATATTTTAAACATAAAAGAAGGAGTAACTTTTTTCAAGATCAGGACTCGTTTAGGAAATATCTCCAAAAATGTAAAAATAAGGCTGCTATTAAAAAATATTTTTTAGTAACTGGACAGCGAAAATCAAACCTCATGTATAAAATCGTAATATAAGCATAAAAGAAAGACTAACTTTTTCCAAGATTGGGCCTTGTTTGGGAAATATTTTCAAAAATGTTCAACTGATCAGTTTCACATTTTTGGAAATATTTCCTAAACGTATGGCCTCATGTTGGAAAAAGTTATTCTTCCATTTATGTTCAAAGTACGATTTTATATCTGAGGTTCGATTTTGATCGTTCAGTCACCAAAAAATTTTCTTTCCCAGCAGCCTTAGTTTTACATCTTTGAGAATATTTCCTAAGCGAGGCCTTACCTTGAAAAAAGTTACTCTGTCTTTTATGTTCAAAATACGATTTTATACATGACGTTTTATTTTGGCTGTCCAGTTACTGAAAAATAATTTTTTTATATCAGCCTTGGTTTTACATTTTTAGAAATATTTCCTAAACGTGGACCGATTTTGAAAAAAGTTACTCTCTCTTTTATGATTAAAACACGATTTTATACATGAGGTTTGATTTTTGTTGTCCAGTTACCAAAAAAATATTTTTTAATAGCAGCCTTAGTTTTACATTTTTGTGAATATTTTCTAAACGAGGCTTGATTTTGAAAAAAAGCTATTCTCTCTTTTATGTTTGAAATGAGTTTTTATGCACGTTGCTCGATTTTGGCTGTCCAGTCACTAAAAAAATATTTTTTAATAGCAACTTTGCTTTTACATTTTTGGCTATATTTCCTAAAAGAGACCTTATTTTGAAAAAAGTTACTCTCTCTTTTATGCCCAAAAAGAAATTCCACACATGACGTTTGATTTTTATTGCGCAGTTACTAAAAAAAAATTTTAATTGAAGCCTTGGTTTTACATTTTTGGAAATATTTCCTAAACGAGGCCTGATATTGAAAAAAGCTATTCTTTCTTTTATGTTCAAAATGAGATTTTATACATTATCTTCGATTTTGACTGTCTAGGTAATAAAAATAATATTTTAATAGCAGCCTTAGATATACAATTTATATATAGGGTGTTGATTTTCAAAGCGGGCCATAGGGTATTAGCATTGCGAAAGTGGTTTTTGAGGATTCCTGCTCGCCGTTTAAACTGACAGAAATGGTTTTGGTATCAAAACGAAGCTAAAATTATTGCGCATAACGCTTGACATCAGAAATTATTTTACAATTACAATTACAATTACAATTACAAATTTCTTTATTGTACTTGAATTACAACAGTCATTGCTCAGTACAACAGCGTCATTACAGAAATTATAAAAACAAACATAAAGACAAACAGTAAAAATTTTTAAAACACACAGCATGTCAGCATAACGCCGGGAACAGTGAGGGTCGAGACGCACAGAGACACAAAAGAAATCAGTTCTCGATCGAGGCATAGTTCCATCTCTATGATAAGGATGGATCAAGGCTTTGAGTTTTAGGTTTTTTAATATCAGACTGCAGGTAGGGATGGGGGGTGGAAGGACAGTATATCAGAGGTAGTGTAGGGTTCCAACTCCGTGAGATGTTTCCGGAGATACGCACTGTACGCTGAGAACCCAACAGTTGCAGGATCTATTTTGAAGTGGTTCAGGTATTTGATAGATGCGTACGTGAATGTCCTTTCTGAAGACGACAGATGGTGTGTAGGAGGTTTAAACAAATTGAACCTGGTACTGTAGTGATGCGTGAATCGGTAAGGTAAAAGTCTATCCTGATTTTTGTGGATCAGTTTGAGCAGAGAGAAGACATATAAAGCAGGCACGGTAAGAAGTCCAAGCCGCCTGAAATGGCCTCTGCATGACTGCTGCATTGACAAGCCTGTCAGGATCCTAATCGCTCTCTTTTGAAGAAGAAAAACCCTTCGCAGAGATCTCTCAGACCCACCCCAGACGGCCAGCCCATAGTTCACGTGGCTGATGAAATGCCCATAATAAGCAAAGAGAAGAACCTCAGGGGACACCGTGTGCTGAAGGCGTCTAAGAAGGAAGCAGACACTAGCAAGACGACGGCACAAATGATCTGTGTGAGCCGACCAGTTTAGGTTCTGGTCGATGTGGAAGCCCAAAAACTTCACCACGCCCTTCGGCTCGATCAAGGCACCATCGGTGGGTATGGAGGGTAAAGGTGGAAGACGTGATCGGCTAGAGTGAAAATCAATCAGTTCAGTTTTGTCTAAGTTAAGTTTTAGTTCATTGGCCCTGAGCCATAAACTTGCTCTTTTCAACGGGAGTTGAATGGTATCTATCAGACCAGGAGGGTCGCCTGGTTTTATCCTAATAAGAATTGTTGTATCATCAGCATAGTTAACACAGAGTGAATTTGGGGAGGTAATTTTGGGGCCCAGATCGTTAATGAAGATAAGAAAAAGAAGTGGACCGAGAACACTACCCTGTGGCACCCCAGAGGAGACTGGAGCAAAGGGTGATCGCACAGGTCGGCCATCAGACCCAGTAATCTGAACCGCCTGTGTTCTTCCCTGTAGGTAGCTGGTAAACCAAGAAAGGGGCAATCCACGAACTCCGACATTCTCCAGTTTCCGAAGGAGGCACTCGTGGCACACACTGTCGAAGGCCTTGGAGAGATCCAAAAGCCAGCCCACAGTGCGCATCCCCTCCTCCAAACCCTGAGATATGAAGTCCGTAAGCTCTACAAGAGCCGTCTGGGTAGATCTGTTTTTAAGAAAACCATGCTGGGAGCGGGAAAGGATCTTTGTTTTGTCTAGAAAGTCAATAAGACGAGATGAGACAAGAGATTCAAGAATTTTATCAAATACCGATAGTAGACTAATCGGTCGGTAGTTTTCAGGGTTTTTGACGTCGCCCTTTTTAAAAATAGGCTTAACTAACGCTGCTTTGAGATCTTCGGGGAATACACCAGTCTGAAAGGAACTGTTGTAGATTTCTGATAATGGCTGAGCAAGCTCAGCAATGCAATACCTGGCAACAAAGGAGGGAATCTCGTCCAAGCCCGAAGACTTCTTACTTTTAAACCTAGAAACTATTTCTATAATTTCCCGAGGTGACGTCGGAAAAAATACGAAGGAAGAAGAGGCGTGTGTTGACATGTTGGATCCGTGGGTGTGACTATATGTGGGGGAGTCATTTGAAAGAAAGACGGAATTGAGCATCTCTGTCATTTCTTCAGGATCAGTCGTCACCTTGCTTCGGTACTCAAGTTCTAAGATTTTATGCGAAGTGTTTATTGACTTGCATTGGTTGTTTATGAGGGTCCATCCTGCTTTGATGGGATTTTCAGATTCACTGATAAAGACGTCGTTACAGCGCTTGGTCTCCTGCCTCACCAGGTACCCAAACCGTCGCTTTAGGCTGCACAGCTGAGTTCTGAACAGCTGGTTGGACGTGTTTATTAAAGGATTTAGGAGATTAATCGTGTCGTATAGTTGACGAATTTCAGAGGTGAGCCACTTGGGACTGGAGAGTCTAGGCCCATGAACTCTACATCTCCTGAGTGCGAAGTATTTGTCGAAGTAGAATGAAAGAGTGTCAGAGAAGCAGGAGTATTTCGAATTCGTATCAGGGGCATCCAGAACTTTGTGCCAGCCCAAACGCCGGAGTTCGTTTTGCAGCTGTGCAAGGAGAAGGGGGTCTTTTATATCTCTCTTCCATGTCATCAGGGGTTTGTCGGCGAGACCGCGGGTGCAGGCCGTCTCAGAAACTCCAAGGGCCACATGCAGTCCAAAGTGGTCTGATAGAAAAGTTGGCAAGATTTGACTATCGAGCAACTGAAAAATACCAGAAATCGCGACGTTATCGATGCATGTTGACGAGGTGTTGGTAACTCTTGTTGGGTCCCTAAAACAAAGTCGAAAACCATAAGAGAAGAGAGTCTCGGTCAGGCTGGAGGTGTTGGCGTTCTCACAGAGTACGTCAATATTGAAGTCTGCAGCCAGAACCACGTTATTTGTGATCCGGATGGCCACGTCAAGCAATCCGTCTAGGTGACGAATGAAATCTCTTACAGGGCAGGCAGGTGATCGATATATAGATATAATTAGTGCTTTCTGAGACCGAAATTTGGTTTCGGTTGCCGATATTTCACACACGAGTGGCTGCGAAAGAGAGCAGAGGCTATGAACAACCCTACACTGAATGTCGGACCTGCCATAGATAGCCGAGCCCCCGTAATCTGACTGCCTGCAGAAGGAAGAAGAAAGGTTGTAATGATCGATTTTGATCTTTTGAATGTTGTCAGATGTTAAGAAATGTTCGTTTAAGCAAACAAACTCGGGAAATCCCAGATCAGAGATCATGATACCCAGACCATCCACGGAGTTGTTAAGGGACTGAATGTTTATGTGTAGGACCCGGAAGTCATGTCTGGAATGATGGGGTGAGAGCACAGTTGATGTGAGAGAGGTAGATGTTGAATTGTTTTGACTCCTCACAATTCGATGGCTGTATGGAAGGGAAGGTACGCTAGGAGAAGGTGAGGGTGGTTTGTAGGAGAGTTCTTGCTCCCGTCGCGTCACTTCCTCTGAAAAGGGGTATTGTATAATCTTGAGTTTTCCCTTGCTTTCACGAGGTAGTTCGTGTTTTCAGCCGCAAGGTGTGATCTAAGGGCCTTAAGATCATCCTCGGCGTCACTTCCGGTTCACGTTGTTTTCTAAAATTCTTCAGTAAAAATTCAAGTAATTGATAATGTTTAATCACAAAACAGCATGCCTTGCCTAAGCAATAATGACGTTTCTACGTTTTGACAATCCAATAATAAAACTTTATAAGTCAGTAGGTAATAATAAAGTCTGGTTCTATTTAAAAATGGGTTATACAAACCAAGAAAGTCTTTATGGTGAAAACCTACTACAGTGTAGTCAGTTACAGGAGGGTTCGCGATTTATTTGCCGTGAATTTTTTTAATAGACCAATGTTTTATTATTGGATTGTCAAAACATAGAAACGTCATTATTGTTTAAGCAAGGCATGCTATTTTGTGATTAAACATTAACAATTACTTGCATTTTTACTGAAGAATTTTAGGAAACAACGTGAAATTAAATTAATTCCTGATGTCAAGTGTTATGCGCAATAATTTTAGCTTCATTTTGATACCAAAACCATTTCTGTCAGTCTAAACGGCGAGCAGGAATCCTCAAAAACCACTTTCGCAATGCTAATCCCCTATGGCCCGCTTTGAAAATCAACACCCTGTATACTAATTATTTATAAAATTGCCGAGATATAAATTATTATTTATTGTACAATAAATAAATAATAACCATATTACTCACAGAAGAGGGGCATGCAAGCACAATAATAATTGACACCAAAACAAGGAAAGTTTCAATAAGTTTAAGTGTTTTCATTTTATTGCTCCCGGATACTTGGATTAAGTGCACGAAGCAGAAATCCTCCGATCAGCCCGTCCGCTCCGTTGGTCGCATTGATAAGAGCCAACGTTTCCAAGACTTTCAGACGAGATTCGGGTCAGGAGGCTCAGATTTGATTTCAAATAAAACCCGATGCTTGTACTTAGACGATCATTGCAAGATTCATTAAAATTGTGCAGTTGAGCACCTTCATCTATAAGAACCACGCATGATATGCTGATGTTGGGGCTGGTTCTGGTGCTGGTGCTGCATTAAATTAAATTTGTTAGTGCTCTGTCTGGAATTTTGTGAATTTTTTGAGAAGAGTCCAGAGAACACTATAAGTGGTTGGAAATTACAACGATTGAGGAATTTCGAGGGCTCCGCCCAGGGTGGTTTATCATCTTTCACCACGATGCCTCAAAGAAAAAAAGTTAGAGCTGATCAACTGCTAAACGGAAATGGAAAACATTACCAATTGAGTAGTTACATTAATTTATTTTTATTTTAGTACCTCTCCGTCGGAGAAATATTATTAACTCCGAGGCGGAGGATTATTTAACCGCGTTTAACACAGCTCGATCTCCAGATGTGTGAATTGTTGCACGTTCAAGCGTTTCCTGGTTTTTCGGAGCGGAAACTCCCGTCTTTTCAATTAGGGAGCCATTAGTTGTTATGATTATTTTGCCGCTTCATAAAGCCCGCAGCCTGAGTGATGGAGGAAAAAATAGAAGTCTGATAAGGAGAGAGGAAAGCGTAGTAAGCCGAGCAAATGTGAGGAAAATAGGAAAAGTTGACCGCTTGTTATAAGAAAAAAGACAGTAACAAAAAATTACACAACAAGTGATAGACACAATAGAAAAAAAAACCTTCTTGCGCATCAATCGCAGAAATAGTGTATTTTTATGCGATTCAATAATAAATATTTTCTTCCTATTTTTTTTTTTTTTATAATGAATATAATGAAAAAATAATCCGATTTTTTTGGGGGGAAAAGCGGAAAACCACCTACCTACCAAAAAAAAAGAATAACCCTCTCGTGGTTTCGAACCCGCATCAACAGTTTACTATTTATGCAAGGGTTCGCTTGCCTAACTAACTGAGCTAAAGGTGCCTTTCAAATTTGTAGCGATGATCAAGTAGGTATATGTAGTACGTCAAATACTTACACCTACATATTTTATTTTTTAAACTGGTCGTATCTTTGTTATTAAAAAACCAATTTGAATACTTTTTTCACCTGCATGTAGGTGATTTAATTGTTGTTGCGTTTGCTTTTCAAATTTTCAGAACCATTCATAATTGAATGTGAAAAAAAATAAAAAAGAAATTGCGAACCATTTCATTGATTTAATAATTTTATATAAGTGTAAGCTAATTTTGCACAAGCGAAAAACTTTTTTGTTTTTCGTTTAAAGTGCTACATTAATCGAGGCGAATTGAAGCTAAGACATCAAATTATATGTTAAAGCAAAAAAAATGGAAAATTTCGGTTCAACTTCTTCAAAAATAGACTCATAAACGGTTATAGAATTGACACATTTTCACCCTTTTTCCTACCCACGACACTGGCTTATTAATGGAAAATATGTTAATTTTATTGCATTAACTCAAATTTCCAATAATTTTCTTCAAATCCTGTTAATTTGATTTCAAAGTTTTTTCCCCATCTTGCTCATACAGGGGTTCAAATATTAGCAAATTTTTCAAAAATTAAAATGATCGCCATTTTGAAACGGCTCGACCGATTTTGCTCAAGTACAATACCAGACCAGTTTTTATAGATATCTTACTCCCACAAAAATTTCAGCCTCCTAGATCCAAAACTGCGACCTGAAATTAGATGACAAAAACCGGATACCTGGAATTTTGAAGGGACACCCTGTAGAAGTGATGGGACTTTTGGAAAGTTTTTCAACGAAAATTCAACGTCATTCCCAAATTTTACAAGGACTCAAAATTTCGTTCACTAATCTTAAAAGATAAAGCCACAGGAGCGTTTTTAAAATCGAAATTTCGCGATTTTGGAGAAATATATATATAAATATATACAGGGTGAGTTTTTTTCAATGTTTAGTACAGGGATCTCGTAAACTACTGTATTTAGAGGAATGGTTAAATGGGGAAAGAAGTGCAGTTTTATGAGCTTAATTCGAAACAGCTTTTGTTTTTTTGAAAATCTCCATGGCTTCCTAGATATTTAACAAAAAGTAAATTCCGCGGATTTCTTTACACCGAGATAGCAGTCTTATTATTGGGATTAGAGAAAAATCGTAAAGGAAAACCTTTTAGACGATTTCATAGACAATAAAACGGCGTTACAATTTTTTTTATTTGTTGTGTCATTTTCGAGCTATGACGTAAACTTGTGTTTTTTTAAATGTAAGTCATAGTTGGCTATGACATCATTCGATACGTCTTTTTTTTCTAAATACAACGATATAAAACTCGATATCGTTTTTTCGGGAAATAAAAAAGTTAGGACGATTTTTAATTTTATTTCCTCAAATAAGGTTACGTGGTATAGGCGCTGAATTTAATAGTTAATTTTGAATGGAAAACTTATATGAATTAATAGTTCAACGGGATAGCTAGTTTTGGAGAACTTTAAAAAAAATATTAATTTTAATTCTAATCTTTCAAAAATCTTGTAACAATACCTACCTACGTTACGCTGTAGACTAAATATTCATATCAAAATGTGACGGTTGCTTAGCAACAGTAACAGAAACAGTGAAACTATTAAATTTGACAGTTAGTTACTTAGCGGCTTATAATTTCCATTGAACTTTAAGTATGAAGTCAGGTTTTGCAGAAGTTCTTAAATCGTAAAACCTGCAAGGTGAATTACTATAGTATGGAGTTTTCCAACCAAGTGAAGCGTGGTATGATAGAATGTTATATTCAGTGTCAAAAGAATGCTGTCAGGGCTGCGGAACAATATTTTCGCAGATATTTTAATCGTCGTTAATCTTTTATATTCAAATGTTTCATAATATTTTCTAGAGTTACTAGATGGCTATTAGAAAATTTGTAGTTAATTAAGTATAATTGCTTGCATAGAGGATTACAAATTATTCTGCAAAATTATCTATGTATAATTTCAAATTCAACTGAGGTCTATCAGTTATGCTTACATGGCCGCCTATAATTAAGTTGAGGGAATAAAATTAAAAACCGTCCTAACTTTTTTATTTCCCGAAAAAACGATATCGAGTTTTATATCGTTGTATTTAGAAAAAAAAGACGTATCGAATGATGTCATAACCAACTGTGACTTATATTTAAAAAAACACAAGTTTACGTCATAGCTCGAAAATGACACAACAAATAAAAAAAATTGTAACGCCGTTTTATTGTCTATGAAATCGTCTAAAAGGTTTTCCTTTACGATTTTTCTCTAATCCCAATAATAAGACTGCTATCTCGGTGTAAAGAAATCCGCGGAATTTACTTTTTGTTAAATATCTAGGAAGCCATGGAGATTTTCAAAAAAACAAAAGCTGTTTCGAATTAAGCTCATAAAACTGCACTTCTTTCCCCATTTAACCGTTCCTCTAACTGCAGTAGTTTACGAGATCCCTGTACTAAACATTGAAAAAAACTCACCCTGTATATATATATATATATATATAAATATATATATATATATCGTGGGCAGGTGAATTTTGGAAAACCACTTTTTCGTAATCTGGGGGTCATGATCGGTGGACATTTGATGAGTTTGGGTGATTTTTGGAAAGTGATGTCGTCCTCAATAGTGTATTTTTTTGTTAAAAAATACACTAAAAAGATTGAAATGTGAATAAGAAATAAGGTTGATAGCGGAGAGGTAGCCGGAGGACAAAATAAATGAAAATGAATTTTTCCGGACGTGTAACGTCGGTAAAACGATGACGTTCCTCGAACGAACGAGAACGAGGCCGCCTCATCTGTTGGTCAGTTTTCTGGATTAGTGAATAAGTTATAACGCGTAATGCGGTTTCAATCCGGACGCTGCCTTTCGGCGCCGGTCGCTGCCGGCCAACCTCTAATTTATTTATTAATGCCCGTAAAAGCTTTCGTCGCTTTTGTTTAGCGATAATAAGACCGAAATTAGGGATCACAACGTTACTCACGGTAATGAAATAATGAGCTTTCGGACGAGGAAAATACAGTCATTTTCGATCATTAGTTGTAGGGTAGGTAATTATTACTTTTACTCATATACGCCAGGATGAATAATACATTTCCCTAATTATTATTGTAACGAGTCTCGTTATTCGTCATCCCTGGTTAATGTGGAGAAATTCTTCTGTAAATTTAAATCTCGCGACTCAAAATCTATTAGAAATGATGGATCGCAACATGTCGCGGATAATCTTTAATTTTGGCTCTCCCCAAAATCGCCGGTTCTGAGCACATTATGAACCGTTGAATATCTTGGAACTCGAAATGTCTCCATAGAAGCTTGAAAATTTCCATATTTACTAACTCGAGGTCGAGGAATTCGGGAAAAATACTTAAAAAAATCCGGTATCGCGGAAAATTTAATTTTCCGTTATTCGTATGGCCTTTTTGGAGATTTTTTAAATTTTTGAAAAATAGCAGCACGCGTTTCCTATATCCACTTGTATTGTAGAGTTAATGCCATTGGGGAGTTGGTAGTCTACAGAGCTGTGCCAATCAATGGAGTTCTATGCTTTTAGTCGAAAAAAAAAAGTATGGCCTTTTTTTGGAGATTTTGGCTATTTCGATGCTCGTAACTTTTTTACTGTTCATCGTATCGACAAACGGTTTTCACCGTCGTGATCAGCGACTCAAAATCTATTAGAAATGATGGATCGCAAGATGTCGCGGATAATCTTTAATTTTGGCTCTCCCCAAAATCGCCGGTTCTGAACACATTATGAACCGTTGAATATCTTGGAAATCGAAATGTCTTCATGGAAGCTTGAAAATTTCCACTTTTACTAACTCGAGGTCGAGGAATTCGGGAAAAATACTTAAAAAAATCCGGTATCGCGGAAAATTTAATTTTCCGTTATTCGTATGGCCTTTTTGGAGATTTTTTAAATTTTTGAAAAATAGCAGCACGCGTTTCCTATATCCACTTGTATTGTAGAGTTAATGCCATTGGGGAGTTGGTAGTCTACAGAGCTGTGCCAATCAATGGAGTTCTATGCTTTTAGTCGAAAAAAAAAAGTATGGCCTTTTTTTGGAGATTTTGGCTATTTCGATGCTCGTAACTTTTTTACTGTTCATCGTATCGACAAACGGTTTTCACCGTCGTGATCAGCGACTCAAAATCTATTAGAAATGATGGATCGCAAGATGTCGCGGATAATCTTTAATTTTGGCTCTCCCCAAAATCGCCGGTTCTGAACACATTATGAACCGTTGAATATCTTGGAAATCGAAATGTCTTCATGGAAGCTTGAAAATTTCCACTTTTACTAATTCGGGGTCGAGGAATTCGGGAAAAATACTTAAAAAAATCCGGTATCGCGGAAAATTTAATTTTCCGTTATTCGTATGGCCTTTTTGGAGATTTTTTAAATTTTTGAAAAATAGCAGCACGCGTTTCCTATATCCACTTGTATTGTAGAGTTAATGCCATTGGGGAGTTGGTAGTCTACAGAGCTGTGCCAATCAATGGAGTTCTATGCTTTTAGTCGAAAAAAAAAAGTATGGCCTTTTTTTGGAGATTTTGGCTATTTCGATGCTCGTAACTTTTTTACTGTTCATCGTATCGACAAACGGTTTTCACCGTCGTGATCAGCGACTCAAAATCTATTAGAAATGATGGATCGCAAGATGTCGCGGATAATCTATAATTTTGGCTCTCCCCAAAATCGCCGGTTCTGAACACATTATGAACCGTTGAATATCTTGGAAATCGAAATGTCTTCATGGAAGCTTGAAAATTTCCACTTTTACTAACTCGAGGTCGAGGAATTCGGGAAAAATACTTAAAAAAATCCGGTATCGCGGAAAATTTAATTTTCCGTTATTCGTATGGCCTTTTTGGAGATTTTTTAAATTTTTGAAAAATAGCAGCACGCGTTTCCTATATCCACTTGTATTGTAGAGTTAATGCCATTGGGGAGTTGGTAGTCTACAGAGCTGTGCCAATCAATGGAGTTCTATGCTTTTAGTCGAAAAAAAAAGTATGGCCTTTTTTGGAGATTTTGGCTATTTCGATGCTCGTAACTTTTTTACTGTTCATCGTATCGACAAACGGTTTTCACCATCGTAATCAGCGACTCAAAATCTATTAGAAATGATGGATCGCAAGATGTCGCGGATAATCTTTAATTTTGGCTCTCCCCAAAATCGCCGGTTCTGAGCACATTATGAACCGTTGAATATCTTGGAAATCGAAATGTCTTCATGGAAGCTTGAAAATTTCCATATTTACTAACTCGAGGTCGAGGAATTCGGAAAAAATGTGCTGTGACAATTAATGGAGTTCTATGCTTCTAGTCGGAATGAAAAATGGAAAATCAGCAGCACTCGTTCCCAATCCACTTGTATTGTAGAGTTAATGCCTTTGTATTTATTCAGAACTAAATAAAAATAACTTTTGTCAAAATTACGCCTCGTTTAGCAAATTTAAAAAAAAATGTATAGTTAAGGCTGCCATAAAAATTATTTTTTTCAATCAACTGGACAGTAAAAATCAGTGGGCACCTATAAAATCGTATTTTAAAAATAAAAGAGAAAACAACTTTTTTCTAAAGCATCGTATTCCTTAGCTACGAGGATTTGTCTACTAGCAGTCTTTCAAAAATTCGTATTGTTCCAAGAGAATTTCCTTTTGCTCTTAACTAGTTTCTGCTGCTTGCCGAGATCCGAAACTTCAACATAATAAGCGTAACATAAGACTTATTATAAATCCGGAGAGCGCCCTGGATGCCTATCCCGGTTTTCGAATGGAAATTTTAATGGACAATATTTTTACGGTCTAATGATCGAATAACGCACAGTTAAACCGGCCTCGGGCTCAACCAGCTCTCGTTACGTTCGATATTATTTCTGACTGCCGAAACTGAAATATAAATACGGCGATGTTATTCCGGATCGGACGGAATATGTTTCTCTTTTACCTGCTACATCACATAACCTAAAACCCATGTCGAGTTTGAGGGTCGAGGCTGCAGGGTCGAGGGTGGAGGGTTGAAGAACAAACAAAACCCTCCCTAATGGCAAGGCCGACAGAAAAAAATTGACTGAGGGGGGGAGGGAATGGTCATTATGGTCACAGCTTAAATTTCATTATCCCTTAAGTTCTGCCTATGAGGGTATAGATCTCGGTATAGATAGATAGGAAGTGTTTGTCTCTATAATTATTAATAACAAAACAGGTGGGTGGGTGGTAATAAATTATCGCGGAAGAATGAGCAGTTGTTCCGTTTTTAGATTAGATTCAAGAGGGGGTCGGGCCGGTCGTAAATTAAATGAAAAGGAAAGTCGGGAAGGAACGGGAATCCCGAAATTCGTCCAAGAGAAACCGTATGATACAAAACGTCGTTTTATTGATCGTCGTCATGTCATTCAAGGTAATCTGATTACTTCAATAATAAGAGATCGCATCTAACCGATGCGGTATAATGCCGTTTCGATTTTATTAGTCCGGGCCGGGATGAAAAAGTGGGAAGAAAACATCTCGTTTTGACCTTTAATGGGTTGTAATAATGTTATTGGAAGAATGAATGGATAAATAATCGAAAAGAGGCTTTGAAGCTTCTAGGACCTTCTACACGCCCCCACCCGCCCCGAAGTAATTATTTTCACCGCGAGCGACCACGTGATCAATAGTTTTGCGGTCGTGTGTAATTTTTCACATAAACTCCCTCCGAAGTGAATTAAATTTTCGACGCAGAAATCTCATCTCGGAAACCGCGTCGACCTTCCCCCGGAGTTACTGTAAACAAGTCTTCGCTCGTGTCTTTTTAATTATACGTCTGGTTTCTTCAAAGAGGCGTCCTCCGCGACTTCAAAAGAGTCGCCGGGACTTTATTCCGCAGCCTCTAACATCTAATTAAGAGTTAAATATGTTTTTCCCGAGATATTTCAAATTACGTCGGTCGTAACAAAACTCTTGCCGGAACTTGGTTAATTTTGTTTTTAATTCGTCGACATTAAACTTTACCCAAACTTGAACAACTTTAAGACTGGCCCTCAGTCATAATTCTTGTTATTTTCTCGTAATGCTATCAGTAAGCGCCAGAATACGCCTCTCCGACGTACTCTGAGCTGAACTATTATAGATATTTGGAGAGTTAGTTAATTCTCGAAGCCATTCCAGAAGAGCTCCAAGGATGTGAATAAGAAGAGCAAGCAGACAGTGAATGGGGTTCAGTGTAGACTGCGAAGTAGTAAGCGAATAAGGAAGCGATAATACGACAGCGTGCCATTCAAGAAGATAATGGTAAATTAGTATAAAATAACTGAAGACATCATTCTATAGGAATGGGGGCTGCAGCAAGAAGCGAAACTAATTAATTTCATTGTAACAGTCAAACGCGAAATAAATTTCATTGAAAGCGTTCGATCCAATTGTGAAGAAGACCATAATCGGAAAAATAATTGACTCTGTTAAAAAAATGTTTGCCTGCTGACAAGCCCCTCTGACGAGAGGACTTTTGTTCCTCGAGCTCTTTGTTCCATAACGAATTATTATTGTGCAAAGCATCGAATTTAGAGAGACGAGTGGCAGTCGGAACGGACCTTTTGTACTTGGAAATTCTCTTTTTTTCGTTTTTATTATCATTTTTCCCGAACGGGAATTGCTAATTCGTCAATGCTTCCACCTGCTGAACGTTTGAACATCCTGCAACAGGCATAAGAATTCAACTTCCTCTTGCTACAAAAATATTCCTACGACAAGAGCAACAAATTGAGGATTGTCTCTTGAACGTATTCCTCTGCAGTCTGCAGCCTTTCTCGCGGACCAATAATTAATTCATCGTTCCATTCGAGTAATTGCTATCTAAAAAAGTGTCTAGGGATCAAAGTTGGGGAGCTAAGTGGCGCAAGATGACTGGAACTAGAACTAGCAAAACACCGTCTCTAATAATAATGGTCTCTTGTTCACCTACATCTGTGCGTGATACACGAAAAGTTTGAGCAATCGAGAGGGTTGCAGAGTAATTTGGACGGAATGTCGAATTATTATTCCACGGTTACTCTCCCCCCCCCCCCCCCCCCTTTCTCTCTCTTTCCAGTCTCCGCGGTTCTACCTTCGGGGTAGAATTTCAACATCTAATTAATTACAAGACAAGCTGCGTTGAAAGTGTTGCTGAAGGCAAAGTATATCATCCCGATTCGGGAGCACACACATTACATAACACACTACGCTACACACGTATGAGGATAATGGAAATTCGACTTTATACATCGAAACATCTTTCAACATCAACGGCAGAACTTCTTTATGGTCAATGGAAACACGACGCGAACTTTCTTCGCTCCTGGCTATCTGTTCCCCCCGCCTGGCGCTTCTATAACGTTATTAATTAAGCGAGCTCGAAAACGCTCTGAAAGGTAACGCACCAAAAAGCTGAACCTGCAATCAATGAAGTATCGTGTAACATGTTAAGGTTTCTGTTATTATTATTATGGCCTTATTATGGTGTGAGTTTTTTTTTTGTTCTTCGGGGACTTAGATGTTCCCCGAACGCGTAGCTTGATCGGGTACCCTCTCAGCTTAACTCGTCAAGAGGTACGGCGGGTTCTGCACAGCCGGCGGAAGATAGATCTGATACGATTACCTCGGCAATTAAACTCATCCGTCAAAAGAAGGACTTTTTATACCTGCTCAACTCGATGAATAGGAAGGAGGGGGAAGGTATCATCACTCCGAGCAGTAGAGCGTTCTGTTTCTTGATCACGCAGTTGTTTAAATGTTCTAAAGTTGTTTAATTTAATATTTCCAAAAATGTATACATAATTAAGGCTGATATTAAAATTTTTTTTTTTGGTAACAGGACAGTAAAAATCAGTAGTCATGTATAAAATCGTATTTTAAAGATAAAAGAGAGAATAACTTTTTCAAAAGCAACGTATTTCTTGGCTACGATGGTTTGTCTATTCGCATATAATCCGTACAAAAATTCGTATTGTTCCAAGAGAATTTCTTTTTGCTCCTAACAATGCGTGTGCGGCGGGTTAAGCACACCCAGCAGAAGATAGATCTGATACGGTTACCTCGGCAATTAAATTCATCCCTCAAAACAAGTATTTTTTAAACCAGCTCAACTCGCCGGATAGGAAGGAGGTGAAGGGAATCGACACTCCGAGCAGTCTCCATCAACTGGCCTGCTTGTTTTTATAATGTCACTTAGGATTTCATTGGAACCAAAAAAAAGTTTCAGCTGTCTCCATTATAAGTGGTACTTAGTCTTAAGATCTGGCAGATAGAATAATAATTAGTCTTGGCATTGAATCCGTCGAGCGAGCGATTATAAAAGGACTTGAACGATTCCCTTATCTCATTCAACACAAGTCACAATACTCACTCACGATAATTAGCCGTAATTATTCAAATCGACTGTTGGCTGGAATCGGAGCTGGAATGAATGTGTCTAAGTCAACTTAAGTGCTCACCAGTTACAGCTTCGAACTCGTAATAATTATGAACTCAATTCAAATTCGATTGAATCGAGTTGGCGTGGGAGGGTGGGCTCGAAGCCTCGAAGCCTCGAAGCCCGAAGACTCTACTCTACGGCGCGCATGAGATCTCGAGGAGTCTGATATGAAATGAGATAATAAATAATCTGCAATAATATCCCCATTCCCGTAATGAGGATTTATAGTGCCTTATAAATGCGGTAAATCTCCGATGTAATGTTATAAGCAGATTGCGCTTTTCCGGGGGGAAGTGCGGGCAGAGAGCGATTCTCGGGACGAATACGTTCCGCGACACCGACACCGTAGGTACTGAATATTCATCCCGGTTGTCCGAATGGATGGGGCTCCGGCTCGATTTAACAAACCTGAAGGAAAATTTCATTAAGCCGGATTTACTTCGTAAGCGCATTATGCAATATGCGCTCTGTACGGGGTTATGAATAAATACTACACAGCGCAGGGCGACTTAGGGAAGTAGGCTAATTGTTTTGGGAACGCTGCTTTATTATCGGCGGAGAGCTGAAACGCGCGTTTTCTAAATAATGGAAGAACTTCTGTTTTGTTGCAGTTGAACTTCTCCAACGCGCAGTCGCGAAGCTTGAGTAATTCAAGTCGTCCAAAACGTGCAAAATAACTCATCCTTAAAAAGAGGGGCCCGTCATTATTTGAACGTAGCATCGAACCGAAATTACTTGTTATTTAACCGAAATGAAATCGGGACGTTTCCCCGAGAATTCCGGTTCGAACTCTCGAAAGAGCGGGCTTTCGCGACGCTCCTCCCGTCCGCGCCCCCCGCACGAACAAACGATAACGAATTCGAATCCAACACAGACAGAATGCGGATTGTTACAAGCAAATGAAAGAGGCCGCGCGCCATAATTGAAGAAATAAAATAATGAGTCGTAAAGAAAAGCACGTTTTGACGGAGTTTTCGCGAAATTAAATTAGCTCTCGAACGGCGATACTCGTCGTCGTGATGTCGGTTGCCCCTTTGAAGGGAGACTTATTCGATCCCGGAATTTGTTATTTAAATTAGGTGACGCTTTGTGAAGAGACTCGACCGACCCCCCCGCCTCAACTCCGCGGTCTCGACCAGGGGTATTATTGTATAAATTCGACTGTTCCCGATTTGATTATTGCATATCGTACGCCACGACAAATTTCCGTGATTTCCTTTAAAAAATTGCACCCTCTTTTGTTATAAAAAAAATAGGGCGAAAATTTGCAATGTGAACGTTCTAGTGCATGTAGGCGAGCTCCGGTGAAAAAAGCACTAAGAACTAACTACTACGGAGAGCAGCGACGGTGTAACTGGGACACTAATTAAATTAAACTGTCGTTGTATATGACTGCTGTAAATGACGTAGCGGGTAGGTAGGTACGTTTTGTGTTTGCGGAGAGTTCAGAAGGTGGATGGTTTAAACGGTGGCACCGCTCGAGATACGGAACATCGAGCCTGGCCCGCTTTTTATTACACCAATAAACTAGGACGAGGATAACTTCTCCAAAGTTGAAATATATGGAATCTGCAAAAAGCAACAACTCTAGCCAGTTCCGATTGGCATCTTCTTGTATTTATTCACTGCTGCATTTCCTGAATCTCCATTAGAGCCGCACCGAGAGCAAGTGAAACAATAATTAACCAATTCTTGGCAAGCTGCCATAACAGAAGGAAGAAACGACCAGACCAGCGTTACATCCGCCACAAGCATGGTCCAGCGTCATTCTTCTCATTCAGTCATTCAATTAACTCTTTTACAAACTTTTACCTTGGAGGGAGAGCAGATATTGCATTGATCGATTTAGAAGTCTATCTAGAATTTCTAGAATGTTTAAGAATGTTAGAGGTTGTTCTATAAAGATAAAAGTTCTGAATAGACTGTTATAGAAAGTTCTAAAAAGTTTCTGATTATTCTTAGAATGTTCTAGAATGTCAGGTAATATTTTAGGAATCTGGAATGTTCAAGAATCATAGTACTAAAAAAAATGTAATCAATAAAACTGTTACATTTCAAAAACAGCAGAGTTTGTTTTACTTGACGCCCCACTACTAAAAAAATTTTTAAAAGGTTTTTTTCAAGTTAAATGTAGCAATTTTGTCCTACTAGTTTCGCTCGCTTAACAGCTTATCCGTAGAAGTTCATTTATAAACATTCTTAAACATTCTAGAACTTTTTAGAACGTTTTAGAACATTTCAGAACAAACTGAAACATTACAGAAACATTCCAGATCATTCTATAACTTTCTAGAACATTCTGTAGCTTTCTAGATTGAACGTCTCGAATAGAAAATCCAAAAACATTCGTGAGCATTTGCTCAAACATTCAATAGAATTTACGAACTTTCTGGGACTTCCTCTAATATCGTTAAACATTTTCTCAACATTCCATAAACCTTCCAGAACTTTTTAGAACATCTTTAAGCATCTTAGAACAAACTTAAACATTACAGAACATTTTAATTATTCTCAAACATTTTAAACATCATTGAACACAATGAAACATTCCAGATCATTCTAGAGCTTTCTAGAATGTTCTGGAACTTTCTATACTGACCGTCTCTAATAAAAAATCCAAGAACATTAGTGAGCATTTTCTCGAACATTCTCAAACATTCTCAAACATTCAATAAAATTTAAGAACTTTCTAGAACATTTTTTTTAACATTCTAGAAAAATATGAAATTTTATAGCACATTCTCTGAACGTTCTAGATATTTTCTAGCATTCTTGAGTATCCTCGAGCACTATGATTTTTTAACATTCCGGATCATTTCAGAACTTTCTATGGAACATTCACGAACCTTCGATATATTCTAGAACATACTAGAACGTTCTGTAACTTTACACCATCCCTGATTTTTACTGAAAAATCTCGACCATCCTGGAACACTCTAGAAAATTTTGAAACTTTCTAGAACATTATGGAACTTACTATAATATTGTTAAACATTTTCTCAAAATTTCATAAACATTCCAGAACATTCTAGAACTTTTTAGAATGTTTAAGAACATTTCAGAACAAACTGAAACATTACAGAGCATTCTAATTATTCTCAAACATTTTTGAACATCCTTGAACACAATGAAACATTCCCGATCATTCTAGAACTTTCTAGAATATTCTGGAACTTTCTAGACTGAACGTCTCTAATAGAAAATCCAAGAACATTTTCTCAAATATTCAATGAAATTTAAGAGCTTTCAAGAACATGTTTGATCATTCTAGGGAAATCTAAAATTTTACAGCACATTCTTTGAACGTTCTAGACATTTCCTAGCATTCTTGAATATCCTCGAACACTATCATTCTTTAACATTCCAGATCATTCAGAACTTTCAATGGAACATTCACCGACCTTCTGGAAATTATATAACATACTAGAACGTTCTGTAACTTTTCAGAGCATGCTTGATTTTTACTAAAAAACTCGAACATCCTGGAACACTCTAGAAAATTTTGAAACTCTCTAGAACTTTCTGGAACTTCCTCGAATATTGTTAAACATTCTAGAACAATCTCTAGTAGCAAAACTTCTTGTCTAGTATGGTGAAATGACAAGAGAATGTTCTATTTAGAGAAAAACAGACATATGAATCTTAATTTCTGTTGCTGTTACAGCAGCTATTCTAAGAAAGTGTTTGAGAGCTTTTTGAGCTTAATTGAGAGGATGTAAATTTTCCATTTTATAAATTGATTCTCGTCAGTATCGGGAAGCTGATTATACCTTATTTCAACGAAAAGTGCGCACTGAAAAATCTCATAATCTAGCGTTGACTCGTGCATCCCACTTCTGCGCTTGAAATATTTTTATAATGATAATTAAATTATAAAGAGTTTCCAATAATTTTTCTACTTCAGCTTTTTTTTGCGTTAATAAAAAAGCACGTCGGGAATTTCAATATCGAACCCCGGTATGGAATTCTGATGAAGGAATGTTCGAAATTTTTATTAGGTATTGTGTATATACATCGTATACATAGAAATATTTACTGAATAAACGTTGCGCGGCATATCTGGGAAGAACTGATGGGAATTCCTTCAGGAACGTTCGACGAATACACGGAATAACATCTTTTAATGTATCCCGCGCGCTTCCATTTCTCGTGTTCGCTCATTAGCGATACGATGTATTATTATTAGAGAGAGAGAGAGAGAGAGAGAGATAGAGAGGATACACTAGTTGAGTTGGAGTATTCTGCTCGCTTCATTTGTAGGGAAAAATCGCCGGAATTGAGAGACTATTGAATCATTTTAGATACGATTATAGCAACGGGATTAGGTAATCGCTGCCTTTATTATTGCGTGAACCGGATATAACGAGGCCTGTTACAATGGGGATTGATTAAGCAACGTGTTCAATTTTTCTGCCGGCTATCTCTCTCCAATTCGCAATAATAATAATAGGAATGCATTCGTCAGCATAAATCGATAACGGTCAATCGACACCAACATTGACATTGACTGGGGCTGGTAGCCCTTCATCCCCCATAGAAGAAGATTTATGAACGTTAGAATAAATGTAATCCAGAATGTTGAAGTCTAGAATGTCAGCAATTATAGTGTTCGAGGATATTCAACAATAATGTTCGAGAATACTTAGAACGTTCTAAGTAATGTGCTATAAAATTACAAATTTTCCTAGAATGTTCAAAAATGTCCTAGAAAGTTCATAAATGTTATTGAGTTTTTGAAAATGTTCCGGAATGTTTATTGAATATTTAGAGAATGTACCAAAATATTCGAGGATGTTCCATAATGTTACAGAATGTTCTAGAAAGTTTTAGAATGTTCCAGAAAGTTCCAGATTGTTCTAGAAGGTTCCAGAATGTTCTAAAAACTTCCAGGTTATTCTTGGAATGTTCTAGAATGTCGATGAAAGTTCTAGAAAGTTATGAAATGATCTGGAATGTTCAACAATCATAGTGTTCGAGGATATTTAAGAATGTTCTAGAATATTTAGAACGCTCTAAGGAATGTGCTATAAAATTTCAGATTTTCCTAGGATGTTCAAAAATGTCCTAGAAAAGTTCATTAATTTTATTGAATGCTTGAAAATGTTCCGGAATGTTCAGAATGCTTATGAACGTTCTCTAATTTTTACATAAACTGTGATTCTGCAGTTGTCTTGATGCGTTCTCGATATATCCACAAATGTGTAGTCCCATCACTAGCCAAGACTGGATAAAGAGCGGTTGTTGCAGGTTCTGCGCTAATACACAAAGCGATAAACACCCACGATATGATGATATTTATGTACCCATCCCCGAGCCCCTAATACCTGCACATCCCCGGCTAGAACTGGAACAACTGGAACTGGAGAACTTCCAGCTCGCAGTGTTAATCAAAAGCGAGCACTTCCCGTCTTTCCGGGGCAGATATATCTGGGATGTATAAATCACAGGAGCAAAGCTCACAGATGGTCTCCGTCCGCCGGGTAAGCGCCGCCCGGTACGCCGTCCTCGCCGTCGTCGCCGTCGTTATTATTATGATGAACTAAATCGCGCGGGCAACTTATAAAGCTCGGCAGACGTTACAAATGACAGCGAAGAAACAAAGACCGATGGCGTAATAACCGCGGGAAAATGAAGAGCCCTAAGGAAACTTCCGGTGACGCCGGAAATCAGGATTAGTGTTGTAGTCGTCTTGTTTGCCTTTGCGGCGGCGGCGACGACGTTATCTGTACTCTGTACCACTTATCTGCCCCGGGAACAGATCTCGCTCGTTGATCTTTATAATCTCCTCGAGTAAGTTTAAGGGTTAGGGGAAGTCTAATGAACGAGCGAGACGAGACTTGTATATGATGATGTAGGTAGGTACTAGGACTATAGGTTATAGTTGTTATTATTGTGACGAAGGTGCGGGGATAAATTACAACTTTATTCATAGTTTGCTTATTATTATTATTGCTTTCTTTCTAATTTACATGAACGTGATTGATTCAATTTTAATGCGTGGCCATTGGTTAGGATCGCTATAATATGGTAACAGTGGAAGCTAGTTTTTATTAAACATAGATAAGTAACAACTAGAACGGAATTTTTTTTGCACTTTTTGCACCATTTTTTTTTTTTTTACTTTTTTCAGTTTTTGGTCTGAATCGCAGAAAGGAGCGTTTTTTTCGACAAGTCCATTGTTTACAAAATTGAAGTAGACAAAATTTCCCACATTTTTCATAAATAAATTAGTTGTTTTCTTTCATAGCATATAGGTTGATTCTCGCGAAAACGGTGGATTTTACCAGATTTGGGAATTTTTATTTTTTTAGCGCGCTCTACCGGCGGAACGGTAAGTCTTCCAAAAAAAATTAATTTATAAAAAATGTGGGAAATTTTGCCTACTCTAATTTCGTTTGGAATGGAATTGTCGAAAAAACGCTCCCTTTTAGAGATTTTGACCAAAAACTGAAGAGTGCTCAAATTTCAGCAAAAAGTGCAAAAAAAGTTTTTATTTGACGCGCTTTAACGGCGGAACGGTTAGGCTTCCAAAAAAACATTTTCTATAAGAAATGTAGAAAATTTCGTCTACTTTAATTTTGTATAGAATGGATTTCTCGAAAAACCGCTTCCTTTTTGAGACTTAGGTCAAAACTAAAAAAAAGTCGTGCAGAAAATTTGGGCAAAAAGTGCAAAAATTTGAGCAAAAAATGCAAAAAAAAAACAAAGTTCCTGATCAAATTTATGACATAAAACTTCAAATTCATGTTCAGCGACCCAAAAAAAATGGGGGACAGATGAGAAAATCAGAACTAGTAAAACCTCGAGCAAAACTATCCAAAATCCCACGCAATGGAAATGTTTTTTTTTTTGGCTCGCTCTACCGGCGGAACGGTTCGTCTTACAAAAAAACGTTTCCTATGAGAAAGATAGGAAATTTTCTTTGCTTTAATTTTGTATGGAATAAACTTGTCGAAAAAACGCTTGCTTTTTGAAATTTAGACCCAAAACTGAAGAGCTCAAAAATTTGCGCAAAAAGTGCAAAAATTTGGACATTAAGAACTAAAATTTCAGCAAAAAGTGCAAGAAAAAAAGTTCTGAGCCAAAGTTCTGCCAGCAAACTTCAAATTCGTGTTCATCGATCTAAAAAATATGGGGGGATGAGAAAATCAAAACTAGCAAAAACTATCAAGAATCCCACGCAATGGAAATGTTTTTTTTTGACGCGCTCTATCGGCGCAACCGTTAGTATTCCAAAAAAACGTTTTTCATAAAAAATTTAGGAAATTTTCTTCTCTTTAACTTTGTATACAATGGACTTGTTGAAAAAACTCTTCCTTTCTGCGATTTAAACCAAAAACTGAAGAAGGCAAAAATTTGGCCAAAAGTGCAAAAATTTTGACAAAAAGGCCTGAAATTTGAGCAAAAAGTGAAAAATAAACATAGTTCTGGGCCAAATTTTTACCAGAGAACTTCAAACTCACGTTCAGCGGCCAAAAAAAACTATTTCTAATAAAAAATAAAATAAAATAATAATAATAAATAACATTTCTAGGTAATAAAAATATTTTTTTAAATTGTCATATATCTTTGTTAATTAAAAGACAAATGAGTAATTTTTTCACTCGCATTTAGGTAAGTTAACTGCTGATGTCGTTGCGATTGTTCTTCTAATTTTCTCACTCATACATAAAGTACACGGAAAAAAATTTAAAAAAAATCCACGATGTAGAAAATACAGGAAGATACAACTAGGGGATGATCTGCTGAAGTTTTTTTCCGATTAAGTCAGTTTTGCCAACGTTTAAGATAAAAAACTAAATGTACCTTTTTTGTAGATAATGAATGGCTCTATCACGTCGTATTGTTATTGTTTGATTAATAAAAAAAAATTGGACAAAAACTTGAAATTATGCGAAAATTGGGTATAAGTAAGCGGCAATTATTTTTTTACCGCTAATTTTTTTTCGAAAAACTATTTCTACAAAGTTTCTACGTTTATACTTTCCCTAAGTAACTGTGCAAACAAAATCTTTCCGAGATGTACCGTTACAGAGAAAAAATCCTATAAGTGGGACGCTGCAAATAAAATTACGTCCCTGGACGGCGGCTTTAAAATTCTCGGATCCGGTCCATTTTCAACGTTTCGCATTAGGGAGCGTCAAGGTTTGTCCCTGTCAAATTTCAACCCGATCGGTGCAACTTTCAGACACTTATAGCCATTTTTAGAATCTTCCCGAAAAAGCCCGAAATTCCCTAAAAAAAGACAATTCCCGGTAACGGATCCCGCTCATTTTTAACACGCATCATGAGACGATGCGTAGCTTCAATCGAGCCAAATTTCAACCTTCCCGGACGAAAAATGGCGTCTCTAGAGTGTTTCTAATTAGCAAACGCACAGCGTTACATTGTGATGCCACACTATTCCTAACTACAAAATTTCATTTAATTCGATTTAATTTGATTCGTACACTTATTTTTAGGTCGAACCATGCAGATGTGGTATCGCAGTTCGTGCATGTCAGTGGCGTGTGTTGAGGAATAATGAATATCCTACAAATACCTATATTATTTCGACAAGTTATTGACGAATAAGTAGAGCCTTGAATCTTTTTGATAACAAAAATATGAATAATGCAATAATTAAGTAAATAAGAATCATCAGCTTACCTGCTGGGCGGCGTTTGAAGAAAGCATACGTCCGCTTTCTTTTTCTGCAGTAATAAACTATTCCAGAAATTTGGCCACAAGAACACGTCCTAGCAGGGAGTTCGATCGTTTCCCAGGAATTTTGTGTTATTTTTTGTAGGTGTTTCGTTGAGAAAATAAGCCCTGTCCGTTGTTTGAAAGGTTAGAAAATAGAAAAACAAGACAATATGTTCTAAATTTACTTATTTTACTATTTTACTATTAAATTTACTAATTTTTATGTAAAGTTGGTTGCATACAACGAACCTCGTCTTTATTCAAAATAAAAGCAAGGGTAGTAATAAGGCAATACCATCCTATCCTTTTCCCCTTATCCTCTCTCTCTCTCTCTCTCGCATCCCCCTGGACAACGGAGAAGAGATTAACTCTCTTCCTTTCCAACTCTCGCCACGAAAGGTCGGGCATCTCTACTCAACGCTCTTCTCTTTCAACTTTCACCACGAAAGGTCGGTCTACTCTACTCAAGACTCGTGCTTCTTTCTTCAACTCTCGCTCGTGTCGTGTCTCAACGAAAGAAAACTCTCTCTCGTGCTTCGCGAACATTTCAAAAATAACGAAAATTAACCGCTCTCTTCACCGATAATTAAAGCAAGTGAACTCAAGCAATCCAGTGCAAGAACACCAGAAGGACGACTTCAAGCCACCCGCACCTATACACTCACCAGGTAATTTGCATTTCCTTTATTGCCTTTGCTTGGTATTTTCAATTCTAAAGAACAAAGAAACGGTTCACAATAGATTTTTTAGGCATTCACGCAATTGATAAGCTACTCGTAGAGGTAGTTCGTAGTTTATTTCTATTTTCCACAAAAATATCACGCAGGTAATTCTGCTGATCTCGTATTAAAAACGTTTCAAAACACAAAACTTAATTAGTATAATAATATTCAACGCGTCACTGTTTCACTGTCACTATCACGTCATAATTTCCGAACTAAAAACTATACGTGTCAAGACGCGAGCCGTAGGTACTTCCGTCTCACTCTCACTCATCTTTTTACAATTATTATTATTGTTGCTGACAATAATAGAAGGAGTAAGAAATAACACTCACTGGACACTAAACAAATAACTACACTGACTGACAAAATTGGGGTGGTAAAAACCTACCCATAGTTCCGTATAACACTTCAGTTTTCTAATTATTTAATTATTACACTGACTACAGGAGGTCAGGTCAGGTCAGGCTGCGCGACCGCGAAATCTGAGCGGTCTGTCTCTGTTCCTGGAACCGGCCGAGGGGAGTTGAAAATCTACCAAGTCAAGTAGGCTGATTGTGCTGATGCCACAGAATAAATCGATATCTTTTCCGGTTTGACGGGAAATTTTTGAGGAATGCGGGGAGGAGAGGAGGTGGGGTGGTAAGAAAGGGTTGGTGGGTGTTCTCGGAAGGAAGTTCATTCAATTCAAGTGCATAGTGCTGGTGCTAGTGCTGGTGCTTGTGCGAGCTCCGCGACTATTGCAATAATAATTGCAGTTATCCTTCAAAACTTATTCGTGAATTCGTGTTAATTCTATAATAATAATAATAGGCGTGGTGTGTAAAGCAAAAATAATAACACAAAGTGGTGGCATTGTTGTTAAATGTTAATGAAACATTATCGCGCGTGAAAGTGATAGGGACTCAGCGGTATTGGTAATTAATTAATTATCTCCAGTACCTATGAGAATTTAGAAGGATTTAAGCAGTCTACTCTTCGCTCTTATGGTAGCTACCTACCTACCTAAGTATACGTCGTAGGTGTCCTCTCGCCTCTCGTCAGCAGCAACGTCATTAGAGATCCTGCCAACATTTGGAGTTTTCCAAGGACAGTGACACCATGCAGTGACAAGTGACAGTGGTAAGTCATGATTTCTGTTCAATTTTAATTAATAAACTAAAAGTACTTATGGCAATCCAGAGTAGGGATATTCTAGAGCTTAGGGCAGGATTTTTTTATTGGCAGGTGTCCATCTATTTAAAGGTTAAAGGTTTTTGCCCCAATTTGCTACGAAACCTTAATTGGCGGTTCAAGACATGCGCATAACGCCGCGTCCTAGCTGCATCCGGGGACTGCGTTGCGTGCGTTGCGTGCGTGCGTTGCGGCGAACGATTAAAATAAAACACATGCAAAGCAATGGGAGTGTCCACAGTAGACGCGTTGCCCGCAAAAGTCGTACGATAAAACGACACCGCAACGCACGCATTGTTTTAAATTGAAATATTTAGTATTTTCATCTGTCAAAATCTTGCGATTTTTTACGGCGGGCAGGAACTTTTTTGAATTTCGATTGCCTTCGTGCCAAAGCGAAACATTTTGTGCAATAAGAGAAATCTATTTTACAAGAACAATAGTCAAGGTACACTGGGAATGTGAAAATGTCTCGAATTTAGGTTTTCAAAGTAAGTATGAGGTCTATTAACTTCTATTGTTGACCTATTTTTATTTAACCTACCTTCTATTTATCTATTTATCAAATCTATACCTATTTCTATAGATTTCTTGCGTCTTATTGTTTCTTTCTCTTAAGTAACATGTTTCTTTCTGTGATTTTCAAGTCTTTCAAGCTCCAACAACCTACTGGTTTCCAAATTAAAACGTATTTAATCTGAAGCTGCACCAGAAATAGTTGGATTGGAAACCATTTTCTCGCCCGCACCGCACGCATTCAGTTAGGACACACTCAAAATTTCTCGTGCGAGTTTGCGTTGCGTGCGTTCCCCGCATCGCACGCAACGCATTACCCGGATGCAGCTAGGACACGGCGTTATTCTCTGAGAGTTCCAACAACATTTATGCTGTCAAGCTGGTAACTTGTGCAATCTTTAAACAGTAATTTTGATATTGTCAGATGGCAGCCTGTTTTCTTGACCTTGACAAAACATTTACGTTGTGACTAAAGTAACAGTAGCATTCCCCGATTCGGGTACAGGTTATGACGTCACCTGCAAAGCATGTTTCATTGTTGCACCGTTATAAAATGCAAATTAGAAAATTCTAACTCTATTTTCTTTGAAAATAGTCATTTTCTATTAGGTATAGTTAATTATTTTTTGAGGATCAATAATTTAACTGTTGTTTGACATGACTAATGACGTTTTGCGAAAACTAGGTCTGGTCCTTGAGTCGGTACTCTAGTCACAGCGAAACGCCAAGGAACTTGAAAAGATCGACATAACCTAAATTAATCTATGGAATCCATCTAAATAAAAAATAAAGATATGCCTATTTTGTACGATGAGTATTCATAGTTAACTTTTGTTTTTCTTATGACTACCATGTTGGATTTTCATGTCATTCTGTATTGAAAAAATTAAGGAAACCAAAAATCTATCACATTCAATTTTCAAAATTTTATTCTTCTTTTTTCGAAAAAAAGAACCTTTCATCAACCGAATGTCGTTAATAACCATAAGTCAAGCAATATATATGACGTCATATTGCAATGTCGCCCGACGTCGTTGGATGATAAATTTTTAATTTTTTTTTTAAGAATAAAATTTTGAAATTTTGTTTTTTTAATGTGATAAATTTTTGGTTTCCTTCATTTTTTTCATACCATTTTTTCATGTCATTCTGTATTAAATAAATTAAGGAAACCAAAAATCTATCACATTAAAAAAAAAATCAAAATTTTATTCGTCTTTTTTCGAAAAAAAGAACCTTTCTTCAACCGAATGGAATGTCGTAAATAACGTAAATAAAGTCAAGCAATGTCACGTCATCTTTGGTGATAATTTTGGTTCGGGTGCATTATCACTCACTCCGATTTTTGGGAAAATTTCTATATAGGGGGCAAGATTACCTTAAAAATAGACGATATAAGCAAAAAAAATTGCGAACGGTCCATAAATTTACAAAAAAAAAACACTTTAAAGCTCAACTTTTGGTCCAAATTGATGATCGTTTATCACGATTTTCTAGACGAAATATAACGCTGCACTGTCAACACTCCTTAAATAAGTAACTAGAATACATTCCCTGAACTTGTTTTAACAGTTTCATTTCTTAAATGTGTAGGATAACTTCTAAAAATGGTTTTTAATTTTCGATGATAATTAATTAAACTGACATAACCTTTAATGAGTTGAATAATTCACAACAAAGCCGTGAGGCAATAATCGAAATGTCAACAATACCATTCATGGACACTTCAATAAAATATAATGTTTTGCGACGTTGTCACGTTGTTATGGTCAATAATATACCTATTATTTTAAAATTAAAAACTCATGTTTTTTTATGATCTGATTTTTTTATGAGAGGAAATAAATCAAAATCAAAAATGTGTTTGGTCATTATTTACATCCGCGGCTCCTACAGTTTCACTATGGCACCTATATAGGGGTGGAGGACATATCTATAGTAACACCAGGAAGGTATTAATTTGCTTTGCAAATGAAAGATAAGCAAACAAAAGGGCATCAAAAGAAGATCTTCCTGAGTGTGGGCCTGTTAAGAACAGCGAAAATCACAATAAACATGCAAGGTCAGAGTGTCGAATGGACGGCGGAAACTCGTAATATTAACACCAGAGCCGGTCTGGTAACATACGCAACATACATGGCATGCAAACGTAGTCGGAATATAATAGCGAGCGATGTCGCGTATTTTGGAATATAAATGCAAAATTCAAAATAAAAACTGTGCTACTGTTAATCTCGAAGATATTCCTTGCCCTGAAAGTGAAAAAAAAATAGAAATTCGACCGTAGTTCTAAAGAGGCCTTAGTTGTGACCTTGATATTAGTTTGCCATGGCTGTTTTTACTTTCTTACCCACCCAGCACCCCTATTTCGCTCCTCGGTCCCGAAAAAATTGATGAAACTTAGGAGCCGCGGATGTATACAATTACCGTGTGTTTTATTTAGTTAATTAGGAATTGGTACAAGTAATGTCTTATTTATTACTCACAACCGCTTGCGGCTATTTTTATACTTTTATGCAATCCTAATTTTAACCAACTGTCTATTGAAAAACAACTTTGATGCGAAAAGTTCAGGTCTTTTGGTCAGGCCAGGTATAATCTCCCTTTATTACGTTTCGTTATCATCAGACCAAGTGGGGAGAGATCGCGTGGAGGCAGGGCGGTCGGCGGAGCGATGCGTAGGTACCGCGCTTGGCCGCTTGCGGCTATTTTTATTATTTTTATGCATTCCAAACTTTTGATGAATTTCTGAATAGAAATATTTGAAATTTTAAATTAAAACAATAACCTTCGCAAATTACACCAAATATTTTTATTTCACAAAATGTTAGTAACAAATAATAGATATGACAACGCTGCTCAACATGATCATTCTCAGTTCTACGATTCTGTCAGTTTAGTGAATTTAACTGGACATGAAGTGTCATTTTTGGGCAATTTTACGATATTTCAAACTCAATTTTCTCAATATTTCATTAACGGTTCGCAATTTTTTTCAAGATATTACAAGACTCATGCAAAAATTTTCCCAAAAATCGGAGTGAGTTATAATGCACCGGCCCCGTTTCCTTTTTTTTTTTTTTTTAAAGGGGGAGCATCGGTCTTCCTTATGTAGGTAAGACAAAGTCGCTCCACACCGGTAATATGGGTTTGGAGCCTCTTGCTCATACACCCAGCCTCAAGTATGCCAAATAAATAGTAGAAACAACACAGACACCCAGAGCCTTCACCGAGAATCGAACTCAGTCCGACGGATCCAACGATCAAGCAGTTCTCGCTACTTAACCGCGAGGCCACGCCAGGCTCGTTTCCTTTTTTAATACAGAATGACATGAAAATCCAATATGGCGGCCATAAGAAAAACAAAAGTTGACTATGAAAACTCTGGGATCTAGTCACTTTTGAAAATTTTTGAAACGCAAAATAGATAGCTCTAAACGACTTATTGTAACCTACAAAAAATTATTCAATAATTTCCAAAAATAAGAGAAATATGGCAAAAATAAGAAATATCGATTTTTCAGTTTTTTCCCGGATATTTCAGCAACGACTGAAAATATTCTCAATTTTTTTTCAGATTATTACTGGTTAGCCTTGAAAAACAGACACCCTGATATACAGGGTGTATAAGAGATGTTGAGCCAAACTAGAAGAGGTGGTTCTAGTTCCTCTCATAAATGTGAGTAAAACAAAATCAGTTACAGCTCAAAATGACGTTTCGTTTAAAAAGATACAGACAGGGTGTCAAACTTTAAAAAAATATAACACTGTTTGGTTATAACTTGTGTAAATTTAAACCGATTTTGATGATACTTACTTGTTATGAACAATAAGCAAACAATAAGGGCCTTTAATTTGGCTATTTCAGATTTTATGGATGTTTTCCAATGGCGTAGATATTAGTTTTTTTTCGTTTTTTCCTCTTTTTCCTCCTTATCTGTTACACCACTAACTTTTTTCCAATTACAAAAACGTTATTCGATTACCCATACATTTTAGAACAAAAAGTATCTATTAATTTTTTTTCATGCGGCTCACCGTTTTTGAGATAGGTATTTGAGTTTCCTTAAGAAATGTCACTAATTAAATATTCAGGGCTGTAGCCACTTTTTTCTCCCTCTCTTTCACGCCACTGACTTTATTGCAAATACGAAAATGTTATTGATTAGCTCATGCATTTTAGAACCAAAAAGTATTCTTTAATTTTTTTCATAAAACGCACTATTAAAAACTTATATTTTTTTGAAGTTTGACACCCCCTGTATCTTTTGAACTAAACGTGATTTTGAGCTGAAATTTATTTTTTTATCTTACATTTATGAGAGGAACTAGAACCACCCCTTCAAGTTTGGCCCAACATCTCTGATACACCCTGTATAAATATACAGGGTGTATAATATAATGTAATATAATATAATCATTGTAAACAGGAAATTGTAATTTAAAAACCAAATCAGAAAAAAATATAGGGTGTCCCATTTAAGAGAAAAATAGTTGTGCATTCTATCTTAAAACAGGTTGGCCATGGAAAAAAATTGCGTTCGCCATTGTGTTGGTCGCATCCAGTTTGACAATTTATCAATTTGACTTTTTTCCGTATCTTCCATATTTCAGAAAATACAAGCTGGACAATGAAAAGTCAGTCACCCTGTATAAATGTATTCCTCCCAAATCGTCAAATTTCGATTTTAAAAACGCTCCTGTAGCTTCATCTTTCAAGATTAGTAAACGAAATTTTGGATCCTTGTAAAACTTTGGAATGACGTTAGATTTTCATTAGAAAAATTTCCAAAAGTCGCCTTACTTCCTTTCAAAATGTGTCCTTTCAAAATTGTAGAAATGCGGTTCTTGTCATCTCATTTCAGGTCGCAGTTTTCAATCTATGGAGCTGAAATTTTTATGGGAGTCAGATATCCGCGAGGTTAGGTATGGCACATGAGCAAAATCTGTCAAGTCGTTACAAAATGGCGGTTTTTTTAATTTTAGGGAAAAGGGCTATTTTTTTAACTCCTCTGTATACAAGCAAAATAGAAAAAAACTTTTTGTCCAAATTAACATTCACACCGTCACTATAAAGACATTTGGTAAAAGGAAAAACAATTTTTCTCAATATTCTTTAATTTGACGTTTTAAAAATGACAGTTGCATCAGATGTTCCGTTACCGACGTGCATCAGTACCTGCGTCGTATCGAATTTCACTTTTCGATAAAAGTGCCAGAATACGCGAGACGAATTGAAGCCAAAATTTTTTTTTTCGAAAAAAGATCTCTACAGTACGTCTTTCCTTTTCCTAAGTAACTGTACTTGCAGAATCTGTCCGCGATGTACCGTTACCGAGAAACAAATCCTTAAGTCGGGACACTTAAAAAAAAAAAATACGGCCCTGAACGGGGGCATTAAACTTCTCGGATCCGGCCCATTTTCAATAGATCGTATTCGGGGATCCCTAGCTCCTCCCTACCAAGTTTCATCCCGATCGGTGCAACTTTCGGACACTGTTTCCTAGGTCGTTCCCGAAAAAAATACACTTCCCGGTAACGGATCCCGCTCATTTCCAATAGGCATCGTGGCACCGTGCGAAATTTAAAAGGAGCAAAATTTAGAGGCCTCTACGACGAAAAATGGCGCCTCTAGATGTTTCCTAGCAAAAGTCACAGAATTTGTTACCGACAGACGGACAAAAATCGGGTGGTAGGCTCAGGATTACCAGAAAAAATTAACCCCCCCTTTGAAATATATTTTTTTAGTTTGGACGTGGTTTTTTGCATTATTAGAAAACTCACATTCAAAATTTTATCAATTATTATTATCAAAACTTTATGAGTATTCAAAAATTTTAACCAAAAAAACTTTAATGTTTTTTAAGTATTAAAAAAATGTGAAATTACAAAATTTTACGTAAAACAAAAAAGTATCTAAATAAATTAATTTTTCTGTAATAACTAATTTTTGAACCGCCTCTAAACTCCTGTATAATTAACCCGCATCACCCTGTATAGTATAACTAATACGAGTATGAAGCGGTGCGTTATTGAAAAAATCAGTTTCGATTACTTATTACGTTTTTTTATTTATTTATTTCTAATTACTCGTAATATAATTCTTAATAAATTCGATAAGTCTTTTAATAAGTAAGTAAGTAAGTACTTAAGTAGTAAATGCGCAATGTTTTCGATTTTTAATTACGTTGATGGTGTTTCGGGTGATTTAACATTGACCCACTACTCCATTACCCGAGATCTGCGCTGTTGTTACGATAAAGAAGAACTTACAGTGATAACATTATTATGACCGAGTGTGTTGATTGTGATTGTGAATAGCTCAACAGTTTTAGTTTTCTTTTCTTGCATCATTTTAAGACGTCTTAATTAAAGTCAAGTGTTAAGTGTTAAGTTCCAGCTGTTAAAATCAACCTCAAAGCTCAGGTAAGACTGTAACGTTTTCACGCTCGTTCAGCTCAGTGAAATTGGCACAAATATTGATGAGGGGGCGCTCGATGTATTTTTATTGCTTTATTTCACCGTAACTTTTTTTGGAGATAATTTTTTTTTAAAGAGTTTTATAAAAATTCGCCCTTGGGTGCTAACTTCACTAAGGTCGCTCGTTCATATTTTATTTTATTTCATTCACGAAACAAACACAAATGTTGGCTGTTCTGGTTCTGCTTGTTACATTTTTATGCTTTTATTCTTACAGTCAGTGTAACACACTAACACATATAAATTTTTATCTTCATATTTTTTACAAGACGAACGAACGAACGAACGAACATCCTTCATTGTTTAGTATTTCTTTTCTCCACTGAATACTCTTACAAATAAAATTAATCTCCGGCAGCAACGAAGCGGCAATGAAGCGACAGAACGCAGACGGCAAAAGTAAGTTATTTTTATCCCGCATCCAGCCCGTTCCCGGGCGGCATTGTCTCATTCAACGTGACGTTCCAGATCCGCGGCAGGCATGACGAGAATCCTGGTCTTCCTGCTGCTGTTGTACCTCGCCGTGGATTCGACGTGCCTGATTTGCTATTCGAACGAGGAAACCGCCCGCTGTGACACGATCTGGGCGTTCCAAAGGCGAGATCCCGTGGTCTTGTCCGGAGAGCCCAAGCATGTCTACTTTCCCAGGATAACCGGGGAAATACCGACGCAATCGTTCAGGTAAGACGCTTTCTTTATTTCTCGTTCTTGTTGTGATTGCCCCCAATCCAACAGTGATCAATTTTATGATACAATCTACCTCTTCCCCCCTGAAGAAGATCATTCGGGACTATTACGAGTAATTCCCGCTTAATCTGACAATTTTCCCTCCATTCCAGCAAAGTAATGAACGTGAAAGAGTTGACGATATACCCCGGAGTGAACTACATCGAACCGGAAGCTTTCATCGAGTTCAAGTCTCTGATGGTCCTGAACCTGAGCAACAATTCGCTTCGATACCTCGCGAAGGGAACGTTCAAAGGCTGCTACCAGTTGCGCCACTTGATCCTGAGAGACAACCAGATCAACTTCATCGAGCCGGGTGCCTTCGAGGACCTCTACAACTTGGAGTACCTCGACCTGAGCAAAAACGGCAACCTGAACGTCCTGCGAGACAACATGTTCAAGGGGCTGGGATCGCTGAAGGTGCTCCAGTGCGGCTTCTGCGGGATCCACGAGATCGAAGAGCTGGCGTTCTTCGGCGTCGGCAATCTGGAGAACGTCGACCTGCAGAGTAACTACCTGGGCGACATCAAGGGCGACGAGTTCGAGTCGCTGATCCATCTGGGCGATTTGAACTTGAGCAACAATCTGATCGTGAACGTCGACGTCGATAATCTACTGAGGCGGCTGTATAACTTGAAGACGATCTGGTTGACGTACAACAGGATCAGTTGCTACGACGTGACGTTTCTTGAACATAAATTCAAACAGAGGGGGGTCACTCTTCGGATCAAGATCATCAATCAAGTTACAGGTGATGAGATCGATAGTTGCGTGGAGAGCAACTTCGTACCAGTTATTATTAACGATCTAGTCTAGCCAGAAATGTATATATAAGTGAATAAATAAACGTTACCATCAATAGGACGTCCTTTATTGTTTAATTCGCTGTTAAGAAATAAGAGATAAGGCATCATCTCGTCGGGCAATGTGTAGCTGGAAATTAGAGGACTCGCGGTAATCCCTTCAGGGTTCCAGTCGAGTCGTCAGGCCGAGCCGGATGAGCTTCCCGACTCTGACGGGCACGGGGATTATGTTAAACAGTGTTGTCTTTTCATCTGGCGACGGTAATTTCTTTATGAGTGCGGTGTCGGCGACGGAAAATACAAAGATCGACCTCTTTTTCCGTATTCAAGCGGCAGATTACGTAAGATACTAGCCTCATGAATTATTCACGGGCGTGAGCCACCGCGCGGCGATCTCTAACAGCCCCTGCATCGGATTTCACTGCTACCGGATTATCAATATTTTTCCACCCTATCGTGATACATCGCGGAAAAGTGGATCAAGTATCGGATATGAATAAGATTATGCGCGGCCTGTTGGAGGAAAAAAGGATGGCGTGTAAAGCTCGCCGTAAATCCGGCCAATGAAAGGATGAATGATCTAGTTCTTTTACATAAAAAAATTCTCTCTCGTCGCTGTATGTAGTTCTATTCTATTCTATTTTACGCATATTCTCCTTGTTTTGATTTAAACAGCCTGTATATTGTTACATTTTCGGATTCCCCGGTAAATTCTCGTGTTACTTTTGGTGCCACACTTGATATCTAAGTTGCATCGTTTCACGCCTATTTGACGTTTCTTACGTCACATAAACATGAAAAAATATTTCACCTTTTCTGTTATAGTAATAGCAAATCAGAGGATGGAGGATTAATTTCTTCAAATTTTTACTTTGTTTCGCTCTTTGTAGATGTAGCATTATTGTAAATGTAACAATAGTCGTAAGTGTAGCAATATTGTAGGTGTAGCAATAGATAGATAAATCAATTTTTGGAATTAACCAGGCCTGAAATAATTTTTTGAGCTAACCTGACCTCCTAAAAATTTAGTTGCAGCATTCAGACTATTGCTACACTCAGACTATTGTTACATCCAGAGTCTTGCTACGGCCAAACTGCTGCTACACATCTTCACTATTGCTGGATCCAAAAAGAGTAGTCTGCGATAAAATCAGATTTGTTAGAAAAAAGATCCTTCTCTCTTGAAAACTATTGTTACACCTACAATCAGAATATTGCTACCCCTCTACACCATTGGTACACGTTATCATTCTCTAGGCCAATAAAATTGTTACATGCTACATTTAGACTATTTATCTATGCAGACTATTGCTACACTCGGACTATTGATACACGTGGAGTACTGCTTGATTTACATAAAATCGATTTATTAGTTTTTATTAAAAAAATGTGTGCAAAATAGCTGAGAACAGACATTTTTGACGCGGATAGTATTAAGAACGTTCCAACACAGACACAGTGTGCTCTGGACGGTAATGAATGAGAAAGCAGCAGCAGGAATGAGGCCTCGGAAGTATGTCAAGTGAGAAAAACTAATTATTTCTCCCGATCTATTTGTCTTTTTATAGACAGAGACAATCAGTGTAGGTAGTCGGGCATACAGACAGGATTGAAAGCGTCCCTCCCTCTACACCGTCTCGATGATGAATGAGCGCTGATGAGTCTCGTTCCTTGCGAGTGTTCCTCGTCGGGGCGATCTGCGAGCGGGGAAGCACCGACGGAAACACGGGAAACGGATTAGATTATTATTGGAAATTTTATTCAGAACGGGGACGTCACTTGTTAGCTAAAGACCTAGACCTCTCGCTGTTGAAGTGCCGGCCCCGACTCCGGGGCCGTTACAGTTTTTCAGGACGATCGATCGATCGGGGAGCGATTCATATTCCGGGCACGGTTTCGTGTAGTGTCAGTATTTCGGTTCGGCTCTTACAATCAAAACTGATTAGAGCAGACGGAGGGCTTTCGCTGGTGCGTTGTTGGTTTTATTCTCTTCTTTCGTGGCCGCTTGCACGATCGACTCGAAAACTGTAAGCTTCCGGTTTTTACGTCAAGGACGTGACGCGTGATCGATATTTTGATATTATTGCAGTCTTAGGGAAAGTAGCAGCGATTACAGAGAGAAAATGACTAACGCTGAGTCATCGGCGATTCCCGGAACCGTTAGTAATTTCTACACGCATTAACATATGGTTTTAATAACCTCACGAATTCATTCATGATAATAATGGCATAATAAATAATTTTAGATTTACGGTCGAGATAATTTCTACCTGTAAATTCAAATTTCATTCAAGATCTCGATCCAGTTATTTCTTCACATCATCTGGGATAAAAGTATGGGAAAGAATCGCTTCCAGGGGGACGGTTGATGCATAAATTCACCAAAAGACAAAAAGAAGTACAACACCCGAACGCCACTGCCCTCACAGTTCTGCGTCCGTATAATTTGCGAACTAGGTCAGACGGCAAATTTGTCACGGTAAACAATAATTTTCACAAGATTAGGTCCTGCTTTATTGATTTTACCTGCGCTACGCTATCAGTGATACATCTCTCGTAATTATTATTATAATGACCGGAACATGCACACACACGCGTCAGCTCTCGTTATAAATAAGCGGCAGAGAAGTTGTACTTTTTCTCCTAATCACGCGTAAACCTACTCGTTCGTTCATTGACGGCCATCTAAACTGCTTTTCTAGTGTAAAAAGTAAAAAATGTCGAATGAAACTGTTGGTTTAGTTGTAAGTGTTGCAGGTGGCGCACTGTTCGCTTGATTTATTGGATTATTAGGTGCTTTTCCAGATGTGTGCTTTTACGGCTATTGCGATAGAATTGAACTGCGAAGCGAGCGTTTTCTTTTATTTCTTCCCATGTCTCCGTTCCCGCTTCTTGGTTTAATACGCGTAGGTAGGTAGGTACACTCGAACGAGAACAATACATTAACTAGAATACGACTTTTTTCTTTCTTGAAGCACCTCATTTTTTCGGACTTAATGGGGCGAGCAACGAAAATTTCACATAACGAAAAATCTCTCTCCTCTCTTCCTCTTATCTAATCACTTTCATCGAATCAAATTTAACTTGTAAAGAATAATTCAAAAACAAAAAAAGGTGGATATAGTTTTTGCCGCCAACGCTGGAGTTTTTATTTCTTCAACATATAATTCGAAGTGTTGGCTTCAATTCGTCTCGCATATGTTGGCACGTTTATCTAAAAATAAAAAATTTCTTCGCTGGTTGAAAATTACTTTAGGTACATTTTCGTATGAAATCTTTATTAAAATATTAAATTATTAAATTTCACTTTTATTTTTTTTTCATACTCATTTATTTTTGAATTGAAAACATTAGAAGAAGAACCGCAACGACAAATATTTCACCTGAATGCGTCTAAAAAAATTATCCACTTTGGTCTTTTAATAGCGAAAATATGACAAGATTGAAGTGTTGGCTGTAATTCGTCTCGCAAATGTTGGCACTTTTATCTAAAAATAAAAAAATTTCTTCGCTGTTTGAAATTACTTAGGTACATTTTCGTATGAAATCTTTCGTAATTTCACTTTTAAATTTTTTTTCACATTCATTTTATTTGAATTGAAAAAATTAGAAGAAGAACCGCAACGACAAATAATTCACCTAAATGCGTGTGAAAAAATTATCCACATTGGTCTTTTAATAGCGAAGATATGACAAGATTGAAGTATTGGCTTCAATTCGTCTCGCGTATGTTGGCACTTTTATCGAAAAATGCAAAATTTCTTCGCTTGTTGAAAATTACTCTAGGTACATTTTTGTATGAAATCTTTCGTAATTTCACTTTAAAAAAAAAAATTCACACTCATTTATTTTTGAATTGAAAAAATTAGAAGAAGAACCGCAACGACAAATAATTCACCTAAATGCGTGTGAAAAAATTATCCACATTGGTCTTTTAATAGCGAAGATATGACAAGATTGAAGTATTGGCTTCAATTCGTCTCGCGTATGTTGGCACTTTTATCGAAAAATGCAAAATTTCTTCGCTTGTTGAAAATTACTCTAGGTACATTTTTGTATGAAATCTTTCGTAATTTCACTTTAAAAAAAAATTTCACACTCATTTATTTTTGAATTGAAAAAATTAGAAGAAGAACCGCAACGACAAATATTTCACCTGAATGCGTCTAAAAAAATTATCCACTTTGGTCTTTTAATAGCGAAAATATGACAAGATTGAAGTGTTGGCTGTAATTCGTCTCGCAAATGTTGGCACTTTTATCTAAAAATAAAAAAATTTCTTCGCTGTTTGAAATTACTTAGGTACATTTTCGTATGAAATCTTTCGTAATTTCACTTTTAAATTTTTTTTCACATTCATTTTATTTGAATTGAAAAAATTAGAAGAAGAACCGCAACGACAAATAATTCACCCAAATGCGTGTGAAAAAATTATCCACATTGGTCTTTTAATAGCGAAGATATGACAAGATTGAAGTATTGGCTTCAATTCGTCTCGCGTATGTTGGCACTTTTATCGAAAAATGCAAAATTTCTTCGCTTGTTGAAAATTACTCTAGGTACATTTTTGTATGAAATCTTTCGTAATTTCACTTAAAAAAAAAAATTTCACACTCATTTATTTTTGAATTGAATAAATTAGAAGAAGAACCGCAACGACAAATAATTCACCTGAATGCGTGTAAAAAAATTATTCCAATTGGTCTTTTAATAGCGAAGATATGACAAGATTGAAGTGTTGGCATCAATTCGTCTCGCATATGTTGGCACTTTTATCGAAAAATGAAAAATTTCTTCGCTTGTTGAAAATTACTCTAGGTACATTTTTGTATGAAATCTTTCGTAATTTCACTTAAAAAAAAAATTCACACTCATTTATTTTTGAATTGAATAAATTAGAAGAAGAACCGCAACGACAAATAATTCACCTAAATGCGTGTGAAAAAATTATCCACATTGGTCTTTTAATAGCGAAGATATGACAAGATTGAAGTATTGGCTTCAATTCGTCTCGCATATGTTGGCACTTTTATCGAAAAATGAAAAATTTCTTCGCTTGTTGAAAATTACTCTAGGTACATTTTTGTATGAAATCTTTCGTAATTTCACTTTAAAGAAAAATTCACACTCATTTATTTTTGAATTGAATAAATTAGAAGAAGAACCGCAACGACAAATAATTCACCTGAATGCGTGTAAAAAAATTATTCCCATTGGTCTTTTAATAGCGAAGATATGACAAGATTGAAGTGTTGGCATCAATTCGTCTCGCATATGTTGGCACTTTTATCGAAAAATGAAAAATTTCTTCGCTTGTTGAAAATTACTCTAGGTACATTTTTGTATGAAATCTTTCGTAATTTCACTTTAAAGAAAAATTCACACTCATTTATTTTTGAATTGAATAAATTAGAAGAAGAACCGCAACGACAAATAATTCACCTGAATGCGTGTAAAAAAATTATTCCCATTGGTCTTTTAATAGCGAAGATATGACAAGATTGAAGTGTTGGCATCAATTCGTCTCGTAAATGTTGACACTTTTATCTAAAAATAAAAATTTCTTCGCTGGTCGACTATAAGGTTACAATTTTCTTAGGTTTTTTTTCTGAAACATATAATTTGAAGTGTTGGCTTCAATTCGTCTCGCATATTTTGACACTTTTAACGAAAAATAAAAAATTTCCTCGCTGGTCGAAAATGAGCTTATCTACACTTTTTTATGGTTTTTTTTTCAACATACCATTTAAAGTGTTGGCTTCAATTGGTCTCGCATATTTTGACACTTTTATCCAAAACTAAAACATTTCCTCGCTGCTTGAAAATTAGCTTACACTTATTTAAAAATGATTAAATTGATGATAGTTATTTTTTATTTTTGTCACATTCACTTATGAATGATTGTGAAAATTAGAGGACAATCGCAACGACAATTAAGTCACATACGCTCCCATATCTTCGATGGAAGCGGGTGTTCTTTATCATTTGATATCCTTGCTGGGGACGAGATTAACAAACGTAATAAGCTCATGAACACGAACCTCTTCTCTTAAACTTCCAGTAAGCCTATAATAAAAAAATTGAAAAAAGGGATAATAACCGACAGAAGGGCTCTATTACTACGTATTACAGTAAGAATCGAGAATAGTTGTTGAAAAGGGACCAATTTGCCGCAATTACGCGTCCCCTCTCTGCGACATAATTGACGTGTTTGAGCGTTTTCGACGGGCGGTCGCAGAGATAATCCGGGTGCACCCTTCTCACTTTACGGGCAAATATATGACGTTTAAACTTCGACAGATCCGCGATCGGTCCGGGGTGAATATTTTAGCCGTCGTCCCCGGCGGGAACGCGCCCGGGAATCTAATTTCCGAAAAAATCGACTTGAAAGTAGTCTCGACGGTGCCCATTTGAATATCTGACGGACAGGGCGGACGGGGTTGTCCTCTCGGAAGCAATTCAATTAATTCCTCGATATCCAACGTCAGCATGTGAATGTTTTGTGTCAATGTCCAATAACGGCGACACCCGACACCGCGCGGCAACCTCGTTTCATCGATGATGGAAGTAGCTGATGTTTAATGTTTATCTAATCGATAAATTCAATTGTTGTCTTCGCAAACAAGGATATTCGAGCCTCGGTGATGGGACTCTCTCCACTGCTATCATACTCGGCCTGCGACCTGCGACACATTTCCAGAGACGGAAGTATTCATCACGGAAACAGAGCCTCTGCACACACGGCACGGCACAACACGCACAAGTCTGATGCGTGTAACAGAAACTGCGGCAGACTGCGATGGTATTTTTTGGTCGTTACTAAATCTCAAGACTCCGGCGGTGGGTAATAGCGAGACTCGCGCTTAATATTCCGACGTTGATTATAATATTATTTCCAGGCGAGGTCCGCTCCCGTTTTTCCGGGCTCGCTCTCGAATTATTATTTCTATCGTACATATCTGGGAGGGAGCATTGTTTGTGCCTGGGAGATGTCAGTCGGGAACAATGCCGCAATAATACAACGATGTGAACAAAGACGCGACGTGGTTCCTAGCTCTTCAGCGAGCGGGCGCGTTCAGCTCCAGATAAAATAAGAGTGCACGAACCGGGGAGGAGGGAGCCGGTGGGATCAAAAGGACATTCGTTTTCACGTGGAAAATCGTACTTAGCTTCGATCAGATTGTTTTGTTTGTAATATCTCGTCTACGAGTAGTTGAAGTGACGCTTCTCTTCTCTTCTCCCTGTTTTTGTGCTTCTCCCTCTCCCTCTCTCTCTCTCTCTAGTATACATATAAGTATGTGCACTTGTAATCTAAAAATCGTTTAATCAGCAAAACACGAATTTTTACTAATAAATTACTATGAAATTCAGTTTCCCTCAGTGGTATTGGTGCATTACTTGCGTTTATTGTACGATATCTTTCAGTGTTAAAAAAAAAGAAACTGTAGGCTCTAAATCGAGAAACTAAAGCGGATAGATGACAGGACAGAAGTGAAGTGACCTGTTGACGCACTTGCCGTAATTGAATTTGGCGAGCCGCTAGTTGGAACGTGCTTGCTTGCATTCGAGTAACAACAACTCAACAGGTCTCTTCATTGATTTACCGACTAAGGTCAACGTAAACTAAAACATCTCCAGCTCAGTTAAGTCGGAGCGCAAGCCGGTAAAACGGTCCCCCCATTACAACGGTAACATAGAGAAGAGACCTGGGTAACGTAGGTAATAATTTGTTTCTCTCGTTACGATACGACCCGGCACCGACTCGTCCTCTCCAGCTTCCAGCTTCCAGTTTCCAGTGCCATCCGACCGACACCATAGTTACGTGTGGCCGTTGTCTCTTATTACTCGTATCGTGAAGAAGGAACGATCGAGGAGCGAGCGAGACGGTCTGAAAATTTGGGCTTTGCGCGAACCGCGCTCTCTGGGTTCGGGAACGGGAGAGTGTAGGTCATCGGGAGTCAGGAGTCAGGAGTGGTCCCGCTCTCGGTGTGGCGCTGGCGAGTCCGGAGGAGCGTGGTCCGGCGGAGGAGACTCCGGAGGCTTACGTCATCGGCGCCGGTCGGGGACGCGCAGGGACCGACGCTCTGCACGGCGCCACGGCGGCTTGCAGTCTACCACGGGACGAGGCTGACGACGCTGCAGCGCAGCTATTATAGCGGCCCGTGCACGGGCGACGACCGATGACACGTCGCTCTCTCCGGCTGCGGCCCAGCTAGACGGACACTGACTGACAGTTCGAGAGTTGACGGTGCAGCGGGGGGGCAGGCGATCATCATCGCACTCGATCTAGACCGTGAGTTCATGTTGCATGACCAGTGACCAGTGGCTGTCTCTACCTTTTTGTTGTTTTTTTTTTAATTTTTCTGGTTTTATACTTACATAGGTAATTCTGAAGGTTGGACGTACTACCTTTCTACCGGTTACAATTTTTTTTTGTGTGTGTTACGAGAGATATTTCTTCTTTTCTCCTTCTTCTTCTAGTTTTTCTGATAGAGCTATGCCTGATTGTATCTATCTATCAATCTATATACATCTGAATCAGTGTTTGGGTGATAATTACTTGATTTGTGATTATAAAGTAATTTAAACCAGGCAGAGGGGATAAGGTTCGTTTTTACTCCCCCATTTTAATTTTTTCCCCTAAAAGTGGTTCTAATTGAATTTTTTCCCTTATTATTTGTTTTGGGGGTAATTTTGACGATAATTTCGATTTTCAAAAAAATCGCTCATAATTACTGCGTACAAGTGAGAAGCGTCGATATGAAAAATAATTTAATTTTTTCGAAAGTTTGGTGACATTAAAAATTTTCGGTGGAACTCCAAATGGCATGACGAAAAAATTAGAGTCTCCCCGAAAATCATCTCTTCTTCAAAAAAGTACCTTAAATAGCGATACCAAAATTTTGGGCCTTTTTTTTATTCATCGCATTTTTCCACTAAGGGCACTTTCTAATTGAGTTTAATTTCATCTTGGACGTTTTCCAATAATAACAGATTTTCAAAATTTTCAATAAAAGATCGATCCGACGGAACGTTCTTTATCATCAAAAATTACAAATTACCAACGCAGGGGGAGCGAAGCCCACTCCACTATCAATCCAAGCTCCGAGTATCCATCGTTCCCAGTTTAGATTGTGTAGTTGTAGGTACACGAGCGACCCCCGTCCGCTCCGCCCCTGCGAACTACTTTCATCCACTAACCACCTGTTACTGATGTCTGGAGAAGGAGGATGCCTCCCCCCGACCGGGTCCCCGATCCTTTGTGCCCGTGTTTACCGATTCTGGCCCCGCGCTGTCTGCCCTAACATCGGGGGCGTGTATGTGTGTAGGTGCGTGTCGACCATGCGACGACGCTATTAGTTGTGTGCGAGTGTGTGTATATTGATTCGAAATATTCGAGAAAGGGTCCGAGAGAGTGGGCTATTTATTCGGTCGGGGTGAGCTTGTTTGACCATGCGATGGGGTTAATTTTGGGACGTATTTATTTATACCGCTCCAGAATTTAAAAGCGGGAGGAGAAAGTCGAAAGTGCGATGACGAATTGAGGGGGATTGTTTCATTCTTTCAGGTGTGAGAGAATCAATGCATCAAATATTTGCGCCCCAAATAGCAATTGGCGATAGATCCTCTTTGGAGGGTGATAAGCTGAGTTCCAGATATTGGACTCGAAATCGAGATGATGATATTTGTATCAATTGAGCCGGGGAGATAGTTTGAAAGAGGGAAAAGGAGATGGTTCTTTTTCTCTCCCTCGTTTATGGTTCCTCTCTTTTCTTTTTTTCCCTCATCTCCAAGAGGGCCAGTTGAGTCAATTCGGCTGGTTTCAATATTTGGGGACAGTGATGGACAACCAAATTTGTCTCCTGTTACTTGGTACGTTTTCAGTTTCTTTGAGCCAGTTTGTTTGACGTTTCCAAATTAACTTTCTTTAAGTTCTATCAGAGTTTCTTGGGAGTCCTTAGATAGAAAGTAGTCGGAATTCCACACCTGGAACGATCGTTCGATGATTTTTTTGCGATTCTGCGGTTGTCAAAAATTTCCACGTTTCCAAATTAACTTTCTTTAAGTTTTATCAGAGTTTCTTCGGAGACCTTAGGTGGGAAGTAGTCAGAATTCCACATCTGGAACGACTGTTGATTTCTCGAATGTCAAGTTTTGAATCACTACAGGACGAGGGGTTGATTTCTCTATCCGTGTTGCTATTGACTCGCCTTTATTCCTGTGTACACGGATTCATGAATTGATAAAGTGACTAATTGAGAAGGGAAAAGGGAAGAGAACGATAATTGCCTGTAATCTATCCGACGAAATTCGTTAAGAACGAAGGGGATGAAATAGAGACACCGACTTTGTAGGTAGAGCCCGGGCTGCAGGTACGCGATAAATCGAGGGGGAGATTCATTTACGTTCCGTAATGATTATTTTCTTTTCATTAAAAAATTTCTCTTGCACACCCCCCGTTTCTTTCTCGTCTGCGGGCGTCGTTAATAGAAATTTTTGTCTCAAGAACTTCTTCTCTTCGACAGTCTCCAGAAGAGGATAATTTTCATTAACTCTACCACAACAAAATGAGGTGTAGGTATACGACTAATAGAATAATCAATAACAACGTTCAAGATCTGGAAATAAAAATTCTCTAACAGGTGATAAGAGAAGATATCGGATCAAGTAGCGCGATACGACCTATTTTTAGCCGTCCCCGATAACAGCAGCTCCATGCACGGATAATCGCGTTCGGGATCTCGTTAACAAGCAAATCGAGTATTTGCTTCCGGTGGCAGCCACTCGTTCGCATTATTTCGAGCCTCCCGCTGAAAAGGATGAAGATTCGCAATCGTAAGTAAGTCTTTCTTTCGTATTTCGTCACTTGACACTTCCATCTCCCGTCCGATTAGGGAAATTTTGATCTACCAGTCGTCCTCTTTAATAGACACGACCTAAACCTTCGACATTTCACGAGCAGAACAAAAAGCGAGCTGCTTTGTTTCAATTTCTCGAGTTTTAAACTTCGGGAAACATTCAATTCGCTGAAATCCCGAAACTCGGTTTAGTACTTGAGAGAGGGGAAGTTAAATTACTAAGACCGCGGGTGTAGCAGATCGTCCTTTCATATTGTTCGAGCTCAGGATTTGGCTGTTTTTATTTTATTAACGCGTCATAATTTTATAAATGGGATTTGCTGTATTAGCTTTCTTTCCTGGAACAATTCGGTGAAAGCTGGATGACCAAATTTATGACTGGCAGAATTGCTTTAGCTAACTTCCGAGAGCGGTGGGTTGTCACGCACTTTCCTAGGAAACACTCTGGAGGCGCAATTTTTCCTCGTAGAGCGTGTAAATTTGACTCGATTGAAAAGGCGCACGGTCTCACGATGCCTGTTCAAAATGAGCGAGAACCGTTACCGGGAAATGTATTTTTTTCGGGAATTACGGGCTTTTTCGGGAACTACCTAGGAAACACCCCCTGTTTGATCAGTTAGGTATTTAGAGGAAGCATAGAAAAACAAACTTTGTGGAGATCATTTTTTTTTTTTAATTAGAGAGCGGCAAAAAAAATTGGCGCTCAACTAACATTTCTCGCATAATTTCTATTCTTTCCAACTTTTTTTTAGTCCATCGAAATAACAAAACAGTGTGCTAGAGACTTTCATTACCTACAAAAATGGTAGATATAGTTTTTTGTCTGTTTTGCCAATTCGTCTCGCATATGTTGGCACTTTTATCGAAAAATAAAAAATTTCCTCGCTGCTCAAAAATTATTTGACACTTTTTTTTTAAGTTTTTTTTCGTTAACGTATAATTTGAAGTGTTGCCTTCAATTCGTCTAGCATATGTTGCTACTTTTATCCAAAAATAAAACAATTCCTCTCTGCTCAAAAATTAGTTGACACTTTTTTAAGGTTTTTTTTCTTTAACGTATAATTTGAAATGTTGGCTTCAATTCGTCTCGCATATGTTGCCACTTTTAACGAAAAATAAAAAAAGAAATCCTTGCTGGTCCAAAATTAGCTTACACTTATTCAAAAATTATGAAATCGGTGAAATTTCTTTTTTATTTTTTGTCACATACACTTATGAATGCTTGCGAAAATTAGAAGAACAATTACAGCGACAATTAAGTCGTCTAAATGCGGGTAAAAAATGTTTTCAAATTGGTCTTCTAAGGGAGTTCAAATCCATTAAAGGATAATTTTTTATGTGGATTTTTCTATACACATCCAGGTATGAGTGTAAGAGCTACACGTGGCGACCTTCCTTGGACTATTTTGAGTAAAAAATCTTAATACAATAATGCTCTAAACCTCTTCACGGTGCCACAGGAGGTCATCAAAGTTGGAAATTCTGGGTCACAAATATGCATATTATTGAACTTCTGTTTCCTTTTGCAGTTACGGTTAACATTTTCAAAGACTTTTGCAAAGTCTTATTTCATTTAATTTTCGTAACAGTGCAGTTATTAACTTTTTTAACATTTCCTATTTATTTTTTTTTAGAAATGTTAAAAAACCTAATACGAAACCACTGTTACGAAAATTAAATGAAATAAGACTTTGCAAAAGTCTTTGAAAATGTTAACCGTAACTGCAAAAGGAAATAGAAGTTCAATAATATGCATATTTGTGACCCAGAATTTCTAACTTTGATGACCTCGTGTGGCACCGTGAAGAGGTTTAGAGCATTATTGTATTAAGATTTTTTACTCAATGTAGTCCAAGGAAGGTCGCCACGTGTAGCTCTTACACTCATACCTGGACACCTTGTATAAAAAAAGCTTTCTAGAAAAAACCGCGAGAGTCAGAGAAGGGGAAATTTTCTCTTAGCATCAGAAATAATGCCATGCATCAAAGTCGGTGAACTCTGGTCTCTTCTGGTAATGAATATGCAAGTAGACTTAGAGGAAACCACGTCTTTTTTCAACCCAGCCAATAATTTGGGACTCTCCTTTTTGAATCTGTTTCTTTTTACCGCCAGAAATCTTGAAAAAAATCGTTTAAAATCAACAACGGTGAAAAATTTGGTTGATTTTTGGGGTGAAGCAATGACGATGTTCTATAGTTCTTGGCTCAAAAGCAATTGTAACAAAAACTTTAATTACGATACCACAACACACGTCCTGTCAAAACATCTCAAACTCCGTTACACGTCCATTAAAACTCCCCCTTAGCACGGATAATGGCCCGTAATAGTGACTGAATCGACTATTCACGACGCTAGTTGCAAGCGATAGGGGCACCCATTCAATACATCAACCCTTTGTCTTTCGTTCAGTCCCGAACTGCTCCCTCGCTCGCACCCTCACACCCTCGATCCATAATAGGTGCAGCTTAGGTGCAAAACCGACAAATTCCATTCCATTCCATTGCATTGCACTCTAGAAACTCCCTCCATCCCCCTGACGGCTGTTGTTGCTACTGCTTTGATGGATTATGATTGGAAAGCTTCACGATGTGTCTCGATAAGTAACTACGACAAACTAAGTTAGTTTCGGTTAATTTGGTTGACTTGTTGCGTTTAGGGCTTTTGAACTTTTGGTTGAGCTGCTTTGTGGACCTGGAGCGTTGAGAGTTGGAGATCATAAAGAATATTCGATATAGTATTTCGGGAGACAGAACAATATTCCGAGTAATAATAAATCACTATAACAACCACAAAACTGACGAAGTTATATCTGACTTCGTTACATTGTGTATAGCTGAACGCTCCCAATGGTGAAATTTTCCCTCCCTCGGACCCGCGCATGATAACTTAAAAGCGACTTGACAAGGAAAATAATTTGTAGCAAACAGAGTAAGTACCCAACATTATGTCAGGCTATCATTTTTATGGTTGTTAGGTCTGAAAGAGGGAGCAGGTTATAACCAGATGGCCTCGGGGGACAATAAGAAGGGCCGCAAAAGAAGGAGTTGAAAGGCCGTACCGTCGTAAATGTATCACGGCGCTTATCGCTTCTGGAACAATCGTTGAGCTTCGCGCCATCTCTGGGCGAAACGAGCCCCGAGCCGGCTGGGAGAGTTTCAGGGCCCTGAAAGTTATTGATCCTGAAACTCTACGACCCGCGCTCGTATTTCAGTGTCTCTTCTACAGGTTGCGGTAGGGAGAGCAACAAGTTTGCTAGGATGGGGCGATGGCAGTAACGAATTTATCTCCTCGTGTCGAGCTGAAGGATTTGCTCATTTTACTACTTCCTCTCTATTAGAATTTTTTATAGCATTTTTTTTATAAGTTTGAAAAAAGTTCAGCATTAAGTCGCGTAAATCCAAAATTTAAATCAAATCGGTCGAGGAATAAAAATTTTATAGGGATTTCTTTCTACTGCGGCTGGCTCATGATTTTTTTAGGGTCTGATTTTTTCCAGGGTCTGATTTTTTCAGGATCTATTTTTCTTATTTTTTAGGGCCTGATTTTTTTTCAGGGTCTGGTAGTTTTTTTTAATATTAATATTGTTACGTCAAAGAATACGTTACAGCTAAAAATTTAAGATTTTCTGGCAATTCACCATTCTCTATTCAGAAGTATCCTAGATAGGTATATTTCTTTATTTAAATCAAAAAATTGTATCTATCTTCCCTATCTTCCCTGAACCAGTACCAAACTGGGTAAGCAATTCTCATGAATAATTCTAAAAAATAATTTGATTTTATTCCTGTGGTGGGAATATCTCTACCCAACGCCCAGAACAAAAATCAACGTCTCCAAGAGGTTATTTTGACTCTTCTTCATTCCGGCATCGTCTCTGAAGCGGCACCTTTTGAACTCGTCAACTCTCTAAACCCCCACTGCCGAGAAAGCGATTTTTACAATTCAGTAGAATTTGGATTGAATTTTTGATTTACTTTATAAGTTCCTGGAACGAATCTAAGATCGGGTTCCGGGAGAGCTTTTTTGAGAGTTTCTACTTTTGACCCTTGAAAGAAGTTTCGATTTTTTATTTTTTCAACCCCTGTCTGTTTGTAGCTTTGCAACAGGGACAAAAAAAATGGCGCGATTGATTCTCTCTGGAACTAGAACTAGAACCGGGACAAGAGGAATCATTTTTAATGGCACAGACACCTGGCGCCATCTATGGGAGAAGCAAGCCTCGCAGAGGCGCCGAGTTTCAGGGTCCTGAAATGTATTATTGATCCTGGAATTTAACGACGCGCGCTCCCGTTTCAGTTTCGCTAACCGTTCTACAGGTTGCAGTAGTAGTGGAAGCAACAAGTCAAGTCTACCGATCGCGGCGAGGCGCGTTGACGAAACTAGAGCGCTTTCTAAGAGCCGGGAACTTTCCCTTTACGCGCCTTACTCAATAATCAACCGTTCCCGCGACTCCCGGGACCGCCGCCCCCCCCCCTTCCCCTTGTTTCGACAAGGAGATAGTTATCATTCAAAGGGAGTCGGTCGTAATGTAAATAATTATCTTCCAGGCTGGCTAATTAGTTCCCAGGGACGAAGTATGGGGCTATTTCGGTTATTTGTTATTTGCAGACGCGAGAATCAACTAAAGCCGCTCTGTCGGGCTCGAATTAAGGGCTTCATTAATTAAACGCGAAGTTTATGTAAATTAATGTTCGTGGAACAAATGCATTTTACATGAGTTTTTTGCGTGCCTTTCAGAGGGAACGAAATTAGCGGGGAGGGTGGTTTATAAATGGATTTTCTTCTAATGGGGCACTCAATTTTTACTATTACTGTTGTTAACTCTAATATTTATATTTTTGATCTTTTCTGCCTTTTTTGGACCGATTTGATCTCAAGCACTGGACAAGCGAGTTACAATACTCGAGTAAACCAAATTTGAATCAAATCGGTTGAGAAATAAAAAATTTACAAGGGTTTCTACTCTGGACCCTTGATATATAATTTTTTCTCAATTTCCTGAACACTTTTCGCACATATTTCATCGAAAGTTCACTGAAAGCATGACACCCCGCCATCACACACAAATCGTCCAGTCGCTCCCAATCCTCCAGTAGATCCCCAATAGTAGAGCGTGTGTTTGATGTTCAGCAGGTCGACACAGACACAGAGAGAGAGAGAGAGTCAGGAGCCTGGCGTCCCGGCGGCAGCATTGGCGGTGGCGGCGTCGAGATCGGGAGAGCGTCGGAGGCGGCACGGCGGTAGCCGGGCCGGGATCTGGTCCGCCCGGCCGTCCGTCCGCCGTGCACGATCCATGATGAGCCATGGCGCAGCTACCCTCGCCGCGCCTGCGCCACTACAGGTCCGCACTAGCATGCCCGGGGACAGGCCCGGACCGGTCTTGATCGCTCCTATCGCTATCTACACGCATTATCTACACGAGTTTTGCCATAAAAATGCCAGGCTGTTGCGCATCCGCGGGACTCTCCGCATCCGGGAATGGGACGCCATCTGTCTATTTATCATCACAACTATGACGACGCTATCACAAACAACGATCACTCATTCTTCATGTAAAATTTCTGATACCAATTTATTGATTTGTGATAACGTTGTCGTCACGTTTTTAGCATGCGCTATAACAAATGCACCGCTAACATTGTTATTAATCAATTAATTAATTAATTAATCAAATTATTATCCATATTTACTGACAACAGCACCGCCGAGCACGCCGAGTTTCGATTTACACACGCAGTTTTCGGTCAATCGATCGTCTCAATCGACATAATGCATGATCAACTAACGACAAATCGACGCGTCCGTTCTCTCAAAAGTGACTTCTTTTTAATTTGCAGGACAATGACGGCGATCTGCTTCGTGTGCAACTTACCGATCCTCTCGCACCAGGTCGGTCTGGTATGGCAGGGCGGAAACGGCTGGGACGACCTCGTCCGCGGGCAAGTGGAAGAGTCGACAATCAGGCAGCGGTTGGGCGGCCGACGGGACTCGGCCACGCAGATCTGCAGCATCTCGCCGCCGACGGAGACGCAGGAAACGTCTCCGCCGACGTCGGGCGCGCGGCGGAGGCGCAGCTCGCTCGCCCAGCTCACCGACATCTTACGCGAGTGGAGCGGCTCGACGAGACGTCACAACAAGCAGCTGTGTCGGCGCGAGACGCTGGCCGACTTGGCGCGCTCGCTGCCCTGGGGCCGGCAGACGACCGTGGAGGCCGGCCCCACGCCGCACATCACCACGTCGCGGAAGCGGCGCGAGTCCAGCGCCGATTCCGGCATCCGCAGCATCGGATCGCGTTCAATTAACCGGCGCGACTCCCATCACACGTTCGCCGACTTCAAGTCGGAGGTGGCGAAGCTGTGGCAGCGGCGCGAGTCGGTGGCCACCGTCATCTCGGCGTCCACCAGCGTGACGCCCGGGAGGAGAGGCAGCGGCGAGTCGAGCCGGAGCGGACGGCGTGACTCGGTCGCGACTCACTCGCATGGCGCGTCCAGGCGAGGGTCGGGAGAGAGCGGTCGGAGCAGTCGACGTGACTCCACCGGTGCGGGGACCATCATCACGCCGCCGCCTCCACCGCCGCCTCCTCCGCCGCCTAAAATAGTGGCGACAACGCAAAAGAAGCGACGTGACTCCCGCACCGTCAACGATGTCGCCCCTGGTTCTTATTACCGGCAAGAACAGCGCCCTTCGACGTCATCCACGGCCTCCGACTCGACTCCTCTTTCCTCGCATCATTACCAGACCAGCGGCGTCGGTACCGGCACGGGTACGGGTACCAGCGCCGGCTATCAGACAGCCCCGTCAAGCAGCACGGGAACGCAAGAGAGCAGCACTCAAGCAATCCAGCCTCCAACAATCATTATGTCTAGTGTAACTCCCCCGGCAACCTCCCCGACAGCTCCGATTAATCAACAAGCGACCAGTCCCAGCTCGCATCCCTTACTGTCCACGAGACGTGACTCGACGACTCAATGCGGACGTCTGAACCGTCGCGACTCCCGCAGCCACGCCAGTCCCGAACGCATCTCCAAGCATTCACGCTTACAGCGACAGAACACCGCCTACGACGAGAGCTGCTTGCCTCCGGGCACCTGGAGCAGTCGACGCGGTTCTCAGCCGACCGCTCTCAGTCCCGACGTCGACGACACCGGAAGGAAAGCGCGGAGGGACTCGCTCAGTCCCGATTCCGCGTCACGTGGCCGCAGAGATTCGAAGGCGCACCTGATGAGTCCCGACAGGTCGGGGGAGAGGGACATAAGTCCGGTGAGGAGGAGCAGGAGAGGCCGGCTGCGAAGACAATCGACAAGTGTTGCGAACAGAGGAGGACCAGGGCCGAGATCGCCGGACTCGTCCAGCTGCTCCAGCAGGGACCCTAGCCCGAGTAATCGGGGCGGAGGGCCGCCGACCACGGCGTCGGAGCCGTACCACAGACCGGCCATACGAAGACAATCGACCACCGAGGAGATTTTAATCGCCAGGGGGTTCCGGAGACAATCGACCACTGAGGAGATGATCAGGTGCAGGAACTTCAGGAGACAGAGCTCGCAAAGCGACGACTGTCAGAGGTACAAGGGCAGGAGAGACTCCTCGGCGCAGATACTGGACGGGACTATCGCTTCCATGACCGTCGAGACTTCTAGCACGTTCTTCGACTCGAGCACTCAAACAGGTAAGGATTGATGTGAGTACGTTTAATTATTATTGTTCTTGTGAAAGTGATTGCGTTGCGAATTATTTATTGGGCTCGGCGAATTTATTGGAGAGATTTTAGGTTTAATTACGCTCCACGCTTAAGTGAGGAAACAGTAGTCGTTATTGTCTATTTTAACGAGATTAAGTTCTAAGTTGTAATTTCTATCTTCAACGTCAATTTAAGTTGCTCGATTTTGGTTAATATTTAAGTTTAGAAATTCAAATGTTATGTCGAAAGACTCCTAATAAACTTTATTTATATCGGCTAATTAATAACGATTTTATGAAGGTTTCTACTTCGGACCCTTAATTTAAAAAAATCGAAAATTTTCTTTTCTTATGAAAATTTAACGTATGGGTAAAGTGACCACGAGGATTGCGAATATCAAATCGTTTACCGTCTGGGACCTACATTTTGTAAGTTGTATTCATTTTCGACAAGATTTGAATTTAAAAATGAGAAGATCGGGTCGAAAGACTCCTTTTAACCAAATATGAATCAAATCTGTTTATAAATAAAAATTTGACGAGGATTCTACTATGGGCCCTTAAAAATATTAACATTTGAATTTTCAGTTTCTTCTTCCTAATATGATGGCCCAAATACATATAGTAAATTATGGAGCTTTTGTCACCTTTTTTCTAGTCGAAGACTGTTCTAGCGAAAAACATGGTTGTCCCCGGGTAACGCCAGTGGAGCGATAAAAGTTAAGTAGAAGAAATAAAATAAATAAAAGTATAAAAGTAGGTATAGATTTTCTCTTATCGCCCCAAGTGCATAGGAACCTCATCGACGGCACGTTGAACTTGAGGGGTCGCAATCCAAGGACGAAACCGTGACCCAAATTCGTCCGATCAAAGGGGGCTTTGCTGCGTCGGTGAACAGGTGAATTAGCTGTCCTCTGTCAACAGATAGGACGTAATTACCGCACTTTATTGCTTCTCTAGGCGTGCACGTCGGATCCAAAGGACGGTTTTAATCGGGCCGGCGGTCGCAAAACCGCCGGCGCATCCGGCGTGACAGAAAGACGATTGATAACAAACTGGAGCGATTGTTGGTCGGATTTATTAATTACCGCAAAGCTGAAAGTTCGCCGCTAAGGAGAAGCAGAGCGACGTTGAATAATTGATTAGGCAGTCGGCAGGTGTGGGGGAAAAATTGCAATTATTACTCCGTCTGACGTGGTACGATTTGAGCAATTTATGATGGTTGAAATATTGAGAAGAACAATAAGACCAGAAAGGACGACCTCTTCAAGAAGTCAGGGAATTTAGCATCATCAAAACTCCAAACAGTGTTGTCTGTTCTTCTCTTCATATTTAAGTGGGTCCAAATCTGCTCTATATAGTACATAAATAAATGTAAGAATACAAACACTAGGGCTGCTATTTCGTACAGGAAAATTATGTGGTTTTATGTGAATTTGTTTTCAGGGTCCAAGTAGAAAACGTAACCAAATCTTTATTTATGAACGGATTTTATTCAAATTTTGTTTAGAGGAACCTTCCGACCCGATCTTCCCAGTTTTTATTTCAAATCTGGTCGAAAACTATAAGGTTAATATTTATGACCCCTGACTTGAAAAATATAAGTCCCAGACGGTAAACGATTTGATTTTCGTAATCCTCATGGTCAGTTCACCCCTACGTTACATTTTCATAAAAAATGCATATTTTCTAATTTTTTTGTTAAGGGTCCGAAATAGAAATCTTCGTAAAATTTTAATTTTTTAACGGATTTTGTTCAAATTTTGTTTAGGGATGTTTTGTAGCTATTCTTTTCGTTTTCGAGCTCAATTATTGGTTTCCAAAAGTTACCAAGATTATCTCTAAGACTAATCAAAAATAAGAAATCATCCCAGGGTCCTAAGTAGAAAGCCTTACAATTTTATTATTTATTGGCCGATTTGATTGATTTTTTTTCTATATTGTTTCTTACGGTCTTTTGCTTTTTTTTCAAAAAATTTTCAAGGGTCTGAAATAGAAACCATCACCAAATTTTTATTTTTGAACCGATTTAACTCAATTTGGTTTATCCAAGTTTTTTGACATTTTGAGTTCATTTCTGCACTGAAACGCTGGTTTATAAATTTCCCGGGACAAAATTTATGACCCTAATTCTAACAACAAAACAATCGAGCTTGAGAAACAGCTCTCCGAAACATGTCTTTGTCACTAAATTCTCCCTAATCTCCAGAAGAAGTCTTTCCTTGATTGATTGAGCGGTCAATGCTCCGCTCCTCTCCTTTTCTCTCTGGGCTGGTCGGAGTAAAAATTGATCCGGAGACTCTGTCTCTTCATCCTCTCATCTTTCCTTTCTCTCTCACTGCTAACTCTCCACAGTTCCATCTCATCTTTTCATTCTCTCCTTTAATAAACACGTCATCAAATCGTAACACTAATCTCACCTCCTACTGAAGATCGCGGTGCTCCCGTGGCCGTTTTCCCGGGGATGTAGGACGACGGGCCGGTTCCACTTGCCAGGTGATACCCCGCGAACGCCGACGGTGATAAGGGCGCCGATCGATCGGGGGCGGGGTTGACGTCGCCGCACGATCCGGCGGTCCCGCGGCGCCCAACGCACGTGGACGCCGACGTCGGGGAGGCAGGCTCAGTCAGTCGTTGCCGGACGAGCGAGTCGAGCGGTGGGTGCAGCGCCCGATGCCGTTTACCTCCGAGAAGACGCCGACGTCCTGCCGGAGGACGAGCCCGTGACTGGGACCGGGAGGACCATTTCCGGATGACGGACGGTGCGCCATGACTACGCGCGGACCCTCTCAGAAGACGAAGCGAGCCGAGGTGGATTTAGGAGAGGACGACGGTGCTCTATGGCAGGTAGGAAAGGCTGAAAGGACGGTCGGTCGCGACGTCGTGCGTCGCGGGTGAAAAAAATTAATTCTTTTATTGTTTCTGTGGGAGTATCGTGTGCGATAATGTGGAGTGGAATTGGGGATAATTAATTAGTTTCTGTTACCAGGTAGTTACAGGAGAATACGTTTGCTTTGTTCGTTTTCATGTCTGGTTTTCTATAAACACCCGGTATAAGAATCTCTGGGGATTATAAATTATATACATAATAGACCCTCGTTAATATGAATAATAGAAATGATGTTTATCTCCTCAAAAAAGATACAATAACAAGAACGTGGGGACCACCTTAGTTACCTTTTTTTGAAAAAGGAAAGACAAACACCCGGCGGTTTTTGAATAAAATAGTCTGCGCGAGTTTGACTTGAGGTACTCCACAGACTGATGTTTCCGATTTTGGCCTTGCATTTTATATTTTTCAATTTATGGAAAGAAATAGGCTTCAAAGTTGATCCCTCGGGTACTCCATTATTTTATTTATGTCAATTGTTGACGTTTTAGTAAGTTCCCTTCAAATCAAGTGAAGCTTACAACACGAGGTGCTTTGTAGATCTTTCTCAAAGCTTCTAAATCGTGTTATGAAGCAATAAGGTCAAGTTCATTGGGAAAAAGCCTTTTGAGTCGTCAAAAGAAAAACCAAGAGCTTCTCAATCGTCTTGAGAAGAGACGAGGTGAAGCTTTAAGATGTTACAGCTTCACCATCAAGATCTGGGAAAAATTTAACTGAAATTTTTGTCTATAAAACCAGTTTAAACGCTTCTTTAATGTTTTAGGAAGAAGTAATCCGATCAAGCTTCATCTCAAGTAGCTTCTTCGTCGTTCTGAGAATGAGAAAAGTCTAGTCGGTGGTATTTTTGACTTCAGCGAGGTGAAGCTTCAAGATCCGTTAACGTGCCAAAACGAGGTGAAGCTTACGTGATCGTTTTAAATGATCCAATCCAATTATCGAGTCATACGGATAACGAGTTATCTCCAGAGATGTGAGGCGATGCGAAAGTGTGCCGCAATCCCGGCGCTCAATCGGAGCGTCGGCGTCCAATTAGAACGGCCGTATCAATTAGCCGCTAATGATTGTCGCAGTGGAAATAATGCAACCCGATCGGGGTCTCTCTGTTTAATAACGACCTCCCGCTGGGTCGATCGTGTCGTGTTCGGTAACCGGAAAGTGGAGCCCGAGGCCTTCTGGTTTGATTAATGAATTAATAATTGTTGTTGTTGTCGTCGTCATCGAACGGGAAATAATTGTATTGGGTGGATTTGGAGGTGGTGGTAGTAAAAAAAATTTCCTCGAAGTAGTCAGACTGCTCGGGGGTACCTCAAGGACCAATCTCTGAAACTATTTTATTCAAAATTTTATCAAATTTACGACCATTTTCCTGGAATTCTGAAGTGTTTTATAAAGCGAAAGTCCTGGGAACACTTACAGAAAAAATCCCGTAGTGTTATGCGTTCAATAGAACGCAGGAAATATTTTTTATTGGCACATTGAAACCCGCTAAATGTCACCGTCTAAAAAGTGAAATTAGTATTTCAAGGGCACGTAATAATAATCCCCGACGAACCGACGATGACAACGTCCCCGATACCTTTCAATAATAACAACTGACAGCGGAGTCGATTAGCCGATGCCGATGCTGGAGGTTTCCAATTTGATCAAACGACCGCTCTCCCGCTCTCCGACGTCTCTTCCTCGCTGCGCTCATTATTCAGTGTAAATATTTATTCTGCGCGATGTTAAAAATAAACGACCGAGACCGAATCCGCGGTCACTTGATTTATTTACTTTCGATAATTTTTCATTGCGATTATTGCGAAAACCGCGAGAGGCGTGGGTTTTTCCTGTTCTGTAGGTACGACGCTGTCGGGAAATCTGTTTTGAGTACTGGCGTCGATTTAATTACCATCGTTTTAATCACTATAAGCGCTTAACAGGAGTGGGATGATATATAATTATTATTATTATTACAGGGACAGATTTATATTTGGACGGTCCGTCTATGAAATTATCTCGACCGTAAATCTTGAATTCATAACACTCAAGAACAGGCGTCATTTAGAGTAAGTAGGATGACGTCATCATCTTTACTACGGCGAGAGCGGAAACCGTCGAGGTATGGCGGGGGTGGAAAAAATTTCAACCACCTATGACCCTCAGATTGATCTTATTGATGACCTGATGGAAAGTCGAAATAATAACCCCGGCCAGTGACATCTCGTCGATGTCCTTGACGTATCGCCCCGTAATTTATGTCCCTCAAGGAGCGCCGGGAACGAGACGGAATTTCCATATAGCGAACGAACGGGGGTCTCAGATTTGTCAAACCATTGTTAACTTCAAGATTTATGATCTCGCCGCGCTAATAATAAATAGACGGCCTTTCAATTTGGTAATGGCTTCAGTTATGACGATGACGAGCGCGCTCTTTATTAAAGGCGTTTCTATCTCTCCGTGGAAACAATTTTTCGGTACGTCACGTTACCTGGGACAAAAAGCTTGAACGGGAAATCCCGAGTGACACATTATAAAGCACGAAGACCATTTCGAGTATCCATCGCGGAGTATCAGCACTCAGCTTAGAAATACATCGTGCAGCTTGCGAGGCACGTATGGGAATTGGGAATCAACAACCTTAACCTAATCCCTGTAGTGGAAGATTGAGACTATATGCGGCGGGTGGGTGTAAAATAGGGTAAAAGGGTCCCCTTTCTTGGGCTGGCGTGTTACTTTTCCCGTCGTGTCGGTGCTGAGTGCGAATTTTTGTCCTCGAACGAAAGTAACAACAAAAACAAGTTTAATTAATCGGGTTACAAAGTCGGATTAACTCGGCTCCAAGGTAAAGAAGTTGTGATTGCTCTAGGAAAATAGAGACTCTAATAAAACATTATAATGAGATTAGGAGCTCGACGAATCCCCGGCGTTCTCATATTTCTCCCGGCTCGCGGGGAACAACCTAAAGGGAATAAAAGTTTCTCCATCGCTGGAAGTTGCCGGTGGCGTGAAATTTTAATACTGCCAGCTCACACTTTCAACTCGGAATCGACAAATGTCAATTACCTCCTCTATCAATCATTCTCTCCAGTTGATTCCATACTCTAATGCCTGAAGAAGTCTTGATGGTCTTGCTACTGCGTCAAGTAGAGTAACGTCCCTACTGTGCACGCGGAACCCAAATGAAACGTTGCAATTGTCACGGTTTTGTTTCTTTTGCAATCACCCATATGAGTCCAAACATGGAAGTTACTTTTTTTTAAACGTTTATGAATTATAGATACAGTGGATCCTCCGTTTTGATTTTGGTTTTCCAGACCACAAGACCAAGACCGATTCTTCTTCAGGTCTCCACCAAAAACACAAGCTACCTCTGATTGTACAATTTACGATTTGCATTGCAGAACCGTCGCCGCTCTACGACAACAACCACTACCACGAGGAATGTCTGCGTTGCAACTCGTGCGGCCTCAACCTGACGGGTCCCAACCAGAAGCGGGCCCGCCGCTTCAAGAACCAGATCCTCTGCGATCTACACTTTGCCGACGTCGCGCTGATGGAGTGCTCGGACTTCATGCAGCAGTTACGCGCGTTCAAGCCGCAGTCGCTCGGCTGCGCGGTCGCCAGGCGCAAGTCCTCCACCACGCTCATCTTCCCCTTGCCCCCGCAGGCCTGTTCAGGTAAGTTCTTGTTCTTGGTCTTTCTCTTTTTTTTTATTTATTCACTTATTACACCATACCATAACCAAAAAAATAATCTAAAACTATATAAAGAAGAAGTGCATGAATTACAACTTGAATCCCGTCCCTGCGGGACGTTTATTGGCTCTTATCTGGGACAATAATAATAATTAGGGTTTAGTGGTTTAGTTATATTAAGGGAACAGTTCCCAGCGTGATTGCAATTACAGCGATTTTTATTGTCGTCGGTTAAGTGGTGGTGGTGACGTTGATTTATGTATTTGTTTGCTATTATTGTAAGGCGGGAATCGCCCCAATTCTCGGAGTTCTGGAGTTGCGACAAACTTACAAATATGTCGGAGTAATGTATGCTTTGCTTTACTTGAAGCCCTAACTCGACCTGGAACTCCCGAGAAAAGAGCCCGACTCGCTTCCAGTTAACTAAACAATTCTACTAATCCTCCAGCCTCCCCCCTCTTCATTTTTTCCGTACGACAGCAATTAATTACAAATAATTATCGATCATCAATCATTTCATTTCAAACAATATAATCACGTGGATGCATTACGTTTGTATAACATCGACTGACGTAAGGGCTCTTCTCTGCACGTCCATTTATTGCCACTCATTAAGGGAAACGACGAGCTCTGAAATACTATACCTACCCGCACCTCCCTAACTGAGATACTATACCTGCCACCCTCTTTCTAGCTAATTACGGTCGTTGGTTGTGTAACTAATCGATTCCATTGTCATGTAAAGACATTGTGGGATTGTACACCGTACCTACTCATCGAAATAGCTTCCGGCTCCAGCACGCACATTCACACGTGCTGGCTGATGGCTGAACGCAAAGCGCCATGGGTGAGCTTTAACTTTAAGCAAAAAAGTCATTTCGTGACTTTTTGAGCTTTTAAAAACTCGTCGAGAGGAGAGGCGGCATCCGGTTAAGAAAACAGAGCTTCAGAAAGCGTGCTTCAGGTTCCCGGATTGGAAAATTCATTCCTCTCATCAGATCCCGATCGATTTTCCAACAACGCGAGAGTAACTCGCCTGAATTATGCATAAATCTAAACAGCGCTAGCGCTAGCGCCAGCGCTGGCCGGAGCTTTCAAGCATTTCAGTGGTCCCGCGGAAAACTGACGGTGAATACATTTCAGTTAGACACACTCCTCGGGAAACACATAAATCACGGGAACGTAATGCCCGATTGATTTGGAAAGGGGAACGTTCTGGCTCTGGTTCTATCCGGCTTGAACTAATTTTTCAAAATTTATTCGTTTCGCCTGCGATTTAATATCCGGTTCGGATCGTTCCTACCGGAATAAGGACGACGGGATAAGGGAACAAGATGTAAACGACAAACGGTAATAATACTCAAGCAATGCTATTTATTTCATCTCAATTCATCAACAATCGGTACTTAATCCATCAATTAGTTAGGTTAGAGTGCTAGAAGAGGCGCCAGCAGTGGCAGCAGAACCAGCAGCGGGAGCAGTTGAGGGGCAAGAAGTAAGACGACGAGGATCGGCAGGAACGTTTTGAGAAGCGGAAGAATTCTGGTCAGCTCGGCGAGGAGCTTGGTCTTCAGGACGGCGCCAAATATCTGCTCTCCCACTTTTTGAGTGGATTCGGAATCATCTGCTGAAAAAATACATTCGTTTTAGAGTTTTTACAGCAAAAAATGGAAACTATTACATAATTGGCCATTTTCTGATCAATTTTGTGTGAGTTTCTCTTAAAGGATAGGAAGAGGTCACCCATCCACCTTATGGGAACGAATTTTATTTTAGGAATACTGATCAGAACAATTTTTACAGTTTTCTAAAAATTTTATTTTGCCTAAAATCGATTTTAATATAAATTGGCGCTATTATTTTTTTCTGTTTGATCTAAAAGAGACTTATCTTGAAAAGTTGAGAGATTAGTAAGACAATTAGCTCTAAAAAACAAATTTTCACGAAAATCGGGCCACAAAATTTTTAATTATAGCGATTCAAAAATTTCATTTTGTCGAAAGTCAACTTTGATGACGTTTGGGGCTTTAATTATTTTTCTACTTGATCTAAAAGAGATTCGTCATAAAATATGGAAAAATTGAGATGGTTGGTTCTCAAAAAACAAATTTTGACTAAAATCGGCAGATTCAAATTTTATTGACAGCCATTCAAAAATTTTATTTTTTCCTAAATCGAGTTTAGTAACACTTGGTCCTATAATTTTTTTTCTGTTTGATCTAAAAGAAAATAATTTTGAAAAGTTGAAAGACCGAGACAATTAGCTCAAAAAAAAACAAATTTTCACGAAAACTGGACTACAATTATTTCAATTGCAGCAATTCAATTTTTTTTTTTTGCTTAAAATCGATTTTGTGACGACATTTTTTCCTCATTCTAAAAGCAAATTTTGACGAAAAAAACTATTTACAAGTGCACAAAGTTTCAGATTCTCCAATGCTCATCTGTAGGGACGCCTGACGTCACTATTTCACTTGATATTATAAGCAAAAAATAAGAAATGTGTACTGTGGAGAATTATTAAAAAATCTTCCAACCATCATCATAAAGCCTAAGTAACAGTGACACCTGAAAATTTAATTTTTTCTGCTCATTTCAAAAGAGTCAATACGAAAAGGGATTATCGCGCCGAGAGAAAAAAATTCCATAATGCCTTTCTTTACCGGGAAACGGCTCAACTCTGCGTAATAATAATAATTCTTATATCAACCTCCGTCCATTAATTCAGAATGCGGGAATAAAGAGCAACAGCTATAAAAACAGCTAAAAAAAATCAAATCTTAAAGGAAAGTTTCTATGTAATGACTCGTCATCAGGGTTTTTTTTTTTTAAGGAGGGAGCATCGGTCTTAACTATGTAGGTAAGACAAAGTCGCTCCACTCCGGTAACACGGAATTTCGAGCATTCTTTACTCATTCACCCAGCCTCAAGTATGCCATTTAAATTTAAACGTTCGGTCACTTGTTTTATTTTTCACATACATTCGAAAATGCATCCGAAAAATAACACGAGCCGGTGAGTTCCGAACTCGCGACCTTAGGCTCGGTAGGCAGCGGACTTCATCTGGGGTTGTTAGTTCTAATTGGTGAAGTTGCCCGCCACGGCCGCAATAAATTAGAATAAAACTCGCGTAATTCAAACTTAGAACTCGGTTATCTAGCGCGGATTAAGGGTGGTTTTCAGTTTTTTCAATTATCAACGAAAAACATCAAGATCGTGAATTAATTAAAAATCGCCACAGAGTGGGCGCACTTACTTACCATTAGCATAAGCCGACATCACGACAAGGACTAAAAGAACGGCGAACACCCACAATTTACTCAGGAGGAAATCCATTTTCTCTTGAATTCGGAAAAGTCACTATTTACTCGAAGGAAGACGGTGATGGCAGCGAACTAACGAAAATATTTTCCAACTCTCCATTTATACCCTTTTCGGTTTTCGTGTTGTATCTTTTCTTAAGCAACTCTGCGTGCTTTTTTTCCCTTTTCTTACCTCTCCGTGTGAATGATGATATAAAAACACCGAAACGTGTTGTTGCGCATAAATGAAATTGTACCTGCTGAGGCACGTAAATTTTATCTCTCTCAAATTTAAGCAGTTTTATTGGTAATTAAACAGAAATTACTCTTTTTGAGGTACTTTGGAGGATGGTTTATCATCTTTCGGCTTGAAATTATGGTTTTCTTATTCCTATGTCAAAGGTTACCTATGAAAACGTTTAATTAATGGCGTTCCTCGGGGCCCTATCTCGAGTCCCATTCCATTTCCAATTTTTTTGAATAATAGCTATTGGGCCTATCTCGCAAAAAAGATAACCGGGCATAATCTGCATCTTTAGATTCATCAGGGACGTCTAAAACTGCAAACAAGAGCTACCTTATGCACTTATGCCATAAAAATGGTGGGGTGAAGATTTTTTGATAATTCTGGATAATAATAAAAAATTGAGCCCTTTTTCTGTATCGTAATATGTTCAAAATCTTCCACGTTTTTTGACATAATAAAAATCGAGTCTAAAGTTGAGTTTTTTTTTTTTAGAAAATGTTCTTCTTAAAGTCATCCAATTTAGAGCTTAGAGATATACCTTGGACTCATCAGCGCGGTTAAAAAGTCCACCAAAAAATCGTTAAAATTGAAATTAAATAATTTGTCGTTTCTCAAATTGTTTCACTGTTTCTTCTTCTTTCTTTAGGCTCCTAAATTTCCCGATTCCTCTAAGAGTAATTTTAATAAGGTCAGAATCAGCTGTTTCGCCATATCTTGAACTCATCAGCATGGTTGAAAAATCCACCAAAAAATCGTTAAAATTGAAATTAAATCATTTTTGTCGTTTTTAAAGTTTTTTACATTAAATGCATTGTTTCTGCTTTCTTTAGACTTATCAGCTAGATCAAGAATTTCCAGTAAATTGATTGGAAAAATTGCGTAATAAGATTTTTTTTCTAAATTTCCCGATTTCTCTAAGCGTACCCCCAATAAGTATTTCTCATTAGATACACTGTTTCGTCTTTATTAACACTCATCAGCTAGATCGAGAATTTCGAGAAAACTGTCAAAATTGCGTAATGAGAGATTTTTTCTAAATTTTACGATTTCCCTAAGCGTTCTCTTAATAAAGTGTTTCACATTAGATACACTGTCTTTATTAACACTCATCAGTCATCAGTTAGATCGATAGTTGCAAGAAAACTGATAGTAAAAATTGCTTAATCAGAAAGTTTCTTAAAAACTTATCGATTTCTCTAAGAGTAATCTTAATAAGATCAGAATTAGCTGTTTCGCCATATCTAGAACTCATCAGCGCAATTAAAAGTTCGCTAAGAAATCGGTAAAATTGACATTTAAACCAGACGTTTATTCTTTTCTTATTAGACTCATCATCAGGTAGACCAAAAATATGAAAAGTTTACTAAAAATTTCTCAATTTTTCTAGCCGCCGTCTTATTAAGATCAAGATTAGCTGTTTCACCATTTCTTGAACTCATCAGCATGGTTAAAAATTTCACTCAAAGAATCGTTAAAACAGAAATTAAATAACTTTTTGGTGCTCAAATTGTTTCACGTTATGTAAATAGATTGTTTCTTCTTTCTTTAGACTCATCAGCTAGATCAAGAATTTCAAGTACCTACATTGGTTGAAAAAAAATTAAGCAATGAGAGAGTTCCCTAAAAATTTATCGATTTTTCTAACCGCAATCTTATTAAGATCAAGATTAACTGTTTCAACATTTCTTGAACTCACCAGCATGGTTAAAAATTTCACTCAGAAAATCGTTTAAAGCAGAAATTAAAAAAAAAAATTTGTTTCTTCTTTCTTTAGACTCATCAGCTAGAGTAATAATTGCAAGAAAATTGATTGGAAAAATTCAGTATTAAGGATTTTTTTAAGAATATCTTGATTTTTCTGAGTAAGTAATCTCAGTAGTAAGTGATCTTAGCAGCATGATTTAAAGAAGTGCTTAAAAAAACGTGAAAAGGAAATTAAATCATTTTTTTCGTTTTCAAAATTTTTCACATTAAATTCACTGTTTCTTCTTTCTTTGTACTCATCAGCTATATCAAAAATTTGAAGAAAACGGATTGAAAAAATCGAATAGTAAGAACGTTTCAGAAATAGTAAGAATATTTCTGCGATTTATTTAATAGCAATCTTATTTAGATCAGGATTAGCTGTTTCGTCGTATCTTGAACTCATCAGCGTGTTTAAAAAATCACAAAAAAAATCGTTAAAATTGAAATGAAATTATTTATCGTTTCTCAAATTATTTCACATTAAATAGATTGTTTCTTCTTTCTTTAGACTCATCAGCTAGATCAAGAATTTCCAGTAAATTGATAAAAAAAAATGAGTGACGAGAGAGTTCCCTAAAAATTTCTCGATTTTTCTTACCGCAATCTTATTAAGATTAGCTGTTTCACAGTTTCTTGAACTCATCAGCATGGTTGAAAATTTCACACAAAAATCATTTATTACGAGTTTCGTTTCGTTGTTTCTGCACTCATCAGTCTTGTAGTCATTTTCTGTCTCGTTTTTTGACTAAAAAATGTTTCCAAATGATCAAAATCATGGACGAGATCATAATTTATAGTCTATGACTGCTTCGATCTATGTGAGTGAAGCTCATCAGCATTATATTTTTTATGCTTTTAAGTCATATACCTATTATTGATTTACAAAAAAAAATTTAACGTTCATGAAAACTAATACAATTTGTCAACCAGAGGCGAGAGGACTTGTTTTTTTTTTCGAGCAGGAGATAGAAATAGAAAGTCGATAGATAAATTGAGCGATGAACATTTATTAGAATCGTCATAACAATCATTATTATTTATTGATCAGCGTCAAAAGCCCAGGGAACCTGGGAACATCAACGAAACAATCAACAATACAATAATAATCGGGAAGGCCAACGGAAGCGACCTCAGTAGAGAGAACGCCAGCAGGATCTTCCCGAAGAGCTGTATAAGACTCGGCGTGAATAACGCCGCAATCTTCCCTATTTGCGCGACACTACTTGTCGAAGAGGATGATGAACTCTTGGAGGAAGACTTCTTCTTCGAACCGCCACCGCCACCGCTACTGCTGCTGCTGCTGCTACCTCCATTACTGACCTGGACCACCGTCTTCGATGACGCCGAAGGGGAGTTGTTCCCTGTAAAAAATTATTGTTCGATTAAAATGTCGCTTTTCTCTTCGCTCTTCGATCGTACCTTTACTCGCGGGACTGGCCTCACTGACGGCAATAAAAGTGGCCGTCAGCACGAAACATAAAATCAGGCAATGCCGAAGAGCCATTTTCTCTATAGTTGCCGTTGCCGCAGAACTGCCTGACAATCTCCTCGACGCTTTTCCTTTTATATTTTTAGAAAAGCGATTAGCCGCGACCGGTTCGTGACTTTTCGCGTAATGGGGGTACTTAAATATTTGTTGCAATTAACAAAAAAATGCGCTCTGGAGTGATTACCTGGTTAATGGTACCACTTGTGACAACTCTGATTGTTAAATTAAATAAGTTGGCGGGTACTTACTGAGAATCGAATAATTTCTGATCGATTTAAAGAAAACATAAAAATTTATGCAATAATTAGGTGATAAATGAGGAAATATAGGGTCGAGAATAATCAATTATTATTAAAAAATGGACTTATAAAAATGGGGTAAGCATAAAAGTTGAAAAAGGTGCACCATCATTTTTTTGTAGCCCTGGCTTGTATCGTGTATTATTGACTATGAAAAAATTAAGAGAACGTTCTGGAGAAGAATTTGCGAAAAAATATGTTTGAAAACGGGGGTGTTTTGGCTGTAGTTTTGATTTTCTCACCCTCTATCTTTTTTGGGTCACTGAACCAGCAAATGAAGTTTACTGGCAGAAATTTGGCCCGGAACTTTGTTTTTTTGCACTTTTTGATATTTTTCACTAGATATGGAAATTTTGTCTACACGAATTTTGCATAGAGTGAACTTATCGAAAAAATGCTTCCTTTCTGAGACTGAGACCAAAAAATGAAGAGTGAAATAATTTGGGGGAAAAGTGCAAAAATTTGGCAAATATTGCAAAAATTTTGACAAGAAGTGCAAAAAAAAACGAAGTTAGGGTCAAATATTTGCCAGAAAACTTCAAATTCATATTCAGCGGCCCAAAAAAACATTGAGAAATAGAAAATTTAAATTATAGCAAAACTTTTCAAAACCTCAAGCAATGGAATATTTTTGGCGTCCTCTACCGGCGGAACGGTTAGTCTTCTGAAAAAATGTTTTCTATTTATTTATTTATTTATTTATTTATTTATTTATTTAATACTCCCATCAACAAGCCAATGGCTTATATCGGATGGGGAAAAGTACACAAATTAATATAAACTTACTACAATATGAAATAAGAAATGTAATTAAGAGTTTACAATATTAAAAAAAAAGCAGAACGACTACTTGTGACTACTCTATGAAAAATGTAGGAAATTTTGTCTCCTTAAATTTTTCATAGAATGAACTTGTCGAAAAAACCGCTTCCTTTCTGAGATTTAGACCAAAAAATGAAGAGTGAAAAAATTTGGGGGAAAAGTGCAAAAATTTGGCAAATAGTGCAAAAATTTGAACAAAAAGTGCAAAAAACGAAGTTAGGGTCAAATTTCTGACAGCAAACTTCAAATTCAAGTTCGGCCACCCAAAAAACATGGAGGGGGGGATGAGAAAATGAAAACTAGAGCAAAACTATACAAAATCCCACGCAATGGAAATGTTTTTTTTTACGCGTTCTACCGTCGGAACGGTAAGTTATTCAAAAAAACGTTTTTTATGAAGAATGTAGGAAATTTTCTCCATTTTAATTTTGTAAAGAATGGACTTATTGAAAAAACGCTTCCTTTCTGAGATTCAGACCAAAAATTAAAAAAAGTCAAAAATTTGGCCAAAAGTGTAAGAAATTTTTACAAAAAGTCCTAAAATTTGACAAAAAAGTGAAAACAAAACAAAGTTCCGGGCCAAGGTTTTGCCAGAAAACTTCAAATTTTGGTTCAGCAACCCAAAAAAATATAGTGGGTGAAAAAATTATTCGAAATTCCACGCATTGGAATTGTTTTTTTTTTCACGCGCTCTACCGGCGGAACGGTAAGTCTTTCAAAAAAACATTTTGTATGAAAATTGTAGGAAATTTTCTTCTCTTTAATTTTGTAAAGAATAGACTTGTCGAAAAAACGCTTCCTTTCTGCGATTTAGACCAAAAACTAAAGAATGCAAAAATTTGGGCAAAAGTGCAAAAATTTTGATAAAAAGTGAGAAAATTTTAGCAAAAAGTGGAAAAACAAAGTTCCGGGCCAATTTTCTACCAGAAAAGTTAAAATTCATGTTCAACGAACCAAAAAACATGAAGGGGGGATGAAAAAATCAAAATTTACATAGCTTTTCAAAATCTCACGCAATGGGATGTTTTTTTTGACCCGGTCTACCGGCGGAACGGTAAGTATTCCAAAAAAACTTTTTTTATGAAAAATGTAGGAAATTTTCTCCACTTCAATTTTGTATAGAATGTTCTTGTCGAAAAAAACGTTCCCGTTCCGATATTTAGATCAAAACGAAAAAAAAAAGTGCAAAAATTTGGTCAAAATGTACAAAAATTTGGACAAAAGGTGCTAAAATTTAAGCAAAAAGTGGCAAAATTGTTCCTGGACAAATTTCTGTCAGCAAACTTTACATTCGTGTTGAGCGATCCAAATAAATGGGGTGGGGGTGAGAAAATCAAAACTAGAGCAAAATTATCAAAAATCCTACGCAATAAAATGTTTTTTTACGCGCTCTACCGGAGGAACGGTAAGTTTTTCAAAAGAACATTTTCTATGAAAAATGTAGGCAATTTTGTCTGCTTTAATTTTGCATAGAATGAACTTATCGAAAAACCACTTCCTTTTTGAAATTTACGCCAAAAACTGAAAAAAGTAGAAAAATTTTACCCAAAACTGACAAAAAAAAAACTTCACGGCAAAATCGCTGCCTGTGAACTTCAAGTTCGTGTTCTGCGACCCAAAACACATCGAGGGTGAATCTCAATTCGATAAAATTCAACCCAATTCAATCTCAATTTGGATTTTTCCGAGTCTCTCCCTATGTTGTTTTCATTTCTTTGCTTATTTTCTTTTATAAAAATCTTGCAATGATTATTATTGAATCGGGAAGGGTACCTATGTGTAAGGGACAAAAGCGGAGCGACTCATCATCCCTTCGGTGAGTAAAAAGTCAATTCAATTAATCGATATGTCAGACCCGGCTTTCCCTTCTTAGGTAATCCGAGAATCAAACAGATTAGACACGACGTGCAATACATAACTAAGAGGAGCAGATCAGATCAATACTTCCTTCCTTCCTTCCTGCCGTTACCTATGATGGCTTTGCTTTGCGTTCTTCTTTGTTAAACGGAGAAAGATGAAACGTCGTAATACGGTATTATATGTAAGTACGTGTGCGTTTATGGCGTAATTAAAGTCCTCGTCGACCGTCAACTGCGCGAAATTGAAAGTGTATCCCTTATTACGTCACTGTATGGAAACATACTTGAAACGACATAAATAATTGTGTTCCATGCTGGGCAACTCTGCATGGTTATCGTTCTTTTTTCTCCCCTCTAGTCGAGTCGATGTTATATTAAAAAATTATTAATGATCAAAATCCTCAAATGAATTATTTATCCCAAAATTGCACACGTTCATCCTTCAAATAATGTTCCTTCACTCGAGCCTGCAGAATTTAGAAACACCCAGACCTTATAAAGACGATTATGCCGAGGCGAGAACGATGGCGTGGGGACCGGGGGTGTAGTATAATAAGTAATTAAACTCGCAGATGGTAAACTACGATGAGGCTTGTTTTCCAGAATACACCTACTTACTTAAGACGATGCCCACAGGCTTATTAAGAATCCACACCCCGGCTTATAATAACCGCCGCCGGAGAGTTGAGTCGGATACTTTGTGTAAGTTTCAGCTTTCGAGCTGACGATGGAGATGCTGCGAGTGCTGAGATCGCTCGCAAACTCTGAGCTGGAAAGGAAACCCAAAGTCAAGCTGTGTGTGGAGTGTGTATGTGTAACTGCTGCAACGGCAGCGCGCTCGAGATATAATAGAAATGAAACAATGTCTACATTTATAGTTAGTTAGTTAATGGGCGCTGGTGAAATGTATCCCTGAATCAATATCGGGAAGAGGGGACGTTATTTGTTCTTCGGAGCGAGCGTTATCGTCAAATTGACAAACGGGGACAATACTAATACTACAAGGTCTTGCTTGCTTCCATGTTCCCTGTGCGGGAACGTGGAACAGTGTCATTGTCGACTTGGAACTCCTGAGTAAAAGAGCGTGGCCGAGAAACCTCTCGTTCACGATCTCGAGATGAAAAGAATCAACGGCGGTTTCTGAAAAGTGTAGATCAATCGTCTTGACAACAAACTGTCACCAAATCTAATGAGCTCTCTTTCACACCGAGACAACCCTCGTCCTTTCCCTAAGTGTTCGGGAATCATTTTAAACTGAAGCATTACCCGGAAATCTTCAGGATAACCGTGGAAATGTTAATTTAGCCGTTTTCATGGAAGGTAACGAGGTCCGGTTAGGACTCTATCGGCCTATGAGTTGCGGAGGCCCCTGTCCGAGGTCCGATGGTTAGGAGGCTACCCGTTGTCTGTTTAATTGGCATCCCTGGCAAGCTGCAAATTACTGTTGTAAGTTATTATTAATAAATATACTTCCGGCATTGTTGGGTCCTTAAAGAGAAGTGTAAAATTAATTAAAAGCTAATGCCATGCTAGAAACAAAAAGGACGAAAGCGCTTAACCGAAGGGGAAAAGGGGGAGATGATGAGTAATAAGAAATTCCCTGTTAATAATAATAATTATATTCTCGCAGGATTTATAGCTAATGAGAACAATATTCGATGTCGTATTTATCACTCGCCGAAACAGTGGGAATTTGAATTTTAATGAAAAATCATCCCCGCCCACGTCCCGTCTTCCCGTCATCCTTCCCCGCTACCTTTTGCAAAGGACGCCGAACAAAAAGAAATTTAATTTTGCTCTCCCTTTGTGTCTTTTAAGAATTATTAGTTGAGCGGACAAAGTTCTTCCTTCCTGCCTGGCGTCCTGCCATCCCGCCACGTACATACACATAAGACCGCCGAAGAAACCTGCCCGAACCTACTGGAACCCGCCGGCTTTCTTGTAATAAACTGCCGTTCGGTAAAATAAAGCACATTATACGGGAAAGATTAAAATCTACGTTTTCGCGGCCCTAATGCCTCTCCCTCTTTCCCTCTCTGCGGCGGGCTTCTAAGACCATAAAAGCCCAATATTAGGGCTCTTTGTGTTCCCGAATGACCGTTATTGTTTATGAACTGCTTCCTTTCGTATTGGGCGGGCGGGTATACTTACCTGATGCTTACTTATACCTTGTGGCTTTTTGTTCAAGATGCCGACAACGTTGCCGCCGGACGGTTTATCGATTTTATAATACGCGTGTCCGAGACATCATGATGTAACCCAATTATATACCTAAGTCGTCGGGACGGTATTTGAGGTTAAAGTTTGACATTTGTCTAAAAGTTTTGAAGCTTTAAGGGTCTGAGATTATTGGTCCGTTAATTTCAGTAAATATCTAGAAACTCAAAGATGCCGTGTCTGCAGGGTCGCGTTGCCTGTTTACCGTAGAGTTGCTTACTTTTAGAGATGTTTGCATTTTTTGCCACATTCCACCGATCTCGAACGGATCACGGCTTCTAGTTTTATCGCTTTCTTCTCAACCTTAGTCATTACATTTCGTCGCCCAATAGAATTGATTCATCTGATGCCGACGATTTTTTATTTATAATCGCTACAACAGGACAATATCAAAATTTCTGAACTGAAACGCCATCTAACATAGTGTAGATTAAATAGTAGTAATAATAGCAGTTTTCTGTCATTTATTATGTAATAGAGCTGTCTCGCTCGGACTTAACTGTAACATTAGGATGCGCAATAGACGAAACGAGACCATAACGCGCAATGACAGATAGATAAAGAGTATATCACCTGTCATTATAGTCAATTTGCGCAGTCTCAGCGAGACACCTCTAAATCAATTTTTGTAATAGAACCACTACTACAATTTTGTTTTTGGTTATTTTATTATACAGGCTGATCTGGTGTGTTGATATGTGCTCCCTAATTGTTTCTGGAATAATAATTATTGCTCTCCAATTCAGCATATCAGCACACCGACCGAGGTTAAGGTTAGACGGACAGCGCGGCAATCTCTCCTCTCTTCTAATTGTCCGTAATTAGAGGTCGTAAATCGCGTCCGCAGGGACGGGGGCGTCGGGGCGGATGGACGAGAAGGAAGAGAAGAGGAGCGTCGTCCTGCCAGGATCGGGGGCACGGGACCGGCGCCCGGACGTCGAGACTTGTGCGTGTGTATAGCCGGGTCACTCTAAGTTTGAACACCAAGCTTTATTAAGCTCGTTTGGTGTTCTACCTTACAGTGAGCCGACTGGACACCTGATCTACTCGACGGTTGACCCTCCAAAAGTGTCCTGTCCGGCGTGGTCTCCAGCTGCGACTCGTCAAATGAAAGTAGAATTTAGAAAAAAAATGTTACATTATTTTGTAAGCTGTTTATCGTAATAATGCATGGAGTTTATAAAAAAATGGTTTTGTTTGTGAAAAATGTATCAATAAGTCATAAGTTTTTAATAAGACGTCCGATAGCAATCATGATGGAATAATAGAAACAAAGCTCGTTTTTATACAATTTTTTGTCGACTCACTACATCAAGCCTAGATACGTAAGAATTAGAGTGACGGAAACGACTCAATGCGTCCGTTTCAGATTTGGGCTTGAGGCTAAAGTTCCAGGTTCCCAGAACCCTTGATGACTTTATTTTTCGTTAAAACTGTTACTTGACCTGAGTGTCGGCTACTCCCGCGCTCCACTCCCGGTTAGAGCTATTTTTCACAATTGGTTAGGATTTTCTCGAGTTTTTTCAAAATCCCTTTTGCGATTTTCAAAACGCTCTTGGACCGTCATCTTTCAAGATTAGTGAATGAAATTTTGCACTCCTATAGAATAGAACTTTTGGCGCACTTTGGATTCTAGAAAAGAAAGTTCACCAAAGTCTCGTTATTTCTACAGGGTGTCCCTTCAAATTTCGAAAAAAAAAATTCGTTTTTGTGACACCATTTCAGGCCGCAGTTTTCAATCTAGGGGACTGAAATTTTTATGGTAGTAAGATATCCATAAGAAGTGGTCTGATGTTGCATTTGAGCAAAACTGATTGAACTGTTTCAAAATGGCGGTCATTTTAATTTTCGTAAAAATTTCTATTTTTTTTTACTTTTTATGCAAGATAAAAGGAACTTGAATTTAAATTAACAGGACTGGGGGAACGTTTTACGCGAGCTTTACACTGGTGTAATTTTTTTCTATTATTTGGCCAGTGGCGTGGGTAAAAAAAGGGTAAAAATGTCTAAATTTCTATGACCGTTTATGAGCACATTTTTGAAGAAATTGAGATGAAATTTTTAGAGCAGACCACTACACTAATAACCTTTTACTTAAAAAAATTTCAAGAATCAAATTAAAAAAATGGCGGAGAATTTCAATTTTTTTATTTTTCATCAATTTTATTTCTTGAAAATTTTAAAAACGCCCGTGTTGAACTTCATTTTTCAAGATTAGTGAACAAACTTTTTTGTTATTGTAAAACTTTAAGATGACGTTTGATTTTCGTTGAAAAAGTTTCCTAAAGTCACGTGAATTCTTATACAGGTGTTCCTTTAAACTTCAAAAAAAAATCGGTTTTGTGGCATCATTTAAGACCGCAGTTTTTATTATAGACAAATAATTTTTTTAAAGGAATAAGAAATGCATAAGGAGTGGTTTGGTGTTGCATTCGAGTAAAAAGGGGCGAATCGTTTCAAAATGGCCGCCGTTTGAATTTTAGGAATGATTGCTATTTTTTAACTCCTGTATGAGCAAGATGGAAAAAAATTATGAAACGAAATTAAGAGGGTTGGAAGAACATATTTCGAACTTGAAGTTGGTGTAAAAAAAATGGATTTTTTTTTAATTATTAAGCCAGTGGCGTGGGTAGAAAAATTGTAAAAAAGGCTAATCTTCTATAACCGTTTTTAGCACATTTTTGAAGGAATCGAACTGAACTTTTTACACTAAATAAGTACACTAATATGATATGACCTTGAAAATTTTCATTGATCTAATTTCCAAAATGGCGGTAATATTCGTACCTAAATGAAAAAGGTTCTTTTTTTAATATTTACTCATCTTATCGCTTGGAATGGGTATTCCAGGCCACTGTTTACCCGTTTCAAATGATAAATATTCCCGGTCAAGTTTTCCCCAAATAAATCATCATTAGTCGCACTTTCCGGCCTAGTAAATTATTATCCAGGTATCGGGTAAATATTTGCCGGCGAGGCAATTTAAATTTGTAATCGTGTTATTTCTATTTGCATAATTTTATATGTAACGGCGCTCTAATTTTGCGGAGTGCCCGCGAAGTTTATAATAATAACATCAAGTTATACGTATGACCAATAGAAAGAAAATAAACCGATCTGCATAATGTAAAACGAATCGACTCGATGAATTAAAAAAAAATACTTCCTTAACATTTTTCTCTCTCAGATGAGTTCTGCGAGGAGTTCCCGCACAACTTCATCCCCACCCCCGGCTACTGGATCGAATGTTCCAGACAGAAGATCAACTCGAACACGATATGGGACGAGAGCGAATCGGACCACGACATACGAGAAGACGAGGAGGACCACACCGACAGATCGGACCAGGAGAACGACCACATCAAGCGGAGGGATCGAAGTGGGTTATTCTTCTATTCTTCTATCTGACCTTCGAACTATCATCTCGGGATAATTGTTGCAGGTTGCAGCGACCTCTACGAGGACGACGAAGACGACGAGAACCCGTCCCCCAGGAAGAAAACGATCATCGAGGAGCAATGGGAGAAGAATCAGGGCTTCGAGCTGACCAGCGTCGAGCAGGAGACTTACGAGAAGTACTTCTACGGCACCGAGCACTGGAACTATTTCACCAACGACGAAGACCTGGGCCCCGTCATCCTGTCCATCAAGCAGGAGACGTTGAACGGGAGGGACCAGTTCAGGTGAGTTTTTGTTTCTGTTTTTGGGGACGAGTGAGATCTTCGGCTCCTGCCATCAGTGACAATAAATCCGGGAACCGTCATCAAGAGGCATTTATTGTTATTTCGTCGCCTACGCATGAACGTGTTATAATGGAAATATGAAATATCAATTCGGGGATAATAGGGACCGTATAATATTATAAAGCCGGCTACTTCATTGATTATGTCGCGCCGGTGTTGGCGTCGGCGTTCAATTGACGCTGATAGCTGCAGTAACAGACAACAACAAGCGACAAGTATGACAGCTCAAATGAATCCGAGCAGGAAGAGAGATATCCATAACCGGGAAGACTGTTCTCTGTAGCTCTCCCCGTTCTCGAGATACCTCCAGGAGAAAGATCATTTTCCGAGTGGAGGTTTGGGATTTGTCGATTTTTTCAAATTCAATAACTTGCAGCGCCTTGAAAATTTACCAGAGGACATGCCAGATGACGGCAAATCCGAAACTGAAAGCCGTTTTATCCTGTAAATTCGCGTTCTCGAGATATGACTGCTCAAAGTTGAAAATTGGCTTTTTTTCAAAAATTTTAATCTCGTTTTGTGAGAAAAGTGAGGACTTTACAGTTCAACTGGATTGTTTAACCGACTCGTGTGGTAGTCGAATATGTTCACACGAAATTACGTCCAATTCTGAAGACATTGTTTTTCCAAGAAAAAGGTTATTTTTTCGGAAATTTTTCGGGTTTTTCTTTGAGGATTTTCGGGAAAAGTCTGTGAAAACAATCATGATCGCCATGTGGTAAACAATCAGGATTTCCAAAGATTGCTGGTTCAATGCCAACGATATTGCTTACCTTTAGTCAGCATTATTGCAACGTCGGTACACCTGTCAGGGTTACCTTCTTGTTGTTTTCAAGTGCCTGAAAAGTGAAAATGGCACCGATCGCGTTGAATTTTCTTGTCAAGGAAGTTTTAGCGCCTCGAAAACGCGTATCTTCCCGCAGATTCTTCCAGGATGGGAAATCCAATCATCCCTCGTCCCATAATAAGTAAAGGGATACGAGGCTTTCATGACGATACAGGACAAGTATGGGTATAGGTATAGGTAAGTAATCCTCCCAGAATATCCGGGAACGACGCACACACGGCTCCTCTCCTTGTATTCTAATCAGATTAAAATCGTGACGGGAAAATTTATGAGTCGAATTTTCCGGGATAAATTATTTAATCCGCGGAAATCGATATCAGAAGCGGACCACCCCGCCGCCTCCGTCGCATCCTTTCTCTGTGTCGTACCGCCGTTACTCGCGCGTACAGCAGTTCGAGGCGGCCGAATTTGTTGCATATCGTGAAATCAATCATTCGAAGGCGGCGTATTGTTGGCGGGTGTCGGTTTTTCGGTCTCCGACACGGCCGTAATTCCGTCGATCGATCCCTCCGTGATGATGAAAAATGCGATTCTAATTTCCTGGGTGCGTATCGCGCGAGCGGGGATACAGAAATGACAAGTGACGTCGCGCCAACGAGACCGTTAATAATGACACAAAAAAAGTAACCTTTTAATTTTTTTATTGAATCAAACCAAAATAGACAATAATTCATGCAGATAGGTTTTAATCCCAGACTGCTATTATATTTGTGACGTTAAACGAGCAAGTTGAAGTCAGAATTCTGACGTCACAACAGCCGCGGTCGCTCATAGGGCTACATCTCGAGATAGGAATCAGATATCGAAGTGCCGTTTTCACCATTATCAAGTCTATTTAAGAGGCGTTATTTTTTAAGTTGCTGCTATACTACCGTTAAATTCGGACGCGCTTTATACATAAAAATGAACTTTATCTACGCACCAATACGCAGGTATATAAATATTGATAAAATCACCCCCATAACCCGGAACGTTATAAAAAAAAGCGTTATTTTCCCGAAAATGAGAACCTATTCTCTCCCAGATAACTTAGTCGTAAATACGCTATACAGGCTGGTCCGCGACGATTATCCCGTACGATATCGAGGCGTGAACGAGCAATTCCGGCAGCCCCGAGCAACGGGTAACGTGTCCTGGAAACGAGGCCCCGTCACCCTTATCGCACCCCAGAGCGATATTTCCATTCCGGTATTACAAAGAGCTCTTACGTTTATACCTTCCCGTCACATAATTTGCCTCGCGACGAGGACGCCGCCCTGGGATTGGGCCATTCTTTATCCGCACGTCCGGGATGTGAGTGGTTTTTTTCTAGCCTCCAATTCGATAAGTGAATGGAGGCATCTGCACGATATCTTTTATCATCTAATTATGATTGTTATTATTATTCCAGGATATTGGTGCGAGCGATCAGTTACACGGTCCACGGTCTCATTCCGGCCAGTTGCGTCTTCGCCGATCGCTACAATCGCGAAGAGGTCGTCAGGTCTTTAGGAAAAGAAGTTAATATTAATCCTCCCCTTACGCTTGGACAACTTCCCGACACTCCGGAGGAATTGTTAAAGTTAGATCAGGTAAGTGTGCCGCTGGCCCGGATTGATTCTCTCTTTTATTTATTTACGCGGGAAAGGGAAAGGGATGAAACGGCGGCGGAGTTTGAATTTTTCATCCAGTACGCGACGTTAATCTGTCTGCGAAATTTATCTCCTATCCTGAGGGCTGAATGGGAATAATTCTTTTTGTTTGATGTTGATGCTCTGTAATTTTAATTACCTACATGACGCGCAATTCGCTTGTCACCGGTCTTTCGGTAATTATTGCAAGCAAAAAACTTGATGACGCAATAGAAACAAAATAAAGCCCAGTCCATCTCTTATCATTTATTTGGACTTGTTTTTCGTTTATTCGATGCAGACGATGCTCATATTTCCGCAGGAATGACGGGAAAGCAGCGCTGGCTCGGGAAAAGCTACCCAGGTAAAGTTCCTGATGTAATCTTGGAGGGGTGATTTATATTACTGTCATTTCATGAAGCGGTGCTTCTTCATACTTATTCCAGAGCGGGATGTGATGTGATGCGCGAGCGGGAGCGGGAACGGGAGTAGGGGCGGGATATGAGATGTGGGTATAAATCATTTCGATTTAAAAACTGCGACAAAATATAGGACAACGAGGCTTTAATGCCCGAGGGATATACTTACCTACATTCATTCATTCTAGGATTTATTATTTTATTTGTCTGTCATCTGCCATCTGTCACATCTGCGATCCGTGATTATTATTATCTGTACTGATTAAATATGGAAGTTAATTAAGTTATGTTAAGGCGATGTTCCCTTCGATTGTTTCCAGGTTTTTATAAAATCAGAACTGAAAGTAGGAGTAATTTACGTTAAAGAGGGCCAGTACACGGAAGAAGAGATCCTTGACAATAATGACAATTCGATGCTCTTCGAGGAGTTCCTCCAGATACTCGGAGAGAAGAACCGACTGAAGGGCTTCGACAAGTACAAAGGCGGCCTCGATACAGTTCACGACCTCACTGGTGAGTGTTCACGTTAATTATTTCATTTCAATGTTTTTTATGATAAAATATAAATTTCTACCTTCAATTATTGTTAATAGAACATCCTGTATATTATAGTGAATTCTATAGCGGAGAATGTTCCGGAATGTTCTAGAATGTTCCATGTGAGAATGTTCTTGATGTTTGATATGAGCTATTTCGGAATTATTTATTTAAAAGCTCGAGAATGTTCTAAAATGCTCGGGGATGTTCTAGAATGTTCGGGCCGAGAATTTTAATAAGGCTCCCGTTCAGGACTGTATCTACTTTTTTGCACCGTTCCACTCACACATACGTGAAAAGTCGACTTATTCGGAAAAAAACTAAGTAGCATTTTTTTCCCTAAAAATCAATAATTTTTTTTCTCAAAAACGGCGATTCCTAATTAAAAATTGAATTAAAACTTTTTTTGATGAGTTTTTTAAGGGCTACTCTTATTATTGGAAACATTTGCTCGGAAACTTCGCGGTTTTCTCGCTATTTCACGAAAAAGACAAAATTTCAGTTTAAACGTGATTTATACAGTCAATGCGTAGTCAAATTTTTCAAATGATACAAGAACCTAAAAGCCTGATTCCTGTACAAGAGAAATGCTTATAAATAATTTTTTCAAAAAACGTCAAATGAAAAAGTTATTCAAAAAAATGTAAACCGGTGTCCATCAGGCGTTTCCATCGGTATGACTAATTATTGTAACAAAACGGTTTCAACAGGACTGTACTCGGTGTACACGAACTGGCGCAACATCGAGATAATGTTCCACGTGTCGACGCTGTTACCGTACGAGCGCCACGACCCGCAGAAGTTGCAGCGGAAGAGACACATCGGCAACGACATTGTCTGCGTCGTCTTCTTAGAGGCGGACAACACCTCTTTCTCGCCAGCCTGCATCAAGAGCCATTTCTTGCACACCTTCATACTTGGTGAGTATGGTCGACAAAAAAATACTTCACGCGGTTCTGCGCGCCGGTAACAGCAGAGATGAACTCCGGCGCCGCGGGGGGAGTCGGCCGCGTAATTTCGAATTAGCAATTCAAATCCAATCACTTTAAATCCACGTCGGTTAGTTTCGGAGAGCAATTAGGGCTTTCAGTTAGAAAAATACGGGACCGGATTACCTGAAAGCGGGATAACAAGATTTGAAACGCTGCTCGAGGCAAAACTAATTCTTTATCTGCCGCCGCCGCCCCATTCAAGCGTCGTTCATCCGGGAATTGAACCGAACAAATATTAACTTTATATTTACCGGATCCCGTGTCAATTTGGAGAAATTGAAAAACGCCACAGGTAACGTTAAAAGTTCTGACGGAGCGCCCGGGGAATTGGACTCTGTCTGACAGTTTCGATTGGATGAAATTCAATGAAACGATCGAGTCTCTTCTTCCCGTATTACTTTTCGACGTATGCTCGCCTACACCTGCCTGCTGGCTGGCTGGTTAATTTCGGTCAACTTTCTCCCCGCTCTCAATCCTAATTCTAATAATTCCAATTCCAGTACGCACGTCCCCTAAAATCAAACGTAAGCCGACCCGTTACGAGGTTTCGGTGGTAACGCGTGACGAAGTGGGCGCCTACAAGCCCTACCTCTGGGAGCAGAGCGTCTTCGACAAGGGGCCGATGTTCCGAGAGTGGCTGCTCACCAAGATCGTCAACGGCGAACGGGCCAGCTACTCCGCCCCGAAGTTCGCCAGGATGCAAGAGCGCACCAGGTCGCAGATGCTCGAAGACATCGTCGCCAACCTGCAGAACCACGCGGAGACCGGTCAGATACCCAAACCTTACCGAAGAGGTACGCTCCCGCAATTCGTCCCTCCCTCTCGTCCCTCGCACTAAAAATAATCGCTGTTTCAGGTTCTTGGCGTCCGATCGGACACATGAGACCTTCGTCGCCTCTCCTGGACAGCGTGCGCGACCAATTCGAGGACTACGATCAGCTGGCGAAGGATTTCACGAAGATGTTCCTCAACAACGACGAGAACACCGTGACGAACGCGCAGCTGTTCGACGTCGTCTTCCTGGTCGGGCAGTCCAAGCAGAAGACCAAACTGATCGGAGTGAGGGCGATTTTGGGCGTCAGGAGTCGCGTTTTCCAGGAGATGCTGTACGGTATCCAGACGGGCTTCGGGTCACCGCAGGTCCCGGTGGCGGAGCTCCTGGCGAGGCCCGTTCCGACGCTCATGTCGCCCCAGCAGGCGCGTCCCAAGAGCAGCAACTTCCTCCAGGTTCCCGATATCGAGTCGCCGAGGCCGAAGAGCGTTCCCAGCTCGCCGATGGTGAAGAGGGCTTTTTCTCGCCTGGGGACGATCACGGCCGGCTGGGGGAGGTCGATACGCAAGCATAACGCGCCGCATCTCTCCGCCGACGACAAGAAAAAATGGGCCAGCAGTCAGGACTGCTCCAGTAAGTTAGTTTTCTTATTTCAGCGTAAGGGCTTCATTGTTCCGTGCGGGAATTACAAATTCGGAGCGCAAACATGCCGGGAATAGTTTCCGAATCCGCAAACGCAACAAATCAGCTCTGAAGTGGTTCGGGGACAAGTTAATCGATTCGTGTGTTAAGATAACCCAATTTCCTGGCAGTTCAGTGGAGAGTTTCAGATCAAATTCGAGATTTAGGGCGCCCCTTTGTTTAATGCGGCCCGAGCAGGGTCATGAACCCGCTTTGGAGTCGTTGCTGAGAGGAGGGGGGCGTCCGTCTAATACTAATACTGCACTGCTGATTCTTGCAATCTTCTCTCTCTCTCAACAAAATTTAACAACACGTGCAGACGTCTTAGTAAAGTCGGCTTCAGATCCGCGAGATCAAAGGACTAATTTAACGTGTGACGTAAGGTCGAGAATTCGATTCGATCGCGGTGAAGAAAGCGCTCTCTCATCTGGTCCTTCTTTGATTCGTCTGCCCGTTTATTTGAGAGCAGCAACAACAGGTTGCGAAAACAATTTAATCGTTCAATCTGAAGAAGCGACCGCGGCAACCCTTTTGATCTTTTACTGTCTACTAATCTCTCGGCTCTTTTGTGACGTGGACGTGATAGAGTGTCTCAGTGGTGTATTGCGGGGAGCTACCGGGTTTTTATGTGAATTTTATTATCTTGAAACGCTCACGCTTTTGGGCGCCATTTTTGTTTTCTCACTTAAGGATACGAAGTCGATCCCTATTAAAGATACCCGCATGGATCTTTCTGGACGTTTTGTTCATGTCCTTGTGTTTAGCTGGGGAACGAAGTCTCAATACCTTGGCGCTGAAAAAACTCTTCCAGTCGTCGAGCTAGTTGTCAGTGAACATGAGAAGTGGAAGTATACTTCTGAGTGGGAGCTTGGACCGAGACAAAACAGCCCTGAATCGTTCATGATTTCAATTATCTCGGCGTTTCAGTCCATCAAACAAGCTATAATATTGAAATAACGCGTGAATAATTACTAATCAGACTGGAAATTGTGTTTTATATTAATTACCTATTGAAATCGGAATAGAAATTCAATTATAACACAAAATACACAAACACACGCACTGCCATTTAATGTTATGGTAGACTGAGTCCGGCTTAATTGTAAATTGCATTCAATTATGCAGCCAGGAGGGAACAGAGGTCACTTCAAAGGGGGGAAGTACCGGAATATTAGACGCGCCCCAGTAATTCAAACGAATGTGATGTCGTGGCTTTACTGCTTGATAGAGAGATTTATTTTCTGCTTGTTTTCCATTTCCAGACAAGGAGAGCAAAGACAAGGACGGGAAGGACAAGCCGGCGGTGTCTCAGTTGCCGGTCCCCAGGCTGAGCGTCTGCGCCGACGCTCAGAAAGTGGACAGGGCCAAGCTCGCTCAGACCGAGTTCTCCATCATCGAGTTCGACCCGGAGACGTTTCGGATACTCCTCGATTACCTGCACACGGGTAGGTGATTTTTTACCGTTTCCCGGAGTTTTGATGGGAAAATCGATTGTTGCCTGTTTCAGGGTCTTGTCCTTTGACGTGCTCGACGATACCGGGGCTGATATGCGCCGCCGAACACTACGACCTCCCCGAGCTGTTGCAGGCCTGCTTCCACCACGCCAAGCAGTTCCTGCGAATCGAAGTGGTTGGTGTTTTGTTTTTTTTGTTTTTTTGCATCTAATTTTTCTAGACGAATGACGATTTTATGACGTAAAAATGACTATGTCATAAAAACGTCACTTGTGCACGTATAAAAATCAAATGAGGTATCAGGTACTAGAACGACGTCGCTTTAGGTGATATTGACGTCAGTGACGAATTAATCACCAAAATATGACTTTAAAATCACCTGTCTCTTATTCTCGTTGGGTAAAGACGCTTTTGAATAATTTGTTTATTTCCAGATATGTTGCATGTTGTGTTCATTAGAGAATTACTACTGGCGGTACACCTCAGCCTCGGAATTGGTAAACATGATCCTAGCCTTCGTGGAGACTCGCGCGTACGCTCTGTTCCAGAGACCGGAATTCCTAACGCTCAGCGAATCCATGGTCCAGATGATCATGTGCAGGTTCGTTATCATCAAATCCCCCCCCCTCTCCCCTCTCTCTCTCTTTCCCGTTAAAACCTGACCACGATCGTTCGATTTCACAGGAACCTGGAAGTACCGGAGGTGCGTAAATTCGAGGCGATGCTCGCGTGGGCGCGATACAAGATCCGCACCAAGACCAGCAGTAAACTGGATGCCAAATTGGAGTTCAAATGTATCATGGAGAGACTGGCGAGAGACTTGAAACTGTACCGAATATCACCTCAGGAACTGATCAAGGTAGGTCATTGTAGATGCAGTCGGTTCGCTCGGTTCGTGGGGCTTCTCGAGAGGGCCTCCGGGTGCTTGTTAACAACCTGAAAATATTTAAAGGGTATCATGGAAGGCGAACTCGACGACGAATGGAGGAAGAAGAGCAGACGTTCGAGGTTTATCGACAGTATTAAAAGGAAAAGTACTTATCGTAGGAAAAGGGCGGCTAATAGAAAGACAGCCGAGAGCACTACGACCGCGTCTGAGGATAGCGATGCGAACTGAGATAACTGATGATGATGATGATGATGATGACGAGTGTTAAAATTATCGATTAAATTATTAAGCGAGGCGTGTATTATTGGTAAGATGAACAAGGGAATGATTTTAATTGATTGTGGTCGTGATTTCACCATCAGTAACTTGAAATGGTTCATTGTACAATAATCATCATCGCCAGTAAATATCGAAGAAGTAACGTATACGTAGTCCCAGTAATTTGTCTTGAACGAGATGCTGCAATTCTCTCTCTATTTCATTCAGATTTATTATTATCTTTCACTTTCTTCTACTGTACCTGTTTATGCTTGTTATTATTACTCTTCTTATTATATCACCCCTTTACCTTTCTGGTAAAAATTACAATAACCCGCTCTTATTTCTATTCTACATATCCAGTGTCAATTTCAGTATTTACTCGACTCACACCATAATTATTTTAATGAAGTAGATAGGTAGGTAGGTAGGTAGGTTGGTAATTATTATTAAAATAGCTAGAGAAATTTATTTTTCAGGACTTCTTACTCCATATCAGCGTCAACTATCCCACTCCAGGTAGCAGAGCGACGTCTATATGACGTCATGTTTTGGTGTTCTATATTCTACAGCGTCGAATTACGAATGTGACGTAATAATGACGAAGTTCTGAGATAAAAGACGTCATTTATTGACGTAAAAATCACGTCACCAAAAAATTATCAAAAATTGACCTAAAAAGAAGACAATTTGGGACGTTAAAAACGCGAATATACGCCAAAAAGATGTAATAAGACGTAAAGACGTAGCAGAGCGACGTCTATATGACGTAATTTTTTGATGTTCTATTCTACAGCGTCGAGTTACGTATGCGACGTGAAAATGACGTAATAATGACGAAGGTCTGAAATAATAGACGTCATTTATTGACGTAAAAATCACGTCATCAAAAAATTATAAAAAATTTATTTAAAAAGAACACAATTTGGGACGTTAAAAACACGAATAGACATCAAAAAGACGTAACAGAGCGACGTCTATATGACGTCATTTTTATTGGTGTTCTATTCTACAACGTCGAGTTACGAATGCGACGTGAAACTGACATAATAATGACAAAGGTCTGAGATAAAAGACTAATTTATTGACGTAAAAATCACGTCACCAAAACATTATCAAAATAAAGATTGACCTAAAAAGATCACAATTTGGAATGTTAAAAACACGAATATACCTACGTCAAAAAGACGTGATAGCGACGTCTATACGACGTCATTTTTTGGTGTTCTATTTCTACAGCGTCGAATTATGAATGCGACGTGAAACTGATGACGGAATAATGACGAAGGTCTGAGATAAAAGATCAAAAATTGACCTAAAAAGAACACAATTTGGGACGTTAAAAACACGAATAGACGTCAAAAAGACGTAAATCGTCTAGCATTCACCTGTGTGTTTCATGTCTCAAATTACGTGTCTTTTAAGTCAATTTGACGTCTTTAATTTGGTAGTTTTTACTTGACTTTTTGACGTAAAAATCACGTCAAAGAGTTACCAAAGTAAAAAATACCAAACTAAAAGCGTCAAACTATAAAATGTGGGTCATTTATGTCTTTTCGACGTCTCCTATTATTAGGTGATTTATCGGGTACTAAAACTACGTCGCTTTATAATAGTGTCGCCGACTAGTTGTCACCAAAATATGACGTTATAGTCACGTGTCTCTGAGACTTGGAACTTTGTACAAATAATAATCCAAAAATGAATTGTGTCGATTGGATTGTACATAATTACACTTAATAAGAACCGTTTGGAGCGTTATCGCTAAATTTCCTATCGTTTTCTAGGTGGTGTTACCGTCAAAGGCGATCAAGAACGAGCGCATCCTGGAGACGCTGATGTTCCAAGCGAATTCCGGAATGTACAGGATCCAGGACTCGTACCTCCAGGAGTGCACGCAGAGGCTCCAGAAGCAGGACTCGAGGTTCTCCGAGTGGGAGTCGTTCGATCACAGCTCGTAGAGCTCCGTCGGAGAGGACAATCATCGTTAAAAAATGAACTGTTTGAAAAAAGATCGATTTTTTATGTAAATTGACTCGTCGTCGCGTCGCTACAGGCGCAGAGATCGGGAGCTGATATTTTGTAGCTGTTGTAAGGGATCAAGTGATTAATATTTTGTAGATCCGCGTCACTTTGACGCACGTCATTATTGTGATTGCAGGACAATCTGATTAGAGCGGTTGTTTGAATCGTGTTTGGTTGTTTGTTTGTCTATCTCATTGATGCATCTCCTGAATTTTCTCTTATGATATTTATGCAGGAAAAACGCTGGAAATGATAGCGCGGTATAGTTTGTTCGATGGATCTTTTGCGTTTTTAGCCCTTGATATTAATGCGGCGCTTTATCATAGATGGGGCTGTAATTGAGGGAAATTGATTTCCTTCATTTCTCCAGAAATTTCGAAAAGTGAGCACTCTGTGGAAAAATGTTCCCTACAAAAATGGTTTTGATCAGTGAGGGGCATCTTTTGAACACAAAAACCGTCCTGCACCTCTCACCCCTTGGGAGGGAAAGGGGGTAACTTGAAAATTTTAAATAGCAACCCCTATTTTTTGATACGAATTCGTAGTCAGCGACAAAAAATGCGTAAATTTTATTTGAAATATTTTTTGCATAGATGGCGCTGTAATCGAGGAAATTTGATTTTGATCATTTCTCCTAATATCTTGAAAAGTAAACACTGCAGAATTTATTTTTTCTGTAAAAGTGATAAAAAGTTTTGAACACAAAAACCTCCCTTGGGTGGGAACGAAAATGCGCAAAATGTGTAAATAAAAATAAATCTAATGCAGTTTTTGTCACTTACTCGCAAAGGGTGATGGGTGCAGGGTGGGTTTTGTGGTCCACAAGCAACGTTTTGTAAAAAAAAAAAAAAAAACATTTTCCCGCAGAGTGTACTTACTTTTCGAGATATTTGAATACTTCAGGTTAAAAGAATCATCCACTTATAGGACAGAATTCATTTCCAACGAAATATTATTTTTATAATAATTAATGTGGATTTAAATCAATTTTGCTCAAATGCAACGTCAGACCACTCCTTATGAACATCTTACTCCTACAAAAATTTTAGTCCCCTGAATTGAAAACTGCTGCCTGAAATGAGGTAAACGAGGAAATACAAAAACCGTTTTTTTTTTTTTAATTTAGAAAGGACACCCTGTAGAAGTTAATAACGCGACTTTTGGAAATTTTTTCAACGAATATCAATCATCATTCAATTCAAAAGTTTCACAAGAGTGCAAGGTTACGTTCACTAATCTTGGTAGATGAGCGTTTAGAAAATTGAAATTTCACGATTTTGGAGAAATAAATAAATTTTCCTTAACAGAGGTCTGGCTTTATCAATAAGTGTATTTTTTTATTGAAAGCTATACTAAAAATGTTGCGTACCATCCCTTAAATAAATCAATGGAAATAACTTAATACGCGACCAACAATACACAAACTATAATTTTAATTATCCTGAGTTGATTAGACAAAAAAGATCTATCAAAGAAAGTACCATAATATCAATTGTAATTGTTATTATTCCTGTATAAATTGTTGTGTATTATTTTTATTATTAAAAAAAGTCTCTTTTATTACTTTATTTCGGTGCAAACGGATTATTTTACGTTTTAGGGTTAAATAAAAAATCTCATCAAAGCCCTTTGTCACATATCGCAGGGTACAGCAGAGTGGGAGAATTGTTTGGGCTCAGCTTGTTCATAACACAAAAATAAGCAGGACGTTCTGGATTAACTATCCGGGAAGTCAATCTAGCGGGCGTTACAATCTAAAAGACAAAAGGTTGCTTTAGTTCGCTTATTTGACCGCGATAATTGGTGCGCGCGCATTTGCCTACTATTTTATAGGAAGCAATAATTATAATATAAAAAAAGCATCAAAAACAAACAACTACTACTATCATTACAGAAACAGATAATCTGATTATTCTTCTAAATGAGCCTTAAATAATTATTATTAAATTCAGGATCTGCATCCTTGTAGGGCAATAAGATTAAACCTATTTCTTTCTAATAAAAACGGAATAATGGTAAATGAATTTTAATAAATAATGTTATTATTAAAGTGAGTAATGCTCGATTATACCTACCCACCCCACATGTAATACCTGCTGGAGTGTTGTAAAATGTGACTTTTCCACTGTGTGCATGCGCATAAGTATATTTTATGTTAATTGTTAATAATGAATTAATTAAAAGAGCGGGTTGTCGCGGACCCTGTATATTATTATTGTTTATTCATTTATTTATTTATTATCAACTTATCACACTATCATGATCATTATGAAAAAAAAAGTATCTAATATAAATAATAATAATAATAAATGAATAATAACAGACTCTCGTCGTACACACGCATACGTTGCATTTATATATATTTAATATTTATATTTATATTTGTATGTTGTATTATTATAAATAGGAGATAAGTGATAAATGTTCAATGTTTGAGACACACAGTACGTGAGTACGTACCGGGTACCTACTGTTGTTTCTAAGACTAAATATATTTTAATTACTCTAGATAGTGAAGAAATAAATATATTATATATATATATTATACATATTATATATACAGATATTTTGATACTGTATGACGTACCTACCTACCTACCTAATAATAATACCTACTTTGTAAATGTAAAATGTAAATGTAATTATTGTCCTAATAATAATAACAACAGCTATTATTACTATATTATTAGGCCGCGGTGAAGTGGGCAACTGAATGTGGGACAGCGCTCCACACACGTTCCCGCCTTTTCTCTGTTTCTGATTTTTCGCCACATCTCTACTTACAATAATTACTACTATTGTATCAAGATGCAATAAGTGTGTCTGCTGGGATTGGTTTCATTTCCCATTAATAACGTGACGAAAATTTAGGATATTTTGAGGGTTTCAACCCCCTAATTTCTACGCCACTGGAATAAATGCGATTTTAAGTAGCGCTTTTGAACCATCCATGTTTTCTACACCAAAAAGGTACCTTTGGTTAACGGCTCTAAAGTGAACCGTTTCCGAGAAAAATGACATTTTATTAGAAAAAACAGCACTTTTTTAACGATTTTTCAACAGCATTTTGGAAAAATAAAATGACATTTTTATCGGAAACGGTTCATTCTAGAGCCGTTAACCAAGAGTACCTTTATGGTGTAGAAAACATAGCCGGTTCAAAGGCGCTACTTAAAATCCTATTTATTCCAGGGGCGTAGAAATTAGGGAGTCGAAACCCTCAAAATACTCTAAATCTACGCCACTGATTTTTTTTTAAAACCTTTATTTTAGTGTATAAGAGCTGAACATTGTATCTCAAACGGTTTCCGAGATATCGTCAAAAAACTGGAAAAAAATAATTTTTCTTCACCCTGCGTATCTCAAAAACGGTGCATTTACGGACACACGTTAATGGGAAATTTTTTGTTTATTTTAGCCCGAAGAATCAGCCAGTGAAGTTTGGCCAACCTTACAGTATATGTGAAAATGGAGGCGACATATTATGACGTCATCATTTTAAGCGAAAAATTGAAAATACAAAAATTTCACGCTCCTCGAAAATTGAGACACGCTCCTCGAAGCGATGCAACATATTCCAAAAAAACCGGCCCCTAGCAACATCTGTTTGTAGTTTCTATTTCTAAAAAAATAAAAAACGATTTTGTTGAGTTTTTTCCCCCCGAAAATTGTTAGAGGCCGCTTTTTCCGGAATATGTTATCGCTTCGAGGAGCGTCTCTCATAATAAAAATTCGAAAATCGATTCTTACGCTTAGAAACCCGCCCCAATTCCACCAGCAACGTTTTTTCATGCCAAATTTATTATTTCTTTCTGATATAATATTTCTTATAAATTTTTTTGCGCCACGTCAATTGAATCATAACATAAGCACACATCTTATTGAGACTGTAAGGTTTAAGAATAGTAATTATTGTAAGTAAACATTTCCATAATATGTGGCAAAAAGTCAGGAATAGGTACAGCAAGCCCGAATAACGTGTGTGGACATTTCACTGCGGTTATTATTACTACCCCTAAAATACTTCGCCAAAACCAAAACTGTTCGATCATTTTCATACCTATATGTTCATTATGTTCATCAGATAAAGAGATGATCGGGATTGTTTATTATTGATTTGTTAGGTAATTATAATAAGTGTCTTATTGAAAAAAGAAAAACTAAATAGTAACGCTATAATAATTAAACAGAATTTTATTGTATTTAAAGATCGTTGTTTGAGATGTTATTGTCTGTTTTAAATAATCATAGTGTACCTAACCCTAACCTAGATCTAACCTCTAACCTAAAACCTTATTATTGATTATTGATGATAAATAAATGGAACTGCTTTATTATTATTGTATTTACATTACATATTTACTTGTATAGGTATTTACAACATTATTTGTTGATGTATCATAATATGACCATATGACTTCCCAGGTCCAGATATTGTTTTTTTCATATTGTCCCAGCGCTCTCATTTTTTATTAATAATAATAATTGTTTCTCCTTGTTGATAGATTTTAAAAGATATATTTATAAAATGGTAATAACTCTCCCCATGACGTCACGTGGAGAGTTACATTATAAAAATGGTCTCAATAAATTGATTGCTATAGCAATTTCTATTGAAATTTTGAAACTACACCGGGTCATTTTTTATAAGGAAATTTTGTTTAAAATAGTATAAGAGTATTGGGCAGGTTTCAATTATGATTTTTTTGTTTTATAGCATTTTTTAAGCTTTATTCCAGCGTCGTTTGACACCGCGGAGTAATTTTTTTGTACAGTTTTTCCCAGAATTTTCATAGTCAACTTATTTTGTTCATTTCATGGCCGCCATATTTCTTTTTCGTGTCATTCTGCATTAAAAAATTTAAGAAAACCAGAAATCTATCACATTTAAATAAAAAATCTTCAAAAATTTTTCCTGAATAAATATAATAATTATTGCACATTTTCTTGAATTATTATTATTATTAAATGCAAGAGGTAGGTATTCAAAAGAATAAAAAAAGTAACTAATAATATAAATATACACACGTTTCTTACCTATATCTAAATCTAAATTTATACTACCCCTACTTATTATCACAATAATAATAAGAGATGAAGCGAGCAAAAAAATAAAGATGTAAGTCCTGGAAACAGAAAAATATAAACTGACACTGCCATTTTTCAAATAATTAACATAATAGCTACGGTGGTAGGTATAATAAATCATTACGAAAAATAGGAGAATACCTCTGCTGTTTTTTTTTTATTATTATTTTTTTTTCTCTCGAGACAAAAATATGAAAGAAATAATATAGTTCCTCATCAGTGTGCTTTTCATGAATGGTAAATAAACTCAATTTTCCAATAATTACTTGTACCGAGTTTCCCTGTCGTTGTTAATTAATTATTATTATTAATTAAAAAAAATAATAATGTAAGTAATCATAAAATTGTCTCAATAAGTAATTAAATCACACCCTGTATAGTGTAGTTCTTTCATTAAACTGGTCTAATTGGATAGATAACTTGGTCACCATAATATGTGTATTGATACAGGGTGTATCATAAATATACCTACAAACTTTTTTTCTCATAAAATAAACCGTTTTTTTTTTTTTTTACCTCCCTCTGTATCTCAAAAATGAAGCGTTTTTAGACAATGATACACTCTGTATATAAAATTAGTAAATCAATGGGGAACTCGATACTTGTTAATTGATATCCCTACCTACGTACAGGGTGCTCAAAAATTAGGAGTAGTAAACTTATATAAATTTAATGATAATTTTTTTAAGACTATTAATAAAGGGATATGGCAACATTGTTTTTCTTAAAAGCGACCAATGTAAAAATATGGAAGAATAAAGAATGACTAAATAGCTTAGTAAAACCTACAGACTATATTATAAAGGAGAAGAAGAAGAATTTTTGGGCATCCTGATGTATAAATTGAATATCCTGTTCTCTTGTACTTTTGTTATAATAGGTAAGTGTAAAGAGGATAAATATACCCGCTAAAACTGATGACACGTCAGTACTTAAAGTCACACTCATACACGACCCACCCACACACACGAGTATATTATTGTAGTATGTAGGTATTTGTAGTAGGTTGTATAATAAATAAAACCAAGTAAACAAAAAAAGAAGAAAACTGTCGTACTTAATATCTAAAAATTGAACACCAATATTATAAAAAGAGATAAATTAATTGTTGATCGTTGTTTCATAAATGTACAAGCGAATGGAATAATACCTAGGTACTATTATATATATACATAACTATTATAAATTCTACAACGTATTATTATTATTATTATTGTAAATCTTATTTTCTGAGAATAAAAATGTTGAAGTGTTTTTAATTCTAAAATCAATTATTTTTATTACCCGCCCGAATAAACGGTTCAGGCACGCCCCTGCACCATTCGATTAGTTGCGGGCGAGCCGCTGCGTTACGTCCGTGTAACGATACCGGATCAAGTAGTTCCGCATGTCCCTGTGGCGCAGAGGATAGCGCGTTGGACTTCTAATCCAAAGGTCGTGGGTTCGATCCCCGCCAGGGATGCAATAACTTTTACTTTTTTTTCTTAAATAATAATTGTATAATTTAAATTTTATTTCAATTATTATTAATTCTAATAATGAAATTTATCAATTAATAGTGTAACAAATCATAATTAATAACAATAACAAACGGCTGTCCTATGAACTACGTACAAAAATATGTAAAGTATAATCTTATGATTTTTTTTAATCCTGAAAACTATCTGAAATTTTATTAATGTTGCCCTAATAATGCCACATCGACATCCTGGATCATCATCCGATGCTAGTGCTAGGTGCCAGTGCCATCAAAACTTCTCTAAAAGCCTACTAGATTTTGGCGATAGTCTTTTTTATCTCTTTATGGGTGACATATTGTCTTTTCATACGTCATTCGTGGGTTAAAAAAATAAAAAAGGAAACCTTCAGAATTCTTCCATTATCCACTATTTATCCCTATTTTCTATTACATATTTACATTCTTTATTACGTCTTCTTTAAATTATTTACATTCTTGGGAATGTCAAACATAGGGAATAAATTCTTTACACGTAAAGGCACATTACTGGTGTTAGTGTTTGTTTTAACTTTTAACATATCATTCTGAATCGGTAAAAAATTAATTTAAAAAATTTAAACAATTGGCTGCGTCCCCAAAAAAAAAGAAGCTGCTTTTAGGAGTGATTACTTCAAAATGTGAAAAAGAAGCCTGTCATCAGGTTGTCAATCAATAATTGTCCGCAGAATGTCAATTTTGACGTCTTATCAAATAGACGGATAATGAGCCTATAGCGCCGCTAACTGTGGAAATAACAATTAACAAATACCCAGTAGCACAATTTTTTTCATAATAAATTTATAAAACCGAGTAGCTAACCTTATAATCGATTTAACCTAACCGTCTGTCTTTTTGTTCACTATTTACAGTTAAACCCGGTTGAATAAAACCAAATTTTTCTATTTCAAAACCACAAATATTTAAAGAAAATGTTTAACGCGCATGCGGAACTATCGGCGCTTTATCCAGGACGTATTTACTATTTAATTTTATGTTGTAATTGTGAGGTTATGTCGAGTTTGAAAAACGAAATTACATTTTTAGGCACCCATAATGTCTGCACAAATTCCAAGAATATTACGTACCTTAAAGAAGCATTACCTTAACAAGAGTTTCAGCACAAGCAGCGCTGCCTCTTCAAAGTCACAGAACAGAGGTAAACTAATAATAAGTTCCAAACGCAGAGATTACAATTTCTACAGCAACGACCACTACAACAAGCTCGACGAAGTGCCCCTCGTCTCGAAAGGATGGGACCACAGCAAAGCCAAAGGCGACCACTTCACGATACACCCCCACGCCGAAGCAAAACAAGAAATGACACCTCTGAACGCGCTCGACTTTCCAATACATCCTCAACTGATCGACAGCTTGAAAACCGAAACGGGGGTCGAAAAAGCCACCCGGTTCCAACAGGACGCATTCCGTGTCATCTCCGGAGGAAATAACGTCTTACTGGCCGCCGAGACCGGCTGCGGGAAAACACTCGCATACCTAATTCCGATAATTCAATCACTGATCGGTCGCAGCAAGGACCTACTAAACAGCCCCGCGGTGATCGTGATGGTGCCAAACAGAGAACTGGCGCATCAAGTGGGGGACGTAGCGGCGCAATTAATGAAACCTTTCGATCTGAACGTGCGAGTCGTGGTCGGGGGAAGGACGAAAAAGCTGATGATGAATCCGGAATTCACAAACATCGACGTCCTGGTCGCGACCCCCGGAGCCCTCGGGAAACTATCCACGGTGGGCGTTTACAATTTAAAGAACGTGACTCACACGATCCTGGACGAAGCGGACACCCTCCTCGACGACAGCTTCGAGGAGCGCGTCGGGGGAATCCTTCGCAGGATCCCCCAGTCGAGGATAATCCTCGTCTCGGCCACCCTCCCCGCTTCCCTCCCCAACGCTCTCCAACCGATCGAGTCCGATCTGCGCAGCGTGGTATCGCCGAACATCCATCGCCCGTTATCGAACGTAACACAGACGTTCCTCCGGATCACTCGGTCCGTTAAACCCGGTTTCTTGCTAAACGCCGTTAAGGAGAATTCGAGCGCCAACGACAAGCAGCAAATGATCGTTTTCACGAATAAAAACGAGACTTGCAACTGGCTGGCGATGTTCCTGAGAGAGAACGGGGTGCCGTGCGCGAATATAAACGGCGACATGAACTACGCCATCAGAATCCAGCAGTGGAGCGATTTCGTGAGCGGAAAGGCGAGGGTGTTGTCGGCGACCGATATCGGTTCGAGGGGGCTGAACACGACTCAGATCAACCACGTCCTGAATTACGATTTTCCATTGTATGCGGCCGATTATCTGCACCGGATAGGGAGGACCGGACGATTCGGGAGCCCTAAGGTGTGTTCGGTGACGAATTTCATCACCGGACCGCTGGAAATTAAGCTGGTTCAAAAAATTGAGGTGAGTCTCGTGAATAAATTTGTAAACTTCGAGAGGAGTCGGTTTAACGGGAAATGTTTCAGCTTTCAGTGAGAAGGAGACAAGCGTTGGACCACGTCGACGGGAACATAACGAAGATCGTCCAGAATAAGATAAAAAGAAGAATGCAGGAAGCGGTTTAGTGTTGCAGTTATGTTAATCGAATATTGCGGTTTCAGAGAAATGAATCGTTTACACTTGTTATAATAATAAAAGTTCCAGTTGCTATCTACGCTTGTAGTCATAAAGTGTACATTTTTCTTTACGATAATTTTGATGAAGGTGACCTCTTTGATGCCACTGGACTTGATAATTTCAATCTACTTGAGGCTGGAGGATCTTCTTATTACCGCAGTTAACACTATCAAATTTCAATAGCATCAGCTAAAGGATCTTTGAGATATTAATAATTAAACTTTTTTCTCTAAATCCCAACACCCTGTATCTTGAAAACCATACACTGTTTATTTTCTACTTGTAATGAGCCATACTATACACCGTGTTTTATATTAAGTCGGCACTATTGCTAACTTCGTTATTATTTAACCTAGCAAGTCGGTTAAATTAGCAAACTAGTAGTATTTTTGCCGCTGAATAAAATGGCGAAAGCAGAAAAACAATTGAACATCGCGTTTTCGAGATATTTAAAAAAATGTAATTTTTTTAATGGAACACCTGTATATTTTTAGATGGATCGGCTGCAAATTTTTTTTTAAAGGGAAAAGTCTTTATACACTATGATCCTAAAATAATAAATTCATTAATTATTCATTATTTTATTACTCCCAAAGTAGGCCATCTAGATAATAGATACCTAGGTACTTCTTGTTGTTCAGACATTCATAGTTTTACTCTTTATTAGTTCAGTGTGCGTCATATTATTGATTTGAATGTCGGATGTGCTGTGTTCGCCATATCCAAACACCTTCTTTTGCAGTCTCATCTGGTGTTTGGACGGTAGGTATAGTGCTAGCAGTACTTCCGCGGATGTCTTATATTCGCAGATTGAACAAGTGTAATCTGCGTACTTATCAATCTTTTAGGTTATTAGGTTAGGAAAGAGATTATTTTCAATATCAAATATTAAAAAGTAGTAGTGAAACTGACATGGAAAACACCTGAAATAATAGCACAAACTAATATTGCAACGGAGAATACCTACTTTACCCCAGAAGTGAAAAGAATGATTAGTAATGTTTCTTATTCAGATTATACTGAGTAAATAATTACAATATTTATTATTTAATTAGTGTATAAATGCTTCATAATTCATAAAAAAAAGCTCTAATAATTGGAATATTATTCAATAAGACTAGAAAAACAGGTAGGTATTATCCGTATTATTTTATTACATAGCAACAACTATGCGCAACCGCAAACCTAATTTAGCTTCTATAACAGTTCCTTTAGACACTCTTGCATATTTGGGATTGAGTGATATTTAGTGATTATTTAAATACTATTTCAATGTCATGTGTCATATGTCATATTATTGAAAATTACAGATTGCTTCATGTTTCTTTTTCATTTTACAATTTTACATTATTATATTAATAACTTCAAGTAAAAAGCAAAGCACAGAAAAAGTAAACAAAACAAACAACAAACGAACAAAGTACAATGTAAAGGTACAAACAACAGTCAGTTCAGTGTTCAGTACTCAGTAAACCGAACAACGGAACAACTGGGGATACTGGAACTGGACTAACTACTACTTCATTAATATAATAATAATTTGATCTAATCTAAAACTAGTTTAGTCTACTATATCTCAAGGCCGAAATAACGCATAAAAAAGCAAGCAATTTCGGAGAAGGGGCAAGCAGAAACATCTGTCAATTATTATTTAATTCAAATAATCCATAAATAATATTCCAACATTCTCTCTCTCTCTAACTCAACTACAAACAAGGCCCATAAACTTGTTTTAGATTCAAGCCAGGTGCGAGACTTGACAACTCGAAAATTTCAAGAATGCCTCCGAGTACCGCTGCTGTAGTGCCTTCCTTGAAGTTCAGCAATGGTTTATCGATACCTGTCATTGGTCTAGGAACTTATAAGGTAAACAAACTGACATATCTAGAGGGTGGTCCATAAGCTCTGTGACAAACCTTGAGAGACAAATAATAGGTCACTTGATTTCAAACATTCAAGTCACAAGTGACATATTCTTCTTTAATCTGTCATACACCTTATAAAATAGAACACTCTGTATTATAAGTAATAGGAGACAAGGTGGTAGGAGTAAAAGTGACATATTCTTCTTTAATCTGTCATACACCTTATAAAATAGAACACTCTGTATTATAAGTAATAGGAGACAAGGTGGTAGGAGTAATTTCTCCCATTTCAGTCGAAACCGGGTGAAGTACAGGAAGCCATAAAAACAGCCATCGACGTGGGGTACCGTCACATCGACGGGGCCTGGTTCTACCAGAACGAAAAAGAAGTCGGTGAAGGCATCCGGGCCAAAATCGACGAAGGAGTCGTCAAGAGAGAGGACGTATTCTACACCACCAAACTATGGAGCAGCTTCCACGAGAAAGACAGAGCGATCGCGAAACTGAAGGAGTCCTTGGAGCTGCTCCGGATGGACTACGTCGACTTGTATCTGATACACTGGCCCTTCGGTTTCAAGGTAATCCGACCGGGTCCCGTTTTCAATGATCGTTTCATTATTATTTTTAATTATGCGGCTGCCTTTTTCAATTCAGGAAGAAGCTGAACTGTTCCCGGGTTCCGAAGGGTACAGCGACGTCGATTACCTGGAAACCTGGCGGGGCATGGAGGAGTGCGTCGAGCTGGGTCTGGCCAAGAGTATCGGCGTCTCTAATTTCAACGCCGAACAGCTCCAGCGGGTGCTGAATAATTGCATGATCAAGCCGGTCTGCAATCAGGTCGAGTGCAACCCCAACTTGAACCAGAAGAAATTGATCCGGTTCTGCAAGGAGCGGGACGTGGTCGTGGTCGGGTACACGCCGCTCGGTCAGACCGGAGGCGAGCACGCCGGAAAACCCGATTTCCCGGAACCGACCATCTATGATCCGAAAGTCATCGAAATCGGGAAAAAGTACCGGAAGAGTGCTGCTCAAGTTGTTCTTAATTATTTAGTAAGGGAGCCGTTTTTCTTTTTTTATTATTCTTATTTAGGTCTTCTGATCTAGTAGGGCTGTAGTAGTAGAGTACTAGTACCAATTAACTGTTTTATGCAGGGTGTTGAAAAACTCTTTGATGGTAAAAAACGAATAATCAGGTCAGATAGAATTTCAATCTTCAATCTCTTTGCTATTCTATGGTTCTGGTTGTAGTCAACATTCGGCTGTCTTAGCATAAAAGCTATCACTCACTAACATTAATGTGACTATTTCTCTGCACTAATGCATCATCATAATATTATTAGGTAAGGTAAAATCTTCAATAACTCTTCATGGAAGTCAAAATGGAATTAACAAAGTCAAGTATTGTGGTGACAGTATTAGAACTGTCATTCAATCAAAAACCACAGACAATAATTATTATTAGAGTACAAAAATTTTGAAAGACTGCTAATCCTAAAATCAATTTTCCCAACTTACTGGAGTCAATGTTGCCAGTTGTAAATTTTTTCTCATCTCTCTTTTTTTATGTGCTGTGACAATGAATCTATTAATCTAATTATTGTGTTTAACCGCCATTCTAACACATGGCTACTGTACAATTTGCCATCAAGTGTCTTTTTATTTTGAAATTTCATAATGATTTTGATCTGTTCATGGAAAATTTTGCATTTAAAGTTGATTTAAGGAAATTTTATATCTCAGAGACTAGAGTAGTTGAAAAAGATCGAATTTTTGACTAATCAAACATAAGATTACAGAGTTTGTGAAGAAATATAATTTCAAACTACATAATAATTCTATACCTTGGCAGATAAAGAGCCAATGTCCAAACTAGAAGTCTAAAAAGGACCTGTAACTAGCACTGAGTAGGTACTACTACTTAGTACATACTACTAGTAAGTAATTACTAAGGGCCGGTTGTTCGTACGTCAGTTAAAAATTTTGAGATAATTACTGATTTTAAATTGCAAATTTTGAAAATACGGCGAATATAATTGTAATATTTTTAGGACGTTTTTAGTAATGGTTCCTATATTAATAATGAGGGATATTTATTGCAGGATCAGAAAAACAGACTGTCTTCAATTTGTCTTTATTCATTACTGCCAGTAGCGATATTTAATTTATGATAACCAACCAGATTATTATTATCATCAATGAGGAACAAATTAAATCCAAATATATCACAATTCCTCCCTTCATAAATTTACAATATTAGCAATAAGTATGTATAACATTTTTACAAATTAATTTTAGATAAGTAAACTAAACATAATAATATTCTAACTCATCGAGAAAAATAAAAACATAACATCTCTAATTTTATACAATTCAAATTTTATACAAAGTCAAATCTTCATAATTAAAATAAAAATTATCTTCACAATAAAATAAAAATTATCTACACAATAAAATAAAAGTTATCTCAACAAAATAAGAATTATCAATTTACGGACCTAATTTTAATAATTCAATGCTTATTTCCAACAAAACTGAAGTAAACCTCACCGCTTAAATCTAAATTAATATTATTTACAAACTTACTAATAATCATTCTTTATAATCTACCAGTTTCTTTCGTTCACGCAAATTATACGGCACTGCGTTGTTATCATCTCTCATATTACTATTTTTATTATCACAGTTGTTGGAATCAGTGTCCGTTGATTCTAGATTTTCATTATTCTTATCAATGGACTCAGGTTCCGGGTGTGACAATAAACTTGTTTTCTTTAGTTGATTAGAATGCCGCTTAACTATCTTATCATCTAAAATTTGAACATCAAACGTTACATTACCTGTTCGATCAACCACCTTCCCTGCGGACCATTTTTGATCGGCATTAGAAAAATCTTTGACCAACACTGAGTCACCTACTTGGAGTTGTTTTTGATTACCTCCAAATGAATCAATATTTTTCTGCATGCTAGCATTGCTAATGTTTCTTTGAGAAGGTCTAATTAAATCTAGCTTTGTTTTTATATTTCTACCAAACATTAAGTTTGAAGGACTCGTTCCAGTTGTGCAATGAGTGGAAATCCTGTAATGAATTAAAAATGTTTGTATGGCATTCTCAATATTTTTGTTTTCCGCAAACGCCTTTTTTATTGCGTTTTTTACTGTTTTTACTGCATTTTCTGCACAACCATTGCTTTGCGCGTGATATGGAGGCGAAAATAAATGTTTGGTACCACACTGAGTCATAAATTCTGAGAATTCAAATGATGAAAAAGGTGGGCCGTTATCCGAAACCAAAGTATCGGGAAGTCCAAAATGTGCAAACAAAAACTGAAGTAATTTAATAACAGCCTCTGCATTTGTTGCTTTTACTTCGAATACCTCGAGCCACTTTGTATGCGAATCAATAACCACTAAATATTTTTTTCCGTATATTGGACCCAAAAAATCTATGTGTATACGCGACCATGGCTTGTCAGTCAATGGCCAGGGTTGTAAAATAGTTTTAGGAGGATTTGATTGAAATTGCGTGCAAGTAGAACAATTTCTGCAAATATTTTCTATATCGTGATCAATATTTGGCCAGTAACAAAAAGATCGTGCCAAAGATTTACATTTACTCATGCCCAGGTGACTGGAATGAATTTCTCGTAAAATATTTTTTTGCAATATTTTAGGTATAATTACTCTGACGCCCCATAAAATACAGCCATGTACTAAATGAAGTTCATTTCTACGATTATAAAATGGTTTTAATTCATTATTCCGTAAATCGTCAATATTATTAGGCCACCCGGTAAAGCAGTAATAATAAACTTTATTTAAAATAAAATCTCGCTGTGTTTCCGATGCAATTTTCTTATAATTAATTGGTATTTCTGAATTTTTAAAATATAAAATATGTCCGTAATCAGGATTTTTATTTTCTTGATTGTATGGTATGGAAAGCCTGGACAGTAAATCTGCCACACAATTATCACTTGATTTAATAAATTTTATCTTATACTGATAAGCCGAAAGAATTATTGACCATCTTTGCATTCGACTAGCTGCTAATTGTGGAATACCTTTTTTTTCTCCAAAAATGGCTAACAGAGGTAGATGATCTGTATACAGTGTGAACTCTCTGTAATATAAATAATCATGAAATTTTTTTACTCCAAAAATAATTGCCAAAGCTTCTTTATCTATTTGAGAGTAAGCCTTCTCACATTTGGTTAACGTACGTGACGCATGCGCTATAGGTTTTACGTCACCATTCGGAAATAAATGTGATATACAAGCCCCAACTCCCGTTGAACTTGCATCAACAAACAGTAACAAGGGAAGTTTATTATTGTAATGAACTAAAACCTTAGATGAAGCTAATTCTTCTTTCATAGAATCAAAAACATTTTGACATTCATTATCCCAAAAAAACTCTACATTATCACGCAATAAATTATACAATGGATTTAGTTTAGTACTAATATTTTTAATAAATTTTGCGTAAAAATTTATACAACCTAAAAACGATTTTAGTTCCGTTTTGTTAGTCGGCGCATTCATTTCCTGGATAGCTCTTATCTTTTCTTCTGACGGGTGTAGTCCTGCTGCGTCAATAGTGTATCCTAAATAATCAACGGATTTTTGAAAAAAAGCACATTTATTAAAATTGATTGTTAAATTGGCTGATTTTATTTTCTGAAAAACTTGCCGGAGTCTTTCTAAGTGCTCCCTCTTGTTCGCACCAGTTACTAACACGTCATCTAAAAACACCACGATACCCTCCATGCTACCAAAGGTTACATCCATTAATTTTTGGAAAATTCCCGGGCTGGATGAGATTCCATATGGTAACCTATTATATTGAAATAATCCTTTATGTGTATTTATTGTGACTAACCTTTTGGAATCTTCATCCAACTCGAGCTGCAAGTAAGCTGAAGATAAATCAATTTTAGTGAATAGTTTACCTCCTGAAAGATTATAAAAAATATGTTCAATTTTCGGTAAAGGATACCTGTGAATTTTTAAATTCGGATTTACAGATACTTTAAAATCTCCACAAATTCGAATTCCCCCATTTTTCTTAATGACAGGGACTATCGGACTAGCCCATTCACTATAATCAACTGGAATTAAAACATTTTGGGTTACTAACCTTTCTAATTCTTGCTCGACTTTTTCTTTTAAATTGATTGCTAACGGACGAGCTTTGCAAAAAACGGGAACTGAATTTGGCTTAAGATATAAACTAGCCTTAAAACTATTAAATTTTCCTAATCTATCTTCAAATATCGACTTATATTCTTTTATTAATTTTTCTAAGTCTAAATCTTTATTTGTTGTTTCCATCCTGTATACTGCAGTATTATTGATTATATTTATTTTCAGTGCTGATAACCAATTTCGTCCTAATAATGCTGGTCCACCATTAGGCACGATATAAAGTTCCAATCTCTTTGAAATTTTATTTAAAGTTACATTAACTAATATAAAGCCCCTTGCACTAATTTTTTTGCCATTATAACTTGTGAACATTAACTTAGAATCTTGAATAGGAATATGAGAAAAATTGTTATCGTATATATTATCTGAGATTAAAGAAACTGGTGATCCTGTATCCACTTCCATATTTAAATCAGCATTATCTACAAGAATTCTTATTTTAATAGGCGAGGAAACCTTATTAGAACTACTACTATTAACATTGTATAAATTAACCGAGCCATCTGAATCTGAATCATTATTATGGCAAATAAAATTTTCATCTGAATTATTTGTGTTTTCTTCAATGAAATAATTTTTCCGATTAAACTTATTACTTGTCATTTTACTTTTACAAACGTATTTTAGATGACCTATTTTATTACATATTGCACATTTTGCATGCTTATAAAAACACTCTTTGCTTTCATGGTTTTTTCGACCACACACACAACACGCACTTCTTACATTACTAGGTACCTTCTTTTTATAAGATGATGCAGAATACCCTCGATTTCCATTGTAGTTGTGACCTGGGACATTTCTGGAACCTGAAGCCACTGGTTCTGCCGCTCTTCTGTCGGAAGTTGCACCTCGAAACTTACCCATATGCTGGATTTTGTGCAATGACTGCGTGGAAGCTCCAACTCCAGAGACTTGTTTTTCCGCTGCTTCCATATTTCTTGCTAACTCATACACCTTAGCAAAATTAATCACCTTCTCTGCGAACAATCTCTGCTTGATTACCTCATTGCGTAGTCCCGAGACGAACTGGTCCCTAAGGTTTTCATCCAGCTTCTCTTTAAAATCGCATGTTTTTGCCAAATTTTTCAAGGTTGCCATGTAGTCTGCTACCGTCTCATTCGCTTCCTGTCTTCTTAAACGAAATTTATGCCGTTCTGCAATTACTGAAGGTTCCGGTTGTACGTGATTTTTCACCACTTTGATCAAACTTGCGTAAGACTTCTCCTCTGGTAAATCAGGACTGCATAGATCCACCATTAGCTCGTACGTTTCATCCCCGACGACTGTTAAAAGTGTAGCTACTTTCAATTCATCAGGAATTTTATTCGCTAGAAAATATTGTTCCAAACGTGCTATATAAGTTTTCCAACTCTTCACTCCCGGTTGAAACTCCGAAACTTTTCCGATCGACATTTTATTATTATAACTATTTATTACGTAGGTACTATTTATTAATTATTCTTATAATTAGTTATTACTAATTAAATATTATACCTCACTATTGATTGCCTATTTCTCGTCGCCAATTGTAATATTTTTAGGACGTTTTTAGTAATGGTTCCTATATTAATAATGAGGGATATTTATTGCAGGATCAGAAAAACAGACTGTCTTCAATTTGTCTTTATTCATTACTGCCAGTAGCGATATTTAATTTATGATAACCAACCAGATTATTATTATCATCAATGAGGAACAAATTAAATCCAAATATATCACAATAATTAAACTATCTTTTATTTTTAATCAGTAATTAACTCTTCTTAAAGCGAGCAGAATTCATTTTCAGAAATATCAGACCAATGGTTTGATAATACATCAGGGCATTTTAAAATCAGTAATTATCTCAAAATTTTTAACTGACGTACGAACAACCGGCCCTAAGACTATTAAGATTAAGTAGTTATTATAGGAATTAATAATTAATTACCATTTTTAATTTCCTTTTTCAGGTGTCATTGGGAATAAGTGTCATACCAAAATCAGTAACCAGATCAAGGATAGCAGAGAATTTCGACATATTTGATTTTACATTGAGCCCTGAAGATGTCGCCTATCTCGATTCATGCAATAAGGATAAAAGAGTAGTTCTGCTCCCCCAGGTTGCTGACCATAAGTATTACAGCTTCAACACTGAGTATTGAACGGTCGTTTGTTGCCAGATTTTTATATAAATTGTTACTGTATTAATGAATACTATGTACCTACCTACATATATAATTTTGTTACATAAAGAAATAAATTGGTCGTTGAATTATTTTTGTTGTATGCCTGTGCGTCTTTTTGATGTCTCTTAAATTTTCTCACCAGTTTTGGTGCTAGTGCTAATAATTCATCTTGCTGGTACAAAATTTTATTAAAATTTAAGCATACTACTCGATTCAATTTTATAACTGTTGGATTGCTGCTTACATTTTTCGAATTATTAGTAAATGAATAAACAAAATTGTTTGAAGATCAATAATTGGCTCTTTTTCTAGGAACATTTGTCTGGCATCCATTGAAGGATTCACCACAGGATTGAAAAATCCTTCAGGAAAGAGGAGAACACTAAATAATATTGCATGTAGGATGTGAATCAGGTTTTGTGGAAGATTCACTTCACTGTTCTGCCGTGCTACGGAAGAAGAACGTATGTGCATTTTTTTCAAAATTCGAATTTTCTGTGTTTTGGATGTTTCACGGTTGGTTCTATCAAATAAAAAATAAATGAAGAAAACATTTTCGAAAATGACCGAACAAATCATTTTTTAATTTTGACGGTTTGTAATTTTCTGTTCACATTCAGCAATTTACTACGCAATAGAAACGTATGTAATAATAATAATAATAATAATAATAATAATAATAACCTTTATTAGCAATGCTATCTACAATAATACAATACAATTTTATAGCTTCACCTATCCCCTACAATACACAGTAACAATTTCACCCTTTTTCCCATTTTTACAATACATTTCCTAGACATTTAAACTATATATCATTATCCTAAATAAATACTGTCCTTCTTATACAGTGAGAACCACATAACGCGGAACATCAGAAAAAATATGACGCAGTTTAATTAACGTTGTTGAACCATTTAAAATGGAACATAGCGAAATCAATGCGTTTCCAACAAAGCCGCTACAATACGTTAACAATATCGTAGTTATGGTTACGTTCGAGCATTGTTGAATTTAGCATTAGTGAGTTATTTAAAATAGAACATAGGGATTCTCTATTGAAAGTCAATGCAATAAATCATTTTTTAATTAAAACGAAATTATTTCAAAATATAAAAAAGTGTAACTGTACACTAAGTATTTTATAAAGAAACAATATAATGTAAATTAAATACTGCAGAGTGTTAATTATTCTAAAATAGTATCAAACATCCGTTGACTATAGGCAAGTGTCCTAAAAATTTATTGTAGAATCAATACATTTATCATATTTCTGTACTGTTCAGGAGATACTTCTTCGCAGCTCTTCTTCTCATTTGTTTGAGCTTTTCAATGTGGTAGATAGAAACGGTGTTAGAAACTGATTACTTGACTTTTCTCCAGTAAAAAAATCCAAGTATGTTAAGTCTGGTGACCTGGGCGGCCACTTAATTACTCCATCTCTTCCTATCCATCTACCGGGAAACTGAGCATTTTAAGCAATTGTCGAACTTGCCGGGAAAAATTGTCAGCTGTAACATTTTGTTGGTACAACAAAGGGCCTTCTACTTGTAGATTATTTATGGTCGGAATGATTTTTTCTTGCAGTGGCTGCAAGATATGAGTGTTTACCATTTCAGCCCACACATTCACTTTCTATGGATACTGTGTCCTGTAGTGACATGATACCAGCGCAAATTTTCAACTTCACATAAAGAAGACACACTGCATGCGGTGTACCATGTGCGTAAGTTTCAATTTTCTCATCAGCTGTACACATTTTTGATGAATTAAGTAACTACCTACGCTAGTATGTAACTGACGACAAATTTTACTCATAAACGTCAAATTAATAATTTAATCTGAAGTGGGGGGTTATTGCAAAACCATTAACGACCTTGCCCGGCAACGAATCGATCTCCATAGCAATACTTCACAAGCTCATTTCCTATGTTCCGTCTTAAAAAACTCTCACTGTATGTCTTCTACTCTTTGTTTTGAACTCATTTATCCCTACACTACTTTTAACCCATTGTGGTAATGAATTATATAACCTTAGTCCATTATTATACAAACTTTTCCGACCAAATACAGTTCTTGATTTAGGTGTGTGAATGTGTATGAATTTCTTCCCATTTTTATCGCATGTGGAAATAATTGGATAAAGCGTTTAGAAATACTACACATCAACACCGTATGTGGTTAAATACGGCGTTTATATGTACCATGGTTTATTAATTTTCTCAAAATCAGCTAAATGGAAACAACGTATGTGTATAGTATGTATATGAAATTACATTGGGTGGTCACTTACATTCCTTATGTCTAGTAAGTAAGTAGATGATAGTCTGTGAAAACGCCATATGTGAACATTTTTGACTAAAAATAATATAACGGTATATTGTACGTTTACAAGAAAAAATTCATATCAAATACGGTACACTAGTAAATGAATAAAAAATATCAGAACAAAATTGATTAATTAATTTTGAAAAGACAAGCGTTTAAAAATGTTAAAACTTTGAAGGCCGATTTCTCGAAACTACCTCAACTGCACATACGGCGTTTTTCCGTCGCACGGCAGTGTTGGTTTTTGAGGGGAAAAAAGTGGAGGGGAATTTTATTGGAATTTTTCATTCCCATAGCTAATCAATTTCAGTAATACCTACCTGTTTGTTGCAGTAAAAACTTTATCTATGGTGTTATGTTTTACGGTGTTTGTATATAAAATGTTACGTCTAGCAAGGCCGACATCGAATACATTACGTTAACTGATTAATGGTCCCTTAACCCTTTAGTAAAATTTAAGGGAAATCGCAGAGCACAGCCTTAGTTTAATAAGAAACCTGTTCCAAGAAAAGAGTTGCAGCTGTTTGAGTGTCAACAATACAAAAAAAAATAAAAATACATTAATAAAACAAAATTATACATTTCAAAAAATATATTACAAATTACAAAGTACAAACTAAATTCATTTATTTTACATCATTTCAAAAATATTTACAAAAGAAAAAACTATAAATAATTAGAAACTACTTAATCGATTTTATTTGTTCATTCTCTATCGCAGGTTCATTTATAGCTTCATTATCACCGGCACCGGCACCGAGAGTCATCACACCAACAACGCACTTCTCAATGTCTGATTCATTTCGAGGACACTCGTGGGAATTAGAACTGTCTTCTTCTTCTTCTTCATTTTCTACATCCTCCTCCTCCTCCACATTTTCTTCAGCCGAATCATCATCATCACTGCAACGAGACTCGTCGTCGTCATCGCTATCCTCATCGTCGTCGCTTTCCTCGCACCTGCCCGGATACCGCCTCTGATTCGGGTTCTCAAACAGAAAGTCCTCGTTGTAATCGCGCCCGCTCTGCCGCTCGTACGGATCCTCAAACTCGCTCGGCCACGCGTTCTCCATCTTGTAGTACTTGATGTGCTCCCTCGTGATCACCTTCACAATCTCCCCCTTCACCTTGTCCCCCTCCTCGATCGGCTCGATCACCACGTACCCGTTCCGCCGCAGCCACATGAACTTCCGGAACTTGTTCGGCATCGAGACGAGGAACTCGTCCCCCTCGACCGTCCGCACCTTGTGCAGGTTGTTCGCGTCGCAGCGGAGCACCTTCACGATCTTCTGGTGCGGCTGCGGCGGCCGGTAGTCGTCCTCCAGGATCTCCCGCATCACGTGCTTCCGTTTCACCGCCTTCGAGGCCTTCGACGTCTTGGACTTTGACATTTCTGAAAGGAGGAAATTTTCGTTAATATACGGGAGTGAACTCGATCGATCGAATTATTTAAAAAAAAGAGCAGCAAAACGTTCAATGGACCTCTCGAAAACAATCTCTACCTTCCGGTCTTATTTCCTTCGATCGAACCATCTGGCCGACCGTCCCCCAGCTTTCTCGACCGCCTCGTACACATCCAGCGACTCCCCGTTCCGGATCCCGTACCCGTTCTGGAGCCCGTGCGGGTTCGAGGGCGTGACGTAGTCGTGTTTCGCGTCCTTTCTCAGCACCGTGTCGACCTCGACCGACGAGAAGAACGCCACGGACAGGGGCAGATCGTTCAGCCCGAGCCGGGAAGCGCAAAAGGACCGGGTCAGCAGGTTGGTGACGTGCATCGCGAGCGCCGCCTTGTACTTGTGCTCGTCTGCGACCAGGTACCGGACCTCGTCGTGGAAGCTCAGACAGAAGCGCGCGCGATCCCGCATGATCCAGCGCATGCAGACCAGCATCAGGTGGAGGAAATCGACGGCTCCGCTCTGCACCACCCAGTTGATCTTCGTCGGTAGGTAAGCGTCGTTGTCGGACATCGATCCGGGTTCCACGGCGCGGCTCAGACGGCAGTCCAGGAACGGGGTACGCGGAGAGGGGCTGTTCGCGATCTCTTCCAATCGGTTGAACATGGCCGATTCCGTCCCGCCGACCCATTTACCGCTCTCGAACATCTCGCCGATCTTCTTGCCGAAGTTCTTCGCGATCCCGAAGGCCTGCCATTTCGAGTACGCCTGATCCGGCAGCTCCAGCAGATACTCCGGCTTCAAATGGTACAATCGCTTCCCTTTGGTGAACGAGAACATCCGGCTCGCTTTCTTCCTGGCCTCGCCCTCCGACATCGACGGGTTGAACTGTTTGAGCAACCGCTCGGCAAAATTCTGCCCCGCCCCATAGATCCGGGAATAGTTCAAAACCTTCGCGTGTTCCCGGGATATCCCGACGGCTTTAGCCGTGACGCTATGCATGTCGGTCTCGTTCCCTTTCGTCCCGCTCAAGGTCATCCAACCGAACGGGGTCGCTCCGTGAACTCCCGCGTGGTGGGAATCCCCGAGGATAGAAGCGATCCACAATTCTTGCGAGTCGACGTCCGCGCCGACGATGCTGAACCCGGGGGGCGCCTGTATCATCGCGCGGAGCTCCGAGCCGACGCGTTCCGGGTGCGCGTTCGACGCGGTCATCCATGTCGGTTCCACGGCGCGTCTCGTCAAAGTCCCGCTTACCACGACCTGCGGTAGAATGGCCCCGATCGAGAAGGAATTGTCCCTGAGGGATCGGGGCAGACGACGGGGATCCAGCCAGACGATCATCTGATCGAATATGCGGTCGCGGTTGTTCCGCCAGTACGACAGCATCCGGGTGATTCTCAGGACGTGTTCGGCGCTTTCCGTGTCGCCCGCCAAGACGCTCTCGGAGAACTTGTTCAGGAAATCTTTCGCCATGGGATTCCCCACGTTGTACGAGGCGCCGTCTTTATGCGGCAGTTTGAAGAACCAGCAACAGTTGTCTATTTCAAGTCCGGACCAGACGCCCGTTCCTTTATACAGCCCGTGGGTCTTGTCCAGTTTCAAGCGGGAATAATATTCCTTCTTCATTAGGTTCTCTTGAACGATCCGATTGATATTGTTCATGGTCTCCTGGATAGGTTGCTCGGGTTTCTCAATCAATAACGGGCATCTTTCTATTAATTGTCTCAATGGTACCCCCCCGGTCACGGGTAGTTCCTCCAGGTCATCGGTAAAAGGAACCAGGAACCCCCAACCTTTATCCCGGATGTAATGGAGAGGATAACCTTCCCAAGTCAACGAGAGTAGCTTGGGAGTGACCTGCATCGAGGTGCTGATCAATCGAGGACCAGGAACCCATCCCTCGGAATCGGGCTTCGTGCAGAGTTTACGATACCAGTTCGGATAGCCGGGGAGGAGCGGTAACTTGCTCGGGAGCAAAGAGGCGGTCTCCCAGAGGTGAAGAAACTTTTTTTTCAACGCCTCGTCCTCTTCTTCTTCTTCTTCGCTGTTATCATCGATCCCGGTTTTAACAGTAAGCGAAGCCTTCTTTTTCATCTTCAACTCCTTCACGTCCCAATCTAGATCCCACATCCACAAATCCTCCCTAAACTTCTGCCCGTGCAACAATTGACAAGCGTTGTCGGCGCGTCGAGCCAACATAACCTTACTTTCGATGCTCAGATCCTCGAAAGTCTGCTCCGAATCGGAGACGTACCGGTTCCAGGTGTCGCCGTTGACGGGTAGATACGCGGTGCCCAGCTCGAGCATCCCGGCGAACGTCACGGGATGCGGGAACCGCTCCAGGAACAGCCGGAAGAGAATTCTCAGAACCTCGAAGGTGGCCAGAACGTCCCCGCTGCAATATCTCATCACTTCCGGGTAATGATCCTTCACGTCCCCGACGGTCCCTTTCGTGAATATATCGCGCGTTTCTTTCTCCAGAACTTTCCCGCAGTACAACTTGTAGACTTCCAGGAGGCTGTTCAGCGAGCTGATCTCCTTCCAGGAGGAATCGTCCCCGTTATCCCGTCCGGATTTCAGCACGGCTCGCTGGAAACTGGTCAGGCCGCTCACGCACACGTGCAGACTCATCGTATCGACGAACCTGGTCCCCGTCTGTTCCAGATAGTACTGCTCCCGGATCCGGGCTCGATCGTACGAGACGTTATGACCGACGATCACCTTCTCCCTCCTCATGTGCTCCGTTAAAATTGACGAATCGGCCTCGCTTTCCATCGGGATCAACGAGTCGGGGGAATATTGATGACTCGTCACGGCTCGACTCGTCCCGTCGATCACGGCGGGACTCACCCAAGAGTACCAGGCGTCCCGGCTCATCGCCGTGGCGACCGTCGGGGCTTTCCCAGCCGACATGCACACTTCCACGTCGAAGACGAGGCAGTCTTCGTGGGGGTAGGCGACGGGTTGAGGTTCGAAGCCGGGGACATAGCGCACCCAGCCGGGTTGAAGCAGCCATTCGGGGGGGCGGGCCGGGGGTTCGCTCTCGATCAGTTTGAGCACGAGATCGCGGTACGGTTTCGATTGTTCCTCTCCTATGCGGTAGAAGTGGTCCTCCAGGGTGGTCCCGGCAAGCGGGGGGATTTTAAAATCGATTTCCGGTTGGTGGTCTTCTTTTTTCGTGGTCATCGAGTGTTTTTCGAGCTCGGCTTTGCAGCGACGGATCGTTTCCGGGTCGATTTTGGGCGGTTTGAGGCCCTCGAACAGGGCCGAGTGGATGTTCTTGGGGAGCATTTGGATGTCCAGCTCGTTGAGTCTGGGGCCCTCGTCGACTGCGATCGCGACTTGTTTGGGTTTGGTTTTCGCGGGGTTCGCTTTGAATATCTTCCTTGTAGACGACGGCAGTATTTCTCCTTGATAAGTCTTCGAGTTGCGGCGATTTTTTAACGTGAATTGAGCTGGTCTCGCTCTCAAACTACTCAACTTCGAGATGACGAACATTTCGCTCAAATCGGGGCCGGATTAGACTTGAAAGAACTGGAAGAAAAGCACTTCAAAGAGTCGTTCGATTAAAATAACGCAATCAGGGAATTAGTTTCGCACCGGCAACGCGGTACAACGATCGGTCAAGTCTTGGTGGGTTACAAAAGTCACAGCGACATTCACACACGTTTTTAGTACCATTTACCATTTCTAATGAAAAAAGCGTAAAAGAAAAAATAAATAAATACCTTCAGTTTTAATGTAGTCTGACAGCAGCAGTTTTAATTGGTAAATAAATGATAATTTGACACCTTCCTCTAATTCAACTTCAAAAATTAATCTTGTTCTTGCACTTTGTAAATTTATCACGTTGAACTTTGAAGGAAAAGGAAAGAATTGAAAGAAAACTAAACTAAAACCAAATTAACCAACAAATAAGCAATGCACCCACTGCACAAAGCCACAGACACAGACTAGTCAGTCAGAAGTCAGACTACGGAACGCCGAAGCAAGCACTAACTACCCCACCCCATCCCATCTATCGCGCCGACAACCGTCATGATGTATTCTCCAAACGCGCATGCGCAGTATACGAATTGAATAGTGATTTTGGAATTTGTTAGTTGTTTTTCTATTCCAATATGACTAATAATTGATTTTAGTTTGTAGGTTATTATCAGATTAGCTTGCTGTTTCTTTCCCAAATTTGAAGAATATCAAAAAATTGTGGTTTTAGTGGTGGATTAGCTTTACGGCTATCGAGCAAATACTGAAAACGTGATGCTATAGCGCCGATAATCGCCAAAATACCAATACAAAATACTGAGTTTGAAATTTATTAATAACAGTAGTAGTAGTTGATGTTTCAATATCATCCTTCATCCTTCGAATTGAGCGATGTTGAAGCGAGTGTTCTCATTAAAAACGGAACTTGAACACCAGCAGTGCGAATTTCAAGTCTTTCAACTTCAAAACCGAGCAGAAAATGCGCCAATAAAAAAAGAAATTGATATATCGAGGAGCACAAACCGGGGAAGGAGCTGCTGGGAAAAAACAATCCCGGAACATTCAATGACGGCGGACTTGAGAGTCTGTTTGAGAAAATGAGCTGTAGTTTTCTCACAGACTATCATTAATCACAAGTATTAAGAAAGGGAAGAAAAGAATAACTGCATATATAACTGCGCAATGACGTCATGCGGTTGGATTTGGACTCACAGCCACAGCATTAATCGCGGCGAGGTTATTTATAAAATAAATGTCAAATTATATTGTTTCCATCCTTCTCGATTGTGTTTTTCTTTGTGAGAGATCTATACAAAAAAATCTGTAATTTTTTTTTCGAAAAAAGTAAAATGAAATTTTTACAATTTTTTTTTAATGTTATTGATTTTTGGTTTTCGTGATTTTTTTCGTACCAAACGACATAAAAAACAATACAGTGGCCATAAGAAAAACAAAAGTTGACTATAAAAACTCTGAGATTTAGTTGGCCGTGAAAATTTTTAAAGCGTCAAATAGATAGCTGTTGTCGACTTATGCAAGGCTACAAAGAATTATTTATTTATTCTTGACAATAAAAATGATATGAGCAATCTTATGTGAAGTCTTCCAACCGCGTGACGTCAGAAGACCGGAGCGCAGCCTGCGCAGTCATAGTCTGTATGCGCACACAGATATATCTGCGTGGAGAGATTTCTTTGCATTAGCTCCACGGTAGAGACCTCAATGACAATAATTGTGTCATTACGTCTTACGTCACGTTATTCAATGGGATGACGTGTAGATTTTCGATAAAGTTAGGTTAGAGAGCCTGAAATAACATAAATAATTAATTAATAATTAAATAAGTCAAAAATCAAAATTTATTTAATAAATTATTTACACCATGCCGAAAAAGAAAACGGGTCAACGAAAGAAAGCGGAGAAACAAAGATTACGGCAAAAGGAGATCCGTACGGCGAAAGACAACGTGTGCCTGGCGGAGCACCCCAGTAATTTACCCATGGAATGCGATAAATGTCACAGGTAAGCCTCGTAGGGGCATAAGCCCTGAATCGTTTCAATATTTCAACACTTCCATCTTGATCGTCCAGGAAACAGAAAAATCGTGCCTTCTGCTACTTCTGTCAGAGCGTGCAACGTTTGCCGATCTGCGCCCAATGCGCCAAGACCAAGTGCATGCTGAAAACGGGCGACTGCGTCATCAGACACGCCGGAGTTTTCACCACCGGCCTCGCTATGGTGGTAAGTATCGAAACGAACACCAAACACGATCTATATCCACGTTCCACATTTATCCTCTCAACCGTCAATTAATCTATGGGTGTGTTCCATCATCAGCAGACCATCCATAGGAAATTCCATGCAATTTTAAATACGCCCCCTCCCCCCCTCCATTAACGGATTCATTTTAGAGCAAAATTGTGTAAAACTTTTTTGAAGAGGAGAGAATTTGGCTCAAAAATGAATTGGGAGGGTAATAACATTTGCATGGGATTTCCTACACGGTAAAACATTCTCCAGGGGGCCATATGCGATTTCTGCGAGGCATGGGTGTGCCACGGCCGCAAGTGTCTCCAATCGCACGCCTGCACCTGCCCGCTGCAGGACGCAGCTTGCATCGAATGCGAACGAAACGTCTGGGACCACGGCGGACGTCTGTTCAAGTGCTCGTTCTGCAACAATTTCCTCTGCGAGGACGACCAGTTCGAACACCAGGCCTCCTGCCAGGTCCTGGAATCGGAAAACTACAAATGTGAGTACACTCGAAAGTTTAATCCTAACCCCCACCCGATGAGTGCCCCCGCCTAAAACGGCTTCGTTCCAGGTCAATCGTGCAACAAACTGGGACAGTACTCGTGTCTGAGGTGCAAGACTTGCTACTGCGAGGACCACGTCCGGAGGAAAGGCTTCAAGTACGACAAGAACAAGGGGATCCCGTGTCCGAAGTGCGGCTACGAGACCTCTCACACTAAAGACCTCAGCATGTCCAGTAAAGTTTATTTTATTTATTCGTTTTTATTTGTCGAGTTATTTTGTGATTTTTTGCAGCCCGTACTCATAAATTCGGAAGACAAGGTCAAGCTTACGACGATGAGGACGAGGGGGCTTCCGGGGGATATTACTATTCCGGCGGGAACCGTGCTGGGTACGATTCGGATGAAGACGGTTCCGGTTCTTATGATGACGACGACGATGATGAGGACGACGATGACAGCGATGAAGGGAGCTCTGAAGAGGAGGAGGTGGAGGGGGAAAAAAAGTCGTCGGAAAAATAAAATTTTAGAAGCCGTTCATTCATTCATCCGCTCGCGCGCCTCCTACATTTGTATTGTATTGTATAAATAAAGTCTTTGTAGAAATTGTGTTTCAACTTAACTTTTAGGACTGTGCTGTGCTTTTTATGTAATTTTGCTAAACGTTCAGCAGTATAAAACTTTCTCTAATGAAACCCCCTTGCTACATTCACCCAAATGTACCACCGTATAGACCAAGAGCCCGCGTCTGCCAGACCTTCGTCATTTTATGAAAGCTGAACGTTTCTGTGCGCATGTCCCCAACACAGGTAGGAGCAATGTGGCTTTGTCAGGTAAAAACTGAAGGTGTATAAAATCACTCCCTTAAGATTTTTGAAGCATGAAGTTTAATTTTTTTTTAAACTTACAGGGAATGTAGGAAATGCAAAAATAGGCGAAAAATTTTTTGTAGACATGAGTCATTGTAGCTTAGTTTTCGAGATACGGGGTAGGGTGTTGATATTTTTTGAATATCTAAAAATTGACTGATTGGCTGATCAAAAAAGGCAAAATGTAAGGGTGAGTGAAAAAAATTCTTCCTTTCTCTGGCTTCTACCCATATGTTTATTCAGCGAGCCTCACTCTCTGGGTATTTTTTCCAGAAAGCTGTACAATTTTCTATAACTACTGGTAAGCTTCGGAACTGATAAAAAAAGCTTTTATTTTAGTCAATTAATGATACAATAAATTCATATAACGAAAAGATAACAAATACAGGACGGGCCTCTTCCTTTCAGAGACAGTAACTAACTAGAACTACTACTTGATAAAAAATTCCCCCAGAATAGACAACCTTTGTAAGAACGGCTGCGATTTACAACTGAGCAACTTATAATTATCCAACCACGATTCGTTCCTCGGGTACTTCCTCTCGGACCTGAACCTCTCCAACATCTCCTGAGGACTAAACTTGCTATTATCTTCTCTCAAACTGTCCGTATTCGCGGTGGTACCCGTACCACTGGTTCCGGAACCACTCCCAGCGGTATCTTCGCTCTTCACTTTCTCCCCATCGATCCTATCATTAGACTCATTTTTCCCTTTACATTCGCTTGCGTTCGCTCCTTCTTCGTCTTCCTCCTCCAATAATTGTAAATCTTCATACCTGTCACTGTCACTATCACCATCACCAATAAAACTTGACCCTCCTTGGACCATTCCAGCCATCACCACGTCATCTTCTATAATAATTGTCTCATTATCCCGAGTCCCAAGAACGGGTCCCGATACCGGTGGTGTCGGTGATGCTGGTGGAGATAGTGGTGGTGGTGTTGATGGTGTCGGTGCTGGTGGTGGTGGTGATTTTAAGAGCTCCCGGACGCTCTCGCCCCGGTACAAGTCTCGCTTTGCGTCGAAATCGCCGAAATCGAACCGCTCGTTCGGGACGTCGTGGCAGCAGTGCAGCGCGCTCGGGTCTATCGGATGGGCCTCAGTGTTGAAGACATAGCCGCCAGCCTCGATGACGCACTCCCCGTTCGGTGTCTCGACGACGGTCCCGTGCTGGCCCTGGTTGTGGATGAAGTTGTCCGTGTCGAACAGCAGGTAAAGATACTTGGTGGTCTCCGCCAGGAAGAACGATTCCATCCGGTCTTCTTTCTTGTGGTCTCGGACGTCTTTGATCTGGAATTAAACGTGTTTACTTTCGTGCCGTAAAACAAAAAGGGGTACTTACAGTGGCGAATCCACAGGGCGTTTTTGCGCTGTACTGGATGCTCCGCAAGATATCCTCGCCGGCTTGCAACAGGAACGGATCCCCGGTCGCCCGGTACAAGTACATGATCGACTCGATCAGTTCCGGTCTGAGGGGGTAGTTTTCCTTGTAAGTCCCGGCCTCCGTCTGCGGGATGTAGTAGAATTCCGGGGTAAAACCGTACTGCAGCCAGACCTGGTGATAATTGTGGAGGGTCTGCATGGCGGACGAGGTGTCTCCTGAAATTTACCGTGTACGTGATTCCCTTACGTTTGTGACCTTATCGACGATTATTCACCGATCAGACTCAGGACGCCCGGCCAGTAAGCTTCTAGGGATTGAAAAACGGGTATCGTCACGTGCCCCTTGGTCATGGAGACCCACATGTACCAGTCATCTTTTTTTAGGAACTTATCGATCGATTTCTTCGCCTCGTAGAACATCTCCAGGAGCTCCGGCTTCTGCAGCAGGATCGCCCCCTTCACCAGGTACTCGAAGTAGGAATCGACTCCTGACCCGATCCCGGAATCTTGGGCAACCCAGCGTCCCGTATCGATGTCGATGTGATTCCCGAACAAGCCCAGCTGAGACCTGTGATTGAATAAAGCGTAGAGCGCGTTCATCACCACCTGAAATAACGATTGTCAATCGATTGATCAATAAAAAATAAACGATCCGCTCACCTCTTCGTATATGGGATCACCGGTGAGTCTGCTGAGAGTGCCAAACTCGAGGATGAAAGTACCGATTCCGGCGGTGCAGGTGACGGTCGTCTCTCCTTTGGGGACTCCGGTGCGCAGATTGACGGTTCCGTAAGGCATGCCGGTTTTAGTGTCGAAAGCGACTATCAATCGCTTGGCCACGTCTTCAGCGAGACGGAGCAGGGGTCCGTTGCACGGCCAGCCGGGTTCCAGTTTCATTCCGGCCCTGTAAAATGATTCACGGTTAATTTCGGCAGTTCTCGGCGGGGGGGGGGGGGGGGGGAAGAGAAAGAGAGACTTACTTGTTGGACAGTAAATGGGCGCTCAGCAGTCCTCCGATTATTCGGATGTTCGTCTCGAAGACGGAAACGTTTATGTTCGAGTCGAAGTCGGGTTTGGCGGTCAGGATGTCCACCACCCGTTGAAATTCCGAGTAGTTCCCCATTATGGCGAGGGTGTCCAGGGAATCGATCAGGGTGAGGGAGTAGCTGGAATAAGAGGTAATGCGATAATTAATTTTTATAGGTGACTTTTATTATTATTCTGATAAGAGGCTATGATAACTTTGCCATTTTTGCAATTTTACCTTCCGTAAGTGTCGATTCCATCACAACTGATCGGTCTCAGTTCATCATAAGGATAGGCGTACTTCAAGTAGCTGTCGTAGGCGTGGTAGAACATTTGCTTCACTTCCTCCCTGCAATCGTTAGCGTTTATAAATGAAAAAAAATATTATACACCAAACTGGCGACATAGATGTTGTTAAGTTAACAACGAGAGCATCAGTTTGTTGAACTGTAATTTAATAATAATTACAATAACAGTTGGGGTTGGGAGAGAAAAAATTATGGTAAATATGTACATTAGCGGCATGGGTATAGGGCGAAATGGCTTATACTATCGGATAGATTGTGTCTCTAGGAGTATCAAGGTACCATTGAATTTTTGCGCCGGCAAGTAATAGTCGAGATATAAGGCCTTAAAGTGGTAAATATGTACATTAGCGGCATGGGTATAGGGCGAAATGGCTTATACTATCGGATAGATTGTGTCTCTAGGAGTATCAAGGTACCATTGAATTTTTGCGCCGGCAAGTAATAGTCGAGATATAAGGCCTTAAAGTGTCATCCTTGCCCTAATACGTGTATTCGTATATGTATATGATTGCGCTCGAACAGGAGGCGCTCGATCGTCGTGTGTCCGACGGAGAAACGAGCTGCCTGTTCGAGCGCAATCATATGTACGAATACACGTATTAGGGCAAGGATGACACTTTGAGGCCTTATTTCTCGACTATTACTTGCCGCCGCAAAAATTCAATGGTATACCTTGATACTCCTAGAGACACAAGCTATCCGATAGTATAAGCCATTTCGCCCTATACTTACCCATGTCGCTCATTTCAATAATCATCAAAATTATTTAAACTACAATTTCGCTACTACTTGCCTCAACTTGAATAAATCGTCTCTGGTGTATGTTCTGATTCCATAGCTGCCGCAACGGTAACATAAAATATAACAGCCGATAATCAGTGTGAACACTGCATTATTGAATTTCATCATTTCTAATTAATAATTATTATTATTACTTTGATTCACTTTAACAACTAATAGAACGAATCACATCTTTTTCTTCAGTTATTATTGTAATAATAATTTAAACTGTAGGTATAGCACTAATCAATAGAGAACTCCAAATTGGAGATCCATGATCCAGATCCAAAATCAAACACGATAAAACATAAAAAACATGACACCAACACCAGTCCAAGGATTCTGTATATAACTGTATAATCCTTGACCACAGTATAGAGCCAGGTCAGGCTCTATACTGGCTCTATACTGTGCCTTGACACCAGTCAGCAATAATATTATTGTTGTAGTAATGTAAAATGTAACACACACACAACACCGATAGTTTATTTTTTATTTAGATAGATGGACTTGTCAAACAGCTGTCAAGTTGGTAGCCTGTGCAATTTTAAAGTTTTAAACAGTAATCACAGAATTTAAGTCTATTCTGTGCAGTAATTTTGTTAATAATAGCTTTATTCGGGTTAGACGCCGACAGTGATGACGTCAGTGGGCGGGGCGAACGGCCAGGGTTCCATACAAACAAACGTTGTTTACAGGTTTGACGTTTACAGGTTTGCCAGTTCTGATGGAAGTTGTCTCGTCAAACATCAAAGCTCTAATGAGGTCTCTCATAGTAGAACTTCAAAAGTGCTATTAAATGTGCTATCAAAAATGTAATGGCATTTTATACCCTTAGGACAACAACTATACTTTTCCCAATGAGATAATCATCCTTCAATTTGAAGTGACCCAGATTTCCTTTACAAATGTCAACAATACGCATGTTAAAATCGAAAACGTAAAGTTTCTACCATTCACGGATATTCTGTGTATTCGATATGTCAGTTGTCAAGTTTTCAAACCTAAAAACGTCAGATGTCATTTTAGTAGGCCTCGTTTTTGTTGGGTTACGAGTTCCTGAAGGCACTTTTATCTGGGTCGTCGAGAGAAGCAGTCGGTGTCATTTCCGAAAGAAAACAAAGGTCTGTATTTATTTTTTGTTTGTAAGTAAGTAGTCACGTGTTATTGAAATCATATTTCCATTTTGCATACAACTACTTATTGTTTAATTGGTTCTGTCTGTTTAATCATTATCCTTCGTAGTACCTACCTACCTACCGTAAGTAAATTAATTAATTTGAACCTCCAGATCTTAAAGCAAAAATTGTTATTTCAATACAATAGGGTTGAACCTCATCACGTTTTAAATGCCATGCTTTATTTTTACCTACAGTTCATTCAGCTGATTTTGTTTAAATTAATTCATTTCACCTCTTCTAAATAATGAGTTTTGATTAAGGGATAATATATAAAATAAGGGTTAATTCTAAATTGGTTTAAAGTAAAGTTTATTGAATAATTCAACTTCACATTCCTGTAGGTAGATAGGTACCTACGAGGGGCTATATTTAACAATCTTCTTTTAATCATATCTCTCATACACGTGCAATGGTTCTTATTAGAAATGGATTAACAAACTATAAAGGATTTCTTTCTCATATTTTATATTATTGTATCATTCTAAACATGCTAGGGACACACCTTTTATATTTTATCATTATTTTGCGATCCACGTGACTGCTCTATTTATTTGATTTTACAATTCATGCCTGCATTTATTAACCTGTGTGTGTCAGAATGTTTATTTAATCCTTCTACTTTTTGCTTTATGATTATTTACTGCGAACGTAACTAGACCATTTATTCTACCAACCATTTTGTGTGTCTCCAGAATAATATTTAGTCGACTCGCCTCATTTTTTATTGTATATGTTTTAACCATTTTCTGATCATCAATTGCTACCGTCCACATTTTATAACCACGTACTTACTTATTATGTTTTGTCATGCTATTTGTCTCTGGTCACATGTTCGTTCTTCATTCTTATTTTTCATGCCGTTTATTTAACCATTTATTTTATCGCTTATTTAATTGATGTCTTATTTAAATTGTCTACCGAACATTCTTGATTTAATTGTTGATAATTGACTTATACTCTTTTGATTATTTATTTATATTTTTATGAACATATTTATTCAACGAAACTGTCTAATCGATGATGATGTATCTTGATTTCAAATTGATCTATGTAATTGTAAAGTTAGGTTCTCTCATTTTTCTGTGAAACCAATCAACGTCAAGGTCATTTCTCGTTCTTCGTCAAACTCAATTCAAAAGGGTGGATCATTCTGATTGCTAATTGTTTACCGAACTGTTGAACCGCGAACGTATGGGCCTTATGTGAATCTAACTAACATTTTCGCCCTTGCCAGGGGAGCCATTCAAACAGCCACTGGAAAGTATCTTAGTCAGACTCCGGACCAGGGGCTCCTCCAACTATAGGTGGAAAGTATCTTAATCAGACTCCATTACAGTGTCTTTACTAACAAAACCCATTTTTGCTAAAATCTGGCACCCAGCTTTCAGGGATTATGCTTAAACCCATTTTCGTTGAAATCTGGCAATCCCAGCTTTCTGTAAAAATGCTTCAGTTTTAAATGATTCGCGCAAATGAGACAGAATGAAAGAGGGTTCAATTAGTTTGGTGACGGTTGTCGAGACGATTGATCTACACTTTTCAGGCCAACGTTGATTCTTTTCATTTCGGGATGCTGATCGAGATTTTTCTTGGCCACGCTCTTTTTACTCGGGAGTCCCAGCGAGCGTATAGGCACTGCTAGGTTTCTCTTAGAATAAAGTAGGTGTTTTTAAAATGCATTTGTTTCACTAATCTCAAACCTCCCCCCTTTTGCTTCATGTCTGTGTATAAAAGAACCAATAACAAGGTAAGAGGTTACTACGAACACAACGGATGGTCCTAACAAGGTGGAAAACTAGACGAAACACGAGCCCAGGTAGATGAACACGAGCCAAAAGGTAAAACACGAGCCAAGGTAAACAACGACCACAAACGTAAGTTAGTAATGTCGGCCATTTATTTGAAATCGGGGCGGGTTAATCTTTAAATTCAAACTTTCAAGAATTCAGGGCGGGAAAACCTCAAATTCAAATCAAACATTAGAGCGGGGATCCAAACAGTCATTCATGACAGACCAGTCGACTTTTCAAACGTCAAAGAGGTTCTTCTTTTTCAGTCATTCAATTAAGGGGGCCACATTACTGAATTTAATGCGCATGACGCAGGATCTCAATTTTTAAAGGTAGTTTACATTACAGATTTGGTGCCTCGACCAGGACGTAAAAGGCGACCCATGTTACACTACAAATTCAATCTGTAAATTAAAAAAACAATTAACCCATTGCCACTACCTGTTGAATTTGCTAGCAGGATATTCTTACCTCAACGCTAGGTGGGTATTAGGTTTTGTTTTTCATGCTGGCGGGTACTGTTCCACGAATTATTTTAAGTTCCGCCTCGAACTCCATTCTCTCATAAAACTGAGGATAAACTTGGAATTTTACGGGAACACCCAAATCAAACCACTCAATCAATAAATAAATACCGACAGACGTACTATAAAACTATAACTAAAGTACCTAACTGAACTGACTAATTTTAATGAAACTAAAATATTCAGTATTCATTCACTAATAGCATCATTGGCATCACTAATGGCTTCACTAATCACTTCGATGTCAATGGCAATTGGCCGTGGCGGGGGTGTCACGTCAAACTTCAGGAAAAAACACGACAACTGACAACAATGACCACGTGAAGGGTTTGTTTGTATGGAACCAGAACCGCTTAGCCCCGCCCTGTGACGTCACACTGTCGGCGTCATTATTGTCAGATAGATGGTTGCCTGCTGTTTTCTTGACCTTGACAAAACATTTACGTTGTGACTAGAGTTACGGCACAGAATAGCACTCCTGGGTTCGGGTATAGGCTGTGACGTCACCTGCAAAACATGTTACCTTGTTGCACCGTTCTTCGAAAATAGTCCTTTTCTAGTATAGTTAATTATTTTTTGAGGATCAATAATTTAACTGTTTGGCATGACTTTTTATATTTATTGACGTTTTACGAAAACTAGGTCTGGTCCCTGAGTCGATCGATACTCTAGTCACAGCGAAATGCCAATATATCACCATAGCCAACCTAATATACAGCCTTGTATTGCCAATCGTTCCCCTGTTCCCCTAGAATTTTGACTTATCCATCTAAATAAAAGATAAGATATAGGATTCGTATTAAAAACGTCAATAATCTTGTCACGCAAAAGCATCAGCATCTATCTTGCATTATTTTTTTTATTATTCATTATTCGGTATTCTGATGAATGATTATTTTAGTAAGCTTGAATGAAGTTTAAGTTTTGTTTAAAAAGTGAGGTTACACAACACAATCTTTATAATTATTATAAAATAATCTAAAAGCTCCCAATTTAAAAATTACGGTAATCCTGTTTATACACGTCGCTGGGAATGCGCATGCGTCCCATTTCCCTTCGCACACAGTCGGTCTACATGCGGTGTTGACAGACTGCTTTTTATTTACTTAAATAAATACGTAAAGTTAAATGTTTTTTATTAAATGCTAATAATAAACTTACATTATAAATTCAAAGGAAAAAAAGTAACAATAAGAGCTAACAAACAATAATAAACGACCATGTTATATTTAATGGGCATTTAGCCCTGTTTTCTTTACACATTTTTAAACAAATTCATTTCCCTGATGTATAGGTACCTTATAGATAGTTGAATTGAATTACCTCTACACATAAACATAGACTTGAAAATAAAAATAGAAAATAGTAAGTACTTAATATGATATTTTATTTTTAGCATTGGTAATAAAAAACACCATAAATAAAAATAAAACTGTAGTTATTTATCAGATTTATTACTTTAAAAATTTGGGAAAATGTGAAAAGAAGCACGTAAACACAACCACACAAGGGCTCAATATTATTATTCTGTGTCTGTGATATTAACAAAAAGCCCGCCAAATTGTACAAAATTATATAAATAAATAAATAAATATTGTATGGCAACAGTGCGCATCGATTCATATCCACATGAGTTGAAGCATCGCTATTTATGTATTCTCTATTCTGCCGTACATTATTATTTCTGTTAGAAGAGAATATGATGAAATTTTGATAGCTATTGTTAGAAACATGATAGCTATTTTGTTATTCATTTCTATGTATAAACTATGTAATAAGGTATGAAGTATTGAGATACAAGTATTATAATTTAAATATTTCCTATACAAAAGGCTTACAAGCACGAATTCAAAGCATTCCTTAACGCTATTGGCATTGGCTGATCAAGCCGGTCATTCTTTTAATTCAAGTTCAGGTGAATGAAATGAAATAACAGCTGACTTTATTGTTTCCGCATGCGCATTCCCAGCGCCTTGACCTATAAGAATTGACATGACAATCATATTGACAATATGACAAAGGCAATGACGATTTTAAAATCAATTTGCTTCTTTTTGTACGAGACAAACAATAAAATATTATAAGCAGAGACAAGATACTATAAAGAGACCGTCAGATCGACGGACGAAAATGGGTACACTGTTCACGCGCATTCCGGTAGCGCATCGCGCATTGCGGACGATTTCTAAACTAAAATGAAGCTGCCTTTAGATCTAAGTTCTCATTTTGACATAATCTGACGTTTAGTTTTGCAATTGTGTAAAATTTGATTTATTTAATTTGAGTATTTTATCAAACTAATAATAAATTTTAGATGAAACTTTACCTTGAAAGTATTTAGAAATCTAATTTATAAAATTTATTCAATTAATAACAGTATAACGTAAAACTTTCACATATTTGTTGACTTTTTGAAAGGTAAGTGCCATTATGCTGTTTCATGCTCTTGTAAGTAATAAAAATTATTTTAAATAAATCGAAAAAACTCTTTCTGAATGCGAAATAATTGTTTTAGGAACCACATTCTGCCTGCGTCTTGGTTTAAAAGCAGTTCTAATCACAACGATGGATTTATCAAAGTTATGATCAAAGTAATGAATACAACACCCAAGAAAAACTGCATTAAAACACTATTAGAAGGTAGATAAACGAATACAAACGAATACAAATCTTTTGAGATGCTGAGATTCTGAAGTGCTGCGGTGTATGTTATCTTCTCTGTTTATACTTATTTAGTTTGGTACATTATACTATTGGGCATTTTATTATGTAAAGAAGTTCACGTGATCGGCGGGCCCTCTTCGGAGCAGGAAACCTCAAATAATGGGCCGCTTATTTGTTGCCAGAAAAACTCTGAAAAAATTCAGGCATATTCTTTGATAAAAATAAGTATTTTTTGTTTCTTGGTGTTTCTCTGCTAAAACTCTTCCTTCTCAGTATTGTGGACCAAGAGATATAACGAAAAAATCTAATTGTTAAACTGTCATATTTTATGACTTCAACAATATTTCAATAATCCAAAAATTGATAAAATGACAGAAGTCGTTTCGTTATATCTCTGGTCCAACTATAAAAAAAAGCATCAAATAATGAAGGTCTATTAATTCTTTGTCTAGATATTTTTTACAAGAGAAGGAAGCAGTATGAAGAAAAAGTTTGCTTATTTTTGTTTAAAGAATATACGTAAATTTTTTCATAATTTTTGAGAATAAGAGGGCTAATCATCTGTAGAAGGATAAATCGCCTTCTGACTCTGGGAGTTTTTCTTTAAAACACCTGCTGCTTCACTTGAAACTAATGAATCAAAAAAAAAATGTTGTTTTATAATTTTTTCAGAGGGATCCTTTTTTCAGAGGGATCCTTTTTCGGCTTCCCTCGTGAAGAGGACCCAGTTACGTGACCTACCACTTTGGTAGATCGTAGCTATAGGTATACACATCTTAACCAAGTGACGACGTCTGCGGTGCACGATCGAGCAGATGATGGCTGGAATGCCTTTTATGTTAAAATTATTAACAACAATATTATTATAATAATATTTTTTTCCTGGAAAAGTCTTTCCATGTTGAGAAAAGTGGTTAAATAGAAGCATCTTCTGTAAAAACTGGACCTGTATTTATGTGCAGAAAATTTTGTAGGAAGCATTTGTTACAATTATTAAGTATACTCGTATATATTGTGCATCTATTAAGAATAAAGAAGTTTTATATTGATGCCTCGAAGTTTATTTGTTGAAGTGGCGACACTTCAACCGTAAAAATGATGTTTCAAATAATAATTAGGTATAAATTTAAATTTGAATGTCCCGCGCTTACCGATGATATCTCCGGTAGCCCAGGTAGTCGCCACCGTCGCAGGTTACCTAGAGTCTAACGTGTAATCGAACACTCTATTATATTATCTTTCTCTATGATTATAAGTCAATGTATGTAATGTCAAGTCAATCCTTCAACTGTCAACTCTAATTGACATGCTGACAAGTGACATTTGTTAATGTCAATTCTAATAGAATAATCAATAATCATTGCATATTTCATTGAATGCTTGATTGATGTTTACTGTAATTAGATTTTATTTTACAAATCATAGTTTTTCAAAACGAGATTTAATAAGACTTGGAAAAGTAGTGTTAAGCAAAGCAGCACTCTAAATTAACTAAACCAAAATTTAGTACTTTTTTAGTACTTCTCTCGGAAAATCTAGTATTTTTTAGTACTAGAGTAATACCCAATTCTAGTACTTTTCACAAAAACAAAACGGCAACCCTGAACACAGGATCACCAAAATCAAGGATTCTGTATATAACTATAGGATTGCTCCATTCCTATGCTACTCATGTTGTCGCGTCCCCACCACTCCACGAGGCTGATGTGACGTCAGAGGAGTGCTGGGCCCGCGAACCTTGTATCTAAAGCACGTGCTAACAGTGCGGAAAAGTGTTGCTAAAGAGCTTTGTTTTGTGCAAAAACCTGTGTAAAACTACAGTGAAAGTGTCTTTGTGTTATTTTCAACCCTATTTTAATTTAGTGTGGTAAGAATAATTATTATAAACAGTTACATGCACACTGTGTGTAACCGATTGATATGTTCTTTTATCACCCTGTAAATTCTTCATTTATTGTGCGTTTTTACCTGATTTTTTTTATTACTGTTGCACGTGCTGGCTGGATCATTTGTATTTTAATAGCTCTAGAATCTACAGAAGAGGTAAAAATATAAAATAAAAATAATTTTGCGAATATTATAGGAGGTAAATGAACATGTGACTGTTTGAATATAAGGAACAATAATTATTATTATATTTTAAATTATTTATATTATAAATTGTTTAGAAAGTGTTTGTGCGCATTATGGAATTTTATTATGTATTTTTATAAATTTTGAAAACTTTGTAGGTTTTTTTAATCACCTACCTACCCACCAAACTTATAAATCACAGTAGTACCTAACTACAAATAATATAGGAAAGTAACTGATGGTTATCACCAAATTATATTTAATTAAGTATGATCTTGCAGTCAGTATTATGAGGAAGTCGGCAGGAACTTTTCAAATAACTTTCCTTTATTAAAAAACTCAAAAATAAACTAGATACAGACTTTGCAGAAGCTAAAAAAATTAAAGTCCAGACCTATATAGTATAAATTCAACTATACAGGGTGCATCATATATGTATATCCTTCTTTGTATTGCTATCTCGTAAACGCTAACATACAGGATCAGTTAAATTACAGTGGAAGATGCTAAATTTGATGATTAATAAGAATCTGAACTTTTTTTTTATTTTCCGTCGGTGCTGAAATATCCCGAAAAAACTGAAAAATCGAGATTTCTTTTTTTTGGAATATCTTTCTTGCTATTGGAAATTAATAAATAATTTTTTGTAGGCTTACATAAGTCGCCATCTGACGTTTAAAGCCATTTTCAAAACCGACTAAATAAATAAATAAATAAACAAAGGCAGAGTTTTCAGTTAACTTTCGTTTTTCTTATGGCCGCCATATTATTTTTTTATGTCGTTCGATATAAAAACATAATAGAAACCAAATATAAATATACATTAAAAAAAAAAATTAAAAAATTTTATTCTTTTTTCGAAGAAAAACAAAAAAAAATTCGCTGAAATAAGTCAATATGAAGTCATACTGCTTGCCTTATGGTTTTTTAATTTCTCTGTGATATTCGGTCAAAAAAGTTTTTGAAAAAAAAGAACAAAAATTTTTGAAATTTATTTTTTGAAGTTTTTGTTTTCCATTATTTTTTTCATACCGAACGACATAAAAAAACAATATGGTGGCCATAAGAAAAACAAAAGTTGACAGACAATGAAAACTCTTGGGATCTAAGTCGGCTTTGAAAATTTTTGAAACGTCAGATCGGTAGCTCTTGGCGACTTATGTAAGCCTACAAAAAAACTATTTATAAATTTACAATAATAAAAAAGATAATATTATGACGAAAATAAGAAATTTCGATATTTCAGTTTTTCAGGATATTTCAGGAATGGTAACAGATATCTTGTATGACTTGACGGATTAGAGATGACCATAAAATTGCGCATCTTTTCTCTAATTTAACCGACCCTGCATCTCTTATCAGTGTTCAGGAGATAGAAATATAGAGGATATATGGTGCACCCTGTATACATACTTTGCCAAACTGATTTTGGTAAACAATAAAAAAATCAAATACCTACCTAAAATCGGTTACCTAGGAAACAAAATCAAAATAACACATAATATTTTAAGTGGAAAGTTTTTAGAAATAAATTTCAATTAAGTATTAATATCGCTAGCTTTGAATTGTTATTACAGACTTTTACTGGCCTAGAATGACTTCCCAAAGAATTTCCCAAAAATATGCAACAATTAGGTAGGTACTCTAAATACATACCTACATCCTACATCTCTCGGGAAATAAATAAACTGTTGACTTCAGTTGCCTATAAAATTAAATTTCAGATAAAATGTAACGTGTTACCGTCTGCGATGCAAACAATAATAATCGAGGAATTAGTCTCAGACCTTAGCCTTTATTTATATTGACTAAAAAGTAAAAAAAAGTCCAACAGATTCACAAAATGACTAATAAAATACACCGCAGCAATGCTTGAAATATGTAACCAGCACGTCCGTGACGTCACTCACCCCCACTCCGTTGGAGAAACTTTCATCGGATCGAGCTATCCTACACTATACAGAATCCTTGCACCAAAATTACTATTTTATTACTTAATTACTTATGAAAATTCGTAGAAGCTTCATTAATTAACCTTACTTAAATAAGTGGAAGCAGTCCTAGTAGGTACAAAACTTCTTGAAATAATGGAGGGAGAGAACTGAGAGAAGAAACTACTTATGAGAAGAAAAAATCGAGTTTAAAGTTTTTCAACTTAAATCGTCCAAGGATCCGCATTTTCTTGCTTAAATCATCTAATTTTAAGGTAAGCTTGTTTCCTATATAAACATTTTCCTAAAATTGAAGTGAGGTAGGTATACCATCCACCAGAACCAAATGATCCAACCTCAACTAAAAAAAGTTTTTCAATGTGAGAGATTATTGAAGTTAATTTCATTTATAAACATTTAAACCGTGCTTTTGGAAAAACAAAATTGATAATTTTTACATAAAAGAGGCCGTAGTCTCTATTTAGAAAAACTGTCAATATTAAAGAAGTTGACTTCTCGACTTTACCTCTTCATATCTCGGTCGATTTACATGAAAAAAAATTTTTACTGAGGAAATTCACCATTAATAATAATACTTTTTGTATTCAATGTTATTCATGATTGTTGATAATGCCCCTAATGTTAATATACATATTATAATATAACTTAAGTGGCGTTTGCTTCATTTATAAATTAATATATAGTATGGTGGACTGTGAAGAGTGCTTGAGCTTTTTAAATTTTAATTGTTCTCCATATTCCTTACGTCAGAGACACATGCTGTATGCTGATCTGACATCGTGTAGTACAAATTTTTATTTGAACTCACCTTTGATAAGATGTGTCAGGCATTTCAATGAGGTTCAACTTGCTTCTGCCGGGTCTGCTTCTTCTTCTTCTTCATTTCTGTCATTTAAAAGAAAGGCCGCACATTTTTTGAGGCTTTGTACGTGACCGAGAATTCGTTCGGGAACTTGCTTCCTCTTTTTGGTTTTTAGCTTCCTTGTTGTTTATTATTTGTTTAGTTTAGTTTAGCTTACGTTATTTTTGCTTGTTATTATATACAAGCATTTCTGTTGTTTTGAGGCTGATGTTTTTGTATTGTTGTAATGTTAAGTTGTGTCATCCTATATTGGGTCATTATTGTGATCTGTTGGATGACCTTACTCTATAAATAAATAAATAAACAGTCAATAATTCTTCTTGTTTATGCAGAGATAAGGAAGGACACTCGTTACATTTTAATTGCACTTTGCTAGGGCGGATACTCGTTCATTCTCCGAATGAACGGTCTTAAGATGTCTGGTGAGACTACTTTTCCTATTACTTTCATAAGAACACTTCCCACACTTGTTCTTTTTGGTCTCTTTTCTTGCATGCTTGTATTTATAATGCTGAGTCAAATACTCTCTGAGTCTCGTTTCATAAGAACACTCCTCGCATTTGTACACTTGAGCCGCCTCTTTTGCGTGCTTCATTTTATAATGCCTGGTCAGGTGAGTCTTGATTTTTGTTTCATAAGAACACTCCTCACATTTATGCATTTCAGCGTGCTTTGAATGTTTTATTTTGAAATGTTGAGTCAAATTACTTTTATGCCTGCTTTCAAAAGAACATTCCCCACACTTGTACGTTTTGTTTTGATTCGAATGTGTCCGTTTGTAATGTTTGGTCATGTAATGTTTCATTCCGGTTTCAAAAGAACACTCTTCACATTTATATTTGAACACTTCAGTTGTCGTTTCATTAGAGTGTTTAATTCTTTGATGTATGGTCAAGTTACTCCTGTATCTTGTCTGAAATGAGCATTCCTGACATTTGTACAATGGACCTCTCAAATGTTTGTTCTTGTAATGTTTGACAAGGTCACCTTTAATGTCACTTCTATACTGACATCTGTCACATTCATAATGCACCACTCCTTCTTCCACGGCACACCTTTTGTGTCTACGATTAAAATGACAGATATAATTGCGTTTCTTGTCTGATTTATAAGAACAATGAGTGCAGTTGTACCGGTACTGGTACTCTGTCTGTGTCTCTTCTTCATTTCTTCTCGTCGCCGAATCACCCAGGCCAACTTTGTCCTCGTCCTTGAATAATAATAATAATAATGTTCCGGTGTTGGTGTTGCTGGTCTCTTCGACACTAACCCCAACCCCAGCCTGCTGCTCCCATTCCGGGTTATGTTCCTCTATGTCAATTTTTTCCCTTTTGCATTCCATGACATTCTCTGAGTACACTTGCACTGGTGGCACTTGATGAAAATCATAATATTGTGAGGCTTCCGCAGGTTCTTTTTTTATTGGGTCAAGTGGAAAAGTGGTCGCGAACTTGTTATTGTTAAATTCAGACGACTGGCCGCGGTTTGAATCATTTTGTCCATTTTCACGCTTCAGTTTTGAGGAGAGGAGCAAGAGGTCATTGAACTCATCACCTTTTGTGGTTTCCATTTTAGTTTTTTATAAACACACTTCTTATTATTATTGATGTTGGCTTTTTGATGTTTAACTTTTCATTCAAAAATACCTACGCCTGTGTTTAGTTCTTTAATTTACATTTAAATTTTTTAATTTTTTTTTGCCCCGAACTGAATCATGATCATGAATATTATGATGGATGACAGATGACATGATGACATTAAAAATACCCAAAAAAGATTTATGAGCGCGCAGCGTATGACGATGACATCATGCTTGTGACAGCTACATACGACACGGTAGTTATAATAATAACGTGAAATCGTAAATGAGTAGTTTGGGAGACAGTGGGCTACTCACTCTAAATTTTTGAAAAATTCTTACATAAAACGTTAACGTATGCCCGACTTAGATGATATCTAGAAAAAAATTGTGGATTATACATGAAATATCGAGAAATTTGAGTTTAAAATATGCAATTAATTATTGACAATAAATTACAGTCCATCTCTTCTCTAATTAAAGTTACAAAATTGATAGATTCGTGCTGGTAGATGGTAATGTTGTGCAACGTTACCAGAGTTACCATTTGTCCATGTACGAATCAACAATTAAATCTTAAAAATTTCAATTCCAAAATATCGTGTGATCTACAAAATTTTTCATCAAATCTTGCCTTAAAAGAAAGAGATGGCTATTTTGTTTTGAAATTAATTTTTTTAATAAATTTAATAATGTGACTTATTGTCAGTTTTCATTAATTTTATCATTGTTTGCTACAGATCTCTCTCTCTCACTCACTCAGTTCGTGATGGAGGACCATCAAAGAGACGTAAGTTGACTTTGTGGCGTGGTGCTGTGAGGGAAAGTTTCATGTTTCCAAATTGTAAATTTTTATTTTATTATTTCACAGCGCAAGAGACCCAAATTCGAATTGAAAACTTCCCTATCGGACTGCTTCAAGATCGTCCTCCATTCGGACACCTTTGTCGATAAGACCGAATTGATTTCGTCGGTTCTCGAGAACGACCCCGTCATATTACTGACGGCACCGCACAGTTTCGGGAAAACCGTCAACTTGACCATGATGCGATCGTTCTTGGAGCTGGAAGTGGACCAGAACAACGGAACAGAGAAAACGACGCTGCTGGAAGAAAAGGACAACTACAAACTGTTCAGTTCGAGAGAGTTATTGAAAGTGATGAAAAATAAAAAACTCGTGGAAACCCATTTCGGGCAATATCCGATCATCGAGGTGACTTTCGAATGCACCTGCGCAGTTAAAAGTCGGTCCGACGCGGTGAACGCGTGCCGAAATGCCATTCGGAAAGCTTACCGGAAGCACTCGTACCTTTACAAGTCCGGTAGATCGTTGACATTATTGACAGAGGAACAAAGAAACGTTTGCAAGCGATGGTGCGATATCGTCGACTACAAGAGAATCACGGCGGAGCAAGACATAAAGGAGGGCTTATCGTTTCTGGCCGAGTGTCTGAATAAGTTCCATAAACGGAAGGTTTTCCTCCTTGTCGACGAGTACGATTCGATTATTTCGAACACGCTGTGTAACGTGCAGAACCCGGATCCGCGGGACGATTTCGCAACGCTGGAGAGTGCGGCGAAGATATGCATACAGGCGATCGTTTCGCCTCTGAGCCAAAACGCGAATATCGTTAAAGGTGCGTTTATAACGGGAGTCTTGAACGTGGCCGGCGTGATGTTTTCCTTCTCCAGTCTGGTGAGCGGCGTGGTGAAAAGGCAGTTCGGATCCGGGTACCCTTACCAGGCGTTCTATGGCTTCAACGAAGAAGAGATGGGCGCTCTGTTCAACAAGTGGGGTGTGGAAAACGAGTTAAAGGAGAAAGTTATGGCCAAATATAACGGCTATTATAACGGCGCGAAACCGTTGGCTAATCCTCTGTCGGTTGTGATGTTTCTGAATAATTTTCCCCTCGAGAGAGAGGCCGCGTTGCAGAATTACTGGCACCGGTCCGCCGACAACCGTTACCTCAACGCGTTAAGTCGGAGCGATGAGCTCAGGAGATTGTTCAATAGACTGCTGGAGGGGGTCGAGGACTTCAAGTCGCGCATAACACCGTTGGAGTTACGCGATTTGAAGTCTCTGCATTACTTGTTGATCGGTGCAGATTTGAATAAGTGTAAGGTCGAGGTGGTGGTCAAGTTTCTTATCTCGTTGGGGTACGTGACGTATTGCGATGATGACGAGGAACTCAGGATACCCAACGGCGAGATAATGGACGAGTTTAAGAAACTTTTTAATGGAAAAGGTGACGGTGGTGATGATTCAAGAGTAAAGGCTTGTCTGTGATGATTATCTTCTAAAGTAGCTGATTTTTAATTGTTACTTGAGAACAGTTTCTCAATTTGAAATAATACGAGTAGAATGTATGATAATATGTTAAGTTTACACATTTAATTGACCAAGCAGGTTACATTAAAAATTGATATTTTTAATAATTTATCATTATTCATAATATTGATTTAATGCGCATGTCAGTTTGTGATAGTTTCAAAACTGTGAGCGAGTTGGAACGGTTTTAGAACTTGGAATTGGAATTGTCATAGTCCTATGTGGCGCGCTTAACCCAATCCTTGTCTGCTGTCAAACTTTAAGGGCCAGTTGCACAAACATTAATTAAAGATTTCTCAGATAATTACTGATTTTAAATTGCAAATTTTGAAAATAGGGTGAATATTTTGAATGGTCTTTTATTTTTTATCAGTAATTAACTCTTCTAAACTAAAAGGGAGTAGAATTTATTTCCAGCAATATTAGACCCATATTTTGACAATACAGGGCATTTTAAAATCAGTAATTATCTGGCAGATCTGTAATTGGAGCCTTGGCCGGAGTAACGTTGTAACTTACATAATTTTTTGGAGTGATTTTTCCACTTCGGTAGGTTTAAATAGGCAGAATGCTTCCACCAAAACGATATGTTTTGTATGATTTCCCTTTAACCATATTTAAATGATATTTTAAGAATCGCGCCAAATGAAAACTATATCCATTCAATAACCTTACAAGGTTCATTTTTTGCACCTCCTGTAAAAAAGTAAGTTACAACGATACTCCGGCCAATGCTACAATTATCGTTTGTGCAACCGGACCTAAGACTGGCGTATTCAATTTTGGAATTTTTTTTAATCGAAAAAATGGTACAGAAACGAGTTCGGAATCAACAAGTTTTTGGTTGGAACGATATTTGTACCAACCCTTACATCGTACAAATGTTAGAACGCTAAGAAGGTAATTCGCATGTCTTGAACCGTTATTTTACGGTTTTGTATCAAGTTGGAACAAACCTAGCTGTTAAATCACGATTTGGTAGCTAATTTTGTAGATGTTGCAGTAATTTTAATTAGTTTGATTTGAGTACCTGACTATCTAACAGCAAAAGTGCGATAATAAGTGGGTGCGAGGATCAATTACTATACAGGGTGTTGATTTTCAAAGCGGGCCATAGGGGATTAGCATTGCGAGAGTGGTTTTTGAGGATTCCTGCTCGCCGTGTGAACTGACAGAAATGGTTTTGGTATCAAAATGAAGCTAAAACTATTGCGCATAACGCTTGACATCAGAAATTGATTTAATTTCACGTTGTTTTCTAAAATTCTTCAGTAAAAATTCAAGTAATTGTTGATGTTTAATCACAAAATAGCATGCCTTGCCTAAGCAATAATGACGTTTCTACGTTTTGACAATCCAATAATAAAACTTTATAAGTCAGTAGGTAATAATAAAGTCTGGTTCTATTTAAAAATGGGTTATACAAACCTAGAAAGAGTCTTTCTTTATGGTTAAAACCTACTACAGTGTAGCCAGTTACAGGAGGGTTAAATAGAACCAGACTTTATTATTACCTACTGACTTATAAAGTTTTATTATTGGATTGTCAAAACGTAGAAACGTCATTATTGCTTAGGCAAGGCATGCTATTTTGTGATTAAACATTAACAATTACTTGAATTTTTACTGAAGAATTTTAGAAAACAACGTGAAATTAAATTAATTTCTGATGTCAAGCGTTATGCGCAATAATTTTAGCTTCATTTTGATACCAAAACCATTTCTGTCAGTTAAAACGGCGAGCAGGAATCCTCAAAAACCACTTTCGCAATTCTAATCCCCTATGGCCCGCTTTGAAAATCAACACCCTGTATAGTAAGCACTTTTCACTACAACCCACAAACATTGACTTCCATCTTCATAATATTTTCAATGCTTCCGTTAATAATAATTATAACGCTCGATAAACCTTTGGTAATTACAGAGATAGTGTTCCGATTGACTGTGATATACACATTGGCAATAAGAAACTATCAAGGGTTAATAGCTGTAGATACTTGGGGATATTTATAGATTATAACCTTAAGTGGAATGTACATACTGAATATATTGTTAGCAGGACCAAGTACCTTATTTTTGTATTTTATAAATTATCCAGGTTAATGAATGCAAAGACACTAATGATGATATAGGGTGACTGCGCCGGTTCTCGACCAAGTAAGGAGTATTTAAAATTCGTTAAATGGAAAAACACATGAGTTAATTTCAACAACTAATGATTTATTTCCTTTTGATATCATTAGACTTTCTAGAAACGAGTTCTTAATAGCAAGCTTTTCTTAAGTATTCAGATTTAAAGAAAAAAAAAACTAAATTCAAAAATGTACCTTTTCCCAATTTTCGACCATATCAGGCCAATGTCCGTCCACTAACGTTCCGGTTTTCGACCAGCGGTCGAGTATATTGGTTTTGTTTCACTTCACTTCGACCATTATTCTCAGACCTTACTTTAAGTACTGAAGTTTAAAAATAAACAACTTAATGTGAAAAAAATATATTTTGTGCCTTATTTCATAAAATTAAAGTACATAATATATATTATTCTAATAAAAAAAAAACATAACAGTTATAACTAAAATACATTATTCAGGTACTAAAAATAAAAACAGCATTCTAATATAACAGTTATAACTAAAATACATTATTCAGGTACAAAAAATAAAAATAAAAACAGCATTCTAATAAAAAAATATAACAGTTATAAGATATTATTCAGGTACAAAAAAATTAAACAGCAGGTACTCCGGCGTATCTGGTCTTGTAATACCTACATCCAATTATAAAAAAAAAACACTCAATTCTAACTAGCAACTCTCAAAGTCAAGAACACATAGAACACTGAACAAACATATTCATTCAGAGCTGCTTCTTCATATGGTATGCTTGAGAATTCGGTGCACTTCATATGGAACCACCTAGGATATCTATCGCATCCAATGTTTTTCTCTTCTTCTTCCCTAATTCCCATTTTTGTCCCCTTTATTTCTTCGAGCGCCCTCTCTAATTGTTCTGGTTCATACTGAAATAACCTTCTCTTTATTTTAATTATTTTTTGAGATTTTTTGGCATTTTCCATTTCAACTAATGACCTTCTTTTGGGCGGCATCTGTATTTAAAAAAGACATCTCTGTTCAATACATATAAAATATAGGTGGACAGACAAAGATACAACTATATGTCGACAACTGGTCACTCAAGCCATTTCTCGACCACACAAAAATACAAGCCCTATATTTATGAAAAGGATGAAAGAAAAGTGATGGTCGAGATCTAGCCTTAAATAAATCCCTATAAACGATGTATTTTGATGAAAAGAGTGAGAAGATATATAACTTCTACTGGTCAGAAAAAGCTCACAACATAATACATATTTTGGCTAGTTCTCGACCAGGTCGAGAATTGGGAGGTAAAGAAATTTGAAACCCAGTTGAGCGACCACTTTAATTTTCACTGAATATCATAGTGAATTTGAATTAAATAGTATATAAGTGATATATTGTATTGTTTTCTTCATACATATTAAGAAATAACTACATTTAAGAAGGAATTTCAAGATATACTCACTATTTTCCTCGACTATTATCACTAGCTTTTTGTAAAAATTTCACAGCACGTGGAACAGTCGTCTTTTACCAACAGTAATGGTGGATTTGACTAGAGATTCTACAGGTTATGTATGGATCAAGTAATCCGTAAAAGATGGTCGAGAATGGGAATAAATTGGTAGTTGCATTCAGCAGGTCCCTTTCTTATTATTTAGTAATTTACCTATAAATGGACGAGAACAGGCACTGGTCGGTTAACAGGCACATTCACTTATGCTTTTTTTCATTGTTATTTAAATTATGGTATAAATGCATGGGGAGGGGCTTATGATAACAGTTTAAGTATATTGCAACACATTCAAAATAAACTTTTGAAAATAATAAGCAAAAAAGGATCTATTCAGATTGAATACCCACTTAATGTTGCTCAATCCTTTGCATATAACTGCCTGTTGTTTCATTATGACTGCCTGAGTGATGGTTTTGTTAAATCCTCTAGCATTACCAGGCATAGAAGTGTTCAATTGCCAAAAATTAATAAAACTGTTTATAGTAAGAGTAGTTATGTAGTTTCTATAAAGCTTTTTAATATGTTACCTAAAGAGCTTAAGACTCTCAAAAATATACGGTCCAAAACTAATAAAGATAAATTTAAAATGTGGATAAGGTGCAATGTCTAGGAATCTCTATGGATTGTTTTTGTTTGGGAATAATTTTTTGTAATCATCGTTTTTGTTTTGTTGGGGGGACATTTGTAGTGAGAATATATAGGGAGATAGAAATTTGTTTGAAATATATTAGTTTAAGTTTTATATTTTTTTTGTTGTTTTTAGGTTTTTGATTTTTAGGTATATTTTTTTTATTGCTTTTTTTTGTGTTCCTACCTTACCTACGAACAGATAACAAGATTATCTCTGTAGGATTGTTTACATTTTTTTTGTATTTTAATACTATGTATTCAATATGGTATAATAAATAAATAAATAAATAAATAAATAAATATTCAATCACCATAGTGACGTCATGCGCAACGCGGACGAGTTTCAGTCTCAGGCTGACATATTTTGTAATTCCTGTAGTTGTCACTTGTCATTGCGTATCAGTCATCGGTCAACCACGTATGACTGACAGTTGACACCACTGCAATGTGATAGCTGACAGTAATTGCGATTTTGTTCGGTAATCGCAATCGGTAATAAAATTTAGAAACACGGTTTGAGTTTGATTTGAAAATTACTCATTTTGTAATGATAATTTCAGTTTTACTGTAAGTGGGCATCTCCTAGCCAACTAGCCAAGTTACTATTAATCACCACGAGTTCAGACGAAACAAAGCAAGTGATACGGTTGCCCCAGGAGAAAATGACCGTAAGCGCCCGTAATCCTTACCCTCCACCCTGAATGTAAAAATGAAAAAAAACGCTCCAGAGTGCATCTGCAACAGACGACTCCTCGACTTCAACTTGTGCGTCGTCACCATTCCCCTCGAAATCGTGAAAAAAGAACCATCCGCAGAAAAAGACCGACAACGCCATTATTCCCTCCTTGTGTTCGACTTCCGAATACCTACAAACCGAAGGAAAATAAGCGGCAGCAGCGAAAGATTTTAGGAAGTCGGGACGACGGGATTATTGAAACTGAAATTCCCTCGCCGCGTCCCGAACAACGAGAAGCGAAAGTGTACAAACACAAATGCGCCGGGTGCTGGTACGAGACGAAATACAAGAGCCACCTGAGCGTTCATAATGTACGCAATGCATCTATCAGTGCACGGAGTGCCTCTTCGACACCAGCACGAGACGCAAACATAAAAACGCAAACGAGCATCAAGCTGTCTAAGTGGCATCATCAAACTCTCTACGGCGTTCACGGTTCAATAATTAATTATTATGACGATTTTAGAGAGAGAGAAAACTCCATAAACCTGAAATTGAGAGACCCCCTCAATTCTCTCTAACTGGAGAATGATGAACTGGACTGAGGCCAATACCTTCTCCACTCTTCTGCTTTCCTGATTCATTAAAAATTCGAATCATTTTTGATTTTCAATAAAATAGTTTTGTAGATCATTTTTATTGTGTTTTTGTTGACCAAATAATTATTAATTGTTTTATGCACATGTACAGTGTCCGTAAATGAATGGGATGTGACACGGCTCAACTGCAGCTTTTCTACCTCCTCAAGTAATAGCGCTTCCTCAAGAAGTTATGGATGACACCTTACGAGATAATTTTAAATTTAACATCGTCACCTATTTCAGTAACTAATAAAAGTGGCCGTTATGGGTAAACTTTATGGAGAATACGTTACTTTTATTACATAAAAGGCACGTTAGCATTTTACAAAACATCAGCTTCGGCATTTTATGAATTTAATTTGTCAACATGACAACTTCGTTTCTTCAAGCTTCTCGAGAGCTGGTATTATTAGACAAGTCCATTTTTAAACAAAAAAAAAAAATTATATGCTTCTGGTAAGTACATTACAGGTGAAAGGTTATTATAATGGCGGAAATTGTAATAATTCTACTCAATAAAACAACAAAAATAAGTTTATGAATTTATTAAAAGTAACGTATTATAACATAATATTTATATAAAAATACATTGAAAAATAAATACCCCAATACAATATTTATATTTTTCAAAAGGGGACGAAGGGGTTAAAATAATTCCAAAACTCTATAGTTCGACACGGGGGTTACCGTCTCCTGAAGAAGCGACGACTTTTTTCCAGTTTTGAAGATCGATAGTAATTAAATTAAATAAATAAATGGCAACTGTGGATAATAATAAAAAATTTGTACTCTCATCACTCATCGGTTACAGTAATTTTACGGAAGGATACTCGAATGGAGGATCAAAGTCACCAACAAACTAGAACAACTCTGCACTAATTTTTTTTTACACTTACACAGCATGTCCTGCCCATCCTTTAAATATCAGTAGTTCCGATCGATCCAGCTTGATCCCCTCAAATCAATCGATTATAAACTCTTCTCTCTCACTCTCACTAGCACTAATAATTTATTACCTGTCAAAACAGAAAAATCAGAATTATTCCATCAATCGATCAATTTTTTTTTAATCAAAAATGTAAAATGCCAAATAAACAAAAACATGCATGAAAGTAGAGAAAATAATGTAAAAAAAAAGGTAAAAATGCAATAAAAAATCACATTACAAGTGGTTGAATTTACAATCCGGGTCCCGGCAGGAACCGTTGAAGCTGTACGGGCACAAAATGGAGAGCGGGTCGATTTCTTTCGCACACCTGCTTGAAACAAACAAAACAACAAAATACTCGACTGGTCAGAAAAATCGTTCAACAATCAATCAATCAATACCTGTTTGATCTTTCCAAAGGTGACAGATACTTGAAGCTACCACCGCCACCACCACCAGTGACAATCTTCGAATCTTTTGAAGGAACCGGTCCTCTTTCCACTTCTTCACGTTCAATCGTATGGCCAGAGTCGATATCACTCGTCGTTGCAGTAGTCACAACTATGTCTTCCAATTTGCTACTCTCGTTATTATTACTAATGGCAGTTTTGATGACGGAAGCGGAGGTGGCGCCGTTATTTTCGAGCGTCTTGCTGAAATGAAAACATTAATTTTGTTCACCATCTCGATTCAATCACCTCCCCCCTCCCCCCCAAGACCTTTGAAAACAAACCTCTCTTCGTCGATCGTCTTCTTATTACTGAAAAACTCCTTGACGGAGGTCGTGTAATTTTTCCTGCACAAGAGGAGACGCTCTTTCTCCGACGCGAGCTCCTTGATGAGCCGTCTAACATTAACATTGCACCGCCGGTACTCCTCTTCGAATCGTTTCACTTTCGTCAGGAGCGGCCTCAGGATTTCGTATTGTTTATGAGCCTGCAATCTTTCATTTGGAAAATTTATAGGCGGCACATCTCACTCACGTGCCCCGTCACACTTCTGACACTATAATTGATAAGGTCCGTCAAAAAAATAGAATAACACGAGCGATTATTCTGTTTTTCAAGAGACGTACGTCAGGTGGGATTTCGTAACTTGGCTGATGCTTTATTTATTCTCATCAAGACCAGGTTGAATTTGTCAATGGTAAGTTAAAAAATCCCACCTACTCGATTATTATTATTAAAATAAATTACATTTTAATAATATAAATGGTGGCCTTACAAAGTGAAGGTTTTCTTTCATTCCTCAAACATAATCAAAAGAGGGGGGGGGGGGCTTATTGCATGAATTCCTATTACAAATGATCATGTTGAGAATGAAAAAATCGCGGAGCGAAAAAAATTAAGTTGGAGGGTGGAAATTGGAGAAAGGGCTGAAAAACTACACTTTGCTTCATTTTTGAGATATGGCCATTTGAATTCTTGCAATAAAACCCCCTCTTTTTGATACTTCCTCTCTATAAGATATCAAACATTGTTAATTATTAATAAATAACAAAACAAAAAAATACCTTCCGTTATTCTGCAAGAGCCTCTCTTCGACGCCCTTCTTGTTCCCGGCCGACCTGAGAACGCTCTGCGTCTTGACAGGCAGTTCCCCGATCCTCGACGATCCGTTATTAACCTCTACCGGTTCCTCAATTTTACTCGTGACCTTCGACACCGACACCGGTTTCCTCATCATCTCCTGCTCGGCATTCTTCTTCCTGATCTGCTCCACCAGCATCTTGTACTCGATCTGCTTCGATTTCGGCAGCAGCTTAACGGCCGATTTCGATTTTTCACGTTCGACGAGACGCGCGGGTCGAGCAACTCTCATCTTGGCCTCGACTTTCGCCCGCTCCTGCTTCAGGAAATCGTCGACCGTCGACTGTATGTCGAGGGGGGCGCCTCTCGGCGGTACGCCCTCTCCCTTACCGACACCGACGACCACTTTGACGGGAGATCTGATCTTGAGGTCGCTTTCCTCGTTGAAATCGTCGTTCGAATCGGAATCGCTGTGACCGTTCACGTTTATGATGAGCGGTTTGACGGGAGGGAAGGCGATGTGCGTTTGATAGGTCTGAGCGGCTCGAGAGATGCGGGTAAATTTCAATTGCTGTTTCGTTGTTGAGATCGTGGTGGATATGGGAGGGGGTTGCGGTTTATTGTTCTTTGCTGCGGCGGTAACATGATTCTTGTTCTTATTGTTCACTGTGGAGGAGAATTGCCCCGGTTTAATTTTTTTATTAACAATTTTACGCCCTTTATCGTTATTATTACTAACGATGTGAGTTTCACAGACGGTTTGATTTATTTTCGTGGCACCGTTTACAGTGACAGTTTCATCGGTTACACTTGGACCGGAAGTTTTTGCAGCCGGTCCGGTGTCAGTGCCGGTGCCGGTTTTTTCAGCATCGTCCATTTCCAATGAATCGAGTTTACTGCTCAGTTTCTCCGACATGGATGCGAGCACCAACGCTCTCAAGACATCCTCGTCTTCCTCGACCGGAGACGGCAGCTTCGGCTTCAGTTTCTCCTCCAATTTGATCTCCTCCACGAGAACCAGACCAAACGGTTCGCTTTTCGGTTGTGACTCTTCGTTATTATCGACCCGGTCGCCATTTAAATCGTTCAAAAGATCTTCCAAGAGGGTATCGTCGTCGTCATCGTCGACAACGACAATATCGTTATTAATGCTACGTTTGTTAGGATTTTTTATTATCACAGATTTGAAACCGCCCTCGTCATCAACCGCGATGCACGATCTCTTCGTCCCGGATTCCGTCGTTCCTCCCGTCTCCGGTTTCAGCTTCCTCTTCTTCCTGTGCTTGTACTTGTTCTCGATGGCCGTCCTGAGCGCCTCCAGTCTCAGCACCTCCAGATCATCGTTATCGCTCACGTCCGCCGAGTTACAACAGCTCCCCCCCGTTCCGGAGTTCACGTTCTCCTTGTTCTCCTGTCGCAGCAATTCCTTGTCGGCTTTGTCGCGGTCCTCGTTAGCGACCACGGTGACCGAGCTACCGTCATCGGAATCATTCAAACAAACCATTCCTTTGAGGCGCGAACGGAGGCTCTTGTGTTCGGCTTCGCTCTGATCGATCCTCACGGCCTCCCTCAGCTGTCTCTGCAGGCGCCTACTCAGATAATCGCTCGCCGAGCTTGATTTTCTTCTCGGAGGGCGAGGAGGGAGGATTTCGGGCGAGCCGCGGGTGTGGCGTCTGTGTCTGTGTCTCCGGCTCCGGTTGATCGTCTTTTGTTGTTCTTCTATTGTTGGAGTTTTTGCTTTTTTCTTGTTGTCGTTTGCGGCAGCGGTGGTGGTGGTGCTGCTGGCGCCAGAGCGGCAACGGGGGTGCTGGTCGTGACGACGGTTCTGGTGCCGGGGCCGACGATCTTCTCCATCGCTGTCGCTGACGCTGATGCTGCTTAAAGAGAGAGCGCGCAAGTTATTCCCGTAAGAAACGAACTTACCCACTTCTTCGTCTTCAAGAGATATCGAAGTGTCCGAGATCGTTTCGAAGCAGTCTTCGTCCTCGAGAATTTCGCCCTCTTCGGGGCTCTCGTCGAACAGGTCCGGAGACTGTGCGTCCAAGTTTACCGTCTCCATGATCACGTGTTCGTCTCGAAGCGAAGTTGGAAACTTTTTGAAACTTGGAAGAAGATCGGGGTAATGAAAAAAATGACAATATTAATGGCTGCGCCAGGGATGGGATGGGTGTCGGTCGAATCAAGTCGAGTCAACATCTGCCAAGTACTCACCAGCGTTTTCGATTTGCTCTTATCGGATCCTAAAAGTAGTATCTCAGATTCGTGAACACAATCATTATCATCACTTATCACTGACGTTTAATCACAAATAATTAAATTTAAATCAGTCACGTTTTTCTTCTCGATACGATTATGGATTAAACTGATATGATGAAAATGGAGTCATTCATGGAAATAGTGGGAAGTTGACAATTGAATTGAAATGACAGTGACAGTTGACAGTAGATAGGCAGTGACCAGAGACTGATGAAAAATTCTTTATTCGTTGAACCTCAATAAGTCAAACTTCAGGACCACGTGAACTTAAAACTTGAACTAAAAAATCACGACAAAACTGACAACAATAGGCACGTGAACGGTTTGTTTATTTGGAACCATGTACACTTAGCCCCGCCCAGTGACGTCACACAGACGGCGTCCATTGCAATGCAAGTGGTTAAACATTAAACCTAAGATACACGCATGCGTATACCGAAAAATCAATGAAACTTTGAGTGTGTCCTAACTGAATTAGGTTGTCCAAGATGCTGTCAAAATGGATTCAATATGGCCGCCTGTAGGAACTGAACAGCTGTTATTGAAAGTGGTGTGGATTATTAAGATAACTATTTGTTTATTTCTTATTTATATACTTAAAAGTTGAAGCCTTTTAAAAGGTCATATACAATCTCTTATTCCCTATTAAATTGGTTTTGGGTTAAAAATGCCTACCGCCTGCTGTTGTGTTGTAATAAAGTGTGAAATCCGTGAGGATCGCGATCTTTTGAATTTTTATAAAATATCAACAGAACTGAAAAGAATTATTTTGAACATCGCAAAGATCTCGATGAACTTTCTAAAAAAGACGTGTGAAATGGCTTCAAGCAATTAGAAGATCTGATTTATCAGAAACAACCTAATATGCCAGGGTTTGCAGCAAACATTTTTTGTCTGGTAAGCTGATACTGATACGCATTTATGTGCTAATATGTACCTACCTACCTACCTAATCGGATATTTTTTCCTGTAGATGTAAATGCAATGTTATAACGATGATAAAAAAATACTCTGTTCACTTCAAATTCTTGATTTCCATATTTAAATTTTAGGAAAACCATCAGCATTAGTTGATGAAAATTGAAAACGATCCCGACAGGTTTCCTTCTTTGGCCATGGCATATAATAACTCAGATGTTGCTTTAAAAAGGGCTAAAGATGATCTGCTCAGAAAGAATACAATACAGAGTTGAGAAAAGAAGAAAAAGTTCAAAATGAGAGTATTTCGGATTTTCGGAGGTACTTAATTTGTGATATTTTTTGAGTTTATTTATTTATTAATTTCGTTAACTTGAGAGTTTTTATGTACCTAGGTGACAAATCATGGAGAGTCCTCCAGTAGCATGCTGTCGCCAATCTGCAAGATGATGCTGCTGGCAGAAAGTGATAAAACAGATTCAAACCATCTGTTCTGTACAGGAGATGACATAACACAAATGTTACCTACTGTCTTCCAGTGGCCTAGATATTCAGGGTTGGTGCCCTTTTCTTTTTACGAAAGTTTTTTTTTTAATTGTTAAATATTTATCTGTTATTTTATTCCAACTTAATTTAATTATGACTTGAAGTTGCGTTAAAAACCTTTCGCACATCAATCTCATAAAAATACAGTATTCTTATCCGTTCCTTCAATTTTGAATACTTTCACCGTTTTTTAAATTGGCTTTCTGAATTTTTTAGTGACACGATCATATTAGTACTAGTATTATTAAAGTTACCTACTGTAAAAATTTCAGTCTCCAATAAATTAATATATAAAATAATAATTGTGTTTTTATAAAACTGTAATTTTATTGACAACTTTGTAATGAGCACCAGCTTATGTTACAATAAAGTATATTATGTTCATTATAATAAATAAAATGTATGTTTCTGAAGTTGTTGATTTTTTCTACAATTGATATGTTATCCTCACGCTGAAGCTATTACCC